>CM046664.1:118403501-121337146 GCA_025594165.1 Tamias sibiricus | reverse complement strand
TACGTTCTGGCCGCTCTGATTCTTCTGACCAACCGAGTGGCTGCCCGACTGACCGAATGAATTCGTTCTCCTAACTCGGACCTCTTTCACCCGGTTATATACCTTCAGGTTTGCGGGTGCCTACAGGTGCGTCACATACATATCAGGTGGAACTTATGGCTTCCAGCTAGCTGCAACAGCCCTTCCTAATTAGGGCTCCTTCATATATCCAGCAAAATTGAGCTTTAGATTTGAAGATGATATAAAAACCTTCCATGACAAGCAAAAGTTAAAAGATTTCACAACTCGAAAGCCAGCACTTCTGAACATCCTGGGCAACATTTTTCATGAAGAAGAAGAGAAAGATAACAACGAAAATCAACAAAGGGAGATATTAAACTAAGGGAAATACCAACCAGAAGAGAAACCAATCAAGCTAAAGACCATAATTCAAATAAAAATGGATGGGAATAAAAATCACATCTCAATAATAACCCTGAACGTTAATGGCCTAAACTCGCCAATGAAAAGACACAGATTATCAGAATGGATTAAAAGAAATGACCCAAAAATTTGCTGTCTCCAAGAAACACACCTCATAGAAAAAGACATCAACAGACTGAAAGTGAAAGGCTGGGAAAAGGCTTATCACTCACATGGCCGGCGGAAAGAAGCAGGGGTTTCCATTCTCATATTAAATAAGGTAGACTTCAAACCAAAACTAATCAAGAGGGACAAAGATGGATATTTCTTACTACTTAAGGGAACCATTCATCAACAGGATATAACAATCATAAATCTATATGCCCCAAATAATGGAGCATCTACCTTCATCAAACAAACTCTTCTCAAGTTCAAGAGTAAAATAGACCACAACACAGTTATTCTAGGGGACTTCACCACACCTCTCTCACCAATGGATAGATCATCCAAACAAAAGCTAAACAAAGAAACTTTAAGCCTCCTTAAAACAATTAACAACTTAGACCTAAAGGACATATATAGAATATTTCATCCCTCGATAAACGAATACACTTTTTTCTCAGCAGCACATGGCTCCTTCTCCAAAATAGACCATATATTAGGTCATAAGGAAACTCTCAGCAAATATAAAAAAATAGAGATACTACCCTGCATTCTATCAGACCATAAAGGGATGAAATTGGAAATCAATGACAAAACAAGGATTAAGAAAAACTACTCCAACAACTGGAAGCTAAACAACATGCTACTGAATGAACAAGGGGTTGAAGAAGACATCAAAGAGGAGATTAAAAAAATTTCTAGAGGTAAATGAGAACACAGATATAATTTATAGAACTCTCTGGGACACTATGAAGGCGGTAGTAAGAGGAAAATTCATTGCACTGAGTTCATGCCTTAAGAGGAAAAAAAAACCAACAAATAAATGACTTAACATCACACCTCAAAGCACTAGAAAAAGAAGAACAGACCAACACCAAGAGCAGTAGAAGACAGGAAATAATTAAAATCAGAACAGAAATTAATGAAATTGAGACTAAGGAAACCATTCAAAGAATTGACAAAACTAAAAGTTGGTTCTTTGAAAAAATAAACAAAATTGACAGACCCTTAGCAATGCTAACAAAAAGAAGAAGAGAAAAAACTCAAATTACTAACATTTGTGATGAAAAAGGGAATATCACAACAAACACATCAGATATACAGAAGATAATTAGAAATTACTTTGAAAACTTATATTCTAATAAAACAAAAAATATTGAAGACATTGACAGATTTCTTGAGTCGTATGATTTGCCTAAACTGGAAATGGACGCTATACACAACTTAAACAGACCGATTACAAGCGAAGAAATAGAAGATGCCATCAAAAAGCTACCAACAAGGAAAAGTCCAGGACCTGATGGATTTACAGCCAAGTTCTATAAGACTTTCAAAGAAGAACTAATACCAATGTTCTTCAAACTATTTCAAGAAATAGAAAAAGAGGGAGCTCTTCCAGACTCTTTCTATGAGGCCAATATCACATTAATTCCAAAGCCAGGCAAAGATACATCCAAAAAAGAAAACTTCAGGCCCATATCTTTAATGAACATAGATGCAAAAATCCTCAACAAAATCCTGGCAAATCGGATACAAAAACACATCAAAAAGATAGTGCACCACGATCAAGTGGGGTTTATCCCAGAGATGCAAGGCTGGTTCAACATTCAGAAATCAATAAACATAATACATCACATCAATAGACTTAAAGACAAAAATCATATGATCATCTCAATAGATGCAGAAAAAGCATTTGACAAAATACAACACCCCTTTATGTTCAAAACACTGGAAAAACTAGGAATATCAGGAACATATCTCAATGTTATAAAAGCTATTTATGCAAGGCCCAGAGCTAACATTATCTTAAATGGAGAAAAATTGAAAGCATTCCCTCTAAAAACTGGAACAAGACAGGGATGCCCCCTTTCACCACTGCTATTTAACATAGTACTGGAAACTCTGGCCAGAGCAATTAGACAGACGAAAGAAATTAAAGGGATCAAGATAGGAAAAGAAGAGCTCAAATTAGCACTATTTGCTGATGACATGATAATATACCTAGAAGACCCAAAAAACTCTACCAGAAAACTTTTACAACTAGTAAATGAATTTGGCAAAGTTGCAGGATACAATATCAATACACATAAGTCAAAGGCATTTTTGTACATCGGCGACAAAGCCTGTGAAAGAGAAATGATGAAAAACTACCCCATTTACAATAGAATCAAAAAAAAATAAAATACCTGGGAATCAACCTAACGAAAGAAGTGAAAGACCTCTATAACGAAAATTATAGAACACAAAAGAAAGAAATTATAGATGAGCTCAGAAGATGGAAAGACCTACCTTGCTCTTGGATAGGTAGAATTAATATTGTCAAAATGTCCATACTACCAAAAACATTATACAGATTCAATGCAATTCCAATCAAAATCCCAATGTCATTCTTCAAAGAAATAGAAATAGCAGTCATGAAATTCATCTGGAAAAATAAGAGACCCAGGATAGCCAAAGCAATCCTGAAAAAGAAAAGTGAAGCAGGGGGCATCACCATACCGGACCTTAAATTATACTCTAGAGCAATAGTAACAAAAACAGCATGGTATTGGCACCAAAACAGACTGGTGGACCAATGGTACAGAATTGAGGACACAGAGACTAATACATATAATTACAGCTATCTTATATTAGACAAAGGCGCCAAAAATATACAGTGGAGAAAGGATAGCCTCTTCAACAAATGGTGCTGGGAAAACTGGAAATCCATATGCAACAAATTGAAGCTAAACCCTTATCTCTCACCATGCACAAAACTCAATTCAAAGTGGATCAAGGACCTAGGAATTAGACCAGAGACAATACACCTAAGAGAAGAAAAAGTAAGCTCCAATTTCCAACATGTCGGATTAGGCCCCAAGTTCCTTCATAAGAATCCTGTAGTGCAAGAATTACTACCAAGAATTAATGAATGGGATAGATTTAAACTAAAAAGCTTCTTCTCAGCAAAAGAAACAATCAGTGAGGCAAATAGAGAACCAACTAATTGGGAACAAATATTTAATACATGCACATCAGACAGAGCACTAATTTCTAGAATATATAAAGAACTCAAAAAACTTTACACCTAAAAAACAAATAACCCAAGAGAAGACACCTCTCAGAAGAAGATATACGATTAATCAACAAATACATGAAAAAATGTTCAACATCTCTGGCAATTAGAGAAATGCAAATCGAAACTACTCTAAGATTTCACTTCACTCCAGTCAGAATGGCAGCTATCAAGAAAACAAGCAACAGTAAATGTTGGAGAGGATGTGGGGAAAAAGGCACACTCATACATTGCTGGTGGGACAGCAAAATGGTGCAACCGTTATGGAAAGCAGTATGGAGATTTCTTGGAAAACTGGGAATGGAACCACCCAACGAGCCAGCCATCCCACTCCTGGGTCTATTCCCAAAGGACTTAAAAGCAGCATATTACAGTGACACAGCTATCTCAAAGTTTGTAGCTGCGCAATTCACAATAGCTAGGTTGTGGAACCAACCTAGATGTCCCTCAGTAAATGAGTGGATTAAGAAAATGTGGTATATATGCACAATGGAATTTTACTCAGCAATAAAAGAAAATAAATTAATGGCATTTGCAGGTAAATGGATGAAGTTGGAAGACATAATGCTAAGTGAAGTTAGTCAGTCTCAAAAATCCAAGTAACAAATGTTTTCTCTGATATAAGGAGGCTAGTTCATAGTATTGTTGGATGGGAGGGTACATAGGAGGACTAGAGGAACACTAGAATGGTCAAAGGGAAGGGAGGGAGCAAGGGAGGAGGGAGAGGGAGAAAAGGAAAAAAAAGAAAAAAGAAAAGGTGTTTGAATGAGACGGATATCATTTTCCTAAATGCATGATTGAAGACCTGAATTGTACGAATATACTTTGTATACAAACAGTTGTATGTAAAAAGATGCTAAATACATGCACTATGAGTTGTACATATTAAAAATTATAAAAATAAAATTTTTAAAAAAGTTAGAAATAATTAAGGAAAGGGTAAAAAGTTCCACCTCAGTTTTTTTTTTTTCTCTCTCTCTCTGTAATCAGTTCGATGTATTCTCTTTCTTTAGTCAATAATGGTCCCGAAAGAAAACAAAACAGAAGACACCATCAACACCAGAAACTGTGAAACTATCTGTGATAAAAGAACTGCACAAATTATGAGATGTAATTCATAGTTTCATTCTGTTAATTTGGTTGAGAACAAATATATGAAGAAAACAACAGATATTTATCACTACCTCCAAATAAATTTTCTTGTCACCCCCACGTACCCCTACCTTCCACTAAAAAGCCTTCCAGTCAAACTTGTTCTGTGAGTTCCTATAGGACTATAGTACTTACAACATCCCATAAGATTCTTTCACACCCACCACAGACATTCTCAACATAGTGTCTGTCTCAGGTTCTTGAGAAAAACCCTCTTCTCCATTATCACAGGGCCTTCCTTGGCACATCAGAGGGGCACAGGAGCAGAGGTGAAAGGGAGAATATTCTAATCTTTTTCTCTTCTTTTAAAGACACGACTCTCGCCATGGAGGCACCACCCTCCTGATCTTGTCTAAATCTAATATATTCCCAATTTGATCACCTCCTAGTAACATCCATTGGGAGCCAGGGTTTCAGCATATGCATGGGCAGGCAGGGCACAAACATGTAGTCCGTGAACTTCAAAGATTAAAAATGACACCAGACAAAGTCAAACAGGTATGGGTAATAAACAGCAATTATCAATGCTATTGCAACAAATGAGAAACACCAGAAATATATTGGACTTCGGTTCCATGGAAACAGAAGGGAGAGGAGCTTTTATGCACTGAGGTGAATTCCTGGAGGAGTACCTGAGGACATTGAGGAGGAAGGTGATGAGTGCAATATGTGGAGCCTACTGAGTTGTACCTGAGGCAGCAAATGTTTTTCCGGGTGATTGGGCCATCAGTGTTTGCTAATAGGCACCCATGGAAGTTAGGCTCCTACCCTTCCCAACCAAAGAGCTTGGAAGAGAGGAAATTTACCCTCCTTGATGATTGCCTATCAGAAAGATGACTCCCAGGTCTATTCTTGGCTTATAAAACTGGCAAGAGGCCTTTAAAAAGAATTTCATCTGAAAAGGGCTGAGAAAGAAGAAGGACATTTTCTAATGTAAATGCTGTAAGAACAGGGAGGTGAAGAGCCTGAGTCACGAAGAAACCTGTTCAGCAAGCTTGAGGCGACTGTCAAGACTGTTAGGTCATAGGTCTGTTTTAATTACTGCTGAACAAGAGTCTCCCCAGAGTATTATTTCCTGTGAAACAAAATTTGGTAAAAAGTGGATTTATTCTGACTCTATTCAAGAAGGTTTAGCAACAGAACACCTCACTGGGGGAGTTTCCCCAGGAGGCAGACTCCACCCAGGCATAATACACTGAGAACCCCATGATGTCAGGATGCTCCTCAGAGCCTTAATGACTATTGTGATTAAAGCACAAATCTCATTTGCAAATGAAATCAAGTACCATATAGTTTTCTGGGCATTTGCTTTATCCTCAAATGTAGAGGGGTAATCCTTAGAAACTTTTCACCTTTCTAATGAAATGCACTTGTAGAGTTAATAGGTTGTTCCCTGCATGCTCACATCACAGAATATATTTTCTTATCAAAAATCAAAGACTAGTTTTCATTCCCATATGAACCCTACTACACCTCAATCTCTAGTACTTACTTATTTGTTTTCTGGGAAACTGAGAAACTTATTTAACATCTTTTTCTTAAAACGTTTTTTTGAGTTGTGTTTCTTTAGACACCAGAAGCCAGAAGTCATCACATAAATAAAAGCTTATTACATTTTGAACCAGATTTCAAGTTGGTTTGTGGAAACTGAAATGAATTGCTTCTGAATGGACATCAACTTTTATACCTGTAATTGTAACACCTGTTCTAACAAATAAGGGTTGCTATTTGAAGAACAATTTTTCAGGAGTAAATTCCTCTGAGCATTTTGTATTCTACTTAACATCAGACAAGCAAAGAATACATTAGAAGGAACCTCACTGTACACTAGTGTCCTCTTCACTTGCTAACACTCACCCACCAGGTCTCAGTTGGGATTCCTCACCCATACCTGCACATATTGTTCCCCTTAACATTTTTGCTCCTACTGGCAGTCATCAAAAATTACCTCACCTCTAAGCTAAAACCTTCCCCCAATAGCTAGTTTTCTATGGATTGCTCAATGCCAATCACTCACAGAAAAGCTTTTTTCTAAGATATGTGATTTCTTAGTATACCCATGTGTTTTCCTTCTTTTAAAATTGGTGTATAATAATTATACAGAATGGTGAGTTACATTGGGGTATATTCATACATGCTTACAACATGGTTTAATCAAATTCATTCCTCATGATTCCCCTTTACCCTCCCCTCTTTCTACCCCTGCTCCCCCTCTTCTATACTAACAGTCTCCTTTTCACATCATGGTATCCCTTTTTATTTCCCTCCTCTAGCTTCCACATATGAAAGACAATATGTGGTATTTATCTTTTCTGAGTCTGGCTTATTTTGCTTAACATGATGCTCTCCATGAATGATATAATTTCATTTTTATTCCTGGCTAAATAAAACTCCATTGTGTATACATATTTTCTTTATCCATTTATCTGATGGATATCTCTGCTGATGAACGTCTAGGCTGGTTCCATAACTTGGCTATTGTGAATTGTGCTGTATGTATCATTAAAATATCCTGACTTAAAATTCTCCTCTACCCAGGAGTACTGTAGCTGGGATATGGTAGGAACCTCCCTACTAAGGTATACTTGGGGATGTTTGTTTCTACATGCAGATTGCAGGGTTGTTATTGTTTTAGTTTGGCTGTCATTGAGTAACATTTTCCTTTCAATTTCAATTCTTTTATCTATTATTTTGTAAAGCTTATGAAGGTTTGCTTTGTTTTGAGACCATAAAGCAAATATTTTTAAAATATTCATTCTGCTGCTTCTTTATAGGCCATCTTTTTTTATCTCCTGAGAAAACAAAGTTTTTTCTCTGCATAATAAGTGTAATGTTGGGCTGGTTTTGTGGCTCAGTAGTAGAGTGCTTGCCTAGCATGTGTGAGGCACTAGGTTGATTCTCAGCACCACATATAAATAAATGAATAAAATAAAGGTTCACCAACATCTAAAAATATTTTTAAAAAATAAGTGTAATGTTGCCCTTGCCCTTATTTTCTAAGGGGATTTCAACAGAGTTTTTCTTCAGGTACTTTTCCACATCTTATTTCATGCTAACTTTCTACTTTCTACTAATGCCCAAATTTCCTGTTTGGTGTAACTAATCTTGGACCTTGGTTGAATATAATACAAGAGAGTTGAGTACTGATAATTTAGTGTTGAGATTTGGCTACTTAGGTTAAAAATTATCTCTACCTCTCAAAAAGTATGAATGACTTTCTATAACATATAAATTCATCAGAATTTCTTTGATGCCACATGGTTAATAACTCTTCCTGGTTTCTAAATTTAAATTACACATTTAAATATTATTTCTATTCCCTTGGTCTTTCCAACGGATAGTTAGGAACATAAGAGAAAGTAGACTTTACTCACTTCTCCCATTCAAATTTACATAGAAGTCTTGTAATTTATTTTTCTTTCTTTTTTTATTTTTGTAGTCAAATTTAAAAGACCACAACAAAAGCATTTTTCATTGTTTTTGGAAGTAAATTATACATAGATGTAGATGATATAGATATATTTTTCCTTTGTTACAGAGTTCTAAGTACTACAGCAACATACTTGCAATGTTCTTTATAAATACATGTATGGCTAGATGTAGGCTCTATTAAGACCAAATCATGCTGTGGAGATGAAAATAAAAAATCTAAACAAAATATTTTCAGAAAAATCATTCATGCATAATTTAACCTTGTAAAAGTATAAATATGTCATCTTGCCGAGTCAGCAAGCCCTGTAATAGTGATTTCTTGAATATCTCATAGTTTGGCAAATTACTAACTCTGGGACATTGTTGTTATGGATTGGATATGAGGTATCCCCAATATGCTCATGTGATAGACAATGCAGGAATGTTCCAAGGTAAAATAGTTAGATTATTAAAACCATAACCTCATCAGTGGACTAATCCATTTGATGGATTAATATTTTGGATTACTGGGTTGTAACTAAGGGCAGGTGGAAGAAGTAGGTCAATGGGGTTGTGCCCTTGAGACTGTGGACTTTGTTTCCTTCCTGTGGATTGTTCTGCTGTTTTTCTAGTAGACAGTTCCATTATAGTCTGATTACCTGAATTTGAGTTAGCTCACTATGACATTGGTGGGGGTGGAATAGGCATATATATATAAAACACCCAAAGTCTTTCCTAAGTTACTCTGATTTGGTGGGTCTGAAACTCCAAAGGCCGTCTCGTCTCCCTGATTTCACTATTTCTACCCTATCTAACATTTATGGGTAATAACTAGAACTTTATAAAATACAAATGAAGAAATATCACACTCTTGTTTAAAATTCTCAAGTGTCTCCTAATAACTGAGAGAACAGAATCCATGTACAGGTCAGACATCCCTATTCCAAACATCCCAAACCCAAAATATTCCAAAGTGCACCAAAAGGTTGGGGAGTATTTTGGGGCTCAGATTTTTTTTAATTGGAGATGTTCAACAATAAAGCCTATGAAAATATTCCAAAATTATAAAACTCCAAAATCTGAAACATTTTTGGTCCCACACATTTCTGATAAGTGAAAACTCAAGCTGTGTTGTGTTCCATAGGCTTTGGCTTCTCCTACCTCTTCACGCTCAACTCCTCAACTCTGTCATTCACTTCGTTCTCCTCAGGATCTTCTTTCAGTTTTGCAAAAGGGTCAATTTCATTGCTACTTAACACTTGTTTCACATATATGTAACTCAAACACTTGTTTGGACTCTTATCATCCAAATGCAAGCTGAAATATTGTCTGTAAGGTCTTGCCTAAGTGGCCCAAGTTCACTTCGTGCATTCTCAATTACATTGCTCCGTTTTAATTTTTTCACAGTAATTATTATTACTTGAAATTCATTTGATTAATTCTGGGTTATCTTTAAGAACTTCACTGGCTTAATGCAGTTAAGACAACACTCAACTGATCAGGCCCCAGTCCATGTCCCATAAGCCTAAATACATAGGTGGGCGGGCCCCATGCTGACCTTCATCTTTACATGCAGGTAGGATTTAAACATGTGAACCCAGAAGCTCTACAGCTTGTTTTATTTTATTTCTATGATTAATTTGTATTCTTCTACAAAAATTGAGGTGGGAGTGTTTTCTACTGCCAGACCCTGCTAAATATCCCAAGAATCTAAGTCTCTGCATGGCTCCCAAGGACTGCAGACCCTGCTGCAACTCTATATAGTTTCTAACTATAAAATAATGTCTTCCTTCCTCATCCCTAACTCAATGATACTTGTGAAATTCCTGGAGGCAAACTGCTTCTAGCAGTGCTACTAAAATGTACTTGATCTTGGCAGACCAGCCTCTAAGGGACCTCTTCTCAGCTACTGATAAGGCACCAATCTAATTATGAGTGTCAGACACCTTGACTCCCTTTCCAAGAAAGGCTCTGATTTTTAAATGCACTGGGCATCTGAGAAGGCAAGATAAAAACTCATTTTCAGCCTGTGAGTTTGAAGTACAATTTCTTATACTCTCTCCTTCTGGATATCTCATAATATTGCCTAAATCTAATTCTGCTGTGTGGTTAAAGATTAATAAAAGTCTAGACTAAAAATTTTAAAATATGGCTTTTATATGTATTTTGGAAGAAATGAGGAGGCTGTCAGCCAGAGACCAGGAAATGCCAAGTCTCATTTCTGGACATATGAATGTATGGTTCAATGGTAGGCTGCCCCACCTACCCTTCAGGAATAGAACTCACAGTGAAAGGTGAGCCTTTAACCAAAAGAGAACCAACGTCATAAGGTGTATCAAAAGAGACTCCAGAATGCATTTGAAAACAGGGGGAGCTAAGATAATAAGAACAAAGAAGAGATTTACATGGAAGGTCTATGAAGTGCTTTTGATGATTATTCAAGGGAGTAAACTATTGAGGATATTTTTAAATTGAGCTTTCAACTTTTAGAAAGTGTGACAATGTTCTATGGACTATACAAGCGCTGATTTCCTCTTCCATTCTCAGTCTAATAGTTCAAGTTCCAGGTGTTATATTCTCACAGCAGCTATAATTCTTATTTCAGGTGGCTTTATAATCTGTTTATTATTATTATCCATTCTTTTAAAACCTTAAATCAAGCATTCTAGAAAATGAGACATTAAAGGGACAGACTCAATCAGAATTTCAGGACTGCAACTACAATCACAGGTCTTATTATGTGACCTGGATCACTTGGGACTCAATGTGGTGATGCATCATAAAAAAATCAGCACGCTATGGAGATCTGTTTAGATATTTCTGTTTCTCCTTAGCTTTCTACTATTGGACACATCTGGTCAAAAATTGGACTCATTTTCTCAAAAACAAACAACACACAATATGAAAACAGCTGCCTTGGAATTGTCCAGCTTGAATGTATGAAGAATGTAAATTTTAGCCAGGTCCATTCAGCTGTCCAGGGTTTCTTGCTTCCCTCTCAGCAGCATGGAGAAACCCAGTGGCTTCCTCCAGCTCCAGGCCACTCTGAATGGTCCTGACTGAGAACATTTTCTCCTCTCTCAACTGTGTTGTGTAACAGCATATTTATAAACAAATATCTTCTCTTCTTTGTCTTTTTCTTTTGTGCAGTTCATAATTTCAGGAATTCAGTAGGTTATTCAGTAAATCCAAACATCAGTTAAGTTCCAAAGTTTCATAGTTAGAGTCCCCAGCTCCTAAGAGAATGATAAAGTTTTGTTCCCAACTTTGGCTGTCTAGGCTCCCTATGGGCTCCTGGTTATCTGATCCTGGTTCTCAGAGAAGCAGGGTAGTTCTGTGGTTACAAGGATTGGCTGGAGGTACTGGCAGAAGGATAGCTGCTCACCTGTCTGTGACATTGTCCTGAAATTTCACCCTTCTCCGTCTGTCTGAGGTATAAAGACTCATCACCCAGTTCACCTAAGCACATCTCTGCCATGTAGTTGTAAAAATTCCAAGACATTATTGTTCACCTGAAAAAAAAAAAAATCTGGGGCATCTTCAGTCTCTAGTTATTTTTTTTTAATTGTGCGAGCCACTTTAGTTTTATCTAGAATAGTTCCAAAAAATTGACCAAAATGTAAATGAACTATACTCAAAAAAATCCTGTTTCATAATGTATTTTATTTATTTATTTAAGGGCAAACACGGTATAGACTTCTCTTAAAAAGCTCGAAAGTAATTTTCCCTCAATTCTAACTATTTTGAAATTTTATTCTTTGAGGAATTCTAGGAATCCTGGAGGAGAAAGTTATAAGACTTTCATTTAAAGTTTTTATATTTGTCAAAAGGAACTAATGTAACTTTCTTATATCCTGATTTTTTTTTTATAAATTGCCCCTTTTATTATATGAAGACTTTGTGAAGAAAAAAGTCAAAATAGGTAGAAAGTAGCTCACCCACTTTCCTCTATAGAGCATACATTTTTAGTGTCTTGTACTATGTCTTTTCTGTTGCAGAATATTTTGTGGAAAAATTTTCTCCTTTTGATGTATAATCCAAAATAGACTTATAAACAATTTCCATCATTAGATTAAATATGAATAGACTTCCAAAAATATTATTGTTTACAAATGGAATTTAAATGACTATTTTTAATAGTAAAATATAAGTCTATGATTAATTGGCATTATTGAAAAGTCTTACTATGAAACCCTTTTCATATTCTGCAGTCTATGCTTGCATGATTTGCAGGAAAAATGCATCTCTGATATGCTTCCCTTGGTTTACCAATTTGCCCAAAGATGATTTGCAATAAGATATATTCCAACTTTCTATTTCAGTGAAATAATCTCAGAAATTAGATAAAGTAAGACAGCAGATGGTGGTTTGAAATGCACCTTTAAAAAAATAGTGCCAAGCCGGGTGTGGTGGCGCACGCCTGTAATCCCAGCACTTTGGGAGGCTGAGGCAGGAGGATTGCGAGTTCAAAGCCAGCCTCAGCAATGGCGAGGCACTTAGCAACTCAGTGAGACCCTGTCTCTAATAAAAAAATACAAAAAAGGGCTGGGGATGTGGCCCAGTGGTCGAGTGCCCCTGAGTTCAATCCCCGGTACCACAAAAAAAAAAAAAAAAAAAAAAAAAATAGTGCCAATTTATTGTGCCTTTAAATCAATCTAATTCAGTGGTGTCAACCCCAGCTATACATTATTATCACCCAGGAAGGCTTATTTGCTATTGTAATATTAAGTGAGGAGGAGTCTAGAATTTTTACTTAATTGGGCTAAAGTGAAGTTTCTAAAAAAGTCAAGATTTTGACCAAATTATTCTTCCCAAAAGGGAAAATTGAAGAGTTGGGGAAACTGCAAGCCCAAGGAATTTATTTGTAGGCATGATTTAGGGCTAACCAATGGTGTAAAAGTCCTTTATCTCCTTTAATATGCTTGCAATTCCTATTTTTCCTAAATTGGGTCTACACAAATTCACAGGACCTTTGTTTTTGAGCAAGTACATGAGATAGACAAACAGAAATTTACTTTAGATGAGAAGCTTCCAGAGAATTTGTTTAGATGTAGATATGAATAAACTCTTTAGGCAGCTCAAAATTTGCCCAGGAGGGTCTAAGGGCTTGTAAATGGTGACATGCACAGAAAACTCTGTGCTTCCGATTCTAAAAGTGTAAGTCTGGAGAGATTGTATACAGTTCTCTGCTAATGTAGAATATCTTATAAAGCAAAAATTCTTGAGTATTTCTGGGGACAGGGAAAGTCTGAGGGAAAACATAGGAACCAATGCTCCCTCCTTCCCAAAGTATTTGAGTTCAGTAGTACTTTGCTTATGTAAAGGACACATTTCTGGCAAACTTCCCATCATCTAGCATATAATAGATGTTCTGCACATATTTTGGAGATTAGAAAAATGGCAGTAATAAAATGCTTGAATTCATAGATGAAGAAGCCTTCTTTTGAGTCTCAGATAAAAATTCACTGATTTAAAATGATGAGGAAATATTTTTTAATTTAATAAAATTGGTCATTTATGTAATCTGGACTACATAAAACAGATTTTCAGAGACCCAAAGGACTGTGGTTGACAAGCTGTTCTTGAGAAAGAGCAGCTGACAAAAGATGCAAAGATAGAGAAAAATGGACTCTCCTGTTCATAGTGAACTTGTAAGACTTGAAATTGACCACTAAATGAGAGGCTAAATGAGAGAAGTTTGTATTTCATTCAGAACACTGTGTTTAAGATACAGGAAAAGATCTAATATATATATTTAAGAGTTGCAGCATAAAAAACTAAATCACTCAAATATTTTAGTTAATAAATACTTACTCTCAATTATTATGAAATTTAAATTATGGGAAATAGTCCATTTTCTGATAAAGTTAAATAGAAGAAATTATAGTCTCTTTTTCTTATATGAAATTAAGACTCATGATCCTCAAGTAGATATACAATCTGTGTTCCTACTGAAACCCACACTTAATTGCCACACTTCTTCTTGTTAGGGTTCTAGTAATGGATTGCACACCAGTCAATGTTAGCTACTGACTCCTGGGGGCTTGCATGCTGACTCTGTAATTAAAAGCCTGTGCAAGGAAGCAACTGTCAGCTCAAGCCTTACCTCCTACAGTTGGATGTCTGTCAACTCAAGGATTTATTTTTTTAATATGAGAAAATGTCAGTTGTGTTCTGAAATAAATTTTTTGATGATTCAAGCAAACATTGAATTCCTGATGGTTAAATAAGAAAAATAAAAACAATACAGGGTTGCTTTGAAAGTAAGTCCTTTTACATTGTGAAGAGGATTTTACCCAAGATCTCAGCACTTATCATAAATAATACATATTCCCACTTTGAAGATGAAGGCATACACACACATACACACACATAGATAGAAGTGCATAAGTACATTCTAGGTTTAGAGTTCTTTAATAGGAAGACATAGGAAAAAATCAAGATTTTCTTATCATTATGTCTGTACCTGTAAGCATAAAACCACTCCTAGTAGGAAAATACCAGAAAGTTTAGTTGCAAAGATGATATTTATTCATTGTGAACTTTAACACTTGATCAAATAATACAAGGCCATCCTGATTTCATGCCAAAATATCAAGCTAATATTTAATTCAGAAAAAAAGTTCACATGACACAAATATATATACATGATTTTATTTCTTTACTGAATTCATTCATGTAAGTTTCAGTATGTTTTATCTACCCTTATTTATGAACAATCAGCCTATGATTTTAGTAGGGACAGGGTAATGCTAATAAGCTCTTGTCATTTCTTGTCCCATCTGTCAACCAAAACTTCAGTCTGTATAGAGTTCTATCATTGGTTTTGGGAGGAGGAAGGAGTCACATAAATTTCCCTTACATTCTCCCACAATTCTGATTCTGCACTAAATCACCACTGCAAATTCTCTTCCCTTGAGGGTCTTCCTGGGACCATGGGACTCTAATGTTTTCACAGGGCTGTAGCTGCATCACTTCATAAGACCTTCCTGAAAATGGATTATCCCTCTGTTGTGCCCATTCATTTTTCCTATAGGTTTGGCAGGAGACACATCCCACCATCCCCTCCACTTTCTCCTTTTGTTCCCTTTCCAACTTGAGCTCTTTTGGCACTTATTCCTTCTTTCCCTACAGTTAGTAAAGAAAATCCACTAAGAAAACCACTCATGCAAATCCATCCCCTCCAGGTGTACCCCAAAGGGTGTATTTGAACCTTGCTACCAGGAAGGGCAGCCCCTAAACATTCGTTCCTTCAGTATTTATATTAAGAACTTTCAAAATTTCCACTGTATCACTATAAATAGCTACACAGGATGAAGAGTAATGACAGGATGTTAAGGAAGATAAGCATGGTGAGGTAAAAGGAACATTAAGACCATTTCTCTTCCTAAACTAGATGAGTAGCAATAAACTGTACAGGTGTGATTATATTGAAGACCTGCTATATGAATTGCCTCTAGATCACTTTAATTATAAACCTTAACATCAACAATTTCATCTTTATTTCAGTTTTATGAATATATCTTGAGGCCTATTTAAGGAGTACACTCAATAAATCCAGTTAATAGCTAATAACTCTCTACAATCCCCTCATTGCTAAAGAAGATGGCACATGCTAAGTTTTTATTTGCAGGTGCTGAAATAAATTACTACATTTTGATTCCACAAAGCTAGAGGTAGGAATTAATAAAGGTGCTAAACCCCTTTACTAATTTCTTTCCTACACAAACAATAAATATATTTTGATTTCCCACCATATCTAAGAAACTATGGTGGGTATTTTGATGCACTAAAATCAAGCAGTAGAAATTGTAGATATTATAGTTATCTTGGTTTAGTTAGCAACTGCCTTGACTATAAATATCAAAGATGTGAAAAAGTAGATTAAATAAAATGGGGATTTTCCCTCCTATGTAATATAACAGATTTGGAGTTGGATATTCCAGAGCTTAATCCATAAACTCCAGATGTGATCAACAACTCAGACAGCTTAAAACTTTCTACTATACTATTCTTTCTGATGGGTTTTAAATTTAAGGTCACCACAAAGTCAAGACATCCACATTCCATGAAGAAGAAGGAGGAAGAGCAAGACAGAATTCATTTGTTAATTGAATTTAGTCCTTCCTTCAAGATTTTCCAGAGATCTTACCCAATATATTTTTTATCCATTTCTCATTAGTAAAAAATGTGACTCATGGCCACCTTTATCTTCAAAGGAGCCTAAGATGTGATTTTGTTGTTGTTGTTGTTGTTAAGCATATTGCTATCAAAGTTTTATTTGAAATAGAAAAGGAGGTACTAAATAATGATTACATTACCAATAGTCCCTGGTGCTCAACCTACATAGATTAAAAAGGAGAAACATCATTTGAAGGCTTATTTTGAGGACATGCTATTCCAGAATTACATAATTTCTTTGCACTTTGCAAATCTTTTTTTTAACATTATCTCATTTGATCTTTACAACAACCTTGTGAGATCAGTGGAAGATGCAACAGAAATACCATGAAAGGTATGCAGTGAAAATAAAACTAAAAGTCAGATCTTACAAGATCAAGGCTTTTGTCATGATAATAAGGAACAAGACTGATTGATTTTGACTAAATTGACAGGATATTTTTAATAATACATAGGCCCAGTCTCTTCATCCTTTAGAAAGTACAGGAAATTATAGCAGTTTATGTCCATGTTGATATATAAACAAAAAGTCTACACTCCAAAGACAATCATTCAAAAGCCAATATTAGGACGACAGCACAAAATCTCTACAAACAGAAGCTAATCAAATAAGCTTGGGGATGAGAGGATAACAGAAGAAAGGGGTGATTAGATAGTTTCTCCATTCTTTCTCCCTCCTTTATTTCCGTATGTTCTTTATCATGATGAGGAGGGACCTTTGGTAAGACAGAGACTTAATATGTTTCATAACATCTTCTCCTGAGATGCAACTAAGCATGTGCATTAGATGGCCCATTTTTCAGTGACTGAAAGGACAGTAAGGAGAGTGGGAGGGTGAGGACTCATCTGGCATTGGGAACTGTCAATTGTTCTTATCCCAGGAACCTTGAAACTTGTCTCCAGAACTGAATTGGACCCTGTAGTGGTGGCAGGAGCCTAGAGAAGACAAAAGAGAATTTGTAGGAAAAGGAAGGCAGGAGAAGAGAGAAATGAGGTGGTCCATAGGAGGCTGCCTCTGTACTTAGCAGAAGGGCAACTTGATGTACAAACTAAAATTTCAACCACCCATGAGGCTCCATTTGCTTCTAAATTAGTTATTCATGATTTTTTTTATGTCTTATAATAAACCTAAATTCATTTCTAGATGTGGTGAAGAATAAATCCATTGATCAAAATAGAATAATGTATTTTGAAGTTTCCAATGATTCAAGTCATAAATTTTGGAGCATAGGTTATCCTTATTTATTAATGTCTCCTTTTTATACTTCTGTACATTTTAGGAAAATACAAGTATTCATGTAACAAAATGTGTGTATAGATGATAGATGATAAATAGATTGATTCAGAGAGACAGAGTTTTACAAATATAGATTTCTTGTGAAGGAAGAATGAAAATGTTGTATTGTTTCATCCTCTTTACAGCCCCAGGACCTGGGTTCTTTTGGATTTGTAACATATCAGTAGTATTAACTTCTAGGTGTATGGTAACAACCACATTGATGGGCTACCTCCGAGATTAGAGGTCCTTTCCAGCTAACAATTTAAATATCTTGGTATAGCCAGAAGAGATCTTTAAACAAATCAAAACTTGAAGTCACAATAATAAAAAGGATTAAGAAAATGAGAAACAAAACTCAAATTGAAATGAATCGAAGACTTAGAATTAGACCAGAAAATTTACAACTAGAAGAAAACATAGGGTCAATGCTCCATATTTAGGTGCTGGCACCAACTTCCTTAACAAGAACCCCAAAGCTCAATAAATAAAACCATGAATCAATAAGTGGAATGCCATCAAACTAAAAAGCTTCTACACAGCAAAGGGAACTATTATGAGCATGAAGAGAGAGCCTACAGAATGGGAGAAAATCTTGGACAGTTACTTCTCTTATAGGGGATTAATATCCAAGAAGTCAAAAAACTTAACACACATATCCAACAAACAAACAAATCAATCAACAAAAGGACAAAAGAACTAAACAGAAACTTCTCAAAAGAAGAAACACAGCCAGGCATGGTGGCACACGCCTATAATCCCAGCACCTGGGAGGCTGAGGCAGGAGGATCGCGAGTTCAAAGCCAGCCTCAGCAATGGCGAGGCACTTAGCAACTCAGTGAGACCCTGTCTCTAAATAAAATACATAAAAGGGCTGAGGATGTGGCCCAGTGGTCAAGTGCCCCTGAGTTCAACCCTCGGTACCAAAAAAAAAAAAAAAAAAAAAAAAAAAGAAGAAGAAGAAGAAGAAGAAACACAAATGTCCATCAAATATATGAAAAAAAAAAATGTTCAACATGTCTAGCAATCAGGGGAATGCCAATCAAAACTACACTATGATTTCATTTCTCTCCAGCCAGAATGATCAAGAATACAAACTTAAATAAATACTGGCAAGATTGTGGGGGGGAAAGGTACAATTATACATTGTTGGTGTGTCTACAGACTGTTGCAATCACTCTGGAAAGCAGTATGGCGATTCCTCAAACCACTAGGAATGGAGCCATCATATGACCCAGCTATCCCACTCCTTGGTATTTTCCCAAAAGTTCTAAAATCACCATACTACAACGATACAGCCACTTCAATATTTATAGCAGCACAATTCACAATAGTTAAATTATGGACTCAACCCAGATGGACAACAATAGATGAACAGATTAAGAAATTGTAGTATATAAACACAATGGAGTTGTACTCAGCCATAAAGAAGAATGAAATTATGACATTTGCTGGTAAGTGGATAGAAATGGAGACTATCATGTTAAGTGAAATAAACCAAATTAAGAAATCAAAAGGTTGAATATTTTTTCTCATACACAGAAGCTACAGTAAAATAAAGGAAAGTAGGTGGGAAGGAAAGGATAACATAAATGGAAGATCAGTAGAGTAGAAGAAGGAGATCAAGAGGCAGAGTGGATGGATGGGAAAGGGGAGGGAATGCAGAATGAATTCTTTAAAAATCATGTTATATGCTCATATAAAGATGTGACAGGGAACTTCACCTTTATGTGTAAGTAGAAAAAAGCAATCAAATAAAAATTATTTGCATAGCTAGAAAGAAGTAATCAAATATAAATTAATAGACAAGTAAAAAGAAGACTAGTAGAATAGAGGAAGCAGAATGGGAGAGAGGAGGGAGGACTGAAGAGAAAATGAGGGGGATCATGAACTGAAATGGAATTCCATGCATGTATGAGTTTGTCAGGATGAACCCAACTACCATGTATAACTATAAAGCTCTAAAAAAAAAAAAAAAAAAAAAGAAGGAGGAGGAGGAGGAGGAGGAAGGAAATGAGAAACAAAACTAGGACATTCTCCTCTGTCTTGTTTAGACTAGAGCTACAATATTTCCCCCATTTTTTTTTCAAAGGTTGTCTGTACACGTGGAAGAAGACAAGAGAGAGTTAAGAGAAATAGAATAGTGTTGCTTGAAGCCTTTTGATTTTAGGGGGAAAAGACCCTTTATGGATACAATCTCTTTCCTAAATGATCCTCTTTCTTTCCTCTCTCTCTCCCTCTCCCTCTCCTCCTCCCCCTCTTCCCCCCTCGTGCATGTGTATGTGTGTGTGTGTGTGTGTGTGTTCATTTTCTGATAAGCATGCTTTGTAAGTAAATTGTCTTGGTTTATACTTTGACATTCTCACTCTCAAATGTTAGTGCAATGACAAAATTTGCTAAATGTTGCATTCCATTCCAGAAAACCTTTTTATATTCTTTGTCTAAGCAAACACACATTATTAAAACAATTTATTATGATCATGATTATTATATAAACGGATCAACTTTTGACAGTCCTGCTTTAAAAACATCATTCCCACCAATCACCTGACTCCTTTCAACATTTCCCCTTCTGTGATTCATGCGTTTCCTTTGCAATTACCATTCTATTTACCTTTTAAATTAATACTTAGTGAAAAATGTAAGTGCTATGACAATGTTATGAAAATAATCCCACACAAAACCTTCAAGAATTTTATTTTCCATTAACCTCCCTAGTGAAAGTTATTTTTGTTTCTTAAGAAAGGCAAATTTATCTATCAAGAATCAGAACAGCTTAGGAAACAGAGCTCTCCCATGTTTTCATGCGTGTTCTCTCAGCTCAGAGATAACATGTCCCAGACATCTCTGAGCTGACTACATCTCAGTGGTCTATTGGGTAGGTCACATTCTATGGTTTCTGTAGTTCTTTAATATGGGGTAGGTCACATTCTATGGTTTCTATAGTTCTTTGATAAAAACTTGCATTTTTCCAAGTAGCAAATATTCTTGGCAGCTCAGGTAACTCAGACTTGATCGATCAATAAATACATAGATATCTGAATATATATATATGTATATATATATATGTGTGTATATATATATGTATATATATATGTGTGTATATATATGTATATATATATGTGTGTATATATATATATATATATAATAGTATATATATTATATGTTCTTTTAGCAGGATCTGGATCATCTTTCTTGGATTTATCTTTTCTTTATATCTCCTATTTTCTTCTCTTACTCCTGACAGCTGGGAAACATACACTGTGTCTTTTACCTTTATTCTCAAACTTTCAGTCTCTCACACAAAGTAAAGAGAAAAATGTCTAAAGTTAATGAAAGGCAATTTTTCCTTCACCCACTGGGGAAATTGAAAATATGACCTTTCCAAGAGACACATTAAGAGACAGCTTAGTCTGATAAAATCTATGTCAAATTAGGTGATTCCCCCACCGTATAATTGCTCATGATGTAAGTTAGTGCACTCAGTCAGGATTACTCAGGAGCCAGCCCATTTTGTGCAATTTACAAATACTCCCTGCCTTGTCCCTGTGAATTACACCTTAGTTTCAGCCTCATTACTTCTTTCTGTCATCTCTCAGCTTTCACCCATTTGCTATCAAATTACACATCAGACATCAGTAACCTTGAACACCAATTTCAAGCACAGTAAGTTGAAGCAAAGAAACTCACAGCAATGTCTCCTCTACCTGAAAAGATCATCTTTATTTCTATGCTGAGAAGAAATTCTGTGTCCTATTCTGGGTTTAGTTATGTAGAATAATTTAATCTGCAGCTAGTCTCATTTCTAAATTTTTAAAACCGGGATGAATAATCCTTTTAGAATAAAAATGAGAATGGAGAAAGTTCCTGTGACATGATCAGTAAAAGAGGTTATGATAAGAATAATAACAGCAAATGCGTGATTCTAGGACTTTAAATTATGCTAAAGAGTTTAACATGCAGATATTGCATGTTTATTTTCTAATTTGACATCACAATAAACTCAAGGATGAGATATATTATAGTAGAGGAAACGTTTAGACTCTAGGTGAGTTAATCAAAGTAACACAAATTAGAAGATATCAACTGACTACACTCTCCAAACTG
The DNA here is from genome assembly GCA_025594165.1 of Tamias sibiricus. Lineage (NCBI taxonomy): Eukaryota > Metazoa > Chordata > Mammalia > Rodentia > Sciuridae > Tamias > Tamias sibiricus. The sequence continues at coordinate 121,315,400 of CM046664.1, read as the reverse complement.
TCATTCTATAAATTAATAATAAAATAAAATAAACTTTAACTATTTATCTTCATTTAAAAAATATTATTGTTCTGACTATTGATAGACTCTTGAAATTGAAATTAGAAAAGTCTTATAGCACAGTCTCTCATTCCTTCCAAAAATCTTTCCTACAACACATCAGCCAGAGGATGTCTGGATTTCTCTGGAACCTTGATGTCAGGTACATCCTACCCTACACATGACAGCCTATCCCACTGTTAGTTTATGTTGTCCTAACAACTATGGAACCAATAATTTCTTCCCTTTACTTCAAAGTATTTTTCCTCTCTGTGGGTGGCATCGGGCCTGATGCTTGGTTATATTCTCCAGATCCCAACTCAGTGATGGCTCTGCATGTATTTTAAAATCCGTTTTCCTTTGGTTTTCTTCTTATCTCAGATAAATTTCCCCAAATCTTCAAAAGGCACTGTACCTGGCCATGTCTAACGTTGGCATCACTTATTCCCTAATTTTCAAAAGAGTGTCAGGTTGAAATCCCAGCTCTCTTTTCTCTAAAACACTTGAAGATTCACTTAGACATTTGAAGTTTCACTATTTCTCTCCTGCCGTCCATCAAAGGATTGGAAAACTAAAGGCCAGAGGGGTAAATGACTTGTCTAAGAAACTCAAAGTCATAGCAGAGGACCCGTAGATGGCTTCTAGCAAGTATTATTCTATTATTTTCCTTATACTAATGAGTTTTCCTTCTTAAACCTGCAAATATGAAAGGATGAAAAGTCTCTAAGATGTCCGTCCTTGGGAGAATGTGCGGGATCTGGCGCTCCACAGGCTTCTAGGTAATCATGCTGGCTGAAGTGCTTCAGGCAAGAAAGACAAATCTTTATCAAGGAATAGCTATCATCTTTGTGAGGATGACCAGCTGCCTTTCCAGGATGGAAAAGGGCCAGTTAGGTCCTCCTACCACCAAATTCCTAGTCAGTCTTCTCAAAGAATATTGCTTTATCAAAGTCTCAGTGTTTGTCTTTGTTGCTGATCAACTAGACATTCAGAAACAGCAATAGCTAAATCAGCCTTGACTTGGGCTGCATTCTTGCCTCTTTCTCTACCTCCATGGCTATTCTATTCATCTTCCAATCAAAAATGTCCTAGGCTGGCTGTGTTAATCGACTTTCTGATGCTGTTACCAATACACCCAACAAGAACAACTTAGATGAGGGAAAGTTTATTTTGGCTTATGATTTCAGAGGTTCAGTCCAGGCTCAGCCAGTTCCATTCCTTTGGGCCCAAAGTGAGGGAGAGCATCATGGCCAAAGGGTGCTGCAGAGGAAAGCTGCTCAGCTCAGGGTGGGATCAGGAAGCAGAGAGAGAAAGGGGAAGAGATCACAGGGATGATAAACCCCTTCCACTGCATGCACCCAGTGACCTATCTCCTCCAGCCACACCTCACCCTCCTAGAGTTACTACTCAGTTAATTTATTCAAACAAGGATGGACAGATTAGTTTATGGCTCTCACAATCCAATCATTTCATATCTGAACATTCCTGCATTAACACTGGAGCTTTGGGGGAACCCTCAGATCCAAACCATAACATTGATTAACAATGAAGACTAGCCAACCTCAATTGGTCAAGTTATGTTTTTACACTTGGTCACTCAGTACTCCTCCCATGATGAATGATTTGTGGTGGGCATTAATGTGTTTATTAAAATCTTTATGTTTTGCAAACTCACATGTTGCTACCCACATGTCTGTACCCTGAACTTCTTATCTCCTATTTTCCCGTCATTTTCCTCTTCCAGATGTTCAGATGTTGACCGTGTTTTAGGAATTGCTACTATGTACATTTCCTAAAATCTGTTCCTGCTCTCCACCCCACTCAAAGATAGCTATCCTTCCATGTCACCAAGTAAATGGGCCAGGGCAATATTCCAAAGTGTAGAATGTATGGTTTCTATAGCACTTTTGTTGGTTTTCCATTTATTTGCCTTTAGGAGTACTATAACTTATTAACCATCTACACAGTGATTTGGTGGTATTTGGGGGGGGGTCATAATGATTATTGCAGCCTCCTGAGTTCTGGTTGTTAAGCAACACAGCATGTCCTTTTTTCCCCAATCATTCCCACAGATGGCAATAAGCCTGATTCTGTGGCGGCCTCTCCCACTGTCATCACTGGCCTACATACCACTTTCTAGTGATGCTGGTGCCTGTTTCACCCACATACTCCTGTAACCTTAGTAAATGGTGTCTTCTCTGGTCTATTTTGGGGGCGATAATACTCTTTCAGGTATTCTGGCTACACAAAATATATTTATTCTATAATGCCCATGCCCTTTGGCTCAGTCTTTTAATCCCTTCTTCTACCATATTCCAGGTAACATGTAAGTTCATGTCCCAAGCTTTATAAACTACCGCCCTGATCAGGCACTACCCAAACCTAATCGTAAAGATATGCTCCTTGTCTCTGACTGCTATGAAAACGTTAGAACACTAATAGGAAAGACATCAACTAGTTCTTGTTCTTCAGTTAGTAATTATTAACTGCAGGCATTCCCCCTAAAGAACAGTTCACAACATATAAAAAAATTTTTGTTGTCACAGCAAGGGGAATATTACTGTTATTTACTGCGTAGAGGCCAAGAATGACACCAAACCTCCTGAAATGCACAGAATAGCTTGCATGCACAGGCACATGTGCACACATACCCCCATCCACTCCAAAATGTCAGTAGTGCCATGCTTGAGAAGCTCTGCTTTAGGTGGTTAGCCTGCTTCCTTCCATTCCAGTCTAATGTGCTCCAGCCAGGTTATGCTGGGACTTAACCCTAATCATCCACCTGACAACCAGGAAATAAGGTGAGTGAAGCTTCTAGGGGCACCTATTGCCTTGTGTCTGGGGGAAACAGAAGTATTCTACAGGATTTTCTAGCAGAGCAGAAGTCCTGACCCTTCCTGGAGAATGTGAGCCACCTCTGCAAACGTAGAGGGTATGGGGAGGTTTATAGAGTCAATGTCCTCAGCAGCATCCAACTGGTCCTTCTCCTGGTTTTCAGTCTCCGGATTTTTCTATCAGAGTTTCACATAACAAAAGTGCCTTGGTTGACAGTTCAAACAAACATCTCTGGTGCTCTGCCACTCACAAGTAGGTCTTTACTCTGACATTTGATTGTGTCTTCCCTTCCACCACAAAGAATGAGTGGCTCTTTAAATACTGCCACCAAGGCTCTCTGGTTCTCACACTTGGCTACATAACTGCTTGTTAACACCTCGCAGCCATAGGTGTTAATACAGGTAGGCAGTAATCACCCAACTCTGCTGTCTATGCAGGCATTATTGTCCCCATGTTTCAATGTTTGCATGATCATATATGCCAAAACAGCCCACCAATACCTTTACATGGGTTATCACCAGTGAAAATTTAGGAACTGAATAACCACCCCATACAAGGACTGTGTATGTTCCATATACCAATCCAGACATCTTTTCATCTGCTGGATGGTGGGTGCAATCCCAAACCTCCATCTTATAGCTTTTTTCTTTTTTTTTTTTTTTCCCAGACCATTCTTGATTCTACTATTTTTCTTTTTTATTTATTTATATTTTAGTTATATATGATTATACAAGCATGGGATATATCTGATTCTAGTTTGAGTCCCATTCTTATGGATGTACATGGTGGTTGGATTCCCTGTGTTGTTTTCATATATGTTCATGGGAAATTTATGTCAGATTCATTCCACTGTCTTTCTTTTGCTTATCCTACCTCGCTTCCCTTACATTCCCCATTGTCTAATCTATTGCACTTCTGTTCTTTTTCTAGTCAGGCTTCCCCAAGAAAGACACAAAGACAAGATTAGATATGCAATGGATATTTAAGGAACATGCCAAGAGACAGGAAACAGAGAAAGAGCAGAGGAAGGGCAGAGCACTGAAACAAGATGCAAACCTTGCCCTAAGTATCAAACAGAGAGAGAGGAAACTGCAGTTTGGGCAAGTTTGCAAATCTGTCAAGTCAAACTTGACCTTGAAAGGAGTCACATGTCCCCTTAAAAAGGTATGCCTTAGTAACCCAACCTCACTATCATCGGTATGGACCTTTCCATGGGACACTGGCTTCTGTGCAAATACAATGATAGATTTTAATGTGCAGTAGCATCTGGGACCCTGGGCCAATGACACTTCCTATGGGAAGATATCTGTGAAGCTGTTCTTGTGTGCTCCGCAGAGGCCAATACAGTCAACATCTGTAGATACAATCATGTGACTATTCAAAAGGGAAATGTATTTCCACTGAAAGAGAAGTGATAGGCAGTCATAACAGTCAATCAGAACTCCATTTCCTCTTTTGATACACCAAGGGGCAGTTTCTATAAGCCATTTACTTTGTCCAATTGTCCTCTTGAATTGTGACATTAGGAAGTAAGTGAGGATAATTTCCAGAAAAGGTGAATATCCTCAAAGGATTTTAGAAAAATTACCTTGACTCTTTTTGCAATGTGTTGAAATTTATCACTCTCAGAAACATGCATAAATTTTGACATAACTGATTTAATTAACATAATTTACTTGTTAACTTCATATTTCTGGGAGGAGGGGAATCTATTAATTAGATCTTTTTCAAGGTCTAATAAGAGGAATTCTTCCAAAGATCTTCAAGAACACAACCAATCTCATGGACCATGTACCTCTATCCTGCCTGAGATACCATGCTCTAGAAATAGTTTGAAATTTCAATTCCACTCCACAATTTAAAAGTTCTGGGACTGTGAAAAGTGAAACTTATGTAAGATTTGATTCTTTTTTTTTTTTTTTTTTTTTTTTTAATTATCCACCATTTTATTTCCCACCGTCCCTGTTACAAAAAGACTCCATGGAATAGAGTTTTCTATTTTTTTTTATTAATTCTAATCAGTTATACATGACAGTAAAAAGCTCTTCAATTCATTTTACACAAATGGATCAGAATTTTTCAATTCTCTGGTTGTGCATGAAGTAGAGCCACACCATTTGTGCAATCATACATGTACCTAGGGCAATGATATTTGTCTCATTCCACCATCTTTCCTACCTCTTAGCCCCTTTCCCCCTCCCGTTTGCCCCACCTAAAGTTCCTCCACTCATCCCATGCCCCACCTCCCCTGCATATGGATTAGCATCCACTTATCAGAACATTTGGCCCCTGGTTTTTTGAGATTGGCTTATTTCTTTTAGCGTGATATTCTCCAACTCCATCCATTTACCTGCAAATGTTATAATTTTATTCTCTTCTAATGCTGAATAATATGCCATTGTGTGTATGTACCACAGTTTCTTTTTCCATTCATCTATTTAAGGACATCTAGGATGTTTTCACAGTTTAGAAATTGTGAATTGTGCTGCTATAAACACTGAAGTGGCTGTGTCACTGTAGTATGTTGTTTTTAAGTCTTTAGCATATAGACTGAGGAGTGGGATAGCTGGGTCAAATAGTGATCCCATTCCAAGTTTTTCAAAGAATCTCCATACTGCTTTCCATATTTGTTGCACCAATATCAGTTCCACCAGCAATGTATGAGTGTGCCTTTCCACCCATATCTTTACCAACACTTGTTGTTTGTATTCTTGATAACTGCCATTCTGACTGGAGTGAGATGAAACCTTAGAGTAGTTTTGATTTGCATTTTTCTAATTACTTTAAATGTTCAACAGTTTTTCATATATTTGTTGATCGATTTTATATCTTCTTCTGCAAGGTGTCTGTTCAGCTCCTTAGCCCATTTATTGATTGGGTCGTTTGGTTTTTTTTTGTGTTAAGGTTTTGAGTTTTTTATATATCCTGGAGATTAGTGTTCCGACGTGCGTAGAGCAAAAATTTGCTCCCAAAATGTAGGCTCTCTCTTCACCTCGTTGATTGTTTCTTTTGATAAGAAGAAACTTTTTAGTTTGAATCCAACCCATTTATTGATTCTTTATTTCTTGCGCTTTAGAAGTCTTATTAAGGAAGTCGGGGCTTATTTGACGTGATGAAGATTTGGGCCTATTTTTTTCTTCTATTAGGTATAGGGTCTCTGGTCTAATTCCTAGGTCCTTGATCCACTTTGCGTTGAGTTTTGTGCATGATAGGGGTTTATTTTCATTTTGCTGCATATGGATTTCCAGTTTTCCAAGCACCATTTGTTGAAGAAGCTATCTTTCCTCCTTTGTCTAGTATGAGATAATTGTATTTATGTGGGTTTATCTCTGTGTCTTCTATTCTATACATTGGTCTACATGTCTATTTTGGTGCCAATACCATGATGTTTTTGTTATTATAGCTTTGTAGTATAGTTTAAGACCCAGTATTGTGATGCCGCCTGCTTCACTCTTCTTGCTAAGTATTGCTTTGGCTATTCTGGATCTCTTAGTTTTCCAAATGATTTTCATGATTGCTTTTTCTATTTTTATAAAGAATGATGATGGGAATTTAATTGGAATCACATTGAATCAGTATAGCTGTTTGGGTAGTATGGCCATGTTGACAATATTGATTCTACCTATCCAAGAACATGGGAGATCTTTCCATCTTATAAGGTTTTCTTTAGCATTCTGTAGTTTTCATTGTGGAGATCTTTCACCTCTTTTGTTAAATTGATTCCCAAGTAATTTTTTTTTTTAGGTTATTATGAATGGGGTAGTTTTCCTAATTTCTCTATTAGAGGATTCATCACTGATGTATAGAAATGCATTTGATTTATGGGTATTGATTTTATATCCTGCTACTTTGCTGAATTCATTTATTAATTCTAGAAGTTTTCTGGTGGATCCTCTAAGTATAGAATCACATACTTGGCAAATAATGATAGTTTGAGTTAAGATTTTATTTCTTTGGAAGTTGACTGGAGTTACTAACGAGATCCCCCTACTAAAACTGTGCTAGAAAATGAAATAATGCACATAAGTCTAGCTAAGGTCTGCATGTGCTTACTTCTCAATATATTGAGAGATTGTAAATATAACTGGATTAGCTCACTTCCCTTCTAGTTTCAAAAATGGGTTGAAAGACAATTATTTTTCTTTGAGATAAAGTATAGAGTCAGGGTAATGACAGATGATATAAAGATATTTGAAAAAGCAACTCTAGAGATCAGAGTTTCCATACTTCAGTCCCCTGAAGCTTACTGATATACAGGAAATTAATTAAAATATTTTTCTCATGTGCAAAATAAGAGCAATAATATGTATACCACATAGTCATTTCAAGAGTTAAATGAGATATGTGAATTTAAAATGTGTGCCCTATGTCCAGATGATAGTAAGCACTCAATAAGTATTAGGTATCATCAATTGTTCTCAATTATATAATATGATACTTTCATGGCTCAAGAGTTAATTTAAGCAGGGCCATCTATTCCTATCATGAATATCTACAAATTATTTTCCACAAAGTTTTCATGATCATTTTTTAACATATATCATTCTGTCTCATTATTTGTCACTCACACACTTGATAGCCACATTTAACATCCACATCAGCCAATGTCCTTTTATAGTGGCTTCATTCCTCTCCCTAGATTTTGCTTCTAATCTGGTAGGTGCTTAGTAACCAGAAATTAAAATTTAACCATGTCATATATAATATAAGCATAAATATTTTTGTGAATGAGAGTGTGAAAAGTTTTCCTTATGCAGATGGATGAGCTAGAGCGTCAAACTTCAATGACATGCATTCTGCTCCCAAGGGTGTCTTTACCGGCATTCTGATTCTATAACATTTGCTCTCCAAGGAGATGAATCTCAGCTGGGCTGTATTTGCTAACTACTGTCTTGTGCACTTAGGGGATGCCAACCAATGGTTGTTAATTGGATAAAATAGAAATAAGTTGAGAGGTGAGGTAACATCATGGCTCCTCCCCTTTCCATGTAAGATGGACTAAATGCTCTATCAATGTCCATATTAGTCTATTTCTATAATCATTTCACATATCTGGTCATGTGCCTTTAGTAATTTTAATTTTCTATCTAATCTTAGAAGAATAAAAACATTTGCTCATCCTATTGCTTCTTCTATGAGGAACCATTCTATGTCTGATAGACAAGTTTTGGCATAGGAAGCTGCCTTTAGTTATGGCAGACATTCCATCTCTCTCTGCTTATTTGGTTTAAAGAAGTTTTGTGAAATATATTCAGGGTACTTTCGGCTCTTTGTTTTCCTTCTTTTCCAAATATAATTTAATGCTAAATAAAAACTGATCAGAAGTTTAGAATTATCCTTGGTTTATTTTGTATTTTGTTTCCATGGTTACAGATCTGTGTTGTTCATCTTCTTAATTCGGCCTCAATGACTTCACTGCCTTTGTGACCCAGGCTTATTAAATCGTGATTGCTATGCTCCATCCACATTGGAGTCTTACTTACCCACTACAATGACTTCTAAAGAAGGCATTCTTCCCACATTGTGATTGAAGCCTCTGAACACAAACACCACTTTCCCAATATCTCTCACTTCTCATGATCAAGGCCACCTTAGCACAACTGGCCCCTTTCCAAGTTACTCCTGGAGGAAAGAAACATTTTAAACTCTTATCAAGCCTTTTTCTTTATCTTTATCTCCAATGTATGATTAGTTATTCACTTTTGTGCCTTCCCGTCTAGCAAAACTATTCTTTCTTGGCTTTTTATTACTACCAGGATAGTGAATGGACAAATATAATAAATAAAGTATTAAGTTATTCTGCCAAATGAATAAAATATTACATCATTAATCAACAGAAAATGTTTTGAAAATGACACATGTAATTCAACTATTTTGGAGTGCTGGTTTCTGTTTATGAATGATATTTGAGAAATCTTAAGACAAATATATAAGTAAATAGAGAAAACTGAAATAAATATCAAAGAAAGGTAATTGAAAAGTATTCTGTGTCCGATAGCATTAGGATAGTTGCGTGGAACAATAGAAACAACAATAAAAATAACATTATTCAGTAAAATAGCTCCTTTTTCTCATAAGAAGAATCTAAAAGTAGAAAGTCCATGCAAGTGATGGCAGCCCATTGTCTTCATGTTCTTTTTGCCTTTCTGTGACAGAATTCTTGGCAGTCTGATTCATGATCCAATATGTTTGCTAAGGCTCCAGCTCTCATATCCACATTCCAGGCCAAAAAAAAGGGGGGGAGGGGAGGAGGGAACAGTATTCCTAATAGTTCCATTAATTATGTCTACTTTCATCTTATTGACCAGAACTTGGTTATAAGATCACATGTAGTTGCAAAGGAGTCTGGAAATTGTAGTCATAAATTGGCTATGGGATGACCAACTGAAAACCAAAGTTTTGTTACTGAAGAAGAAAGGGGAAAGATATTATGAGCAACTAGCATGCTCTATCACAAATTTCAAAAAGAATAAGAAAAATAATAGAATAGGCACTAGAGAAAAAAATATGCAGTACATCAGAAAATCTTTTTCTGATATTCTTTTCTTTCAAGGGATATTTGCAAAATTATAGGTTAATTCTTCCCCCTTCTCATCTCTCACAGTATCACTTGCATTTTCTGTGGGAAATTTGATCATTGTTGATATTTATTAAGAATTTATTAAGTACTAGGCAATGGGGTTATTTAAATGGACAGTTTTTTAATCCTCAAGCTAAATTGTTGTGGTAGTTATATCCTCAAACGTAGAAAACTAGGCAAGGTAAGCACTGTCCATGTTTTGGATGAGGCTTATTGAAACCTCATTTATCATTGTGGCAGTGTGAGAAGTGGTAGGTCCTTTAAGAAGTGGGGCCTACTGGCAGTTGGTTGGGTCACTGGGGACACTGTCCTCAGAAGAGATTAAGGTAGTTTCTGTGGGATCCTGAGTTAGTTTTTGTACAAGTAAGGGTTGGGACCCCCTCAAAGCATGTGAGTGCTGGCTCTTGCATGCACATCTGCCATCTGATGCAGCCAAGTGACCCTCACCAGGACCAGTGCATGCCATGCTGTTTAGAATTCTGATCTCCAAAACTATGAGCTAAATAAACCTCTTTTCTTTATGTTACTCAGCCTCGGGTACTTCACTATTGTAACAGAAAATGGACTTTTACACATCTTGACCCAAATTGTAGAGCTAGGTAAAGCCAGGATTCTAACCCAATCCATCCCAACAGAGAGTTTCTGTTCTCACTGTACAGCACCATTCTTCACTTAATATTCTTATCATTTGTCTTTTGTGCTCTTTTATATAAAATACTTAATCCAATTACCATATTTTTTTACTTCCAAGTATATTTTTTCTACCTGTATTCCAACCAATACTAGTAACTATCCTTCCTACTTAGAAGTGATCCAGGGTATATATGTTCAGTGTTTATCTTTCCTCTACACTGCCTGATACCGTCCCTTGCATAAAATAAGTGCTCACTAAATAATGAGGGGAAGATGGAAAGTAGACTAGAAGAAGGTAGCTGGTGAGTGGCTCCAGTGAGTAGTTTTAGGCAAAAGGTGAAGGAACACATAGCTTATAAAGTGTAATCATAAATAGAAACCATAAATGTTTGATGAATTTATACCCTTGAGTCTTGCATTAAAGGTGAGAGGCTAAATAAAAACCACAAGAATTAACAGTGTGTGATGTAATTTTGGTTCTGACTCAGTTTGTTTGCTTTGATTTTATTATCTGGGAATGTAAGAACATATGAGGATATTAAAAACCTAACGAGATGAAGAGAAATAGTGCTTATAGGGAAGAAGACAAAATGTAAAAATAATCCCAAAGTAAGTCAAGTCAGAAAAGAGGAGGGGACAAATGAAGGGCACAGCCTCAACAAGGAGAGTCAATTCAACTTTTCTAAGCTGAAAAGGAGACAGAGGAACAATGATTATCCTCCTTTACATAGGTCTAGTAAGGCACTCTTGTTAGTTGACGAATTGAGAGTAGAAGAATAAATATAAGTGAAATGGAATAAAAGAGGAAAATATTTTGGTATCCAGCCCAAAAGAAGCTACTGATCATGAACTAGACATGGGAGGTAAGGCACAGAAAAAAAGCTCCCAGAATATAGTGGTGAATTTGGCAGGTCAAGATTTATACTGAAGGAGGAAGTAAAGAAGTCCCAAGAGGAAAGGGAGCCTCCTTACCTGGAAAGGAACAAGGAAAATGGGTGAAGCTGGAGGATTACTGAAGCCATGGTTAGGGAATCTGGAAAGGGAGACGGAGATGAGTGAGGAAACAGAGAAGTGAGTAGCCTTCCCTGAAACACACTCTGTAGTCAGGCCATTGCTTTCCAAGGTAACACAGAAAAATATGCTACTTTAGCACATGACAACAGAAAAAGCAAAGAAGAACATCCTGTGCAAGTTTAATCTTTGAGGATATTCAAAGTAACAGCATATTGTTTATTATCATATTTCATAATCACAGAGTCATTATTCCCAACTGACATTTTTCTCAAGTATTCTATTTTCCTCACCATCACTACATGTTACCCTCTAGATATTTCTTATAGACTTATCTCTTGGGTTAAATTAAACCTTGAACTATCACTTCAAGAAGTAATGAATGAGTATATTCTCCAGACACAAGGCCAAGCAGCCACCAGTGGCAACTGTTAGCTGTGTTAACACAGATGCTGGATTTTTCCATGAAGAGATCCCTATGTTTTCTGTTTTGTTACAGCATTTGTATTGAAACACTTCCCCAACACAGATAGATTTTCAATCATCTATCCACACTTTCTTGTCTGGTCACTCTTATATTAATGAGCAAATATTTTCATGAACTTTGGCCTTTAAAAAAACTTAGACTTAGCAAAATTCAATAAATTATTCAATAAAATATCCACCAATCTCTTCTTATTATCCAAATACTCTGTGGGTCCAATAAATACAGTAGCACAGAACAAAATTCCTGCCCATGTGACACATATATTCTGGTGCCAAGAGGAGGCACTAAATGAATAATTTAGTATAATAGGTATATTAGCAAATGGCAATAACAGCCATGAACAAAAAATGAAAAAGAAACAATAAATCAGGTGAGGTGGACATGAGCAGGGATAAAATGCAGTCCTAAATAAGGTGAAAATATAAAGCCTCCTGTGAAGGTGATATTTGAGCAAAAAGAGTGGGAATTGATGCAATAAATAGATATTGCATGGAGAGAGTTAAGTGTGGCTGGGAAGAGTAAAGTTAAAGACTCTAAGAGACCTTAAGTGTGGAGTCTGCATGGCCAGAGAAATGATGGGTTTGGGAAGGAAGATTTTATCAAGCCTTGTAGGCCTTTAGAAGATGGGAAGTTGTTGGAGGGCTTTGTGCAGGGGAATAACATAACTAGACTATATTTAAAAAGGATTATTCCAAACACTGTGCTAATAACTTGGCAGACAGGCAAAAAGAGAATCAGAGAGACAGTAAGTAGAAAGGCTACTGCACTTCTCTTGAAATGAGAGATGGTGGACACTTGCTCCAGGATAGCAAGAGATAAGAAGTGATAGTTTCCTGGTTATATTTTAAATGTACACAAATGCTAATGGATAAGATATGGGATATGAAAGAAAAAAGAAGTCAGTAGTAATGCCAGTATCTTTGGCCTGAGCAACTGGAAAGTTGAAGTTACCATTTTGTGTGGCAATGGAGATGACTGGAGGAGGAGCAAGACTGGTGCCTTTCTATTGTAGAATAATGTGCTATTATATCTGGGAGGCTCAAATACAAGAAATTAGAATATTAAAAAACACTATGTAATGCTTTCAGATGAGATAGTTGGAGGAACATGAAACAGTTTATTTTACTCAGTCCAGCTGAATATTCAATGAAATTGAATATGCATTAAACCCAGATTTTTGAGGCAAAAATCAATTCATTTTGTTCCAAAGAATGAAGTAGGAGGGAGAAGCCCCAGCTTCCATTTCCTCCTGTCTATCACTTCTGGCTTTATGAAAGTTCCCTGTCCTTAGCCAGGGCATCCTCCCTTAGACTGGAGGTGAGGTAGTCATTATAACACTAAATGCACTGGAGTTTAATTATAGGAGGGGTCCGGTAACATTTTTATAGCAAGAGTGGATGGTGAGCAAAGAAAAACTGATTGAAATTGGCTTTCAAATTTTTATTGAACCAAGGATAAAGTGTTATATATGTCTTCAGTTAAGATCCAGAGATTTTAATAATCTTTTTTTCCCCTCGTGCTTTAGCATCATTAGTATCTCTACTTGTTAGTTCCATCTACCATTAACCCATATCCAATATCATCCATCAATACTAGGGGCTCACTTGTAATTTGCTTATCTGTTCCTGAAGAAAATCCAATTCTGACAGAGGATTCTGGGAAGATGGAAGCATAGGAAATACCAGGAATCTGTCCTTCAATCTAGACAACAATTGAACTGGCAGAATCTGCCTGGTGTAAATATTTTAAAATGATAAAGTCTATCAAAGGCTTGCAACTTCCAGGAGAAGTCTTGCATGATAAACTGTGGCTAGTTTCTGACAATTTAAGCTCTCAGCACAGCAGCAGCTACTCACCCGCCACCACTCAACCACATGGCAGGCACTGTGCACCTGTTCCTGGAACTGCTTGCAAGTATCTTTCAGGAGCCAGGTTGGGAGGGGGGAAGGAACCTGTCATCCAAATATTCATGAGATGTGCTCTAATTACTGATTTCTGCTTCTGAATGCAGAGGTGCAGGCAAAGAGGCACAGATAGCCAATGCTGTTACACCTCCCTTCAAGCCCTTCCCATTCCTGCTGAATAACTGGGGGTCGAGGACGGCCTTAAAAGACCAATGCACTTTTCCTACCTTGTTCCTTCATTATTGCCCCTTTTGGCAGCCAGATAAAGAGGAGAATATTAAAAATCAATTCTGCAGCCTGGCATGGTGGCACATGCCTATAATCACAGCAGCTCAAGAGGCTGATGCAGGAGGATTGCAAGTTCAAAGACAGCCTCAGAAACTTAGCAAGGCCCTAGGCAACTTAATGAGTCCCTGTCTTAAAAATAAAAAATAAAAAAGGTCTGGGAATGTGGCTCAGTGGTGAAGCATTCCTAGGTTCAATCCCTGGTACCAAAACACACATACACACACACACACACACACACACACACACACACACACACACACAATTAGAAAATAACTGTGAATGCCCAGGAAAAGACAAAGAAAAGACCTAATAAGATCTTAGGTTTACACCTCAGGTTGATACTTAGCATGGAAAGAGCCTACAACAATTAAAACAAAATAAATAAATAATAATAATAATAATGAAACCTAGGAAATCCTAGAAAACTCTTAAATCTGATTTCCAGAGCTATCACATTATTAGATCAAGCTGTCCAGTTTTCAGCAAAAAAGTCACAAGATATACAACAAAATCTCAAAATACATCCACATCAAAGGGGAGATAACAAAACTTCCCCTAAAAAAGATCTGATGACAGATATAGTAGACAAAGACTTTAAAACAACTGAGTTGAATATACTTAAAGAATTAGAGGAAGATGTGAAGAAAGTCAAGAAAACAACATATGAACATAATATAAACAGCAAAGAGATAGAAAACCCAAAATGAAACCAAAAGGATTCTAGAGCCAAAAAGAATTATAATTGAAATTATAAAATCACTAGAAATATTCAAAGGCAGATTTAAGCATGTAAGAGAAAGAGCTAGTGAACTTTGAGAAGATATGAAAATTGTTATGTGGAGGAATACAAGAATAAAAGATTGAAGAAAGTTTTAAGAGCCTTATGGACCTTAGGGTCACCATTGGGGATCAATTTTTTTTGTGCAACTTCCAGGAAAGGAATAAAAGAGGAGCAGAGATAATGTTGAGGAAATAATTGCCCCAAACTCCCTGAATTTGATGAAAGATGTGAATATAAACCATCCAAGAAGCTCAACAAATGCTAGGTATGGTAAACTCAAAGCAGAGCAACTCATCACATCTGAGGGATCCTCAACGGCATTATCAGCAGAATTCTCATCAGAAATTATGGAGGTCAGAAACAGTGGCCAATATGTTCCAAGTGCCCAAAGAAGAAAACAAACAAAACAGAACTTGTCAACTAAGAATCTTACATCTGCAGAACTCCCTCTCAAAATAGGGAGAAATTAAGACATTTCAAGATAAAGACTAAGGGTTTTGTTGTTGTTGTTGTTGTTGTTTTGTTTTTTGTTTTTTGTTTTTTCCACCATTATACTTTCCCTAAAATGCTTAAGGGAGTTCTATAGGGTGAAATGAAAGGAACCTAGATAGTAACTCAAAACTCTGTGAAGAACTAAAAATCTCAATAAAGGTAAATAAGTGAGCAATTACAAAATCTAGATTATAACAGTGCTTTGTATCTTTGCTTTTTATTTTTCCAACATTATTAAAGAGACTAATGAAATTTTTAAATTACTTTTCTAAAACCTAGTATTATTCTAATGTTAGCTATAGCTAGTAATTCCACGTTTTGTATTCTACATAATCTTAAAGACTATTTAAATATTATGAATTTATATTTTTGAGCACATAATACAAAAGTTGTAATTTTGTGACATCAATAACCAATATGAGGAGACAAAGCTGCAAAGGAACAGAGCTTTTTAGTGTTATTTAAGTTAAGCTGGCATAAATTCAAATTAAAGTGATATAACTATAGGTGTTAAATGTAACCCTCATAACCACACACAAAAGAGAGTATTGGGAGGTGGAAATCTAAACCTAAGGAAATCTAAAAGGAATTTTAACATTTTGCTACAAAAAAAAATCAATTAAACACACACACAAAAAGATAATGATGAAGGAATAAACTAAATAAAAGCTAGAAGAAGGAAGAAAATAACAAATATTAGAGCAAAGACAAAAGAGTGAAAAGAAGGGTAATATAGAAAATCAGCCAAAAATTGGTTCTTTGAAAGAGTCAACAAAATTGAAAGACCTTATGCTAGATGGACTTAAAAAGAGAGAGAGAAGACTCAAATTGCTAAAATCAGAAATGAAAATGGGGATATTATTATCAATTTTATAGATATGAGGATTAAAACAGAATTCTGTGAACAAGTGTATGTCAACACATTTGACAATCTAGACAAAATGGACCAAGTCCTAGAAACATAAAACTGACCACGGTTAAATAACAAAGAATTGAAAATCTAAACATGGCTATAAATAGTAAGGTAATTGAATAAGTGATCAAAAAAATCACCTGGTAAAGAAAAACCCTGTCCCTAATGACTTCGTGGGTGATGACTATAATTAAAGTACTGTATTAGTCAGGGTTCTCTAGAGGAACAGAATCAACAGGAAGTAGAATTATGAAAGGGGGATTTATTAGGTTGTCTTAGGAGACCAGAAACTGGATAGTCCATAATGGCAGTCCGTAAGCTGGAGAGCTGGAAGAACCAGTAGCTGCAGCAGTCCAAGAAGCTGAAGCCCCAGAACAAGAGGAATCAATGGTGCTACCCTAGTCAGAGACTGAAGTATTCTGGAAACTCCCTGAGAATCACTGGCAGAATCTGCTTAGGAAGAGTGAAGAAGTGAGAGTCTGATATCCTCAGACAATCATAGCAGCAATCAAGAACCTGTTCAAGAAGAATAGAGATTTCATCTGCTGCTTCCTCATTCTTCCAACTTTTATTCCATCCAAGCCATTATCCTATTGGACAGTGCTGTCCACTCCTAGGGAGGGTCTTCACTTCAATTGGCTATCCCACATGCCAATCATTCCTAGACACCCACATTGACACACCAAGAAGCCTTAATCATTGGCATCTCTTAATCCACTCAAGTTGACAATTCAAATTAACCATTACAAGTACTAAGACCAGCCATTTTCAAATTTTCCTAAAAATCCGAAGATGAGGAAACACTGCCTGATATGAGACCAGCTTTGCCCTGATGCCAAAGCCAGAAAAAGACACTTTAAGAAAAGAAAACTTCAGGCCAATATCCTTTGTGAACACAAATGCAAAAATTCTCAACAAAAATACAAATCAAACTTAGTTTTCCTGTAAGTTCAGGAATAAGGTGAAGATGCTCACATTCACCACTTTAAATCAACAGAGAGCTGGAAGCTCTAACCAGAGAAATTAGATTAGAAAAAGACACAAAAGGTGTCCAAATTAGAAAGGACAAGGTATAATTATCTCTGTTGACACACATTATGATCTTATATGTAGAAAACTCTAAAGATTCTACCCAAATATCACTAACACTGGTGACTTCAGCAATGCAGCAAGATACAAAGTTAACATACAAAATCATTTGCACTTCTACACATTAATAATGAACAATTTGAAAAGAAAGTAAAATAATTCCATTTACAATGACATTAAAAAGTAAAATATTTAATTTAACCAAGGAGGTGAAAGATTTGTACAATGAAAATGACAATATTGCTGAAAGAAACTTAAAAAATACCTGAGTAAATGTAAGCAACTCTTGCTCATAGATTAGAAGACTTAATATTGTTAACTTGTCAATACTACCTGAATGACCTACAGATTCAGTGCAAACCTTATCAAATCCCAACAAATTTTTTTGTAGATACAGATAACCCACCCTAAAATTCATATGAAATCTTCAAGGTATGCTCCAAATAGCCAAAACAACCTTGAAAAAGAACAAAATTGGAGGACTCACACTTCTGATTTAAAAATTGATACAAACCTACAGTAATCAAAACAATATGGTACCGGCATAAAGACAATAAGAAATATAAGGAATAGAATAGAGAGCCTAGAAATAACCCTTTCATGTGTGGTCAAATGATTTTGACAAGAGTGCCAAGAATATTCAATGGGGAAATGGCGGTCTTTTCAACAAGTAGTGCTGCAAAACCCAGAAATGAACATGGAAAGAAGGAAGTTGGACCCTAGTTGAATACCATACTTCAACTCAAAGTGAACCAAAGAATTAAATGTAAGACCTAAAGCTATAAAACTCTTGGGAGGAAACATAAGACAAAGGCTTCATGACATTAGATTTGGAAATGACTTTTGAGTATAAAAAAAAAAACACATTAAGAAAAGAAAAATTAAATAAATTGGAGTTCATAAAAATTTTAAACATGTCAAAAACAATATTAACAGTAAAAAGACAACCCACAGAATGGGGGGAAAATATTTGCAAATCATATATCTGACAAAGGATTAACATCCAAAATATACAAAGAACTCCTAACTCAACAAAAAATTACAACATAAAAAATAGGCAAAGGATTGAGTCATTTCTGTAATGATATATGAGTGGCTAATAAACACATGAAAATATGTTCCACTAAGCTTTAGGAAAATGCAAACCAAACTACAAGAAGATAGCACTTTTTATTCATTAGTATGGCTATATAAAAATATGAAATAATAAATATTGACAAGAATATAAATTGGAGCCATTGTATTCTGGTGATAGGAATGTAAAATATTACAGCCATTATGGGAAATGGTATGTTAGGCCATCAGGAAATTAAAAATTGGGTTACCCTAAGATCTAGCACTTCCAATTATGGGTGTATACCCAAACAATTGAAAGCAAGGTTCACAAAGAGATATTTGTACATCCATGTCTATAACAGCATTATTCACCATAAAACTTGGAAGTTATATGTGTCAATTGACTGATCAACTGATAAGCACAATGTGAGAGATGTCTGTGTGTGCATGTGTGTACAATGGAATGCTATGTATCCTTAAAAAGGAAGTAAATTCTAACATCTTACAACATGAATAAATTTTTAAGAACTTTATGCCAAATGAATAAACATAACAAAAACACAATTTATGATTCCACTTATGTGGAGATAGTTAAAGGAGTCAAAATCATAGAGATAAAAAATAAAATGGTGGTTTGCCAGGGTCTGTAGTGAGAGGAGAATGGAGAGCTATTGTTTAATAGGTATAGAGTTCCAGTTTTACAAGTGGAAAGAGAGTTATGGAAACAGATGGTGAAGATGGTTGCACATTCTGAATGTACTTGATACCACTAAACTATACCTTTAAAAATGAGTAGTACAAAAAATTTTAAGGTGTATGTACCTTGCCCCCCCCCCCCCAAAAAAAAAAAAACCCATTTAAAAAAAAAAAATCCAATCCAAATGCATATTCTTTTCTTACTGGTTCAAGAGACATCTTAGAAGCTGGGCATGGTGGCACACGCCTGTAATCCCAGCACTTGGGAGGCTGAGGCAGGAGGATTGCGAGTTCAAAGCCACCCTCAGCAATGGCGAGGCACTTAGCAACTCAGTGAGACCCTGTCTCTAATAAAATACAAAAAAGGGCTAGGGATGTGGCCCAGTGGTCCAGTGCCCCTGAGTTCAACCCCCAGTACCAAAAAAAAAAAAAAAAAAAAAAAAAAGAGAGAGAGACATCTTAGGGAGGAAAGTTAAGTAATTCTAAAACAAAACATCTACTGCTGCAGAAAATGTGCATACTCTTTTTTTTTTTTATCCTAAATACCATATTACTAACCTAAACAACTTCAGCTTTCTCCTGTTCCTTATTTCCCCCTTTTGCAAGACAAGTAAAATTTTACAATATTCCATCAAAAAATCCATTAATTTAGGCCTTGGTGCTCACTGTGTTCTGTTTCCCTTCCCCCTTCTCCTTTACTTGAGTCGTGCAGCATTTAAAAAAAAAAAAAAAAGATGCTATCGGTCAAACCAGACCCTGAAGACCCTGGATAGTGAATCTTCAGAAACCTTGCATATGCTAATATAGAAATAAAGATTTCATTAAAAACTAAGTCTGATGATTCATCTAAGTCATGTTTCCTTTGTTTAGGAGGCAGGTTTCCCTGTTTACCTAGATTCAAAGGAAATAACTAAGCTGATGAATCAATTCCAAAATAACAGATTTCATCATAAAAAATGGAAGGGATATTGAAATTGGCATACTGTATGTATTAACATAAAGTTACTACATATATGATAATATCTAAGTAATTCTGAGTCTTTTATAAACAAATATCTTTCTCCAGAAAGAGATTAAATGAAGGCATGAGATTATGTTACAAACATACATATATATGAAAACCAGAAAGAATACAAAATAAGCAAAGATTTATGCAACCAGACTGATAGTCAAAATATGCTATTACCAAAGACTATATGTTCTACTTGTTTTCTCTTTGTTACCATGATATTTGTTAAATATTGTGTGTACTAGTAAAGCAAAGGTTGCAAGTTGCAGTTGTAAAATTTTGTAGTCAAAATTGTATTAAATGTTTTATAAAGTCTTTGCTTCTATTAATTTGATAAAATAGTGCATTTCTTGTTGTTTTTACCACGTACATTTCCTAACAAAACTTTGCACAGAAAAGAAGCATTTTTATGTTTAGAGTCCAAAACAACAACTGAAAGAGTTTACATTGCTAAGATTTTATTATTTTTAATGTTCCCCTTTGTTATATCGCTTACTTGTTTTTAAGAAGTGTGTTTTTGGCAGAATATGTGTTCCAGTGAATCAATATCTTTGTGTCCTGTTCTCAGTGTATGCAGGTCAGAGGGTGTGACAGGAAAGGCAGAGGCTCTAAAGCCAGAACCCCAACTCCACCTCTCAGCTTCTTCACTGGTGATATGGAGATACTGACAGTATTGAAAAATGCCATGGCTTGGCACATAGAAAGCATTTTATCTGTTAGATTTTATTATTGTTAATATTATGTTTTATTCACAGAGAGTAATGCAGATTTCTGTTTCTGCCAGACAAGTCAGACCATGACTAATTGTGGCTGGGTATGCTGAGGAATGGTTCTGAATCAACTGTATAAAATATTAAATATGTACTCTTTTTCTAAATCGTTGAGTTGTATTGATAAGTAGACAACCACTTCTGTACAAACAGCCTGGAAGGGGCCATTATAAAGAACACCAAGTATAGCTAGATTTTCACATAATATAGGAAACACCTAAGCCCATCAAATAAGCCTATCCTAGAACAGAAAATGAAGAAAATACTTTTTTTTTTTTTCTCAAGGTGGGAAAATATTAAAACATGAAATCTCTTAATCTGAGTGTGTGTGTGTGTGTGTGTGTGTGTGGTGGGGGTGTGGTGTGGTGTGTATTGCTGGGGATTGAACTTAAAGCCTCCCACATGCTAAGCTAGGGCTCAACCACTGAGTTACATCCCCTGACCAAGTATGACTTTTCTCATAATAAATTGTTTTTAAATATCTAGAGGATCCAAAGAAAAACTTGAAAGCCATTCATCTCTTAAGTTTATTCAACTCCAGGCTAAAACAAGAGGAACAATTATATACCTAACAAGTACCAAACCAAAAAGAAATCTCAATTGTTACAAATAAATCTTGCTTCATGCAACAGTTTTTAGTGATGTAACAATAAATAAACATTCTCTAAACAAGTGGAACTAGGTAATAATTGATACAAAGTTTTTCCTTTATTGTTCCTTTGGTTGGTAGATGACTTAAGACTCTGGGTAATCAAACATTTTGTCTTTGCTTACAATGTCTTCCCTAAGAAGTAAGTAACATTTTATTCCCTCTCCCAAGAAAAAGATTTGTGCAATCATAATAAGTAATTGAAATCTATTCATATTCCTTTAATGTTACTATCTATGCTCATTATAGTCATTCAACTTCTGTAAGAAAGTTACTACCGGACTTCTCTAAATATTTCTTCCAGTCACATTGTATAAACTTAGCCTTAACTCATCCTGATAATCATAGCCAGTTACTCTGACCATGAGATGATCCAACAGTTGTTGGTTCTCGGGACAAGGAGTCCAAAGGGCCTTGGTGGTAGCCACATATTACAGTTCAGTGGGACTCTATTAAGTTCCCTTGCAAGAACTTGCTTCAGGGGCTGGGGATATAGCTCAGTTGGTAGAGCACTTGCCTCACATGCACAAGGCCCTGGGTTCAATCCCCAGCACCACCAAAAACAAAGAACCCAGCTTCCACTGGGGACCAGAACTCAAACCCTGAAGAACCCAGAGCTATGGGCATATGAAACACATCCCCTGTAGGTTTCTGAGAGTAATGCTGATAGGACTACTTCTTCAATTATTCTTCCAGACCCGTGTGTTTTTCCTATTTGTGCAACAGTGCCATACAGAAATATCTAGCTTAGTATATATGCTACATCTTGAGGAATAGCATTCTATCCTTTAAAATTCTTGCCTCTGACTGCAGCAGTAATTTTAGAAGCCTATTCCTTCTGAATGTTGTGATAGATGATCAGTATATACCATGGTCATAGTCCATTTTGTTTATCCTTTTCTGTGAAGTGAGTTACCTGGATAAATGCTGTGCTGGGTAGGATTTTTTTTATATATGGATCAAGCTGTACATTATTTTCTACAAGAAGTCCACTGCTGTTCTTATATTTTCTTCCTCTGTATTAATGCATCTTTTTTCCTCTGGTTATTTTTAAGATTTTCTCCTTATCACTGCCTTGAAGCAATTTGATTATAATAGGCTTTGGTATAATTCTATTCCGTTTTATTATGCTTCTTGGGTACATTGGGCTCTTCAGATTCATGAATTTATAATTTTCATGAAGTTTGGAAATTTTTCCTACCATTATTTTAAAATTATTTTTAGAATTGTTTTAGGTTTATGGAAAAATGGAACAGTAATTACTTTGAGTTCCTATAAACCCTATCTCCACATATGCATAGCCTCCCCCACTGTCAACATCCTACACTGGAATTGTTCATTTGTTACAGGCGATTAATTGACATTCACACTTTCTTATCACCCAAAAGCCATAGGTTACCTTTGGTTTACTCTTGGTATTGCACATCTTATGGGTTTTGACAAATGCTTAATGATAGCTATCCACCAATATAGTATCATATAGAACAGTTTCACTGCCCCCCAAATCCTCTGTGCTTCTCTAGCCCCTGAAAACCACTTTTTACTGTGTCCATAGGTTGTTTTTTTTTCCCCCTCTTCCCAGAATGTCACACAGTCTTTCAGATTGGCTTCTTTTACTTAGAAATATGCATTTAGGGTTCTTCCATGTCTTCTCATGCCTGGATAACTCTTTTTTGTGTGCTAAATAATATTCCATTGTATGGATGTAGCATAGTTTACTTATCCATGTACATACTAATCTACCCTTTTTTTTTTTTCAGTATCTTCAAATCTTTTTTTCTCTTCCCCCTCCCCTCATTTTTTTCTCCTTAGGGGACTCCAATTACACATATATTAGCCTACCTAAGTTGTTCTGCAATCTATGCTCTTTTTTCCCCCTTATTTTATTTACTTAGTTATGTTTCAAATAGTTTTATTATTAAATTTACTCAAGTTCATTAATCTTTTCATTCACAGATCTCATCTGCTATAAATCCATCTAATCAATTCTTGCACTTTTTTTGATGTTTGACCTCTTTCCTCTTTGATCAAGATCACTATGTTCCCATCTAGTTCCTGCTAGGACTTAATCTTTGTTAGCAGCCTGTCCCCAATGGGAGGGGATAAAGCAGGTCCTGAGGGTTGCATCTCTGCTTTTTAGGGAGAGTACTCTTCTGCATTTTCTAGGATTGGAGATATTCACCTCTTACTGAGAATGGTGGGATACCTCTGAACTGAGCGTTCAGTGGTGTCTACATAGCCAAAAACCTCAGGAACAGACATTCAGATCTCCCAACTCCATACTCCAAGTTTTCCGCTCAGGGCCCTCACGTTACCCTAAAAGCCCCACATTGGTTAGACATTTAGATGACTCAGGGTCTCTGCCATACTCATTCATATCCTCATTTTACTGTTTGGTTGTATCTTCTCTTTGCTTTTCTACTTTATGAGATAAGGGCCTCATTGTAAGCTAACAAATGTCTTTCTGTCTCTTACACTTGACCTTAACTGCCAGTGGTCCTCAATTTCTTCTTATGTCTCTCAGATGTCAATATGACTTAGTAGTAATGAGCCAACCCCAATGTCTTAATATTTCTTCCTCCAAATTTTTCAAATGACTGAATCACTGCAACTGCAAGGACAGTTTGTTCCCAGGTCACCACTCGTGAAATCTTTAGCAAGCAGACCACCATATTGTGTCAGGTATGACTTATGCATCAAATAACACTTAGGTCAAGGTCCTTATTGCCTCCTATAATATGAGAAAACAGTCCCAAACTCCATCCTATCATCCGTTTCTCAAACCACTCCTGGTACCACTTATGTTGTTCAGACTTTGAAAATGTATACAAAGCAGAAAGTACAAAAAACTAGAGAAGGCAGAGATAAAATTCAGACTAAGATCCAGACCTACCCTCTATAAAGTGAAGAGTAAAGAAAGAGGATTATGTAGAAAGATTCTTAAACAGGTACAGTTCTAAGAATGGTTGGTCAGGCTAACAAGAATCTCCCAGAGCCAAAGTCACATTTGAAGAGTCCCCTATCTCTCGAATGAGCAAGCATCACTCCTCCTCTTTATACCATCTGTGCCTAGTCACTGGGTGACCGCAACCCATAGGAAATGTGGCTCTTGGTACAAAAGTGGTTATGGATCTAGAAAGGCAGAAGGTGGGGACTCACTCAGTTATGTCCTCCATAGCAGGAAATCTGAGCAACACGTTTGCATAGGCAGAGCGGCCACAGCTCCCTTGCTGACTAGTTTATGTAAATGCTGCCCTCTAGAGTACCACAAGCTCAACCCCAGATGTGCCTGCCTCCTAAACCCCCTGCACAAATTCTTCGCTCTCTTTAAAACACCAACATTTCGATTGCTTCCTTGTTTTCAGTTAATGGGCTCTTGCTTCCTACTTTACTGATTAAATAGAAGCAGTAGGAAAGAAACTTCCACAGGCTGTCATGTGTACACGTCTTTCCCTCACTACTAGGGAAAGAACATTCATACAAATCAATGCCTCCACCTGACAGAATCCCTCCTTCTCTTGTCTACTCAATGTTAAAGTCAATCTCTCTCCGCATCTCCCATTATATCCTCAATCCTTCACCCACGCTCACTAGATCTAGATCAATCCCAAGACACACAAATATGCTGTTGTTATCTTTAAAAATGTGTTATTCCCATTCCCCTTTTAAAAATAATAAATATATCTTGTTTTACTGTACTTGCTGTCTAGCTCCTCTTCTTAAATTCTCTCTTGGGTCAATAAGACAATTATTCCTATCAGGATTCCCAAGAATTCTTCCAAAATAACTTTTAACATGGTGCATTATTTTATTATGACTGCCTTAACAAAATTCCATAGATTATTTTCTCATGTTTTGTATATGGCTATCTTCTGCTGACATCTTTTCTCTGTGTGAGCACATACCTGTCTTCCAATCCGTTCTGTTTATAAGGACACTAGTTATAATGAATTAGGGTCTACATTAATGGACACATTTTAAATTTAATTACCTCTTCAAAGACCTTATCTACAAATACAGTAACATTCTGAGATACTGGGAAGTTAGGACTTCAACTCAAATTTTGGGGGACACAATTTGATCCATAACACATGATTACCAATAACTCCAATCTTGCTTAAATCTGATGGGCAATTCTAAATGGTCACCTGACTTTATCAATCAATCATATTTCATAGAGTTGATACCTCAGACATCTTTGAGACACTTTCTTCTTTTCCTGCCTTGGATTCTACCTTATTGGTCTCTTTTGCTGGTTCCTTATCAATGTGATTGATAGAGACTGGAATACTCCTGGGCTCTGTCCACTGAGCTCTTATCTACACTCATTCTCTAGTTAATATCATGTAATCCCATAATGTTAATATCTACAGATGCTAAGGAGTTCTAAAATGTGCCTTCACTCTAGTCCTTATCCTTTATCTCTAGATAATATGCTCAACTGCCTACACATTTTCTCCAAAATGATATGCCTAATACAGGCATCTCTAACTTAATACATATAAATTCCTCCTTCCTTTTACCTAGGGCCAGAAGGCAGCCTGTCTCATAATAGTGGCCCACCTCCAGCCACTCACCTTCCTACAGTTACCATCCAGTTAGTCCATTCAAACTAGGATGGACTGATTAGGTTACAGCTCTCATAATCTAATCATTGATACTTAATAAATATTTGCTGAATGATTGAATGAACAGTTACAACTAGCATGGTTATACCTTTCTGTTGGAAACTCTTTCTCTTAGGAATCAAACTGTGGCCTTCTAAATTTATTTGTTTCCTTCACTTGTTTGAAATTGAAATTGGAACCTCTTTGCTTCCAGTATAGAGCAGAAGAACCTCTTTGCTTCCAGTAAGGTTGTTTGAAAACTACCCCATTTACAATAGCATCAAAAAAAATAAAATATGAGTCCATAGAAGAACTCTAGTTAAACCTCACCATACCGGACTTTAAATTATACTATAGAGCAATAGTAACAAAAAAAATTTAGTCAAAATGAAATTAAACCCTTTCCATTAGACCAGAGAGAACAAATTTTTTTTAAAATTTTGCCTCTTGATTTCATTTGCATTTTATAATTTTCTCATAATTAGCAGCACAATTTTCTGTGTTCACAGAGTTGTTGGAAGGGGGGTACACAGGATCAGAGGAACACTAGAATGGTCAACGGAAAGGGAGGGAGGGAGGGAGTAAGGGGGGGGGTTGGAAAAAAATTGGTGATTGAATGAGATGGATATCATTAACCTAAATGCATGATTGAAGATCTGAATGGTACTTATATACTTTGGTATACAAAGATGAATACTATACATGATGAATAAGTAAATAAATAATAAAAAAATTTAAAAAAAAAAATTTGGAAGTTCTAAATCAACTAAATGACAAGCTTCCATCGAATGCACATTCCCTGGTCAAAGCATTGAAATATTGGTTTTTACTGTCTTTAATTCATAAGATGAGGTGAGATACCTTCATCTAAAGACATTGTAACAACTTGGACACTCACCTCAAAATCACCAGCCTTAGAATTTTTGAAAAAAAAAAAAAAAAAAAAAGAAGTGGCAAACATTTATCAACTATGATTTGGTTAAAGGCAGTTTGCACCTTCAACTGACATCCTACTGATATTCTTTTGTTTGTTTGTTTTCTTCTCAGAAATTATTAACACATTCTTCTTTTTGGTATTTGGTTATTAAGTTCAGAGTGTTGGAAGTGGCATGTGCTTAGTCTCTTTATCCTTGAAAACTGTTTCCGAACTCCATTATTTTCAGGGACATAATTCCAGAATGACATTTGTGTTAGTCAGCTTTTCATTGCTGTGACGAAAATACCTGATAAGAACAAGTTAAAGGAGGGAAAGTTTATTTGTGCTCACAGTTTCAGAGGTTCAGTCATGGTTGGGTCCATTCACTCTATTGCTCTGTGCCCAAGATAAGGCAGAACACCAAGGCAGAAGGGCCTGGAGGAAGAGTGCTATTCCACTTATAATGGCTAGGAAGCACAGAGAAAGAGAAGGGGACACAGGAAAGATGAATCCTTCCAGGTCATGCACCTAGTAACTTACATCCTCCAGTCACACCCCACCTTTATAGAGTTCCCACCCAGACGGCCAATTCAAAGTAGGATGGACTGATTATATTTACAGATCTTATAAGGTAATCAATCATTCTATCTCTGAATAGTCCTGAATTAACACAGGTGCTTTTGAGGGAATTTCATATCCAAAGTGTAACAACATTGTTTGCCTCTGCAAAAAGCATGGAGACAGCTTCTGAACAGCTTTGCATGTTGGGATGGAAAAAAAAGAAGAAGAAAAAAAAAAAAAAAAACAGGAGGCTTGGAAACTCTCTATTTCTCTTATTTTTTATTTCTTCCCTTTTCTTCATCTTCTTGTCTATCCTTCTTGCCATTCTCATTCCTCCTTTTCCTGTTTTCCATACAAATCCCTCAGATGGTACAGAGGTATTCCCATTACACTTGACACCCAGAACTAAATAGCCATTTATTTGATAGCTGAGAAGATACAGAAGATAACCAAGTGGAGGTTCCTAACAACTCTTCTGTAACGCAGATACCTCTAATTCTCATTTACCACCTATTATTAAGTAAGGATTTATTTCAAAATTAGTTAGTTGACCTCCAAAAATGTCAAAATAAAGACAAGAAATTTTTTCACAGTGGGTCACCATACATTTTTTAAGCACTCACTTTTTTTGCATGTTTGAGGGAGTCTCAGCCTGGGTCAAATTTATGCTTTCCTTGGAGTCCAGCGGTCTATTTATAGCAGGAGCATCCTGTGTAGTAGCTATGAGTAGCTTCAATGTGGAAGGAGTGATTCATCCCCAAAGATAGAAGGGACCAGATATGATGTGTTGATATCAATGGTTTTCAAACTTTATCAAGCATCAAAATGACCAAGAAGGCTTGTTAAAATTCAGATTGTTGGGTCCTATCCCCAGAATTTCTGATTCAGAAAGTCTGGGATAGGGCCCCAGGTATATTTTTAACCATTTTCCAGGTGATGGTAAGCTGTCAATCCATGATACCCCTGCTTTAGACATTACACAAGAGGAGTATGTCTAAGGGTAGGGATTGTGCCTGAACTCCTCCCAGCCACATGAACTCTTTTTTTTTAATACCTTTATTTTATTTTATTTATATGCATTGCTGAGGATCAAACCTAGGGCCTCACACATGCTAGGTGAGTGCTCTACTGTTAAGCCACAGTCCAGACCCCTCCTGGACTTTTAATGTGTCCTAGGGAGAGGGAAGCAATTAAACAAAGCATCTCTAAAGCTATGGAGTGCGTGTTTGGCTTTGATATTTTACTACTGACTACAATGGGAGATGGAGAGACTTTCTATGTCATCACATCACAGATCACCAAAAGTCTTGCACCTTGTGTGTCCAGAGGTTCCCAGGCATCAGCAATAGTGCCTGGCAAGAATAGTGAAAATACAGTTAGCTTCTAAGAAGTTATATATGTCACCTGAATACTGCTGTTTGGTTGTTGATGATTGTGGTACTCTTTAACTACCTTTGGTCACAGTTATATACTAAGGCCTTTGGGTAACTTCATTTTAGTATTAAATTCTAATTCTTGTATTTTTTATAGTTGGCAATTTGCTAGTTGATTGGGTACAAGCTTCCAGGGTTTCAGTAATGTGTGCATTCAATAAATTGGTGACAAAACAAATTAGTGCTATAATGAATGAGATAAAGAGCAAGGAGAAAAATGCTTCCTTCAGGCTGAACATGTTGGTGGCAGAATCAGAAGTAGGAGAGAGAAGCTCTTTAACCCCACGCTTGAACCTCTTTACCTTTTAGTTACTAGTAGATATTCTTTTAAGAGGAAGACCCTTTGGAATTTGTTTCCACATGAAAAAGATCAGTTCTGACTGTTATTGAATGTTAGTAACTACGGGAAGAAAATGTGTTTGGCTGACTGGGAAATATCTGAATCCACTCTTTTGTTTTTGTTGTTCTTTCTTTCTTTCTTTTTATTTATTTTATTTTTATCAATTTGGGTTTACTTTTAACAAGGGTTAAAGGCACAAAAGTTCATGAGAGGCCTATGGGAGAAGGGGACTTATGAAGGGAAAGGCAGGTAAACAGCATGTGCTGTTCAGTCTGGGGTGAGGATGAAATAGTTTTTCCTATAGTCTTATAGGATAGATGTGATCTTTTCCCACAGAACAGAAATATATACCAGGAAAAATGAGACTGAGTCACAGACTGAAAAGCAGCTTGGCCTACTATATGTAGGAGCAGGAGTAGATTTAAGTTACCTCCAAAGCTGAATTATCTCTGGATTTATATAACCCAGGGGAGCTAAAAGAGAATCGGGGGGTGCAAATTTTCATAGGACCTTCAGAGAAGTCTTCAATTAAAAGCCATGGCTCTATATTTGTATACTGTGTGGGTTCTAATGCTTATAGAGAACAAAAACACACATGGAGTGGTGAAAGATTTGAAATGATTGAAGCACAAAACACTAAACAATTCATTTGTAATCACAGCAATGTTGTAGCTTTGCCATCATAATCAATGCAACAGAATTTGGGGTGATAGCAAAAGAACCTGATGCATATGCACAAAATTGGAGATTAAGAAAGCTCCAGTAAAATTTTATTTTTTTTTCCTTCATTGTGTGAATGGAAAATCACATAAAACCATAGGGACAAAACTGATTTAAAGAGGAGCATTTTCATAGAGTAAATGAAATATATATACATGTATAATATATATATATTTTCATATATATAAATATATATGTATAAATACATATATATAATTTTCTCCTGGATAATTCAACATTCCTTTAAATCTTGCAGCTGCTAAAGATTTATAAAATTAAGAACTCATTTTATCCTAGCTCATTTGCAAGGTAAAATAACATATTTTGTAGTCTTGTTATTCTCACGGCCCGTGGAAGTTATTTTTTCCACAGAAGTGACTCCAAAGCAATGGAGTCACAAACAGAGCTGCCCTTTAGAATCAGGTGAGCCAATTTTTAAAATCCCAACTCTCAGCTGCACCCCAGACAAATCAGAATGTTAGAGATGACACAGAGGCCTCAGATGTTTTTAAACTCCCAGTTGACTCCTAAGTTCAGCTCCAGTGCTTACAGGCCTCTCATGTGATGTTCATGTGTGTAACAAGTAGTTCTTAAATAGCCTGCTTAGCTTTATGTAGACTTTGTCTCTTCTGCCTGTAGACATTTTCCTACATATAAACTCTTTATTTCTTTAGTAGCCAAGTATAGATAAACATAGACTATAAATCAAGTAGTACTAGAGTTTGGATAATTGGCTCTTGTAGTTTGGGTATTTGTATTGTTTTCCTATTTCTGCAGTAATAAGCCATTAACCTCAACTTAATAGCTTAAAACAACACAAATGCATGAACTCTTAAGTGTTCACATCTGCAAAGTCCCTTTTGTCACATAAAGCAACTTATTCACAGGTTGGGGGATTAGGATGTAGATATTTTGAGGGACCATTATTTCACCTCCAACAGTGTAAGTAAGCATGAGATGGGGGCATGACTGAACATGAATTCAGACTGTATCAACATGGGGACTTTGTCAGTCCCATTGTTCTAAGCACTATTTGGCAATGCATACTCACAGCAGTGCAGGTCAGGGGGACACTCTTCCCTCAAAGTCTTATGTGATTCGTAAGAATGACATACTATTTGTCTTGTTCATGTTCAATGCATCTGTTTAAATGAAATGGCCCAGGAAGCAAGTCTCTCCCTAAAAAGTAGCTGCTGATTAGGGTGCACTTATATTTTGGCACTGTTGCCAATTTCAGTTGTTGAAACGATAAAGAAATATAATCACGTGAAATAGCAATGTATATTTCTCTATTAGGTTAGGATGCTAATTTTATGACTTTCCCAGGCCTTTGTACTTGTAGAATAGTAGTATATGTAGTTCTCTAGTCTGTTCTCCCATGCTCATCATTCATTCGACAGGTATTTTGTAGGTACCTTCTGCCTGCTACATTGTTGTTCTTGCTGAATCAAGGGACTTCCAAACCCATAATTTATGTAGCACTTAAAGAACTTTCAAACCACAAAATAGGCCTAATTGTCAATGTCACCAGTGAAAGAAAGCCATTACTGTCATCATCCATTAAGCTTAAGCAAATATTTTAATTGCTATATAAGTGATAAGGGTGAATTCAGCTGGGCTAAAAACCAGTCAGGGGTCAAAAATCTCCTCAGGGGATTTTTTTTTTTTTTCACTTCCATATACGTAAAAGGACAACATGGACTTAAATATGAGGAAAGTCTCTCACTTTCCCCTACAGCTACAGTTCTCCATATTGGGCCTCATTTTTCCTGGTGTAGTCAGGTAGGTTCCTGGGTGCCAGGTCAACACAAAATCTGAAGACAAAGGTTTACATAGCATTAGGAATATAAAGAAAATTGAGAAAATGTGTGGAATTTACAGCCTCAGTTTTCTTCTAAGACATTCTCCATTTCTGAATCAGTGTTTCTTCCCCAGGAATCCCACGCTTACCCACAAAGACATAGCTTTTTTAGGAAAACAGGCAATTCATTCAGCTCCTCCTCCCAGGTTCTCTGCTCCTGAAAAAAAAAAATACTGGAAATGATGTTTCCACTCATCATATTGCTCATGGATACTGTACTGTTTATCACCCCGGATCATCATTTGCCTCCCAACCATGTCTCTGGATTCTCAGAAACTGGAAAAGGAAATTAGCAAGATACTTCCACTTTACAGAGTTTCGTGTAATTTTCAATTATTCCTGAGATCTTCCTACACATAATGTGTCCTGTTTGCTAGATAATAAGAGTTCAAGTTGATCCCTTAAGTTATTTGTGAACAGAAGAAAACAGTAATAGTCATAGGCTTTTATCAGAACCTCTGGTTGGGTCTGAAGACCCTTCTGCCTAAAGGCAAATACTACATGTCCTGTATCCTAGATCTCACTTAAGGATTTGGTCATGGAGGCTGAGATAATGTGTTGCCTTTAGTCCCTCCACCTCTGAACTGATGCTTCCTCTTCTAATTTTGTTCCTCTTGCTTGCATTTCTATCTTCTATTTTCTCTAGTTCCATCTCACCATTAAAACTAGATTTTGGTGGTATGTGTGTGTGGTGGGGGATAAAGCTCATGTCTCCATTGAAGTTTATATTTTCAAGTACAGTTTTGCTAGAAATTATTCTCCCTATGACTTATTTGGACTAGAATTAATCTTTGAAAAATCTATACCATAACAACTTGTGGAATTTTTTTTCAAGCTCTAAAACAGGTTAACACATGTAAAAGAGAAATTTTTGTCCTGTGTTCAAGAGCTGAAAATATATGTTCTATTATATATTCTAGACTTAGGATGCTGTGAGCTTCCCCACAAGGGCCACACCTGATTTTCTCTTCTTTTCAAGTCTGCTCCTGAGACTGTGTTTCTCAATTGCTCCTCTCACAAGAACCAGACCCAGAGGTCCTTCCTGTTACAGTTTTGATGAGAAATTTAGAGGTCCTTGCACTTGCCAGAGTTGGCATCTTTTCCTGAAAATTCTATAAGTTGAACCCCCCCCCAAAAAAAAAATCACATGAAAAAGTGAATGTTTCTATCTTTTGCTGGCAAAACTTATTCTGACTTATCTCTGCCCAAAGCCAGTGCCCCTCTAAGATCTCCTTCCTCCAGGTATAGCTGTTTAATGTCCTATTTCTTGTTCTACTGGTTTAACTTGCTGGAAACAACCAGACCATGCTGATGTGGTTTCCCCCCAGACTAGTGTGACTGCTTTTGAATTCTGGTGAGGAATACTCCTCAGCAAGAGAAAAAAAATATTATAGCACAAGACATTTTCTCCTCCTCTCCATGGCATTATCCCAAGGTATCTAAGTGGTTTAAACTGTAAGAGTATATTTTGCTCACAAAAAAGTATTTTAGAAGTAGTTTAGTCTAGTATTATTAAACATGTAACAATTTGAGATTCTATGTTCCTTGCATTTCCCCTTTCTCTCAGTGTCACAGAAAGGCTGCCATAGCTCCCAACATCATACACACTACAGGATAATATGCAATACAACATGAAAAAAGGAAATGATTTCTCTTTGTGAAGCTGTCTGTGATTATCAGAGAGGAATATTTTTCACAGTTCTCAGCAGGTTGCTCCTCTGTTCCAGTGCCCAGAATTGATTTTCATGCCCAAACCAAATATTCAAGGGAAGCACTAAACTAGGAATCTGGCATTTAAACCTCTTTAATAAGAAACATGCTCTGCCAGTTAAGGAAGAAATGTAGTAAACTAGCTTTTGCGAAAGCAAACAAACGTCTGCTGTATGCTACCATACGACTATACCACAGCTCATTACTCAACTGTTGTCCCTTTATATAGTCTCGAGGCCTTTGGTCTTATGAACAATTCTGAAACAAATAAACTTCTCTTTTGTTGATAAGTGTAACAGAGTAAAAGTCTCTCTATAATATACAATGCATACCTAAAAGTAATGGCTGTGCAATATGGTCTATAAATTTTTTGATAAATATAACTAAGCTGTTTTTCAATGGAACTTTATTAATTTATATTCCCTCTGGCAGTGCATAAAGCCTTTTGTTTTCCTGATATCTCCTCTTAGAATTGACATTATCCAAGTTTTATTTTGTTTTTGCATTGTGATGGATAAAAAGTGTTTGCTCAGGACTGTTGTGTTTTTCTGATTACTAGTAAAGTTAACCATCTCTTTGTAAAATTATTGCTATTATTTCTTACCCTTTGGCTAATTCCCAATGCTTTTGATGAAATGTGTGTGTGTGTGGAGAGAGAGAGAGAGAGAGAGAGAGAGAGAGAGAGAGAGACTCATATAATGATTTGTTCAAGAATTACGTGTGTGTGTGTGTTTGGGTATGCATGTTTTTATGTGTAATATTTGCTTAATAGTAGTGAAATCCAGATTTGGTCAAATTATTCTTACAAAATTTGCAAGTAAGAAAAATTAGCAACCCTCCCCCAAGGGGAAATAAATAAAATATTAAAGCAGGTTAGCAATATGCCCACGGAATCTGAGAAGGAAAAAAGGCAAAATTTCCAACAGTGACAATTATAATGCCTATCAGGAGATACTGGCATTCTTTTTC
Source organism: Tamias sibiricus (assembly GCA_025594165.1). Taxonomy (NCBI): domain Eukaryota; kingdom Metazoa; phylum Chordata; class Mammalia; order Rodentia; family Sciuridae; genus Tamias; species Tamias sibiricus. The sequence continues at coordinate 121,281,051 of CM046664.1, read as the reverse complement.
CAGTTGAACATCAAATTATCAAACTTCTGGGCCTTTGCTTAAGTCTGAAAAAGAGAGCTGGAGGGCTGGGGTTGTGGCTAAGTGGTAGAGGCCTTGCCTAGCATGTGTGAGGCACTGGGTTTGATTCTCAGCACCACATATAAATAAACAAATAAAATAAAGGTCCATCAACAACTTAAAAAATTAAAAATAAAACCACTCAGTTAAAGAGAGAGAGAGAACTGGAGAAATGACAGAATGGAGACAGCTCGCAGCCTGCTCTCCCATTCTTTTGTCTGGCAAAAATGCCTCGAGTTTCCACAGTTTCAGTGTTACTGCAGATCATATTTGGACACCAGTCACCTTGCCAGTGCCTGACCAAACACTGGTTAACGAGCAACCATGCCCAACCTAATAAGGGAAAGGACCAAGGATAGGAGCTGAAGGAGAGTAGAAGAGGGCAAGTCAGAGTCAGGACCATTGCAGGTCAGAGATCCCAGAGATCGTTCTGGAGTATTAAGACGCATACACAATACAAAATCCAGTATTTGAACTCCTCACCCATGAAACACCAGTCTGCGATCTCATTTTGTGTCTCTCACATTCAAACTATACCAAAAGAGTATCTGGGTTATATAATTGGCCACTATCAAGTGCCCCTGCAAAGGAGAGTAGTGCCAGGCCATCTCTCCACCTACAGGCCAGACTATGAGGGCTGCTTTGAACAGAGACTTACTCTTGATCAAACTGTCATGGCCAATACCCAGCCCTGATGGCTACAGCATGCATGGTGACCATGATTCAGACAGAGGCTTGGAGCATCTCAATCATTCTAAGGTTACTCAGAATGAGACAGTGTAACTAAGAGGCAGTGTGCTTGGTACGCAGAGGACACAGGCAGATGCTAATGCTGCCACTGCATTTGTACTAACCAACACTGAACAGCTCATATCTCCTTTCTGGATGCATCTCAACCAATTCATCTTTTAATTACAGACTACTTTGTCTTCTTATTTTTTTATTTCCTTTATTTTTTTATTTTTTTTATTTATTTTTTTTGTATTTTACTGAGAATGTAAAGCAGGTACTTTCTAATTTCAATTGTTTTTCTGGAATAATTCTTTAAGCTATGGTCCTTTTATTTTAATTTTTGTGGTTCTGGGAATTGAACCAAACCCAGGGCCTTGTGCACGCAAGGCAAACACTCTACCAACTGAGCTATATCCCCAGTCCTATTGTCTTTTTTGTCATGAGTTCAGTGGTCTTTTTGGTTTTATGTTCAAAAATTCTAAGCTTCATGTTGGATTGCTTCTGTTTTCTCTTCCTTGAATGATGAAATATTCACACAGACTTGGAGTATCATATGTAGGGTCTATGACTTCAACTTGTCTCACTCACCACCAACAATTGTTATGATTCACCTCTTATTTCTGAAGCTACTAATTAAACATTTGGTGTCTACCTGACATCGTTGTCCATAACCCAGGGAAAAGATATCCCTTCTCTAGCCTACTTCTGTAGCTATTAAGTAATGCCCACATATTTAGAAGTAATGTGCTTTACTCATAGCAAAAGGGCTCTCTTTCATCTGGGAGAAGTGACAAAAAGGACCCAGCCATGAAAGGAGGGGGAAAAAACAGTGATATTAATGGGAGAAGAACCATTTCCAAAAATATATTGAATATATGCTCAAGGCACTGGAATTGGTAGAAGAACAATAGCTAAGGATACTGCATTTTGATTGGAGGGAGTTCAAGAAAGTGCAGTGATGTCTCTTTGGTTTGATTTCTCTGAGTTGTGAAATTCAGCAGACAATTGCAAGATTGGCCTGCAATGGATGGGCCTGCACTGGGATACTTGAAAGTCTGAGATTCCAACAATTTTGTGGGTGGAATCTCAGAGGAAAGACTTCATTATAATTTTTATTTACCCTTACAGTTGAGGAAGTTGGTAGACAAGACTTCTGAGGTTAGCACTGGTACAGCATTCAGTATAATGGAAGCATCACCCAGGCCATGAATGAACAGTGAAGGATTTCTCTTTCCTGTGGTTTAAATTGTAGCCTAAACTCATGAAGATACCATTTAAAGAATCTGGGGAAATCTTCTGAGGGCACCTCAGACAGATAAAGAGGAAATAAACAGCATGGTTATGAAATAGATATGCCTTCATGGAAATAATTAAATCATCTTAGGAGCAAGAATCCACATTCAAACAACATTTCCCTGCCTCCAGATGTAGGAACAAACTAGCAAGCAAAGCATAAACAAATCCTGTAAGTAGGAAAATGATCTGGGGTAAATTTGCATCCAGAGGGTTGTGTTTTCTTTTACCAGGCAGTACGGGGGATGAAACCTGTTTTCTACCTAGAAATTCACACAGAGCTTTTGAGTCTTTGTCCAGAAAGATACTTCAGAAAAGAAGCATGGTACTCATTCAACTGACTGTAGTCTTCATCATCATCTATGTGCTTGAGTCCTTGACCATAATTGCACAAAGCAGTTTCATGGTTGCAGTGATGGGCAGAAAGTGGATACAGGTCAAAAGATTGTCATCGGTGGAAATGATCCTCACCAGCCTGGGCATCTCCCATTTCTGTCTGCAGTGGGCATCAGTGTTGTACAATTTTGGCTTCTATTTTAACTTTAATTACACATTTTGGAACATAGCAATCATCTGGGAGTTCACTAATATTCTTACCTTCTGGTTAACCAGCTTACTTGCTGCCTTCTACTGTGTCAAGATCTCTTCCTTCACCCATCCCATCTTCCTCTGGCTGAGGTGGAGAATTTTGAGATTGGTTCCCTGGTTGTTGCTGGGTACTCTGATAATTTCCTGTGTAGCAGTCATCCCTTCAGTTATTAGGAAGCACATCCTGATGCAATTAATCACCATGAAGCATCTACCCAGAAACAGCACTTGGATTGAGAGATTTAAAGTGTTTGATCAGTATTTTTTCAAGCCACAAACAATGAGCGTGCTGCTTATTCCCTTCGTCGTGTTCCTGGCCTCAACAGTTTTACTTATGGCCTCACTGATCCAGCACAGGGAGCAGATGCAACAACACAACTCTGGCAACTGCAATTCCAACACCCGAGCTCACTGTACTGCCCTGAGGTCTCTTGCTACATTCTTCGTAGTATTCACCTCTTATTTTCTGGTCATATTACTCCACCTTGTAAGTAAATTATTTCATAAGAAATATTGGTTCTGGCTCTGGGAAGCCATCCTCTATGCTATAGTTTCTATTCATTTCACTTCACTGATGCTGAGCAGCCCTACATTGAAAAAGGTCCTAAAGATGAAGTGCTGGGGCCCAGAGGCTGCCTGAGAAACCAGGTACTGACCCCGGGGGAAATGGGAGTTTGCATTGATTCAGTCAGTACTGGTAGCCCACATTGCTCTTGCTGACCCCCTGTATGATTGCAATCCACCATGAATGTAAGCCCCTTTCTCTCATTCTGTTTCATTCCCAGCCATTTATCTCTAAATAACCAATTCTTTCTCTGTTCTGTTCCACTCCTTTCTTTTTCCTTCTACAATTCCCAGGTTGATCCCAACTTTCTCATGACTGCCCCATCTCTTCTAAGTGTATGTCATCTCTGGAATCTTAAACCCAGTATATTCTATCCATGCCAGTCATAATCATGTTGTCCACCCATCATTTTATCCTTCTCATAACTGCTGATTTCTTCACACACCAACAGGAATATTTCCATCCCAAGAATATATTTCCCATACCCTGAATGCTTTCCAAATAAGCCTTTAATTCATTTTCTAATTTTTGTCAAGGAAAAGTCTAGCCATTGCCCTTGTGCACCTGCTCTGTCTCTTTTCTCTCTTCTCTCTCTTCCCTCTCCCTCTCTCTCTCTCCTCTTCTGTTTCTAGACTTTTATCCACTGATACAAATAACTTTATCTGCTTTTCTTCCAAATGCTGTGTCTTCATTTCTTTAAAACTTTAAGTCAAAATTAATTCATTTCATTTCATTTGCCAAGACATTCATTCCACAGTTCCCTAGAACTGCAGGCTACTTAGCAAATATAGCTCATCCTTAATATATCAATAAATGTTGATGATTTAATTTTGTCAATAACATGGTTTTCATTGGCTTGATTTTTGCCTCTCTATCATACTACAAGTTGGAATAAACTTTCTGTAGAGATTCCCATATTGAAACATAACTTTATTATTTAACATATATAACCTAGATAGCTGGGAACCACTCTTACTTCTCTTACTTCTGATGTTGGCTTGGATTTTTTCTATGCTATTTTATTCTGTGCTCTGTAACAGTCCAAAGTCCTCCCCAAATGGAAAGAAGAAGAACCACACAGTAATCAATTTTACAATACCTGTAAGAAATTACTGTTCTTTAAAAGTCCTTTCTACCTCCATGATCCAATAGGTTTCTCTGATGCTCTTTTCCACTGCAGGGTCTAATCTCACCTCCCCATGGCATCTTTCACCTCATTTCTCTACTTTTCACCCTCACCCACAAGCAATGAAGTATCTTGGTCATAGTCAACCCCAAGCCCTTTGAGTCTCAACTTCTGTCTACTCTAGGCACTCATCAAGGTATTTTTCCTAAAGACAATTATGTTTCTTACAACATTCTGGTGCCAGGGATGAAGAATATAAATTTTCCACATTTAATGCATGTGGAATATGACTAATGAAGTGAACTTCTTGCTTTACTATTAGAAGACTAAAGAAACACCTCCACAAAGCAAATCATCCTGCAAGAAAAAGAATGCAAGTATCTCAAGTTTGACTGTGAAAGAAAGGTCCCTGAAAAGGAATTGATATTCTGATTCAACTTTGTGTCTATCACTCTGATTTCTCTCTATACTAAGTTCATGTGAAAATGTGAGTATGATAAAAAACTGAAAGACCATTTTCACCCAAGACTCTTGTGCCATTTAGCATCTCTCCATAGCATTCCTGTACAGCATGGCGAGTAAGCATACTGCCCCACTTGTAGCAGCAGTCCACACAGCCCTGGCATCACTGGGCTTCAGTGGTTCAACTGCAGCCAAAGGTGGGATGGAGACTGGTGGATGCTGTAATGTTTGGGGAGCAGACTCGTAGCCACCTGAAGTGAGACTGAGTGGAAAATGGCAGTGGGAGGTAGTTGTTGACATTATAATAGCTGATTGGGGACTCCCAGAAATGCCTTGGAGGCTAATAGAAGTAGGTTTCAAGGACTTAGGATCCTGTTGGAATGGGTAGGGCAGCAACCAGTGAAATGTGTCATTTGTACCACATCCAGAAGAATTCTTAAGTGCTCTCAAATCTCAGAAGGAAAAAAAATAGAAACTGTTATTCCCATATGTATATAAAAAGAGAACAGGCAAGAAAAGAATACCTTCTTCCCCACTGTCACACATACAGACACTATTCCAGAAGCTGTTAAATAATTTTCATACTCTTGCTATCTACTTTTGAATAAAGTGCAATGGAAAACTTAACCTTGACATGCATGAGGTGGGTGTGTTAGAAGCAATCAAAGGGATGCAGAAATCAGAAAAAATAAAATACAAATAAAAACTACCCTACATATCCCTGGTGCCCACTCGTTCATGAAAATAGTTTACATACATTATTTCATTTTAAACTAAAAATACAGGTCAAGATTACCCAATCCAACCTAGCTGAAAAACAGAACTAAGAAGATCAAATAATTTATCTAAATTCATACTACTGATGAACACCAAACCAAAAGCCAGTGGAAAAGAGAGGAGACCAAGAGATAAACTTTAAGGGAGCAGAGTTTTAATTTGGATAAACAAAAGTTGGAATATAAAAAGGAGATACATTAGAAAGAATAATTCAGAGGTTCTGACCAAAAACAAGGAAATTATTCTGAAATCTTAAGTGAGATACATGATTAAGGCAACAAGAGGCTAATGCAGCTATGTTGTCCAACTTATAAATATTCCACCCTATATAATGTTCATTATTCATATCACAGTGTGCTGAATGATAACTCACAACAAATGGAGAGAAGATTTAAAAAGTTATGTTTCTGGGTTTTGGGAACAAATGAGTAGAAGACCCTGGATGATAGCAATGAATTTAAGAAGAGACCAGTGAGTGCTGCAGCCTGGTACCTATATGTGAATACCAAAGCACACCAGATCATTAGCAACTGGAAAGTAACTACTCTACCTTTTATACAATGCCCATGATCCTAATGAATGCCTTGTGAAACCGAGGAGACTGGCACCAATTGTGAACTCCTAATAGTGCCTGGCATGGATTTTATTCAATGCTTGATAATCTCTCTTCACCACCCCTGTTCCTAGTATGCAACATACATGAGGTCAAAAATTTCCGCTGCACTTTTTTGCATCTTTCTGAGCCTAGTATTCAAGATTTTTTAAGGCCTGCCTCTGAATGACTCTCCAAGTATTTATATCAAATTGCCTCACTGCTTCCTGAATGCCCATGCATAAGATACAAGCATTTGCATAGGATATATTCAGGCCTGGGATAAATGTTTCTCATATTTGCTAGTGTCATTTGCCTTTCTTTTTTCTGTATTCTCTTGTTAAGGACATTGCCTAAGTATCCTCCCTCTATGACCTAGTGCCACTCCAGCTGTATGCACAGATGTTAAACCTACCATGGACTTTTGCTCCCAAAGTTGCTCCCCTTTCTGTTACATCTGCCTTCTCCTTTTGCTTACTTGGCACCAAAAGTAAATTCTGCCTCATTATTAAACTTCTCCTTCTTTTGCCTCTGCCTTTAGAATACAGTCTTCTATACACAAAAATTTCAATTACTGTTCATTGATGACAGTGGAATGAGGAGTAACAGCTCTGAAATCTGGAGTTCGAGATTACCAAAGGTTTTATTCATCCCATAAAGGTTTACTCTTGCCTTACTGTGTACTACTGGGATCACCATGGCAGCTTGAAGAACATGTGCTCCTCCTGAGAAATGAGGGGTTCCAGTGATGGTTACATCATCCATGGTCAGTCCACTAAGAGCAGTCCTTCTGATTTTGAGAAGACCTGGGTACAAAAAGGCAATGGGGGGTTCCAAGTGGGCCAGAGCTGAAAAGCATTTGCAGATTAATGCCTCTCATTTACCAAGGAGTGATGATGTGAAGAAATCTTCCCAGGGTTCTAAAGTATAGGAAACAATCTGTGTTTGGATCCCTTCCCTGACAGAGGGCACAGATGCTATAGTACAATCGTGCCAAATAAATGTTAGACATTTTTCTTTTAATATCTCCTGCCCACTGCAACTTGTGATCCCATAAATAATGAGAAGAAGAGAATATGGTGGGGGAGTGAAATAATTTCCCTACTTTCTTCTCTTCTGGTCCTCAACCTCTATATCAGGTCAAAGATAGGAAATAAGAAGTTTTTAATTGGATGTGAGTTTAATATTTTGATTAAACTCTTTAAATCTGAAAAGGAGGACATTCTTAGAAACCCGTGGGATCTATAATGCCATGAAGGGTTGAGAAAGTATGGTCTTAGGAATAATAATATGTTTAAAGGCAGAGGCTGGAGGGAAAAAAAAATTGTTTCTTCTGAACCCAGTCTGTTCAATAAATTTACTATGAGAGACATAAAAGTCAGTAAGACGTGAAAGGCCTTTATGTTTTCTCTGAGATTGCTTGTCAGGTATTACACATTACATAAGTAGTTATAACAAGATCCCAAGATAATTTCCTTTTTCATAAGGGGTTTGTTATGGTTTGCATACAAGTTAAGTCCCCAAGAGCATTTATTAATGCAGGAATACCCAGAGGTGAAATGATTAAATTATGAAAGCTGTAACCTAGTCAGTTCATTCTAGTTTGAATAGACTGACTGGGTGGTAACTGCAGGCAAGTGGGCATGATTGGAGGAGGTGGGTCAGGGGGCATGCCCTGGAAATCTACATTTTTCTTTTCCTGTGACCCATTCCCCTTCTCTCTATGCTTCCTGATTCCACCATGAGTTAAGCAGCTGTCCTCTGTTTAGCCCTTTACCCATGATGTGCTGTCTCACCTTGGATCCAAAGCAATGGAGTCAGCCATCTATGGACTGAGACCTATGAAACCCTGAGCCCCAAATAAAATTCCCCTCCGCTAAATTCTTCTTGTCAGGAATTTTGGTCACAGTGATGAAAAAGCTGACTCAAACTGAGCTAACCCAAAAGCCAAGGGAAAGGCTTACCTCTGATGACCTTCAGTTTTTCCACAGTGGCCATTATGACTCCTCCACCTGAATGGTGATTGAGCAACATGAGATCTTGAGTTTGAACATGAAACTTCTCCATGCTAGAGGAGAGCCCTTCACATAGGGTTCTACTCTCCTTCCATTCTGGTATTTGTTTTTATATTTTATTAATGATGTTTTTCCTTATTGCTCTTGTATTTCTATTAAAAATTATGGAAAGTTGTTTTCAAAATTGGTCCTATTGATTTAAAAAGAGACAACAAAATGGAAAAAGAGAGAGTAGAAAAGCCTACAAAGGACAAAGTATGCATAGCATTGTAGCAATAAAACATTTACAATGTAACTGCAGTTGTAAACCAATCTTTAAAAATCACTGAGATTTACTTTTGTTCCAGAAACGGAGCGAATTTGGGCAATACATGTAACCATACATTTGCCATATTCTCATACTCCTAAAACAACACCCCTTTAAGATGATTTCTTCTGTCTTAATAAAATGTATCTTAAGTGTGAATTGATTTCTTGCTAGTTTTGATGGCAAAGCAATACTTGGATTAAACATAATTTCAATGCCAAGTTTCTTCAAATTTTTAGGACAAAATTCATATAAAATGGTAGGCTATATCATTTATTCTGAATTAAGTTTTTCTTTAAGTTTTGATCTAATTGCTTCATCTTTTTTAAATAAATAAATGAAATTTTATTTTGTAACTATGCTAGATATAAATCACTGACACACAAAGTACACTCAAAATGGCTGAGAATAATCATTCATATTTGCAGGGGAAAATTGTTCTTCAAATTTAAGTTTAAAATTAGAGCAAAGATAAATTTCACAAGTTTTCATTCTTCAGCCCTAAAGATAGACTGTGTAGGTAGCTATTTCTTGAGGATATTGGCAGATGGGGGATGTCAGTACTTGAGGGTTTGAAAGAGGCTCACTCCAAGAACTTGGAAATAAGGTTGTCTTCTGAAGCGTAAATCAAGAAATCAAATTCCTTCCCTACTTCTGCCCTAAATGAAACAATCAAAGAATTAACCAGAAAGTGGGTGGCTAAAAGGTGATCGAAATGAATTTCAGGATCTGGGCCAAGGAGAGTCCAAATTGTGACATATCACATAGAAAGAGAGGTAAAACAGGTCTCAAAAAGAAAAACTTTCACAACAAACAAAGAGGTAATAAATTTGAACTTCATTGTATTCATCCAAGTTAGAAGGATGTTTGGTCAACTGACTTTGAAGCTTTCTAGTCCTATTGACAAATCCTCCAAGCTGTTACCTAAAGGATATGTCACCAGGTTGCATGAATTATTTCAGCCTTTATGTTTACTTGTTGATTTGATCTTGAGTTGACTATTCATGTTGTGATTGACCACATCCATGCCTCTGGAAAAATTTCTATGTCCTAAAATATGGATATGGGAAAGAGCAGGGTGCATGTCAAAACAAATATATGAGTATGGCACAGCAAAACTTTCAGGACCCAGGTCCAGGGTATTGGGACTGAACACTGACATGCCACACAGTCTGCCCTACCACCTTTGCTACCACCCCAAAAACATCCTGTGAAAAACAGAAAAGCAACACCACAAAGCTACATTCACTTTGTATCTCTATTCTTATCATATTTTGATCTTTGATAAACATTGACATATTGGTGCCTAGGAAGTTCATTTTTGCCATTTGCATACTCAGACCCAGTTTTCTTGACCCAGACTTACGATCATGTAATTCATATTTAGGTAGAAACTACCCTAACATCGGAATCATGTGATGAATCCATGCCATCCTCAGTCTCATTTTTCTCAGCTTCAGTTTCAGGGGTATAAGTGTTATTTCTCAAGATGATCACCTTGGAGAACTTGATGGGAAAGGGTTTTCAGGCCCATGAAACTCAGGAGCAGAACCTAGAATGTGGTCACTTCATAGAGGTATTACTTTGAAAATAATTCTACCAATAATTAGGATTATTACTGTCAACACTTTAGGTCACTGTTCTTAGTTGTAGGCAATGAAATCCAGTATAGCTGATTGGAGGAAAGAAGGTTTACTACAAGTTTTTAGAAAGCATATAACATTTCAGGGAATACTAGGAAACGAGACAGAAGAAAGCCAACCAGAAGTAATGCCTAAACACACCTCACGGTTGCTCCCTCAGCACCACCTGCCGCTTGAATTCCTTGACCTTAGGGAACAGGTAACAGAATTTGCATCACAGCTGCCCCAGGAGCATCAAATTCCTCTGTCTCAAGATTAAATATCCCCTACACAGCCAGCATCCCGCATTGATAAACTCCTATGACTCCAGAGGTACCTCTGGTTGGTTGACACAGGATTACACCTACGGACTTAGCTGCTTAGGGCTTCTCAATGTGTCTGGAGAATGTCAAGATTCATTTACAATAGCATAAAAAAAAATAAAATACCTGGGAATCAACTTAACGAAAGAGGTGAAAGAACTCTATAATGAAAATTATAGAACACTAAAGAAAGAAATCATAGAAGAAATCAGAAGATGAAAAGACCTACCTTGCTCTTGGATAGGTAGAATTAATATTGTCAAAATGTCCATACTACCAAAAGCATAATACAGATTTAATGCAATTCCAATCAAAATCCCAATGTCATTCTTCAAAGAAATAGAAATAGCAGTCATGAAATTCATCTGGAAAAATAAGAGACCCAGAATAGCCAAAGCAATCCTGAACAAGAAAAGTGAAGCAGGGGGCATCACCATACCGGACCTTAAATTATACTATAGAGCAACAGTAACAAAAACAGCATGGTATTGGCACCAAAACAGACTGGTGGACCAATGGTACAAAATTGAGGACACAGAGACTAATACATATAATTTCAGCTATCTTATATTAGACAAAGGCGCCAAAAATGTACAGTGGAGAAAGGATAGCCTCTTCAACAAATGGTGCTGGGAAAACTGGAAATCCATATGCAACAAATTGAAGCTAAACCCTTATCTCTCACCATGCATAAAACTCAATTCAAAGTGGATCAAGGACCTAGGAATTAGACCAGAGACAATACACCTAATAGAAGAAAAAGTAAGCTCCAATTTCCAACATGTCGGATTAGGCCCCAAGTTCCTTCATAAGAATCCTGTAGTGCAAGAATTACTACCAAGAATTAATGAATGGGATAGATTTAAACTAAAAAGCTTCTTCTTAGCAAAAGAAACAATCAGTGAGGCGAATAGAGAGCCAACTAATCGGGAACAAATATTTAATACATGCACATCAGATAGAGCACTAATTTCTAGAATATATAAAGAACTCAAAAAACTTAACACCAAAAAAACAAATAACCCAATCAATAAATGGGCTAAGGAATTGAGAAGACACCTCTCAGAAGAAGATACACGATTAATCAACAAATACATGAAAAAATGCTCAACATCGCTGGCCATTAGAGAAATGCAAATCAAAACTACTCTAAGATTTCATTTCACTCCAGTCAGAATGACAGCTATCAAGAACACAAACAACAATAAATGTTGGAGAAGATGTGGGGAAAAAGGCACACTCATACATTGCTGGTGGGACTGCAAAATGGCGCAACCGTTATGGAAAGCAGTATGGAGATTTCTTGGAAAACTGGGAATGGAACCACCCTATGAGCCAGCCATCCCACTCCTGGGTCTATTCCCAAAGGACTTAAAAACAGCATATTACAGTGACACAGCTATCTCAATGTTTGTAGCTGCACAATTCACAATAGCTAGGTTGTGGAACCAACCTAGATGTCCCTCAGTAGATGAGTGGATAAAGAAAATGTGGTATATATACAAAATGGAATTTTACTCAGCAATAAAAGAAAATAAAATAATGGCATTCGCAGGTAAATGGATGAAGTTGGAAGACATAATGCTAAGTGAAGTTAGTCAGTCTCAAAAATCCAAGTACCAGGCCGGGCGCGGTGGCGCACGCCTGTAATCCCAGCACTTTGGGAGGCTGAGACAGGAGAATCGCGAGTTCAAAGCCAGCCTCAGCAATGGCGAGGCACTTAGCAACTCAGTGAGACCCTGTCTCTAAATAAAATACAAAAAAGGGCTGGGGATGTGGCCCAGTGGTCGAGTGCCCCTGAGTTTAATCTCTGGTGCCACAAAAAAAAAAAAAAAAAAAAAAAAATCCAAGTACCAAATGTTTTCTCTGATGTAAGGAGGCTAGTTCACAGTATTATTGGATAGGGGTACACAGGAGGATTAGAGGAACACCAGAATGGTCAAAGGGAAGGGAGGGGAAGGGAGAGAGCAAGGGGGGGGGGAAGAAAAGAAGAAAAAAAAAAGGTGGTTGAATGAGACGGATATCATTATCCTAAATGCATGATTGAAGACCTGAATTGTACGAATATACTTTGTATACAAACAGTTGTATGTAAAAAGATGCTATATACAGACACTATGAATTGTAATTATTATTAAATAAATAAATAAATAAATAATAAAGAAAAAGATTCACTTTCCAGCTTCTATTAGAAGCTCAGAGGAATGAAGCAAAAGAGGAGAATATAGGAAAAAGAGCAATCTCTCCCAACTTTCTTACATAAATACATAGAATCTATAACTGACAGATTCTACTGCATCTCGTGCGACTATCACATTATTATTATTGGTCAATAATAAAAAATGGGTGTCACAAAAGATGTTTTTTTAACCAAAAATGGATATGAAAATAAATCATGAAAGTTCACAAGCAATAATCCCTCCAAAGTCTGAAAGAATGAAGAATATTTGCCATGGCTACCTTGGCATTTTTAAAACTCAAAGATCCTGAACTATCCTGTAAGGCACTAGTAAGCTTGACAGTACAGGCTGTACTATCACCCTGTCATGGTGTTTGCATTGTATTTAGATGCAGGGAAGAAAAAAAAACCTTAAATTTAACGGTAAGGAAGAAGAGATTACTAACTACAGTTGATGGACTTCATTTCCTTCCTTGATCTACTTTACCAAGTAAGTGCATTTATTTCCCAGCTATAGTCAGTGTTGCCTGATAACAGCTCACAGGTGCCCCTTTCTTCAGAGATTTGCCTGCAGTAACAGCCACAACTGGGAGATTATCCCAAGCCTATAGTACTGCCATCTGAAGTTAATGCCTAAATGATGTGGGTGCACAAAAAAGTCCAACCCCTTTGGGACAGACTAACTCTATGGTGCAATTTATGCTCAGAATACTTACTCCCAGAGTTCAGTCTGAGACTCTTCTCCTGTTAAGACACATCCTTGTCTACCTTTTTTTCCCCTTTCCCTATCCAGCATCCCTCACTCGTTTCCTCCAGAGAACATCTCCACAATACATCTCTTGAACAAGAATATGCTCAAGTTTGTTTCAAGACAATATGGACTAAGAAACCAGCTAATTTCAACGGGGTCATAGTAGAAAACAACAACAACAAAAATAATTACATAGTTTCTCCCCTGTTTTAAAAAACAGGAACTTAGCTCTCCACCCTTTCATTATGGCAGTACCTAATGACTTTATCCCAGAAAGCTGAGTGTGAAAAGAGAAGGAAAAAACTAACTTTTCAGTGGAGAATCCTGGCAAATATTAAGTGGGCAAGTGATCAAGTGTTTTAGTCACCTTTATTGCTGCTGTGACCAAAAGACCTGACGAGAACAATTTTATAGGTGGAAAAAAATATTTGATGCTAAAGGTTTCAGAGGTCTCAGAACATAGATGGCTGATTCCATTTGTGCCCGAGGTGAAGCAGAGCATCATGGCGGAGGAAAGCCTCTCAGGATATGACACCAGGAAGCAGAGAAAGACAGCTGTGCTCAAGGACAAAATATAAACCCCCAAAGCACTCTCCCAATGACCCACCTCCCCCAGCCACACCCTACCTGAAGACAGCTACCACCCAGTTAATTCTTTTAAGTGCATTAATGCACTGAGTAGGCTAAGGCTCTCAGAAACCAATCATTTCACCTCTAAACTTTCTTCATTGTCTCACACATGAGCTTTTGGGGGACATCTCATATCTAAAGCACAACATCAAGATTATCCTCATCAGAGATACCATGCTCTGCTCCCCATTTTACCGCATTCCTGGGAGCCTCTAGTGGAGACTGCAAAGTGAATCATGACATTCTCCAGGCATAGAGCAGCCTGAGAAGCTATGTTTCTAGGTGTGATCCAGGGTCAGCCAAGCAGAGGCACCCCTGTAGTCACAGAAGGAGGAGGTGAACAATGTGGGATGCTGGCTGTGTAAGAGATATTTAATTTTGAGAGAGAGGCATTTGACACTCCTGGGACAGTTGTGATGCAACTTCTTCTGCAACTTCTCCCTCCTCAGTTTGAAAGTATTTATTCTACTCCAAATATAATAAGATGACACTCTATTTCTGTCATCTTCCTTCCCAAAACACAGTCTAGCCATGAAAAAAAAAATGTAAGACAAACTCAAATTTGAGGGATACACTACAAAACATCTGACTAGTATTCCTCAAAACTGTCCTATTTAAGGGAAAAAAGGAGAAGACATCACAGTCCGGGGAGGCTAAAAAGCCTGCTGACCAAATGTAATGTGACATCTTGGATAGGATCCTAGAACAAAAAAGGGATCCTCGGGAAAAATTAGTGACATCTGAATAAATTTCAGAGGTTAATAGTATCATAGCAGTGTTGCATCCTTAGTTGTGGCATACGTACTACATGTACTGTAATAGCCTAATTAAAGTAGGGGGAAATAGACATTAGTACTATTTGAGTTATCTTTGCAACTCTTCTATAAATCCAAAACTATTCTAAAATGTAAAGCTTATTTTAACCATTCCTTAATACTTCCAATATATGGGTAATTTTCTTTGTCTCTTGTAAATCTTCTTCTTTTGCCAGCAGTAACAGCCACACTGGGAGATTATTCCAAGCCTACAGTACTGCCGACTGAAGCTAATGCCTAGATGATATGGGTGCACAAAAAAGTCCAACCCCTTTGGGACAGACTAACTCTATGATGCAATTTATGCTTAGAAACTGGTTGAATGCCAGACATTTTAAGTAGAATAGCAGAGGCTGAGGTCAACAATATTTCTGCCTAAAGATGGTCATTCCATTCCTTCTGTCAGGGTATATTTGGCAGCTGACTCCTCTTCCTCCCTTGCTCTGACATAGGTTATCAATTTCATGCAATTCTTCTCTCCTTGTAGGAGTTTGATCATTTCTGGATTTCAGACTTCTTGGTTGCTGTATGTTCTTAGTTCTCTGATGGGTTCAAGAAAAGTTATGATTCTTGTCATTTATCCAGCTCTTTCTCGTGGAGAGAAAGCATTTTTTTTTTCAGTTATCTGTCTCCTAGGAGCAAACAGCACCCCAGGGGATCCCCACCCCCTTAACACTGTATACACAACCATGTAACATACATGTGAGAGAAGGAAAAATAGAGAAAAATGATTAGAATAATACATTTAGAATAAAAAATTCTGAATGTCTGAAAACTCACAGAATCTTAATGTTGAAGGGAATATTAGAAGACATCTATCTTAGTCTTAAGATCTTCAAGCCCAGTCCTCTCTTGTTAAAATTTAATGTTCCCTCCAGGAGGAGATTGTTTCTAGTTAAAAATCAGTATGTCTCTGCATATCCCCACCAATCAAGAAATGTCTTTTGCACTTTTACTTTTTTTAACTTTATTTATACTTTTAAATTTTTGTAGAAATCATGGAAGGATTAGAAATATTTTTTTCATTGAACAAATAAAAATTATACTATGATATTCAGAATGCTTTTAAATTATATACCTCTTTCCCGATCTTGGTTAAAAACACCATATGGAGCTGGGCATGGTGGTGCATACCAGTAATCCCAGAAACTGGGAGGCTGAAGCAGAAGGATTACAAGTTCAAAGCCAGCCTCAGCAACTTAGAGAGGCCCTAAGCAACTCAGTGAGACTCTGTCTCAAAATAAAAAAAATAAAAAGGTCTGAGGATGTGGCTCAGCAGTTAAGTGCCTCTGGGTTCAATCTCTGGTACCAACAAAGCAAAACAAAACAAAAACCACCATATGGAATCTTCTTTCTCCTTAGTTTTAAGGTATTCATTCTACCCAAATATCCATGAAACATTTTTTTGTCTGTATATGTGCTGATAGAAGTTTACTATACAAAAATTCTACAGAATTTACAGATTCTTAGAGTTATTGAATAGTAGTCACAAGAAAGGAAATTAATAAAATGGGCAGGATGGAGGAGGTTAGGCCTAAATGTTTTTTTCAAGAAGGTTAAAAGATGGGTAATATAAAGCAGAAATGGCACCTGTAAGGACTAAGGGCACCTAAGTCAAATGTGTCAAGCAGCAAACAGCCAAAGAACTGAGGTGATGGCAAAGATTCAAGCCAAACATCTCTATTTCCTTACCAGAGGCAAAAATCTTTGTGAACAAGAAATAAGGAGCATCTACAAACTTATGCCTGAAGAACACAGCACACCTTGCTTTTCTGTAATTCTTAAATGCCAGACTAAAAGCCTGCCATGATTATCATTGCTAATAAGATCTAACCTTGTAAGAGTGTTCCCTAGACTTCCCTTATCACAAGAATCATATGACTTTTTATTAAAAATGCAGATTTCTGGGATATGTTCAGCCTGACAAATCACAAGATCCAGGAGAATTTTCTTAGAGTGCACAGTCATTTTGTTTTGCAGTGCTGGGTATTGAACCTAGGGCCTCCCCTTTTCTAAAGAAGCATTCCACAACTGAGCAATATCCACAGCCCAGGATGCATTTTAAAGCAAGGTCTATGGGTTTCTCAGCCAATGGGAAAGTCTTAGAAGAGTCTTTTCACAATTTCTTGTCCTATGATGCATTTTCACATGACTAGCTAATCATTTGTGATGATCAAGTGATGATAATCCTGAGAATTAACACTAAAATATTAAATATTGGAAGCTATTTTTGTTTGTATTATACTGTAATTGCCTTTCTGAAGTATAAACAGAAGAAACTCAATACTGAATTCACCTTATAGTGAGCAAGTTTTAGTGTAAAGTTGATAGCAAACTAAGCAAGTATTTAGTTTGGGTAGAATAGTTTCCTTTAGAAAATTATTTGAGGACAAGAAATATCTTTTAGAAATTAGTTTAATGCTTGTAAAATTATATGAGCGAGGACAATCAAAAATTCATTCTTGAGCACATGACTGAGGAATAGTGGAATCATTGTTCCAAACCTCTTGAGATATATTTCAAACGGAATCTAGTTTAAGAACCTCTTTGTGAAATTTGCAGGGTTATACTTCAGTGGAAATATATTTGTCTTGGATAAAATGAAGAGTTTTTAGTGAGAACTTTGTATTTTATAGAAAAGACAAAAGCACTGAGATTAGGTTTTAATTTGGGAGAAAGAGAGGAAAATACTGCATAGAGCTCTTTAAATTTTTCTTACAAACTACCTCTTGAGGTTTAATTGATGGCTTTTACATAGAGTTTCTCAATGTATATATAACTCAAGATTACCTGAGTCAGAATTCTTGAAGTATTCAAAATGATAATTTCTCAGCCTTTATAGACTTACTAAAATTAATATTTCAAGGGTGCAACCGAGGAAGCTGTATTTTTAAGAGTATTCCATGTTCATATGAATATTGAAGTTGGAAAATAGCATCCTAATGCAGGAATTAGCAAACTTCTTCTGGAGAAAGCTAAATACAAATAATTTTACTCTTTCTGAGTCATACAGTCTGTCACAACTAGTGGAATCTATTGCTATGGCACAAAAGCAGTCATTGACAATACATAAACTAATAAAAATGGCTGTGTTCTACTAAAACTTCACAAAATAAAGTGAGCAACTAGGTTTGGCTTAGTAACCACAGATTTTCAACCCTTACCAAAAAGTATGAACCTTGTTTGGCTCTTTCTCATACCAAAAATCTAAAAAAAAAAAAAAAAAGCAAGGACAGATACAGGCCAGTTGCTAAAGCATTGGGGAGTGTCAGTCTCCTCCTCTTCCTTTCTTAATACTCAGAATAAATTCTGTTTCTGGTATGGTGATTTCATGGAAGAGATCTTGATCATGGATATAACCAGCTATAATTTAATTCTCTTTCTAATCAAAAAATGATCATTATCAGCATTCATAGCAATATATTCCTTGCCTTCCAAGCAGCAAATAACAAAAGGAGACAAGGGAACTTGATATAAACTACAATTTCCCCCGCCAACAAAGAAGCCTGTAATGTAAGTAATGGTCAAAAGAGTAACGAGCACTTAAAGTTATTCTGGTTTATTTTACTGAGGGTAGGGAAAAAAATTCAAATATCTGTTTGTTTAGAAGACTGACTAAAACCACTACTTCCCTGCTATTAAACTATCACAAAACATCAAGAGAATGACAAGTTGACATTGAGCCTCCCCATAATTGATGAAAACAGAATACAGCTATAACTTAAAAATATACAGTTAAATAAAGTTTGAAAAGTGCAATGAGAATTCAACTAAGGTGAGAATGGATATCCAAAAATATCACCTATATATCACAGAGTTCAAATTATAGTGTCCTTCAAAAATAATCCTGAAGACAATGAAATTGGAGTTTATGAGCTACTGGTAGAAGCTTCCCCAGTGAATATCACTAAATATCTGATCTCTTTCAATTTAATTAAAAGAAAAGACTAAATAAGCTCTTACAGGGTCACAAAATCAATAACATGTAATTTATGTTTTTTCTCTTTTATTCTTTTTGGTGAATTATAACTTTACATAATAGTGGAATTCATTGTTACATTTTCATATGTGTGTGCACAAAACAGATAATATAATTTGGTCAGTTTCCTTCCCCATTACCTCCCTTACCCTTCACTTCTCCCTCCCCAGGTCTTCTTCCTCTATCCTATTGTATAAGCTAGATAGAACTTTTGCTAGATGAGAGCTACACTTGCTTTTCTCACAACCAAATCACTGTATAAATAGTTCATCCAGGTGGAACCCATCATATTCAATAATGAATAATAATTGATTTAAAATCAATATGTAGCAATGAAAAACATATAAAAACAGAAAATAATGAATGTCAATAAAGATTACATTAGAGAAAATATCTCAATGTATATTAAACTCATGACCAATGATACTTACAAATTTCAAAGAAAACTATGAAAGTATCCTCTCTATAAAACAATAAGTCAATGAAAGAAACTGCTGAATACAAATAAATATGGCAAATAGACTTGAGATAAGAGCAAAGTGGAATGAAAAAGAATAATTTAAACAAGGATAGTGGGTACTTTTGGAAAAGTAGAGGCCTTTGGAGTATTGGCAGCATTCCATTTCTTGAAGTAGATGGTAGTTTAATATGTTGATATTATTATAATATTCAAAGACATAATTTAAGAATTCCGAAATCAGAGAAATCTGAAACCACAGAATAAAAAAACCTCAGATATATATGAAAATAAACAGAAAACTCTCAACACTGAGTCACATTTCAGCAAATTTTACAAATTTCATGTAAAAAAGAAAGCAATTGGAAGAGAGAACATTGAATCCCCTAAAATGCAAGTCTAAAAATAAAACAACCAGAGAATGATGATTAAACAATGAATACATGTTTTAAACTATGATAATATAGAAACACTAGCATAATTAACATATTTCCAGAGCTAATGGTGTAGCAAGAAAATTATATTATATACTTAGTTACAAATGTAATTACAGAATAACTATATATAGATTGCAAGCTTTCTGTTATGGTTTAGAGATGAGGTGTCCCCCAAAGACTCATATATTAGATGATGTAAAAATATTCAGAGGTAAAATGATTGGGTTATGAGAGCCTTAACCTAATCAGTGAATTAATTCCCTGATATGGATTAACTGGCAGTAACTGTAGGCAGTTAGGATGTGACTGGAGGAGGTGGGTTACTGGGGGTGTACCTTTTGGGTTTATATTTTGTCCCTGCTGAGTGGAGCTCTCTCTCTCTCTGCTTCCTGACTACCATGTTCTGAGCTGCTTTCCTCCACCACCCACTTCTGCTGTCTGTTCTGCCTCAATGGGATCCAGAGCTATGTAGTCAGCCACTATGAACTGAGACCTCAGGCACTGTGAGCCCCGAATAAGCTTCCTCTCCTCTAATTGTTCTTGTCAGGTCTTTTGGTCACAGCAGCAAAAAAAGCTGACTAAAACACTTTCCCAATTACCAAACGATAAATACATTTATAAACTCCAGCAAACAGAGTAATGAAAAGCAAAAGAAAAATTAAAATGTATTGTTTGAGCAAAACATATGAGAAATAAAATCACACATGTTGGTTACATTAATAAATTCAAATAAATACTTACTAAAAGAAAAATGTTTCTCAGATTGGGCAATAAAATAATACATATTTATATGCTAAAATAAACATATAAATTTAAGTGACTCATAAAAGTTAAAGTTAAAAGGAGAAGTCTGTAATTTACCTAATTTAATGATTAATTCAATAGATTAAAAATAAGTAGAGGTAATATAAAATAGATCTAGGTAATATATGATAGATCTGATCACTTTGTGTCTAAGTCTGTACCCAGAAAATAAAAACTAACTTTCAAGTTTCCATGTATTATTCATAAAAAAGTGACCATTAGGAAATCAAAAAAAACTTTTGCAAATTTAAAAAAAAAGAAATAGCATATACAGCATTCTCCTATCTAGTATAACACAAGAAACTAATATCAAAACCAGAAAAGAAAATGGCAAATTTCATCAATGTCTTCAACAATTTTTAAGTACAAAAAGAAAACTAAAATCCCACAACAATGGAGAAAATAGTAATAAAGTGCTAAACAATAGAAGCCAGGTGTTTCAGTTAGCTTTTCATTACTGCAACCAAAATAAATGACAAGAACAATTTAGAGAAAAAGGTTATTTTGGCTCAAGGTTTCAGAGGTTCAGTCTACGGTCAGCTGACTTCATAGATCTAGGCAGGAGGTGAGGTCGAACATCTTGGCAGAAGGGTACTGTGAAAGAAAGCAGCTCAGGACATGACAGCCAGGAATCCAAGAGAGCTCCACTCACCAGGGACAAAAAAGGCACATCCCCAGTGACCTACCTACCTCATTGAGCTACACCCTGCCTGACTATGGTTAGCATCCACTTAATAAATATCAGTGGATTCAGCTGCTGGCTAGGTCACAACTCTCATAATCTAATCAGATTATGAATATTCTTGCATTATCTCATACATGAGCTTTTGGGAAACATCTCAGGTCTGAACCATAACACCAGGGATATAACTGAAGTGTACAAGAAGGACTAAAGATATAGTCACATTAATAAATAAGAAATAATATCAGCATATAAATTATCTAACTCATGAGGTTAAAAACAGAACTAACTCTTGAGGAAATTACAGTGGGAAGATCAATAAAAAATAAAAGCAAAATCCATACATTAATAACATGAAATTTTTAAAAAATTAATTAAAATGTTTAAAAAGTTTGCATCAAAAATAATTAAATAAAATACAAGCATAGTGAAGTAAATAAACCAAGAGAAATGGTAAAAGGCACACATAAATTTTCAATAAAAAATTGAAAAATCACTATAGATTCAGATAAAATATTTAAATATAACCTGTTGGGACTTATGTCTGCCAAGGGGAAGGATATTGGCTGCTTACCACGCCCTTTGGAGGACCGGGGCTAAGCAAAGGGGTGTGGCTATGACGTAGTGGTAGCGTGAGAGTCCGAACCGCCCTGCTGGTTGATTGGTTAGTTCTAGGCCTATATAAGTTCAGTACCTGGTCAATAAATTTGAGTTTTTGGCTTCTTGCTTTCTACAAAACTCCCTGGGTATGGCGTGGTATCCGTCCATCAGGCGGGGATAGGCACTCAGCGATTTTTGCCCGTTAAGCCTATCTTCGCCAGGTAAGCTACGTTCTTTCTGCAGGCAGAAAGAAACCCCTTTTAGGGCCCAAAAAGGGGGGTAACTTTAGACCTCGGCCCCATTAATAACTCAGCAGTCCCAGCAATAACCAAGCCATTAGTCTTTACAGAAGCATTTGAAATTTAATGAAAGATGATTTTTTTGTGTATGTGAAAATTCACATTGGTAATGCTAATGTCATGTGTACAACTCAGGACTGCAAGGCCCCAGCATACCGTTTTTCAATTCCAATGAAAGAACTTGTAGAACTTGATGGAGAGGGTTTGGACAAATTATTACTGATATGTTCCTCAGTGGCAACAGGCCAGGATAAAATGGAGGGCTGCCCTGTGCCTACAAGCAGGGGAAAATATATACAAGATCGACTGCCTGGCAACTGCTCATATGGGTTTCTTCAGATGTTTTATAATTACATGACTTTTCTTCACAACCAAGATCTTTATGGTTTGATCTCCATTGAAAGACTGGACATAGGGGAATTTACCAGTTTCCCTCCTCCTACCCCACCTAACACATTCTCGGGAGTCCTTCTTGGTTCACCTTCAGAAACAATAAGCCTTCTAGGCACTGACTTGTGTTTACCCAAATATGAGGAGAGAGAAAAAACCCACGTGCATTCAGCTCCATAGATGATATAGAAAAAAATATTCATTTTTCTAGTTCTCAAAGCAAAACATTTACACAAGGAAATTCTACCAAAATCTTTAAGTATATAAACCAGAAATATAGACACTAGGAAAAAGTCAAAGTCATTATTATTTGCAGATAGTATTATGAATCTGGATGTCAACTAAAAATATATAAATGATTGAATAAAGTCCAGTCAATGGGTTAAAAAAAAGAGCATACAAATAAATAACCTTTATAACCAACTAGCAATAGCTAGAAAATTTTGGAATTTAATGAAAGAAAATAACATACATATGATAATGACAACAAAGTTTAATAGTTCTAGGAATAACTTTGACAGGAAATGTGCAATATAAGAATGAGTAATCTTTAAAATGCTACTGAAGCACACAAAAGAAGACTTGAAAGAAAACAATGGCACTTTTTAGTCTTGGACAAAGTGAGTCATACAATTCTCCTTGAGTCAATAATTGTTATAGAGAAGCCTCCTGGAGCCAAAGCAACCATGGGGGCTCTGCAGCGTACAGTTCTTGCCATCCTGTAGGAAGGATTTCAAGCAAGTTGCATAGCATAAGAAGCAGGAGACTTATTAGAGAAAGTGAGATGACGAGAAAAGCACCCAGCACAGGCACGAAGAGCGAAGCTCTTATAGACTCCTTGGTTTTTAAGGGCTTTAGGTTCCTTTGTTTTTCTACCTTAGTTTCCCATACACCTCTAAGTGGCTTATTGCCCATTGTGTAGCTCTCACCAATTTGTGTGAGGGTCACAACAGCCTGGTCACAAAGGTTAGCTGTGATATGGTTTCCATAATCACCTTTTCTCAAAGGAGGGTTGTGATGACCTGATCACAGGAGATAGCTTAGACATGGTCTTGAAACAATAGTTCCCTTTAAGGGCTATTATTAACTGTGCCTTGCAGAGATTTGATATACCAGTTCCCATTTTTCTAATGCTTATCTGCTTTGATAAAGTTTTCTGCTATTTACCCAGTCCTGTGACTTGGGCTCTTAAATTTGTATTGTCTAAAAGTTACTGCCCTTTATTATCTTCCCTCTACCCACCTATTCATGACTGACTACCTACCTAACAGTAATAATCTTTCCTTAAAAATGCTCCTTAATATTTTGTTTTGTTTTTGATATCAATGATTGAGCTCAAAGGTGGTTAAAAAATAAGACACATCCCCAGCCCTTTTTTATTTTTTTACTTTATGACAAGGTCTCACTATGTTGCCTAGGGCCTCACTAAGTAGCTCAGTGTAAGAGCCTTTAATGAGGAAGTAGCTAAGATGGCGGCTGGCTGAGAGCCATAAGGAGGCGTTTAATTGTTTACACCTGACCTTAATGAATTTGACTAAGAATCTTTCTGTGCCACACCTGTACACGTGTATGCTTAATGGGTGAAAAGTATTTAACCAGGCCGGGGAGCATCAGAAAGGGAGAGAGAAAGGAGAGAAGAAGAAGAAAGAATAAAGAAACCATTCATTCCCGGTCTGCCTCCGATTTCTTTCCCACGGTATCGTTGCTGTAGGCGGCAACAGCTCAGGTTGGCTTTGAACCCGTGGTCCTCCTGCCTCAGTCTCCCAAACTGCTGGGATTACAGGTGTGCACCACCATGTCTGGCCCAACATTTTTAAACTATAAAAATCATTTTCTAAAATTAATATGAAAATATAAGCTTAAAAAATTCTGAGAGTGGGAAGATTAATAAAAGAAGCCCTCCAGATAAGGAAACTTATAACAGGGCTGGGGGAGTAGCTCAACCAACAAGCACTTGCCTGGAATGTGTAAGGCCCTAGGGTGGTCAATCCCCTGCACTGAAGGGGAAAAATGCAACTATTATAAGTCTATAGTAATAAAAAGTATGTGGTTTTGACATGAATATATATGATAGAAATGATCTCCAAGATCATCTAAATGAAAAAGATCTAGTTGAATGATTGTTTAGAATATTTTCTCTTATGTTTAAAAATAATTAAGGCTTTATAAGTTTATCGTGGATTATGAAGAAACTATCTCTGGAAGAGAGCAGAGGTTGTTCTCTAAAAGAAATGAAAGATAAAAGGATTGAAGCAAGAGTGAGAGAATTTACTCCTCACTATCTTTCTTGTTTCTTTTTAAGTTTGTGTTATGACCACACATTGATTACTTTAATACTTAAGTTATAAAAAAGTAAAATTATACATGGTTATTTTAGAAAATTATGAAAATATAAGATAGCTTAAAAATTAAAGCCAAAATTTAACCACTATGAAGATTTTCATTTGTTTCTCTTTACTATATTGACTATGTGTATTTAATAGAAGTGACATTTATTATATATGAGTGTGCCACAAAGGCAGAAGGAGAAAACCATTGAGAACATGCGTCTCCATATGATGAACAGCTAAGAAACAGGGAGAAGGAGAGGGAGGAGGAAAAACTGCTTGAGTTGGGGCTTGAGGAGAAACATGAAGGTATGGCACATGTGAGACTTCAGAGTACCACAGGAGAAGAGGTGTCTCCTAAGAAGGGTCCCAGGAGTTCCCAGAGAAAAGAGGAAACTCCACTCAGGGCCAGTGGAGTTCTTTGAATATGTGACAGAAAAGAATTTCAGCATGCACCAGTTTATTTAAGAAAATAGATACAATTTGATGGAGAGAAAGGACAATTTCAGAGAGAGATGACTCTGGGAGTGAAGTAAGGAACACAGACTCAAGGGAGAATGTGAGCCACGGTGAGAGGGAAAGACACATTTTGGGATTCCCAGCTCTATATTTAAAGGAAATTTGGTGGTCTGGAGATGTATCTCAGTGGTAGAGCACTTGCCAATCACGCATGAGGCCCTGCCTGGGCTTGATCTCTAACTTAATAATAATCATTATTATTATCATTTAAAGAAAACTTGATGAAGGGTGAGTATAGAAAGATATGAAGGAATGCACAGGTAGATTTAGAGATTTCTAAGGAATTTTGGAACAACAGGCCTGGAAGAAAGACTGGCTTAGAGAATGACAAGCCTGGAAAAATATGCAAAATTTTTATTAAAATTAAAATCCTACTTTCTGTCCTTCCTTTATGTCTCCTTTCTACCTATTTCTTCATTCTATCATAATTCAAATGTACAGGAAAACAGCAGGAAACTAAAGAATTATGACTGTTGTTGGTTACCTGTTAGGCCCATTTTACACCCTTCAAGAAATATGGCAAGGATTAGAGTTGCATTTTCAATAGATTTAGCCTTCCTAGGCCACTATTCTTTGAAACTGACTTTCTGCTGGGCATGGTGGCCCACACCTGTAATCCCAGTGGCTCAGGAGCCTGAGGTAGGAGGTTCAAGAGTTCAAAGCCAGAACTCAGCAACTTAGCAAGGCCCTAAGCAACTTAGCCAGACCCTGTCTCTAAATAAAATATAAGAAAGGGCTGGGGATGTGGCTCAGTGGTTAAGGACCCCTGGGTTCAACTCCTGTTACCACAAAAACAAAACAAAAAAAAAACTGACTTCCAATGGAGACAACCATATGGAACCCTTGTTTTAGTCTTTTTTTTTTTTTTTTTTTTTTTTTCTTTTTCTGCTGTGACTAAAGGATCTGACCAGAACAACTCTAAAAGAGGAAAAGTTTCTTTGAGGGCTCACAATTTCAGAGGTCTTAGTCCAGAGAAGGCTGGCTCCATTCCTGGGGGCTGGAGGTGAGGCAGAACATCATGGTAGAAGAGTGTGGCAAAGGGAAGCAGCTCACATCACAGTGATCAGAAAGCAGAGAGAGAAAGTCCACTGGCCAGATACAAATATATACACGAAAGCCACACCCCAATAACCACCTCCTCCAGCCACACCCTACCAATTCAGTTAATCCCATCTGGTGATTAATTCACTGTTTGGATTAAGGCTCTCCTAACCAATCATTTCTTCTCAGAACCTTTTTGCATTGTTTTACACATGAGCTTTGGGAGGACACCACATCTGAACCAAAACAGAACACAAGGGATGTTTTTCAGGTACTGTCAGCAGATGTAATTAATGTTCAACTTTATCCTTAAGAGAGATGTTTTCCCATTTCCAGGTCTAGAGTTTCTTTGTTCATGTGGGCAGTAAATGGAAGGACAGATACTTTGACTTAGGACAAAAAAAAAAAAAAAAGGATGTTCATTTTGTTTTTCACATAGTTAGGAAGGGAAAGAAGGAAAAGAATGTGAGAAACATATTCACCTCCAAACCTAAATAGACTGAGAGACAATGGTATAGAGAAAGCAAGATTTTAATGATGGTTTGAGAAGATAGGGTGCCTGGGTGAGCAGGCACAACCAGAGCAGTTACAATCAGCATTTTATCCACTAGTGCACAAGGTCCTTCCCCACATTCCTCATTGGTGCTATGGGGTGCACAAGATTTCCTAAATATCTCCTGGGTTTTACTGTCTCCTATCTTCAGTTGTTCCTACTTCCCTTTGTTCTCTTGTGGTGGGAAAGTCTTCTTGGATTCAGTGCCTTCTGGCACATACACAGGTCTTACTTCTTTACCTAAGTTACTCTTTCTCAACAGAGATTTCTATCTATCTCCATTGGTCAGACAAACCACGTCCTCACTTCCTGTTTTTCAAGGGGCTGTTTGGGTGCATGGACTTTGAATCTGCCACATCCACAGGCCATGGTGCGATGGTGTGAGTTAACGGCTTGTCACTTTCCATTCTGCTTTTCCCTCTGTTTTTCTTACATTATAAGTAATTTTACATCTAAGGCTAAATACTGAATTCTGAAAATGGGCCACCAGACTTTCTATTTCTCACAAAGAGGAAAGAAAAAGAGGGGGAAAAAAAGCCAGTTTTAAAATAAGACACCAGTGGTCAAGCAGGTTTCATATTCAGATCATAAAGTGGACCCCTGTTCCACAAAAAGGATTCCTGTTACATGTACACACAGCAATCTCTTACTTAGTAAATATTTATATAATGTTTTAGTTTCTGAAATAATACCTTACCATTATTTACTCTCACAATTAAAAATAATTTGTAACATCAAAATCAGGTGAAACCCTGACACTACCTACACTGACCACCAGGTAAATGTCTGTTCTCAGAGAAAATCATGGAGCTAGCTCTGATGCTCAGCAAGACCCAGTGGTGCTTATCCTCCAACATAGAAAGAAGTAACCAGTGTGCGTTCCAAATGCTCTTTACCTCTTCTCAATCGCTGGGCTTCCTGGACATTTACAGGTCTATACACCCAGTAAAACTTCTTCAAGATAAGAACAGGAGTGCTGGGCACAAATGTGGCTCGGGCACATCTAAGATTCATCTCCTTTGCACTTTATCTCCTTTGCCTTCTTCTCCCTCTTATTGTCATGATAACTAATTTCCCAACCCATCTACCTCAATGGGGTCACTCAATCTCTCAGAGAATACTGAGCACAAGTTGCCCTATCTTTACTGTTTGGTCTCTTGGTAGCTTTGGATTCTACACAAGTTGAAGAGAGCTAGTGAGAAATAGTTTCAGTATTTTCTTTTTTGCTTCCTTTTACAGCTAGAAAGAATGTACTTTTAGAATGCATTTAACTAGAGGGATAAACAAAACAGTACTTTTATCCAGAACATTTTTGTTTTACATACCTTTAAAAAACTTAATTACTCTAATTACATTTTTAATAAGAAAACTCACTTAGAAACTCTAATTATAATTAAGTGCTTATTTTACTTTTAGTTTATTTAGAAAATGCCTATAACTCCTGTTGTTCTGCAGCTAAATTATAATATTCCCCATTAAACCTCCACCTTACCCTTTTTGGCCTAATGCGTCACTATGCCTTTATTGTTTTTAAGTGGGAAAAGGATGAATGTACTTTTAGGTTTTTAAAAAATTATTTCATACTAAATACAAAGTTTTAGAGTTTTATATGCATTTTTATCTTTCATAGCATTGTGAACACTTTCTAATGTCATTAAAATGCTAAAAATGATTATATTTTATGAACACTA
This sequence comes from Tamias sibiricus, assembly GCA_025594165.1. Lineage (NCBI taxonomy): Eukaryota > Metazoa > Chordata > Mammalia > Rodentia > Sciuridae > Tamias > Tamias sibiricus. Next base: position 121,252,438 of record CM046664.1, on the reverse strand, counting down.
TTATACTATGTGAACCTCTTCTTGTACCCTCCCCTTCCCCACTGTGAACCAGGTTTCTGGACAAATTTCACAAAGTCATACAATATGGGCAAAGAAATAGGCTAGTGGTAAAGTAGAAAGTTTCATAGGCTATAGGTCAGCAAGCAGAGAAAAGGAACAGGGCACTCGATCCTCCATGGTTCCTCAAAGAGTCCTGCAGAGGCCAAAACCTAGAGTAGGTTTGCATTTCAGTGAACTCTGCTTCTCCCTGAAGTCCTTTTCATAGTATAAGCCTGAGAAAGCAGACTTGTTAGTATGAGCATGAACATGATGCTTGCCAGCCATTCATAGGCTTGTCTGAGGAAGATGGGGCTGGCTACCTTGTCACCTGAAGAGCATGGGAAATTGCAGTTCTGGTTACCAGTTGGAAAAAGCCACCACTAAGTCTGGGGGAACATGAGGTTGGCTGCAGCTCCTCCCCCTAGGAGAATGGGAATCCCAGCTACAAGCTGGTTAATTTGGACAAACCAGAGTAACTTTCTAAGACCATTTTCAGCAGTCTTACTCATTATACTACAAATGCATAATGATCTAGCATAAATTTGGTATAAATATGGTATAAAGACCATATTGCCTAATTGTTGCTATTTGAGTTACTTTTAATTTTTTCTTTTAATTAATAATGTTAAAAAGAAACATGTTTTTACATAAACCTTTGTATGTATTTATGATTAGTCAATAAGGTAAATTAAAACAAATTATAGTTATAAAGTCAAAGGCAACAATTCCATTAAGGTTCTTTATATCTACTACCAATTTGCCTTCCAGAATGATTATGCCTATTCATAATTTCATTAGCAGTGTACAAACAGCCTGTTTCACCAAATCTTCCCCAACTGAGTATTGTCTTCTTTTTAATGTGTTCACTATTCTGATAGATGAAATATGATATCCTATTAATGATTAATTAAATTTTTTTTCTTTCTAATATGAAATGAATACTGTTTTTAAAAAGAGTTTGATTTCTAATTATACATACAAGTTCAAATAGCCTTTTTATTACTTTAGTTTATTTTTTATTTGGTTATTAGTGTTCTTTATTGATTTTGAAGAATTATTTGTATAGTAAGAATTTTAAACATTTTTCTATCATCTCTGATAAATATATTCCCAGTTAATTTAAATTTTAGTGAAAGATGTAATTTTTTATTATTCCTTTAAGAATTTCACAGTTTCTCACTGATTCCTGACCAATTATTTCTAATTTGACATATCTGATATCTTAAAGAATTTTTGGAAGGGGATATATACCTTTTGTTTGAAAGTTATCATTTTATGTGTGCATATAACTAATGGGAAAAATCAAACATGTTCTTTGAGGAAAAAGAATATAAGAATAAGATATTTTAATTCATTGTTATGGTTTGGATTTAGAATGTCACTCAAAAGCTTATGTGTTAAAAGCATAGTCTCCAAAGTATCAAGGTTCAGAGAGGAGACTTTTAGAGAATGATTGGCTCATGAGGGTTCTGAACTGATCAGTGTATTAATCTATTTGCTGGATTAATCCACTGATAGCTGAATGAATTACTGGGAGGTAGAAGGTAGAACCTAGTTAGAGGAGGTAGGTCACTGAGGGGTTCCCCTTGAAGGGTTGGTTGTCTTGTCCCTGGCTCCTCTGCCTCCCTCTCCTCTTCCACCATGATGTTTCTGCCTTGGAGATGGCCAACCATGAACAGAGACCTCTGAAATCATGAACTAAAATAAGCCCTTCCTACTTTAAGTTGTTCCTGACAGGTATTTTGGTTAGTGTTGGGTGGGGTAGCAAACTTACACACTTATTTACAAACTTTCCTAGGAAAATATTTTGGCAATGTCAAAAATAGTCTTTTTAATTGTTTTTCATCTGTATTCCAAATATGAACTATGATTGTTCAGCTTGACAGGTATACAGTGTGAAAATTATTTTTATTTCTTGACCATGAACTGCATATGTAAAACAAGTATTGGGAGGAAGTTTTTTTTTTTTTTTTTTTTTTTTTTGTGGTTACCGGGGATTGAACTCAGGGGCACTCGACCACTGGGTCACATCCCCAGCCCTTTTTTGTATTTTATTTAGAGACAGGGTCTCACTGAGTTGCTAAGTGCCTCGCCATTGCTGAGGCTGGCTTTGAACTCGCGATCCTCCTGCCTCAGCCTCCCAAAGTGCTGGGATTACAGGCGTGCGCCACCGCGCCCGGTGGGAGGAAGTTTTAGGGAAAGAAAGAAATTGTGATTCATCAACTGGTCTACAAACACAAGACTTCTCAGAATATAATAATCAAACTGAAGCAATTTTCTTAGCCTGATTTGGTATCACCAAGGTTTGTGACCAAATTATGCATTTGCTAATTCTGTCAACATTGTGTAAAGTTAGCTTCCTTGATTTATTTATTTCTCTTGGAAGATAGAAAGAAGAAGTTGCCACTCAACTAATTAAGCAAACTAACTTCTTTATCGAGAGTATACTTTTTTCCCCCCTGCATTACCGATCTTAAATTAAGTCACAGGCTTAAATAATATTCTACCATACAGACAGAAAGTCAACCATAATTTTCTTTAGAATTTATTCAGTATCAGAACATTAGCATCAGCTTCATTTTTATTTTGTACAGAAAAAGTGCTATGTCTAAAGAATCTGAGGTGCTTCTAAAAGGCAAACTTTCCTACCAAAGGCAGCCCTAGATATCAAGGTTCCTAACCATCATATATTTTCTTCCTGCCTTCATTATTCCCATCCTCCTGTCACCCCCACATCTACAAGGCACATGTACCCACTCTCACACTAACACACACTACACATTCCTTTCTTTTCTACAGACATCTTAACATTGTTACCTTGGCTTTGCCTACTTATTAATCAGTGTGTTTTGAGACAAGAATGAATGGAGAGACAGGTGTAAATCTCTGACATTGTGATCCTAGAAGAATCTGATGACATGGATGACAGAAAATTAGAAATAAGGGAGATCTTTTAGTCTTCTATTCCAAAGCCTTTAGTTAGAGCAGGATCAGAGAGCAGCCTTGCTTCAGGAATTCAATTAGTTGAGGGTAAAATTAGAATTAGAACCAGTATCTATTGGTTTTCAACTGAGAAGCTATATTTTCCTATACATACATACTTAACAGAGCTTATTAAACCATCCCATTAAGACTGGTATTTTCAGGATTCCTATCCCAGGATCATTATCGGCACAGAATTAGTGTCAATGCATTAACCATTATCTAGGATTACAGGAGCCTCGTTTTAGTTCAGTTACACAAAGAACAGAACAATGCTCACTTTATGTTAGTTAATATGGATTTATTGGATGAATTTGTAAGGAAGTAAGTAAAATAGTGAACAGTATCAACTATCCCATACTACCTCACAGAGCACTGGAATAAATTAGTACAGAGAAAATTCCAGTGATCCAACTGTTTTACTCCCATTTTTCAGCAGTTAGTTATGCCTTGGTGCCTGCTCCTGTGCTCTGAGAATGATGTTGACTGAGCTAATCTCTAAATTTAATGCTCCTGCTTCTGTGAATAACAGATTCTTTGTTCTTTCTATATGTGCTTGTCTAATATCAACTCACTTCAGAAAATAGCAGTCACTATTCAATATGAAACAGCCCATATAAGACAGAGCTCTCATGTGTGGCCATTTCAAAGACCATGACTTAGCCCACACACCTGATTCCTTTAAGTCAGACGTTCATGACTATTTCAATCAGATGGGGCCAGGACAGTGGCAAAAAAATATGGCATCATGTAGCCTACAATTTCCTTAGTTGATGCTATCAATACAATGGCATGATGATTCACAGAAGGGTCATTGTAATGGCTAGCACTTCACATGGCCAAATCTATGCAGAAACCACCAGGGGAAAACAAACATAGTGAATAAATATCTAGTATAAAGGTGTAGTATTCATAAAGGAAAGAATTCTGGTTGAAATTGAATGAACTTAGTAGTCACCACCTCCTCCTGAAACCATACTAAAATAATGATAAAAGAGTAGGGATGAGGGTGAGGAACATAAACCCATAAAAATAAAGACAAAGGGAAAGGAGACAGTAAAAACAAGGTTTTGAAGGCTGAAAAGATGTTTAGTAACTGATGCAGCATTACTGAGAAAGCTGAATTCTAAACTGGCAATGTGAAAAACCAAGAAACTAATCTATTACACCACAAGAGATTTGCTAAAATATGCTTAAGCAATGGAATCCACAGCCTCCCTGTCTTCGCTAAATCTGAAGGGTTTATGAGATGCTAACACAGCTCAGAAGGAGTACCATCTCAGCTATGCTAGATGGAGTACTAAAAACTGCCTTCTATCAGGACTCAGCATAAAGAACCCCAGCAGATAAGTTTATATCTTCTAGGCAGGAGAGTAAAAAAGCTTTCCCAGAAAATTTGATCATTATGCATTTCCGAAACAAATGGCCCAGCCAGATTTCCCTGCAGTGAATCCCACATTTGAGAAGGCCCAGACTGTGCACAGAGCTTCTGATCAACCTTCTAGTGCTTTATCCTTTAATACTTTCAAACATCTCTAGATATTTGAAGGAACTCCAAATATTTGAGCAAAGTTTCTAACAGGAAGAGCAAAGAAATAAGAACGCAGGAAATAGTAACTTTATAGAACAAAAGATTTTAAAGAACTTCAGAGTTGACACAGTTCTTTGTGCCCACACCCTGTGCATTCCTTTGCAAGAGTATATCGCTAGTCTCTCAAGTCCATTTTTCAGACCCTACAATCTAAGCTGGCTTGTGAAGTGTTTTGACCAATATACCAACAGTAGGGTAAGAGTGCGTCTAAGAGGCCAGGTAGCCTTAGTTCTTGTTCTGTGAAAACCCAGAAGCTTTCCAGTTAACCCATGGAATCATGAAAAATAATAAACTGAATTTTGTTTTAAACCAACAAGTTTGACATGTTTGGTGTAAAATTTCACAAAAGTTATGATATTAACTTTTTAAAAACTATAGTAACAGACAAATCTTCATTTTTCTAAGTCAAAAGATGGTTCCTAAAACTGAAACTTTTAAAAAAATTTTTTAGTTGTAGATGGACACAATATCTTTATTTTATTTATTTATTTTTATGTAGTGCTGAGGATCAAACCCAGTGCCTCATGCATGCAAGACAAGCACTCTACCACTGAGCTACAACCCCAGCCCCAAACTGAAATTTTTTGAAAAGGCAAAATAAGAATGTTACTTAGAATTATGGGTATAAATATCAAAAGAATCCATTAAATCTCAAAAGTACCATTTTTTCCCTAACAAACTTTGCAGAATTTTTTCTCTTAGTTTATACAGTGTGTGTGTGTGTGTGTGTGTGTGTGTGTGTGTGTGTGTGTGTGGCACCATATATATATATATATATATATATATATATATATATATACTAAACCATATTTCAAGATATAAAAGCCAAAGAAAAAAAATGGGTAAGAAAAAATTGCACCAAAAGTTCACAATTTTATGTCATCTGAATGGTAGGCTGCAAGTGATTTTCATGATTTTCATTTTTCTTGCTATACATATCTCTATTTTCCAAATGTTCAACAATGAATATATATTGCTTATATAATCAAAAGAAATTTTTAAAAAAGAACCCAAAAAGATAGATAAAAATAAGTAAGAAAAGAAAGAAAGCTCCCTTGACCAGGTATTATTCCCAGGCTCTCCTGAGCTTTGCATTCCCTTCTGTTCAACTCCAGGTCTCTGAATATTTTCATTTTTCTTCTGCTCTCATAATGAGACAACACAATCAGCTCCTTTACAATAGTTCAGTTCATTCTGGGTTCTTGATTCTTCCTGAACACAAGAATTCTCTGAAAAATAAACTGGCCTGTGTATTTCAGCTTTCCTTGATTTCTAAAAATCCTCTGTATATCTCATTAAATTTTTGTCCCATTCTTATGCTAACTCCTAAATCTGCCTGGTTCTGTCTACCTGTTCTATCCTCCCACTCCCCTATGAAGAGATACAAACTCCAGATCCTTATTGCTCATTATTTTAAATAGTGACTCAACATATCAATGAAATGCACTTTCCCAGGTTGTTTTTGTCACATTCTGAGCCAATGTCCTCCAGAGGAGGGACAGAAGCTTCATTGTCTCTGGTTAAGGGGAAGTATGACATTGAACGCCATTGTTCACCCTGTAAGATCACAGCTCAGGCCCTCTACACTGTTGCCCAAGTGACTGACAGGTTGATCTATGTGAAACATAATCTCAGGAATCTAAGGGTCCTGCATAGCCAGTCATTTAAAAACACAACCCATATGAGAAGTACAAGATTTTTGTAGAGTGTTAGTCCTTTCATTCTTAGAAGAAAGGGTCATTTCACACTAAAACCTTGAAGAGACAGGGAAAGCAAGCAGGAAAGGGCAGGTAAAGATTTACTTTTCACTTAAACATAAATATTTTATATGTGAAAACTGAGATTGGCTTATGCTCTGGTGTTTGGATTTTATTCTCCAGCTAAAATTTGCTTTCTCAAATTGTAGCAGGAATACTATTAATACAACAGCATTTCTAATCTTGCTCCATGCCTCACTCAACTGTCACAGTTCACCACTTTAAATTTTGCTTCAGTTACACATATAAGACATTATTAATATTTTAGGCCTATGCTTTATAAATTATTTTTTATATTTGCGTGCTTAGCAGAATAAAAGACTCCATAGTCTTCTTTCCCCATCTACATGGTGGTGGGGTAGGTAGGAGCGAAGAAATGATTATAAGCTTAGGTCAGGGTCATGAGTAAAGTATTCATTCCTAACTGAAAAATATATTTCAGTCAATTGTTTGGTTAAACTACCCTAACCACATGAGAATTTCCTTGTATTGAAATGGAGCACAGCTTCTGTTTTTAGGTAGTATAAGGTCTTGATGTGTAAACACTAGAAGTAATGCAATCTCTCCCTCAGGAAATAACGCCTGCCTACTTTCTTTATACTGAGGGATTGGGAAAGCCTCTATAGAGCCAAGGAAAAATCAACCAAGGATAGAAAAGTAAAGGGGAAAGGAGTGGAGAGGAGGAAGGAGGAGGAGTCAGGCAGCTACTAATTTAAACTGGATTAGCCAACTTTGGAACACAAAGAATTTTTGAAAAACACTGACTTAAATTAAGAAAAACACTTTTAATTTACTATTCAGAGGAAGGAAATGCAAATATTAGATGTCTGGTTACATTAAAAAAGAATATTAAATTCTATCTTGTAAAGTGGTGAATAATAACAATCTGTAGTCAAGATTTACTTTTAAGGTATAAAAGTGAATAGAAAGAAAAAAATAGGTTTATATTACATTACCCTGGTCTGTAGACACAGCCAATGGGTACAATGCAAGAGGGGGCTATGGCTTGGTGCCAGCATGGGAGATTTGCTTATATCAAACTTTGGATTTATAGGGCATTTGGAGGAAGATAATCTGGTTTCTGTATTTTGGGGCTTTGTTTTCTTTTTTCTTTATGATTTATTTTCCTTTTTATTTATTTTGTGATAGTGCATTACAATTTTCCAATTTTATAAAATAAAGAAAAAGAAATAAGGGTCTGGGGGTATAGCTCAGTGGTAGAGAGTGCTTAGCTAGCGTGTGACACCCTGGGTTTGATTCCCAGCACTGAGAGAGAAAGAGAGAGAGAGAGAGAGAGAGAGAGAGAGAGAGAGAGAGAGAGAGAGAAGGAGAGAGAGAAAGAGGAAGAAAGAAAGAAAAGGGGAGGGGAGACAGAAGGAAAAGAGAGAGAAAAAATATGAACAATATAAGAAATGAACATACTAAACAAAATCTGCAAAAACCAGGGGTAAGATGGTTTTTTATCAGAGCACATGGACCTCATTTAGAACAAAACTATTGTCCTTGTAATCCCAATCCAACATTTCTTTCTCTTTCTTCAAACTTGCCATATTTATCCTTCTACTCTTCTTAATTTCTTTCAATTTTTTTACTTTATTTAGCTCCTATTGTATTTCCCTAATAGCAAGAGATATACAGGACCATAGAACACATGGAAGAATATTTTTTAAAATAAGATGAAAAGCTTTATAGAAATAAATCAGAACATTTAGGGTATTCATTCAATTCTGTTCCTCCTTTCCTTTGCAAAAACAGGACCAAAAGGAAAGGAGGAGAGAGCCAGGTGCGGTGGTGCACACCTGTAATCCCAGCACTTGGGAGGCTGAGGCAGGAAGATCGTGAGTTCAAAGCCAGCCTCAGCAATGGCGAGGCACTTAGCAACTCAGTGAGACCCTGTCTCTAATAAAATACAAAAAAGGACTGGGGATGTGGCCCAGTGGTGGAGTGCCTCTGAGTCCAATCCCTGGTACAAAAAAAAAAAAAAAAAAGAAAGAAAAAAGAAAGAAAGAAAGAGAAAAGGAGGAGGAAAAAGAAGAGGAGAAAAAAGTTGAATAAGGAAAGAAAAAAGGAGAAAAGGAAGAAAGGAAGGGAGAGGGAGAGGAGGAGGAGAAGAATTTCTATAAATAATATCCAGTGGCCTTTGTGGGCAGTCAGACCCAAGCTTGAAGCACTAAGGAGTGACCAAACCAAAAGGCTAGGGATCAAAAGAGAAATATGAGATTGAGCGTACTATTTCAAGGTAGGTAATAGTATTTCCAGTGAATAGAAAGCCAACAGAAAAATGTGTAAATTGGATTATTAAAATATATATTCAGTGATTTTAGTATTGATACCAGAAGTATAAGAATCCATTATAAAGATTTTTTCCCAATATTTTCAAATGGCATACCAGTTAGGAAGTAAAATCAGAGCTAAGTGCATTGTTTTAGAAATATGTCTGTAATATTTAAAGTTATAACATATATAAATTCTCAAATATTGCCCACTCACAACTTTTAATAATTCAATTTTAATATGTAGCTGCTGGTTCAGATAAATGGTTTCAGCATAATTATTTATTTAAATAATGAAACTTCATTAATTATAGAGATTGGAAGTGAGCCAGAAATGCATTCATGTTGTTTTCTTTTTTTTTAAATGTGTTCTTTATAGTGGATATTAAAACCCTCTAAATTTAAGCAGATATGAGATATGCAATATATTGGAATACTAAAAACTAAGGGCTATGATACTGCCAAACATTTATTTGAACTCAATATTGTACTCTACAGCCTTATTTTTTTTAAATTTAAGGATTATATCCCTCAGATTTTGATTGTTATATACTCCACCTGTTTGGGAAATTTCTAAAGAACAAAATTTTAGATACGTGAGAATATATTCAGGTCATTTCTTTATTAACTAAAACACATAAGGTATAGAATGAGGCTATTAGTAATCTTAATTTCTATTAGTAGAACCAACTGTGGTAAGGTAAACTGACTAATGTTTTGTGAAGAGTAGATTTGATTTAAAAAATATATTCTCTAATTCAGTCAAAATTGTTGAATATCTACTATTTGTTCAAGGTCCTGTATCAGGCACTAAAGTGGTCAAGTATAATAGGTGAGAAAAAAAAATACAACTGATTACAAACTCTTGACTTTGTATATGCTGTAATAGTTCAACAGTGTTGGGAGATATCAAAATGATAATAGAAATATTTGAAGAATACCCTTGGGGAATGAATGTAGTATCTTGCACAGATCTCACAGGGAACGAAGGTTTTGAAGATATGAAAAATAAGAGCAAAAACTGTAAGCAGATCTGCTCTTAATTCTGAAGTTTCTCCATTGTATCCATATGAAATCTGTTCCCCTGTGATTTCAACCCACAATCCATGGATATTTCTTCTCTCTCTGGGATCACACATACCAAAACTATTCACTGCTTTAAAAGGAAATCTTTAATAACTGCTGATTATGTCTCTGAGCCTTCTGTAAGTACAGATCTCTATTCCTTCCTTAATTACAATTTTAAGTGTTTCTTAACTGTCAAGATTTTCAATCACTTTATCATCTTGATTGTTTTCTTCTAAATCAGTTCCAGATTTATCATACTATTCAAAAGTGTTTTTTAAAAGCCTTTTTAAAGATATCAACACAAAACTGGATTGCAGGGTCTCCTGTTTCCAGATATAAATTTAATAAAAAATTAAAAATGATACATCTGTTGCAAACAAAAAGAAAAGTTGAAAATTCTGGGGGTTTTGTATCTCTCTTCAAACTCCCAAGAAGTGTTATTTAAGGAAAAAGTAAATTGACTAAATTTTAAGAACCCTCACTGATACCATCAATGTTGAGAGAAACATATTATAAGGTGAGTAGGCAGCAAGGGAGGGAAATAGGGAAAAGCACTGAGAGTAGAAGCCCATGGGATTTTCTTCCAGCTCTTAGAAGCTCAGCAGAGGCAGAAAATATTATAGATCACCTTTATTCAGGGTTTTATTACAAAGTAGAGGAACAATCTAAAGCCTGAATTCATTGCCTCTTAAAAATGCAACATGCCTTGGACAAGTTAATACAGACCTCATGAAGGATGGAGAGGAACATTAACACAATATTAACAAGAATGTGACATTCCATTTTATGAAGAAGACTGATAAAGCTCCAAATCTCACATATACTTCAAACTTCAGAAAGGGGGATAAAACATGGTCCCCAGTCTCTGAAGTTAAACCAGTCTTATATAAAATGCTAAGTCTGCGGTAAAGAATTCAACCACCAAAACGTTGAGACTGTCTGATAAAGCTGCCCATATTAAACATGAGCAAGCTGGGGATGAAGGGGGGTACAAAAATCAACCAAGAAAGAATGGATAAACATATTAGAGGGAGAGAAGGAGGAAGAGAAGAATAAGAACAAAGCATGAAATGAGAAATGAAGAACTCTATGTAGAAGAAAATATTATTCAAGATAAAGAAAATTTCCCCAAAGTACATTGAGTCATGGAAGAGTAGAATATGAATAAGGATCCAACAAAGCCATGAACTCAAGGAGAAGATGACAAGGCAACAATATAAATGGTTAAAGAAATAGCATGAAAATTTAGAACTAGCCCAAATTTAGAAACAGCAGTGAACAGAATTGACAAGGTTTAAAGTCTATTAATATGTAGAGAAAAATAAGATAATGTTAACAAATTCAGAAGTCGAAAGGGGGATTAAAACAATTAGTTAAAATACAATCTATTTGAAGAGCAATGGCAAACCAATCTAGGTATACCTTGAGGTCTAAATAAGAATTTCCTGAAAAAAGACCCAAATATGTAAATCAAATGGGCACCCTGCAAAACAAGAAAAGTAAATGTAGAATTATCTGTGTAAATGTATTCCAGCTAAACTTTGGTACTTCAAAGATCAAGAGAGAGTCTTTCCACATTATTCCACAGGAAAAAAGTCATTAAAAAGGAGAGAAAATATTCATAGCCAGAAGTCAGTGAAATTCTAAAAAGTTCTGAACTTAAACATATATAAACACAAGTTTTATTCCAAGCCTGCTTGCCCTTCAGGTAAATAAAATCACTTTCACACATTTATGAATTTATCCTTTTGTTTATTCATCTTTTTTCTAGTTACCTATTCATTATTTTGAGTGACATGCACCTGAGGTTAAAATGATTATTTCTGAGTCGTGGGGGCAAGATAATCTTTATGCTTTTTCCTTTGTTCTCTGTATTACTTAAGTAGTTTAAATCAACATACATCTTCAAACAAAATATCTGATATCTGATCAAAATACCCAATATCTGATCTATAGAACATGATCACAATTATCTCCTACATCACTCTTGGCCCTATACTTCTCATAATGTGGCTGAAGAGGACCTAATTGTTGCTGTATTTGAAGTTAACACTAGAGAGTGAGGGATGTCTACCACCCAACCATAAGCTCTCTGTCACCACAGCAGCATGAGGACTTCAGAGAGGAAGGACTGCTGCATTCTGCAGTTAGAAGAGGTAAGGCCAAGAGCCTCCAGAGGGTACATGGTCCTGTTGACACACCAATTTTGCTCAGCCAAACTGATTTTCAGTTTATGACCACCAGAATATGAAAGAATACATTTCCGATGTTTTGAGTCATTAAGTTTGTGGAAATCTTTACCTGAGGAAACTAATGCATAAAGAAATACCTGCTGCTTCACTTTTGCCTTTCAAACACTGCAAAAGTTCTACTACTGTCCAGCTTCAACCTGAAACCGTATAAGAAAAGAGATTCCGGGAAAAGAAGTTCTAAGCCAAGTTGTTACAATTGGTAAACTAATACATTAGCAGCCTACTGAGGCAGCCAGAGGAAGGAAGGATTATGGTGAGCAACTAATGAATGAAGAATAAAGTTAATTATTTAATATTATTTAATTATTATATATAATTTACTATGTCAGACAGTGTTCTAAGAATATGTCAGTTCCCTTAATCCCACTGTAAAGTTGCCATCTTAAAAAATATATTTTTATTTATAATTGACATAGTAATTGCACATATTTATGGGTCATGGTGTGACGTGTCAATACATGCCTACAATGTGTAATCATTAGGCATACTCTCACCTCAGACAGTAATCATTTTTTTTCTTTGTGTTGGAAACATTCAATATCCTCCCTACTTGCTATTTTGCAATATTCAATTAATTCTTGTCAGCCATAGCTATCCTACTGAGTAGGTATTATTTTTATCCAGATTTTACAAGCTGGCAACTGAGACACACAATAGTTAAGAAATTTGTTTAAGATCGTACAACTAATTAATGGTGGGACCAGGATTTGAAACTATGCATCATGGCTCTTTTGCATGCTTTAACCACTACACCATACAGTAGAGAATATGTATCTATACTATGAAACAATTATACAAAACTTAGTGCTTCATATAACCACCAGTTTTATCCTATCACATGATTTCCTGGGTCAAAGGTTCAAGCAGGGATCCACTGGGGAATTCTGCTCTATGTAACACCAACTAAGGTCAACTTGTAGCTTTCAGCTGAACTGGGGAGTCCAAAGTGGCTTCACTCATGTGTCTGTTACACTGGCAGGGACAGCTGGAAAGCTGACAATGAAGGCATGATTGATGGGAGAGTCTACACAAGACCATGTAAGTTGACAGTCCCAGGGTAGTCCAACTGCTTATAGAAAACCAGAGCTCCCAGACAGAGCATTCCAAAAGAAGGTAGGGGCAGCTTTGAGGATTTTTAAAACCTAATCTTAGAAGTCTCCTTGGCTATAGTCTATTGGGTCTAGCAACTAACAAAGGGATAACCCACTTCAAGGAGAGGCTCTTTGCTTCTCAATGGGGAAGTAGTTTAGGATTTCAAACCAGTTTTAATCACCATAGTGTTTACTTGCCTATAGTCAAAAAATAGTTCCTTCAACTTTGTGACTCATAATTATCTTGATGTACTACAGAAAAGAGCTGCTTCTAATGACCTTGGACCATGTGTTAGGGGATTTAGAGTCCTGATTTAATGATTAAGGAAATAAGTGTTTTTAAACAAATCATTTAAACTCTCTGTCTTGATTGTTTTTTTTTCATTTGTAAAATAGATCTTAGGTTCTTTTCTTAAGATTTTTGCCTTTTTTCTTGAAGTCTTGAGAATTTAGTCTGGAGAGAATATGTTGGTCCTAAAGTACTGAAGCAGACCATGGAGAGAGAGGGTACTGCTCTCCAATATTCTTGTTGTATGCAGCAAGAAGGTGGTTGTGTATTGTATGGGCTGCATGAAGATCTGTCAGGTACATGCCTGGCTTAGGTAGTCTCTAGTTCTGTTTCAGCTTAAAATTATCATGCCACTGATACCTTTCATCATATCAGAACTGCATTACTTTAGGGATAACCTCAAAATATCAGTAAATGAGCACAATATAAATCTAGTTAATGGAAGAAAAGGGAAGATTTGCTCCACAAAGTTATTCTAGACAGAGACTCTTTACATTCTGTAGTTCTGTCATCTTCTAGTCATCAGACTGAATTTTCTGAACCCACTTGACTGGCAGAGGAAAGGGGGAAAGCAGGGAGGATCACTTAGTTGACTCTTATGGACCAACTGAAAAAGGTAGATAACCCTCTTCTCCTACATTTCATTGGTGAGAGCTCAATGACATGACAACACTTCAGATGGGCAATGAGGTCTACCTGTGAGTTAAGAGCAAAAGAAATAGATTATGATGAATATGCAGCTGTCTGACACAGAGCCTAATCTTTAAAGCAGGAATGTATCATGGTGTTTTGCAAATCCAGATGAATTTTAGAATGAAAACAGAAAAGAAACGTTTTTTAAATTTTTTGTGTAGAGAATGCATAATATCAAGTGCTTAATGGAGAACCTGAACAAATGAAATTCCCACTTCTTTGGTCAGCACTATGGGAAAAAATATCAGGGTTTTTTATTATTGTTGTTGTGGTGGTTGGGTTTTTGTGTGTGTGCATGTGTGTGTGTGTGTGTGTGTGTGTGTGTGTGAATGCAGGAGTTTCAATTATAAGTAGAAACATTTATATGATGTACTATATATCTTAAACCACTCAGAACATGCTAAAGTTCCTGTTAATGACAAATGTACACCAATAAATTATCAGCCCTTTCTTCATGACCTAATGTATGAAAGAAGCCCTGTTGGGAAGCTCCTATAACATCTGCCCACACTATGTTCTTTTTCATGGACACCCCTCTTATGCCTCTACTTTTGTAGGCAGTGCATTTACACACCATTTCAACAGAAACACATCATTTTGTTCTTGCAGTTTCCAAACAAGAATTACTCAAAGGTTTGCAAAGTGCTCTGTAATCAGACACAATTCAAATTAAACAAATATGGATTTGCTTTAAAATGACCCACTCTCTTTTCATCTTGTTCTTTAATGATTCTTATTATTTTCATGTCCAAGGCTAAATGTCCATTCAAGCTTAAACAGTTTGCTCCTGACACTCATTTCAGCCTTATGATATAATAATCTGATTTTACCCTCAGGATCACAAATCAGTTAGCTGAAGTTACTTTTCTAATTACTTAATATCTAGTCGAAAGCAAAAACTTTAGAAATTATAACACCTAGCAAGAACTGCTCATTGAGGTATTTGGCTCTCTTACCATCTACTTTCATCTACATAGGAGCAAAAAAACTACACTTCCCACTGGAGCTGGAATATAGCTGACACTCTACCCTACCACCAACAATTATTCTGATCATTACTCTCTTATTTATGGAAAAAAATCAAAGAGCAGCATTTTCTAGGCATCCCTAAATTAATTTAGGGTTCATGTAACAGTATATGATGTTTAATCACATAGAAATATTTTCCCTCTCAACTGATTATGCCAAAAATAAAGTCTCTATTTCTTGCTAGTGGTGTTTTAAACAAACTTCTAGTTTAACTGATCTCTTTAAATAAGTAATGATAAGGTTTTATAAGTAATGATCAGGCTTGGGGCCTTTCACAGACAATAACATTTTGTTGTGGTTTAATTTTGTGTGTGTGTTTTTAATACATTTATTTTGAAAAGTACTATCTACTCCAAGTTATATCAGGTCTATTTAAATGAGCCATATAAAATCAATTTAAAGATAATATTGAAAAAATAATATTAAAAGTAGACACGGCTTATAGCAAGTATGAAGGTAGAAGGAGACTGAAGAACTTTGGGAAACAGTATATGAGCAAATTACGCACTGCAGATCTGTTTATCATATCTGTGGTTATTGCTATCAGGAATAACATACAGAAAGGGACAATAACTCCTTGGAAAACTGAACAAAATGAGTGAATACCCTACACTGTCATATTCATCAAACTGAGGCCCACCAAGTTAAAACGGGGGAAGGAAATACCATCAGAGATCATTTTCTTTGTATTAAATATATCATGTTTATATATTGTATTATTCTTCTCAGGGGACCTTCTATGCTAAAGAAAAGTTAGTTACATGTTTAAAGCCAAATTTAATTAGTTATGATATAGATTCAGCTGCTACTACTTGTAATAAAATTGAAAAATGGCTCATATATGAGTGTTAGCTTTCTATTATTGTAACAAGTACATAAGATAAAGAATAAAAAAGCAAAATAATAATTTAAAAAAAAACCCTGAGAAAAACCAAATTACAAAGAGAAAATGTTCATGGGAACTCACAGTTTTGGGGATATAAGTGCATGGTCAGTTGGTCCCCTTGCTCTTGGGCCTGTGGTAAGGCAGCTCATCATGGTGAGGAGAATGTGATAGAACAAAAACCCTTGCTCTATGGCCAAGAAGCAAAGAAAACAAGAGGAAGAGGAGGTTCTGGAGTTCTACCATCCTCTTGAAGAGAGTGTCCCCAGTGACCTAAAGATGACCCACAAGGCTTCAACCTCAGAGTTTTCACCACATTCCAATAGCACCAACCTGTGGACTAAGCCTTTAACACACAGGCCTTTGGAGGACCTTCCAAATCCAAACTATAACTATATGATAGTAGTGGTCCTATTACAAGTGGTCCAAGAAGTTCCAATTTTTTTTGTTGTTCTTCTTGCATTCCTGGAGCAGTTACAGGTTCAAAGATACCTCAGCACCCTGTCTTACATCCTAGGCAACAGAATAAAGGAAGAGGCCAAAAGAAATACATCTCTTTTCTTTTAAGTGATGTATCTTCATAAGAACTAATTTCTATGGCCACATTTAAGCATAAAGGAGACTGGTCATCATGTGGTTCATTGAAAATTCCAGTGCTATACAAGAAAAGAATGGATGCTGATGGGCAAATTAGAGTCTTTTTAAAGCTCCAAGGAATTTCTCAATCCACAGAAAAGATGAAATTATCTTTCATATAATTTCATCATTACAGTACATTATGACACATTATTATTCCATTGCCTACCAAATTAAACACAAACCCTTTGGGTTTGCTATATTCAAGTCCCTTTACAGTTGTCCACAATATAAAAGTATGGCAAAGAATGTTTGAAGTGGCAACATATTAAAGCTTAAAAAACTTTATAATGGGACTGAATTGATTTGGGTGAGTGTGTTGAGCAAGATGGGAATTTCAGCATTTTTAAGAGCATATGTTTAGGGCTTATTTATTGAAAATCTGAAAGGTATTCTTATATTTTTAGCATTGCTTAACGACCAGCAGGTCACAGAAGGTAAACTTAAGACTCCTACAGAAGAGACTGACACTGACAAATGAAAATGAGGTTAAGCAGAGTCATTATAAAAATCCCTCTGGTAAAACTTCAGAAAAACAGAAGTTAAAGCCAGATGCTTCTGTTACTCAGCTCATCCAATTTAAGTCTACTCAATAATTGAGAAAGCTCTATTCTAAGATTTCATAGCAACTGCTTAAGGTTTTGGGAGTGGCAGGAGGCTTGATTAGCATTTGCCAATGCTGGGATATTTTGTAGGAGGCCCCCAGTGTCTTATAATTTGAGTTAAGATAAATCTCTGAAATCTGTCCTAGAGATAAATCTTAAGTGATATTCATCAGATTGTCAATGAGAAAACAACTTCATAACTTTCAGTATTTAGAAATGCTGTGACATGTGACAGACAGTTCAGTGGGATCCCTCCCAGAAATTAACATAGATACCATTCCAATATAAAAGTGAAAATATAGAGAAAACAATGACCAACAAAATAAAGTAGTATGATTACTGATTCCTCAAATGGTAGCAGAATATAAGAATTCCGTTTTATTTTAGGATAGAACAAGTTCTTATCCAAACATATATGACCTAACACCATTTCTCTTTCAAATCTTAGAACATTTTTTAAATGTGATGAATTCTTTCTATCTGTACCTAAAAATTAGTGGACATGAAGTTGTCAGCTTAATTGTTATCAGGTACAGCTCTAAACAAGACAGAGTGAGGTGCTGAAATGTAATTCTTCTCTATTGTAAGTGTTCCATTTAGTTTGCTTCTGATAATTAAATCTAAGGCATTTGGAGGGAAAAACAGTAGACAGAGCATATGTCTTGCTTCCAGACTAGTTACTTGGCAATTTTGTCTTCTTGTTGTTCTCTTTTTCCTCAATCATTCAAGTACATTGTTTCCTTATATTCCTCTCTCCTGTCCTTCTAACTTTTCCCTCTCTCCTAGAGTCTGGCCTACCTCATATTAGTCTTATCCTTCTCATGGAAGGATCTTATAAATAATGGCAATAATACACTTTATATTCAACTTTGGAAAGAAATTCTGACTATGAACAGGGTGGCTGGATATTTTTTCTTTCATTCCTATCCTCTCCCACCAACAGTACCTTCATTTCCTATGACAGAGTTCATTTCATACTCATAGTTGGTCATGTAATTTTGATTGAGGTGAGAAAAAGGATCACTTTCATCATCTGGAGTCAAGTGTCTCTGGGAGGCCATGTTTTTAATGGAAATCTACTTAAAATCACTTTGGGGGCTAGTTCTTACTTCTAAGTTCATTACTGTTTCTGGACATATAGTGGGATGACACCCTACTTAATCCATTTTCTAATAACTGGAAGATATTTTTTAAGCCAAAAATGTATGCAACATACCTAACCTAACTTACTGTTTGGCTTGGCCCACCTCAACTATGCTCAGAACACATACATTAGCCTAGAGTTGGGCAAAGTCATCTAACACAAAGCTTATTATATAACATGTTGAATATCTCCTGTAATTTATTTGATACTACTGAAAGCAAAACTGGAATAGTTATATGGATATTCTTTCATACCATTATAAAGTTGAAAAATCAAAAGTAAACTATCTTTAGACAGTGATTATTTGTACACTACAAAACCTGAAAAAAGAAAATAATTTGAGCTTATAGCTTTAACTTCCCAGCTTAAGCCTAGTAATTAGAATTAGTAAGTAGAATTTGGAGGTTTAAGGCCCCTGGCTTCTCTGGGACATGCTCAGATACTCTCACTATGATTATGGTTCTTATTTTTTTCCAGATCAATTCTGTACCTTAACATAAGAGAATATGTGACTCCCTAAACCTATGGAATGAATCCCTATATTTCCTGAAAAAAAAAAATTCTTATGTCCTGTAGCTGAAGGGTTCAGACTTTTTAAAAGAAGCCCTAAGACCAATCCTGCAAGTAGCTAAATTAGAATTTACATAGAATTTAGAGTCACATATTCTCCATGTTAAGGTACAGAATTGATTTGGAAAAAAAATAAGAACCATGTTAATCATAATAAGAGTATCTGAGCATGTTCCAGAGAAGCCAGGGGCCTTAAACCTCCAAATTCTACTGTGCCACCTTTGCCATAGCTCTAAGGAGATCAGACTTCTCTTGCCTAAAGAAACCATAATGACCTTTCCACAAGAACTGCCTTGCAGGGAAATTTTACTCCTGACCCATAACTGTATAAGAATCCATGGAATTGGGCACAAAATATGACCTGGGAGCAAGTAGTACACATGCTAATTGCAAGGCTGTGCCACTACACATCAACTAAAACCTAGGGATGGTCACTGTAATGGACTCTAAGGTTTTGGTATCAGAAGAGAAGGACAAATCAGTTAGATATAAGGACAAATCTGTTAATATGGTGAGATTAACCAGAAGTTCTTTATTTAATATGGCAACTTTATAAAGGTACCTTGAAGTGGCTCTGTGGGTTTGACTTCTTGACTGAATTTGGAACCAAAGATGATCTATGACTCTAGAAATTGAGATGGTTACCTTGAAATTCTGTGGCAAAAGTTATCAAGTATTTGGGAAAATGGGATTGTTGTGACTTCAGTATATATGACCTCTTTACTCATCTTCTAATTATGCACTCAAGGAAGGTCCAGAGTACATGTCCTTTATTAAGGCTTTGAGAAGCACACTAATAAGGAACATGCCAACATCTTTCAGACCTCTAACAGCTATTCTCTAGAGGCCATGAGTAACAATGGAAAATGCTACTATTATAATTTGTTACCTGAATTCAGTGTGGGATGATACAATCTCATTGCACTAAAAGCCAATTTTCAGGTCTTCCTTTCCAAAGTCAAAGTAAGTTCAGTTATCATAATGGAAAACAGAATAGTTTGAACATCATGGTCATTGTTACTGTCTTATTGATTATGGTGATCCTAGGTGTGAAATATATGGACAGCCTATAAAAGAAGTATTTTATTTGAATAATCAGAATTGCTCTCAGTACAATAAATAGAAATTTAACTTATGTCGCCTCAGTAGACTCCTGGCTCCTCAAATCCCAAGATATGAGCCAGTTTACAAACACAAATCCCCTAAATGCAAGTAGGACTGGATTTTCTTGGGGAGGAACCTTCCTACATTGCCAAAATGCATCTCATAATACTTCTTCCTGGCTTTCCTCAGAAGGGCTATGTATTTTGAGCAAAGTTAATAAACACTGAATAAAACAGAAATATACAGGTGTAAAAGGAATTGTTGGACTCTGGCTCTAAACCAAATCTAGTTTGGGGGGGCAAAACTTCATATTATGGAAGGCTCATAGAAGTAAAGGGAAAAAGTTTTGGTCCATGTGTGTCTGATAGTGGCTCTGTTACATATTCTACCTGTCCTATAGTGATTTCTCCAGTCCAGAAAGTAGATTTGAAATAGACATATTTAACAATTGGCAGAATCCTCAGTCCATGAAGTGAGTGCTATTAGATTAAGAAAGGCCAATTAGAATCCTCTAGAAGTGGAATGGCTCTGAATTATGATAAACCTAAAGGGATGGTGACTCTAATTTAAGTGACTATTATAGACATGGGCTACTGAGTGGGCAAACAGTTTTCCTCTTATTTTCTGGTAAAGGTCACCAGTAATGGTTTACTTTCAACTCTATATTCTTCTGTCATTGCTATAATTTGGATTTGAAGTATCCCTCAAAGGTCCATGTGATCAAGGCTTGGTTCCCAGGGTGGCACTACTGGAAAACAGCAGAACCTTTAAGAGGTGGGGTCTACTCAGAGGTCTTTAGGTCACTGGGAGTGTGCCCTTAAAGTGGATAATGGAACCCACTCCCTTCCTCTTCCTCTCACTTCCCAGTCATGAGGTAAATAATTTTTGCTATATTATGTACTCCCCTACCAAAGACCTAAAAGCAATAGGTCCACCTAATCATGGACCAGAACCTCAAAAACTGTGAGCCAAAATAAACCTTTTACCTTGCTAAATTGGTTACCTTAGTTTTTACCCTAAAAAAAAATGACTTGTGTCATGATTTGAATACAAGTTGTCCCCCCAAAAGCTCACATGTGAGACAATGAAAGAAGGTTCAGAGAAGAAATGATTGGGTCTTAGCCTTGACCTGATCAGTGAATTAATTCCTAATGGGATTAACTGAGTGGTAACTGGAGGCAGGTGGGATATGGCTGGAGGAAGTGGTTAATTGGGGGCTTGGTTATGGGTATATATTTTGTATTTGGAAAGTGCAGCCTCCCTCTTTCCTTGATGTTCTGCCTCATCTCAAGTCCCAAGGAATGGAACTGGCCCTTCTATGGACTAAGACCTCTGAAACCGTGAACCCTCAAATAAACTTTTTCTCCTCTACAGTTGTTCTAGTCAGGTCTTTAAGTCACAGTGGTGAAAAAGCTGACTAAAACAACATACATGGTCATATTTTAAGTTTTCAGGCACTATGATGACCTTTCCATCCCATAGAATATGAGGCTTGGCTAGTACAATGATATTACACTGATTATACCTTCCTGGTGAGCTGGTAAGCAGAAATAGAAACATTGATAATGACATATGTGAGTCAGAAGGTGGGCAGGGACCCCTATTAAAATTCAGAGATTGGACACCTCAGTGACATTTCTAGGCATCTGGTGCTCTGAGGTATGTTGTATAAATAGCCCTTACAATAAAATGCCTCTTCACCATTGTGAGAGAGGCCCGGTGGCTCTCTGTCATCTAGAGGCATCACATAGTTTATCGGATGTGCTTCTCAAAACCATTTCCTGAGATGCATGTAAAAGTGTAAGTTTTGAGTGGATCCAAAGCAAAAGATAGCTCTGCTACAGTTCCAGGCTTCTGTGCATGTTGCTCTACCTCTTGGGTCATATGACTCAGTAAATCCAGCAGTGTTCAAAGTGCCTGTGTCAGATAAGGATGGTGTATGGAATCTCAGGCAATCTCTTACAAGTAAACTATAGCACAAGTGTCCTTTTCACATTTTCAGTGAAACCATATAGGTCAAATGTGTGACCATTATCCTATACTATCTGAGCTGCCTGTGATGAACTGAGAGTTGTCTAATCCCCAAGATGTGAAGTTGTGTGGGCAAAGCAATAATCCCTCCTTAGGAAAAAGTACTATAAATGAAATCAAGATTGAGCAGGTCCTCAGGCAGAAAAACAAGCAAATGATTCAGACTCTTACAACTTCTACTAGAGCTACTTCTCCTCTTTTTTCAATCTACAAATCATCTTGTGAGAAATTCATTATGACCAGTTGAATGAAGAAGAAGAAAAATACGAAGATATTTCTGCACAACCTTGTAAGCTACCTGGTACCGAAACCCGGGAAAAAATCTCGGAGGCAGAGTAAAGCTTTTACTACTTTTACTTCTACTTTCTTAGAGCTTAGAGAGGGAAAGAAAGATTTTTAGAGAGAAAGATTAAAGCGAGCTTTTCTTCTTGTCTTCTTAGCTTTGAGTTAGAGTCTTAGAGAGAAAGAAAGATAGAGCTTAGCTTAGAGTAAGATTAGAGCTTCTTTCTTCTCTCTTCTTTCTTCCTTCTTCTTTCTTCTGTCTTCTGTCTTCCTTGGGAGCCTCGGCCTAACTCTGACCAGTCATTACTTCTTCTATCTGGTTAACCGCTCTGCCTACGTTCTGGCCGCTCTGATTCTTCTGACCGACCAAGTGACTGCCCGGCTGACTGAATTCTCCGTTCTCCTAACTCGGACCGCTTTCACCCGGTTATATACCTTCAGGTTTGCGGGTGCCTACAGGTGCGTCACATACATATCAGGTGGAACTTATGGCTTCCAGCTAGCTACAACAGCCCTTCCTAATTAGGGCTCCTTCACAACCTCCTGCCCCATCTGAAAGTAAAGATATTAATACTACAACCCCACTTCAGGGGTGGCTGGGAAGGACACTGGTGAATGAAATGCACTCAATAGGCAGGATGTAAACCAGGTACCAGCCTCAGCAACTTAGCAAGGCCTTGAGCAACTCAGCATGTCCCTGTCTCTACATAAAATATAATAAAAAGGCTGGGGATTTGCTTCAGTGGTTAAACACTCCTAGGTTCAATCCCTGGTTTAAAAAAAAAAAAAGGCAAATGTAGAATAGTGCTCCTGATTTTTAATTTTGCCTGAAAAAATTTTTTCTAATATGTAGACCTATATTGAATCAAGGGCAATGGTAATGCTTTGGCTAGATATCAAAAATTTGGGAGGAACACAATTAGAAAATTATTGCAAGAAGTTTTGGGAATGAGATACATGGCCACTGTGAATGGACACAGAATTTAAGTATATTTATAACATATAAATACTCACTAATGGGCTAGTTTTGTAGGTCAGTGGTAGAGCACCTGCCTAACATGTGTGAAGCACTGGGTTCAAATCTTAGCACCACATATAAATAAATAAAGATTCATCAACAACTAAAAAATATTTATAAATAAATACTCACTAATAAGTAACATCAACAAAAAAGGAACTAAATAGTCAAACAGACCAGATAACCACTCTGTGGATGCCAATCACCCTTTGTCCACAGACACTCCATACTTGGCAGGGAGCTCATGGGTGATGAGCAGTAAGGATAGAGGTTTTGTTTCCACCCACTTTTGTATACTTCCACTTACCAAGGCTTCAAAGCACATGAGTTTCTGGCCTGCTAACATCAGAAATCAACATTCCTCTATGGAATGAGAAGTATTTTGTTCTTGTAAAAAACACTTATTCTGTATATGCATTTTCTTTCTACACCTGCAATGCTTCTAAGAAAAAAAAAATACCATCTTTTCTTTATTTTTAAAAAAAATCCTATTCATCATTAGGTTATTCCACACAGCACTGTTTCTTACAAAGGAACTCATTTCAGCACAAACTTCATCAATGGTCATATACTAATAAAATTCACTGAGCTGACCTGACACTATTGTATAATAGCCTTCTGAAGATTCAATTATAGTGCCAACACAATGAGATGTCTAATATCCTGGGTCCAGAAGTCACTGGATAAAAATAAAAGTAGTTCCTCTAACTCTTACCCAAAATATTACCCTGTAGTAAAAGCTCTCATCATTTTGTCAGTACAACTTTGGAATCAGTAGTTTAGTGGTTTTATTTCCCAAGAAGTAAATGCTGTCAGAAGGGTACACACTTGACTCATTGAACTGGAAACTGTGGCATGCCACTTTGCATTTTCATTTTCGGTCACATATTTCAGTTATACAATTGAACCAGCAGGCAAAAAAAAAAAAAAAAAAAAGTACCAGATTATGGAACTAACTTGGATTATTAATCCTGTTGAGAAGAATTGGAGCTTTTGTTATATCATAGAACAGGTATAGATGTAGAAAATCTTTGAGATACTGGATAATTTTGATCATCAAGAAAGCAGATGCCAATACAGAGTTAGAAATAAAAAAGAATGAATGAAGATATTGCTTGAGAAAAATTAAGATTAGAGGAAATCAGGATTAGGTAGGAAAAGCCTTCAGACCACAATGTAGACCTAACACTTATGAAAAGAGAGGCAAGGAAGGAAGAATGGTGATTATTGGGCAACTTGGAAAATCCTATTTTAGCCCAATAAGAATCTGGAGCCAAAGATAGTCCATGGAGAAGTTTCACATTAGGCCAAAATAGTCATTCTCTAGTATTCACAGAATACTCAGTTTCTGGATGGAACCATTGAGGATCATGGTTCCAATCTGACTGATGGATCCTGGAAGTTGTCAGTTAACTGCACTCCTTTGGGCGGGTTGTCTCTTGGAGATCAGTGGTGCACCCTATGACCACAGCAGCCCACCCTTATACTGTGGAGATCTACTTTTCCAAATACATTCAAGAGAGGCTCCTCCATGGTTCTATTAGACCTCTCACCCTGACTGGATACTTACTATGAGATGAACTGTGACCTCCATTTATGAAATTGGTCTTAGGTCTACAACTGGTACACATTGTCTTTTCTCCCCCACTATGTGTTATAAATTCCTTTCATCATCAGCCATCATTTTGTTAGTGCTTCCTAACTTACCAGGTAATGTGATCCATAACCTCCTACCTAAGTGGATTGATCCAGTAGTCACCATATACTTTTCAGGCACAGATTGCTCTGCTTGTCCATTCGTGACACAATTAGGCAAGAGGCATCCACAATTGAGTTCCACAATTATTCTTATCTGCCCATACTCTTGAACTGCAGTTCTAGTTCCTTCTTCTTACTGGTAAAAATTATCCCTGTGAAGATGTTGACTATTCTTGTCTCCTACTTGTCCATAGACATAAGTAATCCAAATCTGAGGATAGTCACCAAGATCAGAGTTCAATGGAAAAATTGTTGTTGATTCTAGGAAGAGAGGGTATTCTTCAGAGACCAGGATCTCTAATCTTATAGAGTCCAGAATTGTTGATACAGAAGACACAAAGTCCCTCAGCCTTCTTTGTGAGTGGTAGTAAGTACAGTCATCCTGCTTTCATTCTTTGGTTTCCAGACCTATATATATTCATTATTTAATTCTGAATACTAAAAGAAAACAACAGACCCCTAGTACAACCACTATAGAAATAAGTAATGAAGTATCTCAAAAGATTAGGCATGGAACCACCATATGACCCAATTATACCACTCCTCAGCATTTATTCCAAAGTATCAAACTCATCATTCTATAGTGGTACATACATACCCATGTTTACAGCAGCACAGTTCACAATAGCCAAAATATAGAACCAGCCCGATGTCCAGCAATGAATGAATGGATAAAGAAAATGTAATATATATACACACTGGAGTTTTATTCGGCCATAAAGAAAATGAAAGTATGCATTTTCAGGAAAATGAGTGGACCTTGAGAGCATTATGGTAAGTGAAATAAAACCCAGAAAGTCAAGGGTCCT
Source organism: Tamias sibiricus (assembly GCA_025594165.1). NCBI lineage: Eukaryota > Metazoa > Chordata > Mammalia > Rodentia > Sciuridae > Tamias > Tamias sibiricus. The sequence goes on along the minus strand of CM046664.1, from coordinate 121,226,534 downwards.
GTTTTCTTTCATATGTGGAAACCAGAGAGGAAAAACAAAAAGAAGTTTAGGTGATCTCATGAAAATCAAAGAAAGATCAGTAGAGGAAAGGGTCCAGAGGGTGGGAGTAGGGGAGTGAGGGGGAATTTCAATGGAGTGATATTGGCCAAATTGTATTGCTGAATTGTGTTCATATGCAAATATGTAACAACAAACCCCACCATTATATACAACTATAATGCACTAAGAAAAAAAATGTGGGAAAATATAGTCCAGATTTGCTCTTTCCCCTGATAAGTATCCCATGACAGTGTTACTAACTGATTTTAGTTTGCCTAAGATTTTTGTGTTGGCATTAAACATGCTGCATCCTGTAAAGCCTTCAATCCTAGGGAAACCCAAGTGGCTAGGCTCTCTATGTCCTTTTCTGACAGAAAACCTAAATCAGAATCATATTAATCAATCAGAGATGTTGTAATAATATTGAGAACACAAAATATAGGCTTGATATCTTGATCTCTTTGCCCCAAGTAGTACATGGGCTTCTAATCATATTTTTCTTCTTCTTGTCAAATGGCCTATTCTCTGAAATTAGAGATAATAGGAATGGTGACTACTTTCAACTGTTGTTATTACTTTTTCCCCAGAGCAATGAGTGACTACTTATATTACATCAATACAACCAATACAAGTTTCTGAAACTGTTCTTCCCAGGGCAAATAAAAACTGTACCAAACAGACTTATAATGTCGCCCTAAACTGAGAAGTAGCTGGCGAGATTTTTGTTGTGGTTATTTTATCTTGCTGTTTTGTCAACTGTTTTTTTAAACTAACTCAAATAATATGGAAATCAAGCACAAAGAAAATGAGAGATTAAACTAAACTAGCAGGAAAACATTATGGGGGAGGGGAGTAAAGAACTGAAAACAGTCCATAAGTTATAGAATTGGTGAAAAAGTGAGCAGCGTGGACTACATGGAGAGTAAGATGAGATTTATATTTTTGAACTGAATTTAGGGTGGAAAATGAATTTTTGTTGGAGGACATAAAGGAGAATTTCAGACGAGGTTGGGTGCTTTCAAGGTGGTATGCTGTAAACATAAATAGAAATTTCAGAAATAGAGAGGTCAGATGGATGAAATGTATTATGAGGTGTCTGAATATAAGATATGAGAAGGTATGACAAGCCATCAGTATTCCAAAGAAACAGTCGGTCCTCCAGAAACTATCACAATTGCTTTAAATGAATTTCAAAAATGTCCCTTCAGAGTACACAAAGTGATAAATGGAGAAACAGGAATCATGTGGCTGTGACAAGGTGGGCAGGTGTACAGCACTACCAAACACAGAGAAAGGGGGATAGGAAAAGACCCTTTGATTTAGATTACACTGGTCAATTTTGAGTTTGAATTATTTCTGTAAAATGGAAATAGTGGAAACCACAGTAGCAAATCATAATACTTAAAGAAGGCAAGAAAGATGCAGAGATAAATATTTTGACTGAGATGAACAGAAGAAGAAAGACATAAAGGATGGGTGCTCACTGGGCAGAGGATGTACCTCTCTCCATGTTTGAATACAGCAGGCCTGGAAGTAATGGAAAAAAGAACAGTAAAAAAGAAAGCAGGAAATACAGGCATAGGGACAAGGCTGAGGGCAGGTGAATGAGTGAAGAGCAGGTTCCTCTGTGGAGAGCAGATGGTTTATGATTATGGTGTTGAGAGATGGGAGGCGGTGAAGAAAGATGAGAAACCACAATCAGGGATGTTTCCCCATCAGGCCAGCACAGAGTGCCTGGAAAGAAATGATTGATGAGAATAATAGATCTTCAAAACTGTGTTTAGTGTTAAAGAAAGGAGGAATAAAAACAAACCTGAAGATTTCAGGAAAATACAGATTGCTTCACCTTGATTTGCCTTATGAATTTCATCAGCTTTTAGTTTAATTGTATTCCAAGCGCGCTCTCCTGCACTTGAGCATAGTCATGCATTTTGGATTAGTGAAGATTGAACAATACATTTTATCATGACTTTGGCACTAAATTATCCCATGTACTCAGTAACCTCAATTATGAAACATAATTTTCAAGAATCTAGTTCAATAGCAAGGTATATGCACTAATTAGCAGAATCTTCAAAGGCATATACATATAAATCCCAAATTTAAATATAAAAATCAGTATTGGATTTGGAAAAATGTAGAAAAAATTAAGAAGTGCTATTTTCTCTTTCTCATTGAGGACTGTGAAATTAAATAAAGTTTTAAAGACTTCCAACTACATTGAGGACTGTGAAATTAAATAAAGTTTTAGAGACTTCCAACTGAAGTGAAGCATACAGTTCTTGAACATTTTCCTTCCACTTCATTATTCTTAATTGAAATCTAAACACTTAATATAGCCTTAACATACTTGGAATTTGCTTATTAATTCCCCTCATTTTGTTTATGAATTCCAAGAGAGGGTAGTAGAAGGGGAGGAATACTCTTCAAGCTTCTTCTACACAAATGTTGCATTTACTGAATCACATTCAACTAATCTGTACCCAAACCTCAAAAAAAAAAAACGTAAAATTTAAACAAATGCTCCATAAGAATGCTCAGTGCAAGATGGCCAAGTATTTCATGATGTTTTTCTGTATAAATTAGTTTTCTGGTTTTGCAGTATTTCCTCTTTTATTATTATAAGAGAGAGAAATAAACATAATTAGTCGTTGGTGACTTGGATTTTTTTTTAAATTAAAATTGTTTTGTTTCTATTACTGATGACCTCTCACCATTTGCTAGAACTGAATAGCAACAATTAAGTGTATTTCTTACTAACCTCTTTGAGCATGCAAGGAAAAAAACAAACCCAATGAGATGGCATTAGGTTATTGTAAGTATGCCCTGGAAAGCAAAGAAGCTTGGGAACCCATCTGAGCAGCCATACTCTTATTCAGAGGTACATCACCAGGGAGATCATCAAGCTCCACAAAGAACCAAAAAGTCAGCCAGTTTTCAGCCAGGATATTTCAAACTGTGGCATAGGAATCCACCTCTAATTGGGAGTCTCACATTGATGAGACCATCCAATATGAAATATACCAATTAGGCTGAATTTTGCACCAAGTCATCTCAGGAGCAGATATCTTGTGTTTACTTCATACAGTGTACCTATCCATGACTGGATCCATAGGTAGCCATATTGGTTAATTGTCTGCACCTATAATAAGCTGTGGTATCCTAAAATATGTGCTCATTTCCAAAGAAAGGTTCTGAAGGATGTGCTTGTTCACAATTCCTTCTGGTAAAATAGGTACTGTCTAAAGAACACATCATTTCTCAAATGTGAGTAAAATTAAGCTGTGATTCTTATTTAAAATGCAGGTTTCAATCCACAGTGCCTAGATTCTTTGTGTAGCTCAAAAGGAAGACCAGTAGAGATTTTTAAAAACTACATTTTGTGTCCTAATGAAGGTGGTAGAGGATCACGCTTGAGAAATTTGGTATGGAGAATATTAAGAAATTGTTCTTTTCATTGTGCTTTGTGTTTTTCCAGAGTCACTTGAAAACTTACCTGGCCACATTTTCTTTAGTGTCTGTTTCAGTATAGAACCAAGAAACCTATAGAATGAGAAGACAATTAAATAGGGAGAAAAAAAAAACAGTTTCAGATGTTATGTATCACATCAAAATAAGAAAACATATATCAGAGATGACACTACACAAAGCAACTGTAATTCACTATCATCATCACTTCCACACCATCAGATGCTAATAGAATGGAAGCCATTAAAGGGCCCAACTCAGCTGGGCTTGGGAACCTAATGAGATCATAGTCCAGAGGCAGATGGTAGCCAGGAAAATAAAGCAAGGCAGGACCAAATGACACAGGAAATGAGGATGCTTATTGGGAAGGAACAGCATAATCTTTAACCAACCAATGAAAAATGAAGTTCAGTTAATTAATCCCATATAAGCTTTCAGTATTATGTGTTATGATATTTTAGAAAAATCCTCCGTGCCTCAGCTCCGCTATCTGTAAAGTAAGGATAATAAAATCCGTTTTACAGGACTGTGGCAAAGAGGCAATGAGTTAGCACAGGTAAAGGGCTTAAGACAGTGCCTGAAACACAGTAACTTCTGAGCAGCTTTTAGCCCCTTTTATTAACTACAGGAGGCTCATGCTACTCTAAGACAGATGGGTTTAAATAATAAAACCTTCCCCACAGGTAAGCCAAATCCCTTCTTCTCCTTCAATTTAAACTCATATGTTGTTATTCTGTCATTCATGGCAATCGGGAATAGTCGGATACTCCTCTGTGCATGATGACCCTTCACACTCTGAATGATTTCATATAATCGGAAACATTTGTGGATGTAGAGCTCTTCAGGGAAAAGTGTGTCCCAATCTAATTTCACAAAGTAATGTCAGGAAAGAAACAATCAATGTTACTCCAAAGTAACTCCAAATCAAAGGACTTTAGAGAAAGTCTTTTAATCCATCTTTAGGCCAGCAGCATGGAGAATCACTGATGTCCAAATGATGTGTAAAAACAGTTTCATATATCTATACTTCTTACTACATTTTGAGGCTAAAATCAAAGGTTAGGGAAGGGTCTAATCTATTAAATCAGGATGATTTAGGGTCGATTTCTACATTAGGGTATCAAAGTATTTATTTTTAACATCTATGTTTATAACACATTCAGTTTATCTTGGTTTAATTTTTTAAAGTAACTTGAAGGCAGGGGGCACCACCCATATATATTTAGATTCACACAAAACTACAGAAATTTTACCTATTATAGGTATTCATGGAACATTAGTGCTCCCTAAGCCCAAAGTGGTCAAATAAAAAAAATCTGGAAACTAACCTCTAAATTTCTGAGTGTGTTTATTGAAAATAATGGCAATTGCCAACCCTCCCTATCACAAATGTGTGAAGGCTCTCCCTGCCTCCTTCCATCCCTCTCCTCTTTATCTTTCACAAAAAAAAAAAAAAAAAAAAAAAAAAAAAAAAACTCTCATATGTCTAATCCAATCTCAGAAACCCAAGCTAAGACAGTAATTAACTTCTCTGCTTTTTAGTTCCATTATCTATAAATGAGAATAATACTTACATAAGTGAGGTAATAATATTTAGCGCTTACCACAGGACCTAGGACATAATATTCAACTAATGGTGTGCCTACCATAATTATCATTTTTAAAAATATTTATTGTTTTAGTTGTAGTTGGACAAAATACCTTTATTTTATTTATTTATTTTTAAAAATAAATAAAACAACAGAAAAAAAGTACAATGTAATGGATTAGGGTGATTTTTGTTTTCTCTCTGCTTGTTCATATTTTCCAAAATTTATCTAATACATAAAAAAATAAAATATGGTAAGCTCAGATATTAGATTTGGGTGACTATAAGTGCAGGAGTTTTGGTACAGTTTTTAGTAAGTGATCTTTAACAATTACAGAAGTGATACATTAAATAATTTGCAAATTTCCTCAGCTGAAAACTTCCATTTGTACCATACCTGAAAATAACTTTTCAGCTTTGCAAATTTAAAAAAAATCATAAAAAACTATGCTTTATTACTAAAACATAAAAAAAAATTTAACTAAAGTCATTATGTTAAAAATTTTATACCTAAATAAAATACTAAGGAAGCTTTGAAAACATAAATGTTTTCTTTAAAAATCTTTCATAATGCTCAAGTTTACTGTATCTTTTTCAAAGACTCCATTTTTCTATCATTAAAACATGTTCTTAAAATCCTGGTAATTATAGTTTTTACCTGGCTAGAAAAATGTAAATAAAAACCTTCACATTTTGAGGCTTGTGTTAATTTTTACTTTCATTTTGAGCCTATCACATGTTAAAAGTGTTAACTTATTGTTTTCTGAAAACAGTTTTGCTTTAAGATCAGAGTATTTTATAATTTTTGTAAAATTTTTGTTTTAATAGTTATATATTTACTAGTAAAAACTAAATGGAGAAAAAATTCTCCATTAAGCAGTCATCTGAAGACCTCTGCTGATGACTTAATTTTTTTTAAATGCCTCAGAGTATGAAATGCTATCCAACTGCTTATCCTTCTCCCCCTTCTTCTTTGCCAATGAATACCTAATTTTATTGATGAAGTCAAGGTTTTCAGGTAGAAACCCACTTCCCATAAACCCTTGCATCAAATTGTGTTCATGTGCCTTGGTCCTAGCCAATAGATGAAAGCAGAAATCTGAGTGAAGAGGAAGAGGGGTGCTCTAGGAAGTTTATGCTTTTCTGAGAAAAGATAGGTAGAGCTGGTGGTATCCCTCCCACCACTTCCTTCCCAGAATCCAGATGAAATACCTTGAGCTATAGTAGTGATTTGTGACATGAGGTATGGAACATAAGAAAGAAAACCAACACCTAATATAAAGATAGAAAGATCTTTGGTTATTGATGACATGTTAACCAATTGGCCACATTTCTAACTAATATAGATCCCTCCCTGAGAAATGTATTTTGTTCACTGAGTTTTATGTCTACTTGTCTCTATTAAACTAACACATCGTCAGGCATTCTTGGACTAGTTTTCATTCTTATTAAGTACTGAGGTTGTTTCTTTAGACTATCCCATTCCTGTAAGAAAGAAATCAGAGTCTTTGACCATACAAACCCAGAACTCTCTCTTTCAAGGTGTGCCATAATATGTTTTATATCTTAAACACTAACATGGGTGATTCTTTTGTTATCACAAGACAGAATTTGAAAATATATAATAAAAAAAGAATCAGAGTGGTATTTTCTGAAGACGCATAGAGTATTTTCCAGTTATTTGTATCACATATAACATCTCAGCCGTATGTCCTTGGGAAGTGGGAAAAGAGTTTCAAATTATTTAAGATCATGTAATGTGATGCTAAAATTTAGAATCCAATCACTACAATCATTTGAATTACATCTTTGCAATAATCTTCCAGTAATCAGATAGACTTAAAATGTTTCCTTGAATAAATCTCAAAAAATTTAAGTGTTTATTTTATATATTTTTTTACTTTTATTTTACTCATTTTTTTTAATCCTCTACGTTAAAAAGTTTGACCAGTTATTTAACTGAATTTGCTGCTCTGGGTGAGAAGGCCAGTGACATTTAAACTGTAAAGAATGTAGAAGTGCCCCAAATATTTCATATTTGCATAATCTTTCTACTTTTTAAATATTTAGTCTCTAGTAATTTCCTGTTAAAATTCAGCTATGATGTTTTAAATAAATAATATTTAAAGTCATTATCACTAACACATCTTACAGTCAAATTAAGCAATATATATAGTTCATTGAGACTCAAGTAGTAAGCCTTTTAACTAATTCAAATCCTCTGTTCATGGATTGTTTATTAAAGGAACTATATTTTAGCTTTTGATCAGAGTCATAGACGGTTAAATAGGATTCCTGATAAGTTAATGAACATTTATTTCAGAGATAAAAAAAATTTTAAAGTAAAATAGGAGATTGAGATGAGAAGGCAATTAGCTTAAACCTCAATGGTATTTACAAAATAAATATAATAATAACTTTAAAAGTTAATGGGTTTAAGGATCAAACAGTACAACTAAAAATGTAAATTGAATATGTTCTCTTCAGCTATTACAAGTTCCTCAGGATATGAACAACTCTATAGGAATGGGACAATTTAAAAAATAAAAAATATGTCTGACAAAAATTTTAAAACCCTGACTAAATATTTTAAAATGTAATATACATTAAAATAACTTTAGATGCTGATGTTATTTACTTCCCAAAGTGCAATATACTAAAATTTGATAACAACCACTGTGTAGAAACCAACAAACAAAATTGTAATCCCTTATATTTTTGGAGGGTATGTTTATTGATACAGACTTTCTTGCAATTGAGCAATATGTATCCAATTTTTGGGCAATTAAAAAATATGTACCAAATAACTTGAAATATACATTTATTTACTTAAAAATTGATGTCCTAAAAATCTTCTGAGGAAGGAATTAATGGTATGTACAAAAACTTAGTTGCAAATTAAAGGCTAAATATGGCTGATAATTCAGAATTATAATTCAACTATGGTCAATAATTCAGATTTGGTTAAATAAGTAAATGTGTTTCATGAGCCATTGAGTAGTCTTTTAAAGTGATATTACTGAAATGTCTGTTAGGATGTAAAGTTATTCAAAATTATTAAGAGAAAACCCTGAGTTTTTAAATAATTTTAATATGAATATTTAAGTATAAATATATATATTATATATATACATATATATAATTTTGAGATATATACCACGTGGTGGGAGTTTGTGTGACATTTATCTTATTTCTTACTTTTCATCTATAATTTTTGTGCAGTGAACATGTACTAAACAAAGTTTGTTAAACTAATCTAATAATTATATAATTATTATGCCCCAATAAAGTATGCCTTAAATAGAGTCTCCAAATGATCTTCATAAGTTTTGATCCCTTTTAAATGAAAGGAAATTGGAAAATGTATTAGAAATCCTGGCAGCCATACATTCAGCACAAACCTCCACATCTGACCACTGCCCTTTGTCCCAGGGGTAGAGCCCCACAACAGCATGTGCAATGGCTGAAGCAGGAGGGGCCAGGTGCAGACATTTATACAAATAAGACCACTCAGGCTCTCTTTCCTCCTATCTAGAACTCTGTTTGACTTGTGAACATGACTTGAAATAAAAACAACCTCAGAGTTGTGGGGTGTTATGATAGAAAGGCAGAAAAAATTGTTCTAGTGAAATAAAAAGGAGGTGAGGAAATGTCAGAAAAGATGTGAGACTATGTAATACCAGAGAGTCAAAAAGGAGTAACCTTAGTCATTGGGTGTTTTTCAGTGCTAATAAAGCCAGACTGTGTGCATTGTGTCTCAGGATTCCAGCAGAACCCATATGCTATGTTTTAAATGTGTCACCAAAGTTCATGTGTTGGAAACTTTATCCACAACTTAATCTCAACACTGTTGTGTTGAAAGATGGAACTTTTAAGAAGTGATTAGGACATGAGGACTCCACATTCATAACTGGATTAATGTAATTATTACAGGAATGGTTTGTCATAAAATTAAATTAAGCCTCCTGTCTTCTCCTCCTGTTATGCTGCAGCAATAGGGCCCTCTCTCGATGCAGCCCCTCAATCTTGGACTTCCCAGCCTCCAGAACTGTGAGCCAAAGACATTTCTGTTAATCATAAATTATCCGGTCTTAGATATTCTGTTCTCGCAGCACGGAACAGTCTTAAGACACAGTCCTTATGATGAAGTCTGTTTTCTTAATCTAACTTACGTTTCTGTTAAGATATTTCCAAAGAAGAAACATAAATTACAAAATACTCCATTAGTCCAGAAAGCAGAAATCACATCAGCTATTTTAGCAAGAGAATTAATAGGAGGAATTTAGTTTAATAGGTTTAATAAGTACCAAAGGATCAAAAAGTCATGAAAGTTTCTAAAGGTGGTAACTACAACAAGCAGCTACCACCCCAGGGCTGAGGCAATGAGGGAAGGAGCATGTGAAAACTAGTAGTTGAAGGAAGGACTGCCTGGCTTGTGATTGTAACTCATGATCTTAGAGGGAAGGACTTCAGGTGTTAGGACTGAAGATAGGATGTCACTCAACTGGTGCTGGTTCCTCTGAAAAGGCAAAATGAGGCTAGTTGTAGGAATTTGAGGAAAACAACTACAAGCTGGAACCAATTGCTATTGTTACCCACTGCCATTTCCAGGGTAGAAAAATCATTGTTCAAGTAATGTTGGCATTCACAGGAAGAAAAACAGGAAAGAGCATATCTGCTTTACCTCTTCTGGGCCTCCAATCTTCCTTTAGAATGCTTTTGTCAAAGTCTAACAGAGAGGCAGCTGGCAAAGCAGAAATGTGGTTTGCAGAATCCCAACCCCTCTTTAGGCAAAGCAGAATATAAAGAGTGTGTTTGAAACTGAAAGAAAAAATGGCTTAATAACTACCAAACATAATAAAAAGTAATTTTACTTTATTTCTTAACTCCATGTTTTATGCAAAATACACAGTATTAAAATAGTTGCAAAAATGAATGAAAAACACTGTAGAAAAACCATAGGAACCACTCATTAGATTACTTAACTAATTCAGAGGAAATTTGCTATTTTGGCAGCCTGTGTTGCCAAAGATTTTAAAACGTCTTTTAATGAGTTTTGTTTAGCCCTAAATATAATTAAGTTTGTGAATTTAGAAGTAATTTTTTTTTGTTTTAGTTGAACAAAAATGAAGAAATTGTTAGTGTACTTTTTATTCAAACATATTGAATTTTGACAGTGTTTGCATGTTAACATCTTCTGTCCACTGAGACTTTTATCAATTAAAAATTTTTATTTATTTTATTAAATTTTTAAAAATAAATGTACAATAACAATTAAACAAAATTTCAGATTTGTACTTCTGCAAGCAGTTCTTGCTATAATAGCAGTCTGGCTGCTGTAAATGGCTGTGGGCCAAACCACTAAAACTAAAAGGAAACACCAAGGAAATGCCTTTAAGAATATCCTTTTAAGAACACCATGGTCATGTCACAGAAGAAATGTGAATAGTCCACAAATACATGTAAAAATGTTCAACTTGAGGCTGGGATATAGTTCAGTTGATAGAGTGCTTACCTTACATGCACAAATCCATGGGTCCAATCCCCAGCACCACAAAAAAAGAAATGTTCAACATCTCTAGCAATTAGAGAAATGCAAATTAAAACTACACTGGTATTCTAGCTCACTCTAGTCAGAATGAGAATTATCATGAGTACAAGTAGCAATAAATGTTGGTGAGGATATGGGGAAAATGTTCATTCATACATGGCTGGTAGAACTGCAAATTGGTGCAACCACTCTGAAAAGCAGTATGGAGATTCCTCAGAAAACTTAGCATGGAACCACCATTTGACCCAGTATATACCCACAGGACTTTAAATCAACATACTACAGGGATGCAGCCACACCAATGTTTATAGAAGCTCAATTCACAATAGCTAAGCTATGGAACCAACCTAGGTCCTTTCAGCAGAGAACGAATAAAGAAAAGGTAGTATATATACACAATAGAATATTACTCAGCCATAAAAAGAATGAAATTATGGCATTTGACAGTAAATGGATGGAAGTGGAGACTGTTGTGCTGAGTCCCCACATACCAAAGGCTGAATGTTCTCTTTGATATGCAGATGCTAACACACAATGGGGGGCAAGGTGGAGAATAGAAGTTCATTGGATTAGACAAATGGGAATGAAGGGAAGGTATTCCTATGAATATAAAAGACAGTATAATCATTCAGACATAACTTTCCTATGTTCATGTATGAATAATAAATGGTGAAACTTCATATCATGTAGAACCACAAGAATTGGATCCTAATTAGAATAAGTCATACTCCATTATGTATAATATGTCAAAATACACTCTACTGTCTTGTATATCCAAAAAGATTGAATAAAACAGTAGTTTTAAAAAAAACACTGTGGAATCAATCAATGAGACCAGAAGAGTTAGAATATGAAAAAAGAAGTTCTCTCTTTTGGAAGACTGACACCAGACATTTTCTTCCCTGGAGGCATTTGCCAATCTGAGAATGAGCCAAAGATTGTTTGCACAGATGGCTCTAATAATGCATCCATTCATATATGCATGCATTTTGCAATGTGACAGTGATACCCCTTCTCATCAGAGGAAGAGTCTATTTCCACATACCTGGATATATGCTGGCTTTGTGACTTGCTCTGACCAATAAGTTGTGGCAGAACTGAAGTTGTGAGTTCTGGAACCTATGAACCAGGAAGTCTTTTCTTACAACAGTGATCAGAGACCACCATATAAAGATGTCTAGCCTAACCTACTCGATGATGGTAGGACAGGTAGAGGATAATGGAGATGCTCAACTTCACAGCTAATACCATGCACCAAACATGTGTATGAGGCCCTCTCAGATCATCCAGCCCCACTAGAGCTGAGAGATGCCTACAATGGCATGAGAATCCCAAGCTGAGAGATGACTATGGTGGCATGAGAATCCTAGTTAGTAAGTCACCAAATCACTGACACACAGAATTATGATCAAATAAATGGTTGTCAGTTGCTTTTTGAGACACCATATTTTGGGTGGATTGTTACATATTAAGAGATAACTGATATAATTGTACATGGCATGGGGAGAGAGACTCTACTACAAGATAGAGCAACAGTAGCATTGTGTGTGTTGGGGGCAGGGGAATGCTGACATTGAACTCAGGGCCTCATGCATAATAAGCAAGCGCTTTACTATTGAACTACATCCCCAGCCCACAAGTGCAGCTTTTAATGTCTACATGGGCTGGCATGATGGATTAGAATTCAGAAGATCCCAAAATACAATTTTAATTTTCCTTATGAGAATTTTCTGAGGGCTAGTGTTAAACAGGAGGGTGGGGTGTGGCTAAGCCAGAAACTTCTATGAAACAGTAAGGAAATTCTCACCATCTTGCAGTGCTTAGGAAACAAATTCTTGCCAATGGAAAGGAGTTTGAATCAAACACATATCCAGTCTCAGACTTGAGAAAACGGTCATACTTTGAATCTGCCTCAAGTACAAAGACAAATCTTAAGTTTAAACTTCTGAAGTGCCAAACTATATCTTCCCATGTTTTGTGTCTCAGGTCACAGAGAACTGCCAGGCTCTCAGACAAAACCTAGAAAAGACTCAAGAAAACAGGCTATTCAGAAATTAACTGAGTCAAAATAAACAGCAACTCAAATTAATCTTTGATTAGTTGAGGTTGTCATCCCTCACTATTTCTCCCTAACAAAAGAACAAAACCTCCCTAGGAAATAAACAATATCAAATGCAGCCTCTATACTTATTTTATATGCAATGTCCAACATAAAATAAAGAATTATGAGACATGCAAAGATTTGGAACAGAAAGATGATAATAAAAATGACACAGAAGAAAATAGAGTCAGATCAATCCAGATATTAAAAGTTTCAAAACATTCATAAACACTGAAGTTTCGGAAGAATGGACAAAGAGTTGGAAAGTTTTCAAAAGAGAATTAAAATTTATAAAAAAGAATTAAAGTAACATTTTAGGACAATAAAACATAATAGCTATCATGAAGAACTCACTGGATATATATTAACAGTAAAATATGTACAGTAGAATATTTTATATTTTAATTATTTCTATTTCAATATGTAAATGTAATTATAAAAATTATCAACATCAGAAATAAAAGAGTTCTACCAGGATTTAAAATGTAAAAATAACATTAGAAACAATTTTAAATTAGTGGCTTTGACTACTAAAAGCAATTGGCAACTTATTTGGGAAATACAATATACCAAAGTGAATGCAAGAAAGAAAATATAAATAAATACGAATCCTAAATCTTAAATCTGAGGAAATTCAATCAATTATTTTTTAAGAAAGAAAGCCATATTCCTCAAAATCATCAATAGTGAAGTTTTTCAAATATTTAGGGAAGATAATAATGCCAATCTTAGACAAATTATTTTCAAAGAATATGAGTGGATACTTCTCTTGTTGTTTTAAACCATCATAGATATTATACTTACAATAAAGTTATGTAATCTCTGTATGACTTTGCTGGTGGGCAAGGCAGGCAAATCTAAATTCATAATGGACATCTACCCATTGAAGACAAAGGAATTCTCCCAAAATGATGGAAAGGATCCAAAGGAAGGATCTTGCCACAAGGTGGCGCCCCAAGAGGAGAAAGGCTCTGTTGGCATTTAACAACCTTGCACTCATCCACATAGGTCATGTGAGTCAGGCTTGAACCACAGCTAATCTGAGTCTGGGCAGAATGCCTATGATCCTCCTGAAATAGGAGAGTTTGGGAAGCTTGTGAGGAGCTGCTAAATGAGGAGCTGCTAATTCTTTTTCTCACTTGTTTTTCTATCTACCAAGGAGACTGTCATGAGACAGTGTCTTATCACTTCTAGAATCCAATGAGGAATGTAATGTTCTATCTTGCCCCTCTGGGTTTAGCTGCCGGATATAAAAACCCCTTTGCTGTAGTCTATAATAAGCTCCTCAGGAATAGAGTAAACCACACCTCATATTGAAGTCATCAGTCATCCTTTTGATTATATGGAACAAGGACCATGGGTAGCTGGTACCTCTGACTGCTCTTCCCTTTTCTGTCTATAGAAGAAACAATCTATTGAAAGCTAAAAAGGGATCATTATTACTATACTACCCAAATCTGTCAGTCTTAGCCTGGCTTTGCCTCGTATGCATGACACACCGCAACTAACTACATGAATTGAAAGAGCAATGGTGACATGAGCATGGGCACACTGGGAATACATGTTACCTTCACCAACTTTCCTGGGGCTTTCATGACGAGTTTTAGCCCAGCCACATTGCTGGATATGCTAGCTGAATGACTTGATGCAAAAAAATATCAAGTGATTCAAAGTGGGAACCAGAGTATATTTGATATTCTGGCATTGAGATGTATAGGGCCCTTGGAAAATACTTTTTGGGTAGGGGCCCCATCTATATAAACAATTTGATTAAAAATCTATTGGAAATTCATGGATCCATGTGCTATGTAGTGACACAGCAAAGAAGATGCTCTTACTTATTTATTGTTCAACCAGTATTGTTCAGATGACGTCTTTTTCCTGTTCTAGCCAAGGAGCCCTTCCAAAAAGGGCCCTTTTCTTGGTCATTGTCAAATGTCCTATTCTTGTCTGATTTCATATCTCCTGCCATGAGGTAACAGTAACAAAGTTTTATTATTCACAAGGCCATAGCTCTTTAGAATTTATTACATTAAAATGATACAGATCTTCATGCCTCTGCAAAGCCCTAATATCTCTTATTGTGATGATTACATGTGATATTGCAATATTTATTTTGCTACCCTGAATACAGGCTCCCAATAATTTTCTCAAAGGTTGCTATTATTGTGCTTCATTGATAATGACCACAAAGGCAAATAGTAAGCGGACCGTGTGAGAAAATGCAAACAACAATTTGCTTTCTGATCATGCTAAATTTACTATGCAGGATTTTAGAGCTTAAACATATAGCAGCACATCTTAGCAACAATTTCTTCTCTTGAAGTCTGGCTATAAACAGCATTCCTGGAATACTTTGTCTTTCAATGTTGATTTCACTCCTACTTTTCTTAAACCACCCACAATGGGGAAAATAGGTGAAGGGCCCTTGGGCAGAGGGAGGATATTCCTGTCTTCATGACGACTGCTCATCTTTCATGTGGCATGGATTGAGACTAACCCCACAGAACATGACCCTACCACAATGGTCAGGGTCAACAAGGACATCAACTGAAAGGGTCTCTTGGAGTTGTAAGGACACAGTTTTAGAAAAGCTCAAAGGAAACAGGTGCAGCCACTTGTGGTGGATGACTTGAGTTCCCAACTCATGGTATAGAACACATGGTGGGGTCAGAGTGACTGCCCAAGTGCCTGTGGCATAAGGGATTTTTACCAGTGCTCTCACTGCACCTGAGGGCATCACCACCACCACGGCACAAAGAGGTGAGAACCAATGCATGGACACAGATACACAGCTCAAGAATCAGCAGACACTGTCAGTAGTCCATATTCCTGTCCTCTGTTCAAAATCAAGTTCACCTACAATCAGCAGGTCAGCCCTAGTCTCTCCACCCAATCTAGGAGGATACCAAGAAAGAAATATCACACCAGCAAGTAGGAGTGAGTAGGCTCATAATGCCACCTTTCTCTGATCAGAACCTGCCCAAGGACCATACTGTGAATCTGCATCTCTTCAGAGCATCTGGCAGAGGGTTGGGGCACACACCAAAACAGAGAAACAGGAAATGGAGTCCACAAAATGTCCTTGTTCAGATGTGGGGCTAACTACCCATACAGCACTACAAGCCCTAGCTAAATACTGACACCAGAAGGACACCATGCAAGCTTCAAGTAGGGCATCCCAATATGTGGCCCCTGTGTTTAAGGCCCAGAGCATGGCTTCTATTTGCCTAGGTCTAGGGTAATTATGCTCCTGGAATTTGGATTCAAATTTTGATAAGGTGATGGAATTCTAAGTAGAAATAAGTAGAAACTTATTTTTTCCTATGAGAGCAATGACTTCACATCAGAATTCTACCATTTGTTAAGTATGTCTGAATTATCCATATAAGCACTTAGGAAAATAATCACAGTATTTTTTTTGAGAAACCTCTGGACTTACTGTGAGATCGACTTGGGCCAATATTCCATTTATCACCCACCCCATAGCCTAGTTGACTAAAAGGAAGTTCTGGGTCCCCAAGAATTAGATATGGCTCATAGTTAGTAATCTCTCCCTACTAAGTTCAGATATTTATTTTTTCCAATGCATAGTTTATTCTAGTAAGTGGTCATTGATTCCTTTGGAAAACACTGGGGGAAATTTTATGGTATAATTTCATAATGTTATTGCCTCCTCTTCAGTTGGAGGGTTTCACATCTATGAAATGTGTTAAGTGTGAACTACATCAAATATAGTATGGGCTGACATGGGACTTTGGTGGGGCAACCCAGGTGCCTAGAGCACAAAATTTAAGGAGACATTCATAGGTTTGTGCAAATGCATTGTCTGCATTTGCACACACTGGAAAGTGAGTTTTTTTTATTATTATTATTATTTTATCCTAGATTCTTTACTTGCCTTTCCAAGGTGTGCAGGCTTCTCTAGACTTGATCCAGGGGAAGCTCACCCATAGGGATGCTGGAGGCTCCACCAGGACCAATCACCCTGTAGAATGAAACACCTGCATAGTTTCCGCATATATAACCATTTCCTCACATTGTTCACATGGATACTTCTAAATAAAGAATCTAGTCTAAGTCAAAACCTTTGTTTTGTTGTTGTTATTGTTGTTGTTGTTTGGTGGTGCTGGGGATTGAACACAGGGCTTTGTGCACGTAAGGCAAGCACTGTACCAACTGAGCTATATCCATCACCAGCTCTAAGTCAAAACCTTTTGCACAGGAGTGTAAAATGATGGATTTGCTGCCTTATACTTGGGAAAACACAAATGATAGGAGGTGAAATTATCAAAATTAGGAAGAACATGACAAGAAGTTTAAAAATTGTAAC
This sequence comes from Tamias sibiricus, assembly GCA_025594165.1. Classification (NCBI taxonomy): domain Eukaryota; kingdom Metazoa; phylum Chordata; class Mammalia; order Rodentia; family Sciuridae; genus Tamias; species Tamias sibiricus. The sequence continues at coordinate 121,209,454 of CM046664.1, read as the reverse complement.
TAATAAATGTCTTAGTATGAAGGAGCCCTAATTAGGAAGGGCTGTTGCAGCTAGCTGGAAGCCATAAGTTCCACCTGATATGTATGTGACGCACCTGTAGGCACCCGCAAAGCTGAAGGTATATAACCGGGTGAAAGCGGTCCGAGTTAGGAGAACGGAGAATTCAGTCAGTCGGGCAGTCACTCGGTCGGTCAGAAGAATCAGAGCGGCCAGAACGTAGGCAGAGCGGTTACAGAAGAGAAACCAGATAGAAGAAGTAATGACTGGTCAGAGTTAGGCCGAGGCTCCTGAGGAAGACAGAAGACAGAAGAAAGAAGAAGGAAGAAAGAAGCAAGAAGAAAGAAGCTCTAATCTTTCTCTAAGCTAAGCTCTATCTTTCTTTCTCTCTACTCTAAGCTAAGAAGACAAGAAGAAAAGCTCTCTTTAATCTTTCTCTCTAAAAATCTTTCTTTCCCTCTATAAGCTCTCTCTAAGAAAGTAGAAGTAAAAGTAGTAAAAGCTTTACTCTGCCTCCGAGAGTTTTCCTCCCGGTTTTCGGTACCAGGCAGCTTACATTAGTACAATTTCAGGAATGAGTGACTAAAGAAACAGTTTATCCCAATATTTTGCATATTTTCCACATTTCCAAATGATACTTTCTGAGTCTTTTTTGAAGCTAATTTCTCTATCTATCTATCTATATCTATCTACGCATATATCTAATGGGATTTTTGTTTTGTTTTGTTTTGCCACACTGGGATTGAACTCAGGGACCATCTACCACTAAGACATATCCCCAGCCCTTTTTCAGTTTTTATTTTGAGACAGGGTCTCCTCCTGTCTCATCCTCCTGGGTCGCTGGGATTACCAGTGTGCCTCACTATACCTGGCTATTTTATGTACTTTTTAAAAACAGGAAATATGTTTTTCCTTTTGGTCTCCAATAGAGCTCTACTAATAGTACCTGGCCTATGATAAGAAACTCAAAACCTGTTTGTAGAAAGAATGATTAGATACAACTATGTTATATTTATCAGTGTCATAACATAAAAATCATTCTAAAATATGGGGGTTGTTTTTTCCTCCAAATTATGTCATTCTCTGTATTTCTACTTACCCTAATCACTATTCTTTGTATTTTTCCAGAAAATTATTTACAATTATAGGGGGTGTCATCACATAAATGCTTACAATAATAAAACATCAGAGGCAACCTAAGTGTCTAATAATAGTGGATCAGTTTAGTATGTTTTCCTATGTTATCACATACAATTAAATATAATCTAATTATCTAAAATTCTTATAGTGAACATCTCTTGTTTTAACTGCCCACTACTTATTTTTCCTTTTTTAAATAGTTGCATCCCAATTCTTCTTTGGGGCAATATCCTGCCAATGCTGGATATAATCTTTATGTTGCCCACCTTTCACTGGCCAAATGGTAAACATATGAGCATATGAGATCTTTAGAGCATGTAATCTGAAAGGTGAAAGTTTTATGGTGGAATTTATTTATCTAAACTTGAAAAAAATCATTTTATTATATTCTTCTCCCTCAATTCATGAAGCAAGATGTTGAGTTCTTAAGTTCTTAAGACTATTCTTTGTATTTCCTTGATTTTATATGAGTTTTACTATACTGTTCACATAAATTCCTTTTTTTGTTTGTTTGTTTAGGATAAGTAGAGCCAGTTTCTGTTACTCATTAACAAAAGCCCAAGTGATAAAATTTTATTTTAGAACATTTTTTTGACAAGGACAAAGATTTGCAAATTTTCAGTGAAAAAAAAAAGTAGCTTGCAAAACCATGTTATATGTTCAACATATCAAAACCATGTGTTATATATTCTATATAATACACTTATATCAAAATTATTATATAGAAATTTTAATAAATGGGTATTAAAACAATCATTTTACTAGGATATGGTATTATTAATTTTCATTCTCTTCCCTTTGCTAATTCTTACTTTCCAAAAGCTTTAGAATGCCAATGCATTTTTTTGTCAATCAGAAACAAATATACTTTGGAAGGGAAAAACACTCAAATCAGATCTTGATTTTAAATTTCAACTACTTAATTCAAAACTAATGGATAACATTAAATAAATTCAAGAACCAAGGGAAAGAATAGGTGAGTTTTACCCAAATAAGACCTAAAGCTTCAACACAGAAAAACAAGTTGATCCAGTCAGCATACTTGAGTTTTTGTGACTTACCCAGGTCTGAGGTAAAAGGGTGAAGATGACTAGATATTTTGGAAGATTTAATTCCTCACCATAGCCCCCTAAATCTTTTCTATTTTCTCTCTCTCTCTCTCTCTCTCTCTCTCTCTCTCTCTCTCTTATATTAAGGGTCCTATCACAAAAACTTGTGATAAACTCAATTCAAATCTCCATAAGCCAAAATGTTGGGGGAGGTTTATAGACTCCTGCAATAGAAAAGTTCAAGGATAGGGTTGGACTTCAAGAAAATTATGTCTTCAGAACTTGATCTCCCTATATTGTTCCATTTTCCTGTGTGTCGGCTTCCTAGTCATAAAGCTTCCTTAGTGATGTCCCCAGAAGCTCCAAATCTTTATCTTTCTGATGAAGTAAAACACAAAGGATATTTCTGTTTCCAACTGAATCATATTGGGCAATGGGTCACACTTCCATTGATGAACCAATCACTGTTATGAAGGTGTTCTGATTGGTTAGGCCTGAGTCATCCACCCCTGGAGCCAGAGGGGAGACAGAGTTGAAGAGGAATAGTTGCTCAAAAAAATCATCAGTTGTATGTGAGTTGTACACATTAAAAATTATTTTTTAAAAAAATGAAAAAAAAAGAAGAAGTGCAATCCATTCTAAACAGGCAAAACTAGCAAAGAGTCACTCCATTTTATTTTTCCAAAATCTATACAAGTCTGGGAAGATGAGAGTGAGAATTTGAACTTTTGAAACTTGCCACTTCTTATCTTTTGTCCTTGAAGTTCTGCATACAAATAAATAATGAAGAAAATGACACCATGATATAACAGAATGCCAGCAAATCTAAGCTCCTTTCTTAGCTATATCAAGTCAAGATTATTTAATATTATGAACATCAATTTTCTTATTTTAAAAATGTGGGAGAGAAGGAAAGGAGTGAGAGATCAAGTAAAATGAAAGCTTAAGGTTCCTATCAGTACTAAAATTTTATACTTTATGATCTTTTAAGATTCTTGATTAAGCAAAACATCCATTTGCTGTTTTCCTTTAAGAAATTATTTTTACTATATCATTCTTCATGGTTATTATTCAGATATGTGCCTGGAAATAATCTTGTCTGGTATTAGATATTTTAATAAAAAGAAAGATTTGCTATTGGAAGACAGATATGTAGGAATATTTTAAATAGAATCATGGATATGTATTTTGATGAGTTTTTTCACAAATTTGACTAACACATGATTTGGATGCTTTTGCAGGGAACAATAATGTGTTAAGAACAAATTAGAGCTCATTATGGAAACATGTTGCACTAATAGCAGGTACAGAATTATGTCATCAGAGTCCAGGAGAACAGTGCCAAGCAAATTATAATTGTAATTTTTCAGTGATCTCTAAACAGAATGCTATGGAATCTTTAATAGGAAAATCATAATAGTGACCCTTTATTGAACTCTGCTATGTGTCAGCTATTTCATGTGTTCTTACACTCTTATAAGCTATATAACAGTGTTATATATAGTAACTATAAAGTAAAATGCATATATGAGGAAATGAGGAGGAAATTAGAGCTCAAGGAAATCAATAATTTACCCTCACTCACAGGTCTGGTAGGTAAAATAACAAATTTTGGTAGGGAAGGACTTGTTCTCAGGTGTCTTGGATCATTCTAGGTCCCTTGTCTTTCCAACTTTAAGACCATGCCTTCTTGTAATCTCCACAGAGAGAGTGCTTTGCATTCTTGCCTAGTGCATGGAAAATTGTTCCCTTTGAAACATCTTTGCTATGTTTGAATATTAGGCACATTTATAGCAAATGAGGGCAAGTCTGTAGAAATGTAGCAATAATATTAAGGGGTTGTGACTTTCATAAGCTGTTATTTAGTATCTGGTGGAGAATGAAAATTCTTGACATCAAAAAAGAACAAACTGGCTCTAATTCTAGATTTATAAATGCAAAAACTGTGTTCCTAGAATGTCTTGCATAAACATATTTATTCATGAATTTAGAATCTGTTTTAGAAGAGAAGTATTAATTTATCTTTTTTTTTCATGTTAACTCCAACAAACAATCTTATTTGGAGGCAGATACACAAAAAACCTAGGAACTGAAAGTTTGTTACTTGTGAGAATGGTGATTGTTGATTGTTCTTTATTTAAGTCAGTGGACATAGATCAGCAGAGCTGCCTTTAAAGGTGATTTTGGGTGAATCAAGCCCTCAGGGAATCAAGGCAAAGGTTTCCTATGGGCATGTTAATTTGACTGTCTCACAGTGCCAAAGACAGTAACAGAACCCACAGCAATGAGCATGCCAATAAAGTAGTTGGATGTAGGTACAGAGAAAGATAAGCTGAATAGGTCACTAGCCTGGGTTCAACCACCAAATTTCTTTCTATTCTAAATTTTCACAGCAAAGTGATTATATAAACTCAAGTAAATCTCAAGGGGTTGAATAATGACTCACAAGCCAATTGGAATGTTTCCATTTTAGATGTAGTCATTATTTTGGTAATGTCATTGATTGTTTAATTCTGCTAGTTTCTTTAACAGCAAAGGGAAATGGAAACCATTCCTCTAATTGCCAATATGCAGCTTTACACAGAAACCAGTTGAACTGGAATGAAGGCTATGCCCAGCTTTCTTAAAGTTAATGAGGTTTCTCAATCAATCAGCAGTAGTTGCTGAGTGCCTGGTTGAGGGGTGTGCTACTTCAGGTAAACTCTGTTGTTAGATTCTTTTATGTAGAACTATAAGAAGTGCCTCTCAAGAACTAGGAAAATGGGGAAATGAGTTTGCCTTAAGTGACAAACTTTGAAATCAATGCATAAAGCAGCAGTAAGCAAATTTGCCTCAAAGAGATTGAATGGCTCCCCTGGCTAATTGTAACCTGATTGTATGTGTTAATGAATGGAGAAATGAGTATGGGGGTGTTGTGGGGTGGGGGGCCTGGAAAACTAAGGTAGGAAGTGAACAAGCATCTAGAGAGGAATCCAGCCAAGGCAAATCTCATGCAAATTAAACATTGGAATATCTCGACCCTAAGAGCAAATACAAATTTAAAAAAGAATCTTAATTCTCCTGGTTGAAAATAAGAGACTTACTCTCTTCCCTTTTCTTAGAGCATTCACTTTAGAAAGCTGTAAATTCTTAATCTTCTTTTTGAAATGTAAATCTTTTAAAAGTTAAATAAGGCTCTTGACAGTTTAATGGCCAAGCATGACTTTCTCAAGGACCTAGGAACCATTTCTTTGGAAAGAGATTAACAAGGAAGATGGTGCCATTATCTCCTAGTTTTCATGGGAGGATAGAGCCCAACTTCATTGGAAGCTCCTTGCAAGTAGGAGAACAACCTCTGGTCATAAAACTGTAAAGCCAGGGCTGGGGTTGTGGCTCAGCGGTAGAGCGCTGGTCTAGCACATGCACGGTCCAGGTTCGATCCTCAGCACCTTATAAACATAAATGCATTGCATTGTGTACAACTAAAGCAAATAAATAAATATTAAAAAAAAAAAAAAAAAGCCGGGCGCGGTGGCGCACGCCTGTAATCCCAGCACTTTGGGAGGCTGAGGCAGGAGGATCGAGAGTTCAAAGCCAGCCTCAGCAATGGCGAGGCACTTAGCAACTCAGTGAGACCCTGTCTCTAAATAAAATACAAAAAAGGGCTGGGGATGTGACCCAGTGGTCAAGTGCCCCTGAGTTCAATCCCTGGTACCACAAAAAAAAAAAAAACCTGTAAAGCCAGTTAGCTAACATATACACCAATTACAAGTGAAGGTGAAAACAGTGGTAAGTCTCTTACTTGAACAGTAGGTATTCACCTTGAGAACAGGTGGATTGTATCCACTTGTTTTTTTAAAAGGGTAAAATCTTTTTGTAGTCTCTTTAGTGGACTGCCTTTGAGTCACTGTTCATCATTTAATGCTTTTTCAATAACAAAATTGTTTTCTGTCCTTTCTACCTTAATAGTGAAGTTTTCTGAGCTGAAAGGAGATTTTGTTTCTGCTTCCCAACACAACTTCCTTTGCCCTGACTTTATGATCATTCCAAACTTATGATTAAAACTGATTTTTTTCTGAAAAGGTTGTGTCCAGTGCATTAAATACATGCAAAATTTTGATTTGCATGATTATTCCTATTGGAAAATAATAAGCATTTGATTGTATTCTCTATGAGTTTGATTATCCTAAGAACATTCCAAAAGACGAGTTCATTCTTAATATGACATTGATATTACCAATACCAACATGAACTTGATATTCTTAATATCAAATTTCTAAGTTTGTAAGTCTGAGAACTAGTTCTTAGCCTCTGGAGCACTTCCAAGATTAATCCTATTCTATGAGGAGTCTTAATAAACAGGTGACATGCCTTCCCCTAGTAAATTCCTATAAGTGTGCACATTTTCATGCAAGATTTCTTCAACAAGAAGATATTAGGCTGCAAAAACTGTCTTCCTATCAAGAATTGCTCATTGTTTAAAAAAAAAAAAAAGTGTTGTCTGCTCAGGTGTTACTCTTGGTTTTGGACTGAATGGTGGTATTAGGGAGTCTTCAAATATGTTGTGGAATATCTAGCTAATTTATCAAGATAGAAAGAAGCTATATTCTACTAAGAAACAATGAAAACCATTTATTGTGGTGTCCCCTGGCTAACACCTCTAAAACAAAGGCTGAGTGGACAGCAGGTGGATGATATCCCTTCATTTTGACCTTCACATTAGTCTTCACTGTTCCTCAGGCACAACAGTATAGTGTTTTTGTTCTTGTTATTTAAATCAATAATCACACCATTGGCAGAATGCAGTTCTTTGTCATTTATAAAGTTATATTGTACATATCTCTGGAAATTTACTTCCTGAAAATTATTATTGGGTATCCAGATTCTTAGGTAGCTTTGAAAAAGAAAGGAACTCAATATTCTGTGAAATTTCAAGATACCATTGATTATCTGGAGCTGAACTTTTGGCTCAGTAACATTCTTTGATCACTGTTTCTTGACTTGAAGCTCTAAGAAAAAGAAAAATCTCACTTCGGGTTAATCTTTCTGTGTTCGTTTCTCATCCATCCTTTTAATATACCAGCATGACTTTTTCCAGAGCAGTTCATCTTCAGTACATCAGTTTGACTTCATGTAAAATCAAGTCATGGATATAACCTCACCAGCTACCTCACCTATATTATATATTACTTAAGATACAAAGCCACTGAGATTTATATTCATTTGAAGTTTGGGGTACTTGATTTAGATTCAAGAGTATCTTTTTCTCCTACTTTTAAATTATTGTTTCTTTACTAATAATATTTTAGTTTGTGACTTCCTGGTTTTGATATTAGGTTGAAATTTGGTTATTAAACATCTTGGTGATATGTCCTGGGTTAACACTTACTTTTCAAAATTACTATTCATTTTAAAATAAATCAGAAACTGAACATATTTATGAATATAGTGACTAGTATCATCTTAGTCTTGCTCCTAGTTTCTATAATTTATAAGAAAAAAATGCAATAGATGAGTAGGCTGATAATCTCAAAGGCTCACTCTAACCTCTTTCCACAAATGCAAAAAATATATAATCATTGTTCATCATACTCTTCAAAGATTTTTAAAAATGAAAATTTGACAATAGGAAGAATATGGTATAGACTTTCTTCAAAATCTTCCATATGTTTTTAAAATAGAAATTAGGCAGGTTGAGGAAAGAATTTAAATGTTAAAACAATCAATCTACATTTTAAAATCCAACTTAATCAGTACTATATCTATTTCACAAATATACCCACTATATATATATATATATATCACATACATACACACAAATGAATTTTTTCTTTCCTGAATTCCCTATAGTATTTTGTACATTTCTTATGATTGAGATATATATCTGAAATTTCCTTCCCATAGTTTTTCTTTTCTAAATACTAATCTTTTTTTGTTAACTTGTTTTATTTCATCATATGTTGTACAGAATTGGTTACTGAGGTAGCCTTTTGCTTTAGCATAAAAGGTCATAGATTTCATTTAACAAAAATGTATATGCCCGTCTCCACATTCAAACAAACCTACCTAATTTCTAGTTACACTTCAATTGCAATAACTTTTAAAAATAGTGTTAATGATCTATTTTGTCTTGCCCTTTTCAGTACTAATCAAGAATGTGGCTCTTATAATTAAAATATGATCTTTACATTATTACATCATATAATGTGATTTCTTCAAAAAAACTAATAAAATTTTGTGATTTGAAGAAATTCTATTTTTCCATTAATATGTCATTTCATCATATTGTTCTAGAAAGTGTTGGAATGTTACATTCAATCATCAAGATGGTAAGGAAAACTTGGGAATAAATTGAATTCTGCTATATATTAAAATGCAGTGGCACTGAGTGGTAATGAAGGTGGCATGAAAACCTAAAAGACCAAATTATTATTTTATTTTAGTAAACCTGGGACTCAACTGCAAAAATTCAAATATTCATGTCTGATTACTGCAGTTTATTTCTGTGCTGGCTGAGTAAAGTTAGAAAAAGTTCATGGAAATAAAGTGAAGGGGTCTTTCTCAGAACCCAGATATGTGCGAGCTACTGTCAGCTCCAGGGGGTGTAATTCATATCTAGTCACCCTGGACTTGTATATGTATTATATCTTTGTCAGGTAGCCGTACCTGCCTTGAAGAAGAGAAGGTTCTCTCCTCACAAAAGCACCATCAGTACACAGCAGGGTTGGGTTCTTACTCTAGATACATGCTGAAATCTGGTAATACAAAAAGCTAGAATCACCATTTTATTAAATTACAGCTTCACCGAAACTTATATCCCTTATAAAATATGTGGAAATTCAAATGTAATATTTCCTCAAGGAAACTGGTGACTTCAATGAGGATACCATATTTTGAAATGAAATAATAAAAATAATGCATAGCTTTCGCAGCAAAAATATAAATATAAATCCAATGAACTGGTTTGGTTTTTTCCTGGTAGGGTCTGTAATACTTGTTTCTTCATTCAAAGTATAACCAGGAACTTTTAAACATCATGATATTAAATGGGATATGGTTAGATAAAATACAATAATGTAAGAAATAAAGTGAAAACAAAACTAACAATAAAAGCTAGGCATGGTGGTGCACACCTATAATCTCAGCGGCTCAGGAAGCAGAGGCAGGAGTATTATGAGTTCAAAGCCAGCCTCAGCAACTTATCGAGGGCCTAAGCAACTCAGTGAGACCCTGTCTCTAAATAAGATGCTAAGAAGGGTTGGGGGAGTGGCTCAGTGGTTAAGTGCCCCTTGGTTCAATCCCCAGTACCAAAAAAAACAAAAACAAAAACAAAACAAAGACCCAACAACAATAACAACAACAACAAATACTTGTTGTCTGATTTAGAAGATATAGGAAAGGTAGTTTTCTTGTTGTAAACTCCCCAAAATAGGAGAAGGACAGTTATAGATGGAAGGACAGTTACACATGCTTAAAACAGGCAGAATAATATAGGTATGGAAAAAAACCTTGAATAACAGAAAACCAGTAGAAAATTGTCCTGTTGTCAAGATATTTTGGGGGAGCTCATTACAATGATGAAGAATAATGAAGACAGAAGTAAGAAGAAAGAAAAAGTGAGCATAAAATAGTAGCTCCTAAAATAAGGAGAAAAGTAGTTTATGAGTCAGTAAGGTACAGATTAGAAAAAAAGTACGGCTTTCAAAGACTGATGGCTTGAGTTTGCATCCTAGCTCTGATACATATGCAATTAAAAGTTTGGGAGCCACAGAATAATGGTATCCTAAAGATATTTACCTCCCAACCCTGTAAATCTTCATATGTTGTTACATGGCAAAGAGGCATTAAGTTAAGGTAATAGAAGGAAATAAGGCTGCTAATCAGACAACCTTAAAATGGGGAGATTAAACAAGATTGTCTGGGTAGGCTCAGTGCAATCAAAACAGTCTTGAAACATGGAAGAAGGAAGCAGAACAGTGAACATCAGAGTGTTGTGATGTGTGAAAGACATGTGTGAAAGGGTAGAATCCCACACACCAATGTTTCTTTATTACTGTCAGGGAGAACACATACAATATTGGTTAACCAATATACCTTATTTATTTGTTACAAAGAATTAGAGCAAAAATTACATTAGTTTAATATATCTAAATAAAAATATCATTTAAAATCCAAGTTTTGTTTGATATCCACATGTGTGAGGGAAATTTCTGCTTCTTAATGTAGGTTTCAGTATGAATAAGAGAAAACACTGAATGACCATCTCCTAGTTAAATTTTCCCAGATCAATTCTATATACCATAAAGTGGTCTACAACATATAAATCAAAGTACTTATTTGATACACATCTGTCCTTTGATAATCTCTGTCTTGCCTGACAAAATAGTTGCTGAAAATATGAAAGTCTTAAATGAAAGTACATTAATTCTTGAGGATCAGAATGGATGGACCTAGTGCAAGCATTATGGCAAACTCCAGTGAAAGAGGGAAAAAAAAAAAAAGTGAAAACTAGAGCCTGCATATTCGAAGGTGCAGAAGAAACAGTATGATAGACACTTCTTACTATACTGGTAATAATACAATTAATTATAATTCTTTTTTACAGTAGTTTAGAGAGGGAGCCATTCAGAATTTTCTGACTATACCTACCATTTGGTCTCCTCAGGGGTTTTTCTTTCCTCCAGTTTTCTCAACATGCTGCTAAACATTTAGCACAATAAATCTGCAGTTTTTTTGTTTGTTGCTTGAACCTACCATGTAGCCGGTTCTCTGTTTCAAACAGAACCAGATCTAGGATCACAGGACTATCCTTTCCCTCGCTGTCCAAGTACCTTCTGGAGAAGCTGACCCCTCCCCCCTGCTTCCGGGGTTTTCCTGATTGGTCTAAGAAGAAAAGTGGACTTCAGTGATTGGCTCATGCCTGTAGACCTAACCCAATCAGCACATGGCCACATGATTCAGTTTGAAAGGGGAATGGCACCAACTTCCAGCTAATTGTGAGAAGCTTTCTGAATGCATTTCAGGGGGTGGGGGTGGGCAGGAAGCATGCTTGATTTTATATAAGGGATCCCTGAGACCTGTCTCCCTTTTTTCTGGTGTGGACATGGGTGATGTGCATTTCGACTGCTATGAAGGAGAGCAGCCTGAGGAGGAATCCAACACTCAGAGGAAGGCAAAAGCTAGTATACTGAAAAAATAGCCCAAATCTTGGAATTCAACGCACCAAAAGTCTGTCAGGCTTCTGGACTTCAGCCACAAAAGCCAATAAATGTTTTTTACCGATTAAGCCCGTTTGGATTGGAGAGGTACTCAAATCTTATTTGGATTTACATATTTACAACAACAACTTTGGTTCCTTCTCTGATGGGAAGGCCATCGATCCACTTTGGTTGACCTCATAAGAGTGCACTTTCTCCAGGGGCCTCTCAGGGAACATCCTCCTGATGGTCCTCTCAGGGACCATCAGGGAACTCTCAGTTCAGTCACTATATTAAAATGGTGGATTGAAGAATAGGTCAAAGGATTAAAAATGTCTTTAGAAGCCATTCTTTTAGAAAAATCTTTCACTAGTCTCTGCTTATTTGACCTTTAGTTCCAAGTTAATAGAATTATGTATTTATTTCTCATGTTTCCTTTTGCTAATGTAAGCAGAGCTTGAATGTAGTACACAGCCAGGCAATTTGGCCCTACTTTCCTCCAGTTCTTTGTCTGGTAGATCCATATATGGCTTATGTGTAGGGCCTCTAGATTCAGAACATACATATGCCTTCTAGTCCAGAACAATAGTTTAGAAAGCAAGCTATCGGGAGAGAAAAAGAAAATGATAATAGCCTACATCTTTGTCTAAATTAAAAAGTAAAACAAATAAATGGAATAATAAATGTTAATCATTTTAAATATCAAATTTAATTAATTTGAATATCATTAATTAGATTATGAAATTTAGAGTGTATATCATAGTAAATAGAAAAATATGCTCTGTATGTTGTATTAAGTATTTTGGAATTATTGCCCATTAATAATTCAGAATATTTTGAATTAAAGAAATCTACACTAGAGGTAAAATAATTGAGAATTTGTATCTCTCTTTTCAAAAGTTGATTTTTTTTTTACTTTGACCTTAAATCACTATTATTTCAAAATACTTTTGATTTCCAATCCATGTAAATGATAGTTCAGTGGTTTTTCTCTTATAATTGTTTCACCAATACTAAGTTAAGTTACTCTCCAAAAATAAGCTTCTGGGGAAATTATTGACAACTTTCAGGATACTAAGAATTTATTCAGTTACTTTGCCACTGGTCAATGGGCTTGATAGTATCACAGGCTTTACTGCTAGTAATCTTTTGTATTTTATCTCTTGCTTCACAGGTGCCTGCTCATATTTTAAAAATCATTTCCTAAGAAAATAATTAATTGATGAATTCAGAAAATGCCTTCTCCAAGTAGCCTGGATGGATTCTGCAAAGCCACTCAATTCTCTCCTCCTCTGCTACCCTAGTACTCTCTTTGGATCTCTACAGTACAGCATTTACCTCATTTTCTTTTAGCTCTTTATGTAACTGTCTTCTTCAGAGTCTATGATAATCCCCAGTGTTACAGAGTGGAGGCATTAATGCTTAGCACAAAACCTGACTAAGGGGCCATGAAAGCAAGTTTCTTATAACCCTAATTCAATCAAGGTCTTCGAAGGATGTGCTTTGTTTCTGCCATTACTTTAACTAAAACTTAGAAAAAGCAACCTTCCATCTCCTCTTTATATTGCAAATATTTAATTTGTAGAGGTTGAGAGACTGCACTATAGAATTGGACTATCTGCACTCAGATTTTGTATCTACTACTTATTGGCTGAGCAAGTTTGAAGAAATTACTTATTATCTCAGTTCTCAGTTTCTTCAGCTGTAAAATGGGTTCATTAATAAAAATCTACTTTTTGGGAGGTTTGTGAGACTCAAGTGAAAAAAAAATTTTTGTAAGGCTCTAGAAGAGTGCCTGACACATTTAGACGTTTCCACACTGTTGTTGAAGCAATGGTTTTTGAATTTTACAGCAGCTGTTACTCTTATTTTTATTCCTATTAGCTACTGAAATATTTACTCTCAGTGTGATTAGATGTTAAATTTCAAATAATAATGAAATCATATTATGGGAATGAAGGCTGTAAACTTATGGTAGCTTTGGAAAAATTACAGGTAATTTTACTGATGAAAATTAATAGTATCAACAAGAGGCAGTCATGCCAGGATTGTACTTTTATTGTTCATTGTTTACTGTCTTATAGGAAAGCAAGTTTTAAATTTTCAGTTAGTCATCTACTCATTATTTGAATTCATTGGTGTCTGTCTTCAGGGTGTTAGCCTATGAATATCTTATTACACAAACTCTAGAACTTGAAAAAACTACTGAGAGTTATGGGAAAGAATATTAATAATGTTTTGCTATATATTCAAAATGCAGCAAACTTCCCCATGTTCCCATGCATGATAAATCATTGTGGATACAACTGGATTTTGAAAGATTTGGATAATGGACCATTAAAATTATCTACTAAAATGCTAATTATTTTATTCTATTCCCCAAAATCATTCTTTTTTTTTTCTTCCCAATTTCAGTTATTGTAGGTTTGGTGGGCATACATGTAGGTATATGAACACCAAAGAAAATTTTACTTACATATATGACAATGCTTCTAAAAAATCTCAAATATGCAGGTTTAATTATAGTTCTAAAGAATCTCATGTGACTGTTGTCATGGTTTGGATATGAGTTGTCCCCCAAAGCTCACATATGAGACAATGCAAGAAGGTTCAGAGGAGAAATGACTGGGTTGTGAGAGGCTTAACCTAATCGGTGACTTGATCCTCTGATCAGGATTAACTGAGAGGTAACTGAACTCAGGTAGGTTGTGCTGAGGAGGTGGGCATTGGGGGGTGTGCCTCTGGGGTATATATTTTGTTTCTGGCAAGTGGACTCTCTGTCTCTGCTTCCTGATCATCATGTGAGTTGCTTCCCTTCTGCCGCAGTCTTCTGCCATAATGTTCTGCCTCACCTCAAGCCCTGAGGAATGTAGCTGGCCTATGGACTGAGACCTCTGAAACTGTGAGCCCCCAAATAAACTTCTCCTCTTCTAATAATGTGCGGGTCTGGTCTTTTAGTCACACAGTGAAAAAACTGACTAAAACAACTGTATTTACAGCAATTCTTTAATAGTAGTCCTTTGAATTATTGAAGTTGAAAATATTAAAATAGCTGGAACTAGTCGAGGGTGTTCTGTTAACGGTTTACTGTGACTTTGGCTGGACTAAAGAAAAAATGAGCTTATTTTGGAAATGGACCTTCAAACTCCACTCTAATCTCTGTAAACTTTCTAAGTTAGAAAGAAAGAAAAAAAAAAACAAATGTAAGATCAATATGCAGATTCAAGTATGCCAATTGTGAGGGAAAGCAGCTACAAACCAACAAGGGTCTTCTCAGAGATGCACTAAATTAGGTCTGAATTTCATGAGCTTTGGGAAGTACTAATAACCATGACCTTGGGAGTACTTTCCCTGAATTCTGGAGATTATGTGTAAAATGCTTAATTCCTTTTTTTTTTTTTTCCTTTGTAACTATCTCCAATTGCTTTAACGGAATTACATATACTACCTCTAGTATTTTTATTTCATACCTGAAAGTTTTTTCTCAAATTAAAAAGAAAACATCAACCTTTTTGTGTAATGGATCTTTTTCCAATGTGGGCAGTTGCAGGAATAAGGGCAGAGGTAAATGAAGGAGAAAGCAATGATTATCTATCCACCAAAGGAAGGCAGAAAGAAGTGAGACAGGAGTAAGAATTTCATAGAACCTTAGAGAAAAATTAACAAAAAAAAAAATTTTTTTTGATTAGAATGCTCTCCATCTTCTTCTGTACAATGTTGATTTTTAAGCACTAACTAAAGTACATTTTAATGAGTATTTGGCAATATTATTGTTGTTCTGTTTTGTTTTAAATATTATCTGCCAATAAAACATTAATTCTCCATAGGATAGTTCCTTCATTCCATGTATTTTTGAAATCTTTTTATTTTTATAATCAACTTTATTGAGGTATAATTTACAAGTGGTAAACTTCATCCATATAAGCTATATAATTGGTTGAGCTTTGACAAACGTATGCTCCTCTTAAAACAACTGCCCAGAATATTCCTTGTGGCCCCTTGCAATCCATTTCTTCGTCTGTTCCTGGCCCCAGGTAAGCATTTCCACATTTGAAAGAAGTGCTTTCATGCATTGTCATTTCTAATTTCCAACAAATTGGATATTTCAAAGGACTTCTAAAGACTGCTATTTACCTTTGAAGCAAATCCCAATGGAATGTTAGCCAATATGACACAAACACAGGATTAAAAATATGCATGCAGAGGTGGGTTCTCCTCTTTAGCCTCTGCATCACCATGAGACTATTCCCTAAATAGCTACAAAGAAAATGAAAGATCAGTAGAGCAGATCTGGAACCAACCTTTTACTTAAGAGCACAGGCTGACATGGATCAGTAACCCGTAGGCAAGACAGATTGGTACACAGTTATTCCACCAAGTTTTAAGAGGTTTGTTATTCAGCCACCTAAGTGCCAGAAAGTATTTGAACCCTGAAAATGATAGGCACAGGGTCCATACCACACTGCCCTTCTTAGAGGAAATAAGGAGCTATTTTCAGACATGGACGTTAAACTAAACAGTTGGCAGATTAAGTAAAGATCTATAACTCAGGACAGGGTTATGGGTCTGGAATTCAGAGATCTAAAACTTGATAAATCTTTCAGTCTGTGATTTCCTTGTAAGTCTCTTTTAAGTAATGAAATAATAACCACTTAAAAGTCTCTTTTAAGTAATAAAATAATAACCATTTCCTTGAAAATGTTTAAAGTGTGATAGAAATGCAAGTTTTTAAAAAATCTGTTTTGTTTCTTGTTGTATCCTTAGTGCCTAGAACAGTGCCTGGTGTGTGGTAAGTTCTTAGTAAACACTTGTTAAATTGAATTGAATAAATTATTTTAAAACAGTTCCTTCAGTTCATAAATTGCAAATACATAAAATAGGTTCATAATTAGAGATGCAATTAATTTCTATTCTTGACAAGGATAGGGGGGAAAAAGCCAAGGAGGTCACTATTCTTATAACAGCTGGTTTGTATTTGATATACAGAAGGTGTTAATTTCATTTCCTACCCCTAGAACCCACTAATGGTACCCGAACTAATGTTCTGTAAATCCTGATATTAATGTGAAAGTGTCACTGCAGTCCTACATCAGGTTGCTCTTTGGTCCTAAGAGTGTTTTATTAGTAGGGTTTTGATTAGTACTTATTCTGTAGTTTCAATAAGATCTTTATTTATAAAATGCGGATAGTTCAGAAAACAACCAAATGAATATTTGGACTGAAAATTAGTCTACTGCATTAGGAAGAAAACGTCCATTTGTCCTTTTCCTTCACTATTTGCCATAAAGCAAGATAGCCTGGTGATATTCCTCACTTTTAAGACATTTGCATTTAGTTGATTTAGGATTCAGGTCAAGGCTATGGTAAGAGTCTGAATGTAGACAGTTGGTTCCTCACATCAAATCACAGAAAAATTCAAACTAGAGATGCAATTTAACTTGTTCTACTTTCTTTTATAACCTAGTCTGCCTTTTTATCTCAAAACTTCTCTGATGATTTCCTGAGAAAGTTTTTGATAGTGTAATTAAAGGGTTACTTTAGATCCAACCTTTTCTGTTAAAATATTAAACTGGAGTCTTTGAACAATGTTGCATCAGCAATATGAAACCCGCTAACAATCTGGAAGCAATAAATTATACTTAAATATCCTTCATTGTAGTGAGTGCCTCATCTTGTGACAGTTTCATGAGAGTTTTGAGTGAAACTCCTTCTGTCTCAGTTAAGATCTTTTAATAGCTATTCCTAATCCTGAACCATTTCTGGCACCTAATTAATATGTGCTAGCAATGTAATTTAATATATCAGTGTCATTAATGTGTTACAAGTTAGAGACCAAACATAGTAGTGAAAGAAAGGAAGGAAAAGATCAATCTTCTAATTGCTTTTGCTGTATGTGGATTTTCATCATGATTTCTTCATTTTAGTTCTTGAATATCTATTGTATCTGTCCAAAGACCATATGCTTACAGTTCTTTTTTTCTTTTTTACATGCCACATTTTCTTTATTCATTCATCTTTTGATAGATACTTTCATTGATTCCGTATTTTGGCTATTGTGAGTAATGCTTCAATGAACATGGGAGTTCAGATATATCTTTGGCATACTGATTTTAATTCCTTTGGATCAATATCTGGAATTGTGATTACTGTATCATATTTTTAGTTTTCTGAGGAATCTTCATACTGTTTCTCATAATGATTGTACTAATTTCCATTCCCACCAAAAATATGCAGATGTTCACTCTTCTCCACAAGTTTTCTCTTTTTTTCAGTTTATTCTCTTTTTTTCTTCTTCTTTTATTCTAAATTGTTATATATGACAGCAGAATGCACCCAGCTAACCCACTCCTCGGTCTATATCCAAAGGACTTAAAAACAGCATAATACAGGGACACAAGCACATCAATGGTTATAGCAGCACAATTCACAATAGCTAAACTGTGGAACCAATCTAGACACCCTTCAGTAGATGACTGGATAAAGAAAATGTAGTATATATATACAATGGAATATTACTCAGCAATAAAAGAGTATAAAATGATGGTATCCTCAGGTAAATGGATGAAGTTGGAGAATATAATGCTAAGTGAAGTTAGTCAATCTCAGAAATCCAAATGCTGAATGTTTTCTCTGATATAAGGAGGCTGATTTACAGTGGAGTTGGGACGGGGAGCGTAGAAGGATCAGAGGAACACTAGAAAGGCCAATGGGGAGGGAGGGGAAGGGAGAGAGCAAGAGGGTTAAAAAAAAAAAAAAAAAGATGGTAGAATGAGATGGATATCATTACCCTAAGTACATGTATGAAGACATGAATGGTGTGAATATAGTTTGTATACAACCAGAGATATGTAAAATTGTGCTCTATATGCTTACAGTTCTTGATATGTAAAATTATAGATTTGCAGAAAGGAATTAGATAGCAAGAATACAAGTATAATTTATATCCTGTATCCTTAGTCGGATCCAGCACATTACCCTACTTATCAAATCTTACCTAATTTTTATGGTCCTCAGACACCAGAGGAAACCAAAGCAAAATGGAAAGAAGTTAATACTATAGTAGGGACTTTTGAAAGAGAAAAAGTGGTATGAAATGCTCAAATTTCCATGGTATGAAGATGAAACTAAGACTAAAGTGTTGTTGTTGAAGTATTCTTGAAGAAAAGAATAAAATTTAACTGAAACAATTTTTAAGCTCATACTTGCACAAACAAAAATTTGGTAGATGTGATACCCTATATTATGTGCATTTTATGTCTTTCTGTATTATTTAAAAATAATTTAATTTATATAAAATGCCATTGAAAGAAATGATTGACTTGAATTTTGGGTGGTGAAGTATGTTATATTTTAGTGACAATTATCACATGTATGTGTAAAGCAGAAGAAATTAAATGAAAAAAAATTGGGGGAGACTATCTTAACATTGTGCTGTCATTTTTGAGTAATATTTGCTTCCTCATCAAGGTGTTTCAATTATATATCTTGTATTTATTTCCTGTCATTTCATTTCCTTTATTTCTATTGCCTTCATCCATTCTTGCTTTCTTTTAACCTCTACAGCACAACTGGGGTGTTTTTTATCATAAAAAAAAAATAAAAAGCATGAATATTACTTCGATGCCTAACAGCAATCATTGCTCTTAGGATAAAGGCCAAAACTCTTCCTACAGTCCTCAAGGCCCTGGGCTGTCTGCCTCTAGTTCTTCACACTCCACCTACTCTGTTTTTCTTTAAAGATCTGAGAAGAAACCTAGTTCCTTCTTGCCTCAGGGCCTTCATGCATGTCCTACCTTCTGCCTAAAAATACAAGACACACACACACACACACATGCATAGTTTTTATTGTTGAAATTACCAAACATTCATATTAACAATGTGTCTAATTTTATTTCATCCAAAGAACCAACCCAACTCCACCCCATAATTTTGAAGCAAATCCCAGAAATACCATGAAGCACTCGCTAGCTCACACTTCTCCTGAAGATGTCAGCTCAGGGGCCACTTTGCTTCCCTCATTCTTAAGCCATACTAGGTCACATTATACAAATTCCTTGCCCCTGGCAAGTTTGACATTTTAACAATTATTTCAGTGTGCATTACATTTTTGTGTAGTTTTTTAAATAATATGTATCTTGGCCCATAAACTCTATGTTTCATAAGGAGAAATTATATCGATATTGCTCAACATTCTATTTCCTCCATTCACCAGAATGCCTGGCTCAAAGTGAATTATTAATAAATACCCATTGGATTAATTAAGTTCTGGGGATTTCCATAATAAAAGCCCCTGTCTGTGGCTTCTTGCCTGGCATTTTTCATGGTCTTCTGACTGACATCAGAAGATTTCCTGCAGATAGCCTTTTCCCTGGACTCCCTTAGTCTTTTATATAGAGATACTTATCTTCTTTTTGATCTCTTCTGAAGCACCTCATTAAGGTATTATATTTTTTTTAGCAGATCCTGTTGGTTTATTTTAAAAATGAATGCACAAACAAAAATTGTGAGTAATGTAGATCTTGTTAATCCTTTTAATGCTCAAAGGACATGTTTTTTATACATCATAAAACTATTTCCCCTAATGAACAAAACTACTCTGTTATAGAAAATGGTCTGTGGGAAGGTTACATTGATGTAAATGTCTATTTTTTTTATTGTGGTATAACAAACATTCCGATAAAGGGAGTGGAAAGATAACTAGTCAAAATGTTGGTGGACTATCTTAATGTGAAAATGGTTGTTGACAATATTAGTTAATTTTAGATTCTTAATTTTAACTTTTATTCTAAATTTAATCTCAATTTTGCTATTGTCATTTTATTTATATAAACCCCAATATTATTTAAAAAGTTTGAGCAAGAAAAATATATATGAAGAAAAAAATTAAAAGTTCTGGGAAAATTTTGAAAAGGTAAAAATGCTCTCACAAATATGGTATCTCATGTTTCTTAGAATGATTTTATAATTTTTTAGAAGATCAGTATATATATATATATATTTTTTCTTGTTTTTTTGTGGGTGTGTGGTACAGGGGATTGAATTCAGGGACACTTGACCACTGAGCCACATCCCCAGCCCTATTTCTATTTTATTTAGAGACAGGGTCTCCTTGAGTTGCTTAGAGCCTCACTTTTGATGAGGCTGGATTTGAACTCATGATCCTCCTGCCTCAGGCTCCCAACCTGGCTGGATTCGGGCATGCACCACTGTACCTGGCTAAGATGAGCATATTTTGCCAACAGAAAAGTTAGCTTGTTATATATAAACGTTTTTAATAATATGTATTCATTAGATTTTTTATTTTTGCAATATAATTCTATGTAGGAATCTGTTTATCATTCACTTTATCATGCCTATGAATCTATTCAAAATTGTTGCGCAAAATTATAACATCATTTTGGATTAAGAGGTATAATGATGCTTCATTCAGAAAGTGATACTGTTCAAAGAGAGAAAAACTTCAGAGCAATTGAAAGAAAAGCAAATCTATGAAATTGAATACGTTCCCAAATCATAGTGATAAATATTTCATCTGAGAGTTCAAGTGGTTATATGATGGTGATTTTTTTTCTGCCTCAGATGTACTTAAATAGATATTATTGCCCTCATGTCTCCTAATATTTCCTTTCATAAACATGCTTTCCTTTGTCCCTTGTCACCTAGTCACCTTCACCACAAATGCTTTCTATCACTTTGATATGAGATAATTCATCATAAAAATAAAAGACTATATAACCAGTTTCTAAGCCTTCTACTTATTAATTCTGTTTACAAGTAATAATTAAATGGGGAATGAAATATTACCTTTTTTGGCTACATGATCCTAAATCAGAAATAGTTACCATATCTTAAATTACCTTGCCCTCACTGAGTAAATAATCTTACTACGTATTGAAAATTTCTGAGGTAATTTCTCCACATTTCTTCAACATGTGAAATGAAGTGCTTTCTTGCAAAGTCATTCCTAATTTCCATTAAATTGGGTATGTCAAAGCAATTTTGAAGACTACTGTTGACCTTGGTAGACACTGATACTGTATATAATTCAGCTACTTCATTTGTCTAATATGATATGTGCAAAGTGGCTATTCTTCAGAAAATGTTGGCTGAAATGAGAATTTCATTTTTTTTTTAACCTATAGCTGGCAACTAGAGCTCTAACAAAGTCACTTTAGTAATTAATTATATGATTTGGGAAAATCAAGTTTTTTATTTTTAATTCTGCTTACAATTGCACTCTCAGCTGCACAACATAAGACTTATTAAACATGAAACTCCAACTCAGTTTTCTATGTACATTTACATTTATAATAGATGCATTTTAGCATTTGAGAATCTGACCAAATTAAATTAAAGATACAGCACCATCTTATGGATATTTCTATATTTGTAAAATTAGGAAATACAAAAATCTTCTTGAGTTTGGGAATGGAAAAGTTTTATCAATAAAAAAAGTATTATGAGAAGAAAAATGTTGTTATGTGGCTGAGAAAAGAGCTGCAATGCTGAGGAATTCCTGTGTGTACACAGGCAGGTGGACGTGTGTATGTGTGTGACTGTGATGGTGTTGCATAAAGGCACAACAGAGATTTTTTTTTTTCCTTTCAAAATTAAGAATTCTACTAAGAAGGAAAATAAGCAATTGTTATTACAATACAGGTTGTAAAAACATTTGGCCCCAAATACTGTTGAGTCTCTAAAGGATACTGGGACATCACTGAGAATCATCTTGCAATGATGCTATGCAACTGCAAAACTATGGAGAAATGGAATTGTTCTTACCAGCTCTGAGCCCTGCTTCCCAAAGCGTGCAGAGAAATTTGGAGGTGATCAGAAATGCATCTGTTTGCTGAAGCTGTACAGCTAGTAAGAAAGTCTCCTATGTTTATTTAGCTTTTAATTATTTTCATAAGTGACTTGTGCCCATTATCATTGTTCACATTTCAGATACAGATTTTTACATAAAATCTTCCTGAGAGCTGGGGTTGTGGCTCAGCGGCACAGTGCTTGCCTAGCATGTGCAAGGTGCTGGGTTCGATACTCAGCACCACATAAAATAAATAAATAAATGAAGAAACAAAAAGAAAGGAAGGAAGGAAGGAAGGAAGGAAGGAAGGAAGGAAGGTATTGTACAACTAGAACTAAAAACAATAAAAATAAAAATAAAATCTTCCTAACAAATTTCCTTATTGTTTTTATGTAGAGCATATAACCAGTTTAAGAACATTAGAGAAAAGTTGATTGATATGACACCTTAATGAATTATTAAGTGCAGTTACTTACATATGGCTCACATCCTCAACCTTTTCTTCAACTTAGTTACTAGATATGAACTTGAGGCATTATGTGATTTATCCACCCAAACAGAAACACAGACCTATTGGTTCTTAATTTGGGGGAAGTCTTATTATCTATAATAAAATTTGGAGTCCTCTCCTTAGAAAAAATTCCAAGGGTACAATTCATTTTGTGTATAATTTTAAGAGTTTTTAGTTTCCTTAGAGCTCATCTATGCTCTGTATTTTTAAATAGTTTTCTTTTTGTTTTTTGTCCTTTTTTTTAATTCGAAGTTGTATATATGACAGTAGCATGCATTACAGTTCATAATACACATATAGAGCACCTTTTTACATATCACTGTTTGTATACAAAGTATAACATGCATTTCATTTTGTTCATAGTTTTGGTAAGTGAAAATCAGGGACTTAATTATAAAGATATGAACAGTCTTCTTGTAATGGAGAGAATCTAATTTCCACATATGGGCTCTCTCTTTCTCATCCACATTTTCTCCCTCTCTCACACACATATCATCACACACACATACACACACACACTCCCTCAGGAATACACATACATGCACACATCTGCTTCAATTTGGGTTTTAGTCATTTCCCCCACAAATAAATTATATAAAAAGAGCAGTATTGGACTGGGCGTGTGGCTCAGCAGTAGAGCACTTGCCTGGCATGTGTGAAGCACTGGGTTCGATCCTCAGCACCACATAAAATAAATAAATAAAATAAAGGTATTGTGTCCATCCTCAACTAAAAATTATTTTAAAAAGCAGTATTAATAAAATGATTTTTAGATTTATTTTTATGTAGATTATTATTATGTTATTTACTTTAGAGTAAGATGTAAAAATGTGATGTTGGCTACAAACAATACAGATATTTTGGCTTTATCCTTACAGAATAGTACATATTCTAACAGTGCCTGATTAGGAATTATGCTTTATATAATGCAAACTCTTGATTATAAATTTTTTTTCAAATATAGATTCACTACCACTTTAGTAAAACTAAGTTCTTCCTATATGGCCACATTAGTAGAAAAAGAACATCAAGTTGAAAATTCTAACTACAGCATATACATATTTTTATACTCAGTTATCAGATGGGGACAGTACTTTTTAGCTTAATAAGAAATTCAGGGAAATCTCAGATTTATAATAGTGATTTATAATGTTTAAATTCAGATCCAAGACATGATATAAGATGTTCAATGAAAGTTTTCAGATTTTTCAGATTACCAAATGTAAATTATCTTTATGTCAAAAAATAAATTTTGTTTATTAATATTGTAGAACAGTCTTGTTAATTTAGTACAATGCATTTTGAAGGGCAGATTGCATAAAAGTTCATGAAAAATTAGATACCTGATTACCTGAAGTAGGAAAGAAAACATTTTTGGGATCTATATACATAAGTATAACAGGATTCACTGGATTAATTTGTTCAACATAGTTTAATACCTACCTTTACTTTAAATGAGTCTGAGAGAATAATATTTGAGGTGAATAGTTTGAGTAATTCCAGCGTGTTTATTGTGTAATAGTAAAATTAAAGACATGACCTTGAAGAAAAGGGGTTCTCAAATATGGTCCTTCAACCCTTTGGGGACTCTGAGACACTTTCTGGAAAGCTTAAAATATTTAACTATTTTCCTAAGAATGCTAAGACTTTGGTAGTCATTTTCACTGTCATGGCATGGCTCTGATGTCACAGAGGCTGTGGTGGTAAAACTGCTGTGGCCTTAGCAGGAGTGAAGGCAGTAGACCCATATGTGCTAGTAATCATGAGTTCTTCACTGGTGCACACTTACCGCAGAGAGAAAGAAAAAAGAGAGAGAGAGAGAGAAAGAGAAACACACACACACACACACACACACACACACACACACACACACTGCGGGGGAGGGGGAGGGAGGGGGAAGAGAGAGAAAGGCTAGTTTCACTCAGAAATGATCCTGATTAAGCAGTAAAAATTGTTAATTTTGCTAAATCTTGACCCTTGGGTTACTTTAAAAAATATTCTGAGGCACAATGGAATGTATTACATAAAGTGCTTCTGCATAATGAAGCATGATGTGTGTCTCAAGGAGAAGCAACTGTTTGAGTTACAGTTTGAACTAACTGTGGTTTTGTGGGACCCCATTTTTACTTGATGGAAGATCTGACAGACAAATTGTAATTATTCAGACCTGGATATTCTGCAGACATTTTCTCAAAAGCGAATAAAGCAAGCTTGTCACTTGAATGAAAACAACTGACAGTACTGTTGCCAGTGATAAAATTCAAGTTTTCAAGTGAAAATTATAGTTTTGTAAAACTTGTATTTGCAACTGTGAGCTCAATAGTTTCCCAGTACTTAAAGATTTTTTTCTCTCATGAGATTGGTGGCTATTGATAAAAGTGGTTTTTTATGCTGTGTAATAAAATGTGTCCACATTTTGAAAATACATAATCTAGAGAACCAATGTTTTCCAAATGACCAATATATGATATTACAAAACCATGCATAAGTAAAAGATCCATTCAAAGCACAACATACAATAATGGATTTTAAAATACTACCTAACAAGAAAAGTTTACTGATATGGTTTCCATTTTACATTGTACCTAACCTTTAAGAAGCTACCACTGTTGAATTTTGGTGTAATATAAAAGAAGAATATGTGTAATTATATAAAAAGGCTATTAAAATACACCTTTTCCAACTTCATATCTATGAGCAGTCTAGTTTTCTTCATCTACTTGAACTAAGTTAACTGCAGAAACTGCTATGACATTTCAGATGAATCTATTAAGTCAGACATTAAAGAGATTTGTAGAGTGTAAAATAGTTCCACTCTTATCACTCAACATTTTATTTTGGAAAAGCAGTATTTTTAAAATAAAAATAATGTATGGCATGTAACAGGTTTGGTTTTTTTAAGATGAATAAACAGCTATTTCTAAATTTCCCGAGAAGTTTTATTTTTCTAATATGAGAAATATTGATAAATATAATTCACACCAAAAGAAAGTTCATTAGGGTCAGTACTAATTTTCAAGGGTCCAAATGGGTCTTGAGAACAAAAAGTTTGATAACAACTGATGTAGACTAGAGTAATAGTAGATAATAAAAACAAAAAATAATTTTTCTCCTTAAAAGTATGCTTCACTTTAGTTTTCTTTTTTTAAAAAAATATTTATTTATTTGCTTTAGTTGTACACAATGCAACGCATTTATGTTTACATGGTGCTGAGGATCGAACCCGGGCCGTGACATGCTAGGCAAGTGCTCTAACGCTGAGCCACAACCCCAGCCCTAGTTTTATTTTCTTTACTATTATCCTTGAAGTAGTATAAGGTTTTTAAAACAGTAGTAGAATTATCATCTCTTGAGTGAGACTTTTTGAATTCCTGGTCAATCAATGTAATTTTCTGTGTACAGTGTCCTAGTGCAGTTCCTAATATAAAATAGGCACTCAATAGATGTTATTGACTGGCAAAAAAAAAAAAAATGTGTTTAACAACAAAGTCAATATAAGTACAAAAAACTTTGAGAGCTGGAGAGAAAAAGGCTCTGGTAATTTTTTGCTTTATTCATTTATGTGCATAATTCTTATTTTATCCACTGTCACAAAATCCCATAGAGTTTGTGGCTCTATTAACATTTGAAACGCAAACATCCTATCCTGGGCTAAATATCTGTTTCTGTATAGACCATAATAGTCACACACATACACATATCTTGAATCATAGCAAGACTTCCCTCCTGATACTTTGAACACATAAGCTACGATGTGCGTCTCCCTTTATTTCTCTCTTTGCTGTGCAGTCCAACTCACATTTGTTTACTTCCTTCAACTTCTAATGGCATGGAAAATTAAAGGCAGCAGAACTGTAATCAATCACTAATGAATGCACACCGATTTAATAGGAACAGAAGGATGGCAGCTTCTTATCTGATGTCAAACGTTCTTATAAAAAATAGGAAATTTCTGAAATCTGAATGAAATATCACAACCCATGTTTGTTCATTGCTGTGACAAATACCTGACACAAACAAACAGGGGGGGAATTTTTTGTTTTTGTTTATCATCTTAGAAGTGTCAGCCTATGGTGCATTAGGTTCATTACTTTGGGCTTGAGGCAAGGCAGAACATCATGGCAGAAGGGTGTGGAAGAGGAAAGCTGCTCAGCTCATGGCAGACAGGAAACAGAGAGACAAAGGAATCGGCCAGGAAAAAGAAATATCCTTCAAGGATTCTCTCCCAGTGACCCACTTCCTCCACCTAGACCCAACTTCATAAATGTTCCACCACCTCTCCTTGATGCCAGAAAATCATTAACCCATTAGTAGATTAATCCACTCGTGATCAGGGCCTTATGATTTAGCCAACTCTTTTCTTAAAGCCCTACCTCTGAACGATACTGTACTGGGGAACAAGCCTTGAAGGAGCCTATAATCAAGGAGATAGCTAAAGATTGCGGTTAGCTGAGAGCCATAAAAGATGTTCTAGTTTCCACCTGATAGTAATACATTATTCAAAGAATCTTTGTATGCCCGTGAACACTACGTGACGCACCTATAAGCTCGAGCTGTAAGCACGTGTCCTTGTTAAAGCTATATGTATATAACTGGGTGAGTTTAGTTAGTGTGTGTGGGAAGAAGAAGAAGGTGGTGGTTGGAGTTAGAGCGTTTGGAGTGATTGCTGGAGCCGGAGAGAGAAGAAGAATAAAAGACCTTTTTTCATTTTCATCCTGCCTCCGAATTTTCCTGCGGCGTTCGTTGCTCCAAGCGGTTTCCGCTTCAGGCAGCAACAAAGTCTTTAACACAGGAGACTCTGGGGCACACTTCCTATGGAAACCATAACAAGGCGTTAGTTTAGTCTGATGGTTTGAGGCTAATAATCTAGAAATACAAAATCTGAACCATGTAAAACCTGTCAAACAAGGAATAGAATCATTTGCAACTTTATCTACACTGTTTCCATAGTTCTATGATGAAAAGTGACTTTAATGATAAAGCAATTATAATAAAAATAAAACTCTTTGTATTAACTATCTATATGCCAGATCGTCTTTTTTTTTTTTTTTTTTTTTTTTTTTTTGGTACTGGGGATTGAACTCAGTGGCTACTTGACCACTGGGCCACATCCCCAGCCCTTTTTTGTATTTTATTAGAGACAGGGTCTCACTGTGTTACTAAGTGCCTCGCCATTGCTGAGGCTGGCTTTGAACTCACGATCCTCCTGCCTCAGCCTCCCAAAGTGCTGGGATTACAGGTGTGCGCCACTGCGCCCGGCTCAGATCTTCTTTTAATCATTTGCATTATCTTAATCTTCTCAACACTTCTTTGATGTATATGTGTGTGTGTGTGTGTGTGTGTGTGTGTGTGTGTGTGTGTGTACTGCTCATTTACTGGTCAATTTGTACAAATTATCTGCATAGGTTTTCACCCATTACTTGTAAAATGTTGGGGTATAAGAATAGTTCTCTGCTAGGATTCAGATTCTAACTGGCAGAGAAAAGGAAAAAGTAAAGGGAGAAAGGGGGCTTAAAAGAGGCTTTCAAGAGGATTATAAAATGAAAATACTTCCTCATAAGATGTAAATACTCACCTTAGCATTTCAAAACCTTTATTGTTTTTATCTTATATTTGTAAGCACGTATTCCTGTTTTTATTTGGGTGTGACTTTTCCCATATGTATTGCAAAACTTATCCTCCCATTTGATGTGAAAACATTTCTCTCTATAGTAAAGTAATTTTAATTATAATTATACTACAAAAGAGACTGGCCACTTCCAGAACACTTACGGGATATTTTTAGAAAATTTTTTTTCTCTAATACCACAGACCATATATTGTCCTATTAGAGCACAATTAATAGTTTGTGCTTATTTTCTCAGGAGCTATATTTTATTGTTTTTAATCTTTAGAGTAGTGCATAGCTTATAGCAGATGCACCAAAACGTATTAGTGAAAGAATGACTTCATCTTTGACTTGAAAGAATTAATACTTCCTTTTCAGGTCAAATGCACAGATCAATTCTCAACCAGAAGATAGCTCACCTAAAGGTATTCAGGTCCCACACCTGTTTCCTTAAAAACTATTGTTAAAGCACATTTTATATTTTATTTTAGTACTGTGCATTCATCTTTCCTTAGCATTCGAGGTGTTTCATTAAAAGCAGTATAACCTCAATTTGTTTTCATACTCAGCTTTACAAAAGTAAAAATGAATCACTGAGTAAGTTCAAGAATATTGTGTGTATTTTTGAAATAGTACAAATCAAAGTCTTATGTTGGGCATTATTTAATCAATTACTCCTGAGCACCAACCAATTAATATTGTTTGAAATAATGTGAAAAGTAAATATATAAGGTATACATGTTGCAAGAACATTAGCACAAAATTTAAAACTTTATTTAAAATTATTATAACTGATTTCTATTAATAGGTCTTCATTTCAGGTTCCTTTGTTTCAACCATTCCTTAATTTGAAGAAAGTAAAGAAGGATTTCCCAGAGTCCCATCTTTGGTCCCCATTCTCATTCTGAACACATAATTTCTGTACCTTATCATTCACATCTATAACTTCAACCACCACCAATATGTTGATGATTGTTTTTATCCAGATTTGCATGGCAGGTTTGCATTTCCAACTATGTGTAGGATTTCTCTGACATGTTGCATCAGCTCCTCAAAGATTTGATGCTTCTCCAAACCTATTTGTCTTCTACAAGTCCATATTTCATCTATTATTAATCAAGTTACTATATACTGGGGAGCATAGACTATCTAACCTTCAGCCTTCCCCAGCTCCTCATAAATAAACTGTTAACTTCTCTGTCAATCTCTTAAGCATTCCTCCTCCTCTTGTTCCCTGTTTTGAATACAAGCCTTCATTGACCCCCCCCCCCCCCCATATTTCTTCACTAATCTCTCGGTAACTTGCCCCTGGCTTCACTGGCTCTCACATCGCTCCAGACTGACTCTTAACATTTACAGAGCACAGTATGTCTTACCTTACTTAGAACCCTTATATGGACTCCCATTTTCTGCACGGTATGGTTTAAATTCCAAGGCTTGACTTTCAAGGTCCATTCTTGCCTATTTACTGGTCTCATCTCCCACATTTTCATATGGATCCATCACTTCAGACCAGTTTACTTGCAGTTCTCAAAATATGGCAAATAATTTACTCCCTTGCAAATGCTGTCTCCTGTCTATAGAGCCTTTACCTCAACAGTTTTGAATTGCTGCTCAAGACATGTCAAGAATCCTGGAAATTCTCCCCTTTTGTCTCCTGAAGGAGCTATTTCTTCAATGTATTACCATTATCTCCCCAGTTATTAAAACAAGCATTAGATTGCAATCTACTGATTATTTAAAATATTTTTTCTCATTTGTCATTCCTCTTTAGTTGTAGATGGACACACTATTTTAATTTTTTTTAATGTGGTGCTAAGGATCAAACCCAGTGCCTCACACATGTTAGGCAAGCACTCTACCACTGAGCCACAACACCAGCCCTCATTTGTCATTCCTTAACCTGCAGACTTCTTAAGAACAGTTGTCTTGTTCTGCTAGCTACAGTAGTATGTCTTCAATGTATGTTAGTTTCTTAAGCAATATGTTTAACTAATGAAAACCCTTAAACATTCTCTTTATTGTCTTTTGAATATTTAAATGATACCTCTTTTTTAAAAAAAAGTTTTAGTTGTAAATGGACATAATACTTTTATTTATCTATTTATTTATTATGTGGTGCTGAGGATTGAACCCAGTGCTGCACACATGCCGTGAGCGCTCTTCCACTGAGCCACAACCCCAAATCCTCAAATTATACCTCTTAAACTATTTTTATCTTCCTGGAGAATACTCTATGTTATTTTTTTTTTTGGGGGGGGGAGGGTACCAGGGATTGAACCCAGGGGCACTTGGCCACTGAGCCACATCCCCAGTCCTATTTTGTATTTTTTTAGAGACAGAGTCTCACTGAGTTGCTTAGTGCCTTGCTTTTGTTGAGGCTGGCTTTGAACTTGTGATCCTGATGTTTAAGCCTCCCGAGCCATTGGGATTACAGGCACGTACCACTGCATCCAGCTCTATGTGTTATTTTAAAAATTATTATACGATTTCCCATGGGGTTCTCAAGGTTTGGAGAGTTTTGGTTTGTAACCACTTTTTAAAAATTATGCTCTCATCTTTTTATATTAAAAAAATTTTAGTTCCATATAGATACAATAGCTTTATTTTTATTTATTTAGTTTTTATGTGGTATTGAGGATCAAATCCAGGGCCTCCTGCATGCAAGGCAAGAGCTCTACCACTGAGCTACAACCCCAGGCCTGTAACCATTTTTGATAGGAAGAAAAAAATAAGCTGACACATCAAGTAGTAGTGATTAATAAGAGACTGAAAATATACCTTCAGTTGGAAAGAAAAGGAAGAACAATGAAGTAAATAAAATATATTTAAGTTGTATTTTTATGTCCCTAGGAATTAAATTCTTATTTTAATTATCACTATAATAAACATATTTAATATACTGACTGTTACCAAGGCAAATGGCAATAGAAAAGGCCACTATTTGGAACTAAGGAACTATGTTGAATCCCTGTTCCACTAGTTGAGAGTTCAGTAACCCCAGGTTCCTTATCTGTACAATGGAACTAAAAATAAATAACAGATAATGTGTGTAAAGAGCTTAGTGCAAAATCTGGCACAAAGGGCAATAGTAATAATAGTATTACTTGAGTTGGACGGTTACTTTGATGACATTATTAGATAAATAATTTCGCAGAGCTTCGCAAGCTAATAAGTATTAGATATTTGGACCTAAATGAATAAGATTGCCATTTATTGTTTACCTTGCCATAAATAAAACACTGTCTTTAAATACATGGGTTTTGAGATTTCCCTTCCTTGGCAGTTGGCCATCAGCTTGGTGCCAGGCCTCAGGTGAAGACCTTTTTTTCACTATGGGATCAGTTAAGCACTGACATAAGTAAGGCTCTCCAAGAGTAACTTTCTCATCTTTTCCCATCTAGAGAGAATGTCAGCCAAAGCGGAAGGAAAGCCTCTCTCTTGTGTACCTAACTACAAAAGTGGCCGGAAAAAGCTAAAACTCCTATTTGGCCAAGTGTCAGAGCAGCTCAGAGCTGGTGGTGAATTTTCATCACCTCTCTACTAGCGCAGCCTCGGCATACTCTGCTGTGCGATGCATGCGCTTTACTTATTTTCCCCTCCTGTCAGGGCTAAGGACACAAGTAATAGAATCTCAAAAAGAAACTGCTATGTGGTTCTGGCACTAAGAAATCTGCGCAGAAAAGGCAGGCTTCAGGTGCAGCTACAAGACGCCCACTTGAGGCCAGAAACGACAGCGACTGTGTGTTGTGTGCCCCAGTCCACCTCCATCTCGGCCAAAGGCTAACAGCGCTGAACACCCGGCAGGCGCTCAAATATTTGTTGAATGTCCACACTATACAACCTGTTTTGAGTCAATCGTATCCCACCCAGAAAATAATCGAGCTGTGTTTGAGCCGAATCGGTGTCATTTCGCAACTATAAAATCTATCTTGCTCATTCGTCTGCAGAAATTAAAGAGTTTTAAAAAGCCCCCTTTCCTCTCTTCTTTTTCTGTACATGCCCCTGACTTTTATAATTTGCACTTCAACTGGGCACCGAACAGCAACAGAGAACGGCGAGAGACTTTTCAATCTCATCGAAACTATATTTCTAAGTGAATGGTCCAGGTCTCACTTTTTTGAGCCCGGGTTCAACTCTGGGCATCAGGATCAGATCAGAGAGTTGCCCTCCCCGCCCCCAATCCCACTTCAACCTCCTCAGAAAGCTTGCGACAGGGCGTGTAGAAAGGTGAAGGGTGGTGGGGTCACAGCAGTCCTTGCAGCCGCAGGTGGGCGCTCACCTAGCTACGCCAGGCAGCCACTCCCTTTGCAAACTGTGCCTTTGCAAACTGTGCTCCAAGGGACCCTGACACCTGGGCCCGGGCCGCGGCGGCGGCACGCGCACGCGCACTCCGCGGCCCCGCGCCCGCTCCTCAACATTCCATTCCACGTGTTGCTTGTTGTAGGCGCCACAGGTTCCCCACCTGCGTCCGGGCGTGCGGCCGCTCTGCTTTTGGGCTCTGAGGGACCACAGGGCCGGCGGGTTCCCGGCTGGCCAAGCAATTCCCGAGGAGCTAAGGCTCACCCACAACGCTAACTCCGCCTATTCAATCCCGGCGGCTCCCCTTCTCCCCCCTCCCGGTCCTCCTCCGGCTCCTGCCCGCCCCTTTCGCCCTGGTGGTAGGAAACACTCCTGTATCTAACTCGACGTGTCCGGAAAGCCCTGGCCAGTTTCCCTTTCGCTCTGCGGCCGCCGCTGCCAGCCCCGCGGCTCCCTCGGACCCGCGGGTGCAGCTGCGGGGGGTGAGACGACTGGGGGCGGCGATCCAAGCAGCGGGGTCCCCCGAGAACCATGCTGGACCCGTCTTCCAGCGAAGAGGAGTCGGACGAGGGGCTGGAAGAGGAGACCCGCGATGTGCTGGTGGCGGCCGGCGGCTCCCAGCGAGCGCCGCCGGCCCCGGCTCGGGAAGGGCGGCGGGACGCGCCGGGGCGCTCGGGCGGCGGCGGCGCGGCCAGACCGGTAAGCCCGAGCCCCTCTGTGCTCAGCGAGGGGCGAGACGAACCCGAAAGGCAGTTGGACGAGGAGCAGGAGCGCAGGATCCGCCTGCAGCTCTACGTCTTCGTGGTGAGGTGCATCGCTTACCCCTTCAACGCCAAGCAGCCCACTGACATGGCCCGGAGGCAGCAGAAGGTGAGTTGCGGGACTGGGTGCCTCCTGCCGCCACTTCTTCCCGGGGTTTTCTCTCGGGAGAGCTCCAGGGCACCTGCTACCGTCCTCTACAAACGGCAGGATATACTATATTTTTGTTAGTCTTTGGGGACAAGGGAATCTTTGGGGGCAAGACGGTGCTTTCGTCTACTGGGTATGAGGCTGCAACGGATACATCTCCCTCTGGCCCGCGCTGGCAGGAGCCGACAGCTTCACCACCCGTGAGACCGAGACAGACGGACCAACCGTGGCCGCCCTGCAGTAGTTGCACCTGAGCTGGCTGGGCTGTGGTCGGATTAGAATGCAACTCCCATCAACTTCAATTTCTACCTGCAGTGGTGCATTCCTGTCCACCTAGCCTGGAGTGGTGTTGCTGAAACTGGGCTTTGCTGTGGGTCAGAATGAGTGCGTAGCTAGGTGAAACAGGTGGATTCTGAGCGCTCTTCTGTTAGGTAGAGAGATCTTCACTAGGGGGAAGGGGTAGAAATTTTCCTTGGTGAATAAAAAACAAAGTTAAATTTATAAGTTACCTGTGTTGCCATACGGCCAGGACATCAAATGCAAACACCGTAGAGGGTACAGCTTTGTAGAGTGGCTGTGGGTAAGTAATTCCTGGTCTGGACAGGCCTACTGAAACCCACTATTGATGAAAAATAACGGATCGGTGCAATTGCTTTGTTTTTGGCTTTCTCCCAACAAAGAGAAGGAGTTTGTGTCAGGAGAAATGTTTGCCAACTTGAGTTTTGAAACAAGACCCCAGGGGTCTGATGCTTTATGCAGACAAAGGTAATGACTCCAGTTGCCATAATTGGATAAATGTTTACAATAGAAACTGTCTAGGAAATCTTTTTAATAGAATGCTGAATCTGGAAGGTTTTGTAAAATTCTGTTAACAGTTCCTTTAGTTTGTGGCAAGAGCTGGAGAACCAGAGAGATTGTAGTTTGCTCAAGGCATACCTAGATGCACAGACCTTTGTTAAAAATTTTCTGAAGTAGTAAATTCAGAATGTGAAGCATTTCTCTGAGGAATTTGAACATCCTCTGAATTGACTTTTGAAATATAACTGTAGCTGGGAGTAAATGAAGTCTCCCCACCCCTTACTAACACTCCCCCACCTTCTCCCCAAACACTCTGAGCCCCATTAACCCAACCTGTTTTTTATTGAGCTATGATAAATGTAAAATGCTGTACATGTTTAGTGGATACAACTCATTGAGTTTTGGGATAAGTATACACCTGTGAAACTCCCTGTAATTAACAATACTGTACTACATAGAATTTTCTAAGAGGGTAGATCTTATGTTAACTGTTCTTCGAAACTTTTACAAACAGGCACAAACTGCTGGGTATACACCCGCAATCTCAGCAACTCAGAAATCTAAGGCAGGAAGATTGCAAATTCAAGGCCGACCTGAGAAATTGAGTGAGACAATATCAAAATAAATAAATAAATAAATAAAAAACGGCTGGGACTTAGCACAGTGGTCAGTCTTCCTGGGTTCAGTACCCAATACCGTGTGGAGAACTCACAAAATGAACAGCTTCTTTGGATTTCTTTACTTTTTTAGTGTTTTATGGGTGCTCCTCAATAGCTAAAAGCTAATCACATAGATCCTTCAGGTAACCCAACCCTTTAGGGAGTTCACAGACAGAGCTTTAGAGATCTTAAGATCCTCTAAGCCTGCTGCTCATGTTGGAGGAGAGAAGTAAATCAGAGTAACTTTCCCAGACCAAACCACTTGGCAAAACACGAGCCACCATTCCTCAGGTCAGGGTTGAATGCCTGGTGTTTTTGTGAGCCTGCTACTCCACTCCTAGATGAGACTGTATGTCCTCATTTGTTGCTTAAGTTGAGTGTGTTCCCAGGTACTCACCCGTTGCATCTTCTCAACTCTAGGTCAAACAGCTGCCTACTTCAGTAGTAATTAAGTATAGTTTTCACATTTATGTTGTAGTACCAGCCCATACATAGTATTGGAGAGTCAACCAGTGTCCAATTTTACCTTTTGTATTGCACTTAAGCTTGTTTTTAGTGTGTTTAAGTCCAAAAACAATGTTTAGTAGAATCGAGTCTGTTTCTGTTTGGGACATTATGCTTGAAGATGCTTTTGCAAAAAGTCACTTACTAGTAGTTGACTTGGACTGTGAGTACTTTTGCTTTTGCAAAAAGTCACTTACTAGTAGTTGACTTGGACTGTGAGTACTTGTTGCATTTTGTTAATGGAGACTCTCCCTTAGTTGTTCACATAGTGCAGATCTCTCTGACTCCTGTTCAAATAGAATGTTTGTTCTCCAGAAATTATTTGAATTGGCAACCAGGTGCATTCACAGTACTACTGAGAGACTATTGATATAACCTTATCCAGGGATTACCAAAAATAACTCCAAACTTCAAAAAAAACCAAAGTGCCACATATATTCTATGCAAAAATATTTGAGTGCTTAGAAATATTTGTTTCCTAAATGTTGAGACTATCAAGCACAATCAGATGAACTTTTATGAATTTTTAAATTTTTATTAAGGGGAAGGCCATATAGCAATGCAAGGATTGTATTCAAAACTTATTCAAAAGGCCCCTCCACTTTCTTTTTTTCTTTTTACAAGGCATGCTGCTTGCTAAAGGGAGCTGGAGCAATTCTTGGCAGTCAGGTTTCCTCCGAGGACAAAATGAAATGGGAATTTAACTATGTTCATGTGAATTTGATGCACAAGCCAATAATTAATGCCAAAAACTTACTTTAAATCTTGAATTATACAGTTGGGTTACATAAAAGACATAACAGGATAATTGCAAAATCACTAATCCATTGTATATTTTTATTCTGTATCTGGAAGTCATCAGACATCCAGTAAAAAGATTTAATAGCTTAAATTGTTGTCATTGAAATGCATATTGCTGCTTACTCACTTCTCCCAACTTGGAGAATGTGGAGACTCAGAAACTGAGATCTGAAAGGGTCCTCATTTTTTAAGTGAAGAAAATTAATCACAGAGAGAAGAGCTTTACCCTGGAGACCAGGACTCAGGAATCTCATCAAAGTCCTTTTATTGTAGGGCTGGATGGCTTTATGAACAAGAGCTGAGCCACAGTTTTATTTTATTTTATTTTTTACTTGACTAAAATGGCCCACAAAGCTAGTAAGAGTTGGGTCCAGAAACTGTTTGAGAGCTTAATATCATTAAATACAAAGTTAACTAAAAATATGTATTCTTTTGCTTTTGGCTAGGGTATTTAAACTTGGAAGAGTATGAGTTGTCATCTTGTGCTGGTCATGCCCTCAGATTCTCTCTCCATCCTGGGGTGAATATGTGATAGGTAATGTGAGAGCACCATATGGTGGTGACACTGCCCAAGTGAACATATCCAGGGCTGCATGCATGATAGGAGTATGAAGTCACAGCCATCACAAACTGTTTTCAGTGGTAAATAGTGCTTGAGCCCCAGTGCTTATTTTATTTATTTTCCTTGATTAACTTTGTGCCATCAGAGTGCTAACAATTATGAAGTTTGCAAGACTCTAGATCATTGGTAAAGATGGGATTAGTGTTGAAACAAGAACAACAATATCACAGCCAAGTGTACCATGTATACTTAATAAAGGCAATTAGTGAGATCATTAAGAACCTGGGGGAAGAAAATAAAAGGGTCCTTGGTGGTTAAAAGGTAGGACACTATGATAAGCAAAATGGTCAACATAGAAGGGGTTAAGAATATTCTCTTACAGAGGTATGTTTGCCAGTTGCCAGTCTGAATTCAAAACCACATTGAAGGTGCATGTAACTTAAAGTGATGATAAGTTAGTAGTCACAAACTTACAGACCCTATTCTCTTTTCATTATTTTTTGTTTTTATTAGTAAAAGTGATGTTGGAAAAGAGCCAACTATTAATTTTTTAACTAGAAAAAATGAAGAGGGAATTAAAAAGATTAACATGTCTCCTTATACCTTTCCATATGGTTCCCATGCCCATGTTCCTTGCATTTCTATGTGTATTGCCATTGTAATCACAGGAAATGTGCCTTATTAAGTAAACCACTTTATATAATGACTCCTACCACTTTGCATAATTTTCCTTGATAATTCTAAGTTTGAGAAGTATATACAAATAGTACTGTGAAGCTGTAGAAAAATTTCTTAGGTAAAATTGATCTGCAGGAAAGCATTAGGCAAAATAGTATTGAGTAAAAATATGCAGTATTTTTTTTTTGCCTTCAATTCTCTCATCTGAATATTGTAAAGGAGGAGCATCAATAATCTGAAAAATCTAAAATCTTTCAAAATCTGAAACTATCTGAATGTTGACAAGTGGAAAATTCCAGGCCCGACCTCATCTGACAAGTCACAGTCAAAACACAGGCACACTAAAAATATTATATAAAATTACCTTTATGTCTATAAGGTATAAATGAAACAAATGAATTTTATGTCTAGACTTGGGTCCCATTTCCAAGATACTTTTTTTTTGGTACCAGGGTTGAACCCAGGGGTGCTTAAACCCTGAGCCACATCCCCAGCCATTTTTATTTTATTTTCAGTTTGAGACAATGTTTTGCCAACTTTCTTATGGCCTGGCTAAGTTGCTGAGGCTGGCTTTGTTGCCATCCTCCTGCCTCAGCTGCCCAAGCTGCTGCGATCATAGGTATATTCCACTATACCTGACTTTACAATATTACCTATATACAAATATTACAAAAAAAAAAAAAAAATCTGAAACATGTCTGGTCCCACCAAGCATTTCAGATAAGAGATATTCAGCCTGTTCAGTAAAGTCACACCTTTCTCTCACTTTGGAAATAGTAGTCCCCCACAAGTCGTCTGACTACTCAGGTTACTCCCACACTCAGGAGCTCAGGGAAAGAGCTAACTTCATAATAAATGAGCTACAGATTTGCAAAGGCTGGCGTCACTTTTCTTACAGCCATTGTACCTGAGTGGTATGTTGCCTTACCTTTGAAGCTTAAAACACATCTGTGACCTGGTGCTGAATATTATTAGCATAGCACACGGCACATAAGAACTTAGTACATGTTTGTTAGGATACACGCAAGCCTCAGATTTAGTTCATGCCTCAAAGAATTAGTGAAGTTATAGGGTAGAGGAAAGATAATGTAAAGGCAAAATAAAAAAAAAATGTCTTTCACTCTCTGGAAACCAGCCTTCCTAAAAGATGTTTTGAGACCTCCAGGGCTCACACTATCCTCCTAAAGAAAACCATAAAAATGGACATCCCTATTGGTATGGAACTGATGACTTCAAATAAATCTTCCCACTGTCAGTACCAGACCTCAGAGGCAAGAAAGCAGCATTGAAATCCCACAGTATGCCTTTTTTTGCCTGCAGGTTTCCAGCCAACCTGGTAGTAGTCTAAAAAGCCACACTCTGAGGGAGCTAGGATCATTTATTCTCTGATAAGGGAATACCTTATCCTCTTGGGAATGACTCTGAAGCCAGGGGTTAAAGAAAGACCTCAGGCAGGACTTAAAATGATGTCTCAGAGAAAGATGCTTCTTGCTTCACCTGATTTGTCTAACCCTCCACAGGTGTCCCAAGACCACAGCACCTAGTTTGGTGAAATGAGTTGTGCTAAATGAGAACTCAAATGGATTACGTGATATTGCTGTTTGCTTCTTTAGTTCAAAAATGAAATTAGCTGTTGTTTTGATATATGATGACTATTTATAAAGTGAAATAAAATATTAAAATTGTGTGTTCTCTTTCTTTTTGTTTTGTTTTAAATGGAAACAGCTTCATTTTGGAGTCTCCTGAGATAAACAACACAGTTTGTAGGTCATTAAAGACATTCAAAACAAAAGTGATTAAGTTGACGGCCAGGTGATAAAGTATGGGAATTTGGAGTGGAAAATCCTACCACTTATTATAACCTATGAAGCAGGCTACTTTTGAGTTGTGGTGCTACTTATATGCATTTCACATTAATCGAGACCTTATAAAGTGATTAGGAAGTAAGAGGTGGATTACATACCCACAATGCTATTTCAGTTTTTAGGCAGGAAAATAACTAATGATGGTAAAAAGTGAACGTATCTTTGGGACAAATGACATATTCCCTAGAATTTGAAGAGTAGGTAGGCATCACATTGTGGAATTGTTCTCCCAAATCTCTTAACATTTTATGATCACTATATTCAGGTTGCCTAAAGGTTTTTATATGATTTCCTTTCTTAAGAAAAATTATGATTCTTATCTTTGGCTGCATGTTAGAACCACCTGGAGAGCTTTTAAAAATCCCATTATCCAGGTTATACCACCAACTAATTAAATCAGTCTCTGGGGGTATAATCTTAGTTTCCCAGGTGATTTCAATGTACAGCCAAGGTTGAAAACCACTGTTTTAAAGAGAAGCTACAGGAAAAAAAATGGCTTATTTTCATCTAGGCAAGGAGAAAGTGTTTGCAATAATGAGTGCGACTACTGAGCAATTAAATGGTTGTTCCATACTAAGGAAAAGGCAATAGTGATATTCTAAGCAAGGAACAAAAAAAGGACATCTAAGTAATAATCTAGAGTTCCTTGAGTTAGGATGGAGGGAGTCCTGTGCATATGTATTTAGATTTTTAAAAGGTGCCTTAATTAGGTGATAAGCTGGAGGCTGTTAAATTACATTAGCACTTGTAATTCATTCATTATAAGAGCAGGGATAGATCACTGCATTAGCAATGGCAGAAAATAAACAGTGGATGCTGAGCATGAGTGGAGCTTTCCATTCCAAACTGAACTGGGAGGGAGAACACAGTGAAATCTGTCAGAACTGACACTAATGCCCAACCAAAGAGTCACTTTCACAGAGGTCTTATAGGAGCTGTAGTGGACAGAGTGTTTCCTCTGTGTATGCATTATTAATGCTTATAGGTTTTTCAAAAAGTAAACTTTAAGCTGGACACTATGGTGTATGTGGCTTGGGAGGCTAATATCAGGAGGATCGCAAGTTTGAGGCCATCCTCAGGAATGTAGCAAGAATCTTGGTGATAAAGCATCCCTAGATTCAATCCCCAATGCCAGAAAACAAAACAACATTGGAAGGCATTCCTAAGTAATTGTCTTATTCAGTAAAATTCTTAAAATTATTTAAAGATTTATCTGTGAACATTTTGATATTTTTCTGCCATCTTCAAAATTCTAGCACTCATTATTATGTGGACAGTACAGGAAAAGTCCTTGATTCCTCAAATTGCATTATTAGATTAATCACTGATTTGTGCTTGGGAGCTTTCTACTTTGGAAAGCATCATTATTCTCTGCTTTGCTTCTAGAAACTTTAAGACATCAGTTTGTAAGTATTATGGCTTGAATATCTTCATTTTTATAACCTTCAAGTTGGTG
Organism: Tamias sibiricus; assembly: GCA_025594165.1. Classification (NCBI taxonomy): domain Eukaryota; kingdom Metazoa; phylum Chordata; class Mammalia; order Rodentia; family Sciuridae; genus Tamias; species Tamias sibiricus. The sequence continues at coordinate 121,168,632 of CM046664.1, read as the reverse complement.
ATGAATTTTTACAATGGAAGTGTTATTGGGGCAAAGGGCCTGGGTGATTTAAAGCTGTCTTTACCAATCTAACAGCTGAGATAAGATGTAATTTGATCCTTTGTGATTGCTTGTGAGGATGAATGTGTGTGTGTGGTCTAATGTCCTTTTCCAATATTTCTATTGACATTTTGGTTTTGCCTATTAATCACTAATATATGAAGGATAGTATTCGTTTGTGGAGGATATTTCTGTAATCTGCCTTTCATTTGGTTTTTAGATACATTTTAATTGGTCTTTCCTTAATAACTTCTTATTTCTCATTTATGCTCTTAGACAATAATCAATTACTCATCTGGAATGAAAGTTTAAGGTGAGGTGTTGAATTTACTTTTTCTCACAAACAGCTATGCAGTTGTTGCAGTCTAATTTTTTTAAGCTTTAAGACCAAATTAATTATGTTGTTTCCTTCATAAATTCACTTGTCAACTATTTATTGAGCCAATAATATGTGTGTTGTACACTAACCAGTGTTCTAAGGATATAGCACAGAGAATAAACACAAAACAAATTCTTTCATGGGCTCATGTTCAGTAATTTATATGTAGTTTGTATGTGTGTGTTTTTCCTTACATGTCTTTCTGAGTTACCTAATTGAATACATTAATCTAATTTTTTGTTATGAACCATATCATGTAATTTCGTAGTATAATATTGACTTATGATAATGGTATGATACTAATTTCTTATGGGATTAATTCACTTTTCTGTATCAAAAATTCCTTCCTTTCATTATCATTCTCTTTCTTATCCCCCTTTAAAAAATACTGCACCAGGACAGAATATTTGCTCAGCCTCTTTTTTTTTTTTTTTTTTTTTTTTTTTTTTTGTGGTACCGGGGATTGAACTCAGGGGCACTTGACCACTGGGTCACATCCCCAGACCTTTTTTGTATTTTATTTAGAGACAGGGTCTCGCTGAGTTGCCAAGTGCCTCACCATTGCTGAGGCTGGCTTTGAACTCGCAATCCTCCTGCCTCAGCCTCCCAAAGTGCTGGGATTACAGGCGTGCGCCACCGCGCCCGGCTCAGCCTCTTTTTTTTCCTGCACTCTTTCATTGTATGAACACACATCATTTCTTTGGGCCCTGGTACTTCATTTGTTAAGTGATCATCACAGAATTCCTATTATGATTGCATGAGATGATGTGTATAATTTTCTTGGTGTTGTGCCTACTGCATGCATATACTTCACTTTAAATGCTCTCACTTTTAGTTGTCAATTTAAATGCCTGTTTGGAAAACAATGGCATTTTTACTATATCCAGTCTTCTAGGAGCATAGCATATCACTTAACTTAGTCAAGCCTCTTATGTTTGGGTAATGTTTTGTAATTTTCATTATGTTGACCCCTTGCATTTATAATCTAGGTTATTTAAAAGTACATTTTGTTCCTATTGTGACATATCATTTCCTGTATTGTTTATTCAGTTATGGATAAATGGGAAACTTTTGTTGCATTATAATTATACATCATTGTGGGGTTTATTATACCATTTTTGTACATGGACATAACTTGATCATTCCCATTCCTTGTACCTTCCTTTCCCTTCCATCCTCCCCCCTCCCCATCCACTTGTTCTACTCTACTGATCTCTTTCCTATTATTATTATTTTAATTGGTGCATTATGTATAAAAATATACATATTGTTTATTTTAATTGGAGCATTATATATAATATATTTTATGTAATTTTCAGAATTCATTGTGTATATTCCTACTCATACATAGCAGAATTTGGTAGATTTCATTCCCAATACTTCCCTATGCCCTTCCCTCCATACCCACATCCCCTTCTTCTTTATTAGTCCTTCATTTTCATGAGATTCCCCCCCTCATTTGTTTTTTTTTTTGGTTTTTTTTTTTTTTTTTTGGCTCTCTTGCCTCCCCCCACCAACTTCCACATATGAGAGAAAACATTTGGTCCTTGATTTTCTGAGTCTGACTTATTACACTTAGCATGATATGAAAACTCTGAAATTTTTTATTTTTTATTTTTGGTTCTAACTGTTCATCTTGATTGTACACAGTTAACTGTTTTGTTTAGCATTGATCTTTCTTGATTTTCTGATAGGGAGTTGAATCATGTGCTGATAGGGGTGGCTTTATCTGGTCCTATCCACTATCCATACCTTCCTTTGTTTTATGTCACTACTCATTAGAATGTCCAGAACAATATTTGTACTTGTTACCAACACCCTTGTCTTGGTCTAAGCTTTATTGGGGAATGTTTTTAGTACTTTACCAGTGAACATATTGTTGGTTAGGATTTAGGATGGGTATTTTCATCATTAAATAATTATATTTTTATTGTATTAATAGGATAAAAAACAGGAGTTTGATGTTGAATGTTATCAAATTTCCTTTCTCCATCAAATGAAGTGATTGATTGCTTAGTTTTGTTAGTGTGTCCATATTAGATTATTGGGTTTCCTGTTACTAAGCCATATTTGCATTTTCAAGATAATTTCTACCTGATTGACTTTTTTTTTACACACCTTTGATTTTTTAGTTCCCCATGCTTTTATTTCTTCTTTTTTATACTGATAGTCATAAGAGAAAGATTTATTACTTTCTGTTTTGGACTGTTGTCATCATCACAGGTTTGGTTTTAAGAAACAATGATATTAAGTGAGAAACAGTTTACTTTTATCTTTGTTCTTGAAGAGTGTATAGCTACTTGTATTTTGGGAAAAATTTACTTATTATTTACATCCAGAACTTAGTTTATATTTTTTTATTTTATTTTACCTTAGTTTATTAGAATTCCTTCTTATTTCAGGTAAAAAGATGTGATAATTGAATGATTTCAGAAAATCAATCATATTTTCAAGTTTATTAACAAATTTAACTTATTTTCCCAATATCTTTTACATTGATTACAAGTCTCATCTTAGAGTATATTCTCCCTTTTGAAAATCTTCACTAGATTTGCCAGATCCTCTTGTTTGCAGAAATATACCTGTTTATAAATTCTACTGTTTCAATAATCAGTAGTCTCTGTCTGAATTCTTTTTTCTTTTTAAGGAGGCTTAGGGAAGGGGAATCATTAAAGTATATTTTTTTCATCTGACTTCTTGGTTAGGATTATTATATTCTGCTTTGTTATAAGATGATGAAAATAGAGCTATGAATTTATCTCAATACAGTTTGGCATCAGCTCATATTTTATTATGAAACTTATTTTTAATGAAATATTCAATCCTTTCAGATTTTTTCTTTTTCCTTGAGCCAGATAGTTAATCAAAAGAGTACTTTAAACATTTCAAGTATTTGAGGATTTTTGTTTTCTTTTTATTAATAGATTTTACATTTTATGTTGACAGAGAATGTGGTTTACTGACTATTTTTAGTGTTGTAGTATATAATTAGTTTTAAGTTTTCCAGCACAAATCAGTGTGGATTCTGTTATTGGGATTAAAGTTTGCTATATGTCCAATAAATAGCATTATTACAGTAATCATTCCTATATTTTTGTCTTTGTCATAAACTATTCTACATAGTATATTAATTTATTTTGCATTTCTAGTCATATCTAACTCATGAATTTTGATGTCAGCCTCAGCAGTGTCCAGTTACATAAGTATAAACTTACTAAGAAGTAATTCCCTTTGAGTCATTTTATGTCTCTATTAGACAAGGACTCTACTTGGTTGAGACTTAAGACTGAAACTTCTTTTGTTTGGAGATGTTTATCAGACATAAATATCCATATTACATACACACCCATATTCACCTACATATGCACATTTAAGCATGTAAATACATGTATATTATCTACATATGCATCTACATGTGTATGTGTATAGATACATTTTTGGATATTCTGTATTAAGTAAGATTATTTTATACATTTTTTGCCTAATCTTTGCTTTAATAAGGGGATTTGAAACGTTTAATTAGTCATCACGAATGTCTAATTTTATTTTTTTCCCATTTGTTTACTGTTTTCTGTGTCCTTTGGATTTTGTTTTATTTCATTTTCCACATGGACACTCTTTGTTACCTTCTGAATATACAGGGTGTGCCAGGCACAGTGGGTGTGTGCATATTACTTTCTACTAAGATCAGTCCTGGGGGCTCTGGCTGCCTGTGTTTCAAGGCACTTGGCTCTCTCTTCCGGAGCTAGAGACCTGTGGAATGACACAGTACCAGCCTTCCCCTGCCGGACTCAGGGCTATACTTACTCTTGTGATTCAAAGGGCAAAGCACATGTGTCTTAAGAGGCTACATTTCCAATTTTATTCCTGGTTTACAAACTTAGTAGACATTACTTTGGAAACTGGGTTATAGTTTTATCTTTAGTCTACAGTGTTGTTGCCCTTTTGAAAATATATATAAATTTCTGGATCTACATGAATTTTCTTTATTAGAAAGTAGGGAAAAAAGAAATTCTGCTACGATGAAACTTGGATTCTTACTACTTCAAATTAAGGGAAATGTATTCCAAATTGTATTTAAGGAGATGAGTGTTAATTTGGTTCTCTCAAAAAAAAAATTAAAACTCAAAATACTGTTTTAGCTAAGTGTTTAAGAAGTGCTGAATATCATCAAAGAATTCTGAAATGTAACAAGACAACTCAAGCCTCCAAGCATGAAGCTTTCATTTTTTTTAATTAGAAGAGTTGTCTGTATTCCTGATCAGTAGTAAGCAAGGGATTGAGATGAAGGCCATTCTTATTCTCACATCCTTGCTTCAACTAGACCCAGTCTGTTTTTACATATTTTATATAATGAGCTTCTATTTAAGGTTTTCTCAAAAGAAATAAAACTTCCTATTTATTTATAATGAAGTTCATCATTTTATAAAAATATACCTATGAAATGACAAAGGTGGAGTCCAAAATGTCCAAGTAATTATGAAAAATTAGTTGTTATTCAGATATATCATACCATAAGAAATTTCCATAGAGTTTGATCACCAGATCTTGAATCCTATGCTTTGAACTTGACTTTTCCCCCTTCATTTTTTATCTCCTTACAACTGTTGAAGAGATAAGTGATTTGGGGGAATACAGCTTAATTCAGCATAGACCTTACTACAAGTGCCTGAAATGTAATAGGTGAGTTGAATTTATAATCCTTCAAATAAATAGAGGTGATAAAGCCAATTGTTTGGTGCTCAGGGGATGAATGGGTACCAGAGTTAAATTTGAGGATTGTCCTATGGATGGTCATTGTCAGCCATGACCTTGGATGAGGTGGCCTACGAAAAGAGCTATGTCTCAAGAAGATTTGAACAACTGGCCCTGAAGAACTACAGGATTTAAGACAGGGGAGAAGGTTGAAATGACAAAGGAAATGGAGAAGTAACAACCAGACTTAAGAAAACTGGGATGGTCTGTGTCACAGAAGCTGTTGAAAGAGCTACTTAGCAGAGGGAGTAGAAAATGATGTCAGGTGCTGCTGAGAGATAGGCTAGCTAAGGTAGATTTAACAGGATGGAGTTGACCCCAACGTTAGAGACTCTAGAAACCCATTTTAGGTTTAATTTCACACAACCCACTTTTTCACATATTGACATTCTTAGACTGTATGTATTTTGTGTGCTGAATTCAGCCTTTCTTACTTTAGCTGGTGAACAGCTTGAGTTTTTACTTTGTAGCTTTCCCACCCAACAATTAAGCTTCAGCAGTGTTGCTCTTTGTATAGACTTTTTTTTGGGGAAACTAATGTAGTCACATAACTATGTAGTTTCCATATATATATATTATATATATATATAATGTATGTATATAAATGTATATATATGTATATATATATATATATATAAACCTCCATGTGTATTTGTTATGTTTTTGTTTTATAAAAGTGAATTGAGAAATGATAAGCATACCTTTCAAATGTGGTGTAGAGACAAAGACCATGAAGTATGCTGCCCATAGTGACTCTTCAACATCAATGGGGTACTTACTAAGTTTGGTTGTTTTCATTTCAATTGCAAATGAAAAAAGCAAACTTAAAGTACTTATGCAAATGATGGCATACATAACTTAAAAGAGAAATGAAACCAGGTTGTAATATATATTTTAGCTCAGTAGTTATGTATCTCTCCCCTCCTGAATTGTTTCTTTTCTGACTTTCCCGTTTTCAATCTTGTATGTTGTTGTGGGAACCCTATCTGTTGGATACTAGGGCTCTGCCATTTCTTGTCCTTTCTGAATTGCTGCTCCTCATCTATAGAAAGCAAGTCTTGTGAAACAGTACTCACTTTAGCAAATGCTGTGAATTTTTACATAATCTGTTATGTAACAAATTCCTGAAAAGCACCTGGTACAGTGCCTGGCATGATGTAGATGCTCACAGAATTTCCTGTTTTAATCTTCTAATAATTAACAGGAAAAAAATTCACTCTATAAAGCATTTTTAATTTTGTCAACAAATACTGAGCAATATTTGCACAGCTGTTTGTACAGCATAATTTTAGGTATTAAAGTATAGGTGTGGACTGGAAGCCCCTTTGAAGCTGATCCTCTGGTAGAGGAGATGAGTAATCAACAGATACATGTGTATACATTCTTATTAAGGGGTAGTGATGGTGGGAGGACCTGCTATCAGCTATTTCAGGTAGAGTGCCTGGGTACACCTCACAGAGGAGCAAATAGCTGTTGAGCAAGACTTAAGAGAAGGGTTGAGCTGCTTGGAGATGGGAGGGAGTGAGGAAAGTATTCAAGCTGGCTTTACCAACAAGTACAAAATGCCTTGAGGTGGAATAGATCTAGTTTTCTTATAAAGAATAGCAAAGAGGTCCTGGATGACTAGAGTAGTGTGCACAAGGGGGAGGAGGGAAAAAATGTCTGGCAGGATGACAGTGACTAGCTTATGGAAGTTCTTCAGGCTGTAGTAAACATGCTCAGCATTTAAGTGTGGTGATAAGCCACCAGAAATTTTTGAACAGGTGAGGGAAATGATCTGATTAAGATTTGAAAAGACCTTTTACTCTGATCTGAGAGTATATAGTGCCAATGTGTAGAACTACTTTGGGGGATCCTGTTTACTTGAAATTTAAGTCACGCCCTCTAGTGGACATAAGCGGAAGCAGGAAGACCAGTTGGGCTTTGCCAGTACAGGTTTGAATAGGGTGATAGCTAGAGGTGATATAGAATATAGGCAGAGGATTCACTCAGTATTATCTAGTAAGTTCGTAAGTACCTTATAGTGAACCTTAGGGCAAAACTGCTATTTTGAGATGATATAATGGCTAAATATATTTAAGCAGTTAAAAAAATACTTCTGGGTGGTGAAAAGTCTGAGCCATACAGAATGTACATCAAAAAGCAGCAGTCCCCTGCCCCACTCTTACCCATTTAAACTTTTAACTATTTGCTTCACTCCATTTTAAATATTATTGTTTTTCATTGTTCTAGCTAATACTTCAAAAATTGAAATAAGAGGGAAAAGCTACCTTTCTTCATTTTTTAGACTTTAACCATCATTCCAACAAGCTGTGTCTGGGAGAGGAGGTTGGCTCACTCACACAAGTATCTGGCTCCCCTTTCTTCTACTTGGAGTATGGTTATTTTCATTTGCTGATTTTTGCTTTCCCCTTCTTACAAGCTGCAGAATTTTCAGTTGTTACGTGGTAATTGACCTTTCTCACCTTCCCCGTCTCTCCTCTTCACTAGCAATGGGACTGAGCATAATTGTCCATTGAGTATGTGGGTCAGTTCAGCTTTGTTATTCCTCCCACATTAAAATAAGCCCAGGTCCCTTGAGATCATTAGTCTTAAGAAATTTGTAGAAGTAATGTCTTACAGAATCTGTTCTTACAGAATTCAGAAGATGGGCTAGAGACTGCTGAGATGTCTCTCAGAGTAAAAGTGAGTCTTTCCAGAATAGGACCAAGTAGTGGCTTAAATGATTGTCCCAAAGACTTATCAGTAGCTGACTGAGGTCAGTAAGGATCCTGTATTTGTCCCAGCTTTTCTTGCAGCTAGATGTATCCAAGAGACTAAATTCAGCCCAGTGGATATAAATGAGAATGACGTGTGCAACCTACGAGCCATCCCTGAAGGAGGTGAGGGAACATATCCTCCCTCCTCTCTTTTCTCTTTCTACTGGCTGGAGTATCAGTGTGGCAGGAATTAGAATAGCCATTTAGACAGGCAAGGGTTGTTATTTGTTGAGGACAGCAGAGCAACAAGTTAGAAGGAGCCTGGGATCCTGACAGCTTTGCAGAGGAGTGCTGCTACCCAGTTCAGACTTCTGTGTGAGAGAAAGTGAATGTCTCTCCTGTTTAAGCTAATTTGTTTAATTTTCCTTCTTCTGTAGGCATGATGTCCATACTTTCCTGCTGAGTGTTAGTTGCCTATTATTTGAGTCTTTTTCCCTCCTTTCATCTTGCTCCATTTCCAGTCCTAGGTAAGATACTTGATGTTTGACCTTTCTTTGCAGCTGCTGGTGGCTACATGACATAAGTTTGGAGTATGGACAGGAGACAGACATTGGTAGCTTTTCTTTTGCCATCATCCCTTGATGTTCAGAGTCAGTGCAGTCTTGTTGGGGCTGTAGCAACTATCTTGTGACTGTGAGGAAAATACTCAGGGAATTTCTGAGATAATGGCTCAGACACATGAGCCAAACTATTGCCAACAGCACCTGCATGCAGACATTTTTCTGGGAGGAAAATAATCTCCCAAGGTTGACGATTTATTTTCTGTCCTGTAACCATTATTATGTCATCTGCACTTTAAGTTGTTTTGAGTTTCTTTTCATGCATTCTTGTTTTTTTTTTCCCCCCTTACCCACCCATGTCCCTTCATTGCCAAATTACAAATCAGCAGTTCTCAATAGGGATAGTAATACTCCCTTGTAGACATTGAAGAAAAACATTTTGGAGAGAGTTTTTGGTTTTCCCAGTGAATGGAGCTTGGTACTGGTATTTAATGGATAGAGTCAGGATTCTAGAAATCTTGAAAAGCACAAAGAAGAATGGTGCTTCATCCTATATGATACTCAATATCCTGCTAAACTTTTATATAATTAAAGGCCTATGATTATTTGAGCCTCACATATAATTCTTTTTGAAATATAGAGTTTCTTTTGTATTGTTTAAAACACAGAATTTTTTTTTTTTTGACATCTGGGCAAATTGAAGGAATACTCAACTTTATTTTGTTAGGAACTCTCTTAAATTGCTCACCATTTTGGAAAATAATGTCACTAACAGCAAGAATGCTTGTGATATTTGTTTTCCCAGTACAGGATGCTGTGTCGAGCCTTCATTTTCAGTTGTCACATTCTCCTTGATTTTATGGATATATACAAAAAACTATTTAGCCCTTATTTCAAAATGTCAGAAATAAAGAATAGTGTTGACAACATTCTGTAAAATATTGCCTGACTTCCCTACACCCAGACGTATTCATTATGTTAGTGGGTATGCACACCTAGTTTGTCTTTTAGACTGGTTATGTCTAAGCATTTGTGTACTGAAACATGCTGTTTCAATTATTTTATTGTTTATTTCTATTCCAGTTATGAATATTTCTCTGTTTTTGAGAGTATCTGTGCAGATAATAAAGCCTTGCTATACAGTTCATTTCTGGTTGGCCAAAAGGGTTATTATTTATCTATTTTTAAAGGGGTAGTAAGTAACCTGTTAGAATTCAGCAGGGAATAACTGTCCCATTCCAAGTAACAATACAGAGAGTTGGGCAGGACTTGGGGGAACCTGTGAAGGAGGGGGAAGCAGTCAGAGATTAAACATGGAGGTAAACCCTTACTTCCTGCAGCCAAAGTAGGCACAAGGAAGGACCTGCGGCCAGAACTGGGTGGAAGTTTCCACTGTGGAAGTGGATGACTAACAGAGCTGTGGGTTCCATGAGGAATCCAGTTACTGTCAAACCCTGTGTGACAGGGAAGGAGCCAATGGAATAAATCTCCTATCTTGATCTTCTCTGCCTCTGATTTTGTGCAGGTACCTCCCCAAAAGGGAAAACCAAAGAGAACCTGACAACTATAGGTTGTTATTTACTGGTCTCCCAAGGCACAGAGCAGGAGAGAGTGGATCTGGAGGGCAGAGAGGGAATACCCAGGACATGGAAAGTCATGTTTTACTGGGTTTGAGGATCACTGTTCCAGAGGACAGCATTAATCTCTCTGCTTTTGTCTTTTTCCCCAGATATGACCTTCCTGTGGCTGCCTTTTGTCTTGCTCTAATCTGAACCAGTATTTGGACAGATGCTAAGAGTCATCATTCTTCCTCCATAATTCTTTTGAATTGAAATCACTGCTTTCTGATTCTCTCATTCTGTTTGAACCTTTTCCCATGCACCTTTGTAAGAAAGAGTATGTGATAAATTTTCTGATTCCACGCAGGTCTGAACTCTTCTTTATCTTGCTAGGGAAATTGGCAAGGCATAGAATTCTGGGTTGGACTCATCTTCCTCTGAACCTTGAAGGCATGATACCGCCCTGTCTTCCAGCATCCAGTGTTGCTGATGAAAAGTCTGAAGTCTGGATTCATTTATTTTTTAAATGACCCATTTCTTCTTTTCTCAAGCACTTTTAATATTTTTGTCTTTGGGTATTCTAAAATATAAAATAATTCTTTTAGCTATTTTTTTGTGTTTTAAAATATGTACAAGGAGTTTCTTGGTTATATCTGAAGATAGGACCATATCCTTCAACTCTGGGATGTTCTTTCACTCCTTGGGAACTTGGGATGAGGGGCAGTTTGAAGGGAAAGGATGTGTTTGTTGTTCTTTAGAGTGAGACACCTCCTTGAAATCATCATACTATTTTTATTAGAACACATTACAAATCCCAGAATGATCTGCTTGGATGAATTTTCTAATGACATTGTTAAAATTGTTGTTAACAAACAAGTATTTTCACCTCTTCTTGATTTGACTTTAGGCACATGGACTAATATAGTTTGCTTTGGAGAATCAAAGATCATTGCAACAGTATGTTCATATTATCTAGGTAATTAAAATATTCCTTATTTAATGTTTTGTTTTTCTTTTTGACTTAGTAGTTTTATTTTTTACTCCCCTGTGTAATAATGGAGCCATTGACTCGAATAAGATCCATAGATTCTAAAATGACCTTGAGGGGCTAGGGCTGTGACTCAGCAGTAGAGTGCTCCTCTAGCATCTGTGAGGCCCTGGGTTCAATTCTCAGCACCACATAAATAAAATAAAGGAAGCCGGGCGCGGTGGCGCACGCCTGTAATCCCAGCACTTTGGGAGGCTGAGGCAGGAGGATTGCGAGTTCAAAGCCAGCCTCAGCCATGGCGAGGCACTTAGCAACTCAGTGAGACCCTGTCTCTAATAAAATACAAAAAAGGGCTGGGGATGGGGCCCAGTGGTCGAAGGCCCCTGAGTTCAATCCCTGGTACCAAAAAATAAATAAATAAATAAATAAAATAAAATAAAATAAAATAAAGGAATTGTAACCTCCTACAACTAAAAAAAAAAATTTACAAAAAAATAAAATGACCTTGATATGATCAGAATGTAAACAGCTGGCTGGAGAAAGGAATAAAAACAAAAAAAAAAAAAAAACTTCTTGCTCATCATAGCAATGTGTTTTTGCCTAGAGGCATTAATCAGATATTGTATGCATTAGGATAAGAAGAAAAACTGAAAGCTTTTCATACAATTATCCAATTTTTTTAAACATATGAACCCCATGTTTAATCAATCATTTACAAAGCTTTGTCAGAATTCTTTGGTATATTATTTTTTAAAGCAGTGTAAACATTCAGTTAAGCCCAGTCAAACTGAAAAATCTTCAGCAGTTTTAGGAACAAAAGAATAATGGAGGAATAATGGAATTGGGAGTATATTTTGAAAAACAACTTTTGAGGTGTGTGCTAAGGTCAGAGAGAAGCCTGATTTCCATGAGAAACTTGTGGGCAGAAGTTGTCCAGTTCTTTTTATGTGCGCGGCCCTCAGGCCCTGCTCCCTGACCATATCAATTTGTAATGGCCTTAGTAGGTAGTACCATCTGTGTTTGTTCCCCCAAGAGCCAAATGCATGACAATGAGAACATTTTAACTTTTTATGAAGTGGCTTCTTTTATTCTCATTAAAGACAGTTCTCTTTGGCATATTTTTAAAAAATACTATACTTTTTACTTGTTTTTTCCCCTCACCAGGGACCTCACGGGGGCCCTGACTATTTTCATTCATTTCAGAATTACATATTGCTGTCCAGAGACCTCACAGCAGAATAGTCTTAGTATCATCAGGAAAATATATAGTTGAAAATGTCAAGCATACATAATGTGCCTGAAATATTAATGCTTATCAGTTTCTAAAATGTCGTTCTTCGGAGAAGGAAGGTTGAAAAGTAAGTGATAAAGCACATGTGCCTTTTGAAAGACATGAGTAGGATTCAGTGGCGCTTTTAGGTTGTAGGAGTTTAATCCCATCTTATTTCCATTTCTGTATTTTCTCAGAGACTATCCGCAGCCTGAACAAGGTCATACAGTTTGCTCATGATGGTGTCTGAATTTTGAACTCTGGCTCCTGACTCCATGTCCCTGGGTCTTTGCCTCAAGGGTTTTCCAAGGTCTTTTTTTTTTTTTTTTTTTTTTTTTTTTGCTAATTAAGAACTAGTTTTTTTTGTGACAAAAGCTCTTGCTTAAAATTGTTTACACTAATTTGGTAGTGTGTGGGCATGTCACAGGACAAATCCTGTAACCCCCACAGCAGTGCTGTACACAGTCTAAGTCTGGCATACGTGACTGGGTATTTTCCATCTTGAGTGTCATCTTCAACCATAATTTTATGAAGGGGGCTATTTAGAATTGTTTGAAAAGCTGTTTGAATAGGTAATCTTAAAATATTGGGAAATGTTAAAATGTGATTGGACTTGTGAATTCTCATAAACTGCACTACAGTCTCAAAGCTAAGGAAATTATTGATCTTGTTGTAGGCTTTTGCCCTGGACTCTGGTTAGGAACAGTTATCTCTATTTAACAAATAACTCAACTTGAAAGTCTTCTACTTTTACAGTTTTTACTCTCTTTTGTTTCTTTATTCCTTGTATATCTTCAGAGTTGTCTTTTATGTTTGTGAACACAGAATAACATATGCCTGTAGTAAAGTACTTGGAAAGTTCAGAAACAGAGAAAAACAGAGGGGGAGATGGTTGTACTCTGACCAGTGGTAACAGTGAGTGCCAAGCAGTTGGGCCTTTATCACTGTTGTTTCCAAGGTTTTTCCTCCATCGATCATGCCATGAATTCAGTTTTCTGCCTTGCTTTCTTTTCTACCACTTAGTGTAATACACCAAATATTTTACCACTCAGAAAACTCTTGCAATGCTTTCTTTTTTAAGAATTTTTCCTTCATAGGTAAAAGTATATGTTAGAGAAAGGGACTGAAAAATTTGGCTATTTACCTCCAATGAATTGTAGATTGGAATTCAATTTCAAAACACAGATAAAGGACCCTCCCATTCATACTATAATCACATCCAAAAGAATGCATCCAAATATTTAATTTTTCTATATTCTATATTTCTATATTCTTCCCTCTTATACACATTGCATAATATACTTAACATTTGTACTGTGGAGACCATCTCCATGTATCTTATGGGGAGATGAGGGGCAGATTTCACATTTTTAGACTGGTAATAGCCAGTTAAAGAGTGTGCACAGTTTGAGAATTATAGCACATATTGAATCATCATTCTGTAGAACAACAGTGCTGATATATATAATCCTGTAAATAGTTGTAAGAATACTCATCTCACTGCAGCCTTGTAAATTTTGGGTAGTCTTAAAAATATGTCTTTATAAAGTCAGGTTTTATTTTTTTTTTTTTAACAAATCTTACGTAGTACTTACTGTGCCCTATAAGAAATTGTTTGACATCTTTCTATATTTGATAGTACACAAGTGAAATCTTATTTCACTTTGTTTTTACTTTTTTTATGTTAAAATGTAGGACAAATGCCCAACTTTTCACATTTTTTTTTTAGCTTGTAAGTGGGATCCATTATCATGAGGGCTCTTATGTGGCAGGTGGGAGTCAAGATTTCATGGTTGGGGGTGTGTGAGAACCCTGGAAATAGAGATTAGTAGGTCCAGGAAGATTGGCAGATTTTCGTGGTAATTCAGTAGTGAAGGGAATGAGAGCATAAAGGGGCCAAGAGGGAGAAGAAAGAAGGACCATTAGAGAGGTTTAAGAAACAGATGGAGAAGCAAACACATAGGAACTGAATAAGGAGAATGTAGAGATTATTCTTAGGGTCTTACTAGTGCCACCAAAGGATGGGGATGCCATCGCCAAGATGGTAAATAGAGGGGAAGAAAGGTTTTGGAGATATGCAGTAAGGCTTATGTGGGCTCTGAACAAAAGCATGTTTAGTAGTAGTTTAAGCCTCTGGACTTTGTTTCCAAGACTGGGTTGGTGGCTCATTGTACCATCATGCAGCAGCTCCCGTGTTTTCCTGGTCTTCATCCCTAGCAGGAGATGTTTACCTTCCTGGTTGCAACTCCCTGCAGGTGAGGTGTCTATACCAGGCTGAAGGAAGGGGGAAGGGGCCAAGGACTCTCCTGGGACACTTTCTTCTGGAAAGGAGTACCTCTCCACATCAGTTCTGTCTGTGTCTTATAGTCGAACAGCAGCTATTAGGGAAGGCTGGGCTGTTAGTATTTTTCCTACCTGGCTCTGTCCTGGAGGGAAAGAGAGAAGGGCTTTGAAATGGCAGTTAAGCCACCAAGTGTGCCCACAAGGGCAAAGATAATTTAATTTTGGCCATGTTTGTGGAGGAGACTGTTATGCAATGAAAAATCGTGCTTTCAATTCAGAATTTGTCAGAGCTTGAGAGATAGGTGAAGTCCAGATTTGCTTCATATCCAGTCTTATATTTAAAGGATTTCGAAATTGTAGGGTTTGCCTCCTATTTCCATGACTTCTCTTGGTCCCTAAATTTCATTCATTGGCTCTCATGCCACTTTCTTGTATCAGGACCACAGCTTCCACCTCCAGCCACAAGGGCAGACTCCATGGCATCCCATCATTCTGGTTCAATTTGACACTTTTTTAAAAAAATTAAATTTTTGGATGCATTCTTTTGGATGTGATTATGGTATGAATGGGAGGGTCATTTATCTGAGTTTTGAAATTGAATTCCAATCTACAGTTCATTGGGGGTAAATAGCCAAATTTTTCAGTCCCTTTCTCTAACATATATTTTTACCTATGAAGGAATGGATTGGTCAGGACTGAATAAATTAATGTGTGGTTAGTATCTCTCACTTTCAGTGGCTGCTCCCTTCCCTCCTTCTTTCAGCACTGACTTTCAGGCAAATTACTGCCAAGGAGTACTACCACCACCACTGAGGAAATGATCCCTCCTGGAAATTAGCAGCCTCTTTCTCTAGTGTCTTGCTTTCTTTTCCATCAGTGTCCCCCTCTTGCCCTGCCCACAGCAGATGGGGATCAAAGTCACACCTAAAAAGCTTTCAGACTCTACTACAAACTGCTTCCTCCCCAGGCAGAAAGGCTTTCAAGTAATTTGAAGCCTTTTATAGGTTATATTTGTATGGGTTATATTTTCATATATATCAAGTCAGTAAACATTATCTAATTCTTTTGAGTCCTACACAGATATAATGATGTCCCTTTGTTCTGGGAGTTTCAAGGACACGAGTCCTTTTTGAATTAGACTAAGTGGTGTCTGACAGTTGCAGTGTTGAAGCAGTGTTTTCCCGTTGGAGAGCAGGAGAGCATCCATGTTCCCCAGGGTCACTTCACCGTTCTGTGTACACCAAACACTTAGGTAGCACAATATAGCCTTAAGTGTTTTTTTGTAGAACCTTTTGCTCTGTGCACATACTTGAGGCTGGATGTCTGTCATTGTTTATGCACACTATTTATCTGTAGCAGTAATAAGCATTAGCCTCGAGGATGCTCATGGAAGTCTCTCTTGTCCTTGCATGTGCGTGGCACACTCTGTTCTGGCACAGCTGAATGGTGCGCTGCTTGGTGTGCCATTAGGTGATGTTCTGTAGAAAGCATGAAGCACGGATGGTGTTTTCATCTTGACACCTTAATGGCTCAGGTTTCTCTTGACTGCTTTTTCTGTTTACCACCCCCCCACCCCGCTTCATTGTCATATGCTGTGAGGAGAGCACTGGTGAAAGCAAGGCTGGCCCTTCTGGCTGTCCTAGGACATTGTCTCACAAGTGACTGTAGCCTGGAGCCTGGTGGTGGTTATGAATTGTAGTAGGCTCCTTGAAGGAACTGCAGGGCTAAGTTTTCCACCAGTGACTCCTGATAGCACAAGGAGCCTCTGGGGCTTTGCTTGGGCTCCAGATGAATGTTTGCAGAGCCCTGAAACCTTGTCACAGTCCATGCTCCTCTAACTCTTTCCTTGCCTTTCCTTTTCCCACATCCCTTTTCTTGTTCTTACCTGCCCTGTCTTCTGCCATTTCCTCTACCCCAGCCTAATTCCCCTGAGAAGGATTTTCTATGAATAGTGCAGATCATATGGCATGATAGATGCTCACTTTCAAGATTTTAATTGAATGCAGTTACATAAAAGTGCATTCATTTGTGAATCTTTTAAGGTAGGGGTATATTAGAATTTAGTTGAGAAAACAGCCATCACCAAATAGTTTAATAGAGGGAATTTAATGTGAAAAATTAACTACAAAGATATTTAAAAATCCTGAAGAGCAAATAGGAATCTTGTGCAATGCAGAGGTTACCAGCTGCAGGAAGCCTTTTCCAGCCATGGGATAAAGGGACAAAGGGAGGAATAGATGTCATCTGAGCCAAGCAAAGGACTGACTGGCAGGAGCATAACCTAGGCTCCAGGGCCACTTGGTAGTAATTGGATCCACGAGTGGGTGGCAGATAGGTGGCTGGAATAATGGGGGAGATGTGGCTCCTTTTGGAGTTGCCACATGAAGCAAAGGATTTGGGTGAGAAATGCCTAGACCTTCTCCTCATTTGTCCTGCTGCTGGTCTCTCACCAGCCTATTGAAATCAGGAGCAGCTATGACAGGAGGCTGGGAACTGTCATTTGCAGAATTAGGCATGTGAAGGGGAAGGCCAGGAACAGAAGGGAGAACACACAAGCAAAGACTTAGCACATAGATAAGTGTCTTTCCTTAAATGTTTCTAAGGATTTTAGTCCTAGCACAAGTCATATCCTGAATGCACTTTCTACTGTTTTCATTAATTTTTTTTAAAAAAATTTAGTTGTAGATGGACACAATATTTTTATTTATTTTTTGTGGTGCTGAGGATCGAACCCAGTGCCTCACACATGCAGACACTCTACCACTGAGCCACAGCCCCAGGCCCCATTTTAAATTTTATATAATAGAAATTTTGGAGGGGAGATTACAAAGCAATCTATATATGGTTTGTAGTAGCCTCGTCAACTTGTTTTCCTGCTTCTATCCTTACTACCCTCAACCCTTAGCTGCTTTTTCTCATAGGAGAATGATTCCTTTATAACAAAATTCAGATTGCTTCTCTGTCCAGGACCTGCAGCAGATTCCATTGTCTCCCCGGGGAAAGTGAACATCTACTGTGACCCCCTAACTGTCCAGGATCCTCTTTTATTTAACTTCAGCTCCTGCTACAACCCCCTATCCCCATGCTCTCTGCTGCAGCTACTTTCCTCTTTTGCTGTTCTAGGAATATGTTTGCTTTTACCATCCCACGGTCCTTGAATGCCTTTCCCCCAGGTATCCCTCTGTCACCTTCTTAACCTCCTTGACCTTTGCTTAGTGATCAACTTAGTGAGGCTCTCCTTCCCTCCCTATTTAAAATTGCACCCTGTTTCCCCCCAACAACAAACTTGCTTTTTCCCTTCCTTGTTTTGCACTGATCACCTCCTACATAACATATTCATGATCCATCCCTGGTCCATACACACACGCACGCACACACAGAGCTGTAAACTTCACGAGGGCAGGGATTTTTTTTTTTTTGGTCAGTTTTGTTCACAGAACAACATCTGGCACATGTTATCAGTGAATGAATGAATTCAGCAGACATTGAGTGACTCTTAAATATGTGAGAATTCTTTTCCCTAATCTTTTTAACTTGTGTTAATTACATTTAATGTGACAGCAGTAGTTTACCAATTTGAAGTTTTTTAAATAGAAAAAATTTTTATTCAGATTTTTGAAGTAATAAAGGCATCTGAATTAAAATTATAATTTTGCTACTTACTAGCTATTTGATCACAGACACTTTTTTATGATTTAGTTTCTTGGTCTACAACAAAGGGATAATAATAGTACCTACCTCAGTGTAGTTGTATTAAATTGATGCATAAAAAATACCTTAAATAGTCTGAACAGCTAGTACTTCCTGTGTCTTAGCTATGATTAGCGTTGGTTTATGTGCTACAACAGCCAGTGTAATGCACCCTTGGGTCTCCTACTGTCATAAGCATCATTTGCTGATGGTCTAGCTTCTGTCCCTCTGTCCAGCTTCATTCTGAGGTGATGCTGTCTGTGGGGACCTCATAGCTGATGAGTGGGCACAGAGGGACAGTAAGGTAGGCCCATCCCTGTGTGATGTAGAACTCCTCTGTTGGGTGGCTTTAGCTCCTAGACTAAATGATGTTGGCCTGGGTGCACCTCTGTTGGGACTGTGCTGTTGTCCAGTTCCCTCTCCTTCCCTCTTTCCTTTCAGAGGCATCAGACCTTCATATGGATTCTGAGGAAGCTATCCCTCTTTCTTCTGCTTCCTATTTCAGTATGTTTTTTGCACATCTAATCTTAGTGTCTGCTTCCTGGTGATCCAATCGAATGCATAGGATGTGAGATAATTGCAGTCATCAATTGTGGGTGAAATGGGCATGAATGGGTTGAGAAAGAGACAACTGTCTCAGCATAGGTGTATAATTTAACTGGTCCAGGTGAAAGCACAAGTGTTTGGCTGGCCAGTGAAGAGCTCCATAGAGAACAGCTATCAACATTGTGAGTATCTTCACCGGCCATTGTGGACTCCATATCTCCTGAGAGAGATTGTTGGCTTTGTGAAACAGAAGCCTCCGGAAGGCAGACCTGATCAAGGGGTTTTCTCTGTTATCCACAGAAGCAATGTACTATGGTTTATATAGCTTAAAAATCTATGAAATTAATATTCTCTAAATGATGGACTGTATTTTTCACTTCACTTGGGAAGTGCAAGTGAAAGATAAAGACATTGCTGGCCCCTGGGAAGGGCAAGGAGAGAGGAAGTCAGGATTCATTAACTTTGCAACTTTGTTAGGGAAGCATCCCTAAAAATCTATAGCAATGGCATTTCTGATGTCCTAAGTTTAGGCCTTCAGAATTCTTGTATGATATGAGTATATTTTAAGAAGCTTGGTACAATGTAAGCAAAAATGGCTTATTGATGATTTTTGGTGAAGTAGATTAAATATAGTGGAAAAAAAAGATGTGTTCCCTCAGATGTTTTATAGATTACTCTGACATTATTTGTAAAGAAAGCTTTAAAACATTTAATAAACATGAATCAATTAGATTTATGAAAAATAGAGGGTGACTATCATGCTTATTAAGTTAATCACTGATAGAAATGCAAATTTCTGAATCATCTCTAGATAGCTTAGTCAGGAGACTAAGTTTAGCCTGAATGTCTCTCTTAGCTTTCAAATGAAAACTGTAGATGTAGAAGATTAAAATATTTAATAATTATCTGTTAACCTGCCCGAGGCTTCGGAAAACAGGTTCCATGCTCACACATCAAAATTCTTAGTGCAACATGAAAAGCTGTTGCAAGATATTTCCGAAGCATTTTCCCCCCTTTGTGATGTCTTCAGAAAGATAACTTTTGTGTGTAAATCTCCAGGTTTCCTTTTTTTACTATGGTTATCTCCTGGGAGTTGCTTGAAGTTGCTAGCTGCTTTGGTGTCTGAAACTCTGGGGGGAAAGTCAGATCACTGCATTTTACATACGGCTGCAAAATATTAATATAGTCTACAACTTGGAAATATTTATTTTAACCTGTGATGGCCTCTGAATAAGAAAATGAAGTAGCATAGTAGGGAACAAAGCATGGGTGTCTCAGGCTGTGGCTCTGGACAGTGGCTTCCACGGGCTGTTTTCTGTCTCTGAGGAAAGGCTGGTCTTCCCAGAACACTGCCTCAGTGGGTCCTTTTCTCTTGGTCACAATGGTTACTGGGCTTGAGGAAGGGCAGTGCTTCTGTCAGGGGCATTTATAACTACAAGATCTTGGCTATGAACAAAGTGTGAAGTATTCTAATGCAACTTAGCTATAGGCAAAGTATTGAGATTGTATGGAAGGTTCTGTTCAGGAAAATGACCCCGTGGTTGCTCTAGAATAATAGTTTACTTCTGTTGTCACCCAGTGCAGTTGCCTGCACCTGGCTGTGATGTTTTCTTTATTGGCTTTGCTCAAGAGCCTTACGTCATGGGCGTTACTGAGAACTTTACTACCTTCTCTGCTCTAACCCTACTCATGTTTGGTGCCAAGCACATTTTTTTCTTCTTTCCCTATTGCAAAATAAAATTTGCTTCAGGGAGATCAACATCTAAATAAGTAACAGTAATGAAGGTATCCGGATTTGCATTGTAACTTTATCTTTTTCAAGCCATGTGAACTAAAGCAAACTTCCTTTTGAAAACTGGGTTTTCCCACATTAAGTGTGTATAAAAATTGGATCTTTTCCATAGGGTTGTTGTTTACGATCAAATGAAAAAAATATTCCAAGTAGTTATAACAGGCTTAATTTGTTTTGGCCATTTTAATTCAACAATGAGCGGTAGAGGAACAATAATGCTGACTACATGGAAAGCATGCAGAACTGGGCACATAATTATTGAAGAATGTAAAAGTCCTGCTGAAGTTGAGAGGAGTTCAGCTTATAAGAGCAGTGGCCATCCAACTCTAGCATACATTACACTCACCTGAGGAGTCCTTTACAGTACACACTGCTTCACCAGCTACCTGGCAGACTGGGTCAGTCGAAGTGCCATGGGCACAGGCGTCTGCATTTTAATAGAACTGCGACTTTGATGATGCATAAGCATGTTCCATCTGACTTGTTCTTATCAAGATGTTCATAACCGGTCTGCCTCTTTCTTAAAACCATTGGCCCCTATATTTGGAGAGGTGCCAATGTCATCTTCAATTTCATAGCTTATATTCCAATTCCTTTATTTCTATGTTTTCATACTGAGTGTGAATATATATTGTTCATTTATATATTCCAAGGTGGCATTTTAAACACTTCATTTGTGGTTTCAGATTAATGGCCTTTGACCACTCTTGCATCTAATTAAACTCAACCTAATGTTTACTTTTGAGGTTTACAAAACACACCCATTGAGATTCTCAACATTTGTAAAACAGTTACAGTTTCTTGGTAGTTTAGAGATTTATACCTTTTGCTTTAGGCTACAATTTAGTATACAATCTTTCCAGCATATGAAGCAATTTTTCTAGCACAGGGTTGTTAAATCAGTTTTATGTCTTTTTATTCCTTGGAGTAAAGATGAATAAACTTTGCTTGCTAGATTTGATAGTACCTTTACCACTTAATATTTGAACAGCCTCAGTGCTACTTTAATTTTAATATGGTTAAATGGAATTTGCAGGATGCAACACTTTCCATTTAGTACCTTGCATTACAATAAATGTTTCAAAAATTTCACTGTGAAAAATTTAACTGAAATTTATAAACAGCTGGAACCTATTATGTTTCCTTACTCCTGAATTTTTAGAATTGTTCCAGTTTCTTACTTGGATGCTATTTAGAGAACTACTGCATTGAATGAGGGATACACATGATCTTGATGTGCAATAATAATGTGATGTTGTGTATTGTTCTTTGCCCTTTAAATACTTTTTAATAGTATTCCAACCTTTCTTCTTGGATGGAATTACAGGTAGGTATCATAACTTTCCTGGATGATAACTTGGATAATATATCAAGTTCTCCTGTTTCCTATAATTCTGTAAAGTCTCCACTCAGCAGTTAATTGCAGTTCTGTATCATACTCAAAACCTCAAATTGCATTTAAAGTTGAGGATTCTTGCTCCCCAGGTGAGCCTGCTCTAGCCAGTGGTGGGAGAGCTGGTGCAGTGGTTTGCTGCTTGGTCCAGCTTGCTGGATTGGTGTCCCTCCCAGTAGGGGATGTGGCAAGAGTGGGGAAGTACAATGACAGGAAAGACTGGTACTGTATGGCATTGGCATACTCCGCACTTGGCAAGGGTTTACAATTAACTTCCTAGTGGATGTGCTCCCAATTTTCATCACCATTGTTTTTTGAAGATTTCCTCCTGGGGGTATAGAGCTCTGGCCCTGTGCTGGGGGTGGTGGCTTTCTTCCGGTTGGTATAACATCATATATTTACCCACTTTATTTATTTATTGTAGTTTATTAGAAACAGAGTCTCACTGAGTTGCTAAGTGCCTCGCCATTGCTGAGGCTGGCTTTGAACTCGCGATCCTCCTCCCTCAGCCTCCCAAGTGCTGGGATTACAGGCGTGCGCCACCCATGCCTGGCTACCCACTTTATTTTTGAGATCATCTCATCCCAGGCAGGAGGATGTCTTGTGTGAGGTCACGCAATACAAAATGAGTCCTGGGACCATTTTCAACTTCAGGGGCCATATCTGTACCTAGCACAGGCTCACTTTGGCCCAGCAGTGGCCCGAGAAAGCAATCCGCCTATGTGTGTGCTATACCACAGGGCAGGAGCTGCTGGGTCACTTCTTCACCTTGCAGGTTCTTAGAGTGGATCTAACTGCTATAACCCAGGGGGACCTGTCAGGATTTTCTAGTGGTCCTGTTAAGTCTCTCCTAACTTTCCTGGAGAATTGAGGGTGGGAAGACAGGGAACAGCCATGGCTTTTCAACTCTCAGATAGAATTCTAAGAGGATTGCTTAGCTTCTTCAGCTCAGCCCATTTTATACCTTTCAGCTGGGGATTTGACTAAGCCCCTCAAAATGTTTTTTTTTTTTTTTTTTAATTACAAAAATGCTTGCTACTTCCTTTAAATCCTGAAGTACTTCACCTATAGTTTTCAGTCCCCCTCTTTCCTCCATTCTAGATCAAAGAACAACTACAGGAGATTTGAGCTGGCTTCCTTTCCTCTGGGCCAGAACTCCAGCTAGACCATGGCTTTTGGTAGCTACACCTGTGCTGGAGTTCACCTGCTCCTGCTCCTTCTCTTGAATACAGTGTGCAAGACAATCTTTGCAATGCCATTTGGTGGCTTAGGTTGGTTGCTTTTGGTCTTTTAATGCCTTTACTAAAGTTAGTATCAGAAAAGCACTGTTTTCATGCCCTCTTATGTTACATTGTATTAAAACTAGCAAAATTAAAACTGCCAAGAGCAAGTGAGTACCTACTGTGCAACAGCTATCAGCAAATCTGACTTTGGTTGGGATTTTCTGTACCTTGAGGACATGGTAGGCACCCACCTAACTTTGATTTGATTTAGCTGAATTTATAATATCATGGTGGAGTCTATATTCATGTCATTTATAAACAACTTATAATTAAAATACTGTGTAAAAAGTGAATAAGAAAGTATGTGAAAACCCTCTCTCTGCAAGAGGGTTTTCATTGGGGTGGTGAAAAAAGGCACCAATGGGCCAGGGTACGTGGCTCAGTGGAAGAGACTTGCCTAGCATGCACAAGACCCTGGGTTCAGTACCCAGTACTGTTAAAAAAAATTAAAGTAAAAAAGGCACAAAGGAGATGGTGGCATTTGAACAAGTTCTTGAGTAAGCAAGATGTTCTCAAAGGAGCTGGGTTCAATGCAGACAAGTGAAATGACATCAAGAGCCAGGACATGGGTGTAGGAGAGTAGTAGGTAGGTTGGGAGGGCTTTATGTAAACTGGTGAGATTTGAAGTAACATGTGCATTGTTGGGGGGATCAGTTAAAATTGGAAAGGTCACACTGTGGATGACCCTGAGTGCTGTGGCTTTATGAAAGCAACACTTGAGTCCTGGGGCAGCACGCTATCTAGAGGGCTGAGCTCCAGTGCCCAGGCCTTTGAAGGTGATTTGGGGTCCACTCTGGTGTTCTATAGACACTGATCCAAGGATGTGTGAGAAAGACATTTATTACTTCAAGCCATTTGTTGTTGTTGTTGTGATTCTGATTTTAACTTCTGGTGATAACCCCTCTTCTTCATTCCTGGGATTTGTGGTAGAGAATATAGGATATTTATCTGGCTTAGGATTTTATCAGTGGAAAACAGTGACTGGAAAGCCTCGTTTTTGACATTTTTAAACTCTCAAAAGCACTTTGATCTTGACCCTACCATGAGTAATGGGGTGATAAGAAAAACTAAAGGAAAAAATGTAACATAAAAGCCTTAGAATAAAATGATTGTTTTTAACCACTTTTCATTTTGATGTTGTTGCATTCCGTCTCACATCTGTCTTTACCTCTGAGATTTGCTCAGTCTCTTAAGCCCTAGGTGAATCCCTCTCCTCATTTTGTCTCTTAAACTTAAATATCTCTCTGACCTTTTTAATCACATCAGGCTTCATGGATCTCCAATCCTTTAGCTAATGTGACTTTGGTTAAATTCTTGATTGCATACATGCATGGTACTTGCATCCTTGGCCTCAAACTGTTTAATCTAGGATACCTTAAATTGAAAAAATTCTCTTTTGTATCTATAGGATCTTCTTAATATTTACTCAATTTGAGTTCCACTTTTCCAAAACGCTTCCAGTGCATTAATGTGATAATGTAGGATATCTGATGTTATTTTTATCCCCTCCTACAATGTTGAACATGACTTTGACCCTATCTGCATTATTGTAGATGTTGTTTGAGAAAGAAACTCTTAGATATAAAGTGATTGAAATTGGATATTCTTTCAATAATTCATCCATTGGAAATAAGGAGTTTGTTATAAAGAATCCTGATGTTTCACATATTATCTTTGAGTATCCTGTTGGGAGTCAAGAGCATGCAGGGTGTTTATTTTAAAACTAGGAAAGGAAATGTTTACCATGAATTTTAAGAGATGAAGTTTCACTTGAATGTGAAACATAGCCCAGCTGCACCTGGGTTTTGATCCTGCTCTGCTGGTTCACTTGTTCTTGCCTTTGCAACACTGAACCCCAACCTGGACCCAAGCCTCACCTCCAGATAGGGCTAGTGCTGTCCCAGGGGAGCTGTAGAAGGAGCTCGCAGGTTTGGGCTGGGCTTGTGATCATGAGGCCTGCATTTGTCTTTGTGCCTAGTTGCCAGGAAACTGGATTCCTGCCTTACTCATCCATGAGCCCTTCTCTGCTGGGCATCCCATTTTCCTTTCAGTCTCAGTGTACTCATCTTGAATTCTTTGGCGCCCTTTTGTCAGGCCTCTCATAATGCCTTCCGGGCCTGCTGGCCTCCACCTGGATCCTGTTTTCCCTTTGAACTTTTGCCTCCTGATGACCCCCTTCCTGCCTTTTCATCTTGTAGACTCATCTGCCACTTCAAATCTGCTCTTAGATGCATGGCCTCCTTACCACCTCTTCATTAACTCATGCTCCCTTTTTCTTGCTTCTATGTTCTGATCAGTGTGGAATTGCATGTCACTCTTTCCCTAGTCTGTCTTGTTAGGCTGCTCAATTTTGTCAAATGCTATAATTTGATGTGATATCATCATATCTTCCTTAGGGACCGGACTGTTCAGTAGTGAAGTCACATGCATTTTTTTTGCTGTGCATTTAAAATATTATCCTGTGTGTTAAAGTACCAATGTTCTGTCTTCATTTGTTTCCCTCTCTAGGGAGAGTATAAGTTTTTATTATCCTCATAGAAGTTGTGATATGGTTTCAGGGCAAGATACGGGAGATTTCAGGTCTACATATATTATATCTATAACTGAAGAATTTAAAGCTGTTAATATGTTTTCATAGTTCAACCAAGGATGTATCAGAAGTCCAGGGATGAAACAGCCTGAAAGTCATCTCTTTTGGTAATCTTTTGATTCATTCAGCCTTCTCTAAAAAGAATGTTTAAACAACCAAACTTTTGGTGAAACAGATTTTTTTTTTTTTCTAATTTTATGCTAATGCATTGGTATGGAACCCAACATCTCAGGTCTTGAAGGCTTGGTGCCCAATGCAGCAGTGTTCAGAGGAGTGGATCTTGAAAAGTAATTGAATTGTGAGGTCTCTGACCTCATCAGTGAAGTAACCTATCAATGCATTAACAATTTGATGGCATTATTCGGGGGGCAGTAGAAACTAGAAAGCCATGCCTTATTGAGAAAGTAGGTGCCTAGAGGCCTGCCCTGGAAGGACTTAATTGTCCTTGGCCCCTTCCTTCCCTTTTCTCTCTCTGCTTCCTGGCTGCCATGAGGTGAGCAGCTCTGTTCCATCAAGATGTTTCTGCAGTGGAGCCAACTGATCATGGACTTAAATCTCTTGTTCTCTAAGTTGATTTACTCAGGTGTTTGTCACAGTGACCACAGTGACAAAAAGCTGACTAACACATGCATTAATGGGGATGGGGCAGTGGTTATGCTGATCTCTTGATTCCTTGTCTCTCCTCTTGTCTCCTAGGAAGCTGCCACTAGAACTACATAAGCTATGACTTGATTATCTAGATTTCTCCTTTCTGTGGCTGGGAAGGCATTTTCTATGGCATTGGCCTCGTGTGTTTTTCAGAGTTAGGGACCCTGGGATAGAGAAATGATGAGGAATTTGTTGTACCATGAGAGTAGAAGGATATAACTTTCAACTATATGAATTACTGCATCCTACATCACCTAGCAAAGTAACCCTGAACTATAATATTGGAGAGCTAGTTTGCAAACTTAACTATTTTTTACAAATATGCATTTAAAGTCAGAGTAGTGACTCTAAATGTCATTGATTGAAACCAGTGATTGCTTTTAAAATAAGAAATAATTTATAATTCCATCTTTCTATCATACATAGAACTCATTGATAATGTAACTGTTTATAATTTAAATGAATCAATACATTGCCCTGTCTTATTAGGAAGCAAAAATGATTTTAATAAAGTACCATGTATATCAGTAAGTACTTTTTCACAGTCACCTTAGGAAATAAAATTTAAGAAGCATATGTGCATATTTATATAAAATCGGAGTGCATTAGTCAGTAATGCAGATTCATATAAGGGTATTCTAATGCTTGTTTGAATACCTTGCCTGGCCCTATGCTTTTCTAAGTTGGCAAATAACCATTGATAAATTTCCTTGTAAAACAGTCTTCCCTTGATCTACGCAGTGATTACATTTCTGAAAAACTGTGTGTAAAAACCAAGCAAAAATACTTGTATTTATGTAAACAGGCGTTAGCATTCAACTCAAATAATCCTAAGTGGTTTTCCATTAGTGTGGATGTCCTCTAGGACATTTAAAATCTTAGGTTCATTTAGCCTCACTGGTTCTTGCTCAGTTAATGCTGATTATACCCTCCATCAATGGGATGATTGTTAGAAACTACACAGATCTGCAGAATGCCCTTCTCTGAAAGGTCTACTCCAGCCATGTTGCTTATGGTGCTCATATGTTTGACCCATCCTGGGGCAGGAAAGAGGAGCCACACCTTCACCACCATCACTCACTGGTAATTCTTGGCTATTTGATGCTCATGTTCATGATTCTAACCATGAGAACACCTCTGACACTAGATAATTCCAAGGTCCTGTCATTTGTGCACATCCCCTTTTGTAACATAAGCATTGTATTCTTCCAAATGATACAGTTTTCTTTCTCAAATAGTTTTCTTGTAGAGACTTAAAGTTGACCTTTCACCTTTAACATTTGCATCAAAATCTTTATCATCTAGGTTATTATTATGGTGTTAAATTTGAAGTATTCATTTCTAGGCCTAAACAAAAAAGAATAACAACTGTACCCTAGAGACTGTTGCAGCTAGCTCTGTGACCTCTAAAATTGCTCTCATAACTTCACGGTGGGCTCTTACTATCAGGCAGACATAGCATGTGGGATGAATATTAAATATGAAGCTAGAATACTGTAGCATAAGTTCTGTTTATGCTAATTATTAGCTGTGAGACCTTAGGGAATGTTCTTTAACCTCTTCAGAATATTTCTTCAGCTCTTCATGTTTGAACTCATTTGCTCTTTCAGTATTTGTCTTTATTCTATTTATTTGTAACATGCTACTGCATTTAAAAAACCCAAGAATTTTGTGTTTGTCTCTCTTTAACTTTGAATCTGAGATTCATGGATGTAATTGTGTTTTTAGATTAGAGTCCTCCCTTATCTACCTTGGCCTGTGACCATTCATAATCTCTCATTCATTTTGCTCAGTACTGCACTCAGCAGATAAAGTTGGACTAAGCTTGTCCTAGTCATGATTCTTTTAACTTAATAAAACCTACTTGAGGGAGCTCGAGAACAATCAGGGATTTCTTATACTGAAGTGTCTTACAGTAGTCAAGGGCAGGGTAAGCAGCCTGGTCTCGAGAGAGCTTGACTCAGGAACTGGAAATTCTTAGGAACAAAGGTGGTCAGACTTCATTTTCCTCTCTGGGTTTGCATGGCCTGTTCCCTCTGCTTCTCTCTGGTCATCTCATTCTTAGTTCTGAGGACTGGCATGTTATTGCTTTAGCTACCAACACACTGCCTAAAAGCAGTTATCCCCAGTTCCTATGAGAAGGACATTCTGAATGACTTTGCTTAGGTAAAGTGTGCTGAGAGGTAGGAGCAGGGTCACATACTCCAATGAAGTTGACTTTAAATGGAACAGAGAAATTCACAGAAGGAGCTGTTGTAGGTAAGTCAGGCATCCCATGATCATTGCAAATTTTTCTGCATAGCCTTAATTTTTCTCTTTTCTCTTAATTTATAAAGCCCAAGTTAGCAATGGAATCTACAGAGCTTATGGGTGAGAAGAGATTGCTTTCTCAGTATCTTCCCCCTATATTGCTTATATCTACAGTAAATAATGAAACTATTGGTTAGATAACTACAATTTCAACTTATTGGTCCTCTATACAGAGCAGCTAGAACTGGGGGTGGTAAGAAAATTGTTCTGGTAGCTGCTCCGGGAAGAATGGCATCTGAAGTACTTCTGACAACAACTCTTTATGGTAGTCCTTAGCTCTTTAGTAAAATTGGCAGCCATAGTTCAAATGCTGTGATTTGTCTCCCACTCAAGGGCAGAAATGGAAAACGAGGGAAGGGCTTTTTCTATCCCCATAGTTTTAAACCATGGTTATATATTATGATCACTTAGGGAACCAAGAAAAACTCCATTCCAGATTAGGTGAATCATATCTCTGGTTGTGTGGCCTGGATGTCTAAACAAAACAAAACAACAACAACAACAACAACAACAAAAACTGCAGATAATTCTATTGTGTAACTTAGGATGGGGATCAGCACCTTATACTTTCTTGTTCTAGTTACTAGGCTGGCCCATTGTTCAGCCTACAGTTACCATGTTCTGGTAAGATTTTTAGCTAATCTATATATCTAAAATGTGGTACTTTATGAATAAGAAGGTTTTTTTTTTCATTTGTTAAGCAAATACTGTGTATCTAGGGCCTAAGTTAATCAAGATAGGCTCTGTGAAGAGAGTGAAACTGCAACAATGAATTGAAAGGTGAGTATATGATCAATACATGGATGAATGGTGGGAAATAAGTGATGGGTTGATTGCAAGGCAGAACATTTGTGTAAAGGCACTGAGGCACGAAATGGTAAGTTCAAAGATGGACCTTGGGGAGTGCATGTAGCAAAACCCATGAAAATCAGTAGGTAGATAAGAACCTGGATGTGCAAAGCCTTTTGCAGCTTGCTAAATAGCTTGGGCTTTATTCTGTTGAGACCTGGTGGAGGGTTGGAGGAGGGAAGTAACAAGAGCATATGAGTGCTTTGGGAAGGCTAGTCTGGGCTACCACAAGGGCAACAGGAGAAGTATAAGTTGAGTGTCTTGGCAAGTCTGAACCAAGGTGTGTAGATGGATGATAGATACAGAGATGCTGTGTTGGGAGGATCAGCAGGATTTGATAGTGAGTTGGGCGAGCATGAGGGATAGGCAGGGATTTATGATGCCTCCCAACTTTTGGGTTTGAGTGACTAGTTGGATGATGATGGATTTCCCCAAGGTTTGGAAAAGCAGAAGTATCATTGTTACGTTTGAGATACCCTATGAGCCCCCTTTGAGGTTTTGGTCTAATACAGACCGAGTTCCAGAAATGGTCAGAGGTCTGACTGTCTCAGGTAGAGATTTTGGTCAGGAATCCAAAGTGATTTGTTGAATTTCTTTCTTTTGGAACAGAGGATCCTATCCAGTTGGAAGAGGCAATTCAATAGATCTGAGCTTGCCTGGCAGCCAGATGCCTTAGGAGGCCTTCACTTGGGGTCATCAGACATTGGCATTAAGTGATAGTACATCTCAGGTCATGATCTCACTATTTATGTCAAGTATTCCCTCATTCCAAAGTTTGGTTGTAGTGCTTGGCACTAGGCAGTGATACCTCATATCTCAAAGTAGTAGTACAATCCTTCACCATTTTGATATATATATTTTTTAATTTTGTCAGATATGTGCAATTAAGTTCTATAACTTTGTATCTTCATCATTGTATATTGTTAAGCAGAGATTTCTGTGTATATGGTTGGAAAGAAAAATATCCCATGTAGTAAACGAACATAAGCTATTGTCTGCATACATTTGAAAATGAGGGTTATCTAGTATTCACAGAAATTGTTGCTCCGTTAATGAAGCCTTTCCAACTTAGATATCCTGTTAATTTTGAAAATCAGCACAGTCTCTTAAGTACCTTAATCATAAGAGATTAAAGCACATTTTCCCTTGTGCCTTCTTCACATTCAAATACGATAGTTGTGTTTTGATTTCTGCCCCTGATTGTAGTTCCAATTTAAAAGCATTTCCTTAGTATTATGGTTGGTGAAAGTCATAGCACGCTCTCTGGCTTATTTCCTTTAATTGTCTGTAGAGCAGAATCATGATTGTTCTCAGCTTGAGCATTGTCTGGGCTTTTATTGGATAGTGTAGGTAAATGTTTCCTTTTCCTTTTCATTTACTTCCTTCCCCTTTACAAGTGCAAGCCATATTTTGTGACATAATCATTTTTAAATTTCTAGAATATATTAAAATGTAATTTTCTAACCTATCAGCTTTCCTTTTTAATTCATATGTTGCTCACAAACTTTTACATTTAACATACTAAAGATTGTGCCCTTTGTTTTCTATATACAATACTGGAAGCTCTTTCTGCGGTGGATTTCAGAATAATGAGCTTCATGATCATTTCTGTATGGTCGTATTGTTGGTTGTTTGGACTAGTTTGGATTTTTGCATTTTGATATTGAGCATCAAGGTCTTTGTGGTGGTTTAAGATGGAAGGGGGGGAAGGCTTCAGATTGACAAGGCTCCTTCACTGGATTTTCTGGCAGGGCTGAAACTAGCAAGACAAAGCTGCAAACCAGCACTTGAAGCTCAAGAGGTTATAAGGATACACACAGAGTAGGCTTTGCCTGTTGTACCATTTGCTTCTCTACCCCTATCCTGCCCTTCACCCCAGAAGCTGACCTATGTGGTTTCTACCCTCTTTACCAGATTGATTTTGACCCATGGGGTACCTGGTAGAAGCTAGAGGGAGGGAAGAAAGAAAGGTGTCCAAGTCCTCCTCTGGGTCTCCTGTTCTGAGTGCATCGGGTAGGCTGTGTTCCTGAGCCAAAGCATGCTCCTGGTAAGGCAGCCAGCCCTGTGACTGTTCTAGGTGTTTTGGGAACTGCTCCTCACATCCTCCTTTCCAGCACAGATTGGAAACCCCTCAGGTGCCGCAGCGCAGTAAACCCGCCACATCACCCCATGTCAAGTGCCACATCTCTTTTCTGTTGGGACCTTGGCTGGTCCTGTGGATGCTTGGCTTGGAGTGGGATGCTCTGGAAACCACCCCAAAAGGTATCAGGTTCTTAAAGATATATTAAATTTGTATTTTGACTCCGGCAGAAATCAGTCCTTCAGTTCTTCCTTCTTAGAATTGTTTTGGAAATCTGAGAATCTAAGTCAGCTTTTCCTTTTTTCTTTTTTTTTTTTTTTTGGATTATTGAGTGGTGTTCAATAAACCAATAAACCCTTCCCTCCCATATTCAGATCCTTGGATCTTCTCTTTTTCTCAGTTTTGTGATTTCTCCTGCTCTTGAAACAGAGCTTGAGGGAAATTGAAATCATTACAGAAACCTAATAAATACTCAATTTGTATTTTTACTGCTTCTCTGATAATTTGTCTTTAAATGTTATTTATTGGTAGCTTGTTTTTATGCTATCACATGTAGATTTAAATTGAAAGTTTTCTATGGTGGCATGTGATCTGGTTATTTTTCAAGTAATGCTTCTTAGTTCAGCTTGGTGATGTCTAATTTATCATATATTAAATATCACATAATTAGATCTTTTCTATATCTTCTAATTTCAATCTGCTTTTCTAATTTTATGGCATTTCACCAGGGTTTTAGTGATTGTCACTTTGTAATTAATGTACTAAGTAAGGCTAAAAAGCCTTATTTTTCATGTTTGTCCCATAGGGTACTTGTCAACATTTTATTAAGTTTGTTTTGTTAGTGAATTTATATTGATTGACTAATTTTCTGGAAAATATAGAAATTAAAAGAGAATTGCTTTTAAGAAAATATAAGATTCCTAATTGTCTTATTACCATATCGCCATGGTAATTCAAGTGAATTAGAAGTATTTAACTGTAATCTTGAAATATAAAGTTGAGATCTATCTATCAGATGTAAAGTAAATGAGCAGTTATCTGGCAGATTTCTTTTTAAATTATTGGTTTAATCCATAATTCCATAACAAAGCTTCATTTCAATATTTACCTTTGTCCATTTATTGGTAAGAAAATAATACAAAGTAGCTCAGAATTACTAAAGTATTTTAGTTTATTTTTTATTGATTAGAATAATGAGCTTCTAGGGTATTTGAATGCTGGATTTTGTCTTTCCTATCCATGGCAGCTATTAAAAAAAACACCTCAAAATATTCAGATTTACATGTTAGCTCCATCTCATAGGGAGTTGCCATACCCTACAGTTCAAAGTATATTTTGTAGATCAGTAACATACCGATGTGTAACTGCAATTTACTATGCAGAAAAAATGATTCAAGAATAAAATATTAGACTGTCTATTTACCTTCTTATAAGCATTTGCTTATGTTACTCTGCTTTTAACATTTATACTTGGCTAAAATATCTGTGCATGTATAGGGATGTCACAGTGCAAAATGCTGCTAGTCCAGGCACAAAGTATTAAAATTATTTTGTGAAGAGTAAAAGAACAACAAGAGAATTGCTATTTTTATAGCATCTGTGCTGTTTACCAGTGTTCCCCTGAGGGAGGCTTAGTATGACAAGGTGCCTCTGAGCCCACCCGTTCTCTGCTTTGGTGTATACATAAGAGGTGGAGCAAGAAAGCCAGAAGGTCTCTGGAGTTGTTGATGGTGGATTCCTTCTCATTTTCTTTAATCACCTTCATTCATTTAAATTCTGACTTGTGGAATGATATGGTGGAGGTTATGTGCAGTGGTCTGAGTTCACTGGACTTTTATTCAGGATAAAGAATAAATTCCTTTTAATGCTTGCCCCGATGTTCCTTTAAACTGTATTTCTTTATTTAATGATGTTTGGAGATGGTCAGTATCATAACTGAAAAGTAGCTCTGCAATTCTAGTATATTTATTACACAAGACACCTACATACACCTGTGATAAATGTTTCACCATGTGGCTGACAAACTGAAGTGATTTTTACTGTAAGTAGGCTAGAAGACCAAATATGGTTTATTTTTATTTTTCGGTATTGGGGATTGAACCCAGGGGTGCTTTAGCACTGAGCTATATACCTGGCCCTTTCTTTTTGTTGTGGTTGTTGTTTTCTTTGGTACCAGGGGTTGCACCAAGAGGGACTTAACCACTGAGCTACATCCCAAACCCTTTTTATTTTTTGTTTTGAGATAGGGTCTTGCTAAGTTGCTTAGGGCCTCACTAAGTTGGCTGGGGCTGGCCTTGAACTTGTGGCCTTCCTGCCTTAGCCTCTTCTGAGTTGCCAGATTACAGGTATGAATATGAACATTTGTAAATTAAAATCTTATTGGTATTTTTAAAAGCTTTTGGATGCTTTTATTCACTTTAACCTACAGCTGTAAAATGGAATGACTTATATTATTTCATAGAAAGTAAATTCTATCATGTGAATAAATGAGATTCATTTTATATGCATTATTTACTACCTAAATATAATAAACAGTGAAAGTTACAGTTGTTGAACAGATGAGGAAATAGAGGAAACAAGAAACTATCACTTTGTATAATTACCCATAGAACTAAGAATCTGTTTCAACAGGTTCTCTTCATCTTGATTTCCTGTTTTGTCAAAAAATAAAACCAAAGGTAACTTGCATTCTAACACCTTAAGGAATTTGTTTTTCTACAATAATCTAAGATTTATGAAAATTTGTTTTCAGTACTTTTGCTATTACACTAAAATGTCTATGCGGATAATCCAAACTTGCCTACCTGTAGAAAGTGCTTCCTTATCTTTCCCATGTCACAGTACACTTAAGAGAAATGATATTTTGTGTAGCAATGTCAGGTAAGTGGGAAGGCGATGCCCTTATTTGGAGCTGATAGCCCAGGTGAGTCCTGCTGTGCTGCCTGTGCTTAGCCCTGCTGGTTCATGGCTCTGCTGCACAGTTCATTACAGATCTAGCCAACACAAGTAATGCAAGTTCATCCACATTGTTACTCCTAAACCCAGAAAAGCACTGTTGGAGCAGCATCAATCATTGAATTATGATCCATAGAAGGGACTGTGTTCAGGTAGTTTATCACTCTTTTACTCATACTCCCAAGTGATTCCCTGTCCACTGACCAGAAAAAAAGAGATTCCTTACAGTGCCTCCAGCATCTGTTGGCCTCTGACCTTCAAGTCTTACCGGCCATGCCCGTCTTACTGTTTTCAACTCCCCAGTTGCCTCTGCACCTGTACATACTTTCCAGGCCTGCTCTTCTTAGTGCTCATTATATTCCTTCTTCCAGGATGCTCTTCCCCAGACAGGTGCCTGGCTCATTCCTTTACCTCCTCCTTTACAAAGTCCAGCCTTCATGTGAGTTTTGTATGACACCAACCCTGGAAAATTTGATGTGTTGATTTTCACTTTGCCAGTACCTTTCCAAATTATCCACCAGGAAAACTCAAGTTTGTGCAGATCATTTTTGGAAAAGGTAGAGTGCAAAGTCCTATAAGTGGTATCAGCTTGTCATTCCTGGAACTTATTAATGTCCTCACCATTAAATCCATTGGTATTGCCCTGCACCTTGAAGCACGGCATACCCTCTTGATTCTTGAAACTGTTTTCCTTGCTAAATTTGAATCTGTGTATCCCAAGTTCTTTTCTTCCTATTTTGATGGCTGCTCTTTATTTGCTTTCTTAGGAAGGTCTTCACATTTGGTCAATAGCTTTTCTTTTTTTTTGGTACTGAGTATTGAACCCAAGGGATGCTTTACCACTGAATTTTTTAAGTCCCTGACCTTTTTTTTTTTTTTTTTTTTTTTTGGTATTTAGTATTGAGACTGGGTCTTGCTAAGTTGCTGAGGCTCTCCTTGAACTTGTGGTCTTCCTGTCTCAGCCTCCCAGGTTTCTGGGATTACATGTGTGTGCCACCACACTTGGCTGCTGTTTAGTTCCTTTCATAGGATAATTTGCCAAGGGTTAGGCTTTGATTTTTATTTATTTTCTGTTTAGCTTTTCTACCTTAACTGTCTTACCTGCTGCCTGATCATTTGAGCTGTCACCTAAGCTCCAGGCCTGTCCTGGATGTTATCTTTAAAGACATATTTTCCTGAGTGGCTTGTAAGTTTACTATGACCAAGCCTCCTTATTAATTTTTTCTCTAGTTCCTGGGTGTTCTTTGTTTCCCACACCAACTGAATTTTTGTTAAAGATCCAGCTCAAATTTATTTAGAACTTGAAATCTTTCCAGAAGGCTCCAATATGATGATAATCTTTTTGAATTCTTATAGTAATTTATATAAAGAACTTCATGGCTAAATTAATCAAGGACTTTAATTGTTAAACTATGATTCAGGGACCTTTTATTGATGTTGAAGTGAATTGTTTTAAGGGAACTGTCTTTGGATACGAGTTGAACTTTGAGAATTAGAAATGAAATTTTCTCTCTTTTAAAAATATTTTGTTGGGCTGGGGTTGTGGCTCAGCGGTAGAGCGCTTGCCTTGTACTTGGGCGGCCTGGGTTCAATCCTCAGCACCACGTAAACATAAATGCATTGCATTGTGTACAACTAAAGCAAATAAATAAATATTTTAAATAATATTTTGTTATTTAACTAACCATTTCCTTTTAAATTTTAGTATTTAAATATAAAGCATGGTACATATCAATTCCTTAATTCATTCTTAAATTGACCATAACATTTTAAAGTTAGTATGGTAGAAAATGGTCATGTAATGCTTAAAATAATGTGAACAACTAGATATCATTTTCACCTATAAAATCAGCAAAAATTTTAAACCTTGTCTGGCATGTGGCCATTAAATACTATCTCATGTAATTGTCAGTAAAACAAAAATATTATGGACAGAATAGATACTGGAATGAAATATGAAAATATGAGTTGCAGTTGTGCATGGATGATAGTAAGCCTATCTTTTTCCTTTCCTAGATTGTTTCCCATATTTTCAAGTAGGAAATTGGTGTCAGAATATATTGCCATTCTGGAATTAAAGATGGGAATGCACTCATATAATTTGGGAAGGGGGACAAAAGTCAAGGGAAATGTATATTGCATTTTTATCAACTGTCTTTTTTAAAAAGCCAGCAATCTTTCATTCTCAGTATCAAAATTTCTTGATGTCATGGTAAAGGAGAACTTGTGGAGTTCTTGTGTGGATCTCACTGCCTAATGGCAGGTTCTGTATTGCACTGGGATTTCTTGGTTTTCACAATTTTGCCGGCCACAGTTTGTATTACTTTAGTTTATATTTGTATAATAGCATTTTAGCATCTGTTCATGTTTTTACATACGTGAAGTTTACTTTAAATGGTAGAACCAGACAGCAGTACTGCTGTCCACTCCCCTAGACATGCTGTGTGCGTCTCTGGTTGCACAGGCAGAAGAGGTCTATTTATGTTCCATTTCCATTTAATGAGGATGTAAGACTAGACCTTGGGAAATATGCCCTATGTCTCCAAATGACTTATGGACAGGGATGGTTGCATACAATTAATTTGCAGATAAATAGGTTTTGACAGTATGTGTGCTATCACATTTTTCTTGAACAGTTGGTACAAGCCGAGGGCCACCTTAGAAAACCAAACTTCTAAATGCTGATGACTCAGGACTCTTGTAAGCTCACACCACTCATCAATTTTATATACTGTATTTAATGTACATATGTATGTATGTATATGTTATATACACTTTTGATATTTGTCTTCATCCAGTATTTACTTAAGACTTTGATCTCAAAAACTGTAACTTTGCCAATCAAGGTATTTTTGAGACAGTAACTTGCTTATGGTTTTAAGAAGATGGCAATTTTTGTTCACAAATTATTCTCTACTGTGAGACTAGAATTCTATTAAGGACAGAACTGATGTTTTTCAATCTATGTGTCTTAATGCTTGGCACTGCTTACTAAATATTTTTGAATAATTTTGGAGTGAATGAAATATATTCATGTATGTAAACATGCTTATATATGTGTCTAAATTTTTCTTACCCTGAGATGGGTTTGTTGGTCCCTGCCTATGCTGTTATTTTAATACTATGATCACTGCTATGAAGTATAAAGAATAGTTTTATAGTAAACCTCATTTTACAAATTCAACAGTCTTTTTGTTCCTCCTTCTCTTCTTACTGCATGCTGCAATGTTTGGAAAGGTGACTGCTCTTGTGCTATTTTGAGTGACCTTGGCTAAAATAAATTATTATAATTTAATTGATGACTTTTGAGTTATAAAACCATCTTTGAGTCCCTATAGAAGACAATTGTTGTTATTGAAGACCTTTCAAAACAACCTTTAAAATGTATGGGTTTCATCTTTGCTTCTGTTCTCAATTGTTTTCTTAAAAGACTCTTTGTAAGTTATATTTTAACATTGTTTTAAAAATGCATTTAATACATTAGATGATGGAGGCTGATGGTTTAAAGCTACATAAGAATGTAGACTATTTACATAACTGTTGAGCTATATTGTGTGTCTTTTTTAAGAAAATTCTATGTAAAGCCTGTTTCATGTTGTATAATATAAAAGCTGAATCTGTTATCAGTCTAACATTCATCTTTTTTTAATTGCATAGGATAGTTAAACAGTTGATGTGTTTGCATTTGGCTTCTGAGTGCTGGGGTAAGGATCTAAAAGGTTGATCTCCTATTACTGTTTACAAGATTTCTTCCTCTTTGTAAAACGCATTTGTAAACAAAATTGATTATCTTTTCTTTTAAAGTGTGAAGTGGAGAAAATTTGAATGTTCTGCTTCACCCTTGTGTTGAGGGAAAAATATAACACATTGGGATTGACTAAAGCTAGTAGTACAAATTTTATTTATCACCTTAACATGTGAGCAAGACTGATCAGGTTGGAGAATGGGAACCTCTTGATGATGGAATACGTAGGTACTATTACTGACCTCAGGCTGAGCACACCTAGGTAATAATCAACCAGATCCTTCTTGAGACTCAAGAACAGACTAGCAGGTAACATTGCATTTTTGGTGTCTGACTTTAGTTTTGAAAATGCTGGTTTAGAGATGAAGAGATTTTTTTAAAAAATGTTCTTTTAAAATTTCTTAAAAGACCTGCATAATTTGGATCTAGAAAAGATGGCTTAGGCTAGCAAAGGAGACCCCTACAATGTGATAAGAAGGCAGCAAGATAGTTTGGGACAGCATAGTAGCAGGGCAACTTGTATCTCTTCATTCAGTGAAACACCACCTCAATTTAGTATTTCCTGATGCACAGTCTAGAATATTTTCACCTGCTTTAAGAAGCTTAAAGAACAGAAGTATCAACTGCAAGATTTATTTCCATTGAAACTGTCCTTCAGGGAAAAAAGGAAATAAAAACATTCACAATTGAAGGGGAACAAAGAACTTGTTGCTGAATGTTTGCTCAAAGTTTGGCTAAAGTTGTTCCAGTAGAAAGGAAATGATAAAAAAAAAAAAAAAAATATCTGGGAGAATTAGGAAGAGTGAAGGAACAAAGAGTTCAAGGGAGAGTAATTACATACAATAGAATAAACTTCATGACTTTTGTAAATCATATTAGATGATTGAGACAAAATATATAGCACCATACAGTATTCAAAATAAGAATATTTAAAAGTTGGGAATATGAAGGGAATTAAGTGAAAGTGAAATTTCCACACTTTATTTGAGGTAATAAAATGTTGATCAACAGATTGTTGTAAGTCATGTACACATAAAATACTCAGAGCACTATAATATTACAAAATTTATGAAGATACTTTCTATTTCATTTTTTAACTTTTTTTTAGATACACATGACAGTAGAGTATATTTTGACATTATACATACATGGAGTATAACTTCCCATTCTTGGGGTTGTACATGATGTGGAGTTAACCAGTCGTGTATTCACATATGAACATAGGAAAGTTATATCTGATTCATTCTACTGTCTTTCCTATTGCCATCCATCCTCCCTTCCCTTCATTCTTCTATGTCTAATCTAAAGAATATCAACACTCCCCCCCCCTTATTGTGTGTTAGCATTTGTGTATCAGAACATTCAGCCTTTGGTTTTGGGGGACTGGCTTATGTTACTTAGCATGATATTGTCCAGTTCCATCCATTTACTGGCAAATGCCATCATTTAATTCTTCTTTTGAAGGGCATCTAGGTTGGTTCCATAGCTTAACTATTGTGAATTGTGCTGCTATAAACATTGATCTGGCTGCGTCACTATAGTATTCTGATTTTAAGTCCTTTGGGCATAAACTGAGGAGTGGGATAACTAGGTCAAATGGTGACCATTCCAAGTTTTCTGGGGAATCTCCATACTACTTTCCAGAGTGGTTGTACCAATTTGCAGTTCCACCGGCAGTGTATGAATGAACCATTTCCCCACATCCTCACCAAATTTTATTGCTATTTGTATTCTTGGTAATTGGCATTCTGATTGGAATAAGATGAATCTCAGTGTAGTTTTATTTTGCATTTCTGCAATTGCTAGAGATAGTGAACATTTTTTCATGTATTTGTTGACTGATCATATTTCTTCTACTGTCAAGTGCCTGTTCAGGTCCTTTGCCCATTTATTCATTGGGTTATTTGTTTTTTTGGTGTTAAATTTTTTGAGTTCTTTGTATATCCTAGATATTAATTTTCTACCTGAGGTGCAGGTGGCAAAGATTTTATCCCATCCTGTAGTTTCTCTCTTCATTTTCTTGATTGTTTCCTTTGCCTGAAGACATTTTAGTTTGATACCTTCCCATTTATTGATTCTTGATTTTACTTTTTGTGCTTTAGGAGTCTTTATGAGGAATTTTGTTCCTAAGCCTACACGGTAGAGAGTTGGACCTACTTTTTCTTCTAGTTGGCACAGTGTCTCTCGTCTAATGCCTAAGTTCCTGATTTACTTTGAGTTGAGTTTTATGCAGGGTGAGACAGATGGGTTGTCGGGAGCCACTCTGGACTGTATACACCTTTAAGTCCTGAGCAAGAGGTACTGAACAATTATTGCACCCCACAATAACTTGGGTGTTACCTCTGCTCCTATAATGAGGTGTGGCTCCAGGAGTAGGCTTCACCCAGTGGGGTTGAGTTACACTCACCTGTTCCAATGTAATCCTACCCCTTGTCCTTTTTGGGATATAATGTTCCATGGAACCTCCCCTTGTGTGTCCCTTTCACTTGCTCTGCCCTTGATCCCCACATAGCATATGAGATGGGCATGGCCTTCCAAGATGTCAGTCAATCTGCTGGCAGCAAGACATCATGAAGCTAGACTCAAGCCCCTGAAACCTTACCCCTTGCCTCATTTGGATGGTCTCTCCCCAATAAAAACCAGGCTCAAGGTGTGCTCTTTCTCTTTCTTACCTGCCTTGCCGCCTTTGTGGGAGCTGGGTCAGAGGAGCCATCTCAGAACCCAAAGAAAAAGGTATTTCTCTGTCTGTGTGATTATTTCATGCCAGCCCAGTTCATCTGGAGTGACCCTGACTAGTTTAGTTGTGTGTTGTAACAATGGGTCTAATTTCATGCTGCTACATGTGGATTTCCAGTTTTCCCATCACCATTTGTTGAAGAGGGTATCTCTTCTCCAATGTATGTTCGTGGTACCTTTGTCTAATATGAGATAACTGTATTTATGTGGATTTGTCTCTGTGTCTTCTATTCTGTACCACTGGTCTTGTCTATTTTGGTGCCAATGCCATGCTATTTTTGTTACTATAGCTCTGTAGTATAATTTAAGTTCTGGTATTGTGATGCCCCCTGTGTCATTTTTCTCACTGAGAATTGCTTTGGCTAGTCTGGGTCTCTTATTTTTCCAAATGAATTTCATGGCTGCTCTATCTATTTCTATCAATAATTTCATTGACTTTTAATAGGAATTACACTAAATCTTTATAGTGATTTTGCTAATATTAATTCTACCTATCCAAGAACATGGGAGATCTTTCTGTCTTTTAGGTCTTCTTCAATTTCTTTCTTTAGCGTTCTGTAGTTTTCATTGTATAGGTCTTTCACTTCTTTTGTTAGATTGATTCCCAAATATTTTTTTTTCTTTGAATGGGGTAATTGTCCTGATTTCTCTTTCAGTGGATTCATCACTGATGTATAGGAACATATTTGATTTATGGGTGTTAATGTTATGTATTGCTACTCAGAAAGATACTTTTAAACATTGAAGAAACCAAGATGGTATTCCAAAATAAAAATGTTCAATAACCCAAAGGAAATACTTCAGTAAAAGAGAAATAGGAGTGACATCCAGATGTAGCTAGAAGACAACAAATAATAACATGATACCTTTAAATATGAACATAGAAATACTTGCAT
Source organism: Tamias sibiricus (assembly GCA_025594165.1). NCBI lineage: Eukaryota > Metazoa > Chordata > Mammalia > Rodentia > Sciuridae > Tamias > Tamias sibiricus. The sequence continues at coordinate 121,126,587 of CM046664.1, read as the reverse complement.
AAAAAATAAAAGTTCTAAATACCAACCAAAATACAGAGATTGGCAGAGTATATTTGAAAAAAAAAAAAAAGTTATAGCTGTTTACAGGAAACTCACTTCAAATTTAATGACATAGGCAAGTTCAAAGTAAAAGGTTGAAAAATTTATATTGTGCAAACATTGACCAAAATAGTAGGAATGGCTATATCAATATTTGGTCATTTAGACTTCAGAGCAAAGAAAATGATTAGAAATGAGAGTCATTTCATAAAGATGACAGGCTAAATCTTCCAGAGAGACAGTAATCCTAAATATTTATGTACCAAATAACAGTGTCTCAAGTTGAAGTAAAAGGTTCATGGAACTGAAAGGAAAAAGACACATTCACATTTACATTTGGGGATATTACCAGCCTCCAACCTTACCCATTGTTAGAACTACAACCGAAAATATTAACAGGATTATTGAATATACAAATAGCACAAGCCACTATTGAATATTGGAATAAATACTGGAATAAATCCTGCTTGATCAGAGTGTGGAAACCTTTAGATATTGATAAATCCCTTTGGCTGATATTTTGTTTATAATTTTTATATCTATAATCATGAGGGATACTGGTCTGTAGATTTCTTTCTTTTCTTTCTTTCTTCTCCCATTGCCCCCTTTCCTTTCTTGGTCTGACATAGCTATCATGGTCATGCCAGATTCACAAGATGAATTGGGAACTATTCCCCCCCAGCCTTTTTCTTTGTGGAAAAGATTATGTAGACTTGTGTTTAATTCTTTAAATATTTACTAGAAATATACCAATATAGTGAAACCATCTGGGCCTGGGGATTTGTTTTTGTATGTTTTAAAATTATAAATTCAATTTCTTTACTAGTTAAGTGGGCTATTCAAAGCATCTACTTCATATGGGGTGCCTTGTGGTAGTTTTTTTTTTTTTTTTTCAGTAATTGGTTTGTTTTTTAATTTTTTTGGTAAGATGTTAAATTTCTGAGCATCAAGTTGTTCATGGTATGGTATTCTCTTATATTTTTTTTTTCTACCAGAATGGAACCTAGGGATTGAACCTAGCCCTTTTTATTTTTTATATAGATACAGAGTCTCACCAAGTTGTTTAAGGCCTTGTTACATTGCTGATGCTGGATTTGTGCTTGTGATCCTCCTGCCTAAGCCTCTCCAGTTATTGGGATTTAGGCTTGTGCTACCATGCCTGGCTCCCTCATATTTTTAACAGCTGCGGGATCTATAGTGATATCACTGTTTTACTTTCCATATTGGTGATATGTGTCTTTTTATTTGTCTCTTTTTTCTCCCTATTGTTTGCTAGAGGCTTATCAATTTTATCGTTTTTCTCCCCAAAGATCCAGTTTGCATTTCATTGATTTTCCTCTGTTGTTTTCTGTTTTCAAATTCCTTCATCTCTGCTCCTGTAGTTTTTTTCTTTCTACTTGCTTGTATTTATTTTGTTCTTTTTCTAGGTTCTTGAAGTGAGATCTTGGATGATTTATGACTTTTCCTCTTTTCTATTCAGTGTGTTTAGTGCTACAGATGTCCTCAGCAATGCTTCAGTTGTGTCCCACAGATTTTGATATGTTCTATATTAATTTTCATTTAATATTTTTAAACTTCTCTGAAGACTTTCTTTTTGACCCATTGATAATTTATGAATATGTTACTTCACTTTCAGATATATGGAGATTTTCCTGTTGCCTGTCTATTAATTTATTTCTAGTTTGATTCCACTGTGGTCAGAGAATATGCTAAAATATTAGTTCTTTCAAATTTTTTGAAGTTTGTTTTATGTTACATGGTATGGTGTATCTTGATATACGTCCTGATGGTACTTGAAATGAAGTACCATCAGGACATATACATACTATAGTTGTCATGTTGGGTGTTGTTATTAGTGTCTACTGGTTGATGGTATTGTTGAGTTTTTCTATACCTGTTCTAATTTTCTGTCTTAGTCTAGTGACTATTGAGAGGTATAGTTAAGAGTCCCCAACTATAATTGTATATTTGTGTATTTTTTTTCAGTTTGATGAGGTTGTGCTTTTATATATTTTGCAGCTCTGTTTTGGGCACCTGCACATTTAAGTTCACTATATCTTTTTGGTGAATCAAGTCTCCTACCATTATATAATGTCCTCTCTCTCTCTAGTAATATTCTTTGCTCTGTAGACTGTTGGATAATAATATTGTCACTCCTGCCTGCCTTTTGTGTTTTCTGTGTGTGTGTGTGTGTGTGTGCTGGGGATTGAACCTAGGGTCTTGTGCATGTGAGGCAAACACCGTACCAACTGAGCTATATCCCCAGCCCTTCTGTGTTATTTTCTTCATTACACTTCTGCGGTGGTGGTGGTGCTAGGGATCAAACCCAGGAACTTGAGCATGCTAAGCATATACTCTACCACTGAGCTACACCCCTTGGCCCCTATATCATTATATTTGAAGTGAGTTTCATGTGAATACCTTATGCTTGGGTCATGATTTTTAATCCACTCTGCCAATTTCTGTCTCTAATTTGTGTGTTTAAACCATTTACCTTTAATATGACCATTTATATGTTAGAATGAAAATGAACCATTTTATCTTTTCTGTTTCTCTCATTTTCTTTCTCTTCCCTTCATCTGGATTATTTGAATGTATTTTAGAGTTCCAATTATGTATAGTGAGTAGAAGATCTCTTTGTGTAGCATTTTTAGAAGCTCTTCTTGGTATTACTTAAGTATACATAAATTGGAAGAGTAAACTGGTATCATTCTTCGACCAATTTGAGTGAAGTTTAGAAACCTTATCTCCCTTTTAGTCTCTTTGCTTTCCCTTCTTTATTATTATTTTAAATATTTCCTGTAGGTACATTTAGAGCAACATGAGGTGTTATAATTTTTGTTTCAACCTTTAAATATAATTAGGAAAACTCAAAAGAAGGAAGGCCTTTTTATTTATTTGTATTTTGACTTATTCTTTCTTCCCTTTTGATGTTCTGGGCTTCTTTTAAAAATCATCTTTCCTTTGGAAAACTCACTTCAACCCATTCTTTTAGAGTAAATTTGCTTGCAAAAATCTCCTAGTTTTTCTTTACCTGAAAATAGCTTGAGTTTCTCTCTCTCTCTCTCTCTCTCTCTCTCTCTCTCTCTCTCTCTTTCTCCCCCCCCCCTCCTTGAAGGATAACTGGATATAGGATTGTAGATTGATAGTACTTGAATTTGGATGGGTGGTGGTGGTCTGCCTATCACTCTCTATAGATGTCATTGTGTTCCTATTGGGTGATGGCTTTCCACTAGGACTCCTCTGCCAGCACCTCAGTGGGTGTGGAAGTAAGTGCCACCTTACTGTGTAGGGGCTGAAGCTAGACCCCTGCTATTGTCTCCATTGACACAGGAGATAAGAACCTCACTGCAATGCAGGAGGTGTAGTGAATCTGGCCTGCTACTTGACCTTCTTTTACAGCACCAAGGTGGAAGTGTTGGGTACCCTGTTTTGTTCTCTCCAGAGTAGAATTCTAGGATTCTGCTTGACTTTTGATGCCATAGATGGGCATGAGGACAAATTTGAATAAGATAGGTAGATTGTCTCCAAGTCAATGTACTGGTTATAATATTATACCATAGCTTTGCAACATACTAACATTGGTATAAACTGGCAAAGTTTACATTGGATGTTTCTGCATTATTTCTTAGAATTGCATGTGATTCTGTGATTATTTCCAAAAAAAGCTTCAATTAAAAATGTTAAAGAATTTAAAGATAAAATTTAGGAGAATTTGTTTCTAAAGCCAAAGCTGTATAATAAGGTATATTCATAGAAATCCTTTTTCCCTTCTTTCCCTCTATAGGTAACCATTATAATATAGTTTTTGGTCTCTTCTGTTGTTTGTTTTGGCAGTACATTTTTTGTCTATTTAAATTTTATCCCTCCTTCCCACTCTTGAAAAAGGTATTATATTGAAATATTCTGTACCACGCCTTATCATTTAGTGGTTTTTCTTGGGACCTCTCTGCATAGACACAGTAGAGATCTTCCTTACTGCATTGAATGGGTAACCTTACTTCATCTGCTCTTACAATTATGATATATTATCCTCATGCTTGGGTTCTTTTATATTGTTCCCAGTGTATTTTGGAAAAGACTACAGATATGATTTCCAAATCAACAGTAAATGTGTTTGTGATTTTTCCATAAGCTTTAATCATGGAGACCTATAACATTTAATGTTTGTTAGGGCTAGACAACTCCCCCTACCCCACCAATTACTACACCACTTCTGGCTGTTGTTATTTTTCTACCTTAAACTTTTTATTCTACCATTGAAAGATATCTGGGTTGTTTTCAGTTTTTGGCTTTTGGATTATGTTATTTGTGTTCCTATTATTTAATTGACCAAAAATTGAGTATATGTAAAAGATGGTATCTCTAATCAGTGAGAAAAAAATGAACTTTTTAATAAATAGCGTTGAAACATCTAGATAGACATATGGAAAAAGGTAAAATTAGATTCGTTTCTCACATAATACACAGAACAAACTCTAGATCAGAATAAATTCCAAATATATATAAAAAATGGAATAGTAGAAGCACTTAGGAGTGGTGAAAACTATCCTTTATGTGATTCAAAACCCAAAAGCAATTAAAAGAAGATAATAATACATTACATAGAAAAAACATCATAGTCAATGTCAAAATACCCAAAAAAACGGGGAAGGATTTTTGCAATTATCACAGATAAAGGACTAGCAAATACTGATTTGTAAAGAACACCCCAAAATGTAAAAGACAAATAGCCAGATAGAAAAAAATATCAAAAGAGTATTCAAAGAAAACTAAATGCCAATGGACCTTAAACAAATGAAAATATACTCAATTCTCAATAAAATTAAACTACAATGAGATATCTGGATGTCAAAATTCCAGAAGTCTAATATATTCTTTGCTGGCAAATATTTGAGAAAAGAGTCACACTCAGCTATTCCATATCTAGGATTCAACCAACTGTGAATCAGAAATATTGGGGGGGGGATTGCATTTGTATTGAACATGTACAGACTTTGTTCTTGTCACTGTTCCCTAAAGAATGCAGTATAACACTATTTACATCATGATTGCATTGTATTAGGTGCAATAAGTAATCTAGAGATGACAAAAAATACAGCAAGATGGGTGTACATTACATGCAAATGCTACACCATTTTATATAAAGAACTTGGTCATCTGAGTATTTTGGGGAGTCCTGGAACCAATTCCCCATGAATACTGAGGGATAGTTCTCCTCTTAGACATCAACTATGATTTCAGATTCTCTAGTGGCTGCTTGATAGTTGTTTCAGGGTGTTATGGTTAGGAACAGGGACATTATGACTAGCCAGACCTTAAAGGCTCCTAGTAATCATGTGACCTTGTATAAGCTTCTAGTCTTCTCTAAGTTTTAGTATTTTCATCATAAAATGAGGATCAGAAAAATTTTATCTTGAGTGATTGCTGGGATAGTTCATTGTATCATCTTTATTTTTTTTCCTGTTAAAAGATGTAATTTTATAGGGGATAGGAAAAATTTAGAGTCAGCATTCAGCTGCAGTATAAAGGAGCAGAATAATATTATGAGTGTGAAACTGGGTATTTGCAAATCAGTGCCTTTTGCATGTGTAAATTGTTGGACTTGGTGAAGTCAGAGTGCAAAATTGGGGCTCTCTACTGAGGTGCTTGTAGTAGGACCCCCAGAGAGCTTTTCGTAAAAAAATATAAATGCACCTGATCACAATACCTAGTCTGATACTCACCTGATAGTTGATAGGAACTGGACAAAGAAGGGACCAGAGACTATGTCAGAGATGAAGCTTCAGGTTTATGTCAGTTATAGGTCATATATTTTCCTGTTTTCTGAGTGAACTCTCAGTAGCATTTCTGTTCTTCGCAACTAAAATATTCCTTCTAATTGTAGCTGATTTCCATCCTAGTTAACTATAGAGCCCTGCTGTTCAAAGTCTGCGGGCAGACAAGATCAGCTTCACCAGAGTATGTTAGAAATTCATAATCTCTAGCCACATCCCAAGCCTACTTAACTAGAATCTGCATGTAAAAAAAGATCTTCAGGAGATTCCTGTGCACATTAAAATAAAAGAGAGGTACTTTTTTTTTTTTTTTTTTTTGTCTTGTAATAAAGAACTCTTGTAATAAAGCTATCTGGCATGTGAGGGATGAGGTAGGGACAGAGATGTGCTAAATCCTGTGTATGCATTATGTCACTTAGTACATATATCTTAAATTTAGGAGATAAGTTCTGCTATACACATTTTACAGAGAAGGAAACAGAGGCCAAGGGAAGGGTTTTTTTCTCTCCCTAAATTACAATGGCATTATATAATTAAGAAATTATAGGATGATCATCAGATGTTTCTTTCATGATAAGGACTGAAATTTTTTGGAGCATGTCCTTTGATATAAAACAATTCCTTTAAAATTTAAATAAAACTTAACCTTTGAGAAAGACTTCATCTTTTCTGCTCAGTTGGTTAATTCTTTAGAAAATGATTCCAATTGGAGTTGCATTATGAGATTAAAAAAGGAAATGACTTGTTTACTAATGACTGCTAGTTTAGAAGTAACAATTGATGTCTTTTTGTAAATATGTGGAAATTCATATGGATTTATTCTGCATTAGTTTTGTCAAAGTCTAAGGGTGTCTCTGGAATATGCTGCAGTTCTTTGTTGTAGATTTTATTACTGGCCAGAGGTGCTTTTTCCTTTAGGTTTGTTGCTGTTAAGTTTCTTCATGTTTCTTCTTCTCTGAGCACATCTTGTGGGAGAGGTAGAAAACTTTTAGAATTCCTTCCTTCCCTTGACTTCTAAATGAGGGTTAATGTGTTCATCTTTTGTTACAAATTATGGATGAACTTTACTGGATAATGGCTTTGTGCAATTAGCTGTTTGAAGCTTTTCCAGATGTTAGGTAAAGGCATGATCACTTAAATAACATTGTAGCTCTTGAGCATTAGTGGGGACCTTGAGCACATTTCTTGCCAGAAGCAAATCAGCTAACGTTTTTGGTTGGTTCAGAAGTGCATCTTAAGTAAAGCAGATGAGTTTTGCAGATTGACTCAATTAACAATTTTGACTAAAGAAAACAAGCCATGAGTAGAATGGTGATTTAATGATTTACGAGAGTAACATACTCAGACCACTCTGTTGTAACTGTGTTGTAAAGTCTATGTGAAGTCAGTTTTTCAGTTTGTTTCTTAGTCTCCTATATCTTAACTCCTTTTTGGCTTCTGCTTGGAAAATTGCCTACTTCATTTTATTTTTTTCTTTATGCTTTCTAACTTGATTCTAAGCATTGTGCAATAGTTTGGAGACTAACATAGGAATAATTCCACATAGCCTGTTACAGTAGACAGACAAAGTGTCTAAAGATATTTTTACCCAAAATACAACAGATGAAGTGAAGCAACTAGAGCTCCATTTGATGGTTGGCATCAGTTTCTCGATCCATAGTAATGTCTATAATAAAAGTAATACTGAAGGGCTCTTTTCAAATCCAAGTAGTGAAACCTAACAGATTCAATTTAATGTATGTGTTTAATGTATGGGTCAGCCATCTTTTTCTCTTCAGGGCCCATAGCAAATATTTTACACTTTGTGAACCATACCATCTTTGTCTCAACAGCTCAACTCTGACCTTGTAGAGCAAAAGAGCCAATAAAGATGTTATACAAATGAATGGGTATGGCCATGTTCCAATAAAACTCTGCTTATAGACACTGAAATGCTAACTTCGTACAGTTCTGATACGTCATGAATGTTCTTTTCAACCATATAAGTATGTGAACATATTCTTAGAGTGCAGGATGCACAAAAACAGTTTGCCAAGCCCTGAGTTACAGAGTTTATGATTTTTACCAATACTCATACAGTTTCAATGGTGTGATTGCAATGCTGCTTAAAGTAATTCATTTGATGTTTCAAAAACCTATGGGTTTTCACTTCACTAAGTTGAGGAGATTTCATGTTCTCATTTTGCTTACTTCAAGTGCCGAGTATATGCCTATTTATTTATTTATTTAGAAGCTAGTCATACTTGTAGCATCAAAAACATTCTTGGTTTGAGGTTTTTTTTTTTTTTAAATTTTAGTTTTCAAAACTCTTAGCAAGGTGTCAATTGGGAAGCAGAACAGGTTTGTGTAGGTAAGGACTTTGAGTCATATTCCACATGACATCTGTGTGTGACTTAACTTTTCCTCAGCCTAAGTTTACTTAGCTTTAAAACAGGTATAATGTGATTAGCTTTCTCCTTAGGTACACACACACACACACACACACACACACGCACACACACAGTGTGCACACACATGTTGGTAAGGTAATTTTCAAGGCAAAAAATAAAAGCTTGTGGAGATGTTAGTTTTTAAACTTTCACAAAGCTTCTTCAAAGTTCTGTTCTCTCTGGTTGGAAATTTTATGGGACACACTCATTCGTTGAGCATTAATTTAAGGGAAATTATCTGAAAAAAATGGCAAGTCAATACATATATCATTTTAAAGAAGCATCATCTATTCATTAAGAAGTATCTTCCAATATCCATGTTGTGTGTGTGATGTATGCATTGCACTAAGAAATGGTGTTATAAAATAACACCTTAAAAAGTATTGTGACAGCTGGATACAGTGGGCCAAGCCTGTAATCCCAGCTGCTTGGGAGGCTGAAGCAGGAGGATCATGAGAGTTCAAAGCTAGCCTCAGCAATTAGTGTGGCACTAAATAACTCAGTGAGACCTTGTCTCTAAATAAAATACAAAAAGGGCTGGGGATATGGCTCAGTGGTTGAGCTAAGTGTAATCCCCAGCACCAAACAAACAAATAAATAAATAAATAGTATTGTGACAATGAAGGTATTCTTCAGAAGTACAGTTTTTATTCAGTGAAATGGAGGTCAGCCTCCGTCAGCCTTCATCTGTTTCCAGGCATTCACTTAAATGATGATAAAGTTCATTTTTGAAGAACATTTCTATACTTGAGAGGTACTTAGCATAAATAAGCAAAGTAATTTACAAGTGACAGTGGTGTTAAGTGTTTTTTGGCTAGGGAATGATAAACACTCCATTTATGGTAATAAACAGTTGGAAATGATCAGTTATAGGATTTCACAATAACATTTTAGCAAAAAGAGATTTAAATGTAATTATTACAAATTAGCATAATTAAGCAGTATAATTGCTGTAAGTTGTTCATGTAATTAAACCTAAAAATTGAACTTGTAGAGAAAATTAAAGTGTTTGTTCCTTTTCATGATTTTGCTTCAAATAGGTGTTTTAATTTAGAGTGACAAGAGAAGAAAAATACATGAGTGTAGGTATTGACTTAATCCTCCAGGAGGGTCAAAAGAGGCTTGGGACTGATGCAGCCATAATTAGCTTGCACTTTGCTCTAGAACATGTTAACTTTTTAAAACTTCGTTTTCTGCTACTTTGAAGTCCGATTGAGTAGAGAAAGACTAGTAAGTGTTAGGTTGTACCTAGTTTCTTTTATTGCAGGTTTTTCTGCTGCTTTTATATTTGTTATGACACCAACATGGTCTGCATCCTAGCTTTGCAGGGCCACAGGAATAACTGAGAAGCAACACAGAGAACCAACTGGAAATGTCCAGTTAATGTTCAGTGTGCATAAAACAAATGATAGTGTTGGTTTTATAGAGTAAACTTACAGCAGGACACTAATGTTACTTTTAAAATGACTCTAATGAAAGTAAGAGAATGAAGTTTTATGTTTAGCATCTAGTCTATCATAATACCTGGAAGACATCGGAGAGTGAAATATTTGTTGAATGAATAAATACTATGCTGGGCACTGTGGCGGAAGTCTGAAGTTAAATAAGATATTTGTCATATCATAAAGAAAAAAACTCTTTTCAATTCATAACAAAATTCATATTATGAATTGTACCTTTAAAAGAAATTCTCAAACATAGTTGTCTGCATTTATCTTCTTGTAGATGATATTAAATTTAAGCATTTTTTTTTTTTTTGGTTCAAAAGTTTTCAATATCATAGCTAACTAGAACTAAATGCTTCGTATATTGTTTGGTTTTATTTTCTACCAATGCCATGAAAATTTTTTAGAATAATTCTTTAATCAACATATGTAATCTCCATGGATATACCATTTTCTCATAGTTGAGGAATTGATTTGCTTCAGAAGTCACTTAGCAGGGGCAAGTTGAATCTTTAGTCCTTTAAGACTTCCTTTCACTAAGTTCCATGAGAGGGAACATACAGGAGGGGAAAAATGGAGTGGAATCATAGATTCATTTAGGACTGAGAATACTGAAATTTTAAAATTAGAAGAGGAAAAAGAGGGGCTGGGGATATAGCTCAGTTGGTAGAGTTCTTGCCTTGCATGCACAAGTCCCTGGGCTCGAACCTGAGCACCACCAGAAAAAAGGAAAAAGAATCCATAGAGGATTTAAGTGATTGAGTAGATAACTAAATGAAATATGATACTCCTCAGTGGAGCAAATTATCTGCCTAATCAGTATTCCTGCTTGACATGGTGTGATATAAGGAAATGTTCTTGGAAAGACTCATTCTCTTATTTTCACATATAAAAGCCACTTTATCTGGTGAAGATATAGAGAAACATATGTTGATATGCTTAAATAACCGTGACATAGGAGAACTCCACAGTAATTTTATCTAGTGTGCATCAAAAAATGTTTAATTATTAAAATCACATAAAATTCTTGGGCCATTTTAAAGTTGCCAAATTAAACTCAGATGTTTAATTGAGAAACATCATTTTGAACTCCTAGTATGAGGCAGTCTTTTAATTTTATGATTTTTGATTTTAAAAATATATTACAAAGCTGCTGCTTCGTGCTAGGGTGTGTGGGAGCCTATTTTTGTCTCAGGCCCTTATTTTTAACTTTGCAATTTTAAAGTTTATTTTTAAACTTTTAAAATTATATAAAACAATTTAAATTAAGTGTACATATATAACACCACATGAAACAAATATATGGCTTGATGGTTTATTAAAGGCAAACTCCCTTGTTTTGGTGACAAGGTGATATAGTGACTTGCCAAGTACCCCAGAAGCTCTTGAAGATAAACAAACCATAGTCCTAAATTTAAATTGAATTATCATTATGACAGTATGCAAACACCACGCATATATAACGTACATATGTACATCATTTATATACACACACATATATACAGCACATGTACATATGTACCATACATATATCTCATATGTCTCATACATAAATATAATTAAATATAAATAAGATCTCCCTCGATTTTCCCTCTTTCTGCTGAAAATACATTGAAACAATGACCAATCTAATAATAGCATTTCCAGTACATATACTGATGTCCCAAAATACTACTTTACATACATTCATTCTATATCTTAGGCTTTATTGAAGCAGAATATTATTGTGGCATATGTTAGGGTTTCAGGAAATGTCAAAGGGATACTTTGCCTTTGCTTAGAGCTATCTGAAATATCTGAAATTTGTTTTGCTTTACATTTACAATTAAAGCAACTTAGATCTAAGAAGTAGATGGTTTGCTAATTCTTCACATGCCTCAAAGCAACACTTGTAAATATCTGCATGGGTCTTCTAACAAGCAGGTGGTTATATATGCCTTGTCATTTCAGCAGTTGGTAAAGTCACTGTTACAAACTTTCTTAATGTTTTACCATAGAACTTCACATGCTTGATCAGTGAAGGTATCTTGGTGGTTAAGAGTAATAATTGGCAGCCGGGTGCGGTGGCACATGCCTGTAATCCCAGCACTTTGGGAGGCTGAGGCAGGAGGATTGCGAGTTCAAAGCCAGCCTCAGCAATGGCGAGGCACTTAGCAACTCAGTAAGACTCTGTCTCTAAATAAAATACAAAAAAAAAAAGGGCTGGGGATGTGACCTAGTGGTCAAGTGCCCCTGAGTTCAATCCCCGGTACAACAACAACAACAACAACAACAACAACAACAACAAAAAAAAAAAAAAAAAAAAAAAAAAAAGAGTAATAATTGGCAAAGAATTCAAAAGGGCTGTTTTAAATTAGGGATGTACAACACTACAAGAATGCTGACATTATTAAAACATGAACACAGAACATGGGAAGTTGATGGTATCATTAATGTATATGGGAAAGGGTCCAATCAGGAGGCAGAAGCCACATAGTAATTTGATAAAGAAAAGTTGAATAAAAACATTATTAACTGTAACAGGGATTAATCATGAAAGGTAAAAAAGAACTTTAGACAAGTTCTTAATAAGCAGAGAGTACCAGAATATCTTGGGCTGAATTGTCCCCCTCCTCCAAGTTCATGTGTTGAAGTTCTAATCTTCAACACTTCAGAATGTAAATAAATATTTGGAAGAAATAGTCTTTAACAAGGTGACTAGGTTAAAACGAGTCTATTAGACCAAAGTCAGGTTTGATTGGTGTCCTTACAAGAGGAGGAAATTGGAAACAGAGAGATCCACAAGGATGCACACACAGGAAGACCATATGAGGACCCAGCAAGAGGGTGGCCATCAGCAGAAGAACCTGAACCTACAACCCCTTGGTCTTGAACTCCCAACCTCTAGAACTACGAGGAAATAACTCCATTTATAAGCTATCCAGTCTGTGCTACTTTAAAAAAAAAAATAGCAAACCCAGACAACTAATCACCAGTAAATGAATAAACATTGAAAGGAGCCCCTCCCAAGGCTGGAAGTCAGACCTTATTGCACAAGTTGTGGATGTAGCTTATTGGTTATTGGAGAAGTTTGCTGAGTGGACCAGGCCAGAGCTGCTCCACAGTTGCCAGGCAGATAGAAAACCCATTCCAGATGACAGGCAATGTGAGAGTAGAAGGCAGAGAATGCTTCTTGGGGGTTCAGGTGGGCCCAGGGTGGTGTATGAGAGATTTGAGCAATGGGCACATACTAGCTAAGCAATGTGAATTCTGGAGTGTGCAGTGTCTATGTTTGAGGGCCATGCTGAAGTGTACACTGGCCCAGGGTAGGATTCTGAGCTCACTAAGCATCTGTGGTTTGTAGCATGCACCTTGGGTAGAGCACTGCTATATCACCTGAATGCTTGTAGCTGGGTGGCAGGATCAAACGGAAGCAAATGCAGGTCCACTTAAGCCAGGAAAAGGCCCTTCTTCTTGTAATGTGCCTCCAGTATTTTCTGTTGGCAAAGTTTAACACATCACTATAAAGAAGATATGCTTGCCTTCAGCGTTCAGCTCTCCTAGCCAAAAGCAGGCAATTGGATTTGCCGCCAAGGGGCAATAGATTAGTAGCTGTTGAGCATATTCTTTATCTTTCCCATAAATTAACAAGGTCTTCATAACTTTCCAGTCAACTTATTTTAGTTCTAAAACCACTCATCCTTAGACAAGAGGCTAAACTAATGAATTTCTTGACTCAAATACAGAAAGATAATCATAGAGGAATGGATTTCACCAGTGGTAGTCCTGCAGAAATTCTTAGCACTAACTTAAGTCTCTTGTGGTTTAAATAATACGCATGAGATTACTGTAATAGAATAGTTCACAGACTACATTAATGGTGAGCAGAAAGAGAAAGGAAAAATCATTAGGGTTGCTACTAATAGATGACAGGACTTGGAGTGATTGATTTGTTTATCTAGACACCTTAAGGTATTTAAGTCATAGTTAAAGTAGGGTTTTTGTTGTAAGTCTAATTCTGTCCTTGGTAATATAGTGGAGTTACTAGGGAGGAATTAATTGGGTAATAAATTCTAGATTCTGGCCTTTATTTCTCAATCAGAACATTTTGTTAGATACGTTTTCTTTTTATTCTGAGGGCACAGTATTAGGAAGTCAAGTTATTCCTTAATACCAATTCTGAGTGCTTTTATTTCAGCATAGAACTGATATCATCACAAAATGGATCTGTTATTTCAAATGAGAATAGATCTACATCCCTAGAAATGATAAAATGTTTATGTAGAATGAATTCTTGTAACTTTAATTCATAATTTTGTAAAGTACTTACCTTATGAATAGCTCCTGGCAGTGCAATTCTTATCACATCATGACTGCCACAATAAGAATATCCAAAATCTTAAAAGTAAATAGTGTTAGTATGTTTTATTTCTACTTTCAGAAATAATCATACAACAAGGGTTTGTATATATGTGCTGAATATAAGTACAGATAAGAGGGCATGATGCCTACTTAAAAGAGGAAAGTACTATTTTGGCAGAGGATTCAAGCTTAAAAAAATGTGAAACATCTATGAAAAGCTATGAAACCCTTATAGATCTATGTGCCTCATTTTATCACCTGATTCAAGTTTAAGCACATGGAGGGCTGTTGCAGGTTAGTTTATGTGTACATTTCTCTTTTTGTTGGAGGAGTTGTCTCTTGTAAGTTAAGGGCTATGGTCTTCTTGGTAGCTGGTGTGTGCATAATGGTGCATAATTGACCACTGTCAGTGCTGGCCTCCAGTTCAAGAGATGTGGCTTCTCCTCAGACCTGCCTGGTTATCAGTGTAAGGTGTTCAGATCATATTGAGGAAAGATGGTTACATGACATGTCAGTATAAAATAGCATTATTCATATGGACCTATACTATCTGAAACATAATTAGAGGAAGTAAATAGTGAAAGTATATTAGAATTCTTTTGGCATTGTTCCAGGTCCTCTCCTGGGGCTCAGCTATGGGAATACAGAGAAGATTCCAAGGCTTTTGTCCTTAAGAGCCTTGGAGTTAATAAAAGAAGACAAGACACATACACAAGTAATGTAAAACAGATAACATGTCTCTAAATAGGTTTAAGAGTCCTCCCACTGAAGTGCACAAGCTTGTGGTAAGAATACTCCTCACCAATATCCAGAGTTGATTCATTCTTTTGTGTAGTTTTAATAAGATGAATTATCTAATTTTAAGTATATGATATAAAAGATAGCAAATAAATACGGATAAGAGCTTCTACAGGCAGCATAGTGAATTAGAATGAAAAATGATGGTTAAATTCAAGGCAGGATCTAGGAAATTTTATAAAGAAATTGAAAAGCCTGACAATCTAGAGTCCTTTAATATAAGGAAACTGGCCCTTTGTGTCCTGAAGGTATCTCTGTATTATAATCTGGAGTAATTATTGCCTTTTACAGTGATAATTCAGCAATTTAAGAAAGGTTTAAATATATGTATGTGTGTGTGTGTGTGTGTGTGTGTGTGTGTGTGTGTGTGTGTGTTTTGCTTCCTTAATACCACATGCTCTACTTCTGCCAAAATCTTTGGCATTTTCTTAAAAAGCCATTTAAAAAATATTCTATAAAAATGGTAAGTTAAATGAGCTAGTGAGCTTCTTTTTCTATAAATCAAACTATCAGCAATTCAAAAATTATCAGTCATTCATTTGCACAGGATTTTTGAGAACAGATGTTTAATTATATTAAGAATATCATTCCTGAAAGCAAGAAGATAAGCATAATGCAGTTTATACTTGTGGTTATGAAATGCCATGTGGTGGTTTTTAGCCATTGTGAATGTGTTTTTCAAATCATGGTTTATAGATATGCCTAGATTTTCATAAGAAGTCATTTTAATACAAATCCACCAGTTTTCCCTCATAGAGAAATACCTGTTTTTGCTGATACTGTGGCTGTGATGTGGGGAAGGGTAACTATGGGGGGATTATATCTCTTTAGAGATATATTGACTTTCCCAAAGGAACCAGGACCATCTCCTGGGATTAACAAGACAGAGAGCTATCTGGTTATGAGTGACCCAAGTGTAGCTGTCCTTTCAAGCAAAAGTCTTAGTGTGAGCCTGGTTGTGGTTCTTTCTATTCAGGACTCATTAAAAAAGACAGATGGGAGGGCGGTCAAAGCTAGAGATCCAAAGTACAGGAATTCTCACTTTATTAAGTACCCCCCACCCACCCCAGGCAAATTTTGAGTCTAAAATATCTATTAGAAAACCTAGGACTTGAATGTATCACTTTGCCTATTTTTTGAATAATGTTCTGATAGTTGTTTGAGCTGTATAATACTTAGTTGCAAAACACTCGTTTTATTAATTAAATCATTAAAATTTCAAGCCAAATGTGGAGGGTCTGATTTCTCAAAAAGTGTTCAGCTGAAAAGACCTGTGACCTCAGAGGCAAGAGCTGCCAAGCCACAAGCTCACCATCTAGTGGTGAAAGGTGACTATGATTTATGTTTTTTTTTTCTTTATAATAGTAGTATGTATTACAATTCATAATGCACATATATAGCATCTTTTTACATACAACTGTTTGGATACAAAGTATATAAGTACCATTCAGGTCTTCAGTCATGCATTTAGGATAATGATATGTTTTGTGTTACATTTTCACATGTGATTCTGATAGAAAACACCATAGAAAATGACAAGCTCTGTCCTGCTGGCTGCACCGTGACATTTCTTTGTCCCTAAAATGAGATTCCATGATAACAGACTACTCTCTCACCCTTGTTCCTCCTCTTACAACACCAAGGTTTTATTCTTGAAAGGGAAGAAATGAGTCTTCCTGAACTGTAATTGTCCTTTAAAAACCAAATACTGACCATATTTACCTTTTTTTCCCCACTTAAAATTTTGCATTTTTAAAAAAGTACCAGGTGTATTTCTGCAATAACTATTAACTATATTTCTGGAGTGTAACGTGCTGTCAGTGGTATAGTATTTGATGGTCTTTTTTTTTTTTTTTTTTTTGAGGTTATATACATTGGAACAATGTAAACAATGGGGAGTAGGAAGCAGCAAAAAGGCCCATTTTTAAAAAATTTATGTATTCTAATCAGCTATACATGACAGTAGAAAGCTCTTTGATTCATTGTACAAATGGAGCAGAATTTTTCACTTCTCTGTGCATGAAGTATGATTGCAACATTCATGTAATCATACATGTTCCTAGGGTAATGATGTCCATTTCATTTTACCATCATTCCTACCTATTTGCCCCCTCCCACCTCCTCTTTGCCCCATCCATAGTTCCTCCACTTATCACATGCACTCTCCCAATATGAATTAGCATCCACTTATCAGAGAAAACATTCAGCTCCTGGTTTTTGAGATTGGCTTATTTTGCTTAACATGATATTCTCCAAATCTGTCCATTTCCCTGCAAATGCCATAATTTTATTCTCTTTTAATGCTGAGTAATATTCCATTTGTGTGTGTGTGTGTGTGTGTGTGTGTATATATATATATATATATATATATATATATATATATATATATATATATATAACCACTGAAGTGGCTGCGTCACTGTAGTATGCTGTTTTAAGTCTTTGGGGTATAGACTGAGGAGTGGAATAGCTGGGTCAAATGGTGGTTTCATTCCAAGTTTTCTAAGGAATCTCCATACTGCTTTCCAGTTTGGTTGCACCAATTTGCAGTCCCACCAGCAATATATGAGTGTGCCTTTCCCCCCACATCCCACATCCTTGCCAACACTTATTGTTGTGTTCTTTTTTTTTTTTTTTTTGGTACCGGGGATTGAACTCAGGGGCACTCGTCCACTGGGTCACATCCCCAGCCCTTTTTTGTATTTTATTTAGAGACAGGGTTTCACTGAGTTGCTAAGTGCCTCGCCATTGCTGAGGCTGGCTTTGAACTCGTGATCCTCCTGCCTCAGCCTCCCAAAGTGCTGGGATTACAGGCGTGCGCCACCGCGCCCGGCGTGTTCTTGATAACGGCTGTTCTGACTGGAGTAAGATGAAATCTTAGAGTAGTTTTGATTTGTATTTCTCTAATTACTAGAGATGTTGAACATTTTTTTGTGTGTGTGTGTATTTGTGGATTGATTGTATTTCTTATTCTGAGAAGTATTTGCTTAGCTCCTTAGCCCATTTATTGATTAGGTTGTTTGGTTTTTTGGTAAGTTTTTTGAGTTCTTTACATATCCTGGAGATTACTGCTTTATCTGATGTGCATGTGGCAAAAATTTGCTCCCAAAATGTAGACTCTCTCTTCACCTCATTGATTGTTTCTTTTGCTGAGAAGAAGCTTTTTCGTTTGAATCCATCCCATTTATTGATTCTTGATTTTACTTCTTGCACTTTAGGAGTCTGGTTAAGGAAGTCAGGGCCAATCCAACATGATGATTTGGGCCTATTTGGGCCTACTTTTTCTTCTATTAGGCGTAGGGTCTCTGGTCTAATTTCTAGGTCCTTGATCCACTTTGAGTTGAGTTTTGTGCATGGTGAGAGATAGGGGTTTAATTTCATTTTCCTGCATATGATTTCCAGTTTTCTCAGCACCATTTGTTGAAGAAGCTATCTTTTCTCCAATGTATGTTTTTGGTGCCTTTATCTAGTATGAGATACTAGATAAAAACTTGATGTGAGTTTGTCTCTGTGTCTTCTATTCTGTACCATTGGTCTACATGTCTATTTTGGTGCAAATACCATGCTCTTTTTGTTACTGTAGCGTTGTAGTATAGTTTAAGGTCTGGTATTGTGATGCCTCCTGCTTCATCTTCTTGCTAAGGATTGCTTTGGCTATTGGGGGTCTCTTATTTTTCCAAATGAATTTCATGATTGCATTTTCTATTTCTATAAGAAATGATGTTGGGATTCTAATTGGGATCACATTGAATCTGTATAGCACTTTGTGTAGTATGGCCATTTTGACAATATTAATTTTGCCTATCTAAGAGCATGGGAGATCTTTCCATCTCCTAAGGTCTTCTTCAATTTCTTTCTTCAGTGTTCTGTAGTTTTCATTGTAGCGGTCTTTCACCTCTCTTGTTAGATTTATTTCCAAGTATTTTATTTTATTTTTTTGAGGCTATTGTGAATGGAGTAGTTTTCCTAATTTCTCTTTCAGAAGATTCATCACTGATGTATAGAAATGCATTTGATTTATGGGTATTGATTTTATATCCTGCTACTTTGTTGAATTCATTTATTAATTCTAGAAGTTTCCTGGTGGAATTTTTTGGATCCTCTAAGTATAGAGTCATATTGTTGGCAAATAATGATAGTTTGAGTTCTTCTTTTCCTATTCATATCCCTTTAATTTCTTTCATCTGTCTAATTGCTCTGGCTAGAGTTTCAAGGACTACATTGAATAGAAGTAAGGCCCATTTTCTTAATGCACCCAATACAGGCACACAATTACAACAAATGTGTTGTTTTTCTTTAAAAATAACTCAGTTATTTTTAGAAAATATAAAAATAAAATGACCTTAAATATAAATAGGAAATATTAAATATAAACAAGAAAAATCACTTAAAAACTGATTATTGGTATGATTAGAGATAGTCATCGTGTTATACACATCCCTAATAGGTCTTTTGTGCAAAAAATGTGCCTGTAAAAGTGAGATTCTGCTCCACATTCTATTTTTTATGCTTTAACAGCTGCCCTTAGTTCTTCAGCAGCAGCATTTTAATGACTGCGTGTTGCTCCACTCTATTTCATGTGTAATTATTTAACCATGTAGGCTTTTGGATTGTTGATAATAGTGAACAGTTCAACACATACTTAATAAATTCTAAGAAGTACAAGCCAATTGCCAGACTTTGCTCCTGGTCCCTGGAGATGACAAGAGACATGATACCAAGGCCGATGGAGAATGTTCTGATGAAGGTGCTGGAGAATAACCAGGTGGACATGGAAAAGACAGCTGTAGGTTGAGATTATAATGGGATGCACCTGTACCTGGGGTGCACAGGGCTGTGTGCACATGTCTACTTTACATGAGGAAGTCATGGAAGATAGCTTTTTCGTTTGAGATCCAGTGAGTCAGGGGCAGAACATTTGAGGCCAAAGGAACAGGAAGTTCAAAGGCCCTGATGCAAGAAAGGGCTTAATGTGGTTCAGAAAGAGGAAAGATTCTTTCAGTCATGGATCACCACTGGTGTTTCTTTTCCCTTATTGAAAATAAACTAGATGTGTGTAAGTTTTTAAAAGCCAGGTTTTTTTTTTTTTTTTTTTTTTTCACCTATGGGTAATTGTAGGCATTTTTCTCATTTTCACAGTGTAGATTCCTCAATGGAAATGTGGAATCTGTCACTCCACTTATTCAGATTCTTTTGGTTATGTTCCTCAGGAATTCTTTTTGAAGATAAGATTCTATACCTATGAAACTTTTCAGGTGTTGAAAAGGTTTCTCTGTTGTGAGAGATTTAAAAAAATTTTTAGTTATTTATATGTTGATTTTATATTTGAATTTTACTGGAGGCTTATGGATTCTGACAGTCTTTTGAAGAGTGAGTCTTTTAGGTTTATATGTGGATAGCTAGATGATTTCCAGTAAAGACAATTTAAATTTTTTTTCCTTTGCTACATATACTTCTTTTGGGCTAACATATTCTTTGCATTGACTGAAAATACCAGCATCTAATTTAATGGTGGCAAAAAATAATAATAGGTATCCTTGTCTTTTTCCTGATCTAATGGGAACATACATAATACTTCATTAACTATTATGTGTGGAGATGCATGCTAAATATACCATGATATTGTTTATTAAATGAAGGTCCCTAAATGATGTTCCTGAAGGCTTTTAAACACTCTTCCTCCCTAATTCATTTTGTTAAGAAACCCTAATGGGGCTGGGGTTGTGGCTCAGTAGTAGAGCACTTGCCTCGCCATGTGTGAGGCACTGAGTTCTATTTTCAGCACCACATATAAGTAAATAAATAAATAAATAAAGGTCCATCTGTCACGAGCTGTCCATGGGCTGTGTGTGTGAACTATTTCACACAGTAGCCAAATGAGGGGATAGGCCTGGCATTTTGGGCTATCAGGGAGTGATCGCATGATGCAAGTGCACTTCCCCCTCTAGCTCTGCCTAAGATCCCACACAGCACCTTAGATGGGTGTGACTTGCCAAGATGTCAATCAATCTGCTGACCACAAGACATCAGGAAACAAGACTTGAAACCTTATCCCAGCCTCTGATGTCCCCACTATAAAATAAGGACTCACACTCTCTTTTCTAGTGCTCTTTCCATCCTGGAAGCTGGCCCTTGAGGTCATAGAGCCATCCTGCCCTTGGTTTAACACTACCCTCTGTGTTGCATGAATTTTTTGCCACTTTCTTAGCTTAATGTTGCAGTCAGCTCTTTTAAGCCCAGTTGATCTCCTCTGAGCAGGTCGTGGGTGAGATCCATCAACAACTAAAAAAATATTTTTTAAAAAAATCCTAATTAATGACCTAGATCAAATTTTTTCACTTATTGATAACTTGGCTTTTGTCCTTTGACCTGTTAATGTAACAAGTTTCTTTACAACATTTTTTCTATGTGGGACATCATCATGTTATAAACCCCAGTGGGATTTTTTTGTAGCATTCCTCATAACTTTGACATACAGTATTGTCCTTGCTGGTTTTGGTTACTGGGTTATATTAGTCTCACAGTTGAATATTCATTCTCTTTTCAGCCTTTTTTGTGTATGCCCATATATTTTCATTGGAGTGAATCCCACTATTCAAAGTGTGGTCTGTAGATAGGCAGCATTATTGTCATTCAAGAACATACTAGATGTGTAGTCTCCCTGGCCACATATTTTACTGACTGTATGAGAATCTGCATTAGAAGGACTCCAAAGTGATTTACATGAATTTAAACTTAAAAAAATCTCTGCTCTGGAATTTAATTAGGTTTGATAAAGACTATATGAGTTTTTTTTCCTTGATGCATATCATCTGTTTGTAAAATGAATAGTTCAATAATTTGGCAAATTGTATTGAACACTTTTGTGCTTTTGTTTTGAAAATTCTGAGAAGTGTGTTAATTTTTCAACACAACTCTAAATTTTTCAGCGTTCTTCTCATAAAGAATGCTGGTATTGTGAACCAATATAGGGTAGGCAGCAATAAAACTAGTATGAGTATGGCTCTGAATTTTATGTTTTCCTTATTTTAAAGACATAATATATTCCAGGCACTGAACTAGACAGTATGTAGTGAAATAATCTCATGCCTGTAAATGTCACTTGGTGGATGGCATTTTTGGAGTGCTGTTTGTATATGATATTGTTTATTTCCCAGGATGACTGAGTGGTAGGAGTTGCACTTTCCTGAGAGTGTGGAGGGCATTATTTCTTAAGTCACAGAGCTTTTTCAATGGCAGAACCAGGATGCAATTTCATATCCCCTGAATGGACATCCAGTGACGTTTCCCCTAGACCAATGCATTGACTTAAAGAAGTACACACACAAGGCATTGAACAAATCCTGAGAGAAGGCCAATAGTTGAACATCCTTAAAAGTTAGTAAGTATGTATTGGCTAATTTGAGCACTAGTGTCAGTAGCATTTTAATCTATTCAGACTGTTTTAGACACAAGGAATAGTCATATTTGATTCCACTTATATTATTCATTAATTACATATTATATATTTGTTATAGTTATACTTTACAGAGTATACTTCCTCCTTAACCTATAAAGAAAAGAATAATATTGGATTTGTATTCTATTTTTTGCATTATTTGGTTACCACATTTTTAGGTCATATTTTCATGTGAATTGGCAACATCTCGGAGCTGGCGATTAAGGGAAATGGTAGCATTCTTAGATGGTAGAAAGATTATACTCTTGAATCTATTTAGGGTTTTGTTTGTAATGCAATTTCTGTTTTATTTATCCTGGGACTGAGTGAGAGTGTTAAGGTATTTTCACAATGAGTCCATTTCTCCAAGTGTGAGGCATGGCTGAACAGATGGTTGGACTTGTCGTCCTTGTCATGAAGATGAGGCTGACTTCATGGGGGGGCACCTCACTGTCCAAGGTAGCTGTGTGAGAATTGCCTCCCATATGGGGAGATTTCTTCCTCTCTCTACTCCAGAGCTTGGAAAAATGGAGCAGGAGATCAGGGAAGTTTCCTCAGATACCTTCTGTGAACTCAGGAAACTTCAAACCAACATTCTTTTCATAGAGTAGCCCCAATATTTTCTTCCCAGAAGAAATACTTGATAAAGTAGAGTTTATAATAAAACAGAGTTCTCTCTAGAGTTCCAGAACAATTGAATTTTCCCATCGCAGGGAATTCAGTAAGAGACCTTCATTAAGTCAATTGTAGAAAAAATTCTGCTGCAATATTTATTATATAGTAAGAGCAGAATTAAAATGAGCTTTATGAACTAAACTCAGGTTGACTTTGCTGTGTTTGAGATGGCACAGGGTATCTACCTACAATGGTACAGAACTGGGAGCTGTAACAGATCTCCTCTGGGGAGTGTCTTTCTGGTTTTAATAAAGAGCTAACATTATTTCAACTAATACTTCGCACCACTGATGACCGAGCTAGTCTGTAGTGAAGTCTGTATGCATATTTTGACTCTTTTGCAGGAATAGAAGCATTGGAGCCAGGGGCTGGGTGAGCTGCAGCCCTGCATGAGAACTGATGGTTGTGTCAAGGAGGATGCTGTGCTTGGGAGTCTCCTGATGTCTTTTTCTCTCCTATTTCTTTCTCTTAATAGTTAGAATACAGTTATTCTAAAGATTTAGGGAATGAAAGAGAAATCCCATTGATTAGAGCTTTGTCATGGTGTTAGTGCTTTTAGGGACATTTAAAAAATATTATAAGGATGAATATTTTACATCAGAGCTTCAGAAAGAGAAAATGTTCATGCCAGGTGTGATGGCAAATACCTGTAATCCTAGGGACTCAAGTGAATGAGACACAAGAATCACAAGTTCTAGGCCAGTCTCAGTAACTTATGGCCCTAAGCAACTTCGTAAGACCCTGTCTTAAAATAAAAATGGCTGAGAATGAAGCTCAATGTTAAAGTGCCCCTAGGTTCAATCCCCAGTTCAATAAATAAATGCATACATAAGTAAATTTCATAGATAGGGGTTGAAGGCATGTACCAAGGAGTTTTAAGCAATGGCATTGGAAAGAAAAATGAGAGAAAACGTGTGAAATCATATCGGCCTGTTTTCTTTATGAGAAAAACAGAAATTACACTGTTTGAAAGACCACTAAGTCTAATTTAGTTGAAACCCATCATGCCATACTTGGAAATATTTTTTGGAATCTTGTGGTTGCTTCTCTAAGTTCTCCCTGCCCTACCCTCTCTTTTTGTTTTAGTGTTAGTGTCTTAGTTCATTCAGGCTGTAATGAAAAAGTTCCATAAACTGATTGGCTCATTGACAACAAAAATTTATTTCTAACAGCTCTAGAGCCTTGGAAATCCAAGGTGAAATCTAGCAGATTTGGCATTTGGTGAGGCTGCAATTCCTGGTTCTTAGACAGCTTTTTGTTATGACCTCACATGATTAAAGGGGCAAGATGTCTCTTGAAGGCCTCTTTTAAAAGGCCACCAGTCTCATTCCTAAGAGCAGAGCCTCATCACCAAATCACTTCCAAAAGACCCACCTCCAAACATCACCTGGAGGAGGGTGAGGGCTTCAAGATATGAATCTCTGGGGGATGGACACAAACATTCCCATCATAACACTTACTTTAAAGTGGAATGTTTTCTGGGTGTTTTTTTTTTTTTTTTTTTTTTTTTCCCCAAACAGTATATTACCAGGGAATTGGTGATATCCTCTGGTCACTAATAGGTTTGCTTCATAATATATTTTGCTTGGTACAAATTTATGGCTTGACTGGAAAACATCGAGTTTGCCTTTTATTTTGAGATTCCTTTTTCATGTCCAGCATAAGAAGGAAAAAGTGGTATGTAGGAATTGGTTTGTTGCTTGCTGGTTGCATTAGCCAATTTATTTAGTTCTTTTAAAGCCTCAGACTTTAATATAAATTGTATTTTCTTTACCAGTGATGATTTTGCAAAAAATTAGATACATATAATTCAAATTATTTCAAATGGTTATGTAAATGATGTAATCAAGATAAAACACATTTATTTATGATTAATCAAAATTTTGGTAATTTCTGATGCTTAGGCTTTTAGTTCTGAATAAATATTTAGGTGGTGGTTTGTAATTAGATGGAGTTTTTTTTTTTTTTTAATTTAAAAATTTTCTCTGAAATTGTGAAACTTACATGGCTGTTTTGTAAAAATTACTTCATCCTGTGGTGCTTTGCTTAGAATTATTAAACTTGAACAAAATAAATGTATCAATAGACTTTTAATTCTAATGTACTTTTTGATGACATTCTGCGTAGTCTTTCTCCAGATGTGTTTGAAAAGTGGTTGTTAATCTGGCAACTGCTATATTGTTGTGCTGGTATATCTCACAATGTGCTTGACTCTCTGATCCTTTGCTCAGTTTGGGGGCAAACTCAAGATTTAGTTCATACATCAAAATGACCCAGGAAAGATTACAGTGTTTGAGAGAAGAACCAAGAATAGCAGGGTTTAAGAATTTGTGTGTATGTGTGTGTGTGTGTGTGTGTGTGTGTGTGTGTGTGTGTGTGTGTTGCCGCCTGAAGCGATGGCTGCTTGGAGCAACGAAGCCGCGGGAAGAAGTTCAGAGGCAAACTGGAAACAAACAGCTTTTTATTCTGATAACTTTTCTCTCTGGCTCTAACAACGACTAACACGCACCACACACCACCACAAAATGGCGCTGACCCGATCAGCAATCTCGGCTCAAGTCACTCGAGATCCCGGGCCAAGTCCCGCGAGACTACGGAAGGCAGCAATGCCCCAAAACTCCATGGCCCATAGTCAACCGCAATTTAAGCCATCTCCCCAAACAGGGCTCCTACGTGTGTGTGTGTGTGTGTGTGTGTGTGTGTGTGTGTGTGTGTGTCTCTGAAAAATCCATCTCATCCTAACAGTGGTTTCTATGTGTTTCTGTAATATAAAATCTGAAATATAAATTATATGAAATATAAATTCTGAAATATAAATTTCTATGTCCCTGAAATATAAATTTCTGTGTCCCTATAGCTTACTACAGGGACACAGCCACATCAATGTTTATAGCAGCACAATTCACAATAGCTAAATTGTGGAACCAACCCCGATGCCCATCAGCAGATGAATGGATAGGGAAACTTTGGTATATATACACAATGGAACACTACTCAGCACTAAAAAAGAATAAAATCATGGAATTTGCAGGTAAATGGATGGAGTTGGAGAAAATAATGCTAAGTGAAGTTAGCCAATCCCAAAAAACCAAAGGTCGAATGATCTTTTTGATATGAAGATACTAACTTATAAAGGCAAGAGAGTGGGGATGAGAGGAATGAAAGAGCTTTAAATAGAACAAAGAAGGGGGAGGGTGGGGAGGGGACAAGGGGATAGGAATAATGGCAGACTGAGTTATCCATGATTACCCTAAATACATGTATGAAGACACAATTGTTGTAAAAATACTTTATATAAACCAGCAACTTGAAAAATTGTGCTCTTTATATGTAATATGAAATGAAATATACTCTGCAAACATGTATAACAAATTAGAGTAATAAAAATATTTTTAAAAATCTTAATATTAAACGGGAATTCTGTTTCTAGGAGTTAAATAAGCAATGCATATTTTGAATTTTGTAAACACATTTATGAAGTGATTGAAAGAATTAGAGGCAGAGTTTGCTAATGGCTCACTTACTATGGTTTGTGTAGACTGAGATACCTTTGCTGGTGAACATTTAAAAATAAAACACCACCATCTTTAAGTAACAAAAGGATATCTGTCTGTAAAGCATAAGATGGATTGTAGCAAATTTACAATAGGCAATTGCATATGAAATAGTCATAGCATGTAAAATGAAACTTAAGCCCCTGAGGAAAGAAAGCCAATGTAAACTGATTCATATGATGTGGATGAATCATCCAGAAAATGTAGGCACATGATTCAAATGAGGAAGGTATTTTGAGTTATGTTTTAAACAAGTTGTGTGTGTAAGTGTAAAAATTGACCTATGTTATAGCCATAATAATAAAATCTATAAGGACTACAAAAAAAAAATAAGAATTTGTGTGTGTGTGTGTGTATCTCTGAAAAATCCATCTCATCCTAACAGTGGTTTCTATGTGTTTCTGTAATATAAAATCTGAAATATAAATTATATGAAATATAAATTCTGAAATATAAATTTCTATGAAATACAAAATCTGAAATATAAATTCTGTAATATTGGATTTGAATGTTAAACAATATTTTTTTTGTACAGAAGAGGAAGAATCAATTCCTGTATAAGACTGTGATGTCAAAATAATAACTTCAGCATCTGGATTTCTTATATTACAAATTGGTCTATTGTATTCTCTCACTCCATTGGCACAGTCTCATATAGATTTTACCCCTCTGGTCGGTATGGGTTTAAGAATACATATTCAAATGGTTGAGTGACTGCAATTGATGGGTCCATACATATGCTTTGGGCTAACCATATACTGAACAGAATTTAAAATGAGTTGTACCTTTTTTCCTTGTTTTTCTTATTTTGGATGGTACTATTTACATATGTACCTGCTTGTGGTTAATATTCCACAATCATATAGTGTTGTGAATTGATGGCTAAGAAAAAGGATAAGGATGGACTCTTGGGAGAGCATGGCTCTGCAGAAGACTTGGATTATATTATTGTGCATCTTCAGGTGGTAGATCAATCAGGTAGAACCAGTTGTGCATCATAGTATCTTGAAGCACTGTCTTGAAATGAGTTTCAGACCCGATGGTGTTAATGTGCTATAATTTGAAGAATGAGGGATATGAGTACTAGATTTAGGCACTTAACTAAGCAGTTTCATGTGGATCAAGTCGGATGTTTTATTCATAAGAAGAGCTAGTTTGATCTTTATATGCCTTGCTATTTTAAGTCCTGTAGTTCCTGTGTTTTTCCACTTATTACTGTAGAGATTCAGTTGGCAAAAGGGAGGACAGTTCTCTTATTCTTGGGTTATAATAATGTTAATAAAGTCCCATGCGAGGCAAAACTCATCTACTCAGAAACAGTTTCTTGTTTTTCCTTTCTATTTTTATTCCACAATCTTATCTTTGCATACTTTGATATAGTGCCCTCTGTTTCTCACCTCAAAGTTGCCCAATGTTTCTTTTTTCTTCTGTGAACATTTGGAATTTCTTATATTTCTTTCCCCCGCTCTACCTTTCTAGTTTGTTTTTCTAAGAAAAGGGGTAAGTGCTGTTTGGATTTCATTTTCTGTGCACTGTTTATACATGTCCATGGTTTGTACCGTTTCCGTGTGTAGAAAGCTGACTCTCTGCATGGCAGATCTTTCCCCACATGTGATTTGGTTTTCCAATTGCTGTTTTGTGTTTTGTTTTTCATAAACAAATTTATGGAATTATTTATCCAATTATACCTTTTCTTTTTGACTGTTGGACTCCATCACAAATAAGTTTTTTTAAAATGTTTGTTTTTTAGTTGTAGTTGGACACAATACCTTTGCTGAATGTACATTTCATATTTAAATATGTGTAGAATACAGATATATTTAGCTGTAAGTTAGTTTCATATGACATATTATAGTGATTATTGTCGTGGGTGGGGTAAGATTTATATGGATGTCCTCTAGGCTTGGGAACTAAAGCTATCTTAGGGTTAGGCTGTGATGTTGGTGGTAATAGGATGAGTTTTTGGTATTCCTTAGCAGACATCCCCTGAAAGGCCCCTTTCCTTTTGAGTGCTTTCTAAAGCAAGACAAAGTGAGGCAATTAAATAGGAACTCTCACTACTAATGACTGGGCCTTTGGAGGAATGAACCAATTAGAGGCTAACCCTTCCTTGAAATGTCCTTGCCCTGAGGGGATGGGCTGGTACAACCTACCCTGCCTTTCTGCAGATGAGAAAGGGGTTACAAAGGCACTCTGCCCTGATTGTCTACTCTGGATCACCCTATTAGGCATTCTGCATTCTTCCAGTCTAAATGATTTCTTGATAACCAAGATCTCTTCTGCCAACATTTCCTTCACTCTCTTATCCTCCTACCTCCCATGAGTGACCCATGCCATCTAAGGTGAGGACCAAGAAGAAACATTACTGTTGCCTCTGTAGTCTGGCACTTTCCATCACCAAGGACATATAGACCATAGCATGCTAAACCCTAGGATGAGAATTAGAGATAAATGGGTGAGTCCTGCTTGCCCCTTTGAAGTCAGCATCCATCAGAGCCAAGGAGTTCTAAGTATTGAAAGCAAGAGTTGGCAATGAGGGATTGGTTTCTATCGCTAAAGCAGGTTTTTCCTCCATTCTGGAGACTGGTTGAGGACAAAGTCCTAGAAGGACAAGTCACTGAAGCCCAAACAAGCACAAAAGACAAAGCAGAGTCCTCTTGACTTCCAGGAGGCAAGTTTTATTATATAATGCTTTGCTTGAATCTAAACTTAATAATGGAAAGGTGGTTTCCGAAAGACTTCTTATGAGTCTTGCTATATCTCGCTCATCTTAAGACCATGATGGACAAAGCTGCAGTCCAAAAAAGACAGGTTATTGTGACAGTGAGGGAGAAAACACATCAGACTAACCACTTACGAGGCATCTCACAAAACAAAGGAAAAGAGAATTATGATAGGATTTGTTGAGAAGGTGGAGTTTAGGTGCAATCCAAATGAAGAAACTTTTTTGATAGGTTCAGAGCAATGCAGGCTTTGTGTAAAGGGGTGCATGTCTCTGAAGTGGGCCAGGATCCTGTTTCTTTGTAAACTGTGAAGTTAAGAAGAAAGTGCAGTGTTGTGTCTGGAGATCCCATTTCCAGAGCTGGAACCTGGGCTTTATATCAAGGCCACTGCTCTATGTCAAAGGGATGCAGATCCTCTGGGAAAAACGTGGAGCAGTTCATTCTGACTACTGTACTTTCAAAAAGAAAAGTTTCTGATAAAAAGTTTCTCAGTAAGAGAACAGAAGAGTCAAAGAAGGGGGTTTACTCTGACACTTTACAGTAGCAGAATATTTCTGAGGAAAGTGTCATTTCCTATTACCTTTACAGCTGGCTTCAGGGTGTCTCAGTTCCAGTCTGATGAGTGGCCCCTCAGTGTCTTGCTCTTTGGGTTAATTTTTACTTCTCAGTCTCCCATAGCTTGCTCTTGGTTTCATAGGGGAACATGCATGCTATCTAGTCCTTCAGTACTATATGTTGGGACTCTTTCTTTCTAGTTGGACCTTGGGAGCATGGACTAAATAACTTTCCAGTTGTTTTAAGCTGGTGGCTGGACCCTGGAAGGTATCTTGTGAGGATGAGGGACCAGATGTTTGAGAGATGCTTGGTTCACTCCCTGAGTGGGGTGGATTCTTGTGAGTGACTAGCAGTGTTTTGGAGGGTGCCAGACTTGCTAATGCCAAGTATTATGGAATGCAGTTACTATCTTAGGTTTGAATTTATACCCTTGTCCTGATCCCAGCCACAGAATTGAGGTGTCATGATGCCTCATGCACTGTACAGTTAGGTTAATTACTAGGGTGAATACCATGCAGTTCTCATCCAGGAGCCCCTGGCTCTGGGTGGAGATGGAGCATCATTGCAGTATGCTGTAGTCATTATTGGAGTGAAGGTTAATAAACTGTGCTTAGGACCCAAAGCCATTCCTAATTGCCTGTTCCTAACCTTCCTTAGAATTCCAGAAAATCTGCAGTATTCTGGAATTTGACTCTTGCACTGGACTGTGTCTGGACAAGTTACTGAAAATGGAGAATGAAGTTGTAACTCACAGGGAGAGAGGCACAGAATGAGAGCACCATCCAGAAAGTTTTGTAATTGATAACAGGTAACAGGTTGGTAGGGCCATGGCTTCTGTGGCCCAAAAAAGTTATGCAAAAGTCCATGGTACTTCTGTGCTGCTGTTGAATGGCATTAAGCATGATTCTTTATGGTTTTACCACTTACCCCCCCCTTTTTTTTTTTTTTTTTTTTTTTTTTTTTTTTTTGCAGTGGGGAGACATCTTCCAGAACCCTCATGAGATACAGGATATTTAGATGTCCACACTTGGAATCATTCAGCTGGTGTGGTGGGGCAGCATCTGTTCCTGATGCTCAGATTTCATTCTTGATTGGTTTCCCCAATCAAGACTGAGACAAAAAGGCCTCCAGTGGTGGTTTCCAAACAGCCCTGCGTACTCTTAATTATACATTTCTTAAATATTTAGCAAGGCCTAATATGTGCTTGATGTGTTCTAGCAGTGGGGGAGCAGCTGTGAGATATGCAAAGACCTTGTTAAAATGGAGCCTCATTTCTAGTGGGGAGAATGCTCAGGGCTGGGAGGTTGGTGTCATAAGCAGGCTTGGTTCCATATTCATCTGTTTTCAAATATGATCTTTTTCGTTCATCTCTCATTTGAACTAGGGGCGACCAAAAGCAGGTTAAAAAACTATGCTTATAAAATATACAGAAACATCAGTCTGTTGGTGCTTCATTGCCGTTTACTGAGTTCTTATGCATGTAGAGAGAGCTTGGAAAGTAGTGCTTGCAATCCTGTATTAAATACCCAAATTTGTAACATCAGTAAAAACATTTACATCTCAAAATTGGAAGACAAAATTATCCACAAAATTTGTGCCATATATTTATCTCACTGGTGGGTACCAGATACTGTTAAATCCATAAATATCAAAATTCTTGGTGAATTCTCGCAAGCAAGCTTTCCTGAGGTTAACAAAAAAACTAGTTAGAACAGAAACGTCACTCCGTGTCCTCTAGCTGAACAACTTTGCTGTATAAATCTACCAATCCCCAAGTAGATAGCTTATCTGTTTGTCTGTGTCTGTAAATCATTTTGACTTTGCTTTGGACTATCTGATCACTCTGTGCTGTCAGTGTCTTGATGGCTTAATCTCCCCTCTTCTGTTTGTGGCATTCTCATGCATATTATTAGCAGATCTGCCATTCTCCCTGGCCTCTCACTCACCCCCAATGATGATAATTTGCCACTTACATGAACAAAAGCTTTGTTAGGCATTGGCTATCAATATTGGAAATTTTAAGCAAAGTTGGCCCACATGATCCCTTCTAAGAAATTATACTTGGAATATCTGGATGTAATTTATTTCTCCTCCTAGAGCCATGCTACCTGGCTCTGCTGATCCAGAAGGACCCATAGGCAACTGATTTCAAGGAGCTCTTGGGCTATGTGGGATTTCAGGGAAGGGAAAAGATGTGAGCCTTCTTCTAAATGGTCTGGGCCTTGCTGAGAGATGAGTGTTGAAACCTCAGAATAAAGAGCCTCAAATTGCCAGATTCTAGAGAAAGACTAATCTTCAAAGATCTGATGATAGAGGTATGTGGGTGTGCTGGGTCTTCCTGATCCACTCCCCCCTCCAAAAACCAACCAAACAAACAAAATCAAAACTTAAAGGGAGCTGAATGGGCCAACTGGGTAATCTACACCCCAGATCCTGAGAGGTAAGGGGGCCTGAAAGCAAAAATACTTTCCCCTGCTGTCTTCTGCAGAGGCCTCCTAAATACTTCAAAATATCACAACAGCCCAAAGGTTATGAATTGCATCAGTAAATCATCAGTCAGATTGGGAAGTCCAATGTAATGCTCTCTGACAAAACTCTTGCTGGCGGAAAAGCAATCTAGATCATTAATGGATGTCTCAGTTTTTTTACACAGCATGTCCAGTGAGATTCAAGTTCTTCAGGGTTCTGATTCTTGAGTTGGTCACTGATCTAGGTTAGTGACAGAAGAACTAATGCATGGGTACTTCTTCCTGAGGTTCTCATTGAATTGGACCTGGACATTATAAAAAAATTTGAAATCAAACAAGGAAGCTGTCCAAGTGAAGTTAGTATGATGACCATCTACATAAGAAGACCAGGCAAAGAAAAAGACAGAACAAATGTGAGGTAGGAGTGTTGAGGAGATGCTGGGCATTTGAAAGAAAGAAAAATAAAAATCACCTAGAGAGGTTCACTGTATCCCCTAAAAGAATCTTGGGCATGATTCTTCACTTAAGTATATAGTTCATGAATAAAAGGAAAAGGGGATGGTTACTGCTGATTCCTGACTTACTGTCTGGATGATCAAGTACAATATATCTCAAATCACAGAGCAAAAGTATGAAAGATGATTAAAAGAAATCCTGAGGAGCTGGAGGACCAAGAGCCTTCAAGAGTAGATCTCAGAGAGCCGAAATGAAAATAGTTGAACAAGGTACAAAAAGCATAAATAGGAAAGGTGATAATTACATGAGAAACAATATTCTTGATCTGCTAAAGAAAGATCTGGGCCTGCAAATTGGAAAGACTTAGGTTTGGGCTCACACAATGAGAAAAGACCCATGACTAGATATATTCTTGTAAAATTTTCAAGTTTTCTAATGACCTAGATTTTTCCAACTTAGGTCATTTACCTGCTGTTATGGTTTAGATGTGGTGTCCCCCAAAAGCTCACATGTGAGACAATGCAAGAAGGTTTGGAGGAGAAATGATTGGGTTATAGCCTTAACATAATCAATAAAATAATCCCTGATGGGATTAACTGAGTGGTAACTAGAGGCAGGTGGGGTGTGGCTGGAGGAAGAGGTTCATTGGGAGCCTGCTTTGGGGTATACATTTTGAACCTGGAGAGTGAGTGAGTCTCTCTGTTTCTTGATCACCATGTGAGCGCTTCCCTCTGCCACACTCTTCCATCATGATGTCCTGCCTCATCTCAAGCCCTGAGGAATGGAGCCTGTTGTCTGTGGATTAATATCCCTGAAACCATACCCTCTAATAAGCTTTTCCTCTCCTAAAATTGTTCTGGTCGGGTCTTTAAGTCATAGCAGCGAAAAGCTGAATAAAACACCTGCCTGGGTAGGAAAACAAAGGGGGAAGAGGTTGGTTACATGGAATAATTCAAAGAGTGTTACCCACATGTCCCATCTAAGGGTTGATGCTGACCAAACTATAAAGGAACCAGGACATCAAGGTGGGAAAAGATGAAGAGGAAATAACACAGTAACTCTTAATGCATAGATGTTTAGAAATTAAACTTGGATGGATGGAGGTAGCTATATAGGGATTTGTAATTTAAGTGTAAGATAAGGACATGCTAACCTTCCCCAGGAAATCCAAAAGTAAGCTGTAACATGCAACCAAAAAATTGGAAGGGGTGACCAAAAATTAGAAGCAATCTAAAAAGGTCAATAGGAAGATGATAGGGTGAAATAAAAATATTATAAAAGACTAAGCTTATTAGGGGGGAAAATGGGATAAATGAAGGGTGATGATGGGAAAAAAACATTTTAATGGAAATTGCAATTTTGTTTTTAAACAAAGGAATCATCTAGCTATGATCACAGGGAAAAAGGGAAAACTGCTAATGAAGAGAAAAGCAGAATTTTTAACCTAGTGGGTGAGGATTACTTGATCCTCCCCTCAAGAAAAAGGAGGAAGACCAATATAAACTGACTGCTAAACACAGAGCAAGATGAAAGGAATAAAACAAGCTGCAGTAGTCATTATTTTAAACATAACAGGTTGAATTACAAAATTGAAAGTCAGGTGCTGTTGTACTGTCAGAGAAACAAACTAACTGTGCTAATTATTTTGGTAGTATAAGAATGTGTAAACATACATATCCATTAAAATTATACTGGGAAATGTAAAATAAGTTAATAGAGCAATATTAATCATAGAAAATGAGAAATAGAACAAAGAGCATTATTAAGTTAAAAGAATAATTTATTTAGAAGATGAGTTAAAAGTATGGGAGCCCCAAACAACATATCAGCTAAAATATTTTTTTAAATGTTAAATATGACCATAACAAGTACCACGCACACCACTTTACATCAGTACATTTGATACAATTAAGTACATTTTTAGGATCTATTGATGTGTGCTACAATTTTATTGGTCATTTCCAATGAAAGCTAAGTAAAATAGGAATACAAGGAAACTGAAAGCCAATCTTCAGAATACATATTTGCTACTAGTATTGTTTCAGTAACAACCAAGATATCCAGCTGAAATATATTTAACATCTCTTTGAAGGTTTTTCACATAGAATAGTAAAATAGCAAAGGATTATAAGAGGAGATTATTCTTTTACCAGTTGATGTTATTTTGCATTTAGAAAAGGCAAAGGAGGCTAGTAAAAAAAAAATAGTAGAATTATGAGATTTTGAGTTTCTATATAGAAGGAAAAGACACAAATTGTTTTTCTTTATCCTGACATTAAGCATCAGAAATGAAATGCAGGGGTTGGGGGTGTAGCTCAGTGGTAGAATGTTTGCGTAGCATGTACAAGGCAGGCACTAGGTTCAATCCCCAACACTGCCAAAAGAAAAAATGAAATGCAAATGTTTTATTTAGAATAGTAACACAAATATACTTAGAGATAAGATCAACAAGATAAGAAGAACTATGTGAAGAAAACTAAAATTTCCTTGACATAAAATCAGACCTGAACAAATGGATTTTTGTCCTTAGATTCTATAGCATGAAAATATCAAGTCATCCAAAATATATTTACAGATTTAAAACCCTTTAATTTCAGACTCCACTTTTTATTTGTTCTAATTAGTTATACATGACAGTAGAATGCATTTTGACCCATCATACATAGAGTATAACTTTTCATTCTTCTAGTTCTACATGATGTAGAATTATACCATTTGTATAGTCATATATGCACATAGGATAATAATGCTCAATTCATTCTATAATCCTTCCTATCCCCATACCCACTCTCCTCCTCTCCCTCCCCTCTGCCAAATCCAAAGTACATCTGTTCTTCCCTAGCCACCTCCCACCCCCCCACCATTGTGAATTAGCATCCACTTGTCAGAGAAAATATTTGACCTTTGTTTTTTGGGGATTGACTTATTTTGCTTAGCACAATATTCTCCAGGTACATCCATTTACCTGCAAATACCATAATTTCATTCTTCTTTAAGGCTGAGTAATAGTCCATTGTGTATATATATACCACATTTCCTTATCCATTCATCTGTTGAAGGGCATCTAGGTAGGTTTCATAGTTTAGCTTTTTTTTTTTTTTTTTTTTAGAAGAATAAATGCTTGAGAGGAGAAAATTTACTGGGTGCAGGAGGATTGATTGCCTACTCAAATCAGAGCCATCTCTAAATACTGTAAATTTATTACAAACAACATAACAAAAGCTAAATAGGTCAGGAAGATAAAAAAATTGAAAATTATTTTGTGTAGAAGAGAATATAACATTATGCAGGTGATAATTGATTAAGAAAGGATAGAGTCTTCATAAATAGTGTTAAAAAAGTTGGAGGAAATGCATGTGAATTTTCTTATGTATTAGGAAATAAGTACAAATGGGTCAAGACAAAAATTTTCTAAAAATTGCCTGTGGATAGGGGCTACAACCACAGAAGCTAAAAATTAAAATATTTAACTTTGTGAAATAAAAAATCTTCAAATGGCAGAGAGACTGTCAAGTAGGTAAACAAGAAGATAACACATCCCCTGTAGATGTGGTATAGATGACAGTCTTTTTATAGCCATTATGTGGTAAAACCTCTTACTAATAGACAAAAAAAAAAAAAAAAAAAAAAAACCAAACAAACAAACAAGGAGAATGGGAAAGGAAATGAATAAAAGTTGAGGAGAACAAACTGAGCAACAAACTTATGAAAAGATGCAATAAGGAACCAAATGGTTCCTTTCTATCCATCAGATTATTTTTTGCAAATTCTTATTTTTATTCCTTGCCCACTCTGACCAGGATTTACTTTCCTGCCCTCTAGCTTAGAGCTTGTCTTTTTGATTTGTTTTGCCCAGTATAATGATAGTATGATGTGGGTGGAGGATTGGAATGTGTTATATGATTGGGCGTGGTCCCCTGAGAGCTGTAGACTTCCCACCATGAAAAGAACATGTCTTGGTAATGTTGCTTCTTGGCCCCCAATGAGACCAGTGGAACAGTGACCCTGGTTAACCAGCAGCCTGAAGCAGAGGCATCCTACTGGAGAACTAGTGTGTGTGAGAACAAAGGCTTGTGTGCATTGAGATCCTGTTGGTTGTTATGTAAGGATAATAATAATTGAATGATGCAATTAATACAGAAAAAAATACCCTTTTGTTGTTGTTTTATACCTCTAAGAAATTACATACTCCTAACTTTTCTAGAAAAAAAATTCAAACAGAAAAATACTATAACAAATGAAATAGAATCATAATAAGGAACATAAGAAAGAAAGAAGTAGAATGGAAGAAATAGCAGAAAACACTGAAACTAATAAAACAAGATTAAATTTAATGTTCATAGGAAAATTTGAAGCTTAGCACAATTGTTAGGAAAGGATTTTCAAATTCAAGAGCTGTGCTGCTAAAGAAAATTGAAACTCTAATTCCAGTAAATTTCAGGAATTTGACAAGGAAGAGAATTTAAAACCATGTTCATAGTCATATTTTATTAGGGGAAAAGAACACATATAGTGTTAATTCTAGATTGTGATAAGCAAATGAGAAGTTAAAATATGCTAATTTAAAGTTAACCACTAGTTAAAAAAAAGCAAAGCAATGTTAAAAAGTAGAGTTTCTCCCTTTATAACTGAGGGTAGATTTGTTTCCTAATCAGGGTGATTAATATATTTCCTCCCCTCTGGGTTTGTATAGAATTTCTCTAGCCCCTATAAAAGAGATTGGCATTTCCTGACTCAGGGGTTTCTCATCTGTAACAGAAACCCACTGTGTTTACATCACCCCTTGGGCAACTTCAGATTGTTCTATGGGACTTGGAGGCAGAGAGCCCATGTGAACATGAAGCAAATACTGCCTTCTATGTTGTGAATAATAACACTGGTTATCTTTGACCCGCAGTCTCATGTCTTGTGCCTTCATCTATGAAATCATGGCAGGCTAATTTGTTAGCTTGAAGATAGAATAGAATCTCAATTCTCTTCATAGATGTTGTACTGTAATGGTTGCTAAATGTTTTTAGTATCACTTTTGAATGAAAGCTACAGTATACCCACAATGAGAGTAATTGTTACAAAAATTTATAATGAAAAGCAACAAAGAAATTGAATATATAAAATGAAAACTTATAGTATTAGGTTTTTTGCATTTTAAAAAATTCACGGTTGAGAGACTAATACAGTTTTTAGAATTTAACATATCAAGTAGACAAATGTAAGTAATTTAAGAGATTTGACTGTAGTCCTCAAAAAGCTTGTGTATGTACTGAATAACTGGAAGCAAGTGTATGAATGGACCTATTATCATTTTATTCAAAAAGATAATATAAATTATTAAGTACCCATGAAATTAAAAAAAAAAAAAAACATTGAATGTATATTGTAGGTCTCAAAGGAAAGTTCAGTAAATATTTAGGAGTATAAATGATTGCCTTTATTTGCTTGCATAAATCCATTTCAACTAGAAATTTGGGACAACCAAAAATTATAGCCTAACAGAAATTAAACATTTTCCCAAATAATTTTGTGATCAGTGATATCAAAAGTGAAATTAGACTGCAGGATTGATAAACATAAAATGTACTCCTAAACTCTATAGTAAAAGGTTATCATAAGTGGATGAATCATAATTGGTAGAAAATTTATAACTATGCTTTTATTACACAAAATGCTCTCAAAACAAATGAACAAAAAATTCAAGGAAAGAAACTAGAGAGGCTTAACTAAATTTTTCTTGGAATGATTCTGGTTCTTATTGCTAAATATAAAGCTTGTGTTAACACATCATTCCATTTTTAGAAAAGAAAAAAATATAACTCTTTACACTTTAAAGGAAATAAATTGGCTTAAGAGGACTTTTTTGTCA
The DNA here is from genome assembly GCA_025594165.1 of Tamias sibiricus. Taxonomy (NCBI): domain Eukaryota; kingdom Metazoa; phylum Chordata; class Mammalia; order Rodentia; family Sciuridae; genus Tamias; species Tamias sibiricus. The sequence continues at coordinate 121,088,029 of CM046664.1, read as the reverse complement.
GTTAGTATGTTTCCAGAGTATATATATTTGTTTTTGTAGCAAAGATTGGAATAAATTTCAGCAAAATAACTTCTGAACTTCAAAAATCAACTTTCAATAATTTAGTCCTGCTTTTAAAGATTAGTAGTCCATGGCTGAAAGAAAAATGGAAATTGAAAAGTTATTTTCTTTATTTTTAAAATCTAAAATGCTTATAAGACTTTATTTCAGTGTCTATGAACTATATTGATTTTTCTAGCTATTTCTCATTTTTGTGCAGCCTATTAGTAAAAATAATATATAAAATTTGCAGAAGATAGAAAGCTTTGCATAAGGTAGATTTATAATCTATCTAGCATCAAAACAAACAGGGTGAAGGAAAATGTGAGAGCCAAACATTAGACAGCAAAACTGGTAAGATCTAGCTTTCTTCATTCCTTTAAAATGGGAAAGGAGATTTAAGGAAAGTGTTGGAAAAAAGTGGGATGAGAATCTCAAGTACAGTTATGGAAAAGTAGTTTGCTATCAGTACTGAAGAAGGTTTAAAGAAAGCATTTTTTATCTGCTCTTCTTTGATATCAAAGCAATGCTGGAAAAAGTAATACTCTTTGTACAATATACAGGATTCTGTAAACATATAAAAATAGTCATCTGAGGCCTTTCCTGAACTACTGGCCTAGGTGCTCTTCATTCTTCTTTTAGAGTGTCCAGTGCTAGGTATTAAAGTTTATCTATGTTTATCCTTCTTGGTAGCCTGGATATGGTCTAGACATCTTCATTTATATATGTCAGCAACTTAGTGCTGATCATTTAGTGCTGTAATTAATAGCGCTGAGTAAATGAACATTGATTTTCTGAATCATTTATTTTATTAGGATTGATTTATTATAGAAGAGGCATAGTGGAGTAAACAAGCTTTAGGCTTTTGGCCAAATAATCTTTCAGAAACACTCTCCCGATATCCATGTTCACCAGTAAGTGTCCATGTCACTGTGTCCTTTATGGGTTTACGTGTGATAGTTCTAAAGTCTTTCATTTTCATCAACACAAATATTCTTACTGCTTTAGTGTGCTCTCTTTTTCAGTCCTAGAGCAAATGGCCATTTAAGAGGGTTTGCTAACACATACGAATTGTTCCCGTCTTCTGTCCTTCTTTAGTAAGTTCTAACTCTTGCCCACTTGCCCACTTCATATGGTGTGGTTTTCTTTTAGTTTGTTTGGTTTTCCATTTTGACATTGCTTCTTTGTCATTTCCTTTACCTGGAAATTCTAGATTTTAACCTTCGTTTTCTTTGGGGCTTCTAAGGTGTCTTGTCTAGGTGTCGAAGAGTCCATTGTAGTTACTCTATTTGCAAAAATGAGGCATGTTCATTTGGGAAGAGCTGTTGTCTAATTATCATCCAGAAACACAGGGGTATTATTTTCTCAATTTTTAACTTTCCTAAGTTTCAATAAAGATTTTTTTTCATTATATGGAATCTTTGAGTCTTTTTTTTAAACATTAATTTTGGATTGCTTTTGACAGTGATTTTTATATTACATTAAGCGTTTTTTTTTTTTTTTTTTTTTTTTTTAAGTACACAAGAAAGGTCTTTTTTTTTTTTTTTTTTTTTTTTGGCAAATTTACTTGTATCCATCGAATTTACTAGACTCTCACATTTACCAGTAGCTGCTCAGTTAATTAATTTTGGTTTTCTAGATAGACGGCACTATATAAAAGTAAAGTGGCATTTTTATTCTGTTCTGGCTTTTAAAGGGACTCATCAATTTTTCACCCATTAGGAATGTTACTTTTTATTGTTTAGAGATTTGTCTTGTAATGGTAGTACCAAGGTTTATTTATTTAGTTAAAAACCTGAAATGGATATTGTATTTGACAAATATCTTCTTGGTACTCATTAAGATGATTGTATGGTTTTCCAAAGTTTAACCTATTAAAGTATACATTACATTTGTCTTGTAAACATTCTTGGAGAATGTTTCTATGACCTCGTGTGGAAGGATAATTATTTTAATTTGCCATTGAAACTGATCCATTTTTCCCCTGAATATTTAGCATAATCACATTTTTCTTCAGTTTTTGTGGGCTACTCACATGGTGCATTCTGCCACTGTTCTTCGTGGCTAAGTGGTTTCACCTTGTCACAACGAACTTCATTTTAACCTTTTTTCCTTTGTTCCCTCCTCCAACTCAAGTGGATCAGCTCAAACCCAGTTGTACAGATAAATATATGGACTCTCTTCCCTGCCCACATGCCCGCTGTTCCTCCCTGTTCCCACTGGTTTGTTGGAATGGCCTCCTAAGAAGTCTTGCCACCTGCTTTTTTTCTATCCTTCCTCTTCTGTCAGAATGATTTTCTCCCTAAAGCACAAATCCGATCATGTCATTTTGATTTTTAAAGCCAGTTTGTGGTGTTCCTTTGCCTTCACTGTGAAATTGAAACTTTTTTTGCCAAGTCATTTCTGGCCTTGACTGCCTTCAGGTCTCCATAGTTGCCCTTGTTCCAGCCTTATTGTGTCACTTAGTTTTATAGAAACTTGATACCGGGTTCTCACAGCCTAGAAGTGTCTTCTGCCTGGTTGGCTTGGCTACTCCTGTAGTTTCCCTTGTTGGCTGAGGATCCACTTCACCTTGGAAATGTTTTACAACTTGCCATTCATACAAGTTTGGCTGTCTCTTTTCTACACTCATTATATCCTTCACATTTATATTCTACTTATTGTGCAGTGTTTTGATTAATTTTCTTCTTTCTCCACAGGGAACTTCTTGGGAACAAGAGTTATTCACCTTATTCATTTTATTCCCTGTGCCTCCTAAATAATAAAAAGTCAAATGTTTACTGGGTGAGTGGATGGAGCATGGGTGAACTGGCTACCTATACCCTGCCTTCTGGTAGACCCTGGTCTTGTCTTCTGTGCTGCTACCAAAGTGTTGTTTCTACAAGATTAATCTAATCCTTTTACAACAGCATCCTAAATCCTTTAATGACTTTCAACAACCTCCTGATAAAATACTTCCAGCAGTATTTCTTCAGACTTCAACTGCCCCAGGCTGTGGCTCCTAGCTCTGATTGTAGTTAGCATCACCTGGGGAGCCTTGAAAATTCCAAACTATCCAGGCCCTGCTGTAGATCAATCCCTGTGGCCTCAGTGTGTGCCTTGATTCTAATATGCAACATGATAAGAGTTGCCTAGTCCACAGCTTCACATTTTACACCAGCCTCCAGCCTTCCTCTATAGGGAAGTGCCTGAGGGCGGCTTCCTGGCTCTGAGGTTGGGTCCTCAGGGCCCTGCTGCCCTAGATGTGTGAAAACCTGCTCCAGGCCCCTGCAGCAGCTCTTTCTGCAATTGCTGGTGCATCTGTCTGCCTTCTGGAGTAGCAGCATGGCATGAGTGCTATTCAGGACTGCCCAGTGGGTGCTACCGTCCACACTGTGGGCATGCTGGGATCATCAGCATGCAGAAGCTGGGCCGTATTCTTTAGAGCCTCCCGGATATGTGATCCCTATATTTACCTAAGCTGTACTGGGCAGTGGGTTGAAGAGGGAAGAGTCTTTTTTGTCTATTTGTGTTATGCCTTATTAAATGGACATCAAATAAAACAAAGTACATTATGTCCCACTAGGTATTGAGTCTTGGGGAGCAGGGCCAGTGATGCTCATGAGCTGCAGAGGCTGTGTTCTGTGCAGATTCCCCTCTGAGGAGGTTACTTGGTATCTGGCTAAGGTGGAGAAGGGTCCTTTAGGCTCTTTCTTCAGAGCAAGTTTTTCAAATTTAGGGGATTCAGCTAGTTCCTCACAGTTTTACAGACCTTTTTTTTTTTTTTTTTTTTTAATAACAGTATTCTTTCCTCACTGATGTTTTTAAATTGATTTCATGATCTGTCTTATGTAGGGTGGGATGAGACAAGGGTGGGAAAGAGGAGAAAGGGAAGAGCATGTGTGGCTGGCTGTGTATGAACAGCTCTTACACACAGTGTTCTCATTTCAGGGAGTCAGTGTTTGGTTCTGCTTCCTTCAACTATAGCTGGTAGCTTCTGTTGCTGAACCCCTCTATCCCTCAGTTGCATTATTTGTAAAGCAGAGATACTAGTTCCCATCTCACAGGTGGTTGGGTGAATTAAGTGAGTCAATCGATTTAAAGTCCTTAGGATAATATTTGACATATAGAATGTGCTCAGTTAATGCTAGCTGTAATTATATTCATGACAATTAAACTAATTTAACCCTCACAGCAGCCAGTTGAGTTTCCTATTACAATCCCCATTTCATAGGGGAAGAAGCCTCAGAATTTCAGTTTCTTGTCCTAAGGTCACACAGTTGACAATTGGCAGATTCAAATTCATGTCTGTCTGATCCCGAATCCTGTGTCTTTCATGCCATCCCACATTGCTTCTGAAAAAGAGAAGAAGGTATTTAAACCAACAATATTTTGAAGTCTGTAGTTAGGAAGGTTTTAGTTTGTATTTGATCTGGTAGGACTGACTATTGAAATTACTGACTGTAGGCAGATGGATGAATCTCAAGAAAATTATGTTCTGTGCATAGAATAATTTTGGGGATCAGGACTGTAGAGGATAAAGAATTGGAGCTGTAAGGTGATGGGTTTTGAATGAAAAAAAATGTGGTGGAGTCCAGGAACAACATAGACACTGTGGCCCAGAAGACAATAGGAGCCCTCTGACTTGTGGCAGCATGAGTCATGGATCCAAGAGCTACTTTCCCAAGGTAGAGGTAGCTCTGCCCTGTTATGGATTTGGAGTGAAAAGAAATATTGTCAAAGCCCTATTCAAAGAGTCAGGATGAGATTTGATCTCTAATTTTTCGTTATGGATTTTGAAACTTGTTCTTCTGTGTTGGCAGAAGAATAGGAACTAAGTGTTTCCTTATCCAGTAATCATAAAACAAAGCTGAAGGGCAGTGCTACTGAAAAAGCAGTCACACTAGTTATGGTTGTCTTGCTCAGTTACTTGACTCCCTGAAACTCCTGCACTGTGCATCTCACATTAAACACAGACCCAATGTGACAGTGCAGTTTGAGTGGCAGCCTTGCTGTGATCATATAAATATATGCTTATGACAGCTGTGACTTCTTTTGATAGTGGCACTTAGCAGCATATGCTGCCTTTCAGGTTATCTGCATTTTCTATCCTAAGCTCTGCTTTGCAACTTGTCATTCTTCATTTGGGTTTTCTTTTTAGAATAAAATGTATCTTCTGTGTTCTCTTGTGACTTTATATGCATGAGATTTTGGGGTTTTTCAGTACTGAAATACAAAACATAAAAAGGAAAATATTTGCTTATAAGCCTAAACATATGGCTCCCAGAGGAACTCTTATTACTTACATAATTATCTACAATATGATGTTCTTCACATATAAGAAACTTTAAAATAGCATACATTTTATTTCACTGTGCAAAAATTGAAAACATCTCTCTTTTTATTCCACTTTATAAATTTTGGTTTTGAGTTTTTAAAAAATTATAATCTTATCTGATATCATCTTAAAGATAACTGAACTGAACAGTGGGGAAGGTAGTGTAGCATTTCTATAAACCTTTCAGGTTCCTCTTTTACTTGACCTTGAGAGTATGCAGTTATTGCTGGGTGTGTGTTGCGTGTCTATACCCCCAGAGACTTGGGAGGCTGAAGCAGGAAGATGACAGGTTCAAGGCCAGCCTCAGCAACTTGGTGAAACTCTATCTCAAAAAATAATATGAGCTGGGCCTGTAACTCAGTGGCAATGTGCCCCTGGGTTCAGTCCCCACCATGCGAAAACAACAACAAAAGAGTAAGCCATCATCACTTTATCTCCTGTATTTTTTTTAAATGTCTTAAATTAATTGTGGAACAAAGTAGGAATATTTTTAAAATTCCCATTTTTCTAGTAGGATGATCTTACTTGATTTACATATGGCCTTGTTATATTTCTGATGTGGATAACTAAATCTTTACATTATTCCATACTTGCTGCCTTGGCATTCTAGAGCAGTATCTGGGAAATGAAGGTCATACCCCTGGCTTTGGACTTGCCAATGGCAAATGTTTATCTATGACTAATATATGTCAGGTGCTTATCTCACTGAGCCAAGCTGGCAGTTGCAGAAACTTGCAGGTGCCTGTTTTAAAGCCTTCTTTATTGGGGAGAGGCTTGACTTTAATGACTGCATTCCCCTTTGTTAATTTGTGATTGGCAGCTGGCTGCAGATAACAAGGAAAGCTGTACCTAAGACCAGAAACTTATTTTTGCCATCTCTGCCACCTGATCTTATTTTTATTTTTTTTTTTTAGAATTGTGAACAAAAAGGAATACAGGCTTATTGTGTCTCCAGTGGAATAACAAATAGGAGGCAGCAGATCAGTCACAGTAAGGATCCCAGAATTCCAGAAGCTTAACTTTCAATATAGATTATCTAAGTTCTATGAAATATTTTCTTCAACCTTTTAAACTTTAATCTGATGAACAGACTAAAATTGAGGGAATTCTTCAAATCAGCGAAAGCTGTAACTATCATATTTTACCAGAGGTACTTGGAGTTACATTATTTAGATTATCAATAAGTAATTATAGTAACTATAATTATTTACACACCATCTAGGGGCAGGTCAAGGGGAATAAGAGAAAGGCATAGTGAGTGTGCCAGCTGTTTAGAATTAAAGCCTTTGTTGGTATAACTGCATGCTTTTGAATGCTTCTCTCAACTATTGACTTTTCCTTTTAGAAATAATCATAAAGTAATCCCTCTCCAACCGGGAGGCTTAACTTTCCTGAAAAGCACTGTGGCTGGCACAACCATGGTCTCCAAGGAAATAAGGGGTTACGGTAGCATAATATTTCTAAGCATAGACTTTGGAATCAAACAGATCTGGGTTTTGAATCCCAGCTCTATCACTTATCTGCATGGGCAGTTACCTTACCTTCAGCATTCACATTTTCTTGCTAATGAAATGGGGATAATAACTTTGGCTTCACAGCCTTGTGAGGATTAGATAAGGAAAATGTTTCTCAGCGTAGTGTCTAAAACCCAGGAAGCATTTAGTAAATGAAGATATCCCAACTATCTAGGGGAAACATTTAAAATGGCATTAAATGTGTATTTAAAAACTCATTAAGTGAAACTTCTAAATGTATCTGTTTCAGAACATTCTACATTTGATTGCGCAGAGACCTACTTTGGAGGGCAGCTTCCTCCCGAATCTTTTCTTGAAATTTTTTAGGGAATAATTTTTAAAAAAAATATTTATTTATTTGCTTTGAGTTGTACACAATGCGTTTTTTATGTGGTGCTGAGGCTCGAACCCAGGCCACACACACGCCAGGCGAGCGCTCTACCACTAAGCCACAACCCCAGCCCGGGAATAATTTTTTATAAAGTATTTAATTAAGGATATCCATTTGTTTCTTACATTTGTCTTTTGTTCTTTTTTATGTATTATATATGTATAATGTGTATATGCATATGTTTATTTTATAAAAATTTACAAATTTAAAGATTTCTTATAAGGAGTGTATTCTTATGTTGTTTATGTGTATTATATATACATATATATACATTTCATTCTTATGTGAGTCCTGTGAAATCAATACTATTGTCATCCCTACTTTATAGGTAAGAAACAGAAGTTTTGAGAATTTGAGTTATTTCTCCTGCAATTAGTAAATTGTAGAGCTGGGATTTAGCATCAGTTGTTCCAACAGAGCATGACCTGTTGCCTGTCACTTCTTATGCTGACAGCTAGGATGTCATGAGGTGCTGATGCATATCCTTCTGCATTTCTATGTCCTGATAAGTTTACTAAAAGCTTTCGTAATAGCCCTTACTTGTTTGAGATTTATTGTCTTCTGCATTGGAATATACACTTACTGGCACATTTTCTTAAGTGTTAGCAAGATGGCTTTTCAAAATTATCTTGGTGTGAAATGAGAGGGAAAGGAGTGAACAGTTATCCTCTTTTCCCTACCCATTGTTCAGTGATAATGGGCTTTAGGACTGGGTAACAGTGTCATTAGGTTGGTTTAAGGAGAGTGAGTGTATTTCTATTTATTTATTTATTTATTGTGGTGCTGAGGATCAACCCCAGGGCCTTGAGTATGCTAAGCAAGTGCTGTACCACTGAGCCATATCCCTGGCTCCTTGAGGGGGAAGTAAACTAAATGGTATTGGCAAAATGATGAGACATGTAGGAATGTTCTTAAATCAATATCAAATATTTTTAGATTATAGCTGGCTAGCAGGGACTCTGTATTATATTTATATGACCATGATTTAATAATTTAAGCTTCCTACATGTTGTCTATTTACCTTTGCAAGAGATAGACAAACTGAGCCCAGAAATGGAACAGTCCTGGGGTTTGCCAAGTAGCTCCACAACAAGCCAGCTCTGTGTGACCTTGGGAATGTCACCTGTCTGGAGTCAAGGCTCCTCAATTATGAGGTAGAGATGATAAAAGATAATCACATAGGTTTGTTTTATTGATGAAATGAGTTTACATTTCAGCTGGTGTAGTGCACCAGCTCTCCATTACCAATAGATGCTATTTCAGCTGCTGTACTTTTTATTATTTATTATGTTCCTATACATAGAGGACATGATATAAAACTAAAAAATGGGGTACACTTTAGTTATGAAAATAAAGAAGCTGTCTATAATATTTCCTTCAGACCTCCTGTTGTTATTAGTAAAGTAGAAGGTATTAGGAGACCTGGAGCTCAGAAAAAAGTTAATGCCATCCATGGTCCTTCAGATGCAGAGCATGCGTGTGTGTGACTCATGAGTTTCTAACTAGTTCCGCCATCTTCCAGCCATTCAACATGCAGGTATTTATTTAGATTCCCACCATGTTCTAGGAACCATTGTGCTTGGTCTATCATTTTTTAAGAATACAGGTCAGCAGTGAGTAATATAAGCTGACTTTGATTCTCCATGGCCATTTTAATCAGTTGTCTTCAACAAAGAGGGTCTACATAGAACTATATGTGCTTTTAGACTTGAACTTAAAAATGCCTGAAATGTAGACATTGAGGCTGTGCTCCATGTAAAGACAGCTTAAGCACTGACTTCTGTCTGCAGTAATATACAACTGTAAACCTTCTCAAGACAGATCTGGGCCACAGTGTTTGGAGCACCTGCACTCTGCCACTCTGCTGCCTGCCAGAACATGCAGTTACTCGTATCAGGTACAGACTATTGATATAATCCACCACTGTGTCAGATGATTCCTTCAGCATGGATGAAATTCATCAGTGGGGAGTCAGGGAGTGCCTCTCTGTCTCAGGAAGTCAGTGCTCTGATGGTACCAAGCTGGGCTGTGGTAGGAGTACAGAAACAGGAAAGTCGGAGTAAGATGGCTGGACTGCCAAATGTTCACTATGCATTTTGTAAATGGGGAAATTAAGACACCAGAGAGGTGAAATTATTTAACCAGCTAATAGCACACCTGCCTTGATTGCACCAGCACGCTCCTGTCTCTGGGCCATGGCTGTTCCTCTACCTGGGCCATTCTTCCCACTGATGTTATTTGTATAACTTATTCTCTCATTTAGCTGTATATCCTTAAATGAGATCTTCCCTCCCTCAGTATCCCACCTGAAAGAGCACTCCGTCCCCTCCCCCCACTGTCCCTTTTCCCTGGTTTATTTTGCTCTTAACACCCAGCAGCATCTTGTTGTTAGAGGCTGATTTGTTTGCATCTTTATGTCTCTCCTGCCAGACTGTAAGCTGCACAAGGGCAGACTCTTTGTCTCTTTATGATTGTGTTCTTAATACATAGAAAAAATGCCTTGTTTTACTCAAAGTGCTAAATAAATATTACTTAAATTAATGAACAAATTCATTTATTAGATATTTATTGCCAACAATTACTGTGTTAGGCTGGTTGCCGAGGAAACAGTTATAAATAGGTTGCAGTCTCTCTAATCAAGATTTTATTTTCAAGTGGAAGAGAGACAAGTAAAACAGGAATATAGTGTGTTATCTATAGGGTGATGTGGGAACATGCAGGAGGGTCCTCAGCCTTAGGGATCAGAGGACGCATCCAGGAAGGTGATGTCTGAGCTGAGTGGTAGAAGCACCTCTAATGAAACAGATATACAGAGGGTTGGGCAGGGGGGCAGCCAGGGACCTCCACTGGCGGTGCTAGAGAAGCCAGAGGGCTCAGAGCATTTTAGGAGTTATGACTATGTGCCTGACTGAGGAGAACAATTGATGAAGTAAATATGGGCTTAGTATTTATTTGGCTACATTGAAATTTTAGATAAAATATAACATTAAAAATACTGCTTTTACTGCTTTCATAATTTTGAAATATATCTTAAACATTTCATGTCTGTCTTCCACATCAGTCCTGTCATAAACAGAAGCCCTTTTCTGGCGTCTAACAAAGTTCTCTAGAGCTTATAATAAGCATTACAGAGTCTGTCCTTTGGGCTAGGCACAGTGAATTAAAATGGACAAAACCCCTTACCCTCTAGGGCAGAGTTTAAATTTTGAATGTTCACAATACAGCATCCTCTGAATATGAACATGGTAATGTTGGTGAGTGTTACCCTCACATTCATCAATTTGCACAGTATTAAGAACACCATTTTTGCTCTTTCTTTTGCTTCTTCTGGTGGTTACACCTGGACCAAATTTCTAAATATTGTATATATTTATGGATTTGTCCTTGTAGCTGCCATGTACTGACTTCTTTTCCCTCATTACCCTGTGGAGTTGTATTAATTTTTTTTTTACTCAGGTCACTATTCATTCTTTGTGTTGTTATGCATAAGCAAATATTTGCAACTGGGAGTCATGTGGGGTTTTTTAGTTTAGGGTTTTTTGTTTGTTTGTTTGTTATTTTTTGGTAGGGGGTTATTGGGGCTTGAACCCAGGGACACTTAGCTACATCCCCAGCTCTTCTTTCTCTCTCTCTCTCTCTCTCTCTCTCTCTCTCTCTCTCTCTCTCTCTTTCTTTCGAGGCAGGGTGTCACTAAATTGCTTCCAATCTAACTAAGTTGGTGAGGATGGCCTTGAACTTGTGATCCTCTGTCCCAACCTCTGGAGTCACTCACTGGGCTGCTGCGCCTGGCTGTTGTATGGTTTGCTTATATTTTGTTCTTCCCCAAACTGATGACTTGTTTGTCTCCTTAGTTTTATTTCATGCCAGTTGTTAGATTTCTCATACTGCCCAAAGGCTTCTGACTATAGCCCTCTGCAAGGTTAGTCTAGGTCATGATCACATCTTTTCTGTGTTTCTATGTATATGTATGTTTGTTTCCGTCTCTCCAGAGATGTCCATCTACTCTGGACTGGTTGCTCTGTAGGTCACCTTTGAGGTCTTCCTGAAACTTCTCTTTGCTTTTATCCTGGGTGTTTTCATCTTACCAGCTTCCTCCCATCCTTCACTTTCTTATTCTTTCCTGAGGTTGGGTAAAACACGACAGCATAATGCCCTGTGTTGCCCACTGTTAACAAATCTGGGCTTTGAGTCACTCTGCTCCAGTCTGGACTGGTTGTCCTCTCTAGCTGTGCTTATCTGTCATCCTAAGATCTTGATCATCCTCTGGGGAAATCCCTTTCCTCTTCTTTGTGGTTGATGCTTCTGTTTTCTGTGACCTTCTCCTTCTTTTAGGTACATTTCTCATTTTGATAAAGCACATCCTTCAGTAGCTTCCTGAGAGATGGTGCATGGGAGAAGTATATTTTAAATTCTTGGTTTGAAAATGTATGTTTTCTTATACAATTGATAGTTTGGGTAAAGAATTTTAAGTGGAAATCTGTTTCCTTCAAATTTTTGAAGCTGATGCTCTTAGTTTCTGATGAAAAGACTCAAGACCTTCTAATTCCTCATCTTTTTATTACAATCATGTGCTGTAGTTTATGCTAATTTTTATCTTTTGTGCTTGGAATTCAACCTTCTTACTTTGGACATATATATGCTTCCTTTCTGTGAGACTGTTTTGAATTATTGGCTAGTGGCTTGTTTTCCTGCTTTTTGGGTTCTCTTTATGTAATTCCACAGAGCTTGATGTTAGTTCATTCATCTTTTCACTTTTATTTTCCACATTTTGTCTTACTTTGTTTCTCTATATTTGGCTTTTTATTTTTTTTTATTTATTTTCCAACCCCTTTATTGAATACCTCATTACTGTTGTCACATTTTCATTTTTTTGTTCTCTGAATACATTTTTCATTTCACCTTTTTTGTTGTTCTCTGAATACTTTTTATAGCTTCATTTTCTGGTGTCTTGTTGAATGTTTTATTCTTCAGATAGTATTAAGGACAGTGTGATGGTAGCTGCTTTTGTCTGTCTGCTAGTCTGTTTCTTCTAAATTGCCTTTTTCTCTTAGTTTTGATTTTTAGCTTTGTATTAGCTTTCCTCACCTCTCAGGCAATTCTGGTTTGCCTGCACAGTTTTCAAGAGTAATGGAATTGAAAACTATTTGGAAGCTCTCAGCATATAGGCGATGCTCATTGATTTGTAACCTGACTGAATCATTTTGGGGGGAACCTCTATCATCAGCTAGATTTAGTATTTTCATCTTGGCGTGATCAGATTCCTCAGAAACGGGCATTGGTCTGGCTGCCAGTGTTCCAGAAGTGAGTGGAGAGATGCTTGGGGCTTAATGTTAATTATGTAAATATTCCCTTCATTTCTTATTTTTAGGTATTGCATCCCACTTTCAGTTATATCTGGGTCCCCCAGACTAGAGACCGTATTTCCCAGAGAAGAGCTTCTCATCCATTTGCCAGAGTGGTAAAAGGCCATGGCCAGCAGCGTAGAGCTGGGCAAGAGATGTAAGGGTATGTTGCATGAAGCGTCCAGCAGTACGACCTTGTTTTACCCACTTTCTACCTGACACAGCACCAGAGGTATTTGGTCCTGACCTAATCTGACATTTCAAGGATACTGTGGTATTAGTCAGGGTTAGTACTTAACTCTTATCATTATTAGGTTAGGACTTGGCACTTCTGATTTTGGTAGTTACTAATTGTCCATCTGCTCTAAAGTTTTCAAAATTTTGTTGCTGCAGACTTTTATTACTCACTTTCTTATGGTTTGTCTTAAGAATACCTGTTTACTTTTAGCCATAGTGGTAAAGTGAATACCGTTTAATGTCCTGTATCTATTAAACATGACAAATTATTCGCTGTGTCCATAATTATATATTATCTGTACATGATCATATACAAATATTGACATGTGCGAATTGTTGTGCAATGACGTAATTTTTTCTTTTTTTTTTTCTAAAACTGATAATGACTTATTTGTTTACCTAGCTAAATAAATATACAGTACTTAATAATACATTCTGCAAGCATAGTTGATTATGGATAATTATAGTTTCTTTAATAATTATGTATGAATTCCTATGTATACCATATGTACCTATGTATTGATTCTGTTATAGTCTAGTTATTCATTGTATATATGTCAACATAAATATGTATGATGTGTGTGTGATACACACACACTGACATAAATGCAAAAATTGTAACTGATTTAATTTAATGATGATTCATATGAGCTGTAGTTGGCCTCTATTTTATATGCTCACTTAAGAAACTAATCCTATGTAGATTTTGGTTCTTCCTTTGCTAGGTAAACTTTAAACATTTGCCATGTAATTTGAATAGAATTAGGTAATGTAATATTAAAATCAAATTATGATGATAAGTGGCTTTCTTCAGAGATGGTGACAATTGGATTAATAGAGGTCTGGGCAGGAAGGAGTTCTGCATTACTACAGACTCATTTCTGAATCTACTTGGAGTATTAAAATACTATTCTAGTTTCATCTCTGACTTTTGCTGTTCAGTCCATCCTTTGTTTTTGTTTTTCATTCTGCCTTTTATCTGCTGACATCTCCTTAGTGGCTCTTAAGAGTACATGTCTTTTCAATAAAATTAATATTCAGGGCCATAGTAATTTCAGTATATCACTGAATTCAGACCATATTTAATCCATTAAAATCACTAAACTCCTTTATAAATCAATACAATCACTATGTAGTCAAATGAAATTAAACTCTTGTACATAATTTTCAGAAGTTTCAAAAACATTTTTTTCAGTGAAACCTCAAATGCTTTCTGAGAATTCAGATACATTAACCTTACCACATACTTTTATGTACAAGGTTATTTGCATGATAAAACATAGCAAGTTGGCAGTCTTTTTCTATTTGTAGTTTTGAAAAAAATTAGAAAAAAAGTACCAGTATTAAAATACTATTCTAGTTTCATCTCTGACTTTTGCTGTTCAGTCCATCCTTTGTTTTGTTTTTCATTCTGCCTTTTATCTGCTGACATCTCCTTAGTGGCTCTTAAGAGTACATGTCTTTTCAATAAAATTAATATTCAGGGCCATAGTAATTTCAGTATATCACTGAATTCAGATTTTCAGGCAAGTATCTAAAGATATCTGTCAGGTAAACAAACAGGGCAACCTCTGCAGTAGTTTTGTCAAAGTTAGCCTTTGACAAAAGACTGTAGACTGTAATTCTCCATTTATAAGAGAAAAAAAAGACCAGATTTTTCATCTTATCTTCATGGAAATGTGGTTTCCTGCTGGGCATGGTGGTGCATGACTGTAATCATAGCAGCTAGGGAGGCTGAGGTAGTAGGATCTGTAAGTTCAGAGCCAGCCTCAGCAACTTAGGGAGGCCCTAAGTTACTTATTGAGACCCTGTCTCAAAATAAAAAAATACAAAGGTAGAGGATGTGGCTCAGTGGGTTAGCCCCTCAGAGTTTAATCTCTGGTACCAAAAAAAAAAAAAAAAAAAAAAAAAAAAAAAATTCCTGCTCTGAAACTACCTAAAGAATAAGGAGTGTAAGAAGCTGTTCTCTGGGAAAGAGGGTCTCTAGTCAGGTGTCTTGCTCTAAAACTATCCTGTTTTTCCCTTAAGGACTTCTAGATTCTTTAACTCTTTCCCCCCATTGAATGAGAAAATCCTTAGACACCTTTTAGTTTGTGCTAAGTAAAAGAAAATATGTTCTAAATAAATAAATGCACTTTAAAAATGTTAACCTTGGTGTTCTTATTTATGGTGGTCTATACCTGACCTCCAACTCTGTTGATGAAGATTGGTTTAAGAAATATTGGTGGTTTGTGGGTAATACTTTTGTTCTTAATCTCAAAGGCTTTTGTGGTAGAAAAAGAAATAATTGAGTGAGCCCAGTGCTTTCTTGTTCTGAAAGTGACTTAGCATCCACTCTGAAAACTGCTTATGGAAAGGTCAGTAGACATATGCAAAGCACTTCTTCCTCTGAGTTTGACAAAAAAAAAAAAAGCTTTTGGCTCTGTATCCCTGTGTGTCGGATTCCATATACTCTTTTAATAGCACTAGAGCTGATTTGATAGGATGCATCTGTTTAAAAAGTGCCAACAGGTTTATTTTTTAGGTGGCTTCGATACTGTAGTTCATGTGGTTTATACCTATATCAGGCTTTTAATTTTAGTATTTGGAATACTTCTCAAAAATATTGTTATTTCACACAATCATATACTTTACATTAAATAAAGGAGACTTTCAAAATAATATCTGTGGTTGTTTTTTTGCCTTGCTTTACCTTTTTGGTCATTGGAACAGCTATAAAAATGTTTGTTAGAGTCTTAATGTGAATGATTGCTACAAATTTGTTACCTTTTACTTCAGTTTCTCAAAAGTTTATTTTCAGCCTGACCCTTTCTTGGTTGAATTGGGCACATCACTCCAAAGGGAGTGAGAAATTCATTTGAGAGCCTTCAGGCGATGGGAAAATGAGTAAGATTTGGCAGTTTTCAGCAAAAGGAACTGAAGATTTCATGGACATGGGATGGTAATACATGTGTATGAATAACTGAAATTTTTATTTGATATATTATCCAAAAATTACAAGGAAATTATTAGCAGTGTATAAAGGGAAGCAAGCTTAACTTTTCTTGATTCAGTTTGCTTCTAATAATAGATTTAATGCTTTTCTATTTAGGAAGTATTAGATTGTGAAGGCATTTGTTAAATGATATTAGTTTTTTAAACTTAAGTTTAGCACTTTGGGCACAAAATACAGGATTATTTGGGCATATCATAGTTATGCACGTATGGTTATATCTTGTGTTTGCCAATCTCAGTGGTGGTCTCTGCATTATGTGAACACACTTAGAAGGCCTTCTAGGCTCACTGGGTCTCCCTAGATAATCTTGCATAATTTTCTCTTTATTTTAAAATGGACTCTGTTCTGTACAGGCAGTATCATGTGGAAAATAACAACGTGTGTGTGTGTGTGTGTGTGTGTGTGTGTGTGTGTGTTTTCCTTCAATTAATACAATTGCAAATTTTCCTGTCTCCTGATCTGCAATTATGTAGTAGTTGCTACGTATTTGTCAGATCTTTAAAAACTAACTAGAGACTGAATGTCTAAATTAGATTATTACCACAAGAGTACTATTCAATAATTGTCAGAGTTGTTTCAAATTTTAACATAAATGACTACAAAGCATCCAGACTGGAAGCTGTAGTTCTGACTCTGGCTCAGTGCATCTCCCATCCTGTTTTATTCTTTTAGGAAGACTGATGTCATTTTAGTACCCCTACTCTGAACAGCTAAATAATGGAATAGACTTAAGTGAGCATCAGTTGATGAACAAATAAAATGTGGTACACATGTGATGGCAAAACCAGACCTGGTTGTGAAATGAAATTATAAAAATGTTATGGTAAGAAGCCAATGTCTGGGGAATGGGTCAATTCTCTCCCTTCTCTCAGCCTTTCTCCAGAAAGTCTAATTAACAATGGGTCCCTAACTTTTGGATTGTAAATAACTGCCCTAGAAGTCTGAAAAAGAGCCCTTTCTTACCTGTTTCTGTGAGTGTGCTTTATGTTAGACACCATGGACGAGTCCTTTAGCCACGTAGATAAGGAATTTTTTTTAAAAAAGAAAAAGCCCCAGTGTTTGATGGGTCTAAGATGTTGCCAAATAACCTATAAATTTTGAGAAACTGGATCAGGGCTCAGAATTTGGAGTTTTGATTTCCTCTGGGCCCACAGGCACAAAATAAAGTTTGGGGTTGTCCTCCACTCCAAGTGCTGCTTGCTGCTTCTCAACCAGTCTATTTCCTGCAACACATACACACAGTGGAATACAATTCAGCAATGAAAAATAGAATGAAATCCTGTCATTTACAGCAATGTGGATGGAATTGGAGACCATTATGTTAAGTGAAAAAAGCCAGGCATGGAAAGACAAACAGCGCATGATCTTAATCATATGTGATATCTAAAAAAATTGATCTCATAAAAGTTGAAAATAGAAAAGTGGCTACCATAGACTGTGTGCTAGGGTGGGGAAATATGGATCAGTGAGTGAATATTGGGTTAGTTAGATAGAAGTGAGAAGTTCTGGTGTGCTATATTGCCTATAGATTACAGTGATGTACTATCAATTTCAAAAAGCTAGAGGAAAGGATTTTGAAAATTTTCACCTTAAAGAATAAATGTTTGAAGAGATAAATGTCTATCTAATCTAATTTAAACATTACACAACAAATGACATGTATCAAAACATGACATCATATCCCATCAAGATGTATAATTTTCATGTCAGTTAAATATTTAAAAATTAAAAACTTATCAGAGCATTTTGAAAAATATGCCTAAATTATGTTATTAGACGCTGATCAGAATGATGCCTTCTGGCCGTGTTTCAGAATTCTCCTACCTGTGCGTGTACAGAGCTCTGCCCAAGAAATATCACTCAGGTTTACTCAGTGTAAAAGTGTCCCTGGAGTTGAGCAAGGTGGCAGTACCTCCTACAGTGCTCCTAGGGCATAAACTTGACAGGCTTAGGATGTGTAGGGAGTTTGGAGAAGAATTTGTGCCATTTTCATTATACTATCATATGATTGTGACATGGTAAACATCAAAGTACTTGGAAATTTATTCATATATCAAGGGCACAAATATTCCTTAAATTGAACGTCTCTTCCTTTTCTTCAAAGCTAACTTAATATTCATCATTACATTCAGTAGCTTGTCCTTTTCAACAAATGTGTCTATTTCATTTGATAATAAAATGGATTTAAATTGGATTGAAATTTCTCATCAAGAATGAGCAAATAATAACTATTGTGTAAACATATTTAAATGGTCTACAGTATTAGGATACTAAATAACAACAGTTCATGTCTTTTTATAACCTCACTTTTCCTAAGTTGAATTTTTCTTTTGAATCCATAAACCTTGTCTCTGTGTTAAAAGTATATTCAGTTAGTCCTTTGAATGTTCAGTTAGTTAATTCTGTCAGTCAAGTTAGTCACCTTTTGAAGCTAGTAACCAAATAATGAATCTGACAGGTGATAATAAAGTATTCTTAATACTTTAAAATATTGACCTTTTTGGTCATAAATTATTGGTTCTACATAATCTGTTTTCTGTACCATTATTATGCTATGAAACAATAAGAAATAATGCAACGATCCCATTTCTTCACATAAAAGCTGAAAACAGATGGGGCAGCATCAGCTTGGATTTTTATTATATTCATGATTTTAACATAATTTAATGTGGGATCCAGGCAAACTTCTACATAGGAAGACATCTTTCAAAGAGAGCTATGTGCTACTTGAATTGTAATGCTTTCAGAATAAACTCTTGATGTCAAAGTGTTTACATGTTCCAATCAGGGCAAATATAAACATGTATATATAATGTGTTATTGATATTTCCCATTTTCTTTGAACAATGAAAACAATGAACTTATCTATAGTAGTTTGCTCCTCTGCATATATATGTATATATGTGTACATATTTGTATACATACATATACACAGAGAAAGAAATAATATAAAATATTACTTTTAAGGGATTTTATTTTTAATAGGATGTAATTTTTAACATCTGGGGACTCATTCCTATGTAACAAATTTCTTTGGCTTAATAATCCTTTGAATTAGTTTTTCTGTCATCTGACAGCTTTGTCTTTAGTATAAATTGTGCCAACTGATACTTTTTCAGTTTCCTTTGCTTCATTCCTCCCACTTAGAATGAAATATTGATAAATATCATGTAGCTGATAAAATAAATGATTTACAAGATATGTGAAATTTTTGTAGCTATTTGTTGCATGATCTTGAGTTTCTTGAGTTCAGTGGAATACTATAACCTAGTTCATAAAAATTTGAACTTAAACTTTATAGCTTTTTGAGCTTAATATAGTTTGATTATGGGAAGGTATCAGTATGGCTGGCTGGCTAGCTTTGATAAATTTGATAATGTTTATATGCAAGTAAGACACTTAGGCTGCAGGAAAAAAAATTGCTGTATACAAATTTGTATTTGGTATAATCCTCAACACAATGCCTGATTAATGGCAAATATTTTTACTTGTTATCTGAATACATTCTAGATGAAAAAGAAAAAATTGCTTGATTTAGTGGAAAAAAAATCTGTAAAAGTTAAACCTATTTAGGTATAAATTTCTAAATGGCATGGTGAGTAATTGTGAACTTAGAACTTGGCTTAAGAAAATTAAGGTTATTTGTATTCTTTTTTTTTTTTTTTCTTTCTTGTACCAGGGATTGAACTCAGGGGTACTTGACCACTGGGCCACATCCCCAGCCCTTTTTTGTATTTTATTAGAGACAGGGTCTCACTGAGTTGCTAAGTGCCTCATCATTGCTGAGGCTGGCTTTGAACTCGCGATCCTCCTGCCTCAGCTTCCCAAGTGCTGGGATTACAGGCATGCGCCACCGCGCCCGGTAAGTTTATTTACATTCTTAAGAATGAATTTCAAAACAGGCTGAGTTTTTTAAAAAATAGTAACATTTGGAGACTCTGAAGTTTGAAGTTTCATTTATTGAATAATGTTTAGAAATTGACATTATATAAATTTTACATTTATAAGTTTTAAATTTATAAGTTTTAATCTTATAAATTTATAAGATTAAAAAGTTTTATAAGATTAAAAAGTTTGAAAAATATGTATCTGCAGCTCTCTAAGCCTTTTAATAAATTCTCTTAATTAAATGGAATCATTATTTATTTTAGAAGAAAACATTTTTATGACGTATTAGTCACATTCCATTGAGAGTCAGACTTTGGTTGACTAATAAAACAAAAGTAGGTGAAGGAAAAATACCAATTGATAAAATTCACACAATTTCTTCAATTTAGAAATACTATTTTAAGAATCTACTAATAACAATGTCAAGCACAATAATAGTAGCAGTAATGATAATCAGCATTATTTTCTATATTAATTGGGGGGAGCAAAAGCAAATTAATTGTAATGGAAAATAAATACATGTATATGCAAAACAAATGTTTTTGATGATAAACAAACTGTGACTAATTTCATCCCACTGAGTGGCTGCGTTAGTGGGAGGCCAAGGAGAGAGGTGATTGTGTGTAGAACTGCATAGCTACTTTTTGGGATGGTGGTGGGGGGCGGTGCTCCACATCCAGTCTCTCTCTCTCTCTCTCTCTCTGCTAGAATGACAATTTCTTAAGAAAGTTTATGGAGAAAGACATTTAGAAAATGTCTTTCAAATATGATTCAGCTGTTTTAATTTGGGGAATGTTCTTTAAAATGTCCTTTTGGTGACCTGTGGCACTTTGGTTGGGAAGCTGTGTTCTGTGAAATATGGACCCTCCCCACCCCACAGTGGCTGGGTAGGAAAGTGGGTGTCCCCTGATTCCCCAAGTGAATGCAGGCATTTGTGTTTATATATGTGTGTGTGTATGTGTATACACATACACACACACACACAAAAACAACTGAGCTTGCTTTAAATTAGTCATCTAATTTTAGGTAGCTGTGGGTATTGGCTAAAGTATACTTTATACAAACTAAGATCATAGGAAAAGAAAATCTGCTTTCTTCAATCATAACTGTATTTGAACACTCCTTTTAAAGTATTTCAGATTATTTTACCCTGTGTTGGAAAACAAAATTTATTTTCCCCCAAATATCACAAAATTGTTACTTAAGATTAGACTTCTTTTTGGTCTTCCTAATCCCTGTCAGGTACTTGGTATTATAGTAGGTTTTCAATAAATATTTGCTGATCTGTTGAATAACTTTAATAAACATTAAACTGTAATATAACTTTTCCAAACAAAATTGAGGCAGTTATTGCTTTAAATTTCCCTTGTGTACACATTTAGAAAGCTGTAGGGTAACATAGTAACCAAGAAGTGCTGTTTAAATCTTTAGGCTTCAACAATGAATAATGTGAGAATGAATTTCTGTGTTTCTTATGTGTGTTGCACAGAAAGCATCATTTTCCTAGAAAAGTTTACTTTGACTTAGTTTTACCTATTAGATTTTCATTTAAAATATGCTTGCAAGAAGCTAATTTATAAGTACCAGTTGCTTTTAGTAATAAGTCATCTTTTTAACTTAAGATTGTTGAGAAAGTTGATCCACAGCTGGAACATCTACTGGTCAATTTCTTGGCATATTTCCCTTTGGAGAATGAATGGTTTCCAGATTCAGCCTCATACTGTGCACTCCCATTCACCTCCCTGCTTTTTCTTTGCTTTCCGTATTTATCTGGTCACTTTCTCTCCTTTCTCTACCTTTTAATCTACCCTACTCAATTCCCAACTCAAAGGAGAAATTATTATTTGAGGTGCCCTCTATTTTTAGGAGTGAGTTGTTAGCTTAGCAAATTTATGTTAAGCTGCTCTATCTCTGTGTTAAGGAACTGATGGGTTCATATATTAACCTACTGCAGGAATTTTTACAAGGATGGACCCAGTGTCATTGTAGGATACCAGCCATGTTGGGAGGCAAAGCTGGGTATGTGACTCATGTTTGGACAGATGTGATGTGTCACAAAATTCACATAGAAGTCTTTGGATTGTGTAAAATTTGCTGATGTTTTGACATTTTGTCTACTTCATATAATTCCTTACATTATACGTACACTTTTTTGGTGCTAAAATGTATTTGTAATTATTGATATATTACTTGAATTTCTCTATTGATATTATAATTATTCCCCTACCTTATTTTATAACCAAATTTCACAATGATATTCAGGCACATTTAAGGGATTTATAATAGGGTTTTAGAAAGCAGTTCCAGAAAGTATAAGAATGAACTACTTATTCCTTAATACAGAAATAATTGAGCAATTCTATAATTTAGCAACATTAAATGGATATTTTTGTAGGGCAAATGAGGTTTGTTAATAGAATTTTGTGCAAAAGAATTTAAGAAACTAATGCTAGAATAATGTCTTTTGGTATGAAAAAAAATTCAGATCCACTTTAGAACAAAATATTTAAGTTTTTCTGTTCTATTTATTCACATCCTAGATTATCTTTTAGTTTTTAGCTTCCTGAATCCCTTTTGAGTCTTCTTGGACATCTGTTTTGTGAATTCAAGATTTCTCTTATGAGATGGAGCTGATAATACCTCTAAGTGTTAATGGAGGGTGACTGAGGACTCTCCCTTCTCAATTGACCTGGCCTTGTTTCTGTCAGTAGGTGGGCAATCAATCAGTGGGATGGAGCCAGAGGCAGACAGACAGGGAGTTAGGGCCAAAATGCATATGCCATAGCCTGAGTCATAGCATTTCACTGCTCCATGGCCTCATTTCTATGTGTTTAATATAGTGTAAGCCTTCTCTTTAGACCAGTGTAGGTGGCAGTGTGTGGGACACCTTATAGCCTTGAGTGGCAAGTGTGCAGTGACCCTTTTCCTTCCCTGGGATTTTTGTTTGTCTTTAGAAACTTGTGTGTCTGTGTCTGTACTGAGAATCTTTCCATATTCATTTGAATTATTTTAATTTCTTATGGCATGGACAATATTCTGTTTCAAAAAGCTTTTCTTGCCCTTTTTTTCTGAAAGATTCAGGCCTGTTGAGGTTAGGTTGTATATGAGGATGAGTTCCCTAGACAAGAGCTGAAGAGGAACAAGCTTATAGTTTCCACCTTCCTGTCTTTAATTTTCCCCTCTGGAATAGGTAGATGAGCCTTAGGGACTCCTTATTTCAATTCCCCACCCTGGAAATGATATTCCTTATGATTACTTCTCATGAGAATTTTTTTAGGTTATGTGTTTTCCAAGTAGACAAAATATTAAGACTAGAAGTGCTTGAATCTTGAAATGTGGTTATAATTATATAAACAGAAGATGAGTGAAATCCTTCTTTAAAATTTGTTTTGGTTCCATCCTCTGTATCATGTGTACATGCCTATTCATTTTAGATTGTAAAAAAAAAAAAAAAAAAAAAAAAAAAAAAAAAAAAAAAAAAAAACTTTAGGAATTACAGCAAAGCATTCTGATGTATAAGTTAGTCTAAGCCCATGCACTGATACCTCTCTACCTTTGATGTGGTTGGGTAGATTTCTCATGATTACCATCTCCAGCAAATCCCAAGTATAGCCAAACATCAGTTTTTTTTTAGGTACTTTTAAACTATGTAGCTTTGCAACTATTGTATTCAAAATTTTGAAATAATAGGAATAGGGTAGGACTTCAGTATCTGAATTCTTTTATAACAAAGATCCTTGAATTATCATTAGCTTGATTTGGGATTTATATACTTGTTTTTGATTTTTAAAAATGATCACATGTGCGTCTTAGTGGCATCTCTTCTATTTCTCTGGTTTTAGTTTTGCACAGCTTGTTGAGTTCAGCTATGGAAATTTCCTTTGACCTTCCTTTTCAGACAGCACTGAAAAGATTAAGGAGTTGGAGGTGTCTGGAACCCTGAGACATTAAGTCCTAAGAGACAATGGTAACTGGGCAGAGATACATAAAACAATTCAAAGAACAAATGGAAGATGTTGTCAAAAAGGCATAGAGAGAATGAGGATCAGAAGGAACAATACAAACACAGGATGCCCAGTTGCATTTGAATTTTAGATAAATAATATTTTTAGTGTGTATTCTAAGTATTGCAGGAGACATATTTACACTCAGAATTTATTTCAGGCAATTGTGAAATACTTGTACTAAAAATAACCTCTTGCTTACCTAAAATTCAGATTCCTCTGGGAATCCTGTGTTGAATTTGGCAGCCCTGCCTGATGTGAAAGAGGGCAGGGCTTATTGCTTAGAATCAGTCCTGTGCACGGAATAGCCATTCAATTAAACTAGCCCTACAAGTAGTTTAATACCTTTTGGTGTGCCTTTTATATTATTTCTTTGTTAGTTCTTTAAACACTATTGTTGAAGCTGGCAGAATTAGCTCCCATTTGCTTGTCCTCCTTACTGAGAAAATCATTATATAGCCTCCTGTTTTTGACCTCACCTATTGAAAAAAATGTGCTAAGAGTTTGCCTTTTCTTATCACCACCATCCCATACATGAACTCAGAATTGCTTTTAGAATCAGAAAATTGAATGCAAATATTTATGTCAGCCTGATCTTGGTGTTCTTTTAATGTTAATCTCAAAAAGGGCTTTTATCTTCTTAAATCTTCATAAATCCTTGAGTTTGCTAATGTAAATATGTTTGCAGTGAAATCTTGGAGGTAGCATACTATGTTTTTCCAGCTAGATCTTGTAAGGATGAAGGAGGAAATAAATATGAAATGGTTTTTGTTTTAAGGGAATAATGTAATTCTTACATTTTGTCTTTATATACATGGATATAAATGCAAAAATTTGAAAATATGATATAATTTATTTGAAATGAATAAAGTTGTTGCAATAATATTTCTGACTTAGGTACCAAGCAGAGTTTGGGGAAATCTTGGGTTGGACATTTGAAGCTCTTGGTTTGGTATGCACTTTACAAGTTCAGCCTCCTTGCTAGAAAGGCCAGGACACAGCAGCAGTGCTAAATTAGAAGTTGTTGTCTAGCTTCTGTCTCCTTAGCACACCATTGGCCCCTTCTATCACAGGTGGCTGGATTCCTCTCAAGTTCCCAGGTCAGTTGCTTGGTCAGTCATTGGATTTCATTACTCTTATCCTTCTGGTTTCTTTAGGAATGAACATGTGAATGAGTTCTGGACCTTGATGTGTAAGGGCAAGTCTGATAGATGGAGGATGTGGGAAGATTTTCACCTCTTTTCTTTTTTCTTCTTCTTCTCCACCCCCCCTCCTCTTTTTCTAAGAGGAAAAGGATTGTCTTCAGTCTTTGTTGTACAAGGATGCTTTGCACAAAGTTGTTGTACAAGGATGCTTTGCACAACGTTGATGTGGATTTTTGGAGAGGTAATAAATGTGAGGACAAAAGCAAGCTCAGAGAGGATGTAGGCAGAAAAAGGCCTGGTTCCTTGATGACTTCACTGACCAGCTGAATTAACTGCCTCTGGAACCCCTTTCCTTTGGGACTTCTTGAGATATGTGATAGTAACCACTTTCCCCTGTGATTGGTTTAACAGCTATTTTGGGTTGGGACTTCTGTTACTTCCATTCAAAGCATGGTGATTAAATAAATAAATGCAGCTTATTGATATTCTAATGCTGCTTATGTTAGAAGGTTGGTCAACATAGATGATGAGCTAAAAACCTCTTACCTTTTTCTTCCCTCTCTCCCTTTGCAGACAGCAATTTCTCATCTGTGACATATCTAGTTTAGAAAGAAAGCAAGAAATTCAAACGTTTCTGAGGAGAGCCAATTTGTGGCATATTTTTTTTTTCTCCTTACAGTCACTCTGTCAAAATATATATTGCCTACTGGAAAAGGCCCTTGTGTGGCATGAAGCTGGTCAGCATGTTTGAGCTTTTGGATGGGCGTGCATTTATCTGCTGCCGAGTCTTTCTGAATACTTTGTGATGAACATAAAATCACTGTTTCTTGCAAATATGGCTTCAGCATAGGGAAGCTTGCCATGAAATACCAGATGGTACTGAGGCACAAAGTTCTTCCTGCCTGAGAACAACATCATCTGCAAAACAGAGACACTCATGCTGCAGCTCAATAAAGAAATCCTTTGCTGTCTCCTTAGACCTCACTGAGTCTGGTCATGAACATATTATTTGGACAACACACAAGCTATCTTGGAATTCTTTTCTGAGACTGTGTCTGCTCCCTCCTCCCCACTCACTAATATGCAGAAAGAGTCTTTGTTCAATGGTTGTGACAAGATACTACTCAGGAAAGTAATCGTGAATGGTGGAATTTCTTCTACTATAGAGGAATTTTTAATAGCAAACATCATACTTAGCGTGGGAGTGTAAAGATGACTGGCATTCGCGTTTAAGGAATCTGCACCCTAGTCAGGAGAAAGCCACATAAGCAAATGGTAGATGTATGTACAAGGTACAGGACTGGCACAGAGGATAAGATTTAAACTTGGGGCCATCAGGAGGAAGGAGATTGCTTGCAGGTTTCATATAAGTTAGATTCTAAAGAAAAGTTTTCCAGGCAGAGGGAAGAGCATGTGCAAAGGCACAAAGGCAAGAACCAGCATGATGGGAGGTGTTTTGAAGGCAAATGAGGAAAAGGGGGATGTTTACTCACTTCTTCATCCTGACTTTGTCATGTGATTGACTTGCTGGACTCTGGGGGTCCTGTGTATTGACCTTTGTGTGGAGAATGTGTTTTGAATTCAAGAAGAAGCTCTAAGGGTAGCCATTGGGTAAAGCTTGGCACCCAGCCTGTTCTCCAAGATTTTGTGAACTTGGCATCTAGCTTTGCTCCCAGATTTTGTGAACTTATCTTTCTCATTTGGAAAATGAAACTCCACCTTACAGGGAGCTGTGGACATTGAAATAATCCATGCAAAGAGCTTAGAAATGTGCTGCATATGTAATAAATGGTTAAAAAGTGTTACCTATTATTACTGGTTATTCAGGTATATTAATGTGGTTGTAAAAAGTTAGTCCTTTCATTGCATATCTTGACATAAACTACTAGAATTACTTGTAAGAAAGCATTGGCTAGAAACTTTGCTGGCTCATAACAGACTCAGTTTTGATTTTGCAGGTCAGTTGCTTGGCCTGCATGTGCTGGTATTCTTCTCATTTTCTGTTTTCTTCCATAGTAAACCTCCAAGAAAGCATGTTTGTGTAACCTCATTGATTTTGTCACACCCTTAATGGGTGGCTGGGTGGTGAGTGGATGTGACTTGATTGCAGTAAGCACTTCTTAGAATGGCTCAGGAGGCTTCTGTTTCTCTTTCAACTTTCTACCTTCACAGTCATCTCTGAATTACTAGTGGCCTGAGAAATTGCTCAGGCTGCCATTTATGGTAATAGGTTTGCATTTACTTTCAATGAGCTTATATTACTGGTGTGGACCATGGAAGGTTATGTTCATGGTCCTTTTCCTTCTCATAGTGGTGAGTGAAATGGATGCTGTCAGTGAACAAGAGGGTCTGAAAGCAGATGTTTGGAAGATAATGACCAATGAGCCTTGCCAGTTTTCTCTCTTTGTTTACTTATCACTGTGTTCAGGGAACAGGAGAGTCCTGTTGAGTAACTCCTCTGTATTTAACTAGATTATCTTTTCTAAGATGCAGTTGACTGAAGAAAATCAGGTCAAATAAAAACAGCCAGTAAGTGGGGTCAGGGGAATGTAGTGATAGAATAATAACTGTGAACTTGGATTGCAGAGGCCTAGGTGAGAGTGTTAGTTCTGTTATCAAATTGGTTTTGTATCTTAACCTCTCAGTCTGTTTTCTAGTCCATAACATTTGGGGGAAGGATGGTGGGTAATAATACCTACTTTACTCTTTGATAGTGAATCAGTACACAAACACAATTGTCTTTTATTCCTGGTGTTGGCTCCAGGATACCCACATGGGTACGAAAATCTACCAGTGCTCCAAGTCTTGTATATAAAATGGCTTAGTGTTTGCATATATGCACATCCTCCTGTATACTTTAAATCATGTCTAGATTTCTTAAATAACTGATATAATGTAAATGCTATGGAAATAGTGGTACGTGTTATTTAGAGAATAATGACACAGAAAGTCTGTTTTCAGTGCAGAAAATATTTTTTTTTCCTTGAATATTTTCTGTCTGCAGTTGGTTGATTGTGGGTGTAGATATGGAAGGGTGACTACACTGAGGCATTGAATTTTGGCCCTGTTCAGTTTCTCTTCAGTTTGTCATACTACAGCACTTTGCCCCAAGCTTATATATGGCCAAGCTTGCCTTTGTGATGAGGCCTTGCCTGTTTTGCATGGTGCAGCATGGCCCACTCAACTGTGTCTTCAGGGCCACATGAACATCATATGCATTTCTCAATACTTGTGCTGACCAATGCAAATATCATGTCATATTAATTTAAAAATATCTAGTAGTCATATTAAGACACAAAAGAAACAGATGAATATTTTTTAATAATTTATTTTGCCCCATACATGAAAATGTTTCTCAAAGTGTAGCCAATATAAAAAATATAAGCAGTATATTTTACGTTTTTTTTTTTTTTTTTTGTACTGAGTATTTGAGCCTAAAACGTATTTTAGGATTAGAGCACATCAACGTGGACTAGCCACATTTCAAATGCTGAGTGGCAAGCTGTAACGCATGACTCCTGTGTTGGGCAGCATGGCTGGGGACCCATCCACTATTAATTGTTTTCAGCATCCATTTTAAGATTCATTTTTGTCTGGTTTTACAATTACTGAATTAAATGACCATGCATTTCTAAAATAACAGTAGTTATAAAGCAATTCATGTGTTAAGACACTTTTATTCTAGCATCTCATTTCATAGAATACCCTGTTAGATGTGCATTACTACTGTCTTATTGTATAGAAAGATTTGAGGCACTGAGTTTAAGGGACCCATTAAAGATTATACAAAACTTGTGGGGATCCTAAATACAAACAGAAGTGGACTAACTCTAGAGACCCTTTAATGACTCCACTGTCCTATTAGTAATAAATAGCTTTACTAATTGATAAAATAAGCTACTTTTGATAGGTTGCTCTCTGATCCATTGCTGAGATTAAGGTTTTCTAGAGTTCTTGTAATTGCACAATACACACTAGCTTTTCTGTGGGGGTGGTCAATGTAAGAATAGAGGATGTGCCCATCCTAGTAGGAAATAGGACTAGTTTCATAGTAGCCAAATGACATTTATTCCTTCATTCACACACACTGAGAACATTCTGTGTGCTAGGCATTGTTCTGGTGCAGGGTTAAAGCAGCAAGCTTTCTTATCCTAAAGCAGCTTTCAATGGAGAGGGACCTTAAATATTAAATAAATACACATTGCCTTGTACAATACATTGAATAGGAATAGACACCCCTTTCCAGAAAAAGTCAGTGTCTGTGAGCTTAACAGAGAATAATATGGTAATTGGAAGGGATGTAAGCTTTAGGATTCTAGTTCAGACCCTATTCCTGCCAGGTGAGGCAAGATGTTTTAATTTTTTCAGCTTAATTTCGTTATTTGTAACAATGCTCTGCAGGAGTTCTAGAAATGTTGCCAAGACCTATTGTCCAAGAATACCAAATTTCAGGGTTGGGCACTGTGGTGCACATCTGTAATCCCAGCTGCTTGGGAGGCTGAAGCAGGAGGGTCGCAAGTATGAAGCCAGCCTCATCAACTTAGCAAGGTCTAAAGCAACTTAGTGATGCCCTGTCTCAAAATAAAAAGGCTGGGGATATAGGATGTGGCTCAGTGGTTTAACCCCTCTGTGTTCAATCTCTGGTGCCAAAAGAAAAAAAGAAAATGTACCAAATTTCAGTTAACAGAATGAAAAAGTTCTGGAGATTAGACACGCAGCATGACAGCTATAATTAATAATGCCATTTTTACACTTGAAATTTGTTAAGTAGATCTTAAGTGTTCTCAGTATACACCATAACTGTGAGTTGATAAATTTGTTTACTATCTTAATTCTGGTAATCATTTTACAGTATATGTAAAGCAGTGTCAAAACATCACACTGTTACTTCAAGTATATATTTTTATTGGTTATAATTCAATAAGAAGAAAAAGAAAACTGAGATGTATGGAATGTGCCCAGTAAAACATGGTGGAGAAACTGAGAGCGTTCACGGATTTAACATTAACAGTTCAGAATTCACCCCCCTCCCCCGCAAGACAGCACCATAATGGATGCAGTTTTGCTGAGGTTCAAATTTGACTGGGAGGACAATAAGAATGTAGATGGAAAAGGTTCACTTGGCAGCTGAGTGAGCCTAGCCTGGGGCTTGCTTGTCCACCATGCAATGGGATTTTGCTGTTATGTACTCATCGCTTAGCATACATTTTATTACAAAATATGTTAAAGCAGTATTGCACATTTGGGGATTTTTAATCTTCCTCTCAATATTGTGGGATAATAGAATTCAGTCTGCCAAAATAATGTTATTTTCTGTCTACTGTAGGCGCTTAGACTCAGGTGCTCACTGCTCATTGGGGCAGGATTATTGAATGAGGAGCTTTTCAGATGAAAAAAACCATATGGGAAGAATATTTTGTTTTAGAATAAATTAAGATAAACTTTACCAGCAAGTACTACGCTGGCGTAGTACTATGGCATTTTCTCTCTGTTTGGGTACCTCACTATGCTTTTGATGGGTTAGGATTTAGTACCATATTACCAGTTGTTATATATAACTAGTAAAGCTCAAATAAAAGTAGTCTGTACCTGTGGAGGTTATTGCTCACATAATGGAAAATTAGGAGGTCGGTTTTCCAGGGTGGCTGTGGTGCTCCACGTCATGTGGTCTACGGCTGTTCTTGTCTTGCTACCCCACCATCTTGATGGTCAAGGTGACAGCTCCAGCAGGCATATCAAATGTAGCCAGCAGGAAAAGAGAAAAGAAGAGGACACAAAAAAAATGTTCCTCACCCATCTCTTAGGATTTCTGGGAGAACCTGTGTACATTTCTTCTCATCTCATTTGCCATAACTTAGCCACTTGATTATAAGGTCAAAGGATCCTGGTACTTGTAGTCTTAGGCAGGCATATACTGCCCAAGTACAGGTGGAGTATCCTAATCTAAAGTGCTTGGGATCAGAAATGTTTCCGGTGTCAGATTTGGGAGAGGGACAAGATTTTGGAATATTTACATAGACTTTATAGATTGAGTATCCCCAAATCCTCCAATATCTGACCCCCAAATCCTCCAATATCTGAAAGATTTGGGGTTTTGGATTTTCAGATTAGGGATGTACACCCTGTGCCTGTGCTTATGAAAGAGGGTATGAAATGTTATTTGGATAGGACATGAATAATACCAGTGCTACCCACAGAGCTTGCCATGGAGGAGAGGTGGCTGGATCCTCTCTGTTATTGTTCTGTTGCACTGTTTGGGGTACTCTATGGATTTAGAAACACGGAAGGCACTGATGATTTTATTCCAGCAGTTTGATGTAGATATTTTGACAGAGTGTTGATAGGAAAGGGAAAAGAAAATAGCACCTACCCTTTCGTCTTTTCCTGCTAATACCTTTTACTGTATCTAATTAGCAGTCCTGCAGCTACAGCTTCGTGCATTTGAACAAGTGAATGTCTGTGCCTAGAGTAAAGTGTCTTACCTCCTTGAAAAATCTCTTTCTACCTCTATTTGATGGGTCTGAGAAAAATACCCACCCGGGTTCCATTCCTGGACATATGCCTTCCACGAGTCATTTGCTACTTGGCTGTAGAATCGCA
Source organism: Tamias sibiricus (assembly GCA_025594165.1). Classification (NCBI taxonomy): domain Eukaryota; kingdom Metazoa; phylum Chordata; class Mammalia; order Rodentia; family Sciuridae; genus Tamias; species Tamias sibiricus. The sequence continues at coordinate 121,056,557 of CM046664.1, read as the reverse complement.
CCCAGTGACTGTGTTTGCTCACCAGGATGCCTGGCAGCCCCTCTGGCCAGTGTGGAGCCACTGATGGAGACGCAGGCAGAGCAGGTTCCACAGAGCACTGGCTGTGAGGACAAGCCGGTATGCTGCTGTCCTGCTGGAGCAGAAGTCCTGGCCTGCTTCTTCAGTTGATACACAATTAGAATGCAAAAGCTAGAATGTAATTTGAACATGGGGAGGGGGGCGGGGAGACTGAAGAAATGTAAAACACCTCTGAATTCTGAAATCTAAGTGTTTTTCCTGTGGTAGTTATTATCGATAAGTTATTTGGATTTTTAAATTATTCTTGATTTATAAAATTGAGCTAAATCAGCACTTGAAGTACTCTTGTTTTAAGGCTGGTCTCTTCTTTGTATTTAGATAGTTGCCAGGGTATTTATGTTCTACTTAAATTTCTACAGTTTAGTTTTATAGAAAAGGTTCTTATAAAATTCTCATTACAAAATTTTTGCTGGTCAATTTATTTCCTCATATTTGAAAAACATTCATTCCTTGTTAAATACAGTAGTCTGAAGACACAAATATGAATGAAATTAGAAGCTTAGGGTGAATAAGAACAAATTGAACTGCCCAAAAAAGTGTTAGTTGGTGGAGTATATCCAACTGGAGTAGTGCATGTGATGGCAGGACTCAGGATTCCTGAATTATTCCCCAACTGGTAAATATTTTTATAATGATTTGGATGAAGACTGTATAATACTTTATTATATTAGTGGATGTAACAAAGCTAACAGAGCATTGCAGGCATGGGGTAAAAGAATCAGAATTCTAAAACAAAAAATAAACAACTGGAACACCGCACCAAATAAATATAGCAAGATGAAGCGTGGCTTAATGAAGAACATGTAAGAATGTTTTAGAAGTTTTTGTTGATTATAAGCACCATGTGAGTCAGTTGATGTGACTGCCAAGAAGAGTTAATTGGTTTTTAGTTTGAATTAATAGAGCACTTACAATGTGGGAAGACATCCTCCCCCTTATTTCTGTGTTGGCCGCACTATCCTAGGGGAATTGTGATCACTCTATCAGTACCTTTAAAGGGGACACTGCCATCATGAGTTTCATTTCCTTAGTCTAAGAGCTTTCAGAATGCTTTCATGTGCTTCATTTTATTTAACACTTATTTTATGGACAGCCCAGAGTGTATCCCTAGGAGAGTACTCAGGATATTAGGGGAAAATAGGAGAATTTATTCTAAAAAAGAGAAGACCCATAGATAAGCCAGTACTCAAGTTCAGATTCTTGAATTGCTATGCTAAAGAAAGTAAGTAACATTTATTCTGTTTTATCTTAGATAGTACAGAGCTAGGGATAGCTAGTACTATGAAACCAGGGGAAGCTGACTTCAATTTTTCGTAACTGTCCAAAGTTGACTTGGCTTCATTGAAGTAATACAGGTGCTGTGTGTGAATGTGTGTGTGTGTGTGTGAGAGGGGTAGGCTTAAATGGGGTTTGAGAGATCAGTTGGTATAGATTTTATAAAGATTAGTGTATTGAGTAGGATGTTGAACAGAGTGTGATTACTTTGGTTCTTTTTTATAACTCTCTTGGTTTAAGTTTCTTTGAAATCCTCATGCCTGAAGTGGTAAAGAATACAGAAAAGTTCAAGTCTTCTACCTGAAAGGAGAATTGAAAAGTCAACCAGTCTATTGTCTACTCTCCATGCAGGATAAACTTTAATAAATATTAAATAATATAATAATTATTGTTTTTTTTTTGCTAGAGATTAAACCTGGGGGTGCTTAACCACTGAGCCACATCCCCAGCGCCCCCCTTTTTTAAACTACATTTTTAACAAATGCACTCTGTATACATTTTTATTTTATTTACTTTTACGTGGTGCTGAGGATCGAACCCAGGGCCGTGCACATGCTAGGTGAGCGCTCTACCGTCGAGCCACAACCCCAGCCCATCACCAGCCCTTTTTATATTTTATTTTGAGATAGGGTCTTGCTAAGCTGCTTAGGACCTTGCTAAGTTGCTGAGGCTGACTTTGAACTTGTGATCCTCCTGCCTCAGCCTCCCAAGCACTGGGAATATAGGTGTGCACCACTGTACCCTGCTGACTTAAATTATTTTTAAACTATTTTGATATAATTGTTTTCAGTTTAAAGATATGCAAATTGCTATTATAGTTTTTTTCTAAATCTAAATAAACATTTGAGTAGATTGTGATTTAAAACCCAAAATAAATAAAGCAGTGTAGGTTGAAAGATCTTTTCCCCTTATTTTTGAACTATTCATTTTCTGAAGTGTTCCTTCCATTGTTTCTGACTGCATATGGATGAAAATTCACATAAATTCTCATTGTGCCTATTTTATATGTGAGTGCTACATTATTGTACTCATTGTTCTTTAAATTGCTTTCTTCCCCAAGATATTTTGAAAATATTTTCATGTCAGTATGTAGCGAGCTTTCACATCCTTTTATGCAAGTAATAGTATATCATGTATAGATAGCATAATTTGTTTCTGATTTATAAGTATTAGTTTCCATTTTGGCTACCAGAAAATAATTTGCTGGCATTTTTATTGAGATTGCATTGAGTCTGTAGATCAAATTTAGGAGAATTGACATCTTGGCAATATTGAGTTTGCCTGTGCCTGACCATGAAGCATCTTTCCATTTAATTTGGTATTCTTCATGTAATCAAATTAATGACTTTTGGAGTTTTTAATAAAATTTATTTTAGAGCATTTTGGGACTCACAATGACACTGACCTAGATTTTGATTTTGTATGTATTTCTTGCCTTCAGACTTGCAAAGCTTATCCTATTTTCAACATCCCCCACAAGAGTGGCACATTTGTTAAAACAGATGTTAGGGAACATAGCTTAATGGTGAATTGCCCCCAGGTTCAATTCTCAATTGTAAATAACAATGGGAAAAAAAAAAACTCTGAGTGAAACTTTGATATATCATTATCACCCAGAATCCATAGCTTATATTAGGGTTCACTCTTGATGTTGTACATTCTGTAGGTTTGGAAAAATTTCTCATGACACATATCCATCATTATCATGTCACTAGAGTAGTTTCACTGCCCTAAAAATCCTCTGCTCTGCCAGTTCATTCCTCCCTCCCTCCCTAACCTCCAGGCGACCACTGAGCTTTTCACTGTCTCCACCATTTTGCCTTTTCCATAATGTTATATAGTTAGAGTCATATAGTATATGGTCTTTTCAGATTGACTTCTCCCATTTAGTAACATGCATTTAACTTCCTTCATGTCTTTCCATGGCTTAGTAGCTCATTTCTTTTTAATGCTGAATAATATTTCATTGTCTGGTTTTACCATTCCTTCTTTATCCACTTACCTACTGAAAAACTTCATAAAGCTTTTGTAAATATCCATATTTGTGTGGACAAAAATTTTCAGTTCTTTTTTGAGTATATACCAAGGAGTGCAATTTCTGGATCATATTGTAGATTGTTCCTAAAGTAGCTTTGCCATTTTGCCTTTCCACTAGCAATGAAGGAGAGTTCCAATTGCTCTATATCTCTGCCAGCATTAGCTGTTGCCAGTGTTCTGGATTTTGTACATTCTAATAGGTGTGCAGTGGTATCTCATTCTTTTAATTTGTGTTTCCCAAATGGCATATGATACAGAGCATCTTTTCATGCACTTGTTTGCCATCTCTGTAACATCTTTGTTGGGGAATGTTATTAGGACTTTGGCCCATTTTTAAATCTGGTTTTTCGTTTTCTTATTGTTGAGTTTTCAACAGTTCTTTGTATACTTTGAACAGTTCTTTTATCAAATACATTTTATTTTATTCTTGATACTGGGGATCTAACCCAGAAGTACTTTGCCAATGAGCCACAGATCCGGTTCTTTTTATTTTTTATTTTAAGACAGTTTCACTAAATTGCTGAGGCTGACCTCAAATTTTATATTCTCCTGCTTCAGCCTTCTGAGTCTTTGGGATTACAGGCGTGTGCCACAGCACCTGGATTCAGATACATCTTTTAAAAATATTTTCTCCTGGAGCCGGGCGCGGTGGCGCACGCCTGTAATCCCAGCACTTTGGGAGGCTGAGGCAGGAGGATCGCAAGTTCAAAGCCAGCCTCAGCAATGGCAAGGCACTTAGTAACTCAGTGAGACCCTGTCTCTAAAAAAAAAAAAAAAAAAAAAAAGGGCTGGGGATGTGGCCCAGTGGTCAAGTGCCCCTGAGTTCAATCCCCAGTACCAAAAAAAAAAAAAAAAAAATTTTTTTCTCCCTGTCTGTTGCTTGTCTTCTCATTCTCTACAGTGCCTTTCATAGAGCAGAAAAAACTTAACTTTAGTGAAGTCCAACATATCAATTATTTTTCTCAAGGATCTTGCCTTTGGTATTGTATCTAGAAAATCATCATCACAAAATCAGAGGCCATCTGAATTTTCTTTTGTGTTATCTTCTATGATTTTTATAGTTTTGGATTTTGTATTTAGGACAATGATCCATTTTGAGTTAATTTCTTTAGGAGACATAAGATGTATGTCTAAATTCATTTCTTTGTTTCTGTACATGAATGTCCGGTTGTTTGTTGAAAAGACTTTTATATTTTGTGATAGATCAGTTTATTGTATTTATATGGGTCCATTTCTAGGCTCTCTATTCTGTTACATTGATCTGTTTGCTTATTCTTTCACCCATTCCTCACTGTCTTGTTCAGTGTAGCCTTAAATATTGAAGTAGGGTACTGTCAGTCTCCAAGTTCTTTTTCTTCCACACTACAGTGGTTATTCTTTTGCCTTTCTATATTAAATTTAGAATCAGTTTGTAAAGATCTAGAAAATAATTTGTTGATATTTTAATTGAGATTGTATTGAGTCTGTATATCAAATTTAGAAGAATTGATATCTTGACAATATTGAGTTTGCCTGTGCCTGACCATGAAGCATCTTTCCATTTAATCAGCTCTTTGATTTTTTATCAGTTTTGTATTTTTTCCTCATATAAATCTTGTGCATGTTTTGTAGATTTATGCCCAGGTGTTTTATATTTGGGGTGTTAATGGAAATGTTATTGAATAGTTAATTTTAAATCTCACTTTTTCTTTGCTGTTGCATAGGAAAGTATTTGACATTTTATATTAACTTTATATTTTGTTATAATTGCTTATTAGTTCCAGGAACTTTTTTGTGGACTTTCTACAAAGATAGTCATGACATCTATAAAGGAAGCTTTATTTCCTTATACCTGATCTGTATACATTTCATTTATTTTTCTGATCTTATTGCATTGGTGAGGACTTCCATTATTTTATTTATTGAAAAGCAGTGATAAGAGGGAGATATGCATGCTTCGTTCCTGACCTGAATGGGAAAGCTTCTCATTTCTCACCATTATGTATGATGTAGGGTTTTATACATGTACTCCAAGTTGAGGATGTCACTTTTTTCTCTTCCTAGTTCACTGGGAATTTGTATCATGAATGAATGCTGGACTTTGCCAAATCCTTTTTCAATATCATGTGATATTTTTTCCCCTTTAGCTTGTTAACATGCTGGCTTATGTTAAAGAATTTTAAAATGTTGAACCACCCTTGAATACTTTGGATCAATCATAAATGGTCATGCTATATAGTTCATTTTGGATTCAGTTTTCTAACATTCTATTGAGAGTTTTTATATCTGTATTAATGATAAATACTATTTGCAGTTTTCTTTCCTTATCATGGAATTACAGATTTGGAGTCATCAGTAGAAAGATCTTTCTAAAGGAAATCTCCCATGTTTTCTTCTAGTTCCTTTATTATATCTTTATAAGTTAAGTTTTACCAATTTAATCTAAGACACTGAGTTATGGTGCAATTTATTTTTCCTTTTGGACAACTGCCTGATCATTCTAATACCAGTCTTTGAACAGACCACCTTTACAATTTTGAGATGCTCTATAGGCATTTTATAGAACATTTTTTAATTGTCTTTGTGTCTATTTCTTGAGTCTTCTCCATTGGTCTCTATCTTTTGGTGTATTATATAGTTCGTTTTGACAATGAAAATAGCTTTTAGGAAACTCTGCTTTCTGATTACTATCCTCAGTGCTGTATTTTAAATTTAATTTCCCTTTTCTGTCCCTATATTGCATATGTGCATATATGTATCTCTTCTCTATACGAATAAAGTACCCATTTATTGACTCTTTATATTACTAGAATATTTGATGCCATTTTGTGTCTTAAATGTAACTGTAGTACCTGTTATTTATAAAAGCTGAAACCTGCTTTAGCCACGTGCCTCTGACATGTTTGTGAACTATGCCAACAAAATTGGTATAGTTCAAGAAGGTGATTTGCTCAAATCTCCTTTTTTCAGTGCATATCCGTGAATTTTCCGCACCATAATTACCAAAATGTAACACCGTTACAACCACCGAACTTAAGTGCTGATAATATTAAATTCCATTATTTTGCCTGGACACTTGCCTTGCCAGGTGAAGCCCTTCTCAGTGATTCCCAGGGCTTGGAAACAAAATGCTCTCAGCTGCCTCATTCTCAGCAGTTGCTGTCCCAGTCCATCTGGTCCCTTTTGTGAACTATGCTTAGATTGCTAAAGACATGGGCTTAGTTTTCCTTGTTAGTAAGTACACATACAAAGGGTCCCTGCTTTCATTTTCTTCTTACTGTAGAAATAAATAATGGTGATGTTCCTGCATTTCAGCTTGGTTTAGCTTCCCCTAAAATGAAGGAAATAACTTTAGTAAAGAAATGGAATGGTCTTCCCTCTTCACTACTCAGAGCAAGAGGTTTTTTTTTTTTTTTTTTTTTTTTCTTCTTCTTCCCACAAACACCTGGGTAAAATGGGACACTTCTTTATCAGTATGTTACTACCAGCAACCATTTCTTTACAAACTATCTTATTTGTTAGACTCCAAAATAAAACCCATGTTTTGAAAGAGCTTTTCTCCCTTATATTGGAATGGCATTTTAATAAGCCTTTTGAACAGATTTAAACTTATTTCACATCACTTTCTTTTTTGAAGCCAAGTCATACCAGTTTTGTTTAGCTTTTCTAATCCTTTAATCATTTTATCCTCAGCATGTTTCCAAATGCTTCACATCTCCGTAGATTCCAGAACTGGGCTGAGTTCTTTAATAAAGCCTGATCAGGATGGAATGAAATGGAAGGATCCCTCCTTTGCTGTTTGTTATGTATTTTGAGATGTATTATTTCCAAAATGAAATAGTTAAGCATCAGCACAATGCTTCTGCATGGACCCATACACTCCTCCTGAAGTGTGTGTTCCCACAGGATGAGCCTTACACATCAGCCTGTGTAGCCACACAGAGATCTGTGCTGAGAAATGTCCCTCTCTTTGTTTGATGCTGTGTTCCTGCTGTCTTTAAGTTGTTAATAATTTTTTAATAAGTGGTTCCTTCCTTTCATTTTCCACTGAATCCTACAAACCAAGTAGTTGACCCTGCTTGTAGTTGATGACTAGAGGACATGATTGGTAATCATAACCCATTTCGAACCCACCACCCTCAGTAATAACTATGGGAGATAGACCCAGGGTGAGGCAATCTGGTTACAAATTTACATTCCCCTTCCTGGTTCACAACTGCTCCCCCACTGTGCTTGGAGATGCACTCTCTGCCCACCTGTTGTCTCTTTTCCTTTGGCTTTGTCTCCTTCTCATTGCTCCATTTTTCTCAGTTCAGGCACTAAGGCATGTTTGTTCACGGAATCCAAACTTTTGGTGCTCAGTAGTTCTTTCCAGAAGATTCTGTCAGGATCTTTTCTCCTTTATAGGCTTCCCTCTTATTACCTCTTCTCCAGGGCATTGTCCACTTATTTCCAGGAATTCTTGCTTCCTCTATTTTATTTGTTTGGGACAGCTGGCAATATTTTACTGTAGTTAATTTCCCACCCAAAGTTTAGATTTTCCCTGACTCTGCAAAGAAACTAATTTCAGGCATTCTGTCTTGCTAGAAATTTGGATTCCAGTTCCATATTGGAATTCTGGGGTATGTGGGGATGTATCTTGGAAACATTTTAAACTTGAGCCATAGGTACAGGTAAGAGGATATTTTAGTTTTATTTGTTTTTACCCTAAAGCTAATTCCAGGTGCCAAATCTAATATGTAATTTAACTTCTAATAATCACTGTGTGTGTCATACATTGGTTCATTTATCAATTTATGTCCTTTTTTTCCTTGCAGCTTAACAAACAACAACTGCAGTTACTAAAAGAACGTTTCCAGGCCTTCCTGAATGGGGAAACCCAAATTGTAGCTGATGAAGCATTTTGCAATGCAGTTCGGAGTTACTATGAGGTAAGTTTGAGGAGCTTTATTTTTGGTACTTTTGCTGCTTTTTAAACGTTTTTTTTTTCCATGGCTTTCCCATTTTAAGAAATTCGATGATATGACAGGAAGTCTGTGAGTTTGCAATCTTCTTGAAAGCATTATCAATTCTATTTTGCAATTAAAAAAAAAAAACTCTAATTCCACAGCCTGGTTTTGAGAGATAAACAGAATTGGAAATTATTCACATCTTTTGAAAAGTAGACTGTTTAGAAAAGTCTTCTGGCAGTGATTGATACAGCTGAGTATAGCTATCTTTAGGTCCACATGTCTAAATTATCCTTTTTAATCAGGATTTCAATAGTAAATTGCTATCTTATACCATTTTGTCCCCTAAGCGTTGTAATAATTAAGGCCAGTAACTAATTTTAAGAGGATAAATTGAACTTTATTTTCTTCTTGAAGGAATAATATTACCCATACAGTCTTGCTCTTTCTTCTGCTTTTAGTTTGTGACTCACTGGGGATTCTCTATGGATTTCCTATGAGCACCAGTTTTCACACATGGTCATTAACTGCTTCAGTGAGTTGCCAATAGATGTTAAGTTTAAAGAGTTCTCTTTTGTCCTAAGCATTTCAGAATCATTAGGGGAATAGACGCCTTCCCTTCTACAGACACTTTAGACTGTTCAGCTGAAGAAACATGTTAACATGCAAACATATATTAGATTACTTTAAAAAAAGGGAAATGTGGACAAAAATAAATTATTTGAGCTTTCCTGAGGCAGGTAATATTTTTATGTGAAAAAGTAACTGGATGTTACAGATGCTTGGTGGGGTTTGTAATCCATAAAAGGCATGCATTGGAGGTTACCTAATGCCCCTCCAGAGAAACTTCTGTCAGCCTAAGCCTTGGTCTCAAGATGGAAGTTATGCTTACCAAGTGTGCATATGACACATATCTGCCAAAAGTGGATACACTGTCTAAGTAGACCTTGACCCCGAATAGCTTACCAAATGTAGGTGCCGGAGTCCAGCCCAAACACTGGTTGGGTTGCCAGGTGCCCCCCGCATGTAGGACCTTTTCATTTCATCTCAAGATTCAAAGTCTGAGTCTCGCTTGATGAAATCTTGCCCTGAATCTTAAAAGATGAGATATAAGATCCTACACTTGCATCATGTGATAAAATAAAAGTCAAAAAAGTCTGTATTCAAGATAAAGGAAATGAAATTCGGGAGAACAATTTGTATAAATAGATGTAAATATTTTAGTAAAACAGCTCATTTTGGGCTTTGGTAAATGCACCATGGCACTGGATGATGATGATAATATTAGGGAAACTGAAATTGGGTGAAGGAAATGAGGGAGTACTCTGTACTGTCCTTGTAATTTTTTTTTAAATCTAAAATTTTCCTAAAATAAGTGTATTTTTGGAAAAGTAAGCATAATACGATCTGAACACAGTATAATAAAAGGCATACAGAAACTGTGCTAACACCATATTGTAACTCTGATGATAAGAGATAGTATCCCCATTGTATTATACCTGCTGATTGTGTTCTCTTCTGGATATTATCTGTAAGCTGCCTGGTACCGTAACCCGGGAAGAAATCTCGGAGGCAGAGTATAGCTTTTACTACTTTTACTTCTACTTTCCTGGCTGCTGTTTATTGAGCACTTACTAAACACTGCACTAGACACTCCCATGCTATCCTGGGCAGATTACAGTTGACGAATTTGGGACTCAGTGTAAGCTGCCTGGTACCGTAAACCGGGATAAAAACTCTCGGGGGCAGAGTTAAGCTTTTACTACTTTTACTTCTACTTTCTTAGAGCTTAGAGAGGGAAAGAAAGATTTTTAGAGAGAAAGATTAAAGCGAGCTTTTCTTAGAGAAAGATTAGAGCTTCTTTCTTCTCTCTTCTTTCTTCCTTCTTCTTTCTTCTGTCTTCTGTCTTCCTCAGGAGTCTCGGCCTAACTCTGACCAGTCATTACTTCTTCTATCTGGTTTCTCTTCTGTCTTCTATCTGGTTTCTCTTCTGTAACCGCTCTGCCTACGTTCTGGCCGCTCTGATTCTTCTGACCGACCGAGTGACTGCCCGGCTGACTGAATTCTCCGTTCTCCTAACTCGGACCGCTTTCACCCGGTTATATACCTTCAGCTTTGCGGGTGCCTACAGGTGCGTCACATACATATCAGGTGGAACTTATGGCTTCCAGCTAGCTGCAACAGCCCTTCCTAATTAGGGCTCCTTCATTATCAAGTTATTGATAAAGACAAGTACAAGGTGATCAGGTGTGCAGGATATAATATGTAGGTTACTGGTCACAGTAACCTACTGGTTACTTTTTTATTTAGCCTGGTCACAGATGTACATGGTTCAAAAAGCAAAACTAGGACCAAGATGGAAACTGAAGCGGGAAAGACATCCTTTCTGTTTCACAATGTTTTTGAGTGAGTCTGTGAAAAGCCTTTTTGCATCTTGATATTGTAGGTCTTTATATTCTGTAGACCCTTTGGAGTTATCTGGGTCTAGGAATGTAGCTCAGTGATAGAGTATATGCAAGGCCCTCTGTTCAGTACATAACACTGGCGAAGAGAAGGAAAAAGAGTTATCTGTTCTTTATATTGGTGGTACCTTCAGATATTCGATCTACTTTGCTCCTCTTTAATACCTGGGATCTTAGTATGAACCCCAACGTATATTTCTTTTTCTCCATGTTAGATGACCAAAAACCTATATTCATGGTAAATAATTTCTTTCAATTAGAACACTCTAGAATTAGATTTTACAGGGTGTTTCTAGGCAGTATTCTCTTACAGGTGTATGTGCATGATATATATCAATTTTAATATATATTTACCATAGATACTATACAAAGTATATACTATAAAGTTAACAATGATTTTTATATGACCATATAATTTATATCACAACCTTTAAAATGTCTTATATACTATGAAGTAAAGAGGATAATAAAGAATTTTTTAAAAATTCCATCAATTTTTTTTTTGGGGGGGGTATCAGGTATTGAACTCAGGGGTACTCAACCACTGAGCCACATTCCCAGTGCTATTTTGTATTTTATTTAGAGACAGGGTCTCACTGAGTTGCTCAGCACCTTGCCATTGCTGAGGCTGGTCTTGAACTCACGATTCTCCTGTCCTAGCCTCCCAAGCCACTGGGATTTCAGGTGTGCGTCACTGCACCTGGCTCATCAGTGTTTTTCATAGTTTTACACATAGTTAGAAGATAATGGACTCAAACTTCTAAACCACCTAATTAGGCAGACAAAATGGTAGAGAAGGACCTGAACAAAAAAAGAAGAGGAAAAAAAGCACATAATGTGCATAACTAGTTATTGAAAGCATGCATAAAAGTTAGCAGTTACAATTTAATGGTTGTAAATTCTTGATAGATTCTATTTTCATTTCTTTTTTTTTTTTTACTTTTATTTTTAATTTTTTTTTTTTTTTTTGAAACCGGGGATTGAACTCAGGGGCACTTGACCACTGGGCCACATCCCCAGCCCTTTTTTGTATTTTATAGCAACAGGGTCTCACTGAGTTCCTAAGTGCCTCACCATTGCTGAGGCTGGCTTTGAACTCCCTATCCTTCTGCCTCAGCCTCCCAAGTGCTGGGATTATAGGTGTGCGCCACCACACCCAGCTCATTTCTTTTCATAGAAGTATTTTTCTCTTTCTTCAAGCATCTCACTATCTAGGAGAAGACCTAAAATGACCACTGATCCTGTAAGTTTTCTTTTTTTCCTTCTGGTCCTATCTTTTATTGTTTTAGTTTTGCTTTTCATTTTAGGAAACTTCAGCTGACTCTGCAGATGGGTAAATATAGCTTTATTGCAATTTGTTATTTTCCAAGTTTTCTTCCCATCAGATGTGTATGTTTCATGAAATTCAGTTGGACTTCATCCAAATACAGCAAATGACAGTGTGATTTATAACGGATATGTGGAAAAGTAAATAGCTTTTCTCTTGAAGATTTCCAAAAGACAGTATATAGTTGCTTACCAGCTGTTTTCAGCATAATAGAAACTTTCAAGTTATCATACAAAAAATGGATATTAGGTCTTTTTTCCTCTTTATTGTGTATGTGTATGTGTGTGTTGGAGGGGGTTACGTGACTTTCTTTATAACTTTTCAGATAGGATGTGTGGTTTTATCATAACTTCCTTATATTCTCTTCAGATTTAAAAAAAGAGATGATAAATTCCAGTGGTATATAATCTTATAAAAATTAACAAATTAGTGCTGGGGTTGTAGCTCAGTGGTAGAGTGCTTGCCTAGCATGTGTGAGACACTGGGTTCGATAGAAACAAATAAATAAAATAAAGTTAAATTCTTAAAAAAAAAAAAAAAAACAAGTAAAGTAGTACAGGGCATGTTACTCAGTGGTAGAGTGCTTGCCTGGCATAGATGAGGCCCTGGGTTTGATCCACAACACCACAAAGGAAAAAAAAGTAAATTATCAAAGCAGCATTAAAATAAGTCTTGATACAACACCACCACCACTCCATTTGCTATTCAGATCTCCTGCTGGTGAATGAGACAAATGAAAAGGCTTTCAATAAATTAAAATATTATTTTGAGTGGTTCTTCTTTTAATATGAAATTTATAACTAATTATTTTCATCTAAAAATGGAACTCCGGTTTTGTCCTTTCATTGTATATTTTTATGCAAAATGTAGTCAGATTCTGTAACTCAGAAGAAGTTTTCAGCTTGAACATTAAGAACACTTTTAAATAGAATGTTTAAATTAAAGAATCTAAGAAATATTTAAGAAATCTAAGAAATATTGAAAAGATGAAAAGTTTTTATAATAGTAAAGCTGCTCTAAAAATAAACAATTATGAAAAAGAGAAAAAGAAGACAAATATTTTGTACATAATTCCAAGACCTACAGACAACTTCTTTTAACTGTTTCTCTTGTGTGGTTATGAAACTGAAATTGTTTAAAGCTTTTTAGATAATGTTATATATTCAAGAATTAATATCAGATGTTTTCTATATACTTCTTTAGGTGCTCATTTCTAAATATGTTCTAATTTCCTTATCTTTAGACACTTAAATTTTCTCCATTTTTGGGCTATTAAAATGATGAAAGGATCATTCCTATTCTTAAATTGACACTGAAGAATTTCTATGAGCTGAATTACTGGGTAATGGGTGATGAGCATTGTAATCTTCATTGCAGATTACAAATTGCCTTGAAAAAAGCACTATCAATTTATGCTATAATAACAAAAGAATGCTGGTTGTTTTACTGTATGTCTGATATTATCAAAAAGTAAATGCCAACCATTGGGTTTACTCTACTATTAGTGATGTTTAACACATCCAAGTTGTTCATTCATATTTCTTTCTTTTTGAATTACTTGTTCACATCCTTTGTCTGTTTTTCCGTTTGGAAATTTATCTTTTAAATACTGATTTATAGGTGCTGTTTATATACTAAATAGACAACCCTAAGTTAGGCTGTGGTTATTTTCTACAATTTATTTTTTTGCCTTTTGCCTTTATTTGTTGCAAATTTTCTTTCCTCTGATATTATTTTTTTTTGGTCCAGTAAGAATGAAAGAGGTTCATATTCCAGTCAGAGATTATTCTCCATTTTATTTTATTTGGATTCTGTTTTCTTGTTCACAAATCATTGCTGACATTTGGTTAAATCATATTTTCCCCTCCCTCCTTATTCCAGCCACCTCCTCTCTTGGATTAGTAGCTCTCTCTATAACTTGGGCTCCACCAAGAGTCGTGTGTTGGTGTGACAGAGCCACTGCTGTGGGCCTGTTTCTGCATGTGCAGAAGCGGGAAGGATGAGCTTTAAAGCTCTCCCCAAGTGCACAAGTCTGTGATGGTTAAAATTTGTTTCTGGGTTCTTCTCCTTTGCTTTGTCTGAAATGCTCTTGCATCTCCAAAATATAAATAATAAAAAAGGGACCACGGCTTGATACTATACCTTCAGGATAAATCTCCTGATTTTTGGATCTTTGTTCATATTCTTAGTTCCTAACCCTAAACTCAACTGTCAGCTTCTTCCTAAGGAAACTGGGAATATGGGCTTCAACTTCCCATGACCAGCAATTACTTTGTATCATTCCTTTTCATGCTTCTAACTCTTTCCCTAACATTACACCCCAACCCAGTATTTACTTAAAAATCAGACACATTTATTTAATGGTGGGCTTATGAAAACTGAGAGCCTTTTAAAAGGTTTTTTTTTTTTTTTTTTTTTTTGTTCTGGTTATGTAACTACCTCACTTTTTTAGATTTGATACATACACTTTGTTAGTCTTCTGTGTGCAAGCTAGAGGGAAGAGTGGCTTGGAAGATCAGCATTAAAATATTTTGATGAAAATTTCTTGTTATCATTTTACTTTGAAATAGAAAGATTTACTTTTCATATTCCAGGGGATGTTTGGCCTGTCAAAATCTCTTTTTAAACTTTGAAATAATGCCATGGAAAAAGCCTGATTTTTTTTCACAGTGAATTGATGATCCCTAAGTAAACCAAGATTGGCAGCCTGTGGCAGGAGGGGATAAAAAAAGGTCAACACATTCATAAGTGAAATCCAGTAACCAGTAATGAGAAGTGAGGTTTTAAATTTGCATTGAGCTCTGCAGGTCACATTGTGTTTGTTATTTTTTATATTAGCTGTTTTAGCTCAAATCACATTTTCTTGTATTATAAGGGTGGCATTTGAAATTAAGTGCTCTGTAAGAATCTGGAAAATGTATTTTCATATCTGAGATTCCTATTTCTATTTAGGATATCTGGATCAGTGTTGCCTGTCAGAGTATTCTTGATGGCCTTCATTTCGTGATGAAGACTGGGCAATAAATATATTGTAGAATTTTTTTTTTTTTTTGCTTGACAATAGTAAATCACATTTTTGAGCATTTTCCTCTAATTTCTTAATGCATTTTTAGAAAATAACAAAACTAAGACTATGAAGTTTTCTTGCCCTACCTAGAAAATCTGTGGCTTAGGGCAAGGGCTAGATCTCCACCTACCTTTTCATCTTCTTTTTTCTTGTGCTTCTGCGTTTTTATCATAGGGGATGCACCTTATTTACATGTGGGCTGTGCATATCCCCAGTTTAGTTAGTGGTCTTGAAATTCAACCAAGCCAAGTAGGTACAAAGAAAACAGGTACATGCAACTGACTTCAGAGTAACATTCCCTTCTCCCAGAACCAAGGAGGGAATGCTTGGTTTAGGGTTAACACATTGGTGGATCTGAGATGCTTCCCCCCCCCCACTATGCCATGGTCTTATTATACTTTGGCCTGGCACCAGGATTCAGGAAGAGTTCACACACATTTCTGCTTAAACCCCTTTTGTGCAAGTGTGTGTAACTGTCAGGCTGTCAGACCCTCCTGGTTCTTTAAACTGGACCTCAGCAAAATCACATCCTTCTTGAAGGAAAACTCCAAACTCCAGGTTGGCTCTTGGAGGACCATCAGAGTAGTGTCCCTGCTAGGGCATTCTCATAGGGAAGCCCATTTGGTCACAGATTCCATTACATGAGATTACTCCTTCATTCATCAGGGAAATGCCTTTTGATTTTAAGTGTCTTTTTTTCTGGAAGTTGTTTGGTCTCATTTATTTTACTTTAATAATCACACAAGCTTAAGGTTAAGTAACATTTTTTTAATATCTAAACTTAGTTATCTACCTCACTAAGCAAATGTTCCCTTATGTAGTTTTTTAAAATTTTTTTCTGTATCAGAAAGTTCTTCCTTATTTTAGAGTTAATGTTTTCCGTCATTGCTCTAGTCATTGTTTTATTTTCTAGGTTTCAGGGGCAAATGATCTATTTTCTTGACCCTGTGATATTGGAAGTGTCATTAAGTTTTCTGCTTGCTCAGAAGTTACTCTCCAGTCAGTTAAATGCATTTCCTCTGCTTGTCTTTGATCACATTTAATCAACTGTGCTTTTTATCATTAGGCTTCTATTTTTAAGGCATTTAGCGGTTTCTTTGGTTTCAGTAGCAAGATCTTGAAAGAAAACCTGTGTATTCTAAGGCACAGTCACAAGGGGTGCCAGTTTCAACACGGTGGATTTAAAGCTTTTCATTCCCTTAGCCATAAAGATGGAGGGAATTATCTCCTGCAGAGCACAAAGTGCAGCGTGCCACACTGTGGCTAGCTAAGATTGTCATCGAACATCTCTTTCCTATTACATTATTGGTTTAGCTTATAAAAATTAATTACTTTCATATTGATTGCCATCAAAATATTTACCCAAAGACCAGTTTTCATACAGCACAACATAAAACATATTAAAGACATAGTCTCTGCAGTTTTAAGGAATATTCATTTTCATTGCTATAGGGTCCTGCAGGATGAAAAATCTCATTTTTCATATGATCATTGGGAAGAATATTCTTTTGCATAGAAATCCAGGTTTGTGATAGGAGTTTTATTTAGTGTGATGAGCTGGTGCCTCAAATTTGTTGATAGCTGTTTAGGAGATACCCACTATTTGAATAGACATGGGGATAATATAAATTTTATATACATTTGTGCCATACATAGGCACATATTACACATAAGGTGTTCTCCTGGTGACCTCCAGGTTGGTATTCTACCTTGCTCCTAAGTACTGTGTACTACAGTAAGGTTTAAGAGATGCTGCCAGTGTTCCCAACCAAGATGTGAGGGAGAACAATGGTGAGTATTGGAAGAGAAGGGGTGGTTTCCAAGAGCAGCTGCTAAATTGCAATTTGCAGCTGGAGTTTTAAATTTGAAATGGAATTCAGGGGGTTGTGATTTCAAGTGGGAGAGCATTAGGTCTTTATTTTCACTAAGGTTAGTATTCTCTTATGTTACAAAGGTAAGCAACAAACCACAGCTGTACTAGTAGTTTGTCTTTAACACCAACAGAAACACATACGCATTTCATATCACATTACATTTCACTTTAGATATCTCAAAATACTGCTGATGTTGTTGAACTACAAAAAAATTACACTGTACCCTCAATTGGGCAGGCCCTCTTCTTATGTTTTGTTATTTAATGAACTATTAAGAGAATGTTACCATAGCACAAACTTGTTTTTAAAAATAGTTTTATAATGATTTCATTTTAACTGCTTTCCTTGGTAATCCTCTAGACTTCATTTTGTGCATTTAAAATCATTACCCTAAGAAGGTTCCCCAGGCTACCAAAAGGTCTGTGCTATAAAAGCAGGTTGACAATTTCTGACTTATAGCATTCACAAAGGCTTCATTGAAAAGGAGATGGTTTAAACGTGGTGGGGGGGGGGGCAGGTGAAAAAACATGGTTGATTTTATTTCTATCTGGGTTTGAATTCCAGATCTGTATGACTTCCAGAACTTATGTAAGCTCCCTGTACTTAAGTTTCTTCATCTGTAAAATGGAGATAACATGCCTGTCTCCCAAGATAGCAGATGGTTATACCAATTAATAAACTTAAATTGCTAAGCACAATGTTTGAGCTAAGTAGGAGTGGCTATTATTATTACTTAGAGTTTTACTTTCCCACAGGGATTTGTGCAAGTTAGTATTTAATTTATATTGTATGTACTGCTTTCTTATAACCTTGGCTCTATCAGTGCAGGAAATCTTGGTTTATATGGTACTGAATAGTAGATGCTAAAATAGTCTATCAATTTAAGGTAAAGAATTCATGTTATTAGATAGTCATTTATTTAAGGACTAATGTGGTTACTGTTTTATGGCCTGGAATTATGGAGATAAACAGGCAAGTCTGAAAGAGGATGTACAAGCACCTAATTATTAAAATTGTCTTGGCCCTACATAAAGAACACAAAATACTTAACACCAAAACCAAACCAAACCAAACAAAACAAAAAACAAATAACCCAATCAATAAATGGGTAAAGGAACTGAACAGATACTTCATAGAAGAAGAAATATGATAGGTCAACAAATATATGAAAAAATGTTCAACATCACTAGCATTTAGTGAAATGCAAATTAAAACTACATTGAGATTTTATCTCACTCCAGTCAGAATGGCAATTATCAAGAATACAAATAACAATGTTGGCAAGAATGTGGGGGAAAAGGTACACTTACACCTTGCTGGCGGTATTATAAACTGGTGCAACCACTCTGGAAAACAGTATGGAGATTCCTCAGAAAATTTGGAATGGAACCACCATTTGACCCAGTTATCTTACTCTTTGGCATATACCTAAAGGACTTAAAATCAGCATACTGTAGTGACACTGCCACATCAATGTTCAAAGCAGCTCAATTCACAATAGCTAGACTATGGAACCAACGTAGGTGCCCTTCATCAGATGAATGCATAAAGAGACTGTGCTACATCTATGCCATGGAATACCACTTAGCCATAAAAAAGAATGAAATTATGGAATTTGCCAGTAAATGGATGGAACTGGAAAGTATCATGCTAAGTGAAATAAAGCAGTCCCCAAAAACCGAAGTCCAAATGTTGTCTCTGATATGTGGATACTTACTTACAATAGGTGGATTGGATGGAGGAATTGGGGAGGGGAGAATGGAAAAGACAGTAGAATGAATTGGACATAACTTTCCTATGTTCATATATGACCACACAACTAGTGTAACTCCATATCCTGTACCACCACAAGAATGGGAAGTTATACTCCATTGTATGTATGATATATCAAAATACATTCTACTGTCATATATAACTAAAAAAAAAAAAATTGTCCTGGCCAACTTTGCCAGCTTAGGGTATAGTACTGACTGAGTCCATGTCCCTCTTTAAAAATTTTTCTTCTTTAGTTGGACAGAGGACTTGAATGTGTTTGCTGGTGTCTACCTCAAGATAAAAATATTATATACATAGAAATTGACATACAATTTTTCATGGAGCTGTGAAAATTAAGTAAGATTAATCATGGTAACATACTTAGCACAATACCTTGCATGTATTTTTTTTCAGGTTTTAGTTTGAATGGTATGAAAGTGTTAATGTTGACCATTTTTGAAATACCAATGAAGTAAGCTTCATGTCAATAAACCTAATAGTGTTCAAAACAGCAATAATGAATTCTACTTGACATCTCTTAAGATGTTTTTTTTTTTGTTGTTTGTGTTTTTTTTGTGTGTGTGTGGCAGTGATTTGATCCAGTTTTAGTCAATGTCTAGATGATTCATTTTCATGAACATTAAAGGAGGTATATTATTTTTTAGGGATGTATTAAAAGATCCCCAAGAATCCCATATATATTCCTCTATGAGTCATCTTTTACACTTTTATTTTTTAAACTTTGTTGTTGAGGTATATTTAAAAATATACATTTACAACAGCATTAATATTGTTTTCATGTGTTTTAAATTTTGTTTCCAAATATATGGTATGTCTTCTCAAATCACATTTAGAAATTAACACTGTTACTTAATGGCATGTTTTCATTATGGTATTTATTTTCTTTGAAGCAGTTGACTAATGACTCATAAGACTGATTGACACCTTTAGTATGGTAGTCATAATTATTTTATTTCTACTCAGTCAATATTCAAATGTCCACTTATTATGGAGAATTGGAATAGTTCCATGTACCAGAAATAGAAGGCATCCACAAATTGTTTAATTCAATCATAGTGTTTAGGAAATATTACTTTAATAATTCTAGTTCTATATTGCAAGAACTGTCCTTTTTGAACAAGTTCTTTCCTCTTTGAGATGTTTTATTTGAACTTTCATTTTTTTAAATGTAACAAATATTTGCAAAGATGTAATTTTTCTTTCCCTAATGGCCTTTTAATCTGTGCAAGATTTTGATGAAGCATTAAGTGATGATGATCTACTTTTGTGATTTTTTTCAGTCACTTTGGAATATATTTAATCCTTTATATACTGCTGAGATTTTAGCTTGACTGCTGAGTTCTCAGCTCTAAGAATTTTCTTTGTTACATAGAGGAATTTAATTCCCCTCCTGGCTAATCTTCTACTTTACTTATAAAATCGTATGCACATCTCATGGTGTAGCATGGACAGAAGGTGCTAAAGCAGCAACAATTATATAGATGGATGTGAAGAACCCTTCAAGAGGAAAAGTATTACATGAATTTAACCTCTGTTCCTGTGTTGGAAAGAATAAAGGAGCCCAGTCTCCTCTCCACCCCCACCCAGTATGCCTCTGTTTTTTAAATTGGCTTCATTGCATGCTCTAGTGTGCACTTGCAGGTGGCAGCCCTGGTGTGAACTTGGCCCCCTACTTTCTCTAACAGAAGGACAGACAGAGGAAGCGGATGATTTCAGCAAGCTCCCAGCATAGAGGAAGGGTTATGTGTGGGGATTTCCAGCTTGCTTTCCTCATGCAGAGCTCCTGCACCAGGCCAGCTGGCCCCCTCTCTTTCCCAACTCCTTTCTCTCCCTACTCCTCTCCTCTTTGCTGAGCTGTTTGCATCAGTCAGGCTGATCCCTCAGGATGCTCTGCAGTGACTAGTGGCAGTGGTTGCCTTCTTCTACACTAGGAGATCCTGACTTTCCCCTGCCTATAAGCAAATATTCAAAGACGGCAGAGTTCATAAAATGTGGAGGGATTGACATTTTAGCTTTTCCTTTACATAGTTCTTCAAAATTGTCTATACTTATGATGGTATAGGATGGTGGTCTCTGAAAGTTTTACTGTCTAAACTGTAATTGGAAAATGATTATCATCATTGCAGCAAGTCCTACTTGGTATATTGATCCATTTTTCCATAAATAAAATGAAATGCCTGAAGCTGGGTAATTTGTAAAGAAAAGAGTTTTATTTGGTTCAGAGTTCTGCAGGCTTAAGGGTATGGCACCAGTATTGGCTCTGCTGAGGGCCCTATGGCAGATGGCATTATGGCAGGAACATGCTGGATAGCACATCACCGACAGTAAGGCATAGCACTGGAGGGACCAGGCTCGCTCTTCTTATAACAGCCCTTCTTGAGAAATAACTCAGGCCCCGGTGAAAATTAATGACCTCCCACAGGCTCCATCTCTTAAAACACCACCACCTCCGGACTTTGCCACACTGGGAACTAAGCTTCCCACACATGAGCCCTTGGAGTGCACACTCAAACCATCACTAAATCCTAACAGCCAGGTAGGAAGAAAAAGTAGGATTGAGTCCTCTCTGACCATTGATGTTGGAGAGAATATCTTTGAGAAACAGGTTCACTCATTGCTGCTTTCCAGTCTTATCCCGAAGAGCAGCTGAGGGCCAGGTTTTTGTGTTCATTGTCCTCTAAGAGGTCATCAGTGGTCAGGGTTCAGCTTCTCTGCTCCAAGTTGTGTGGTTCTTTGAGCATTGTGTTGTAATGTTAGGGTTGTAAAGTCCTCACCCTGGCCCTTTCTGTTCAGTACCCTGCTGGTTTTTATACCATCATTTCACTAAACTTCCTTATACACACTTAATTTCTTAGCAATAAGGAAAAAAAATCCCATGGTTATCTGAGAGTGCCATATATGACTTTTCATAGTCTAGCTCTGCTACCCTTATTTGGCTGGAGAACTCTACGTTCCTCCTCTTTTCCCTCACCTCTGTCTGCATCTCTTCTGCCCTCCCACTTGTTTTTCTCATGATTTTTCCATGTCAAAAGCCTTTCAGATCTATAGAAATACAATGGAGAATGCCCACACAAAGGTCTTTAGATACGTTAAGGTGTAATGTTTGTATTGCATAATGACAATTTTATGAGCATATAATGTTTAAAGTTTCCACTGAGTTGAACTATAAATGGTGTGTGTGTGTGTGTGTGTGTGTGCTCTAGAGTAAACAATATAGGATATATTGCTCTTGTGCAAGACTTAAGTATGATTTCAGTGTTTTCTGCCCAGTAATTTTACTAAATGAAGAAAATTATTATGCTCTGTGTATGGTGCATTCTTAAATTTAAGGCCATTAGCTAAAAGATGGAAGGGATACAATTATTTCAGATGTTAAATGTTATATAGAAGGGTTTTCTATGTTGGGGAGTCTTTGCTCTCTCTCTTGAGCTGACTTCATTTTTACTATTCACTTTTGGGTATGAAAGTTAGTTTTTAAATTTTTAGTTCCAAGATAACTCAAATAGAAAAATGTAAGTCATATCATATCTAGGTCATTTGTGGTCAGTATTTATTTGGAGTAAAAGCTCCTTCATGTTTTAATGCTGATGTGTTTTATAATGTTTGTGGAAGTTTTTACATGACTTTATCCATTTAGTGTTCTTATTTGTTAAAAAAATTTAAAAAAAACTTAAGAATTATTTATTTATAGTCTGTTTTTTATGTGTTTGTATCCTCAATTTGCACATTTTTGAAGTTGCCAGACTACTGAGGCATTGCTACTAAATATCTGTCATCCTTATTGGCAAGGTGGGACTACATGGAGAAGAAGAGATAACTTCTTAATTGGGTTCTGACAAGCCTATTTGAGAAATTAACTTGAAATGATAAAAAGTGATAATGTCAAATATGTTGAAAAAGCTGTAGGATCAGTCATATCCTGAATTTGAAATATTAATGTAGAGAATAGATATATTAGGAAGTCTTATTCACACTATAAAAACAGTTTTGTTTTGCCATTTAGTTCATTATAAAGTTCCTTTAAGTGGAAAATTTTATCAGGATATTGAAAATCAGATATGTGTGTGTGTGTGTGTGTGTGTGTGTGTAAAGTCATACAGATGTGTGTGTATGTGTGTGTGTGTGTTGTGTATAAAACAGATTATCAGCATTGTAAATATTATTGTTTATTCTAGTAGAATTGAACACAAGTTCATATTCCAAGTAGAGACTAAAATCCCCTGTTAAAAAGACTAAAATCCTTTGGATTCTGTATTTTTTGTTTGTTTGTTTGTTTCTCAATGAATTTTCCTCTTTCTGGGACTCCTCTCACCTCCCACCTCTCCCAAGAAGCTCAGTATTAAAACAACTAATGTCCTAGGTTCCTCTCCACTTTTTGATTGCCTCCCTCACTGATTTACCTGGTGGATGAGGTTGGAAGGGGAAATGAGGCATGCCTTCCTGACATTTAATGCTTTCTGCTGCTGGGAGCCTCAGCGCCCTCTGGTCTACTAGACTGTTAGCTTACAGTAGACTCACTATGGGAGTAGGGTGGGGGTGGTACTCACCTGCCTTTCTGGTAGTGATTGGGGTAGAAGGGTGGTGGCCTGACTTGTAGAGGGTGGACCATCCATTTGGGGTGACCTACAGTTTGGAGGTGTGCCAACCAGAACATGAAAGGGAAGGATTACAGGTCCATAATCTTTAAGAGTCTTAGAGCCACGTTGTTTCAAATACCTGAAAGGCAAAACAGTATGTATACCATTGGTAATACCTGAATGGGGTCTGGAGCAGGCTCTTTTCATAAAAGAAATATTTCTGTTTCAACGTTTATGAATAGTCAGACTGAATGGACAGGCTGTAAACAGACATTACTTCAAATCTTTTCATTACTTCAAATCTTTTATGTATTTTTTAAAATTTTATTACGATGTTTCTGGGGTATAGTATAATAAAATGTATGCATGCAGTGTGGAATGACTGAATCAAACCTGTTTAACATGTTATTGTATTTTTCACCTTGCATACTTATTTTTTAAAGCTCTTTTTTTTCCTTTTTTTAAAATTCAATGTTGTTGTATATATAACAGCATGCTTTACAATTTGTAATACACATAATGAGCACCTTTTTACATATCACTGTTAGTATACAAAGTATATTCATATCATTCATGTCTTCAAACATCGCATACTTATTTTTGTGGATGATTTGAGAATATTTAAAATTTACTCTTCAGCCATTTTGACATAGCCAAGTTCTGTTTCTGCTCTCAATGAATGTGCTGCAAACTTATGACAAAAAAAAAATGAGCTTTTCATATTGAATTGTAGATTATGGCCCTTAGTAAAATTTTGAGGAGAAAACCATGTCATTGTTGTTTCTGTTAGGGTCTGGGTGGACAACCTTAAGCTTCAGTTGTAGCTTACTGAAAACAAACCATGTGGGCTTTTACTTTGGAACTTAGTACCAAGGTATGTACTTGGCTTTAAGTTGTACAATTTGCTTCTTTTTTCTGTTGTTTTGTTTGGGGGCTATGGATTATATGGGGATTTTAAGCTTAATACCAGGTAAAATCTTGACTGTGGTAGACAGTTGCAGCCATTAGTATCCAAGGGAAAAGAGGTCTGTTTTAAAGGCAGAATTACATACTTGGTATCTTATCCAAAGGACAGTGACCTTAGTTTGGACTGTGTGTGGAAGATAGGGTCTTTTTGTGTTTATTTGCTGCTTTTGAATAGCATGGTACAAATTCCTTGTGGGTTATCAAGGAACCAAACAGATTTATCACACACAGCTCCACCAACTGGGTTGTGGAGGGAGAAACCATATCGAGGACATGGGGTCATGAGGCCTGATCAACAAAAGTAGAGACTGGCTGCCAAAGACTGGAAGGATATTACAATGCTTATAATCAATTTAGGATTAAAATCTAAGATCTATGCAGAATTCCTGTAGGTCTATATGAAAAGCCAAATGATCCCTGAACAAATGAAGAAGAGATATGAATAACAATTCCATCAATAGAAAACCGGAACGGCCAGTAAGCTGTTTTTCATGTTGCTGTAATAAATTGCCATCAATTGAGTGACTTAAAAATAACAGAAATGAATTTCTCCTAAAGTTCTGGAGAAGTCTGAGATCAAGGTGTGAGGAGGACTTCATTCCCTTGAGAATTTCCAGGGGAGAGAAGCCTGACAGACCTCTTGAGCTCCTAGGGCTGTTGATATTCTTTCACTTCCTTGGCCTGTGGTAGAAACTGTAGTGATGCATCTGTAAACCAAGGGACACCAAGAATTACTGGCAGCTCCTGAAGCTGGGAGAGAAGCTATGAGAAGATTCTCCCCCAGAGCCTGCAATAAGAGCCAACCCTAACAGAACCTTGATTTTGGACTTGTAACCTCAAAAACTGCGAGATTAAATTCCTGTTGTATCAAACCATCTGTTTTGTGGTACTTTGTTACAGTAGCCCTAGGAAGTGAACATACATCCAACATGTTAAGTTTGTTGAAATTGGGTGACAAATACACAATTGTTTTATTTCATTTTTATTTTTACAAATATTGCATCTTAATATATTTAAAAGCAAACCACTATCTTTTTTTGCCTCTTCTATAATTAATCTTTATAGTGGATTTTAGGAATAAAATAGATGTGTGCATAACTGGCAAAATGAACAGTGTTCCAAAATTTACAGATGGAATTATAGCTGGTACTTGTTGGTAAACCCCAAAATTGCATTTCCCATAGTAGGTCAAGGATTTTAAATAGTTTTTTAAAAGGTGGGGAATTAACTCATCATGGAAATATTCTATTGGTCAGTATTCAGTGTGGAAAATAATTACATATCTGTACCTACTCATAGAAAAATAAATGTTCTTGGGCTTTGAGCCATTCAGATAAACTTTGGGTCAAATCCTGGTTTATCCACATAACTAGTTGTATGGTATCTAATGTTACTTGGTTCCAGTTTTTTCAGTTTATTAAGTGAGATTCTAATGTATCTGTGTCATTGCATTATGGCGAATTTTAAAGTAGATAAGACAAAGTGCTAAACACCAAGGATGTAGTAATGACTTAAATTTAAGCTTTTGATGCCATTCCATTTTTTGATACTAGTTTTACTTCTTATGAGTTTTGTTGAGGAACTCAGTTCCTAAGCCGACATGATGGAGATTTGGACCTTTTCTTCTAGTAGGGACAGGTTCTCTGGTCTGATGCCTAGGTCCCTAATCCACTTTGAGTTGAATTATGTGAAGAGTGAGATATATGGGTCTAATTTCATTTTGTTACATTTGTATTTTCAGTTTTTCCAGCACCATTTGAGGATACCCTTTCTCCAATGTACGTTTAAGGCAATTTTGTCTAGTATGAGATAAATGAACGTATGTGGATTCACCTCTATGTCTTTGATTCTGTAACATTGGTCTTCATTTTTTTTTTTTTTGTGTGTGTGTGTGTGTGTGTGTGCTAATACTATGCCATTTTTGTTACTACTGTAGAATAATTTAAGTTCTGATATTATGGTATTATGATACTTCCTGTTTTACTTTTCTTGCTGAGGATTGCTTTGGCTATTCTGGGCCTCTTATTTTTCCAAATGAATTTCATGAGTGCTTTTCTTTCCATGAAGAATGTCATTGGAACCTTAATAGGAATTGCATTAAGTTTGTATAGTGCTTTTGGTAGTATGGCCATTTTGACAATATTAATTCTGCCCATCCAAGAACATGGTAGATCTTTCCATCTTTTAAGGTCTTCAATTTCTTTCATTAGAGTTCTGTAGTTTTCATTGTACAGGTCTTTCACCTATTTTGTTAGATTGATTCTCAAGTATTTTTTGAGGCTATTTTGAATGAGACAGTTTTCCTAATTTCTCTTTCAGTTCATTTATTACTGATATATAGAAATGCAATTGATTTACAGGTGTTAATTTTATATCAATAAATGGGATGGGATCAAACTAATAGGCTCGGAGTAAAAGAAACAATCAAAAATGTGAAAAGAGAACCTACAGATTGGGAGAAAATCTTTGCCACCTACATCTCTGATACAGCATCAATCTCCAGTATATATAAAGAACTCAAAAAACTTAACACTGAAAAAACAAATAACCCAATCACTAAATGGACATGGTAACTGAACAGACACTTCACAGAAGAAGAAATACGGTAGGTCAACAAATACATGAAAAAATGTTCAACATCACTAGCAACTACAGAAATGCAAATTAAAACTACACTGAGATTTCATTTCACTCAAGTCAGAATGGCAATTATCAAGAATTCAAGTAACGATAAATGTTGGTGAAGATGGTGGGGAGGGGAGGTACACTCACACACTGCTGTGGAACTGCAAATTGGTGTACCACTCTGGAAAGCAGTATGGAGATTCCTTAGAAAACGTGCAATGGAACCACCATTTGATCTAGTTATCCCACTCCTTGGCATATACCCAAAGGACTTAAAATCAGCATACTACAGTGACACAGCCACAACAATTTTTATAGCAGCTCAATTAACAATAGCCAAGCTATGGAACAAACCTAGGTGCCCTTCAACAGATGAATGAATAAAGAAACTGTGCTACATCTACCCAAGGGAATTTTAGTCAGCCATAAAGAAGAATGAAATTATGGCATTTGCTGGTAAATGGATGGAACTGGAGACTATCATGCTAAGTGAAATAAGGCAGTCCCCAAAACCCAAAAGCCCAATGTTCTCTCTGATATGCAGATGCTAACTCACAATAGGCAGTGGGGAGGGAAGAGTTGAGGTTCACAGGATTGGACAGGGGGGAGTAGGGTGTGGGTAGGAGGGATAGGAAAGGGAAAGGTGGTAGAATGAATCAGACTTAACTTTCCTATCTTCATTTATGAACACATGACGAGTATAACTCCACATCATGTACAACCACAAGAATGGGAAATTATACTCCATGTATGTATAATATGTCAAAATATATTCTGTTGTCATGTATAACTAAAAACAAATTTAAAAATTAAAATAAATTGAAACATTATTATTATTGATACCATTTGCATCATGAGTTATTTTTATCCAACCAATTGTAAGAGTGCTATACCTGAAACATTATCTAGTTCAGTTTGTAAGAACACTATACTAATCACCTTGAGAAGAAATACTTAGTCCTGTGCATGTCAGTGGATTTTCTTCTAGTCTGCTCTCAATCTCTTCTTTACCTCTAGTAACCTAACTTGTACACATGTTTTACTTTTGAACCACAAACATGAATAAGCAAAATTTGTGTAACTCAGTCTCTCCAGTTTATCATGGATTCTTTCTATAACTTTTTCAGTGGCCCTAGTACTTACTGTTTAATTTTCATTAAATGCTTTATGAGAGTAATATATTAAAGAAATTTGCCAACGAACTTAAAATGCAAATGAAAGTAAAGTGAGACACAGAAAAATCAAACTAAAAGCTTAAGACGTTAGAAAAAAATTCCAAAGCAATAAAGTTTATGGAATCAGTGATTACTATACTTGCTTTATACACTTTTAGGTAGAGACTCCTATATTTTCAAATTAAATATATAACTTTAGCTTTCCTACCTGTTATATCTTTAATATGACCTCAGTTACATAGATGCCAACTAGAACAGTAGTAATTTACTTCTAGGTCTTGCCTAGAACTGTTTTGTTTTTTTTTTTCTTTTTAAGTCAATTATGCACTTTTACTTTTTCACATGTCAGTTGCCTCCTCTTTTCTCTAAATCTCAGATTAAATTTTGAGTCATTGGTGTCATGAATGTTCTGCTTGCGATGTGACATGAATTAGTATTGTAACAATTAGTTGGTAAAACAGGGCTCTTTGTCAATACATTGAAGAATCTTGTGCCAGAAGATCCAACCAAAAGCTTTGCTTCTCTTTTCTAGTTGTTTGTTTTTAATGGGAGGTCTGTGGGCGTGCAGGAACAAAAAAAGACATTTTGTTTGAAGCTGGCCTGTACCTTTATAGTGAGCTCTATTTTCCTGCATTCTTTAAGAATCATGAAATATTTTGCCCCCAATGAGGCAATAAAATATTAGTTATTTACCTGTAGAAGTTAACATGCATTTATATGATAGATCACTGGTGATCAGAGTGAATGTTACATGTGAAAAAGCAATACCAATATTTTGGTATGTTAACATAAGAGACTCTTTTAGAATTATAGGATTGAGAGCATAAGTACTTTGGCACCTTAAGTACTTTGGCATCATTCTTTTCTGTTAAATAAGCAAATGATTAACACTGTGAAGTACAGTTAATGATGGGTGACATGGTGGTGGCGAGCACATATCTGCCAGTATAGGACCCAGTCAGTGTGCTAAGTATTTTAAGTATTGTATATTGTTTCACTTAATCCCCATAAGAATCCTAAAAATTTGTTACTATTATTATCTCTGATTCACATAAGAAAACTAAGATATATAATTTTAGGTAACTTGTCCGAAGGTATAGAACTAGTGTATTTACTGAATTTAAATCCAGAGACTCTAGCTTAGGGATTTTTTAAACTTGTGAAATTCAGCAATTGCTATTCATGGTAAAACTCGGGAAACTAATTTTGAAAAAAGCATGTAAAACAAAGATTGTCTTTAAGTATGAAACATAAAAGCTTCATGAGGTCTGAAGCAAGGAAGCTTTGACTATGAACAAATGTACTGCATGAGATACGCCAGGAAAAGTTGTACCTTGCTATCTAAACTGCATGTTAAATAAACTGTACTATCTCGGGGAACTTTTGGTCTTTCAGAATGCTGTGGTCTAAAGGCTTGTGTTTCCTTTGGAATCCTCAAATCCTAACCCCCAAGGAGGGAGAATTAGGAATTGGAAACTTTGGGAAGTGAGTAGGTCATGGTGTAGAACCACTTAAATGGGATTAGTGCTCTTATGGAAGAGAACTCAGAGACACTCCTCACCCATTGCACAACATGAGGACACAGCAAAATGACACCATCTATGAGGCAGAAAGAAAGAAGGCCCTCTCCAAACACCAAATCTGCCTCAGTCTTGGGCTTGCCACTCTCCAGAACTCTGTGAAATAAGTATCTTTTGATTTTGAGTTACCCAGTTTATGATGTTTCGTTGTAGCAGCCCAAAGAGACTAATACATTGTGCTTTTCTGGCACTTACTTCAAAACTTAATTGGCATATTTATCACAGATGTTATAATCTTGAATAGGATACAACCATGACCTCATCTATAAATCTCTGGTACACAGAATGAAAGATTCATGAAGATAATTGTTTTCTTGATCACTGCTCTAGACCCTGCACCTAGAATAGTACACATATTAAGTTCTTAATAAATATCTTGAATGAGTGAGAGAGAGAATCAATAGTGTAGAACATTGGGTTTTAGATCCTATTCCTAGAGGGAATATGAAAAACAATAGAACATAGAAGGTCCTTAATCATACCAGAGAAAGGCCTTTATTCTAACAAACCAAATAAATAATTTTATACAAATTAGTATTTTAGTCTCCAAAGGATTA
Organism: Tamias sibiricus; assembly: GCA_025594165.1. Lineage (NCBI taxonomy): Eukaryota > Metazoa > Chordata > Mammalia > Rodentia > Sciuridae > Tamias > Tamias sibiricus. Next base: position 121,026,253 of record CM046664.1, on the reverse strand, counting down.
TAAAGGAACATAGCAAAAGTCTACTTTAAAAAATCTTATAATTTGATACCAGAGTGTCCCCAGTTCTCTTGCCAGAACTGCAGATATAGAAGGGTGTCTCCAAATCAGATATTGTACCCATTAATCACAGTCAAGTCAGCTATAGAGAGATTACACTGTGTTGTCCAGCTGAACCAATATCCCAAAATGCATCATCGAGAGAAAGTTAGTTACTAAGAAGGCTGTCACATGAAAGTGTAAGATATATCTATCCCAATAGATATGTAGATATCAAAATACAAATTAAAGATATATGAAAAAGGGTAATATGATACTTCTAAAAGTTCATACTCCTAGTAACATATACCAGATTACCAAATTGAATGAAATGTTGATAAAGAAATTGAAGAATGATTTTAAAGCAGCTCAATGAATTCAAGAGAATAAACAGCTGACTGAAATAAGGAAGACAATAAAGGACATGATTGAGAAATTCAGCAAAGAAGTAGAAACATTAGACAAAAAGAACCAAACAGATCTTGGAAAAACAAAGCTCAATAAATCACATAAAATTCAGTTGAAAGCTTTAGCAGTAGACTAGAAGCTGAAAAAAAAAAAAAAAAAAAAGTTGGAACTTGAAGACAGGTCTTTCTTGTTCCTACAAAGAAACAAGAAAAAATTGAAAGCATTCAAGATCTCTGAGACACCAATAAAGATCAAAGTCTATAAAATTGGTAACTAAAAGTTAAGAGAACATGAAAACCTATTCAATTAAATAATAGTGGGAAAATTTCCCAAATTTTGTGAAGTACAGGGACATACAGATATGGGAGACTTTTTGCATCCCAAATAGAATATGACCAGAAAACCACCTATCCGTGACATAGTCAAATTTTCGAAGGTTAGGGCCAAAGAAAATGAAGATCTATCAAGAGAAGTGCCAAGTCATATTCAAAGGCAATCTCACTAGACTAACAGCAGATTTCTCACCAGAAATCCTAAAGTCCAAGAGGGACTGGAATAATGACTTCAAGGCCTGGAAGCAAATAACTACCACCCAAGATTCCTGTATACAGCAAAGCTATCCTTAAAAAAAAAGAAAAAAAAAAAAAAAAAAAAGAAAAAAATGGAAGAAATACAGAAGGCCAATCAATATATATATGAAAAAAATGTTCAATATCATTAGACATTAGGAAAATGCAAATCAAAACTGCAATGTGTATCCATCTTAATACAATTAGAATGGCTATTACTAGTACTAGTACTACTACTACTACTACGACAACGACGACGTCCATCTTAACACAGTTAGAATGGCTATTACTACTATTACTACTACTACTAATAAATGCTAGCAAGGATATGGAAAGGGGCCACTATGGAGTTTCCTCAAAACACTGAAAATAATTCTAATCATAGGATTCAGCTATTCCAATCCTTGGTATGTATGCAAAGGAAATGATGTTAACATGTAAAAGAGAAATCTGTATGAATCTGTATTCCTGTGTTTGTTACGGCATGATCCACGGTAGCTAACATGTGGAACCAGTCTCGGTGCCCATCAACAGATGAATGGATAAAGAAAAATACACACACACACACACACACACACACACACACACACACACACACCCAATGGAATGTTAATTTTGAGGTACAAAGAAGAATGAAAATCCTGTCATTTGCAGGAAAATGGATGAAACCAAAGAACATTACATTAAGTGAGATAAAACAGACAAGTATAATGTATTTTTCCCCTCATATGTGGAAACTTAAAAAAAAAAAAAAAAACTTTCAAAGCAGAAGAGGGATTACTGGAGACTGGGAAGGGGGGTGTAATAGAGAGTAGAAGAGGAGTGAATGGACATGATCATTGCACAACATGTGTATCTGGATATATCACGGTGAATCCTATTACTTTGTAGAATTTATATGTGCTAATTATTATTCTAAACTTATGACTTGAGAGAGAAACAACCCTCATAAAAGGGGAAAAAGTAAATTTACATTGTTTTTTAACAACTGCTGAAAAATATATCTCAAGGCGATATCCAAATAATTGACTAAGAAACCATAGAGCAAAATGAGGAAAATGCTAATTTTTTGTTTAGTTTGGGGGGGGGGCGGGGGTACCAGGGATTGTACTCAAAAGCACTCAACCACTGAGCCACGTCCCCAGGCTTTTTTGTATTTTATTTAGAGACAGGGTCTCACTGAGTTGCTTAGTGCCTTGCTTTGCTGAGGCTGGCTTTGAACTCTCAAACCTCCTGTCTCAGCCTCCCAAACCACTGGGATTATAGGCCTGCACCACTGTGCCCAGCTCTCATTTTTATTTTAAAAATATACAGATACTTTATGTATATTTTTAATGTAGAATACAAATGCAAAATTAAATAATCATGATGACTCATGGTACAAAGAGCTCAGTTTGGACAGAATTACCCAGGGATGCTTTTTGGGGCTTGCAGGATTTAACTGTATATTGGGGTAGGAATGGAAAGCATTCTGGGTTGGAAAGTTTCCTGAAGTTGAGAAATTGTTGTTTAAGTATTTCTGCTCACATGAGGGAGTTTCTCTGAGGTGCTGACCTATATATAATTAATCTGATGCAGTTTTCTTCTTGAGATTACCATTGGGGGCTTACGACTTGATATAGAGAGATAGGTCTATATAGATGTCTACATCTTATGGGTCTATTTCTAGATATCTGGAGTTAAATAGACACAGATTCATTCATATAAGAAACTATTAAAGGAGGATTTTAACCCACTAAAGGTTGCTTGCTCATATATCAGAAATATTTGTTACTTTGTGGTTATATATTATTCTATATTTAGTACATTTTTTTTTCAGGAACAATTGTGTATGGAATTTATTCTTGACTTTTGACTTTTGGAGAGAGAATCTAAGGCAGATGGCCTCTGATCCTGTGATATTAAATAAGCCTTTTTCTGGACAACTGTTGTCAGTGCAGTTCTTAACGGAGGGAGGACTTGTCAAATCATTGCCTGTTCCTTTTTTTTTTTTTTTTTTTTTTTTTAATTGGTGGTTGTGTAAAGCAAAGTTTGCAGAAGCTGTTGATATATCTTAATATTTTGAAGAGTAAGTGCTTAACAAGTCAAACATTTGTCAGGGACTTTGAACATATTTTATTGTGCTAGTATTTGGACAGGAGGAAAAAAATAAGATTTTAAAAAATAAATAATATCACAAGATATTTTAGACCAAGTGAAATTAAACAGATACATAAACATCTAGCTACATATTATGGGGCAAAACTGGTACAGAAATACCATGTCATAGGCACAGTTGTTTTGGTAAGGGAGATTGTAATAGATGGGTATTGAAGAATGAGGAGGATTTTTCTTTACATGGGAAATGTAAAACAACAAACAAAAAAAATTATTTTATACATATGTATTATATATATATATGCATATATATAATACATATATATATATATATATATATATATATATATATATATATATATATATATATATATATATATATATATAAAATTAAAAATAAAGAAAGTAAACCAAAAAGACTTTCCGGGATTGGGAAGGATGGAAAAGCCATTTACTGAGTATCTACTGAGCTAGTGGTGTACTTGGTGATTTATAAATAGATGTAAGATATGTTATTTAATATTTCCAGTGGCTTATAAAGGCAGGCATTACTTCCCCATCCTGCAGAGGAGAATCTGAGGCTCAATGTGGCTCACCATCACACCACTAGCATATAGAAGAGACTGGATTTCCTCTGACTGTCACACAGCCTGTGTTTCAGAGCATTATTTCTGCAGGCATGAGGAGTCATTCTTTTTTCTTCCCTGATGCTTTCCAGAAGGAATTGAATTACTTAATAAATGAGATAGGCATTTGTGAACTGTGAATTAGAAAAATGTAAGGAGCCTAAATGGGAAAACCTCCTTGCTTCTGCCCTGTCTTTTCAGACTGCTGAGAACTCATCTGAATTCACTGTAGGAAGGCAAAGTTCATGCAACTCTCCAGTGATTGATAGTGGCTTAGGAAGGTCTAGAATCTACTTTAGGTTTTAGGACAACTCAGAATTGCAGATCCCCCAAGCAGCTTTCACATCCATTTGGTCCTCACCCTCGAATCAAGAAGAGGAGCAGAACAACCTTTTAAGAGATTGGAACAAGTTCTGTTAATTCAGAGGATTATGCTTGTGTTTATTTATTTTTTTCCTTTTTTTGAATATATTGCCTATTCTCCACCCCCTCGAACAAAAATAATGCAGTCTAAATGGCTTAATATCAAGGTATGTTTTGATCTAGTTTCAGAACAATACCACTGATTGTGTCCTTAACATTGTGTTTATTTACAGATATTCAGCTTCTCTCATCCCCTTAATGCAGAGTTTGTAGTGTGAAGTTTCCCCCCATTATCACTTAGAGGTAATAATGAGTTTCTACTCTGTTGATTAACATTTTATATTCCCTACGATAGATTGAAAGGTAGAATTTATTGCTTTCAGTTTAATGTTAAAGTTCTGTAGACCTTGACTTCATTTCAGAATGAAGAAGAGTGTAATTTATGTTTGATTTATGCTCATTAAAAGTTAAACGGATTTGGTCATATTATAAATACATTTCCTTTTCACTCAGATATGTCTATAAAAAATCAAGTTTTGTGAATATTATGCCTGTAGAGGAATTAAAAATTGAACTCATGATGCATATTCTAACTAATCTGTACTCTTACTAAAATGATCACTTTTATGAAGATACAACTAAGTAGATCAATTGATTGTTTGAGGAATATGGCAGGTGGAATACCCTCTGATATATTTAGTCACCACAGCTTTTAATAATAATGTTATTACAGTGGTTCACATAAATAATGAAGATCCTGCATAAATTTTGTGATTTTCTACCCCTATAATGGCCCGCCTGGGCCCCATCTCCTCTTTCCTCTATAGCAGGTAGCTGAACTTTCTTTTCCTAAAATCAGCGTGACCTTAGCCTGGTAACAGAGCCCTGGTCTATGCAGGAGACATATTCAAGAAATATCTCCTTGAAGCTTCTAGGTTCAGTTGTCAATGAAACTTGGCTCTGGTCTCCCCTTGACCTGGTTTCTCAGTGTCTCTGTCCTCTGCTTCTGCTCTGTGCAAGGTCAGCCCAGCAGTGGTGGCTTCATGAAAGCACATGCCACCTGCTGCCTACCTTTCCTAGTACTTACTCTTGGCCTGCATGACCTGTCCATATGCCACCTAGTGCTGAGCCTCCTGGACCCTGCACTCAATTAAGAGCTTTCCGATGGCACATGGCCTGCGTGTGCTTTCTCCCTCCTCCTACCCACCTCACCTATCTCCATCACACACATCTCATTTAAATCTACTTTTAAAACTCAGATTCATGTATATTTGTTGCCAGGAAAAGACTCTCCCTCTGCTCCCATATTCCTACAGTGTTACTCAGCTTTTGCATGCATCTGTACCTGCAGTGTTCTAGTGTATGAATTTAGAGGTAATTCAGAAGTGCATATATAATATTTTTAACTTAATCTATTATGTGTTTAGCATATTCCGAACTCTCCTTCCTGGGTTTGGAAAGTTAAGAGGAAAAGTACATTTGTATTTAAAATATTTTTTTTTTCTATTTATTGCATATATGTCTGAGAGACTGTGTGGGGGTGGTGATTAAATTCAGCAAAAAAAAAGACTATTAATGTTCATAAGTGCTTACCAATTTGCAATCAAATATAATAAAATTTGAAAGGAAAATTTTCTTGTAAAAATAAAAGTTTATTCTTTCAGAAAATATGTATTATTAGCATTATTTTCTTTTTGTTGTTCCCAGTAAACCACTTTGAATCAGTATTCTCTTCCTCTCAAATCCCATTATGATTCATTTAATTCAGTGCAGAAAACACGTATGGTTGTCATTTTGGAGCTAAATGTAAAACAAGTATGTTTTTTGGATTCCTAGAGATCTCTCATAATATAATAGTTCTGGATTCTGTGACTTTTGGGGCATTTTGATGAAGCCTTTTCAGTTTTAGTATTTAGTTATTTTTCTGTATCAGAGTAGAGATTCCCAGAAGTGTGAGTGTTTTTTACAGTAGAGATCAAAAAGCAGAAAGGATAGAGGTTAGTTGGTTTCCCTTCACCTTATTTAATGGTAGTTATAAGGTTCTTAAAATTTTAATTGCAATCTGTAAATTATAGAATATATACATAATACACTTAGTTGGTGTATAACTCTTTGTCTTCTAGGTAGATAATTCTCTGTGTAAGGACAAGGCTGTTTTGTGTCTTTCCCCTTTAATACAAGCTCAGGTTCATGTCTGTACCTTATGTGTAATGCACATTACATGTTTGTTGTGGCTAATGGTTAGTTAAGTGTTACTCTTTTGGGAGTATCCAGAAACTTAAAGCATGTAGCTGCCAGTTTGTTTATCTCCTCACCTTCCAGTTCATATCTTCCCACTTGGTTGCAGAACACTGATATCTTTACCTTCCCTCTGGCCCTGTGATCAACTAAGGAAGGGTTTCTCCAAAAAGGATCAAGTATGATTAACCTAAGCCAATCCTAACGATTGCATCTGATTTCCAGGAGTTCCTTTAAACATGGGTTTGTGAAGTAATTTTAGTCAAAGAGATACTAAGGAAAGTCTGCTAAGTTTCTGGAAGGTTTTTCCTTGCTCTTAAAATGAAATGTGAAAGTAGGAACATCACATTGTGCTTCTGTATGCCATCTGTCTATAGGTAATTGGAGTAGTAGACACCTTGGGGAATCATGAAGGAGCCATCTTAAGAGGAAAACCAATATACTTCAAGAAGCACAATGGAAATAAGGATTTTTTTTTTAACTATTGGATCAACCAATCCTAGTAGTATGTTTCAGTTATTTTTAATTTTTTAAATGTTAGTATTTTAGTTCTCTTTAGCATACAAGCAAGATTCAACACAATGAAAAGCTTTTGATACTTGATTGTTAAAAAAAAAAAAAAAATCACGTATTGAATACATGTTCTAAAAAAATACACATTACAGTAGCATTAGTCAACCATTCTTTCTTTCTCTGCCATTCAACCATTCTGGCCCCAAGATAGAAGACTCTTGGATCTAGTACTGATAAAGTGGAAGCAATTGGTAATCATACTTCAGGGACTAATAGGTTGCTTGAGCAGATCTCTGGTATTTCTATTCCAGGGAGAACTGTAGACATGGAGTCATATTGAGGACATTATCCTTGATGGAGGAGTTGGTAGTTATAAAACTCACTGCATGATGAGAGCCTAGGCCTTATATATAGTCCATCAGGGATGAATGAGTTTGGGGATGGTTCCTCTCTTCCAATGCTGTTCAATTAGCACAGACTTTCTTAATTGCTGAAGGCCAGCTTCAGCAAAGATGTTAAGTTCTTCCCGCTTGGTGCTGATGAGAACGTCGACGACAGGAAAATAATCCACACACAAGTCAGGTTGTAGAAATCCTTCTACTGTTCTTATTTTACTTTTCTCAGTATGGCCTCTTATACATCCCAACAAGCACAGTAATTCACATTTTTTCTTAGGGAGGTAACATAAAGGAATTTCAGTAAAGAAGATTACAATAAAGGGTTTCCAGAAATTAACTATACAATAAAAATTTCCAGTAATTAACTATAGGGAGTTATATTAGGTTTCCAGTAATTAACAATAAGGAATTTCAGGAATTAGCTATAATAAAGAATTTCCAGTAAGGAATGTTAGGAATTAACTATAATAAAGAATTTCCAGTAGTTAACTATAAAAGGTTTCAGGAATTACCTAGGGAAGATCAATTATACTAACTACTAATTAATCTTATCTATAGGCAGGGGGAGGTATTCTAAAAATCTTAAAGCTAATGTTAAAAATTCTTAAACTCTAGGTATGCCTGCTCATAAAGTTATATTGCCCTAGTATCTTCTTCAACTGGGCTCATCCTACCGGCTTAGCTAGTTTCTGGCTTTAGATTCCACAGGGCCATTGAACTGGTTTTATTATTGATAATTAAATGTATTAGAACCTGGTGGTCATACAATAGAAATACATCAAGAGTACAGACAGAAAGCACACAAACTTAATTCTTGGTGGTCGCATAAAGTGGCATCTCATCCGCAAAGAGGAGCTGAGCTCAGACCCCCAGGCATTTGGAGGGAGCTTGGGCTCAAACTCATTTGCATAACCAAGGAAAAACCCAGATTTCTGGATAAGCAGACAGACACCTGGCTTGATTCTTGGTTTGGAAGAACTAGGCCCACACAGCCCTGAATTAACAGGTTGGGGGTCAGCTCAATTCCAGGTTGGGGAGATCTCAGACTCACAGCCCCGAATTAACGGGTTGGGGTCGAGCTCAAATCCCCAGATGAGAAACACCACACTTAATATTATTGATATTTTGAGCCAGATAGTTCTTTATTGTATGGGGGCTGTTCTCTGCATTTAATGATGTTTAACTGCATCCTTGGCTTCTAGCCACTGTTGCTAGTAGTGCTTCCCAGTTGTGATAATCAAAAAACATCTCCAAAAATAGCCAAATATCCCCTGGAAGGCAAAATTGCCCTCCTTCAGAACCACCGCGTAATAGGTAGAGGGTTGTTTCTCATGAAGCATTTTGTCTCAAGGTTCAAGCAGAAGAGAGGGGTGGGAGGTTCTGAGTACCACTGCCTTAGTTACTCCATTGGATTGTGAGAAAAATGTAATGAATTACTGAGTGTTTACAAATTGTTCCTTTTAACAAGGAAACTGTTGATTGTGATATGTTTTGAGCCAAAATAGAGCTGCTATTTTAATTTTCCCCCTTCAAAAAATCATCAAAATCAATAAAGCAACATCAGAAAAACATTATTTTTAAACCTTATCTCCAAAGGTTAAATAATCAATTTAACAAATAGCCCCTAATATAATAATGTTAAACTGTCTTAGACTTTGCTTTGTCACTGTTAACCAATCAGCCAGGAATTCACACTCCATTTAAACATAGGAAAAGTCCACCTATATTAACAGTTCAGTTTTGAACTGAATCATACCTAAATAAAATTGTAGGAATGAGGTAATTTTGCCAATTCACATTTTATTTTTAAGAGCATGTGTTAACTTAAATATTATGGACCAGGGAATACAATAAATGATTTTGTCAAAATGACAAACTCTCCCAAAGTTTTAAAAATGTTGCTCATGTGCAAACTGCACTCCAACATTTTTAAAATAGGGCCTTTCTTTTCTTTTCTTATCCCTGAGAGCTTTTCAGCATGCCTGGTACTAGATTTCCTCTATGTATTAGATAACATGTGAACAAGTGTTGCCAATTTATTGACTCTCTGAAACAGACTTTAGGTGAGGATTTAAAATAAAATGAATATTTCAAAAGCATTTAAGTTAGCTCCTAGGTTTAGAACCTTACAATATGTTTTACTTGTTTTTCTTTATCTGGGGAAAAAGTCCTCAGTTTAACATTTTACAACTCTAAACACTTAGCCATTGCCTTTCCTTCCTTATCTCCTCTCTTGCCATAATCCTTCCTGTCAAAGGGTTTTAAAGCTACCTGAAATCTTCTTTCCTATTCTTTGCATTGGTAACTCCAATTCATCATGCAAGTCTCATTTTTAAGAGCCATGCCCTGATCCATAATCTAAGTTTGGTCCTATTTCCATGTATTCTTTCTCTTGATACTCCATGCTTTGCATTCAGAGCCCTTACCATATTTTGCAGTTATATTTGTATATGTTGATTAGTTTCAGGTCTGTCCTCAGTAGATAATAAAGTCCACAAGGTAGGATCATGTCGTTTTCTTTTCCAACATATGCTCTAGTCTGAGTATTTACCTAGCACATACTCAGAAACTGCTTCAGTAAATAAAGTTGAATTGGCAAGATGGGATTGTATCAGGCAAGCAATGTACATTTATATGCCCCATTCTCCTTGTGTTGAATCTTTAGGCCTGGTGCAGACTTTTCATGTTAGCGATGGGAATGATTTTCTCTCACTTTCCACAGAATGGCAGGTCAAGTGGCATGGAAACCATATATGAGAACTGGTACCTGGTTAGCCATGTGTGCCAATACATGAATGATTTCTATTTTTGCCTTACAGATAGAAAAATAATACAAAGTAGTTAGGTACTTTTTTATTCTGTTCATACATAGGAAAAACTCAAGGTGTTTAAAAAAAAAACAAATAGCTCTTACCTATTTATTGCTTTCTAGTTTACTCACATTGGTGTGTGTGTGAGTGTGTGTGTATCTAAGATCTATATGTCTGTATATATCTTGACTCATTGCTTAGCAGCTTTCTAGCCAATAGGAGTTCAGTATGCAGTTCTCTAATATAAACCCCTGGATTGGCTAACTGTCTCTGATGTCACAATTTCCCCATTAAGAAGTCATACTTTTCTTGAAATCACATTGTAGTAATAACAGCTCTTGTTATGTTGTTACATTATAAGAAAGATAATCTACCAGAAATAAAAATGCTGGAAGGAGCAAGATATCTCTGTTCCTCGCAGACCTTTTCCATTTATGTGCTTTAGTAATCTACTGCCAACACTTGAAGCTAGCTTCTTTACTTTCTTTTACAACTGATGTTATTTTGTTTTCTGCATTTGTCAGTTAGTAGGCAAATGGAGGAATGAGCCCAGTTAGAATTATTCCTTCAACTCATAGGTCTGTTTCATCTCAACTGTGGAGGATTAGCATCTTTCTACTACTTAGTCTTCCTGACTCAAAAGGAAAAGCAATATGGACAGCTCATCTGAACATAACATTTCAGGTGGGAAACCAGATTATATCAGAACTAGGAGAGAGTGGAGTGTTTGGGAATCATTCTCCTCTGGAAAGGGTGTCTGGTGTGGTGGTACTTCCTGAAGGATGGAATCAGAACGCTTGTAATCCATTAACCAACTTCAGCAGGCCAAAACAGGCAGATTCTTGGCTGGCCCTCATTGAACGGGGAGGCTGTACTTTTACACATAAAATCAACGTGGCAGCAGAAAAGGGAGCAAATGGGGTGATCATCTATAACTATCCAGGTACGGGCAACAAAGTGTTTTCTATGTCTCACCAGGGAACAGAAAACATAGTTGCAGTGATGATAGGCAACCTAAAAGGCATGGAACTTTTGCACTTGATTCAGAAAGGATTCTATGTGACCATCATCATTGAAGTGGGGAGAATGCACGTGCCATGGCTGAGCCACAACTTCATGTCTCTGTTTACCTTCCTGGCAGCCACAATTGCCTACCTTTTCTTGTACTGTGCCTGGAGACCTAGAGCACCCAATTCTTCCACCACAAGACGAAGACAGATAAAGGCTGATGTGAAGAAAGCTATTGGTCAGCTTCAACTTCGAGTGCTCAAAGAAGGGGATAAGGAGCTAGATCCAAATGAGGACAACTGCGTTGTTTGTTTTGACATATACAAACCTCAAGATGTAGTACGTATTTTAACTTGCAAGCATTTTTTCCATAAGACATGCATTGACCCCTGGCTTTTAGCCCATAGGACATGCCCCATGTGCAAATGTGACATTCTGAAAACTTAAAAACCTAGAGCATCTTCTGAAGATATAGCCAGATCTTTTCAAACATTATGATTAGATGGATTCTCTTACTGCACTTTATAGAGAAAATTTCAACTTCATCTTCTCTTCTCAAATACTAAAGAGGGTGAAATTCATGTGTTTTAAAAATAAAACTCCATATCATGCCCACCTATTTGAACTGTTGTCTTTCTAATCAGTTCTAATTGGTATACGTTTTTCCCTTATCCAAATAAGGACAATAGTATATGTTGAAAACAATATTAAGGTTTATTTTCAAATTACTGTGACACTGGTGCAATGGGGAATTAGCTCTACTATTTTATAGTTTCCCTTTTTAAACTTAATTTTTGTGTTTTGTTTCTATATTTTGTTTAATTTTGGTTTGTAACAATTTATAATCTCTGCTTAGTAAACTTCATTAGAGGATTAGATCTTGCTTTAATTTGCCATGGTTAATTAATTTTATTAATACTCAGGAAACGTGGTTTCCAAAGCTACTGAGTGGGTAATATGTTCTAAATAATTATTTTAGATGATAGTACTTAGGGTTATGTAACTAAAAGTTTTAAATTGTTACAAGCCCCATTTAGTGAAGCATTGCAAAAATTCACCTCTGTTTGCCAGAGGTCTTTGAATCCTGGTATAGTCAATCATCTATGGTAGCAGATTGCCCTAAAGAAGTCTCTCTTGTGGGTGCTTGTTCTCCAAATGGTAGTAAATATCTCTTTGGGTTTTTGTTAACAGAGAAAAGCCAAAATTTTGTTCTGTTGCCTTTCCATATTGTATCTTTTGCCTCATTTTGCCTCTTTCTCTTTTCTAATCATGTGAGCATCTATGTAACCATAAGAAGTTGAAAGACTGGGTTTTGTTTTAGTGAAAATCTCTGTTTGGATCATGTGCTAAACCTTTGATGTCTGACTTAGATGAAATTTTGTGAGTCTACACAAGATTCAGACATGACACTGTGCCACACATTTATTTTTTTTAAAGGGAGTTATGTAGAAACTAAATCAGATTAATAGCTTCAGAGAAAGTGAACCACTGTGAACTGAAGATTTCCCATCAGTGTTATTTCCTCTTTATGCAACCTGTTATCAGACCCACAGAGCCCTTTGTTCTTCTTTCCTGACTCAAGTTACCATGTTGTTGACTCATTTCACAAGAGGCTGTAACCCTCTCAGCCCTAGTGAAGCCCGAATATCTAGAGGCCAGAAACATTTATGTTCAAGGTAAAAATCCTTGGGTCTGGTTTCCTAGTGGCTGAAAAAGAACCACCGAGGTACACCACTCCCAAAAATGTGTGTTGGCAGCAACTTGGCTGCTGGAGTTCATCAATTTGCATGTCATTCTTTAGTTTTGGAGTTATATTAGTTCCACTGATATGAGAATAGCAAAAATGTAGGCAGAACTGACAGTGGATGAGGGGTCTTCCACCAGAGATATTTGCTGAGTTTGACCAAACATTGTGTTAAAATCATCTATTTATGACTTTTAAGCATTGCTGCTTTCAGTGGTTAAATGTGGACCTTGCAATTTTTCTTTTTAAAATTAATAGCTACATTTAAGAAATGAATTGTGCTAAACTGATATGGTTATATTTAGGCTTTTCTTTTTTTTTTTTTTTTTTCACCTACATCCTTTCTTCTCATCCCCCAAAATAGGGTTAGATTAGCAACAGGGTCTACAAAGAAATGAACTTCCCTAGATGTTAGTCTTTTCTGTGTTTACTCCTATAATTTATACATATAGTTGATGTGTGAGAAAGTGAGGCAGATGTGGATTGAGCGGGATACCCTATTTTTAAAAATCAAAAAAGGATGAGACCAACAAACTTCTGATAAAGCTTGTATTAAACAAAGGTAGTACAATGGTTTACATGATTAATAAATAATTAACAGTGACCAAATTCACATTTGTAAAACTAGAGTTGCCAAGATCACCACTTTGACCTCACCCCTTGGTCACAGTTCTAATTTGTAATTATAATTCAGTTAAAAAAAAAAACAACAACAACAATTTGTCACTCTGTTGGACATATTTTCTTCACTTGTGATGGAAAAATGTCAACTGTACAGTATTTCATGTTTTTAAAGAGCATATGTTGCATTAACTTTATTTATTTTTCAGTTCAGTTTGTTACCTGTAGCCATTATTTGTAGCTCAGTGATTGAATCCATCTTATAACAACATAGAAACCATCCATAACAACATTGGAAATGTACAAGCCAATAAAGTTACAGAATGCTCTAAGCTCTTATCCAATTGGCTGCTTGGTCTTTTATGTCATAATCACATCATGCAACAGTAAGCAGAATCTAAAGTTGCAGTGGTGAGACTGGGATTTTTTTTTCAATCTAAAGTTTTTCTCTTTCTCTCTCTAATAAAACATCTGAAACTCAAGACATCTTTAAGAATTTCTTACAAAACCATGCTGGGAGACAGTGGGTCTTGTTTTCATCCAGAAGATTTTCTTTTCTTCCTTGTTTTAAATTGATTGTCAACAGATGTACAAGCGACATCTTTCTGTTGGGTTGGTTCTTAAGTCATTAAGCAAAGAGAGAGATGACTCTCCTCAAGATTGGCCCTTGGCAAAACAACACTGCATCTTCCTGGCTTGTGAAATTCAGTTTTTTTTGGCTGTTTAGTCAGAACTGCTGTGGAGCAAGTGCAGTGTGGACTGCTTTTATGAACATATCATTTCATGTTGGGAATCGCGTGTTGTCAGAGTTGGGGGAGACTGGAGTATTTGGAAGAAGCTCCGCTTTGAAGAGAGTGACAGGAGTTATAGTGCCACCAGAGGGAAAAACTCAAAATGCATGTAATCCCAATACCAGTTTTAGCAGATCACAGAACTTGGAGCCATGGCTCGCACTCATTGAACGGGGAGGTTGTACCTTCACACAGAAAATTAAGGTGGCAACCGAGAAGGGAGCCAGTGGAGTGATCATCTATAACTTTCCGGGAACTGGCAATCAGGTTTTTCCCATGTCTCATCAGGCATTTGAAGACACCATTGTAGTGATGATTGGTAACTTAAAAGGCACAGAAATTTTGCATTTAATTCAGAAGGGATTTCATGTTACAGCCATGGTTGCGGTGGGGAGAAAACACATCATCTGGATGAATCACTACTTTGTCTCCTTTATGATCGTCACAACCGCTACTTTAACATATTTCATCTTTTATCACATACGAAGACTTTGGGTAGCAAGGATTCAGCACAGGAGATGGCAGCGATTAACAACAGACCTCAAGAAAGCTTTTGGCCAACTTCAACTTAGGGTATTAAAAGAGGGGGATGAGGAATTAAATCCAAATGGAGATAGCTGTGTAGTTTGTTTTGAACCCTATAAGCCTAATGATACGATTCGTATTCTGACTTGTAAACACTTTTTCCACAAGAATTGCATTGACCCCTGGATTCTAGCCCATGGCACATGCCCCATGTGCAAATGTGACATTCTTAAAGCTTTGGGTGTTCATGTGGATATTGAAGATGGAACAGAATCTTTGCAAGTTCTAATGTCCAACGAAATACCGGAAACCTTATCACCCAGGGATGAGGAGACAAACCATGAACCTCCTCCTGCAAGAACATCAGAAAAAGTGACCCATGTGGAGGAGTACCCTGCTTCTCCGAATAATGCCAGCCAGCCTAACTTAGTACTGGAAACTGTACATCCCTCACCTTGACAGCATGACCTTTGAGGAAGTGGATTAAACCTGTTTGTCAAATCAGGTGCTAATACTGACAAGCAGTTTGTCTGTTTGAAGTGTGGTTTTTGTGTCCTTTTCTGTTACTTGGGTAATTTTCTACAATCTTTGACAAGCCTCACAGGAAAGAAAAAAAAAAAAAAAGCTTATTAGGATTTTTAGGTTTAATTTTTTACCTTAGCTAAATATAACTTATTCCTGTGAGTGTACATATGTATATTGCTATGTGTACATGCATGTTAAAAAATCAAGGGCAAATTTTTTTCTTTGAAATATTTTTTTGTGTATATTCTTGGCTTTACTTTGGTAAGAAAATTATTAATATACTTGCATGTTCCCACAGAATCATCAATTAAGTTTGGAAAACAAACTTTATGTGCTAGGAGGAGTAAAAATTATCTTTGCATAATACTTATAGTACAGTATATTAGTTTTGATGTACTGGGCTTTTACATTTTTGGCACAGAAATTTTCCCATAAAAGTTTTATTACTTGATCCACAGTTTTGTTCAATCAATTAGAATTTTTGTGATCTGTATAGTGAGGGAAATTTTTAAAATAAAATACTAGTACTTTTTAACTAAACAACAGTACCTGGTATTACTACTTACCATATTGCTGCATGACCTCAATACATAGAAAGAGTGAAAGGATATAGAATTCATGTGTCTTGTCTTGTCTTGTGTTGTCTTCCCCTGTGTTCCAACCCCTCCTCAATTTTTTTTTTTTTTTTTTTGCCATTAAATGTTTTAGAATTGCCATATTATTTTGGAGATAAGTAGCATAATGTAGACATGCTTATTTTGACATCTTGGGATCATGTTAGTTTTGTTCGCTGTATTCCCAAGATCTATCACTGTGCTTGGCACTCAAGTATTTTTTTAATTATTGAGTGAATAAATGAATAAGGATAAATATTTTTCATAATGTATCATGTGTTAATCTGTTAAACTGGGCAGTTTATCCCAATCAGACAGCATAATAGAAAATTAATGCTTAAATTTTCCATCAAAAATCACCATGACAAAATATTATAATAGTCCAGAATTCATTATCACAGTTTAGCATGATTTGCATAGAAGGTCAGCATAATTTTAATGAGAAGCTTTGAAGTCTCTCAGGCTAACACTGGGGATTGAATTATTGGACAGTTTTAGAGAGCTAGTGAAGAGGAATTTTGTGAATCACTTCATGTTAATAATCCTGGACTTCAGAGACAGGCAGAAGGGATGTAGTTGGTTTCAACTGCAGCCCCAAGGGAGACCATGTAAAGGATGGTGAGCATGTCCCTAAGGCCAGCAAGAGTCGAACCTAGTGAGACCTGGGTAGATGATAAGGTGGGGCTGATGTCTTGCTTGGTATGCAGAATTTTAATACCCACCCTGGAAAGGTTTCACCATGTTAATCACAAGAACCACATAGCACCAGGACTCCTGAATGATTTAGTGGGACCACTCTTTTGAGTGCTGTTTTGAATTTAATCCTTCCTTGAGTGGCTAAGTCTATGCTGGAGAGAGAGGACCCTGAGGGCCCTTTGAGAGCCACCTCTGGGAAGATCAGCTCCTAAACCAGGATAAGTGTCATTCTTTGACCACTGTAGTAGGTGTGTCTGCCATTAGAGGCAGGTGACGGAGGTGGCTCCAATGATTTCCTCTGGTTGCCCCAGTGATTTATGGGAGCTGTGGAAATAAATGTGCACAAAGTCCCCAGACCTAGAGTTCTAGGATTGTCATAGCCACTAGCAAATTTGTGTGGGGTACTTATTCTTTAATAACTTAGCCCCTGAGGAATTTGTTTTTCACTCTTGAGTGCCATTGTGTTCTTTTTCTATTCTTCCTCAGCACTCCTGTTGATTTCTCCTTTCCTTTCTTTCCCTCTCCTTTGTATCACTGTCATAAGCTTAAACTCAACTTACCCCCATGTTTAAGAATTTACCACATGTTCACTTCTTTAAAAGATGCCTGCTGTTAATGTAAACATTGAATGTTTAACACAGTTTGCTTGTCTGGATTTGAGAAGTTTCGATGAATGTTAATTAAAGGGAACCTATTGGAGGTGGGAAAGGGGGGGTCAAGTCAGTGAACTTGGGAACTTCATTGCTGAGAACCTCCCATATACCAGGTGGTGGACTATAGGCTCTATGTAGCTGTTTCTTATATGTCAGAACAAAACAGCAGTTTTAATCCTTGTCTTTGGAATGTTGTAAACAGATCAATAAACCACTTTTTTGCTCTGGGTTTAATAACCAGGACCTGGAAATAGCTCTGCCATGTCAAATGTTAGATATTATTCATTGTGGTAGGTTTTTACCTATTCTGTGGGTTTGTCACTTTGTCTTGTACCCAGTGATACAAATATAATTTGCTGTAATGACATGAGACTGTAATATGAATTATTTTGCCCTGAGTACCAGTATCATAATGGGTTTCCCTGGCACTTCTCCTTTTTAGATATTTTGCATTCTCTGGAAATGAAAGGTTGATGCCTTGCCCCTTGATCAGTAGGGGGTTGTTGTTCATTATAAAAAGTAAGCTTTTGTTTTCATCATCACTGGAGTAAATTAGGTTTAATTTTTTTTACTGAAGTAAGAAATATTTTAGGGCATTTTACCAGTGACCAAGTGATGCTGTGGATGAAATTATGTATTTTGTCTATTGATTACTGATTATATGACACAGCAGTGATAATGTCATTGTTTCTTGCTCCAGAGTTGGTATAATGTAATTGTCCTATGGAAAAACACTGAGTAAGTATTATTTGCATTACTATGAGCCCTTCAAATGATTTCTGTGAGTCAAGGGCTAGATTCTCTGCTGGGATTTAGGCTTAGTTGTACGTATGAAATGGTCTCTCCTCCTGACTTATTAGTGGGTTTTGAAACAGCAGACAGGAATCAAATGGGGGAAAAGATCAGAGTTTGGGAAAGTGTTGAAGCCAAAAGGGTGAGTCTCCACCCGTGGATCCCATGAGTCAGGTCATCTTCATGGCACTTCTGGCCTCCCATCGTACCACTTGTTATAACCATCTGTTGTTGTATTTTAAAAATGTATCCGTGTGTTTGGTTTTATATTTACTGAATTTTCCTGTAATGTTTTTGGTGATGAACAATTAAGATTATAGGTTACTACATTTACCAGAACATGAATTATCTTAAAATACATCCCTGATTTTCTTTAAAGCAAGGATGTTATAGGGGAAGTTGGTAATATAGAGGTGATCTGCCCCCCTCACAAGTGTCAGAGTTGTCCCCCCAAAATCTGTCCACACAAACCTCATCTTTTTATAGCTACATCCCAGCTTATCATACACCTCTTCACAATTATGTGTCGTTAACATCTCCATGACGCCGTGTCTTGATACTTTTAGGTGCTGTCGTGAGTATTCATCAACATTGTCAATGAACAGGGTCACTCTGATTTCTAAATTTTTCTACACTTGTAACTTCCATCTCCAATTCACCAACATATTTTTGTCCATTTTAGTCAGATTTTGCAGTGCTGTGACCAAGATGCCCATAAGAACAACTTAGAGAAAGAAAAGTATACTTTGGCTCACAGATTCAGAGGTTTAGTCCGTGGCTGTCCAATTCTGTTGCCCTGGGCCCAAAGTAAGTCAGCACATTATGAAGGAAGGGCCCAGCAGAGGAAGCTGTGCTTGGCTTTTGGTGCCATGAAGTAAAGAGGGAAGGGGTAAAGAGCCACAAGAAAGATGCATACTTCCAGGGCATGTTCCCAGTGACCCACCTGCATTAGCCATGCCCCACCTGCCTACAGTTACCCCCTCCCTTCAGTCAGTCCTTTCAAACTAGGCTGGACTGATGAGCTTACAGCTCTCACAGTCCAATCACTTTACCTCTGAGCATTCCTGCATTAACACAGGAGTTTTTGGACGAGCAAACACCTCATATCCAGAACATAACACTGCCACACGTTAGGTTTTGTCACCTTTGAAAACTTCCGACTTACAGCACATTTCTCAGAAGTCCGTCTTTTGAATTTGCTTGACCTCTCACCTCCACCATGTCGTCTTGACTCTCATTCCAAGCAATTTTCACTTACCCATTCATCTTTTCTAAGCCCTTTTTTTCCTAGTCTTCCATAGAGAACCAATTGCAAGATGTTTATAAAGTGCCACTGAATTATTTGCCTCTAAAACTGTTTCTACAGGATCATTTTGCCTACTCTTAACCATCTCTTCAGTTTGCTTTCAATAACTCCATTCCAGATCAGCCACTTATTACTTGCAATGTGGTGCCTATTTATTATCTAATTACAGCATGATCTTTTATTCTGTTTAAAAGTTCGTCTTAATGTCTTAATTCCTGTTCATATTTCCCATAGAGCAGTTACTTGTAAGCTACACATTAGAATCATCTGATGACCTCTAGGCTAGGACCCAGTCAACAATATTTATAAAGTTGTCTAGGTGATTCCAGTGGGCACACAAGATTGAGAATCATTGCCAGAGAGCTCTTGAAAAAAGCTTTTACACATGTCAAGTCCACAATTTCACCCTCTGTTTCCTTTAGTATGGTTTGTTTTCATGTTACTTTAAGTGTTTATCTAGAAATCAAAATACCAAGGTAGAAAGGGTTAAATTTCATGGACTAAAGGCACATGGAAGTATGAACAAATAGATTTCAGCTGAAAAAATAAGGAATATTTAAGGAAATAACATTTGAAGTGAGATGAGTGCTGAGTTTGGAAAAAGGTCATTCTAGTAGAGGTAGCAACATAAATGACAGTGTTTTATAAAGAAGCTTTGAGTGTCCTCTGCAGTTTTGGCTTAGGAACTTGAAAAGGAGGAAAGGAAACTCCAGAGACTATTGGAATAAGTGATGAGGTTTAAATGCAAACTAAGGCAGTGGTAGACAAGTCAGGTGGATGTCCAGCAAGGTAATGTGGTCCTTGATTATTTCATTTGCTGATATGAATTTTGTACTTTTGTTTTGCCATAGTCATCAAAAAATAATTTCGAAGGTTTTCTATACCCATAAGCTTTGTCTTCCATTCATCTCCAGTTTAGCATCACATCGTGGATATAGAAGAAGAGACAATGGGTCAGGAAGAGTTGAGGAAGAACAAAATGTTGAGGATGATCCCTCAGTTTCTGGTTTGGGCCAGTAGACCATAATTATATTATTTGGTAAACAAGTAAAGCAAGTTTGGGGTAAAAAAAAAAAAAAAAAAAAAAAAGTCTGTGTATGCCAAATTTGAGGAAATCATAGAACTTCTGGGTGATGTTCAATAAATAGCTGAAAATATACACTTATACTAAGCAAATAAGTATAAAATTGTTGCCACATGACAAGTACTAAGTTGTAATTTACAAACAAGAAAACCTCATTTACCAATTCCGTTTATAGTAATGTTGATTTTATTTTCATGCAAATTCTTATATTACATTTTTGTGACCCCTAAACTTGATAGTGTCCCAGTTTGCAATGCTCATGTGACTTTTTCTCTCAGGAATGTTTAGCAGCTGGCTGATGTTAGCAATTTTGATAGGGATGGTGTGAGTTATAATAAGGATAGTTATAACATTGTAGGGTGCAATTACTTACATAGTTAACAGGTAGAAACTAATTCAGTAATAGCAATTACTCTGAGACAGGCAATGCTAGTCTTCCCATTCTTTAGACAAAGAACTAAGCCTCTCTGGAGAAGTTGAGTAAGTTGCCCAATTAAACAGCCTGTGTATGAAAGAATCTGTCCTTGAACTTAGTGTGGTTTCATAGCTTATGGTCTTCAACCAATAAAGTACAGTGAGCTTGATATACAGTTTTTAGGTAAAGGAGAAAGCATTAAGATGAGTCTAGTTTTGATTGCTATGAGGACTGGCCCATGGAAGAAAAATCCCAGCTAAGGACATTGGAAGTGCCAGCCATGGGGTGGTTGAACTTCATGAGGTCTCAACAGAATTAGGAAAAATAAAGCAGTATGGGTGTGTGAGAGTGAAGCGATGTGCCAGGAACATCCAAGTCAAGAAAAGGAAACACTGAGTCAGTACAATCTAGCATTTAGGAAATCCTGACCCGGGCACTTGGCAACTTGCAGGTAAAAAACAGTCATTTACTCAGGGAAGTTTTGATGTAGGTTGCCTTTCTCCTGAAGTTTGAAAGGGATGAAAATATTTATAGTTTCTTTATTGATAGCAGTTCTTTTTGAAAGTTTGTGCATAAAAATCAGTTGCCCCTTGAGGAACATATGTTTTTTTTACATCAAATGGCCTGCATTTATTTCCTGTCCCCAGAGCAAAGCATCTCGAGCAGTGGCCAGCAGTAGCAGTAAGGAAACTTTCCTTAACTCACTCCAGACCAACAGAGTCAGAATCTTGGGGGGCTCAGAAATCAGTTCTGGCAAGTACTCCACCTGATTCTGATGTACATTCAAGTTTAAGAATCTCATATCAGAGGGTCAGTTCATTTTTAGCTAGGATGTATCACACACAGTAATAAGTTGTAATTAAAAGTAGTATCAAAGGAAAATACTTCTGTACCTTAAAGCATATAGAAATAATAGTTGCTATTAGTACACTACATTGTTATAGGGTACACTAAGTATATTTTAAGTGTACATTTGGTCTCATTTATATATACATAAGTGCTGCTTTTCTCTCCCAGTTTTGATTCCTCTATCTGCTGCTACTATCATAACTATCAAGGAGTTGTGAGAAAATTAGTAGATTTTTTAGACAATCTGCAATTCCCAGAATTGAAGGACAGAGGAAAAAAAAACTATCATGCAGAAATGGAGCAGTCCACACATAACTGGGCAATTCATGAAGGAGGAAGGCGATTTTCGATTCCACCTATTTACTAAACAGCTGAAAAGATATTGTTACTGCTTGGATTTTAGATGTCTTCCAAAGCCTCTTGTGTTGAAGGCTTGTCCCCAGCTGACAGTGCTGTTGGGAGATGGTGGAACCTATAGGTAGCAGGGCAGAATGGAGGGAAGTTGGGTCAAGGACAAGTACTCTTGCAGGGGATTTTAGGAGCCTGGCCCCTTTTCCTCTCATTTGACTTCCTGGCCACAATGAGGTGAACAGCCTCCTACACCCTGCGCTCCCCACCATGATGTTCATTTTTGCCACAGGCACAAAGCAGTGGACCTAACTGACCATGGACCGAAATCTCTGAAACTGTGAACCAAACGAAATCTTTCTTTATAAGTTGATTATCTCAGGTATTTTATTATTAACAGAGGTAGAAAGCGGACTAGCAGATGAACATACTGTAACTGGGGGCCAAAGATGAAATTCAGAAGGGAAACATGTAAATTCCTAACTGGTCCATAAAATAAGTTTCATAATTATTGGAGGGAGACTCAGTTTACCTCCCTTAAAAATGTCGCAGAAGATAAGTGCAAGAGGTGCTATTGGACATGTACACGGGCCCCCGGAAGGTGTGTTTTGTCTACTATGGCATTGGCAGCAGCATTGCTTCTGTAACTTGAATTACTTTTCTTCTGGATTATGAAATTTCATGCAAATAGCAGATTCATTGATTCATTCAGTGAGTACTTATTGTCCTGAGGATATAGTGGTGAACCATACCAAACTCCTTGCCTTCATGGAGCTTAGTTTTTAAGTGGGATAAAAATACAACATATGTATCATGTTAGATATTTTTAAGTGATATGTAGAAAAACAAAGCAGAGAATAAAAGAATTGCAGATGTAAGTAGAAAAGGTGTCACCAAGAAGATCAATGTTTGAACAAAAGACACGAAAGAAATGAATGATCCCATACAAATGAAGCATGTGGTAATATGAGCCACCAGGATGGCAGGGGGCTCTTGTCATCTGAGTAATATCTGAGCCATATTTAGCCAGGAAGGCAGAGGACAGTGTTAGCTTCCATCAAACACTTGAAGAATAGCCTTGGGACAAATTTAGATTTTCTTTTTTATTATAGGAGTTAGAACTAGGCGAGAAAATGACAGCTACTGGGAGACCGTTGCCACCTGGAAACAAAGAACTTTTCAGAAGTTATTCCTGCCCATAGACAGCCTATTCAGAGTGTGGAGTTTCTCTTCCTTAAAGGAGCTTGGTAATTGTTTGGATGTCATTTCAGTGGAGGTGGTGGTAAGGGAATTTGAGCTGTGGGAGAGTGATTGGATTTATACCTGAGAGGTCCCTCACGATCCTGAGAATTAGATTCTGGGATTTATAAACAATAACATTGTTATTCCATGCATAGTTGCCATCTGGTGGAAAAATAAATAACTACAAGATAAAATCCATTCAACAAATATTGATCCAGAGGACTATATGCCAGGGAAATTTAGTCACAAGTTTTGGGTTCATTTTTCTTTAAAAGAATCTTTACTTTTAAGATTGATGTACTTTCCAGAAATTTTCTTTTTTCATTCATTTCTCAGCTGCAGATCTTAGGTTATCAAGAGTAAATAATATGTCATCCTCAAGATTCATGTTTTATAAACCTAGGATTTGAGAGGGTAGTAACTCATTCTCTGGTGTCCTGGTAATATTGTGGAAAATATGATTTGGTTTTTAGAAATGTCTTGTCCCCCAAAACTTCTTGATCAACATTGGTACATCACCTTCTCAAAGAAAAGTTTCTTGAGACATTCATTGAGTCAGCTGCAAAAACACTGGTATTGATTGATTTCTAATCCATTATGAGGTGTTTATAAGAGTGTTTTATAAGTCTTTGGCTTATAAGGTGTTTATAAGTCTTTCACTTACTCTGAAATGCATAGCAAAAATACGTAAGAGGGGAGACCCGTTTTGTTGCCTTCATAAAATCATTTTTAAGTATTTCCAAGCCTCCCAAAGGAACATGCTAAAATTATTTTCTATACCATTACAACGGTGGGAGAAACCCAACCACTTTTCTTCACAAAGTAGCAGGTAGCCCAGCTTAGGAACTTTTGGACTTTTCATCACACCATGAGATGTTCAATGAAATCTGAGGAGAATAAGGGATGACTTGGGAGAGATGGTGCCTTTTCTCACCTGTGTCTGCATAGGGGTGCTTTTCTTTAGAGATTCACATTTAGCATGCCATTGTTCCCCTTTTCACTAAACACAGGCATATCCTTATTGCACAACGTCACATAGATAAGTGTCCAGTGATCTACTTCTCTTGTCATATTTGTGTTTATGATGAGTTTCTTGGTAAACTCCTCCTCTTTAGTCTCTGTGGTTACACACTTAAGGAGAATTTACTGCTGGTTTAGGGAGATTTAAGCTGATCAGAGACACCTACAAAGGAAAACCAAGGGATCTGCTCTTAACTGGTATTCAAAGAAAAAGGCTGTGGAGCAACTTTACAATATTGATAAGACAATGGGAATATAGTGTAATTTATTTTTCCAAAAAGAAAAGTGTTATACTTTTCAAATCACATTTCTGTTCACTTGGGTGTGGACTCAGTCCCTATGATAATTCAAGAAGAGGACGTTGACAGTTTGGGCCTTTAGATGTAATCTAAGGGCTTTGGATTTAATATGAAGGATTTGGATTAGTTCTAAGGAAGGGCCTTTTGAAATCAGCTGTTTCCTAGGTTTTAGATAAAGTTCTGGATATATGTCTTACCTAATTTTTTTTAAGCAAAAGAGATTATTTTCTGTGAGTTTTAAGTGTGATTTCTTCACATTTGGTAAGGGTTGGTTAAATCAGTGGTTTCCCAACCTTTGGAATTCACAGATTAGTAAAAATAGGTTAGGCAAAACATGTTTTTTTTTTTTTTTTTTTCAAATCTTATTTTGTTTCAGACAAGAAAGATCATTAACTATTATGACAACAACAACAACAACAACAAAAAAAAAACCGCACAATTCACTGTTAATAACTTAATACAACAGAAAAGTGATTTGTTGCATCCAGAGTTTCAACTCTTAGGATATTAAATAAATTGAGCTTTATTAAAATATATTTTTAATCCTTGTATTTATTTTATTTTAATCCATGAAAACTCCATTCCACTCTGGTCAAACACCAACTTTGGGTTCAATAATTCTTCAAAATCCATTACTGAAGCCAGAATTAAAGGCAGGCAGTTAGTATAAATAGGTGATCTGGGTCAGATCCAGAGAATGAAGGCCAATTTGGGTCTTGACAAGTTGGAGACTGCCCCTGAGAAATTGAAATGTTAATATCTTCAGAGCCCTTCTTCCACCTTTATCAAGATAACCTGCCCCTACTCCAACCTGTTGCTAAGGTAACTTATCCCAGGAATTGTCCCTCCCTACTGGGAGTTGTAGCAGTTATTAATTAATGTGTTCTGGGCCCCCTTCCTGCCTGGGATCACTCCATTTGGCCCTTCTCCCTGTCCATCTGCTTCTCTCCTTTTGGCCATCCCACCAGAGCATCTCCTGGGCAGAGAGCAGGAGAACAAAGGAAGCCTAGGACATATAAAAAAGGCAGAACGCTGTCACTTCTTAGGATACCAGGATAGCAGCTATGACTCCCTTCTCCCTCCTGGGAGAGGTCTGTATTATCCCTTTTAAAATAAACCCTACTTTATATGCTTGCCTCTGCATGCCTCTCCAGTGTTATACTTCAACATGTGAGGAAGTAGGACTCGTCACCAATAACTGGCGGTATTGTTACCTCTACCAGGATTTAATGATTTCATTTAAAATTTGAGTATCTAATGCTTCAGACACAATGCAGCTCTCCTCAGTTCACAGTTGAGGCAGGAGGTAATACAAAGCAGGTGCATCTAATACTTCAGAGAGGACAGGGAATGCCAGGATGGCTGAGAATAAAGGAAGAGCACAAAGCAGTGGGCTGCTTTGCCGAGAAAGTAGAAACTGACAGGAGCACATTCTTTCTCCTAATCTGTACCAGTCCATCCCCTTCCTGCCCTCCTCTGCTCAGTTTACTGAATCATAAATTGAAAAATCCACAAGTGAAGAATGGACCTCTGGAGCGAGACTAGTCTTAATCTTGACTCTCTCATGCTATGACTGTGACCATAGCCATGTGTCTTTTCTTCTCTGTTTTGACTTTACTTAAAAATATACAAACCTCTAGCATCTGCTATATATGGTTTGAAGGTAAATACCATTGCCATACATATGAAGGCCCTAGGGTGAATTTTAGCAATTTTCAAGAATGTCATTTTTATCTTGTGACTCCCTGACATAAATGTTCTGATGGTAATCTGTGCTCTTGTGCTGAAGGCCAGAGACCTTTCTTTCTAGGCCTTACTAAGCCCATCCCTCTCTCTAGCCTCCTTTCATACCACTGTGCCCTTGGTACCCTCACTCTAACCTACGGAACTTTCTAGGACCACTTAGACTGGCTGTGTCCCTCCATCCACTGTTGCATGGTCTCTCCTCATATCTAAGATAATTCAGTCTTCAGATCTCTATTCACCAGCTCAGGTAAGACTCTTTGACCTCTATAACTATCATCAAAACCTTATTATGAACTCTTCTCTGTAGTATTTATCAAACCACAGGTATGTTCATTTGTGTAACCATTTATTTATACCACTATAAATAAACTGTGGGAAAACAGTAAGCCCATGTCATTTTGCATAACTGTGTATTCCCAGCACTGATCACATTTTGCCCAGCACATAGTTTGTCTTGATAAATATTTGTTAAACACCTGGATGAGGTGGAAAGGAACATATGGAGAGTTTTGAGATCTAAGCAAACAAACCCCTTTCTTGGGACTGGGAATACGTTTAGGGGAGCAATGGATGAGAAGGCTCAGAAGGTAGGTTGGGTTGAGGAGCCTTGAATGGCAAAACTTAGCACCAACAGAGAATCCACCAACTGGCTTTTGGTATTCAAAGTTACCTGATAAAATATATGGGTGTTTGCACACCAGAACACTAAAAATTATTTGATTTCTAGTGAGACTAAACTTACCACCACTATAAAGCTTTACCAGTTGACAATACCTGAAAAATAGTTTAAAAAAAATTTGTATTATCATGTCTCCAAGAACAGTGCAGATTATGGAAATTATAAGAGTATTTTATTTGGCATTATTAAGGAGAAGGCCTCTCTTGTAAGTGGGCTCTTGTATTTTCTCAACATTTTCCTGTCTGAACACATGCTGGCAGCCTTCCCAGAAACCATCTCATAGATAACCACAATGATTTGGCAAGCAGATAATGTTCTTCTTGTCGTTATAAAATCCTTTTGAATCAAAGAAGCAATGCTTGATTCAGATCAACACAACATGTGAACAATAAGTGCCTCTGTGGAAAACATAATTGAAGTCTTATTTGGACAGCTGAGCAGACTTACCCTTTGCAGATACAGTTTCTTGTTATGGTCATCATATTTCAATTCTGTTATTAGTTCACCATGACTTTATCAAGATATTCAGTTATCTCTTTGGTATATAAGCTGAGTAGATGAATGGGTGGCTGGTGGTGCTCCAAGAGAAGGCCACACACAAGTGAAAATTACCTGAAATGTGGGAGAAATGTAACCTGTACAGTATGTTGTAGTTTTCTGGTGTTAGGTTCCTTACCCTCACACTGAATTAGTTCTGTGTTCAGTAGTATTTTCACAAGAATGTCATTGATTGATGATTCCACAGATGCTGGCCAGCACCCACCTGAACGTCTGACTACCAGAGGAGTATACTTTGGTGGGGTGTAAGTAGAAGGAATAAGTAAAGAGGAGGTGTTGGATTCCCAAGGCCAGAATTCAGTCTCTAAAGCTCTGTTACCTTGAACCAATCACATATATCTTCAGTTTAAACCAGGAAATCTGTAAAAGACTATGATAAACAAGAAAGCAGACTATGATTGTATGGCTTAAAGGAGGTAATGTATGAGTGCCTCTAGGGAGATGGCATATTTTTCCATCAGCGAGTGTAATGATACACTTGGTTCCTTGGCCGCTGCTACACCAATATGGTACCTTACAGGTCTACCAGATGGAATTTCACAAGGGATCCTGGGGTTCAGGGCAGAACACTGGTATGTTGCCACCCCAGGACTAGAGACCAGTCTGGGACCCGGCTCTTTGTTTAGCCACAATTTCCCTGCTTATAACTTGGCAACTGTTGTGAAAGGATACAGGATTAATGTATTTGATATTTAGTGAAACTGAATCCATCATTGTTACATAATATATAACTGATACTACCTGAAAATTTGTTTTAAAAGACAATATGATCTCTGTACAAACAGCACAGATTATGGGAATTATTAGACAATGTAGTATTTATTAGAGAATATACATTTTATGTTCCTCACAAAACTAGCATCACTCTGTCCTTGTGACATCACTCAACAGTGCTTCTTTTCCTCTGGGATAGCTTTCCAACTCTCATGCAAATGGATAAGCTCTGCTTTCTTATAAGTGTATTATAGAAAATGGATAAGCCTTACTGGGTCGTTGATTACATAAATTATTCCAGTACATTCCCATTGCCTCTGGCATCAGATGACATCTCTATACCTACCCATCCCTGCTTGGTCCAACAGTTACTTCTTACCCTTCCCCATTGTAAGCCCTGCCTTCCAAGCTGGTAGTTAGTCTCCTCCTCTCAAAACTAGGCTCCCTCCCGTCTGTAACATCATGTATTGTGATTCCTTTCTTCTGCAGTATTGTTCTCTCTCCCACTGGCATGGACAAGGTCTGTCTTTATTCTTCCTTCTTCTATAAGCACATAATTGTACATAATTAATACATTTAATAATTAACACATTAAATTAATACATTGATTATTAAATAATTAATAACTTATTAATTATTTAAATTATGCAAGGGCATGGATAGAGGAATTGAACCATTAGTTTAGCCACCCAAACCACTCATTCCCTGCTCATTGAAGAGATATTTTGAGAGTGCTTGGCTTGGTGCTTAGATGATACACAGTGTAGGTAATGAAAAGTTTTCTTGGCTTCATGGAATTTCCTGTGTCATGAATGAAAAAAGATAAACAATTTTTTTTACTTAAATATTATTCTTACAATGTGAAAAGAAAGGGAAAAGAAAAGTTTCTGTGATCACATGTAACACAGGATCTGGCATATACCCAAAGGACTTAAAATAAGCCTACTACGGTGACATAGCCACATCAATGATTATTGCAGCTCAATTCACAGTAGCCAAGCAAGAAAAATGTTACATATATGCACAATGGAATATTAGCCATAAAGAAGAATGAAATTATGGCATTTGCAGGTAAATGGATGGAACTAGAGACTATCATGCTAAGTGAAATAAGCCAATCCCTAAAAAACAAAGGCCAAATGTTCTCTCTGATATGTGGATGTTAACACACAATAGGGGAAGGAAGAATAGGAAGTTCACTGGATTAGACAAAGGGGAATGAAGTGAAGGGTGGGGGGATGGGTATAGAAAAGTTATGTCCCATTCATTCTACTATATTCATATATGAATACATGACCAGTGTAACCCCACATCATGTTCAACCACAAGAATGGGATCCTAATTAGAACATGTTATCCTCCATGTCTGTATAATTTGTCAAAATACACTCTACTGTCCTGTGTATCTAAAAAGAATAAATAAAAAAATATGGTTTCCAAGTCTCTCAAGGATAGAAATTGTCAAATAACACAGCGGGAGGTAAGACTGATATTGAAAAAAGTTTTGAACTGTGACACTTGGTATGATTAAGGTGTAAGTAGAATATATAAGGAGAGATTTTGGGTGATATCAGAGATCCAAGACTGCAGTTTATGTGAGATTATGCCATAGGAGTTGGTAGATCACACTTTGGGGGGGGGAGGGGCTTCAGGAATATGTGCAAAGTGGAGTACCCCAGCCCTAACTGTTGATGGAAAACATAGCATCCCAGAGAGGACAGGGCGGAAACACGGCATTCTTAGGATCGTAGGCCTTTCTTTCTCCTCTGTGCATAGGACCAAGAGAACTGTTCTCATTCCTGCCTTCAGAGCTCTGTTCTTCCTCTTTCGTTCTGGAGCTCCTACCTTTCAATCATGCCACTTCCTGTTTTTTCAATTACTGGACGTTTATTCATTTTCTAGTTTCTTTCCCACACTTGTCTGTATCTTAGGAAATCTGTATGTTAGGTACCTTTATCAAACTCTAACTAAGAGACGGGGGGGGTGGGGTGGGTGGGCACAATATGTTGCTTTGTAATAAATTTAGCAGCTTAAATAAAACAAAAGAGAAATATTATTTCACCATTTCTGAGGATTAAGAAGCTGGAAGCAGCTTAGCGGGATCTTTCTGCTTATGATCTCTCATGAGTTTGCAATCAAGCTGTCACCGGGGAGGCTGCAGGCCACTCAGGTTCAGTTGGAACTGAAGAATCGGCCTTCCAGCTCACTGCCATGGTTCTGAGCAGGCCTCAGTTCATTGAGAGCTAGTAGACTGAGGGCCTTGGTTCATTGCTCCTGTCAGCTTGATTCCCACATGGCAGGTGATAGGGGAAAGAGAGTGAGAGGTGCCACCATCTGTTGTAACCTAATCTCAAGAAATGACTTGCTTTCACTTGTTTTCCTAGGTCTTCTGTGCCTTAGTGATTCTCGTTGCTAACTTCCTCCCCCATTGCTTGAGTCTGATTTCCCCATCTAGCTTTTGCCTTCTTCTCTGTCATCTCCTTTTTCATGCAGGCTTCCTAAAAGAACACTATAATTGCTGTCTTGACACTCCTGCCTCTGGTCCTGTCCTCTCCCCTCCCTACAAGAGCTGACTGCCTCTCTTCATGGACCCTCCCCCAAGTCTTTTCTCTTAGGGGGGGTGACCTGTTGATGTGAAAGACTAATCAAATCTCTTTTCATCTGATTTGATTTCAAATGAGACTTTGAGTCTCCTGTTCTTCTCTATCTCTCATTTATCTCCTCCCTCAATTGCTAATAGGTCTGTATTTTCCCTTCTATTTCTCTGATACTACGAATTTCCCTCAGGTCAAATTCTCTTGCCAACTACTTAAATATAGGCATTTCAAAAGCTTTTGGGTTTTACTCTGTTTTTAACCATACTTGTTCCTGCCCTCTACCAAAAATAATTCTCCATGGCACTTCTAAAATCTGCCTCTACATACAAACACAACCGCCTCGTGCACACACAGTCTTCTGCCTGTATTCTTTATTTTTGGTTGGTGGAATCCAGGGACCCCAGTAAAACACTATACAATGTCAAATTTTCCCTGCCTTACTTTCCACATTCTATAAACCAGCTAGATAATATTTCGTCTCCCTTCACCTGCCAGACCCTTTCTCTCTGGCCCCATGGAGCTTGTTCTAGTTCAAGCCTTTATTGTTTTTCATGTGGTCTGTCATCCTCCTCTGATAACAGCATCCCAATCCTTGCTCTGGTTGCTTGTCATCCACCCTTGATGTAGCCACCAGCTATTAGTCTGGAGCACAATTCCACAGTTAAGTGCCCTGGTGACCCCCCCATTACTGACTCCACATAATCTTATCCAACCTGGATTTCCCCCTCACATATGAGGCATTTTACCACCTGGTCACTAGTGGGCTGCCCAGCATATGTTTTGCTTCCCTCACCTTTATACATAATGTCCCTGGAGTAGGAAAGTTCTTAACGTTCCTTTAGAAGGCCTCAGGGTTCTGTTCTCCCAGGCTTTGTGTCCTTGTTCTTTTCTTTTCCCTAAAATGCCAATTCGCATTCGGGTTGGGATGGGGAGCATAGGAGGATTAGAGGAACGCCAGAATCCCTAAAATGTCTTTTATTCTCCCTTTCATCTTCACACAACTTACAGAGCATTAAAAACACAGGTCCCTTGTCTCTGTTCTGAGTCCTCCTTCTTTACAACTCTGGCTTTCCAACCAGAATGGATAACTTCTTTTTCTTCACTTTCCCTCTTCTTATGTGGGTTTTTAAAAATTTGTTTGTTTGGTACTGGGGATTTAACCCAGGGGTGCTTTGCCATTGAGCTGCATCCCTAGTAGTTTTTATTGAGACAGGGTCTCACTATGTTGCTGAGGCTGGCCTCGAATTTGTAATCCTCCTGTCTCAGCTCCCAAGCTGCTGGGATTACAGGGGTGTACCACCACACTCATCCCTTTGTGTGGGTTTCTATTACTGCTCTTACCCTATTTTATTTTCTGGATCAACCTGTCTCCCTCAGGATAAAAAAGTGTGAGCTGTTTGTGGACAGGGACTTTCGCTCATTCATTCTTGTACCCTCCATCCTTAGCAGAATCCCTGGCATGTTGTTACCACTTAGCAACACACTTGTAATTGGACTGAGTTAATATGGCCTTAGGTGTAGTTTTGTAGGGAAAATCAAGTTTATTAGTGTCCTTGCTTCAACATTATAGTTTGGTTACTTAGTAGAATCTCGCTTAGACTATGTTAGGCAAAAGTTGGAAAAATAAAATGCCTGACAACTTAGATTATTAGAAACAAAGTTTTTCTGTAGTCAGTCTTAACATATTTATAGTGTACTTTAAAAATAGTCTTACTGGTCCTGCTTTGTATGCATTACTAAATTTCTAAAAGTTGATTATTTCAACATCAAATATTTCCCCATTAAAATGATATTTCATGTCGCACCTCAGATTTTTGAATCAGGACACAATCCACACAATAACTGAACAGGAAAAGTTTACCATATAAATAATGGGGAAAGGCAGAAAAAAAATAGGAAAACCTGACATAGGAGCAGAGCACCCCAGGAAACAAGAAACCTAGGTGAGGGTGCCACTTGCCTTTCCATACCCATTCCCAGGGCTGGAATCCAGACCTCACTGAAGATGGTGTGTCTTTCAGCTTGGCAGAAGATTTCCCTGAAATGCTGTACCATTGGTACTCAAGCAGCCTGCCCTCTAGGTTCTGGGGAGAAGTTGTACTCTGGGAGGTACTGCACTTCAGAGCTCAGTGGGGCATGGTACCTGGGATTCCACCCTGGGGGGCCCAGTAAACAGCTGCTCAGGGATTAGTGCAACCTACCAAGAAGAAGAGCCAAGAAGAGCACATTCTTCCAATGTGCTTTCCCTAGCACCCACTACTGAGATGGTGCTGGTTGGCACAGGCAGGGCAATGGGAAAATGGATTTGGAGTTCATAAAGAGCAAATAGGCAAGTGGCACAGCTCACCTCTTTCACTGCTAAGCTTCCATATGTTCAACTTCAGGAACAGTAACAGCAAAAGTTAAATATTCATATAGACTTATGTATGTAATTTAATGAGTAGATATAATTATTTTAAATTTATGAATATATCATTTATTTTTGCTGTCACTGCCCAACTAGAGTAGTAGTATTAGAGGAAGATGAGAAAGGAGATAGAGACATCCCTATGAATTCCAAAGTAGTTAATATCATTCTTAGATAAAACATATTGTTGACTATCTTAATTTCATTTTCCTTAACATGAAAATATTAAAAGCACTAGTCTCCTGTCACTTAAGAATTGTTTTGTCTTAGAGACAAAAAATATCACAGACTTTCCAACAATAAGTAATTCAGCCAGAGCTGGTAAAGAGGATGCACAGTGTGGGTGTGTCGCACATACCTGCCGAATGCGGAATTTATTATGACTGCAGTAAATGAGTCAACCGAAATAGATATGTGCCAGGAATCTTCTTGCCATTGAGTGAGGAGAGGAAACAAGGAGAACGACCTTCCAAGTGAAGAATGCAAGTACTGGGGGAAGGTTTGTGGTCAGGTGGCTGAGTGTGGAAGATGGTGTGACATGTGAGTCCTTCTTGACTGTGGAACACCTGTGCTCCTTGCTCACACACGGACAGGCATGGTGGGGTGGTGTAGGTGATGTAGTTATAGCCTATAACTTCAATGTTACATGGATTTTTTTTTCTGTAAACTTAGTAACTACAGATAACTTGTGGAGGCTCTTGTAACAGTCTTGTAGGCTCTTCTGGAAGAATCTTTTCTCATTGTAAAAAGAAGAAAGCAAGAGTAAAGATAGTGTCATATGACCCATATAGGATTCCTAGGAATATAAATGACAAAATAAGCATTTAATGAAACTGTACTACTACTTAGATTCCTAACTTAGAAGAAAAGAGAGATTTAAGGCCAGGTCTTGTGTCTCTTCTGACATATCAAAAATATCACCTTATTATTGATTATTACCCATTTTTTTTTCCTACCTGTTTCATGAGTCAGTCAGTTTCTCTCTCTCTTTTCTCTCTCTCTCTCTCTCTCTCTCTCTCTCTCTCTCTCTATTATCCATTGCATTTGTTTAATTTCTTAGCTGGTATTAATGGGTAATTAGACTACCAATTTCTTAACTGATATTAAAGGACAATTAGAAGTATTGTAAAGATTTTTGTTTTTCTAGCATCCATTCTTCCTGGTTAAGTGTGAGAAGTTGGGGAAGGGAGTTCATGAAATCTGAGATTGGGGCAAATGTCCCTAATCTCTTGGCTGTGGAGCAATTTAAATTAGCAATTATGTGTGATGGTTATTCACTTGCAACTAGATTTATATAATAATGTTCTTCAAATTCTCCCTCAAATGATAGGTGACCCTCTTGTGCAGAAAAATTTGCCAGAAATTTCAAATAAAGTAGATAAGTTGGGCTCATATCTCCAATTACTTTCTTTTATTTATTTATTTATTTATTTTTTTGTTGGGGCGGGGTGTTCCAGGAATTGAACTCAGGGGCACTTGACCAGTGAGCTACATCCCCAGCCCTATTTTGTATTTTATTTAGAGACAGGGTCTCACTGAGTTCCTTAGTGCCTCACTTTTGCTGAGGCTGGCTTTGAACTCATGATCCTCCTGCTTCCGCCTTCCTAGCCGCTGGGATTACAGGTGTGCCACCATGCTCAGCCTCCAGTTACTTTTTTAATCATAGTGTTGTTGTTGTTGTTTAGTAAAAATGAGTTTATTTCTCCCCGTTTTGGAGGATGGGGAGTTCAAGATCAAAACACAGGCAGATTCTGTATCTGGTGAGGGCCCCCTTCCTGATTTGCAGTTAGAATCCTTCAGCTGTGTTCTCACGTGGTGGAAGGGATGGGGAAACTCTCTGGGATCTCTTTACAAGAGCACTGATCGCATGCATGAGCTCTCCACCCTCTAGGATTCTGTTGCAGAGGTGCCCATGACCTTGTGTTGGGGGACTTGTGGGTAAGATAGGATTGTCTCATAGGTTTGTCAGCACTATATCTTGCCCATTTTGAGCATTCCAACATTTGAGGGAATTTGGGGGCCTCTGTTTTGTAATGAGTTATTATATATTATAAAACACTTTGAATAATTGTAAACTATTTAGTGTCAGTAACCCTAGCTGGATTGTTGAAAGCAAGTGGCATTAGTGTGCATGCCTCATTAAAAATGGGTTTGGTTTTGTTTTTCAGGTTTTTCTAAAGAGTGACCGAGTGGCCAGAATGGTTCAGAGTGGAGGGTGTTCTGCTAATGACTTCAGAGAGGTGTTTAAGAAAAACATAGAAAAACGTGTGCGCAGTTTACCAGAAATAGATGGTTTGAGCAAAGAGACGGTGTTGAGCTCCTGGATAGCCAAATATGATGCCATCTACAGGGGAGAAGAGGACTCCTGCAAACAGCCAAACCGAATGACCCTCAGCACCGTATCTGAGCTCATTCTGAGCAAGGAACAACTCTATGAAATGTTCCAGCAGATTCTAGGTATTAAAAAGCTAGAACACCAGCTCCTTTATAATGCTTGTCAGGTAAGTGCACTAAGGTATTTCCCATTTCCTCTTACTCAGAGGATGAACATTGGGTGTTTATAGCCTATGGAGATGCTCTGCACTCTCTATAGACATTTTGCTTGAAAAGTAGAATGAAATTGAATTTTAATAAATCAAATAGTGACATTCAAAAACAGTATTTAATGGAGAAGAACAGCAATGTCTTTATCCTGTGAATGATTATTCCCTTTGTCCTATTTTATAACATCAGATTTGTGCCTATTGGGTATACGTGGCATACCCTGAATAGTAAAGTGAGAATCATCTGTTGCCTGAAGAACCTTGGCAGTTCATAATAAGTAGGTTTTCGTCAGAGAAAAATATTTTTTATAAAGATACAATGTTCATGTTCTGATTTTTACAAAAGTAATTGAAATTTCATTTTTTAAACACAGCCAGATACAAATGAATTGAGGATGATTGTTCAACTATGTAATTTAAAGAGATGACAGAGTTAATAATATATTTTCTCTTAAGTTGTTATTCTAGTCATGCATTTGAAAAATTGAATAAAACCTCATGTTCTGCGTTTTTCATTTTTAGATCCTATGTTTTGTCTAATAATGCATCCCTCCTCTATTTGCATTTTTTTTTGCTTATTTTGGATATTTAAATCATTTAACTCTGCCTTAATGTGCAATTTAAATTGACAAAATTCTATCATTTTAAAATGCATCTGTTCATTAAGAGTTACACTTCTATAATGTACATGTTTATTTTTAATCTTGTGTAGATCTATCTGCATTCTTTCCATATCCCTTACTTTGCATCCCTAATTTGTGGATAATTTCAGATGACTAAATTAACAGAGTTAATTAGTAGTAAATCAGGGTAGCTCAACCCTGGGAACAATTTATGCATTCACCATATTGTTTCCACTATGTCATTAAGCCTGGTGGGGCTTGGTAATAATTAAGCATGACTATAAAGCTAACCTCCTCTATTTTAAAAGATAAATACAACTAGGACTTTGCATTTTTTAGCTCACTTGTACAGTTTAATGTTGATGAATGTAATAGTATGAAAGTTCAGTAGATATTTATTGAGAATGTATTCAAGTCAAATATCTCACTAGGTATTAGGGAAACCAAGCTAAGCAAAATTTGTTCTCCCTATTCCAAAGTCTAATAGAGTACCCAGGCCTCTAAATGAATTAGTATACATTAGAATTCATATTGGCTGTTATAAGGTTATAACATATATTCCTGGGTACCTTTGGATTTATGTTTAATAACTCAAAATGCTTTTTAATTAGTCCTTTGCCTACCTTTAAGATCCCTGCTGCAGCTGAGGTCTTGTCCCACCTAATATCTGTCTTCTGTGGTTTGCAACATACAACACTTCTAATTCAAATCACCACTTACAGTAGTGGGTTTGTTTATTTTTCCTTTCAGTTCCATTAGTGTTTAACCTCACTTATTGATACTGCGCTAGGTATACACATTTTTTTTTTTTTAGGATTGTTTGAAGTTCTTGTAGAGTTGACTTCATTATCAGGATATAATATTCCTCTTTATCCTTGACAATCTTTCCTCTAAAGTTCACTTTGTCTTTAACTGGTAGAATTACTACAGCATTCTTTTGATTTTTACATGATGTAACTTTTCTAAATCAGTTTACTTTTGAATTGCATTTCTATTTTTTAAAGTGGGATTCTTGAAGATAGTATATGATAGAGTCTCCAGGGTTTTGTTTTATTTTTTGTCCACTCTGATGTTTTTTGTACTTTAATGGGCATGTTCACACCATTCATATTTAAAGTAATTTTGTGTGCAATCAGATTAAATCCTCCAATCTTTATTGCCACTTTCCTACAATTGCTCTTTGTTGTCTCTTCCTTTTACCTGTCTTCTCTGATTTTGAGTGAATGATTTTTATGATTTCATTTTATACCTTCTTTGGGTGTCACACTTGGGCTTGTTTGCTTTTTTAATTTAAGGCCTGACCTTGGTTTAAAATGCACATTTTATTTTTTTATGTATTTTATTTATTTATTTTTTACAATGCACATTTTAAAACAATCAAACTCCACCTTCAAATAGCACTAGCAGGCTTTAAATGTAGCATAGCTACCCCATAACCGACTGTTGCTAGCTCCTTCCTCCATCTCTCTGGCATTGTTGTTATTCATTTCAGTTATAGTAAGCTACATATATGAATATTGTTGGCTTAGACAGTTGTCTTTTAGATCAATTAAGAATAAGAAAACATAAGATTATCTCTTTCTTCAATCATTCCTTCTCTGATATTCTTTTCTTTCTGTAGATACAATTTTTTTTAACCTATGTCATTTCCCTTATCCATGCATTACTTTTTTTTTTTTTTTTTTTTTTTTTTTTTTTTTTTAACATTTCTATGAGGGCTGGACCACTGGGGATGTATTCCTTCAGTTTTTGTTTATCAGAAAATGTCTTTGTTTCTCCTTTACATTTAAGGATAATTTTACTGGTTATAGAAATATTGGCTAGCTTTTCTTTCTTTTTACACACTGAAAATCTTAGTACACTCTCTTCTTGTTTGCATAGATTTTGATGAGAAGTCTAGGGGTAGTTTTCATTCTTGAACCTCTGTAGGAAAGGTGCTCCCCCACCCCCACCCTGTGCTTTCCTTCAAGATTTTACCTTCCTCTTAGCTTTCTGTAGTTTGAATGGTTTGGGATTTTGTTGGTGTTGGTGGTTTATTATTTTTCAGTCTTAGTTGGACTTTTCTGAGCTCCTGTATCTATGTATCAGTATCTATCATCAATTTTGGAAACTTCTCTGATACTATTTTCAGTATTCCTTCTGCCCCACCTTCTCTTTTCTTTATAGTATTCTAATTATGTTTGGGTTAACACCTTTAGTATTGCCCTACAGTTCTGAGTTCTGGGATGTGTGATTATGGTACCTTCCTTCCTCCCTTCCTCCTTCCTCCCTCCCTCCTTCCTTTCCCCCTCCCTCCTTCCTTCCTTCCTTCCAATAGTATTTCAGATTGGGAAGTTTTCTTTTGACCGTCTTCAAGTACACTGATTCTCTGATCAGCAGCACCAAGTCTATTAAAGAGATCATCAAAGATGTTATTCATTTGTTAGAATGATTTTTATTCCTAGCATTTCCTTTTGATTCTTCCTTGGAGGTTCAATTCCTACTTTATTATTCATCTGTTCTTTCTTGCTTCCAACTTTTTCCATTGAGGCTGCTTGCTTGGTTGTAGCATTCTCAGCCTGTTTTCTTGAAGTTCTGGTATGGAATTCACTGTGAGTTCCTGTGGTTTTGGTTTTTTCAGTAGCTGAGACAGACTGCAGTAGTATAGTTTTATTTTCTCAGTGTTTCCTCTGGCAGAATCTTTTCCTCTTTGTTAGGGAGAAGGATCTGAAAGATTTAACAAAGGCTTTTCTTTTCCTCTTCCTGCCATGATCATGTGGGTCTCTTTTTTAGATCCTCACTGTGAGAATTTGAATGGCCTATGGGAACGAAAATCCACTTGAATGTGTGTCCCCCATGACTGGGACCTTGGAGTTTCTCATTTTCTGTACTTGGCTTATAAGAATTTGTGAAAATCATTAGGTAAGCAGGGCTTCCTCCACTTATGGCATGCAGCAACTTCTGTGTCTTTCTGGATTTGCCTGTGTTTCTAGATTTGGGGTTAACGGTTTGCCCTGCATCATCAGTTTTCTGATAAGTCTAAGAAAAGTAATTGGCTTCCAGCTTGTCCAGCATTTTATTATGAGGAGAAGAGTGATGACTTCTGAGATCATTATATGTCTTAGCTGAAACTGGAATTTCTTTTAATCCTGAGATTTGAAAGAAAAACTTTAGAATTATTTTTAGATAAATTTTAAACCCCCAAATGACAAAGTATTCCTATAAAGAAGGAGAGAGCTTTCCCTGGAATTACAGTGATCTTACAGACATTCTGAAAATAACAAGTGAGATTTTAATTTTTTCCAAAAGGGCGTATATAGATATCTGGTTATATTTGTTCTTTTCTTCTAACAAAGGTTAAGCAAAAAGGTAAGGAGAGGTGATAAAAATCACATAAAATAGCCTACCCTCTAATAGAAAAGGAATAAGTTGGGAAGAGAAATAGCAGGGATTAAGAAGCAGAGAGAGAATCTACACCTGGCAGAGCTGCTAGAGCCCAGCTCCAGGGTTATGTCCCAGAGATTTACTTCACCTTCCCTGATGTGTCAGGAAAGGTTCTGAGACTCCTATTATTTATAGTAGTCTTCTTTCTGTAATTGTGTGCCTGTGCCTGGTCACTTGTTCTTGCCAGCAGTTATCCCCTAGAAAGTCTCGAGGATGTGTTCCTTGCTTCAGGTCAGAAGCTCAGGATGGAGAGCTGCCCTGGGGAAATATGCAGGACTAGAACAGCCATGCAACCCCTGGGAGCTGGAGAGAAGGGACATGAATGAGGAGGGAGCTGTGCCAGGGCGGCCATGTGACACAGTGATGTCATTTGGTGGTTTTCCTTGTCCCACAGCTGTAAATTTAGCATCTGGGATGGAAAAACAGGAAGCTGCCTTCTGAAAGAACCTATGTGTTGTCATGGTTTAGACATGGTGTCCCCTAAAAGCTCACATGTGAGACAGTGCAAGAAGGTTTGAAGGAGAAAGGATTGGGTTATAACCTAACCTAATCTGGGAATTAATCCCTGATGGGATTAACTGAGTGGTAACTGGAGTCAGTTTGGGGGCGTGGCTGGAGGAAGTGGTTCATTGGGGCATGGCTATGGGGTATGTATTTTGTATCTGGAGAGTAGAGTCTCTCTCTCTGTTTCTCTCTCTTCCCCCCTTCCCCTCCTCCCACTTTCCTTATAATCATGTGAGCTGCTTCCCTCTGCCACACTTTTCCACCACGATTTCCTATCTCATCTCGAGCCCGGAGGAATGGAACCAGCCTGTTATGGACTGATACCTCTGAAACCATGAGCCCCTAAATAAACCTTTCTTCCTCAATAGTTGTTCTGGTGGGGTCCTTTAGTCACAGCAGCAGAATAGCTGACTAAAACAAGTGTTTAAGAGCCAGTAGCTTCTTAATGATCAAAATTAAGACATAAAGGAAACTCTTAAAACACTAAGTTAAAAGATAGCACATACCACAATTAAGATATGAAAATCAGAGATCCTCAAGAGAAAAATATTTACCTGTTACCAGAAAAACATAAAATTGATTAAAAAAATGAGAATAACCCATGCATGTCATAAATTAGATATCATGCTTTTAAAACTATCTTGTATTTTGGAATCTTTGGTATAAGAATAATGTGCACATTCATAGGACAAGTTGTTAGGAGAAATGGAAAAGAAGAACCAAGGGACAATTTAAAGTGTGCAGCACAGCAATATAAGAATCTGAAATGATTAGCCATGATTTAATCATATCATAATAGTACAAATGCAATGAATAGAAGAATAATCTGTTAGTGAAAAGTCTATTTTCAGAATAATTTTAATAAAATGCAGAGAATTTCAAGTAAATATAGCTAGCTATTTTTGGAGGAACAGTGTTAGGTGATATTGAAGCTGTGTATCTCATAGACAAATAATAATTTTATTTCATATTTTCAATGAAAATTTTGTTACTTCTAGGTGGTACCAGTTAATTAGCTGCTTTTTCTTAAACGGCAATTAAATGTGTTTATTAAAGATTATTTTAAAATATGACATAAGGTAATACAGCATGTTTAAATTAATTAGTGAATTCATTATCCATAATCATGCAGCTAATACAGATCAGATGCTCCATGTATTTTGTTAGATGATAGAAATGTAGAGATAGATAAGGGCTAAGTATTTGCTTGGTTC
This sequence comes from Tamias sibiricus, assembly GCA_025594165.1. NCBI lineage: Eukaryota > Metazoa > Chordata > Mammalia > Rodentia > Sciuridae > Tamias > Tamias sibiricus. Next base: position 120,984,656 of record CM046664.1, on the reverse strand, counting down.
ATTTTTTAAGAGATTACAGTGTCATAAATGCCACAGTAGTGTGGCAAATCCCTGACTCTGCCTTTTGAGGCTGGGAAAAGCAATATAATCTTTGAGTGTGTCATGAAGAAATTCACCAAAATGAGAATTTTGCTCATTTGGTAATATTTTCTAGACAGAGGTACCAACATATGCAGACTAGAAACAGCATGGTTTTGGGGGAACCTAAAGACTTTGTTGCTACTAGACTATAGGGAAGAGGTAGACTGTGGTTTGAGATGACTTTCACAGAGGTAGCCTAGGGTCTTGTAAACTGTAAAAGAGATGTACAATCCGAAATGACCAGAGCCTGAAGATTACATAGTACCATAGAGACTCCTGTAATTCTCCTTTTACTTCTATATTTAGATTTTAAGAGGATTAGCTAACTCTATTTTACAGTTATCTAGATCCTGATCTTTTCTGCCAAAAGCCACCTTCATCAATGTTTTATAATCTCATTCCATTAACTGAAGAAAGTGACTCACCCAGATTTACTCAAACATAGAAGCAAAGTCAATTGAGCTCTTGCTCTCTCAACATACTCCCACCCCAAATTCCTTATGATCTGAAGACCACAGAAGTGCTATATAGTATCACAGAATTGTTACTATGTTTGTAAGGGATAATCAGTACTATTTGTGAATGGTTACAATGTAATATTCTATTTTGAGATTCCATTTCCCTAGATGTTTTAGCTTTGAAGATGAAGGTTGGAGATGAATTGGGATTTCAGTTGGCTGTGGGTCCAGGAGTTTAGATAAATCAATGAGCAGGCAGTTGCTATGTTTCTCATCCTTCTTACCTGGAAGCTCAGGCAGGAACTGTGCATTAAACCTTAATGAAAACCTCCATTCAAGATCCATAGAAGAAAAATAGCAATGGGGAGAAACAGGACTCTTCTAAGGAGACTGGGTCAACCTTCCACCCACCACACTCTCAGTTTTTCATCTAATATCATGTCATCGGTAATATGTTTTGTTTAACATAGTTTGCTTTTTTCAACAAAAATAAAAGCATATTCTACAGAATTATATATGATAACTTTTAAAATGACTTTCAAAAATAGATAAATGTGTAAATGAAAGGGAGGTGGTATTGGTTTTCACATATATGTGATTAAAATCTCAAAATTCTTAAGAGAATATCCAAGTGAATGTTATTAAATGGCAGGTTTTGTGTTTTGAGATATAGCAAAAGAGGAACTTAAGACCTTAGAAAGACTAATTATTTTTGATTTTTGAAATTCTAAGATTGATAGCAGGAATGGCCATAATATTTATATCTGTGTTTACTTTTTAAATAAAAAATGTATTGTAATATAAATTTGATGAATTTTATTTCAGTTCAACGAATTAGAGTCTCTGGTTAATTATAACAGAGTAACTTTTCTCTCTAAAAATTAGATTTTTAAAATTGTCAATATAATGTTAATGTATTCTTAACAAATCAAATTATCTTTTATTGGTGTTTCTTCACTTGACTATGCTATTTTGTTGCTTAATTTGGCCTACATGAGGAGGCACTACAGAATATTCCTAAATAATATTTCTCCTAACCCTTTCATTGAATTTGTTTTTTCTCTCTCCAATATTTCACCAGATGTGAATATAAAATACCTTCAGATAAATCTTGCTTTATTTTTAGACCATTTTATTTATCTAGATCTAGTCTGTGAAAATTAGAATGTTATTCCAACTTTCCCATCTTTTTAAATTGAGAGAATACAGGTCTAAAAATAAAATGAGTAGGTAAAGTACAAAGTGTCTTCACGAATCTGGTATAAAGGTGTTCAGATGAATAAGACTTCAGTCATTGTACAGTTGTTCTTAGAGGGGTTGGTTCTGGAAACCACATCAGATACCAAAATCTAAACATGCTTTATAACGGATTATGCTAGGAAAGAAATATTTTTTGCTAATCTACTTCATGGCCTATTCTCAACTATGTATGAATAAAAAAGGATGATGTGAGTGTAATGTTTCAAGTATAATAAGCTATTACATCTTTATTTCCTATGGTTTGTTGTTGTTTTAATCAGATTTTTTTGTCCATGTGACCAAAAGATTTGACAAAACAATTTTAGAGGATGAAAAGTTTCTTTGGGGCTCATGGATAGCCTACTTCATTGCTCTGGGCCCAGAACATCAAGGTGGAAGGATGATGTGGAGGCAGAAAATAGCTCAGGACATGATGATCAGGAAGCTCACCTGGGCAGAAATATAAACCCAAAGGACCCCAGGACCCACCTCCTCCAGTCACACTCTACCTACCTACAGTTACCATTCAGTTCATCCCTATCAGTGGATTAATGCATTGATAAGGTTAAGGTTCTCATAAGGCAATCATTTCTAAATTTTGATTACCTCACACATGAACTTTTGGGGGACACCTCATATCTAAATCATAATCAGTTGTTAATGAAAACATTCTATCAAAAGTAAAATGACACATATGTGTGTTAGATTTATTAAAGATTTGGTTTCTTCCCCTCAAGACATTTATGTGCAGTCAACAGACATATATTAACCAAAATGCAGTTGATTAATGTACTAAGGGAGGCATGTATGTGTCTAGCACAATATGAGCACCTGGATGGCAGTATTTTGTCATTGGACAGTACACATGGATTTCTCTAGTGTTTCTCAACCCTGCATATATGTGAGAATGAATCAAGGAGCTTTAATACCACTGGATGACTAGGCCCCACATCAGACTAAGTGAAAACATTTTTCGATGGTGGGACTGAGGGTCTGTTGACTAAAACCTTCCTCAGTGGTGCTGATGCACTGTGAGGGTCAGTGCCCTGATGTTCCATGTGAGGATTTCATCCCATGACTACATCAAACTGCAGGAGATGCTGGAAACATTCCAGGAGGAGAAGGTTATTTTGGCAGTGTGGAAAACCTCTTTTCTAGTGAAGCTTTAATCAAAGTTTAATGAAAGTTTTTAAATTGTGGTAATTTCTGAGTTTGGAAGATCAATGAAAATTTAACAGATGGAAAAATAAGATTGACAAAGACACAAGGAGAGTGAATGGCTTGGACTCTGTTAGGGAGTATGTTGTGTGTGCTGCTAGAGTAGTGGGAAATGAGGCTCAAGAATTAGGAAAGTACATGGGTATTGAAGGCCTTTCATGGAAGATGAGAGAGCTTGGGATTTATCTCGTTTTAGGGAACACTATTGAGGTCACAGCAAAGGCATGGCAGGCACAATGGGGATTCTGAGAAGATCTTTCTCTGGTCTAAGGAAGGGCTCCACACCTTGCCCGTCTCCCCTTGTAGTCATGGGCCAGTGTTATGTTTCTTTAAGCAAAGAGACCAGGATCAGGGTTACATGATCCAACTATATGTTCCTCCTTCAAGTAATCTTTGCAGGCTCTACATTGTTCAGCTCTAGATCTTTCAATTTTGTACCTCTTTTTATTTCTGTCTTACCTATGAGGTTCTTGGGTCTCTGGATGACTCCTCAGAGTCTGTTCTCCCATTCTCTTGGTTCCATGCCCTGTATTGTGCTTCAGAATTCCATTCTGCTCCCACACTTTGGGACTTGGGCATGGGGCAAAACACTGGATACCTGCTCTCTGTGGAAGGGACAAGATGAAAGTCTGGTAGTTGTCGCTGGACCTGGAGATGGTCCCTGTGATTTGATGGAGACTGTATGTTAACCATGATGTGATGGGACACCTCCAGGTGTTCTTGAACACACTGCTTACTCTGGTCAGGCTGTGTTTCTGGCCCTCATTATACAGTTTTCCTTTTTGTCAAGAAACAATAATTTCTCAATGGAGTGATGTGGATCAAGAATTTTTTTTTGTATATGCTGAATTCAAAATATTAAATGCCCATGTTGGTTAAAACAAGTGATGATTAGATATAGAAGTCTGGAATTTTAATGAGAAATAAGGGCTGGAGATATAGATTTGGGAATCATTTGGAAAGTATTTTAAGCCATATATTAAAATCCTTTATGCTTTAGATGCAAAAAAAAAGTTTCTATTTTTCTTAATCATTTTAGATAGAAGAGAGCAAACTGATCATTATCTTAGTAAGATCTTATTTATATAGTGGTTGGGATTCTTTCTAGCTATTATCTATAAAGTGGTAGAAAGGCCTCTATTACTGTTGAACATTCAAAACCATGTAATTTTCTATGTGTGAATGTCTTCATGAATCTCATATGAAGGTCTTCAGATGAACAATGCTTACAGCTCAGTCTATAAATCATTATCAAAGTTGTTTTTCGTTTTTTTTTTTTTTTTTTTTTTTTTTAACTCATCATCATACAATCATCCCTGAGGGATTCTAGGAATCTGTTCTGATACCAAAATCTGCAGAAGCTCAGGTGTCTTATATAAAATGGTATAATATTTGCATATAACCTAAACATAATCTCTCATATACTTTGGATCATCACTAGATTATTTATAATACATAATAGAATACAAATGTACATAAATAGTTATTAGAGTTGTTATACTGTATTGTTTAAGAAATAATTACAAAAACAAATTCCATACATGTTCAACACATTTCAATATTTTTCATATATTTTAAATTTATAATCGGCATCAATTTGTATATTCAACCAAACTGGTAGATAGGAAGGGCCATCTGTATACAGGGTCCGAGAGTAATGGGATTTTAAAACACATAGATTTGTTTCCCTGTCCAGTTTGAGAAATTAGATGGATTTGGAATTGTTGTGCTGTTAGATCCACTGAAAAATACTGCAGTAATAAAAAACCAAATTCATTATGCTTATTTTGAGCATCCTCCCCTTCCCCTTTTGAGGAAGATTAGCTCCTCATTCCACTCTCTGTTGCTTAAGCCCATGGTGAACTGATGAATGTGAAATTTCTCAAACTCAATAGATTAAATGTCATTTTAATTTTCTCTTCCATAATGTGGAGGCTCCACTGTTAACATCATATTCATCCATTTGACTCATAATCATGCGCACTTTCCTTTCTGTGGACTTCCCACCACGAGCAGTTGCCTGACACTGCCTCTTTCTCTATACTAGTGTCTTATGGACTGCTCTTGTCTTCTTTACACAGCAGTCCCCATAGCTGGAGACTTCATTACCTCTCACGTGAATCATGGCAGTAACCTCTTACCTGCCTCTTCCTTTTAGTTCTTTATTTGTTGCCTGATTAACATTATTGAAGTACCATTTTGATCTGATTATGACACTACTTGTCATGACCTTCTTCATGAATAGAGGAAGACAAATGGCTCTCCTTGGTCAACAGTGAATTTCACTCCCCTTGGCTAAATTTTCAGCAGCCTTGACATTCAGTCTGGTCCCTACTGGCTTTTCTAATATTCTTTCTCCTGTAACAATTCTTTATACACTGCATGCTTTAGGTAAACCAAGTTGCTCTGTGTTTCTTAGCCACATCTTGTATTTTCTTGAATTTTAATGTTAACTAATATTATTCTCTCTGCTTGGAATTTCTACCTTTCCATTCTTCAACACCCAAGAGAAATTTCAGTTTCGCCACAAAGCCTTCCTTCTGCCTGTGTGCATTTGTGTAAATATTGTGAGGGGGAAAATAATCCATGAGGAACTATAATTGCCCATCATAACCTATAGTCAGTCATATTCTACTTTGTGTTGTAGATATTTATATGTGTTTCTATTACCATATTTGAGTAACTTGAGCATAGGATAAGAATTCAATTAATTTTTGAATCCTTAATTGTATAGTAATATTTAAGGTGTTTCCTATTGTATGCACTCCTATATAGAGAGCAGCCAAAAGAACAATAACTGTCTGTGACATATAGCTAAGGGGTTCATGTTGAACCCTGGAGTCAAACTGCAGGATTCACACCTCAATGGTATTATTTCTCAAATGTGTGATTGTGGGAAAGTTGCTTAAATCTGTGCTTTAGATTTTGTGTCACTAAAATAAGACAAAGATTAGACTTTTTCAGAATTCCTCTAAAGCTTCAGAGAGAAAATGTTTATGAAAAGCCAGAAAAGTTTCTGATACATCACAAGTGCTGGATAAGTTTAACCCTTTTTTAATCATGATGAACTAGAGTTCTAATTTGTTCTGGGAAAGTGAGACTGCCTGTGTTATTATTTAGTGGTAAAATCTTTTTTATTCCAGTGTTATTTCATTATTAATGTGAATGTAGACTCAACTATTTTATTCAGGTAAATATAGTTAGTAAGTAGTTGCTTTAAAATATTAGCTCATTATGGTTGTCCGAAAGATTAAATATTAACACCAAATGAAATGCTAGAGAATATTTCATACTGTGCAAAAATTTGCCAAGCCATAGCTACCATTTGAAGGGTGTGTATGTATAGATATGGATATGCATACATATCTATATGTATACCTAGAGAATAATGTGCATATTCTCCAGGTTAAAAGAAGTCCCATGGTTTTATGTTTGAGGTTAAATTTCTTATGTTCTTGCCTTTGAACACTTTGATCCATTATTTAATATAGTTTAGTTCAGTTCACATAGGGTAATTTTATATCTAATTAACTCATTCATCTTTTCTCTGTTTTAAGTATTCAGAGGAAATTGTGGTTTGGGAAATGAATTTTTAAGACTCTTAGAACTGTTCTACCAGAATCCATGGTGGAACTGCTATTTCTGAGTCAGATTTTTATGCATAATTTAGAAGGTAGATATAAGCGAATGCTTTAAAGGGTTTGCATCTAGCAGATAGAATGCTACCTGATTTTTTTTCATACATAACATCATACAGGGAAATGTGTTACTCTCAAGAGTCTGAGGATAGCTTTATTTCCTTTTTAACTTCATGGAAAAACAACAGAAGTTATTTTGTAGTTGTTAGCTAATTCTCAATGATCAAAAAAAAAGGTAAGCAGTTTTTGTTTTTGTTCTTGAGGGGCATTGCCTTATGGGAAATGAATCAACACAGGGGTTAGCATCCAAGCATCTTCCTAATACACACATAGAATTATTCTTTGTATTTGCAATAAAGTTGAGACTGTTTTTTTTTTGTTGTTGTTGTTGTTTGTTTTTAATTTCAACATTTGAGGTGACTTTGTTTTATTCCTGTTATTAGGATTAGGTAAGGTTAAAAAAAATTGATGATATTGCACATTGCAGTTTGAGGAAGAGGTCATATATATACACATATGCAAGAAGTTCAACAGCAAGACAACTTTGAATGCTTTGTCACCAGATTGCCCCTCCTTTATTACTAAATAATTGGTTTTGGTAGTTTCCTCCCAGGTAGTTTCCTGGGAGATTGATCTGGACAGTGAAGGTAGTGAAGAAGAGTATCCCATGCAGGAAAAACACAAGGAAAATGTATGATTTGGAAAATGGAACTTGTTGAATAAACAATGAGTGAATCAAATTTGTGTATAGTAAGATGCAGTTACCCAAGAGGTTAGAAAAGTGGATTCCTACAAAACATGACAGGGGCCTGAATACTAGGCTGCGGTGTTGGGCATCATACTCTCTTGTTTGTATCCATTTATTCTGATTCATTTACTCCTTCCTTTTCTCTCCTTTCCCTCCCACCACTGAGATTCTAGTCTGATCAAGAGTACTGAGGATCATATGTAGAAATAGGGGAATGGTGTTGGGGTGTGGGTAGTGAGGATCAGATCAGTTTTAGTTTGAGGTCACTCTGAGAGACCTTTGAGGCAAGACCTTGCCTTCAGCTGGAAGTGCAGAGCTGGAACTTGGGCGATGAGCCAGAGCTGTGTGCTGACTTAAGACACTGCATTGATAAATGACTGCAGAAGACCCCAGCATAGCCCCCATTCTCTTGAGGAAAGCAGCAGGAACAAGCAGAGTCTGCTGGGTAGTGTTCTATCTTTTTGGTAAATAATTTGTAATTCAAGTGATGATGGGAAATTAGCAGACTTATTCATGGGGTAAATTAATGTGCTAATAATAAAGCTTTTGATTAGTATTTTGAGGCCACATTACACGGTATTGTCAAAGACTGGACTGTAGTAAACTATATGGTAAATAGTAAGGTGGATATTCTTTGGGGATGACAGTTGGGTTTGTGCCAATTCTTTCTTGTGATGTGTTACCTTTGAATCATCAGATTTATAGATAATATTAACAAAATGGACCAGCTAGGAATTAATCTCAAGGAAATCACAAAATTTAAATAACAGTGTAAACCCAAGTCTACTTGCAGTTTTTTATGTTAATGGGTAAAGATAAATATTATCAGAAAATGGCAAAATGCAATTCATTCAAAAACTTATAATTGGAGTGGGAATTGATTTTCTTTTCAGCAAAGGAGAAAGAACGGCACTATTGACTAGGGTTAGCATATACAAAAGCATCATCATAGAAAAACAGAGCTAGGAATCCCCCTTTATAGTGGGGATTTATGTAAGGACAATTATTCTGGTTCTAAAAAAAAAAAAAAGACTGACTACAAAAGGAAATGATTCTAAACAGCACTCTAAAAGCCTTTTTAAAAATCTGTTTTTCTTTAATATATGAGCAAATTTAATGAATTCAAGGGTTAAATATTGCTAATTTGAGAACTTTATAAAGGTGAAATCACAAGTTATAAAAAAATCGCTTCAGTGAAACTTAGTAATTTTTACGTTGTATTATTAAGATTTTCTTAACTATAAGATAATGGGCCATGGCATAGGCTTCTGGCTCTGCCCAGGACCTCTGCAGTAGGAGGTCTGCTGATCTCCAAGACTGTCCCCTTTCCCAGTGCTGCTCACATAGAACAGGAGAGAAATTGGGCAGGGTGAAACTAGCTTGTGAGATTCCCAAGTCAAGAGACTCCATTTTTAATATATCTGCCTTTGCAAATCCATCCTTATATCACTAGCAAAGCAAAATATCTTTTTCTTTGCTGAATTCCCACAATACTTGGTCAGTAGTTTTCCTGTGGCAATTTTATCAGTTGTGTTGTTTTGTGTATTATTATTACTATCTCTTAAAAAGTAAATTCCTGGGAGGGCTACAACTTTTTTGCTACTGAAGAATCTATAACAGGCATGCCTTCACATAAGTACAGAAAAATGTAAGTAATCTGAATAAAGTGATAAAGACCGTTCAGGTCTCATGGGTGAGAGCCTGTGTCTTGCTGTTAGAAAGACAGGATTGAGGTTGATGACAGGGGTGGGGAGGCCATTTTCCATGGGTTAATTTCCAGAAGCCACACAGTCTTTCAGAGTGAGAGAATAGAAGCTTCTATACACAGAAGATTCTTCCAGAGTAATGTTTCTTTATTTCTTTTGCATTAACTACACCTTTGAGAATTGCCAGTAATAAGCTGTAAAATTCAATCAATTCTATGAGGGGAAACAACTAAATGCTTATCTCTACAAAATCATGCTTACCACTTTAACAGAAACATAGATTCCTAAAGTTCCAAGTTGAGAATTCCCTAGCCTGAAGAATTCTGAATGTGGAAGTAGTTACCCCTGCATAATAAGTGGGAAGAAAATAAAAGTACATTTTTTTGTACTAAACATTTGTCAAGTTGGTGAAATATTTTGATAATTAAAGTGGTAAAATGCTCTGTATAGTAGAAACTAGAGGCATTGTAGGGATTAAATATACTTTTGGGCATCTGTTATAGTCAAGGTTGAATGACCCTCTTTTTAAAAGACCTGTAAGATTTCCTGTGCCAGGAAAAGACATCTGTGAGGTAAGTGATCTATTGTCACATAAAATATTGAAATCGGGAATTAAAAGCAAATGAGGTAAAATCATGAAGGGCCTTGGTGGAATGATGACTTGCCATGACCCACACTGCAGACAGGAGAGCCCAGATGTCCTGCTGCATTTGCCTTCCAGCCCAAACCCAGAACTAGGGTCTGGTGTGTCAACAGCATCTTAAATTCTAATGCCACGCTTCTATAATTCATCTGCTCAGGCTTTTCTTTCTACCCTTCCACTCACTCCTTCTTTCTTTCTTTTTTTTTTTTTTTTTTTTTTTGTATATGCAAGACCATCTATTTATGATCTCTCTAGGATTCAGAAGCAAGTATTTTGCAGTCATACTGGCAAAATGAGAAGTGTTTGATAGGACTACAGAAGATCTCTTAATACTCAAACACACCCTCTAGCCACATGCTCAAATACCCGAATTCTGGTCAACTACTTGGTTCTAGATTTCATTCTACATAACTGTGGGTGGGTTGGATTTGGATTGTTAGGGAAAAGAAGTCCAAGATGACCCCTGGGTTTGGGGCTTGAGCAGCTGAGTAGGGGGGTATGGTCTATGACATGGCGTTACTCATGGGTGATTAGAGCAAGGAGCTGGAAATCAAGATTCCATCTGTACTCGTGAAGTTTAGTGTGTTTTTCTTTATGTAAGTTGAATTGGTAAGTATACAGTTGGAAATGTAAGCCTGAACACATGTGAGAGGTTAGAGTTATAGATACACACCTGAGAGTTTTCAGTGAGCATCTGCTATTTATGACTATGGACACTGTAAATGACACTCAGGTGGTGAACATTCAGATTGAGATCAGAAGCACAAGACCTGAAGCAATGTTAACCTTTCATGGAGCACATGAATGTTAACCTTTCATGGAGCACATCTCTACTTTCACAATGGAAATTCAAAGAAAATCCTGTTTGCCTTTTTTTTTTATTTTTAAGCATATGTTAAATGAGGTTCATCGTTATTAAAACTCAACAACTGGCTAGACTCACTAAAACTGGGAATTAGCTAGAGGGAAGAGGGTTTGGTTATAAAAGGGTATCACGGAGGATCATTGTGGTTTTAGGACTGTTCAGTGTCTTGACTATGGTGGTAGATCCACAGACCTACATAGGTTATAAATTGTGTGGAAGTTAAGATGGAGGAAATCTGAATGAGATGGGTGATTTTTATCAAAGTCAGTGTCATGGTTATGAGGTAATAATGTATAATTTTATAAGACATTATCATTGGGGAAACTGGGAATAGTGTACAATGAGTATCTGTTTATTTCTTAAAACTGCACATGTGAATCTACAATTATTTCAATTTAAAAAGTCAATTTTTAAAAATGTTCATGAAATTAAATTACGTAAATTTCTAATTAGTTTGTCATGAACAAGTACTCAAAATAGAAGACTAAGCTAAGATTCTTACATGTTAAAAATAAGTTACTAAAATAATTTACCCTTTTAATTCTGCTTAGCATTATGTAATGTAAGGATAAATAATTAAAATTTTATTTGTTTTTATTGTATTGGTTCCCTCTCCTCTGTGTTGTTCTTCTTGTTGTTGTTGTTATAGTAAACATGGCTGGTTTTGTTTGTTTCCACACAATGACATGGTCACCAACACCCTTTATATCTGTGAAAATTTAGGCTTAGAAAGAAAAGGAAGTTAATATGGTAATTTTTAAAAACCTCTCTTTTTCGAGACAAATGCAATTAATGCATTAATATATACATACATTTTTTTTTGGCAGTGCTGGGCATCAAACCCATGTCCTTGCCCAACTAGTCAAGTACTCTACTACTGAGCTATAACACAAGCCCTTCTTTTAACTTTGAGACATGAGTCCTGATAATTTGTCCACACTGACTACCCAATTTGGCAAGACATTAATATTTTTAAAAGTAGTTAAAAACTGTCTCTTGAAAAGAAAACACTAGCGAAACCCAGAAATGACTTAAGCAATTCCACTTAAAAATTAAGTAGGAGCTGTTAATTGAAGATATAAATACTTAAAAATGTTAAATAGTAGTTTTGGTGAAATTTGAAACATTTTAGCTCTTTAAGGTATCAAATACTGTTTTTTCTCTTTTTAAATTTCTGGTAGAGCTGGGAGGGGAACTATATAACTTCTTTAGAGGCAAGTAACCTTATATTATTTTAAATAATATATCTATCAGCATTCAGCAGTGATCAGAATATTCCATATTACATTTAGTGCATTTAAGATATCACTACAGTTAGAATATTCTGGTACATCATTTTTGTTTTGGAAGCTTGTACTAAGATTTCAGTGATCTGGAACAGATGCTCATCACACTTTTCTTTTGTAATTACATTGGTTTTAAACTTACTTCACTTTGGTTTAAGACAGTGAAGAAAAACTTATTTCTGTTCAATTTTGAATCATATTAATTAATCAAAATTAAAAGTGTAGGGCTAGGATTGTGGCTCAGTGGTAGAGTGCTTGCCTCACATGTGTGAGACACTGTGTTGGATTCTCAGCACTGCATATAAATAAATGAATAAAGATCCATCAACAACTAAAAAAAAAATCTTAAAAAATTTTAAATTGTATCTTTCAAGATGATATAGAAACTCCTTTACAACAAGGACTTACTTTAAGAAAATCTTGTCTGTTTTTTAACTTATTTTAAAATAAATTTTATTTTTTAAATTTAATTTGGAAACATTTTTTTAGAAAGGTAACCATAGGCCTTTTCTTTATAAAAACAAGAAATGCACCAAAACCAAAATAAATACTCCCAAGACCTTTTCTTCTGTATAAAAATTAGAAATACTTGAAAACCTTGATTGATTTTTGTCAGTCAGTCAAGGTTTCTGTTGCCTGTAGTTAGTGCTGGAGATAGAATGATCTTTCCTTTTCAAAACTTGGCTCTGATTATGTCATTCCCCCATGTGAAACCGCTCAGTAAAGCCCCCTTGCCATTGGAACCAACTCCAAGGCCCCTGATTGGTGTGCGAAGAGTCATCCTCTGGCCTCTCTCCAGCCTCATCATCTCCCCCCCACCAACCCCCGTCTTAAGATGTAATTTCCAAACCCCCCATGTATGTCCTGTCTTGCCTCCAGACTTTTAGTGTCATATTGCAGTGTCTTCCCTTTTTCTTGTTTTCTTGATTCTTCATTTAATTTCTAAAACCACCATTTTATTCATTTGGTTTTCTTCTACTCATCTTTTTCCAGGTTTGTTCGTTCTCTTTATATATACATTCTCTCTCTCTCTCTCTCTCTCTCTCTCTCTCTCTCTCTCTCTTTCTTTCTTTAATATTAAAGGCAAAATGGTCAATTTGTAGTTCTTCAGCAGAGGGATTAGCACTATTGCACTCAGTACTAACTCGATATTTGGATGGACCCCTACAGTTGTGTAGTCCAGTCTTTTTGAGGATGAAAGGGGAATGAATTAAAAGAAATTTAACATTTAATAGCCTCAATTATCATTTTTATAATGAAAGGAAGAATGAATAAGAGGGAGAAAAAGAATCATGAGGTAAGTTAAAAGTTATAGAAATGGTAATGATTATTTTACTGGAGAAATAAAAATAATTTTCCATATAAGTGAGAATTTTTGGAAAACGATAGTATGCTTTTCTTATTTTCATCAGATTTGTAACAAGAAAATGGAATTCTAATGTAGCCCCTGTCTGTAAAAGTATAGAAGCATTGAAATCCATGGGTACTAGAATGAAGAGTCTATCAAGACTTAAATGGGAGAAAATTATGTCAATCAATCAAATACTACTTTAATAATTGAGCCCTAATACACATCTAGTATAAAAATGAGGGCTGGTTTTTAAAAGCCCAAAGAAGTGAGACATTACTCCAAATATCATCATCTAGAAATGCATCATGGGAATTTGAAATTAAAAAAGAGAGAGAGATTCATATGTCAGAAGATATTTAGGACTGACTTAATGTGAAAAGAATGGCCTGAATAAACTTAGGGATGACTTAATCTAACCTCAAGGGAAAAGGGGCTTCTTGGCTTAGAGTTTTAAACATATTGAACAAAGAATTATTGTAATTAGATTTCTCAGTAAACCGACCCACTGATTCCTAAAGATTATCTTTTTTGTTAACAATACCCAATGAAAAGATAATTTAATTGAACTACCAATGGAATTGAACAACTTTCTGTATTCTCAATATGTAGCCAAAAGAATTTATCAAACATTGTTGAGTCATCAATCTTTGCTTTAGTCCTATATCACTGACATTAAATAATCACAAATGTATAATTTCTGTTTTATTTTTAAGCTGGACAATGCAGATGAACAAGCAGCCCAGATCAGAAGGGAACTGGATGGTCGACTGCAATTGGCAGAGAAAATGGCAAAGGTAGATTATTCACAATGACATATTGCACCACATTTTTTTTTCTTATCTAGATTTCTGTGACCTGAAAGCATTTTATATATGATAAGATATCCAGATTAATGTATCATTTTTCTCTTCTACATGCATACTCCTTAATTCCAACTACCTGAATGTATATTATCTAAATGAAGCATACTATCCATTTTAAATATCCTTGTTTAATATGTTAAATGTTTATATTTAGTGGTAACTTTTGTAAATTTTCCTAAAAGTAAAGCCTGAATTTCTCTAACTGCTAGATTTAGGAAAGTTCTAATATTGTACTATACAAAATATTATCAGGAGGAAAAATTTTCTTGTAAAAATATATTTTGAAATATCTAGCACAGTGCTTAGGAGATGGTGGTGCCAATTATTATTAGATGGAATAACTAAATGAGTAAAAATGTAATTTGAAATATCTGATACAGAGTCTGACAGATAAAGTGTTTTCTATATGATATTCTAGTTATTTTATTTGTGTAATCACTGTGTTTCTGAGAAAAGAAATTTTAAAAAGAAAAACAAGAGTTTCTTTTTAATACTTAACGTTTTAGAGAGAATCAAACTTAATCATCTAAACCATTTTTATTATGAATTGATGGATTCATTTTCTCTCCTACATGCATATTATGAATTGATGGGTTCATTTTCTCTCCTTAATTCCAACTACCTGATGTATATTATCTAAATGATGTATACTATCCATTTTAGATATCCTCAGATATCTTTTAGTGGAGATACTGAAGTATCAAATTGAGCAAATTTAATTGCTCTCTACTTCAGTTTTGCCAAATTGAAGCTATTTTAATAAAATATTTATAAGGCGAATTACAATTTACTAACCTGGTTGCATTATATCCCTTTGATATTCCTGTGAACTCACAAGGACAGATGATATTGTGAGTTTTATAGACAAGGAGATGGAGGCTTAGGGAAGATTACTCATGTCACCAAGATTACATAACTAACAAGAGACAGAAGTAGGCCTTGAACCCTGGCCTTGACTCCAAAGTCTGGGCTTACTTACCCTTATCCACCCCAGCTGTCTCTTTAGTCTGATAAGCCCAGAGCGTGGTTTATTAATAGTTAACAGTTGGCAGGCAGCAACACCCCCCTCCACATTTCACAAAACAGCACAATGTAACAGCAATAGAACTCATGACAGGAATCTTTTTCAAAGGGTATCAATGTAGACTTTAGTTTTTCAGCAAAGGAATAATTAGGAAGAAGTTGGGAAAATATAGACATGGCTGGAAAAAAGCATGGTTAACCCCATGCTTACTACTTCCTAGATAAGTAATCCTGGGCAAACTATTTAGTAATTTTGAGCCTCATTTTTTTCTGTCTGTAAGTTCATTGAACAATATTTATTGATCACCAACTAGTATAGGCAGGGACTATCTTAGGTGCTTGGGATACATCCAGACAAATATAGTTGACTTGGGATAAAAACAAGACAAAAATACTCCTGTATGTCCTGCTGGATCTTGCATTTTATTTGTGAAAGTTGCAGGATGAACGATAGGCATGCCATGTCACTAAATTGTGGCAGATGATCATTGCTACTTAGAAAATAGATTGGTGGGGTAAGAGATATAATGAGGAGAATGTGTAGGCAAAATTTTTAGTTGCGTATGGCCAGGGCAGGTCAGTTATTGGTAGTACTATCTTTCCAGTTACTCAAGCAACAACACTTGGAGTCATGTTTGAATTCTTTCTACCTCTCATACCTCGTGCAAAATCTATCCAGAAATTCTTTTGCCTCCCTTTGAAGTATTTCCCTATTGGGACCATTGTCATCATCCCTCCACCCTTCCACTGTGGTGCCATCATCATTGCCTCTCACCTGGATAATTGTTCTGTCCTTTAACCTAGTCTCCCAGCTTCCACCCCCTTGCCCCAATAATACAGCAGCATTAACTCTCCATAAAACCTTGTGATGTTCCCATGTCACTGAGAGTAAAATAAAAAGTTCCTACAAGGGTCTGCAAAGTCCAATATGATTGGTTAGTTACCCTACTACCTTATCCTCACTAAGCTGTTCCCACGTGCTCAGTACACTCCAGCTACATCTTTGCTGGCACTGTGCCCCCTCTTTATATTCACTGGCATTCACATGTCTTGTTCCCTGGAAAAACAACCAAGATGGCATCAGATAGATTGACTGATAGAAATAAATAATCCATAGTGAGATATAATAAATGTCACATATAATACACACATATTTAGAGAAAGATTGATGGACTGATTTCAATGACTCTTCCCATGTGGATGTAGGGACTGGCTAGTCCATAACGCACAGGGTAAACTGGCAGGTTGGAAAGTCAGGTAACAGTTGATGCTGCAGTCTTGAATCTAAAATCTGAAGGGCCGGCCAGCAGGAGGGAAATCCAGGCAGGGTTTCCACATTGCAGTCCTGGGCAGAATTGCTGATTCTTAGGGAAACTTTAGTCATCGCTCTTAAGATCATCAATGGATTGAGGCCCATACACATGTTGGAGGACAATCTGATATACTCAGAGTTGACTGTGTTAGTCACAAAAACAACAACCAAAACAAAAAAAAAAAAAAACAAAACAAAAAAAAAAAAAAAAAAAAAAAAACCCTGTACAGAAACATTTAAATCAATGTTTGACAAGACAATTGGGTACTATAGCTCAGCCAAACTGACTCATAAAATTAATGGTCACACTTCCTCATCTGCCTTTATGCTCAGGGGTAATGACCTCTTTGAAACATTCCCTGACCACTGTCCTTTCAGTTACAGTACCTTGCTACTTTCTTATTATATCTGTCTCCTCACAGAAGATATTGTCTCAATGATAGAAGAGGAATTGTTTTTCCTTTATCTTCATGGTTACATCTCAAAGGCCTGGAGCAGAACACATAGCAGACGCTCTGTGAATATCTATTGAATGACTGAAATAACTGAATCTGCAAGGGATGGGATATTGTCATTAGAAAGCCAATGCGAGGCAGAATCCCTGAATTATTTGTAGTACTCTCCCCTTTTTTCTCCCACTGAAGAATAGTTGAGTTGAAAGGGAGAGAGTATACCAGTATGGTAAGAATGCCGGGAATCTGATCTAATTTGTTAAAAAATGAAACAACACACACACCAAATAAATAAAATAGAAAAAAGAAAGTGTAAGCACTTTAGTGTTTTAGTTGTGATTCAGATCAACTCTACAACCAGTAGTTTACTTGATGCCACAATCTTTAGAGCCCCAAATTAAGACACATTGGTTACCCTTGTACAAAATTCTCAGGACCAAAACTTTCACATTTTGGATTTTTTTTCCAGATTTTCGAACATTTGCAAATGTGTAATGAGAATTTTAGGGGATGGGACCCAAGTTTAAACATGAAATTTATTTATGCTCCATGTAAACCTTGAGCACATAGCCTGGAGGTAATTTTATACAGTACTCTACTGGCACTTAAGTCATTACTGGGGCTCATCACATCAGGTCAGGTGTAGTATTTTCCACTCCTGGCATCATGTCAGGGCCCAAAATGTTTTCAGATGTTGGGGCATTTTAGATTTCATGGTTTTGAATTTGGGGTATACAACCTGCATAGGCATGGGAAACAGAGATCAGCTTGGAGAGACTATTTTAGTGGTACTAACCCCAGACATCATCTAGTGGAAGGTAAAGCACATTTAAGGAAAAGTGACTAAGATTGAATAATGGGGAGGTTTTTTACTGAAGCAACTATAGTTATTTTAATGTATACCATGTGCTAGGGCCACTAGTGTGCCATACTGTACAGGGAACTAAATTTGAATATTTAAACCATGGTGTATGGGTTAGAACAATTAGAAATTAACCCTGTGTCTTTTTCCATTCTTATTTTTTTCTTTTGTTAAATTTACTCTAATTTGTTACATATGACAGCTGAATGCATTTCAATTCATAGTACACTTCCATTCTAATTTTGAAAGATCAAATTTAACGTGTATTCTGGTCTGAAGTACAATTGATTTTTTAAAATATTTTTAAAATTTGTTCCAATTAGTTATACATGACAGTAGAATGCATTTAGGCACTTGGACATACTATACATAAATGGAATATAATTTCTCATTTTTCCGATTGTACATGTAGAATCACATTGGTAATGCAGTCATGTATGTACACAAGGTAATAATGTCTGTTTCATTCTACTGTTCTTCCTGTTCTCATACCCTGTCCTCTCCTTCACTCTCCCCAATTAATCTAAAGTCACTTTCTTCTTCCCTAGTGCCACTCCCCCTTACTGTGAATTAGCATCCACATATCAGAGAAAACATTCAGCTTTTGGTTTTTTGGAATTGGCTTATTTCACTTAGCATGATATTCTCCAACTCCATCCACAGACTGAAGCTTTAAAGTACAATTGATTTTTTTATTTACAAGTAGGAGGCAACATAAGCAAGCTAAAGTTAAAAAATGTTGTCAATAAACCTGAAAGCTTTAAAAAAGAGTTGAGAGATTATTTTCAGAGAAAAAAATAAAATTCTAGTGTAGTCTGTTTTCCCCCAAAAGCTTGAAAATACTGATAGAGCCATCAATTTGGTTGATGCCTGCCAGTCTCCTCTTTCACAGACTGAATGAGGTATTTTTAGCTAATGCTAAAGAGATGTCATTTTTTTCATGTGCTAATGCTAAATTTTCTTTAAAATAACACTGTAGAAATTGAAAAAACTAGTGCATTCTCAGGACTTTCAAATATGTGATATATTTACCTTTTATTTTGTTATGATTTTCAAAGGAAAGTTATAGCTTTCATTCAACTATAAAATGAACAAAAAATAAAATTATGTGTAATCAGTGAGTAAACCAGCTAGACATTAAAACCAGTCCTAAGAGCATTTGAGAAACTAGGTATTTGTGGAGGCAGAGGGCATTCTTAAGACTCATGGAATAGATACAAAAACTGTTAATTTCTAACACAGATTTAAATTGTAACCATTGGGTTATTTTACTCACCAGACAAACATTTGCTTCTTTCTTGGACAAAATTCTACAAGATAATATGTAACTTCTCTGTCTAGAACTTTAATCAGTAATAAACAGCAAGTTAAATTAAGTACATTCATGCTGTGACCATTGGAAAGGCTTTGCCCAGTGTGACATTAAAAGAAAATGCCCTTTCATTTTTCTGTTTTATTTCTGCATTTTGAATGCTTTTCCAGACAAATTTTGATATTAGTTCAAAAATTTAAAAATTTGTCTTTATGGCTTATTTTATTTTTCATCTTTGTCTGAATTGAAAAACCATTCCAAAACAACTTTGCATTTCCAAAGTAAACAGAGGTACTGGGTAGTTATGTGTTTTTTTTTTTTTTGTTTTTTTTTGTTTTTCCTGAGGATACAAACTTACTGTGTGTAGGGATGTTGCTTCCAACTCCAGAGGAGTATTAAAAGGACCTTTAAAAATCTTCTTTGGAAAGTTAATTATTAATGAAGATATTTAGTCTCTCTGTGAAAGTATGCAATTTTAGTATGGACTGTATGTAAATGATTTTTAAAGGAATATATGAAGATTATATTGGAGAAAAGGAAAGCAGGTGGCCTGAGGCTCTGGGACTGATTCCAGAAGTGGTGCCAGATGTCCCTTCCCATCCCAGGAAGGACCTGGGGCAAGCCGGTCAGGGACTGAGCACAGGTGGACGAGAGCCCTCTGGACCTGTTCTAGTCATGCTGGAAATGGAGGTTTCTTAGGTTTTGTGATGCTGAGGGAAACTACATTGAAGGTGGTGATTTTCTGGAGCATTAGACAGTCTTTGAAAGATGGTTCTAAGCCCTCATCCCCAAGGCAGTTTTGTGTAGTGAAGAGCATATCACGCTGGGCTTGGCATGGTAAAGCTATGTCCCCTCTACTTTTAACAGAGGGGAGCCAAGAGCCAGTTGGCAAAGATGAAAGGAGAAGTAGGCTTCTGAGGGGGAAAAGTGCTCTTATTTGCTGTTTGGTGGAATATAAATCAGTGTGATGTTCTCTTAGGTCAATTTGGCACAACCTAAATATCAATATTTGGAATGTCCTTTTAATCAAGTGAAAGAAACAGATCTGATTGCAGAGATAACAGGATTGCATGGCAATGCCTATGTACTTCAGCCAAAACACAGAATCTTTCAACTGGATATTGTCAACCTCTTTTTCACTTAATGGATTTTTTTTTATAAGTTGGTATTTTGCTTTAAATTTTTTAAACCTTTAATAAAAAACTGAAGTATGGTCATAAGGAATCTTGTACATATGTGCAATGTGAAAACTAACCAATTTAAGAAAAATGTGCATATTATTCATTAACAATATGAGTTTTAATCTGAATGTTTGTGTATAAAAAGCATACCCTCCCCAAAATGCACATTTATGGTAATTAAGAAATACATTGTTAAAATGTTTGTTTTCTATCTAGCAAAGCAGTGTATTTTGAATATTCCCAATACTATAAACATTTCAAAAATAGAAGTTCATTAAGAGTCATCTATAAACTAAGACATATTATATGCCTGCTTTCAGAGTTTGTCCCATGTGCAAATTTTATCAAAAATAAATTTATGGAAAAACATATGTACATACACACACACACACATTTTTCATTTTGTACTGCAGTGATCCTCAATAAGATATGTAAAGTAACTTGAAATATTATCAAAATTACCAAAGCCTGAGATTTTTAAAATCTAGAGACTAACTATAGGGCAGAAACATTATAAGGAGAGTGTTATAATTCTACAAGAATGGAGTGCAGTCATCATATAATTTTTTGTAATAAAATTGAAATATGACTTGTTTAACAGTTTTATTTTAAAATTATTTTTAAGGAAAGAAGATTCCCCAAATTTATAGCAAAAGAAATGGAGAATATGTACATAGAAGAGTTACGGTCTTCAGTGAATTTGCTAATGGCCAATTTGGAAAGCCTTCCAGTTTCAAAAGGTGGCCCAGAATTCAAATTACAGAAATTAAAACGTTCACAGAATTCTGCATTTTTGGACCTAGGAGACGAAAATGAGATTCAGCTGTCAAAGTCGGATGTGGTACTGTCATTCACCTTAGAGGTAAGTGGCTTTATCACAGCTGGTTGCATAAATGAGGCTGCACAGGAAATTCTGTGACCTGTGTGGTAATGTTTAGAATTTAAAGCAGTGTTATATGTTTTGAGATGTTAAATTATTCATTAGCTCGAAAAACAGATTACAAACACAAATGAATGGAAGTTGTCCTTTGAACATGACAGCAGCCGGGTGCAGTGGCACATGCCTGCAATCCCAGCAGCTCAAGAAGCTGAGGCAGGAGGATCGCAAGTTCAAACCCAGCCTCAGCAAATTAGCAAGTCCCTGTCTGAAAAGAAAAAAAAAAAATTAAAAGGGCTGGAGAAATGGCTTGGTGGTTAAACCCCTCTGGGTTTAATTCCCCATGCCAAACAAACAAACAAAAAAAACTTAACAGCAGTATTAGGATTTAAATAATAAAAATTTTTGAGGCACAACCTTATGCCAGTTAAAGTAGTATGAGTTCACTGATATAGTACATACCAAAACACTTTAGTGGAAATCTGATTTAAAAGTAAAGTTGAGATTAACTTTGTTTTAAATGTACTTCACTTATGGAATTATCTTTCTAGAATCAAATCAAGTAAACCACTTACAATAAATATTCAGTATTGTAGATGATAAGACATAGAAAATTCATTTCCAGGATTTCCAGTTTCATTGTAGGCACAGTAAATATTACAGAGAACAAGAGCAAATGTCATGCATTTAAATTGTGTTTCCCAAAACATCAGTGTTATCCTTTTTAAACAAATCCCTGAAAACCAAAGATACTGATAATTCTTGGTACAGCCGCCTATTGATACCTTTCATGATTACATTTCTTCTTGCTAATCTAGGTATATGATTATATATATGACAAGGTATTCGAATATGGGTTTATATACCCCAACACACACACACACACACACACACACACACACACACACACACACATACCACAAGCATCTGTAATATCTAAAATAAAAAACTGACGTGAAGTACAAAATAAAAGTTTATATCATAATAATGAATAGTATTAAATCATCATTTGTCTTAAACCCCAGCTTTTTTCTCCCCATAATTTCTGTTCAATAAGTAAATATTAGCAATGTCTAGCTTAAATTTGTAGTGCTTTCAAAATTGTTATTGATGCTTATAAAGCTCCTTCCTTATATTGTCACATTCTCTCTCCACTGGTCCCCAATACTGCTATTTGCATTTGCTGATTGAAAAAAGTAAAATGCATACAGTCTTAAGGAGGCAGTGTCTTAGATTTCTGGTTGATTCTAGATCTGTTTAGTCAAAGGCAGAAAAAAACAAATGTCTACTGTTTCTCTTTTTCTTCCTTTTTTTTTTTTTTTTTTTTTTTTCAAATTCAAGCTTGAGAAAAAGACAATTGCCTCTCACTTTCTTGACTTCCAGGCTTTGTAAGTTAATAATAGAAAATGTGCGGTTTTCTTTGAACTCAAGACTTCATTCTGGCTTACTTAATGACTCTGCCAAGTGGCCTTGATACTGAGTTTCTTCTCAGTCCCTTCCCTCACATAACATAAGGGTGTTTAATTTGAAACTACATATGTGGAATTTCCTCATCATTTCCTGTCAAAAGTCTTGCTGACTCAAAAGGTGCTAATGCTTTATTCTTTTTTAATTTTACACCAAAAAAATCAATAACTTAATTACAACATAACATTTTAACAGGAATTCAGCATATAAATTGATGGAAAACTTAATTTGTAGAGCAAATTTTATGATGTATAAATGTATTACCTACATATTTAAGCGTTCAGAACAGAACAAACCAATTCAGAAGATTTTCTCATTGTTCAAAAGTCTTCAGCAATTATTAATAATTAACTTAGGCATTCTCTTTTCTCTCATGAAAATAAAATTAGACTATGAATTAATGTGTAAATGCAACTATGAATTGTTATTCTGTAGCTTATTGTCAGTATGTTAAAGAGAGCAGCTCAGTTTATAATATGATATTAGGGAGAATAAAGCTAAAACTTGCATCTGTGTGATCTGAGAAGCTCGCATATTTATAAAGGTGTTTTGACAGCCTCTATTATTGTGTCTGTCTTAGGCAGATATTTTGCTACCATAGTATAATACAAATCCATCTTCAGGTATTCATAATATTTTATTTAAGAGTTACATATCTACCAACAAAATGAAATAATGTTAAGTGACAACTCTCCAGTACGTATCACTAGGATACCGGAGAGAATAGCTGGCTGGTCTTCTAGCTGCAGGGCCTAAGACCTCAGCCAAGCCCATGGTGCCTTGTTCCTCAGACCCCAGATTTCAGCAATGAAAACTCAGAAAGGCAAGCATTTAATCCAATTTAAAGCTCTCACATTTCATTAGTCAGGCTTCAAACTGCTCCAGTGTAGGAGTCTTTTTAAAGATTAAATAAGGATCTAGGAATAATGTCTAAGGAATTAAAGTGAAAATTTGAAAAACTTTGCTCACATTTCATCTTTCTTTAGAATTACTGCCCATCTTTCCCTTCTCTCACCAAGCTCAATTTTTGCTACAGCAGTTATTGCCTAACATGTAATTAATTCACTTATTTACCATGCTTATTATCTGGTTTTCCCTTCTCCAATATAACCTTCAAGAAAAGTACATATTTTTCTTTGTTGTTTTTTTTTTTTTCTTTTTTTTTTTTCCTGAGGTATCAAAAACACCTAACCAGTACTGGGCATATAGTTCACTCAACAAATATTTATTGAATTAAGGATTTTTATGGTATCCAAAATGCATGTAACATACAGGATTGCGCTTAATTGTCTACATTCATGAAGTCTTTAGAATAATACAGCAAAGCAGAAGCTAACCATCAGAACACTAAATCATATGTTGATATGTAAAAATTAAATACTAAAGTATAACTAGAAAAGCAAACATTCATCTATGAAGTTATGAGTCTGTAAGCTGTACCAATATATACAGCATGGATACAGTTGAGTTTTCAATTGAGTTTCTTCATTGACATTAGGCTAGCAGCTCTGTGACTTCCTCTGTATGTGTGATATATGGGTTCCTGATTTTGCCATACTGCCAGCTAACTATCTGAAGAGGTACACGTGCTTAATTTATTGTCACATAACTCCTGGGTCGATGTATTGCTCAGAAGCATGTTAACTAGTGCCTTCCTTCTTTTTGCTTCTAAGACAGCTTTGTCTGGTTTATCCTTATTACATCAGTCACAGAGAGATTGAGAAGAGAAGATGCACCATAGATCAATTTTATTTTCTGTAGTTCCATTATCAAGTTTTTTCAGGAATTTGTTGAAACAGAAAATTGTGTTAGTTGATGGTCCATGGTATTCTTGCCTGTCTTTATCACTAGTGATTGAGAGACTAGCTATGTTTCCCTGCACTTGGAAGATCTAAGTTGTGTTGTTTTATTTAAATGTATAAATTCATCACATAAGTAACATCTTTAGAAAGTAGCAATTCTGAAGGATAAAACCTTCCTGGCAGAGAATGGGGTATTGAGGGCTGGGATGCTGTTTGTTTTATGTTTTTGTAAGTCTTGTTTACAGTGTCTTGTCATAGAGGTGACAGAAATAACACCAAGCAGATGTCTCCTTTCTTCTCTCCCCCACTCTGGCTATTAAATACACTGCAGAAGAAGTTGCAGTGTGTGAACAGTAATCCAAAACATGAGCCAATGCTGTTAGCATTTCTAGACTCGTGGGACACAAGTCTGTTGTTTCATACTTATTAAGTGACCATGAAAAAAAATTTGTCATTGATTTTCAAAAGTAGAGTTATGGTGGCTAAGATGTAGTTGGTTTTTAATCAGTGTGGTTATATGTTTCATTTGTCTCCATTTCTGATTAGTTTTACTAAAAGTACCAAATTTCAATGTTACTTTAAGACACCTGAATCATTAAAAATACCTAACTTTGGGGGAGTTGGAGTATAGCTCAGTGGTAAAGTGTTTGCATGAGGCTGTAAATTTGATACCTAGTATCTATCCCTCACACACACAAAAAAATCCTAACTTTTGCTTATTTTCTTTAATCAGGATTTAGTACTTTACCCCAATTTCTATGAATATTATAGCCTCTGTGAAAGATGGTGCTATTCTCCATCAATTCTCCAATAATTCTTACTCTATTTCCACTCTGTCCTTATTTTTATTAATACATTGCTACACATTTCAATGGAAAAAATTACAAAACCCTAGTTGAGGAAGGAGGCATTGCTGAGTTTGATCTTTCTTATTTTAGTGATCAGTTTTCCATGTTTTAATGAAAACAAAATATCCACTTGTATTTACAAACATAACCCTTTTTTTCCTAGAGCTTGAAAGTTAATTTTTTAAAACAATTTCTGTTTGTATAAAGGTTCATATCACAGTTCTATGAGATTATGTCTTTAGTTATGTATTAAATGATTAATAAGTGATAGAGATGATGTTTTGGGATAGATATTTTGTACAAATGCAACATATAATACTCTTATTTGTACAAATACAACATACAATCAATAATGAAATTTATTCACATACATAAAATGCCTTTGAATCGATTTTATAAATTGTTTTAAGGATTTATAAAAGTTCACAATGCAAATTTTAATTGAAAAACTATAGAAAATAGCATTCATATTTTATGTATACATCCAATAAAAATGTCAAATCATGGTATTTTAGAATTGACAGCCTTTTAAGCTAACAAAAAGCACACTTTAAAAAATGTTTCCCTTTCGCCCAAGAGTTACAGATATAAAAGGAATATTAGTTTTTCCCACCATTTTCTAGTGTTCTGCATTAAATTGGTACATACTTTTAATGGATTAAAATTTTTTTTCCTCATCAAGCTAATATTAAAATGTTCAGTGGCAAATTATAGTTTCTGTTATATTTTGATAATGTGAAATACAGCAGCCACAGATAAAATTTTTTTATAAATCATAAGTCATTTAAAATATGTGAATATATAAAAGTTCAATGATGTATTGATAAAGTTCACTTACTTTGCTGAGACTAATTTTTAGGATCTTTAACCGTACTTTCATTTAATAGGTATAATGAGTTATTTCTTCAGAAACCAAACTGCCTCAAAATAGTCATTTACCATACCTTGGATAAATAGAAATAGATTATAAAGAAGGCAAAATCCTTGCAGTGTTATCAGATAGCTTTTCAATTGGTCTTCATAATTGCAGTTCATGTTGCTATTTCTGTGTGTTGCTAAATACTATCAACTTGACATATTATTTTAAAATCATTTTTTTCTTTAGATTGTCATAATGGAAGTGCAAGGTTTGAAATCAGTTGCTCCAAATCGAATTGTTTATTGTACAATGGAGGTGGAAGGAGGAGAAAAACTGCAGACAGACCAGGCTGAAGCCTCAAGGCCACAGTAAGCTAGTCAAAAAAAGTTTATTTTTCTTCCAAAGAAATGTGCTTTATTTATCTGCAAAACTGTAAAGTATTATACTTCTAAATTGCTATTTGACTAGCTTTGTCTCACCTGTGTTAGAAATTGCTGTGTACCTTTCGGATAATGATGTTCTAATTAGGACTGTGGCAGAATCCCTGTGTAGTACAAACAGAGTTCAACATGCAGGTGCGAAGCTAATCATATGCAGTAAAATGTTTGTTAGTCATTTATAAAGAAAACATGAATGTTGCAACGTGTTCCTTTTTTTTATTCTAAATTGTTAGAAATGACAGCAGAATGCATTACATTTCATATTATACTTATAGAGCACACTTTTACATATCTCTGGTTGTATACAAAGTATATTCACAACATTCGTGACTTCATACATGCACTTAGGGTAATGATATCCATCTCATTCTACCATCTTTTTTTTTTTCTTCTTCACCCTGTTGCCCCCTCCCTTCCTCTCCCTCCCCATTGGCCATTCTGGTGTTCCTCTAATCCATGCTCCCTGTTCCAACCCCACTGTGAATCAGCCTCCTTATATGAGAGAAAACATTCGGCATTTGGATTTTTGGGATTGGCTAACTTCACTTAGCATTATATTCTCCAATTTCATCCATTTACCTGCAAATGCCATGATTTTATTATCTTTTATTGCTGAGTAATATTCCATTGTGTATATATACCACAGTTTCTTTATCCACTCATCTACTGAAGGGCATCTAGGTTGGTTCCACAATTTAGCTATTGTGAATTGTGCTGCTATAAACATTCATGTGGTTGTGTCCCTGTAGTATGCTGCTTTTAAGCCCTTTGAGTATAGAACCAGAAGTGGGATAGCTGGGTCATAGTGTGGTTCCATTCCCAGTTTTCCAAGAAATCTCCATACTGCTTTCCATAACGGTTGCACCATTTTGCAGTCCCACCAGCAGTGTATGAGTGTGCCTTTTTCCCCACATCCTCGCCAACATTTATTGTTGTTTGTGTTCTTAATAACTGCCATTCTGACTGGTGTAAGATGAAATCTTAGAGTGGTTTTGATTTGCATTTCTCTTATTGCCAGAGATGTTGAACATTTTTTCATGCATTTGTTGATTGATTGTATATCTTCTTCTGAGAAGTGTCTGTTCAGGTCCTTGGCCCATTTATTGACTGGGTTATTTTTATTTTTTTTTTTTTTTTTGGTGTTAAGATTTTTGAGTTCTTTATATATTCTAGAGATTAGTGCTCTATCTGAAGTGCATGTGGTAAAAATTTTTTCCCAATTAGTAGGTTCTCTATTTACCTCACTGATTGTTTCTTTTGCTGAGAAGAAGCTTTTTAGTTTGAATCTATTCCATTTATTGATTCTTGATATTAATTCTTTTTTTTTTTTTTTTTTTTTTTTTTGGTACTGGGGATTGAACTCAGGGGCACTGGACCACTGGGCCACATCCCCAGCCCTTTTTTGTATTTTATTAGAGACAGGGTCTCACTGAGTTGCTAAGTGCCTCACCATTGCTGAGGCTGGCATGGAACTCGCGATCCTCCTGCCTCAGCCTCCTAAGTGCTGGGATTACAGGTGTGCACCACCGCGCCCAGCTTGATATTAATTCTTATGCTACAGGAGTCTTATTAAGCAACTTGGGGCCTAATCAGACATGTTGGAGATTAGAGCTTACTTTTTCTTCTATTAGGCATAGTGTCTCTGGTCTAATTCCTAGATCCTTGATCCACTTTGAGTTGAGTTTTGTGCATGGTGAGAGATAGAGATTTAATTTCATTTTGTTGCATATGGATTTCCAGTTTTCCCAGCACCATTTGTTGAAGAGGCTATCTTTTCTCCAATGTACATTTTTGGTACTTTTGTCTAGTATAAGATAACTGAAATGATATTTGTTAGTCTCTGTGTCCTCTATTCTGTACGACTGGCCTACCAGTCTAATTTGGTGCCAATAATAGTAACAAAAACAGCATGGTATTGGCAACGTGTTCCTTAAGAGGTAGTGCATAATTCTGTTTGAATTATTGGGAATGCACTCTATAACTTCACTATATCTATGTTAGTGGTTTTGTGGTGACATAAAGGTAGATTCTGATACTGGAGTTCTGCACAGTGACTTGGAATATTTCTGCAAGTAAACTTGAGTTAGAGAACTAATTAATGAATGTCATACAATAATCAGAGACAGTTAAGCTGTTTTTGATGACAGTTTAATATTTCAAATTCTGTGCATAAATTTAATTAAGTATGGAAGATGTTCTCTTCAACGGATTCAAACTTGGAAAACATCACAGTCTCTGAGAGAAACAACCAGTATGGCTTCAAGGATCCAAATGACCCTCGCTTATCCCTCCTTTGAACATTGCCTTTCAAAAACATTGTTTTTCTTCCATTTGATCTTAAATATTTAAAATAGCTTACATTTTCAGAGAGGGTGTTGTCTTTTCTTGACATCAGTATATAGCCTATGTATCCAAAAATCCTTTGCTAAGGTCCTGACTAGCATTGGCTAGTCACTGAAAATGAAGAATGAACCAATGAACCAGAAATGTGCATTTCTTTAGAGACGGCAGTCGAGCAGGATAGAGCATAGCAAAGAGATGTGCACAGAGCATTATGGTGTTGAGAGGAAGCAAGTTGACACTTCTTACCCTGCTATACAAAGCCCTACGTGTCTGCCCCTGACCATTCTCTTATTACCTCTGGCACCTTTCTTCTCCCTCTGTTCCCCTTGTCCACTGCCCTCAGTGTACCCTGGATTTCATACAGCCCCTCAAACACCTTCCAACCCCTTCCTGTCATATCACTTGCTCCTCCTCTGCCTGCAGTCTCCTTCCCTCTTTGCAGAGCTGGATCTGTGGCATTAAGAAGCTCAACTGAAAAAACAATTCCTGAGTATACACTGTTTCCCTTTAGATGACCCAGTAAGAAATAGATCATCTCTGGCTCATCACTTTTTAATGTTTGAGCTGACTGGCTTCTTTCACATAGCATAGTGTACATGTTGTAGCACGTATAGGTACTTCAGTCATTTTGATAACTGAATAATG
This sequence comes from Tamias sibiricus, assembly GCA_025594165.1. Lineage (NCBI taxonomy): Eukaryota > Metazoa > Chordata > Mammalia > Rodentia > Sciuridae > Tamias > Tamias sibiricus. The sequence continues at coordinate 120,955,137 of CM046664.1, read as the reverse complement.
TTTTGTTGTCTGTATGCCTCCCCTCACACACACCTTGTTTATCAGTTCATCTTGGTTGATGGAGCTTGGACCATTTCTACTTTTTGGCTACTGTGAAAAAAATGCTATAATGAACATGGATATTCAAGTAACCAAGTCCCCATTTTTAATATCTAGTTTGCATAGCTGGGTGCAGAATTGCCAGGACATATGGCAATTCTATGTTCATTTCTATGTTTTTGAGGTACTGCCAAACTGTTTTTCACAATGGCTACATGATTTACATTCTTTCCAGCAGTATACAAGAGTTTTAGTTTCTCTACATTTTCAGCAGTACTTCTCTGTCTCTCCCTCCCAACTCTCTTCTTCCCTCTGTATTATAGCCTTATTAGTAGATGTGAAATGTTATTTGTGTTGTTGTGATTTGTATAATAACTAATGATGTTGAACATCTTTTCATGTGCTTTATTAGCCATTTGTTTATAGTCTTTGGAGAAATGTCTATTTCAGTCCTTTGACTCTTGTTTAAATTAAGCTGCTTGTCTTCTGGTTGTCATGTTCTAAGAGTTCTTATATATTCTAGATTCTAGACTTTTTCCTAAGATTTTTATAATTTTGACTCTTACATTTAAGCAACTGATCCGTTTTTAAGTTTGTTTTTTGTGCATAGTGCATGTAATATAAAGGTTCAACTTGTTTATTTTGCATGTGACTATTCAGTAGTCCCAGAAACATTTGTTGGAGAAACTTCTCCTTTCTTATTAAACTTTATTGCACTCCTTTTGAAAGTCAATTGATGAATTGAAATTGAAAATCAATATATTAATTTATTTCTGGACTCTGAATGTTATTCCCTTGATTTATATGTCTAGTTTTATGCCATTACCACACTGTTTTGAATACTCTTGCTTTGTAGTAAGTTTGAAAATCCAGAGTACAAATATTTTGATTATGTTCTTTTTCAATGGTTTTGTCTATTCTGAATTTCCATATGAATTTTAGGATCAGTATATCAATTTTTGCAAAGATTCTGCAAAGCTTCCCAGCTGAGATTCTAATATGGATTGCACTCAATCTATAGGACAGTTTGGACACTATTGCCATCTTAGTAATAAGTCTTTGACTCATGAGCATGGGTGTCTATCCATGCATTTAGACATTTGATTTTTTTTCAACAGTGTTTTATAATTTTTAAATTATAAATTTTTAAATTTATTTTGTGTATTCCTAGTTTAATCTTTTAATGTTATGGTAATTGGAATTGTTTCTTTAATCGTTTTTGTATCACTCATTGCAAGCATATAGAGGTACAATTGATTCTTATATATTGATATTGCATGCTGCAGTTTTGCTGTGCTTGTTTATTAATTTTAACTTTAGTAGATTTCAAAACTTTTTTATATACAAGTGCATGTCATCTGGATAGAGAGATTGTTTCATTTCTTCTGTCCACTATGTTTTTTTATTTTCTTGCCTAATTGTCCTCTAGTGCAAAATCGGTTAAATGTAGTAAGGAAAGACATCCTTATCTTGTTCCAGATCATAGAAGGGAAGTGTATAATTTTTCAGAATTAAGTATGATGCTAGCTGTAGGTTTTTCAGAGAAGCCCTTATCAATCTGAGGAAGTTTCTTTCTCTTCCAGGTTTGTTGAATGCTTTCAATCATGAAGGGTGTTTGATTTTGTCAAATGCTTTTTCTGCATCTTTTGAGATAATCATATGGTTTTTGGATTTTATTCTAACAGTATGGTATATAACATTAGATGATTTTGGGGTATTAAACCAACTTTGTATCCCTTGCACAATTTCCACTTGGCTATATATAATATATGATTATTTTCATTACTGGGTTCGGTTTTCTGGAACTTTGTTGATGATTTTTGCTTCTGTGGTCATAAGAGGTATTGTTCGTATTATCCCTTTGTGATGTCTCTGATTATTTTGTACCAGGATAATAGTGACCTTGTTGAATAAGTTTGGATATAGTCCCTTCTCTTTTTCTTTCTTTCTTTCTTTTTTTTTTTTTTTTGGAAGAATATGAAGAATTTGTATTTTTTTTCAATATTTGATAGATTTCAATATTTGACTTTATCTGGGCCAGAGCTTTTCTTTGTGAATAATTCTCTGATTACTAATTCTGTCTTTTTATGTGTTACAGATTTTTCAGGTTGTCTTTTTTCTTCACTTAGTTTGAGTATTTCATATCTTTTTTGGAATTTGTCAATTCATCTAGGTTAGCTAATTTATTATCATACAGTTCTTCACAGTATTTATTTATAACCTTTCTATTTTTGTAAAGTTGGTCATAATATTCCTTCTTTCATTTCTGAGCATTGTTTGATTATTTTCTCTTTTTTCTCAGTTAAGCTAAAATTTTTGCTCATTTTTGTTCATATTTTGTAAATAGTTCATTTCATTGTTCTCATGTTTGTATTCTCTTTTTAAATAATTTTCACTTTGCATTATTTACATTCTTCTTTTCCTTTAGGTCTAGTTTATTTGTTCATTTATTTTTTTACACAGTCTTTGGGTAGAAAATTTGGCTTTTCGTTTGCTCTCTTCTTTCTGAAGTTGTAATTATAGCTATAAAGATCCTTCTCTGCTCTGCCTTGTTTCCCCCGTATGTGTTGATAGTCTACTTCATTTTCATTCAGCAAGGAGTCTTTGATCAACAAAACATGTTATATGTACAGTAAAAGAAGTCAATGGAAGAAGCTTCTTAGCTAAAGAAAATGATGCTCCAAGTCTCATTACAACACCCCAGTGATGGAGGGAGTTGAGGCCTTGTTACACCTGGAAGTACACTAGTGTACCACCATGTACTTGTGAAGCTCTTCAGTGGCACTTACGTTAGTTGATCAAATTTACCCTACTTGTCTATGAGACTTTGAGGAAGTGGAATAACTAAGAAACAAGGTGTAGAATGACACCACATTTCATTCTACAGAATCTTTTTAAACCATTTTTTATAATAAACATAACATAAAATTCATCCCTTTCAAGTTAAATAAAATAAAACTTTCCACTTGTGCAACTCTCATCACAAATTTGGGTTTAAAACACAATTTGAAGATTTGTCATGCCCATTGGCAGTCAATTCCTGCGCCCCCACTCAGTTTCAGAAAACCACTCATCCGGTTTTGAGCTCTATAATTTTACTTTTCCTGGATGTTTCATAAACATGGAATCATGCAATATTTAGCCTGTTTGTGGCATTTTTTTTTTTGCTTAGCATAATTGCTGCAAAATTGTGTATTTAATTGATACGCAGATATTTGTTCAATGAAATAAATTGACTTTTATCTGAGTAGTTAACTTTGACACTGATTTTTCAAAAATAATAAAAGTTTTCTTAGACTCTTCTTCATTAAATTTTTAAAATACTTGTAATGTACTCATAAAGAGATTCTGATTCTAGGGAATATTTCAAGCAAACAATGTAAAGGAATTCAAATACTTGGATATCAATAAAGAAAATATTGCAACAATGCCCCAGTAGTTTTTTCTGACTACTCTTTTCACAAGGAAATTTGACTAAAATGGCTTTTGTGTTTTCTTCATGAACAGAGTCAACTTTTAAATGAATTAAAAAATTTGCATTGATAGTTGTTTCCCAGGGGTGATTACCTTAGAAATGTTATGTCCTGACTGCTGACCAACTGCAGCTTCTCAGTAGTGTGGGTATTTTCATCCCTAAATCATCTTGCACAGCAGGAAAGAGATTTATCATCATCAGGAATTATGCCTCAGACACGTTTCCTAAATTTTATTGCTTCAACAGTTTGTGCTTTGTTGGAGATCAATTCGTCCTTCTGTCTGATACTAATTAAAGTGCCTTATTTAGTCCATATTTCCAATAAACTTAATCAAGACTTCTAACCATTGCCTTTCATTCCTGTAGTTCAGATATCCTGCCATCAATTAGGTGGAAACTGCATGTGAGGCTGGTGGATAACTTAGAATGTAGGACCTGGGATCCAGTAAAACTGGGGTTAATGGACAAGTTTGATTTATGAAGAGTGGTGGTAAGGCAATCTAATTTTGGAAAAGTTTTGGTTTTTCATTTTTTTTAATTTTTTTAATATAGGAAAGGGAATGCAGATAGATTGTATATTCCAGTTATGGATAAAACTATTATTTATGAATTTTTAAGTTGTCATTTTATAGTTGTCAGTGAACCAGGGAATTTCATTCTCTGTGAATGAGATGAGGAAGTGCTGTTGCTACCCTTTTATAGCATTTGATCATTGCCAGACATTTCATTAATTTCAGTTTTAGCCTGTACCCTTAACAATGCCACGTAAAAGGAAATGGAGAATGAAAGAGGAACCAGTAGTGGGGTTAGGGAGATTTGTTATGATTCTGTCATAGTTTTGAATTTCCTGATGTGTACTGATTTTTATGGCCCATTCCTTTCCCATGGTGAACGCACATTGAGTACCTCTAGTTAATAATGCCCTATGCAGATTCTAGGTAGATCTTGATACTAGGGAAATAAAGGCAAGGAAATTGATTATTAAATACAAATGGAAAAGAATATACAGAATGAGATCTAACCTTTTCAAATGTTTCACTGTACAATAGAGTACCACAATAATAAAAACAAAGCATACCGACAGAACAATAACTTAAATATTGGTTGCATTTATGTATTAAAAAAAAAAAAAAAAAACTGAGCAACCATCAGCAAGCAACACTGTTCTTGTGCCACAACCCCTGTCTCTTCTTTGTCCCATACAGATGTTTCATTAGAAGTTTATTGGATCTTCCTCCCCCTATCCAAAACCATTAAGATAGAAAGGCAAGAAAAACTGATGAGTTACATCATTAGAGAAGTATATTTATGGGTATCAGTACAGAATATTCTTATACCTCATGAAAATGATGGGAAATACAGTCTCCAGTACATATTTCTGGAAACTTTAAATTCTTAGCCAAAATTGTAATAATCTACCTGACTACTGAAAGAACATTGCAGCTACAAATGGAAAACTTATCAGAATGACAAGATACTGAGACAAGTGTTTGAAAGAGGTTAAGTACATTCCACATGTAATTGAAAGAAGCTAATGATGCTTCTAAAAAGCATATTAGTTTTCACTTTATTAATGTCAGAAGTATTTTTGAAGTATAATTCTTTGGTCCACTCTCTTTATAGACTAGAGATAGAATACACTCAACTTTTACTTGATACATCAAAAGTGTGCCTGTTTTGAATGAAGTAAAGTGAAAACACTCAAACTGCATACGAGTTTTGTCTTTTCTCATTTCCGTCTTTAAAATTATGACAGATTGCTTCCCCTTATTAAATTCACTAGAAGTAACGTTTCTCTAAGACTGATACTGGTGGTGCAGAAGAAAATGAAGCCTGGAGAGACAAACATTGGCCCAACACAGAAATTCATTGAGAATTTATTCATGAGTAAAGGAAGTTCTAATCTGTGGGTCCTCATAATTAAACACAAAAATATGGTGGATTAAGGTTCCAGATGCTGTCTGAAGAGTACTCCTCAGATCCAGTGAGAAACAGCAGTGAGGCAAGTTTGGAAAGACATTTAAATAATTATGATTACTGTCATTCCTGTGGTGGGTTTACAGCTTTCCCATAACTTCCCCTTATACTATCTGACTTTTTTTAGAGCATCCTCTTACCGTTGTTATTGCTTCATTTGATTTATGTAACCAGTTACTAATCAGTTACTAAGTTTGGCAGGGCATAAGTAGCAAACTTCATTTTTATCCTTGCACTATCTTCCGAGACTGTAGGATGTCATTTCCAACCCCCCTTGAAGACATCTTAACAGACACCAAGCCTTTCTTTGTCACTTTGAAGAATTAAATAATATGTGTAGATATTAACAGTCTCAGGCTAGCTTCAAACGAACTTACATATTTCTAAGCTTTATCCTGACTCTCCAGCCCACCTAAAAACCTGTGGTGGGAAATGGTGCTGAGTTCATTTTTTTCACTGTTCTTGTTTTGCCTGCTCATTCATGCTAGTTTCTATAGGTTGGGTTTGGAAGGAGAAGGGGAAAATGTCTTTGTATATAGTCCTTCTCATTAGCCAGTGCTCTCTGTTATGACAAATGCACACATAAAAATCTTCTCTGGTGCAGTTCTTAGAAGAAGTCCCCCCACTCCACATTCAGGCACTTCTGATAATATACCTTCCCTCACAGAATGGTGCGCCCTGTGGCTGTCCTCTTTGCTCTCTCTCTGAATTACTGCTTTAATAATATAACCCACATATCCTCTTCCTGCTTGCGTTTCATTTCCTTAGCAGATGGCCCATAAGCTGTAAGCTCCTTGAAGACAAGGTCTGTATATGGTACCTCCTGATTTCCCATGAGCACTAGCCAGTCATGTGACTCTATAGTTGCTCAGTAATCTAATTAAAGTGCTTTATCTACCATTTATGGTAACACACAGCGTGTGTGTGTGTGTGTGTGTGTGTGTGTGTGTGTGTGTGTGTGTGTTTTCCCCATTGCAAGCTCCTGTTTCCCTAGAAATTCCATGGAAAACGTATTACCTTTAAAAAGCCAGTTAGTTCTGTTTCTTGAATGTACTCACTTTGGTCTGGGGGTGCTTCAATCACATCTGGGCATGTGCTATTCTGTCTGGACAGTGTTTGTTAAATTGAGCTGTGAGACCACCTGGATAAACAAGACAGCTTCCCAAGGGCTACATAGGCACAAGTGTCCTTTTAAAGGAAGTCACATGATTCCTCTTGTTACTTAGGTATTATTACCAAAAGCTCTTTTGTCTAAGAAATGGCCTTCTGTTCCTCAGCTTCCTTTTCAAAGTGACCCTACTCCCACTTAAAAAAAAAGAAAAAGAAAGGTACACTTCTCATCCAGCCTTTCATGTGGTACCTTGACCCAGTGTGGAAAACCCTTAAGAGCACCATCTGAAAGGAAAAATATTGTTAAGTTTGGGAAAGTTAATGACAGATGATATAATAAATCCTTTTACACGTTAGCTTCTAATACTTTTGCTCTTTATGATTTTTGGTGTATTATATGATAATGGGATTCCTTGTGCTATATTCATGCATGTACATAACTTTATTTGATCAGTCTCATTTCCCAGAACCTGCCCTCCTCTCTCTTCCAATCCCATTCCTCTACCCTTGTTGTCTCCCTCCTGTTTTTTTTTTTAAATTAGTGCATTTTAATTATACATAAAAGTGAAATTTATTGTAATATATTCATACATGGATACAGCGTGATTTGGTTTATTTTGTTCCCCAGTACCTCCCCTCGCCCCTCCTCTCCTCCCTCCCTTTCAATCCCCACTTCTCTATTGATTCCCTTCTATTTTGGTGATATTCACCCCCACCATTTTTTTTAAAATCTCTCTGGCTTCCACAGGTGAGAGAAAACACTCTACCTTTGACTTTTTGAGTCTGACTTATTCACTTAGTATGATGTTCTCCATCTCCATCCATTTACCAGCAAATGACATAATTTCTTCATGGCTGAGTAAAACTCCATTGTGTATATATGCCACATTGTCTTTATCTATTCATCTGTTGACAGACACTACTTGGCTTTTTAAGAAGTTTTTATTGATGAATAACAATTATACAGAACAGTGGGTTTCATTTGGCATATTCATACCTGAATCTAACACACTGATTGATCAATTACATTCTCAAGTACATTCCTAAGTACTTCCCCCAACTTACCCTCTTCTCTCCCCCAGCCCCCTTTCTCTACCTTATTTGTCTCCTTTCCATTTTCTTTCTTTCTTTCCCCTTAAGTTCTAGCTTATTTTACTTAACATGATATTCTTCAGTTCCATCATTTTTCTTGCCAGTGAAGTAATTTTATTCTGCTTTATGGCTGAGTAAAACTCCATTTGTGTGTGTGTGTGTGTGTGTGTGTGTGTGTGTGTGTGTGTGCATTTTCTTTATCCATTCATTTGTTGATGGACAGGTAGGCTGGTTTCATGACTTGGCTATTGTGAATTGTGCTACTATAAATGTGGGCATACATGTATCTGTATAGTATGTTAACTTTAATTTTTGGGGAAAACACCCAGGAGTGGCATAGCTGAATCATATGGTGGTTCCATTCCTAGTCTTTTGTGGAAACTTCACACTGATTTCCATTTTCACCAGCAGTGCATAAGGGTTAACTTTGTCCTTGCATCCTTGTTAGCATTTATTATTTGTGTGCTTCACGATTTCCATGCTGATTGAAGAGAAATGAAATCAATCACTATAGCGAGATGACATCTCTGTAGTTTTGATTTACATTTTCCCAATGGATAAAGATGTCAAGCATTTTTTTTTCATATAGTTGTTATCAATTTGTTCTTCTGTGGAGAAATGTCTGTTTAGTTCATTTGTCCACTTATTGATTGGATTATCAGAATATATATATATTCTGAATGTTAATCCTCTATCAGGAGAGTAGCTGACAAAGGTTTTCTCCTATTCTCTAGGCTCTCTATTCATACTTTTGTTTCCTTTGCTGTGTAGAAGCTTTTTAATTTGATGCCATTCCATTTATAGATTCTTAGTATTATTTCCTTAGCTACAGGTATCCTACTGAGGAGTTCACTGCCTATGTCTATATGTTGGAATATTGATATTATGTTATACTCTAGCAGTAACCAAGTTTCTGGTGTAATTTCTAGGTCTTTGATCCATTTTGAGTTGACTTTTTGCAGTGTAATAGAGATTTAGTTTTATTCTTCCACAAATGGATATCCAGATTTCTTATCACCATTTGTTCTCCATCCAACATATGTTTTTGGCAACTTTGTCAATATCCACAAGACACTAATTTTAAAAAATGAAACTGTAATTCAATGGGAGAAAAATCAGTATAGTAGAGGGTAAGGAACAGGGGGAGAGAGGACGGCATGGTGAAGTTCTGGGGACTAAATTAGAGTAAATTATATTCCATGTTTTTACAGTTATGTCAAAATTAATCCTAATGATGTGTATGAGTAAAAAGAACCAATAAGAAAAGGCAGGGAGGGAGAGAATAAGATGATTTTATCTTTATGGGTTTTTCTTTGTGTCTCTATTCTAATTCCATTTGTCTATGTGTCTTTACACCAGTACCATGCAGTTTTTGTTACTTTTGCTCTGTAGTCTAATTTACAATCAGATACTGTGATGACTGTAGAATTTCTTCTATCACTCAGAATTGGTTTGGCAATTCTTAGTATTTTATTCTTTCATATACAACTTAGGGCTATTTTCTAGTTCTGTAAAGAAAGTCATTGTATCTTGCTGGAGATTGCATTAACTCTTTTGGTAATATAACCATTCTGACAATATTAATTCTGCCTGTCCATAAACATGGGAGGTCTTTCCATCTTCCATCATCTTCTTTCTTTTCCCAGTATTCTCTAATTTTCATCTTTTACCTCTTTGGTTAAATTTATTTCTAGACATATTTCAGGCTATTGTAAATGGAATTGTTTTCTTGATTTATTTCTTAGTAGGTTCAGTGTGTGTATGTGTCTGGTTTTAATATTGGTGCAATTCTGGCTTTATAGAACAAGTTTGGAAGTGTTTCTTCCCTTTCTATTTCAATGAATAATTGTGTTATTTCCTACTTAATGATCTGGTAAAATTCAGCTGTGAATTCACCTGGCCCAGGGCTCTTCTTTCTTGGGAAGTTTATTTGATTTTTTTGTTTTGTTTTTTTTTTGTTTTGTTTTGTTTTTGTTTTTTGCTGCCTCAGTTTCATGCTTGCTATTTGTCTGTCTAGGTTTTCTGTGTCCTCTTAGTTAAGTTTTGGAAGGTTGTGTATGGCTAGAAATTCATCCATTTTTTTTCCTAAACTTTCCCATTTACTGGAATATAGATTTTCCAAATAATCCCTAAAGATCCTCTTGGAATTTAGTGGTATCTGTTATGATGTCCCCTTTTTTCATCTGTTATTTATTAATTTTGATCTTTATTCCTTTTCTTTTAGTTTGGCAAATAGTTTATCAATCTTGTTTATCTTTTTATAGAACTGACTTGTTGCTTTATTGATCCTTTGTATTTTTTTGTTCTCTATTTATTTTGACTCTAATCTTTATTATTTCTTTCCTTCTACTGGTTTTGGAATTGATTTATTCTTGTTTTTCTAAGACCTTAAGGTGTATCATTAAGTTATTTGAGATACTTCTTAATTTTTAATGTAGCTACTCATTGCTATAAACTTTCTACTTAAACTGCCTTATTGTGCTCGACAGGTTCTTGTAAGTTATATTTCAATTCTTATTATGACTCTAAGAATTTTTAAATTATTTTCTGGTTTCTTCACTGACCCAACAAATCTTGTTGATTTCTAATTTCACTCCAGTATGATCAGATAAAACGAAAGGAGTTATTTCAGAATTTTTACATTTGCTAAGACTTCTTTATGACTTAAAGTGTGATCTATCTGGGAGAAAGTTCTATGGAGTGCTAAAAAGTATATTCAGTTGTCATTGGATCAAAATATTCTGTAGATCTGTTAAGTCCATTTGATCTATAGTAAGTTTTAACTATATAATATCTTTGTTGATTTTATGTATGGATGACATGTCTGTTTTTGACAGGGTTGTATTGAAATCACCTACTATTAACATATTGGGGTCTACCTGAGTGAGCCTTTATGTCTAGTAGTGTTTGTTTTATGAAAATAGGTGCACCAACTTATGGGAGATAAATATGTGTCATCATTATTTCTTCTTGTTGGATTATTCTCTTTACCAATATGTCTTTGTCTCTTCTAATTTTGGCTCTAAAACTGCTTTGTCTGATATGAGAATGACTATACTTCCTTGCTTTTGAATAACTTTTGCATGGAATATCATTTTTCACTTTCACTCTGTAGATCTCTGCTAATAAGGTATATTGATTACAGGCAACTATATTGTTGTGTCTTGATTTTTAATCCAATCTACAAGTCTTTATCTTTTTTTTTTTTTTTTTTTTTTTTTTTTTTTGTGTGTGGTTACCGGGGATTGAACTCAGGGGCACTCGACCACTGGGTCACATCCCCAGCCCTTTTTTGTATTTTATTTAGAGACAGGGTCTCACTGAGTTGCTAAGTGCCTCGCCATTGCTGAGGCTGGCTTTGAACTTGTGATCCTCCTGCCTCAGCCTCCCAAAGTGCTGGGATTACAGGCGTGCGCCACCACGCCCAGCTAAGTCTTTATCTTTTAATTTTAGAATCAAAACCATTTACATTCAATATTATGATAGAGTAGGATGTGTTATTTCTAGACATTTGATTTTATTTCTAATGTGTGATTCTATTCTAATTTTCATTTGCAATTCTACTCTTCTAATCAGATTTATTCTTTCTTGAGCTCCTTTTATTGTCTTTATCTTCTTATGTTTGAAGGATTTTTAAAGTGTCTTCTACAATACTGTTTAAGATTTCCTTTAGTTTATGCTTATTTCAAAAAGTGTTCATTTCTCTTTCAATTCTGAAGAATAGTTTTGCTGGTTATAGCAATCTAGTTTATTTTCTTCCAGGGTTTAAATATATTGTTCCAAGATCTCCTGCTATTTAGGGTTTCTGCTGAGAAATCCATTTATTTTGATTGATTTGCCTTGATAAGTGACTTGGTATTTCTCTCTTGAAGCTTCTAACATTCTTTCCTTGGTCTGAAGTTTTGATATTTTAATGATAATGTGTTATGGGGAGATTCTTTTCTGGTCTTGTCTATTTTGGACTCTAAATGCCTCCAGTATCTGAATGTCCATCTCATTCCTCAGGCTTGGAAAATTTGCTACTATTATTTCACTGGAGGAATTATCAATGTCATTAGCCCGAATCCTCCTCCTCAAATATCAGTGGGTCTTAAGTGAGGTCTCTTAATGTTATCCCAGAGTTCATGAGTATTCTAAGCATAGTTTTGCTTATTTTTTTCTTTATTACTTTTGAGTGTTTAAGGTCATATACCTTGTTTTCAAGGACTTAAATTATTCTACTTGATCTAATCAATCAGTGAGACTTTCAGCTGAATTTTTTATTTGATTGCATTTTTTATTTCCAGGATTCTGTTTTGTTCTTTTTTCAGAGTTTCTCTCTCTCTCTCTCACTTTTTTTTTATTGAAATATTCTTTTATTTCCTGAATTTATCCCTTAGTTCATTCTTTAGATATTCTTTTAGTTCACTGACAATTTTAACAATAAACTCTTTGAATTCTTTCTGTGGCATTTCTTCCACTTCATTGTCTCCAGAATCAGTAATCAGAGTGTTATGAACTATTAGAGGCATCTTGTTCCCTAGTTTTCTCAGGTTTTCTGTATTTTCCTGTTGATATTTTTGCATTTCATATAATGGATATCTCTTCCACTGTTATATGAGGGATTTTATCTTGAACTTCTTTTTCTTCACTCTTTTTCTTTGCTCTAAGTGGGGATACATCTAAATGTCAAAAAATTCACTCAACGTAATCATGGAGCTATAATCAGTCCCAAGCACAGCTTAATCACCAGTAACTGTGACCACTTTGGAGCAAAACTATATACTAATAACCTTAAAATTTTATTAAAAAGGTTCTCACAACTCCACTAATCCGAAAGTAGAAAAGGGGAGCAATGCTTTAAAATCAGCTGAATAATTAGGTATTAAAGTAAAACTTCTCACCTGGCGTGGTGGCGCATGCCTATAATCCCAGCACTTTGGGAGGCTGAGGCAGGAGGATCGCGAGTTCAAAGCCAGCCTCAGCAAGGGCGAGGCACTTAGCAACTCAGTGAGACCCTGTCTCTAATAAAATACAAAACAGGGCTGGGGATGTGGCCCAGGGGTTGAGTGCCCCTGAGTTCAATTCCTGGTATCAAAAAAAAAAAAAAAAAAAGTAAAACTTCTCTTCAACTATAAAGGGCATGAAAAGGAAAAGGGGGGGGAGTAGAGAAAAGGAAAGAAAAAGTTCCCCAACACAATGATATTTAGCTGATATGGCTGCCACCTCTACATCCAGAAAAATATAAAGGTCAAGCTCAGGTGCTAAGAACATTTACTAAACCTCCCTCCCCAAACCTGATGAATCCAAGTCTGAAAGGCCCAATAAGAAATCATTCTGTCTCAAATAGCTCAGAAAGGAATAAGATTCTTTAATGCTAGTTTTTTATATTATCTTCTGTATTGATTTGATAGAATCTCCTTAATACAATTTTAATACAATTTTATGTATTTTCATGTTTTAATGCATTAATTGGATTTAACGTTTTCCCTCCTTGTTCATTTTTGTAATCTCGTCTCTCTCTTCTTGCATTATATCCTTCTGCCCCTACCACATTTTATGGTTTATGTTGTTGTCATTGTTTTCCAAAACTGCAATGAACTTATGTCATGGAATCTATTCCTGCAAACCTCATTCTTCTCACCTCTGACATGAATCTAGGAGGCTTCTTCCATCCTTTGGACCCCTAATAGCTTTCTGGAGGGTCAGAGGAAACATTCCCTAATTATCTATGTCTTAGCAGTCAGGTCTCCAAATGCTTCATGTACCTGGAGCTGTCCAAACAGGTGTGTGCTCACTCTTGTAGATATCAGAGTATATAGGGCATTGCAGCCCATGGCAGAAGGCAGCAGCCCAGCAGCAGCGGCACTGGGCAACCCAGGGTAGAGGCTCAGTTGGTGTAGCCCAGCCAGGATAAGATTGGTGGTCTGCATCTGGAGCACACACATGCTGGAGCATTTGGGCTTTAGCTAGCAGCCAAGACACACACATTGGTGGGTGCTGCTGGGGTATGCTCAGTAGAGACTACCCTTTAGTGAATGTGCTTCTACAGGCTGCTTCTGGAGTACACATGGTTGTAGCCATCAGCTGGAACTCCTGTAGCTGCATCCGCTGGCAACTGGGGCACTTGCTGCGCCCCATGGGTTGCAAGATAACTTGTTCTCTATCTGCTCTCTTCCATTCTCCTTGTCAGCAGTAAGTGGAGGAGGCTAGGCAACCTGCAGCTACTTGACATCCCACCACACTGGTTACTCAGCCCATTTCAGAGGTGTTACCTATGATAATATTTTATGTTATTTCTAGCTGGGGTGAAGCTATGTAGATTTAATTCCTTCTAGCAGAGCAGGCTTAAGCGTGGTCTCTGCAAAATGCTTGACCTCCACAGTTTTCTGCCAGCAATTTGAGATCAACTGTGCAATTCTTGTTTCCCAAGTGTTTTTGCAACTTCTTCTCTGGCTTAACTCAGTCTTACTTTCTTTTCTATCATTGTTTCCAAAGTAAGCTTTTCAACTTTGCCTCTCCCTCTTTTGCGTTGTAACCCCTCTATACTGACCTGCCTTGGTCAGGGTTTGGGGTTAACGAATTCCTTTCTGTTTTCTGTCCAGTAACTGGAATTTCTGGGTCCCTCCAAGTCACTGACTATATCCAGTATTGTATCTTAGTGCATTCCCTCTGTTATACACATCCCTGATCAGCTGTTCTCTTTCTTCTTTAATTCTAGCTGTGGAGAATTGAAATTTGCTGCTGGGTCCACTAGTCATCTTACTGAATACTACTTTGCTTTCAGCAAAGTTAGTGAAGGATTTATTCAAGTCTTCAACTATTAACCGATTGAAAAATAGTTTTCTCTTATTGGTCACTGTATGGCTTGGGGACATTTATAGAGGATGGAAAGAAATTGATAGACATTTTCATCATAATGCTCTCATATACTTATTTTCTTAGAGATTAACAACAGAAAAACAAAAATATGGATTAAAACTGATTCCAAAGTCTGCCTCAGTCTATAATTAAATATTAGGCACCTGTGGGTATATGAACTAATTGGAAAACAGCACTATCCATTTCTCTGAGATGAATATCTAAAAAAACTAATTTAATTTTCATGTTAATTATGAATGTTCATTTGTGATATATTTATTTTGGATCACTTGAGTCTACAAGTAATTCAAATAAAAATTAAATTCAGGAATTTTAGTTCTAGATTCTTATAATCAGAGAAAATGCTTTATATATATATAAATTTGGTATAGATAATTATGATAAAGTAATCAATAAAATGTGTTTATTAACAGATAAAAGTTCTTTGGAGAGAGAATGGAATCAAAATGAAAGTTAAAGGAATAATGCAAATTTTTGTTATAATGGAATTGTTCAGGTACTTTTTTTTTTAGGATGGTGAGGGATCATGTTGTTACAATAGTTAGTTTCTTAAGAGTGGCATCATGATTTTATATTAAATATCAGTGTTAGTAGTGCACCAGAATTTATACTCTTTGCATCTTACTGAATTTCTGCTAAAAATTTCTAGATGCCCACTTAAGAATGTGTAAAGATGGCATGTAGTTTTCCAGAATTACTTGAGAAAGTGCATGAGTTTTGAAGATTGCTCTTTTAGGACCTGCAATGTTTTGGAGAACTCAGTAGTCCTAAGGTCAGGATACTTTACTGATGTCAAGTATTTCATGCAAACTGCTTAACCTATCATTATGGTTTTAATGTGAGGTACACCCAAAAGCTCATTTGTAAGACAATTAAAGAAGGCTCTGAGGCAAAATGACTGGGTTATGAGGGCCTTAACCCAATGAGTGAATTAATCCCCTGATGGTATTAACTGAGTGGTAACTATAGGCAGGTAGGGTATGGCTGGAGGAGGTGGGTCATTGGAGGCATGCCTCTGAGGTATATATTTTGTACCTGGGGAAAGGCCCTATTCTCTCTCTGATTCCTGGTCATATGAGCTGCTTCCCTCCATCATACTCTTCTATCATGTGTTCTGTCTCACATTGAGCCTCAAGGAATGGAGCCTGCTGTTCATGAACTAAGACCTGAAACCATGAGCCTCAAATAAACTTTTCCTCCCTAAAATTGTTTTTGTCAGTGCATTTAGTCATAGAAGTGAAAAAGCTTAGACACCTAAACAGTCAGAAGAAATGTTTTTATTCTCAGCTGCTGCCGCCCTGACCTTTGGAGCACAGTCCATCAGTCCAGGAGAGGCCTGAGTCCCTTTCTATCCTGCTGATGCAGACCTTTGCCCTGATCAGAGCAGTCCCTGTGGAATCAGTGAGGCACAAATGTCATCTGGAGACACAGCAGCAATGAACCCTTGAGTATTGCTGTGAAGAGACAGTGGGCCAGCTCATGCAAAGCATTTGCCAGAATTCTCAGGGCAGTCGGTTCTCCAGAGCTTGCCATCTTAGGTCTGTACCCTTTGTTTCTCCTTTTCCCACATTGTGTACTCTCTTTCTGTCAGTTCGACTTCTCCAGTTTCCACATATAAGTAGGATCACAGAGTAATAGAATTGTTCAAGAATTCAGAATTTTAGAGTCTGAAAACGTTCATTTCAGAGTGATTGTGGTGCATATTTCTCAGGACAACATGGTTTTGTGGGAAATGATGAGGGATGCCAGAGTATAAATCCAAACAATGACACAGATTACCTGTGTGTCATGGCGAGTTACTTTAATCGTATTGAGTCCAGTTTCTCCCTGGTAAAATAAGGACAGTAGTACCTATTTCAAGGATTATTTTTTAACGTAGTGAGGTAAAGTATATAGGAACATTCAGTCTCATTTTTCTGCTTTTACTCCTCCCCATTTACTTGCTCTCTTCTCTTTTGGCCTTTGCTTGTGTGCTTACTCCTATTTCTCTACTCCAGTTATTTTTTTTTTCCTTTCCTTAAATCTTTTCTTTTGGCATTTTGTTTTTAAATCCAGGGAATTTCTGGGGGCAGGGGGCACACTTGTGGTGGAGGATTGAGTGCTCTTGACAATATCAAACAACATTATTTTACAAAGTGAAATGTGCTTTTGTCTCCTGAATCTTGCCTGGGATTTTTGGCATGGATGTTTGTATTGTCATATAATATTTATTTGGCAAGCATTTTTTTAAGAAGATTTGAGAGTTAGTTTCAATCAAATGGAGGTGGTTTTCAAAATGAATAATGTCCTACTGTCAGTTATGAAGGAAAAACATTCTTTGGTTGTCATATATTCACTCTCAGCATCGGTTTTGTTTCTCTGTTGATGTCATAGAAGATTTATATCTGCTGTGGTAAAAAACACAGCTGTCAAAAGATCTCTAGCACTGTGCAGCAGAGCATCCTACAATTGTTGATGCTAACTTCACAGCCTTGTCTTCCATGTTGGCACCGTGTTAATGCATTATGTTTAGGCCACTCAACTGTTACTTGTTCTGGAGCTGTGGAGTGGAAATGCAGCTGGAGACTCCCACTGGGGACATGTGGATCAGCAGAAGAAAGGATAATACTAAGTTAAACACACATTTATGTTATTTGGGGTTCTTACAAATATTAGGAAATCTTAAAGAGTTTATAAAAATATCCTGGTATCTTTTATAAATTCATTTTATGTTGCTACAATGAAAGATATGAGGCTGAATAAAGTATAAAAGAAAAAGGCTTGTTTAGCTCAATTTTTGGATGTGGAATGTGCAAACAGCATGATGCTGGTTCTGGAGATAGTTCCAGCCCCCACTCCCTGTCCTATGTGTATACACACACCTACACACTGCATCATATTCTGGTGGATCACATCATGGCAGGAGCATGTGCTACAAAGAGAGATAACATAGTGAGACAGGAATTCAAGGACTTGGGAAGGGCCAGGCTTGTTCTTTACTACAACTCCCTTGTAAAACTAATCAGGGTCTCATAAGAACTGCATCAGTTCCTTCTGAGAGTAGCACACTTATTGACCTAATTACCTCCTACTAAGCTTCACCTCTTAAAGGTTCCACAGCACCGAGGATGATGCTTTTAACCACATGAATCCAGAAGTAAATTTTTGAAGAATAAACCATATGCAAATCATAGCAAACTCTTTACAGGCTATCAGCAGTGAAAAGGGAATGCAGAAATCTTTTTCTATAAATGATACAGACAGTATTACCCTATGTACATGTATGATTATACTACTGGAGTGATTCTGAACCATCTACAGCCAGAGGAACGAGGAGTTGTGCTCCATTTGTACATTATATGTCAAAATGCAACTACTGTAAAATAAATAAATACATTTTTTTTGTGTGTGTGTGTGTGGTACCGGGGATTGAACTCAGGGGCACTCGACCACTGGGTCACATCCCAAGCCCTTTTTTGTATTTTATTAGAGACAGGGTCTCACTGAGTTGCGAAGTGCCTCGCCATTGCTGAGGCTGGCTTTGAACTCGCGATCCTCCTGCCTCAGCCTCCCAAAGTGCTGGGATTACAGGCGTGCGCCACCGCGCCCGGCTAAATAAATACATTTTTAAAAATGAAAAAAAATGAGAGCATCCAAGTGGTTGGTGAACTAGAGGTCTAATAAAGTGGTAGCCACAAGTGGCACACTATCTCATGTCTCTGTACTTTTCTGCACATAGTGCTTTCTGTATCCAGGAACTCTGATTTATTTTAAAACCATTTCAACTTCATGTAAGTTTTGTACCTGACTTGGTCTCAGTATACCCATTTTATTTCTTTTTGTTTTTTTTTAATTTTATTTTTATAATTTTTAATATGTACAACTCATAGTGCATATATTTAGTATCTTTTTACATACAACTGTTTGTATACAAAGTATATTCATACAGTTCAGGTCTTCAATCATGCATTAAGGAAAATGATATCCGTCTCATTCAACCACCTTTTTTTTTCTTTTCTCCCCCTCCCTCCCCTCTTGCTCCCTCCCTCACCCTCCATTCCTTTGACCATTCTAGTGTTCCTCTAATCCTCCTATGTACCCCCATCCAACAATACGTTGGAATAGCTTCCTTATATCAGAGAAAACATTTGGTACTTGGATTTTTGAGATTGACTAACTTCACTAGCATTATGTCTTCCAACTTCATCCATTTACCTGCAAATGACATTAATTTATTTTCTTTTATTGCTGAGTACAATTCCATTGTGCGTATATACCACATTTTCTTAATCCACTCATTTACTGAGGGACATCTAGGTTGGTTCCACAACCTAGCTATTGTGAATTGCGCAGCTACAAACATTGAGATAGCTGTGTCACTGTAATATGCTGTTTTTAAGTCCTTTGGGAATAGACCCAGGAGTGGGATGGCTGGGTCATAGGGTGGTTCCATTCCCAGTTTTCCAAGAAATCTCCATACTGCTTTCCATAATGGTTGCACCATTTTGCAGTCCCACCAGCAATGTATGAGTGTGCCTTTTTCCCCACATCCTCTCCAACATTTATTGTTGCTTGTGTTCTTGATGGCTGCCATTCTGACTGGAGTGAAGTGAAATCTTAGAGTAGTTTTGATTTGCATTTCTCTAGTTGCCAGCGATGTTGAACATTTTTTCATGTATTTGTTGATTAATCGTGTGTCTTCTTCTGAGAGGTATCTTCTCAATTCCTTAGCCCATTTATTGATTGGGTTATTTGTTTTTTTAGTGTAAAGTTTTTTGAGTTCTTTATATATTCTAGAGATTAGTGCTCTATCTGATGTGCATGTATTAAATATTTGTTCCCAATTAGTTGGCTCTCTATTCACCTCACTGATTGTTTCTTTTGCTGAAAAGAAGCTTTTTAATTTAAATCTATCCCATTCATTAATTCTTGGTAGTAATTCTTGCGATACAGGGTTCTTATTAAGGAACTTGGGGCCTAATCCGACATGTTAGAAATTGGACCTTACTATTTCTTCTATTAGGCGTATTGTCTCTGGTCTAATTCCTAGGTCCTTGATCCACTTTGAATTGAGTTTTGTGCATGGTGAGAGATAAGGGTTTAATTTCAATTTGTTGCATATGGATTTCCAGTTTTCCCAGCACCATTTGTTGAAGAGACTATCCTTTCTCCACTGTACATTTTTGGCGACTTTGTCTAATATAAGATAGCTGAAATTATATGTATTAGTCTCTGTGTCCTCAATTCTGTACCATTGGTCCACCAGTCTGTTTTGGTGCCAATACCATGCTGTTTTTGTTACTATTGCTCTATAGTATAATTTAAGGTCCGGTATGGTGATGCCCCTGCTTCACTTTTCTTGCTCAGGATTGCTTTGGCTATTCTGGGTCTCTTATTTTTCCAGATGAATTTCATGACTGCTATTTCTATTTCTTTGAAGAATGACATTGGGATTTTGATTGGAATTGCATTAAATCTGTATAATGCTTTTGGTAGTATGGACATTTTGACAATATTAATTCTACCTATCCAAGAACAAGGTAGGTCTTTCCATCTTCTGAGTTCATCTATAATTTCTTTCTTTAGTGTTC
The DNA here is from genome assembly GCA_025594165.1 of Tamias sibiricus. Lineage (NCBI taxonomy): Eukaryota > Metazoa > Chordata > Mammalia > Rodentia > Sciuridae > Tamias > Tamias sibiricus. Next base: position 120,935,013 of record CM046664.1, on the reverse strand, counting down.
TATAATTTCGTAATAGAGGTCTTTCACCTCTTTCGTTAGGTTGATTCCCAGGTATTATATATATTTTTTGATGCTATTGTAAATGGGGTATTTTTCATCATTTCCCTTTCAGAGTCTTTGTCGCTGATGTACACAAATGCCTTTGACTTATGTGTATTGATTTTGTATCCTGCAACTTTGCCAAATTCGTTTACTAGTTGTAAAAGTTTTCTGGTAGAGTTTTTTGGGTCTTCTAGGTAGATTATCATGTCATCAGCAAATAGTGCTAATTTGAGCTCTTCTTTTCCTATCTTAATCCCTTTAATTTCTTGTCTGTCTAATCGCTCTGGCCAGAGTTTCCAGTACTATGTTAAATAGTAGAGGTGAAAGGGGGCATCCCTGTTTTGTTCCAGTTTTTAGAGGGAATGCTTTCAATTTTTCTCCATTTAAGATAATGTTAGCTCGGGGCCTTGCATAAATAGCTTTTATAATGTTAAGATACGTTCCTGATATTCCTAGTTTTTCCAGTGTTTTGAACATAAAGGGGTGTTGTATTTTGTCAAATGCTTTTTCTGCGTCAATTGAGATGATCATATGATTTTTGTCTTTAAGTCTATTGATGTGATGTATTATGTTTATTGATTTCCGAATGTTGAACCAGCCTTGCATCCCTGGGATAAACCCCACTTGATCGTGGTGCACTATCTTTTTGATATGTTTTTGTATCCGATTTGCCAGGGTTTTGTTGAGGATTTTTGCATCTATGTTCATTAAAGATATGGGCCTGAAGTTTTCTTTTTTGGATGTGTCTTTGCCTGGCTTTGGAATTAATGTGATATTGGCCTCATAGAAAGAGTCTGGAAGAGCTCCCTCTTTTTCTATTTCTTGAAATAATTTGAAGAGCATTGGTATTAGTTCTTCTTTGAAAGTCTTATAGAACTCGGCTGTAAACCCATCAGGTCCTAAACTTTTCCTTGTTGGTAGCTTTTTGATGACATCTTCTATTTCTTCGCTTGTAATTGATCTGTTTAAATTGTGTATAGCCTCCACATCCAGTTTAGGCAAATCATATGACTCTAGAAATCTGTCAATGCATTCAGTATTTTCTATTTTATTAGAGTACAAGTTTTCAAAGTAATTTCTAATTATATTCTGTATATCTGAGGTGTTTGTTATGATATTCCCTTTTTCATCACGAATGTTAGTAATTTGAGTTTTTTCTCTTCTTCTTTTCATTAGCATCGCTAAGGGTCTGTCAATTTTGTTTATTTTTTCAAAGACCCAACTTTTAGTTTTTTTCAATTCTTTGAATCTTTTCCTTAGTCTCAATTTCATTAATTTCTGCTCTGATTTTAATTATTTCCTGTCTTCTACTGCTCTTGGTGTTGGTCTGTTCTTCTTTTTCTAATGCTTTGAGGTATGATGTTAAGTCATTTATTTGTTGGTTTTTTTTCCTCTTAAGGAATGAACTCAGTACAATGAATTTTCCTCTTACTACTGCCTTCATAGTGTCCCAGAGATTTCTATATGATGTATCTGTGTTCTCATTTACCTCTAGGAATTTTCTGATCTCCTCTTTGATGTCTTCTTCAACCCCTTGTTCATTCAGTAGCATGTTGTTTAGCTTCCAGTTGATGGAGTAGTTTTTCTCATTACTTGTTTTGTCGTTGATTTCCAATTTCATCCCTTTATGGTCCGATAGCATGCAGGGTAGTATCTCTATTTTTTTTATATTTTCTGAGAGTTGCCTTGTGACATAATATATGGTCTGCTTTGGAGAAGGAGCCATGTGCTGCTGAGAAAAATGTGTGTTCGTTTACTGAGGGATGAAATATTCTATATATGTCCGTTAGGTCTAAATTGTTAATTGTTTTAAGGAGGGTTGAAGTTTCTTTGTTTAGCTTTTGTTTGGATGATCTATCCATTGGTGAGAGAGGTGTGTTGAAGTCCCCTAGAATAACTGTGTTGTGGTCTATTTTACTCTTGAACTTGAGAAGAGTTTGTTTAATGAATGTAGGTGCTCCATTATTTGGGGCATATAGATTTATGATTGTTATATCCTGTTGATGGATGGTTCCCTTAAGTAATAAGAAATATCCATCTTTGTCCCTCTTGATTAGTTTTGGTTTGAAGTCTACCTTATTTGATATGAGAATGGAAACCCCTGCTTGCTTCCGCCGGCCATGTGAGTGATAAGACTTTTCCCAGCCTTTCACTTTCAGTCTGTTGATGTCTTTTTCTATGAGGTGTGTTTCTTGGAGACAGCAAATTGTTGGGTCCTTTCTTTTAATCCATTCTGATAATCTGTGTCTTTTGATTGGTGAATTTAGGCCAGTAACATTCAGGGTTATTATTGAGATGTGATTTTTATTCCCATCCATTTTTATTTGAATTATGGTCTTTAGCTTGATTTGGTTTCTCTTCTGGTTGGTATTTCTTTTAGTTTAATATCTCCCTTTGTTGATTTTCGTTATCATCTTTCTCTTCTTCTTCACAAAAAATGTTGCCCAGGATGTTCAGAAGTGCTGGCTTTCGAGTTGTGAAATATTTTAACTTTTGCTTGTTGTGGAAGGTTTTTATTTCATCTTCGAGTCTAAAGCTCAATTTTGCTGGATATAAGATTCTTGGTTGACATCCCTTTTCTTTCAGAGCTTGAAATATGCTATTCCAGGATCTTCTTGCTTTTAAGGTCTGGGTTGAAAAATCTGAACATAGTCTGATTGGTTTCCCCCTATATATGTAATCTGCTTTTCTCTAGTGGCTTTTAGTATTCTCTCCTTGCTCAGTGTATTAGGCATTTTCATTATAATGTGTCTTGGTGTGGATCTATTGAGATTTTGTTTGTTTGGTGTTCGGTATGCCTCTTGAACTTGGTTTTCCCATTCATTCCTCAAGTTTGGAAAATTTTCTGTAATTATTTCGTTAAATAGATTACTCATTCCTTTGGCTTGAAATTCTGCCCCTTCCTGTATGCCAATCACTCTTAAGTTGGGTCTTTTTATGCTGTCCCATAATTCTTGGATGTTATGTTCTTGATTTCTAACAAATTTTGCTGTATAGTCTAAATTCTTCTCTAGTATATATATATTGTCTTCATTGTCTGAGGTTCTTTCTTCCAAGTGATCTATTCTGTTGGAGATGCTTTCAATTGAACTTTTATTTTGGTTTATTGCTTCTTTCATTTCTGGAATTTCTGTTTGGATTCTCTTTAGAGCCTCTATTTCCCTATTGAAGTAATCTTTTACTTCCTGTATTTGTTTTTGGAGTTCTTTGTCAAAATGATCTTTTGCCTCCTGTACTTGCTCCCTCATCTCATTTTTTAGTTCATTCTTAAGTTCTATAAACATTTGGCATATGTAATTTCTAAATTCCATCTCTGGCATTTGACCAACTGTGCTTGCCATGACATCTACTGATGAGGTATCTTGATTTGTTTGTGTCATTTTCTTCCCTTGTTTTTTCATGTTGCTTGTGTGTCTATTCTTCCTGCACTGTGGGACCTTGACTATTTCGATTTTACCTTAAAGCCTTATGTTGTTCCCGTAGTACAATGCTATCAGATCACCTTACAATTCCTTTACACTTTTAAAACCTAACACTTTCTATTTAGAAAATCCAAGTTTGATCACAATGTACAGATTTGGTTAACCCAGATATTATTTCCAATTTACGCTGTACGCTTCTGATGGGGTTCCATAGCTTCAAGTATTGGATACAGAGATGTTATGTTTAGGAAGAAGGAAGTGTCTTGAATTGTTTTTTCTTGGAAAGTATGAAAAGAGGTTTCTATTGAAGTGGTTTAGTGGAAGTGGTTTAGTATCAGTAGACGAGGGAAGAAAGAGACTGGAGTAGACAATTAGGTGGAAAGACCAATTTATATATAAAGTAAGTTGGAAAAGAAAAAGAAATGATAAAAGAGTAGGAATTGGTGTAAGAGAGAGGAGAGAGAGAATCAAGAAAATAGAGAGTAAACTATATATAACACTGCTTTGCTACCCAGTTCAATTGCGCCGGTTCTAGAAATCCCAAGTTCTGCGTATAACTTGTTTTTGCCTCTGTTTAGTATGCACTGGCAGGGTGTAAACATGAAAGATGAAGGAGGAAGAAAAGATGCAAGAGTGAGAAGGAAGAAAAGAAGGAAAGAAAAAAGGGGCGGAAGCAAACAAACACACTGACAATCAATGCGGAAGTCAAAAAAAAGCAGAACAAAACAAAGCCAAAAAAAATAAAAAGAAAAATAAACAAACAAACAAACAAAAAACCTCCCCGAAATCCAACAAAACAAGCAAACCAAAAAAAAAAAAAAAAAAAAAAAGTCGAACCCCATGTCTCAAACAAAATGGGCCCTGGGAAGCCCCCCTCATTTTTCCCTTCCAGTTCAAGCCAATTGTTATTGGATCATGTCTAGACATTCTGCGATCCTGTTAGTGGAATCAAGGCTGTACCCCAGGCCAGTGGCTGAACGGCTCATCGAAGGAGTGGCCCAGGGGGATTTGTTTGTCAGCAGATGAATGGTACCGGGAAGGGAACCCTCCAGAAGGCACCCCCTCCCCACGCCCACCCACAGTTGCAGCTTCTTGTGGCCACTGCGTTGGCCTCAGACACACCCTCCCCTGCTGGGCACCGGAGCCTCACCCAGGTGTGCGTTGTCTTCAGAGAGCTGGAGGGCCCCTGGATGGCTGCAGCCGTCATTCTCTGTCTCCTCCCCTTTGTCTGGGTTAGCCACTGCACCCTCCAAAGTTGGCGGTGCTCTCCTTCCAGTCAAAAGCAGCTCTGCAGACTCCCGTGTCCTCACCGATCGATCCCAAAGCCGCTGGGTGGATGTCTCCCTGCCGAAGTGGCACCTGGAAGCCGCAACTGTAACTGCGGCACAGACAGCGCTGCTTCTGACTGTGGACCGCTCCAACTCTGCCCCTGCTTGCTGTTCGCCGGTCTCTGTGCCGCTCTCTCCAGGGCCCTACTGCTGAGGGTCACGTCCAGCCGAGTGTGGATTCGAACTGGTGTTGTCGACCCGCGGTCTCCCATGGTCCCCCAGCACCAATTCCGCCGGCTGTTATCGCTGGTCTCACACTGGTGTGCCCTGAGTGTGGCTGGGGTTGCAGTCGCACCTCGGTCTCCCCACACTGACTTTGTTTCGCACGGCCTGTGCACCACCCAGGCGGTTTTGCAGAAGCCTCGCGGCTCCAGCCGCTGCAGACAGCTTGTGTCCCTCTCTCCCTGGTAGTGGTAATCAAACCATCCAGGAGATCGGTATTTTCGGCCTATATATATATGATGAAAGGCAACTTATCTGCTTTGTTGGATTCTTTCCACGGAGCTGCCCTGAAGTGCGGCTTCCTCTAATCCTCCATCTTGGATCTCTCCTATACCCATTTTCTTTAGCAGCATTTTTACTTAACCATAGTACAATGTCAGTACAATATATTGTATTTCAATGTTAATATTAATCCTAATGATGCATATAGCTTCATAGAAAAAGTTATTTCAAATCATGGATTTGGAAGATGGCAGAAGGGAGCTAGACAGAGATTCCCATTTTCTTTACAGCACATAAAATGAAAGAAAAGCAGAATTGTGAGGTGGGTGACAAATTCTCTAAAACTCAATATCTCAAAGTCTAAGACCTGGAAAGAATTGAATATCAGTTACCAGAGCAGAAAATAAACAGAGTTGCCTAACCCCAAACCTGAACCAGGGTGGGGAACAGAGGGAAGGGCATCATGGAAGGCAGAAAATCTCTTAAGCTCACACTTTAAAACATTTAGAAAGGGAGGCAAAATTTAAGGTATAATGTTCCCAGTAGGGTCCTTAAAACAGATCAAACAACTTAGAACCAAATTTTGAAAAGAAAGCTGAGCTGGGGGTCCACTGTCATCATGTGGGGCCGTGAGCAGTCTAGTCACCCACTAAAATCAACCTAGCATCCTCCCATGCCTAGACTGCTGCAAATCAAACCAGAGGGTCATCCCTGCAGTGGAACAGAATATTCAAGAAATCTGAGATAAGAGGCCAAATTTAAGAAGCATTGGAAATAGATGAAGGCTCATTGGGATGGATGAAGAAACATTGAGATGGATAGATGTACAATCTTTTAAATGAAATAATAACAGAAATTATTTGAAATCTTAAGGATTAGATGGAAATTCAAATACAAATGGTATATAGGACTCCAAATATGTAAAATTACCACAGAGCCACTCCAAGACATGTTATAATGGAAATGTGTACCATACAAAGTACGGATTGAATTTTAAAAGCTGCAAGAGAAAAAAGGCTGGTCACATGAGATGTAAACCAATTCAGATTTCAACTGATTTCTGAACCCCGTCCCTAAAAGCCAGGAGGGCTTGGAATGATATATATCAAGCTCTTAAAAAAAAAAAAAAAAAAAAAAAAAGCCAACCAAAAATACTATACCCAGAAAAAATAAAGTTCAGTTTTGGAGTTAAATAAAAATCTTCCATGTTGAACAGAAGCTAAAAGAATTCATCACTAGAAAGCCTGCACTACAAAACATACTCAATAAAATATTTCTTGAAAAAGAAACAAAAAATGAAAACCAGCAAAGAGAGTAATTACACTAGAAAAATAGTCAAAGGAGAATCAAGTCCAAATTATACATTAGAAATAAATCAAAATGGCAAGAAATAAAAACCATCTCTCTATAACAACACTGAATATAAATGATTTAAACTCTTAAAATATTGCAGATTTGATTAAAAAATAATATCAAACAATTATGCTGTCTGCAAAGGACTTACCTCACAGGCAAAGACATCCACAGACCAAAATTGAAAGCCTGGGAGAAACACTATTCAAATGGTACTCCTAATCAAGCAGGTAGCTATTCTCATGTCAGATAAAGTAAACTTCAAGCCAAAATTAATCAGAAGAGAGAGAGAAGGTTACTATGTACTACTTAAGGGAATCATACAACAGCAAGAAATAAGGATTGGAAATTGTTCTACCCCAAACAATGGTACATCTACATACATAAAGCCAACCCTTCTCAATATCAATGAAAACAAATAAAAAATTATAAAAATCAAATAGACTTCAGTACAATAATACTGGGTGAATTTAACATACCTCTCTCACTACTGCATAAATTATACAAACATAAACTAAAGATTCTATGGAACTGAAAAATACAATTAATAATATGGACCTAACAGACATCTATAGAATATTTCTTTCATCAACAACTGAATTCACTTTCTTCTCAGCAGCACATGGAACATTTTCTATATTAGACCATATTTTAGGTCGCAGAGTAAATCTTAGCAGATTCAAAAAATGGAGATAATACATTACATCCTATTAGATCATAATGGAAAGAAATTAGAAATCAATAATAGAATAAAATAGAAAAACCACTATAACACCTAGAGATTAAGTAATACCCTTTGAATGATGAACGAATAGCAGAAGAAATCAGGAGAGAAATAAAAAAAAATCATGAAAGTAAATGACACAACATCAAAATCTCTGGGACAGTATGAAGGCAGTTCTAAGAGGGATGTTTATAACATTGAGTTCATTCATCAAAAAGCCAGAAAGACACCAAATCAATGAAATTGAGACTAAGAAATAATACAAAAGATCAACAAAATCAAGAGTTGGATTTTTTTAAAGAATAAATAAGATTGATAATCCCTTAGCCAAACTAACCAAAACAAAGAAAGAAAACACTCAAATTGACAAAATTCAAGTTGAAAAAGGAAATATAATCACATACACTACTGAAATCTAGAAGATAATTAGAAACTGTTTTGAAATTTATACTCCAATAAGCTAGAAAATCTTGAAGATTTTGACAAATTCCTGGAGACAAAGAGACATATCATCTACCCAATTGAACAATGAAGATAGAAACCTTAAACACATCAATATTAGGTAATGGAATTGAAGCAGCTATCAAAAGCCTTCCAACAAAGAAAAGCCCAGGGCTGGATTAATTCTCAGCTAAGTTCTGCCAGACCTTTAAAGAAGAACTAATACCAGTTGTCGTCAAAGTATTTTATGAACTAGAAAAGGAGGAAACACTGCCAAACTCATTCAACAGAACCAGTATCACCCTGATACTAAAAGCAGACCAAGACATATCAAGAAAAGAAAACTTCAGACCAAAAATTCTTCCTAAGATACTGGCAAACTGTATACAAAACACATTAAAAAGAGTTCACCATGATCAAGCAGCAATTATCCCAAGGATGCAAAGATTGGTTTAATACATAGAAATCAATTAAGTAATTCACTACATAAATAGTGCCAAGGACAAGAATCACATAATTATCTCAACAGATGGAGAGAAAGCATCAGAAAAAGGACAGCACCCATTCATGTTTAAGACACAAAAACTAGGAATAGAAGGAATTTACCTCAACATTGTAAAGGCTATATATGACATACCCAAGACCAACCTTATCCTGATTGGAGAGAAACAAAGTATTCCTCTAAAAATAGAAACAAGACAAGGATACCCCCTTTCACCACTCCTATTCAACATATTCCTTGAAACTCTAGCAGAAATATTGGGCAAGAGAAAGAAATTAAAGGGATATGAATAGGAATAGAAACCCTCAAATTATCTGTTTTCTGTCAACATCATCCTATATTTAAAACAACCAAAAAACTTGACCAGAACATTTATAGAGTTTACAAATGAATTCAGCAAGTATCAGGATATCATATCAGCACTCGTAAATCAATTGCATGCCTATAGTCCAATGATGAATCTGCTGAAAAAGAAATTAGGGAAACTATCCCATTCATAATAGTCCCCCCTCCACAAATAAAATACTTGGTAATCAATCTAACAAAAGAGGTGAAGGACCTCTACAATAAAAACTATCTAGCAGTAAAAAAGAAATTGAAGAAGGCCTTAGAAGATGTGAAGACCTCCCATGTTCTTGGATAAGAAGAATTCAAATTTTCAAAATGGGACTACGAAAATTGCTATATGGATTCAAGAAGATTACCTCAAAATTCCAATGACATTCTTCACAGAACTAGAGAAAAGTTATGAAAATCTTTTGGAAAAATTAAGACCCAGAATAGTCAAAGAGATCCTTAGGAAAAGTGAAACAACAGCCATCTCCATACGGGACCTTAAATTATACTACAAAGCTATAGTAACCAAACCGAAACAAACAAAACAAAACAAACAAACAAAAGCATGGTACTGGCACCCAAAAAAGGCATGAAGACCAATGGAATAGAAGACAGAGACAAACTCACATAATACACTTATCTAAAACTAGATAAAGGTGCCAAAAATCTGCATTGGAGAAAAGATAGCCTTTTTAACAGATGCTGCTGGAAAAACTGGAAATCCATTTGTGGAAGAATGAAACTGAGCCCCTATTTCTTATCCTGCACAAAAATCAACTTGACGTGGATCATTGACCTAGGAACTAGACAAGAAACCCTGCAACTCTCAGAAGAAACTGTAGACCCAACTCTATAACCATGTCAGCATTGGAACTGACTTCTTAACAAGAATCCTAAAGTGCAAGAAACAAAAGAGAATTTTTTTTAATGGTATATCATCAAATTAAAAAGCTTCTTCACTGCAAAGGAAATAAGAGAACCTACAGAATGGGAAAAGATCTTTGCCATCTGATCCTCAGACAGGGCACTAATATCGAGAACATACAAAGAAATCAAAAACCTTTAACACCTAAAAACCAAATAATCCAAACAATAAATGGACAAAGGAACTAAACATACACTTCTCAAAAGAAGAAATACAAATGGTCAACAGATATATGAAAAAATGTTCAACATCTCTAACAATTAGGGAAATGCAAATGAAAACTACATTGATATTTCATCTCAGTCCGGTCAGAAAGGCAGTTATGAAGTAAACAATAATTGTTGGTGAGGTTGGGGGGAATGTACACTTGTACCATTGTTGGTAGGACTGAAAATTAGTGCAACCACTCTGGAAAGCAGTGTGGATGTTTCTCAAAAGACTAGGAATGGAACCACCAGAAAGAGAAGGAACAAAGGGGGAGAAGGAATTTCATCAAGATGGAGAAAAGATGCGAAGAGTAGACGAAGGGGATTGAGGAGGAGAAAGAGGGGATGGGTAAAGGGAAGAACAGTGAAATGAATCTGACTGAACTTTCCAATGTGCATTCATGGATGTGGCATGATGGGTCCCGGCATTGGGTATACCCACAGTACACTGATTTAAAAGGAAAAAAAAAAATGAATTGAAGAGGAATAGGTAGAGTCGAGGGAGGGGAGTGGAGTGGGGAGGATGCTGGGACTGAATTGGAGCAAGTTGTGTTCTATGTATGCTTTTGTGTTAATGTCAGGTTCTATGCTGGTGTTGTATATGACTAAAAAGAATGCATAGTAATAAGAAAAAATGTGTTTATTAATATATAGTGTGTTTTTATATACACATTATTATACAGATAGTGTTTCTTTATATATACACTATTATACAGATGTTTTTCAGTTAGATAACAATATGAAATGTAGTTCCATTCATTGTAATAACATAGATTGATGCTCTTTCCAAGTGAAAATTATTTTAAATGTATGCTGTACACCTCCTATCTCATACATTCAAATGAAGTAATTCTCATTTAAAAATAAAATTTAACTTTTTTTCTGTTTTCCTCACTTTGTGATTCTGTGAATTATATAATTGTTTTATATATACATATGTGGTAATTCATATACATGAAGAGACTTTTAACTTAAACCACCTAAGTGACACATTTCCCTAAGGCATTTTTATTAATATATCCATGAGTGTGATTTTCCTCTCCACATTATATTTGAGGTTTTTCTTACTAAGTCATTTAGTAAGGTTAATTACAGGCTGATTATTTTTAAATTAATGCCTGTTGGAAAAAAATCATAATGTGTAAGCTTTCCTGTTTGGAAGGGAGCCTTAACATACATCTTCCAATGTATTGTCACTTTTGGGGATAGCTTTTTATAGACTAGGACCCATTTTTCATAGTTTCTCATTCCCTGTGAAATTTGAAAAAATATCTTTTTAAGTATAGGAGCCCTGTTACATGAAAGATATAGCAGTATATTTCCCAAAGTTTATAGAAAGAACATGTTTATGCAAACTGCAGGATTTTTTTCCTACTTGTACATCTTAGAAATTAAGACAATAGGCTCCAGAAACAGCTGCAAAGATATTGGCATAACATGGAATAATTGGGAAAACAAGGCTGTTTTTCTCTTATTTTTGCCCTCAGAAAGATTTGAGACTACCAAAGAAACCACAGAGATGTTTAATGTGGCAAAAGAAATAAAAATGAAGAATTAGTCAATTCTTAGACAAGTAACACTTTTGCATTGCTGGCTCACATTTCCTTATTACATAAATGCAAGATGGATTTGGTTGGCAAAGATTTTAAATCTTTTGGCTTATAAAACAGCAAATTTTACCTGAAGCAAGTCTGTGAAATTCTCCCTGTGTTCTAATGTTTAATTTTCCTCCTTTTGCCATAATATAGCTTTGCTGGCAGATGGCAACATTTGGATCATATTGAATTTGGCAAATTCTCATAAGAATTTTCAAAAATTTTAATATTTGCATGTGAAAAAGATCACAAATTTTACGTAGTTCTGCCAACATGGAAGTATTCTGCATTTTTTTCTTATTTTTATGCTTTGAATCACTTCGATTTCAAACAGGGTATATGTCTAGGAAAAGAATGTGAAACAATATTTATTCACCACAAATGTAATTATAAGGATATAAAAACCTAACCAGTCATCTTCCACATTTAAAAATTTTGTTCCGAAACTAGTGTCCTGCACTCTTTGTTAAAATAAATACCGGTAGCTAAAAGTCAACATATATATCAACATAGGAAACTATTCCTGAAGGTCCCTCTGAAAACTCAAAGTGATTGTATCCAGTTGTTTTACAGGCGGACAGTGTTTGGAGTGGACTTATTCTCACAACCTCTCTGCAAATACTGGACAAAAGACAAGCCCACTGAACTACCTAATTGACAAGGGCTCATTAGATCTCCAGTCAATGAGGCTTTTGGCAAACAGGACCAAAACAGAACTTATTCCAAATTCAAGTCTGAAAAAATGTCATAGCAAGATTTCACTGGATTTTGCTATTTGGTTAAACTCCTTGCTAAGCACATATCCTACTGATAGTCTAGAACTAACTTATAATCTAGAGTTAAGGTCCTGATTTCTGCTGCTGCAAACTCATTACTAAAATTGCAGAGGTAACCATCTTTCTGGAATGCCTGGGGCATGTCTGTGGACTTCATGTGATGAGTTATTTTGTGATGAGACTTACTAACAGATGGTCTTGTTTCCCCCATAAAGGAACAGATTGGTGACTACATTAAAATTTCATCATTAATGTTTCCTTGGGCATATCTCTGAATGTTACATGGCTTAGTTTTTCAGAGAAGGTCCCCGACCTAGCCAGTGACCTTTGCTGTTTTCCCGCAGTTGGTAGCATCCTTAGAAAGAGAAAGCTTGTGTGTACCAAGCTGAGTTGGTTCTGTTGCTTTGACTCCATGCTGCTGCTCTTTCTGCTCATGAAGAGGATAATTCCTTTACCTAGTTACTGGGTGTGTTGTTTTGCTTTGTTTTGATTTTTGCACCCCCACCCCCACCCCAGGACACACACACAACATGTAGCTTCTGGTGGCCTGGACGAAATGTGTCCATTGTATTATAATCGTTCTGTTCTTAAAACCAATCTGAAGATTTAATAATCAAACAGCATGTTCTTATAAATTGATCAAATTGCTCACAGTATTATAGCACCAGTTTTGAAAATTAAGCTATATTACAAGGAGGATAATTAATCTTATCTAGAAATATGTATCCATATGGCATAGAAGAGCAAGAATTTCACAGTAAAATGTAATCATTCTCTTTTGTTAGATAGGAGAAAGATACAGTTTCTTCTGTGTTACTGTAATAGGTAATTCTTATTATATGTATTGTCCCTTCTCAAATAAATTTTTACAAAGAATCAGTACCTGTGAACAAATACTAAGAAATAGCTTTCAAATTCAAAAAGAAAGCTATTACTGAATGAAATTCCACAATGCATAGAATCTTCTTAATTGTATTAATCCTGGACAGAGTATCTTTCTTCTGTGTGGATATCTTCATTTGGATATCTTGCAAACTCTTTAAATTCAACACATTCAAAGTAGAAAAACTTTTTAAAAAAACCTTTAAGTACATTCCTCCTTTTCCATTTACCACCTTACTATGTATAGAGGTGCCCTAGCCAGAAACTTGGGCATTTACAATTTCTACTGCTTTCTGATGCCCAGGTCTTAAAGTCTGTAGATTCTGCCTCCTTATTCCCCCAAATTTACGTCCCTTACTGCAATTTTGTTGCCAGCACCTGGGTTTGGACCTGCAAGTTTTATTTTGTGAGCTTCCTTTTGGACTCCCTACTTCCATTCTAGCTCCCACTTCAGTCTTTCACACAGGTCTGATCATGTCATTTCCCTTGTTGATAGTTACTTCCCTTTGGCTTCAGGATAAAGTCTGCTGAAAGACTCAGCATGACCTGACTTCCTCTTTCATTTTTCCAGCTTGAAGCCTACCTTATGGGTTTCCTTGCAGGAGTGCTGGTGTGTTTTGATAGGAGTGTTTTTCTTTTGTTTGTTTGTTTTTTAAATCAAAGGCATTGTACCCTCCTCACAGCCACTCCATGTGCATTTCCCAGTGCCTCTAACAGGATGAGTGCCATCTCTGGGGAGAATCACATGTCCTTTTATCTGGACTGCCTTCTTTTCATTCTGCACCTAACAACCTACCCTACTTTTCCTTGAAGGCTGAGTTCAAGGTGTGCTTCTCCCTGTGCCTCTGACCCACTCAGCCCCGCCTTCTGTAACACCTGCAGGTTCTCAGTCCCTGCCATCCTCACTCTATGTTTCATCTCTTTCCTGCTCCTAAAAAAATGGGAGCTGCCTGAGGATAGCCACTTCTTATTCAGCATTATATCCCCAGTATCTGGGCCAGTGAGGGGCCTGCATTGTTGGAAGCATTTGCTCTAGTAAGAGACAACACTATTTTCTTGAGTCTGTTAGGGAAGTGTCACAGAGTAATTCATCTATAGCAAAGATACTGATTAATAAAATTGGATATGCACATCAAAGTGTAGATGTGCACTGACTAGCCTTCTAGTATTTAGCTTGAGAAAGTTGAACCTGAATGGACTTAATAGAGGCTAGGAACCAGTTTTCACCCTATTCCACCCCCTTCACAATTAAATACAATCTGCTAAGTGACATTATACAAATCCCTTTCTGTGACCCAAATTTTCCTACAAAAGTTGCAAATAATACATTAACATCCCATCTTACACATTCAGAACATTTTTGCAGTATATAAAAACAGTAATATATTACTAAAATCTCTGCTACAAATCACATGGAGTGTCTGGGAAAAAATACCTTTAAATGTAAGCTAGCATTCAGATATTCTTAAAGCTATTATAATGTTCTAATTTTAAAAGTATCAGATGTATTTTTTCAAAGTGACATCTTTGTGGCAAAGGTAGAATATTTTATTTAACCAAATACACAACTGTGTTTGTTTTCACTTAAAAATTCTCCACCCACATTGCTTACTTTTCACTTTTGCTTATATAAATAAGGACTAACAAAGCAAAAGCTAAAAATACTCTTATATACTAGTTAATTTAAGTAAAAGGATATTATAATTCAAAAATAGTTAAATATCTAACCAGGCCTCTAAATTCCATCTTTTGTAAACATATAATTTTTGTGGTCAGAGGACCCAGATGATGTTTTGTTAGAATAATGTTTAATCTACATGTGATTCTCTTTAAAAAAAAAAAAAAAAGAAAAATGCCAATTCAGTCTTTGCCATGAGTTTGGTAAGCTTCCCTAGAAAAATATGCCAAATATATATTTCCCTATTAAACTAGAATACAAATCCTGTTTTATTTTCTGATTTATCCCAAGTTAGAAACATATCAAACATTATTTGATTGAATACCAACCTTTGTGAGATACTAAAAGGAAAATTGGAGGTAAATTATTTTCTAACCTTTAAGTAGCATTTGGTTTTACAGTATGTACCAGTGAACTTGCCTCAACATGTCATTTTTTATTTCAGGGAAGAATTTCTTGTGAATATCAGAAATTCATCTTAGAAAAGTATGTCTATTGCCTAAGCAGACATGCAGCATTTCATTCTTGCAAAGTATTCTATAGTGATTCTCTTCTGAAACAGGCAGAGACACAATGATGATAGATAAGAAAAATGAACCTGAAAGACAAATGGGGAACAAAGTATCAAAAGTCATTTAAAGATAAAAAAATCTTAAAAATAAATTTAAGCTCTAAAATTAATAAAATCTTTATTGAATATTATTTGTTATTTATAGATAAATTTTTCCTAAAGTTCCTCTTCTTTATAGTTATCTGAGACACAGAAATTAGGTCAACAGTGAACACTCTCAGGTACACACATTTAAAATATGTACTGTGTTGCATTTATCACCTGTGACAGTCCTGAAATGCAGGTATTCACTTAGGTCATAAAATCTTTATGAAACACTATACATTTTCCAAAATCATTGATATTATTTTTGTTAATGTAATGTCCTATTTTAAAATATAATAGTCTTCAGAGTCATATAGTCACTCCTATCTAATACCCTTTCTTCCTTGAATTGGTTGCACTTCCCATAAAATCTGTCAGTCTGAAAGCATGAACTATTTCGCATATTTTTGTATTTAGATATAGTAACCTAATGTGGAACTGTTGTACATCCAATCTGTGAAACTGTCCAGCATGGCAGTATTTAATGGGAACAGATCCTGGCCTAACACACTATCTCCTCCTAAGTCGAGCACAGTAAAACACTGTCAAGAATACCTAAACATCCAAATGCTGTGGCCCTCTCCATAGTCCTAGAACCATGAGTTAGAATAAAGTATATGATGTCATTCCTTAATTTATTCATTCAACAAATAAATGTTGAATTCTGTGCCAACCACTCTCCAGGTTCTGGGGTTGAAATGATAACTAAAGTCAGACATGACTGTGGTAGATTGTGGTTGATAATCTAAAGGGGGAGAGAGCCCTTGGCAACTAAGTACCAGCAATAGATGATTACAAACTGGGTAACTGCTTCAAAGAAAGAATATTTTCCTAAGCAAATATGTGACAAAATAACTTCTTTAGAGCATCATCCAGTGGTGCAAGTGTAAACAGGGAAGTTTTTCTGAGAAAGCAACCCTGGGGCTGTAAATAGAAAGACAAACAGTAGTTACCCAGGCTTTGGCAGAGGGTGCTGGAAAAGTGGGAGTGAGCACTACTTGTGAATGGAGCAGGAAGGTATAAATGCTCTAGAGCAGAAGGCTTCTGGACGAGGCCAGCTTGCAGGTAGGTGAGGCTTAATAGTAGGAGTACATCAGCCTTCAGAACCATATTAAGGATATTCATCTGATCATCTTGTTTCCTTTTATTTTTTCCTTTACCTTTTCCCATAGTACAACCTCAGCATACTTAAGACTTTTTCTTTAATTTATAGACATAGACTTTCTTAGATCTTCTCAGAGCTGTAAATCCTTTCTATAGGATAAAAAAGGGAACTGTTCCCACGTTCTGGAGTTTTATAAGAAAGAGTCCTTTGTAAATACAGTTCACATTAACCCCCCCCCCCCCCTTCCAAACAAACAAACAACAACCGAAAAGAAAAAAAAAAAAGCATCTCCTCTCACTCTCCTTGCAGGAGGCTAATTGCTTTTTGAGGACCTGTTATTCAACGTTGCAGCTGGATAAAGCCCATCATGGATGTTTTAATCTTCTGAAGTTACCTTAGTCTTATTTTTCTGTATTTCCTTTACTTGGATCATCAGTTTGTGGTCATACCATCCTTAGCTGACTTTCTTGAGTTGTACCCACCCTGCCCTGTCTGCCTGTTGCTTTCACACTATATTCTGCTCTGGGTTTACCACCACATCTCAACTATTGAGCTAACCTTTTGGTTTGACTCTGGTCATTCTACTGGCTCAGACCTATACCAGTTCTTCAAAATTTGATATTATCTCTACCTTGTTAAAATAATGCTTTTTTGGTAACCATGGTAGCCCAGGAGCAAGATGAAAAAAGAAGAAAAAAAGATACCCCCCTCTGCCTGTTGCAACCAAAACAAGGAGAAACACCTGAATATTGAATCTCAAGAAAGCTAAATGCATCTCTTTACTTTGCACTGATAAATTAATGCAGGGATATTTTTGTTCAAGCTACTATAACAAAACAACCCCAGACCAATGCTTATAGACAACTGAAACTTTTTCTCACTATTCTGGAGGCTGGCAATTCTAACATCAGTGCATCTTTGAATTCAGACTTGGTGAGGACCCACTTCCCAGATCATAGAGTGTGTCCTTACATAGTAGAAGGGTCAGGGTTCTCTCTGGATCCTCTTGTATAAGGGCTGTAGTCCCATTCAGAAGGACTCCAGCCTCATAACCTAGTCAATACCCTAACACCCCCACCTTCTAATCTCACCTTCTTGGAGATTAGGATTTCAATGTATGAATTTTAGGGGTTGATCAATATTCAGACTTCAGCACCTGTTCTCAAGTAAATTGAAAACACACAAGGTGATAGACATTTTGCTTTTTTATTTCATTTATTTTTCTAAGTAATTGTGTGGAACAGGATTTATTAGCATTACTATTGTTGAGATAAGAAAACAGATCCTCAGAAATATTTAACTGACATACTTAAATTAACTGAGCAGGGAGACCGGGATTCAAACCCAGTTCTCTTAGTTTCCTAAGTCCATATTCTCACTATATTTCCCTGTCTTCTCTACTGAACATACAGTAGGTGTCGTGTGTGTGTGTGTGTGTGTGTGTGTGTGTGTGTGGTCTCAAGCACAGCGGTGGTATCAGTGGAAATGTAACTGTAATTGCTGGAGAAATCATAAACATAGAAAGGGATGCATTAGACTTTGGCCTTAGTGAAGGCCACTGTGTGCTTTCCTCCATGCTACAATATTTATTTACATTTAATGTTCTCCTTTTGCCACAGGCTGGAGTCTTTGGAGGCCAGGTCTATTTTCCTTCATCTTTATATTTTCATCATTCATACCCAAGATGGGCATATAATATATACTTATTAAATATCCTTCCAGAATTTGTATAAATAAAAACAAGAATTTCAGAAAGTATTATTTTTTAAATGGTCTTTCAAGTACCATGTAGGAAGGTAAATGTTGGAAAAACATACATCACAGCAGTGATTTCCACCACTTTAAAATCTTATCAGAGTTCCCAGTTATCTATGAAGGTCCAAAAACTTGTTCCAGAAAAATCCTTAAGCTTCAAAGGCATGTCTTTGTACTATTTGTGTCACAAGTTATCTCAGTGTTAGTTGTTACTGGCCATCAGAAATTTACCACAGGTGGGTATTTATTTCCTGGGTAACTGACCAGTTTGGGCCTCATGGGAAGCAGAAGCAGTGAGATGCTGAGATTCAGGCAGACCCTCTAGTTTACCAGATTCCTCCTGAGGCTGCAGGTGTCTTGTCAGATCCCCCCAGTGTCCCACTGAGCAAAGCTGATTCTTGCACTGGGCCTTCTCAGGGCTGATTTGGGGCCCCCCTGTGTGCTGGGTACCTGCTTAGTTCTATTCCATGTATTTAATCTATAGAAGATGTTGTATTCTACTATATTTTTTATTCAAAGTTGTATTTGTAATAGTAGTGTGCATTACAATTCATAATACACATATAGAGCCTCTTTTAACATAACACTGTATACAAAGTATATTTGTACGATTCAAGTCTTCAATCATGCATTTAGGATAATGATATCCATCTTATTATACCACCTTTTCTTTTTTTTCCCCTTCCATCCCCCCCTTACTCCCTCCCTTCGTTTCCCTCCCCTTTGACCATTCTGGTGTTCCTCTAATCCTCCTATGTACCCCGACACCCAACACCACTGTGAATCTGCCTCCTTATATCAGAGAAAATATTTGGTATTTGGATATTAAGATTGACTAACTTCACTTAGCATTATATTCTCCAACTTCATCCATTTACCTGCAAATGTCATTATTTTTGTTTTCTTTTATTGCTGAGAAAAATTCCACTGTTTGTATATACCACATTTTCTTAATCCACTCATCTACTGAGGGACATCTAGGTTGATTCCACAACCTAACTATTGTGAATTGTGCTGCTATAAACATTGAGATGGCTGTGTCACTGTAATATGCTGTTTTTAAGTCCTTTGGGAATAGACCCAGGAGTGGGATGGCTGGGTCATAGGGTGGTTCCATTCCCAGTTTTCCAAGAAATCTCCATACTGCTTTCTATAACGGTTGCACCGTTTTGCAGTTCCACCAGCAATGTATGAGTGTGCCTTTTTCCCCACATCCTCTCCAACATTTATTGTTGTTTGTGTTCTTGATAGCTGCCATTCTGACTGGAGTGAAATGAAATCTTAGAGTAGTTTTGATTTGCATTTTTCTAATTGCCAGCGATGTTGAGCATTTTTTCATGTATTTGTTAATTGTGTATCTTCTTCTGAGAAGTGTCTTTTCAATTCCTTAGCCCATTTATTGATTGGATTATTTGATTTTTGGTGTTAAGTTCTTTGAGTTCTTTATATATACAAGAAATTAGTGCTCCGTCTGATGTGTATGTATTAATTAAATATTTGTTCCCAGTTAATTGGCCTCATAGAAAGTGTGGGAGAGCTCCCTCTTTTTCTGTTTCTTAAAATAATTTGAAGAGCATTGGTATTAGTGCTTCTTTGAAGGTCTTGTGGAACTCAGCTGTAAACCCATCAGGTCCTAGGCTTTTTCTAGCTGGTAGTTTTTTGATGGCATCTTCTATTTCATCGCTTGAAATTGATCTATTTAAATTGTGTATATCCTCTAGTTCCAGTTTGGGCAATTCATAGGACTCTAAAAATCTGTCAATGTCTTCAATATTTTCGGTTTTATTAGAGTACAAGTTTTCAAAGTAATTTCTAATTATCTTCTGTATATCTGAGGTGTTTGTTGTGATATTTCCTTTTTCATCATGGATGTTAGTGATTTGAGTTTTTTCTCTTCTTCTTTTCGTTAGCATCGCTAGGGGTCTGTCAATTTTATTTATTTTTCCAAAGTACCAACTTTTAGTTTTGTCAATTCTTTGAATTATTTCTTTAGTCTCAATTTCATTAATTTCAGCTCTGATTTTAATTATTTCCTGTCTTGTACTACTCTTAGTGTTGGTCTGTTCTTCTTTTTTAGTGCTTTGAGGTGTGATGTTAAGTCATTTATTTGTTGGTTTTTCTTTTTTTTCCTTTTAAGGAATGAACTCAGTGCAATGAATTTTCCTCTTAATACTGCCTTCATAGTGTCCCAGAGATTTCTATACAATGTATCTGTGTTCTCATTTACCTCTAGGAATTTTTAATCTCCTCCTTGAAGTCTTCTTCAACCCTTTGTTCATTCAGTAGCATGTTGTTTAGCTTCCAGTTGTTGGAGTAGTTTTTTTTTTTTTTTTTTTTAATGTTTTATCATTGGTTTCCAATTTCATCCCATTATGGTCTGATAGAATGCAGGGTAGTATCTCCACTTTTTTATATTTGCTGAGAGTTGCTTTGTGGCATAATATATGTTCTATTTTGGAGAAGGAGCCATGTGCTGCTGAGAAGAAAGTGTATTCGCTTACTGAGGGATGAAATATTCTATATATGTCCACTAGGTCTAAGTTATTAATTGTTTTAATGAGGCCTAAAGTTTCTTTATTTAGCTTTCATTTGGATGATCTATCCAGTGGTGAGAGAGGTGTGTTGAAGTCCCCTAGGTTAACTGTGTTGTCATCTATTTTACTCTTGAACTTGAGAAGGGTTTGTTTGATGAATGTAGGTGCTCCATTATTTGGGGCATATAGATTTATAATTGTTATATCTTGTTGATGAATGGGTCCCTTATCAGTAAGAAATATCCATCTTTGTCCCTTTTGACTAACTTTGGCTTGAAGTCTACCTTATTTGATATGAGAATGGAAACCCCTGCTTGCTTCTGTGGCCTGTGTGAGTGG
This sequence comes from Tamias sibiricus, assembly GCA_025594165.1. Classification (NCBI taxonomy): domain Eukaryota; kingdom Metazoa; phylum Chordata; class Mammalia; order Rodentia; family Sciuridae; genus Tamias; species Tamias sibiricus. Next base: position 120,913,971 of record CM046664.1, on the reverse strand, counting down.
TAAGATGTTTTTCAGCCTTTCACCTTCAGTCTATTGATGTCTTTTTCTATGAGGTGGGTTTCTTGGAGACAGCATATTGTTGGGTCGTTTCTTTTAATTCAGTCTGACAATCTGTGTCTTTTGAATGGTGAATTTAGGCCATTAACATTCAAGGTTATTATTGAGATGTGATTCGTATTCCCATCCATTTTTATTTGTTTATGGTATTTATCTTGATTTGGTTTCTCCTCTGGTTGGCAATTCCTTTAGGTTAATCTCTCCCTTTGTTGATTTTCATTCCTATTTTTCTTTTCTTCTTTGTGGAATATTTTGCCCAGGATGTTCAGAATGCTGGCTTTCGAGTTGTGAACTCTTTTAACTTTTGCTTGCCATGGGAGGTTTTTATTTCATTTCAAATCTAAAGCTTAATTTTGCTGGGTATAAGATTTTTGGTTGACATCCCTTTTCTTTCAGAGCTTGAAATATGCTATTCCAGGATCTTCAAGCTTTTAAGGTCTGGATTGAAAAATCTGAACACAGTCTAATTGGTTTCCCCCTATATGTAATCTGCTTCCTTTCTCTTGTGGCTTTTAATATTCTCTCTTTGTTCAGTATATTTGGCATTTTCATTATAATGTGCCTTGGTGTGGATCTGTTGTGATTTTGTACATTTGGTGTTTGGTAAGCCTCTTGAACTTGGTTTTCCCATTCATTCCTCAAGTTTGGAAAATTTTCTGCTATTACTTCATTGAATAAATTATTCATTCATTTGGCTTGGAATTCTGCACCTTTTTCTACCCCAATCACTCTTAAATTTGGTCTTTTTATGTTGTCCCATATTTCTTGAATGTTCTGTTCTTGATTTTTTTTTACCATTTTTCCTGTGTTTTCTACATTTTTTTCCAGATTGTATATTTTGTCTTCATTATCTGAGGTCCTTTCTTCCAGGTGGTCTAATCTATTGGTGATGTTTTTAATACAGCATTTAATTTGGTTTATTGTTTCTTTTATTTCCAGAATTTCTGTTTGGTTTCTCTTTAAAACCTCTATCTCTTTATTGAAGTAGTCTTTTGCTTCTTGTATTTGTTTATAAAGTTCTTTGTCAAAGTGATCTTTTACTACCTGTATTTGCTCTCTCACTTCCTTCTTGAATTTGTCCTTGAGCTCCATAATCATTTGGATTATGTATTTCCTGAATTCCTGTTCTGACCTTAGATCTACTGTGCTTGTCAGGGAATCTGCTAAGGAGGTATGTTGATTTGTTTGGGACATTTTCTTCCCTTGTTTTTTCATATTGCTTATGTGTCTTTTCTTTTAGCACTGTGGAACTTTTACTTTCTTGTTTTTACCTTAAGGCCTAATGATGCTCCTGTTGTACAGTGCTATCAGCTCCCCTTATATATACTTTACACCTTAAAACCAGACTTTTTATATTCAGTTAATCACAATTTGGTCACAATGTACAGATTTAGAGAATTTAGATATTGTTTCCAATATACTCTGAATGATTGTAATGGGGTTTATAATTTCAGATATTGGGAACAAAGGTGATATGCTTAGGAGGAAGGAAGGCTATTGCTTCCGACCCCCTTAGGATGTGTAAAAATAGAAATCTGTGGAAGTATTTTAATAGCAGAGGAGAGAGGAAAGGAATTGGAGTGAACAATTTAGTGTGAAGACCGATGTATATTTAAGCCAAGCTTATGCAAACGTTGAGAGAAATTAGAAAATGTCCGGGTAGTAAGAATTAGTGAAAGAGAGAAGACAGGGTGAGTCAAATAAATAAATAAATAAATAAATAAATAAATATAAAAAAGAGAGAGGAGACTATATAAAACACCCCTTTGATCTGCTATTCAGTTGCCCCAGATCTAAAGTTCCTAATTCTTGTATACAACTTGTTTTTGTCTCTGTTGAGAATGTAGGGGCAGGGTTTAGATAAGAAAGATGGGGGAAGAAGAAAAGAGAGAAAAGAGGGAAAAAAAGAGAAAGAAGAAAAAACAAAACAAAAGAAAAAAAAAAAAAAAAAAAAACAAAGTCGAACCCACAAGTCTCAATTAGGCAGCCTTTTCTCTTCCTCTCTCAGCTTGTTAAATTAGCTGTCAGGCAGATCAGCCCTGGCTGATGCGGAGATTTGTGGGTGGAGTCATGTCTGCGTACCTGGTTAGCAAGGAGTGATGCTGGGGATGGGGCTTTGTGTGGCTGGCTCTGAAAATCAATCTGTCCAGATGTAGTCTACTCTCCGTGTTCTTCCTCAGTTGAAGGGTCACAGGGGGTCATCACGCTGGACTCGGATACGCACTCCCCCGCTGGCTGTTGATGGTCCTCTCAGTCATGGGTTCCTCCTTGCCTATTCGCTGGTTTCCGCGCCACTTTCTCTCCGGCTTCACTGCTGAGGGTCATGTCCGGCAGAGTATGGAAACTGGCGCTGTCACCCCTTGGTCTCCTGCAGTCTCCCAGCTCTGATCATGCTGTTTTCGCTGCTGAGGTTCCTGGCGGGCCGAGTGTGGATTTGATCTGGTGTTGCTGTCGCACAGTCTCCCACAGTTTCCCAGCTCTGGCTTTGTTCCGCACGCCTGTGCTCCGGGTGGTGCTGCTGAAGCCACGTGGCACTAAGCACTAAGTGATGTAGTCAGCTTGTCTTGCTTGCTCCAGTCGCAGTATTCAAACCATCCAGGAGTGAGCATCCTCAGTCTATATATACTTGCTGAAAAGCTATTTATCTGCTTTGTTGGATTCTTTCCATGGAGCTGCCCTGAAGTGTGGCTTTCTCTAATCTGCCATTTTGGATCTCCTCTGTATTCTACTACATTTGATGAGTTTTTTCCAGTTTCCACTTGGATCTAACATGTCCAACTTTGACTTTGGTGTAAAAAGCAGGAGTAAGTAAGCTGATATTCTCATATGAATTTCAGAGTTGAAGATATGGGAATAGTATGAACGTAACATATTGGTACATTTCTGTAGATGACTATAGGATATGCAGTACAGTTGTGCTCATTTCTGTATTATGACATTTTATTTAAGTCTCATTCTGGGAATTTGTACATGGAGAACAAACTTTATTCTATAAAGTTAACTTATATACCATCTCTTTAACATATCTTCCTATACTCAAGCCCTTAAAAATCTTGGATCTCATATTATAAAAGCCCTACTTTTTTGGTACCGCCTTGGCCAAGTAAAATTGTAATGCAAGATGCGACACAAATTGTTCTTTTTAAAGATGCTTCAAGCTAATGTTTCTGAACTACCCTACTACTAGGAAGAGAAAAGAAAGTGCTTTTGAGAGATTATGTCTTCCACCTTTTCTGAGACCTGACTTTGTGGTCACATTCTTGCTGTACTTCCTCTGAAGAAAATGATACAAGTATTACATGATTTCTCAGCTCTAGATATGGAGGCTTAATGGCAGGAATACTTCAAAAAAGAAACACAGATGTTAGAAGACAATTTTATCCCATTATTCTTGAGGCTTTAGCAATCTTTAGAGCAACAAAATGGAAGCTATCTCTTTGAAAGGAAAAGAGAATGTCTAGGAGACAATAAGGGAGAGAAGGAAGGTGAGGCCCAGATAATTTTTCTCCTATTTTCAATTTTATTTCCCACTCTGAGCCCTACCCCCAATACTTTTATGCCAATGTGTGAGATGTCATTCCAGGAATTATTCTCTCCTTGTCATGGTGGAAGAAAGGAATAACTTTGTATTGTCTTTCCATCATAAGAAAGGAGTTTTAATCTGTGTTTTTTAAAAATCCTCCCCAAAGCCTAGAAAGATCAAATTTAGTTATTTTAAAAGATATTTGCTAGGTCTTATGTTAAAATTTATATTATTTTGGCATTTTACACTGTAAATTATTTCTAAAAAGTTCTTAAAATATTGCGTGCACAAGTATATTGAGATTAAAATAATTCTCAGATTGTAGTTCTCCTCACCTATTCCAAGTTGGCCTTTTATTAATCCTCCTATCTTTTCTCCTTTCCTCTTTCACCACTTCCTTCCTTCCCTTTTTTTTCTCTTGCCTTTTCTCACCTTTGCCAAGTTTTGCTGTTAGTAAATGTCTCTTTCTCTCTTCATAATTTCCTATTTTGTTTGGATTTTCATATTGCCATTTTATGAAACTAATTAAAATTTTAATGTTTATAACTATCATTTTTTCCATGTAGGCATAATTTTGTGTAGACTGTAAAGCTGAAGTAATACTACTGCTATGGATGCTGACAGGAATAGTTAACCTTCTGCATACACTTTCTATATGAAAGGTGCTATGCTCTTACTGATGGTAGCATGACTCATTTTCATTTTCACCTCACCAGTAATGTGAGAAAATTATTAAGTTATGATAAAGTGCTTGCCCAGGTCTTTTTGCATGGTAAAGTTGGTGTCTGACCCAAGAGACTCTGTGACTTCTGTCCTTTTTAGACCTATGTTACTGCCACTGACCTCTACTCTAGGTAAGAAAGTTTATTTATTACATAGCTGAACTTTTAATGAAATGACCTGTTTTCTTGGGAAAACCTTTTATACTTAAGAGTTATTTAAAACCTTGGTCTGCCTAAGAATTCTGTCTTGGTCTTTTGTTCTTTTTAATATTTATGTAAAAACACTTAAATACGTGTAAGAGTATCTGTTGCAGCATTGCTTGTAATATTAAGATTGGAAACAACCACAAGTTCCATCATCAGAAAAGTGATTGAATAAATTATGACACAGCCATACAAAGGGAACGTCTGATTGTCTTACAAAGAATAGCATGACTCCATGGCCTATATAAACAGCCTCAATATATAGTAATGCATTTAAATATAAGTTATAGAACAGTTTGAATATTCCACTTATCTTTAGGTGAAGAATAAATGTGCATCTAGGTACATATCCAAGCATATAGAAAAATGCATAGACCTCGGCTTGTAGTAATCCTTACCCTATGACATGTCAGTGTGCAACCTTTCTAAGTTCATTCCTTTTCATTGCTTCTGCTACCATTTTCATGTTACTCACTCTGGAATATGTGCCTTCATTTGCAGAAGCCCATTGAAATCAGAAAGTTGATTTCCCAAAATGAGATTCTTCACCTCTTACAGCTATCAAAACTGTCTTCCACAATTGTCTGCTTTTGCTTAGAGCTTCCCATGAAACTGTCTTAATTGCTCATGTTAGTCAGAGATACTATTTTTAAAAACCTTTGTACTAAGGGAGAGCAGTAGAGATGAGGAAAGGGGACCGGGACCAGGGAGAGAGAAGGAGGAAAGGGGATATACTCGGGAATAATGTCGGTCAAATCATTTTGTGTGCATGTACACATATGGGACAATAAATCCCACCATTATGTACAACTACAATGCACCAATGAAATAATATGAAAAAAATATATGAAAGCATTTGTATTTAACATTACACAAGAGCATTGTGCTTAACATTTTTGAACTCTTTGAGTGTTATTTGATTTCTATCTATATAATTAATAGATATAGTCATTATCTTATTTAATTTGATGCCCAATATTTAGACGTTAATGTTTTTTTAATTAAAAGGAGATAACACTGTTTAATTGTGTTAGTATGAGTATTATACTTAGATGGCATGCTTCACAAGTCCTAATGATGTGCCTGTTTTATAGACACACGTTTCTAGTGGCTTCAGAATGACTTTATTCATGGCCATCATGGGCAGGACACTTACTAATAGAAAGTACCAACAAATACAGGCAAGGGAATCAGGTTCTGTTAATATTTAAGTGAAGTAAACCTGCATAACAGTTCCTGAACCAAGCAGGGGCACTGTTTTATGTAAACAGTTGCAAATGGCATTGCTTGATACCTTTGATGATACCATTAGGTTTTTCTCAGCTCATTTTTCTGATTAGCATCTCACTCTCAAGTATCTTTATTCTCTCTTGCTTCCTCTTAAGGAACTCAGGAAAAGTACCCATCTTCCTTCTGACCAAACATGTATCACTGAAAATAACACAATCATTACTGTTTTTCATGAAATGAGTGAATCCAAATTCATTTTCTCCATAAAATTCCCCATAGGACTGAGAAAAAAGAGATCTCAACCTACTTGAAATCTAGTACTGGAAACTCTTGACAATATTTTCTACTTCCCAAGAGAATATTTAAGTCAGTGCTGTACATATCTGGTGTTTACATGTTTGGGTCATGAACCAAAGGTTTTATTTATGCCAATATTCTTGGATGAATATAATTTTAATCTTAAAATATCTAAAATCCAAAAATAATAATTTACCCATAGTTGGAGTGTTAAAAAAATTATAGCATGAAAAAGCTTAAAAATTATTTGTATTTCTTTAAAGACTTATTTATACATTGATAATTGGATTTCAATATTATCTGTTATGACATAGCAATGCATTTGGAATTACATGCTATTGTTCCTTCATTATTTTAATAATTCACTCTTTATATTAGATTAATGGTTAAAAAAAGACATTTGGTGAAAAAAAGGTATTTTTAAAACCATCATTAGATTGGAAATAAAAGAAAAAATCATTTGAAAAAAGAAGAAAATTTAGCTATAACTTTCTTATACAGCAATAGTCAGATTATGTAAAAGAAATAGATTCCTTGGACTCCAAAATATAAAATGCCATGAAAGGATTTAATAAGAGAAGAACTAAAAACTTAAGACTTCACCAAGAAATATTTTGTAAGATTTTTACAGGTATTTCCTTTTCCCTAAATAGAAATAAAAGTTGAAAATGTTTCCATTTTGTTCTGATGAATATAGTGACTTATAAAACTACAATTAATAAGGTAGTATAGCATAACTCAGAAGAGAGATCTATAGGACATAAAGTTCAAAACCAAATCAAAGTTCTTACATAACTTTATAAATATGTTTTGACTTTTTAACCAAATGAGATTGGATCAAATGAAAAATTAATTAAAAGTACCACTTTATAAAATGATTAAATTTCAGACAGCTTGAAAATTAAAAAAAATTAAAGAAGTATGGATTACTATTCATACAGTCTCTAGTTAAGGATAGACATTCTTAATAGGATGTCAAAATCAGACCTTTATAAATCAAATTGATTATATTGACCACCAAATATTTTTAAACTATACATTTAAAAATTCAAAAACAGGAGCTAAGTAAAAAATTGTGAATGAGATAACTTTTGAAGCTATAGATACCTTATTTAATTCTGTAGAGCTGATCATAGATCAGGAATACTAATGTAGATTGAAACTGCTCTTAAATACTTAGCTTCTCTAATCATGAGTATATCATATATTCATAATATGAATTTTGAGTTAAGGAATTTCAATTGTTTGAACATAACTGTCTTACTGTTTATGATTTTTAACATAATTTAATCTACAAATGCTAGTCATTTTTGAAACTGTTATAGGTCCCAGTTATACATCTTGTTCTGTAGCTACTAGGAGACCATGTGAGGTATGGTGCCATTAGGAGTGAGGGGCAGGGATGGAAGGGATATATATTTTAGTATATAATAATGAAATTATGTATTATCTGTCATCTGTTAGAAGATAAATTCCAAGAGAATAGGGACTTCAGTTTCTGACACTAGGGTATGGTCCTCCACATACAAGCAGCCCTGATTTTTTTTTAATTAATAAGTAGTAAATAGTAAGTTTTGTATTCTTTTGTTCCCTAAGTGTCATATCATGTGTGATTTTACATCACCTCTGTAAGCACCATTATAAACGGCAGCAGCCTATTCCATCATCTGCCCATAATTTAACATTGTCATTTTTCTCATGGTAGAAATTCAGTTTGCTTAATTTTTCCTGTTTACATATATTATAGTGAATATGTTTCTGCTTATACTCTTTTCAGTACTTACAAATATTTGGTTATGATAAATTCCTAGAAATAGCCTTACTGTATGAAAAGACAAGAATGTGTATTTTTGCTCCTGATACAAATTTCCAATATGCTTTTTTTAATAGGAAATTCATAATTAATGTCAGTTATTTCAGTTGGTATATGAACTACTCTGTGTTTTCATAGTCAGGAAGTCCCCTGTCTTTGCAAAGGTGCTTTGTAGATATTTTATTCATTTGAAGATTTACATTGGAAGTCTGAATCCTCATAAATAATACATTCATACAAGTAGAGAAAGGCAATGTATTTGAGTCAAGCAGTTGACAGCAGGGGTAATGAATTCTTTTATCACTTGATACTGAGGAAATAGTAGGAAGATAATAACTAGTATTGATTTCTGAAAGTATTTAAACATGCCAATTAGGTAGGAATCAAGGAAATATCTCAGTGAATATTAAAAATAGACCTATTATCTTTTGTCTTTCCTTTTTGAGAGGGATAGAGGGACTTGGGTTTTTAAATTCATTTGAGAATCCATAAGTATTTTTTTAACTGCACATATTTTGTAACTTATTTGTCATAGAAGCATAAATTTGATAATTTCTTCTATCTGTTGAGTGCTACCATATTCATATCCATGCACCCCTTTATTTGCACATTTTTGTTAAAAGTTAGTAAGGTCCAGTTCCCTGGCTTGTTATAATCTGGACCTGCAGATAGCCTAGCCTCAGCTTTTTGCTGCCTGCAAGCACCTTATTTTTGCCTCCTTCACTTGATGGAAGCTGGCTGCTAGCACTCCCGCCCATGACTCAGCAGCCCAGGCCTTCCTATGTCAATTAATTCTCACAGATTATCTACAGGACCCCTAATATTCTCCTGGATTACATATTAAGCCATGCCTTGATTAGTGTACTGGTTTTGGGAATGGATATCTCAGATTTATTTCCAGGGTCTAGATTACTACCACCTTCCTACATATTTCAACTAACTCTTTGTTTTCTAGTGAATGCTCACTTATCCTAAAATGAATTGATTCTGTAGCTAGTCTGACTTCACTAAGCGTGTCTGTCTTGCATCACCATCCCTAGGATAGTGTTATTTCTCTAATTTTACATATATCTAATAGTTGAAAAGTAATCATTGTGTTAGGACCATAAACTCCACCCCAAATGTATGTGTTTGTGTTTGTTTGCACAATACCATGTTGCTGAGTGGTGGGATACAGTCTGAGAAATCTACCATTAGGCAATTTCACTGGGAGCATTATAGAGTGTATATACACAAACCTAGATGGCATTGCCTGTACACCTCAGCTGTATGGGACCAGGATCCTATATGCCATATATTATTCACCAAAAAGTTACACAGCCCATGATTGCATATGTGCACACACATATATATCTTTTGTATGTATCATTTGATATACCTATGAGATGTAATGTTCACATTGTCCATGTATCATATAGAATATATATCTATGATACAGATTTGATTTTATATGCATACATTTGTTTATTCTGATTAATTTATGTGTGTATGTCTAATTTTAAAAAAAAAAAAAAAAGTTTTTTTTTTTTAACCTGTTAAAGACCATCTACCAAAAATCTGCAGCAGTGATCACACTTAGAGGTGAAATGGTAAAAAAAATTTCCTTTCAGCAGAATGACTAATGTAAAATTCAAGATCCTATCTACTTCAGAATAGTGGAAGGGAAGTAGGAGAGAAGATGTGACCAACACAGCACATAAAGGGCTCTTCTAATGGTCTGGTACATTCCCCATTGTAACCTGAGTGGTGGAGTTGTTATATTTATTTTTTTTTTAACTATATCTTAGTTTATAGGCACTTTTAAAAGTATGATACCGTTTTCTTTCTTTCTTAAAACCATTTATTTTTATTATATTATTTTCAACGTAATGTTTTTGATGAATAAATGGGCAATGTGCTACAGTGGTAGATTGTGGAATGGTGTTTGAAGTTGTTTGTCTGTGAAGGATTAAAAGTAAAAGATGATTTTCTAGAAGTGCATGGCATCATGAGTGAGCACAGATTTTTGCATGTGCGTTATTTGTTTTGTGCTGTTTACCAAGTGTGAATTAGCCACACATTTTGTTTCATGTAGAACAGCAGGAGAACAAGGTAAAAAGAAAACTCACAAGGTCCCTCCGTGATGGTTAATGGGGTCAATCAATATTTTTTTTTTTTTTGGAGAATTGCATAGTGGAATATGTTGGGAATTTCAAATGATCATAGAAAGCAATATACATACTTAGAAAGTTCTGAAATTAAAGGAGAAAAAATCGATTTCATATATAACTTTTATAAAGAGATTTTTTTTTTTTTTTTTTTTTTTTTTTTTTTAAGATCAGCAAATTCTGTGGAAGACTATTAGATGCCTACAAGACTATCAGGAACCTTTGATTCCAATTATAGAGAACTGTCTCCAAGGGTAGCCTTGCAAATTTAACCATGCAGTGAAGAATGACAAATAAAGTAGGGGGTGTCATGGGACTCTCCACCAGAGCTGATTGTATTTAAGGTTTAAGTTTCAACACATTAAAGATAGAATTTTTTTTCTGCTTCTTTATTTTGGTTCTGAATCTATTTTTATTTTTATTCCTATTTTACCTCTCCTCTATCTCAGACCACTTTAATTCAATGAAATGGCAAAAAGATTTTTTTGCTAACCCCTTTCTAGAAGTCTAAAATGGAAATTAAACTGCTGCTTCATCCTAACTGAATCTCTCTCAGGGCTCTGGCATTTGATTTTGATTTCAACAGACCGCATATAGATGCTAATTTCTTCAGTCCTTGAAATGGCCTCTCCTTTACTGTACACATATTATAGTGTTATAAATGTTATTGTAAGAGACAAACACATAATCACAATAATTCACTTATTGTTATGCTTGCTTTTCTGTTTTTTAGATTTCACAAACTTTCCAAATAATGTTAATGAAATAAAATATAGACAGCTCCATGATAGTGATAAATTACTTATTTTTTTAAAACAATATAAGAAAACCAATGTTATTATTTGGTATTTTATTTTTAACATAAATCTTTATTTTGTCAAGTCTCCATTTTCTTTTTCCTCTTCTGTGGTATTTGGCTCAACGACATTTTCTTTGTTTTCTGCTGAGCCTCATTGCCTGTGATCTCTCAGAATTATGAGAAATATTGATAAGTTTTTTTTTTAATATCAAGCATGTGCCAGTTAGGTTTGTCAATAAGCTAGAATGAATTGGTGTGTGATAAAGACAAGATGCTATTAATTAAGAGATAAGCCAAGAAAACATGTTATTTTGTTATGATGATTTGAAAAGCCAGATGTCGACAGACTTATTCCATTCCTAAGAGAATGTACTGGGAAATTAACTGAAAGCCACTCGTGTTTGTTATGACGCATATTTCTTTCTTTTTGACAGGAGCTATAAAAAGACATATGAAATAATAGACTTGAGATATTTACCCCACTTAAAAAAATATATAATGTTTAGTGAAGATTTCACAAAAGTAGGTGGAGCAAAGTCCTCAGTGTATAAGAATAGTTTTCTGAACAACCTTTTATATGAAACACCCATAGCAATTTCCCCCATACATCCATAAAAAAGGGGGTTATAATTTACGTTTGAATTAATAAAATGATAGATTTCCCTAGTTAAATCTATAATGCTTTGCTTTTACCTAATCCTTATAGGCACACCATGATTTTTAGTGCAACATGCTAATTTTTTTTAAATAGCTGAAATAACTATTACAAGCTCTAAAGCTTATTGTCGTTTTCCTTCTTGATGGTACCATCTGTCAGAAACAAAAGCAAAGATAAAAAATCTCATTGAGCTGCAAAAGATTCTCTATTGCTTAGTGTGCCTTTTATGGAGGCACATCTATCTGGGAAAAATTAATGCTGCATTTTAAAGAAAATCTCTTTTTACTGCATTGCAGATGGGGAACTCAAGGAGATTTCACCACTACCCATCCTCGGCCTGTGGTCAAAGTAAAACTCTTCACAGAAAGCACTGGGGTCCTGGCCCTTGAAGATAAGGAACTGGGCAGGGTAAGTGATGGTCAGCCCTGTGTATTCAGGGTGGTACAATGTGAACTTACTTTGATTCTGAGGTAAGATGGACCGATAAGCAGTGTGTGAACTTTCTGTTCATAAATTACATACATTATATATTTGTAATTTTCTGCATCCAACTTCATAGATCTAAGCAATTAAGCATAGTGGTCTATAACACAGGTAATATTGTGAGAGGCTTTGGATGCATATTGGGGACATATAAGCTCACTGTCACCAACTCAGTCATTCTCACACACATGCCCCTTTGGCCCTGAAGACAGGCAACACTGTCCAACTTGTCCTTCCTGGCAAAAGGTAATTCTCATGTAACACATGTCTGCTCATGGATTATAAGGTTCATCTTTATATGTGACGTCATCTGCTCTTTATGTTCATTGTGATTAGCCTAACTACAGAGGCCTCTGAAGGGTATTTATTTCTCTTACCTCTACTCTGTGGGAAGGTCTTCTTCCATACCTTTTAATATGAAGTTATTTTTTCCTATAATCATTTCTTTATATCTAGAATACATTTACCTAATCCCTGTGTACTCCCACTCTACTCGGTATCTGCTGGCATTAAATATTACTTTTAGGTGGACGCATGATGTTAGCATCTCTCTGTGTGTAAGGTGGTCTGTCTTCTTAGAAAGTGGATGTGTTCCAAGGAGTGGGCTGTCAGGCTGTCTTCTGCAGTGTGAATCTAACATGCCCAGATCTGAAGACTGTATTTTATAGATAATTTCCAGAGAACAAACCCTTCTGAAATCTTAATTGAAAATTTCTGGTTGTGCTAGATAGTTTTCACAATGGCAGATGTTGAAGGATCCTAGGAGCATTCTAAATATTAGAAAACTTTATCCTTGAAGTCAGGATTTCTATTCATTTCAATTTCTTTTGCAATTCTACCTCTTTTATACTCTTAGAATTTTTCTACTTCCAGTGCCAGATTTCCTCTTCTGTTTCCTTGATATTTGTATTTGTTAATACCTAGGAGTTATGCTCTACTCTTCAGTCATTCAATAAAGTATGCATGTACCATAATCTAACAGAGAAGCATCAGAGACTACATATCTTCCCTATGGATTGAGTAATCAGTTTTTCATTTAAACTGTTATTACATTAATTCACTTTATTTCCTTATTGTAACTATTTTTCAGCATTTTACCACAGCCAGCTTAAATCTTATACTATAAGTAATTCTTAAGATATTAACTCAAGCACTTTCTAAATTGGATGCATAAGTGTATCCAATGTGTATTTTCTACACAATTGCATATCTAAGAAAGGTTTTATGCTGTCTTACTCCCTTCATACAAGACAACTTTTCTATCTATGCCACCTAATTGTGTTCTGTCTGATACTATTTCAACCTTAGTATTTTTGATATTCCAAACAAGATATATTCTTGTTGGGTGCTAGCCTGTTTATGTTATTTGGCAACATCCCTAACCACTAGTCAACAGGTACCAGTAGTTTCTTCAAACCCCACCTACCAATCAAGATAAAAATGTCTCTAGATGTTGCTAGATGTCCTATGCGATGCATGCAAAGTCACCCTTGTTTGAGAACCACTGATCTGTACTAATGATCTCATTAGGCTCTAAGATTAGAATTACCATTTATGCATCAGTGATTTAGACATTATTTTTCTTCCTTGGATTTTCAGATTTTTGTATAATTAACCTGAATACTTGGTATATCCAATTGTATATGAAATAGAACGGGTGACTCACATCTCTATCAAATAGTCTTTTGTAGAGGCTATAAAGCCAGTGACCTAGATGTTCCCATTGTTTTTCCTTCTCTCACCATAATACTCATCCTGTTTCAAATTCTGTCTGCTTTTCCTAAATTTTCCTGAATCCTTCCCCATTTCAGTCTCTACTCCCCTAATTCAAGGCATTGTGATGTCTCACACGTACTGATAGTTTGCTCCTGCTTTCCCATTTGCCATATTGTCCCCTCTTATCAGGTTTTACAGTCATTGTGATTTATTTAAAATTCAAAACAAGTAACATTATTCTGTCCTAAAAATTATTCAGTGTATTCCCATGTATTTGCAATAAAAAGAACACTCCTCATCTTAGTGTAGCAGGCTCAGTAGGGGTTCTCAAGAAGTGACCCTGAACCAGCAGCATCAACAGCAACGAGAGAGTTGCTGGACATGCAGATTCTCAAGCCCCACTCTAGGTCTGCTCAATTGGAAGCTCTAGGTATGGGGCAGGCAGGACTGCAGTGTATTTTAACTGGTGATTTTAACACACCCTAAATTTAAAGAATCCCTGCTCTACGGGGCTGACCTCTATCTCCAAGTTCACCTTATATTTTAACTGCCCCCCTTTCTTACTATCTATCATCCTTCCCTCAAACCTGGCTTTCTTTCTGTTCCTCAAACACTTCTGATTCATTCCTGCTTTAGACTTCAGAGCTCCAGATGTGTCATGGTCTAAGCACACGAGTACACACACACAATTAGAAGAAATTGATGATCATCTCTGGATGGTAGGGCTGTTGGCAGTGTGTTCTATATATTTATCTAGTTTTATGATTAGAAACAAGAACAATTTATTTTAATTTGAAGGGAAAAAAGCAAAGGTCTGAAATCTCTTATCTAAGATTTTATGAATATATACTTGGGAGCTTATTTTTCTTTTTTTACATGAAACATTTTTTATTTAAAATTTTATACAACATTTGAATTTCAAAATCAAGTGACAAAACACTTAGAACATTGATTCATGCAGTGATATAGAGAAGACTTAAATGCAAAGGGAAGAAGTCAGACCCAAAAGACTACATAGTGTATGATTTCACTCATTCTACCAAAAGAAAAATTATAGACAGAAAACATGAGAGTTTATCAGTGATTTTCCAAGAGGGAAATGGCTACAAAGGGGTGCATAGGGCACTTTTTAGAGTGTGGTATTGTAGTTTAGATGCATGATGTGTGTCCTACCCATAAAACTTTATACTATGAATGTAACGTACTTTAATGTAAATGTACTTTAATGCATGCAAACAAACAACCTCATGAACACACACATGCATATAAATATGTACACATGAACCAGTATTATCAAGGAACTCTTACCTGGCATGTTGACTGAGGCAAATAAAAATACTTACATTGCAAAGATAGAACATAACTTCACTAAAGGGGGTGATGAGAAAAGAATATGACCTAGTTACCTTAGGCAATAACAATAATCTGCAAAATGTACTTCATTGAACAGATAATGAAGATCGACACTACCAGTGATTTTAAGTGCATTTCATATACCCCCAGTATGTTATGAGATCAGCTTACTGAATCTCTGATATTCTTTCCCAAAACATAAACAAAAAAAATAGTCTAAGCATGAGAAAACAGCAGACCAACCAGATTGGAAACAATGTACGGGACAATTGTCTAGTATTCTTCAGGAATTTCAAGATTATGAAAAACAAGACTGATTAACTATCACAGATAAGAAGAGACTAAAGAATTGTGAATGAAAAGGGCAATTTGGTGTTCTATATTAGATCTTGGAACAGGAAGAGGATGTTAATAGAAGAATTGGTAAAATCCACATAACATCTGTGGTTTAGTTAATAGAACTGTTCCAATGGCAGTTTCTTGGTTTTAACAAATGTTCCATGGTAATATATGCTGTTTATAATGGAAAAAACTGAGTGAGTTGTATGAAGGAACTCTGTTATCTTAGTAACTTAAATTATTCTCAAATATGAAGCTGTGATGGTTAATCTGGATTGTCAACTTGGAATAAGAAAAACCTAAGAGCCAGGCATGGTGACCTATGCCTGTAATCCCAGTGGCTCAGGATGATGAGGAAGGAAGATTGCAAGTTCAAAGTCAGCTTAAGCAATTTGGCAAAGCCCTAAGCAACTTAGTGAGACCTTGTCTCAAAAGGGGGTGGGGGGGGGGGATGTGGCTCATTATTTAAGTACCCCTGGGTTCAATCCCTGGTATCAAAAGAGAGAGAGAAAGTGATATCTAAGATTAAGAGACATGTGTTGATGAGGGTATTTCCAGAAATTATTGATATCCGGGACAGCAAACTGAAGGAGAGAGCCCCCTAAATTGGGGCAGCACAGTTCTATATGCTGGGGGCATCAGTGAAACAAATTTTGGAAGAAGGTGAAATCCTATGCAGACAGAAGCTTGATTCTTCTTGAATGTGTGCTTCAATTGCTGCTGTGATCATGTGAGGACAAAGGACTCCAGCACCTTCAGTCTTCTAAGGTAGACTAATATAGAAATTGCTAACAGTAGTAGGGTTGTTGCTGTGACTAACCTGACCACATAATTCAGAAGCCTTTGGGGGAAAATGCTTTTTGTGAGGTGTTTAGAAAAGTTTGGAAATGCAGGCTAGGGAATCCTTAGACTATTGTAAGCAGTACATAAAGGGTAATTTTCATGGGCGCTCAGAAGACCATAATGCTGATAGAAATGTGGACATTAAAGACAGTGCTCATAAGGTTTCATAGGGGAATGAAGATTCTTTTGGGAATTGGATTAGAAGGCATTCATGTTACATTCTGCAAATAACTTGTCTACATTTTGTCCATGTCCTAAGATTTTCTGTGACTCTGAATTTAAACATGATGAAATTAAATTAACCTGATGAAAGAAATTTCAAGGCGGCATAGCATTCAGACAGTGGTATGGGGATTGCTGGTGGCTTTTAGCCAGGTTTACTGTGAGAATTGGGAGGAAAAAACAGGATGTACGGATCTGAAAAAAACTTGCTGTTTGGCCAGAGACATGTTTATAAAACTGGGGCTAAAAAAAGCATGGTTGTTGAAGAGATTACTGCTACTAAAGAGAAGCGAAATACTTTACACAGAGGCAATAGGAAATATGCCTCGAGGGCATCTCAGGAATCAGAAAGACCATACCCATTGCAGGCACAGGATGTAAAAGTGAAAACTCATTTGAGAAGAAATCCCATGGGGGATACCCTGCTTGCACAATTGGGGTCTATGGAGTTGATTCCCAAGTATTTGGTTTACTATGTGTAGTCGCCTGAAGCGATGGCCGCTTGGAGCAAAGAAGCCGCGGGAAGAAGTTTTGAGACGAACTGGAAACAAACAGCTCTTTATTCTGGCAACTTTTCTCCCTGGCTCTAACTACACCCCGACACGCCGTCCACGCTCCTCTAACCTCCAAAATGGCGCAGACCTCCTCCGCAATCTCGCTCAAGTCCCTCGAGATCTCCGGCCAAGTCTCGCAAGATCCCGGGCCAAGTACGGAAGGCGCCAATGCCCAAACATGTCCAAAGCCAAAGCCCGTAGTCCACCGCAATTTAAGCCATCTCCCCAAACAGGGCTCCTGCATTTCCCCCCTTTTGTTTTAAAAGAGGTAATGCTCTAGGACGTCTATGTGCAACCAACATTCTTACCCGTCATCGGATAATCAAGGCTGTGCCCTTGACTCCTGTCTTAGGTTGATATGTCGGCCACATGAGACTGTCCCGTGCGACTGTGCCTGTCTTAGGTTGTCCCCCTCTGGGGATCTTACCCGTCATTGGCTAACCAGCCATCCAATGGAGCCCTTTAGGATCGACTGTGTATGATGACTAACAGCCGTCCAATTGTGAGGAGATGTTGCGGCTTTAAGGCAACAAGCCTTTTGGTGACGAGCCAAATTGTATAGCATATCAAATTGTTTAAACAAATTATTTGCCCTAAGTTTCATCAAGTAACACACTGAATTGTCTGGACAAATGTCCGCAAGTCATTGTCCCGTAAAGTCCCAAACAATGAAAGATCAAAATGTCCATTTGTTATAACACGTTGATGTAGGAGGTCCCATGCATGTAGAGCAGAGGCCACACTGTTGGTGAGGTTGTTTGATGCTTGAGCAGCAGGGATGCTTGTGGTGACCGCGTTCCCTGCAGCTATAGCAGCAACCGTCTTTTTTATATCTAGATAATGCCACCGGCAAATCTTCAGGGCCCGCTACCTAGAAACTCAAGCATCAATTATTAAAGGAAAGGCAGTGTTATTTCAGCACTGAGTGAAGAGTCGAGTTGTCAAACTAAAAAACAGAATTATTAGATTAGAAAATTAAAGTTGATTTCTGCTCATACACATTGTTGTTTGAGCTCACACAAACATAAGTTGTCAAAATATCATATTGAGAACAAAAGAAAGAAAGACTGAGGGTATTTACTGTATTAAAGATAGATTAAAGAAAAGCTAAAGGCACTTTGGAGAAATAATTTGTCAGCTGGAACCCTCAAGTCTCTGTATACACAGCAATTTTTTACCTGTTGAGATAATTGAAATTAATCAGCTATTAAACAAATGAAGTTAATAACAAATGAACAATCTTATGTCAAAACACCAAAATATTAGGTTATATAGCACTAGTCATATTGTTTGCTAAAGAGAAGTCCCAGGGATACCTATAATCAAAATTGAAAGTACCTTCATTTATAAAATTATTTACCTAAATTGAATACTCTCAACCTAAAATGAATTAAAGTTATTTGGATCCATATATATATATATATATATATATATATATATATATTCTTTTTCATAAGCGCTTTGTTCTTTGTGACGTCACACTGGACAGACGAACAAACATACAAACATATATTTGTGACGTCACATTAACATGAAATGTAGACAAATGTACAGACATAAAGACATGTATAAAAAGAAAAAAAAATACAATTGTGTGCACACTAAAGAGAGATCTCCTCATCCCGGCCGGGAGGAATGACTCTTGAGTTGTGAAACATTTTGAAGGATACTTTTGAGGGAGTCATTCTATATCTTCATCTTGGTCTTCTTGATTTTGTACCTTTTTTATTAATCTTGATTCCTCAACAACTACATCTTGATCATTTTGATGTGGTACCTGCTTTATTAATCTAGATGGTATCCATATTGGAGAGGATTCGTGTTTTGGAAAAACACAAACAGATCCTCTCCCCCAAATTAATACTGGATCTGGACCCTTCCATGTACCTGAAAGAACATCCTTCCAGTAAACCAAGGGTTTATGTTGTTGGTGTGGATTCCAATGTCTGTCTCCAGCAGAATAACCATTAGAGTCTAAAGTTAAAAAAATTTAAGGTAAACAGGGCAACTGCCAATCTGTCTTTAGGACTTTTCCAATTTCCTTCTTTTTGTTTTAATAACATAATTTTCAGTGTGCGGTTTGCTCTTTCAATAATGCCCTGACCCTGAGGATTGTATGGGATGCCTGTTTTATGGGATATGTTGAATTTTGCGCAAAACTGTTTGAAAGATGAGGACGTATATGCGGGGCCATTATCTGTTTTAAGCATTTTGGGGATGCCCAATGCAGCAAAAGCTTGTAAACAATGAGATGTGACATCTTTAACTTTTTCTCCAGAATGTAAGGAAGCAAAAATCATGCCTGAACATGTATCTATGGTTACATGAATAAATCGCAATTTTCCAAAGCTTGGCTCATGAGTAACATCCATCTGCCACAAATGATTGGGCATTAATCCTCTAGGGTTAACACCAAAATGAGGATTGGGCAAATGTGTCATACAAGATTTACAATCTTTTACAATTGTTCTGGCTTGCTCTTTTGTGATTTTAAACCTACGTTGCAAGGTGGTGCTGTTGACGTGAAACTGGGAATGAAATAAAGTAGCTTGTTGTAGTGCTGAAAGTATAAATATTGTTTTTGTAAGTTCATCAGCCTTTTGATTACCTTCATGGAGGGGGCCAGGCAAATTAGTATGTGCTCTAATATGGCCTACGAATAGAGGTTCTTTTCTTGCCCACAAAAGTTTTTGTATTTGATAAAACAATTTAAAAGCTGGAGTATGAGGTGCTATTGGTCCTGCTAACTCTAATTTGGGACGGCTTGTACAATATAGTGGCTATCTGAAAAAATGTTTATGGGCTGGTCTCTAAAATTTTCCAGAGCTCTTACCACAGCTTCCAATTCCACTAGTTGAGCTGATTTGTGTGCAGTTATGTAAGTCATATTTTCTTTTGTAGTGACTATTGCAGCAGTACCATTTGAGGACCCATCTGTAAATACATTAAATGCCTTAGGAATAGGTTGATTTTTTATTACCTGTGGAAATATAATAGGATGATTAATACAAAAAGATAATATAGGAGACTTAGGAAGGTGATTATCAAAATTTGCAGAGGTAGAGCATCTAGCTATAGCCCAGTCATTATCGTTGAAGCATAAATATTCAATCTGTGACGATGAATAGGGAGTAATAATAGTAGCAGGGTGAATGCCAAATATTTTAGTAGAAGTTTTAAGTCCTTGAAGAATAAGTTTAGCCACCATGGAGGTATAAGACTCAATTATGCTTTTAGGAGAGACAGGCAAATGTATCCATAATAAAGGCCCTTGTTGCCAAAATACTCCTGTGGGTGTATATTGTGAAGAAATAATAATCAACATCAGCGGTTGAGTTAAATCAAATCTGTCACAATGAGCTCCTTCAATGGCTTTTTCTACTAACTTTAAAGCTTTCCTAGCATCTGGAGTCAGTGTTCGCGGTGAGGATGGATCAGGGTCCCCTCGAAGGATATCAAATAAAGGTTTTAATTGGCCAGTAGTGAGGTTTAGTGTAGGGCGAAGCCAATTAATGTCACCCAGCAGTTTTTGGAAATCATTGAGGGTGGTTAAATGTTCTTTATTATATAAAATTTTTTGGGGTCTAACAAAAGTATCCATGATTTTAAAATCCTAAATATAATATGGGAGATCTAGTTTGAACTTTTTCTTCTGCTATATATAATCCGTATTTTTTTAAATTTTCTACCATGTCACTGAATATATTAAATAAGATTTTTTTGATTAGGGTGGGCCAGTAAAATATCATCCATGTAATGTAGACACATGAGGTTTGGATAGTTATTTTTAATGGGTTGGATAGCCTTGTCCACATATATTTGGCATATGGTGGGGCTATTAGCCATTCCCTGTGGTAAAACCTTCCATTGATATCTCTGATCAGGGCCATTATTGTTAATAGAAGGAACGGAAAAAGCAAACCTGGGGCATCCAGAGGATGTAGGGGAATAGAAAAGAAGCAATCCTTTATATCAAGACTAATAACATGGAAACTTTTTTTGGAATAGCTACAGGATTCGGAAGTCCAGGTTGAGTAGGGCCCATGACTTGCATGGTTTTATTAATTTGTCTAAGATCATGTAATAATCGCCATTTTCCTGATTTTTTCTTGATCACAAATATGGGGGAATTCCAGGGAGAGGTGGAAGGTTCTATATGTCCTGCTTCTAATTGTTCCTGAACTAGTAGGTGGGGGCCGCTTGTAATTTCTCTTTAGATAGGGGCCACTGAGGGACCCACACTGGCTTATCAGAAAGCCATGGTATTTTTAAAATTATTTTCTCAGTGGCCCCGAAGAAAATGTCTTTTTCCTATATGATAATGATTTCTTTTAGGGTTACGCTTACCCTGTACTTTTTGATAATGATTTCTTTCAGGGTTAAGACTACCCTGTATATTTTCACATTTAACACCTGCAGGTTTGGTTGCAAGGTGTACTCCCATTTGTTGTAAAATATCTCTTCCCCATAAAGTAAACTGGTAGGTTAGGTAAAACATAAGGCTGAAACGTTCCTTTATGTCCTTCATCATCCTCCCATTTTAAAATTACTGCACTTTTTTCTGGGAGGTTATTATATCCCAAGCCTCTTAAACTGGTTGAAGCTTTTTGCAGAGGCCAGTGTTTGGGCCATTGTCGTAAATTAATGATGGAGGAATCAGCTCCAGTATCTATAAGTCCCTCCATTTCTATTCCTTGGATTCTTATTTTACACATAGGTCTCCTAGTACAGTCTCGAACCCAGCAAGCCATGGGACTCGAATCAGTGGAACAAAATCTTGTATTGTTCCCTTTTTGAGGCATACTCATTTTAATGAATTATGTAAATTTGGAAGGAGAAGCAGCTGAGCAATTTTATCTCCTTGATTAACAGAACTTATACTTTGGGGTGAGCTAAGCATTATTTTATTTCCCCTTTGTAGTCTGAGTTTATTACACCTGGGGTCAGATGATCAGGGTCCCCCTCGATAGGATTTCAAATAAAGGTTTTAAATGGCCAGTGATTTTAAATCCAAATTAATGTCCACCCAGCAGTTTTTAATATGGGTTAAATGTTCTTTAGGCTAATATATAATATGGGAGATCTAGTTTAAGTTTTTCTTCGCCTATTATATAGATACCGGATTTTTTTAAATTTTCTACCATGGCAAGTTTTAATAAAATCATCCATGTAATGTAGACCACATGAGGTTTGGATAGTTATTTTTTAATGGGTTGGAGAGCCTTGTCCACATATATTTGGGCATATGGTGAATCTCCTGATCAGGGCCATTATTTTAATAGGAAAAAAGCCAACCTGGGGGCATCCAGAGGATGTTTCCACTAGGGAATAGAAAAGAAGCAATCCTTTATATCCATGGAAACTTTTTGGAATAGCTACAGGATTACAGGGGTTGAGTAGGGCCCCTTGCTGTCTAAGATCATGAGCCATTTTCTGATTTTTTCTTTGCTCAGTCACCCGAAGAAAAATGTCTTTTTCCTATATGATAATGATTTCTTTAAGGGTTTACGCTTACCCTGTACTGTAAGACGTTCTTTATGTCCTTCATCATCCTCCCATTTTAAAATTACTTGCTCAGTCACCCAGGCACTCAAAGGTTGCTGCAGTGACCTCCTTGGGAATCAGTTGAACCCCCCATTTCAGGTGTTAAACACTATTCGGGCTAGAATGGAACAGAGGTCTAATCCTGCATTTCTTCCTGTTCCTGATTGTTCGGGGAAGCATTGAATGGATGCTTGTGGATACTCCTCTTTTCCAATGCCTCGTACATTTGTGGGCCCCGGGGCATTTGCCCCCTGAACAAAGGATTTCCATGGATTGTCAAATTTTGAATAACATTTATTGGCCCAATGATTTCCCCTTTTTACACCTGGGGCAGCAACCTGGAGCACCGGGTATGAATTTGGTCTTATTTCTCTTTTGGGATTTTGCCTAGAATAGCCTGATTGATTATGATAATTTTTCCTGGAATATCCTGATTGATTATAGTGTCTAGGTTGAGTCCTTGTGAAATTCTGAGGGGGCACTCAAAGTTGCTGCAGTCTCCCTGGCACTAAAAGGCATCATTTATATCTTTACATAGTTGTATATATATGGAAAGATCCTTTTTATTTCTCCATGGCCTGATGGCTTCCTGGCAATATTTTATTTGCGTTTTCATATGCTAATTGAACAACTAATGGCATAACTTGATCAACGTCTCCAAAAACTCTACCTGCAGTTCTCAAAAGTCGATCAGCAAATTCAGCATATGGTTCATTAGGTCCTTGAATTACTTTGGACAAGCTACCTTGTAGATCCCCAGGTCCTTGTACAGTTTTTCCATGCCTTTAAGGCAGCTGCGTTTATCTGAGCATATACTCCTGGGGTATAATATTTTGAACCTGTACGTCTGCGAATGGCCCTTCTCCTGTGAGCATTTCTATATTATGGTCTCCAAACCCTGCATCTGCATTTATTTTAGCTGTTTCTATACAAAGTTCTTGAAATTGTGATCGCCAAACCAAGTATTGTCCCCCACTTAATGTTGCTTTACATAGACGTTTCCAGTCTGAGGGGGTTAAGCAAAAGGTGTTAAGGGACTCCAGTATACTCAACGTCTCTGATCAAAGGAGGTATAGCTACTGCTAGAGCTGGCTACAAACCATGGCATCCTCCATGTGGTTCTGGTTCTGCAGGAGGGCATGATGCTGGAGTTAAGGGGTCATGGAAGCTTTCACCAGAATTCTGAAGGAAAGCATTGGAGGTCAAGCAAAATGTAGCAGGGTCAGATTCCTTGGAGGTACGCCCTGAGAGGGCTATCCATGAAGCTGTAAGAAGGAAATCCCAGCTCAGCAGAGATCCCTTGGATTAAGAGATAACAGTAAGGTAGAATATCTCCTAAGGAAAACTGCTGGCTACAGACAAAGCCAGCTTAAAAGAGGCCATGAGGGCTGCAACAAGCAAGGCCATAGAGGCAGGGCTTCCCAAGCCATTTGATGAATACATTTTCCCATGGTGTACCACATATGGTGGACATGAAACTACAGAAATTGTTTGCCCAACTGGGTTTCAGTCTTGCTTTGGTCCTGTCTCCCTTTTGGAATAGGAATGTTTGCTCTGTGTCATTATATATTGTATATATGTAACTTGCTTTTGATCTTTATAGAAGCTAAAAGTCAAGACTTGAGTCTGAGAGGACTTTTGTGCAACACTAAACTGTTAAGTTTATGGGTACTCTTGCAAATGGACTTAATGTATTTTGTATTGATACAATCTGGCTGCCAGCATACTTTTATTTGTGAATGAATTATTATAAGATAAATTATTATAAATTATTATAAGATAAATTTAACTTCTTGAGTGATATTCTTGAGAACAAAATATATTTTGTAGGTTTTCTCACAATAATTTTCTTAGTTTTAGGAATGTTGTTATTAAAAACAACAACAACAACAACAACAACAAAACTATTTTTTAACAGTCAGTAAAAGAACTGACCAGGAGAGATATTCAAAAGACTCAAGTTCTGGGGCCAACACTTTTCATTCATTTGGGATGGACCCAGGAAGGAAAATAAAAGCAATTCCCAGAGCATACTAGTTTGCATAAAGAATTAAGAAATACTGGTATAAATAATATTACTGATACTAATATGCAGCCAGGGTTGAGAGCTAAGTGACTAAGAGGGCTAAGGAGAAGGAAAAACAATAATAACTATTATAGTATGTAGAATTGTGAAATGATGGCTCAAATAGACATTGGTCAGTGGAAGGTTGAATTCTCTGGCAAATGCTTGGAATGCAGATTTTGTTTGTGGGTGGCAGATGCCAATGCCTATTTATAGAAATGTGGGTGGCATATGGAGATTTTCCAACTGAACTAGGGCCAATCTTCTACCAGGTGTTGAGGGAATATCTAGAAGCAGAAGAGTGATTTTTCTAAGAAAACTATGAGTATGCTTTAGCAGGTGAATAGTTGACCAGTCAAGCACCCAAAAGCATATAATTATCTTTTAATTATTAGTTATACATGATAGTAGAATGTATTTTGATATATTATACATATAAGGAGCATAACTTCTCATTCTTCTGGTTATACAGGATGTACAATTACATTGGTCATATAATCATATATGCACATAGGAACATAATATCTGATTCATTCTACTATTTTTCCTACTCTTATACTCCTTCCCTTCCTTCATTCTCCTTTCTCTAATCCAAAGTACTTCAGTTCTTCCCTCCCCCCTCCCTTATTGTGAGTTAGCATCTACATATCAGAGAAAACATTTAGCCTTCAATTTTGGGGCATTCTCTTTTTTCACTTAGCATGATTGTCTGCAGTTTCATCCATTTATCTGTAAATGCCATAATCTCATTCTTCTTTATGCCTAACTAATATTCCTCTCTGAGTGTGTGTTTGTGTGCACGTACATACACACACACTGGAATATTAGTTCCATATTCATATTTTCTTTATCTATTCATCTGTTGAAGGGCACCTAAGTTGGTCCCATAGTTTAACTATTGTGAATTTAGCTGCTATAAACATTTATGTGGCTGCTTCACTGTAATATGCTGATTTTATATCCTTTGGGTATATGCCAAGGAGTAGGATAACTGGGTCAAATGATAGTTTCATTCCCTGTTTTCTGAGGAATTTCCATACTGCTTTCCAGAGTGGTTGCACCAATTTGCAGTCTCACCAGCAATGTATAAGTGTACCTTTTCCCCCACATTCTCACCAGAACTTATTGTTGCTTGTATTCTTAATAACTGCCATTCCAAGTGGCGTGAGATGAAGTCACAGTATAGTTTTGATTTGCAATTCTCTAATTGCGAGAGATGTTGAACATTTTTTTTATATATTTGTTGACTGATCATATTTCTTTTTCTATGAAAAATCCATTCAGTTCCTTTGGCCATTAATTGAGTGGGTTGATTTTTTTTTTATTTTTTTGGTGTTAAGTTTTTTGAATTCTTTATGTATTGTGGAGATTAACGCTCTTAGGTGTAGGTGGCAAAGATTTTCTCTCATTCTGTAGGCTTTCTGTTCACAATCTTGATTATTTCCTTTGCTGTGAAGAAGCTTCTTAGTTTGATTTCATCCCATTTGTTGATTCTTAATTTTACTTCTTGCTCTTTAGGAGGTTTGTTAAGAAAGTTATTTCTTAAGCTGACTTGATGTAAATTTGGGTCTACCTTTTCTTCTATGAGGTGTAGGGTCTCTAGTCTAATGCTGAAGTTCTTAATCCACTTTTAGTTGAGTTTTGTACAGGATGAGAGATGGGGGTATAATTTCATTTTGCTACATATGGATTTCTAGTTTTCCCAACATTATTTGTTGAAAAGGCTGTCATTGCTTTGATGTTAGTTTTCAATGCCTTTGCCTAATATGAGATAACTATTTTTATGTCATTTTATCTCTGTGTCTTCTATTCTGTACCATTGGTCTACTCACTTGTTTTGGTGCCAATACCATGCCATAATGCCTCTTGCTTCAATTTTCTTACTAAGAATTGCTTTGCATGTTCTGGGTCACTTATTTTTCCAAATGAATTTCATGACTGCTCTTTCTATTTCTATGAAGAACATCATTGGGATTTTATTAGGAATTGCATTAACTCTGTATATACCTTTTGGTAGTATGATCATTTTGACAATGGTAATTCTTCATATCCAAGAGCATGGAAGACCTTTCTGTCTTCTAAGGACTTCTTCAACTTCTTTCTTTACTGTTCCGTAGTTTTCATTGTAGAGGTTTTTCACTTCTTTTGTTAGATTGTTTCCCAAATATTAAATTTTTTTGAGTCTACTATGTATGGAGTAGTTTTCCTAATTTCTCTTTCCTAGATTTATCACTGATGTATAGGAATGCAATTGATTTATGAGTGTTAATTTTATATCCTACTATTTTGTGAATTCATTTATGAGTTCTGGAAGTGTTCCATTGGAATTTCTTGGGTCTTCTAAATATAGAGTCATGTTGTCTGCAAATAGGGATAGTTTGAGTTCTTTTTTTCCTATTTGTAGCCCTTGGATTTCTTTCTTCTAATTGCTGTTGCTAGAGTTTCAAGAAAGATATTGAATAAAAGTGGTGAAAGACAGCATCCCTGTTTTATTCAAGTTTTTAGAGGGAACACTTTCAGTTTTTCACCATTTAGAATGATGTTGGCCTTGAGTTTAGCACAGATAGCTTTTATAATGTTGAGGTATGTTCCTACTATACCTAGTTTTTCTAGTATTTTGAACATGACAGAGTGCTGTATTTTTCAAATTTTTTTTCTGCATCTATTGAGATATTCATATGATTCTTTAAGTCTATTGGTATGTTGAATTATATTTATTGATTTCCATATGTTGAACCAACCTTACATCCCTGGGATGAACCCCACTTGATCATATTACACTATCTTTTTAACATGTTTTTCTATGTAATTTGGCAGAATTTTATTGAGAATTTTTCATCTATGTTCATCAGGGACATTGGTCTGAAGTTTTCTTTCCTTGGTATGTCTGATTTTGGTATCAGGGTGATACTAGCTTTATAGAACGAGTTTAGAAGGATTACCTCCTTTTCTATATCACGGAATAACTTGAGGAGTATTGGTGTTAATTCTTCTTTGAAGATCTTGTAGAACTCAGCTGAGAAATCATCGGGTCCTCAGCTTTTCTTAGTTGTAGGCTTTTTGATGGCATCTTCTATTTAATTCTTGAAATTTGTCTACTTAAATTGTGTATGTCCTCCTGATTCAGTTTAGGTAGGCCATATGTCTCTAGGAACTTGTCAACATCTTCAAGATTTTCTATTTTTTTAACTCAGGGACACTCGACCACTGAGCCACATCCCCAGCCCTATTTTGTATTTTATTTAGAGACAGTGTCTTACTGAGTTGCTTAGTACATCACTATTGCTGAGGCTGGCTTTGAACCCTCTATCCTCCTGTCTCAGCCTCCTGAGCCTCTGGGATTACAGGCATGTGCCACCACACCCGGCTACTTAGCTATTCTCTATAGTTTCTTTTATTTTTCATTTGGAGGATCTATCCAGTGGTGAGATAAGTGTGTTAAAGTAATCCAGTATTATTGTGTTGCGGTCTATTTGATTCTTAAAATGTACAAGGATTTGTTTGAAATACATTGATGCTCTATTCTTTGGGGCATAAATATTTACAATTTATGATTGTTACGTCTTGTTCATGTGCAATTCTTTTAAGCAGTATGAAATGTCCCTTCTTTGTCCCTTTGGCTTGAGGTCCATTTTATCTGGTATGAAGATAGAAACCCCTGCTTGTTTACTGGGTCCATGTGAGTGATATGTTTTTTTTCCATCCTTTTACCTTCAGTCTGTGGATGTCTTTGCCTGTGAGGTGAGTCTCTTGGAGACAACATATTGTTGGGTCTTCTTTTTTAATCCAATCCTGCTAGGCTATGTCTTTTGATTGATGAGTTAGGCTATTTACATTCAAAGTTATTATCAAGGCATGATAACCAGTCATGAAAACCAGTCATTTCTGGTTTTTAATTTGAATTAGTGTCTCCTCTGATTGACTTTTCCTGTAGTGTACTTCCTCCCTTTGCTGGTTTTCACTTTTTTTGTGGTTTTTCATTTTATCTTCATAGAATATTTTGCTGGGTAGTTCTGTATTGCAGGCTTTTTTAGTTGTGAATTCTTTTAACTGTTGTTTATCATGGAAGGTTTCTAGTTCATCTTCAAATCTAAAGCTTAATTTAATTGGGTATAGTATCCTTAGTTGGCATCTATTTTCTTTCAGAGCTTGGTATATATGATTCCAAGACGTCCTAGCTTTGAGGGTCTAAGTTGAGAAATCAGCTGATAACAGAATTGGTTTCCTCTCTAAATGTAATCTGACATTGTTCTCTGGGAGACTTTAAAATTCTATCCTTATTCTGTATGTTTGGCAATTTCATAATAATGTGCTTTCATATGGGGCTGTTGTAATTTTGTACATTTACGGTCCTGTAAATCTCCAAAAATTTGGTTTTCCATTTTTTTCTTTAGGTATGGGAAAATTTGTGATATTATTTCATTGCAAAGGTTGTGCATTTCTTTGGTTTGTATCCCCACTCCTTCATCTATCCTGATAAATCTTAAATTTGGTCTTTTTAGGCTATCCCATATTTCTTAGAAGTTTTCTTCATGGTCCTTAAATTCTTTTCTCCATGGTCAATTTATTTTCAAGATTATATATTTTATCTCTATGGCCTGAAACTCTGTCTTACAAGTGGTCCATTCTGTTGGTCATGCTTTCCATTGAATTTTTAATTTGGTTTATTGATTCCTTCATTTCGAGGATTTCTGCTTGATTTATTTTCATAATCACCATCTCTTTATTGTAGTGATCTCTCACCTCCTGAATTTTCTGATTTCATTCCTTACATCATCCTTTACCTTACAGATCATTTTAACTATGTGTAATCTACACTCCTTCTTTGATATTTTTTCCACTGTGATGTCAAAGGATTCTATTATTGAAGCATCTTGGTTTGTTTGGTATGATTTGTTCCCTTGTTTTTCATGTTGTTTGTATCTCTACCCAACTAGTAGTGTGGATCTGAGGCAGTACAGTTTCTACCCTGTAGACTTATAATGACCCTACGGTTTCCAGGACCTCACCATTAAGGGGGAGAGAAATAATAACAGCAACTATTGCCAACAATATACAGCCTTAAACCAAATAGCTCCTATTAAGACATCTGCAGTTTTGTCTCAGTATACAAAAATGATATGTTCAGTTATTGCCTACAATGAAAACAGTAAGTTTGCAAAAGGATTTATAGTTTCAAGTGGTGGACAAAGAACAGAGTGGTATAGGATGTGATGTTTTTGAGGAAGGAGGAGAGGATTAAAAAATTAAATTAAGATAGAATTTAAAAATTAAAGTAAGAGTGAAAGAGGGAATAATAGAGGTTGGCTCTGTATCCCAACATGCCTCAGTCCTCCTGAGAATGGGGGTTTCTTTAATGTCCTTATTGCTTTACTATGTTTGTGATCTACTGTTCTGGTTTGTGCCTCCAGGCACTGCTGCAGCTGTGAACCTGGGGATTTCTTCCTTATTTCATTATATTCAATCTCATTTGTCCCCTGTCTGTTTTGAGTATCTAGTATTAAATTCCAGTAAAGTCCCCCTAATTTCTGTTTATTCACCCACCTTGTTGAAAAGCTGCCTGCTTTTCCTAGTTTCACACCACAGAGCCTCCCTGGAAGCAACCTCTCTATTCTGCCATCTTCCTCTCTCCCTTTAGTTCTTTTTAAGATGATTTTGTTCTTAAAAGCTTTTTTAATTATTTTAATTTTTTTTAGTTATAAATGGACACAAATATCTTTATTTTGTTTATTTTTGTGTGGTGCTGAGGATTGAACCCAGTGCCTCCCATGTGCAAGGCAAGTGCTCTGCCACTGAGCTACAACCCCAGCCCTCTGCCTGAAAAGCTTTTAAAGCAAAGTTTACTTAACATAACTGAATAAAAATCTAAATAATAATCCCATGCATGTTTTATTCAGCTCTTTCACTGCTGTGACTAAAGGACCCTACTGGAATAACTATAGAGGAGGCAAAGTTTATTTGAGTCCTCAAAGTTTCATAGGTCTTAGTCCATACAAGGCTGGTCCATTCCTTGGGGCTCAAGGTAAGGCAGAACATCATGGAGGAAGAGTGTGGGAGAGGAAGCAGCTCACCTGATGATCAGGAAGCAGAGAGACTCCACTCTCCAGATACAATATATATCTCCATAGCCACGCCACCAATGAAGGAACCATTTTCTCCAGCCACATCCAACCTGCCTCCAGTTACCACTCAGTTAATTCCATCATGGATTAATTCACTGATTAGATTAATGCTATGACCCAGTCATTTCTCCTCCAAACCTTCTTGGATTCTCACATGTGATCTTTGGGGGGACACCACATCTAAACCACAACAATGAAACATTTGTTCGTAAGCAATAGTCTTTCCGTTGAGCCTTTCACACCTTTCTGACAGCTTAGAAAAATAATCTGTTGGGCATAGCTGAGTTTATGGCTTTGGTGTCTCCTCATCATTATATGCTGGGGGTGCTGATTCCTCTACCTCCACAAGGATGAGGAAGCACACACATGGGTAACATCTACTTTCTTTTTTAGAGTCAGAACATCATCTTTTTTCTAATTTTACTAAATAATATTCACAATAGCATAAAGGCTAAAAGTTTACTCACCTCTTGGATATACTTTTTGAGAGTGGCGATATTCTTGAAATTAAGATTTTCATTTTGCATATTTCTCTCATTTTTTTTTTTTCTTTTCTGTACTTCTGTGTAATGTTTCTTAAAATGGAGCTGTTCATGCCTAATATGTCAAAGTGACAGTTTGCTTGTTTTAAATGTAAGTACTATGTGGAAACAACAGGTAGTGGTTAATTTCAAGTACATTTTAAATATTAAGATAAATTAGCTTTGCTTAACAATTATTCCATTGAAATGAACTATTATCTTATAAGAAGTTTATAGTATCTTAATATAGCAAGTAAAAATTAACTTGTATATTTTTCTTTTTCCCCAAGTTGCTTTTTTTGTTTTGTTTTATCTTGTTGAGCTTCAAAGGAGACCTCACTGAGGAATTATCAGAATATGCATAATTTTTGTTGGTTTCCAAAACTTGACAAGAGAAGAAGCTATGTAGTAGTATACTCAAATAGCTGTACACTAAGAAAAGCACTGTTTTGGGGTCTCTGATTTGCTGTCAGTCTAAATTTCCCTTTCTTGTCCCTCTTGCTTTCCTGCATATATTATTTTTGCTTTTTATCTCCCTCACATTTATATAGTTCTGGTTAAGTCAAATTCTCTATTAGTTACTCATCTGTATTCAAATTTTTTGGAGCTACATTAATTCCTTAAGCCAATATGATGTGTTTAGCTGAATAGGCCATACATCTAATTAGACCATAGAGTTGAAAACATGTCCCTGATTACCTAGTTTATAGGTAGACATTGCAGAACTTATAATTTCAACATAGGAAGTGATAGATCCGGAATAGATTTTAAATGTTTCATTGAAGAATTTTTTTTTTAGTGTCAGATTTCAATGACATATTTTTTTAATTTTATTTTTATAATTTTTAATATGTACAACTCATAGTGCATATATTTAGTATCTTTTTACATACAACTGTTTGTATACAAAGTATATTCGTACAATTCAGGTCTTCAATCATGCATTAAGGAAAATGATATCCGTCTCATTCAACCACCTTTTTTCATTGAAGAATTAACCATTCGAATTTTTTTACAAATAAGTGTACAGTTAAATTGATGAAATTTATTTCAGGTCTTCTCATGCGCTCAAACAAATTGTATTTGAGGATTTTAAAAGAATTGCCAGCATTATTTATCTATATATGAATGAAAAAAAGAATTAGAGAAGCTGATAATAAAATCATAATTATAGGTATTTTCTTCAAATTTAAAGCAAAATTTAATCTCCCATTTCACTGAAATAGCCAACTGCTGCTTTTGCTAGCAAATTCATATAATTAGCTTCCAATTGGAATGGAAAGTCTGTTACATTTCATATATTTCTACTTCTACTTACCATATACACAGGACTTTTATTTTTGTTGTTCTTAGAAGTAGTACAACTTTTCTGAAACTGTTAATCTCAGAAAAGATCTCTTTTCTCCTTAAATCTTTCCACATAGCAATTCCTTTCATGAATTTATAGGTCAATATCAATAGCCATGCCAGGACCACAGACAGGTGAAGGACCAGAGATTCACATATGGAGCAAATTCTTTCTAAATATATTTTTTTCCTAGCAGCAGTTAATTATGTATGGCTTACAGAACTCTATGACATGTACCAGTTAGTTGTTCTTCAGTAAATTTATGTCACTGTCTGAGGAGTTGGCCAGGACCTGAGCTGTAGAGCCAGGAAAAGC
Organism: Tamias sibiricus; assembly: GCA_025594165.1. Taxonomy (NCBI): domain Eukaryota; kingdom Metazoa; phylum Chordata; class Mammalia; order Rodentia; family Sciuridae; genus Tamias; species Tamias sibiricus. The sequence goes on along the minus strand of CM046664.1, from coordinate 120,881,096 downwards.
ATCCCTTACCTTCTCAACACTAAAAGGCCCCCTAGCAAGTTATTATTAATAGGCATCCTCCATGGTGGTTCCCTGTATGTGATGAGTGCAGCAGAAGCTGACATTTCCCTACTTCCTCAGAATAATAGAGGCCTTCCTCTCTCCTAGATGGAACAAATGTCAGGCACATACACTACAATAATCCCTTACTTCTAGAGATGTGTATTGTTATTTCATTGTGGTTTAAATGTACAGTTCCCTAAAACTTACACTAATGATTTTGAGCATCATTGCATATGCTTCCCTGCCGTGTACTTATATTCTTTGATGAAAAATTTATTCAAATATTTTCCTCAATTTTTAATTGGGTTGCTCATTTTCTAATTTTTGAGTTTAGAAAGATCATAATTTGGTGTTTATACTTCCTTTATCATAAGATATGATATAAATATTTTTCTCCACATTTTGGCTTGTTTTTGTTTTAAAAAAGAGAGGATGATTTTTATTGTTATTGTTATTGCATTGCATTTGAAGATCGATTTGGAACAATGAACAGCTTAACTAAATTGAGGCTCCTGACTCATGAACATAGTATCCCTCTATTTGTTGAGGTCTTATTAAAATTGTCATAGCAATATCTTCCAGATTTCAATATATGGAACTTAATTAGCTTATCTTTTATAAGATTTATCACTGGTTATTTTATATATTTTTGCATCTTTTAAATCTCTTTAGATACATGAGAGTCTTAGAAGATTCTGTCGTTGTCTTATGTTTGCTTTGAACACAACTAGGATTGTTTCAGTAAGGAAAAAGAGGATATTGAGTAAGCAGGTAGAGATGTCTTGCAGGTAGAGATGTATATATATACATAAGACCAAAATTACCAAAATTAAGCCTTTTGTAACCCGTAGTACCACAAAAATAAATAAACTAGCCAAAATAATCCCTGGCTTTTTTCATAGATAAATTGAAGCCATGGTGCTAGAGTTGGGATTGAGTAGATAATCTGAGATTATTTACTTTTTGAAGTTTTGATGGAACTGATTTAGCTGGAAAATATACTTCTTATGTTAATGAAACAGATTTTATATTCAGCTCGATTTTAGAAAAAAATACAAAATGGCTTATCTTAGTTTTTGTATGATGAATATGATATTTTACCTATAACTAATTAAGAAACAAAACCAATTGCTGCTTCAGGCCATTTCTGTTTTGTTGCTTAATGGAATTCAGCATTAAAAAGGATACTATAGCCCATTTAGACCAATCTCTTCATATTTTAGATGAAGAGATTATGGCACAAATAAGCAAAATAAATTATTAAATTCTTAATTGTATCTAGTCTAATCTATTGTCACCCATCTGAAGGTAAAAGTCTAGGACAAACTATCCATTTTAGCAATAGCATCTATCTAGCATTTTCTGACTCACAGTACATATCTAATTAATGATGGAAGAATGGATGAACAAATGAATAAATTTCCTGAAGTTTACCTAATTTGATTTCATTCATTTTATGCAAAATTATAGTAGAAAATCAAATGAGTCACTTTTGCTTGACTTACTGAGATCTCTATTGTAGAATGACATACAATTTGGATCCTAAAGATATAGAGGATCTACTATGGTTAGTCTGTATCCTCAAGACCAAAGTGAAGCTGGTTGGAACATCCTCAAGTTCATTACCAAGCTCTTCTTTTAGTTACTATATTAATAAAATAAATCTCTCTGCATCTTGAAATTATCAAAGACACTTAATTGTATCTATTTCATTTTATCCATTCATCCATCAGTGGACACAAGTTGATTCTGTAGCTTGGCTATTATAAATCTTGCAGTGAACCTAGGAGTGCAGACATCTCTGTTACGTACTGAGTAGGTACTTTTGAGTAGGTACCCAGCCTTGAGATTGATGGATCACATGGTAGTCCTATTTTTTTTTTTTCAGTGAAAAGTGTCTTTTTTTTTTTTTATTTATTTACTTATTCATCATGCACAAGTATAGTATCTTTTTACATACAACTGCTTGTATACAAAGTATATAAGTACCATTCAGATCTTCAATCATGCATTTAGGATAATGATATCCATCTCATTCAACCACCAATTTTTTAGTCCTATTTTTAAGTTTTGAGAAGCTTTAGGATAATTTCCATAATGGTATAATGGTTATATTCCCACTGGGATGTAAGAGTTCCCTTTTTCCACATCCTCACCAACATTCATTTTTTTCTTTCTGATAATAGCCATTTTAAGAGGTGTGACATGATAAATCATGTAGTTTTAATTTGATTTTACCTGATGGTTAGTGAAGTTGAACATTTCCTCATGTATACAATGAAATACTGTCCAACCATAAAAGAGAAGGAAATCTTGTCACATTGAACAACATGAATGATTATGGAAGATATGCTAAGTAAAATAAGCCAGACAAGAAAGACAAATGCTGCCTGATGTCACTTATGTGGAACCAGAAATGTGAAACTCAGAGAAACAGAATAGAATGATGGGTTTCTGGGGCTTGAAGTTCAAGGGGCTGATGGAATGGGGAGATATTGGTCAAGAATACATAATTTCAATTAGGCAGGATGAATAAATTCCAGATATCTATTGTGCAGCCTAATGATTATAGTTAATAATAATGTACTATGGTTTCGAAATTTTCTAAATAAATCTTAAATGCTTTTACTATATACATATAAAAACAACTGTATTAGGTCAATATCAAAACATCACATTTTATATTTTAAACATATGCAATTTTCATTTGGCAGTGCTACTTCAGTAAAGGTGGAGATGGAAGAGAATGTCCACATTGATTACCTGGTAACAAAATCTATGTGCTTTTATTTCCTGCTAGTTCATATTATATAAATTGCATGAGTCAGAAATAAAGTCCTTAAATCAAAAGTCCAATTTTCAAATTAGTTGGTTGTTCCACATGGCATAATGAAAAGTTTGAAACCTGCTTGTGTAAGACATCAATTCTGATGTTGACTGTACCATAGTAGCCACGAATAAGTAAGTTTACTTCTCTTTCTCTACCCACAGGTCTTCTTCCCTGGCCTTTATTCTCTACCACCCTTCCATCCTTGCACATACTTTCCTGAATTCATTCTATTTTTTGCAGCAAATGAAATATACAGAGATTTCTCAACTCCATGCTCTCTTGTCTATCTTCCTTTGACATTGTTTAAAAGACTAATGATTCATTTGTATACATATAAAATTATTAATTGGGAAAGTTTTCTTTTATTGTTTTGGCAAATTATGAAATGTTAGATCTTGTGTTGATTCTATATTCAAATGAAATTTGTGAATTCTTTACTCTTCATAATTGGTTTTTAATATAAATACCAAGAGTCATCTATAGTATAGAGATTAATTAGTCAAGCTCAAAAGTTGCTTTCTAATTGTATGTTTCATGCTCTTCAAGGGTATAGCTAAATTACTCAAGTTTAGACATTATCTATTTCTCCTTCCTTTCCATAGTGCTACCATATATAGTGGATTGGCAGAAATTGATTTGACTGCATAATTCTTGTAGTACTTAAGAGCCAAAGAGTGAGATCTAAACTAAATTCATTAATAAAATGTTTGTGGAATAATTAAAGGAATAATGTATTAGATTGAGAAGGAGATGTAAAATTCAAAGCATGCATTGTTATTTGGAAGTGGTTTTCCTTAGTTATTCGTTTAGCTTCAGTCTCAGATTATTTACATAAGAAGATAATGCCTGCTTTTTAAAGGCAATGTGAGAATTAATTTAAATTTCACAAAGTCCTTTGAGACACTCAGTTGAAAGGTTCTCCATAATGGCAGGTATTATAACCAGACTAGTAAAAAGAAACATCATAAAGCTGCTCATGCAGTGTCCTGTAATAGAAACTGTATTGGTAAGTAAATGCAAAGGTTAGTGCTATTTATAATTTATGGCTGAGGGGAATAGATCATGAATAATGATGCTTTCCTGTCTATGTGAGTCTGAAAAAAACACAGATGTAGCTATAGCAATAGTGAAACTTACTGTTCCATCTAAGGAGAAATATGAAATCAGTATCTCAGAAGCAATGAAATGATGTATGAAGATGAAAAAAGAACAGTATTCTTAATTGAGCCATGAAAAATATAATAACTGATGAGCTTGAGTATGTCTTTCAAAATCTTCAAAAAAGGCTTTGAAAATAGAAAAATTATTCCTTGTTCATTTGTGTGTATAGAACTTGAAATTAGCCTCATTGTTAATTCTTACTTTGACACTTTTTTGATTTATTATAGGAAAAGTTTAAACTTTGCTTTAACTACATTTATACAAAGTGACAGAAAACCATATAATTTTTTAGATTTTGTATAAGCATAATTCCTTAAGAATGTGAGAGAAATAAGCACATGTGTGTGCATACAAAGTAGACAAACTTAATAATAGAAATTTTTGTTTAAAGATAATCTTTGAATCACACACTTAGAAGAAGAAAAGTAAAAGGTAAATTTAAGGGTTTTTTAATGCTCAAATCTCCATGTATTGGTTTGTTGTTGCTCATATAACAAATTAGCAAAAATTTGGTGGCTTAAAAGAATAATTATTACCTTGAATTCTGAAGATCAAAAAATCCAAAATGGATTTCTACAGGCTAAAACTGAGGTGTTAGCAAGGTTGTATTCCTTTCTAAATAAGCTATATCAGACTCCTTTTTTTCTGTTTTTTTCTGGTTTTTTTTTTTTTTTTTTTCTTGTTGTCCACCTTATAGAGGCTGCCATTTTCTTTGGCTTGGGACTCTTATATTTCTAAGTCAGGAATGGCTGATCAAATCTCTTCATGTCACATCATTCCAACACTGGCTCGTCTGCCTTCCTCTTCTATCTTTTTTTTTTTTTTTTTTTTTTTTTTTGTGGTACCAGGGATTGAACTCAGAGGCACTCACCCACTGGGCAATACCCCAGCCCTTTTTTGTATTTTATTTGGAGACAGGGTCTCACTGAGTTGCTAAGTGCCTCACCATTGCTGAGGCTGGCTTTGAACTCGTGATCCTCCTGCCTCAGCCTCCCAAAGTGCTGGGATTACAGGCTTGTGCCACCGCGCCTGGCTCTCTTCTATCTTAATGTCCTTTCTGAGTACATTGGGCCCACCTGGATAATGCAAGGTCATCTTCTAATTAGCAACCTTGATTCCATTTGCTGCCTTAACTCCACTTTGCCATTCACAGGTTCTGGGAATTGGGACCTGGTCATATGGGGGAGTCCAGTATTCAGTGTATCACATTCCAGAAATGGAAGTATGAGAGTGTCATAGACTTTTAGAGACTATAGTAAATGACACACAAATTCTAAAATCTACTACTCTCATTTCCTGTAATCAAATTTTGGCAGTACTTTAGTTGGCAAACATTTTTCTGTTTTCACTTTAGTGAAGTATTCATTTTAAGTTTGAATTTTTGTTTCTAATTTTTCTAAGCATCCATCTTTCCAACCATGCAGCCAAAAACCCAACCAATAAACACTTGGTAGCATCTACCATAGAATGTGAAGGGAACCATGGTTTAAAATGACTTGAGGGTTTGTTTTTTTTTTTTTTTTTTTTTTAAGTCAAACTCAAATGTTGTACCCTTTGGTTAACATCTTCCCTTTCCCATTCCATCTCCTCCTTTCCCACCCTCTGGTAACCTTACCTTTCTAGTCTATTTCCATGAGATCAACTTTTTTAGATTGTACATATACCTGAGATCATGTAATATCGGTCTTTCTGTGCCTCATTTATTTCACTTATTGCAGTGCCCTCTAGTACCATCTATGTTGTTGCAAATGACAGTTCATTTTTAAGGCCACATAATATTCTATTATGTATTCTGTAAACATATTATTTGTCAATTACAAATGAATTAACTTTTAAAAAGAACCAAAATGGTAATAAGGTAAAGAGATGGACATGTTAACATTTATTATGTGTATCAACATGTTACTGTACACTTTAAAGATATACAGTTTCAGGGGAAACAATAGGGGGAAATGGCTTAAACATGTTGGTTTAATTATTATGTGAAGCACAGAGGACTTGCCCTCTCTTTCACACTGGAGCCCCTCATGAGCATTCTCTGCTAGATGTATTTCAAATACTCCTTCAAATGACAGCTTAGTATTAAGTAAAGGCATCAAAAACAAAATTATGAAATAGTTTGCCCTCCTTACTTTTCTTTCCTTGCCCTTTCCTCAGCCTCCCATCACACTAATAACAAAACTCATCATCTTTTTTCTTTTACCAAGATAATGGCAAGAAAATGTATGTAATTGAGAGAATACTTTCCTTTTCAATTTATTGTTTCGTTTCTCCCCCCCCAAAAAAAAAACTTTCATATGAAAAAAAAAATTTTTTTAAGTGCTACACAGAAGGAAGAGACATGAAGTTCTCTGTTATGCCAAGTACACATTTGGTGAGGGGTTGGGAGTTTGATCAACTCCATATTGTAAATTCCAGGATTCTTTTCGGGTTTGAAAGTAAAGGGAGCTGGATTTATCCCAGGGACAGGAAGGTTGACCAAAGACTTAATGTTAATCTCTTGGTATACAAAAGAGCCTGGTGTGAGTGAGTGTGAGCAGGTGCTCCTTGTTTCAGCTATACAGGACAGGAAGCAGTGACATTACATCAAAGGAGAAACAATTTAGATGAAGCATCCTTAAGTGTATTAAAACACTGGGAAATGTTACCAAGGAAGGATGTAGATCTCTTTGAAAAAAAAAAAAATCTCCGATTCATCTTCTCCCTCTATGTGAGCTCTGATATCAGAAAAAAATATATGCCACTTATTAACATCTGCTAAATCTGTGTTTGTGAAATGAAGTAAGTTCTGGTAGACCTTTGTTTTTACATATGATCTCAAGGTCCTAAGCTCTCAAAAAAGGTACTTGAAAGGTTCACAAGGAACAGTCATGAATCTTGGCTATATTATAATCTCTGTCAGTTGGCTATAAAAGATAGAGAAATGCCAACTGAACCCAGAAAGTCAAGGTTTCTAAAATAGGCTCTGCTCATCTGGAGAGATGTTCCCTCACACATTTGCTTATAACATTCTTTGTTTCAAGGACATTTGTTTGTCAGTAAAAATGATTTTTAATCATAAAGTGAGACATGATTTCAGCTAACAGCATTCTTTAGTCCCTTCAGTCCCTTCTTACTCTGTTTTAAAGATGCATTTTCAAGACCAATTCACCATTTATTTGGATGTGAGATCATTTGACTGTGCTGAGCACAGGACTTCTCTCTAGGATATATAGAGCTGGGGAGAGAGGTATTCTTTACTTAAGGGTATAAAAATTTTATTATGTGATTCCCTGCCTTAAAACCATCTTTTGACTATGAATGTACGATGTTATATAAACTCTTTAGCAAAATGCTTTTTCTTTTTTTTTTTTTTTTTTTTTTTTTTTACAAAGTGTATCTGGTCCCACCCATAGGCACAACCCTCCCTGCTGTTGCACACAATGTCTGTTCTAGCTGAAATAATCTTACCCAATTTGCCTGATCTTGCTCACTCAAGTGACATCTTCCTCCATCCCTCAAACAGAATTTGTCCCTGAAGCCATTGGCATCCAGCCTCTCAGACTTTCCCTTGTTGAGCTCTCCAGTGACTTCTGTTTCTCAACAAAGCAATGGCCTTTGCGGCCCCACCATGCTTAACCTTGATGATCACTTAGTGCTGATGGCCACTTCCTATTCTCTTCTTCTTGAACATGGCACATCACACTTGTAGTTTTCTTCTACCTCCTTGGCCTCTGGTCTCACTTATAGAGCCCTCTTCTTTTTCCTAACTCTTAAAAGTTGGCATCCCACAGAGTCTTCTCTGTAACATAAGAGGATGTAAAGGGCATCCACATGGCAGAAAATGATATGAGTGCATTGACTGAGGTTCTTCTGCTATCAGGCCATGGAAACTGAGGGCAAGTGCCTCCGTGGAACAAGGAAACAGCTGAAGTGTGGGTGGAGCTTGCGAACTTAGAGTGCTGGGAACAATGTCAGCATTGGGGTTGTGTGCCTTGCCCTAGGGCCCATGGTGTAAAAGTTCAGTTGCAGTTGCCCTGTGTGTTTATTTCTCATCCCTCTCGCTGTGTTTGTCTTGTAAATCTTGTATTCTTAGACTTTTAAAGGAAGCAATATTTCCCCTATGAAGGAATCATGGGAAAGGGGATTAACAGTTTATCTAGTCATTCTTCTTTTCTAGCTTTTTCCTCCTAATATTTTTGTTTTGTTTTTGTTTTGCAGATGTTTAGTGTAAAAAAAATTTTTTTTGAGAAATTTATAATCTTGAATCCCTAAGATCACATAGTTTAGTTAATGTGAAATATACCCAAATTCACATGGGTTGGCGTTAATCAAGGTTTCTCAATAAAAAAGAAGCAATCTAGTGGTACCAGATGATAGAAGTGCATCTTAAGCATCTTAAGATCCCCCTAAGTTAATGTATGAAGACATGAATGGTGTGAATATACTTTGTATACAACCAGACATATGTAAAAATGTGCTTTATATGTGTAATATGAATTGTAATGCATTCTTCTATCATATATAACAACATAGAATAGCGTTCTGGTTTCCTTTTCCATAGTATTTTGGTTAGCAAAGGAATTGAGGTCTGTCCCTTGCTGTGGGTCTCTATATCGGGCAAGACAGATTTAATTCTACTTTAGCACTAAATTTAAGGAGATGGGTACAAAGATGTCAACTTGATGATTTAAAAAGTAGATAATTCTAGAATCTCCTTAGGCACTTTAACCATCTAGTTATAGTTACAAGTTTTTTTAAAGTTCCTTAATATTTAACTTAAATTAACCCTTTTGGGCTGTGGATGCAACTCAGTGGTGCAGTGACTGCTTAGCGTGGATGAGGCCCTGTGTTGCTTTGGGTTGAATCCCCATCACCACAAACAAAAATAAAACAAAGAATTAAAGGGCTGGGGTTGTGTCTCAGTGGTAGAGTGCTTGCCTAGCACGTGCATGGCCCAGGTTCAATCCTCAGCACCACATAAAAATAAAAGCATTGTGTACAACCAAAATAAATAAATAAATATTTAAAAAGGGAAAAAAATGATAAAGATCCTTTAGAACCCCATGCCACTCTAAACACATAAGCATGTGTATATTAAATTGACAGAACTTTAAACAAAGCCTAAAAAACTAATTTTTTCTTTGTTTTTAGCCACACCTTAGCAAAGATTGCAAGTCATGTTGACATTTTATCATGAAGAAGATGCACGGGCTTTATATTTCAGATAAGAAATCATAAAAAAAATGTGTCATGCTAACTGACAAGACATTTAATGTGTTGGTAACAAAAATAAGTTAGAAGCAGAAATGTATAAAGGTTAAGAGAAAAAATAGCAAAGAACAAAATGGTTTGCTCAATAATATATATAAGAAGTTAACTGTTTTGTACAGAGCTATAATTCAGCTATGAACTTATGATACAAAAGACTCTAGTAAATTTTTGTATATGTTAAATATTTTAATTATTCTGACAATCAACAACAGACACATCAGCCTGTACATGAATTACATCCTATTAAAGTGTAACTGCTTCTCATGAAAAACAAATTCTTTAAGCACTTAGGTACGAGTTAAAGATTTATGAAGCAAAAGACTGTCTTCATATTTCTAGTTAAGATACTACTAAATGCTATAAAAAGCAAATGACAACATTTCAGGTATTCAAAACAATATTGCTCATATGAGCATTTACTATGTGTATTACTATGTGTTCCAGAGAGAAGGGTGACTTTCTTCCACATGGAGATTGGGGGCTCTGGTTTCTTCTGTGTCTCTTTCACTTCCTATGGCTTTGGTATTCTTTTCTTTCAACTGACAGAGGTGAGAGGGATGAAGAAGGTATACCTATGTGTTAATCACATTGCCCAAAGAGACACATGCATCACTTCTCTTTCACAATCAATTACCTAAAACTTTCACATGTCCCTACTTAGATGCAGGAGGAGCCAGGAAACACAGTCCTTGACTGACCAGTTGCTTACTATAGCAGTTCCATGCTATGAAAGCATGAATCCTGGTGAACAGTTACATGATCTGCTGTAGTTCATCCCTCTAGTTACCACATAGTTACCAGGTAATTTGTTAACCTTCCTTCTATACATAGAACACATTCAGGGGAAGCAGCCCCAGTCCTAGTCCATCCTTACATGCAGTCCAGCATCTACACTAGGTTTAGCTATTGCTTTTTGCATCATGACAACTTTTAAACTAACGTTCATGCCACCTGTCTACTGTTTCACTCTTCCTCCCCATCCTTCCCTAACACAAATCCAGTATACAGCAGTACAGCAGGGACAAAAGAGCTACAGTTAAATTTCCCATTTGAAAAATGGAAAAATGAGAATCATACAGCAGTAATTATCCAATACCAATAGTGAACTCCTGTTCAGAACCCTCCCCTGGAAGTGTTTAAGACCTCTTGATTAGACCTGTATTGTATATCAGAAAAGAACTCATTTGTCTTTTATATTATCCATGGCCCATGGAGCTCTGCACCTTGGAAGCTACTTCCTTGCCTATTAGCATTTACAGCTAAATCACATAAAGCATTGAGATTACCTTCTGTATGTGCAGTTTGGAAGTCTGATGTAGACTAAATTCCGGGGTGGATTTTCCAGTGCAATTCTCTTAGAAACATAGGTTTCATTATCTGTGGGCCTGTTTATTACATGTGCCAGTGTTTACAACTTTATCAGTCTATCCAGAAAAACAAAATTATGCCAGGCTTTTCAAGTGGAGGGAACTTAACACAAGGAATTAACTATATATATGATAGGACAAGAGAAACCAAATAGACAATGGCAAAGAAACCCTAAGATTAGCAATGGCATATTGCTGCATATCCTAAACATAGAATCATAATAGGCAGATGTGATGTTATCAGAGCTGAGTTCTGGTAATAAAAGACTCCTTGAGGGGTTTCATATTCTTTCACCTGGGTGTATGTCCACATAGTGCTATATTTATTTAATTGAACAGAGCTGAATTATAACCCTTTCACTGACTTCAGTCAGAAATGCCCATCAGAAAATATAAGACAGAAATAATTGTATGAAATATTGGGATGATTCTTAATTTGCAGATCAGCTGTAACCAGTTATTTTGGGGCCTTCATTTAGTAACTTGTTGTTAGCATTTAGAGAAGGAGAAATTGTCAAAAATTTTATATATTCATTTCCTCTATAAGACTTTTAGAATTGGAACAATACCAATTTCTAATAAACATAGAAGGAAGAGTTTAAAAAGAATTAAGTCTGTATGTAGGTGGCTATTGCAAAATAATTTTTTTAAAAAAAACTTATGGGGAGGAGGAGAGGAAAAAGCTCTCAGACTTGCTAGGAATATCATAGCTACAGAGAGTGTATAGCTCTTAGTCTTTGATTTTGTTGTTGTTATTGCTCTTTTGGAATCACCTTGTAAGTTGATAAAGCTATCCCTTTGTCTACTGGTATAAGCCAAAAACTATCAACTTGTTTTTTCTTTACCATCACTTAAGAATCTGTAAAATGTTCTACTGGTTATTTTAACAATATAAACAAATCAGCATTAGAGTATGATCACAATTTTTTAAACAAGACACATGCCATTTTGTCCTTAAATGTCCTTTGTGTGCTTGAGAATGTGGATATGCCAGACTCAGCAGAGCAATGACTTTTAGAAAAGGACTGAGAAAAGTCTAAAAATATGGATACATTTAACAACTCACAAGTTGAGGATGGTTTGAGAAAGTTTTGTGACAGTGTTATCTTTCTTATAGAGAAAGAGTGCCTTGTCTGAAGATCTTCATTAAATACTTTCACTTATGCATGGAAATGAAGGGTTTTTGAAGGGGAAGGAAGCAAAAAGTTCAGTTGTCATGTATGCTTTAAAAACGTCTTCATGTACCCATGCATGTCAGTAGTTCTCCATTCATATCTACACTTCAGGTTTATTTGCTTTCCCTGTTGATTTAAGCTAAGAATGACTTAAATTATAATGTGCTGCACTTTATGCCTTGGTTTATCTTGATGTAGTACTTCCATTTTATCAGTTTTTTTGTTTGTTTGGGAGGGATACTGGGGATTGAACCCAGGGGAGCATGACCCATAAACCACATCCCAGCCCTGTTTACTTTTTGAGGCAGGGTCTTGCTAAGTTGCTGGAGCTGGCTTTGAGCTTGCAATCGTCCTGCCTCAACCTCCCCAGACACTGGGGTGTGTGCCACTGTACCTGGCTAGTGCTTTTCTTTTAAATGCCCGTTAAGGTTGGACATAGGATCTGAGTGAAAAGGTGGCACCTAATGTCTGAAGAATGGGCTTTCCTTTCTTGGGTTGAATTTTCCAAGTGCTAAAAAATAATCACTTGGTGATATTCCATTGTGTATGTGTGTGTGTGTGTATATATATATACACATATATCACAGTTTCTTTATCCATTATCTATTGAAAGGCATCTAGGTTGGTTCCATAGTTTAGCCACTGTGAATTCAGCTGCTATAAACATTGGTGTGGCTATGTCACTATAGTATGCTGGTTGTAAGTCCTTTGGATATAGACTGAGGAGTGGGATAGCTGGGTTGAATGATGGTTCCATTCCAGGTTTTCTAAGGAATCTCCATACTGCTTTCCAGAATGGTTGTGCCAATTTGCAGTGCCACCAGCAGTGTGTGAGTGCACCTTTTCCCCCACATCCTCACCAACACTTACTGTTGCTTGTATCCTTGATAATTGTCATTCTGACTGAAAGAGAATAAAATTATGGTATTCACAGATAAATGGATAGAGCTGGAGAATATCATGCTAAGCAAAGTAAGCCAATCCCAAAAAAAACAAAGACCAAATGTTCTCTCTGATAACTGGATGCTTATCCATAATGGGGGGAGGGGCCATGAGAAGAATGGAGGAACTTTGAATTGGGTAAAGGGGAGGAGAGGAGGGGAAAGGACATTGGGGTAGGAAAGTGGTGAAATGAGATGGACATCATTACCCTAGGTACATGTATGACTACACAAATGGTGGGACTCTGCATCGTGCACAACCAGAAAAGTGGAAAGCTGTGCTCCATTTGTGTACAATGAAATGAAATGCATTCTGCCGTCATGTATAACTAATTAGAAAAATTTTTTTTTAAAGTTAACGAAAACAATCACTTGGTAATTTGGCAGTGTATTTAAAATAATTACTTTGTTTCATTCATTATAATTCATCTGTATGGTTCTGGAAAACCTTAGTCAGGAAGAAGAGCTTTTCTTGGTATTGATCTAGAGCAGAAAATGCGCTATGATCACTCTTGTCCATCTCTAATTGACTTCCTTTAGTATATTTTATAATGAAAATATTGAAAAATGAGCATGTTTGTACAGCTTCAATAATTGGTTTTGCTTTATAAGCATGTTATCTGCAATTTCAAAGAATCTTTCTTTCTGAACTTCTTGGCCCTACAAAGTTTTGAATAGTCTTGAAATTATAGGTGTCCATTAAGTATTTTTCAACTGTCAGTTCAACTGTAGCTTGTTGTGCTACTAATTCATTATAAAGTGACACAGGAAGAAAATGCATCATGTAATAATATGAACACACATACTTGTCAAAGAAAGAAAGTCTATGTGAAAAACCCATCTCCTGTGGTAGGAGATAGTCAAACGGTTTATTAGATACATGTGGGCATTGACACCCACTTCACAAGTAGGAAAATGTATAGAATAGATTCCAGTTTCAGTTCGTAGACACTCTGTATTATGAACTCCATGCACTTTAATTTTTTTTTGTCCTTTACAGGTGATATTATACCCAACTTCTAATAGCTCCAAGTCAGCTGAGCTACACCGAATGATAGTTCCAAAAAATAGTCAGGACTATGACTTAAAAATCAAACTGGCAGTGCGAATGGAGAAGCCACCGCACATGAAGCATAGTGGGTAAGTATGTATTTGAAAATATTTTCTATCCTTGAATTGTTTTATTTCATTTCATTGTATCACTTTTGTTACTTTAGTGAGAGAACCAAAATATCAGATTTCCACATGGAGTTTTCTCAAAACTGCTGATGTGTACAGGTTGTTTATTTTTAATTTTTTAGATCTATGGAAATATTATGAACATGTTGTTCGTGTAACTGTTTTTCTGTATACTGGCACAATGTTAATGCTCAGTCTTGTTGGTGTTACCCACCAGTCATAAAGAACACTGATGTGCAGGGATAACTACTGACACATATTCTTCACATTGTAGATACAGTAATAGATGAAACAAGACTGGCGTTTGAGTCCCCAGAAATGGTTAAATTTTCAGAGAATATATAAAAACTAGAAGGTGGTTCTGACATAACCCAGAAGGTTGTTCAAGATTTGACAGGAGAGATGAGCATTTGCCTGACATGTGAGTGAAAACTAAATCAATACTGAAGAGACTGCTGCCGATGGATAAGCAAGCAGGGCAGGGACTATCCCCTGGAGAGTGCCATGGTCTGAGTCAACCTTCATCTCTGCTAAGGTCCTTTTTCTCTTGTAGCTGGTGAAGGAACAGGTCTGAACTCTTGAATAAAATAAAATGAGTTTTCAAAAATCCAGATCTTTCATAGATTAACACTTCAGGATTTACTGCAACCACATCCTACCACAGAGGTGTTAGCCAGTAGGAAAGAATGTGACCACTTTTCTTTTTATGGATAAAAGCAGTTGCTGAAGGGGTCACCTGAGTTTAGCACAGACTTAGGAGTCTCCAAAAGTACATTCCTGTCAAGACAGGTCTGCTGGCTTTGAAGCCAGATCATAAACATTAGGACCAGGCTGATGATTCAAAAGATAAGGAGAATTCTTTGATAACCCTTAGGGAAAACAAAGTTGGGTGTTGTGCAGGGGGCAGTTCAAATGTACATACTACCATTGGGATGAGAATATTGCTAAACTAGGATGAGACTATGTCACTCCCTTGGTTTGGGATGCTGCAGCATGTACAGTTTCATAACAGGTCTCAAGTAAGAGAAAAATACCTTGGACCATTACCTCTTAGAAAGGGAACACTAATTTAGGTAGCCTACATTATGGCATCTTTAATGTATCAATAAAGTCAAGTCTGTGACTCAGCTTATAATGTGGATGGAGATCCTGGTATTTAATATTTAGAGTTCTTTCATTCATCCCTCTACCTGCTCACCATTAATTTATGCAGCAGACAGTTTTTGAGCACTTCCTCTGGTCCTGTTTGGAACTTCTGAGATGGAGTTTGAAGAAGGTGGACAGCAGGGTAGAAGGGCATTCCAGTCGCATGACATAGCTCATACAAAGGCAGGAGTCCTGGGGGCACTGTGAGCTAATGACAAGTTTCATACAGTTGGCATGGAGTGTTTTGAGACCATAGCAGCCACAAGCTCTTTAAAGTACTTAGGGACTACTAGAGTTTTGAGTTAGACATAAAAGAACACAGTATGTTCCAGGAACCAGTTATTACTCTATCATTTTTTACTCAGTCTCTTTTTCTTTTGATGAATGGCACAGTAAGAAATGGGAGTCAATCATAATGCCAAGATGGCCCTTAATGTACCCATGGCCAGTACCATGTTGAATACTCCTGGGGCTTTCAGATTGTCCCAGGAAGGAAAATGGAACATGAAACAAAGCATGAGCAAGTTCTATAGCTTTTAACTCTGAAGGAAGAAATCCCTGCTCTAATCTAGCAGTTCCTAAGTTTACAATGCTCCAGAGCAGGTGGGTCAGTCCAGCCCCCTTATGGAGTTTTGATTTTTTTGTAGGGGTAGAATGGGGTGTTACTCTGTTGCACCAAATGAGAATTTGTTTTTATCACATTTCTTTTGTTAAGTAATGGCCTTTGTAATGGCTCTGCAGTTGACTTTTGCTCAAGACTGCAGATCTACAGAAAGGACACTGAAGAAGATATGTCAATATTCTCTCAATTTAATCTTTAATCCTAAAGCTCAAGAGCTTGCCAAAGGACTCAGACTAGGAATGCCTCCTATTCTAGCCACATGGGCTTTTACCTCCCATTGCTAAGAGATTCTAACCAGTGTTCTAGACTTCTCTGCAGTTTGTGGCACACAAAGTGAAAGAACTCTAGAAATGAAAGTATCTGTAACATTGTTCTGCTAAGTCAACATGTTACATAGCAAAAGTAAATTAAGAATACCATAATCCACAATTGCATTTCTATAAAAACGATTTTAATACAACATTAGAAGTGATAATTTACCAGAATTGAATGTTATCAATGTTGCAATAATAGCAGTTGATCCCTCTAGGCAGGGACATTTGGAGGTGCTTTACCACAGCATCTGTTCTGGCTTTTCAGTGCCTGTGTGGTGACACTTTTAAATATTTTGAATATCACCCCTGTGTATAACTATACATGAGAAAACATGATTTCACTCATAGCATAACTATATTCATCTTTTCTGCAGCGTTTTAACTGAACTACATTTGAAAAAGAAAGTCAGCTAACCTTTTTCTTATCAGTATGCTCTCATCTACCAAGGTATTAATATACTAGGAATACCAGATTAGTAACATTTTACATTAGAACTAGATTATGTTCTGGGGCTGGGATTGTGGCTCAGCGGTAAAGTGCTCGCCTAGCACGTGTGCGGCCCGGGTTCGATCCTCAGCACCACATAAAAATGAAGGCATTGTGTACAACTAAATAAAAATATTTTAAAAAAAGAACTAGATTATGTTCTGTAAATAATGCATCCTAAAATTAATAATTAATAGATGAATAATTAATAATTGAAAAGAAACGAGCTGAGTTTTTTAAAAAGATGTATTCATATTTAAAATATGGCACACTCATCTTACAGGTGAATTGTTCAGTGGATTAAACAATAACTTAGAGTGTTATGGAGTTTTATCTTGACAGCACATCAGACTTGGACATCCCCTGGGACATTAGTAGTATAAACCTATTCTTTTCTAATAAAGCGGGCAATGAACAGGTAGGTCTCTCACATGCAAATTTTTAGTACGTATTGTATTTTATGTGTCACCTATGATCCCTGCATTGCTCCTAGAATTTTTATAAGTATTGTTTATGCTCTTATGGGTTCCCAACTTCACAGTAATTTTGTTAGGCCTGTTTGAAGCCCCAGTGTCTCCCACAGTATGCAATTGAGGATGGATATCATTAATATGAATAACAGTGATGAAAATGATTAACCAGGTGCTCCTTGGAGGAAAAGG
This sequence comes from Tamias sibiricus, assembly GCA_025594165.1. Classification (NCBI taxonomy): domain Eukaryota; kingdom Metazoa; phylum Chordata; class Mammalia; order Rodentia; family Sciuridae; genus Tamias; species Tamias sibiricus. The sequence goes on along the minus strand of CM046664.1, from coordinate 120,863,917 downwards.
TGGAAAGTTAGAATAAGATGCATTCATAACTTTAAATTTAAAGGTTTTAAACACAATTTACAGGGAATGGAGCATAATTTTAGTGTAAAAAAATACCTTACATAAATGAAATGGTGTGTGGTTTTCAATTGCATTTTTTAATGATCTATTTTTTGAAGCAAAAAGCAAAATATATCTGATCTAAAGCTGAGGTTTCTGATAACTAATCAGTTGATAAGTATACTTTATAGGTTTTTGTTAAGTTGGGCTCACTTTGTGCAAATGAAAATGGATATTTAATTTGGGCAAAAGAAGCCTAATAATGATCCCATCCTTTTAAAATCAAATTGGGCATATATATTTAGCAAAATATTAGATTCATTTGTTCATTTGGAGTGTTTCATATAAACTGATTATAGAAACTGTTAGATAAATCTCCTAAATGAATTACCAGCTAGATTTTGAATGATTGTGTGATTCACATCTGCCTTTCAGATTTATTTTGTGCATAGCTGGGAGATAGCAGTGTTCTTAACAAATGGACTGTACTTTAGCATAGCCTAGTGGCTAAGTAGCAGCATTAACTTAAAACAGAAATGTTCTCCCCCTTCTTATTAAATGAAATTATTTTCCTAATACAAAGGCTATTTTCTCAGCCAAAGAAAGGCAAAATAAGATGGAAGTAATGAAATAAATGACTTTTGTGACAAGGCTACAAGTGAAAAGGAGAAAGAAGAAAATTAAATTGGCTGTCACATATGTGGCAGCATTATAACCACCATCTATCAGAGGTCTACACACAACTAATTAGTTTTATAGGAAAAAAATGAATAAAAATTTTATTGATAGGTACCTTTAGAAGCATTTTTTCACAGTTAAGAATTGGTAAGGTAAAATCTTAGCAAAATCACTATCATGAATACACATTTTTTCTTTGTGTTGCAGTTATACTTGGCTTTTTATACTTTTGAATGAATAGATGGGTTTTTAAATTGTCACTAATAAAACTCTTCCTGTTTAATTTATATCATAAAAGTATAAAAGGCTCATCTCTTGCTGTAAGGGAAGGACAGCAATTCAGCTTCTAGTGGGATAATAGAATAAGCTGGCCATTACCCCATGCTTGCCCATGATCCTTGTTTGGCCAGGAAGAAGGGCAGCTAGATATTTGGGCTAGGACTTCATACTCACACAAACTTCACACACTTAACATTCAGATATCACATTTGCTCATAAAGTGAAATGACTATGCTGTAATAAAATTGCATTATTTTGTTTCTGGTTTAAGATTTATGATCTGGCTGGACACAATGGCACACACCTGAATCCCAGCCACTCAAGAGGATCCAGAGTTCAAAGCCAGCCTCAGCAACTTAGCAAGGCCCTGAGCAACTCAGTGAGACCCTGCCTCTAAATAAAATACAAAAAAAAAAAAAAAAAAAAAAAAAAAAGCTGGGCATGGTGGCACATGCCTATAATCCCAGCACTTGGGAGGCTGAGGCAGGAGGATCATGAGTTCAAAGCCAACCTCAGCAATAGCGAGGCACTTAGCAACTCAGTGAGACCCTGTCTCTAATAAAATACAAAAAAGGGCTGGGGATGTGGCCCAGTGGTCAAGTGCCCCTGAGTTCAACCCTGGTACCAAAAAACAAAAACAAAAACAAAAAAAGGCTGGGGAGGAATGTGACTCAGTTTTTGTTTTGTTTTTTTGTTTGTTTGTTTTTTGGTATTGGGTTTAATCCCCAATACTAAAAAAAAAAAAAAAAAAAAAAAGATTTGTAATTGTTAACTAATTTAAGGGACAATATGATGAGCAAAGGGAAGAAAATCTTAATTATGTCTTGGTGGAAATTGTTTGGAAGGTCCAGGCCTTACAAAAAAGACAAATGTGTTCTTTGCTAGAGAAGAATGATTTCTTCTTCCCTCTCTCCATCCACTTTTCTTTTCATGTATTGAAGATTGAACCCAAAGCCTAGCACATGCCACACATGTACTCAATCACCTAGCCCTGATTTCTCGTTTTAAACCTACCTTTTAGAATGACTTTGTACCTGACTTTGTCTAAAATAACTATATTTTCCATCTGATCTTCCCCTGAACCTATAGTTAAGTCTGTTTGCCTTCCCAGATTAAACATGCCTCAGTCCACCCTATCCTGCTGTCATAGAAATCCTGTGGCTCCTAGTCTTGCCAAAACTCTGGCCACATGTTTGCTAGTTTCTTAAGTCATGATCAACTCTGTTTTCAAACACAGCTTCCAAAAATATGACTATCTGTGCTCCTCCATAAACAGTTAATATAGTCATCACATTTAGAATGATAAAAAGAGTAAGTTATAAAGTCACTTTCATTTTTCATGTGCCTTCACTTTCAAGGCACTTTCTATATGTTAAATCATTAAGACCTGTATTTTTATTTTTACTTACTAGTGCTTATTAACAAATTAGGTAATAATGGTAGAAACATTTTCAAACAGCTCAATAGTCATTAAGTGAAGAATTTCAACTTGTTATACTCCCTCTGGTTGCTACTATAATAAGTGTCAACCTTAAACTTTAAACTCAAACTGCATCTCTTTATTCAACCTTTTAGCATTATTCTTTAAGAGAGAAGCATATTTATAAGCACTTCTTTTCTTTTCTTTTTTATGCTCCAAATTCCCCCTGTCTCAGAGAAGTATTCTGAAGGGTATCAGATATTCTTCATCTTAATTTGGAACACTTTTTTTAAGTCATAGTGAAAATTATTTAGAAATAGTGTATATGAAAATTTTATTAACATTTAATTATAATAGAATTTTATTTTGCAAATCAAGGCCTTACTTTGCACTGTGTACAGATACAGTAATCCTGAGTTTAATAAAGCAAAACTCGTGGGCTTGTTTAATGCCTGTTCATTATGAGAGGTGAAGAAAAACTTTGGACTTATTTAAGTATTAATATTTTGTTCATTCCCTGGTATATATGACTGAACAGTGGCCAGATAAAAGATAGGGCAATAATAGTTGTTATAGAATGAGTTCTAGCGCAAGAGCCAAGACTTGTGGCTTTGGCCTCAATTCTTTCACTAGCTTGAATAAGTCAGTACATCTACCTTGACCTCAGTTTTATCAGTTGCTAACAGGGACCATAGCCTAGAAAATTTGAAAACTCCTTAGGCCCCAGAACTTTTGATTAAGTACCTCCTTTTCTCCCCCACCTCTCTCTGTTTGCAAGCCTCTCATTCCATTGCTGTGCCATACATCTGGGGGATGAACAATGTTTGGGGGAGAAGTGGCTTAAATGAGGACAGCATGGAGAGATAAAAATATTGGGAATTTATTTGAATCTTCTCAAGGCAAGGAAAGGACACATAATGACTGACAGTCATCAAGCTAAGAAAGGTTTTTTTTTAAATATTTATTAATTTGCTTTAGTTGTACACAATGCAATGCATTTATGTTTACATGGTGCTGAGGATCGAACCTGGGCCACGCATGTGCTAGGCGAACGCTCTACCGCTGAGCCACAACCCCAGCCCCAGAAAGGCTTTTATTATGTAAGATTAATTTGAAAAGCACTGTAGAATTCAATATAGTCTGATAGTATTAAAAACAGATGCATATGAAATTCAGAAAGGAAATATCAGAAAGGAAATACACTAAAAATACTCAATAAAACAATGATTGAAATTTTCTTTTTTCTCTTTTCCATATCTCCTTTGATGTGGCCATACTATTTCTACAGTGAAAGATTGCAGTTATCAATCTAAGGAAAAGACTTTATTTTAGTTAAGAGTAGTTAAATTTATTTTACTAAAAATATGGTCATCAAGGAAATTCATTTGATTGTATCCCTTTGTATATGCTCTAGAGGATTCTTGATAGTTGATCTTTAAAGGGTTATCAAGACTAAGGAAAGTACACTCTGGAGCCAGACTCCATGGATTCAAATCTGGCCTTCATCATGTAGTAGCTATGAGATCTTTGGAAAGTTATGAAACCTCTCTGTGCCTTAGTTTTCTCAAATGCAAAATGAAAAAGCAGAACCAGCCTCATAGACTTGTTTGAAAGAGCAATACCTTAACACACATGCTGTGCCTATTAGGAGAGTACACAGTAATATGTTGTAGCTATAGATAAAACCCCAAGGAAGGCATTTTGAGATACTAGTAAAAGGAGGAAAAATAAAAATTTAAATTGAAAGTATGAAATGAAACAAAAGTGTCTCCCAGCCTCTGACACACCCCCTACTGCTTTTCAAGACCTCAGGAAGGCTGCTGCTGAGCATAGGAGGATCATTCCCAGGAGACCTGAGCTCCAGCCAGCTTCTGTGGCTTTCATCCTCTGCCGCCTTAGTTTTCTAATCTTTAAACAACATGGGCTCCCTAACTCGTCTTTAGGTTCCTTCCAGCTCTGAAATCTGTTTCCTTTTTTAAAAACCTTCCTTCCATCATTTCTTCATTCATTTAAGTTGACAAAAATTGTATTTATCACTTGCAACTTATTTTGAAATGTATACATTGCAGAATGGCTAGTCCAGCTAATTTATATATGCACACATACTTGTTTCTTGTGGTAAGAACACTTAAAAGTGTGTTCACATTTTTTTTTTTTTTTTTTTTTTTTTTTTTGGTACCAGGGATTGAACTCGGGGGCACTCAGCCACTGAGCCACATCCCTAGACCTTTTTTCTTTCTTTTTCTTTTTTTTTTTTTTTTTTTTAATATTTATTTATTTGCTTTAGTTGTACACAATGCAATGTATTTATGTTTACGTGGTGCTGAGGATCGAACCTGGGCTGCACATGTGCTAGGCGAGCACTCTACCCCTTAGCCACAACACCAGCCCTTTTTTTGTATTTTATTAGAGACAGGGTCTCACTGAGTTGCTAAGTGCCTCTCCATTACTGAGGCTGGCTTTGAACTCAGGATCCTCCTGCCTCAGCTTCCCAAGTACTGGGATTACAGGCGTGCATCACCATGCCCGGCTCACATTTTTTGTTATTAACTTTAATTACCATGTTTTACATGAAATTTCTTTCTTCTAATTCTTTATTTTAAACCTAAAATTGGACGTAAGGAAACTGAGATGGAAATGTTCATATACTCTTGGGCAAAATGGAAATACTTAAATGATTTTCAAGCCAAATTGTTTTCTTTAAGATCATTTCTGTCAACAAGAAGTAGGGTCCATAGTGGTAAAGTACATAGTCTTTGAGGCTGGACTTGATTGTGAATTATCTCTTTGGTTTATTTGAGAACTGCATCAAGTTTTCTCAGATCTTCACTTTTCTCACCATAGTATTGGGCTCTCTTGAGTGGCAAATGAGATATATTCAAAGCATGTGACACAGTGTTTGCTACACAGTAAATATTCAGTTAGCTAGTAACAAGCATTATTAAATCACCAATTTTTTGTAATTTTAATTTAAATAAAATTGATTTTTTAATATACACAAAAACATAAAAATTGTACACATTAGTGTGGTACCATCATGCTTTAGTACATGGGTACATTTGTGTAATGTTTAAATCAGGCCAAGTGTATCTGTTTCTTCAAACATTTATTATTTCTTTCTGATGAAAATATTCAATGATAATATTCTTCTAGTTTTAATATATCATTTGACTTTATCCTGAAAAAAAAAAATGCTTAAGGACAGAGAATAGAGGGGACAAATCATAATTCCTTGAAAGTATAAAAGTTATAATCTCCATCAGAGCCCTTTGCTTAATTATTAATCTTGAAACTTTTATTTGGCAGCTATTTTGGTTGTAGGTGGAGAAGTTTGTTTCTCTTGATATGTTTATTTCTTCTACAAACATTATTTTGGCTCCTATGTCCAATGGAGAAGAATGAACATATTTTATACAAGATTTGAACTTAAAGTAGTTGACTTACCTGATGTGGCTGAGAAATAAGCTCAGTTTCTAAAGACTATCTGTAGATTATTTCATAGCAATGAGAGAAATAAGATATAACTATACCCTTAATTTCAATCTCATGCAGTCTAACATGATTTTTAATCATGATACTTTCAATTCATATTTTTAAAAACTAATGGTACTTTTTGTATGCTTTAGTGCAATTACTAGTTTAACTTTTTTTTTTTTTTTTTTTTTTTTTGCTTAAGTCATTTCATATGACTTGATCTATACACCTATAAGCAGTCTATCAGGTCTTGCTTGTTACTGTGTTAAAATTGCCTCAGTTTTATGATACACTATTGATCTCAGAAGTTTTTGCATACCAAATATGTTAGTTTTAATTTCACCTCAGGTATTTGTTGCATATTTCAAATTTTGGTTTTTTTATGTGCTTCATTTAAGAAGATATCTATAAGCCTGAGAAAACTACGCAATACTTAATGACTGACTTATTTTGCAGTTATTAGAGCACCCAAGACATTGATATACTTGAATAATTTGTCTGACTATATGTGTTAATATTTTATGCAAACAGTCCCTGGGACAGGTTTAGTATTGTTGAGATTAGGATTCTGAAGTCATTGGCCATTGCTGACTCTGCTACAGAATGTGCTGCCTCCCTCCCCGACAGTAGTCGCTGTCATGAGTCATTGCCCCCAGTGTTTCCTCTCATGAGTCAATTCTCCAGTAGAGGCCATCTCTACAGAGAAGCCCATTGCACTACAAAGTCCCCTTCTCTCCCTGCTACCAATTCTTTATGCTTTTAACTGGCTTCATTACTTTTTTAAACTCATCATTACCTGATGTTTTAGTCACTGGCTATTATTTTGGACTAGCTCCACAACTAGAATGTAATCTCAATGGCATGATTTACTATTTACTATTCCCAAATAAATGTAATTCCCATAGGGTTGGAATCTTGTCTTATAGCTACTTTTAAACTCAATATTTAGATCATTGCCTAGCACTTAATGGGAGCTAAATAAGCATGCATTGAGTGAATGAATGAATGTTTTCCAAAGAAAAAAGACAATGCAGAAATTATGTTCACAATTCTTCTATTTTCAAAGTAAATATTGGACTATTCAGCTATAAACTTCAAATTATGGTACTAACTAATTGGTCTACTATAATATAAAATTTTTGAAGTGTGTTTCAAAATATTTACTGCCCCAGAAGAATTGCAATAAGTTTCTATAGTCTATAAACTTTATATATCTATATACCTAAAGATTCTATCATAATTTTTTTCTGAAATTTAAATTCAAAGTCATTGTTCTCTGCAGTGAGGCTTACTTTAAAAAAAATTTTTTTAAAGACTTGTTGCCTGTGGTGAAGAATCTAAAATTCTAATAGTGTTTATCATCTATTATTTAGACCATTTCTGTGCTGTGTTATTAGACTATAGTAGGAAATTTTAGCTAACATTTCTTATGGGTGGGAGTATACACCAGGGTTAATATTTTTTATTTGTAAGAATAATATGTAATATATATAATAACATATAATATATGTATACTATAATATATAATACACAACCAATACTAAATATTTAAGGCAAAAATAAAAACCCTAGATTTGAGCTTTGTTCACATTATCCTTGTGAAATCTATAAAAGTCATTTGCATTCTTTCTACTGCAGTAACCTCTGAGTTCTTGAAATAGTCATATTTCAAAATTTTTTCTGTCAGTTCTATTTAGTGAATGCTTTTACTCCACTTAAATAGACCCCCCCCCAAATTGATGCACATAGTCTCCCTAACAATGGACAAGAAGAAGGAGTAGGAATAGGAAAGGAACCACCACTGCCATCACCATAGACTGACTGGTCCTGGACCTAGAGTGGGAAAGGAGGAGTGGAAGAAACACCCCAAAGAGTGGGCTGACTGCTTCAGAGATTTGCAGAGACTTCAGAGGGTCAGAGCATAGCTGAAAGCCAACATGAGGAAGAGATGCAGGAGCCTGGAAGTTACATAAACTAGAAAGCTGAAAGAAGTACACCAGTAGAAGTAAAAGAACTTGATGGACATTCTAGGAAGCAGACCTGGCCTCTGACCAAGACAGCACATGAAAAATAGCTTAGAAGGCTATGGCAGTGGTCCAAGGAGAAGAAAAAGAATCTTAGGAAAAAATAATAAGCATAGGATAGTGTCTGAAAATACAGAAAATATTACAAAAAATCTCTTTTTAGAAGTAGTCGCAACTTGTCTTTTAGTATATTAATTCTGATATTCTTTCCATAAAAAATAGCATACAGTCATAAGAGTCATAAGGAATGTCGGCTACTCCTTTCCAGAAAACCAGAGTGAAAGTGTAGCTGAATGTGGCATTGGTAGCAAGCACCTCATGGCCACAGCTCCCTAGTAGACTGTATTTGAAATACATGAAAACTATTCCAAGTGAATAATACTGGGAAAAATAGTGAAGTGAACTTTTTTTCCTGGATGGGTGTGTGTTCTGATTATTAACGAAAAAAAATTCACAACTTTACCATGATTGAATGCCAGTGTGCATAGTATGAACAGAGAAAGGATTAAAATCTCAATCATTTTAGGATTATTTATAACTTTAAGGATAGCACATAATTAAATAAGTATGCCTTGTTCTAATGATTAAAAGAAAAATATCAGTTTGTTAATTTATTTTTTAAAATGTCTCATTAAGGCCTTTGCTTTTTGATATAATACTTCCAAAAACAATTTTTTATTTCTTTCAACAGTGGATTAGAAGGAATTAGCAAATCTCAAAGAATTTGATTATCAGCTACCTCCACCTTTGTAAAATTGGCAGCCTTAGCATTTCTGCCAGTTAGAGGGATGTTTAGGTTTATCTTTAATGTCCTACTTCCTCTTCGCCCATTAATAATAATATCTCTCTGTTTCTCTCTAGTGTTTTCCACAATGAAATTTTTTTTTTATATCTTCTGTCAATCCTAATCCAATCTCTATTACAACAACAGCAAAAAGCCTGTTTCAGTAACTTTCGTTTCTGATTTTCCTGTACTCACTTGTTTTCCAAGCCATTCAGGAATTTAGGAACCCTATTTATACCTCTACCAAAAACTGTTAGTGTTTTCCCATTGAATATGGAAGTGGACTTAAAATTCCTTAAACTAACATTGAAATTCTTCAAGAATCTGGTCCTATTTAGTCTTTCCAGCCTTTTCTCCCTTCCATACCCAATATAAGTCCTAGACATCCGCCAAATGATAAACTCATATATCCAGAAAATGGTTTTACTAAGACATCCCTGTTTCTTCTACTCTTTTGCTTAAAAACCTGTACCAATCTGGCACCAAGTTACATGTTTTCTCACATTAGCACAGACATGCCAACAAAGTAGTTTATTTCTCAAGGATTAATCTACTCTTCCTTCATGAGTTAACTGCAAGCCTTCTCAGTTAACTGAAAGCCACTTCCTGCCCATTCCCCTGGTTTGAGAGAACGGCTGAGTCCATTTTATACAACAGTCTCTGCCTCAAGGAGACCATCCAGCCTCACCAGAGCACCACACACAAGATAGATTTGAATTGCACAGTGGGGCAGAAGCCCTATAACCCTTGGCACTCTCCTCAATTCTGGCAGCTGGCCTTCTCATCTCCATCTCTATCATCTCCAGTACACAGGCACCTGGCTTTTTCCCTTCCTGGATGCCTTGAACATTCCATATATAAAATTTTGACTAAATCAAAATTTTGCTATCAAAATAACTGAATTTAGAAAATTCTTTTATTTGTACAAGTGTTAGGCCAAACTCCTAAATGGACCAAATAAATGAGCTCTGTAAATCCTTGCATTGTTCCCTGTACTTGTGTTGTCCCCTCCAACTGTAGGCTCGGCCGTGTGACCTACTTTGGCCTCTGGGATGACATCATACTTGGCAGAAGAAGACTTGAGAAAGTGCTTGTGTGGCTGCAACCTTAGAAAGCAGAAGTGTATCAGCCCCATTATCCTGGCCCAAGACTCAGCTCAGGTCACAAAACTGTGCAACCTGCTATAGGCTAATAAGACTCACTAAATGATCATTTTTCCAAGTCACTAAATTTCTCTTGAATTTGTATCTAGGAAAATTTCTGAGTTGAGAATATGAATGTTTGTAATACTGCAGCTTTCCAAGTTTTACCAATTTTTATGCCAATATGTGCTTCCTTCTGTAAATTCCTTTTATCCTCTTTTTTGCCTTTTCCTTATATCACCTTGATACTTAAGTTTTCATGTACTTATGTCTATAGGGGGGAAGATTTCTTTTATCACACATTGTAAAATTTGTGGCAAAGATCCTTGCAATGAGAGAGAAAAGCATGCAGAGTTATTAAATATGTTTTATGTGATATGGGAGCCGTCGGGAGTGGAGACCAAAGAAACTGGCAGCATTTTATGGACAATCATGCAAATTATGATTGGAGGAGAAAAGAGTGTGACCTAATGGCAAATAAGCTGGGGGAAATTTAGCAAAGCCTATTTGTTCATATTCTTCTGTGTGTCTTTAGAGATCAGGAGGCTCTTACTTCCAAGTATAGGGAAGATAGCTCTGGATTAAAGGTTTTATGACCTGCTTTGGAGGAAATAACAGAATTCTTTTATGGTTTGCTTCAGAATAGAAGCTGGAGGGGAAGGGAGAGGAGAGTGACATTCCTGCCTCTGTTGTTTACTGAATGCCAAGGTTTTGTATTTGAGGGTAGCATGTCTTGAAACCATCTTAGCCAGTTACAGTAGTTTATACTGAAGGCAATGATCCTACTGTTTATATAGCATTAGTTTGTCCATAGGCTTCAGAACGTAGTATATACAAGTTATTGATTGATGGTTGCTTCTTACGTACTTTTAAATTAAGAGACAAAATGAAAATTCCGTGCTACCCGCCATGTTTCCATCTCAGACTGACTCAGGCATCCCAAGTCTGTGCTCGCAAAAACTGGAAACACACTCTACTATAGAATAATGGCCATCCACACTCTTGTTTGTCTCTGGGTAAGATTAAGCCTTGTTGGCTGGAGCTTATTGCTCACCATCATCAAATTGAGTACTGAATGCTTGGTTTCATCAAATAATCACTCACCAATGTCTATTGGTGACTATTGCCAACTTTGAATGAATAAATAAATGATTTTTTTCTTTTATTCTAAGTTGTTATATATGACAGCAGAATGCATTACAATTCATATTACACTTATAGAGCACATTTTTACATACCTCTGGTTGTATGCAAAGCATATTCACACCATTCGTGTCTTCATACTTGCACCCAGGGTGATGATATCCATCTCTTTCTACCATCTTTTTTTTTTCTTTTTACCCCCTTGTCCTTTCCCTTCCCCTCTCTCCCCATTGACCTTTCTAGTGTTCCTCTAATCCTCCATGCTCCCCAACTCAACTCCACTGTGAATCAGCTTCCCTATATCAGAGAAAACATTCAGCATTTGGATTTTTGAGATTGGTTAATTTCACTTAGCATTATATTCTCCAATAATATCATCCATTTACCTGCAAGTGCCATTATTTTATTCTCTCTCTTGCTGAGTAATATTACATTGTGTATCTATACCACATTTTCTTTATCTATTTATCTACCGAGTGTCATCTAGACTGGTTCCACAGTCTAGCTATTGTAAATTGTGCTGCTATAAACATTGATGTGGCTGTGTCCCTGTGGTATGCTGTTTACATCCTTTGGGAATAGACCCAGGATTGAGATGCCTGGGTCATAGGGTGGTTCCATTCCCAGTTTTCCAAGAAATCTCCATACTGCTTTCCATAATGGTTGCACCAATTTGCAGTTCCACCAGCAATGTATGAGTGGGCCTTTTTCCCCACATCCTGTCCAACATTTATTGTTGTTTGTATTCTTAATAGCTGCCATTCTGACTGGAGTGAAATGAAATCTTAGAGTAGTTTTGATTTGCATTTCTCTAATTGCCAGGGATGTTGAACATTTTTTCATGTATTTGTTGATTGATTCTATATCTTCTTCTGAGAAGTGTCTGTTCAGTTCCTTGGCCCATTTATTGATTGGGTTATTTGTTTTTTGGTGTTAAGATTTGTGAGTTCTTTATATATTGTAGAATTTAGTGCTCTAATGGATTAGGCCCCAACTTCCTTAATAATACTCCTATAGTGCAAGAATTAATATCAAGAATCAATAAATGAGCCAGGCGCGGTGGCGCACGCCTGTAATCCCAGCACTTTGGGAGGCTGAGGCAGGGGGATCGAGAGTTCAAAGCCAGCCTCAGCAATGGGGAAGCACTTAGCAACTCAGTGAGACCCTGTCTCTAAATAAAATACAAAAAAGGGCTGGGGATGTGACCCAGTGGTCAAGTGCCCCTGAGTTCAATCCCCGGTACCACACACACACACACACACACACACACACACACAAAAAAAAAAAAAAAAAGAGAATCAATAAATGGGATAGATTCAAACTAAAAAGCTTCTTCTGAGCAAAAGAAACAATCAGTGAGGTATGTAGAGAACCTACTAATTAGGAACAAATTTTTACCACATGCATGTCAGATAGAGTACTAATCTCTAGAATATATAAATAAATGAATTTTATTATAAAGGTGGTAATTCTTAAAAGGAGACATCAGTCAGTAGAGACATGCATTCCAATAAAGCTATTTGCTTCCCCCACTGAAACAGAACAACTGCTGACTTAATAACATATTTTAGAAAATGAAGAAAGCTGCAAAATGGAAAACACTTAAAATGGCAAAGCAACATAATCCAAAGTATGGTATATGTCAGGTATCAATTGTTTCTTCCATATATTTGGCATGCAGGAGAAAAAATATAAGTAAGCAGTACATATAACCCATTTTAACTGGTAATTAGAGAGTGTTTCCAAGAAACTATGATACTTGTATTTGCAACCCAAAAAAAAAAAATTTAGAAAATTTGTTTTCACTTACTTTAATTTCCTTAAGAGTGTTAAGGTGTCCATGTACAAGAATGTTGCCCAAATCAGTTGGGTCTAATTTTCATCGGTCATTATAGGCAGCAAAAGAGCAAGGATTCAATGAGTACTTGAAAACAGGAACTGAAAAATAATACCTCTGTTGATTGTCGCTTTGAGAACAATTTGTGTTTATCAGTGTTCATTAAACTAAACAAATATGGGACATAGGTAAGATAAAAAGAACTCAGCCACTCTTACATGAAAAACTGTAGAAGGAAAGCTGGTGGAACCTGATGATGAGGTAGATTTCTGGCCTGATGTAGACCATGATGACCATGATGCACCAAAGCACTCACTGAACAGAGTGAACAGGAGCATAGTACAGAAACGAATGAGACAGCCACATTTAGTCAGCTTTGTCACCACTGTGACTGTGTGTTATTCCCTCAAAAATCTAACCCTTAGATTTACTAAGTAGCAACCAGCACAGTTGTAGAGGAGAAAAAGGTTATTTAAAGTCTCAGGGTTTCAAGCCATAGGCAGCTGGCTCAACTCCTCCGGGCCTGAGGTGAGTCTGAACATCATGGAGGAAGAGTGTGGCAGAGGGAAGCAGCTCACATAATGATCAGGAAGCAGAGAGAGAAAGAGACTCCACTCTCCAGATACAAAATATATACCCCATAGCCACGCCCCCAATTAACAACTTCTTCTAGCCATTCCCCACCTGCCTCCAGTTACCACTCAGTTAATCCCATCAGGGATTAATTCACTGATTAAGTTAAGGCTATAACACAATTATTTCTCCTCCAAACCTTCTTGCATTGTCTCACACATGAGCTTTTGGGGGACACCTCACATCCACACCATAACACACAAAAAAACATAAAAGCCAATGATATGGTTGAAAATACTGCAAGAATACAGATAAATTTATGATTCTTACAATACCTTGTTTTCCATTGGACACAAACACAGCCTTTTATTCAGAGAGTCAAGTTCTCATGTTAAGCCTTTGCCTTGACCTTAAGCCACACAATCATGAACATCTTACAGAACCTGTTTACACCTTCCACTTTTGCACTTAGTTATAAGCAACCATGGGTTATTCCCTCAAAAATCTAACCTTTAGACTTAATAAATAGCAAATCTGAGAGAAATAAAGGTATGTTTATACTAAAATATATGAATCATTGTTTAAATGAGTTGAAAAATAATTAAAACTTACTAAAGTACGTAGTAGTACAGCTTCACTGGAATTCACTGGAATGTGCAACCTGGGTGCCTAATTTTAGCTTTATCGCTGGGTGATCCTGGGGCAATTTACTTAAACTTCCCTGTACCTCACTTCTTCATCTGAAAAATGAAATATGCTAATCACCTGTTTCAAAAGGTGCTGTAAGAGTGAAGTGAATCAGTACCACTGATGTGCCTAAAACCTTGCTAGCTATAGATACAAAATATATACTACCATAAGAATACTAATAAGTCTATGACTCTTACATCAATTTAAAATAAACTGATTTACAAATGAACACCATGTTTAATTTTATATTATTCATGTATATTCCATGTAACATTGAGATGTTTTCTTATTACAGTAGTAATACATATTTCATTAAAACAGGAGTTATCAGAGAAGCATCAAAAAGTCATCTGATAATAGCACTTTAAATATACTTAGACAAAATGAGTTAACTTTTGTGATTACATGTCAACAGAGAATAGAGAAAGTTAAAATACTTCTCTCCTTTTCCTCCATACTGACCTGCAGTATCAATAATTTGTCCATATATCTTTGTTTCTCTGCATACATCTTTGCTATATTAATATATTCACTTTACAGTAATTTTAGATGATTCATATTTTAGCACTAATTTTTCTGCCAGTATTAAGTACCCTCTATTTATTGTTCTGATCATTAAAGTCATATCATGAATAAATGGGTTAAAAATTATTTCCTAATTAAAATTATCCCTACAACTTGCACTTATACAAAATCAATTGGTTATAATAAGTCATGTAATATGAAAAATTGAACTTTGTGATACAGAGCACAAATTGCTTTAATGATGGTTAGGTAATATGAGTAGAATGAAAAATTTACTAGGTAGGAAGGATAAAGTGTTTACCCTGATACCAAATATTCAGTGAATGGATTATAACTACAATCTTGCCTTTCATGTTTCCCATGGTAATTGTCAGGAAGAGGTATAAAGAATTGTGGGACCTTAATAATATGCTTTGCCATTTTAATTGCTGAGAGAAGCAAGAGAATCTTAATTGCCAGGAGACACATCACTAATTAAAGTGTCATTCTATATTCATTCTGAAATAATTAGTTTGAATATTTGTAAGAGCTGAGATATATATTTAGTTCCAAATTCAGGAACATACCCATAACAGAGTTTGTTAAAATGATTTATGATTTAAAAAGGTTAACAATCATAAAATTTTAAATCTTTCTTTAATTTAAAACAATTTAATTTTTATTGGATTATTAAACTTGAAAGAATGGAGTTCACAACATTTTAAAACTTAGTATGTTTTTAAAATTGCTATAATACTAAGTTATATTCCTAAACTGCTTTCAGATTTCTGGGGTAATTTTTCCCATTATTTTGTTTCTGCATTTATCACAATTTGGGAAAATCTTTTTTTTTTTTTTTTTTTTTTGTGGTACCGGGGATTGAACTCAGGGGCACTCGACCACTGGGTCACATCCCCAGCCCTTTTTTGTATTTTCTTTAGAGACAGGGTCTCACTGAGTTGCTAAGTGCCTCACCATTGCTGAGGCTGGCTTTGAACTCATGATCCTCCTGCCTCAGCCTCCCAAAGTGCTGGGATTACAGGCGTGCGCCACCGCGCCCGGCTTGGGAAAATCTTTTACAAATAAAAATGTCTTTGGAGAATATAATGCTAAGTGAAGTGAGCCAATCCCAAAAATCCAAATGTTGAATGTTTTCTCTGATATAAGGAGGCCAATTCACAGTGGGGTTGGGACCGGGAGCATAGGAGGATTAGAGGAACACTAGAAAGGTTAATGGGGAGGGAGGGGAAGGGAGGGGAGAAGGGGTAAAAAGAAAAAAGAAAAAAAAAGATGGTAAAATGAGATGGATATCATTACCCTAAGTGCATGTATGAAGACACAAATGGTGTGAATATACTTTGTATACAACCAGAGATATGTAAAAATGTGCTCTATATGTGTATTATGAATTGAATGCATTCTACTATCATATACAACTTTGAATTAAAAAAAATTAAAATGTCAACATGATTACAGTGTAATGTATGAATTACAGGTTTTGTTAATACTACATGACAACTTTTGTAAATATAGTCATGATTTAGTAGATCTTAAAATTCTAGGTTAATTTCAAATATTTACTAAAA
Organism: Tamias sibiricus; assembly: GCA_025594165.1. Taxonomy (NCBI): domain Eukaryota; kingdom Metazoa; phylum Chordata; class Mammalia; order Rodentia; family Sciuridae; genus Tamias; species Tamias sibiricus. The sequence goes on along the minus strand of CM046664.1, from coordinate 120,847,744 downwards.
TTAATGGAAAAAGGACATCTACCTTGAAAGGGCTTTAAACTTATTTAAAATGTAAATAATTGAAATGCAAAGTTTGACTTGAAATATTTTGGATACGTAGTTACCTAAAACCATCATTTCAGGTTTCCTCAAAATTAAGGACTTATTGGGAAAGTGAAAGCATGAAAATTGAAAAAAGGAAAGGGCTTTTCCATCATGCAGTTATTGCATGAAATTGAGGTCATGTCTCATATCTGGCCCATGGTTTTAAGATTTATGTTTAAATGTTACGAACTTTAAAACACTCCAGTTTTTCTCTGGTATAACTTGTTACACACAACTGCATTTATTATGAGGCTATTAGTAAGTTTGACTTGTTGCCTTATTTGTTTGTCTAGGTTTTGGGCACAGAAAATTTAAAGTTCACATCCTCATTTCATTTCACACCAGTAGGAGCCTCACCTTTGTTTTCCTCTTTAACTATTCCATTCCTGGTCTCATCTTTTGTTTCACTCCTGCCTACATAAATGTCCACTCTGAATTGTGTAATATACCTTTGAATGCCATATGTACTGATAAAATATGTAGTGTTCTAATTTATATATATATATATATATATATATATATATATATATATATATTGGTACTGGGGATTGAACTCAGGGGCCCTCGACCACTGGGCCACATCCCCAGCCCTTTTTTTTTTTTTTTTTTTTGTATTTTATTGGAGACAGGGTCTCACTGAGTTGCTAAATGCCTCCCCATTGCTGAGGCTGGCGTTGAACTAGCGATCCTCCTCCCTCAGCCTCCCAAGTGCTGGGATTACAGGCGTGCGCCACCACGCCCAGCTAATTTAGATATATTGTACTAATGAAATTCAATTACTTAATTTTGTTTCTGGTGCTAATAATCTAGGATTTCCTCTACGGTCTTGTTATTCTTCTTTGCCCTCAAATATGGTTGAGAAAACGAGAGTAAGACTTTTACAATGTAATTTTTATTAAAGTTGCAAAAGTGCCCAGGGAGCATGAGTTACTTTCACTGACATTTGGCTCAACCTTCCTTTAAAACAAGATCTTCAATTTGCTTAAAAGCGTATTAAAAAGTTTCAAGTGCATGTAAGTGTTTCCATCAGTAGTACAATGATAATTTCCTCACTTAAAGAACCATGTGGTAGGTATAAATAAGATAATTCTAACAGTTTTGCCTTTTCTGTAAAAGTCATGTGAACATGACTAGAGAGCTGCTTTCAAACACTTTTTAAAATAAAACAGGTATTTGTTAACTGTTGGATGATTACCTTTTTAGAATACTCATATATTATACTACTATTTAGCAGTCACATGCAACATAGGACTTCTTATATCTATGACATCAAAATAAAGCAAAGTAATTGCTTGAAGCATATTTGAAGTACCTAGAACTTTAGTTCTTACAATTCTTTGTGATAGGTACTATGATATAAAGTTACAGATGAAATTACTGATGTATAAATAGGTCAAGGAATTTTCCCAAAGTAATCTACCTATTAAGTGACCATGATCAGAATTTAAGTCTGTCTGATTCCAGAGTTTGTTCTTTAAGCCACTAGGCATCAGTACCTAGTATTACAGTATACTGTTCTCTCCCCATGATCACAGTAGGAGTTCACAATAATCAAGGTCTGCCAATGGCCAACCAAGCCAAATACCTTGTGAAGTGATTTGATATAAATCCATGAGAAGTGAATTAGGATTATGTGACTCAAGAGCACATGCTCTACCCAGCCATCCCACTCCTGGGTCTATTCCCAAAGGACTTAAAAACAGCATATTACAGTGACACAGCCACTTCAATGTTTATAGCAGCACAATTCACAATAGCTAGGTTGTGGAACCAACCTAGATGTCCCTCGGTAGATGAGTGGATAAAGAAAATGTGGTATATATTCACAATGGAATTTTACTCAGCAATAAAAGAAAATAAAATAATGGCATTCGCTGGTAAATGGATGAAGTTGGAGAATATAATGCTAAATGAAATCAATCAATCTCAAAAATCCAAATACTGAATGTTTTCTCTTATATAAAAAGGCTGGTTCACAGTATTGTTGGGTCGGGGTACATAGGAGGATTAGAGGAACACTATAATGGTCAAAGGGAAGGGAGGGGAAGAGAGAGAGCAAGGGGGGAAGGGGGTAAAAAAGAAAAAGTGGTTGAATAAGACGGATATCATTATTCTAAATGCATGATTGAAGACTTGAATGCTATGAATATACTTTGTATAAAACTGTTCTGTGTAAAAAGATGCTCTATATGTGCAGTATGAATTGTAATACATACTACTACTATAAATAAAAAATTAAAGAAAAAAAGCACATGCTCTAAAAAAAGATTCTAAAAAATGCATTTTTTAAATGCTTTGCTTTCAAAACATATTTGTAGCCAAATTTGGTCCATAGGTTATCATTTTTCATCTCTTGATTGACAGAAACTACCACTCTCTGTTATTATCTTTGCATAATTTTGGAGACTCTACTAGTTGCCATGTACTGAGAAATCATATTTATTTTTTAATGAGTAGGGAACTTAGTCACATTAAAATTGAAACTAATTTTACTGAAATAAAAAATGAGAGGAATTAAAAAGTAATGAATTTTTTTTAAAAAAACCTTCTTTGTGCACTTTATTAAAGTAATGAAGTCCCCATCCCTGTACACTATTAATACTCTGCCATCTAATCAAATGATCTTTCTGTCGTCTTGTCTATGATTATCTGACATTGAGGTTTTTGAGGCATGATCCTATTCATTATTCAATAACTACTTTTCAAACTCTAAATATTAGGGTCTTGATTTAAGACAGAGTAATTTGGCATCAGTTTGACATTTATTCCTCATCTCAGAATTCTGTCAATCTCTAGCATGAATTCATCTTAATGTTATGGCTTTGTGTGAATTATATAAAAAGCAAATTTGCATAATGTCTTTCAGACAATGAATAAATCTGATCCCCTCTGTGGTCTTACTTTGCCAAAATATCATTGACATGCTGTGTGAGTCATTGTTGAAAAGTAGATTTAGTTTAAAAGCTTAGAATATTTTGATGTAACCAGCTCAGAGCATTTACCTTACTACAAAAGCAAATGGTTTTGATTGCTTAAATGCAAGATTCAGAAACAAAATCCCTCCTGATTAGATAAGAATCAAAATCATCCTTTTAAAACAATTCAGGTACAATAAATAGAATTTAGATCAGCAAATGCTCAAACTCTTAAATCAGTGGCAAATTAGGTAACACCCCGGGCTGGAGATGTGAATATTATATAATGAGGATAATAAAGGAGTTGAATGTAATGTGCCTTGGGGTGCATGTTAGTAGCTAATTCCAATATGAATGCTTTCCAATCATTTGTCGGCTCAGATGCATGGAGTCCGCTAAATGGAAATCTTGGACGTTCTCTCATACACCCCATTATTTGTAATTGAACACCTGATTTCTATCATGCAACAAATTAACATCTGCACTGGATCTGTCTTTTATGCATATGGATACACTGATTAGAATTTTGCAGATAGGCAGATACTTGAAAACAAAAAGACAACATTGTGAAACACTTCCAGCCATAATTTTTGATTACATATTGAGAATCGTTTAATTATCTTACTCCATTTAATTAGCCCTTCTACTTAGGTCAATTGCTTTTTTTATTAACATGACATGTTAGCAATTTGTTAATTGGCATAAAATAACATGAGACTTTACTTGGTATTTTGTATGAGGAATACATGTGCATAAGCAAGCTAAAGAAAACACAGAAAAGGTAAATGGATTCATTAGCCCCCTTACAGCATTTGCCAGTGCCACTGATTGGTGCCACCAAATTCTGTGTTTCTGCCCTTTAAAGTTTCCCCTCCTATAATGCTGAATGAGATGTCTATGTGAGTGGCTACAAAAAAATTTGAGACCACGGGTATAAACTTAAAATAGAAAAGCCTTTTCTGAAATTAAAAGAATGATGAAAAGTCAAGAAACAGATATACAAATGCTAGTTGTGGAAGGATGATAGATACATCCATACAGGTAAGAAAACTAATTTTTTTTAAAAAGATTCAATCAATAGTAAGCCTCTGAGCTCCAAGCCTCTTTACCAGTGTTTTATATTATAAATTATTTCTTACATATTCAATAAAGCTATTATTGATTATACCTAGAAAGAACATTTTATCTTCTTCCAAAAAATTCCTCTAGGATCTAATACAAATCGACTACTGTCAGCATCCTGTACTGGGGAGGTGGGTGGTTAGTGGAGGCAAATTTAGCCACTCAGCCTTATTTTTAGTTATTTAAGTACAACTCATTTCTTGAACCCTTAATAAATTATTGCAATATTGTCACAATTTTGAGGAACTACATAATGGAGAACATTTAATAACATTGGTTTCCCTGCTATTCTTTACATTCCATTTTATTATAAACGAGAATTATTGTTTCTTCATATCATGTAGAATTTATGAGTTAAAAGAGATTTGGGGGATTTCTTGACCCAGTATTTATGTTTTACAAATAAAACATTAAGCGCAAGACTGGTGGGCCTTTATAAAAATATTTATGGAGGGAAAAGGGCATTTAATTATTTAACCTTTGCTGAAAATATTCTGGGCAAAGCCCAGGCTGAACATTTTAACAATTACAGAGATACATTCACATTCCCAATCCTCGAGAGAATTATTTTCCTTCTTGTTAGTAATGTTTTCATCCACTTGGGGGCGCTAGGAGCAAATTTAAGAAGAAAAGAGAAAAAATGTTATTTTTGCTATATTTATTTCAGTGAGAAAAATTATTCATATACTATCGGGAAATCTAATTATATACTTTTGGATAAAGTACCTATTAAATGCATAAAGATGGCTCAGATTTTTGTTCATTTTTGTTTAAGTTTCAGTGTAGATTAAAACAATGGTTCTCAAAGTGTGAACACCAGATCAGAAGCTTCACTTGAGAACCTATTAGTCATGAAGAGTCTCAGGTCTGGTTTGCTGAACCAGAGACTCTGGGAGTGGGACCCAGCAATCTGCATTTTTACGAGCTTTCCATTTAAGATTTTGTTGCTTATTGACATTTGAGAACCACTAAATGAGCAAAAATACTCTTTTGTTTCCAACTGTTGAGAAATTTATTGGGGGTTAGCTTATAATATATGCTAGCCATATTGTGAAAATCCATTTCTTAGGAGAGGCTCTATATTAACAAAAAAATAAATTAACTGAAGACTTAAGCTATTTTTGTTGTTGTTGTTCATGATTGTACAACTGGGTTTAGGAGTTAAAAATATTAAATGATTAGTCACTTTTATTCCCATCTTCCCCACCTGCAAAAAAAAATCTAATCAGATAAAAAAATTTGAGATAAGCCATTTGTTTTATGTAGATAAGTCAGCCAGTTCCTGTAATTTCTTAATTTTAACTCATTGTGATAATATCAGAGACGTGGTCTAGATTGCATGATAATGCTGCTAGCAATATTTTTAACATCTCTATAATTATGAAAAGTGATGTAATGTGCACTGGGTAATATAATCCTTTAGATAATCCTTTCAAACAATTAGAAAACCAATAATTGCCTCCTTTAACCATTAGGAAAAACGGAAACTCAACTGAGACCAGATTTAGGACTTTTTTAATCTCTAAGTGTAATATTAGTGTAGTGACTACACTCATTCTCTTTTTAATAAATCATCAATTTGGTTGCTCTGTTCTTGAGAATTAGTTGAATCTACCAGAAGAGAGTAGAGAGTATCCCTTGTCTTTAGAAAAGTCCAGACCACTGATTTTAGAAGGAGAACCTTCTAGAAATCTAGATGACTGTCCTGTGAGGCTGGAACTTGAATTCTGAGCTTCCTCCCAAACTGGGGATTCTCTCACACCCTCCTTAACACTCTGCCAGGCCTCAGACAGCCTTACTTCCTCCTTGTTGTCTTTCTTTTCCATTGTGGACCCTTGATTCTTTGAAGGGGCTTAAAGTAGTATAGAACTTCTAAAAATCTTTATGCTGAGGGAGAATAAAATGAGAAAATAATCACAGAGAATAGAAGAAACTACCAGTTAGGCTTGCTGCCTTACTGGTGGATTCTGAGCTGTTCATCTACACTGTGATACTGCCTGCTCCTTTCAAGATGGCTGACCCAACATGATACCTCATGAAGTTTCTCTACTACAGTACTCTTAAAGTTTTCTCCAAATAAAGGTCCTTAACTCACACTGCCAGGGAACTACCTTTTGCCTATGCCAGTGCTTTTTCATTCACAACCTATCCATCTAGCACAGAATGTGGCTGGCCCCACTATGCAAGGAATGGTTTGGATCTCAGCTCAAAAGCCACCTGAAGAGGAAGGTTCACATGTAAGTAGTAGCACAAGACCATCCCTTTATAATTAATTATAATGATAAAGTGAGTCTGTAGCAAAGTAAAAAAGTATAACTATCCAATGAATATTGCTAATTAATACTTACAGGTTCTTAGATTGTATAACATTAAAATATCAGAGGTGGTTATAAAATGCATTTATTGTTGTCTGTAGCATTAAATGGTACCAACGTGATAATATAGTAACTTCAATAAAGTATGTAAAGAACAAAACACAATGCTTGGAATTTTGTAAATTCATTTTTTCCAAGTAACTTGTTGTAAGGAGAACATTGATGATGAAATGCACTGGGAATGATTAAGAATATTGGTGCAGCCAGGCGCGGTGGCGCACGCCTGTAATCCCAGCACTTTGGGAGGCTGAGGCAGGAGGATCACGAGTTCAAAGCCAGCCTCAGCAATGGCGAGGCACTTAGCAACTCAGTGAGACCCTGTCTCTAATAAAATACAAAAAAGGGCTGGGGATGTGGCCCAGTGGTCAAGTGCCCCTGAGTTCAATCCCTGGTACCAAAAAAAAAAAAAAAAAAAAAAAAAAGAATATTGGTGCAGTGTTTATGTATCATGACAGTTATAATATAACATAGTCTATAATCCCCACCACGACCATTCACTACTTGTTTCTGCTTTCAGGTAGAGTAAAGCTTAATTTCTTTGAATGCTAGTGCAATAAGGTTACCTTAAGCCTAACTGGAAACTTTTTTATTTCTAACTTTAGTGTTACAATTTTTTTTTTCAATTTACTAGAATTTTTATCGCTTTTCAAAATAAAGTTCATAAGTATATGGACTATGAAGGATAATTTACTCACCTGTATTCATCTGTCTAAAAATCTTTCCCTCCTAATGCTCTCAATGTAATTTATCTTTACTTTTCATAATTGTCTCCGATCTTATATTGATTGTTTATGAAGAGCTTATCTTCTCAATTATCACTAAATAGCACTAACTGTAAGCTAAGTCTTGCATTATCTGAAGTAAGTTTCTTTTCTTGCTTATTTCCCTCCAAGTGTAGAGCAAGGGGGAAGAAAATGAGAAACCTTTGGTGAGATGAAAATTATTTAGTTTCTAGTTAATTGCCATTTCAGTGTAATTATTTGTTAACTTTCTAATAATTCTCGCATCATATTGAAAAGCAGGTAGAAATGTGCTAACAGCTTAATCAGACTCTATACTTAGGGATGAAATTTTGACAAGGATCTTGACACAAGTTTTTATTTTCCTAGGGAAAAATAACATACGTTCTTGATGGAAGCTGGACATATAGCAAGTTTCTTTTCAGTTCTGCTGGTTAGGTTATGCTACCATGAAAAGGTGGAGGAAAGGGGGCTGGGGATATAGCTCAGTGGCAGTGTGCTTGCCTAGTATGAGTGAGGACCTAGGTCCCCAGCACCACACACAAAAAAAGTGAGGAGACAAGAGATATTTAGGGGCCATGATCTTCCCAAGACTGATTTTTTTCCCACTGTATTTTGTTGTTTTAAGAAAAATCTAGAATCATCATTAGATTTTAATTATTTTCTGTGTGTGTATATACATGTATATGCAACATTATATACATTAATGTGTGCATATACGCACGTGTGTATACATATACACATGCATATACACACACTATATATATGCCGTATATAGATATATAAATGGATATATATAAATGGTAGAATATTGCTATGGTTTACTTCTTCTTCTCAACTATGTTTTTGTTATTGTTAATGCTTGGTGCTGGGGATTGAACCAGGGCCTCGCACATTCTAAGCAGCTGCACCCCCAGCCTCTGAATTATATGTTTCCTGCTTTTTTTATATCCATGTCAGCCTATGAATGTGTGACTTAAAATGATTCCATTAAGATAAAAATATTGTGTTATTGGAACACATGTATATTAGAATTGGGGAAAAGTTACTGACTCCTTATGTTGACATGTACCTTAACGTAGAAGAAAAAGGAGCAGATTTTGTTCCAACGTTGCTCTTTAGAGGAAACAACTTCACAAGCATCTTTGGAAGTGGTGGTATAGACTTAATTTGACAAAAGTAGCAATATATATTTGTTCAGTAGATGGCGCAAGCATTCCCCCATAACAGAAAATACTGTCTATTGAAAAGTAGAGAACTTGGTAATGAAAGCAACACTATTTAAGTAGAAATAAATAACCTTCAAGACATTTTCTTTTTAAAAATGTAAAACAGAAAAGGTTAGAAGAAGGTGAGTGGTAGTTCATTTTGGACATATCAAACTTGTCAAGACACTTTATCAAATTAATATACAAAAACTTTAATAGTAGAATATGGATAATCACAGATGCCACAAGGTCAGTTTTTACCAAAAATATCTGAGACTTGAAATTCTGAATATGTTGTATAAATGTCAAAGGTTTTCTTTTTATATTGACTATCTGGATTTCATTTTTCATCTTATCCTGCATTCACAGGCAAAAAATACTATGGATATAGATTTTAAGCAAATAAATTTTTAAAAATATAGTTCTTAAGATTAAAGTTACAGAAGAAAAATAAACATCATAAAAGCTTAGTAAAACTTGAATCCTAATCTTATTGGACATGGTTCCTTTTTACTCCTGGCTTTATTTTGTTATTTGCCTCTAAATAAGTAAATATGTGTGAGAGAAAAATTGAATATGAAAGGATACTTTTCTGTAATAGTCTAGAAATTTTTGGTTGGTTAAACAGCATTTTCTTAAGAACCTAAGAAGCCAGGCACATTGGTGCACACCTGTATTCCCAGCAACTCAGGAGTCTGAGGTTGGAGGATCACAAGTTCCAACCAGCCACAGCAAGCAAGGCCCTAAGCAATAGGAGAACTTGTCTCAAAAAATAGAAACGCCTGGGGATATAACTCAGTGGTAAAGCACCCCTGGGTTCAATCCCCAGTAAAAACAAACAAAAGTCTAAAAAATGCAGTAGCTTGAATACCTAATGCAGGTCCTCTATAGAAATATTGCTTTTGCCTAATGAATAAGAAGAGATTTTTTTTTGTTATTGTAATTTGTGTGACATCATAGATATGGTTTATTTTAGGAAAAGGTATACTCAAGTTTTTTCCCCAGTAGTTCAAAACTTTTTTTTTTTAAATGAAAGACAAAATTGAAAAAGTCATCACCAACCCTCCACCCCCAAATTTTTTAGTCCTTAAAAAAAAATTACGTTGAAATATATTTCAGGATGCTCTACTGCTAATAATGATGACTTGATTTACATTGTACTCTATAGTCTGAAAGGCCCTTTGTGTGCATCATTCTGCCAGATATACGTAATGATATTTGTCTGTTGTGGTAAAGGCAAATATTGCTATTTCTGTTTTACAGATGAGGAAAGTCAGTATTACTCCTGACCTCCCTTCTCTATTGCCTGTCCCCTTTTCCTTTTTCCTTTACTTACCTAATTGGTTAACTTGAGAGCAGAAACTGGACATGAGTAGATAAGCCCTTTATATTCTATTTGTCCTTTAAAAGTGGGTTGTCTAGAGGAAGTCCCTGTTCTCTGCATCTCCCCGCATGTGTGTCATGGGCAGGTTCCCCCCCAGGCATATGCCTGTCTTGGCCAGCACTGTCTGTGCCTGGGCTATGCAAAGCATGTCTAGAAATGATACTGAACCTTATAAGGAAGCCCACTACTTAAAGAAGTAAATCATGCTCGACAGCATCATCTCCATCAATCTTGAAGGTAGCATTTTATTCTCTGTCAACTCATTTGTCTCTAGTGAATTTTTTCAGAATGCCAGCAAAGAAATGGAGTACTGAATCACTGGTCCTTCAACAATTCCAACAATGGGTTCTAACAAAGCTCACACATCAGAAGATCATTTTGAAAAGCATACTAACAGGAATTGTTTGGGGATCTTTAGACATACTCTACTTTGAGGTGCAGAAGCCCTAGGAACCTCTGGTTGGGGTCAGGTGTGATGTGTGCGGGATCTCTAGAGCTCTGTGCCTACTTTCATGGCAGCTGCTCCATACCGCCTTTGTGTTTTGATCTTTTATATTAAGTTAACATTTAGGGTAACACTCTGCTGCTAAAATTATTTGATTTTTCTTGATCCAAATAAGTATATAAAACAATTTTGTAAAAAAAATCCAGACTACCCAAGGCTTTTTCTCTTCTTTTGTTACATACCACATGATTTTTTTTGCTAAAACTTTGTTTTGTTCCTAATGACAAAACTAGGATTAGCCATATAGTTTATGGAATATGCTCAGTATCCGGCAATGACGATGGAGTGGGGAGGAGCTGACATGATCGTGGCCCTCATGGAGGACATGGCTCAGGCCATGGCTGTGGAAGAAATGTCCCCATGTCACCTTGTGTGACAGAAGTGTGACTCTGTGAAGTGTCAGGAAAGGCTGCTCCAAGAAGGGCAGGTGAACTCGAGACAAGAACAAATGGGAAATGTGAGACTTAAGCTAAATCCATTGAAAGGAAGTGTTGGAAAGGATGAAGCTAAAATGTGCCAGACTGAAGGGGTAGGAGAAACAGCACTCAAGTACCTGGAGGAGCAGCAAGAGCCCAAGAGAGTGTTTGTACAGCAGAGTGCTTGATGTCAACATGAGCCGGGAAAAGTATCCAAGGCACTCTGCACAGGCAGTTTGTAGATGTGAGCAATCAGAACTGTCTATGACCAATTAACATGCCCAGAATGCAAGAGCAGAGTTCCAGAGAAAGATTAACAAGAATCTGAGCAAAGCCGGGTGCTCAGCCTGGGTTCTGGGGCAGCTTATCAAAACAAGCCTGTAAGCACAAGGGAGCCAGGCAGGGATGGGCACACGGAAACTGCAGTACAATGTCTGAGCTGGAATTACAGCAAGAATATCTCACTGCTCAGTCCCTGAGTCCTAAATCAGAACTCCACCATCCTTGGCTACAGCTATGATTGGTCACAGCATAAAGTTGAAGTTCAAGTGACATAGCTTGGGTGGAACAAAGCTGTTGGGAAGGCAATTCTGAAACATGCTGAGTGTCAGGAGGAGTTCAAATATCTTTGTAACTAAGTGACATGAAGGTGTCACTCTGGAAGATGGACACAGGCAATTTGTTTCCTAAATCTCAGAGCTCTTCAGGCCTGCCCGCATTAGCTGAGATCAGAGAGCAACATTACCTTTTAGGAATTAAGCATAATCCAGGGAGCTTAGGATCCAAGTTTTAAAGAAAAGTCTCTTCTGTATGAATGTAAATCTTTATAAATTCCTAGCAAAAAATGTGGTAGAAGTGAAATGATAATTTAGTTATAACTGAATGTGAAACTTCAGTTCTATTAAATTCATGGCTTACAAGACATTAGTAGTAATCTAGTCCAGCTAATTACCAAAGTGTGTGTTAGCATGATTCCTACAAGATGTTCTATTACGAAAAAGAAAAGAAAATGACTCTGCATTTTAGAGACAACATATTTGCTCTTCTCTCCCACCTTTCCTGTCCCCCGTGTCTCTTTGCACGTGTCTGCTATAGGCACGTAGAAGTCCTGGCATACAGAACCTCATTAGTTTTGTTTTACTCATTGTTTCCACATTTAGTTTCCCACCAAACCCATTCCTTTTCCTCATAGTGCCTCCTTGTACGCAGATGTTCTAAGACATATGCTATGGAAAACACTGAATCCCAAACTGTTTCCATGACTGTCTTTTTTTGTTTGTTTGTTTTGTTTTTGTTTTGTGGTACCAGGGATTGAACTCAGGGGCACTCGACCACTGGGTCACATCCCCAGACCTTTTTTTTTTTGTATTTTATTTAGAGATAGGGTCTCACTGAGTTGCTAAGTGCCTCACCATTGCTGAGGCTGGCTTTGAACTCGCGATCCTCCTGCCTCAGCCTCCCAAAGTGCTGGGATTACAGGCGTGCGCCACCGCGCCCGGCTCCATGACTGTCTTTTTAGAATATAATTTTTTAAATGAGCATTTCACATGCATATTTCTTTTGGAATCCTCACTTCAAAGAAAGTAGACTTTTGGATAGTAGATATTTCCGTTTACAGTAAAGGAAATTGAGCCCTAAAATGTTAACTTTTAATGTTTGTGCTAATTCAGTATTACATATATATTGTATGATGTTCAAAAATGTTTAATCATTTTTCTTTAACTTTGGTAATATTATTCCTAAAACAGAAGGAATCTTCCATCATCATATTTTTGGACATATTCATACTTTGCCAAAACTTTTGTTTCTTGCAAAATCATTTGCATTTTCAGGGAGAGGAGAACACAATGGAGTCTCTTTAAAAAAAAAAAAAAAAAAAAAAAAGATTACATAAGTGAATCATTTCCATCTAATTATCAGGTGCCCAGAGTCTTTTTGCCAAGTGGTTCAGAATATCCTTCCCTTCTTCCCTTTGGAATGTGTCAAACTAGACCCTCAGGGACATTCCACTTTTCACATGTTCTGTTCTCTATTGAAGGGATAGGGCATAGACCCAACTATGCAGGGTAGCCTGGTGGGGGTAGAGGGAGCTGCTTGGTATCCTCTTTGCATGTTTTCTTTTATTCACTTATGAGACATTTTGTAATTGGTTTGGAAAACCCATTAATTTTCTTTAACTTTTAACAAAGGAATGAAGCTTCTGCAGATGAAAGAAAAAAACTTTAAGAGCATGTAAATTGTGGAAAAACATGAAACCAACCTTTTGCATATTATGCTTTATGGGGTAGAGTTTATCAAGGCAATGTATATATTAATTTCATTTAGCCCTTCTACAGGGTACATGTATTTCAAAGCATGCTATACACCATAAATATATATGTTTTGTCCGCTTAAAAAATAAATTATTAAAAAATGTGATTTTTATGTAGTTTTATAAATATAAGCATTAGAGAGATCATGAGCCCTTTAAAAATAGGTATAGGACACTTTTTTCTGATAATTGAATTATAAAAGAATGTCAAAGACCAATTGTGAAAGACGAGTATTAGGAAAATATCTTTAATAAAAGATTTGGCCATTTAGTGTGACCTAGTTAAATTATTTGGGTTTTTTTTTTTTTTAACTATTTAAAATTACTTTCCTTAGAACTACTTATCTAGTGTTCTCAGTTAACTTTGTATCTAGATGACAAGGCATTCACTTCATTTGAGTATTAGAATGTTCCCTTCAAGAATGATCAATTATAGTTCTTGGTATCTAAGAATGGAATGGGGCTTGTGGTCTGATCTTTACAGTTACCTCTATTCATTTTCTAGATAATTCTTCAGCAAACCAATTTTTAAGATAGTTTTTATACCTTAACTATTATACTTGTCTGATAATGCTGATATCTGCTGAAATTTATCTGACATTTAAGTAGCAGAAGATGAAACTTTTAAAAAAGAAAAAATGATGGTGTTTACATCACTGGTTCCATAAAATGTGAATTCTACAATAAGTGAAGGATTCTCATTTCATTCAAGTTTGCTGTTATAAGTCACCTCTGTACATAGCATAAATATTTAACTTCTTGCTTGACAGCAGGAGTTTGGGGTTTTTCTTCAGTCCTGATTTCTCTCAGACTGCCACACAATTTTGTTTGGCAAAGATCCTTTGCTTGCACCCCCACTTCTTGTCCTCTTTCCCATAAGAATTCAAGGACTATAAAGACCAACTGGAAAGTATTTACTTCTAGATTTCATAATGTGCAGGTCATGGTGTTGTCTCAAATCAGTGTCTTTTCTCATACTTAGCTGAAAACAAAACCAAAAGAAAAAAAAAAAGAAGAAGAGAGGAAGAAAAAGACTTAATCTTGTGGAGTTAAATAAAAGAATGTAGTGAAAGGAAGGTTCCTTTTATGCAAGCAGCATAGAACGTGCAGGGATGACTGCAAGTGCCTGAGGGCATTTGGTCCCTATTGGTTTTCACATCAAATGCAATGGTGCCCACAGATAGCCTGTATTGTTGTCAGTTAAATGGGATCATGAGTGTCTGAAAGGTGTTTGAGAATGAACCGAAAATCATTTTCACAAGTGGATGATTACTTCTGCCACATGTTAACCGAACTCTATCAGAATGGCCTAGCTTTTTGAGCCTGCATTAATTGCTCTTTCAACCTTGACTGAGGTTTCTCTTTAAGAAAGCCCTTTCCAGGACTCAACTACTCTATATATTGATTTTTTTTTCTTCCTCTATTTTTCCTTGAAAAAATGAGGCCTTGTAGAAGAAAAGGCTTTATCATTCAACATGTAGATGGATTGTTCCATTTCTTTGAATAAAAAGCTAGACTCATAAGTGATCTGCCAAAAGCAATAGTCCTTTTTTTCCCAAGCACTGAATAATTCCCATCTTATGTATACAATTATGTTTTTCAAATATTCATTAGTGATGATTTTTCATCATAAAGTAAAACCATGAACTCTCACAGCATGGTCTCAGAGCAAATAAATTGTCATATTCTACTTTCTATTAGAACTGTATGCCACCACTCTAATTGAAGCTAAACTACAATATTTAGTAATGTGTTTGGAGAATTTTTGTGTGTGGAAATATTCTTTGAACAGTCTTCAAGTTAGAAAGGTTTTATGACGTGTTTTTAAAGTTTTGTTAAATTTGTTATTTTATGTTAACAGTTTCTATTTCAAACATGATGCAGAGTATATCAGCTATGCCCATACAATTAATATATATTTTGTGCATACCATGATATGAAGATGAGTTAAATCTGTTTTTAAAACTAATCGCAAAATGAGTTCTTAAATTTACATAAACATTTTTGACTATAGCATACAGTATTTATAGAAAATCACTTTGTTAGTAAAACAAATTTCTGAGGGGTTTGGCATAAAGGAAGAGAAATCACAGATATTGCATGTGAATCTATCTTTTAAAATATATTTTCAAAGATGTACTGTGCAAAAACAAGCATTTAAAATAGTTTTATAAGCTTGGCAGTGTTAACACATGATGAAATGTAAGTTGTGTGAGATTTTGCAGAAAAGATGGCTAGTAGTTATGCTGATTTTTGTTTTACTTGACATTTATTTTACCAAACTTTATTTTATTCAGTAAATCTGTTATTGAAAGCAATTTTATCAGTACCAAAATATATATTGTTAATGATCAGTGTTTATCTAATAAAAGTTTTTATCTTTGCTGTCACAGGACATTCTGAGCAATTTTATAAAGACTAGTTTTGTCCACAAGCAAAACTTTTAGAAACAGCTGTGTTATGTATATTACCCAGCTGGCATATTAAGTTAGCTTTTAAGGATCATGTTGATACCAGAAATGCTGTATAATTTTAATAAGGTATTATAATAGCCATATATAACTATTAATATGCAGAAGATGAAAAATACACTGTTTACCTTGTTGGTAGTAACTATTTTGACTTGTTAGTTATTTCCTTAAAGAAAAATCAAGTAGGTGAATATCAAAATTCTTTTTTTTTTCTCTGAAGCTTTCCCCTGCCTGTATATTTTAAATATACAATAAAAATGTTAAAATTCGTTTTCTTATATCTCTGATATTCAGGGATGCAATATGACCTTAGACTGGTTACAAATACAAAAACAGTCACAGGCGAATGAAACATAGAGACATATTTCCTTGGTTTTATGCCTTGGTTCCTAGCAATGATTCATATTTCTTGGAACAAATAGTGTTCTCCATTAGAAATAACCCTAGAAAAGGATTTAATACCTGAAGATTACTCTGTGTTTGTACTCACTTATGAAACCAAATGCTTCAAGGCTTTGCTCTTGTGTTAAATCCAAGCATTGTGTCAGTGCCGCTAATTGCTTTGTTACCTAATCCTGTGTAAGAAGAGAAGATTTTAAAGTTAAGCAGGCAATTTTTCGTTCACAGGAACTACTTAATACTTAAGTTGGATGTATTGATGGAAGTAAACACTTTTACATTGTATCTGAGCAGTTCTTTTTAAATAATCCAAAATCCTTTAGTTACATGAGTATTGTGATGTAGTATAAATGTTTTCATAGGAAAAAAACATGTTATAGTTGGTGCAAATGAGCATCAGAAATATATTCTTGTGAAAGATATGCATTAGAATCTCTTTTTTTTAAAATTCCCTCTTAAATAATTATTGGATCAGATTTAACTTCAGTTAGGACTTTTTCCCTAGGGCAACATTCTCATAGAGTACCAGAGAATGGGACAAGATCATAAAAACTGCTAATATTTGTTATCTCATTTTCCATCCATTTCTAACTTAACTGAAAGAATTTTTAAAAGATGAGGGAAAAAAAAATGTCTTATCAAAAAACAAATCTGCTTTTTTTGTTTTTGTTTAAGGTGAAAGAAATTCACAGTACCCATTATAGAATGGTCCTCTTATATTGCTTGATAAATGTTTATTTTATTGGATGATATTATAAATTGTTTCATCAAATCCAATTAAGTGTGTGTCCCCAGTTTGCAGGTATTTTGGCAGGTCTGATTTACATATTCTTAAAAAGGACATTTTTATCATTTTTTTATTCTAAGTTGTTATATATGACAGCAGAATGTATTAAATTCATATTACACATATAGAGCAGATTTTTATGTATCTCTGGTTATATACAAAGTATATTCACATTTTTATATGAATCAATCATAGAGTAATGACCCAGCAGATGACAAAATGTTGAGGAAGAGCAGACCCACCAGCCAAGGTTCTATCCCCTTCTAGGACTGGAAACACATTTCTTGGATGATGTTCTCCCACATCTTTATCTGGTAGAATCTTATTTCATAACACACTAAGACACTAATTTGTCTAGAATGCAGAGGACAAGAAGATTTGAAAACTAGGCTTAAAAAAATACTGGACTATTTTCATGAGACAGAAATAAATGACAAATTAATAGCTATAAAGAATCTGTTTAATTAGTGCTGTTTCAATTGTACATCAAATAGTTAGGTTTAGTCCTATCAGCTGCACCTCCCCCCCCCCAGTATTATGCAGTTAAAATTGATGTTTGTTATAATGACCCTGAGTTTACTATAGGGTCTTCCTAAATCATAAAAGAAAGATCAAATTATATTTATGACTGTTTGAAGTCAATTCAACTTATTGTGTACAAATTCTCCAAATATTGGTTATAGATATGGATACAGTCTATACAGAATAACTCATTTTTAGTAAGCATAAGGAACAGCATTTATTGTCTAGTAAAATATAAGTAGGCTAAATGTAACTTTTGTATGCTTTCCTGAAATTTAAAAAAACTCTTAGACCTTAGATACCATAAAAGAAATAATTTGTAATGTAGCACTGAACATTAAAAAAAAAAAAAAAAGCAGTTATTCAGTAGTGAAGGCATAAAGATGGGTTAGGAGAGGATATATTTTGATTTTTATAGGTGTTATCCAATAAAATGATTATCTAATGATTACCAAATAATCAAACGGTTTTGGCTCTTTTTCCTCACTCACTCTCACTTCCACTCTCCCAAGTGATAAGATGATTTGTCTTTGGAATTTGGAGCAGTCTAAATTCTCCATAAGGTGAGGATGGCTTTGAAAGCTGGAAGCCTATTTCACCATGAAAGCCTATAGAGCTCTCCACTGTCCTGAAGACAAAAACAAAAAAGGATCTTGTCTCTAAGTTTTACCTTAGTCACACCAGAAATATTTATAGAGTCATTATATCAAATAATAGTCATTTTTTTTCTGATAAAAAAAAAAGAGGTCCTCTCACACTGATAATGATAGTACAAAGTGGGATAGTCACTCTAGAAAACAGTTAGGTGGTTTCTTATAAAATTCATCATACACTTTCAATATGATCCAGCAATCTCACTCCTGGATACTTGTCCAATAGAAATGAAAACATTTGCTGACACCAAGACACAAATGTTTATAGTAGCTTCAATTTTGATGTGTGGAAACAATTCAAATGTCCACCAGCTGGTGAGTGGATAAACACATTGAGGTGAATTCATTCAAAGAAATATATGTACTGTATAATTGCAATTATATGGTATTTTGGGAAATGAAAAACAAAGTCAGAAATCAAGTCAGTAGTTGCCAAAGCTGGGGTTTCAAGGAGGGGATTAATCCTAAAGAGGATGAGGGAACTTGGAGGAGAGAGGAATGTTCCATAAGTTGATCTTGGTCATGGTTACATGACTGTTGAAACATTCGTCAAATTGTACACCCAAAGCAGGTGAATTTTACTTTATGTAAACTTCTAATAATCCTTACAGAACACAGGGGAAGAAAGACATAGTCAGTATATACATTTTTAAAAGGCAAAAAGCCATAAAGAAGGATATGAAATCCATCTTTAATCTCACCAGACAGATGTTAACTACAGGTTTAACTTTTCATTGAATTTCCTGGATTTTTCCCATATATAAAATATGAGCTTGTATGATTGCTAGTTTTATTTAGTAAGAATTTTTCTGTTCATTAGTATTTTTTTGCATCGCTTTTATTGACAACCTAATCATTTGATACTTAGATTGCTTTTAGGTTTCTTAGTCTTTACCAATATTAGTGAACTCTTTTTTTTTCTCTTCATTCTTCTCTGGTATTTAAATATGTCCCTTAGGCCAAGAATCTGCTTTCATACCCATAGAAAAGCATCTTGACAATGGGACTTAGTATCTTATCCCAGAATTCATGCTTATGGTGAAAAAATTTAAATGTATTAAAGGGAAATTTAATATATTCTTACTTGGAATGGTTATCTTGCTGATGTATTTTATCCATGTTCATTTTTTGCATTAGAATTTTATCCAATATTAAAACATTAAGAAGACAAACCATTATATTATTTTCTGTATAACAGTTAAACATTATTTTGCAGGTAATCTTTTGTTAAATGTTATTATTTTTTCTTATTGGGAGCTAGTAAAAATTGTATAACCAGTTTCTGGATATGTTTGATCACTTGTCACTTTTATACATGTTCAACTGGATTTTTCCTTAAAATACAACAACCCAAACTGCTTTAGAGTACTCACATGTGTACCTTGCTTCAGTACCAAAGGTACTCTTATTACTTATTACCAATTACTTCTTGCTCTGTTTGTCCTAACATGTTCTGCTAATACAAATACAACATTCTTAAATAGAATTTGTATGTGTCCACCAACCCCTCTGCTTTCTGTCTTCAGAGAAACCATACATTTTTATTCCAAATTTATTTGATTTTGAATGATGTTGCAGCTGACTGATATTCTTCATGCAGGACCTTCACTGTCAATAAACTCACACTAACTTGCTTGTGGTGTTGATGGTTTGTGTCACTATTCACATTCACTTGTGTATGACCCAGTTGCCCAGCAGTCTGCCAAGTGAGACACTTGAAAAGAGCTGAAAAGCAGTCTGTGGTCACAGGCAAAGGTTCTTTTAGAAGCCCTCTGTGGCTGCTGGGCAGTTATTGGGCACACATCTTGTTGGTGTGCTTTTATAGAGGACAACTGTCATCTCCACAGCATCTAGTTCCTGAGATCATTGCTGTTAACCTCATAATAGGAACTTAGGTGTGTGCATTTCAAGAAAGGGAAATTATATAGGAAAAAGACAGAAAGAGAACAGCTGATACCTATCACTAGAACCAGAGAGGAGAAATTAGAGGCTAGAGCAAAGGTATGCAAAAGGCTTTAAGGAGACCTTGAGAAGAAACAGTGAAACAGGTGAGCAGAGGGGTAAATATTTCTGCCAGTCATTAAATGAATTCAGATGACATCTACAAGCAGACAATGGTATGCAGGGTAAATGAGTGGCAGAAAGAAGCTCACCAGATGCTTCAGCTAGCTTATGTATGTAAAAGAAAATGCATAATTGATTTGAGTGATTTGGATGATGTTTGCAATGCAATGACCTAGTTGTTTTTGTTTTGACTTTTAGTAACTCTATTTGTTTCCCTGATTCTGATAATTTAGAAAATGCAGCAATCTTAAATCTACCATAATTACATTACTCAAAGGTACTCTTATTAATATTTTGGAATATTCATTTTATATATATATTTCTTAAAAATTACAGATCACTAAGGATGGTATAGTATTGTATTCTGTTCTTTTTAGATACCATATAATGAAATATTCACTGTTATTAATTTTATCAAAAACTAAAACAATAGGATTGTTCTTATTGCCATGCTACGCTACAGAAAAACAGTCTCATGTTACCCTCCCCACTGGTATCCAGTAAGAGTTGTGTATTCATTTCACCACACCTTAGCCAACATCCCATTCCATATTATTCCATTTAAAGGGGACAAGAAGTATATGTGGTTTGTGACAAAAGATGATTATTTTAATAAGAAACTAAAAGTTCAAGCTAAAATTTCAGCCATGAAAATTGTAAGAGGTGGTCTGAAGACTTTAAGCCCCTAAATATACCATGTTAGCCACAGTGTTTGTTGTTTAATTTTTGGTCCTGGGGATGGAACCGAGAGCCTCATTCATGCTTAGCAAGTGCTCTACCACTGAGCTATAACCCAGCCCACCATGATATTCTTTTTTTTTTTTTTTTTTTTTTTTTTTTTACCATTTAGGATTACATATAAATTTAGTTTGACTAACCCTGCACTTGAGATAAAGGAAATGTGGCAAAATATTTCTTTAATTTTAAAATTAAGTTTCTATTTCTACGTTTGTAGGAGGGATGTGTATGTGGTTTCATGACATAATTTTAAAATAGCTCTTTCCTTAATGAGCTCACCCGTGATTAAATTTATTTTTAAATATTTATTTATTTGCTTTAGTTGTACACAATGCATTTATTTGTACGTGGTGCTGAGGATTGAACCCGGGCCGCGCACATGCTAGGCGAGCGCTCTACCGCTGAGCCATAATCCCAGCCCCCCGTGATTAAATTTTAATCTCTTCTTTTATCTTCCTGGATACCACAGCATATCTCTATATATTCACTAAGAACCAAAGTTTAGTCTTAAAATGATTGACCACATTAATCATTACACAACAGATTACGGTGCTGATGCAAAGTTAAAAGCCATGGGTGAAATGATATGAAGCTATACAACATCATCTTCACTGTTATCTGAATTTCATATTTTTTTAAAAAGTGAAATGAGATATTTCCATTAAGTCAGGGAAGTCCTAAAATGATGGAACTGACAAATGTTGGAAATCAGCACATCCAGTCTTGTGGTTTGATAGATAAAGAAATGGAAACACATCGGTGCAGGCATATTTTGGGGTCACCCAGCTGGACAGTGACCCTTCACCCTGGGTTCTTGACGCTATAGCTGGCTCCTTCCCAGGCTGCATTTTCCAGGTCTGGTCATCTGAGATCTGAAGCTTTTAGTACCATGTCCTCAGTTTGTAGCCTTTGTCCCTCCTAAGAAGTGTGTGCAAGAATAAAATTCCAACTGGTTCTTTGATTATCCTTTCTAACTCCTACTTCGCTCAATTTGTGGTAAGAACTGACAAATTGATAAGCCACATAAATCAATTCCCTTTCAAGAACCTAGAACAAGCTCAGTCATTTTGTAATACAGTAGCTGCGTGTTGTCTCAGATTCCAAATGAAAACTTTGCCTTTAGCTGGCTGATCTCAAAGATAAACACCTATGGAAGAAATATGATTATAAGGAACCACAACATTATTCATGTGAAATGTTCTTTTTCTTGTTTGTTTTTCATACCAGATATCTGTATGCCCTTGGACAGAAGGTTTGGAAAAGATGGAAAAAACGTTACTTTGTCCTTGTTCAGGTTAGTCTTTTTTTTTTTTTTTTTCCTGTTACATAATCAATCTAAGATGTGGTTCTAAAACTTATTTATGTGAGTTAATATCTATCACTATTTACTGTATTCAGAATTGAAACTGAGAAACTTAAGAAAGACTTGATTCCTTTAAAAATAAAAGTAGTAAATTCATTATATGCTAACATAAATTACATTCTTATGTCAAATAACTATTTCCCAGGCCAAGCAATTTAGTGAAATGAGTGGCATTGTTTGGTGCTTTTGCACATCTCTGTGTTGTCTGGCATCAAAGAATGCAGCCATATTCTCATATCAGCTTCTGTAGTCAGTTGTTGCAGTGTTGGATTAAGTGTGGTCTCTGGAAAGCCCTACTGTACACTTGTAAGCAAATATGAAAAAGGCAAAAAACTTCTGAATATTGTTATGTAAATCATTTTGATCTCACAGACCCCCTGAAAGGATCTTTAGGATCTACAGGATTCCCAGAGCATCCCTTGTAAACAGCTGATATTTTACAGATAAATAATAATTCATGAAATCACTCTTTTTATGCAACTATGCTATATATGTTACTTATACACATGAACATGTTTTGAAATCAAGTTGACTGGTGTTTGTTGATGACTAGATTCTGAATGTTGACAGATTATTGGTATATGTGGTTTGGTTAGCTTTTTAAAATCATGGATAACCTTTGCTCATAGAATATACTTATTAAATTAAATTTAGGTTAAAGCATAATTTTCCAAGTAAAAGTCATTCCATTCCATGATAAATTCATGTGATGTCATTCTCAAAGGAAATATCTGAAAAGAGAATCATTCTTGGAATTTAGAACAGCCTAAAATCTCATCAATTCCCACAACATATGAAGCAAGCTTGACATGGTAAAATGCCAAGGAAAGAAAATTAGCATTTTCTGTCTTCCATAATACCACCATGAATCAGTTGTTGAATAAAATCACCTTTAATAATGTCCCATGATATCATGATTTCTTCTTGAAAATATAAAAATTCAGTAAAAAGTAGATTTATCTATATGGCAGCCTTGTGGCCCATTTTATTCCTGATCGAAAAGTAGTTAGAACTAATCTAATAAAAGACACAGGCACAGAGTTAATCTGTGGTTATAGAGCTCAAGGGTTCCCTGTTCAGAGTTCTGGGTGATTTTCTCATTTCCAAGTTTAGTTACTTTACATTAGTGCAAGAATTTAAATACATTTACAAAGCAATTTGAGTGTAGATCTTTCTGGACATTTTAATTTTATTCCTATTTCACAGATGTCTCACCTACATCAAATTCAACAAGTTTGTCATAGTTATATGTCTTCGTTGAGTTTTTGTAAAGCATGAATCTTCTTCAGTTATATTCCATGCATTTATGTAGAATTTCATTTAATTCCGGAATTTCAGTAGTGTTACTGCCATAAACAGTATGGGAGCAAATCAAATTACCTCTTAATATGCATGGAGTTTAACTGGTAGAAATATATAGGAAAGAAGTGAGACTGTGACCCATGTCAATGGCTCATTTGCTTTAATCAATGAGTGGAGGACACTTGTTAGTCTAGAGATCTGGTTAAATAATTGTAGGCTCAAAGAGTTTCTAGTGTACTGATTGTTCTAATGTAAAAATTGGACTTTTGTAAACCAGTTTTAAGATATCAAATGATCACCTCCTACTTTTGACCAGAGAAAGTTTGTTGGGGGACAGGGGTCATATTTTCCCTTTTCTCTTATTGTCTAGCATGTGATCACAAGAATCAAAAGTTATAGACATTAATGCTTTGATTATCGCCCATTAGACAGTTTAGAAGTGAAAGAAGAAATTGTACTACTTTGAGATTGTTAGTTGGTATATATTTTACATTTTAAAAAGCAATATCTTGTGTAAATCAAAGTAGATAGTTAATGCATATGCTCCAGAATTAAAATATAAGGGAAAATACCCCCCAAACCATAATACATTTGGATTTATCCTACCTTAAATGACATCTTAAAATCGAAGTCCTATTTAAATACCATGTATGTACATTCACATATGTACATATATACACACACACTCATAGAATCCCATTCCTGAATGTATTGAAATATACATGCCAGTGGCCTGACAACTCTTTGAAGTTTTAAACAATTGAATCTTTCTTTCAATTCCAAATGTAATGGGAAGACAAATTGAATGCACTCGCTTCAAAATCAAGATGGATATGTATGGAGATTCAGTGAGAATGACCCATTGAGAGGAACTGGGTAGTTTCTATGAGTGTTTTTTAAAGACAGCTCTCATTCTATGTGCACACAGCTTGTCGGTCGGTACCTGCAGGCAGCATTATTGAAAGGTGAAGGAGTCGTTTTTCATAGGGAGGACAGTATCCCCCTGCTGTGTCTGCTGCTGCCATGGGCAGAATGGTGCTCTGGTGATAATGTGAATCTCATCACCACTCGTGAGTGTGTGTTACATGAGCGATGTAGCTGGAGACCTAGCCATCAGCCCAAGAATTTGTGCTCATAAAAATTGATTGAGAGTCAGGTTTGGCCAGCTGCAAAGTCATTGTTCAAAGTGAACACTCGAGGAGCCACTGAGCTGAAAAGACTTATCAAAGGCTTTCAAATAAACAGTAAAATCGGAAGCAAAAATGTCGATTTAAATCAGAGTCAAGAAAATGGGAAAATAGATTACTCATTAATGTTGGGTGTTTGTTTAGCTTCTTAGTAAGATGAGTTGGGGTTCCTGTTTAGAGTCTGACCCTGATAAAATAAATAAGTGGATTCTAAAGTTTTCTAAGAGGCTGCATTTTTTTTTTAAACCAAGGTAACTTTGGTTCAAGCCAAATTGAAAGAAAGTAATTTTGAAATATATACTTGAAATCTTATTAAAATTAAACTTATATATATTTCTTATTCATTTTTCCTATTCTTATCCAATGGTTATGTATTAGATTTAGAAAATATCATTGGTGTGAAATACTGTGGTACTATACTATATAGTAGTTCATTATAATAAAACATTTAACAGCTTTAAAACTCTGTTATTTAACCAAGTGGAATTATTTCTTCTATATTCTGCTAACACTTATTCAATAACCATATGTCCCATATTGTGTATTCTATAATTTCTGAAACACATATGAACATAATTGCTATATTAAATCTGATATTTGGTAAGCGATTACTTTGTGGCAAGTACTTATTTAAAGCACTTTTAATGCATCACCTTATATACCTCTCAGAATAAATCCAAGGGTTGGGTTGGCATTATAATTACCCCCATCGTACAGTAAAGAAAACCAGCATGCACAGGGATTAAACTAACCCAGATTAGTTTCGTATGGGATAGAGTCAAGCAAATTCAGTTCTGTGAGACTGTAAAGAGTCTTCTATCCTCTGTCATACAGCCACAATTAAATTAATGTAGACAACTACAACTGATCTGACAACAAACAGATATATATAATAATCGCTGTGGGTCATTAGTATTTGAGGTACAAAACAGCATTCCTACATTAAAGAATCAGGAGTGCTGGTGGAAATAGCCCTGTGTTTGTGAAGGCCACTTTCTGTGTGACATCACTGGAAACTGAAGGAGACATCGATGGATGTTGTCTTGGCCCTGTATCAAGTGTTCACTGCTTGTTGTTGATGTGTCAGAATAAGGACTTGAAGTTGCTGCAAACAACAGCAGGCTCTCAAGACATAATGTTAATTACATATCAGCTGAGTTGGCACAGGATGTAAACAGTCAACCATGCCACCGAGTGATCAGTACATGCTGCACACATATGAGAAGCGCTGTTAAGAAGATGTACTGTAAAGAAGTGGCTGCCCCAGACTATTGATTTCTAAAAGAGTCAACACACCTGGGCATTAGCTGCAGGAGACACCTCTCATGTATTTGAAAATACTGCTACGAAGTACAGATGGTGAAGTTCAGTTATATGGTCTAGTGTAGTCTAGGACATCAGCTGATGTTTGTTTCTGGCAGTAAGATAATGTGAAGTAAACAAATGAACTGCGGTCAGATGGAGAAAGTCATAGGATGGTGGCTGTCTAACTGTGTGCTTTGAATTGGACATGCGTAGTGTAGGATGAAACTGAACCATACAGTTTTTATGGTAGAAAATGGAAAGGCCCATCAACACCCTAGCACTGCCACCTTATCCCTTTCTCATTCTCAAAAGTAACCAATTAGCCATTGTTAATAGTGTGGGCTTCAACACTTGTATCATTGTGTGTGTGTGTGTGTGTGTGTGTGTGTGTGTGTGTGTGTAGATGCACACACACAGATATTCATAACAGAATCATTCCATGTACTTATGTTCTGTGAATTGCTTTGTTCCCCTTTAAAAACATATCAAAGTGAAGTTGCCATATCAACATATAAAAACCAACTTTATTATTTTAAGTGAACATTAAGTTAATGATTATATTTTATAATTTAGATCTATATAGTTTATGTAATAATTGCCCATGTTTAGACATTTATTTCTCTTTTTGTCCACAGTGCTATCATCATCATATGTACAATTCCTATATATTAATCTTTGTATGTATGTGAAAGTAGTCCTATAGAAAAGAAATTACTAAGTCAGAGGGCACAGATACTTGTAATTTAAGGAAGATTATAAGTATTTTGATGACTCATGAATATTTGAATATTGACCAAAACTTTGGCTTTTTTTTTTTTATTGCAGTTAAGTCATTTTTATAGTTAATATTAGTTACATTGCATGTTCTTTTATCTTTCAAAATGCACATCTTAAATAGAAAAGAAAATTTAAGAATTATCTTGGTTGTGGGGTGAATTTGGAAGAAAATGTCAGAAGAGAATAACTTTTGAATTTAGTTTCATCTTTAAGATAACTTTTGCTTTATAATTGGGTTTTCCCTAGCCAAAAAAAAAAAAAAAAAAATCATGATGATGATGGCCATACTGATCTATGTGACTGACTCTGGGACATCAGCAAAGAATACACTTACTCTTAAAATTACTCTAAAACATTAAATGGGCATTTTCCTATCTCAAAAGCTAAAACTGTGGGAGGGGGTCAGGCAAAGTAGAATGAAAAAAGGGCTAGAAATGGTGAAGGACAATCTCATATGGATCACACAGTGATAGCAATGACAGTTCTCTTTTACATAATTCCTGTGTTCTCTTAAAAATTGTTCATTGATATTTTCATGATTAGCTCCCAGGGCAGTGTCTGATCCCACTTGTTTGTATTTCTCACATCTACATGAAAATGCAGAGCACCTGTGATTGAGAATTGTACGTATTATGAGGTCTGAATTCAATATTTCTGGGCTTACTGATTTTTGAAAATTGTTTAACAAGACTCCATTTTAAAATGCTGTGTGAGTATGTATGTATATCATTATAAATATGCATGCATTCATATGCATAGACATTTGTATACAGTTTCCACACAGAGTATGCCTGTCTCCTGGTATGAAATATATAGCTGATTTACACTTGACCATACTTAAACCAACACCTCTGTGTCATCTTTCATCCCTCTCTTTTCCTTACCCTCATATCAATCCAAAAATGTAATTTATTCTATAGCCAAAATAGTATTCCTATTCATCTCCATCTTCTCTGCCACTGTATTAGCTGAAGCTGCCATCATCTTCACAGGGACCCCACAGTGGCTTCCTAGCTGTTCTCTCTGCTTCCTCTTCCACCACTCTCCTTACAATCTCTCTTTGATGTTGCCAGAACAATCTCATTGAATCATTACTCACATTATGGCAATTGGCTGCCTAAATCTTCCCAGTGACTTCCCATTGCACTTACAATAATCCATAACCATAACCTTAAGACTCTACATTCTGGCCCCAAGTTTCCATGTCAATGAGCAGCATTTTGACTTCTAAAGTTCTTTCCCCAGATTAATTGCAGTGCCACAGGTAGGAGTTTAACATCTTCTAGTTACCAGCCCACCCTCCAGAGATACTGCAAATACATACATAACGTGGGTTTTGTGTGATTTCTGTGCAAAGGAGCCTTTGAGTTAAGTCCCCTACTTTCCATCCAGATTGTTTGACTCTCCCTAAACCTCTTTTTTGGAAATTTATTCTGCCTTTTCCCCATGACTGGCTCATTCTGCCTATCCATTCAGATATCAGTTCAAATGTTAACTTTTCAAATGTGCCTTTTCCATTCACCCATTTTATCTAGTGATAGATTATAATTATATCTAATAATGTGATTCATTATGCCATGTTCATACATGCACATAACTATTTCCCACATTTTATTGGCTTACTATAGTTGTACATATTATTGGGATTTATTGTTACATATTCATACATGCATAAAATATAACAATATAATTTGGCCAGTAACACACCCCAGCATTTCCCCTGTCCTCCCTTCCTCTTACCCTTTTGTCCCTTTGCTCTGCTGATCTTTCTTTGATTTTTAGGAGATCCATCTCACCTTTGTTTCCCTTTTTCCTCTCTAGCTTCCACATATGATAAAAAACATAGGACCCTTAACCTTCTGAGTTTGAGTTATTTAACTTAACGTGATGGTCCTAGTTCCACCCATTTTCCTGCAAATGCCATAATTTCATTTTTTCTGTATGGCTGAATAAAACTCATTATATACATATACCACATTTTATATACATATGCCATTTTATATACATATACCATTCATCCATTGATGAACAACTAAGCTGTTTCCATATTTGGGCTGCTGGGAATTGTGCTCCTATAAACATGGGTATGCATGTAACCCTGTAGTAAGATGCCTTTACTTCTTCAGAGTAAATACTGAGAAGTATTATAGTTGGGTCATATGGTGGCTCTATGCCTAGTCTTCTTTTTTAAAATATTTATTTATTTGTTTTAGTTGTACACAATGCCTTTAATTTTATGTGGTGCTGAGGATCTAACCCAGCCGCGCACGTGCTAGGCGAGCACTCTACCTCTGAGCCACAACCCCAGCCCTCCATGCCTAGTCTTTTAAGGAACCTCTATACTGATTTTCATAGCAGTTGTACTAATTTAAAGTCCCACCAACAGTGCAAAAGTGTTCCTTCTTCTCCACATCTTCTCCAGCATTTATTATTATTTATATTCTTGATGACTGCCATTTTGACTGGTGTGAGATGAAATCTCAGTGCAACTTTGATTTGCATATCCCTAATTGCTAATGATGTTGAGGATTCTTTTTCATGTATTCGTTGCATTCCTTTGAAAAGTGTCTGTTGAATTCATCTGCCCATTTGTTAATTGGGTTATTTGATTTTTGTTGGTGTTTTTTTTCTCTTTTATATTCTAGATATTAATCTTCTGTCAGAAGTAAAGATTTTCTCCCATTCTGTGGATTGTCTCTTCATATTCCTAATTTTTTCCTGTGCTGTGCAAAAGTTTTTTAATTTGATGCTGTCTCTTTTATTAATCCCTGGCATTATTTCCTGAGCGTTAGGGGTCCTATTGAGAAAGTATTTGCGTAACATGCACATAATTTGATCAGTCTTATTCCTCATTCCCAAGTACGTTCCTTTTCCCTCCCTTCCTCCCTCCCCTAGATCTGCTTTCTCTATTCCACTGATGTCCCTCTTATTATTATTATTGTTGTTGTTATTTCAATTAGTGCATTATAGTTATGTATATAAGCTGGATTTATGGTACATTCATACATGGATGTAGTCTATTTTAGATGAAATACCTTCCAATTCCTTCCCTGTCACATTGACCTGTTTTATATTTTTCTGAACATTTATCTCCTATTAGAATTGTCTTTTTAGTTATACTTTTTAAAAATATCTCTATCCTTTCTACAGTATATCCTCCATGAATATAAAGA
The DNA here is from genome assembly GCA_025594165.1 of Tamias sibiricus. Classification (NCBI taxonomy): domain Eukaryota; kingdom Metazoa; phylum Chordata; class Mammalia; order Rodentia; family Sciuridae; genus Tamias; species Tamias sibiricus. The sequence continues at coordinate 120,817,943 of CM046664.1, read as the reverse complement.
TCTTATCATCTTTTAGTCTGTAAGAGCACTGTCTGGCACATGAGTAGAAACTGACTAAATATGAATTAAATAAAATAAATGTAAATCACCTGAGCATTGTTTTTTAAAAAAAAAAAAAAAACTTTATTTAGTTTGTATAAGGATTGCTAAATCTTTTCTATGCCATTTGGTCAAGACAGTTAATGATAAATATACATTCCCCTCAAATCTATCCAGATCTTGAAGATATGTTCATTTTCCTTGATTAAATTAAGCTCCGGGAATTTTTTTTTTTTTTTAAATAACTCTTAACAGCACCTTTGGCCTCTGCCAAGAACATTTCCAGTGCAGGATTTCTAAAACCTTAATCTGCACTGAAATTAGATGGTGGCAGTTGCTAAGCTGCCAGCTGTTACCATGATCCCTACAGAAGTACTATAACATACAAACATGAATGCTGTGGTCTCAAAAATCTCATAGTTAGCCCTCGCACGTGTGGACGTGGACAGGTGTTGAGCATGTTGGCAACTGAGAACAAAATGGGAGGTTTCCTATACCAGATGCTGATTCCTCGTGGGACCCCCACAACTTAAGTTGCCCTAACAAAAGCAGTGATGCTGAAGCCCAACTTAATGCTCTACTGAGATTAAAGTCTGTTCATATCCCCCGAATCTCACAAAACCCATTCCCTATGCAGTTATTAAGAATGGATTGGGTTAAGGATATTGAATGTTTATCATTGCTGCACTTGTGTTGAAGGGATTTTTCAATTTCAATATAGTAAATTATACAAGCTTTGTTCAGTAATACACAAGGAAGCTTGTAAGTGAAAACAAATACGAGATGGGAATGGGTCAGACCACCTGTTTCTGTGTAATTCCCTGGCATGTGGTGATGGTGCAGAATGGAAGCTACAAGACTGCCTCTGACTGGGAGCACAGGGAGCAGGGGCCTGCAGCTCATCTTTCAGCACCATATTTTAACTGTTAGTGCCCACAGACTCTGACAGTTCTTTCAGAGTCCTGATTGTCTAGGTCACCCTGGGTGTGGCTGTTAGTTACTACAAGATGCTATCATTCAAAAGGATTCTCCTGAATTTGCATTATGGGTCCACCTGTATTTGATTAGCCTTGGGAATGTGATTTAGCATCACTTTGTAAAAGGAATGTGTAACAAGTAAGAGCTCTTGGGGTACTAGCAGAATCCAAAGAAATATGAAATGTGGCATCATTTTATGGAAATAAAGTCAGAAATTAGTGAGTCAAAAGGGTGGCATTAATGATTAGCTGCTCAGGAGCCAATGTATTCCAAAAGCCAAATTGCACTTTTTCAGTTGTTTCATGGGTCGCATTTCCTAATTGTCACTGACAGCTTTGTTGGTCGTTGGTATTTTGTTACTCTTCCATCTGTACTCCTCCTCATATCTCTCAACCCAATTACCTTTGACAGATTCTGGGCCTGTTCTGTAATTTTTGAGATATTAGAATAAACAAGATATTAAAAGGAATACTAACAAGTGTTTTAATCATTTAAATTGCCGTGGGGGGATTCCTCTAAACCTGGAATTCTGTTTATTATGTTCTAGCTCCTTTAAATACTTTGTAACTTGATATTTGAAAATTTATATATTCATCATGTTAAAATATAATGCTATTACTCAAAGTTAGCAGGAATTATAATGTTTAACATAAAGCATAAAACTGCAGCTGAGTTTCTAGTTAAAGCTATATAAAGAAAGAAAGCAACAGGAAGCATTTTACATTACATTATTTTTATTTTACATTATTATTTTATATTATTTTTATTATTTATTATTTATTATTATTTATTATTTTACATTATATGCATTATTTTTAAGTCTAGATCTTAAGTGAGAAATAAATTTTTGCATTTTAGGTGATTATACATATCAAGTCTGGATGCTTTAACACATTACACTGTAAAGATATCAGTAATTGATATGAAGAATTTTAGAGCATCATCAGCTTTTTTGTTTTTAAGGGAATAATGATTTTTATAATTTTATTGCAATATCTGTTAGAAATAGACAAATCTAGTGTCTAAAACTACACATAGATGAATTGCCACCTTTTCCTCTGCTTTGGTTTCTCATTCTTTTACATATTCATCCAGCAAACATTTTCAACACCATGATCACTATATCTTTAGTTTGCCAATAAGGACATAGAAAGAAGCAGCCCATAAGAGTGGTGGAAAGGGAGAGAGAGGGGAGAGAACCAAATAAGGCAAAGAGACAGAAGACAGAGACACGGAGAGTCCACAGTCCTCAGCTCTTTTGCAGCCTGTCAGCATCTGTCCCTTTACTCTGGTTTATTTTCTGCAAAACAATTCGCCACTCGAAATTATTTCAGTATCTCTTTGTTTGTGATTCATTTCCCTTCTCCATTCTCATTTTGTGAAATTAACTTTCATTTTCTGTCTCAGCATTGATGAGATCTCAAAGCCTAAAAACAGTTCACTATACATGCACAGTGAGTACTTATTGAATCAATAAATGCACAAATGACTAAATGAGTAAAAAAAAAAAAAAGAGGATAAGTACCCATAAGAACACAGAGAAATATAGAAAGGTTGCACATGAAACTAAGCTCAGTAGTTTAATATTCTGATTAGTAAACAACGGAGGACTAATTCTCAGATCTCTAAGAAACATAAAGGAAAATGTTCAAATATGTCCAATTAAAAAAAAATTAGTCTTTAAGGTGTTTTGCTAATCTGTCTCTTTAAATAATTTTGTACAATTACAAGTATTCCTAAACTTTTCATCATAAGTTTAATAATTGTGATGGATGCATTTTCTAAAAAAAACCATTAAACCCTCATAAACATGCTCAATAGAATCTAAATGCTCATGTGTGTGTGTGTGTGTGTGTGTGTGTGTGTGTACTATATTGTATGACCAAAGAATTTATTTTTCATCTAAGAAACTTCTCGTGTATAAAAGCACTGGAAGGATATTTTCATGTGGGTGAATATTCAGAAAATATACAACTGGCATTCCTAAAAATATTTAAAATTTATTGAAAAGTTTTATTTAAAAATGTATTGAATATATACTTCAGAGAAGAGAAACAATAAAGGGAAAATGCATTGACATATTTATTATTCAAATCATTTTTCTCTCCAACAGCCTTAGTAGTTTTTGATTGTAGATTTGGTGCCATCTTAAATAATAACATTGCAAAAATTAAGAGGTAATTGGCTTTTTATTTGGAATTAGAGTTATTTGAAATTTCAGAATGAGAATTACAAAATAATGTGTTATATTAGAAGGAATACCCACTGGAGTGAGGACACTGGTGTTCTAGACTCAAGAGGATGATGTCCATCTGCAGGACCTTGGGAAGTCGGATCCCTCCTCTATGAATGCTTAAAGTAACAATCTAAATGCTAAAAATCACACTCACAATCAATGAAGATTGATTCTTGGTTTAACTATTCCTTAATATTTAGTGAGACTTAAGTACTCTGTCATAGTTTCTAGTTTCCTCTAGATGTCGTAATTTCTGATTTCCAAATGTATTTCCTTTAAATCCTCACCTCATAACTGAAATCTGTAATTCTATCAAATTTAACAATAATCCTTTATTCAACTCATAAATTTTTAAAAGATGTATTTTTGTAACTTTATTTTATTTAGTTTTTTTTTTTTTTTTTTTTTAATGTGCTGAGGATTGAACCCAGGGCCTCACACATGCTAGGCAAGTGCACTAACATTGAGCCACAACCCCAGCCCTCAACTGGTAAAATTTTGATGATTAAATAAAGGCCATGTAGAATGTTGAGACAGTACTATCAGCAAGTCAATCTGAAATGTCATAACCCAGTCCCAAATATGCTATTTTATAATATGTATCTTATATATGTAAATTAGAGTCAGATAGAAATTACACATTTTATTATGTTCCACTAAATTTCCAAAACTACTCACCATTTTTTCTGGCCAATTTTCAGTTCTTTTGAATTTTGTTTTACCTTTTCCTCTAAGTAGTAAAATGTCAAATACAGAAAGAGCTATCCACTTACATGAATCAGATGTTTTCAAAAAGGTAAAAATGCCTTTGTAATAGGAATATTCACTATCTAATTAGAAGTTTTCTGTGTTGTTATTGGTTCTTTGTTTAATTTTGCTTTTCCTAAATTTCCATAGTATTTTGATTCCTTTTTCTGACAGCGGTCATATCATAGCTGTCTGTGCATCTTGAAATGGTTAGTTCCTCCATGGCTGTCACAACCACACCCCACACAGTGGAACCCAAGACCAACTGCTTCAATAAGGGAACAAATTTGGCCTCCTGTATATTGTTTCCTGTGTATTTGTGCTGTTTGACATTGGAAGTGAAATGTCACTTATGGCAAGTGCAAGAGTATGCATTTAAGAACAAGTTGAGTTATTAAAATGTATCTTATTTATCATCAATATTTATTTATACTCTCCCTGTTTTTACTCATTTTCTTGCTGATGATTGCTTCTTAGTACTTATCTCATTCAAGAATAAAACCACTAATTCTTTGACAGTCCAAAAACTCAATTGGAGAAGCCAGTTTATATGCGTATTATGGAAAGACTGAGTCAAAAACAAGGAAATAACAGCGAGGTAATGCAGTTAGAAAAGCGGTGTAATTATTGTAAGCAAGATTATTTTCTTAATTTTGTTTTCAGCAAGGTCATTAGTGGCATATAGAAATTGTACTGTTTTTTTGTATGTTGATTTTGTATCCTATAGGTTAATAAATTCCTTTATTAGTTTTAACTGTCTTTTGGTAGGCTGTCTTGTTTTCTGCATATAAAATGTCATCGATAAGCAGAGATAATTTAACTCCTTCATTTCCCATTTGGATACCTGTATTATGGTTTAGATATGAGTTATCCCCCAAAAGTTCATGTGTAAGGCAATGAAAGAATATTCAGAAATGAAATGATTAGATTATGAGAGCTGTAACCTAATGGGTGGATTAATCCTCTCATAGGTGGTAGCTGTAGGCAGGGAGAGTATGGCTGGAGGAGGTAGGTCACAGGGGACATGGCTTTGGGGCTATATTTTGTCCATGATGAACTAAACTCTCTGCTTCCTGACTGCCGTGTCCTAAGCTGCTTTTCTCTTCCACATCCTTCCATCATGATCTTCTGCCTCATCTCCAGCCCAAAGCAATATAATCAGCCATCTATTGACTGAGACCTCTGAAACCATGAGCCAAACATAAACTTTTCCTTCTCTGTGTTGTTCTTATCAAATCTTTTGGTCACAGCAACAGAAAAGCAGACTAAAACACATTTTCTTTCTGTTATTGAATTGCTCAGGCCAAGATTTTTAGTACTATATTGAATGAAAGTGTTAAGCAAACATTATTCTATTCCAGATCCTTATAACAAACATAGAACATTAATTTAAAATTTTTTGAGTCTAGGTACTAGGCAGTGGAACAGGTCACAAAAAATACAAGATACTGCATCACTGTGATCCCAACAGAATTAAAACTACATGACAAATATATAAGTACAAATTTACACTTAAAAGCATACATTTAAATATCTCACATATAATAAACAATGAACATGAGAAATATTTAGAACTGAATAAAATGCTACACATTACTTGTGAGATAAGGTTAACATGAACTTAAAATGAACTTACATGGATATATTTAAAATAAGAAATACTACAAACTTGTAACTATGTGAATTCTTAAAAACCTACCAAATAAGAGGTAACTCTCCAAAATGAAGCAGTAATAAAGATAGCAGAATTTAAGGAAATTTTTTAAAAAATAGGATTAATAAAGAGCAAAGGAGTTATTTGAAAGCACTAAAAAAAGTGAATAAACCTCTAGCAAAATTGATTATGAAAAATGGTAGATAAGACTATATAATACATTTTAAAATGAGCAAAGTGATCAGGAAAGTCGTAGAAAAGAAAACTTCAAATTACTAATCATAAAAGGAAATTCTCAGCCTTATTAGTAATAGGAATTGTAAACTCAAATAACAGCAAAATACCTTTCCTACGCATCAAATAGGGGCAAGAAATAAAAGAATTCCAAACACCATGTTGGTAAAGGTGGTACACCCAAAGATCTCAGATACTACAGATGTATGTCTAAATTTGAAAGCAATATCCAGTAAAGATGAAGATATGCTGCAGCTAGTGGGGGAAACTCATTATTGCAGTCCTATGGCAGCTTCATGCATGCCAGAAATAAGAATAGCACAAGTAAGCCATCAACAAGATATGAGGTATAGCATGGCAATTTTAGTACTGGAATATTGGAGATATAAGGATGTATTTCACGGAGGTTGAATGTCACAAACATGTTGAGCTTTGCAGGAATAAGTTGCAGGAAAAAATATGTACAATCTATTCGTATAAAGCTTTAAAACATGTAAAAGGCATTTTGTATAATAATTCATTTCTATGTAATAAAAGTTTTAAAACATTTATAGAAATAATACATAAAGTCAGTATGATTGTTACCTCTGTGGAAAGTGGGAAGGAAGTATATTTGGGTGGGCACATGTGGGTATCAAATTGCTATGTGTCCTTTAACAAAAGCATATCTATAATCTTATATATGTATATAAAGCTATCATTCAACAAAACTGGGTGATGAGTATTTTTCTTTGTATTTGAAACACTTCATAGAATTTTTAAAATAATACTTTGCTAAATAGCTTTATGGAAGAATAGTGGGACTCAGGATTAACTTCATGTCCTTCAATAAGAGAATGGGCTTCATTTTAGAATCAATAATAGAAGTTTACTATTATTCTTACCTACTCACCACCTTAGAGATAAACAGCAGATGTGTTAGTCAGCTTTTTGTCACTGTGACAAAATACCTGAGAAAAACAACTTGAATGAAGGCAGGATTCATTTTGGCTCACAGTTTCAAAGGATTCAGTCCATGGTCACTTGACTGTTGCTTCTGGGCCTCTGATGAAGCAAAACATTATGGCGAGGATCACTTGGTGAAACAAAGCTGCTCACCTCATGACAGCCAGAGAGAGAGGAAGGGGTCCCTCCCCCGAGGACCTGCTTTTTCCATGTAGGCCCCCTCTCCTACAGTTCCCACCTCCTCCTAACAGCCCAGTAGGCTATGAATCCATAAATGGATTGATCCACTGATGAGGTCAGAACCCTCGTGATCCAGTCGTCTCCCAAAGGCCCTACCTCTGAACATGGCCACATCAGGGGCCAAGCCTTCCACACATGAGCTTTGGGGGCACATTCAGATCTAAACTACAAAAAGACTACATTCATTGGCTGTGTGTAAGAAGAGCAAAGAGAAAGAAAAGGAAAAAGTGTAGCAACATCCACAAGTACACAAGGCATTTCGCCTCTGCTTTTCCAATAGAATTTAATGTTTTTATTTGCACAATGATGATAACTTCATTCTTTTTTCCACACACAAATAAAGTCATTCAGAATTTTTGAAAAAAAATTTCAAAGAACACTGGTTTTTTTAAAAACATAAATTGTAAAAATTTTAAATGGGATTAACATTTTTTTAAAAATGACACCACCCAATAATTATCAGTGTAAATATTTTAATATGCATAATTCTATATATGTATGTTTACCCACAAAAGCACACTCTGCATTTTTGTTTTTAACTTGATCTTTATGTGTTATAATGTACCTTAGCAATAGTTCTGTGTTAGGAAACATGTCTGTCACATTTCTTTTATTTTTATTTACTTTTTTGTGGTGCTGGGGATTGAATCCAGGGCTTTGTGCATGCAAGGCAAGCACTCTACCAACTGAGCTATACCCCCAGCCCTGTCACATGTCTTTTAATGGCTCATTTATATTATACTGTACAGTATGACCATGTTGTATTTTAACCAGGCTGTCAGTTGGTTTTCCAGGTTTTTTCTTACGTGTTACACTGCAGTGAATACATAGCACATACATCTTTGACTACTTTGGATACCTTTATTCATTTGTTTCCTTTGGATACATTTAAAGAAGATTTTCTGAATTACAGTAATGCATAGTAAGTGTGAGGCTTTGCTTACTGTAACAGAGTTCTCCAGAGAGGGCAGCAGGCTGGAAACTGAGGCAGAAGTTGCTGCTGCAGTCTTGAGGCACAATTTCTGTTCTCAGGAAGCCTGTTTTTGCTTTTAAGGCTTTCAGTGATTGTGTGAGACTTACCCACATATCAAGAATATCCTTTATTTAAATCTCCTTTATTTAAAGTCAGCTGTACAAAACACTTTCACAGCAACACCTAGGTTACTGTTTGATTAAATCACTGGGTTCTATCACCCAGCCACAATCATATATGAAGCATTTCCTATTTTCAGATGTCCTTCCTGAAAGTCTACACCAATTTCTATTCCCACAATATTTATGACAGTGTGCATTTCTCTGTGTGATCACCCACATGTATCAGCAACCATTTTCATTTTTGGCCAACCCCATCAATATCTCTAATGGTGTGCTATAGTTGGGTTAACTTCAAGTTTTAAATCCAACTTCTGTTGTGCAGTTTAACAGACGATGACATAGAAATTTTCACAAAAATCTGTGTCTTTTACTTTGTAAAAGAGTGAAGTCATCTCTTCCCTTCTTGGAACATAAAATATATCTCTTCCTTTTAAAATTATCACTATTGCTATGCACAGTAGCACATGCCTATAATCCTAACACCTCAAGCGGATGAGGCAAGAGAATCAAAAGTTCCAGGCCAGCCTTGGCAACTTAGTGAGAACTGTCTCATATGCATTCTGCTGTCATATATAACAAATTAGAATTTTTAAAAAGTTAAAAAAGGCTGAGGATGTAAGGTACAGTGGCGAAGTGCCCCTGAGTTCAATTGCCAGAACAAAAAATATTTTTAAAAAGTAACAATGTTGAAGGGGGCTTGGGATATCGCTCGGTTGATAAGAGTGTTTGCCGCATACACAAGTCCCTGGGTTCAATCACCAGCACAACAACAAAAACAAAAAACAAAAAAAAAAGTCTTGATCTCCATATACAACATATCACTATCTCAACCTCTCTTGCTAACCCAGGGTAAAGAGAGTGAATATGAAAAATAGAAGTGGAAATAAAAGAGAAAGCAGTCATCTTTGGCTAATGGTTCTATCCTGTGTTCTGTGTTTTCTTTGTGGCTTTATACTTCTTTTGGTCTCCGATAGCAGTTCTTTCTTGAATCTATATTTCTTATGCATCTTCTTAGCCTGTGGCTTTGCCTTTTCTGTTTTCCTTATGGTACCCTTCAATGAAGATCATTTCTTAATGTAGTCCATGTTTTGTTTTGTTTTTTTCCAAAATGAGGTTCTTTTGAGATCCTCTCAAATATGTCATCATGAATTGAAAGATGTTCTTATGTTTTCTTAATTTCATTTTATTTTAAAAAATGGAAAAGGGGAATATCACACACTAACCACCATTTTCCATGAAATCCTGTGTGCAGTGTCACTTCACTCTTGAGGTATTTCTTACTCCACAGAACATCTTGCTGTCCTTCTGGGAAGAGCACCTCCCTCCTCCTGTTTTGAGGGAACTTCCAAGAGCCTGCCTTTGTAGAAGTCAACATTCTTTGCCCACATATGTGAGCTCTTGACCCAAACCAAGCTGATGGTAGTTTCTCCCCTTGGCCACAGAATTTGGTCAGATACATCCTTATGACACAAACTGGAACAGAGAGGTAGAGTGAAGCCAGCTCCAGAAAAGAGGAATGGAGAGGCAGAGCAGGTCTTCACAGTGTTGAGACTGGCTGCCTAAAACACTCTCCCTTGCCCTTCCTGAGGGTTTGGTTACATAGGAACCACATTTCCAAACTTTTATTGAGACATTTTGTGTCTTTTTTTCCCCTTTGTTTTGTTTTTTTTCATTTCAGTTAATCTTGCAATAAATATGCTTGAAAATGTGATTCCATGATTATATAAATTTGGGACTACTCCTAATATGTCTCACTCTTAGAGCTTCAGAATTTATTTTAGCACATTAAAGGCCATAAGAAACCTGAAGTAAGGAGGTCTTTTTTATCTTTACGTAGCCTGGCGATTCCAGACTGAGGTTTAACATTAATATTTCTCTGTGATGCTTCTGTTAATACCTCATAGAAGCTTGGCCAGGGCTTGACCCCAGCCATGCTGGATTACAGCAAACAGAAGGCCTAACCACAAGCTGACACATGAAAGACATGCTAATCTCCAAGCTGGGTTTTTAAAAAGGTAAAATATGAGCCGGGCTCGGTGGCATACGCCTGTAATCCCAGCACTTGGGAGGCTGAGGCAGGAGGATTGCGAGTTCAAAGCCAGCCTCAGCAATGGCGAGGCACTCAGCAACTCAATGAGACCGTGTCTCTAATAAAATATAAAAAAGGGCTGGGGCCGGGCACGATGGCACATGCCTGTAATCCCAGCACTTGGGAGGCTGAGGCAGGAGGATCACGAGTTCAAAGCCAGCCTCAGCAATGGAGAGGCACTTAGCAACTCAATGAGACCCTGTCTCTAATAAAAAATACAAAAAAAGGGCTGGGGATGTGGCCCAGTGGTCGATTGCCCCTGAGTTCAATCCCTGGTACCAAAAAAAAAAAAAAAAAAAAAAAGGGCTGGGGATGTGGCCCAGTGTTTGAGTGCCCCTGAGTTCAATCTCCAGTACCGAAAAAAGTAAAATATGATAATTCTAAGCATGTTACATTTTTATGTGGAAAAGAGACTTTTGGTAAAGAAAAATCCAAGATTTAAATTCAGTCCATTTCCTGTGACCAATCTGCACTCTGTTTTCCTCGAGCAGGTTAGCCAGTATACCTTTGCCATGTGCAGTTACAGAGAAAAGAAGTCTGAACCACAAGAACTGATGCAGCTTGAAGGATACACTGTGGATTACACAGATCCTCACCCAGGTAAGTCTAGGTGGGACCACTTTCCCTGCCATGCATGAATGCACGGAATCATTGCAACTATCTTGTGTCTGTTCTGCATTTCAAACTCCACTTAATAAATAGGCCGTATATTTCACTTACATAACAGGACCATACTTTGAGGTGTAAATTATGTCTTTTTGAGGACTATTATCTTCAATGTAATTCATCATTTCTGTTGTATTAGTACAAGGATGAAATATGTGAAAGTTACTGTGATGGAAGAATTATATGAGAAATATCAGCAAGGTACACAGAAACTTCTAGAAAGTAAAACTTACAATAGAAATAGGTAACAAAATGGCAAATGAATGAATTGTATATTATTGTCTGCTAATTCCCTCCCCCAAAGCAGATTCTTGTACTTATATTCCTCCCTCCACATTAATGTAGTTGAAATTGAAATTCTGAAATCTAACATGCTCCAAAATATGAAACATTTTTGAGTTGCTAACATAGTATCATCAGTGGAAAATTCCATACCTGACCTCATGTGACAGGTCATAGTCAAAATGCAGGGGCATTGCCAATATATAAAATTACTTTCAGGCTGCATGTATCAGGTGTATAAGAAGCCTGAATGAAATTTGTGTTTAGACTTGTACCCCATCCCTTAGGGACATGTATTGCTAAGATAACCCATTATGTGTATGCAAATATTCCAAAATCCAAAAAAGTTCAAAATCCAAGGCATTAATTTCAACCTTTAACCTTTACTGGGCCTAATCGAACACCTGGTATTTAAAAATAGATGCATGAATGAATAGGCTATTACCAAAATTAATATAGCATGTTTAAGATATAGAAATATTAATATAGAGAGAAGTTAAAAAATTAATGCATAGAGATTAAGAAGTAGAAATCTGTGGCCATATTCACTAAGTTGTTCACTGGAAATGCAAAATGTCATCCTCTCCGTGAGTTTTGCAAAACATAAAATACCATGCAACATGAGGTAAAAATTTTGACTTTTATATTTTTTTTCTGCTAAACTCATAAATCTCATGCATATATACAGGTGAATATGCCAACATGAAGAACTGCCTTCTCTGGCATATCACATTACATTTACATTTCTGCAGATTATGTTTGCATGTCTTCCAGAATGCTACTCTGTCATGGACTGTTTGTTTGACAGAGTTATTTTTAACTTCCAAGATGATATGGAAACTAAAATCTTTTTTTTGATATTTCCCTTTAAGTCTTGGATTGTGGATTTGATCCTCAATTAAAAATCATTTAAAAGCATTGAGATGCTGGTATCAAATCCAGTCATATCCATGAGGCCAGTTAGTGAATTACATTAAAATCTGCCAGTGGGATAAATTTTTAATGATATTTTTCTTCCTCCACAGGCCTACAGGGTGGTCGGATGTTTTTCAATGCTGTTAAAGAAGGAGATACTGTAATATTTGCCAGCGATGATGAACAAGACAGAATATTATGGGTTCAAGCCATGTATAGGGCCACAGGTCAATCATATAAACCTGTTCCTGCAATCCAGACCCAGAAGCTGAATCCTAAAGGAGGAACTCTCCATGCAGATGCTCAGCTTTGTAAGTTTTGTTAAAAAATAATTTGATTATCAATTAATAACCTTAATGAGATATAAAATTGAGGCAAATTTGTTCAGTATTATAGTTTACACCATTAACTGATTCCTAATTAAATAAAAATAGTTCATATTAGTAGTGATGGAATCAATTATCTAATTTTTCACATAAAAACTTTATGTCATTCTGGAGTAAATGATACATGTGTTTTTCAATCATGAATTTTCCAAGAATTGGGATGTTTTTGGGAATCTCAAGAGCATATAAGAAAAGTATCCCAGGCAATTTTTTTAGTTAATTTTAACTTAGGTGTCCTATGATAAAGGGAAATGTGTTACAAAATGAAATTTGCATTGATCAGATTTCAGAACACTGAATGATGAATAATCACTTTCTAGAATTGTTCTTAGAAACTCACAAAAATAATAGTTTTTTTCTATTGTGAAATGATAAAAAAAATTATAAACCTTAAGTTTTCTTTTCCAAATGCCTCATTATTATGTCATTTTTATATCCTAATTTCAATCACTAGGACCTATATTTTTCATTTTAATTTACTAGTGATAAATAACAAGTTGTATAATGGTGGTTTAAGCAGTTTCAAACATGGCATTGATAATCACTTAACCAAGTGTTTTAATTTGTTATACTCCTTTACAAAACTTCTCTGGTTTCTTCTATAATAAATCAGTTTATGTTTAAGCTCAAGATGTGGCTTTTTATCATCAAGCTTCCTTTCCAGGATAGTGACATTCTGACCTGCATTACTTTACTTTCTTCTTTTACTTTTCATGCATCAAATAACAACTCTGTTTTCTTCTTATACATCCTTAAATATCACATCTCAACATCTTAAAGGCATTTTAGACCAAATAATTAAAAGTGGAATATGAATTCTTTCCCGTTATTTTCTTCAAGAAATCTCAGACTGTATTAATAATTTATCTTAAGTTGAGGCACATATTTTAAATTATAGTAAAGACTACTTAGGAACATTAAATAGTGAGATTTTTAAATTGGTTTAAAATGTTCTCATTCTGACTTTAAAATTGCAGCACTGTCATCTTTAAAAGTAAAATAAAAGGAATATGTTATGGTATATATTTTCATTTCTGCCTTCCTCTCAATCTCCCAACTCCCCCAATCCTACATATACAGTTTGGGAAGCAGTAAGAATTTCCATTAGAACTAAGATGTGCAGAGGTATTATATATCTCCACAAGTGAAGATACCATGAACTTCTGTGCTACTGTTGCCAAAGCACTTATGCTCATCAATGCAGAGTAACTCGGTCGCAGATTTAAATTCTGTCAGTGCAAGTCTCTACCCTCCCTCTTCTCCTTTCATTTCATGCAGAGCATATTGAGTTCCAGAGGAATTTTAAAACACTGTGATATCAATTAATGTGGAATCTAGTTAAGGCCAAGATTCCACTGTGTGCAGCTGTGTCTTGCTCATAACCATGGGCCTGCCATGACATCTGGTAATGAAGTTCACAGTCTGTGTCCTCCTTTCATAACTCCAGACCCCTCTGACTCCCTTATACCATGGTATCAGGCTCTTGCCACAGTGGTGCAGAGTAACTTGTTGAGTATTTTCTAGCAATACACTGGCATGCAAAACACCTGGGGGACTCACTCAGGCACTTCTTTCTCAGAAGAGCCCCAGGCATTGCTTATCTACTGCTGAAAGTAGCAGGTTGGATGTGTCTCTGAAGCTGTGCCTGCATGGGGCATTAAGGTACGAGATTCCTTGGGGACTCATCCAGAACTCTTTTTTGATCCCCCTCTAGATCTTTTCTCTTTTTTTAATTGTCGACACCCACCACAGCATAAACTCTAGTCAGATCTCTTCCGTAAACCATTTTTCTCCTCTGGCTGATCTCTACCTTCATTCCTCCTGGTTTTGATTCTTGAGCTGCAAAACTGAGTATTTAGAACTTCATTGTTTTTAATGTGTGGTCCAGTCTCTGTCCCTTCCCCCATGAGCTGTGGGTCTACAGCACTTAGTGTAAACCTCCTTTGTCTTCTTGCAAAGTTGTATTTCATATGTGGACATTCAGTGTCACATAAATGGGATCGCATTATTTCTCTTACTCAGTTTTACTTTTCTCATTCAGCTTCACATTCAAAAATTCCGCCCATGTTTCCATGCATGCATATAATGTCAATGTCATTACTTCATACTCTGTAATAATGGTGGTTAACTCAAAGATTGAAATATAAGAGAAGCACACAGTGGCAAGCATATAAAGCAGAGTTTATTTAAAAAGAGGTAACATAGACTTCTCCCAGGAAGGAGAAGGGAGCCATAACTGGATACCATATCATGGTATCCCAAGAAGTGTGGCTGTTCTGCATTTTTTTTTTTTAATGTCTTAGGCTTCCTTTGTTCTCCTGCTCTCTTCCCCTTATCTCTTTCCTTCCTATATACGTGACTAGGCCCAGGAGATAGATGCTCAGGTGGGATGGCCCAAAAGTGAGAAGCAGATGGGCTGGAGGAGCCAAGGTGAAGTGATCTGGGCAGGAAGAGGGTATAATTAACAACTTTTGTAGGGAAGGACAATCCCTGGGACAGGTTACCTTAGCAACAGGTTGGAGCAGGAGCAGGTTATCTTGATAAGGGTGGAGGAAGGGCTCTGAAGGCATTTTAATCCCTCAGGGGGCAGTCTCCAATTTCCTAGACTTTAGTAGGCCTCCTTGATCTGACCTGACTCAATTTACCCCTTTATACTGACTGCCTGTCTAATTCTGGCTTCATTGGTGTGTGTCTAGTTCACTTTACAAGCATGCTGTTGTGTACGTGTTTTTAATTTTTTACCTACTTACTCCCTGAGATAGAAACTTAGAATCCCTCCAGATTCTTACCAAAGTAATATTTATTTGTTCCAACTACAAGTATGAAATCTCTCGTCATTTATTCAAACTTTCTAAATCCTTTTTATTGTAATATTTTCTCCCTAAAGCTCTTGTTTATTCTTGGTTAAGCTAATTTCTAAAGACTTCAGACCTCTGCTGCTGTTACATTGTTACATCTTATTTTTTATTACAGTTGACTCTTGTCCATTTGGAGAAATGCTGTTTTTATGTGCTTACTTACTGTCCATTTGTCTTCTTTGGTTAGGTATCTTTTTAAATATTTTACCTATTTTGTAGTTGGGTTATTTTGTAGTTATTTTGGGTTTATTTTGTAGTTGGGTTATTGGGTTTTGAGAGGTTTCATTTCTGGAAACAAGGAATTATCAGATATGTAATTGGAAAACATTTTCTCCTCTTCCATCATTTGTCTTTTCATATTTTTAAATATTGTCTTTCAAACAGAGGAAATTCTTAATTTTGATAAAGTCCATTTTGTCATATCTTTGTTTTTTTTTTTTTTTTTTTTTCCCTCAGTACCAGGGATTGAACTCAGGGGCACTTGACCTCTGGGCCACATCCGCAGCCCTTTTTTGTATTTTATTAGAGACAGGGTCTCAACTGAGTTGCGAAGTGCCTCGCTAGCTTTGAACTTGCGATCCTCCTGCCTCAGCCTCCCAAGTGCTGGGATTACAGGCTTATGCCACCATACCCAGCTTTTGTCATTTTTTTAAATAAATGTGCCTTGGGTGTTATAACTAAGAAACCTTTGCCTAACCCAATCACAAAGATATTCTGTTATACTTCCTTCTAGAAATGTTAAAAGTTGTGGCTTTTATATTTTACATCTATTTTGAGTTCATTTTTATATGTGGTGAGAGGTATGTGTCAGTGTTCATGAATATTATTTAGATACCCAGTTGTTCTAGCACAATGAGTTGAAAAGTCTACCTACCACTTAATTGCCCTTACACATTTGTCAAAAATTAACTGACTACATACAAATTTATTTTAGGATTTTCCTTTCCTATTCTTTGGTAATTTTGTCTATCTTGATACTATCAATGCACTGTCTTGATTATTTTTTCCCAGTTTCAATGGACACTTTTATTGATCATTTAATAGCTCACCAATTGCTTCTCCCTAAAATTGGAATTTCATCTTGTTTCCATGCCAAGTAGTGAACAGTGACAAGCTAATCAAAATAAGCGACTTCAAAGATAACTAAGCTAACACAGCTCACTTTGTTTTATAACAGGCAAAATATAAATAGATGCACTCTAGAATGCACAATGGTTTATTCACGATGGAATTTAAAAGAGATCTTGAAGAATATAGGCAAATCCAGGGTGCAGTAAAGAGGAGCTGAGATACTGTGCAACTGTTTATACATGAAAAAGTCTTATTTTTACCCTCATGTTGAAAGTCACTTTTATTACTTTAAAGATTTTGCTCAACCTTCTAGCTGGCCTTCTGTTTACCTAATAGTAGATATACTGTCTCTCTGGTTTGTTCCTCTGTACATAAATCTTTTTTTTTTTTTTTTTTTCAAGCTGCTTTAAAGGTTTCCTCTTTGGTTTGAGCAATTTGATTATGAGGTAGATGATGTGCCTCGGTGTCATTTTCTTCATGCAAATGTCCTGAAACTTTGCTCTGAGACACACAGGAAAACAGTTCCATCCTTTCCGGCTATTTTGTTAGGGGGAATCAAGCTGTTTCCAGTCTAGGATTGCTTTTGCTCACTTCTGGATCAAGATCCTTCTTGATATTCTAATTGACACTCTATGAATAGTAAGGCTTCTTATTTTGACTACTGGGAACAGACAGTGTTCCAGGCTCTTTGTGTGGTTTGGGAACTGTCCTCTCTAATCCTTCAGAAGAATTCATTGGTTGGCCTCAAATAGCTTCTGCACAGAGCTGAATGCTTGGAGTCACCCTTGCAGGCCTTCAGAGGCCTCCCAGTGTGCAGCTTCCTCCTCTGCAGTGTCTTTCCTACAGTGTCAGTGTCATGTTCTTAACTCGAGGCCACTGAACTTTCTGGGTTCTTGTTCCCTGGTCCCACAACCTAGAAGTTCTCTCCCTAGAAGTTCCTACAACCTGGGCCGACTGTAAGGCTCACCTTGTTTGCTGGGAATCTCTCAGGAATCATCCTTCTAGGTTGCCTGATGTGCCTGATATGCAATGTTTTGAGAACATTTATATATATATACATATATATATACACACACATATATATCCCTCCCTAATATATATATATATATATATATATTATAATATATTGTATAGATTATATATTTTTATATATTTTATATAGATTATAGATTACATATGTACATATTTTATATATATTATATGTGTGTATATGGATATATATCTGAATTTTTAGTCATTTCAGGTCAGAGAATATATCTGTTCTCAGATATACTACCTTGACCAGAAACAGAAAGATTGGGTTTTTCCTAGTTAAAGAAATTTCTCAACCTCAACACCTTTAACACTTTGGGCCAGATAATTGGGGGGAGAGGGTGGAACAGACACTGTCTTGCACATTGTAGGACATTTAGCAGCATCGCTTGCCCACTGCTTGCCAATAGAATCCTCCCTCCCCAAAGGTGTAACAAGTAAAATTATCTTCAGACATTACCAAATGTTCCAGGGGGTGGGGCTGCGGTTTCATAAGAACCGCTCCAAGTTGAGAACCACTGAGTTACTGTGACTTGATATTTATTTTTGTAAAAGTTTTGCCCTCATTCACTTGTGTTCAATATTTTTTTTTTTTTTTCTTAACATACTGAGGGAAAGTAATGCCAGGAAATGTGCTGAGTTCACAGTGATCATCGGCCTTGCACAAACTGGCAAGAAAAGTGACTATGAACCACTGGCTCAGAACATTAGGGCCATGGCTAGCCAACACAGAGTTAATTAAAAGATCTAAGTCATCAATCGGTGCAGATAGACTTGCGACCTATTTCTAACAAAAGTTTTTTTTCCTATTTGATATGAATTTATTATCAAGACAGTGTTGATCAGGTTACATGGAGCTGGATTTTGCCTGTTCTAACTAAATTGTCGATTTCAGTTCTGTTAACAACGGTTCTATCATTCCAGGCTGCTAGTAAAGTTTTCTGTCAAAGCAGACTCCTGCCATTTTATCATTCTTAATAAAAGGAAGGAAAAGAAAAGAAAAAAGAAAAGCGGGAAGAAAGATACTACATGAGATGAGAATACTGCCCCTGACCTTTCAGAGAGAATCTGCTTGCTTGCCCAGGACTAGTCTTACTTTAGTATTTTCCTCCCTGCCTTGACATCCATATTCTTCTTTTTTTTCTTCCCTGCTCATCTCTAAGAAGCACAACTTTTAGAGTCATCAGCAGAAACTGAGAAAGTAACGTAAAACTAAAATGACTAGTTACACAAATATGTATTTATGCTTCTAACCCATTTAAATGTTCTCTCATTTCTTTGCTGACCTATAGCTGGTAAAGGTAAGAATTTTCATATTTTTCTCTTTTTTTTCTTAAATGTATTACAATTTCTTTAATGATATAATGTTTGAAGATTATCATGATCTTATATACAGTATCAGTCTCCTACTTTCTAACCAACCCAAAATGCCTAGGTTAGCTTTACCACTTATATGACAAAAATGTCTATTTACAACAAAAGAAAAATAGAAATAGCCTCTCGCAGACATAAAGGTAATGGTTATACAGGTGTTGTAACTACGTGTGAAAAAATAGAAAAATACTAAATTATATAAAATTATTTTCACTATGTAAAAAAAAAAAAAAAAAAAGCCTATTTAAAAAAAAAAGAATAGGCAGCTTTATACCTAAAATATTTGCAGTTGAGTTTAACTGGAGGCACAGTTGCTACTTTATTTCTTCTATTTCCTGAATTTTCTTTGAAGTATATATATTTATAACTTAAAAAGCAGGTTTTTAAAACTAAGCCTATTGAATGTTGAAGGCTAATCAAAACAAAACAATAGACTTATCAGATCTAACGTGTTAGAAGACAACATTATCTTTTTTAGAATACAACTGACAATATGTGTTTCTAGATTTCTCTGGTCAATGACTCTATTCCCTTTTTCTTGACTCACAGGATAAGTAGAAATTCTAAGGAGATAAAATGGGGGATTATGCTGCTAAACATTTTCCCACTTCAAACATAGCACACTGCCTTTGCCAGACTAAGAGGTTTTTCAAAACTGTCCTTCCTGACTACAATCGCAAATACCCCATTTCTTTTTTTAGTTGTGTATGTAATATACAATGTGTATGTTCCATAGTACAATATAACATAGTAGTTGACTTCCCAATAATAAAGTAGTGAACCAGAAAAACTCCCATCTATTTGATTTTTGGACTTAATGTGGGTTTTTTTGTTTTGTTTTTAAATTTGTTTTTAGTTGTTGATGGGTCTTTATTTTTTATTCATTTATATATGGTGGTGAGAATCAAACCCAGTGCCTCACACATGCTAGGCAAACCACTCTACTGTTTTTAAATACTTAAATCTGATTACAAACTTACATTTAATTTTATGAACTTATTTTCCTATTCTATTTACTATATTACATTTCAAAATTAGCCTTACTATAGATTGAACATATTATTTCCAACATTGTTGTGTTACTTTGCCTATTTGCAATTCTAGATCTATATTGATTACAATTATCATCATGTAAAAATATCACTTATGTTTATTATTTACTGCAGAAAGTAAGATATATCCATCCATATATCAGTTTAACCAACTTAGCCAAAAGAAGCTAACAAAGTATTTGGGTCAATCACAGGTGTGAATAAATTCCTAAACAATGTACCTACCAATCATTACTATTTGGTCTTCAGCAAGAAACCGGTACACATAAAACAAGAGCATACTAACCTATGTAAATTTTTAAAACACTAAATTCTTCCTATTAAATCTTCATGAATAATATGAAAACAGAAGTGGGGTCTGCTTTTCTGTGCCACTTTCACATTTCCACAAGCTTTCAAGCTCTCTGAGTTTGAGCTAAAAGAAATACATAATCAAGTATGAATAGTGGTAAATGCAGTTATAGGCAAACTCCTAAAAGCACAATTTTAAGTGTAGGGCAATAAATTATATTTCAGAAGGCTCTTTTGCTGTGTTTTTGCAAGGAGACCTACTCTTGGCTAGTAGCACCCCCTTAGACCTTTGGGTACTAGAGTCCCAGCTCTGGACACCTCTGTCTCAGAATGCTGAAGAAAGATCCCCCTTCTCCTCCAATGTTCTCCTTTCCCTTCTGTGTCCAAAATATTCCACAGCATCAGGAACAGCCAAAAAATGCAGCATCTTTACTGTTTGTTGCAAAGAGAATCAGTTGAATTAGACTCTTCTTACTTCACGTACTGTACTCTGACTTAGAGACCCTCACCAGGATATGGATCCTTGATTACACAGAGCTGGTTTTGGTCAGTACCCACCAAATAGCCTCTCTCATGCATTGTTTTCTATACTAGCTATTTTCAAGTCAGTGTTAACTCTTTAAATTGATGCAGTCAACCTACTTTTTCTTTTCTCTTGATTCCCACAGCTATTATCCTAATGAAAAATTTAAATTTTCAGGTTCCACTTGAGTAAAGCCTCTGAACTTCTTAAATCTCTAGCAAATAGTAATCTTTCTCAATTTGGGTTTTATTCCATCCCCTGATAGCACACCTGGTGACAATACCACCTGAAGTCACTGGAGCATATGTATCCACTGTTACCATAGAAACTCCACCAGTACCCTCAATTACTATGTCCCACATCTGTAGTTAGTCCATAGGTTAATCATCACAATTTCTGACAGGATTGCAGTACATTGGTTAAGCTCATTTCTTGTTGGTTTGTTTTGATAATTTTCTTACATCATTTCAGAAGACAAACTGAACTAAAATTTGCCGTGATCAGAGAACATTTGAATAGCATCCTAATTTTCAATTTAAAAAATAGTCACCATAATTTTATGTTATGATAAACATTAATTGAAGTCAAGCTGATGTAACCCAATTTTAAAGTCCTGGATTTGGTTATGCTAATTGATTGAAAGCATGGTTTATAATTGATACCACCAATGCCTCTTTGTTTTTTTTTGTTTGTTGTTTGTTTTTAAGTGCCAGTGATCAAACCCAGAGCCTCATGCATGCTCCTCTGTGTATTTTAAAAGTTAAATGCATGGGGCTGGGGTTGTGGCTCAGTGGTAGAGTGTTCGCCTAGCATGTGCAAGGCGATGGGTTCAATCTTCAGCACCACATAAAAATAAATGAATAAAATAAAGGTATTGAGTCCAACTACAACTAAAAAATATATATATTTTAAAAGAGAGCTAAATGTACATATGTTATGCAACAGGAAAACTACATGAAAATACACTTTTATAAAAATAAGAAACTAGGTACTATTTTAACAATAGCTA
Source organism: Tamias sibiricus (assembly GCA_025594165.1). NCBI lineage: Eukaryota > Metazoa > Chordata > Mammalia > Rodentia > Sciuridae > Tamias > Tamias sibiricus. The sequence goes on along the minus strand of CM046664.1, from coordinate 120,796,227 downwards.
ATTTCCCGTTATTCTTCAAAGTGAAATATGGAGCATGAAGAAATGGGGAGAGGTATTTCAAAGGATACAAAGTAGATTTGTAGGCTGAGAAAGTTTAGAGTTCTGTTGTACAATACCAGAGCTGAAGTTACTAGAATTGTCTTGTATTAGCCAGTTTTTTTTTTAAGTGGTAGATTTTAGCTGCTCTTACCACAAGGAATTAAGTATGTGAGGTGATATGTTAATGTGCTTTACTTTAGTAACCATTTTACTGCTTTTATGTATCTCATATCATCACATTGGAAACCTCAAATATGCAAAATAAGATTTATTTTTTAAAAAAGAAAATTTCAGCAGTGTACATCTTTCTCTTCCTTCCTGGCTTATATACTAATGATGTAATTTATTTTACTTTTCAGCATATCACAAACACTAGTTTGCATCACCATTATTTTTGTTTGAAACAAGGGTCACCAAACTAAAACAACTGCCTGTTTATTCAAAAATAATTTCACTAGAGCACAGTCAAAAATAAATTTTTCCCACACAGGAAGATCAAAACTGTTATCTTTTTGGTTTATCTTTATTTCTTCATGAATTCATAGAAACCAATGGTTTACTGACACATGATGAAGTATCTCTTCACAAAATATTTTGAATTGTGTTTGACATAAAGTTGAGATGCTAGGTCTTTACAGCCTGTGTTTCAAAGATGGAGTAATCCCTAAGAACACATTTTGCTTTATAAAATTATAGCCCTAGAGGCAGGTTGCTGTTTCGTTTTTCTAAATAAAAATTTTAGTGGTTTTATTTGTCTTGTTCTTCAGTGTACATACATTAGGAAATGTATGATTTGGAGTGGTATTTCATGAAGAACTCATTCTGTAAATTTTAAAAAATGATTTAGTTACAGCAGTGAACTATAGAGACATTTTTTCAGAAACTTGTATATTTTATTTAAAGACCATAGTTTGAAATGAAAAAAAAAAATTGCTGCTATGAACCTTTAAAATAAAGAAGAATTATGGATTTTTTTCCTCTGAGATTTGCTGCATATCCTGTTCTCAACAGATAAGCCATTAATGGACGTTATTTTTAACTGATTGTTATGACCTTCTCTGGTGAAAAATATAATGAACAAAATTCAGCAGATCTTTTATAAGAATAATGGTTATTTCATAAAGATGATACTAAAAATAATTTTTACTTAGATAAATAGAAAAAAGATTCTAAGATAAATTCCTTGAAACACAAAATAATCTTACTGTATTATAATGTTTGCGGTTTGCATTTTTCAATATTCTGCCTAGTCCCTTCATATTATTTCATAATATGTACATTTAACTTTCATATTATTTCATATTACCTATTACATTTTACATACATTTATTAAAAGACTCAAAATTCAAAAGAAATTGAATTATCTCATTTGTAAATTCAGGAAACTGTTTAGTTTGGTGTTTATCCAATTAATACTGATTTATCAAATGCATGTGTTTAATTGTTCAGGTAGGTAGTTATTAAATGTAAAGGAATACATTACTACCTTCTCCGTGGGTCCTAATCTCATACCTTGCATCATCAATAAACTGTCATTCATTGCTTTCTTGCTATATCCACCTTTTGATATCTGTCATTGGCATGGGATATATGTTTATTTTGTGTCTTTTTTGAAAATGTGCTTCTGAAGAGCCTTCAGCTTGAATTATATAGTTCTTCCATCCACAAATATGGCTGAAAGTTGAACTTGACATGGATCAATATGATCTGGGCTAAATATCTAAATGTGACTGATTATGTTAGCATCATGTCCACAAATCAATATTGAGTTTTATTATGAGTCTGACTCTATAATTGGGTTTAATCAATAAACTTTTGTCTCTTTTCCTTTACAGTTTTAGGATTGTACCATGTAGGTTTTAGAAACTACACTTAGCTTACATTTAGAACTCTGCTTTTCTTGTGATGACCAGAAAGAGATCTATATGTGAATTTTAAGGAACAATGGAGCTTCAGTTTTACCATTGTGAGAAGAGTCCATTTCTATCTTGATAACTGATTGCTTCCTCAATATGCACTGAGTTTCTAACAGAGCTAATGTAGTAACACCCCAGCACTCCTCTGGGGTAGTGTGTGGCTTTTTCTTCCTATACTTAGTAAATCACATTGAAGACTTTGACAAAACATACCATTAATGAAAGCAATCATAAAAGCTGGCCTTTTGATAAACCCGCAGGGTCTACAGGCGTTGAAAGATGCAATCTGTAAAGAACAATAAATTTGGACCTTTGATTGAAGTGCCATTTGGGACGTTATGCTTTGTCTGCATATTTGCACAAACATGATGCTCCCTTTTCATGTCTCTTAAACTTGAAGCTTGAGAGCGTTCATTGCCATTTCTATATTAGAGCTAGTCCCATTAAAAGCTCCATACAAAAAGAAGACTGGAAGTGATCCAGCTGAAGCTTGTGTGTTCATTTCTGCTCTAGTTTGCCATTTGGAAAACAGGCTTCTGGCTATCATTGCTGGGTTTTTTTTTTTTTTTTTTTTTTTTTTTTTTTTTTTTTTTTCTTCTGAACAGACCCAGGTTCTTTTCCAGTCACTTCCTTCAGTAAATACACACTTAAAATGCATCAACTTTTCTTAAAGTTAGAAAAATCAAAGAGTATTCTTCTGATGGAGATTAGAAATAGCTTTAAATGGAAGTAAAATTTATTCATTCTTTTGATTTGTGGATTTTTTTCCCTATCGTTTTCACTTAGACTTCAAAAATTTACAGTTTATGTTAAGACACTAAATTCTTTCCATCATATTTAATATGATAAAAGGTAATCTGTTGTGGCTGGGACTGTGGCTCAGTGGTAGAGCGCTTGCCTAGCATGCATGAGGCACTGGGTTCGATCCTCAGCACCACATAAAAATAAAATTAAGATATTGTGTCCACCTACAACTAATAAATAAATATTAATAAAAAGGTAATCTGTTATCATGATACATGAATTTTGGATTCTTCAAAACTGTATTTGTTCATTATTTAACCAGAAAAACAAATGCACTGTACATGCTTTCCTGAATTTACAGATGCAGACCGTTTTCAGAAACATGGTATGGATGAGTTTATTTCTGCTAATCCATGCAAGCTTGACCACGCCTTCCTTTTTAGAATACTCCAGAGACAGACCTTGGATCACAGACTGAATGATTCCTATTCTTGTTTGGTGAGTACAGATCTATATATATAGTCACCTATAGGTTAGCAGAAAAGATTTTAGAAAGTGAGAAATGCTTGTTATAAAGCAGCAGTTTATTCCTGACTCATTTAATAACTGTAGTTGGGGTTAGGGATAAAGGATTCCAATCAATTGCTTCTCGATTTGAAAATTATACACTTGAAGACCACTGCTGTGCCATTCAATAGACAGGAGAATAGACTCAAATAGATGCTGAACGGTGTTTTTTCAGTCTCTCCAGAGAAGGCTGAGTAAAAACAGAGACTTTAAATAAAGATTTTTTAAAAACCTCTGTTACAGGATTTGTTGACACCTGTGCTGACAATTTAAGGTTTAAATTCTGTTCACCAGATGTTGATATCTTACATTTATCTGATTCTTGGAGGGACAAGAGAGAGAAACAGTGGGATGAACAATATGATGAGGCCTATACATGGCAGAGGAAGGCTTTAGTTTCATGTAGCCTTCCAAAGAGAATTTTAATTCCTTTAAAATAAGAATGCAGGGGTGATTAAGCAGCTAAACTTCTACCTGATATTTGTTGAAAATGTAGCCAAAGTTTTGGATTAAAAATCATAATTTGTAATTGGAACGAATGCTCACTACCTCAGGATGTGGGGACTAAGAATCATATGTGCCCTTCCAAATCCTTCTGTTGGAAGTGGCGATTCCTTTGAAAATTTTTCTACACAAATATGTCTATTTCTATTAACCTGAATCTCTTGGACACTGAACTTAGGCACTTCATGCAATAAGTTACATTCTGTTTCAAATAGGATTTTGGATAGGATATGCTCTCAGCTCATTAAGATGCTTAAATAGACAGGAAAAAAATAATCAGTTTATCACAATTTACCATTAATGATGGTTTGTTCATTCTTTTATAGATTATTTATTAAGTAAGTCTTATTCTACATGTAATTGAACAATTTAAACCTGATCCAACTGAAATTTTGAAATTACATGAAAAATTAAGCAAATCATCCCAAGGCCCTCTGTATCTTCCCCGTGGACTAGTACGCTGAGAATGTCAGTAAGGGTCAAGGGCCTCTTGGATTCCACTCAAGGGGTTGGTTGCTGAATTATTAAAAGTTGTTTTACCTTTGTTGATGACCCCACAGGTGATATGAACTCTGAGAAGCATACTGCAGTGTGACTTCCAGGGCACATAAAAGGGGGAGGGAATGATGTGGTTAGAAAGAGTGTCTGGAGGCAGGATGAACCTAGGAGTGAATCCTGACTCACCACCTGATTTGCACCATGGTCTTGGACACTTCACTTAACATCTTTCAACTGCTGCTTATTTATCTGTAACATGGAAATCATAATGCCCACCTACCATACATGATGGTTCTAAATATCACAGATATAATTTATGTATTCTGTCTCATACAGTACTACACCACCAGCCACAGTAAGTATTCAGGGGTCTTTTGTCCCCTCTTCCTGCACTTTTCTATGGCCTTCTCTTTCTTACCATTCTTTTCCTCCTCTTTCATGGTTATCCTGTTTTCTCTCAAAACTCTCTTCTTTCTTTTTGTTATTTTAAAATAATTCATACACATAGTCTAGCCCATCAGACATTGTAAAAATCAACTCTGGTTAATCCCATCCTCCAGCGTGTGCTAGCAGGATGCCTGCTGTTTCCATTGGCATGTTTACCCACAGGTCACATCACCTCCCAGGAGGACCAGGTACTGCTACTCTAAAACATGAATTCTGTTGTAGAAAGACTGAATGGGGAAAATGTTCCAAATATTTAAGTACCCAGGTAATACATGTACACAGCTGCTAGACTTACTTAAATTTTCTTTTAGTTCACTTTATAAACTGCTTTCAGTGATAGTGTCTGCTTTGCCATCCTATTTTTAATTGATACCTAAAGAAATTGATGTTTGTGGAGTATCGTTTTTTTTTTTTTTTTTTTTTTTGTGGTTACCGGGGATTGAACTCAGGGGCACTCGACCACTGGGTCACATCCCCAGCCCTTTTTTTTTGTATTTTATTTAGAGACAGGGTCTCACTGAGTTGCTAAGTGCCTCGCCATTGCTGAGGCTGGCTTTGAACTCGTGATCCTCCTGCCTCAGCCTCCCAAAGTGCTGGGATTACAGGCGTGCGCCACCGCGCCCGGCGTATCGTTCTTTTTTATGACTGACAAATTTAGATCCCATGAAAAAATTTGAATAATTTTGAATGCAAGTGGAGAAGAACAAGTTGCCCAATGCATTGCTGCAGCAATAGATAATAGTAGGTTGTCATGTCCTGAATCAGTTCCAAATTGATAACACTAGGTCTTCTGAAAATAACAAGAAACATACCACTAATAAAATAAACATCTGAAGACACTTTCAAAAACTGCTTCTTATAATGCCTAAAACAAATCTTACAGAGAAAAACAAACCTTACTATAGAATGAAAATAAATGTGTGTGTGTGTGTGTTTTATTTGTTTTTCTTTTGCAGGGTTGGTTTAGCCCTGGCCAGGTCTTTGTGTTAGATGAATATTGTGCCCGTTATGGTGTGAGAGGCTGTCACAGACATCTCTGCTACCTTACAGAACTGATGGAACATTCAGAAAATGGTGCTGTCATTGACCCAACCCTGCTCCATTACAGCTTTGCATTCTGTGCCTCTCATGTGCACGGCAACAGGTATTTTGACTTGCAAATTCACGGTGAAATGTATAGGGTTGACTGGAAGAGAGAGAAAAACATGCTTTGCCATTATCACCTAGTAACCAATTTAAAATAGCAAACACTTCTTAAATGGAAAAAAAAAATACACAAAGGAAAAATGCACATCAATATGCTATTGATTTCTGTGGGTTGTACTTTATGATTCTTTTTGGTGGTAAAGCCACTTGAAAAGGAGAGAGAAATCTAGAAAGTAGAAGTTGTCTTTTAGTTCCTATGTACTACCTACTAGTGGGATCTGTACAAAGTGTCCAGATGATTCCTATTGGAATGCCTGGGGAGGATTTGTTGACAGGTTTGTGCAAAAGTTAATGATCTTTGCTTTTCTTCTGTGGAATAAACTTTTATTGATACAACAAGATAAATTATGAGGCTGATGCAGAGTCTTCCCAGCCCTTTCCCTAATTTTTACATTTGGGATAAGTATTCCCGTGTAGCAGTTTCAGCCAAAGACCTTAACTCTGGCTTTACCAAGTTGGAAAGAAAAATAAAAAAATGAAAACACCTATTGTAGTCCTCCACAGCTCCAAACCTCTGAGCTTAAAAATCCATCCACATCTGCTTGTCTTCATCTTATCTCCAGAGCATCTTTGCTCAGGCTCCCCCTATAAAGGGTGTGCCTGCATCCCTTCCCCTTCTGACCTTGTTTTAACCATTACTCCATCTTTCCATCTTTGCACTTCCTTTTCATTCTTCTCACAAACCCATCTAAGCTTCAGGTAGCTGCACAACATAGCAAAGTGGTCAAGCAATTCAGAATCAGACTGTTGCACTCAAATGAGCACTTACTGTGTGACGCTGGGTAGGTTTCATCATCTATTTGTGTCTTAGATTGCCTAAGAAAGATCTAACATTGACATCTCTTTCATAAGTCACAAACTGTAGTAGGAATTAAATGCATAAATAAATATCAAACACTTTAAAAAGTGTCTGGCACACAAGTGTTCAAAAAGTTTTCACTAGTAACTTGTATTGACATGACAAGCTACCAGTCCGTTGTTCTCTTTTTCTTCCTAGCTAAATTTCTCTCTCTGTTAGCCTTATCTTGTTTCCAGCTCTTATTCACTAATCATACTTATTGAAATGGATTGCCCAAGGACCTAATCCAATTGTCTCTTTTCAGGCTTCACTTTCCTTAAATTTCCTCTTATTCTGTTTTAATTTTTTTGACCATCCCTTTGCTAACAGTTCTTGTTCCTCCAGATTCTTATGTGCAATACAGGGTTTTTCTCACATCTGTTTTCAAACCTGACTTCTTCTTTCAGAGAATTGTTCTTCCTCAGTGATCCCACCCCCTTCCACAGCTTCAACCATGGATTCTCCATTTGCAAATAATTCCAACCCAGTTATTCTCCTAAGCTACAGATCTCTATTGACAATTGACAGCTTGAATGTTCTACTGATACGTTCAATGCTCCATGTATAAAATTTATCATCTCACTAAACTAGCTCCTATACCTCTTGTAGCTCCTCACAAAGTACCTGGCATAAAATAAATATTTAATAAATATTTGATGAATGAATGACTTCATTATTTGTGTTAATATCTCTTCCATTAACAGCCTATAAATTTCTTGTTTATCTTTTTATTTTAACCCCTACACCAAGTTTCCTGCCAACGTATATCTATCTCCATAATACCCTTCAAATTTCTCTTTTTTTCCCATTTCCACAATATCTGTACTAATTCTTGTCTTCATTTTTTTTTCTTGTCTATGCATCCTAAATCCTATCTCTGCTCCCTTTCTTCCTGGCTTATCAATTACCCTAAAATTACAGATTAACTTTTACTATAGTGTTTTTCAAGACTTTGATGGGCCAGTGTGTAGTGCATTGGCAGTCTAACATGCAAAGTCCTGAGTTCAATCCCCAAAGCTGGGGGGTAAAAAAAGATAAATAAATATGTAATAAATATTTCAGTGATTTCCATTTGATTATTAAGTTACAAATAGATTCTGAGCCATAGTATCAGTCTCCTTCCACTCTTGTCCCATTCTCTCTACCAAGTCTTTTGTGCACACCTCATCTTACACAGAGGGCCTGTTTACCACCATGGAATCTCTCTCTTTGTCCTGGTCTTTCAACAATAAAATATCACAAAACTCCTCTATGACTTCTGTTAGCTTATTCAGACAACAAAACCTTTTGTCCGTAGGTAGCTTGGGATCTTTGTCATGTGTGACATGCCACCAACACAAACATTCACACACACATGTTGCACACCTCTGCTTGTGCTCTACCAGACCATATTGTCCACATTGTGAGAGCCAAGACAAGTTCTCCTTCACCTAGTGTTCTCCGCGTACCTTCACATGGTGCTTACATACTGTGGGTATACAATGAAGACTTTTGTTCAAGCCCTTGCTGCTGCCATTTCTCAGTTCACTACAAAATAAGACGGATCTGAGTCATAGAATTTGTTCAGGCTTTTGCTTCATTATGAAGCCTTCTTTGCAAATTAGGAAAATGTTGCCAATTACAGTCATTTTTCCCATTATCCCAAATTAAACCCTCTGCATTTCACATATTTGGACTACAGGGCCAGTGAGAATGATTAATCTTTGATAGCTAATGTCAGGAGCTGTTTAACTAAAACTACTGTCCCTTGTCCCCTGGCTCTGTTGCAGTTCCTCCTGACCAATGAATATCAATATAGGTGTCCCAATGTGAGGCAGCACTCTGACATGTAGAGGGACAGAAGAGCACAGGGAACAGATGAGACCAAAGATTGTATCATCAGATTATTTTCATTTTCAATACATAAAAGTACAATTAATTGTGAACATTAAGTATAACATTCATCAAATGGGCCCCCAAAATATGTGTGTTTAAGACACATTTCAGTAGTAAGTTATTGAGGCTTGGAAGCTGCTTGCCACCGCCTGAGAGGCAGCCTGATTTGAATCAGAGGTTGCTATAGTTACCTTTATTCTATAAAACTATTGTTTGCTTTATAAAGGTGATTTATAATTTAAAGCATGTTTTTATGTTCATGCATATTTTATCCTTAATATTACACATTAAATCTGTCCTCTAAAAAGTTAAAACGTGCACATATACAGGTATCCTTGACAGTGTTTAGAATAGAAAAGAGCCAGGCTCTGATTCAACATTAAGGTAGCATATAGCTTAAGAAGAAGAAAGGAAGAAGTGCAGGTTTTAGGGAAATTGGAATCTCACTTTAGTGTACAAATTATCTAAGTTCATTCCATAGGGTGTTTCCTATAGTATTTGTGGTCTAGTGAATGTCATTTAGAAATGCCATGCTGCTGCAATGAAAGAATAAAAAAAAGCAAAAATGTCTGCTGGCATCCTGGCTCTAAAATTTGTAAACTGACCCAGATTGGGCAAATCACTTAACTTTTCTGATATTTAGAGTTGTCATATATTAAAGGGGTAAATAGTAATGCGAAGGTCCTGGATGGATATAAAGACCATATCTGCAGTGATTAATGTTATTCTACCATACTTCCCTTTGTGTCACAGTCCACAAGAATGTAAATTATGAAGAGAGGAGAAAATGTGAAAAATAAGCATAGAGTTTTTCTGCCTCGTGCTAAGTAGAAATGTTTCAATGTGTATATAATTATACTCTTAATTTCTTTGCTAATAGAATATTCAGATCTTAGCAACCTCCCCTGTGAACGCCTGCTTCTCTTATCCACGTCTGCAGCATCTGATGTTGATACAGACTTTTGTTAAAAATACTGTCAATGTCAAGTCTTTCTACAGTGTTTGCCATCATCTTTTTTATGATCATTTTTACATCTGTCAAGACGTGCATTCAGAGAGTCATCTTGCTTGTTACCTGAACCACCTCTGTCAAAAATTCAAAAGGAAGAAAGATTGCCTTTTGTTATTGACTGAAGTGAAGGACAGCAGTGCTGTCTGGATGTGAAATTTTTCAGGGAGCACATCCTATTACACAGTGTTGAGCTCTCTAGGTGTGTGCTTTCTGTATGGTACATCTCTGAATAGCACTCAGAAATAAAAGAACAGAGTTACACAGAAGAGGCCTGGCTGGTACCAAGACTGAAGAAGAGAGGGAAAAAGAAAGGAAGAAAGGAAAAATGAGTCAAGGACAGAAGCAGACACACTCCTGCAGGATGATAGCCACACCACCCACAGAAACACAGCCACTCACTCAGCCATAGCGCTGCGAAGACTGACAGGAAGGAGAAAAGAGACTTTGAGAGACAATGGAGGAGAGGGCAAAGTTCTAGGTTGATGTGTATGGCTATACGTCTTGGTTTTGTAAGTCAGGCTGAGGGCAGAGAAACTAAAGCAACAACACAAAATGGCTTTTATGTCCTTCTTTAATGTAAGACACGTAGAATATTCACCCGCTCTTCTCCCAGTTAGTTGGGCCATCATAGAGCTGCCGCCTGCCTGACAAAGGCCTGCTCAGACGTGCCAGCTTTTGAGTGGAGAGTAAAGGAGTACAACATGTTTGGGGTACACATAAAATAATCTCTATTTGTGGTGGATTCCAGATCATACGACAGAGTAGTGGCAGTCTTAATGGACATCAGGCAAATCCTCACATCAGGATACCTGCAACTTCCCAGGTGCTGGCATTTCCTCTTGACTATCAGTTTACAGTGTGTCAACTTCCTGCCCCTAATTCAAGAAACAGTGATACTTTTTTTTTTTGGTACCAGGGATTGAACTCAGGGACACTTGACCTCTGGGCCACATCCCCAGCCCTTTTTTGTGTTTTATTAGATCTCACTGAGTTGCTAAGTGCATCACCATTGCTAAGGCTGGCTTTGAACTCATGATCCTCCTTGCCTCGGCCTCCCAAGTGCTGGGATTACAGGCGTGTACCACTGTGCCCAGCTAAGAAACAGTGGTACATTTTTTTGGTAAAATCATAGATTTTGCATCAAATAGGATCACCAAAAAATTTTCACTACTACTTCTTAATTCTGGTCTTGGATATATGACTTAAATACAAATGTCACACTAATTGTAAATATAGAGGCTCACTCTGGGGAAGATAGGCTTAAGCAAGGTCATCCTCATGCAATGTGGCAGATCTAACAGATTCCATTCTATATGCTAAGTACACACAAGCAGGAGGATGTCAATGAGTGCCAAAAAGGGATCTTTTTTATTCTTTGAGAAACTGCAGGATATCCCTGAATCTGTTTTAGTCAAACTTTCTCAGCAATAATATCTGTACCTACCCAACCTCATCTCAATACTGAAGCAAAATAATTATGGCTTCTACAACAAAAGCAGAAAGAAAGTGGGGAAGAGAAGAGATTCGTATGTTGGAAATAGCACTGAGCTAGGAATCAAATCATTTGTGTTCTTGTCCTGGCTCTTCTACTGATGAGCTATTTGACCTTGAACAATTGGTCTTAATCTGCTTGAGCCTCAGTTTCTCATCTGTTAATTAAAATAATGTCAATGGTACCTTCCTGCTATGGTTCCTAAATAGGTCAGATAAAATGATGTAAATACTTTGTTGATGATAAATTATTGCTTAAATGGGAAGTGATAATATTTTATATACAGTGTAAACAGTGAACATTTCTTTTTCAAAATGCTTAGAACCAGAAGCATTTCAGATCTTGGAGTTTATCAGATTTTGGAATATTTGAATAAACTTTACTGGTTGAATCATGGTGCTATAAAAGTTTTAGATTTCAGAGCATTTTGGATTTCAGACTTCAGATTGGAGATGCTTATTATTAGTTAAATAACATCTGGGAATTGTTCTTAAAAAGACTGATAGTGATCAGGCAGACTTTTAGAGTGTCACTGTTAGAACAGTTTATGATAGATGAGTTTCAGGCATTGTGATTTTTCTGGGACCTCTTTCTCCCACCAGTGTTGTTGGAGAGCATTATAGGCCCAATGGAGGAGTGACAAAGACAGCTAAAAGCAAGAGCCAGGAATTTCATTATCCAAGGAAAGCAGATAGAATGCATCTTAGTTAACAAGGCTGCCTGATCAATTTCATTTGTTTTCTATTTATGCCAAGCAATTCCTGATTTTTTCTGAAACACTGGATAAAAGAACCCACTGTAAATAAATCACAGAGGAAGAGATAGCACACAAGGAACTTTTCAGTGCATGTTAGACATATCAGATTACCAGTGAACAGAAACAAGAGCTAGACCTCATCCAGGACCACAACACTCATTTCAGCCTACCTTTCTTCACTACCTGCAACTTCTCAACAGTGAAAAACCCACCATCTGCTTATTCATATGTTCAGCTCCAGTATGTGTGGAAAGCAGTTTCAGAATTTGCCACCTGGAGTTCAGCACTTGAGTGCAGTTCCTTTAGTCATTAGCCTCCCTGTTTCCAGTTGAAATGCTGTTTTCCAAAGTTTAATAAGGCAGCAAATTCCTTCCTCCTCTTTACTGAGGTTCCATCATACATTTATTATAATATGAATTCCATCCTGAGATCTTGCCATGTTCTGGTTTATGTACTGTTGGTTGTTGGTTTATTTTCTTTTTCTTTTTTTTTTTTTTAGTTGTTGTTCTAATTAGTTATACCTGATAGGAAAGTGCATTTTGATTCATTGTACACAAATGGAGCACAACTTTTCATTTCTCTGGTTGTATACTATGTAGAGTCACACCATATATGCAGTCATACATGTACCTAGGGTAATGATGTTTATCTCATTCCACCATATTTCTGCCCCCATGCCCCCTCCCTAGCCCTCCCTCCCCTTTACCAAAGTTCCTCCATTCTACCCACAACCCACCCCCACATCATGGATCAGCATTCACTTATGAGAACATTTGGCCTTTGGTTTTTGGGGATTGGCTTACTTTGCTTAGCATGATATTCTCCAACTCCATCTGTTTACCTGCAAATGCCATAATTTTATTCTCTTTTGATGCTCAGAAATATTCCATTGTGTGTATATACCACATTTTCTTTATTCATTCATCTGTTGAAAGGCACCTAGGTTGGTTCCACAGTTTAGCTGATGTGAATTGAGCTGCTATGACCACTGATGTGGCTGTGTCACTATAGTATGCTGATTTAAGTCCTTTGGTTATAGACCGAGGAGTGGGATAGCCGGGTCAAATGGTGGTTCCATTCCAGGTTTTCTAAGGAATCTCAATACTGCTTTCCATAGTATTCACACCAATTTGCAGTGCCACCAGCAATGTATGAGTGTACCTTTTCCCTACATCCTCACCAACACTTAGTATTGCTTATATGCTTGATAATTGCCATTCCAACTGGAGTGAGATGATATCTTAGTTTTGATTTGCATTTATCTAATTGTTAGAGATGGTGAACATTTTTTCATATTTTTTTTACCATTTTTTTTCTTTCTTTAGGTTTGCATACAGTAAAGCTCACTTCCAGTGCTGTGTAATTCTTTCAGTTCTGTTGGTTTTAAAGAAGGCCCCATCACCCATCCACCACCTCGTGGCCAGACAGAACAGTTCCATCATTCAAAAAGTTCCCCTATGCTCCCTTTGTGTGGCCCATCATTTCATTAAACTTCAGCTTATTCTCTGCTTCTACCTTCTTGAGTTATGCTTTTCCTACCCTATTTCTTTCTGACATAAGCATTTAACACTAGAATTTCCTCCTAAATATTGCTTTTACTATATATATAAACCTCATATGTACAATTTCTTTTTCAACATGGAATTATTTATAAGCACACTTTAAATTTTCTAAGAACATGACACTTTTGTGGCTTTTTTTTTTTTTTTTTTCATTCTTGAGGACTGATTTCTGACCTAATATTTTGGGTTCAGAGAATTTATTCTTCCAGTATTTTCTTTATGACCAAGTATGTGTCAAATGTTGTGACTGTTAATGTTGCTTGAAAATATTTATATATTGCTTTTCTTGGTGCATTGCAAATAGGATTTATGTGGCTCAAATCAAAACCCTAATTTTTTTTTACCTGTCTTGATTTGTGGGAGTCACGACCCAGGTGAGGGGAGATTAGCCACTGCTCAGGTGGTTTCTTCCCTCTATTTCTATCAGCTCTTGTATATTTTGAGACTGTTTTTTATTAGGTACATTCAAGCTTGAAATTGTTAAATCTTTCTGAGGAATGGAAATTATTATCATTATATAGTGACCGTTATCATAATAAATAATGATTTTTCCAATAAAGTTATTTAGATGATTACTTATATATTCCTCCCCCCTTTTGTGTGTATATATATATACACATACACATATATACACACACACACACATATATATATATATATATATATATATACACCTGGGATTGAACTCGGGGCACTCAGACCCTGAGCCACATCCCCAGCCCTATTTTGTGTTTTATTTAGACACAGGGTCTCACTTTGTTGCTTAATACTTCACCGTTGCTGAGGCTGGCTTTGAACTCACAGTCCTCCTGCCTCAGCCTCACAAACAGCCTGGGATTATAGGCATGCACCATGGCACCCAGCCTAGATGATTATTAATGTAGCTTTCTTTTGGTTTTTGATATTTTTGTTCATACAAACATGCAGACTTTTCTGTGTGCTTGTATTTTAGTGTATTTTATAAGTTAAATATTTATAAACTAAATTTTTATTTTGTTTTTTATTAGAGTTAATTTAAATTTTGATTTAATTGTTCAAGAAGACAATTTCTTTTAATTAGTCAGTTTCTAATCACATATGTTGATAAAAGTAAATTCATTTCTACCATTTTATTTTAGGCTTTCTTTTTTGACTTATGATTTGGAAACTTTATGTTTTCTTCTTTCTTGCTTCCTTTTTATTTTATTGAGGTTATCTAGTGTATTTTTTTTCTCTTAACAGTTTACACTTTCCTACAGTTACAGACACACTGCTGAAACTTTAAAATCATATACTGATCAGAAAATTTCTTCTCCTTCTAAATAGTACAGGACTGTGGAATATTTCATTCCTGTCTCTCCCTTCCTGGCTCACATACTTACAGTATCTCATATTTCACCTGCATCATTTCTATGTTTTTTCCTAATCCTACAAACTAGATTCTGTTTTTATTGGCTATGTTTAGTAATTGCCTTTTTTGGTCCTAAAGCACATTCTTCGACATTTCTAAAGGATCCTCCCATAGATAGGGATTTTTTTTTTTTTTTTTTTTTTTTTTTTTTTTTTCCCGTTTGGATTGCCTTTGTGTCCTCCTCATTTTTTAAAGAAAGTTTTGCTGGGTGTACACTTCTAAATGGATGGGGAACTTTGAAAATCTTGCTGCATTTTCTTCTGATTCCATGTGTTGTGGTGTGGAAGGCTATTTGCCTCTCATTCTTTTGTGGATAATTTGTCTTTTTCTCTCTGGAAACTTTTAAGATTATTTTGTTTTTGTGTTTTGTGGATTCATTATAATTCATCTTTGTGCATATTTCTTTTCATTCATTCTAATTGGGATATGAGTGGTTTTCTAATCTACATTGGGTAACTATATATATATATCTGTTTGTTTGCTCTAGTTGAGATGTGATTGAGATATGGTTCATATTCATCATCAATCAGTTCTGGGGCATCATTATCTTTTTAAATATCTTTTCTTCTCCAGTCTCTTTCTTCTCCTCTGAAACTGCAATCACCCACATCTTAAGCATGTTTTCTCCTGGGTGTCTTAATGTCACTGACACATGTTCTATCTGCTTATTTCTCTAGCTACATTCTGGATAATGTTTAATGTTTGCAGTCTGCCTTCAAGGTCAGGAGTTGACAGACTTTATTTCTGTAAGTTAGCCACATAATGACTATAGTAAATGTTTTGGACTTTGCAATTCTCATGGTTTCTGTTACAACTCCTCAACTCTTCCATTGTCATGAGGTAGGCATCATGGATTATGTAAAAATGAGAGTGTAGCTTGTTCCAGAGAAGTTTTACTACAGACACAGATGTGGGCCACAGTATGCCAACCCTTATCTTTCTCAGTTCTCTTCAGCTATGACATCTTTTTCACTTACTTTCACCCATTTCAGTTACTACAATATTTGGTTCTGGAAATCCTATTTGGTTATTTTCAAAATCTGATCTGCTTTTTAAGAATATCTCTTATTCTTTTCTTGGGATTGAGTTCCTATTTTGTTTCCTTAGTTCTTCTGTAATTGATTATTTTTATTCTTATTCTAATAATTAAATTTCTTAGGTGTTGAAATTTGTTTCTTCTACTTACATTTTTACTGTGGTCACTTATTTTCTTATGCCACTGACATTTTTGGTAATAAATACATATACCTGAAGCTAAACTGTGGAAATTCTCTAAGGCTGGTTTGAGAATTCTCTCTTCCAAAGATTTGCTGTTGGTTTTCCTTGGTAGGGTATTACTGGAACTACTTTATTTTCTCATATTGTAGGTTCCTTGATAACACAGGGAGTACCTAGCTTTACAAAGTCAGGCCAATGGTACATATTCTCAGCAGATTCTTTTTTCACTCAGTGAACCAGAAGATGGTAAAAACCAACAGATTTTCTTGCTTGTTCTTCTTCACAAGAGTATTGGAGGGGCTGGGACCATGACTCAGCAGTAGTGCACTTGCTTGGCATGTGTGAGGCACTGTGTTCAATTCTCAGTACCACATAAATAAATAAAATAAAGGTCTATAAACAACTAAAAAAATGTTTTTTAAAAGAATATTGGAGTATCAAGTCCATCTACTGTACTGAAGCAGAAGCCATATGTTAAAAGTTGCACCTAAAAAATTATTTATACATCTTTAGGAGAACCTCCTAGAACCCTCTCTGTACACTTCTTTGCTTCAGTTTACACCTAAGTAACTGCTTCTGATCTATTAAAACTAAGCTAAAATATCAGTCCCAAATTGGGTCCTTCCCTGACACTCCAAACTAAATCAGATATTTATAATTTTGCCCTTCTTAAATTTAATTGTACACTCATGTCTGATTTTTGTTTCTGTTCTCGACTATAAAATCTTTTAGGGCAGGGATCGTTTGTATTATTCTTACATTGTAGCTCATGACTACAGGTGGTTCATAAAATGTGTTAAGTAAATGAATGACACTGAACCATTTCTTTGCAAATTGTCTTGTTGATATACTGTGACACTTTTAAAGTAGACTTTATAATTAAATGTTTTTAGTTAATCACATGAAATTTTTATGACCCATGAAAAAGGCCCTGCCTAACTAGAAATATTACATACTTTTAATCTCCTAGAACTTTATATGGTAAAATGAGATACCCTTTTTAATGTATAAAATTAAAAACAAGTGTACCACATGGTAAAGACGACAATTGATAAGGTCACAGGGAAATTAATAATTTCATGCACTGTAGATCAGAGTGTAAGCTAAGTTCTCTCTGAAAAAGCAACTTTGCAATACCTATCAAATACTTGAAAATATCATGCATTTAACCTGGTAATATCTTAAGGAAATAACCACGTATGAGATTGCTGAAGCACTATTTATGATGCAAAAAAGAGGGGGAAAGTCTATGTTACTGCTAATGAAGAACTGAATTAATAAATTATGGCACATGCATATAATGAAATATTTTTCCATTAGACAGCATATTGGAATATTTAAATGATGCAAAAAAAGTTAACAGCTCTGATTATACATCAGAATATACAATATGTCTATAGATATACAGAATTAAGACCCAAAAGATATTTGTAAAATGGTCTTACCAGTCCTTTCTCACTTGGGCATTTATAGGAAATCTTTATTTTTGTCTTTATTTTTCCAAGTTCCGTCTTTCAAATTTACATGTGTAGGAAGTCCTTTAATTAACATTACCTGTTCTTTTTTTAAAAGATACAATATTAGATATTGGACAGACGGTGTCCAATATCTTAATTAATTCTTTTCATTTTTATTTTAAATTCTTCTCAGAATTTTGTTTCTCTTGATTCTGGAGTTGTGTACAGCAGTGATCTCAGTTTGGATTAGGCAAAAACATTTGTCTGTTTGGTCCCAGGAGAGGCTGGCTATCCATGCTTTGCTGCCCTTGGCAGCACAAAGATGGCGTCAAAGATCTTGTGTCTTCAAGTCAGATTATCACTCTCACATTAGAAGTGTCTACTCTTTTACAAACTCTGCAATGGAATTAAAGTGCAGTACAAAATACAAATAAGGAAAGGAGTACAGAGGAGGAGTACTTGTAAAAATAGAGAATACAATTTCAAATTTTCATCTTCTAAAATATATTCTTACAGAAAATCTGTTTCTTCGATCTCAACGAACAAATGAGGATAGAATTAATATCTTGTGGCTATTATAAACCTTAGGGGAAGCAGCAGGGTGCTAATCATGATCGCATGACCATATATGACCATCCAAATGATAGATCATTCTGATTAAAACAATAGGAGGTATTAGAGACTAGGAAACAAAGGAGAAGAGATGATTGTTTGCTCCCTCGTCATCTTCCACCATTTCTTATTCTCGTGCTGTGACTTCCTCTCCTTTCCATTCTGTTCACAAATGGATATTGGTGGGAAATACACGAAGTGCAAAGTGACTTTTACCTGCTGTGCTGCAGGCTGAATTGACAATTCAGAAATACCACCCTCTAGGTGTCTCTCCCCTTCTCACTCTCTGGAGGAGGCCAAGATGTCGTACATTCTTCAGAACAGAAGGCAGGTAAAAAGAAGCCTATAAGAAACTCAAAAGCACCATGAACTTTGGCATTTGTCTACTCATTGTTTGCAAATTAATCTTTTACCACAAATCACCACACTTCCAAGACAAACAAACTTACCTAGTGCATTGTGGGAGGAAAGAGGGAGTCAGGAAAAAAATAAAAATCTGTCTCATTAGCTTAACCAGATGTTCTATAGAGTATTAAGCCCTGGTGTATTTATTCAACCCACAAGCTTCCTGAGCACTGTGTACCTGCCACAATTCAGACTCCTCAAGATTATAAAACTAAGGATACATGTATCCCTCAAGTGTCTAGAAGCCAACAAGCTCATTAAAGTGAGTAAGAAAATCCCTACAAAAGATGTTATCATTTTCCATGATAGAAAAAATATTCATTGGCACTGTGATGATCTTTAAGTAGGAATTTTGGGAAGATCCCTTGACTAAATAATTTTGCTGTGTGCTGCTTAAACAAAGTTCAGCAGATTTCTCTGCTAGTGGGTTTCTCGGACCCCTTAATATGCCACAATTGCATGTTTGGGACCTCCAAAAGGATAACATAATTTGTACGATTCAAAAGATATTTCCGGCTGGGCATGGTGAACCATGGCTGTAGTCCCAGCAACTCAGGAGGCTGAAGTAGGAGTTCAAAACCAGCCTCAGCAACTTAGTGAGGCCCTAAGCAACTTAGTGAGACCCTGTCTCTAAATAAAAGATAAAAATGGAATGGGGATATAGCTCAGTGGTTAAATTCCCCTGTGTTCAATCCCTGGTACCAAAAAAATAAAAGAAAAGAAAAAAGAAAGAAAGATATTTAGGGCTGGGAATAGTGGTGCATGCACACAATCCAAGCTACTCAAGAGGCTAAAGCTAGAAGATCACAAATTTGAGGACAGCCTGGGCAATTTAGCTAAACCCTGTCAGAATAAAACACAATAAGAGCTGGGGATGTAGCTTAGTGGTGGAGCACCGCTGGGTTCAATCCTCATATGTATGTCTCTAATGCACTGATTTTAAAATATAAATAAATAAATAAAAATTTAAAGTAGAATAAACACCCATAGAGTAGGGGAAAGGGAACAGGAAGGAACCGGGAGAGGGAAGAGGGGAGGGGAA
This sequence comes from Tamias sibiricus, assembly GCA_025594165.1. Classification (NCBI taxonomy): domain Eukaryota; kingdom Metazoa; phylum Chordata; class Mammalia; order Rodentia; family Sciuridae; genus Tamias; species Tamias sibiricus. The sequence goes on along the minus strand of CM046664.1, from coordinate 120,776,646 downwards.
AAGGAAGTACTAGGGACTGAATTGGAGCAAATTAAATGCCATACTTGTATAATTATGTAAAAAATGAACCCAGCATCATGTATAACTATAATACACTAATAAAAAGAAACTTAAAAGATATTTGTGCCATTCACACCATTTTCTTAAAGAATATTACAGGGTCATTTTTCCTTACAACATATTTTAGAAAATGCCAATAACTTGTCTTTACTCAAATTTACCCAAAAGAAATGAATATTAAACATGCCAAAATTGATTTTTGCTGGTATCATAGCACTCTGAAATTTTTATTGTACTATAAAAAGGAATCATAAAACTGTATGAACTGCAAACTGTTCAAATGTGTCAAGTGAAGCTACCAAGCTACCATAGCTCGTATCTGAATATTTAAGCAGATTCCTTATTGGTATTTTCTCTTCTAAATTCAAATGCCTAATTTTTCATCCCAGTTTTTTGACCCTTTTTCTCCTGTGTTGAACTATAATGCAATATCCTTTACCTTTGTAGAAAATAATTTACCTGTTCAACCCCAGAAGCCACCAGAGATAATAGAAAAAGCATTCATAATGTATATCTATTTGTTCCTGAGTTATCTTTTTAAAGCATTTTTTTAGTTTAGAGTTTACGTTGCACTGTGGCAGGAAGAATTGGCAATTGAGATGAAAGGCACATTATATGTAACAAATTTTGTTCACTTGTTTTAAAATGCCTTTCTACAATAAATGTATAACAAATTATTGTATAATATTAATGTATAACAATATTAATGTATAACAAATTATAAAATACCTTGGTCCATAGAGGGATTTTAAAAAATTAATAAATACAGTCTTCATGAGCTATTTTCTTTCAGTAAAAGTACTCTGTGTGTGTACGCATGCATGCACGCACGCACGCACATGGGTATGTGTATATGTGATGGCCACTCTAAAATCAGAAGATGACCCATAGGCAGATGCAAGGTCAAGCTATTAAGCATGAGTGACAGAAGGTTCTATTGAACAAATTCTTGAAGTACAATTAACAAAGACAACTGCGTATACTGTTCAGTTGCTTATTATTCAACACCAGAAGTCATAACTTCTTTATCTGTAGTTAAAAGAAGTTCATCTATTTGTAATTCACATTTTATTATTTGTTCATTTGTTAAACTTCTCTCAAGAGCACTCTATTTTTATTGGAATCTTGCAATTTCAATAATTGTAGGCCCCAGGAAAAAAATGAAAATATTAAATCTTGATCTATAAAAAAACCTTTCCTTCTCATTAGAACCACTTTAATATTTAATTATCAGTCATAGAGTTAAACCCCAATTAATATTTGCATCAGAAAATTTGTCTTTTAAGTTAGGATTTTAAGTAACTCATTTTAACATGGTCTTTTTATTAATGTCCAAGAGGCATTATTCTTTTTATTATCTCAGGAGAAAAACGCTATTCTTGAGATTTAAAGTTAATTATTTTGCTACTAACTGCAATGGCAACTAAACAACAGAAATTTTTTTCTAAGTGTAAAGACATTCTGTCTTTTGTCAGTGACCTTTTTACCGAGAGTAATAAGCTACAATTCCTGCTTATGTTTGGTTTTGACCAAATTTCCTATTCTACGTGAAGTTATATGATTAAAAAAAATGTTCCAAATAACTTACATTGTGTTAATAAGCAATAATCACGATTAGGCATATAAATAATTCATAAATTGCTAAAATCTTATGTAACTGATATTTTTATATTCTAAATACTACTCATTTGTTTCCTCAGCTTATTTGCATTGAGCATCAACAATATGTCAGCCACTGTTCTAGGTGCTAGGGATACAGCACAAAAGAGGCAGACAATCAGTAAATATATCATCTTGGATAATGGCTATATGCACAACATCCAGCAAAAAGAAAAAAAGCAAAGGAAAGAAGGAGTATGGGAGTAGGAAATGACATCTTCATGTGATGGTTGGAGAGAACCTCACTATTGTGAGTAATGCAAGCAGCATGGGTACTCCAAGGGAAGAGCGCTCAAGTAGAGGACCATCGTTTGTAAAGGCCCTAAGGCTGGGCCATGCTGCCTATGGGAGGACCAGCTAGGAGGCAGGGGTGAATGGGCAGAGCAAGTGAGGGGATAGATGAGGTCAGACAGGTTAGTGTGAAGAGCAAAGCTCATATAAGGTTTTGTGGACCTTTGGCAAGGTTTTAACCTTAACTTGGAATGCCACCATTAAAGAACTTTGAGTCAAGGAGAACTGTGATTGGATGTGTGCTCCAAGAGTCTTACTGGTACATCACCAGTACTTGGCAAAGAAAGTGCTGAGTGAAAGATCAAGGAGGCCACAGAAATATTCAGGGGAAAGCTGATGGGTAGAGAACCAAAGGAACAGCAGTAGAAGTGATAGGGGTAATCAGGCTCTGATATTTTAGAAGTAGATGTGACAGAAATTAATTTGTGAACTGAGATTATATAAAGTGTCCTTTTAAAATCTCTTTTACTTTGGGTTTACTAAAACTACTCATAAAATATAACTGCCTGAAATTTCTCTCAAGGCTTCAGTAAATACATATAAAAGAACAAGTTTTAGTATTTACACTTTATTAAACACTGAGGAGCCAAAGAGTGTTTAATAAAGACATGATTTATTTTCCATTTTGATATGGTTATTTTTTAAAGGCTAGGAAACTATAACTTACTGTACGATATGTCTAGTGAATGACTCTTGAATATTTTTAAATAATAAAAAATAGTCATTATTTTTCTCCTTAATGGATTTACACTTATTCCTTCATGCTAAATCATACAGGTATTATCACTACAATCCAAATCTATATTGTATTCACCCACTTAAATTTCTGCAGTCACTCCTTGGCACTTGGTCTTCTTTAGCTGACTCATTTCACAGATACACTCACCATAGAGTGCCTATCATGGATTATCTGTCAACTTAACTCCATTGTGATTTTGCTGTTTCAGAAACCAACACTGATTGTTATCTTATGCATAATACCCAGGCTCCCTTGGGTGAATTTCAATACATTTAACCTAACCCTAAATATCAATCTTAGCCACAAACCACACCATGTTGTCCACTGCAGAATCACTGACTTAATGGGAGGCATCTTAATTTAAAATTTGCTTGTATTCCAACTTATGCAAGTAATACAGAAAAGGTCTGATATAAGAAAGAATATTTAAAATACTTCTACCATATTGTTTCTCACATATAGTTTCCATGAATTAACAGGATTTTTAAAATTATTTTTGCTTTTCATTATTTTCCTTCAAAATATGGGGAAAGAGATTAAACACTAAGAGCTTACTAGTAAGCTCTGAGGTAACTTTAGTAAGTACTAAGAGCTCTGGCTTTGGAATGCAAGAGACCTAGGTTCCAGTCCAGGTTCTGCACTTTCCAGCTATGTAACCTCAGGAAAGTAATTGAAAGCTTTAGCCTTCCTCTCCTGAAACTGGAGACAGAATTTCTATGAACATTCTCTACTATTCTGCATACAAAACAGCACAGTGCCAGGTGTACATTTAGAATTCTGTAATTGGTAATTGCTGTGTTTATTTTTACTAATGCCAGTGATAAGGAAAATGTTGATGACACAAGTGTTCACATTTATTGGCAAGAATTGTAGAAGAAAGTGTTTCCTTTAGGCTTGATTGCAACAAAATTGCCATTCATACCGATCTTTTAGATTACAAGGCCACTTCAACAACCTTATACTCAGTACCTAGACTCCTAAAAAGCAGTATTACAAAATACGGACATGCCAGTAAAGGCAAGTCCAAGTTGATGTGGTATTTAGCCTGTCAGATTAAGTAATTAATTAAGTAAAATGATGTTAATTAAGTCAGTAAAATGGTGGTCCTTCCTTGTTGCAGCAGTCTTTGTCTTAGTGAAGCCTGACAAAAATGAGCATCCCTTGACTTACCTCCTATACCTCACATCATCTGCACCCCTGGCTCCATTCCATCAGTTAGTGTGCCCTAGTGAAGTTTAATATGACAGGAGAACTTACTCCATGTTGCCGCCTGAAGCGATGGCCGCTTGGGGCAGCAAAGCCGCGGAAATAAGTTCAGAGGCAGACTGGAAACAAACAGGATCTTTATTTTGTCAGTTTCTCGCTCTGGCTCTAACAACTCAAACACAAAAAACCACACACCAGCAAACAACCAACAACCAAAATGGCCCCGACCCGCTCCGCACTCGGCCCAAGACTCTCGAGTTCCAGGGCCAAGTCTCGTGAGACAACGGAAGGCGGCAATGTCCAAAACTCCATGGCCCGAAGTCAACCGCAATCATAGCCATCTCCCCAAACAGGGCTCCTACAACTCCATCATGGTAGGTCATGATCTCATTTGACATTTCCACCAAACATAAAAATTCACTCAACTCTAATCATCTGCCATCTGCCAGAGAGCTTAGTTAGCTAAGGGATAGTGTCAATCATCAGAATAGTAGGGATAAATTCTTTGCTCTTTCTCATCAAGTTTGTATAGTCATGTTTAGTGAAATAACCTCCTATAACTTTATTCATTTTTATTGCTATGTAATAACATCATTTAGGTCTAGTTTTTATCTGAATGCCCAAATTCCCAGATCAATGATTACATAGAACTCTTTGGCACATTTGTGATCATTGATCATTGTCAGTGCTTATTCATAAGTTGTTGGTTTTGTGCTAACATTCATTAAATGGGAGTTGATTTCAAAATAATACATTTCTAAATTAACATAAAACATTGAGATTAGGCTACAGTTCATGACTTCATAATTTAAAGGTTAGATTTTTTTCTCCTTCCTAAACATTTTTGAAAGACAAGTATTTAGTTTTTCCACAGTTAATATTCAAAATGCATTCTGAAGGAGTCAATGTGTTTGGTGTATTATTCTGAATGTAAAATAATATAATTGATATTTCCCTATATTAGAAATGAAATATAATTGAAAGAAGTGTTTTCAGAACATAAATTCTGACAGCATGTAAGTTTCTGAAGTAACAAATTACTTTGTATTAGAAAAAAATCCTCATACTTACATAATGCTTCCATAAGAATAAAAGGTCATAATGTTAGTGTGATTTGGGTATAAATTTAAAAATTAATTGCTTTATACTGATTGTTTAATAAGCACCAAATATATGTGCATAAGCACTTAGGTATATAAAACTGTGTGTATACATATGTATATAATGTGTGTATATGTGTATATATATATATATGTATACATACACATACACATATACATACACAGTGGGAATATAGAATAAAAATCTCATTAACCAAGTTATTTTAAGCTTTTTCTTTGTTTTTTGTTATTTCTTGCATCTGTGTATTTTATATATGAACATTAAAATTAGTGCACTGGAATGATAAATGTATTTCTTTGGGAATTCAAATATAACCTTTAAACAAATAAACTAATAAGGGAAGATGTCAGTTGTTAATTGTCAAATACAAAAGATTCATTTTGTTGTATAATAAATAAATGGTTTGAAATGAATACAAGATAAATGTTTACTTCTGTGCTAACAGAGACAGTTAAAAATTACATGTTCAAAATTTGGGGTGATTGCTATACAATCAGAACCTTAAATTGATACAGAATAAATTTAAGTCCCTGCTATTAGATGTGGGTTTTTTTTGTATTTGTTTTAATTAGTTATACATGACAATACAATGCATTTTGACACATCATACACAAATGAGTATAACTTCTCATTCTTCTGGTTGTACATGATATAGAATTATACCGGTCCTGTAATCATATATGCATATAGGGTAATAATGTCTGATTCTTCTACTGTCCTTTTTGCCCCCATACCTCCTCTTAGCTGTATTTTATATTTTCATTTCTGATCTTAGTAAAATATTTAAGTCTTCATACTTATTTTTGAAAATCTTAATGAAAACTTAAACTGATTCCATAAGGATATTTAAACATAAAAATCTTGAAAAAAGTCTTTTTTTCTATATATACTTTTATTCTAATACTTATATGCCCACATATTTAAACCAGAAAAAATAAAGCAGTAAACTTATATATGTATCCAAAATTTCTTACAATTTTGTTTCTTTAAACAATTAAAATTAAATCTTCAATATATATCATGTTGTTACTTTCTGTTCAGAAGAGAACAGTTAAGTCACTTTGCCTTACATTTGCTATTTTTTTTTATATTTCCATTCAGGGGATATTCATTTAATTGGTCAAATGTTTGGTATCACTATCAGACACATTTCACTTCATTCTCAAGGACTAGCTATGGTTTTCTGTAGATATGGAAAATATTTATTATCATCTTTACCTTGAAGCCTATCTAAAAGAATAATTCCATTCCATTCATTCTGGGTCAAAATATGAAGCAAACAGCTACAAATACCTCCAATAAATTTCTACTCTGATTGAAACTAATATGTGTACTGTGGACCAATATGCCTTTTCCTTAATCATTTAGATTTGTAGGGGCTGTGTGTGTGTATGTGTAAGATATATAAAAGTAAATACCAATACAAATTACTGAATCTGATTTTTTTTTCCAGGCCTGATGGAATTGGAACAGTTTCAATAGAAGAGAAGGAGAAATTTGAGGAAATAAAAGAGAGACTCTCTTCCCTTTTAGAAAATCAGATAAGCCATTTCAGGTATATATTCTATTCATCAATACAAGTATTTATTTTTGCATGTTGTTCAACCCTGCATTCCCCTCCAAACTGTTTATTTTATCTTCCTGCCATTGCTCAAGAATAATCATTAGTCCCTGATGGCCTGCGGGGTGTGATTTGCATTTTTTAGTCTGTGGTCAGCTTCCCAGCCTGCCATTCAATTTCAGCCACTCTCAGGTAAGTCCATCCCCTGCACTAATCATTCCTCTGTACTCTTGCTTGCATTGGTATTTTTCATCCTGTGTAGCCTTTTCCCTCCAGTTCTGGTAACCATCCCTTCTCCTCTCTGTATCCCAAGTTCTGCCTCCATAGTGAGCCTTTCTCAATTATTTCAGCAAAGAATGTTCCTGAGTCTCTCAGCAGTTATTGTCTATCTTCACTTGTCACTTATCACAGAGCATTGACATATTGTTTCAGTCATTAGTGATCTTTGTATTTGAATTGTGAGAACATAAGTCCCAGTGCCTAGCACAGTTCCTCTCTCAAAAAAAAAAAAAAAAAAAAAAAAAAAGTAACACTAAGAAACATTTGCAGAATAAAAGATAAATATCTTGGTAATATTCTTTTCCTCTTACTTTAGTTAGTTCAAAAGAACTTGATGGTTAGAAACACAAATATGCCAATATATTTTCTTTTTCTAACACTCTTATTATTAGACCCTATAAAATGTTGCCATATCGATGTGTTATGTCTTATAGTATGTCTGCTGTGATGTGCTTTTGTGATATGGAATCATTTTATGTTAATTTATAGAAAAAATAAACCCATAAATATGCTTCCCCAAAACTGTAATTTACCCATGTTATACCAGTGACCGCTATGAGCCTCCATATCCTTATGTATAATGTGGAAAGCTTAGACTGTAATTTAAAAATGATACTAAAGGTTGGGCTGGGGTATAGCTCAGTAGTAGAGCACTTTTCTAGTATGCACAAGGTTATGGGTTCAATACCCAATACTGTCAAAATATATATATATGGCATCTATTCCCTTACATTAGTGATTTTCAGCTGGAGCTGGTATTTTAGGGCACATGGATGAAGGAAAGTTTTGGCAGGTTCAGTTATTTACTTCTGGATTTAGACATGCAATGTATGGAACAGTCTTCCATTGGACAGTTGTTCCACCCAAGAGGCCAGCAACTTAGATCAGAAAACACTATCCTCAGTACCATAGCTGAAGTCAACTTGTGCAATTGAGAGTTAATTCTCTGCATAAAATTCTTCTTGAATTTACTTTTTATAAATGCAGTTAGAAAGGTTTTTATATTGGCAACGATCTGTTTCTGCATTCACTGTTATTGAAAGGCTTATTTCTTAGGTGGGGAAGAATCCTATAAATTGATTTTACATTTCTTTTAGTGAAAAGCAATGTAATTTTTCCCTTTTTTTGCCATCATTAGGACAGAGCTCACCAGTCAATTGATTATGTACTTTATCAGTAACTGTCTACATCTCAAGTTACAGTTACAAGTTATTACAATCCTTCCTGCAAACTGGTTTAAAAAAATAAACATATATGCTCACTTGCATATAGGTCTCAGGCAGGGCAGGCTTTCAGATCGACTTGTTTATTGTCCTCCTTCATGAAGTAACTAACTTCATCCCCAGACTGGCAGCAAAGAAGACTACAGAATTTCTCAGCCTCATATTCATACATTCCATTGCATTTGAAAGAAAGTAGCAAAAGCTAGTGTAGTCTGTGGTTCTCAAGATCATGGAAGTTTCCTAAGAATATACTAGCAAACCCTATTTTCAGTATCATTTGTCCTAAATAGATATAGACCTAGTTCTGAACCAAAACCAGTAGCCCAAGCAAGCTTATGCACTGGATGCCTCAATCAGTTCCTGTTACTCAGGTGGAGTCACTATGACTGAGTTAGGTTAATTGGAACCTTGCACCAGGAAAGTTTAAGTCCCTCACACTGCTCCCAGGATCTTATAGTAAGAGACAAGGGACAGTAGTGTCCACATCATTTATTTTATTTGTTTTCTCTTCTCTCTTACAGCTGTTTCCCTACTACATTTATTGGTATATCCTCTTTGCTAATTTCTCTAAAATGTAGTCCACAATCCCTTTTACATTTGTTTGGTGTACAGAGGACAGAATTGAAATTAGTTGGTCTGGACAACTAATGATTGATTTTGTAGTGATTTGGTGTGGGAGGGTAGTGTTTGTATAAATTTTACCAGTTTTATTTTTCCTCAGTTTATGGAAGACCAGATAAGAAGAAAGGATGCTGAAATGAAATGGAAGATGCTTTAGGTGACCATGTAGGCAAATTTAGAGAAATAATTATTAAAATTATCTATTAGGACCATTGTAATAAATTCTCCCAAATTATCTTCCTTAGTTACTTATGTTAAAATTTAAAAGAATATGAACTGCTTTGAACTCATGATAAGAAAGCATGGTATTTTTCACAGCTCTTCTATAGGAATTTGTCTATTTAAACCCAATGATATTCTAGAAATGAATTTCAAAAAACATAATAAGGCCAAATAAACATAAATGAAGAATTTCTGGTCTAAGATGGCAGATTTGAAAGAAGAAAAAAAAATGACACATTGAACACAGGTCGGGGCTCAGTGTCCTGACACAACCTGACTGAAACAGCAGAACAGTTATTTCTCAAAAAGGTATAAACCCACAAGAACAGCAAGGGTAAGAGAGGAGGAAATGGCAAGAAAAAAAAGTGTGAAAAATGTCCTGGAGGTCAGATGGATGAATGGTATCTAATGGTATCCGATCTAAGAAAAAGGAAATATAAACAAGCAATGTGAAAGTTTTTAACCACCAAACGTTTAGGAATTGCAGGGTCAAACCCCTCTAGAAAGTAAGAGTGAAGAATGGTTTGCTGTGAATCTGAGCAGAAGCACTTAGATCCCCAAATCTGTTTTCCATCTCAGATCTCCCGTGTTGGCAGGAGCCTGCAGATTGATTCTATGGGGAAGGTAAAATCAGATGGTACCCAGACAGGAGTGGCAGAGGGGAGGAAATATCAGGCACAGTTGAAGGTAGAAACAGGGAAATTAAATACACATTAATTCTGAAATTCAAGAATCACAAACTGCTTCCAGGCATATTGCTAATATCTTTCCCCGGGTCTCTGATGAGCCCAAGAGAGAAGACCTACAGCTGTGGACAGCAAAGATGTCCACTCACAGCCCAGCCAAGTTCCCCCTTGGCAAAGACCAGAGTCTGTAAGTACCACCTAGACCTACTTTACCTTTAATAATACTACACTTTTGAAAATGATCATATGCCTAGATCATCAGATATTTGAGAAAATCATTTACTATGAGCCCATTACAAGTAAACAACAAAGGAAAAATAAAAAAGCAACTGGGAATAAAACCAAAATTATATGAGAAGAAGCAGGTGAAAGTATTGTTGATCTCTTCAGGGAAGCTTGGAAAGGTAGAACAGTTATTAAACAAAAAAGGAAAAATATCTCAGAGAAAAATTAAGAGCCCTTAGAAATTGTATGCCAATGCCACACGTACAACATGCAAACATACTACTGAGAGATTCAGTTAAGGAGAACTTCCAAAAAGTAGATCAGGGGGTGAAAAACAGGAAAATTGAAAATTGCAACAAAAAGATAAGAAAACTTAAGTATATGCTTAGGCATTTCATCTTCACAAATAAGAGGAATTATAGAAACAGTTAAGGTTATAGGTAGAAATTATCAACAAAATTATTGAAAAAGATTTTCCAGAATTAAAAGACTTAAGGTTTTAGATTGAAAGAGCTCACTGAATGCCCAATAAGCTGGACTAAAGAAGATACTCACCAGGGTATGTTTTCATGAAGTTTTAGAAACTTGATTTAAAAAAAAAAAAAGAGTGCTTGCCTTGCACATGTAGGGTACTGGGTTTGATTCTTAGCACCACATTAAAAAAGTTAAGATTTTTTTTTTTAATCTAGTCTTCTGGAAATAGAAAATAGATTTTACACAAAGAATAAAGAATCAGAATTGATGTAGTCCATAAATACTTAGTACTTACTATGTGTCAGACAATGAACAAAACCTAAAGACCTGTCTGCTGCTCTCATTTTGATTTAAGGAGTACCATTGATATCCAAAAAACAGTGCATCTATGACTTTATGAATCTGAGGCATTTCCACCTAGAACCCTGTACCAGCAAAAGTTGTCTTTAAGAGTAATGGTAGACATGAACTTAAAATATGCTTCCTGGGGCTGGGGTTGTGGCTCAGTGGTAGAGTGCTTGCCTAGCACATGTGAGGCACTGGGTTCGATTCTCAACACCACATTAAAAAATTAAGATATCACATCCATCTACAATTAAAAGTATTTAAAAAATATATGCTTCTTGTATTTCCTTTGGTAAGTTGTAGAAGTCACCAAAAAAGAAGAGGAAACAAACAAGAGTTACAATCACTGAAAGTGGAAATCAGTGTGATCACTTGAAAGAGAAGGGGAACAGTAATGATTTAAAGAAGACCCCCAAAGTGACTGTTGAGCTTTAAGAGCATAAGACACAAGTAAACAAAACAAGTTAACCTGTCAAAAGACTGGAATAGAATTTGGAGTTGTATTAATTACATTGTATTAGTTGCATTGGAATTTGGAATTTTATTTGATTAAGGATATGAAAAGAAAATTTAAATTAAGAATTATAAACAAAACATTGAGTAGATCATAGAAACTAATCGTAATAATATCCCACTTGTCTTAAGACATTTATGTTTTAAATGTAGATAATGAATTTTGGTCTAACACCCCACAAATTATGTAAACTATATTAGACAGATGGGATGAACAGGAATTATGTTTACAGTAGGGAAAGTGGTCATGGAAAAAAAAAAAAAAAGTTGCTAACGTCCAAGAGGGAGGAAATAGGGAATTATATTTACCCCTAACCTGAAACAGTTAAAAAAAATAGGACCAAAATGTGGGGGAGCCAGGCACAGTGGCACACACCTGTAATCCCAGAGACTCAGGATGCTGAGCCAGGGGATCACAAGTTCAAGACCAGCCTCAGCAACTTAATAAAAAAAATAAAAAGGGTTGGGGATGTAGCTCAGTTGTAGAGCACCCCTGGGTTCAATCCTCAGTGGGGGAAAAAAGTGTGGGAAAATGTTTTCACATAATAGTAAGACAATGAATAACAAGAACAGTTTCTGAGAGATGGGGAAAATGAAGCAAGCCCTTTTTGGTTGTCCTTGCTTACTGCCAGGAGAGTTTCCAGCCCAAGATCCCAGAAGAGGAACCTAGGTGGAGCCCTGTGGACTCTCTAACTGAAGAGACAGCTGGGAGTCCAGGGAAGCCAAGGCAGCCAGGTTTTTTCAGGTCAGAGTTCTAAAGAACACAGAGACAGAGGAGGAGAAGCTACAGGTACTTGCAAAGGGTACCTGGATTCTCCAGCTAAATATCAACCATGGCATGGGAGGAAACTATCCAAGTCTGACAAAGAGCCGCACACAAAAGGACTACAGGAGGAAATCCCTAGTGCTAACACAGGGCCAGGAGTGGTTCCAGTTTCTGTTTCCAAGAGTAAATCACCTTCAATTCACAGACATCAAACAGCGTACCTTTAAGCACTTTCCCTCAGCAGTGGGAAAAAGTGAGCCCTAAAATGAACACTGCCCTTTTTTTTCTCCTAAAGTTGATTAAAACCAAGACTCAAGTAGATCAAACTGTATCCAAGTAACCTAACTATGATCTTGAACAGAGGTCAAGATCATAGTTAGGGAATACAGAAATACCCAGCCAGTCATAACTGATAAATGATACAGAATATAGAAATAGTAAAAGAAAAACAGGGCATTAAAAGGATTATCACTATTGTGTGTCATGCATTCAATTAAGGACATGTATAGAAAACCTACAGCTTATTTTATACTTAATACTCAAAGACTGAGCATTTTCTACCTAAAATCCTAAACACCGCAAGCATGTCTGCTCTCATAATTTCTATTCAAACCCTACTGGATGTGCTACCTAGTACACTAAGGAAAAATGAAACAAATGCATCTAGATTGGCAAGGAAGAAGAAAAGTTGTCCATTTGCAGATGACACACATCTATGAAGAAAATGCTATAGAATCTGCAAAATAATTTTCTAATCAGCGAGTTTAGAAGTTATAAGACCTCAGATAAGTATGTAAATGTCAATTTATTCCCATATACCAGCTACTAACAATCAGAAATCAAAATTTTAAAAGAATGTATGCAAGGGCAAAAAAAAAAAAAAAAAGAAGCTATAAAATATTTAGGAGTCAACCTGAAGAAAGATGTACAAAACCTGTATACTGAAGTACAGAGTATTGCTGTTATAGAAAATTAAATAAAGGGAGAGGGATACTTGTAATTCATGAGCTATAGGACTCGATATTGTTAAGATGTCAGTTCTCCCAGACTGATCAATAGGTCCAATGGCATTGCTACCAAAATCCTAGTAGGATTTTGCATAAGTTAACCTGATTCTAAAATTTATATGTGAATGCAAGAGTTATTGAAACTAAGTATTGGAATGGTAATATGACCTGATTTCAGGAGACATAAAGCTATAATAATCAATAGATAGCATGCTACTGAGAGTCAAGAAATAGACTTACATACATATATGGCTTATTGATTTTTCAATGAATATGCAAAAGCAACTTGAAAATGTGCTTTTTCTTTTCAACAAATAGTGCTAAGCTATTGGATATTCAAATTAAAGTTATTTTCCTCAGTCCATACCTGCCAACTGATACAAAAGTTAACTCAAAATAGTAGACCTAGAAAATGTAGGAGAAAATCTCTGTCCTTGGGCTAAGCAAGGACAGAGATTCTTAAATAAAACACCAAAATTACGATTTATAAGTGGAAAACTTCTTACCTTCATCAAAATTGAGATCTTTTGATCTTTAAAATACATCACTAAAAAATACAAATTTAAGTCATAGAATGGGAGGAAATATTTACATAATACATATTCCACAAAGAGTTTTATTCAGAACATATAAAGCTCTTAAATCTTAATCATAAGAAATGAATTGACCCAATTTAAAGAAAAATTTCAGATATTTCATCAAAGTTATATAATGGCAAAAAGAAATATGAAACATCATTACTTAACAGGGAAATGCAATCTAAAAGTGCAATTGGGTACTACCACATACCTTTTAGTATAGCTAAAATTCAAAACAAACAACCCTGAGCATAACAAATATTATGGAGAAATATTATTGGAGAAACTGGAACTCTGAAATGCTAACTATAGGAATGTCATAATACAACCTACTTTGGAAACTAGTCCAGCTGATTATTAGAACTTTAAACACCTATCACAGAAACTGGTTATTTCACTCCTAAGAATTTTCCCAAGAGAAATGAAAGCCTGTGTCTACAAAGAGACTTTGATATGAATGCTCAATCCAGCATTATTCATAATAACCAAAGTATATAAATAAGCCAAATAGCTATCAACAAGGAATGGATAAATAGTATGTTCCATGCATTGGAATACCACCCAGCATACAGCAATATGCATTAATATCAAAATTATGCTGAGGGAGAGAAACCAGACCATAAGAAGTACAGTTTCAAGTCCAATGTAGTCTTCTCTCCCAAGAAGCACTTACTGTCTATTTCTCCTTACATACAATTCTAGACATGCAAACCAATCCAAATGACAGAAAGTCAATCAGTGGTTTCCTGGGGGTGCTGAGGAAATATTCAGAGGTCAGAAATCACCTTGCTTATGGTGGTAATGGTTTCACAAGGGTGTGTATGTGTGTGTGTATAAGAAAACTTCACCAAATTATATATTTTAAATGTGTGCAGTTCATTGCATAACACACCTATGAATAAAGCTACTTTTAAAAATAGATGCAGGGCTGAGAAATGTGACTCAGTGGTAGAGCACCTGCATAGTGTGTACAATATGCATTAATATCAAAATTATGCTGAGGGAGAGAAACCAGATCCTAAGAAGTACGGATTCAAGTCCAGTGTAGTCCCGTGTCATCCCAAGCACTGAAAAATATAAAAAAATTAAAAAAAAAAAAAGAGGAAGAAAAATACTAAGGGCTTATTTTCTGCAGTGGGAAGTTAGGATAATGTATAAAAATCAAGAAGTAAAGATATTAGTGTGCAATTTAGGAATGTCAACTTAAAGACTGACATGTTTTCCTCTAGAAATGTACAAATTATTTGGGGCATGTGGAACAAACATAAGACTCTTCTATCTTGGGCTGGAGTTGTGGCTCAGCAGTAGAGCGCTCACCTGGCATGTGTGAGGCCCAGGTTCGATCCTCAGTACCACCTAAAAATAAAGGCATTGTGTACAACTAAAGCAAATAAATAAATATTTTTTAAAAAAGACTTCTATCTTTCATAATAAAAGCCTGTCAGAAGAAGTTTTCTCCTTAGATTATATGCATATGTAAATTTGATAAAAAATAAATAGTTTATTTAAAAATAAACAAGAAAATTAGGGGCTGTATTGTGGCTCAGTGGCAGAGGGCTTGCCTATCATGTGTGAGGCACTGGGTTCGATTCTCAGCAACCCCATATAAATAAATGAATAAGATAAAAGTCCATCAACATCTAAAAATATATTTTAAAATGTTTTTTAAATAAATAAGAAAATGATTAATCACAGGGCAGTTCTATGCAGTCTCATTTATCTGTGAGATTAATTTGCCAAAGTTCGAATGAAGTTAACTTCAATTTACTCAGATTAGTTATTAAACATGGGTGGATTTTATTTGGTAATTGAGTGTTTTCCACTTTGGCTTGCCATTACAGAGCTGATAGAGTAGTAAAAACCCAAAATATTTATCCTGAAAAGCAGAACAAAACAATTCCCTTCTTTTAAAACGTGTTTTGTGAAGATTAATTAAGCTTCTGTGTAGTTATTTTCTGTACTTTATTGATTCAGGATTACTTGTACTCTGTAAATGTGTTGAATTATTTACACATCATGGGCAGCTAATGCTAATTCAGAACATACCCAGTGGGACCTCAGAGTCCTGAAATGCTAAATGTAATCTGGGGATCAGTAACATTCCATTCATAAAATGTGTCACCCATAGGTTGGTGGAAATAAACAATAGGAAAGACAATGGATGGATTATGCAAATACACTGAAAAGATTAAGCAGGGGGAGGGAACTATAAGAACCCAATTTGTGTTTTATTTAAACATGGATTACAGTTTATAATATAGAAAATGATTAAAGCTACTTTGCTAATTTGCTAATGCTCTATAAAAAAAAGCACCACTGCACAGAGAAAACTATTAAATTAGTTGTGGCTTTTTTTTTTTTTTTTTTTTCTCTTTAGCGGGGTGAATAATGGGGTCAGTAGAAGCAAGGTTAAGGAAAATTTTAACAGTAAACATAATGATAAACAGTATTCTGAAGGAAAAAAGGTGACTAAATTTACATAGCATTAATTTGTATTTATCTGTGACTGGTGAAACTTTTATGAAAACTAAGACCTAATCCTGAGATAAATTCAATTACTGCTTCCTTTTAAAAGGAAGAGAGAAATCAGTCTTTTCCTTTAAAATTATGCATAAAACAAATTATACTTAAAACGTGCTTTTGGGGGAAACCTGTTCAAATTACAGTATGAAAAAAATTATTTCATTATTGTATCTGAGAAAACAAGTCCACTAAGTCCCTAAATAATGGAAAAGGACATGAAGATGAGTAAAATTCTAAGTCATGAGTTTGCAGATTTCTAAGCCAGAGCAAGGTGGCAGCCTAAGGAAAGCCAGCTTGCCTACAGCCCTTGATCTTGAGGAGGAACGTGGCAGTCCTGGAAGGGGGTGCTTTGCTGGATCTGGTTCAACAAGCAAAGAGCTGCAGCAGGATGAAGTAGCTCTGATACTCAGTACTCTTTAAGTGGAAATTGACCTGAAGAAGGACTCCCTTGTCAAGAGCAATGAATCTGTTAACACCTTGTGGCAACTGACTTTAAAAGAAGGCCACTCCCTCTCCTAGCCCCCTCTAACCCTGATTTCAGAACATTCTCATTACCTGTCTGCCCTCCAGTTGCTGCTATTTAGTTAGAATACATGGAACTAGAAATACTTGGGACAGATAACCGTGCTGACAGATGAAGTGTAGGGGGTTTCTGTAGTAAAGGAAGGAAGAATTAGACACCATGGTAGCAAGGCAAAGTATCAGCAAAGGGGATGGGGGTACTTGTTCTGAAAGCTATGTGTGCAGACATTTCTATCTCCAAACACACAAATTATGGGAAGAAATGGGAGAAATCATTTCATTTTCTCCTACAGCTTTAATAATAACAAACCTTAAAACAAGAAATTATTAGGTAGTGCATATTAACTCTTTGTGAATGACCCTTGAGGCTCTTTTTAAGTGACTGTCCTCTTTCAGTACATGCTTCTTCAAAACTTAAAAACTTTTTCATACGGTTGATACCTTTATTATTTAAACCTTTTAAATCATAGGGCTAGGTAAATTTTAGCAGTTAAAAGTTTTCCTGGGGCTGGGGCTGTGGCTCAGCGGCAGAGCGCTCACCTTGCAGGTGCGCAGCCTGAGTCCGATCCTCAGCACCACGTAAACATAAATGCATTGCATTGTGTACAACTAAAGTAAATAAATAAATATTAAAAAAAAGTTTTCCTGGATGAGATGATACAATTTTAAGCTCTTTTTTGTGGTTTCCTAATAATACCAAGTAATATAAGTGGGAGTCATTTACCTCTTGGGTATTAAATGTTTGACATTTTTGTTCCTTCTTTTGTCTTTAAAGATATTGCTTTCCCTTTGGACGACCTGAAGGTGCTCTAAAAGCTACGCTCTCATTACTTGAAAGGGTATGTTTTTGCACATTACTTTGTAAAGTCTATTTGCATTCTCAATTGCTGTGTATATTGTTGTTGAATGAGGCACACAGTGTCATTCCTCATGAGTCTACTACAAGAGTTTGTTGCGTTTCCTGAATTTCTTACCTTTCTTACTATATTCAAGTTCACTCTCTACCAGCTTCTCCCTCCTGGAAGACTTTCCACTGTCATCCTGTCTTTTTGATAATATCCATATTTTTTTAAGATTTTTTAAAAGATGGACACAATATCTTTAATTTATTTATTTTATTTATTTTTTATGTGGTACTGAGGATCGAACCCAGTACCTCACATGTGCGAGGCAAGCGCTCTACCACTGAGCTATAACCCCAGCCCATGATAATATTCATATTTCTACCTCTTTGTTTTTTCCTTTCATGGATTGATCTTCTCTTTTTTTCAGACCTTGTTTTTCAAGGTCTTTTATTATCTCTCCAACTTTACTTGTACTTCTGCCTGCCATTGTCCTCAGTGACTATAAGAGTATATTATTTAATATGCACAAACACATCATTCCTATCATTTGTTCCATTCAAAATGCATCTAGGAATTTATTTCACTCCAATTTATATTTCTTGAAATGAATTCTCAAGTTTTAGAAAGTGTTTTGCCCTACAAGATAAATAGCAAATAAGAGTTTAAATTTATGCTAAACATCAGTTTTAAATGAAAGTATACACTCCTGTTTGTGGCAGTTGAGGTTTGAGAGGTATCTTTTTCATCTCTCTATAGATCTCAGATGCTAGTTGGATGCTAATGGTTAAATAGGTTGAATAATGTGGTCAACTCCTGTTCAATATCAGAATTTGAAAGAATTTCTGGGCATCATCTATAGCTCATGATTCAATTATCCTGGTCCTGATTTATGGACTGGTTCTTGTCTATTTTTCTGCCAAATTAACTTTAGAGATAGATTTTCATTGTTTATTAGCAACTCCACTAAAAACAGAAAGGGAGGACATTGCTCAGATATTACAGCCCCGTTACAGTGACTCAAGAACGAGGGAGATGAGGACTTGAACTGATGATTAAAATGAAATCTTCGGATTATGGACTGATTTCATTTATATATCCCTACCTTATCCCTGATTGTTGCACACTGTGTGATAGAAATATTATGATAAAATTATGTTGTGCTAGAATTTTTGTAATAAAAGCTGCATGTAACCTAAGATTTTCAGAATATTCATTTCATTCGGTTCATTAAGATATCATGCATAAAATAAAATCCTTAAAGACTGCTTTACTTTTTGGAACTGCACCCCATCACGTGTACCTAAGGCAGCCTCTCCGGATCCTGGTTTCCATGGCAGAGCTGCCCTCCTCCTCGCAGCAGGGAAGAGTTAGTAATAGCAGAGATGCCCTCGTGCCCTGCATTGACAGGTGACAGGATGAACAGTGACCTTTATTCCAGTTTTAGTCACTAATCACATTTCTTGGTGAATTGAGAGAAATGTTAAGGAACATTACTTCATTTTTTTTATGTCTCTTGATTTACTGACAACTTAGAAAAATAAAATTAAATCTACATGTGCATTTTAATGCCTGTGAAATCTTGGAAGAACACAGGCAGGAAGTATGAAAACAGAGGTTGGTGTCTCCTGCTTCACCAGAAAAGAGGATTCAAGTTTATCCCATTCCAAATTAAGTGCCCAGATCTTATAGTATATGAAATATTGCCTAATTTAACCCCTAGGCTCACCTCTGTGGCAGTCATACATTGTAATTTCTAGTAACTATTTCTGCTATTTAAAGTTTATCACCATAGGAAGCCTAATGATAAAGTTAATAATTCTTCCTAACAAAATTGATCTTAATGTTAAACTTTAGCAATAATCATATTTAAGAGAGTAATGCATGTTTAATGCTTGTATATATTTTATTGTGCACAAACAGATTTTTCTGGCTACAGAAAATCTTAAGTACAGTTCTAATTAAAGTGTCAGAATAGCATGAAGGATAGTTAAATTTGATAGAGGAAGAAATTTTTTAAATGATAAAGTTTATTGTTTTCAAAAAGGGAATCCTGCATAACAAAATGTTAAAATGGTTATCAGACTCTTGGATGGTTGAATAAATTACACATGGCAGTATCCTTAGTGATGAGGCTGATTGAAAAAAAGAATGAAATAATGATTAAATAGATTCTTTCATGTTCTTTCAATATTTCTTTCAAAACAAAAGACTAATAGAATAGTTAGAGCACTTACAAAAGCATCGACTTCTTTATATTTTGTCATATATTTTATCATTTAAATATAAGCACAACAAGAAAAACTGTGCTAACTATATGGGAAAATACAGTTTGACTAATGGTATAATCGAAAGTTATTTGAGCAGTTTCATCACTAAGAAAGTTTTAAAGAAAATGATCAATTAGTCATTATAAAAGTATTTACATTTATATGACACTTTGAATTTTGGATATAATTGTATTTGCTCCTTGCCAATAATAAAAGATTTTAAGGAAAACTCCAAAAACACATTTTTGGAACCCAGCAGAGAATAATTAGTTATTTTGTTCAAAACTGCGGGAAGTTTCCATATATTTTAGCCTTTGATACTTGATAGGCATTCGTTTCACTAAGACAAAGAAGTTTCCTTCCCCTTCTTTTTACAGTGTGTAGCAGCATGTTCAGCAGATCACAATCATTAAGGTTTAATTAATGAAAGAAGTCCCCTTGATTTTTATAGACATCGAAAAGTATGCCAATTCTTAGTGGAATTTCTCTTATTATTTCAAATACATTGCTCAGAAGACCTAGGACTTTTAAATTAGAGAAATACAAGAAAAACTTTGTTTATTATTTGTCCCAAGAACGTAATCCTGACCTGAAACAGCTGCTCTAATGGTGTCTTGGGTCCCTGGAGGAAAAGTGACAGTCACACCGAGTGGTGGCCTGGCCTATGGGAGGTTTTGATGTGCATAAATGAGGCTTAGACTGGAGGAACCAAGATTGGAGGATTAGGTTCCCAGTTGTGAAGTGCCGACTTGCTACTTACCCCCAAGTTACAGAGGACCCCTTCCCCCTCCCCAGGAATAGGCGTGTCTAGGACAATTTGTGTCATTTAAGTATTTATCTTATGCAACTTCTATCTTCTGTCTCTCCCCCCCACCCTCACCTCTTTCTCGGTAGGTTTTAATGAAAGATATTGCCACTCCCATACCAGCAGAAGAGGTGAAGAAAGTGGTCAGAAAATGCCTCGAGAAAGCTGCCTTGATCAATTACACTAGACTCACAGAATATGCCAAAATAGAAGGTCAGTGCAGTGAGCAATTGCCCAAGTGGCAGGGAGAGCCAACAATGCCTATTAACTGAGTTTTCTATGAGAAGTCCTTTCCTTTCCTGAACGGTCCTGGACCATGGCAAAGGGAAATGTCTCATTAAAATCTCAGCTGGTGAACTGAAGAGCTTTTTCCTATTCATTGCTTTAATATGCCTCCTGGGACTCTGCTTGAATGAAAGACCCAGGATTCGTGCCTAAGTTGTCCTTTGTTCTTATTTTGAGTTTTCGAGAAACCAAAAGGTGTTTTCACGGGCTGTATTTTTTGACATTACTGTAAGTATGTCTAACATTTCAACGATGGGCTATGCACTCTTTCCTGATCAGTCTCAGTGTAGTATTATGTAATTTTATTTTCTATTCTGCAGTATCACTCAGAGATGGAAGAAACTTGTTGATTATCGCGAGGGCTGAAATAAACCAATAGAACTTCCTGCAGCTTTTAATTGCTTGCGATATATTGATGTATTTGAAAGATTAGAACTCTCAAGGGGACTGTGCACTTTTTTCTCTTTCTTTGGGTTTTATTCATTAAGGACACTGATATTTAAAATGTTTAGAGATAAGTAGATTGGAATTTGTGGCAAAATTGGCTTCTATTCATTGATTCTTTGAAAGATTTATTTAAAAGAAACAGAAAAGACCTCTGATTCTTTGTTCAAAATACCATAAAACTGACTTATGTAAACAAGTAGCATTACCTGAGGGAGAAAGAAGTTTGAAGTTAATGTTAAATACTTGTATCTAAAAATAAAAAAACAAGTCATCCTTTAGAAAAATTTTAGTAACAATGGGCAATTATTCTTAGTGAATTATAAATTTATGGATTAGTTGATATTAGGATAATATTGTCAAAATTCAGGCAATGGAAAACATCTGATTATAATTGGTTGTGCTATCACTCCTTTTTTCTCTCCAAATCTGATCAAGCTCTCTAACAAGCATGTGATAACCAACCTCCTGAGTGATTAACAAAAAAGCCATCTCATCACTATAGCAACCAATATTATATCACGAGAGTAACAACATGACACCTCCTTAGTTACCAGTTTAACATCATTAATTATGATATCATGTCGTGTTAAAGCAAAAGCAGTGAACATTAGATCATTTGAGGAAAGTGGAAGATAAACACATTGGTTTTCAATTTTGAATACTCATTCAAATAATTTTAATGTTCAGGAGTATTAAGTGTTCTGAAAAGAGATTCAAAGAATTAACATAAAAATAGACATATTAAAGCCTTTCAAATATGTCAAAGAGAAACAAGTGTAAAAGTGTGTGCATACCTCCAATAAGCACAATTTTATTTTGTATAAATGTCACCAAGCTTATCCAAAACACTACCTGGTTCCTTTTGTTCTTCATTGTTAGATAACAATTTTTGACCTCAAAAATGCTAAAAAGATACACAGTACATTTTTCTATGAGTCCACGTATTTTATTATAGTCATGGAATCCAGTTTAAAATGAATAAAGAAGCTTATTTTATTTGTGCATGTAAATACAACTCTGTATTAGTGAAAGCCTATGTAGGACCAAATGGAGAATGAGGAGAGACCACACCTGCGTCACCTCATATCGCCAATCTAGTGTGAGAATATTCTAGAAAATGGATCCTAACAATCTACTTAAGTGGAACTACCAAGCAATCTCCTCTAAAACACACACACACACACACACACACACACACACACAAACACAAATGATGAGGGGCTAGGGTGTAGCTTAGTGGTGAGCGTTTGCCTGGCTTGTGATTCCCCAGCACCACACACACAAAAAAAAAATCTCTTGCTCATTAGCTGAGAAAAACTCTGCTATTCAATTATCTATGTTCTCCCTTCTTTTTTATCTTTATAAAATGTGCTTTTGCTTTGTGTCTAGGACTAGGCCAAGAACAAAAACAAATTTAAGTTAGAAATAGTAGGCAGAACATGTTTCCTTGTTTGATTGACCTTTTGCATTACATGAGCAACATGAGTAGGCTTTGCTTTTCTCCTAAATTCTCTTTTCTTATGTTTTAGGCCTGGCAGAAAAGGAAGCAGGTAATTAATGTCTCTGCATGCATGTGCCATTATTTCTAATGTGGTGGTATGATTTTTTGTTGTTGTTGTTAATTTACTTTATTGAGGAATACCGACATACAAAAAGCTGTATATATTTAATGTATACAGCTTGATAAATTTGGAGATAAGTATACAGCCATGAAATCATCACCAAAATCTGTGCTATAAACCCATCAATCATTTCCAAAAGTTTCTTCCTATCCTCCTCATCATTATTACTATTATTTGTGATAAAAAGTACTTACCATGAAGCCGGGCGCGGTGGCGCACACCTGTAATCCCAGCACTTTGGGAATCTGAGGCAGGAGGATCGCGAGTTCAAAGCCAGCCTCAGCAATGGCGAGGCACTTAGCAACTCAGTGAGACCCTGTCTCCAAATAAAATACAAAACAGGGCTGGGGATGTGGCCCAGTGGTCAAGTGCCCCTGAGTTCAATCCCTGGTACCACCAAAAAAAAAAAAAAAAAAAAAAATACTTACCATGAGATCTACTCTCTTAGCAATTTTTAAGTGTACAATAAAGTTAACTGTAGGCATTCTGCTGTGCAGTAGGTCCATAGGGCTTATTCAGCTTGCACAGCTGAAACTTGGAACCCCATGATTAATAGCTGCCCCATTTGCCCTTTCCTTAGCCCCTAGCAATCACTGTTCTACGCTCCACTTGAATGAGTTCAAGTTTAGATTTCTTCTAGGTACACGTATGATTGCACAAATGGTACGTCTCTACACCATGTACAACCAGAGAAGTGAAATATTGTGTTCCATTTTTGTACGATGAATTGAAATGCATTCTGCTGTCATGTACAACTAAGTAGAACAAATAAAAATAATAATAACAAAAAAATAAATTTCTCATATAATGGGGTTCTGCACTGTTTGTCCTTATGTATATGGCTTATATACCGGAAGTGGGATCACTAAATCCTATGGTACTTCTTTTTTTTTTTTTTCCCCCAAGAACCACCATTCTGTTTTTCATATAGACTGCACTAGTTCACATTCCCACCAACAGTACCTAAGGGTTCTCATTTCCCCTCATCCTCACCAACACTTAGTGTGGTGGTAGGCAGTGTTTAGTTTTGATAATAGTCATCCTAACAGGAGTGAGATGATATCACATTCTAGTTTTGATTTCCATTTCCCTGAAGATCAGTTGTATTGAGCATTTTTCATATACCTATTAACCATTTGTAAGTCTCTTTTGAGAGCTGTCACTGTTCCTTTGCCTATATTAAATTGGTTGTTTGTTGTTGTTGTTTTTATGGTGTTGTTTGTGCTATTCAGTTGAGTAAATTCTTATGTATTCCAGGTATTAACCCTTTGTTGGAGATATAGTTTGCAAATATTTTCTTTCCTTCTGTAGTTTGCTTTTTCATCTCCTCATTTCCTTTGCTTTTGGTAGTCTGGTGTTTTGAGATTGATAAGTAGCTCTCTCTTTTCAGAGCACCTATTAGGTCATTTTGACTAGGATACTGAAAAGGCTTGAAGTTTTTTAGAACTATTGCTGATGCTTTGTTGGGAAAACATAGGCCTTCATCTCTGTAAATGTTCGACAATATTTTTTGATAATGAATTCAAAGGAAAGAACCCTAAGCCATGTTAATGTTATGCATTGTGTTTAAAGCTTGGACACTCATCTTATTTGGAAGCAGTTGCCAATATTTGAAGGGCTCTTAGAACTAGAAGAGAGCACAATATTCCTTTATCACTCTTGAAAAATAACATGAAAATAAAAAGCATAAATTCTATTACATAAAAGCAAGCAGTTCTTAACTCTGAAAGCTGTTAATCAGGAATAAGCAGAGGTTATGAAATCCCTTTCTCAGGAAAGTGCTCGGAAGAGTTTTTCTCTGCATCTCTGAAATTTTAAAGGTTGTATTACTTTGGTTTTGTACCTTTTATCACAATTACAAATAATTTTACATGCCGGTTTCTGTCCATCCTATCTGCCTGATCTTTAGCCCCTGTGGGCACAGTTCTTTCTGCCTTGTTCCTAGTGTCCCAGCCCTAGGATCCTAGCACTGTACCTGGTGACAAAGAGGAGGCACTCAGAACTTTGGAAAGAGGCAAGATATTAGTTAATTTCGTTCAGAAACAATGGAGCAAGAGATAAGTAATGTACATTTCTAGGCCTAGTTTCCAAATCTTGGTCTTATTTACATGCAATGTTATGGACAAAGTTGATTGTTTTTCACTAAAGTCTTCTGTTAACAACTCTTCTCCCATTTTCCCTCCTTCCCTCCATCTCTCTTTCCTTCCCTCTCTCTCTCCCTCCCTCTTTCCCACTTTCTTTCTCTCTTCCTCCTTCTCTTTCTCCTTCCCTCTCTCTCCCTCCCTCTCTCCCCCTCTCTCACTCTCTCCCTCTCTCCTCCCTCTCCCTCTTTTTTAGTGAGAGAAGCTTTTAAAATTATTTTCAGTATTTGACCCTAGAAAGTAACAGGGAAAAAAAAAAAAATCAGACCTATCCACAATAAGGTGAAAAATAGAGACCTTAAAATGTTTGAAAAGTGCTCTTCAGGGGAAAAAAAAAATAAAAAAGGTAAGGTTATCCCATCCCCACTTATGGCAGCCCATGGCAATAGTAGCAATCCCATGCTCTTTAATAAACTTTTCGAAACATTCTATGATGTTAAACTCTACCCCGCTACTATTGTGACAAATAAGTTTTTATTCTAGTTTACAAACAAGTCCAGGAGCCTCTGTGGCTCTCCCTCTGCCATGGGGTAAATAAGCCAGCCAGCTGGGATTAGACTCAGGTGTCCTGATCCCTAACCTATAGGTTATGCTACTTCTCCTGAGAAATAGGAAGGGGTCACAGTGGACCTTCATGAAGTGTGGGCGGGGTGCCCTATAGAGTTGCCTTGCTCTGTAAAAGGAGGAGGGAAGAGGAGAAGAGACCCCACATACTCAGCTGCTCCTCCATGGAAGTTTGCCCTGCACTCCTTTTTGGCATCCACACCACTGCTCAGCCATACAAGTCAGCAACTCCAGGAAAAGTACATTTATTAAAATTAAATGCTTATTTAGAACAGAGAAGAATTGGTGTGATCTCTGATTTCATTGAATGGAGGGGAAAGCTAATCTCAACTGGAGAATGTTCTGAAGTAACAGGAGTTTCTAAGAAATGTGTTTACATTCCTTTACTTGCACTTAGTAGCAGGTTAGACCTACACAGTTAACTATTAGATGTGCTTGGGGGAGTACTTTTAAAAGTAGGTAAAAATGGGAGTATCAATTGCATGTCTAAGAGTTCAAAAGCTTGATGACTCTTTCAAATGGTAGTCTCTTGAGCCCTTCTGCTACTTAAAAAGAACAAAATTCTGCTCAAGATGCATTGTAATTTTGTCATCTTGACCGCCAGTGTGTCCCAGAGGTTTTTTGTTTACATTGTTCCATTAGTTTCTTAAACAACTTTACAAAATGGAGATTTTACGGAAGAGATCACTGAGACTTCAGAAAAGACTATTAACTTGGAGGAGGACATGCCATTGTCACTGAAACTCAGCAGACCTGGGATTCACACCCTATTTCTCAGACCCCAGAGCCCTTTCATATTCTTCCTGCTGCTGCTGAAACTCCAAGACTATCTGAATCAAAGTAATGACATTTTATATAAACACTCAGGCACATCCCAAAAGCCAGGGCTTAATATTTCTTAATATTTGTACTTTTTCCAAAAACAATGATGGTTATATGTTAATAACAGCAAACACTTCTGTGCCAGGCACTATTCTAAATTCTTGATATGTATCAAGTCATTCACTCCTTACAACAATCCTTTGCAATAAATATTATTGTTATTATTTTTTCTTTTTAAAGAAAATGAACGAGAGAAGTTATATAACTTGTCTGCAGTCACGTAGTTACTAAGTGGGACATTAGAACTCATTGTTGATATATCTTCTTACCTCTCTCCATCTTTCTCCCTCCTGAAACCTTATATAGTTAAATTTGTACTCAGTTAAAAATTGTTAAACTGTTTTTTCATAGATCTCGTGATATCAGGTATTGAAGTAACTAAAATTTAAAAATCCCCTTCCAACCCAAACAACACAATGTACAATGTACGTAATTCATTCACCTTACTTATTGTCCTATGACATTAGCCACATGAAGGGAGGACATTTTGTGTTTTCATAAGTGCTGTATCAACAGTGCTGAGAAAAATACACAGCACATATTTTGTACTCCATCAATATTTATCAAATGTACAAATGAGTTTATGGCACAGGCTGTTTTCAGGCTACTTATAGCAGAAATAACATCCATAAACTGGCAGGCTGCCTTGCAAAAGGTCATTTGAACCAATCACTGAATAATTAAAATATAGGGCAAAAACTAACCACTTAAGAAATAATAAGAACTTTCGCCGCCTGCAGCAATTGCCGCTTGCAGCAACGATACCACGGGAGAAAATTCGGAGGCAGACTGGAAATGAAAAAGTTCTTTTATTCTTCTTTCTTCTAACTTCTCTCTCCGGCTCCAACAACCTCTCCAACTCCAACCACTCCCTCTAACTAACCTCACCCGATTAAATACTTTTTGCCTTAACAAGGACAAGTGCTAACAGCTCGAGCTTACAGGTGCGTCACACAAGTGTTCATGGGCATAAAAAGATTCTTAGATAAATGCATGAATATCAGGCGAAAATATTTGAACACCTTTATGGCTCTCAGCTAACCGCCATCTTAGCTATCCTCAATTAGGGCTCTGACAAAGAACAGAAAAATAAACCTGAGTTTTATGCTGTTATTATAAGAGGGAGAAGCAGGGAGGCACTAACTTGGGTCAGAGAGGCAGAGGTTCTGGATAGCAGTTTTATTTGTGGCGTTGAATATCTAACCTGCTTCCATTGTTTTATAATCCAGCATGCTGCTCAGTTGTGACTCAAGTTCACTTCCATCCTTGGAAATTCTTCAGCTGTCCATTGGAAGCATGAATGTGCATAATAAAGAGATTCTAAAATTTGGTAATGGATTAAATAAAGCTAACAGCCTCTCTCTAGATGTCTTCTTTCCTTCTAGGGAATTGTTGGCACATTTCATGAGAACTGAAATCTCTAAAAAGCAATTCTTTTTTAATTTGGGAGCTATAAAATGCTATTTGTTTGAATTTTTTTGTGGTAATAATTAAGAAATCTAATTTACATAGTAACAAAATCAACTAGCTTTCTTCTTTTGTTTAATTATACTACTACCTATACTAGTCATATAGTAGTGAGATTATTTGTAATCTAGAATTCAAAATGACACTGAAACTATTCTTGTTTTGTTTTAGATCATATACCTTGTTGATGCAAAAATTAGGTATCTTTTTTTTTTTTTAAAACCAGGGTTTGAACTCAAGAGTATTTAATCACTGAGTCACATCTCCAGCCCTTTTTATTTTTTATTTTGAGACAGAGTCTCACTAACTTACCTAGAGCCTCGCTAAGTTGCTGAGGCTGGCTTTGAAATTGTAATCCTCCTGCCCCAGCCTCCTGAGTTGCTGAGATTATAGGCTTGCACCACCATTCCCGGCAGTATTACTTTTAAAGAAAAATCGATGTGTTCTTTAGTTCAAAGAATTTCTTGTAGATAAGAACAGCAGTAATCATCTCATAACAGTCCTGCATTTTCCTGAAAACTATGTATCATATTGTGACTTACAGCTGCAATTACTTAGAGCTGACCTTGACATGGGATCTTTCACATAGGCTTCTTGTGAATCTAGAAATGTGGAGGTTCCCTGAAGAAAAGGTGGCGTGGATGGAGTAGATGAAGTCTTTGTATGGGGAGGATCTTTTTCGGCCCTCCGGTTGCCAGGTTCCCAGGTCCAAGCCCCAGTGAGCTCATTTTCAGAGTCTCAGTTGAACCATGGGGAGGCTTCCCCAGAGGGCACATGCGGACTTTGTTTGAAAAGCGAAGTTGCACTGTGGCAGTCCTTAGAATGTGTGTGCCATCTAGGTAGCATTTTAATTTAGCACTTCATTGTCAGAAAACAGTGATAAATAATAATAAATAAATTAAAGCTGTCATGCTTGAGAATGTGTGTTCCTAGAAGCTGTGTGTGTGTAGATGAAATGACCCAGTTGATGAACTTGTCTGGTTAGCAGTGACTAATTTCTTGCTCATATTTCTTTCTTTTTTTTCTTTCTTTTTTTTTTTTTTTTTTTTTTTTTGTTAGTTGTTAGTGGACCTTTATTTTATTCATTTATATGCAGTGCTGAGAATCAAACCCAGTGCCTCACACTTGCTGGGCAAGCACTCTGCCACTGAGCCACTACCCCAGTCCCTCTTGCTAATATTTCAAAGATAACATAATAGTTTTTTTCTCAAAGAAGTTTTATGTGTTTGCTTATGACTATCAGAAAAAAATTTATCTTTTTAGGTAATTTAAACATTCCATTGACCTCATGAACAATACCCACATCTTATATATAACACAAAAATTGTTTGAGTATAATATGTTACCATGAACTACAGTTTCTAACATCTAAATGATAGACCCAAAATTGTATGTTCCTATAAACGTGGACAACCCTTTCAAGAAAATACTCTGTATAGTGAAGGAAATTGAATTCTCATCTAAAAGAAAGCAACAGATTGTCAAAGAATTCCCACTCAACTTTTTTTTTTTTATGTAGATGGACAGAATGCCTTTATTTTATTTGTTTATTTTTATGTGGTGCTAAGGATTAAACCCAGTGCCTCACACATGCTAGGCAAGTGCTCTGCCACTGAGCTACAGCCCCAGCCCCCCACCCAACTTTTTGATAGTGTGGTATGGACAATGGGACCTTGCTCACAAAGTAAAATGAATATTTCCAAATCACCTGATGATTAGGGACAGAACAGTAGATAAAATTTGACTTTAAAACAATGAAGATAATTACTGATATTTTTTCTTTATCATATTTGAGAATATCCTTTGTCAGTGTTTTTAGTAAAGCATTATATGTATTTATTATAAAAGCTTGTACTGCCGGGCGCGGAGGCGCACGCCTGTAATCCCAGCACTTTGGGAGGCTGAGGCAGGAGGATCGCGAGTTCAAAGCCAGCCTCAGCAATGGCGAGGCACTTAGCAACTCAGTGAGACCCTGTCTCTAAATAAAAAATACAAAAAAGGGCTGGGGATGTGACCCAGTGGTCGAGTGCCCCTGAGTTCAATCCCCGGTACCACAAAAAAAAAAAAAAAAAAAAAAAAGCTTGTACTGTGAGCTATACTGATTTAAGTTTCTGTGATCATCTGGATGAAAGATCAACTGAAATTTATTTTTGTATTATATATAAGATGTGGGTATTGTTCACAAGGTCAATGGAATATTTAAATACCTAAGAAGATAAATTTTTCTGGTAGTCATAAAATTCCATCATCTAATGCATATGATGGAAGTATTAATTTTAAACTATATTTATCAATATGTTTTTATCAATATATTGAATTTAGATGTCTTTTATACTGCTTCCTGATCACATATTCTTTTTCCATTTGACATACAGACAAGAAAGTGTCAAGAACATAATCCCCTTTAAGTAGTACAAAAGTATTCACTTTGGCCTTTTCCTCATCTGATCTGCAATGAATGAGGACTCCTACCATGTGTATTTGCCTCAACATTTCTCCCCCTACTCACTAACCACACAGGAAAATAATCTCACACTGTGTAATTTGTGTTCACACTAATTAATTAGCTCATCACAATGTTGACAGATTAATTCCTGTGCATCCAAAGATGTTTGGGGGGAATAATAAGCAGGGCTGCAAGGATTGTTGGCTAGAGGGGTGAATGAAGACGCTATTTGCTCAGTCTGAGGAGGCTAAAGTTCTGTATGCACCCTCAGTTCGTGTTACACAGAGGGAAGTCTGCTGAGCAGTGCCTAGCCTCTCTCTGCATACTGAGGTGACCAGCTAAGTGACAAGTCAAGGGAGGACCCCAGAAGCACCCTTGCACACTGCAAGCACCACGCTCAGCACCTCTGCACTCACCAGTTACCCAAAGGAAAGAACCAAAGGAAAAAAGAAGGCTCTGTCAACCTCACACAAACCAAGGAGATGCTGAAGGACAAGTGCCTCTGTCCTCTCCAGTGGGTTCTGAGCATGCCTCCCTTAAACATCCTTCCTGCTTCATCTGAGTATGATTCTAGGCAAGCAATAATATGTGTTACTCTGTTTAAAACTGCTGACAACCCTTCACACTGCCCTCTGCTTTGGGCATTCCACCCCTTAAATTGGAATGAATCTCACCAGCACTGACTGATTTGTCATGCCTCTGCGGAGGTGTTCTGTGACCTCAAGAGTGACACTTTCCTTGATCCACAGTTGCTATCCATGACTCATCTATCCTGTCCTTTCTTTTCTAACAAAATTCTATTTATTTTAAAAAATTATTTATCATCCAGTGTGAGTCATAATAGATAAGGGCATCCTCAGTCACTGCTGGTCATGGATAATCCCATAGATAAAAATCAAAAACTTGAGTTAATCTTGAATGATGTCCTCTTCCAGGTCACACTGTCACAGGAATTTGATCTTAAGTTTTAATGAGGACAGACACCTCCTGTCAAACTTGTAAGCATGGTAGGCTTTGGCTTTGTAGCTATTTCTCTACAGACATATCAACCTCCACACCTACCCATGTCTCCTATTCTCTGAATTTAGAGGGTGAGATATCTTCCTCTTCAAAATCAATGCAGTCTCCTGTGATGTTGATCTCATTTCTACCTACTTCTTTCTGAATAGATTTTACTTCTTTATGCATCTCTTCTTTCTCCAGTGGCCTATGGTTCTTTTTTCTAGATCTTTCTTTTTTATCTGTAACCATATCACTCTAAAATATGCTTGCTTTGGGCTCTACACCTCCTTCAAGCTGCTATCCAAGGAGTAGTGTGTATCTTTATTTCATTCACTTGACTTCTCATATCACAGAAGTGTGGCTTCCAATCTTGCTGATCTGCCTGGTGGGGCGAGTTACACTAGCCTAGAGGGTGACAGAGAGGGAGGGAAGCTTTTGAATTCTGTCCCTACCTCTCCCTTACATTGGCTTGAGACAAGCAGTGCCTTACCTCTTGCCATTAGAGTTGGAAGCAGTAGGCCAGGTCACCAGTATCTGAGAGTGAGATGTCTGAGAAAGCTAGAATGGGCTGAGTGAGTTACCCTTCCCCTACTGTGCCATTCAGACCCCCAAGTGTAATGGATTGCATTCCAAGGAGACTGTAGAGCCAGGGCTGCTGCTTTGAGTATAACAGATTAAAGGGGAATCCCTATCTACTGGATTTGCCTAAGGGATTGGTAAAAGAGGAAATAATCTGTACTTAGTTTTGTATTGCCTGGGCCTGTCCCTCCCAAATTCTCACCTCAGACTCTCTACAAGGGACAAGGTCACGCACCACCTGTCTTCCCATTCTCCATCCCTCCAAGAGAGCTGAGCTCTCATGTCACAATAACTAGATTCCTGAGGAGTACAACTCCTCCAAAAGACAATAAATGGTGTGTACCATTGGAATCCAAGAAGCTAATATTTCGAGTGAGCATGATATCTCAAGGGGACACGGAATGGTACTAGTAATTTGATACAGGAACAAGAAGTCGTGAAATATTGAGTATAAAAATAATGCGATTGTAAGAAAGATAAGATATAGGATGAATATAGCTGAAGACTGTTAGCAACCTGGGAAATCAGAATGAGGATAGCAGGAAAGGAGAACATGGTATAAAATATAAAAGGAAAGCTAAGTGGTACACAGAGTAGAAGGAGAGTAAATTCAACTTCCAGCAGACTCAGGAGAGAAAAGATACAAATACAGTATACAAGGGAAAAAACTAGAGATACAAGAGGCAGACAACCATGGAGGAATATTGTGAACAAGTACAAAAGTTGAAAGTCTGGTTGAAATTGAAACAATTCTTGAAAAAGCATTTCTCTAAAAATCACAAGAAATAAAACTCAATAGGCCAACAAGCTTTTAAAAAATTGAAATAGTTGTGAAAGACCTGCTCTCCCTAAATCTCTAAGGCCAGTTAGTTTTGGAGGTGAGTTCTATCCAACCTAAGAAACAAATCATTCCTATTCAAAATAAGTTCCATAAAATGGGAAAAGAATGAAAGCTGCCTAGTTCGTTGCAACAAGTAATATCATCTTATTCCAAACCTGTAAAGACAATAGAACAAGAGAATTACCATGGATATATTTCATTGTGAGCAAATATGCAAAATTCCTAAATATAATATTAACTCCCAATACCCAACACTGCATTGGAAAAATCACAATCAATGGAACTTATCCCAGGAATGTGAAAGTTGTTTACCATCAGAAAACAAACAAATTCAAAGGAAAACCCAAATGAGTTCAACAGATTCAAATAAAATATGTGAAACGATCCAACCCTTACATCTGATATAAATCTAAGCTGTTATCAACATAAAAAGGAGACTTCCTTAACTTTATGAAACTTACAGAGAAAGATCAAATATGAATATTTTACTTAACAAAGAACATTTAGAGACATTCCCTCTAGGGTTAGGAACAAGTACATATACTACCCTAGCTCTGAGAATCTTGGATAACATAAAAGGAATAAAAAATAAATGAATCATAAGATGGAAAGAATAAGTCAACCCCAAAACAAAAGTTTTGGAGTCTTGTCTTACTAGATACTAAGAACAAGTTATAAAGTCTATGACCAGTCAGAACAGGAATGTAGAGTCAGACCCCTGTGTCTGTGGAGACTGGTGGGATTCATCTGGTGTAAAGGAGGGACTCAGATGGCTGGGGGAGGGTAGGCTGCTTAGGAGGTGCTGTTTGAAAGGTGGGCCTGTGCGATGGGTAAAAAAGAGTCTGGATTCCTTTCTGATGGAATCTTGATCTCTAGTGAGATTAGAGATCTCAATGTAATGAAAGAAATACCTACCACTATAAATCTAGCATTTTTCCTTGAGTACCCCCAAGTGTTATTTTTACCTTCTCACTTCTTAGATGATTTTCCAAGTTTGTCTTATATCTGAGTCAAAACAGAATTGTTTTAACTTTCTTACATAGTATATAGATAATAGGTTGGGAAAACTTAAATCAATATGTTGCTGTTTCTCCAAGATCTAGAAAAATCATATTCTTCAAAAAAGTTGTCTCAGATGAATAGTGGTCTTCTGTAAAAATTCTGCATGAGAATATAAGCACCCCTGAGAAAAGAAAACATTTGTATAATGCCTCCTTCATTGTACTCCTTGGCAGGAATTATTCCCTCAGCCATGATCTATGACACCCTGAACAGCTCTTGCTAGAATCCTTGCTCCTTTCTTTGAAGATGCATGGAAATCTCATTACAAGTGTTCAACACCTGCTTCCTAAAAGGTCTCGAAAAGGATGTCAGTTGCTCAGCTCACTTGACAGTGTGTCATGTGTTTTTTTATTTTTATTTTCTACTTTCATACCAAATGTGACTCACAGATAAATGCGGTCTTGACATAACAAGCCTCCTTACTTTCACAAGCAATTTTGCAGAATTTGTCATTCTCCAGAGCCAGAGCTTGAAAACAACTGATTGGTGACCCCTCTTTTATTTACTAACATGTGTCAACAGGTAAACCAAGTGACATATAGCAGCATGGCTCCTGTAGCACCTTGTTAATCCGAGTAGTTTAGATGTATTAAAAAGTCTTTTCCAATTGTACAAAATCAGAGTAATGCAAACTGACAGGTTTCTACCTATTTCTTAACAGAGCTTGTAAGTCCTCAAAGTCTGCACAGATGAAAGGATAGTTTCAAATTCAGTGCCTGAATTTGAATTATGTTTTGGATATTAAGGAAGGAGGATTCGTTATTTATAGGCTAGAGATTCTTATCTCTATATTCTTATCTCTAATATATATTTTAATATATATGCATACATTTGTGTTTTTCTAATTCCAAAGTGGAAACTTCTTAAATATCCATAAGGCAGCAAGTATACACATATGTTCACAGTGGTTGGCAGACCCAGGACATTAAAGTTATAGAAATATTCTAAGTGACACTAAGTCCAACCCTATTCTCTATATCTGGTCTTTATGCTTATCCAACTGGAGCCTTGATCCAAGTGTTAGCATGAAATATATTATCATTACTAAGGCATGACTTGATTGCCCTGGATTACCTTGATCACATATCAGAGGAAACAAAGACATATATACAGACATCAAGATCTTTTGACCAATTTTTTACCATCCAAGGCTGCGAATCTTTTCAAAGGGTACCTTTCATCCTCTGGTTGCTGTTTCTAGAAAGTTTTTCTTTACTTCTCCTTCAGCTGGCTTCCCAACTGGCAAGCAACCCTCTGGAGTTGCTATTACCTTTCCCAATATCCATTCCTTAACAGACCATCTTCCTCATAGCCTTGCTCACATTTCTGAGACTGTATTCCCCATTATTCTTCTTGAATATGGGAACATGAACTAAAGAGGGTAAGGGGCAGGGGAGGATGTTGAGTGTGGAGGTGTTCCTTTTATGCAGGAATGTGACAGATGACACAGAAAAGATAGGTAAACACATTTAGAAAGCAAGAAAAAAATAGGCATGAGATTAAAATGCTATGGACCTTAAGAATGTAAGGCATGGCAGGCATTGAGATTACTCTGGCAATTTTCATTGCCTGAATTTGAATTATGTGTAGGAGAAATGGATGCAAGTATGTACAAAGAGCAACATACAAGGGAGGAGGGGACCACTTATCAGTTTCAGCTGTGGAATGTGTGTGTGTACACACACATGTGTAAGACCAGTTTTTAAAAACTTCTGTCATAGAATTAGCTAGCAAATCACAGTGGAAAATTGTGTGCTATCATTAGAATCATACAAACTGTTTTTTTCCAAAACTAACCAGAGGAAACTAAGTATACAGGTAGAATGTTTTCTTCGTTTTTAGGCCTCCATAGTCTTTGCATCCAGCAACACTGTGGAGATGCATTTTCCCCATGAGACTTAGGTTTTCTGCTTTGTAAACTTGGAGAGAAGCAGGATCTCAAAAAACTGACAACTTTAATAAAACTCAAATCAGGGTATCTATGTTTCTCACCTCTTGTAAATCAGGGAGCTGTAAAATCCTATAACAAAAGATAAAATGGATATTAATTTCTGTGTATGTGGGCACATGTAATCTTTTCTGTGTTATTCTATCACCGTCATCCCTTACTTTACGTCTTAAGAAGAGAATGTGCCTCTAATTCCCTGCCAAAGAAAGTTTCACAGAGTTACTGACTTTTACCTCACATATATGTTGACACATGTCAGTCATGGGTCACTACTTACTGTTGTCTTATGGAGATTGCTCAGTTTAGACCCAGTCCGGCTGCCAAAGGCCTACACTCCAGTGGCAAAAATTCTCTTTATTACACAGTTGGCCATTGACTTAAAAATGAATTTATTGATGTGAAAGATAATCCTGGAGAAGTAGTTAATGTGACTGTGACCACAGAACAATTATTGCAAAGCGCTGTGTCATTAGCATGGCTAATTCCAAGGAGATATTAAGTGAAACTGTTGCTTTAAATGATAGGGTCATTAAATGAGTTGGTCCCAAAGGGCTCTGTGGAAGTAGAGCCACAGACTTATTGTTTTCAAACAACTGTGACATTAGTATTCTCATGGATTCTGAAAAACTGCAGGAGGCCCTTCCATCTTAGATTAATTATGTTCACTCATACATATAGGATTGCCCAAGTAGGAACAACATCCTATGTGGATAACCCTATAGAAATGTAAAATCCATTCAGATTCTGCAGTCATCTTATACCTAAAATGAGGTCTATATGAAGATGTAGTTTGACTTCCACTAAAGAATAAAAGTTCACCTAGGTCACCTTTGTTTTTACTTCTGTTTTTCATGAAGCATTAATATTTCTCAAAGTGCATTTTCTAGGCCAGCATCATGAGCATCACCTGGCAACTTATTAGAAATGCGAATTCTTGAGTCTCACCCAAGAAGGCTGAATCAGAAACTCTGGAGGTGATACCAGGCTATTTGTGTTTTAGCAAGTTCTGCAGGTGGTTCTGATTCATGCTGAAGTTGAGAATCACAAATCTATACTGAACATACTCCATTCATTGATGAAAGCAATATATATCCTGGCACTCACAGAACCATAGTATCATTTAGGGTGCAGTTAGAGAAAGTGTCGGTGATGCCTGCTTATCTTTCATCAGTCACAGTTAATGTCATAGCAAGTGTATGTATGCCCCTTTGAGTTTTAAGAATTGCCTCTCCCCCAGATTTTTGGAGCAGTCTTCTTAGCAAGCTATATACTGTTCCCTCTAGAGCAATAAGTAGAGGAAGTTCCCCCAAAATCATCTAATCTAGTCAAAAGTTGTAAAGAAGTAGTAGACAGGTGGCGGGGGGAGGGGACAGTGTGATTTAATGGGAAGAAAGTATCTGATTACCTGCCCTCCTTCCCTCTTGGGATAAGAAGGCTCTTGAGTATTGAGATCTGGCCAGGATTTAGACTCCTGGGAGCCTGGCTCTGGCACCATATCACTTACCCCAGGTTGCTTTGTCTGGAGCTGGAGGATGGGTAAAAAAACCTAAATGAAAATTTAGACTTTCCAAGTGAGCCATCTGTGTGGACCATGCAAATGGATAAGCAGTGGTACTAGATAAGAGTTAGATCCAGTCTAGGAAGCCAGGAAATATTGCCTGAGCCAGCAAAGAAAGCCTAAAGGGACTGTGGCTTGTGAATGAACAGAAGGTACCTTACACAGAGTAGTTAGCTAAGACCCTGTCTTTTCTGTTATCTCTGGTTGGAGCAAATTGTTTATGTGCCCCAAGCAGTGTGTGCAGTGCTGCCATGGGTTTCTCTGAGGACTGGAGGAGGAGGAGGGGATTCATTCCTCCTTTCCTTGGCTGTTATCTGAGGGTAGATAACTTTGCCAGCAAGCAGTCCACAGACAAGCAGCTGACAGTCCCTGCCACTAGATGATCTTGGGGATGCCAGGTAGTAGAAATCAGATGCCACATCCTTGGCCCAACTTCCTTTTTCTTTTTGACCTGTCAAGAAGAAACCTGACTGCTTATGGCTCAAAGTGTGTCCCAGGTGAATGCTTCCATATTGTAATATCTCCTTCCAAAAGGAAGTCCTGCTTTTAACCCCCTAACTAGATGGTAATCATTTTCCTTGTGTCCTCCTCCTCTCTCTACACTTTTTCCAAAGTTATTCCTAGATTCCTTATTTATTTATTTATAATACTTGAGATTGAACCCAGGGGTGCTTTACCACACGGCTATATTCCCAGTCCCTTTTATTTTGAGATGGGGCCTTACTAAATTGCTGAGGCTAGCCTCATACTTGTGATCCTTCTACCTCAGCCTCCTGGACTGCTGAAACCGCAGGTGTACATCACCCTGCCCAGCTAACCTACAGTCCCTCTTAAATCTTTCATGTCTCACCTTAGCTATCTAATGCCAGGACTTTCTCCTCATCTATCTGATTTTTGTTGGGAGGGAGAAGCAACAGGGAGTACATTTTTCTTTGCATGGGAGGAATGAAAAAGGGAAAGACTTTGTGTTGGACTGCTGCTCGGTTTCTAAACTCAAACACTCACCCACTAAAATAATTTTTTTTTTTCTGAAGAACTCCACAGGATATGCATGAGCAATTTAAAGCCTTCCTGTTGATTCATCTTTGGTCCTATTTCTTACAAGCTAAAATCCCTGTGATTGCATGCTGAGTGCATTTAATTGGCCCTCTGTTCAAACTTCATTACAGAATTTCCTCATATTGGCTAAAAATGGGTGGTATGCTTCTATATTCTACTTTAGAGTCTGGTTATGGAGAGAGATATATAGATTCTTTGAAGTCAGAATATTATCTCATTCATCATTGTATCCACTCAGTTGCTAGTAAATGTAACCCCTTAAATGAAATACATATTTGTTTATTAAATTCAAAGCCACAAAATCTGGGGAGTTGAAAAACCAAACAAGAAATCTGAATAAAATGCAGGAATTACTTTTTTAGATTCCCCACCAAAATCATCATGGCCTATGTGCAAGTAAGGAAAGAAGATAGGGCCACATTAGGGTGGGATTATTATATAATCCTCCAGCCTATGCCATCTTGAGACATTGTTTCTTGTTTAGCTACAAGTGCAGATGCAGTCTATAAAAAAGTTAAGATCATTGTGTGCATATGTGTTGAGAACACTTAAAATCTCTCATCAAAATTAATCTGTGATAATCATTACATAATACAGTGAACATCAAATCATAATGCATACTTTGAACATATGCAGTCTTTGTCAGTTAAATATTTTTAGTTAAGGTCAAAAGCATTACAAATTTCTACACATCATACATGAAGAAAAAGGAGCGGAAGGGATCTCACTGGTCGTCTTTCCACACACCCTTGCAACCTTCACTATGAGCATCATCGTGCATCTATCACTGGGGACCTTGACGGGACATGGCAGCAAGGGAGGCAGCCAAGGAAAATGAGCTGCACCTCTCTGAAGCCTTGGAGCAGAACTGAAGCCTCCCAAAGCAAAGCAGTCCATCTGTCCTCTATAACTTCCTGCCTCCCTCCCTTTTCCCCAGTGGGATCTCTTCTTAAATGTACAGAGGTATAATTAAAAGGAATTGCTTTAGGAAGCCAAGGAGTGTTATCACAGAAAACTAAAAATGTTCCAGAATGAAAAAGGATCATAGCCACGAGCAGTGCATTGAAATTCATCATGAAACCTTGCTGTTTGGGGCATATTTGTTTTAAATGTCACTCTTTGAAATGTATTACAACAATCGGCAACTTGGTGTGAAATCTGAAGAATATAGAAAACATCTGTAATGCTGTGGAAATGTTACTAAAAGAGTGAAAGAAAATACCTTAAGGAGGAATTCTCAAATATTCACAGCATCAGGTTTTTGAATGGAGCTATTGATAACCTTGTTATCTAATAGAGTTCCAACTATAGAATGCTTTAGACTTCTTGGCTATAGTCAAATGATGAAAACCAGGGGTAGCATACACAGTGTGCCTGATAAAAATGCTGTTAAAGTATTAAAGTGGCCATTACATTCAAGTACAAAGTTTTAATCCTCTCAGTAAACCTAATCTAACAGAAATAAAAATGTTTTAGACTGTGGTTGAGTTTCACCTAGGACATGGGGTATGCACCAGAGTTTTTATTTAAGATAACATGAAATGTAAAAAGCTGGTTTTGAAACATTCATACATAAACAGAAATAAGCTTTGAGTTTGTTTCTGTGACTTTTTTTTTTTTCCATTATTGCCTACTTGTGGTTAAGGAGATGGTATGTGTGTGTTATTCCTGTCAGAGAATTGAAAATGAAAAGAACTCAAGTCATTGAGAGGTAAGATTTTAATCTCATCCCAGGCAGCAACTACATGACCTTGATCACTTGCTCCAGCCTCTCTCAGACTCTGTAAATGAGAGTCTGGATTCCTTAATTTTCAGATTGGGTGTGAGGATTTGGTCAACAATGTGCTAAAGTATACGAAAAACAAGTTCCTTTTCTGTGACATAAAAATTTTCTTTAGTTCTTTCAATCCTTACCTTTCCTTGAGAAAAACAAATTGTGTACACGTGTAAGTATGTTAAAATAATAAAAGTCAATAGATAAAGCCCAGAGTTTATAGGCAGCATAGATTCTCTAAGCTTGAAGAAATCCTCGAGACTATCTGTGGGTGACTTTGATTCTTCCCTCAAAGTGTCTCTTGAATCTTTACCTTCTCCTCCATCCCCTGTTACTCAGTGCCTGGGACCCTCAGGGTCCATGGCACATACCCTCACTGACCTTGTTTCACATGACCCCAAGTATGTTTTCCTAAAATTTTACTTATTCTGAGGCCCTGCTAAGAAACATTTGTACTAAGCTATATGTCAGTAGACTCATCCAGTCTGCTGATTATCTTACTTAAAGGCTACCGTGGTCACCCGTTATTCCCTGGCACGTTCTTGCTCTAACCAGGTAAATACAAGGCATAGCAATTAGAAGCCACATGAAATTCAAGTCTTCCTTTCACTACTTTTTAGCTGTTGCATTTCATCTCTGTTATGTATGTATCCTTATCTGTGATTTATAGTGATTTTCAATAAAAAGATGTTAGGAAAAGCAGCGGGATAACACATGGGAAGTGGCTGGTGATGCCTGACAGTGGCTTTCGAGGAACTGTAACCTTTGTACCTGTCATCATCTTCTCCTTCCTCTACAGTGCACCTCATCTGTCATACAGTTCCTCTTCTCTAGAAACCTTCCCTCTTCTTACCGAAGTCATCTGTTACTCCTTTGTGACTTACCTTCCCTCCGATGTCACCCCGAGCACACCTGCTTTCTGTAGTCCTCTCTCGTCTCTCTCATCACCCATATGTGTTTGCTTCATATTGTTTCCAGACT
Source organism: Tamias sibiricus (assembly GCA_025594165.1). NCBI lineage: Eukaryota > Metazoa > Chordata > Mammalia > Rodentia > Sciuridae > Tamias > Tamias sibiricus. The sequence goes on along the minus strand of CM046664.1, from coordinate 120,735,449 downwards.
TTTCTTGAGGACCTTGTTTTCCTGATTAAACAGCCGGAGCCTCCCCAAAGTGGAACAGGTGGTGGTGCTAAGTCATGAGCCCCCTCGACTCCCCCTTGTTTGAAGATGTTGAAAGGTTCTTGAAAGAGATGGAAGATTTCTAAGGATCCTTAAAGTGGGTTTCTGGGTTTTGCTTTGAGATCAGGCCATGTCTCATATGACTGTCAACTAAAAAAAATAAAATAAAAAAAAAAATTGACCTGGAAATAAGAGGAAATAGCATTTTTTGGGGAAATAAAGAATTGTGATTCTGGTACATTGAACCAAAGCAGCCCTACATAATGTCCTCTAAGGCAATTGTAGCTCCGATTTTTCATAAGAGATTTCCAAAAAAAGTTGTTTTCAGAGGCACTTTATTGGCTGGGCAGAAATACTGAATCATAAATCCACTCTGATTTGGTAGTTAATTGTGGTATTCCAAACTGAGAAACACTGAAGGCCAGAGCATACTGCCTTCAGTTGTTTAATCCAAGTCTATTGGAATATTCCTTTAGTAGGTGTGAGTACAATCCTCTGCAGTCTCCCAACCCTGCCCTAGAAAGCTGTGGCCTTGGTGACTTCATTTTCTTTCATATTTCTTTCTACTCCCCACAGCTAAGAGAATTATAGGCATACTCAACTCTTTGGTGTCTGACAGGCTGATTTTCCTAAAGAATCATTATGTTCTTTGATTCCTGTCATAGAAGAGCTGTGGCTCTCCATCTTGCAAGAGAATTTAGTAGGATGTGTACCTGGTTTGGGGGTTCAGGGATATAAACCCCAGATGTACCACACTGTCTGACAAATACCAACCATAAGTATTGTTTCACTGCATCACAGTGTGTCCCTTGAGAACACATTAGGACAGAGCAAATGCAAGAATCTACCAAATTTAAGGCTGAAATTTTAAGGGAAAATTTTAAGGGAAATTTTGAGGGAAAAGATCGTTGCAGGGGGAAAAATGGTTCCTAAGGTCCACAGAAGAAATTCTTTTTCTGAAAAATTGATTTCCTCTCCATACAGTCTTTTTAATGGGGCACAGAGGATTCATGGAGCTTATGAGTCTTAAGACAGGGTGGGTATGGCTTGGTTAAGCTACAGTCTGAAGGTGTCCCACAAAGTTTTATGTGCAGGGAGCTTGGTCTCCAGTGTGGCAGCATTGAGGTGGTGAGACCTTTAAGAGGTAAGGGGCAGTGATTGGCTCATGGTGACAGCAGCCTCAGAAGGAATTAATGCTGATCTCTCAAAGCTAGTTCTTGGAATCAGTTCTCAAAAGAGTGGGTTGTTACAAAGCAAGGCAACCCCATACACTCAGTTCTTTCTGTGTGTGGTCTTTTCTCTTTTTACTTCTCTACCACATCACAGTATACCCAGAAAGGCCTTCAATAGTGGCCAAACATATAGGGCTACTCAATCTTGGACTTTAAGTCTTCAAAACTATAAGCTAAGTACACCTCTTTTCTTTATAGTACCCAGTGTCAGGTATTCTATTATAGCAACACAAAATGGACTAAGACAAGGATTCATCTTATTAATGGAAAACTCTTCTTTGTATTCAATCTTGAAACAGTTTCATTACACTGGGCACGTCTGATTTCTGCCAGTTTGTTGTTCTTGGAAATCAACTACTTTGCCTTCTCTTTTGCTGAATTTCAGGTAGCTGTACTTAATCTTATTTTGGCCTGTCCTTTTTTACATCAATTTGGCTTAATTCTGAAAGAACTTTCAACTTCAAAGAATACTTCTGCCCTTCCCCATCCCACTGCCCCTGACAGTTGGAAGGTGGGGTGGGATGGTGGCAGGGAAGCAGAAGAGGAAATCAGTTAATTGCAGGCTGTCAGAGTTGTTTTAGATGACTTTGTACTTCTTGAATTTAAGATCAACTGTGAACTATAGACATTCAGGCTGGGAATTTAAATAGCAGCAAAAAAAAGCCTGGGTTTTGCTAATGCCAGGAATGACTCATCTGGTGAGAATGGTATTGAATTGATAATACAATACAGAGAGAAAGAAAAGACTGTGGTATCTGCTCTCTTTGTGTTTCTGACCTTGAGGAGAATTATAACTTGTTTGTTGCAGAAGTTGAGCATCTAATGTGCTGTTGCACCTGTTAGTTCTTATGTACTAAATGGCAAAGCACTTACAGATCCCTGTGATTGCTTTGTGGGTGAAATATTTTCTACAATCTGGTGAACTGGGTTTTTAAAATATAATGTATTCAATTGTGTTTCTTGCATCCCTTATTTCTCAAAAGTATGCTTTCTCATTCTATTTCAACACTGCAGCCTCATCATTACATCTTAGAATATGTTTGCTTTTGTATTTTCAAGGTAACATTATGTTTTTGTTTTTCTTTTTTATATAGAGACCATGAACCAGGCAACTCCTGCTAAGAAGCTGGAAGAGGTTCTTCATCTAGCAGAGCTCTGCATAGAAGTCTTACAGCAGAATGAAGAGCATCATGCGGAGGTGATGACTGGCTTAAAGCTATAAGGAAGGCTCTGTCATAGTGGCAACACTACTGAGAAAGTAGCCCAATGATACACAGCTGGCCATTCACCTTGAGAAAACTGAGAGCATATGTGAATATCCCACAAATATAATTTCTAAACATCATAAAGCATACATAAACTATAGTTGTATATGTATAAAATTTTATATCTATCTCTTAAAATAGTCTTAGAAGAGCTTATAGAATCTGTCCCAGAATGCCTAAAGAATATAATGAAGCTGGGTTGAAGAGTGATTGGAGGCTGAGGCAGAAGGATTGTGAGTTTGAAGCCAGCTTCAGCAACTTAATGAGACCTTGTCTCAAAATAAAAGATTTTTTTTTAAAAGGACTGGGGATATAATAACTCAGTGGTAGAGTGCCTCTGGGTTCCATCCCCCAGTGCCACAAAAAGAAAAAAGAAAATTATGAAGCAAACCTGGAACACAATCCCATCTTGTGAGGCCAGATTGTTTGCTTTGACCCCTGTGCTGTGATCACTTTAGTTTAGAAGTGTAAGTTAATCAACATTAAAAAGGAAAATCTGTGATAAGTTTTCAGGTAAAATCAAATAGCAAACATTCATCATTTTAGTTGATTATTCTCCTCTTATCAAACTTTAAATTTTCATTAAATTTCATTGTTTATAATTCTAAAGTTCTAATTCCATATTAATATTCATTATAGTCCTGTAGTGGTTTTTCTCCATGCAAACAGCTTATATTCTAAGCCTCTCTAATGATTGTGAGTTTATTTACAAAAACAAAATGATTTCCTGACTTTGCTTTGGGTGGGGGAAATGAATAGGACTGAATAAATGTAATAAATTTTAGTGCCCTAACAGTGCTTTTATTCTGGAGGAAGCACAATAATGAACAAGAAGAAAAAAAGACCAGACACATATGAATTTATAGAATATTTATGTGTAATGAAACCTAGTTCCAAAAATATAAGAAACTACAGGATCTATATTTTAAACAAATTCTTAGAAAAGAGTATTCATGAAAAGTTACCATAGGTAACTAAGATTTATTGTATCTGGTTATAAATATGATCATTCAAAACATCTGCTTTTAGCTCACACTGTGGAATCTAGTTTTTAGCTTGCATCTGTCATGTGTGAACTTGTTATGGATATTTTATTTTAAACTGAAGAAACAGCTGCTTCAATAATTTGAAATGAATTCCCAGGAGGATCTTTTCTAAGCTAGTACCATTGCTATGTTACAATGAAAATGATTATATGATAAAATATATGTATGTTTTGTCTTTGTCTTTTGTTAAAAGGCATTCTCATCAGAGTATTAGACCTTTCTAAATTAAAAAAAAAAATTCCAATTGCAGTATATATTTCAGCTAAACAGGTCCCTCTAATATTTTTTATAGAAATTAAAAACTAAATGTTATTTAATGTACTCCATGCAGTCACTGAGAATACATTGTTGAAGTATAACCTATAAAACACAATTAAAATGTTATTTATATTTTAATCCATGAAAATATAGTTGACTTTATTGAAAGAGACAATTATAACATAAAGATCATCCTACTGAATGCTTAAATATAGAACTGTTGTCATGTCTTCTTTTTAAAATGCTTTGTAACACTGGCATTTTTCTATTCCACTATGCTTCCAAATTCTTGGAATCCCTCAGGGAAGAGAGGTAAGTAAAATTGGTTCCACTGTTTTTCTAACATGGGATAACTCTTTCATGTGAATTTAAGAGAGGACCCACTCTGATGCTAGTAATTTTAAGCCAACTTAGTCCTTTCCTTAGAATTAAAAACTGTTTCTTCTTTGAACAGTTATAATCTAATCGTTGTTACGCTATTAATGAATGGGCCTTAGTCACAGTCATGGGCATAATTACTGCTGACCATCTAAGTAAAGCACAACAAAACAGATTTTGATATTTTGGCTTGGGTTTGTGACTTTGATTTCTGTCTTTTTTCAATCCTTTAAACCAGATCTAACTTTCTCTGAGCACTACTGCAGAGTGAATTGGTGTGATCCCAGAGTCATTTCCAAAGTGAATTGGGGGACTGCACTCCACACTGAGCTGGTTTCTTTCCTCCATGAAAGAGCACCTGGCTCCCCTCCCATGAGGAAGGTTAACATATCTGCCTCAAGGAGACCTTCAAGTGGCTGTGTTGGCTCCATTCTTTTTCATCCTCCTTGTCTGCACAGTGGCAGTTTACTTGACAGGGCTAAGAGGTTGTTTGTGTCCTTCAACAATTTCTCGGTTAAGCTGGCTTCCTGTCTTTCGGATCTTTGACAGTAACTTACTTACAAGGCAGTTTTCCCTTCTCTCTAAAAGCCTCTCGACCTCTCTTCTCAGGTGTTTTCTTTAGAATTCCTATGTTTCCTCCTTAGACAGTTTAAAGCTCCTTTCCAGAAAATCTTCAAGACTGTCTCTACATTTCAGTGACTAGACCATGTCTGACCAGAAATTTCAAGCAAACTGATCTGACTGCTTTGCCTCCAAAAGCCACTCACTCTGACAATGCTGGGGAGTTCCAGTGCCTACTAGGGAAGCTGTTGGCTCTCACTAGCATGCCCCCTCCATACACATCAATTGTCCAATAAGAAAATAGACCCAGAAAGATCGAGCAACTTGCCAGGTATGCACAGCTAATTAGCAACTGGGTGAAACCCACACCAGACCTTAGACACAGGTATTTTTCTAATAAACCTTATTGTTGTTTTATCATGTAAATGGAATGGCTGGAGTGGTCATCCTGCCCTGGTTCTGCTGACAGATTTGACACACAACATCATAGCAGAGATGAAAATGCAGAGAGGATTCCAATGCCAGCCTGGAGCCATCCTCTTCCATTCTGTCATTCTCTCCCTTGTTCTCTGGTAAATGTCAGGATTCTCAGAGTGCTGAGAGTATCAGTAGTCAGGCAAGGGAAGGAACAAGATGAGTATGAACACAGCTCAAATTCTTGCTTTGGTGTTTATTGTTATAGTAAAGTTTTGATTTAGGGTTCCTAAAGTATTTTAAATATAGTCATCCACCATATGGTAGCACCATAGTCAAGGTGGTATGGGAGTTATTTGGTAGCTACAGTGTAGACTGCTCTTAGTTCTCTGCAGATAGGCGATTTTTTTTAAAGAACTTAATCTTTATTTTTTATTTGTTTGTTTTTATGTGGTGCTGAGGATCAAACCTAGTGCCTCACCCATGCTAGGCAAGCGCTCTAAACTGAGCTACAACCCTACCCCCCAGATGGGTGATTGATTCTGCACTTCAACTGGCTCTGTCCCAAGCTGCTCCAGCAACAGAGCTGGGACAGGGAGAAGACTGAAGCATAAACACACATATTTGTGCTTATATACTCAATAACAGAAACATCTGTATTTTGAACCAAATTTAGCTTCTGAATGAATTCAAACATTAAAAAAAAAGGTATTTGATTTTTTCCCCCATTTTTTTTTTTTTTTTGCTTATTCATGTCCTTATTCTTCTCCACTGACATGCATATCTAGTGAATATGTTCAAACATGGTTATATAAAAGATTGGTCATGAATGAAATCTACTTACTATCTACTTCTGATGAGTTCATTTGCAGGAGTGACTCTCCAAAGAAATTACAAGGGCATAATTGCCCTGCCAAAAGTGTTAATAATTTAGTAATTATTATGTGTTTTTATTATTTATTTTTAACTGATACATAAGCATTAGATATATTTACAGGGTATCATGTGATAGTTTAATATATGAACACATTGTGTAATGTTCAATCAGGGTAAATACATTTATCTCCTGAAACATTTATCATTGCTTTTTAGTGAAAACATCCAAATTCTTTCTTCTAACATCTTTGGAAAATGTTTACTACATTATCACCCTACTGAGCAGTGGCACACCAGAGCTCTTTTCTGTTATCTAACTATACCTTAGTGCCCATGGATCAATCTTTCTCTATCCTCCTCTCCCTCCCTCCTTCTTCCTCCATCATTCTTCTCTTGCCTGCAACAAGATCCACTTTTTCAGATTCCACATATGAATGAGCTCATGCAGGGCTTCCCTCTCTGTGCCTGGCTTATTTCACTTAACAATGACTTCCAGTCCATCGGTGTTGTCATAACTCACAGGATTCCATCCTTTTTGTTGCTGATTCGTATCCTGTTGTGTGTATGTTCCATTCCCTTGATCCATTCATCGGTTGATGGACACGTTAGTTGTTTCTTTATCTTGGCTTTGTGTACAGTGCTGCAGTGAACATGGGGGTGCAGATGTCTTTTTGACAGACTAATGTTATTTCCTTTGGAAAATATCCAGTAGTGGGACTGCTACATTTCATAATAGTTCTGTTTTCATTTTTTGAGGAACTGCTATACTGTTTTCCATAATGGCTGTACAAGTTTATATTCTCATTACCAGTGTACAAAGGTTCGAATTTCTCCACATCCTTACCAGTATTTGTTATCTTTGTGTGTGTGTGTGTGTGTGTGTGTGTGTGTGTGTTAAGAGCCATTCTAAACCCCGGGGCGGTGGCCTGTAATCCCAGCACTTGGGAGGCTGAGGCAGGAAGATCGAGAGTTCAAAGCCAGCCTCCTCAATGGTGAGGCACTTTGAAACTCAGTAAGACCCTGTCTCTAATAAAATACAAAAAAGGGCTGGGGATGTGGCCCAGTGGTTAAGTGCCCCTAAGTTCAATCCCTGGTACCACAAAAAAAAAAAAGAAAGAAAGAAAGAAAAAAAAAGCCATTCTAACTGGAGTGGAGTTTCTGTTTTCGTTTTCAATCTGGTTTTGATGTGAATTCCCCTGATGATTAATGATGTTGAGCATTTGTTCATATACCTGTTACCCATTTGTTTTCTGTGAGGAATACCTATTGAGGTCTGTTGCCATCAGATTGTTTGTTTTTTTACTACTAAGCTGTTTGACTTCCTTGTATATTCTGGATATTAACCCCTTGTCGGATGTATAGTTTGAATTATTTTCTCTCATTCTGTCAGTTGTCTCTTTACTCCCTTGATTGTTGCTTTTGCTGTGCAAAAACTTTTCAGTTTGATAAAATATCAGTTGTCAGTTTTGGCTTTTTTTTCCCCTGTGCTTTTTAAAGGATTATCCAAAAAATCTTCGCCCATTCCAGTGTCCTGAAATGCTTCCCCTATGTTTTCTTCTTGTAGCTTCATAGTTTTATCTAATAGTTTTGTATCTTACATTTATGTCATTCATACATTTTGAGTTGTTTTTTTAAAAACTGGTGAGAAACAGGGGTCTAGTTTCATTCTTTTGCATGTGGATATCTAATTTTCCCAGTACTATTTATTGGAAAATAAAAATTTCCCTTTCTTCAATGTGTTTTCAGCACCTTTGTTGAAGATAAGTTAACTTTAGATGTGTGAGTTTAGTTCTAAGCTCTCATTCTGTTCCGTTTCTCTCCCCCCGGCCTACCTCTCTCTCTCATGCCAGTACTATGTTATAACAATTACTATTGCTTTGTGGTGTATTTTTAAGTCAAACAGTGCAATGCCTCCTACTTTCTTTTTGCTCAAGATTGCTTTGTCTGTTTGAGGTATTTTGTAGTTCCATAAGAATTTTAGGATTCTTTTTTCCATGAAGAAAGCCATTGGCATCCTGATAGGGATTGCATTGGATCCATAGATGGCTTTAGTAGTATGGACATTTTAACAATATTGGTTTCCCCAATCCATGAACACAGGCTATCATTCCATTTCTTTATGTCTTCCTTAATTTCTGTTATCAATATTTTATAGTTTTCACTGTACAGATTTTTCACCTCTTTGGTCAAATTTATTCCTGGCATTTAATTTTTAAGTATGTAAGAGTGAGAGCAGTACGTATATATGTTCTGAAACATTTCCAGCTCTTTATGTTTTATGTGAACCTAATTTTCAGGGAGATAGTCAAAAACTGTGCATCAAAACTATTGTAAAAAAATAAATAAATAAAACTTGTGATTAGGTTGGCAGTAGTTTTTCACCCAAAATGTCCTAGTCCATTCTACTGCCCTCTTTAAAGAGCTTCAATAGTCCTAGAATGTGGCCTTCCAGCATCACATTGTACTGCATACGTGTATTTGTATGTGTATATAGCAGGGCTAGAGTATACCCTAAACACAGGCTTGTTTCCAGAGTTTTAGGATCATCTACAAATTCCAGGATTGCAAACTCATCTCATTTTAAGGGGGAAAATAAGCATGTAATATATTCCAAAATTAGGTTCATTGTTTTTGCTCGTTCATCCAGCTACCTTCTCTCTTATGTTTTATTTTTATAGGAGGAGGGTTACTGGGGACTGAACCCAGAGGCACTTTATCACTGACCTATGTTCCAAACACTTTTTAAAAACATTTTTAAAATTTGAGGTAGGGTCTCATTAAGTTGCTGAGGCTGGCCTCAAATTTGCAATCCTCTTGTCTCAGCCTCCTGAGTCACTATATTTTTACTGTATTTTGAGGGTAAAAGAAATCCAAAGCCTGAGACTTCAGAGAAACTAGAAAATTATACTTAAAAAAATCAGACCATAATAGATGAGTCGGGGTTGTGGCTCAGTGGTAGAGCACTTGCCGAGCATGCGTGAGGCACTGGGTTTGATCCCGGCACCACATAAAAATAAACAAAATTAAGGTATTGTGTCCATCTACAACTAAAAAAATATTTTAAAAAAATTAGACCATAATAGATGTTTCTGATAAGAAATCAAAGGACATTATCAGTGTTCTGATCTGCTAAACATGGGTGATAATAGCCAGTGTATCATTTGTAGTTACTTAAGAAGAAGTTATTTATATGTTTGAGAAATCTTGTTGTCAAGACTCCCACTGATGTGGATTCAATCATTATCCTCTTACCTACCAACCATATGATGTTGGCAAGTTGCTAACATATAAAATGAGTATAATTATATCAGCTACCTGAAGGGGTTGTTTGAAGAATAAAATAGTGTTCATAAAACTTTTAGAATAGCAGTTGTCACATAAAAACTATTTAATTGATATTGAACATTATTTTTAAAACACATAAACTCATAAGATCTATGTATGAATTTCAACACATTTTTGTAATAACTGATAGCAATATTTTTTTACATTTGTACAGCAAGGAATTTTCATGTTGATTTGATTTTTACAACAAAAACTCTGGGGGAGGTGAGGGTAAGTATTGTTATTGCCAATTGCAAATGAGAACATTTTTGGAAATCCACTCAGAGAACTGATGACCCTACCTCCAACTACTCAAGTCTCACCATTGTATTCAAAAGCTCGTACTTTACTTCTAGGTTCAGGGTTCATTCTTACCTACTGGTATTTTTTACCATATTTTCATAAACAGACCAGACTTTCAAAGTATTATTAGCCTGCCACACGTTGTTTTCATTATACAAGATTTATCACTTATTACCTTAAGTAAATTAATCATCGCCTTCTGCATCTGTGATTGCATTTATACTATTTAGTGACCTAGCATTAGAACCAATAGCTTTAACCTGGATAATCACAACTTTTGATTGGTGCCCTACTGACAGATGCATTTCTGAGAAGTGTTTTCTCCTACCTGATGGAGTCCTGATGCTGTTGAACCTCTGCCATCACCCAAGAGAGGAAATCATACAACCTCTCTTTTTTTGCTACTAACCTAGGGTGGGACCACTGCCACCAAGTGGGATGGCAAGAAGGCAGAAGGGACAGGTGTAGGACTGATCTGGTGTTCTTAGGGTAACTGTAACTTTAGCTTTGATTTCAAGAAATAGTAGTTGATTATAGCTTCTTCCAGGCATCATTAGAACAACTGGCATTCATCACAGATTGGCTTGAATTCATCAGGAACAGCTTCATTAGGAGTATAATTGGAGACATAAGTATATACTTCTGCAAAACATAATGAAATCTTTTATTTGATAGTGAAAACTTGAATTTTTTTTTAAAGTTATATTCCATTATATTTTATTCCCTACCCAGGCTCTGATTTCCAAGTTAACTTTAAAATGAGCTTTGGGAATTTTTTTTGAGTCTTGAAATAATCCTGACCTAACATGACTCTTATTTTCTTAATTTTAACCTTCTGCGAAAGTATTAGCTGTGAACCAAAAGTGAGATTTAGAAAAAGTCTCTGCAATTCTGCATTTTTACTAGGGTTTCTATACTGCTGTACTCAATGAGGAATCTCAAATTCTTTTCTTTGTTACCCCTATAGCTCCCAAAAGCAGAAACAGTAATGAAATCATGTATGTCATTTTATTTTTATTTTGTCAGATATCTATCCTAGTAAATATTTAACCAAAAAATATTCAAAAATAATACTTGCAAAGAACAATATGCTTAGTGTACATGGAGCATACCATTCCCAACAAGTTTTCATATCTACATATTTATCATAGCATTGAGCTAGACATTAAAATGACCATAACCCTCAAGTCTACTATTTATACTACATTTTTCTTCTTCAAGTCAACTTTTGCTTCTATTTACCATTTACTAATTAGTTGAGGTACAATTTTTATTAATATATCATTATTATATCCTTTAAGACCATGTACACTGTAAAAGTTTTTTAAGAAAATGGTGTATCAAAATTTTGTAATCCACTATTCTGTGGTTTGTCTCTTCCTGTGTAATTTAATTTATTCTTTAATAAATTAAAGCTTGAAAATAAATGTGGACTCTTCCAACATTTTAAATCTTTTTTTTTCAATGAAAAATTTTAGTTATGAAAATATCTGTATATCAGATGTGTATGTGTTTTCTAGTAATTTGGTTAAAAGACTATGACGTTGCCTACAGCTCAAGAGAAAAATGGGGGAAAGATCTAAAAGACGATTCAGCAAGAAAAAGTATTAGCAATGGTCCTTAAGTGTATGAAGAATTATTTAAACTTGTTGTAATTAGAGGGACACAAAGTAAAGCAAAACAAAAACCAGAGAAGTCCCCATTGTTTTCAAGAACTGTCTAAAAACTAAATGTTATTTTTCCCCATCAAAACAGCAGAGATTTTTTAAAGTGATTATTTCTGTTACATAAAATGCACAATAAAGTTCCTGGCAGAGTAGAAAGTGACATAGAATATATACACACACTGTTCTTATAGTCTAAGAGGCAGACATAAAACATTCATATATGTAGTCATGTCCTGTGAAATAAAGATACTGGGTATCAGTGGGGTCATCAAGGAGGACCTAATTTACACTGGAGGGTGGGGAAATCCTATCTATGAAAGTATATTTTAGACCTGGATCAGGGAGATGGTACTTTTGGGGAACTATTTAAGGGCTTTAAATTTTATTATAATAAGTGCATTGCAAAGCTAAAAATGGGTTTTAAGCAGAGAAATGGTGTGATCCCATTTACATTTTTAAATGATTCATAATATGATGACCAGCTGCTGTATGGAAAAATAATGGGAGCAAACATTTTTCCTGGAGAGCATTTGCAATGTGTAAATCTCTGCAATGCCCTTTAATCCAGCAATTTTTAGAAGTTTATCATAAGGAAATAATTATTATTAAATACAAGGAGTTAAATATATTTATCACAGTATTATTGGAAGTTGCAAATCTTTGGAAAAAGCAGTCTTGCTAGGGAAATGATTAAATAAATAATAGTATATCCTTACAGCAGAATATTTTGCTGTTATTAAAATTAAAAGTAAATTATTACAGGTTATAATGACAAATGTGTTAATGTTTTTATCTAAAAGAAATTATTGGAAAAAAATATCCCAAAACATTCATAATAGTTATGTTTAAGTTATAAAAGGAATTTTCTTTTTTGTTTTACATTATAAATTTTCCAATTTATAATTCAATAAATTGCATTTATTCTCTTATATGTGTAGTTGTTTTATAAAACAATAAACATTGTCATTGTATTTTTAATTGTTTTAGACTTCACATTTTATTCATCAGTGTTAAATTTGTTGGAATATGTGAATCTATAAAATTTCTTCTCACCTTTTGAAACTATTACATTTTCTTTGTTGTCGTTTTTTGTGAAACTAAGACATGTTGTAAAATGTGTTCAAGTGGCAAGGTATTTGCATGTGTTTCTAACAAATGATCTCTTTCTGCTTTATTTCTTTATCATTTTATAGGCATTTGCCTGGTGGCCTGATTTATTGGCTGAGCATGCAGAGAAATTTTGGGCTTTGTTCACGGTAGATATGGATACTGCACTGGAGGCTCAACCACAAGATTCCTGGGATAGTTTTCCTCTTTTCCAACTGCTTAATAATTTCCTCAGAAATGACAGTGAGCATTTGATTTTCTTTTTTATGTGAAATGGGAAGGGTAGGGGAGTGTCATGTAGGTGTGTGTGTATTTACAGAGCCCTCCCACTGGCCCAAGAAGAGTTGACATGGGTAACGTTAATGTAGGCTCAGACTCCCTGGACATATCATGGTCTGGGGGAGACAGGGATGCTGCCACATTGTTCCTGAGCTCTGAGGTTCCTCTTATTCCCACCCTCCAGCATTCATTAAGGACTTATAACTAGGCACCCTTTGCATTGCAGTATGTGAACTGGGAATTTTACAAATGTTGGCACTTCTAGAGTTCTTGGACATACTTACATCTCTAGGAGACACCTTTGAAATTTGTCAACATCTTAGAAATTATTCTGTTGAGGCACAGACAAACATGAGTTATGGTATTGCTTCTGGCCTGGCAGTGGATTTATCTCCTCAGATTCCTCAGATGATAATAAAATACTCCTTTGTGATACAACTTGCTCATTCAGAATGAAGAAAATGTGAAGGTCCTCTATTCAGACCTTTATCCCAATGCAATAAAAGCTTTTACAGGTACTCTGGCAGGTGGTCTAGCAGGCAGTGCATTATAGACCAAGTTGAACTCCACCTCCTCCTAACCTCTGGTTCTAGCTTATTCTTGATCAATACAATGGTCTTCTGTCGTGGATTTTCTTCTCCAGTCCACATATCCCATACCTTGTAAATCTTCCTCACTTATCAGGTTTTCTTATCCATCACAATTCTTGCTGGCTATCATTCTTATCACAATTAGGATAGACCTCACTCCTTTTCTCAGTGCAGCTCCAGAATGCGGCACTATGAAGAGAGTGCTCACCAGGTCACCTGAACCACCCAGACCCCATTGAAAGGAGCAGTTCTTCTGCCCCTCTTTCTTCAGCCCAAGGCTGTTCTTGGTCTCCTAGGATCACACTGTTCATACTTTTACAACCTTCTATGTGTTAAAACTCCAAAGCTTTTTGCTATTTTCTTCCCAAAAAGTCACTACTATATTTTTCAAGTTTTAAACTTAAATCTATATTTTTATAGTTGTTTTTTAAATAAATAGATAAACACACACATATGTGTACATACATATATATAACTATATTGGCTTTGTTCACCCTAGTACAGTGTTTCTTACCTTTCTTTGATTGTTCATCCCTTTGAGAGATGAAATTGTGTGCAACAGTGTACTCCCCATAGACATCCCAGGACTTTGACCACGTTAAGAACCTGCATCCTAGTAGGAGAGGCATCATGTTATAGTAATTAATAACATGGGCTTTGGTGCCAAAGAGATTGACATTTCTCTGCCACTTTCTACTTGACCTTTGACAATAGCTTAACCTCTCTAAGCTTTAGGCTCTTCATTTGTAAAAGAAGGAAAGTGATAGGATCTACAGGGTCATTGGTGGTGAGGATTAAATAAAATGATAATTCACACATAATAGATGCTAAATAAACACAGATATCATGAGCTTTTGGTCTAAATTTTGTCTTGAGACTTTTAGTCATCTTACACGAGGTTATTAAAATTGATGCATTTACTAATGTTCACTGTCAAGCAGTTAGTAAAGATGATGAATCATTTAACTTACTCAAAATATTATAATTTGTTTGTGGGCTGGGGATATAGCTCAGTTGGTAGAGTGCTTGCCTTGCATGCGTAAGGCCATGGGTTCAGTCCCCAGCACCGTATACATATTTATATTATATATAATATATATACTATATATATATTATATATAATTTGTTTTATAGAGAAAGCAAAACATTTTTTAGATTTCTTAGAAATTTTCTTGGGGATTCACTACTACAGCTCCAGTGTATTAACAACATTTTTTGTGTATTTAAGAATTTTTGAATTACAAGTGCAAATTTTAGGAGATATCAAAATTGAACCACAAAATGTAATTTTTCTGCTAGTTTTGAAAATAGTTCATTCACAAGAGCTTCTCATTCTCCTGTTTTAAACATTTCTACATCATTAACTACTAAATGCATAAAGTATCTTTCTGTGTTATTATGTTGTATAATACTCATTCAGAATAAGACACATTTATTACTGCTCTCTTTTGAGACCTGTCCATTTGCAAGGAGAAGGCTAGATCTTGGCTTTGATTTTGTAGTGATTAACAGATTTTTAAAAACATCAATTATTTCTGAGGAAAACAGCTCCTCCGTGTAGTGAGATAAATAGAAATGTTCCCCAGTGCCATAATTTCCTTTTGGTACCTGGGAGTACAGTGTGATCTGGGGAATTGAAATAGGATGCAGTACCTTTTATCCCAAACTCACAAGTTCCTTTCCAAAACCAATATCACTAAGCAATAGCTCAGTAGTTGGTAAACATAATTTTTCTATCTGTTACTATCACCCTTGATGAAAATGAAGAATATTGTTAATAATTATGTTTTATAACATTCTTTAATAGTCAGATGGAGATTTAGTTCAACTGTTTAATGTCAACCTCCACTGTCTCCAAATCAACATTTTAGAAATCTATGGGAAAACACCAACTGTGTCTCCTTTTAGCCACATACCCCCTCCCCCACCACCCACCTTGAGAAAAGATCTTTGCATGAAAGCCATGGTATCACAATTTTTGCCATATTGACTTAATTAAAGGTATGGTCCAAATCCTGCTTAAATACAGCTTAAACTATCCAGGGGTACTAGAAAGAGAGAGTTCAAAATGTCCAGTCTTGGAAAGGGAGGTAATTTACTGAATAACAACAGTGTTTAGTTACATAGATGTAAGCCTGATGGAGACAGAGAGAGAGTCTCAGGCAAAGTATGCTGCTAATTATATATAGATCTTAAATGATTGTGACTTATTACTAATAAATAATTAGCAATTAATATTATTATAGTATTACTAATTACTAATTATCCCTAATAAATAATTAGTCTTATGTTTGCTTTTCCAAAATTTAAAATTACTAAAGCCCCTCAAATTAATGGAGATATTAATTAGAATTTGTGCTTTACTTATTGCTCGAAAACTTTGTAGCTGAGGTTTTTTTTTTTTTAAATGAATAATACAGATGCTGCCACAGGTTATTTACCATTTTTCTTTTATTAAAATCTTTATGCTTTGATATTTTAAAATAGATGTTTTCATTCAGAGTGTGGAGGGGATCTTAAGCATCTTCATTTTCCAACTGAGTAAACTTAAGTTTCTAAGAGGCCCTGAGCCTGGGCAGGGTTGGCCAACAGGGAATTGGGGACAGAGGTCGATTAGAGTCTGATCACTTGGCCTCTAGCTCAGTTTCATTCCACAGTAACAAAAGCAGATTTTAGGGACATTTATAAAATGATAGAGCCTTTCTAAGGAACAGGAAATACTCTGCGAACTTTTATTTTTAACTCAGGAAATATTTATAGGGCATAGAGTTAAAGAGTGCAGAAAGGATCCGATGAAGGTATGCATTGTCTCAGCATACATGTTAGGCAACATCTGTGACGAGATTGGACTAATTAGGAAGGAGAGGAACTCAAGCCCTCAAATTTGGTTTCTATTTTAAAAAGAAAAAACACACACACACACACACACACACACACACACACACACACACATTTTACCTGGGGCGTGTCTTTCCTTACAGTTAGTGGTGATTAGGGAAAGTCGCAGCTCTAAGAACCCTTGGAGAGGAACGATGGTTTTCCTCAAGGGAAGAGTGCCAGCTGCACCACACTTTTAGCGACTGTCCCCAACCTCCCACCCCTCACAGCCTCACCCACTGATTCCCAAGGCAAGACTGATGATGAAAACAAACTCAGGCTCCCTCGTTTCTGGCCGGAACTCACCGAGCTCCTGCTTGCCTTCCACCCTGCCTCCTTCAGTCCTACCCACTCCCCCCAGCTAAAAAGGTAATTAGATGGGCAATCACTTTAAATGGTAAAGAAACAATTTTGAAAGAGAGATGTATTAAAATCAAGGAAAAATAAATGTTTTCATAATGAAGCAATTAGCATGATAGTTAAATTATACTAAACGGCTATAAAGCGGAGCACAAATAGAGTCTACCCTGGCATGCTATTTTCCACAATTGTCCTGAGAATAGAAATGGCAAGTGACCGCTTCTGACAAATGAAAGCCATCTGCAAATGGCACAAATGATTTCTTTCAGCACTACTGAAAGGCAAACCCTTGGAGCTAGTCACCTTTTAATCTGTGGATATGCTAGCAAGTGGCAAATGACCATTCTATTGGGAACTGATTCCCAAGTGAAAAATACCACAGTGCTTCTTCTTTAATTAACAGCCTTTTCACATTGCTAGCACATTAAAGCCATCCCGAAGAACACCCATGCTTATATAATCAATGTCACAGCGTCTCCACCTAAACGAATAATAAATGTTCAGGCTCTACACTAAGTGAAAACCTGTTCTCCAAGACTTTCACCTTCATAAAGATGGGCTTATAAAAATCAAAAAAGGAAAAAATTGGAATGTGGTCTCATGAGGATAAAAAGGCTAGTGTTAATAATTAACAAGGAGAGTGAAGTGGAGTCAAATTAGCCATAATAGAGCCCAGAGTGACTGGCAAAGTCACCTCTCATTATCAAAAAACTCATTAAGAAATGAAGAGGTGGAAATCCCGCTGGGTTATTCTCACACTTAGGCTGTATCAGAGATTATTTTTCAGATTTCTTTCAAATGAAGAACTGTTAGGTCACCGTATTGTATATTAGGTTAATCTTCAAGCTTTGAAATACAGAGGGCTGACACCTACATGTTATCCCACCTCCAGTGCTTAAATGAGCTGTGCATCTGAAACTCACGGATGGGTGTTTATAGATACCTCTGTGTATACATATATTGGAGACAGTGCAAAAAGGGGTAGCTTCCAGATAATGGTGATATTGCGCATCAGCAGAGGGTTATAGACAGGAACTTTTACAAATCATGGCAAGACCAGCAAAATGTGAAAATTTATTTAACTCTAATCATCAAACTTGATTGAATTCAAAATTGTATATCTGAATTTGTTTTACTGAACAGAATGAGATAGAAAAGCCACGAAGCACTAGCCTTTTCTCCTCAATTGAATTCCATGATACAACTCTCATTTCTTTATTACTTATAGACATTTGATTTTATTTAAATCTGCTTCTTATATTTTCTTAAGGTTTAGTGGCTAAAATATAATAACCTCTAAAATGCCTCTGTGTCTTTGACAGCACATTTATAACTTCTGAAGACCATGGGCATCAAGAACCCCACATTTGAGAGCTGTGCTCAGTTGTTCCCATTAATGGGGGCAGGTATGGCAGGGCATAACCCCAAAGATCAGAAGACAGCATGTAGATGGAGTGAAATTACTGACTCTTGCATTCAGCTTTAAAATTAAATAATCTCATAAAAAGCAGTATGAGAACTTCTGTACTGTGAGATTTCTTTATCTTCAGCCTAAACATTGGTTAAGATTTATATTGACTTTTTCCTAAATTAATCCCACAAGAAACAGGTGCTGAATGCCAACAATTTACAAATCCCAGGCACCTTGCAGACACATGGGTAAATAAGAAACGATCTGCCTTTGCAAATCACAAAAATCTATGGAAGTTACAAACATATATATGCCCCTAACTATAGTGCATTTGATTATAGATGTAGTGTGTAAGTCAGTGTGTATAGCATCCTATGAAGTTTTTCATCCAAGTTTTAAACATGGATTTGTTGCATTTGAATTCATCACCCCCCAAATAAGAAACTATACTATCTGCTCTCTCACTTCTTGTCACTTATTCTCCTTAGATATTCATATGTACACATATGTATATGTATATGAATCTGTGCATTTTAAACAAGGGCCCCAAAGGAAAAAGGAGAGCTGGATGAGAGTTTAGGAAGTTCCTCTGGTAGTTAAGGTATACATTAAATGTTACTAAACTATATAAAATTACTTATCAAATTTTTCATTAAAGGAAAAATAAAATCCCATGTGTTTTCTCTTCTGCTTAAAATTAATGCATTGCTTTCAGTTTCCTTATGAGGTGGATTTTTATTGATACATGAACAAACAGACATTTATTGAGTGCCTACTTAATGTGCCAGATTCTTGGCTGGGTGCTATTCCTGGATTTCAGGGGGGTTTGTTTGGTTTTGTGTTTCCTTTTTCATACTGCTGTTCTAGCTACTGTTCTCCTGATTTTCTCCTCAAACCCATATTTATACTTCCTATGACAGGTGTCTATTCATTATATGCATTTGCCAATGTGGAAGGGAACTGATTAATTTACTCACTGTACTTGCCTTGCTCAGGGTTGATACAATTCATAGTCCTTTGAATAATAATTGTTTATGGCAAAGTCTGTTGATTTTATTGTGTTTGTTTTTATTCTGTTTTGCTGGTCATAAAGTACTTATTTCCTTCTAAAATATCTAATTAGAATTCTAGGAGGAAAAAGTCATTCTTACTAGTAATCCACAAATGCTAACTAATTGGAAAAGGGTAGAGCAACATAAAACTGGGTTGTGTAGGTTCAAGAGCCAGTAATATACTTTTACCCTTAAAAGAATGCATGAATTATTTTATTTGATGATTCATTTTAACCAGTGATGGTTGTCTCAGTAATAGTTATTAATTAGATTGTAATTGAAAAACCTCACTACTAAAAACCCATGACAAGTACTTTTGTAAATCTAAGACTTTGGGTATGTATATAATCAACACTGATTTGTTAATTATTGGGACTGTCCAAAATAATTGGACCCATCTGCATCCAAACTTTAGCTTTATTTAAGCCTTTTGCTTTCTGTCATTTCTAATTGTTTCATAAGGCCTGATGTCATTGATACTTCATTGTTTTCTGATAAGGTAATACTTGGAAACACAAAATCTTTGGGAAGAAAAAAATGATTATTTGGATCATCAAAGTAGGTGTTGATCTTCCACCTATATTGTTGTAACTTACTTTTTGAGGCTCCAGAGCAATCCCTTTTACTCCCACACCTCAGGTATAGTGTCAGAAATATTCTTGGATGAGGCTAGGTTGGGAATTTGCCTCTTCCAATGCATTGTTGCAATGGGGGCCTTGTAAAGGCTTAATTTAGACAAGTGACAGCCCCAAATCCTAACCTGTCTTTATTAAACCAGCTGGAGAAGATGGAAACACTCATTCTGGTGCCTCAGGCTACATATTAAGAGGGGCTTTTGTCAGTGTCTGGTAGGAGTAGGGTGCAAACTGACATATGGGCAACTAAGAAAAAGAGCATACATTTACACAGACAGGCATAGCACAGTGTGTGTTTCTGTAGCCTTGCCTTTTGAAGCCAAAATGGTTTCTTTCCTTTCTTTCCCCAACCCATGTGTATTTTTCATTTATTTCCTCCTTACCCTTCCCCTCTTTCCTTTCTCTCTCCATCTCTCTGTCTCCTTCTTTCTCTCTCTATCAAAGAAACAACACTGCCAGCTTTCTAAAACTTTTAAGTGTGGGTTCATGAGTTAATTTTTAAAAAAAATAAAAAGGAAATCTCAGCCAACTTTTGATCAGAATTCAAGATTAGTTGTAGATCATAGGAAATAATCTCCATTTTCTCCATATTCTACAAGAAATAATCATCATCATTGATAGTGCATAAGTGACCAGAGAAAACCCTCCTTTTACCACTTTCATTAAGAGACCTAAAATAAGCAATCTTCATATCCAATGGAATTTTTAGCAGTCTGAATAACAGAATTTAACAGAATTTCTCACAACAGTATTATTCAGTGTAAAGTATTTTATATAAAATATAAGGAGCTATACAGGTCTCAGTAGGTCCTATAGTTGCCATTTAATACAATCTTCTAAGTTAAGAGTTAGCTTCATGTTGAACTCAAATAGTCATTCACCCAACAATCATTTAAACACTTGCTCTGAGCCAGGAGCTTGGCTAGATTCTGAGAATATAGACAGGATCCCTGACTCAAGGACCTTGTATCCTCCAGGAGGAGAGATAGATGTCAACAAATACAGAGGCCACTTGAATAACAAGGACCACAGGGGAAGCCTGTGAAGAGTAGGAAATAAACAAAGGAAACCAGTAACTGGGCAGGGGGATGATAGATTGAAGCATTTCTGAGGATTTAAGGATTTGAACTGAATCATGAAAATTGTTATTACTATACCACAGGAAGTAGGTGAGTCAGGCAACAGAAATGAGTGAGAGAGGTAATCTTAAGACAGATCTCGGAGGGCTTTCCTACTATGTCAAGACTCTTGGAGTCCATTATGGTGACCTACTGAAAGGTTATAGTCTTAACAAGTGATATTATCACTTTTATATTTTAGCAAGACCTCTACTTGAGATTTTGAGAAGATGAATTGATAGAGGAAAAAGTCGAAGCCCAAAATCCAGTAGAAGATCATTGCATGAGTCAAGACAGGAGACAAGAGGACTAGAGTAGTGCAGTGGTGGTGGTGACAAGGAGAAGACATGGTAGAGATTCAAAGGCCACAAGATGCTCAGGTCTTGATTGCTAATTGAATATAGAATGCAAAGGGAAGGGCTTGTGGTACCAACCTCCATGTTCTTCTATAGTGCTCAGGTACAAAATTTTTATTTTTACTTTGAGCATGGTAATGCAAGAAGAGAAGTTGATTTTTTTTAATAAGACAATGAATCCAGTATTTATCAAATATGTCCAAAATAAGCACTCTTGCTGGAAATACATTTGAGTCAAATCCTGCTTAATCTTAGAACCATTATAACATTTGAAAACAGCATGGAGTGTAATTCTTTTTATATACTTATTCATTTTAAGAAAAAAATATAACTTCACTACCAATCCACCTAACTTCTTAAAGATATAATATAGTAGTTTTTTAATTGATGAGAAGCAATGCTCATTTGTCAATATAATAATTTGTTATGTAAACATGGGCTTTGGTCTTAGTGTAGTTAAAAATAATGACAATACCTATCAAGATGGAGAGCCAAAGGTTCCTTATATTTTTTAATAATTGTAAGTCAAGGCTTAGGTATCTAGTCTTGCGATGTGGCAACATAAAACTTTTCAGCTTTTAGTTAAGCTGAATATTTCCACACTCTTAACTTATTTTTTTCCAGTCATTGAATGCAATAGTTTTCTCAGCTTCTTTTTTCTGTTGTAACTCATTTTTTTTTTTCAGAATTCTAATCCTGAAAACATTTAATGTGTCTAAGATACAGTGTCATATATTTGTCATTTGCAAGACTTTTTGTTACCTAAAATAATTTACTACATTTCTAGGTCTTAAAAAAGATATTTTAAGGCATCTTGATGTGCTGATCTTAGGTCAGAGGATGAGTGCATGGATGGATGAATAGACAGGCAAATAATAGTTTAGGGTAACCTAAATAAAGTGGTGATTGTATTATAATCTGTAGAGTTTAACATGGGGCTTTCATATCAAATCCTTCTTCTACTGGCCATTGACTAAATAACCTTAAGCAGGTATCCTAAACTCTCCATGCCTCCTTTTTTTATTGACAAGATTTTTTTTTTTTTTTTTTTTTTTTTTTTTTTTTTTTTTTTTTTTTGTGGTACCAGGGATTGAACTCAGGGGCACTCGACCACTGGGTCACATCCCCAGCCCTTTTTTGTATTTTATTAGAGACAGGGTCTCACTGAGTTGCTAAGTGCCTCGCCATTGCTGAGGCTGGCTTTGAACTCGCGATCCTCCTGCCTCAGCCTCCCAAAGTGCTGGGATTACAGGCGTGCGCCACCGCGCCTGGCTTTTGACAAGATATTTTTAAAGTAATACTTTTTCCTCTGGAGAATTTTTGTGATAATTAAATAAGAGAATTCACAGTACATCTTAGCACTGTGCTTGGTAGCCCAAAAATGCTAAGGAAGAAAGGAGAGAAAAGTTTTAAGTAACGATTCAATAAGTCAGATTTCCGTCTATTTTTAAATGAGTCTATCACAAGGATCTAGATATTTTGAGTGAGAATTTTCATCCTTACAGTTTGCCATCCTCATTTAGGTGGCATTTGGTAAAAGTCTCTGAATTACATGATATAAAGTACCTTCTACTTCTATGATTGGATCTCCAGGAATAAAAACAGCTCTTTTCAGTGTGCTAATGGAAACATCATTAAAACAGCATTAGTCATCTAAATAAGACATTTATCATTAAATATGATTATTCTCACTTTAACTGGAAATATTTTAGCATCTAGATAAACCAGAAGATACGTCTTACCCACCCAAAGAAAAAGAAAAGAAAAAATTTGTGTTGCATGTCCTCTGGATTTGGAATTATTTCCAATACTGCTTTCACTTGTGTGTAGCTGTCCAGCCTCTGACAAATTTCAGAATCACATAAATACATTGCAGGCATTTTCATATACATGCCATGGTGGCAAATGTCATGTACTTTTCCCAAGTTTTAAAACACTAGGCTTTTAGTATAGTTTTTCCCTAAAGAAGATATTGTGGGAAACTTACATAATAATTGGTTGAATATTTTATAAGACAGGACTATTGGGGTTGCTAGTAATTAAATTTAGTAGCTATCAGCATGTGTAGCTGTTTGAATCCCTAAAAGTGAATGAAGCTGCTAAAAATGTTTTCCGCTCTTCCACCTCTGCCACCTTATCAGAGGCACCATCACCCTTTATCTTGTCTATTGCAGTAAAGAACTGAAGCTTCTCTGACCTAGTCTTGGGCATGTAACTTCATTTTCCACACAGCAGCCAGAGAGGATATATTATGCCACTTCTCTGCTTAATAATAGCAATATGAATCTTTCCATTGCACCCAATAAAGCCCAAACTCCTCACCAAGCCATAGGATCTAGACACTTCCATGAACACTCTTCCCCCTCCCTTACTCTACTCATCCTTCTAGAAGAATACTGACTTATTCCTTTCTAAAGTTTTGTGCTAGCTATTTCCTCTACCTGGAAATCTCCCCTCCAAATTGTTCATGGGAAACTCTTCTGTTTCTGCTACTTAAGTTCAACAAAAAATGTCTTACTTCAGAAATATCTTTCCTGACCATGGGGCATATGTATATATTAATGAGCACATTTTCACTTTGAGAAATACTTGCAATCTCTAGCACTACTGACCAAAAATATGACAAATTCTTTATTGACTATTATTTAGCATTGCTTAATATTTTCCTACAGAACCTCCATTCTCCCCAGGTGCAGCTTAGGCTCATACTGGCCTATGTATCAATGAAATTGTATCCTGCACATAGAAAGAATCCATCTCCTGAAGGAGGTGGGTGTACTTGGTCCAGTAGTCTTCTACAGGCACCACAAATCCTAAGACTTCTCCAGTTGCTTTATGTGGAAAGTTCCAAATTACAGTTCATTAAAGGCTACTGAAAAATTGAAAACAATGTGTCTGATGTGCTATTTTTAAATCCAGATGTGGAGGGAAAGAGGAGGTACTGGGAAACAGAATTGATCAAATTATTTGTTATATTGTGTGTCTGTATGAATATGTAACAATGAATCTCTGCATTATGTATAATTACAGTGCACCCCGAAATAAATAAACAAACAAATAAATACATGTGTGCCAGGGCTGGCCATGTGTCTCAGAGATAAAACTCTTGCCTTGCAGGGGAGACAACCTGAGTTCAATGCTTAGCACTGCCAAAAATTAATTTAAAAAAAAAATACATATGTGCAAAATTGGATGAATAAAAAAGAAAATCCACAAATAATTACAAAGTTCATGGATCAGAACAGATACTCCAAGGCCACAGTCACCTTCCTGGTGAATGAAGCAAGTGTAACTCTTAGAAATAATGAAATCAGCTTCAAAGATTTGGACAGGTTTAGCACTTCTGTGATATGCAGCCTAGCACAGGGATTCTCTCTGCTTAATTGCTGCACTTACACGTGTCAGTACCTTCTGGGGATCCAGCAGCTCCCTGGAATATCCAGTAAGCAGTCATATGCCTCTGTGTTAAAACTCTTAGAAAGTACAAACATACCACCTGCCAGGGACTTTTTTTAGAACTATAATCTATTTTTTGTTTTGTTTTGACAGCCATATATGAAAGGCTAAGAAACTTTTGGGTCAATTTCCATGACATGATATTCAATTTTGAGAGAAAAATTATTATCTCTATGTTATCAATTCTCCTGGATCAGACTCTTTAAAAAAAAAAGTTGCTTTACCCTTATTTTCCAAATGGCTAATATTCTTCCTCTGAAAAACACTGTTTCTGTTTGGCTATTTCAGCACTTTTATGTAATGGAAAATTTCACAAACACTTGCAAGAGATCTTTGTGCCCTTGGTTGTCCGCTACGTGGATCTCATGGAGTCCTCCATCGCCCAGTCAATTCACAGAGGTTTTGAGCAGGAGACATGGCAGCCTGTCAAGTAGGTATCTTACCTAGTGTCCACAGAGCATCTGCCTCTCAAGCCTGACCTTATGACTTTACACATGGCCATCTGTAGTTATTGCTTATGGTGGTCCCTTCCCACGTTGTTTGTTTCTTTACAGGAATATCGCCAACAGTCTTCCCAATGTAGCTCTTCCAAAAGTTCCAAGTCTGCCTCTTAATCTTCCACAGATTCCTAGCCTTTCTACTCCTTCGTGGATGGCTTCTTTATATGAGTCCACGTGTGTATCCCTCACTTATTTCCTGGTGGTGTGTTAGCTACTGCATGGCCTGGGCTGTGTTTGTGCAGATGTGTTTAGATTGCATGGCATTTATCATCGTTAGTTGAAGAATACTATAGTTTTGGTTTTATTTGTTTGAGTCTTTTCAGCTATTCAGCTAAGCTTAGCATATCGATGATAAATGATGCAAGTTGACAATGCAAAACCACACTGGTTTGATGTAATTCACATGTGATCTACAGAACAAGGGTCATTGGGGCTGGGGATATAGCTCAGTTGGTAGAGTGCTTGCCTTGTATGCACAAGGCCCTGGGTTCAGTCCCCAGCACCACAAACAAAACAAAAGGGTTGTTTTGTGACCCAGATTGTCAACTCTTCCCTAAGTGTTAGAACAAAATTCTTCTTGTATAGACAGTGTGATAGGTATATTTTAAGGGTACTTAGGTTTAACTTTCTTACTGCCCACATAATTTATCTTGGGCATGTAGAAAACCATTATAAAAATTTTTTCAAGAATATAGTCTTTGGGCTGGGGTTGTGGCTCAGTGGTAGAGCACTTGCCTAGCATGTGTGAAGCACTCGTTCAATTCTCAGCACCACATATAAATGAATAAATTAAATAAAGGTATTGTGTCCATCTATAACTAAAAATATTTTTTAAAAAGAATATAATCTTTTCTGTTTATCTTAGTCTGAATGTTAAAGAAACAGTATTTCACCTTGCAGTGAAGTCCTTTCTCTCCCAGCAGTGGGAAGTTCTTCTTTTATTCCTTCAATGTATCATTTGGCACATGTCCTTATTGTAAAATAACCTTTATACCACTAAAAAGTCATATTTTAACTCCACATGGTGATAGTCCTACCTGTTGCAATTCAGTAACTAAGAGTCATTAAAGTGAAGTTATTTGAAATTGATCAGATCTGAATTTAGATCTTAGCTTCTTAATCATAAATCTTTCTTAGCCTCACTTTCCTCAACTCTAAAATGGTTATGGCACCTAATTTAAAGATATTTTTGTAGAGATTGGAAAAAACTGTAGGAAACTTCCTGTATGTCCTAGGCTTTCAATAAATCATGACTACAATTGGCACATCCTAAGTACCTAGTAAATAATTATTACTACTGTTACTTATTATTATTATAACTATCACCAGTCCTTCTCATTTTCAGTTATAACTGTAAAGGTTTAAAATCTACGAGCCTCACAGCAAGTAATGAACTAAGTAACTAGTTCACAAGTGTAAAAAATCTCAAGTAGGTAGTAACATCTTTTGCCCAAGATATCACATGAAGTCAGAAAGAATAAATATTAGAGAAAGAAAAATAATTTCCATTTATTGAGAGCTTTCTGTGTTCTTGGTACAGTGCCATGTATTTTTATCTACAACTCTGTAAGGTAAGTGCCATTATCTCCATTTTATAGTTAAGGAACTCCAATCACAAAGACATTAAGAAAGAAAATTTGCCCAATGTCTCACAGAAAGTAAATGACAGGCAAAATTTGAAGTCAGTTTGCTTGATTACAAAGCCCCTTATTTCTATTCAATTTTTTTTTCTGCTTCCAGAGAACAAACTGTTTAAATACTTATTAGCTTTCTCTCTATCCCACCTCCAACTGTTAACTCTATACCCAGACTAGTGAACATACAGACAAGAAAACAGGGAAAGACCAAGAAAGAGAACGGCTTGCAAAACAGCTTGGCAATATTTCTCCAAGTTAAACATCACCACTGGACTTATATTGCCAGGATATTATGTTACATGTGAATCTTTCTCTTATAGGCAAATGCTTTGGGCCATTGTAGTATGTAGAGCAGTGTGTGTGTGTGCTTAGGAATTATCTACAAAGTGTAATGAACCTTTCTAAGTGTATGGTTTTTGGTACTTCTTTGTTCTGTTGTATAATTTAATTCTTCTTCCTCATTCTTCATTAATTTCACACCCTTGATTTTGACCAAGAACACTATTGTGGGTATTATTCTGTAAAATTTAGTTTTTTCTTATTGCCATTTTTTTTAGCTTTGAGATTTATGTGAACCACAAATCCCTTATGAATGAAGATCCCTTTTTAAAGTGCTGAGAAGCTCAGGAGAGGAATTCTGACAAATTGAGGCTTTATAAATAAAGTACTTTTTTTCTCCCTGTTCTAGGCAAATTTTAAAAATGTATTCTACAAGTCAATCACTATTGTTTTTTACCTACCAAGATTATCAACATTACATTCTTTGTCATGATGTCCAGAATTCTCATAATGTTATGATGTCACTGCAATGGGCTTTTTGTTGTTTTATTGTAAAACTTTAAATAAGAAGAAACATTTCCATTTCTTGCAAAATATTAAAGACATAACTCCTGATTAGAGAAACATACATTTATATACATATTTTATAATGTTTAAAGTATATATATATAGAGAGAGATTATATATAATATATAAGTGTCATATATATATATATATATATATATATATATATATATATATATATATACCCATCCCCAGTCTGAGGATGTAGCTCAGTGGTAGAGCCAGCCTAACACATGCAAGGTCCAGGGTTCACTCTCCAACACCACAAAAATAAATATATAAACAAAAGCAACTATGGGTTTGAAGAGACAGATGTACCTAGTAGCACGTGACCCATGCTGAAAGGCTCTTTAAAGAAAAACTCATTGATGTTCTTCCACATCTTTTTATATATAAAATCTTCATTTTCAGTGTTTTCACTGTAGAAATGAATACCAGTAATGTAAATTTCCTGCAGGCATATTTAGGAGATCTCTCAGACCATTATTCAGATTTGAATTATTTAATCTGTTAATAATACCTTTAGGAATAGTTCACTGATTAGAAACAATTTAAAATAGAAAAGCTCTGAATAAATTGCAGGTTATAGGTACCAACTCCAGAGAAAGCCTATTTACATTTTTTCATCTATCTATTTAATTATAACAAACACTTGTTATCTTAATTACATTCCCAATTAAGCACATTGTCCAAAATCTTGCCATAGCATAAACAGAAGAAAAATATCCATATCCTCTATAAAGATTTAATTGTCATGTATTTTGAGGAAGTTTTTAATAGCAGTCTGCTTTAACTGTTCAGGATTTTGTTTTGATGATGATTTGTGTTGTCAAAGAATATACATATTTCAAGTTTCATTTCTCCAAAGTAAAAAATATGTATAAGAAACAGATTTGTTGCTTTACCGATTATATACAATTAAAACATAGGTCCTCTAATCTACTAAACTGTACACTATAGATATATAAGGGATTTTGCCCAGCCACTTTTTTCTCTTATTTTTATTGTACATATGCTAAAAAGAGAAGTAAATGTCATGTCTTTTCAAACATTTTTCACACCAGCATCATCACGGTACTATCTGGTTCTTTTATTTAATGGTTCATTTGGTCCCTATTAAGGTGAGGAGACTTTAGGTGAGTAAAGTTCTGTGCACTGTTTTGCTGTGATTAGTCCCTTGAGAACTTAACTCTGAGGACAGCTTGGCTAGACCAGGAGATCACAGAAATTGCCATCAGCATGGGAGGGGGAAGGCAGTGGAGCTCAGACACGGCCAGGGTGCAGGACAGAAACAAAGCTTTTAATTAGCCAGAGCAAGAGGTGATTTCTCTAAACTCACTAATTAAGATATATTTAGCTAAATAATATGGTTATTTAAAATAGCTTTATTTTTTAATAAAAGTTTTACATTGTGACCTTATAATAAATGAGTTTATTTCTTCTGTTTTCTTTTGCAAAGTAAAAATATAGATTTTAGTTTGGTATCTGTGAAGCAATGGTTAGAAAGCTAAGGACAAATAAATCAGCAGCTTTTTTTGTTTTCCCTTTGTTCTCCTTTACATTTAAGTTTCATTATGTTTTAATGTAGGAATATTTTACTTCCAAAACATCTATCTCCCTATTAACCTATATGCTTACATGATGGAAAGTGCCAGCATTATCATTTGCCCAAATATTATATGAATTCCTCTACAAATTACCTTCATGTGTGGTGTGAAAATACCATCCCTTAGAGTAATTTTACCATAGTAGTGAATGCATAGCATATTTTGGCTCCACAGCTGGACATAAGGACTTGAAATGCATGAATTTGCTCTGACTTCAGAGCACCCTGAATATCTTTTCTCTGTTAAACCACCTTGACTAAGATGGATTCTAATTATGAGTTAGAATATCCACAAAGCACTTCAAAATGAAAATGAAGGTTTGCTTCCCTACCTGGCCTGTCATTTTATTTCCAGTACCTGTTTCATTTCTACCTGTAATTGAGACATGCTACACACCTGTAGATAGAAGCCATCATTAGATAGGCACATGTGCAGGAATAAAAGAATAAAGCCAAAGCTGCTGTCATATGAGTTTCTTGCATAAAATATACCTTTTAGAATTTCTAGGAGAAAATATTTGTGTATTTAGCCTACAGATTGGTAAAGAACCTTAAAAATGTTTGTTCTTGTATACACAATTGATTTCTTTTCCCTAGTTAACTATCCTTATCCTTCTATCCTTTTTTATGAACTCTTACTACTGTATTTATTTAAGTTTTGTTCTCCTCACCTTATTAAAAATTATAAAGGAAGAATTAGAAGGACTGGACAAAGAAATATAGGGTCATTAGACATTTTTTGTGGTACTTTTTTGCTAATAGCCATAGATATAGAATGGAAAACAACATTTTGGTGGTCCACATAGTTAATGTTGGAAATTCATAATGTTCTTCATTTCTCCCTTTTTTTTCTAGCAATGGCTCAGCAACATCAGAAGACCTTTTTTGGAAACTTGATGCACTACAAATGTTTGTCTTTGATCTACACTGGCCAGAACAAGAATTTGCCCACCATTTAGAGCAAAGACTTAAACTAATGGCCAGTGATATGATAGAGGCCTGTGTCAAAAGGTAGACATGTATTTTCAAGTTGCTGCTTCATGTGCCAGCACCCAAGTACCTGTTCTGTTACTGTCACGGGAAAGAATTCAACATATACTGCTATTCCAAAATTTAATGGGCCTTAGGTTCCCTGGCCTAAATTCTGGAAACCCATGTGATTGACTAAATTGACCTGAGACTTTTTCTTTCAGGTCTCCCATCCATTGACCTAATCAGTAGCACCCACAATACATTAATCATTTTTGTTGTACTTATTATCTCTCTGGGAATACTGTACTTTAAATTCCCAAGGTAATATCTGTGAGACATATGGAAAAGGTCTGTTGAGTTCTTTATGCATTATGTACTATGTCTGTGTACTGTGAAATGGCATGGCAAACTCAAAATACGATCAGCACCATCATTTTTTCTGGGATTGCTCACTGTTTTCTAGTATTCTCTGTCCACACCAGATGAGTTTCATGTATCTGCTTACATTCTTTAGCTTAACCAGAAATAAGTCACTGGACTTTGGATTCTTCCAAATCTGCTTTCATTTTTTTTTTTTCTTCTTAGAAGTTTCTACAAAATCAGCATTGCATCCTAATTGGGTGAACATTATTTTTTTCCATTGCCCTTGTTTAGGATGTGTTCAAGAACACTGTAGGGCAGCATATTGGAATAACAGTCAAACACTGGTTGGAGTAATTGAATATTCCTGAATTCATTAAATCAAGAAAAATCTTGTCTTTAGAATTTTGTTCAATGGCCCCATAAGGAACTGCTATAGATTAAATTATTTCATATTTTTAAATCATCTGTGATTCTGATACCTCAAATCTGCAGATAGTCTTTGGATACTTTAGTGAATGCAAAATTTTCTATTACATAGTTTCTCCCCAAAACCTACCTGTAGCTTCAGGTGTTTAAAAAAGAATTTAAGTGACATAAAAGAATCATATGTTCTTTGTTGTACATTTTATAGTTTTCCAGACTTGCACTTTTTTTACTTTGGTGAGCCCTCATGTAGAGGATTTGTTATACTTTAAGGCAGAGAAGTAAGTGATCTTTCTACTTAGAAATTAATTCAGGAAGTTAAGTAAATGTATGAGATTTTTTCATTAAGTGGGATACATTAGATTTAACAAAAAGCTTCCTTTGAGTAGCAATATTGACCCCATAAAGTTGACAGCCAAAATACCACTCAGTAAAGCACATTTTGAAAGGTTGTTCTTACATGTAATATAGCAGTCTGACCTTTCATTTGAGATACCTGAAAAGCACAGCCCACCCCCCTAACCAGATCCCAAGCTCTGTCACGCTGCTCCTTCCTTATTTGCATGTTTTAAATTATCATAGTGTTGATTTCACTTTAACAAAATAGGTGGGGCATTCGTCAGAATTTCTTATTCTGAATTCATGTTTTAATAACTAGAACAAGAACTGCATTTGAACTCAAGCTGCAAAAGGCAAGCAAAACAACTGATTTGCGCATCCCAGCCTCTGTGTGCACAATGTTCAATGTATTAGTTGATGCCAAAAAACAAAGCACCAAACTCTGTGCCCTGGACGGAGGACAAGAGGTAAGTAAAGTGTGTGGTTCACGTGGGAGTGCAGCACAGGGAGTCCTGGCAGGAGGGTCCTTGGCTCATGTCACCTCTTCCTGCTTTATATAAATGTTCCCTAAAATTTTACAAGTGGCCATTGGATTTCAGATACACAGTTTAGGTGTTTTGTATTTACATAAACCTTGCTTTTTACAAGCAAATGAGAGAGCTAAAAAGCTACCTGTTTTGTTTAAACAAATGTAGACTATCCAGAGTTTGCATCCATACAAGCAAGCCACAAAAAAAAAAAAAAAAAAAAAAAAAAAAAAAAAAATAGCATATGAAACACTTTATTTACACAAGTTTTCATTTTTTTAAAGATCAAGTAGAAATCTACTTAAAAACTAGACCTAGTTCTTATCCACCTATGTTCTATTTATTTTTGTTTGATTTGTAGTTTGTTTGGTTTTAAATTCACAAATACAATTTCATCTTACCCCATGATTTGTTTTGGTTGAGAGTCATGATTGGGTTAAAATGATTTATTTTTCTTATATTATCTGTTTAGGTTGACATTTTGTTGCTTTTTTTTTTCCATTATAATTACTTTTCCATCATTTCTTTATTCTTCCCTTATGTTCTCTTTCGTCATCATTTTTTTCACCCATGGCATGATCCAGGTTGGTAGTCAATGGGTAAGTCTCTCTCATTTTTTTTTTTTTTTTTTTTTTTTGGAAAAGCACATTCATTTTCATTTGAATTATTATTTTTAGAATTGTAAATTTTAATTTTTACATTTTAAAATTTAAAATAATATAATTAATTATATTTTAAGGGTTTTTACTTCTATGTTGTATATACAAGGTTAACAGCTTACTGTAACCTAGAAATAGCCCAAATACACATTAAAATACATATAAATACTTAACACCTTAAATAATACCAAGGAAAATACTTCTTGCCTATTAGGCTGCAGAATCTAAAAATTACCCTTAGATTTTTAAAGATAAAATATTTAAAGCAAAATGAACTTGCCTTCCTTTCAATAAAAATCTAAATAAATTTAAATTCAGATTGACGCTTAACATTTTCATGCATATACTTATAGTATATATTTTCATAGAAACCAGAAAAATTTACAGTTTGGAACTTTATATGACACACAGCATATTATCAGGAGAACCCCTAAATCCTTCTATCAGGACCCAAGGTCATTTCATACTGATGAACCTAATTGTGGATGTCAGGTTCAAATCCACCAGTAACCCAGGATGTAATCACAGAGGTAGTGTGGAGAGACTTTCACTCTTGATGAAAGGTCATCCCTAAGTATCACCCAGAACCTCTGTAGTGCATGGTTTCAAAAACCTTCATGCATACAGGATTGACTAGATTCATTCTTTCTTTTGTTGTTTTTAGTCAAAATGTTTTAATGTCCTATGAACAGGTTAAATCTTACAAGTCTTACAGCTGACACCTGGGTGTCAAAGGCAGAGCCATCCTTACTAAGCTGACAGTTTTCATCCAAGAAAAAGGTGTTAGCTAATTGTGAAAGTAGATAAGGAAGCACACTATTTGTAAGTTTCATACTTACTAACTCCAATATTGACATTAGCTATTTGCCCATAGTTTATATTTGCATGTACATACTCATATTTCATTCTTTGAGCAATTCAGGAATGAAAATGCATTTCTAATACCATTGTATACAGCCTTACAGAAAAAGTGACTGACACATAAGTGTTGTAGAATGTTCAGTAATTATCATTCTCTGATCATTTACAAATGATTTGTTATCTCTAATTATCTGAATGAGTAGGCAGCTGGCTTGGATACCTATGGCTCTAATCACCCTTCATGTTTTTCAATACCTAGATGTGAGCCTTTGTCTACCTGCCCATATTGTCTTAAGTCTCTTCATAAGCCCATTCTTTTCTCATCCGGATTATAGAATCATCTTGCTTCTTCCCATGAACATGGGGTTTATCCATTGGTTCTTATTTCCACACACACTGCAGTACCTGGCACATAATAGGCACTTAATAAATATTTATTGAGTGTATGAACAGACTGCTTTGTTGTCATTGCTTTGAAAATCCTCCCCTGTAAGAAACAACTCACTCTCAAACTTAAAATGAAAAACAGGCACACATATAAAAATGACAAGCACTGTTCTCTGTCCAAATGATTCTTTACATTAATAGGTGGATGGTTTTGAAGAGTAATCTACTGTTCATTATGCCTGCACCTGTACCTTCTCACCAGAGACAATTAGTTCCCCACAACTTTCACACAATTAATATAGTTCAAAATGTGCAGGTGTAAAACCCATTAGCAACCTTGAAAAGTGGTAAACAAGAATTTCAGTGCAAAAAATAATAATAATAATAAGGATTATATTATTTGTTTTTTCTCTCCAGTAAATATACCCACCTAAATTGCACAGGCTTTCCCTCTCTATATATGCTAAGTTTTGAAATCGTGGCACTAGATTCTTAGCCAGTTTGGGACCATGTGAAAATACATACTACATAGTTAAACCTAGCAGAGATGATTTCTAAATTACAAAGAAATTACCCCTCTGAAGTATCCAGTAAATTTGTTCTATGGCCATTGCTGATTTAAAAGCCTTCCCTACACCTTGCCACAATGCAGCCCCTTCTCTGCTCCTAAATTATAATTCTGTTTTCTTACATGCCACATGAGGATGCAAACATGCTCTGCCAGACTCAGAACAGTGTTTAATGGAGTGATTAGTGAGTGAATGATCTGCTCATGTGACAGCTGTGGATAATGAGTCAGCAATCTCAGGCCAATCCCTCAGGGACAGATGTTGAGATCACAAACCACCACGGTGTTTAGAATCCTTGTTATCCATTGCTGCAGAGAAGCAGATGACTGCATTGGGCTGCAGGCATTCACCTGCTCTCCAGCCACTTCATCCCATGGTCCAGTTGGCTGAGGATAAAGATGAGAACACATTAATGAAGCAACTCAGGGGAACTGGGGGGGGGGGCCCTGCTTCTGCAGTGTTTGTTCTCAAGTAAAATACTTCCATTTCTAGAACTAATAATTCAATGCTTTCAAAATGCTTCCCAAGAGAAGGACCAAAATCTTTTTGTAAGAAGGCTGGGTTCCACTGGCGTTTATTGGTTTCATTTCATGTGTGTTTGTGTGACAACAATCAGGAGAAGCAATGATATTCACCTACGTATGGGGGTTCAGGATTTCAGATGCATCTGGGCTTCATTAAGTAAGGATTCCTTCTTGGTTATTCTAATGTAATTCAGAGTCATTCGCTAAAGAAGCAGAGTTGTAACAGTAGATGAAGGTAGATGTGGAGAAGATTAGTTTAGGAGTGAGTTGGAGTCTACCAAAGCTGTGGTAGCTAGGATTGGCAATCCAATTGGGAATATTCTAAGAATTTTGTAGGTTTTTATTGCTGGGGACAAAAGTTGCCAAGTTTTTATTGATCAATACTATGTGCTCATCTAAATGGAAAAAATAATCTGTCAGTTTTAGCTTAGGCAATGAAAACATCTTTGCAGATAAGTTCTGGTTTTAGTTATTTGTAATCTCTTTTGAGGTATTTGTCTTTGAAAGCTATCCAGCTTTCCTGATGAACAACTTTCTAACTTTTTTTTTTTTTTTTTAACTACATGTGACATACATGGCTGTTATCTTTGCAGAATATACAGATATACAATAGGACTTCTCAGGCCCTGTCCTGACACATGCCCCAGCCACCTCTATCGACTATGCAGACAGAGTATATTCTGGAAGTTCCCAACAGTTTTAATATTAGTGAAGTCAGATCTAATCAGATAAATTTACAATAACAGAACCTCATATTATAAAAACCTATTAAACCTTGTTCTATTTGGGTTTCCCGTTGGGTAATATATTTTAAGATCTATATTTCCTTGTTCTTTCCTTTTTCCTTTTTGTATTTGTTTGTGTTCATTCATTCTCATTCTTCCCATGTGTCCTCCTCCTCCTTCCTCCCTCCCACTTTCTGTTTATGGCTAGATCACATAGCCAAGAAAGCAACAATCCAAGAATGTGTATTGCTGGAGAATTTCCTGGCTCCTAGGGTCCATTGATTTTTCCTGCTTTCAACAGAATCGGTATAAATTAATTCTTTAGTGGCTTATCATTTGATTTTAAGAATTGCCAGAATTAATCCAACCCAAAATCTAACATGTGGAAGTACTATTATTTTATATCAATAGCTTGATATTTTATTACTTTTGAGTTAAAAATTAAAAAGTAGGACAAGTGAAACTGAACATTGAGGACTTTTGGAGATCTGAGTGTCTCAATCCCTATGTTTTGGGGGCACTTCCCATGTCAGAGGGAAGTGGGGAGCTTGAAGACCATCTCCTGTGTCCCTTTCTTGAGGAAGCTCCAATGAGGAGCCTGGGCTGGTATTTCATTTCCTCTTGGTACACAAACAAGATCTGTAGCCAGAAGGGTAAGAAAGGCGAGTTGACAGAGCTCATTTGCATAAGCTCCTTGCCACCCAGTCAGCTGTACAGATTTCAGCTGGAGCTAGGGGGCCCTTTATACAAGCGTGACTGTGGGGGGCTTACCCTACCGATCGGTCTAGACACCGGAGTTGTTCAGCTGGAGTCAGATGTGTTCCGGTGATATCCTGCCCAACTCAGAACATCATGGATAATTGAGGCCAGAGCAGAACTTAACTTCCAGTCAGCTTGCTGATGCTTTTTCTTCTGCCTTTTTCTTTATACTCTCTGCTTTTCCTGTCGTCAAGGCTTTTTCCAAAAGCCAAAGTATCAGCACTACTGCAACAGAAATTCTCCTTCTCTGCTTCTATTCCATTTGTCCTCTGGGGAGCATAAATGTGGGCACCCGTGAGGTTTTAGGTGAGTCAGACAAGTATGGCTGGTACAGTGATGGAGAAGCTCCATGTTAGTATATGTAGCTGATTTCAGACCACTGTCTTTATACATGCACACTCGTACTCAGAAAAAAAATACTAATAATAATTTAGTAGCTCCAAAATTATTTTTCCTTCTTTATTATTTATGCAGGTGGATGATGACCACTTAGAACTGCCAGAGCCCTTGAGCGAGCAGGGATCAGTCCTAAGTATTCCAAAGCAGGCCTAAGTTGATGTTTTGTTCTGTATGGAAACTTTGAGACATGTTTTCAGAAGAAAAAAATAAAATAGCTTTCAAAAACTTACATCTTAGGAAACCATTCAACCAGCAGCTGTTAAGTTGGTCTAATGTTTATACTGACCTGAGTACTTTTACTCCATGCATTATGTTAGCTGTTCCAAGAAGCCTTGAACCATCAAGATAGGGTTAGTCTTTACAAGTCACATTTTCTGTGAAGTGGCTATTGGGGACAATCTGCTGTCAGATAATGCTCCTAAAGGAAGAATTACTGTTTAAATGGATGTGCCTTCGCATGCCATGGAAGCCCAAGCTCCTGCCAATTTAAGAATGGAGACCACTACTATTCTCTAAAGAAAGAAAGAAAAAAAAGTCTTTCAGGTTTATTTTAAATACATCTTTTTTTTTTTTTTTTTTTTTTTTTTTTTTGTATTTATTCCAAAGCTCTTTTTCATGAGGAAGCTGCAATAAAACTATGGGGAGTGAGTGCCCATTTCATTGCACCTTTTATGGCCTATTAATTTGTTACCATCTATTCACCTTTGTTGATGAAATTTTAATTTTGCCCTTGCTTGAGCATATTGTAAGAATTGTATAAACTGCTGCTCCCCGGCCGACAAAAAGGTCCTTTTAGAGAGAACAATTGGGAGCTCATTTTATTTCTAGAGCACATTTAAAATAACTTATGAATGAGAGTTGTCAGACATGAAATGCTGTATTAATTAAATCTTTTTCTAGTCTTTTTGCTTCTCCAGCTAAACCAACCCTTTAGAAAAATACACAGCCACCTTAATTACGGAGGAGGAGACAAAAAGTATCCTTCACATTCCTCCGCCTGAATAAGAATAAGAACTCAATTCATCTAAATAATAACCCCATTAGCTGCTTAACTCAACAGTGCACATGGGAAAATTTTCAAACCACAATGTAAAAAAGTGTTGATTGGGTGGATCGTTTTTCAAGGTTTTGTTCTTTTAATGTACAAAATGATCATTTTAAGTAAGTCTAATATGTCATAACTAGTAGCTTTAGAGCACTTATGACTTATGACAGAAGTTTTGTGTCCATATCTACTAATGCATCTTTTGTCTTTCAATATCTAGCAACAATACCATTCAAAAATAGACGATTTGATTGACAACACTGTAAAAGAAATCATTTCACTGCTTGTTTCAAAGGTAATGTATTATTTCTTCACTTTTTTAAATCAAATTTTAAGATAATCTTCAACTGATAATTTCAGAAATATCTGATACTTCTAAGTATCTAATTGGGAAACTGTAGTTTAAAAATTACATGCAAGAGAAGTTGTAATTTTAAGAAAGTTGTAAACAATGAACAAGGCCTAGGATTGTTCAATCCCTAGCCAAAAGAAAGTGCACGTGAGAGAGAGGAGAGAAAAGTTATGAACAAAAAATGATTATGAGCACTTCGTCAAGAACTTTTGATATTTTTGTTCAAAATGAATTTTGACTTTTTTGGCAAAAGTATTATTCTTTTAAAAATAACTTTTTTTTCCCCAGTAATACTGTATTTTACCACATGGATGGTCTATTACCATTTGTTTTAATTCCAGAGCAGATTTAAATAGTCCTTAGGCCTCTTAATTGGCCTGTTTGTTGTGGGGATAACACTGGGTCCACAGGTCTGATCTTAGAGACAGACAAAGCTGGAAGGATAGTGTCTGTGGTTCTCCATTCCAAGGATTTCCTGTTTGATTCTTGAAAAATCTTTTACAAAAACTATGTCCTTTAATTATATATGTAGAGATGAAGCATAAATGGGTATGCCAGTTAGTGGTTAAAGGAATTAGAATCCCACTAAGATATAACAGACTGCATTGGGTATATGTTTGAGATGGAGGGATGAGAGGGAGGGAGGGAGAACCTGAGAACACCAGGCACTTAAAGAGGGTGAGGAGTTATTGGTTAATGGGTACAAGTTCACAACCAGATAGGAATACCTCCTGGCATTCTATTACACAGATGGAGATTACAGCTATTAATATTGTATAATTCAAAATAGCCAGAGACAAGATTTTTAATGTTGTCTTCACAAAGAAATGATAAATGTTTGAGATGACAGATAACCTAAGTATCCTGAGTCAATCAATTCATAATATATAAATATACCAAAACAAATTAGAGCTGCAAGAGGAGACATTACAACAGATACCACTGAAATTCAAAGACCATTTAGGAATACTTTGTAAAAGTATATGCCAATAAGTTGGAAAATCTGGAAAAATAGACAAATTTCTGAACTCCTATGACATGCCAAAAATTAACCAACAGGATATAAAAATCGGAAATAAGTCAATAACAAGCAATGAAATTGAAGCAGTAATAAAGTCTCCCAACAAAGAAAATCACAGGACTGGGTGTTTTCACTAAAGAATTTTACCAAGCTTTTAAAGAACTAATACCAATGCTACTCAAACTATTTCATAAAATAGAAAGGGAAAGAACCCTTCCACCCTTCCAAATTCATTCTATAAAGCATATTACCCTGCTACTAAAACCTGATGAACACACACACACACACACACACACACACACACACACAAACACACAAACACTATATACCAATATCCTTGATTAACATAGATACAAAATTTATCAACAAAATACCTGAAAATCAAATCCAACAACACATTATAAAGATCATACACCATGATCAAGTTGGTTTTATTCCAGGGATACAAGGATGGTTCAACATATTTAAATCAATAAACACAGTACAGAACATAGTCAAGAATAAAAATCACGTGATCATGCAAAAAAAAAAAAACGATAAAATTCAACATTCCTTCATGAAAAAAGTCCTTAAATAATTAGGTATAGAACAATCATGCCTCAACATAATAAAGGTTATATATGACAGACCCATAGCCAACATCATACTGAGTGAGGAAAAATTGAAAGCATTTTCTCTAAAATAGGAAGAAGACAAGGGTGTCCACTCTCACCACTCTTATTCAATATAGTACTAAAAGTTCTAGCTAGAGCAATCAATCTGAAGAGAGAAATGAAAGACAAATAAATAGAAAAGGACAAGTCAGGTTATCCTTGTTTGCAGATGATGTGAATCTAGATGCAGGAAAACCTAAGGATTCTACCAAAAGACTATTAGAACTGATATATAAATTCATCGAAATAGCATGATACAAAATCAACATACAAAAATTGGGAGCTTTTCTGTATACCACTGATGAATTTACTGAGAAAGAAGTCAGGAAAGTCTTTGTCAAAGAACCTCAAATAGGCATCATCAAACAATTGCCAGAATGTACAAGAAGCAAAGGGAGACCACCTCCAGTTTAATATATAAAAGATATAGTTTCTAGAAAAAAAAAAACAGATGCCCCATTAGCATGAAAAATGTTAAGCCTCTCAAATAGCTTAAGATGTAAATTGAAATGACAATAATATGATATTTTTCTAATACATTAGGATAGTTTTATTAAGCTAATACTTAGTATTTAAAAATGTAAAGTGAAACACTTAACACCTCCTGCATATAAGATGCCAGATTGTCATAACCTTCCTGGAAGATAGTTTGGAAATATCAAATATATTAATGTGCTTTCACCTTCTAATAGTTTTCATACTATACAGAAGCACAAAATATGTACAATTAGTATTTGTCATGCTATCTACTTAAAATTTGGAAACTTTTTAATCTCTTAAGGGAAATGGCAAAGTAAATTATGGGACTTCTGAGTTAAGAAACTATGCCTTCAAATGCTATCACTGATGAAGGGATGTTTTCATAATGTAGCAGTTGTTGGAGAAATGCTGAATACTTAAAAGCATAAATACGATTTGAATTTTCATTGCATAGAAAAAAAGACTATTAGGATAAGCAACCAAAATGTTAACACAGCTTTTCTCTAGTTGGTGGGATTCTAGTTGCGTTTTGTTTTGTTTTCCTTTGTGTATATGTGTGACTTTTTTTTTCCCCTTGTATGGTGGTGTGTGTGTGTTCCAATTTCTCTGGTAGCAGGTCTTAAGGTGGAAAACAACCATGAGGAAAGATGGCTTTAGAATAGTACCATGTCACCAAATACCTACACTTTCACATTCATCACACACCCACCATCAAGTGGAAACTACCCAACTGGTGGGTGGAGAGGTAGATCACCAGAAAATCAAGCCCCTTGAGAAAAAAACAGATTTCCACCCTACAAGGAGTCCAGCG
The DNA here is from genome assembly GCA_025594165.1 of Tamias sibiricus. Lineage (NCBI taxonomy): Eukaryota > Metazoa > Chordata > Mammalia > Rodentia > Sciuridae > Tamias > Tamias sibiricus. The sequence continues at coordinate 120,694,372 of CM046664.1, read as the reverse complement.
CAGCAGCCTGCAACCCAGCACAGTTGACCCACTAGAGTGAAGTAAAGATAAGCCTGCCCCATCCTTCTGTGAAGCATCCAGGACAATTTCTTTCAGATATAAGCTATCCATCAGCACAGTCCTCCTAGGAAGTTGCCTTTTAAAAAGTTTGTAATCTTAATGACAGTGATTCAAATGCAAGCTAGCTTGTAGATGATTTAAGCTTAATTAGGCAGCATAGAAAAAGTCCAACTAGTTGTTTTGTTTTTATTGCGGGGGTGGGGGGGTGGTTGCAGAGAAAGTAGACAGGGTTGCACATCATCTCTACATTCATTTCTGGGAAATTAAGAAATTTAAATGTTTCTGTATCAAATGCATCTGGTTAACAGAAAAAATGGTATATTTTAATTAAGAAAAAGGTATTATGAGTGTCAGCACTATCCAATAAAAATTTCTGCATGGTTCAATACAGCAGGTTCTAATCACACATGTCTATGGAGCAGTTGCAATGTGGCTAGTGTAACTTAACTGTTAATTTAATTGCAGTTAAAATAGCCTTATGTATTTAGTGGCTAATATATTTGGCAATCAGGTCAAAATTATAGCTTTTTTATGAATTATTTCTCTTACTGTCAAGCAGTACTTATTAATTATCTTTAATTTCTTAGTTGAAAAGTATAAATTAAGTTGAATCAAACAAGCTTCCATAAGAGATGAAAATAGGTTTTTTTCATCGATCCAAAATATTCGGTGTATTTTTAAACTATCTTATTGAGATATGATTGACATATAGAAATGTGTACATACTACATTATAAGTACACAGTCATGAAAACATCATTACAACCTATGCCATAAAGCTATTCATCACCTTCAAAAGTTTCTTCTAGACTTCTTAATTTATTATTTGGGTATGAGGGAATAACAGTACTCAACATGAGCTCTATCCTCTTAACAAATAATATTGCTAACTATAGAGACTATGCTGTACAGTAGATCTCCAGGATTCATTCATCTCGCGTAACTGAAACTTTACCCTTTGACAAATGCTGCTCCATTTCACATCCCTATAGACCCTGGCTATCATCATTCTATTCTCTGCCTCCATGAGTTTTAACTATTTTAGATTCTTCATATAACTGATGTCATGTAGTATTTGTCCTTCTCTGTCTGGCTTATTTCACTAAACATTGTACTCCAGATTCATCTCTGTTGTCTCAAAAAGATTTCCTTCTTGTAAAGCTGAATCATATTGCATTTGATGTGTATATCACATTTTATTTTCTATTTATCTGTCACTGGGCATTTAAGTTGCTTCCAAGTTTTGGCAATTCAGAATAATACTTCAGTGAACATAGGGGTATAGATACCTCTTTGAGATCCTCATTTCAGTTCCTTTGGATATATACCCAGTAGTGGGATTGTTAATTCATAGGTGATTCTATTAATTCTTTTTAATTGTTTTAGGGATCTTCCACACTGTTTTCCATAGTGGCTACATCAATTTATATTGCCATCAACGATTTTAAATTATTCTTTTTTCTCTACATTCTCAACAACATGGTTATCTTTTCATATTTTTTCAGTTTCTGTTTTGTTTTGTTGTGCTAGGAATTGAATCCAGGGTCTTCTACATGTTAAACACATGCTCTAACACTGAGCTACATCTCCAGCCTCTGGATCTAATTTTTTTAAAAATCATTCAGCCACGTTTTTTTTTTTTTTTTTTTTTTTTTTTGGTACCAGGAATTGAACTCAGGGGCACTCGGCCACTGTGCCACATCCCCAGCCCTTTTTTTGTATTTTATTTAGAGACGGGGTCTCACTGAGTTGCTAAGTGCCTCTCCATTGCTTTGAATTCGTGATCCTCCTGCCTCAGCCTCCCAAAGTGCTGGGATTACAGGTGTGCACCACAGCGCCCGGCTTTTTTTTTTTTTTTTCCATCTTTTTTTTTTTTATTATTCTAATTTGTTATTACACGTTTGCAGAGTACATTTCATTTCATATTACATATAAAGAGCACAATTTGTCAAGTTTCTGGTTTAATATAAAGTATTTTTACAATAATTGTGTCTTCATACATGTATTTAGGGTAATCATGGATAATAATCATGGATAACTCAGTCTGCCATTATTCCTATCCCCTTGTCCCCTCCCCTCCTTCCCAGCCACTCTGTTTTGATTGAAGTGTTTCATCCATTATATTTAATGTAATTCTTGATAAGTAAAGAATTACGTTTTGCCATTGTGTATTGCAAGAACAAATTGCCAGTTCACTGTTTTCAGGGTGTTCTGTAGTTCTTTTGCTCTTCTCTTCCTCTCAATTGTCTTCCTTTGTGATTTGATGATTGATTGTGGTGATATTTTTGATCCTTTTGTCTTTATCTTTTTTTGTATTCTTTAAAGTTTCCCCCCACTTGTTTACCATGAGACATACCTAAAACTTCATATAGTTATAACAGACTGTTTCAAGCTGATAATAACATCAATTACAAACAAAATCTCTGCACTCTTATTACACACACACACACACACACACACATATGTCATTGTTGCTTTATTTCTTATATTGTGTACCATCAACAAATGTTTGTGGTGGTTATACTTTTAACTTGTATGTTAGGGTAAGAAGTGATTTACATACCATCATTACAGTATTACATTATCCTGCATTATTTATATATCTGCCTTTATCAGTGAGATATATACTTCCATATGCTTTATGTTGTTGCTTAACATCCCTTCATTTTAACTTAAAAGAACTCCCTTTAGCATTTCTTGTAAGCCATGTTAAGTAGTGATGAACCTCCTGACTTTTAATCTGGTAAAGCCCTCTCCCTCCTTTACTTTTTAAGAACAGTTTTTCCAGATATAGTATTCTTGATTGGCAGTTTTTTTATTCCACAGTTTAAGTATGCCATCCCATTCTCTCCTACCCTCAAAGGCATCTCCTAAGAAATTTGTTGGTTATCTTATAAGTTAATTTATTAACTTGCACATAACAAGTTGCTTTTGTCTTGTTGCTTTATAAATACTTTCATTGTCATTGACATTTTTTCTCTTGTCCAGTGCTGGGGATCGAATCCAGACCCTCGCACATGCTAGACAAGCACTTTACCACTGAGCCATATCTCCAGCCCCTGTTGTTAACTTTTTGTTTTGTTTTGCAATTCTGGAGGTTGAACCCAGGGCTTCACACATGTTGGGCAAGTACCTAACACTGGTTTTTGACAATTATATTTCTTTTGATTCAACCAATTAAGAGTTCTTTGGACTTTGTGAATCTGAATGTCCATGTTTCTTTCCATACTTGAGGATTTTTTAACTATTATTTCTATTTTTTTATTTTTTTATTATTATTTTTTTAAATTTTTTTTTTTATTCTAAGATGTTATAAATGAAAGCAGAATGCATTACATTTCATATTACACATATAGGGCACTTTTTTACAAATCTCTGGTTGTATGCAAAGTATATTCACACCATTCGTGACTTCATACATACACTTAGGGTAATGATATCCATCTCATTCTACCATCTTTTTTTTTTCCTTCACCCTTTTGTCCCCTCGCTTCCTCTCCCTCCCCATTGGCCATTCTAGTCTTCCTCTAATCCTCCTATGCTCCCCATCCCAACCCCACTGTGAATTGGCCTCCTTATATCAGAGAAAACATTTGGCTTCACATTATATTCTCTAACTCTATCCATTTTCCTGCAAATGCCATGATTTTATTCTCTCTTATTGCTGAGTAATATTCCATTGTGTGTATATACCACATTTTCTTTATCCATTCATCTACTGAAGGGCATCTAGGTTGGTTCCACAGTTTAGCTATTGTGAATTGTGCTGCTATAAACATTGATGTGGCTGTGTCCCTGTAGTATGCTGTTTTCAGGTCTTTTGGGTAAAGACCAAGAAGTGGGATAGCTGGGTCATAAGGTGGTTCCATTCCAGGTTTTCCAAGGTATCTCCATACTGCTTTCCATATTGGCTGCACCATTTTGCAGTCCCACCAACAATGTATGAATGTGCCTTTTTCTCCACATCCTCTCCAACATTTATTGTTGTTTGTGTTCTTAATAGCTGCCATTCTGACTGGTGTGAGATGAAATCTTAGAGTGGTTCCATGTCAATAGACTCAAAGATAAGAACCATATGATTATCTCAATAGATGCAGAAAAAGCATTTGACAAAATACAGCACCCCTTCATGCTCAAAACACTAGAAAAACTAGGGATAACTGGAACATATCTCAACATCATAAAAGCTATATATGCTAATCTCCAGGCCAACATTATTCTAAATGGAGAAAAATTGAAAGAAGTCCCTCTAAAAACTGGAACAAAACAGGGATGCCCTCTTTCACCACTTCTATTCAACATAGTAATTGAAATGCTGGCCAGAGCAATAAGACAGACAAAAGAAATTAAAGGGATACAGATCAGTAAAGTGGAACTCAAATTATCATTATTTGCTGATGATATGATTTTATACCTAGAAGACTCAAAAAATTCCACCAGAAAACTTCTGGAACTCATAAATGAATTCAGCAAAGTAGCAGGATACAAAATCAACACCCATAAATCTAAGGCATTCCTATATATCAGTGACAAATCCTCTGAAAGGGAAATGAGGAAAACTACCCCGTTTACAATAGCATCAAAATAAATAAATAAATAAATAAAGTGCTTGGGAATCAACTCAACTATTATTTCTTTAAGTTAACTTTTCTCTCTTTTTTTTTTTTCTTTTTCTCCTTCTGGGATACCTATTTTATTATGTGTATTAATTTCCTTGATGATGTGGCATAAGTCCCTTGGATTTTCTTCACTCTTTTATAGTCTTATTTCTTCTTGTTCTTCTGACTTGATAATTTCAAATGGCATGTCTTAGAGTTTTATATTTTTTTTCTGCTTTATCAAGGTTGATATTAAAGTTCTCTATTGAATTTTTCAATTCAGTTTTGTGTTCTTCTACTTTAGAATTTCTCTTTTGTTACTTTTTATTTTTTCTATCTCCTTGTTAAACTTCTCATTTGTTTATGTATTATTTTCCTGATTCCATTTAATTTCTGTGTCCTCCTGTTGCTCACTGAGCTTCTTTAAGATAATTATTTGAACTTTTTCTCAAGCAGTTCATGGATTTACAGTTCTTTCAATGCAGTTACTGGAATTCCTTTGGTTCCTTTGGTGTTGTCATGTTTCCCAGATCCTTCAGCATCCATTAGGCCTTCTATTAGAGTCTGTACATTTGAAGAAGTAGTCACTTCATCACTTTTTCTAGACTTTACAGTTTGGCTTTAGTAGGTCCAATCTGCCTGGCTAAAAATTCTATGTGGGCCAGTTGGCAGGATCTATGTGTGGCTGGCTGCCAAGTTCCCTGCACTGATTAAATGGTGGGTTTATTTCATTAAGGAAAGATAAAACACTTTCAATATAATAATTCCTAAATTTTACAATGCCAAAAAAATATCCTGTGAACTAGTAAAATGCAGATTCCTATGCCTTATTCTCCAGTTATTCTGAGTCAGAATTTTGGAAGAGGGGAAGAAATTTGCATATTTATCTAGCCAAAATGGTAATTTTGATAGACCTGTTCTCAATCACACTTTGAGAAACAATACTCTGATGAATCTCTTCCCAGACTGACATGTAAACTACCTTTGAGGTATAACATATTCAGAAACAAAATAGCCTGTAAGAAGGTGTGTTCACATTTGTTTCCATTAAAAAGTTAATATTTTTTTAAAAAGGATTATGAAATGCCTACTATGAAATAGCCACTGTTTATGTGTGATTTCATTTAGCCCTCTTAATACCTATGAAATGGGCCATCTTATCCCATTTCATAGATAGAAACATAATTCTCAAATTAATTTAGTAAACAGACCTAATAAGTGAGAGGGTGAGGAACCAAGCCTCTGAACTTCAGATTGCTAGGCTAATGCACTTACCAGTTCTACATCTCCAGGAAAACAGAAAAGAGAAGTAAGTCTGTGAAAAATAAAATGTGAAATTTCTACAGTAACTGCCTTTACCCCATCAAATCCTGAGTCCTATCCTAGACATTGTTATCATAGTGCTCTATCTGGAATAGTTTAATAAAATAATGAATTTCTAGCATTGTATCTCAAATATTTCTTCCCATATTTTAATTCTCTCTGATACTGATAAATATATTTGGTACATTTGGATAAATAAGAAGCTACACTTCCCTCTTTTTGCCTCCCCTCTTCAATTCCACTTCCATATATCTTCTTATCCCATGTCTTTACAAACACTATGAGGATAATCCAGGGCTCTCAAGTCACACATAGCTCTCACAGTATGTGTCCTTACTGAGCAACTACATGCTGGTATTGCTTGGGATTCCATCATTAGTCTTCTTTTGAACTCATTCTACAAATATCTATGACTTTCACATTACTGGATTTAACTATATGCTGGTGATTCTAGACCATATACATATATGTGTGGAATCATGATTTAAAGCACAACTTCAGACTGAGTTTGAATTTAGACCACTGGTTGTCTGTCCTTGAACAAGTTTCTTAAACAAGTTTGTGTGGTTCAATTTCCTCACCTACAAGGTAGGAGTATGTATTAGTATACAATGGTAGTATGCATTGAAACATATAGCATTTCTTAGTATAAAGAATAGAGTACTTATTAGTATGAAGGTGTGTTCGTTAGTATTAGTGAATATTGAGTTAATACAGAGAATCTTAGAAGAGTGGCTCACACATTGTAAGTAGTTATGTATTGATGTTATTGTTGCTCTTATTGTTATCACCTACAAATTGTCTTTCCAGTGGCCTCCTGTAGATCTCTATAAGCTCAATGTCTATTCAAATACCCATACCACCTGCACCCCAAGTGTTTCTTAGTCTGTGTTTGCTGTCTTCATTGGTAGTACTGATCACCCCATTGTTAAGCCTCTTCCTGCTAGGATCCTTGTATTCCTAGACCTTTCTCAGTCTTTTCACATAGTCAGACATGGGGCCTATCAAGTCAGTCTCCTAAACAGCCCCTTCTTCTGCTCCACTCCCTTCTCACTGGCACTGCTAGCCTCTTCCAGGACCTCATCACTTCTCCATTGAAATTCTTGCCTCACTGATCTCCACCATATTCCCCTTCCCCTCAGTAGTTCCTCACCCTTTCTGAGTACTTTTCTGAAATACAAAAGTGATAATTTCTTGCCAATGTGTCATAAGGTGTTCCCCATTGCTTGTATCATCATGTCCTAAATCATACTTTCAGTGCACCTTGCACTTGAGTTTTGTTAATGTCACATGAGAAGAGGTTGTTGATACATTTGGGGAACTCTGAGTTCGTTACTGTTCATGATGATGCAGTGTTTGAGAGTGAAACATTTCTACCCTTAACCTGCACCAGGCCCCTTTGCCATAGCATTGCTAACAATATCTTACAGGATATTAACTTTCCTTTGAATAGAATTTGTGTAAAGCTGACCCACAAGAAAAACTTCACCGCATCACCTATGAGGCCCTTCACAGTCTAATTGCTCTTTCCCCTGCAACACTCTCACCCATGTCTTTAGCTCTAGCACTTCCAGCATCCTACTGAATTACAGGTACACAGACCTCCATGTCTTTTCCCAAGCCTGTCCCCTGCTTGGAGAGCTTTTTCTTCCTTTCCTCAACTGGAAAAGTCTTCTGTGCTCATTCTAGAAGTTATCTCACCCTCCTAGGTAAATTTAGCTCCCCACCCAATACTTTCCTTTGGCGGTTTCCTTCTGGTTATTTGTGTGTCTCTGAATCTCTTGAGAACAGGAATCTGGTTCTCTCTTTGTACCCTCTTTCTCTGGTGCCAAACATTCAGTGAGTGTTTGTTGTGTGAGTGGCATTAAAAGATGAAAGCAAATCTGCAAAATACTAAAGAAACTTGTTGTAGCATCCATACACAGGTTCTATTCTCTTTAACCCAGTGCTTGGAGTAAAGGGCTTTGCGTGCTTGACGTGGAATAAAGCGCTTCGACACTTGAGAGAAACATACTAACAATCATAAAATTATAGCCAGACACATGCTTCATATGTCACAAATGCCTATGACAGTGTGGGTCATCTAGTTGGAGTACAGCAAATGTTTGCTGAAGCTAAAGCTGAGTTCCAAAGGATAAGTCAACCAGGAAAAGAGGAATCAAAGCAGCAGTTAGGTGGGAGAAACTGCAGGCATCAAGGCCTGTTGCAAAATGAAGCTTCAGAGGTGGGGAGAAAGTTATATAACATGCCAAAGGGCTTGAAGTCTTCATCTTAAGAGCAGGGGAAAGGCACTGAAGGGCTGGGGAGGTCGAAAGTGGTGTAAGGAATTAATCAGCCTTGCATTAGAAGATTCATCTGACTACACATACCAAACAGATTGGAGAAGGGATAATCAGAGGCCTTCACTTTGGTTTCCGATAAACTAATCAAAGGAATTAAAGCTGTATCATGGACAGGGTTTAGGAATGGGAAGAGAAAGGAAAGCATTAAAGATTACTCTTAGGTCTGAGGCTTGAATACAGAATGGATTTTAGTGCCGTTTGCTGATACAGGTGTCCTGAAAGAGAAACAGATTTGGAGGGAAAGACTATGATGTCCTTATTGGACATGTTGAGACTGAGCTGCCTTTGAGACACCAGAGGGAGGTAATGTCAAATACTACAGTGGTCCTGGAGTTCAGAGGAGTCATATGAGCCCAAAGTATCTATGTAATTTTAAGATTTCCACAATTTAAAATGATTCTGTGTCAGTCAGTAGCAGTTATTCTCAAGCCAAGATGCTTTAACTGGAGCAATGCCCCACCCAGAAGAAATGAAAACTAACCTTAAAAGAAAATGGAAAAAACAGAGGTAGTTACCGCCAGAAAGGGTCTTAGACCATGTTTGCCAGGAAAAATAGGAGGAAGATAAAATCTTATCATGAAAGGGTACAAGAAATGTTATGCTTATTGCCACCTTATATTAAAATTAAATTAGCCAAAGTGTGACATATTCAGAAGAGCAAAATTCAACACCATTCAAAGTGAAGCTACTTTGACTATGAAAGGAAAGGAGCCCTAGATCCCTGACTGTGTGGCCTCCTCTCATCCAGCAGACCCGCTCCCCAGAGTCCAGATAAGGAAATAGAGTCCCAAGGTCTCAAGATAGATACCACAGAGCCAGGACTTGACCCTGGTGGTACCAAGTAACCTTTCCACAACTCCATACAGAACTCAACAAGACCAGAGAGAGAAAGGGCAGAAGCTTCACCTCCAGTTGTGTCCTCATTGTCTCCTGGCTGTATCAACCAGCCTTTGTGGCCTTCCTTTGATGCCTGTATGCAACTAGCTTGGGCAGGTAGCTGGGAAACCAACTGTAAGCTAGGGAGATGAGAATGGAATTCATTGTGTGTAGTGATGAGGATACCGGAAAACACTGGAGGGCTGAGAATTAGAAATGGTCAATTCTCATAATATATTCCTATTATAAGGAACTGTCAATTCTGAACATGAATGGTAAGATCACAATAATGATAAACTTTCTAAATCCCAATTTACCTCATTTATTGCAAAAAAAAAAAAAAAAAAAAGGATTAGGAAGAAATAAACACTTTCCACCAAACATATACTTCAGATACTTTGATATCTATATGTATATACACATACATAGTATTTCTGATAACTTAGAACACTTTTCCCTGAATTCCTCTTAAGAATAACACAGAGAACAAATTTGACCTGACTGCCCAAATGACTTAATGAAAATATCTTTCCAACTCAGCCTGGGGAAATTAATTTAGTTAAATTTACTTATTTGGATCAAGGATGCATATTCAGAAAACACCTGTTCAAATCCAAGTATGTGCTTAAAAGGAATTGACACACAGTATTCAGAGCCATTCACAGACAGGAAATAGAAAGTTAGATTGATCACTGCATTGAGGGGAGGAAGGAACAATGAGAGAAGACACTGTGGAGAATTTACCAACATCTGGACTAGGTGTGCTGTTTTTAGAAATTATCTTAAGAGACTTTGAAGAACAAGGTATGTTTTGAATAAATACATTCTGTCAAACACTATCATTCATTCAGTCAGATATATGCCATCTGGGAAGAACTTTTAGGAGTCAGTTGCCATAAAGCTTCAAATAAGTGGATTCACAGTTGGAAAAAAAAAAAATGATGGTAAAGAGCCCATTGCATTAGATCATTACCATTCTGGGTTTGAAGGTGTGGCTCAGCGGCAGTGCACCTGGCTAGCATGAATGAAATCCTGGGTTCAATCCCCAGTATTAAAAAAAAAAAAAAATTTGATTCATGAAATAAATCCTGTTTACTTCCAGTCTGTGATATTCTGGGTCCATGTGGAATTTTAATAATATTAGTTAGTCCTCATCTTAATAAACAAAATCAAAATATCTGCTAATAGGTATCTCCAGTCTTATCCCCTCCCCCTGCCAAACAAATACCTAGTTTTTCATGATCAGTTTTACTATGGACAACTATTTTTTTCTGTAGAAAACTGTATAACTTTCAGTGTATTTATCCCTTGTTTACTTCATGAAATGTCATGGCTAAAATAGCAATAACTGTGTTTGAAACCCATCAGTCTACAGCTGGACTCCTACCCATTGCTTCTTAGAATTTATCTTCTGCCTTACACCCAAATCTTATATCTTGTTAAAATGATTCTTATGTCATCTTAAAATTCAACAGGAAATTTAAACCAACATGCCTGTGGCCCTCATCATGATTCATTCTACCTATAGTCATTTCAGAATGCTTTCATCTTTAATTTCCTTGAGAGTATGTATCATGAGGCAAAGTCTGTAATTACCCAGACAGACTCTAGGTGTTAAATATTATTCAAACAAACCCAGTACATAGCATACACAATAAAGAGTAGGGAAACAAAGAGATTGCAGTGTTTCATTCCAACCCAACACCCTCAGGAGAACAGAGAGCTCAAGGCAAACCCATAAGTATTTATATACTCCCTGAGCTGTTCAGAGAAAGTTCACAGGAAGCAGTTAAAGATTCAGCAACGAAACCCAGCATTTAACTGGATTTTCTTGGAATCTTGCTGTTTTGTGCAATTAAAATCCAAATGAAAAATATGTCATTATTAATCTTGTTATTAATAGAGTTTGGTTTTGAAGGTTGCTTTTCTACCACCTGGGCCTCAACAAATATCTTACAAAGAAAACCTTCTGTAAGAACTGTATGGCTCACCTTGTTGATCCCAGAGGTACAGTGGCTGTTCACGGCCATGTAAGCACTTAGAGTCCCTACTGTATATTGCCTCCTGGGGGACCATTTGGGATAAGGAAGAACTCCAAAAGAAGCTTCTGCTATTGCTGAAATGGAGGCAAAGAATATTGTGGTTTGGTTGCAGCAGACCACAGGCCCACACACAGGACTTGCTCAGATGTAACCTAATGATGTTCATACTGTAAAGAGAAGTCAAGCCAGACAGGCTACCAGATACCTCTATGGAGACACTTCAGCCCTAAATGCATCTGCCAGTAGGCTTCCTGTCATTATATCAGCTCCATTTCTGCTATCATGCAGCTTAATTCCTGTACCACCTTATGAAAAAAGTTCAGTCCAGATCCTCTGGTCAAAGTCACTCTTTGCCTCCTCCAATTCAGTTACACTGTGCACCCTGCTACTGCAGCTCATAGGACTTCTGCCTTGCGTCATGCCCAGTTGTGCTTATGTCTGTCCCTTCCACTAGTTTGTATGTTCCTGAAGGGAAAGGTATAAGGCTCCTGTATTTTTATTTCTTATCTTAGGTGCTCCATAATAATTATAACCAGGTGACATTCATTGAGCACTTAACATAGATCACCTCATTTATTCCTTGCAATTCTGTAGTGTGATGGTAGAGAATGTGGGCTCTGAAACATGACCACCTGTTGTCCACCAGTAACCTTCAAACAGGCGGGATTCCAATGGTCTTCTAACAGCCTCAATTCCGTCCTACCACCATAGATACCTCCACAGATTTCATTGAATTAGACCCATTAGATAAGAATCAAACTCGTTTTTACACCCTGTCACTAAGCCGTCCTAATTAACTTGTGATTTAACATATTTACATTTTCAGGCAAATAATGGATAGTTATTGTTATATCAATAATTCTTTAAATTTCCTTAATATTTGGCATTTTCACAGTTCTTTCACATAAAACATGGCCCCTGAGCTTCACACTGTTTTTATAAGGTAAGCAGGATAGTGTATTTTCCCCATTTTACTGATGAGTACAAGAAAGCAAGAGAAATGAAATGACTTGACACTATCTTTTTATTTTTTATTTTTATTTTTTTGGTCCCAGGGATTGAACTCAGGGGCACTTGACCTCTGGGCCACATCCCCAGCCCCTTTTTGTATTTTATTAGAGACAGGGTCTCACTGAGTTGCTAAGTGCCTCGCCATTGCTGAGGCTGGCTTTGAACTCGCGATCCTTCTGCCTCAGCCTCCCAAGTGCTGGGATTACAGGTGTGCCCCACCGCACCCAGCTTGACACTATCTTATAGCCAGATGGTGGCAGAGCTCCAACTTGAACCCACACCTTCGAAAGCAATCCACAGGATCTTGCCTCTTCCCTGCCTTGTCTCTCAGCATCTTTCACAGGTGTGCACTCAGGTTCACTAGAAGGCACCGAAAGCCAGGTGCTATGCTAGAGCCTCTGATGCCTAAGGTTGTCTAGTAACCATAGCGATTGTCGCTCTCCTCCGAATGACATCACCCAGCACACACTTGCTCTCAAGATTTGAGTTACAAGAGATGAGGCATTTTCCACAGAGGGCCATTAAGTTTGGAATTCCCTTCCCCTGGTCTGACATAGCCCTGGAGTATTGGTCTTCTGGGTCCTTGCAAACCACATCAAGTTGAGTTAGGCAGCTGTGATTGGTAAGAAATCCTAATGGGCAGAAAGAAAGTGCTAATTTGACTTTCAGTTGTGAGCAATTTATAATTTTGTGTTTTTTGCTGTTTGTATCCCATAGGATACTACTCAAATGAACATAGTTCTCCTTCTTTTAAAAATAAAACTTTAGTCAGCTATCTGCATGATTTTGTTTCTGTGTTCTTACATCATGTCGCAAATGATGTGATGGAGAAACCTATAGGGAAGTTTTTGTTTCTTTTGCATAAACTATTTTGCAGTAATTGATCAGCCATAGAGAAAAGATTATCTCCTGTGCACGTACAGTGAGCTCTTCGGTCACCAGAGACCAATAAGCTGTGTCCCTAGAACTATTATCACTTTGTTGAAGAAGCTGCTATGTGAACAAAAACCAGCCTTTGTTAATTTCCCTTTTCGTATTAAAAAAAACCTTGTCAGCATTTCCCCTTTGGGAGTGCATATAATTTGTCAATAGTGCATATTATTTTAGTTCTAAAGAGGAAACATGTAGGACAGTGTATGTTATTAGTTCCCCTTATTCATTGATCTTCTTTAATAAAGTAAAATTTCCCATGTTTTTCCAGTAGAGTAAACTTTTTTGTTTCATACAAATATAAAATTTTAACTTCAGGCATGGTGGCTTATGCCTCTAATTCTAGCTACCCAGGAGGCTGAGGCCCAGAATAGCTCAAATTTAATGCCACACTGAGCAATTTAGGCAGACCCTATCTCAAAATGAAAAGAGTTGGTGGTGTAGCTCTGTGGTAGAGTGCTTGCCTAGCATTCAGGAGGCCCTGGATTCAATACCCAGGACTGCAACCAAATAAATAAATAAATAGAAAAAAGGAAAACAAAATTTTAGAAATGCAAGACACTTTTGAAAATAATTTGAATGCCTCACCCTTCCCTTCCCTCCTCCAACATACACATTTAACTGATGGAAGAACTGAGATTGGGAATTTATGGTGGTCAGACTGAGCCCACTTGGAGATCAGAGATAGAATTGGGTTATATATTTTCCAACTAATGCTTTTCCCACTTTGCTTTCAGTATGTGTATCTGTTTTAGCTCCCAGACTGCTGTGTAAGCTTCTAGAAGCAGGATTGATCCTTAAGTATCCCAGTTAGAGCTGCTTGACCAATGCCCATTAAGGAATTGTGTTCATATGTTAAGAGAGCCTTGAATGTCACACCTCCCTTTCACTTTCTTTTCTTATTTTATTCAATATCCGGTGCATATGTAGGAAAAAGGGGAGAGATGGCCAAATAATACATAAAGGAAGGGAATTTGATTAAGGTTGGCCATCATTGTTTGTGAGCTCCTGTATTCAACTTGAAAAATATTTTAAGGAACAATTTTATGAACCTAATGTTATTTATTAGTGACTTAAATGACTGCATATGTATTGTGACTACACTTTTATTCCCATATCCGTGGGAAAAGACCTTAACATTCATGTTCGAAAGTGAAGAGTAAGCAGTGCAAGCTAGCTTGATCTCAGCTGTCAGCTGATCCATTGTAGATATTAGTAGCTTGGGAGAAGTTGATTTCAGGAATTGTTTGCACTGCTATTATATTGTATGCTCAAGAAACATTCTAACTACTCTCTATAATCTGTATTACAGTTTGTTTCAGTGTTGGAAGGGGTGTTGTCTAAGCTGTCAAGGTATGATGAAGGCACTTTCTTTTCATCCATTCTGTCATTCACTGTAAGTATTGGAATGAGTTCTCTTCTGCTGTCTCTCAACTCTTATCATAGTACTTACATAGTAGTTAAGAATATAATTCTCATAAATTTCTCTCTCCCCACCCATTTAAGGTGAAAGCAGCTGCAAAATACGTTGATGTGCCCGTAAGTATTTGTTTTCATATGCCTTTCCAAACTATATATAATTCTCTCTCACACACACACTTTTTTTTTTTTTAATAATATGGTTCACCACAGGTTTATTTCAAATCTTTAAAACAGCACTATTCCCTTAGGGAGTAGTTTATTTTCCTTAAGCACTAAACCTCATAACAAAGCTTGGCAAGTTTATTTCAGCACACTTTTTCCATTGTAAGCTGGAGGTTAGCTCACCATGAGAACATGAAACTGGAGTGGCAGGAGAAAGCTACAGTGCTTCAAGCTGGGATAGAAAATGCCTTATGGTATTATTGGGGGGGGAGGGTACTGCCATATTCTTTATCCTATGTGAAAACTTCAATAGATGATTCATTAGAGTTAAAATAACCATAAAAGTGAATAAGTTAAACTACTCATTTTCTAAATACAAAAGTGTTACAAATTAGTAGTCACTTATTTTAGCATTTGGCTTTTCACTGAATTCTTGGGAAATAATTCATGACCTGTAAGTTTGTTCAGAAATTAAGATGCCATGAGCAGAAATCACAAAACTTACTCAACCATGATGAAACAATTCACATGGTAAATATAACCAGGTAGTCAGTACAGCAATGTTAAGTTTATCATCATAACAAATTAGTTTTTGCTTTAAATTCTGTTATCACAATATATATATGATCAAGATTGAAGGTGCCCCTTTTAATCATATATTTCAGCCTATGTATTGATTTTCTTTTTTATAATATTAATTTATTTGTTTTAGTTGTACACAATGCATTTATGTGGTGCTAAGGATTGAACCTGGGCCGCGCTCGTGCTACGCGAGCGCTCTACCGCTGAGCCACAACCCCAGGCCCTATGTATTGATTTTCAAAGAATTAGAACACAGTAAAAAAAAAAAAAAAAAAAAAACTTAAAATTTCGGCTGGGATTGTAGCTCAGAGGCAGAATGCTCACCTAGCATGAGTGAGGCACTGGGTTTGAGCCTCAGCATCACATAAAATAAAATAAAGATATTGTGTCCATCTATAACTAAAACATAAATATTTTTAAAAAACTTATAATTTAAAACTGGATGGACTATGACTCATATCTTCATACATGAGGTACATCACATCTCTAGATCTTTGGAGTGGGTTTCTTTTGTTTTTAAAATTACTCCCAATGAAGTCTTTGCATACTTTTGTGCTTGGAATCCAATAATCAGTACTGGTCAATAAACAGAACTAATCCCATGTATAACTGTGGTCCTGCAAAGCAGCAACACTTCAAAGAGAAGAAGGGAGAATGAAGGAGACTTTGATATCTTAAAAAGATAAGTAATCATGTATACATCGGCACTTTATTGGACCTTCCTAACACATAGCATGATATAATTTTAGGTTTTTTTTTTTTTTTTGTTACAAATAGACAGGGACTTCATAATTCCTCATATTCTCAGGGCTCTTGAAGTTCTTAATTTTCCCTGTACCAGATGCTTTATACCCCATAGAATTTCAGAATTGAGAGAGATAGGAAGTCCTTCATTCACTCTCCTTCCCAAGGTAGAAAAACACTCCTCTAACATCCCTCATGAAGACTTATGTGGGCTCTGTCTAATTATTTCAGTGGATGTGGACTCACCATCAGGCACCCTGCTACTCTTAAGTAAAATGAGTTGAAATTCTGTAACTCTCTGGACTCTCCCTGTTAATCCTGGTCAGCCCATCTTCTGCATGTTAGCTCTTCAAATGTGTCATGGTAATTATCATGCCTACTCTTCCCAAGCTGTGCAGTGGCTACTCAAAGACAATGTATTATATCAGAATCTTTCTTTTTTTTTTTTTTTTAGATTAAATAGCTACAATTTCTTCACTAAATCCACTAAGTACTTATTTAATTATATACTAAGTTCTAGGCTCTGGGATAAATGAAGAAAATCCACATTTCTTGGCTCTAGTTATTGACAGTCTCAGAATGAAAGCGATCAGATGACAGACATATCATCGTGAACACAGATATGAAGGAGATGTTGATATCTCCTTCATATGCTCGCCTAGCATGAGTGAGGCACTGGGTTCCTTGCCATGTCAATCACTCTCTTAGATGAACTCCAGTTTGCGGAGGCACTGTTCAATCACATTGCCCCTCAGAACAGAACATACTATCCCCTAGATGTGACCTAGCCATGGCAGATTATTGAAGGGTGAGTTTCTCCCTCAGATCTGGACATTACATTTCTATTATTGATGACTCTGAATATCAACTTTAAAAGTATGAGGTCTTGGTGGCTATTACTCTTGTATATACTCAAAATCCAATGAGTTTGCCTCTCCGGAGCAGTCTTATGGAGAATCTTATGAGGAAAAAAAAAAGGGGGGGGTACCAGATCATCTATCATAAAAATGACCTCAACAGAGACCATAGACCCACATGTAAAATGCAAAATTATAAAATTCCTAGAAGGAAATATAAGAGAAAATATCTTTGGCCTTGGATTTGGTGACAAGTTTTTAAATACAACACCAAGAACATGAACTATGAAAGAAAAAAACTGATGAGTACTCTACTCTGCACTGTTAAGAGACTGAAAAAAACAAGCCACAAAATAATTGCAAAGCACATATTTGGTAAAGGTTGTATATCCAAAATGTTCATAGAACTCTTAATAATTAACAATAAGAAACAAAAAACAATTTTTAAAATGGGCAAGAGAAATAAACAGACACTTCAATAAAGAAGACATATAGCTATCAAATAAGTATGTGGAAATAAAGTATATAAAAACATGTCTAATATCATTCGTCATTAGGGAAGTGCAAATTAAAACAAGAAGATACCTCTATGTACCTATTAAAATGGCAGAAAAATACAATAAAATGTTGATAAGGATCTAGAGCAACATTCATTGCTGGTGGGAATGCAAAATGGTACTATCAGTTTGGAAGACTGTGTGGCAGTTTCTTACAAAGACAACCCACAAGTCATGATCCAAATATTTATCAATTGATTTAAAAATACATTTCTACACCAAATCCTATGTGTAAATGTTAAGAGAAGCTTTGCTTATTAACAAAACTGGAAGCAACCAAAAATGTCCTTCACTAGGTGAATAGATAAGCAAGCAGTAGTAGATCCATAGATTGGACTACTGTTCAGAAAAAAAAAAGGAAAGTGAAAAATGAACTCACAGGACACTGGAGGCATGAGTAAATCTTAAATGTATATTTCTAAAAGAAACCTGTTTGAAAAGACTGCCTATTGTGCGATTCCATTTATATCATGTTCTGCAAAATATCAAACTGTAAAGATTATAAACAGTGGTTTATAATTATAGTGGTTGCCATGATTCAAGATCATGGAGAATTGAATTAGTGAAGTAAATCATATTTTCTGGGAAGCAACAAGACTGTTCTGTATGATACTATAATGGTAGATGCATAACACTGTGTATAGTCACAGCAAAAACAAAAAGTGAACCTGAATATAAGATTTTTAAAAAAAATCATTTAGCTCATCATAACATTGCAAAATGGAAAGGAAACTTATGAAATCGTCATTGTAAATATATGAAATAACATCACTGAAAGGAGAAGAGGGAAATGCTGATCTAAATAACTTTGGAAATGAGCAGTATTTTTTAAAAATACAGAAAAAAATGGAATTGCAAATTAGCATTGTACTCTAGTTGGTAAAGCTTTTCTCCACAGGTTAGCAATTCACAATTACTATACAGGTATATTGAAATTAAATAAATGGGTGGTGGGTGGTAGGAGCCAAGTTCTCATCCTTAGAGCAAGAGGCAAGCAAAGGAAGAAGGCTAAAATAATACTATCATGATTAGAGTTTAGGCATCACTGCAGACTTGTCTTTAGCTTAATAAGGATAGAACTGTTTATATATAGCAACATTGTAGGCATATGGATGTGCATGGATTGGTATACTCACATATTATTTCTTCATCTGTTTGTTGGGTCTAGGAAGTGATAACCCCCAGTAGCAACAAGCACACATAGCACTCAGAACTTGGTCTCTAAAATCCAGTAAAATGAGAGAGAGGTCCTTGATGGCGAAGGTTCAAAAACAGCTGTAGCAAAACAAATCTGAAGCATCCATCGTGTCCTGACAGAAAGTAAGGAAATGTTCACAAACAGTGCAATGATAGAGGGTATGTCAGAGGGTCACAAGCATTAATATAAAGAATTCTTAGTGGCCTAAGCTAGGAAATTTGAGCAACCAAATAATTAAAATGTAACTGAGTTATAGCCCAAAGTATAATCATTAGTTCCAAATTGATATAAATAAATGATTGACAAGACAAATAAATGGGAGGACGAAACAAATCTCCTGTGCAGAAGACTCCCAAATAATGTAGATGCTTCTTCCTGAAGAAGGTGTACACTTGCCGGGCATGGTGGCGCACGCCTCTAATCCCAGCACTTTGGGAGGCTGAGGCAGGAGGATCGCGAGTTCAAAGCCAGCCTCAGCAATGGCGAGGCACTTAGCAACTCAGTGAGACCCTGTCTCTAAATAAAATACAAAAAAGGGCTGGGGATGTGGCCCAGTGGTTGAGTGCCCCTGAGTTCAATCCCTGATACCACAAAAAAAAAAAAAAAAAAAGTGTGGAGGGGCTGGGGATGTGGTCACGTGCCCCTGAGTTCAATCCCTAGTACCAAAAAAAAAAAAAAAAAAAAAAAGGTGTACACCAACAAATCTCCCCATTCCTTAAGTGTGGGCTTCACAAAGCAACTTCCTTTCAAAGAGTACAGTATGAAGAGGGCCATGCAGAGAGTAGGTTCACGGTGGAGAAATCTAGCTAATACTACCCCAGCCACTGGATCAGGTCAACATCCACAGTGATAAATCATACTGATGATATTTAGCCTTGATGTGATATGATAAAAATGGTACTTTATGGCTTTCCTCCACAAAAACTTGTAACTCTAGTCTCAACCAGAGAAAAACATCTCAATAGAGAAGATGTTGCAAAATATCTGAGAGTACTCCTTAAAACTGTCAAGGTCATTAATTAAGGAGAGTAGAAAGTGGCCTAGTCAAGAGGAGTCTATGGAGATGTAACAACTAATGGTATAGAGATGAAATCCTGGAGCAGAAAATGGATATTCAGTAAAGACTAAGGAAATCTGAACAAAATGGAGACTTTAGTTAATTCTGTATCAGTATATGTTTGTTATTTGTAACAAATGTGTCATACTAATTAATAAAAGGTAGTAATAAGAGGGGAAATTGGGGATGGAGTGTATAGGAATTCTCTGTACTATCTTATAATTTTTCTCTAAAATGATTCTAAAATTAAAAAGTTTATTTTAAAAGGAGCAATGGTTGGTACAATGATGCATGCCTATAATCCTAACTCCTCAAGAGGATCCCAAGTTCCAGTCTGGCCTTGGCAACATTGTAAGACCCATCTAAAAAAAAAAAAAAAAAAAAAAAACACCAGCTTATGAGTTATTGGTAGCCATTGGCAGCTGAATCTTCATTCTTTTCATGCAGCTCTATGGCATTGAATTAACTGTATGGCCTTGGGAATTATTTCACATAAGTGAAATTTCACCCATTTTATAGATGACTATAAAGAGTTATGTAATCTGCATTAGTCCTTTTGTGACAATCTATCACCATGTGAGTTCTTGATGTGGGTTTATATCTATACGAGAAACAACAGAACCAAAAAATGTCTTATCATCATCCAGAAGATGATGATAAGACAAAGAGCTAGGGAAAAAAAAAAAAAAAACTTTTGTGGAGAAGGGACAAGGCTATTTACTATATAGTCACTTGTTGGAAATTGTTTCAAGAGTAAACAAAGAAACAAATAAAAACATTGATTCTATAAAGTGAAAATTAAGTGACATGAAATTTAGTGATGTTCATAATATAGTAAAGAAGAAGGAATTCATGTTAAAAACATACTCAACTGGAATATTTATAGAACAACTGAAGATTCATAAGTATTAACAGAAAATGACTCAAATCACACCTTTTAAATATAGTATGTTGTGTATGTATCTGTATTATATACTTTCATGATACATTTTTATAAAAAAAAAATTAAGCACACATAAGAGGCAAAAACAAATATATTCCTATAAGAAATAAATTCCAGGGTCTCACATTGCTTCCAAAGGAACTGGTGGAATCCTTCATGCTGTCTTTCTGGTCAGGTAATGAGCTGTGACCTCCAGGAGAGTTTGGTGGAGTTGCTCTTGATTAAACAGCTATAGCATGGAGAGCAATTCTGTTGGAGTTGTGGAGGTCATGGTCCCATCATAGAGCATTGAAATGTTCATGTTGAAGAAGACCCCAGACGTAGTTTAGAAAGCAAGACCTGGACAGCATGACTCTGCCCCCAAATGTAACTTAGGAGAAGGGAACCCAGACCTGACAGGGAGAGCTGGTATGTAAATACAGGACCAGGATGATTGTTCACATTGGTTTTGCAGACAGGTATACCAGGTCAAAACCAAAGATTCAGTAGGGTTTAAGAACTGCACTAAAACTAATGACAAAAAAAAAAAATTCTCTACTTACAGGTAGGATGAGGCTTAAAGCGATGTGTGTTAAAAAGTTGTGTGAAAAATCATGTGAGACAAACATGTGGAGTAGTTGCTTTTTAAAAAACATCAGGTAGAGGCAAATCTGTAGAGGCTGCACAGCAGAGGCATTGCAATCTTTGAATCCTTGCTCTATCATTTTGCTTAATATCAGTGTGACCCTAGGCACCACTTTCTGTATCTGTTAAACGGAGATACAATTACACCTCTTACAGTTCATTGTGAATAAGTACTTTTCAGGGTTCCTAGAGTGGAATTAGTGCTCAATAAATATTAGCAGTTATCATACATTACTACTGTTATTATGATAAATCTAGTGTCTAGATTTTAGAAAATAAACATTCATGGATCATATCTGTATTATTACAAACAAATCACAATTCTTTAAAGAGCAACACAACCTTTTTACTTTCTCCTGTCAAAAACAGCCAGAATATTTAAGGGTCCCGTCATAAAATCTGGGCCCCTTATCTGGAAATAATGGCTCATGAAGGAAAAAAATAAAAGGAAATTGATTGTTACCTGGAAAGAGGAAAAAAATTTAAGAGGCAAGATGGGCAAGTTTGATATCAGTGCTTTCCTATCTTCATTAGTAACTCTTTTAAATATTCTCCTTTATGATACTTGCCAAAGATTTATAATCTTTGAACTCCTTAAAATGTGGCTCAAACCTAGCTCTGTACTGTACAGACTTAATGCAAAGTCCAGAATCCAAGTTCAAGTTCTCCCTTTGCCCCTTACTAGCTGCCTCACCTAGCTTCCTTTTTCCCATCTGTGCAATAAAAATAACGGTAAAATCCCTGTGTTGTTTCCCTCAATAGGTTCTTATGGAGATTCGATGAGCATAGTAGTGTGAATGTGCTTTGTAAATATAAAGCACTTAACAATAAATGGGATCATTGTTGCTTCTGTCCAAGTGAAGCTTCCTGCTCCTGTGCATCCTCTGCAGGTTTCACTCTCACTGCAGAATGTGACTGCTTTCCCAAAGAAAAACCAGATCCCTTCCACAAAGTGAAAAATATTAGATTTCATTTATTTTCCTCTAATTTTAGATTTGAAAGCAGCTTGCATGTACCAGTGATGACTTTTAAAGGTTTAATTGGTCACTGCCATGATTCTGATGCTTTCGTTCGTTCTTCTGCTTTCTTGCTTCTGATATTGTTTATTGCTTAGATAAGGTCACCTGAATACTCAGAGCTTTGCGTCAGAATGAGAGCCAGGAAGAACTTGGGGAATGGAGCTCCTGCCCAGTGGGAATATTCACCTGCACATCAGGACCAGATTCAGAGTCTCCCTATTGTAGGAGCCAGCCGGGGAGCTGTGCATTGTGCTCCCCAATGAGTGTTTTGCTTCTCTCACCTTTATTTCCTTGTTTCTTGCCCATCTAGCTCCTCTTTCCTATGTGAGGTCAGCTCACAACCTGCCTCTGGCCATTGGCATTCTAGCATCATCAGGCTTCCTTTAATTCAAAATAGGAGAGGTTCTAAATGGGGCTGAGTAAACCAAACCATTCCATCAAAACTTTCAAAGATAATGATGAAATACTGTCCACAGCATTTTAATTTCACTTCTTCAAATCCTCATGCAGATTTTTTTTTTTTTTTTTTTAGTTGTTGATGCACCTTTATTTTATTTATTTATATGTGATGCTGAGAATCGAACCCAGTACTTCACACATGCTAGGCAAGCGCTCTACCACTGAGCTACAACCCCAGTACCTCATGCAGTTTTTAGAACAGACACCATAACAATGAGGGAAAAGCTGAAGGACAATATCATAAACTTAAAGATTACATGGCTTTGTCATTATTATGACCATTGCCCATGTGTGTAATTTACATGTACCACTTTTCCTGTTGGGTGCTACTGTAGCAGCAGCCAGTTCTCTTAAGCAAGATGATATTGATCTTTTTTATAGATCAGAAATAGCAAGAAATATATTAGATTTCATAACTTCAAATGAAGACGGCATAGTAAGCCGATAGATCTCAGTTGAAATCCTTCTTTCCTTGAGTATTTCAGGCTAATATCTTAAGCTACCATTCATTTTTATTTTAATTTTTAAAATAACTTTCTCTTTGGAAGAATTTTCCCTGGTGATATAACAAAAATGTTTGATCATACAAATACTTATATCAACTGTTTCTAAACCCATAAATATATTAATGATGTCATAACTTAGAGGAAATAATGTAAAGCAGTTCCATTCTCGTTAATATGCATGTGAAAACAATATGACCACCTAAGTTAGAGGAGAATTAATGAGAGCAAATTCTTCAATCAGATACTCTAGTGGCAATATGGAAGAATGTTGCCTTTTACAGACTGCTCAGGAAGCAGAACCTTATCCAAAGCAAGAACTCTGTATTATCCAGCTCAAGAACTCCCAAAGTCATGGAATGTTCTCCTTAGAAATGCAGGACTGAATGAAATGTACATGCTTAAAACATACATATTTTTTGCTCCCAGTCTAAAGATGTTTTCAAAAGGATTTGAGTGCCATCATCTTTAATTTGGAATTTTCTATTTCTCAATTTGGAGTTAAAAACAAATATATAACAATGTTAGTAGAATATTGAATACTGCTAAATATGCAAAAATGGTGACTTTTGAAGCCTTAATTCTCAAAATAATGGTTTGGAGTTTTCCAAAATGAGATTTCTTTCCCCCCCCCCCCTCACTGTTTTAAAAAATTAGAAAAATGTTATGAGAAAATCTTGAAAAATTCATATCCCTGTAAACTGCTTTGTTTAAATTTCTTCCTTTCAGTCCTTTTAATGAACTATTCCTCATCCTAGCAAAGATATATATCTAAGTTGACATCAATCTGGTTTGAAGGCTTCAACTCTGTATTTTCTTTTGACTTTCTTGCATGAATACAATATGATAATTCTACTTTGTAGAAACTTATTAAATCTATTTGGCTTTTTTTTTTTTTTCATTTGTAGATGGATACAATACCTTTATTTTATTTATTTTTATGTGGTGCTGAGGATCAAATCCAGTGCCTTCACACATGCTAGGCGAGCACTCTACCACTAACCCACAAGCCCAACCCCCTATTTGGCTTTTTTTTTTTTTTTTTTTTTTTTACAATATAATCATCATGGGGATACATAAAACCTTCTAGTTTTTAAGTGTTTGATAACATCCAATTTATTTATTCCAAATACTTTACAAGTCTCAGAACATTTTTAACTCAAATGTAAAAATATTCAAGTTACTACGTAAATGCCCAAGTAACAAGGCTATATTAAACAGTGGAAACAAATTCCTCTTTTTAACCATACCTGAGACAGATTATGTTTATAGAATTATGTCCTATGTTCCCTGAAGATCAGATACAAAGTATAACTGAATCTTAGATGCCAGAGCTGTGCTACAAAATGTTCCCACTACATTTTCAAATTTAGAAGACATGCTCTTATGTTGCACACCATGGGTTTTTAAATAGCAAGAAATAATCGGATGTGTGTATTTCACTGGTGAAGCATGCAGATCATCATAAATGAGGATATCACAATTTCATTCCTGATTGTTTGCAAGACAAGTTTTTTTCTAGGTTATGAGAAGTTCACTTTTAAATTAAGTCAATTATGCTGTAGCTTCTAGTTAATCTTTGAGACTGGAATAGTGTATTTAAAAATTTGTCTCCTTGTTAAACAGACACCATGACAGTGTTTGTGTAGTGTATTGTTAACCTCCAGTGGAAGGTTAAGCGGATTCTTCTGTATCTAAATCTGTTGCTGTGAAAAATGACTGCAGTGTTGCACCCACCTACCCATGAATGGGAAAAGCGAAGATTTGCACCTGTGGGATTAGGTGTAGCAGCAGGAAGTAAGAGCGTTTGCAGCGTATAATTAACAAGGAATTTTTTTTTTCTCTCTTTTTAAGCAGTATGTTCATCTTGCTAGGTTAACTAGTAATTAAAGCTTGAAAAAAAAAAAATTGCTGGAGTCTGCACCCTTACTTAAACTCATTCGCTCGCTGATGTATTCGGTTACTTTCAAAGCCAGTGTCAGAGCAACTCACCTGAAAATACTTTCTTTTCCTCCATAGTTATTGATTTCTTTATACTCTAGGGAGAAATCTTTAGATCTTTGTGTCCCTTAACTATAACTTTGTTAGCCAAAATCTGCTCTTTTCTAACCAGATTAAAAGTAATTTCTTCTTTTGACTTGATAACTACCCTCATGAACAAGATGGAGAAGTTGGTGCTTAGTGAGCCAAGGATCCAGGCATTTACATGGGAATATGAAAAATCATTTACTCTCCCTAAATGCTATTTAATACATGGAATGCTTGCTATATAGCTCTTAATTGTTATTTTCTCTTAGTCATTAAGGAAACTATAATTTAATTATCAATTTAGAAAAGATCTCTAAATATAGCTTTCTAGAATACAATATTCTTGACTTTTCAAAACTCACTTAAACTCACCACTGATGAAGTTGAACAGGCTGCTCCTATGAAAGAGTTGTTAGGCCCTTGTACCAGAATTTGTAGCTGTTTTCCATCTTCCTAGTGCAATCACATGCTTTCTTTTCATTTGCACACTAAAAAATACACAAAAAATTAACAGCATGCTTAACTTTTTTTTTAAACTGTGCTTGATTCCCTAATAAGATAACATTTCATAATGAAATTAGATGCAGTGACTTTCAAAGTGTGTAAATTTTACTGCCATGAAACAAGTCTTAGCACAAAGGAGCACTGAACCAGGAGTAATGTCTTCTATCCAAACACATTTGTACTGTACGTAGAAACTGTTTAAAAGGAAAATTACATCTTTTTCAGCAATTTATCAGAGATAATTACCCTCCATGCACCAAATGAAGGATAAAGTGTTTTAAAGAACTCTAATTCTAATTGGTAAATGTCACCAGCTGTTGCTGCGACTCTTACTTGTGTATATTCTTTTAATGATTATAGTCTCATGCCACAAGCTACATGAAAATATATTCACTAGGTGTGAAATTCCCATATGTCACAGTTTCAAGAATAGGTAAACAGCTCGAAGATAAAGGAAAAAATAATGCTAATGAGAAATGTAAGAATTCTAGGTTTTGTTTTCCAGGCAAGTGGATCTTAATTTGCCAAAAGGGAAGAAAAAGCAATTTCATAAAGAAGAGCGAAACAATTTGCTAAAACTTATTTTAAATGAGGTTTACCTCACACCCTTCACCAGTGATGATTATGTCCTTAGAAAGTTCTAGAACTGTCTCACCTTACAGATTTAGTATTGTACCCCTTGAGTCTGCCAGTAAGGAAAGGCATTTAGTTTTCTTTTAGACATAAACTCTAAAGTTTCTGTTGGTTTTAGAATGTGAGAGATAAACTCTTTCTGGACAGTGTTTCATGAAGTCTAATGTTGTCTTGGAAGTGACTAATGAAACAGAAACTGCCCCCATGAATATGGCCAGTGTATAAAAGTCATTATTCCTTGTTCTTCCCAGCCATACCTTAGCTTCCATTCAGTTTGATGGATCAAGTGACTGACTAGATTAAACTTCCAAGCATAGTTTTCCTTTGAAAGGCAGAAATAAAAGTGGGGTTGGGAGTAGAGAAGTGATGGGAAGGCAAGCCTCTCATCTGTCTGTTCTTCAACTCCAAGTTCAGGGGGCTGTACCCAAAGCCTTGGTATTGTATCTGCCATTATACTTTCTTGCCAGGCACCTGACTGAAACTCAGATACTGAGTGACTTGCTATTAAGAATAGAAAATTGTCCTCATGTCTTTTTCATTTGGGACCAGCATGTTACATGAATGTTCTCATTTTCTGTGTTTTGACAAAGTTTACAGGCACAGAAAGAAATACTCATGGGTTAGTTGCCTCTCGAGTATCGATAGTAGTAAGATAGTAGTAATCTTTATACAGGTTACCCAGCTTATTCACTAAAAAAAAAAACTGATATGTAACCCTTCCATTCTCCAAAAGAAAGCAGCCCAGGTTTTTTATTCACTGTTTTTATATTCCTTGACCTTTCAAATACTGGTGATGAGAATTAGGCAGAAAAATAGTAAAGGAGTGAATTTGTTGTCTCTGTTAGGTTTGCTCTATTTTACCTACATTATATATGGAGTGATCTTGAAGGAGAGACCATTGATGACATTTATGTAAATAGTTATTTCAAATTGTGACTAATTTTATTATATAAGCTGGTGCAGTACCATGGTGGTGTATGCCCGTAATCCCAGCAACTCAGTAGGCTGAAGCAGGAGAATTGCAAATTTGAGGCCAGCCTCTTCAATTTAGCAAGACCTATCTCAAAGTTAAAAAATGAACTGGGGATGTGGCTCAGTGTTAAAGCACCAATGGGTTGAATTCCCAACACCCAGTTTTTTGTTTGTTTATTTATTTACTAATTTTATTATATCAGGGTTATATTAGAAAGATCCTTGAATTTATGTGGTATATAATTCCCTTTAGGCTGAATACAGAGTAAGAAATTTCAGTGACCGTTGCTGCACAAAAATAACTTTAATTTAGAAATTCATAAGGGGAATAAATAAGATAGTTTATTACCTACATGATGCATTAGTTAAGAGACAAGCAATTTTGTTATGGTATATAAAATATTACTGACTCCTCTCCCAAAAAAAGTGGCAAGGACTTTTTGTCCTTCACTTAAGGAGAAGATGCTGTACTGTACATCACTCAGATATATGACTTGAGTTGTTTTTTTCCAGAAATAGTAATATTTAAATGATCCATATCATCTTCCACCTAGTTTCCTTGCAGCATTTACTTTGCAGATGAGTCAATTGGGTTATAAGTGCATCCTGTGGGCATGGAATTGGTGCAAGACTGACTTATTTGGGCATTATTTCTACTATTTTGTTCTTCCTTCCATTGTACTCTAAGTCAATATAGGTTATGGATCAATCCCAGATGTAGATGATATAAATAATTATTTGCATTAGCTAGTGAAGCTATATGAAACTCAAGAAAAAGCTAATGATAAAGTAAAAAAGGAAAACTCTTTAGCAGGCATTCAGGCTTTTGTCCCTTCCTAGTACTGATTTTGTAGTCTATAAGGACGAGTAATGTTAACACCCTACCTCCTCTAACATTTGAAAACACTACATGCTAAGCTGGGTATGGTGGTACACACCTGTACTCTCAGTGATTCAGGAGGCTGAGGCAGGAGGATCATAAGTTCAAAGCCAGCCTTACCAGCTTACCAAGGCCCTCGGCAACTTGCAAAATCCTGTCTCAAAATGAAAAGAGGACTGGAGATGTAGCTCCTGGAAAATCGCCCTAGGTTCAATCTTAGTACACACACACACACACACAAAGACCAAATGTTAGCTACCACTGGTAAGTGAACTATTTCAACTCTTTGCCTTTATATAGGATACCAGTTCATTGATATTCTCATGGCATTTCTAAACCAAAATAAATCCTTAAGATAATATTGATGAATACTGAGTAGAAGCACTGGACAATCCACCAAATGTTTTGCTTCACTTTATAGCATATTAAATCATTTTTGTCTAATACCTTTCTAATAATATTTTACCCAGCTTAATAAGAAAATATCATTTGTATTCCTTGAACATCATAACAGTCAATAGACAAAACCAAAGGGAAACTAATATTTTTTATATTATTGATAAATCAGCAAGAGGTGGTGAAAAGTGCACTGTACTTATAATTAAGAAATAATAACTGTATGTGAGAAAATTTTGGGAAAAAAAATCCCTTCACGGGGCTGGGATTGTGGCTCAGTGGTAGAGTGCTTGCCTTGCAGCATGTGTGAGGCACTGGGTTTCAATCCTCAGCACCACATAAAAATAAATAAATAATAAAGGTATTGTGTCCATCTACAACTAAAAAAAATGTTTTAAAAAACATCCCTTCATACATACTGCTTGGCATAGTCACCTTCCAAGGGAGCCTTAAAAAAACAAACAAAAAAAAAAAGATATCTACAGGCTCATGACTGTATGCTTAATCATTTTTTTTATTTTTTTAAGTTGTAGATGAACAATTTAAAATTTTTTCTTTAAATTTGTTTTTATGACATGCTGAGTATCAAACCTAGTGCCTCACACATGCTAGGCAAGTGCTCTACCAATGAGCTACAACCCCAGCCCAGCTTAATCATTTTAATAATAACTATGACCTCAAGTAGTGAACATCAGTACTAAACCATTTTGTCTACTTCAGTTGTGGAATTTATTGTAGGTGCTCATTGTTGAATTGGTCTTGAGCATATTTTACTCAGGTAATTCTCAAAATTATTTTCCAGGATGTGGTTAAGTAATGATATTGTCTTATTCCCCTTGCTTTTCCCTCACCACAGAAACCAGGAATGGATCTGGCAGACACCTACATTATGTTTGTTCGGCAAAACCAGGATATTCTTCGAGAAAAGGTCAATGAAGAAATGTATATAGAAAAGTTGTTTGATGTAAGTAGCTACCCCCACAAGGTACACTGGTGTTAAATATACACTGCAAGACAAAAGTTATATCTTGATGGTATGATTGCAAAGTCCTTTTTGATCCTATTTCTTCTATTCAGCTAATATAGTTGATAATTTTTTATTTCTTTGACGGCTGAGGAAAGCTTTAACTGGCCTCCTTTTCTACATGAAAACTGTCACCATTAGAATGAGAGCCTCAAAAACCTTCTGAGGTGAGTTTTAACAAGCAAGATGATAATCCATACATGTAAAACTTGATCTCACTTGCCTGCGAAGTATGCCCTAAACAGAGCCCTGTGGTAACAGATTTGGTTCCTACTAAAAGTTTTTTGTGAGTCAACTATATCCGTCGGTTAAACAAGGAAATAAGCTGCAGGAAAGCCAAATATCTGCCACTATACTGTTATTGAACATTTTTATCTTGGTTTAGAGTACTGATGTTTGCTAAAAGATATAACATTACAGTTTTATCAGTTTTAAGGTCTTCATTTAGGCAGGACAACTAGATATGTGAGATTGTGGTTTTCAATACCATAATCACCAACTTTCACTCACTGAGTATCTATACAGGTAACTAAGA
Organism: Tamias sibiricus; assembly: GCA_025594165.1. NCBI lineage: Eukaryota > Metazoa > Chordata > Mammalia > Rodentia > Sciuridae > Tamias > Tamias sibiricus. Next base: position 120,664,092 of record CM046664.1, on the reverse strand, counting down.
GAGCAGTCAATTTAAATAACAATGTTGTCATTCACTTGTAATTATTAACCATGTTCAAAGGAAATGGCACTCCAGTGGCTGGTACGTAACGTACTAATAACAGTGCTGATTGTGAACTGTAGTATTGCTTTGAAGTGTATTTATTTATGTGCATTTTTCTCTGCATTTTATAAATGCTTTTCTGGCAGTTTCATTTAATTATGCAAGTTACTGCAAATGTTTTCATAACAGCAATTCACGGGCTTCTTGGTGACACTTCAGCTGTGGCAGTTACAGTAGGTCCCTCTACCTCATCATCTCCGCCATGGTCTGCCCTGTTCACTGTTTGTCAGATTGGGTGGTCAAAATGAATCTTAGCTTTCTGACTTTATGTTCCCAGCCTCTACCCCGGCCACTTTACAATAAAAGTATCATCTGTTTTAATAAGCTAAGTGTTAATATGTGTGAAAAGAATGATTTCCTAAAAGCTTTGATGCCCTGCAGGGGTAGAAAAATTATCATCCATCCAGCTGGCTCTTTTACAAAATACTGAAACCATATTAGCAACTTCTGCTTCCATTTAGTATTGCTCTAAATTTACTAGCATATGTTTCGTTTCCAAGTTCTCTTTGACTTTTTTGCTTATGTAGTCATTTTTTAAAATGTTGAACACACACAAAAAATTTGGGTTGATGTTATTTCTATTATATGTCTTCCTAATCTAGCTCACGTGCATACACTAGGAGAAAAATAAGGTAGAGATATCTACCTTAGATTTGTGGGGGCCGGGGAGATGTTTTCTTAACATCTTCAATTTTTTGTCTTGGTGACCTATTTACTGCAAGGCTTAACTATTCTTGTCATCAGTTTATAACAAAGGTAGAGATTTTTTTTCTCAAGCATATTTTTCACTTAACCTGCTCTTCATTCACTCTACTTCTTTAGAAAACCCTTTATGTGGTAGCACTAACAAATGGAACTAACTAAAGTGGAGGAAAGAGGCCAACATTCAAATAACGCACTATTATTGAGTTGTCTTGGTTATGTATACTTCCCTTTCTCCACCTAAGCATCTGATATGGCGCTGAGTTTTCTTCCAAACTATTCTGTTCTAGTTGTAAAAGTTTTGTCATTTTGCAAATCCCCAGAACATTGGACTGTTATTCATAAAGTAATTGTAATGTTCTTAAACATCTAGCATTTTAAGTTGCACATTTTTGTTACTTTAATTAAAAATAAAAATAGACCCTAATCCTATTGATATGTCATCAAGAATAACATGTATAAGGGGGTACTAAGAGCCCCTAATTAGCCAAGACTGAATTTGCCTCAATTACAGTTAGTAAATGAGAGGTTATCAAGCATGTGTTGAAAGGTAAAGTAGAATGTGTATCTTAAGCAACAGATCATTACTGAGAGACATTATATAATTATTGGAAATCCACTTGGCTTGAGCTTAAAATAATATTGTTAGGTGTCAAACAGTTGAAAATAATGACCCCAAATATACTGTTAGCAACCTTAGCTATTACAGATAAAAGATTGAAGAGAACAATTGTACTCAGGCATCATGACAAACTTTTGCTTTGCAATTAGAGTACTTCCTATGTGAATAAGTAAATGGATCCTCCTAAGTTCAGATGCAGAAGAAAGCACACGTGAACACACACACACACACACACACACACACACACACCCCTAATACAGTGAGTTAACACATGGTGATTCTAACCAGCTCAGATAAGGGCTGCAATTTCTGACCATGCAATAGGAGGCCTTATATGTCAAGAGTAATAAAATTTTTAATTTTAATTTTTGAAATACCACACCTAATGCTAAATACCACACCTAATTAGTCTGTATGACAGATATTCATCCTGCTCCAATACTTTAAAAAAGAATTCATGTATTCCACTAAATAATATTTCTAGATGATGCTGTACCCGTGGGAAAGACCACTGAAAAGTCTGGAACTTACCCTAACTACTTATGGTAACCTAGGCCTCTAAAATGTTTTGATCAGTTATACATCTTAAGTGTCCATGATTTTTGTGGTTAAATACCCCAGAGCTCAGTTTAAATAATGGTACTGCTGCCTAAGGCTACACAATGACTATTACCCTAAATTTGTACCCATTGTTTTTGGGTGCTTAAAAATAAGAATGGTAAAGTTTGCTATGAACAACCTACACAGTCATATACATAAGAAATCTGACTGAGCATCTCACACTGCTGTTTTTTCCAACCTCTCTAGATCCATAGATAAGCTCTGGGAGTTGAACCCAAGAACCTCACATATGTTAGTCAAGCACTGCACTACATTCCCAACCCTTTTTATTTTGTTTTTAGATAGGGTCTTGCTAAATTGCCCTAAATTGTGGTCTTAAACTTGCAATCCTCCTGCCTCAACCTCCTGAGTTACAGAGATTACAAACATGCACCATTGTGCCCAGTGCTGTTTTATTTCTTAACCTCCAAGTATTTAAGAAGGAAATTATTAAAAGCTGCCTATCTTAAAAGTTACAAATAGGAGAAACTTAGATTTTGACATCAAATCTTGAAATATTACAATTAAAATTACCCTCTGAAGGTGACAAATAAGTCAACATGAGGACAAGTATGAAGGCATTCTTTTTTACCTCTGAGTGGTTAAACTTATGAAATGCTCTCTACTTAAAACAGAAAGAACTTCAAACAAATAAAATAAGTGATGCCGGGCATGGTGGCGCATGCCTGTAATCCCAGCACTTGGGAGGCTGAGGCAGGAGGATCGCGGGTTCAAAGCCAGCCTCAGCAATGGCGAGATACTTAGCAACTCAGTGAGACCTTGTCTCTAAATAAAATACAAAAAAAGGGCTGGGTATAGGCCCTGTGGTTGAATGCCCCTGAGTTCTATCCCTGGTACCAAAAAAAAGTAAAATAAATGATGGTAGGCTCATGCTGTTAACAGAGGGACATCCCTTATCTTTTCAAGCAATTGAAATAGTAATGGTCTTAGCTGTCACCACCACTATTTCCTGGGCAATTCCATGTGCCAAGAAATGTGCTAGGTGCTTCGCTCGTATCATTTCCAACCTTATAAACTTGACGCTAGCATCTCTGTTTTATCCTCATTTTTAGGTTTAAGAATCTTCCACTAGAGAAGATGCGTGACTTGTTTGGTATTGTCAAACTTTGAAACTGGTCCCTTTTCAGGGTCCATGAGATCTCAACCACACTTTGGACTTAGAAAATTTAAAATAAGAAAATAATGTGGTAGGAAGAGCACTGGATTGGGAATCCAGAAATCTCAGTTCCAACCATAGTTCTTTCATTAATTGGATGGTGGCAAGTGGTATCATCTGTTTAAGACTCAGTTTAGTTAGTATATATAAACTGAAAATGTTGGTCTACAGCTCCAGATGGTTTCTGAAACCCTTCCAGATTTTAGAGCAATGATGATTTTTTTTTTTTTTTTTTTTTTTTTTTTTTTTTTAGCAATTTGTGACAGAAATGAGTGGGTTGGTTGCTTAAGGAGTTTTGCATGCAATTCCTAAGTTCCTTTGTGATAGCCAGGTAAAAGCAGTGTCCCACCTAAGAAGCAAGTGCACTTAAGTTGGAAAGAGGGACTATATAAAAGAATAGTTGTGCCATAAGACATTTTGTGTATCTACCATCATGGTTCTGAAATCTAAATTTAGAATGGTAGTTGGAGCTCATATTCTCTGTATGCATACCAAATGTTTCCAGGTAAGCAGGATATTTTAGACATTATCTCTGTCTTATTATTGAGACACATGCTAAGTGTAAAATCTGCATGTTCCATTTACTATTTTGATTGAAAATAGTGCTTTATCTCGTTAAGATAAATCTAAAGGACTCTCTCCTATGGTTGGAAAAATCATGGATTTGCCCCCAAAAATGGGGGGGCGCGGGTTCTGTTTTGTAAGTAATCCCTCTTACTCCATATCCCTTTTCTAACATATAAAAAACATCATTGCCTGCAGTTCTTAAATTTTTGTCAAATAAATTCTATCTTCAACTTGTCTAATCTGCTAACAAAACTATGGCAAAGATTGTCTTAATTCTCCAGTTTTGTTTTTAATGCTGCCTATGATGTTTCTTTCCAGGCAGGGTACTGCTCCCTCCCTCAGAAATCAGGATATGTAGAACAAGCCACAGGTGTCCATGTGTCAGGACTGGGGAGTTCCTATAGAGCTTTGGTTCTCTGGGCTAGAAAATGGTGATGAATCAGAAGTCAGAACTGACATCTACTGTAATTACCACAACATCGCCCTCTGTGTTCATTTCCTAAGTTCCTGGAACATTACATGTGAAGGCAACTGGGAACTGACTGAAGTGCATCTAAGCCTGCCTAACTCAGCCTTTGTAAGCTTAGTGGGCGTTGCCCATCTTGAAACCCTTGGAACAATCTCACTTTAGCTTTCCTGTTGCTGAAGGCACACCAGGGTGCAGGATCTAATTGGCAAATCATGCAGACTACACATTCTCTTGTGTTATAAACTGATTAAATATTTAATTGTTGAGGAGTTTCATCTCAATGAGATTTTTTAAAAATATTGTTATAATATCTTGTGAAATTAAAAGTAATTCTTTAAATGATAGTTAATCAGTTATATTCATCCAAACAGTGTTTCATAAAGAATTAATTTCTAAGGACTTTCCATGAAAAGAATTCTTACTTTCTAGTGAAGAAACTAAATTGAACATTTGGAGCCAAATTGACCTATGCTATATAAATAGTTTTAGTAGCCCATTTATGCTGTAATAAAAGGGGAAAAAATAAAGTATTTCAAGTGAATGTAAAGCTTATTTTGCACTTATGTGCTCTTATTTGTCTCTATATTTCCAAATAAGAAAGGAGGGGATTTTTTAATTTAGTGTGAAATGCCCAAGCTTTTTAATGCAGAAGTTTATTTGACCTTGGTAGTGTCAATGCTACTATTCTTAACTTCAATTTATTAACATGTTAAATTCCTAAGAATAGCTGAAACCAACATGGATAAGATACATGGTTAAGAAAAACTACTAGATAAAACCTTTCTTTTTGGTGGGGGGTGGGATGGGGGGATGGGGAGAGCAGTTACTGGCCTTTGAAGGCAGGAGTGCTCTTACTACTGAACTACACCCCAGTCCCTTTTCCCCATTTTATTTTTCATTTTGAGACAGAATCTCACTAAATTGCTGAGGCTGGTTTATAACTTTGGATCCTCCTGCCTAAGCCTCCTGAGTCACTGGGATTACAGGTGTGTGCCACTGCACCCAGGTAGATAAAACTTTCTTTCTGTAAAACACTTGGTCATTTGCATTTAGAGCTGATGATGTACTTTTTCAGTCATATTGTTTGAGTGAATTTTTGTGTGTATGTCATCAGCCTCTTTATCGGGAATGCAGAACCCATTAAGATGTAAGAATGCCTTTGCATTCTTGCATTTCTTATCATTCTAAGACATTACAGATATATTCTCTTATAAGTTGATATTGTTTTTAAAATAGCAGTTTTCCGCTTTTAAATGAATTTTCACTTTCAAATTACTAGACAGTTTTATAGACTATCCAAATTAATATAAAGTCCAGGATAGTGTGTTTTCTTTTTGGTTTTATTTCGATATAAAAATTATAAAAATGTAAAATGCTAATTGTTAGCCTATTATTCCCAACCATGCTTTTTCTGTCAAAACTCACATACTAATATTATTTCCAATTCATAACCATTATTTTCCCTCAATAGAAAGGAATGGATAATGTAAGTTCAATGATGTGCTTGAGGCTGTCTGAAGTAATTGATTTGTAAGTATTGTTATGTCTGTACCGGGTACCTTATTGTGTTCTAAAGGTAGATCAAAAGTTTGACTATCTGCCTGTCATGTGTTTTCTAGAAGCAGCATATTATTCAGCTCACGTCTCACATCTTTTAGCTCTGCCGCTAACTGCTTTAACACATTGTCTTCCAGATGCTGTTTTTGGCTTTTAATTGTGTATATTCCTGCTTTTACCTGCAGTGTTCTGACTCACATTGAAGTTGTTTGACCTCTTTTAAAGCTACTCATGGTCAAACCTGTTCTCTCTGTTGTCTCATCTGCCTCCTAAGTGGCATTTGGAGATTGAGCCTTAGCTTTTTCCCCATCAAAGTTTGTTTCTCTTTAAAACCTCTGCTCTCCAATTACAGAATTACAGCTGTCTGGTTCATTTGAGTTAATAATCCTCATTTTAATGTTAAGTTATTATTTGTAAGTGTAAGAATTTATAAAAGGATCTACTTTTGATGTATGGTGTATGCCAAAAGAGCTTTGGCAAGTCCAGACGCTGTTCAGAGAGGCCAAAGGCCCTCATTTGAATCTAAGCTGTTGGTAAATTAAAACCCGAGAAACTTGAGATAAGCGTGCCTAATTGCCTAAAAAAAAAAAAAAAAAAACTCAACAAGAAAATGTATTGTAGCTTGTTGATCTGATTTCTTTGATAATTCAAAAGGATCTTCAAGAAATATGCGGACTTCTTACATAGATTCTTGAAATGTGATCGTGGAACACAATTGTCATTTGGCACATGCCCAGAAGTACGCATCTTTGCATGAGGCACCTGGACATATGTGGCAGGTCTGGTAGAATCAGCTAATTAACAACACAGGCTTAAACAGGCACCTCATCTGGCAGTGCAGTTAGTTGCCTGATGGTGCTCAGCAGGATTCGGTAGTGCTTTTTATTTTTCTATCCTAATGGTCTGCTGCCCACCTAATTTTGCCTTATTGTCAGTCACTACTTACCGCAGCTTGGGGCCCTCCCAGGAGGCTAAATTATTATCAAAGGATTAGGGAGATGTAGCCTTGCAGCTCTGACATTTCTGATTACTTGTCTATGCCAGAACACTAATTAGCTGTGACTAATTAAGAAAAATGTTCCTGCCATAGAAAACCATTTAAAAGAACTGAGAAGTAGAAAAGCAATTCAAAAGCTGAGCAGTGCTCAGATTTGCTGATGCTCTTTAGATTTTCACCAGAGCCCTAACTCACCTTTAATTGTGCTCAGAATTTAAAGAAAAAAAAAAAAAAAAAAAAAAAAAAGGAAAGAAAGAAAAGAAAAAGAAGAAAAAGAAAAAAACAAACTGGAGATTTTTCTTGACTAAGGAAAAAATAAAACTGTTTCTGATCACCTAAGCTCTTTTAGCAATGGTAAGATTGTCTTTGATGAATGGAAGGCAACAGAACTTTCATGTTTATCAAGAAATATTTCTAAACGCCAGTTGCAGAAATGAGCTTTGTATTCATCCACCCAAGCGAGGAACTATGACTTAATAGTCACCAAAGAAATTAGAACATTCTCTCTGCTGATTTTATTAAAGTGTTAAGTGGATTATAAGCAACATGTTGAACATTTTCAACCTTATTTCGTATCGATTTTATGTTCCTTTCACCTAGAGATGGTCTGGAAATTCTGCCTCTCGTCTGTAGAGCCTGGTTTTAGCACGGTTGACTTTACATGCCTGTACTTCAACTGGCCACTAATGATTTTATTAAATAGCATGAGCAGGCCTCCAGAGATCAGCATCTCCTTCAGTTGACCAGTATAGCATCTTTACAGAACTGATAACTACTATTCTCCTTTCCTTCAATCCTAACTTCATAAGCAAATAACGCACGGCTGCAAGGCCATTTTCTATGGTGACTTTCTTTACTCCCCCTCTGTGTGCCACCTCCTTTGCAGGTCCTCTCTGCAGCCCCCTCTGCAGGATTGGCACTATTCACAAGTGAACGTGCTGCAGTAGCAGCCAGGTTGCCACTATTGACTAAATCCAACCAAACGAAGATTTGTGCACAGAAGTGACTTTTGTGGCAAAACCATCCTTAACTGTGTTTGTCGAATACATTTACAGAAAACTATTTAAAAGAATAATTTTTAAAGACACTTTAAACACCTAAACCCTAAAGAGAGCCCTCTATTTTCTGAAAGACCAGCTTTAGATAAGAGAACATCTAAACTTTGCTGTTTTCATGTAGGCAAAATATTTTGATGGAAAATTATAATCCCTACCTCACCTAAATTCTTCATGCTGCATTTTAAACCCATTTCACCTTTTCCTCTCACTGAAGAACAAAAAGCAGTTAGCCAGCATCCTCTAGGGACTAATCCTTCCTATATATGAAGACTGTTATTAAGGCACCTGTCATACTTGTCTATTTCAGGATAAATAATCCCTATTTGTTTAACTTTTCTTCTTAGGTCCCTTTTGTAGCCCTTTAATCATCTTTGTGGCTGTCCTTTGAAACTTCTCAAAGTGTCCTAGGTCATGTTCAGGGTTTAGAGCAAGGGATAGGATGCAGTGTTTGAATGTGGCTGAACAGGATTCTTTCAAGCCTTATTCTACTTATGCATTCTAATACATAACTTTCCCATACTTTTGCTCTATTCATCTCCCTAAATTTGGTTCTATCTATGCCTTATATTTCTTTTTATCAACTTTCCTTAGTTACTCCTGTCTGTATGTTTGTTGATGGAGAATATCCATTCAATCAATGTTTTTCATGTATAAAGTCTAGAAAAGAAATCTTCTTCACCATTCAGTTGGGATTCAGATGTTTGATGGTGGTTTTTCCCCACATAGTTAGATATCTCTGCCACAATGACTAAATAGGATTCTAATTAGAATAGGAAGTTGTAGTCCCTCTTAGTTCTCATTTTTTCCACCCAACCTGTATTTATTGATTTTTTTCTTTCTTTTTTTTTTTTTTTTTTTTTTTTTTTTTTGGCACTGAGGATCAACCAAGGAGTACTTTATCACTGTGCTACATATCCAGCCCTGTTTTTTGTTTGTTTGTTTGTTGTTGTTATTTTTGTTTTGTTTTGTTTTTTCATTTAGAGAGAAGGTCTTGCTAAGTTGCCCAGGTTGGCCTCAAACTTATAATCCTCCTGCCTCAGCTTCTCTAGCAACTGGGATTACAGGGGCATGCCATCACACCTGTATTGAACCTTTTTAAAAATCACACACTGTCCTAGCAGCTGGGAGCACAATATTAAACAAGATAGGTTCCTGCCTAAAGGAACTTACATATTTATATCCAAAACAGGTGTTCTTGAGAAATTATAAATTTCCACATAGAATGTTTTATTTTTCATCTGCAGAAGAGAGATATTCACAGATTTTTTTCAAATGGAAGTACTACAGAGAACTATAATTCAATACCCTTTCAAAATAGATAATAGTGATTACCCATGTTATGTATTTATTTTTCTCTCTGTTTCAAGTGGATAATTGGAAATTTTCCAAAAGTTGAGTGCCAACAGTTTGGACTTAGTTCCAGAGCTTGGAACATCAAATGCCAGGACTTCAAAATATGACCATACTCTCCCTTTCTATCTTCCTGGGTTCTTTGCTCAAAAGCCAAGAGAGCTCTCATACTCCCTCAGAGGTCAGTGTTCCCACAGCAATAATTTTTTTTTCTGGTGTCTTTCTTAAAAAACAACTCACAAAGCCAAAAAGTAGAGAAGTTGTCCAGGACAATCACGGGTGAAAACACCCTGAGCAAAGCCACCATATCTGCACGTATACCCCACAGCCCCAGTACCCTAAGCATATGCTGGAGGTGACAGTCTCTGGAGGACCAGTCCCAAGCTGAGCATATGAAACATATCAACATCTCAAATTTGTATGTTAGCCTGTGTATGTGTGTGTATACATGTGGAAACTAATATATGTACATAGATATGGACATCTACTAATTTGTAGTACTTCTTCCTTTTTTTAACTTGTCACCAAAAATGAAATTAGACCATCACATTTTAAGTTCCATTTTAGTCCTATGTTAAAAATTTGTAGTTGCTTTCTTTTTGATAAGTTTCTGCAACTTTAGCATCTATTAAATTATTTTTCTATTAATGAAGTTTAATTCAAGCCAATAGTGAATCTGGCTTGGATATGAATCTTTTTTTTTTTTTTTTCCTGTTGAAATGCTACCTTGCTATTTTGTGTATATCTATATATCTACAAATACATACATAGATATAAACACATATATACCATTTTATATTTCTAAATAGTTGAAAACAAGTAGTCCTTCAACAGAAAGGTAATGCAGCCTATGTGCCAGACACTGCTAAGGGCTGGAGATATTAGTAAAAATAAGGTTCAGTTAATGCCTAGTGGTATGAACAACAGATTGAGGCAGACACATACCACACTGTGCAATATTCTTATGATACCTGGATAGAGAGCTAGGAGCAGAAAATATGGGAGCACCTAATTCTCTCTGGTAAACAATAGTATTGGTTTCATAGCAGAGATAATAAATGAGCTGAGTCTTAAAGGCTAACAGGAATCTGGCCAGGGAGAGCAAGTTGGTAATAAAAAGTCCAAACCAAGGGACTGGCAGGCCAAGAAACCAAAGGTATACAAAAGTCCAACATGTAGTGCAGCTGCAGGTTATTGGGCTTGTTGCAGATAGCTCCTACAGGAATGGGCCATGAATCAGAGACAGAAAGAGAGATGTTTACTCCAACCAAAAGCAATTTTGGAATGTTTCCCATTTTTTTTTTTTAAATCTGAAGTAGAAAGCCCTTCTAACATCTAATTCTGAGACCTAAGTTTTATCTCCAAACTAAATTGTACTATTTAATTTCAGCTCTAAGACTCCACAATCTTTATCAAGATCCTATATTACTGATTTAAAGTGGAATGTTGACCATAAATTCACATATATTATTCAAAATGAGTTATTTAACCAGATGAAAAATTCAGAGTGCCTGACTCAATCATTCTTAGAAAATATCTATGCCCCAAACTGGTATAGACCCCCTCATAACTGGATTGATTTCTGAGCCAAACCATTAAAACCATTTCAATTCAAAATCATTTCACTCAAAAGATTAACCAAATCGGTATGTATCCCACCACTGGTCACCAAGTAGGGGAGGATGAAACAACTGATCATCTGAAATTTTTACTTTATTTCACATGTTTCTTTAGCACCAGAAAAGGAGCCACAGAAGAAACTTACAGAAGCACTTGATACATAATATGACACAGTATAGATTTTAATGCCCTGTACATAGTGTGAAGAGATAGGTTAGTTTAATGTCAGTGTTAATCAGGGCATTTTGAATGAAGGAAATTTTGGAATAATGAAGGAATAGTGAATTGAACAGAGCTTATGTAGTTCCTGATTTGTGTAACTTGTCTTGTTGCATAACTTATGCTGCTATGTAACTAAAGAAGATCCATGGACTTTTGCAAAGAGAAAGTATAGAGATCACAAGATAGAGAAGTGTGTTCAGCATTCAACACACATTTATTGGACACTTACTATATGTTAGCACTTTTTACAGTTTCTATTTCTTAATAGATATAATGCTCAGAATTTGCAAAACTTACTGGTAAAGTTTAAAAACTGAAAATCATGCTGTTTATGACTTTATTCCACATCAAAGAAAAAAGATGTAAATCAAATATTTCTCTGATCTGTGTTTAAAAAAAAATGAAGAAAGTCTCATATATAGAGAGGTCCCCTCTGTGTGAACTGAGAATTTTTCTTCCACAGTACATTGTTGTTGTTATTGTTTGGTGTGGGGAATTGAACTCAGGGGCACTTAACCACTGAGCCACATCCTCAGCCATTTTTGTGTCTTATTTTGAGACAGGGTCTTATTAAGTTGCTGAGGCTAGCTTTGAATTTGTAATCATCCTGCCTCAGCCTCCCAAGTCGCTGGGATTCTGGGATTACAGGTGCACTCCACCACACCCAGCACACTGTTCTTTTTACCATGGAAAAAAGAATGTTTTTGTGTTCTTAAACATGAAGGGGGCATGGCACTTCAAACAACATTATGAAGAGAACATGCAAGAGATGAATAGCATAATAGCCACTTAACTATCCTAATAGGGAGTACAGTTCTTCAAAGAGCTTATTTATATTACCTATTACATAATTGGATTTGTGACTATATCTGGTCTTTGGAAAAGTGGATTACTTCAATCTTCAAGAAAACTGATGACCTGGTTTGAAACAATGCAGAGGCAGCTTCTGCATTTGTGTACAATCCTGTGTCATGATAACTGTCAGTAACCACCAAGAATGAGAGAGGTTGTTTTCTTAGTTTTCTGCTAGAAGCATCAGATTATATTGATGGAATAGAAATCCAGGCTGTTCCCTAGGGTGAAATGGAACAACATAGTATTTATAACACAGATTCTGGAGCATATATAGATAAATCTTTACCTGCCACCTATTACACTTGTTGTAGAAACTTGCATAAGTGAATTGCCTACTTGAAACACAGTTTTCTACCTATGTAAACTTAGTTTTTAGGTATGTAAAATGGGAATAATAACATCCACTTCATCAAGGTTCTTTTTTTTTTTTTTTTTTTTTTTTTTTTTTTGTTACCAGGGTTTGAACTCAGGGGCACTCAACCACTGAACCACATCCCCAGCCCTATTTTGTATTTTATTTAGAGAGAGGGACTCACTGAGTTGCTTAGCACCTTCCCATTGGTGAGGCTGGCTTTGAACTACGGTCCTCCTGTCTCAACCTCCTGAGCCATGTGCCGCCACGCCAGGCTCATTAAGGTTCTTGTCAGAATTAAATGAAATTTGAATGATTCGCTTAAACTCCCATAGAAGACAAAGAAAATATCAGATGCTTTTAAAACCAGAATTCATACAAACAAAATCAGTAATAAAATCAACAATAACTCCTACTTTTTTATAAATCTCATTTATTCCTCATTACATTTTATTATTTCATTTTTATAATGTATCTATCTCTAAAGAGGCCAAGATTAATAAGTTACAAACAAAATAACAGACTGTAGAGCTCAGGAACTCTAGACTTGCATTTTTCTTCAGTCTGGAAGAATAAAGCTGTATTGAAGCAGCATATAAAAACCAAAAGAATAACAATTTGGCTTTTCCTCTCAGTTAATCTTTACAAGAATTACAAATTCATTGTGCCCTTTCCTCTAACAGTCAAATACAAACTTACAGCAGTTCTATAGAGCATAGGAAATTTATGATGTTAAAACTAGAGGCACAAAATCTGTCCCTACTATTAGAGGTAAACTGAGGTATAGACAAGGCAAGTAACAGGCTAAGTAGTCTAAGAGGGGGCTACTACCCACCCTTCCTGGTTTTTCATTCATGGTTTTTTGCTCTCATGTTGACAGCCCTGAGCTGCCATGTCCAGATGTAGCTCTGTGTCTGTCCCCTCCCAGGAATGTCTCTGGGCCTAGCTGGCAATTTTGGTAGATGTCGAGTGGGTTGAACGCTTCCTGTATTTTTACCTGTAATAGGCTGGTTTCAGTTTTTCTTAAGTATAGCCCTTCATTCCATTCTAAACCAACCCAAAAAACACACTTAAAACTTGCAAAATGCTTATGCTTTAGGGGTCTGTTTTGTGGATCTAGGTATGATAGTTTCAGTGGGATGCTTGAATGGGGGGTGGGGAATAATGCCATTACTGTACCAAATTTCCCAATAATATAAAATTTGCATTTGAGCATTAAGAAATGGGAAGTTACAGAAATAGAGCCACAAATATAGTCATATTAAGTAGATTGTTGACAAAAGGAACACTCAATGAATAATGATGCATTTATATTTTTTAGTACACTGGTAGACCCATAAGGCATTAATTTTTCTAAATTTTTGTTGATCTCCAAAGCAGCTAAATGATCCAAAAGGATGGCTTTTATTTCTCAGTCATCATGAAGCCTGCAGCAGTTAAAAAATAGTGTTCATTCTTTTACTCAATTCAACTCTACATTTAAAAATAACATATTTCCTAAGGTGAGATTTTCTAGGTGTTATTTCATTTCAGTACAGTGACTGAACTCTCATAAAATAGCTTCTCTGGAAATAAATGAAGATTATATATATACATACTGTGGACATTTAGCCATTCCACATTTTATTGCACTAAAAAGTACCGGTTCTTTTTTCTTTCTTTTTTCTGTTGTTCACCTATTGAGACAAGCATAGCTGGAAAAGAATGAAAATAAATAAACTAGTTGTGCCAATTCATAATCAATAAAAAGCTAAACACTTAAGCAGAAAATATATCACAGATTTGTGCCCTAGCAAAGCAGCTATTTTTACCTTTCCATCATCATCAGAAGCCGCATTCTGACAGAAATCATTTGGTTGAAGCAGCCGTGATATATAAACCCTATGGGGTCTTGTGATTCAGATTTAGGAATATCAACTGCAGAGGGTCTAAAGGCATTGTGCATTAGTATGTATTGAGACCTCATTCCAGGTGGCAAGCAGCTGGATTTTTGAAAAATAAAACTTCCAAAATAAATGTGAAGGGCTTGTTCCCAGTGACAAGTGTTATAGTTAATGGAATCATCCTCCAAATGTTATAAACAAGGCAAAAAGGGAGTTGTGCATATTTAATATATTTGTTTTGTATTTCCACTGGTCAACAGAATAATGAAATTCCTTAACTACTTCTCTTTAACTTGCATGAAGAAAGCACGGTATGTTGCTAAATCTCTTTTCACCAGCTCTGCGGAGAAACAACTTTAATCCTTGTTAGAAAATTGCCGAGTCTGGGACTGACAAAGAGCTCATGCTTGTTCTATTGTTAGTGCTCCCGGGCCCCAAGAGCAGAGCCCTTTACAGCTGCGTGGATCCCGCCTGGCTCAGCTGCACTATTTAGGAGAGGAGGTTTGTCAATTTCTATTGACAATGGAGAGAGTTTTTCAGGGCCTGTAGCAGTGCTGACACAGTTGGGGATCAATGCCAGCCATTCAGACTGCACCCTCTTTCATTGCTTTGGTTTGTTAATTCAAGACTAAAGGTCCACTGAGGGGGTTCAGGGTGTTTAAGAAAGCTGATGAACTGTTTAAGAAAGCTGATGAACTGCAAGCGTTTATAGCCCTGGTGTGGCAATTTCCATAGTCAGTGGCAACTCCTGGCACTGAGGGAGCTGTGTCCTTGTTGACCCTCTTGTTATTAAAAATGCACAAGTGCTGCGCTTCTCAATATTTCAACACTCTTTCATCGTCAATACCACCTTCTGAGCCCTTCAGCTTGTTGCTTGCTCTAAAGATCTTCTTAGATTGGGTTTGAAAACTTCACCTTAAACACTAGATTAGACTGATGTTCTGTTTTCCGTGCTCCTGTTGATTTGTTGAACCTTCCCAGGGCTGGAAAGCAAGTAGCAGCTTGATGGGGAGACGGGCTGCTAATATGATTTACCAGTCTACAGTCATGCACAATAAGTGTGAATAAATACAAGGGTCTCACAGAGTCAACCCTAGCCTTTCCTTTTCTTTTATTTTCGCTTTAAAAGAGATATCTCAAGAAAATGAAGTGAGTAATGCATGCCCTTACAGGAGTTGAATGAACCACAAAAAGAAAAAAAAAAAACATATTTTTGTTAAAGTGGTAGGCTGCTGTCATGGTTGATGTAGAAAAAAAAAGTTGTAAAATATACAGTTACTGCTTTATTCCTATGTAGACCAAAGCAAAGAATAAAATGGTGATGCCATGCCGTTGGCTTCAGTGTGAGTGTGGAGCCCCTTCCCTGTCATCCCCTGAAGGGAAGAGTGAATAGTCAACCAAGTTATTTGATGAAATTAACTTCTCCAAAATGAAAAGGCATTCCCTAATGTTTGGACTTTACTGCACATTCACCCTTTTCAAGTTTTTTTTTTTTTTTTTTTTCCTTTGTTTGATTCTGGAGGTTGGTTCGATTTGGTTCTGTGGAGAGAGAGGAAGCTAGCCTAATTTTGACTATTAAGATGAAAAAATGGGACCTACTGTATTTGCAGCTCTCAAAAAAGGATACATTAATTTTAGCACCAGAATTAGGAAAGTGCTGGACCTTTCTGTGCTGGTAGCTTTGTTTCTTTGGAGGAGTGGGAGGTTGTCTCCAGTTTTATCATATACAAGAAAGCAGCAATGTAGTAAGAATTTTATCCTGGATCGCCTATTCTCAGTGGCAGCATAAGCTAAGCTCTGAGCTAAACTTCTGCTTTCCCTTAATCATCTGCGCAGTTTAGCTGCAATTCTTCTTTAAAAAACTGACCTGGAAGCCAAAAATATACAGTCTCATCAGATAGAATAATTATTCTTAGAGACTTTTCCTTGTAGAATAACTTGTTGCCTTCCGAGAAAGATAATGCTCAGGTATTTTACTCAGTAAGAGTTCTCTTTTTTCCTATCTTTATTGTTAACTGTAGGTCATTTTATTCCTAAATTCCTTCTGTTATTTAATATTTTTATGCTGTGTTTTTAAAGAAGTGTTATCAATAACTTTCTATGTTACATTAAAGGCCCTATCATGTAATCATAAGTAACATTACATATAATGAGAAATGAAGTTAAACTCTTAAATTATGTAAAGAGTTTTTTAAGAACATAAAGATGCATATGGAGTAATTTTAACTATTTTCATTTCCTTCATACTTATGCAGCTTACCATGTAGCTGCACAATCTTAACAGATCAACTGATAGATTTTACAAGACTTTATACAATGTGTAATATTTTCTCTCCTCCAATAAAATAAAAAATGTTACTATCCACTCCAAAAATACTCTAATTTTAAGAGTCTAACCCACTTTGACAGCATTTTAGCATTCAGATTATTTGGAGAGTGGTGTGGTGTAAGGATCTTAATTCAGCATATTCATTCAATATTGCAGTCCATACCTGTGTTTACCTGCATAAAAACAGAACTCAAGAAGTTGAGGCTATTAATAATTTGCAATAAGGAAGTATAAAATTAAATAAAGTCAGAAATTAAAGTGAGTATGTGCCTATAAAATATTTTGAGATCTCACATATCACTAAGGTACTGAATTCACTAGCAGTTTATTTTTTAAGAATTTAGGAGTATAGGTATCTCCTGTTATAAAATTATTTCTAATATGTTCACATGTTCTGAAAAATAAAGTATTCATTAGGAATGAGCAAAACTAGGTGCATTCATAACATATTTTTGAAAAAACAATCTATCCTATAATTTAGAAACTTGACATTTTCAGTTATCCTCTTGATTGATAGTATTTAGGAAATCAGTTGCTCATTTTAATTTGCTTACCTCATTTTATGCATGTATATTCAGCAAAATAACAAATCAGTAGAAATAAATGGTAAAATATGGAACTATTTTTAATTTATACATAAAATACAATTATCTATTATACTGAAACGTATCAGAACAATGTTAATAAATACAAGTCCAGATGAATTTCATACATGTCTCCCTTAATATTTCTCTTAGATGTTAAATGTACTGTTTTATTATAGTGGAGAAAAAAGATATTTAAGACTTTTTTCTGTGTTTGAATACTTAAAACCATGTGTGTGCTCACACATGATCTATCCTGGTATTCTGTTTGCATATACAAGCAAGACACAAAATCACTTCTCTTTTAAAAACTCCTTTGTCTTTTGCTAAGTTGCTGAATGGACATTGATATTTCTGTTACCTAAATGAGTAGCATCATTATCTAAACTAGCTTTGTCACTGACTCCCTTAAAAAGTTACCATTCATGCTGGACTTTTTAATTTTTTTTTTAAATAGGAAACAAAATTTCTTTTTTCTTTTCATATACATTATATAGAAGCAGGAGATTACATTTAGAGAAAATTTCAGTTTTCCCCTCAAGGGAGTTGTAGTAAATAGAGAAAAAGTGTGAACCCCCTAAAAACACTTGCAAGATGAAACAGATTCTTTTGTAATCTGGTCAACCACCTCTCTTTTCTTATAAAACACAAGGGTTCCATCTTGATACTGTTCCTTTCTGTTATCTCAAAAAATCTTTGCAAATACTTAACTGATAGTAGGTAAAGGTCTGGTTGAGGATTGATGTTTAGTAAGCCGTGGGTATTTTTTTGCCATCACTCATTCAAAATGTTATTTCTAGGTATTGACAGCGGGGCTTATGCCATAACACATTTAGCATTTGAGTTTTACATAACATGTAGGCTAGTAGGAAATTTTCCTTTGAAAATAATTTGCCTGTTATTCTCTGCTGCTTGACTCTCCATTCAGCTCCATTATATGTATTTTGTACCCATTGTTACTCACAAATTACAAAGCAGGCCACTAGGCTGCAAAGTGCAAAAACACTGTTTCCCATGAATATGTTACAGCTGAAAGACTGTAATGTTAATTCATGTAAAGCACAACCTAGGTCAACTTAGCAGATTTCCAAGCAAAAAACATACAATTCTGCTAACAGGAAATTATAGCATTATTGATTTCAAGTGCTGATCTGTGGTCATTTCAGAGTGTTTCATTACCCCCTCATTACCGAATCTGTTAAATGAATACTGTAGAGGTTGTTTTCTTTTTTGTTCTCCTCCCCTCTGCCCCCATCCTTCTTTCCAGCAATGGTACAGCAATTCCATGAAAGTCATTTGCGTTTGGTTGGCTGATAGATTAGACCTGCAGCTTCATATTTACCAACTGAAGACACTCATCAAGATTGTGAAGGTAAATGAAATGTGTCTAGATGTCAATTGCCCATGAAGCTATAAAGAATAATGCAGATATTGTCATATCAAACAAACTAATGTTTGATATAACAGAGTGAATGTAAGTACTTAAAAAGCATAACTTATTGACAGTGATATGCTGCCATTTACTTCCATCTTTACCTAGATTACCAAATAATGCTCTTTTTTTGCACTAATAAAAGAATATTTGTTAGTGAGTAATCACATTTTAAGATAACATACATAAATTCACTAGCATGTTTCTTAAGAAAAAAATTCTCTCATAATTCATTCATTTCATATTCATTAGGATCATGTATCATTGTGAGAGCTTTGAACTATATTTGCCAATAGAATAAGGAGAATGGCATGAAAGTATTACATTGACACTGCCTAAATTCTTTTGTAAGCATGTCCCTTCCTAGACATAAAAGGTGACCAGTTTGAGTGTTGGAGACCATCCAGAATTACTAATGCAGATATCATGTAAGTTCAACAGGCCATTTTGACCTTGCATTTTCTCTTGCTCTTAAAGAGAAAAGGTAATAACGTATGTGTTATATCAAGTGAGTAGAGGCTATAAAATATTTCTTCAACATGATTTTTCACACTTTGTATATTCTAGTGGAAGCAAAAGATTCATCCCAAGTTTAACTTTTCTTAAAGTTGAGACAGAATTCCACTTTTGGCTAAAAACATAACTCTATGCTACTGATCAATTGTTTCTTTAAATGGAAGTTCTTTAATTTTATTTATATTGATGGTACACATGTGGGTGCTCATACACATAATGTAAATGTTTGCATGTGTGTGTGTATGTACACACATGCACACTTGGTTCTCAAAGTGTCATTCTTGACACAGCATTAGCAGCATCACCTGGGAACTTGGAACTGCAAGTTCTTAGGTCCTACCCCAAACCTATGGAATCCAAACCCAAAGGTAAGTCTAGCAATCTATATATTAACAAAACCTTCAGAGGAGTCTAATAATTGCTAAAGTTTGTGAAGAATCACTCTTTTACATTGTTTTTTGGAAGTTTCCAAATTTAAATGGTTTCTGTCACTGTCTTGGTTCTGCAGTCTAATTCAGATATGAAATTTTTGTGCCATAATGACATAGGTTAGAAAGAACCGCAAACAGGAAAATTCTATTCCAAAGTCAAACTGGTCAATCTACAGAGAGGTAAAAACAAACCTAAAATACCACAATAATAGTAATGGTGATCAATCATAAATAACCATCAAAGTAACTGCCACTCACAGCATATTAATATTCTACCTACACTGCACATTCAGTGGACAAAATATATTGAAGCCAGCACACTTCTTACCAGATGTTATAATTTATTTTCTACAAAACTAAAAGCACTTTGATCCGTTCATATTCAGCTAAATTCTCTATTGTTTCTTCCTTGTTTCTGTAAATGTGACTTGGAGAGCTTTTATGTGAAGTTTGTGTTTCATAAAAGAGAATCACCATAATGTGTTTACCTTCCAAAAGTATCTATCTGTTCAGGTTGCAGCCCATGTTGTGATTCATATTAGGATTAGCTGGTTATCCTGGCCAGCAGCCATATTTTCAAATCAGTGTCTCCTGTGTTCAGGATGTCTGAAGTTACATATTCAGCCAACTGGTGCTAGCTGGTAGATTGTTAAGCTCTTTGTTTTGTTCTGAGAATTAAAATCTCCATTTTTTTTTATTTGCCTGTCATTTATTTCTTCAAAGTTAATCCTTTTCTCACAATTGTACATCTAAATAATCAATCATCGAGCATCAGTGAAATTATTTACTGAGGTATAACTGACAAAAATTATTTCTATTCAAGGGTACAATGTGACTACAGTTAATAAAAGCATTTGCATATATAAAATTTACTAACACTAGATTTTAAGTACTCTTACCAGTGAATATTTTGTCAGAAAAGGACAATTAGTAATTTTATAAATTATACAGTGACATTTTCATTGTGCTCTAGTTCATTAATTTCATCTTATTTTAATATATTCTTCATTATGTTTATCAATAGTCAAAATTGATAAATATAAAATTAGATTTCATACATAATGTTTGACTTTTCATGTTTTGCTTTTCATAAGCAATTCCCAAGGCTCAGCCAGCTCTTTCTAAGGCTAATACATCTAAACAAGTCATAGAGTTTTTTTTAATAATTAAAAGTGACTATATTCATAATTACAGTCAAGGTGAATTAATAAATTAGTGTCCTAATTATTTTTTCTTTGCTTTGAATATAAACAATTTTACCAATTTCATACGTAGTTTCTTTACTCTTTAGAACCTATATGGTTCTGTTCATAATGGTCATTTTCCTATGAATTTTTATGCAGCTATTCAATAACACTTGTATAGAATTATGAAGGCCTGTACATGGGCTTTCCTTCCCCTCAAGTGACTTGGACTTGTTCTGCTTATTACAGCAGTTATGCATTCAACCCAGGTGCCAAGCCCCTTGACTCTAGCAGTCTCTCTTACTCCTCGCAGGCCTTGCCATTCTTCTGTGCCCATGGAGACCCAGAGGTCATCAAAACTTATATGAAAAAAAAAAAAAAACTTATATGATGGCCAATTCTGCCCTACAAAGACACTTATACATAGTTGGTTCACTCATATTGCTAAGAAAATAAAACAAAATATATCCCAGGAAGATTCCACAAAAAATTAAAGTCTGAAATTACTTCTGAAGTTTTAACATCAAAATGACTTATTGGGGAAGGATAAAAGTAGAATTGCCAAATAGTAAAAGTGGCGGTTGAATTTGTGTTCCTTCTAGTGGTCAAGGGGTATTTAAAAGTAGATAACATAAGCCGGGCGTGGTGGCACACGCCTGTAATCCCAGCACTTTGGGAGGCTGAGGCAGGAGGATCGTGAGTTCAAAGCCAGCCTCAGCAATGGCGTGGCACTTAGCAACTCAGTGAGACCCTGTCTCTAAATAAAATACAAAAAAGGGCTGGGGATGTGACCCAGTGGTCGAGTGCCCCTGAGTTCAATCCCCAGTACCACAAAAAAAAAAAAAAAAAAAAAAAAAAAAAAGTAGATAACATAAATCCGCTGCCTCTTTTGCTAGGAGAAAAGAAGACAAGTGAGCAGGGTGCTGAGGCAGACACTTGTCTTAAATAAGAGCCAGCAAGGCCATTGCAGCAGCCAGGGTGGATGTCCAAGTGCTGGTAACATTTTGTGAATCCCAGAGAAACAGAGATTGCAGGATGTCTACTTGCACCTCACCTAACTGCTTATTACTTGCTAATAGAATAAGGAAGTGGCCTTAATTGTATGTAAATCAGAATGCCCTTGGGACTAGAAAGTCACAATTCAAGTATGTCCTGGACAATTTGTTGATAATTAAGCTAAGTCTTAAGGAAAATTATTCCAGTAAAATAAGAAAGTTAGACCCAAAAGCTCAATATACAATTGTCAATCAGTGTGACAATAGTAATTGCAATAGTAATTCATGTCAAATGCATTATCTGTGAGTGAATATTTTGTGTGCTCAGTGTGGTTTTAGTCTTGACTACAAAATAATGATAGATTTGAACACAAACCTCTGGAGTACTCATGCCATGTATATTAAGTCACCAGATTCTCTAGACAAAAATTGGTATTTCGGAATTACTTTGCTGGCTCTGTTGTGTGTTACCATGAGTTTTGGTATAGAATCATACCACTTTATTCATAACAACTTATGATTGAGAATAAACTTGTAACTTCCTCACAATAAGCTCATTCAGCTGAGAAAGAGAAGGATGGTGGATTGTATGTCTTCAAAAACTTTCAAATTTCAGTGAAAATAGAGTAGATCACTTAAGGAAAATATGAAATTTAAGAAAATTTTGTCTAAATTGTTTAGGCCAGGTGTATTAAATGAAGGAGCCTAAGATATGCTTTTTAACTCATGTGAACATATCATCAGTTCACATGTCTGATTGTTCTGGCATTTTCTAAATGCTGTGATAGAAGTGTTCTGAATACATCTGTTAAGTAAAATCAAGCATCTCTTACTATTAATTTCCTGCTACTAGAGTTATGTCATAAAAGACAGTGTCTCTCCTTCTTATTGAACTTTCTTCATCTATTAAGGGCAAACAATGACCAAAACCAAATAAAGTGGCTACCAGCAATCATTTAGAACAGAACACTGGCATATTGATATATATAGTGATACTTTGACTAGTCCATTGAAATCTGGCTACTTAATATTAAAAATCTCACATGGGACAGTAAAAGAATTGCAAAGGATATTTAGCATTCAAAATGGCCTTTGAAGTGACTCCACTGGATGAGGTATCTTTATTTTCTCTTTGTTTCTACATTCCAGGAATAAAATGATAATGATGACACCCTGTTTAGTTATGAAAAATATGTGAAGATAATCATACTTTAAAAAGTGAACTTAAGGGTTGGGGATATAGCTCAATTGGCAGAGTGCTTGCCTTGTATGCACAAGGCCCTGGGTTTGATCTTCAACACCATCAAAAAAAAAAAAAAAAAAAAAAAAAAAGTGAACACAAGGAGAACTTCACATGTGTGTGTGCGTGTGTGTGTGTGTGTGTGTGTGTGTGTGTGGTGCTGGGATTGAACCCTGGGCCTTGTGCATTCAAGGCAAGCACACTATCAACCGAGCTATATTCTCAGCCCATAAGGAGAGCTTTATAAATTATATATTCTAAGTGCCACAGAAGGAGTTTTAAGAATCAATATAGAAATAATAACATATGTACTTATAAATTATAATTTATTGTCTTACAAAAATGTAAATACTTGTTTTATATCTTCTTTATGAAAACTTTTGGCCAGAATTTAGCACTTCCCATTCTAAGGTTATTTCAAAGAGAAAGGGCAAAATTCTTACAGGCATTTAGGTATACACAAATTTTTATAAAGTGGTACATATAAATACATTTTATAGTTCACAAATGCTAAAACTGTGAGTTTCTTTTACTAATAATACGCCTATCCCCTAAAACTTATGCATTTTATAAAATGAAATCTTTCAGTATTAAAGGAAAGTCATCTTAATTTAAAAATCAATAAATTACCTTTATGAAAAAAATAAGTATGTACCACTTTACCTTTTTTACAAATTATTCAAATAGTAAATTCTGGGTCATTAGGAACATTTGGGGGAGGGGATCTGATTTGTCATTTGATAATCACAACATTTTGAACTATTCATAGTGATTGTAGTTTGGGTAGCACTACTCAAAATCACTCATTCCATCTTTCTTCCCAGAAATACACCAACAAAGATGACTGACATGGGCAGTCACAACCTAAATTTATTAGTGGATTTTCCAAGACGATTTTTGAAATGCCACCTGAGTGCATATATCTATACATGTAGACATACATACAAAAGTGTAATCTAACTTATCTAAGCAAATTCTCTTTTCTTCCTCCAGAAAACCTACAGGGACTTCCGACTACAGGGTGTGTTGGAAGGAACACTGAACAGTAAGACATATGACACCCTGCACAGACGCCTAACAGTAGAGGAGGCCACCGCCTCTGTTTCAGAAGGCGGAGGACTTCAGGGCATTACCATGAAAGACAGTGATGAAGAAGAAGAGGGCTGAAGACACACAGCTCTGGAGAAGGAAGGAGAACCTGGATTTGTTTTTGTTTGGGGGGTTTGTTTGTGCGTTTTTTTTTTTTTTTTTTTTTTTTTTTTTTTTTTTTTTTTTTTTTGTAACTTGTCCTTGTAATTACATTTAGTGTCTTGACCAAATAAAAAAAGCTTGTATTTCTGTAAGAAATAAACCTGGAGGTAGAGTTAAAGGGGAAAATGCCAAGTATATTTTTGAAGAAGATCCTTCTCAGTGGTATAGCTTGACCTAAAATGATCTGTTTGTGATTGGAACATGAACGCTTTTTTTTTTTTTATTAGAAGATTCGACCCCTTGTTTTTTCTTTAATCACATCAAAGTAATGTCCTATATGTAAAGTGAGATATGTATTTCCCATGATACAGCATTGTGAGAAGTTACTTCTGATCACTGCACCAACTCTATTGTACCTTTGTTAAAATGATGTATAGCTTACAATTTATAATTTATGCACAAGGATTGTTTTGTAGTTAATTTACCAGTGTTGTGGAGTGTATAAAAACTTTGACTTTGGTTTTCATTACTCTAAATTGGTCTGCAGGTCTTGTCCTGGGCTTAAAGGACTGCCAGCTCCAAACATAGACTAGATTATACAATGGCTTGTGTCTTGTTCCATTCTGAACATTTCTTTCAAGTGTAAGAAATCTCAAGGTGTGCTTCCATCAACATATCATATTCCCCTACTTCTAAATATAACAGCTTGCAGGCAATAAAAATCCATTTGGTCATAACAACTTCTGTATTTATTAGACTTGTATAGATTAAATGCAGTAAAATATGTTTGCAGTATTTCAAACCTCCCAAATCTCTGACTATGTGTCTTTGGTTTTTGTGGTATTTGTTATATTTTGTTTTCAATTAAATAATCACTTTATTTTCTACCTAGTAGGTGCACAGATTTGATAAAATGATTATTATGACAGTATATATACATAGCAAAGGAGACATTACATACTCAAATAGTGTATATTAGTAGTTAATGTTAACTAATAATTAGTAATGCTTGAAATCTTCACTACTTATTGTCACTCTTAGTGGTAATTCCCTCATAATATTTTCTTGCTAGGATTTGGAAAGGTAGTAGTAGTATGCTTGGTAATTTCTCTATGAATTTTTATTTTTGTAATTTTTCCTAAAATATACTAGAATATTGTGCTGCTGCATTCATTCATAAATAATTTTTTGAGGTGGTGTCTTAAAGCATTGTCCAAGCTTGCCTCTAACAGCTGGGTTCAAGTAATTCTCCCTCCTTAGCCTCCTCAGTAGCCAAGATTATAGGAACATATCTCTGCCCCCAACTATATTTATAAGTATTTTTTTTAATACTAGTGACAACCCAGTTCTCCCGCTAAGCTAACATCCCCAGCCCTTCTAATCATTTTTTATTTTGAGACAGGGTCTTGCTAAGTCGCCCAGGCTGGCCTCAAACTCTGGATTCTCCTGCAATAGCCTCCTTAGTAGCTGGGATTACAGCTGAGTGCCACTGGCCCAGCTTATTAGTAAGTTTTCAATGAAATCAGTTAACATAAAATGAGTTGAAATAGCCCTGACTCCATGAAAAGTTATGTTCTAAAACTTTAGAAATTAAATACCTTGAACTTCCAAATGTATTCTCTGAAAGTGTTATAAATGGTGATTATGTAGCCAGACTAGTCCACAAAAATCTGTTGTATTGGTTAGGCTCAACTGTTAAGTCCTAGGGGTGAGATAAACATGAAGGAAGGCAGTGTCTTCCCCTTGGCTTGGTGAGAGACTAACTTTACCAAGGCAATGTTTTCAAAAGGCAGTTTGTGTTGGAATGCCCTCCCCCCCTCCTCACACGGAGACCATTTACTTCAAGTCCTCAAGTCATACTACCCTCAACTCCTCTGTGGTCTCTTCCCCAGGCTTTCTTCTCTACAGCTCAAATTGTTCTAGGCTTGGAAACTGCCTACACTTTGTGTATGCTGGAGATGGAACCCAAGTCCTCCAGCACACTCAGAATACACTGTACCACTGAGCTACACCCCAGTCACCTTTCTTTTTGTTTAAATAAAATGTCCATTTTCTTCATATTGCTCATCTCAGTGTATTTGACCTATATTGTCCTAAAGTGTGAGTAATAACTGCTGACACCCCTCCCCCAACTCTCCTAGACTTTTTTTAAATAAAGTACTCAAAGCAATGATCAGTAGATGGGATTCAAAAATAAAAGGGGAAAGTAGGTGGTACATGGAAAATTATTTGAGGCTCAGAGGGTCTTTCTGCTAACTCCCCTGGGCTGTTCAGACTTTGGAAGTTCTCTCCAGATTGTGATCATCTTTGCTCCTTTATTTTTCTACACAGGATTTCTAAAAGTTCCATCCCTGCCTTCCACCTGTTTTCCTAGCAAGGACAATTGCAATCCAAGGTAGGTCATAGAACTGCCCACATTTTTCTGGTGACTACCACGTCACAAAAGGGGGTGAAGAAAATTTTATAAAGTAACTCTGAAAAAAAGTAAAAAGCGCTTTTTGGGTTTTTGCCCAGAAATTCTCCTCAACCTAACTGCAAATTGCTTGAAATGACTTAATAGTTGTTCATTGGTGTTTATAATGATTAGGATGAACGCCCAAGCATCTGTCTATTAAAGGAAGCCAAGTTTCATATGATGTTATCCTTTTAAAAATACATTTTAAGAAAAAGAAGTTTAATTGACAACCTAACAAGCCTTGCAGAATTTTTTAAGTGAACTCAGTTCAAAAAGAAATAGCTCTATCCTCCTAAATAATTTTGGGAAAGGGCAAAAAGTGTACATTCTTTGGACAATCTGGTGACTGTTGCAGGAGAATATAATACCGCCTAATGTCCAAGTCGAGTAGACTTTTTAAATAACCCATCCAGAATGAGAGTTTCCCCCAAATATTTGTTGAAGAAAAATAATGCCTTTTCCCGGAAAGAAAAAGCAGCACACAGCTCAGTGTAAACCTCTCTGTGCCAGCTGTAGATCGTTCTTGCATTCACGTATTTTTCCACTTGAATTCCCTTGAGTCCTTGCTCATTGTCCCTCGCTCAGGAGAAGGGATTTCCTGCTACTTTTGCAAGAAACGTCCCTGCAAAGTGTCTTGGGGCTCTCACCCCGCCCCCAGGGTCACGGCCTGGCCTGGCACCGCCCTCTTTCGCCTGGGGGCGACTGGCAGTCAGAGGGTCCGCGACCTTTCTACGGGTGTGCTCGAATGGGAAAGAGGTCACTCCCGCCGCCGCTGCTGCTCATAAAGCCGGGAAGCTCTTTTCCGGTGCCAAAGTTTGCCTCCCGAGACGACGCGGCTGACAAAACCCTGCGGGGATCGCAGGCAGGGGCCTCTGGCCGCTGGGAGCCAAGCGCGCCAAAAGTTCACTCTTTTCTGGCGCCCCAGAGCGTGGCCCTGATCTTCTGAGCCCAGCCTGCCCGGCATTTGCTAGAAAGGAGGGAGGAGATTCGAGAAAGAGCTCGATCGCTTTTTATTTCTAATTCCCAAAACAGAAAATGGAAATTTCCCGGTCTGGGTCCCTAAAGGGAGGTGATAGATCGATGTTCCTGGGAGATATTCACGCGCCGCTGGCGGCGGTGCCTCTAAGAGCCGGGATAGCAGTCAAGCTGGCCTCCTTGCGCGCTCAGCTCTGTTTGCGGCAACCCCGGTCTCCCCTTGGCAGCCTGCAGCCCTCCCCTCCCCTCCGTGGAGTTTCAATGCTCACCAAGTCTTTACACTGAGTCCCCACCATAATGCCTCTAAAGGGGAACCTGGTGGTAGTGGCCTCCTTTTCCCTTTAAGTCCCATTGGAGGGAACCCTCAGGGAAGGCCTGGGTTGGCCTTGGTACTTTGCTGCAAATGGAGTTGTGTCCAAGGGCCTGGGCAGCAAAGAAGGGCGGAGAGTAGTGACACCCACACCCAAGACACCTGAGGCTGGGGCAGCCCCAAACCACCACCACACCACCACCAGCACCACCAAACGAACTCTGGAAGAAACTTTCCCTGGACTATCCCACTATCAGCTGAACATGGGGTGTAGAGCTGCCTGGAAGCTGTTCTCCCCTGTGACATTAATTACTGTATTTATCAGAGCAGAGCAAGGTGAGTGCAAAACCCCAAGCGTTGGTTTCCGAAGTCACTAGAAACAGTTAGGTATGGACTTTATCCATGAAGAATATGAGCAGTAGGCATGAAGTGTGCTCTTGTACCACCCAGAGAAGAGGAGGTGAGATAACATAGTCTGTTCGTAAATGAAGAGCCCTGATTTAATGGACCACACAGGGTGGGGAAAAGATTGCCCCTGACAGCAGCACGGGGTGCAGCAAAGAGCCCAGGACTTAGAGATGGAACAGTATGGGTTTAAATAACAATAGCCACACTCTTCCACATATTTGAGCACTGTGGCCTTGGACAAGTTACTTAACCTCTCTTTAAAATGGACACTCAATTAGAAAGGTTGCCATAAGGTTTAAGGGCAAGAAATAAGTTGTGGCCATCATTAACTATTTCTTAGTGTAGTGATGGATTCCAAAGAAAGGTTGGGAGACCTCCCTGGACCAACACGCACCAACAGTCTCACCAGCAGTTCTTCCTGGGTTTGACACAGAGTCCTTTTGGATCACTCAGCTCCTTGAATCCTGGCGTGTCTGTGAACTGGATAGAATTGTCCAGTTCCTGGCTTTTATAGACTGCCAGCTTGCTGGGAGAAGAGGAAGAGAAGGGGAGGGGCAAGCCTCAGCTAGTCCCCTGAATGGACCACACTGCCCATGCTGACAGCAGCCCCTGAAGCTGCAGTTGGGCAGGGAGGCAACTGGAGATGTATTGAATCTGCTTGGGGATGATGGTAGTCTAGACTCTAAAGTGATACAAGAACGATCTGGAAGGTGCCAGACCACAAATGAGGAATCCCAGACTTCGACCTGTGGCCAGTGCATAGAGTTCAAAGGAATATGGGGCAAGATTATATCCATTAATGTTTTCTGAGCAGTATAAGGGGGCATAGAACAGGTAAGCTCTGTCCCAGAATATAAGGAGGCACTTGTAAATTGTAAAACAGATTTGAGACAGAGACAGAGGACAGAGGGTTGCAGCCACCTGAGTGCAACCCAGGGTGGTACCAGTCATAGCAGAGAAATATAAAAAGACTTCAGTAGTTTAGGATAAGCCAGCCTCGAGCCCTGTCCAAGTTGCTAAACTGGCAGAACTTCATGGGTGTCAGGAATACTAGAACACCACAGAGGATCAGCATGGGGCAGAGGGCCTGCCCCTGGGTCACCACTCAGCACTTCAGTGGCTGAGAGTTGCATGCTCTGACAGTGCTGGGGCAAGGCATGCGGTGGTCTTGGGGAGGCAGAAACTGAACACTCTCTAAAGAAAAAGATAGGGTCCCCTGGGTTTGGCTGGGAATGAGGCTAAATATTTAACCTGAAGGCTATTCCCCATTCCAGTTTCATTTAAAGTAGCTAAACTGCAGCTTCTGAATGCTAAACCCAGGGACTCAGCACTAAAAATATTTTCAATCTCCGTGTACTTTTCAACTTTACATTGAGGGTGGTTATATTTGTGTGTTTATTTGTGAGTGATGGTGGGGGGTGGGGATAACAAATAAACATTCTACACTTGTCCTCAATCTTCATCCACATTGACTCTCCCTGGGCTAGGTGATTCTTACTTCCAAGAGGAAGTGAATAGTTGATTTCAAATAAGAAGCTAATTAAAAAAAAAAATCATCAGATACTGTAGTAAGTTGTTACTTTTCCCAACCTGGCCTGGGTTTGTTTATAGAGCACTTATAGATAACATCAATAGGTCTCTGCAAAAATTAAAAATGGTGTATCAAATTACTTTATTTTCTGCAGTAAGTCAATTCTGGTTTGCTTTTTGGCACCGCCTCCCTGCCCTTCCCATGCAAGTAACACCCCTGTAGAGCACAAACTGGATGAAAGAAAACTTGATTAAATGATAAAGGTAATTCTTTAGGGCATTTCCTTAACATGCCAAGCAAGCAAAGCTAATTGTATCTTTGGGAGGAGATTTTGGTAGGGAAGTAGAAAATTTTCATTAAAGAGGATCATATAGTAAAAGGTCAAAACTCAGCAGGATTGGGTCTCAAAAAAGTGGAAAGTGAAACACGAAAAGACCAGGTGAGGGAGCAGACTGTAGTAAGGTAGGGCTTTTGTTAGTCCTCCTGGCTGGATAATCTGGTAATAATAATAATAAAAAATACACTTTGAAGTTAAAGAATTGAAGAAGCTATTCATTGTCATTCATTCAAATGCTATAGGTTTTTGTTACATCATGTGATTACTAGGTATATTCTTTCATAAAACTACAATAGTCTATGGAAAGTTGATTAATTTTAGAAATGCATAACTGCTTCTTAAATAAATAAAATCGGCTCCAATCAAACTGGGTTTTTAAAAAAAGCTTTTTGTGACAGGTAATTCCTGAATCTAAAGAAGAAAGTGTTTCCTGGGGGAAAACAGGACTGAATGTAGGCAAACTGGCCCTCCAAGGACAAGGAAAGTCCTTGAGGCTGTGGGAATAAAAATACTTTAGCAAATATGACTCCTATGTATACTTTAACATTTCTTGTATTTGACCTAAAATCTATCATTGAGCAGAGGGGTTGTTTTTAAATCCGGTTGTCTAAAAATTTTGGAAAAGTTTGTCAAACAAGATGGTAGTATTCATATGTAAAGTGGTTTTACTTTAAAATCTCTTTTCAATCTCAGTGTAATCAAGGAATGAAGAGGTTTTGATTTAGTCCCATTTTACAGAAAAACAATTCAAAGCAAAAGGGAATTCCCCTCAGTAATGGTTCCTGAACAAGGAGTCCACTAGCTGTGTGGCCTTCCTGGAGCTGAGCAGACCTGGGCTAGGAGGCCAACTCAGGGCAGTAGACTGGCATCATTCATTCTAATGCTCAAACTGTCCAAAACAAATTGGTCATGAGAGTACTTGTGAAGATATTTCTTCAAAAATAAACGTCATTCTCAATTTCAACGGATAATTGAAGGATCCAGTATTTAAAGGATAGTGAGAAACCGGGAGGAGAAAGAGGGACTATTTTACTCTTTATGGAGGAGGCAGTTGGGGGTGAAGGGGAATCAGAAGAGGTGGCCCTCATTTTAAAAAGTGGGTGTTTTCTTAAATTCCCGCAAATAAGAGTTTTAAATTAAAACCTCTAGAAATTAATACGAAACAACAACTGCAAGCTACGAATGGATTAGACTCACTGTTAGAGATATGGGCAATTTTGCGCATGGATTTCGCAGAGAGGGAAACAAAAACAAAAATTAAAAAAATTAAATAAACAGTAAAATGCAGAAGGCAGAGAAAGGAGAAAAGCCTTTCCCATTTCCGAAGTCAAATGACCACGACTCCCGCGACTGAACAAAAAAAAAGACGGGAAGGCTCAACTGCTTATCCACCACGGTGCCCCTGCGCCTTCTAAGTGACTGCAGGCGCTGCTAGACGCACTTAGCGAAGGCACTGCGCAGGATCCTCTTGGCTAAAATAAGAAAATATGGGTTACAGGAATCCTACATCCCCTGCCCCTGGTTTCCCCCATGCTCGGCATTCCACAGGGAATCCTTAAGAAAAAGCTGCGGGTAGGGCTCTGGAATTTGAATTACTGGTGGCATCTAAGCCAAATGAGGGGGGGGGGGGGGGGGGGGACGTTTTCAAAAGGCATCACAGCAATCACGTGTATTTGGTACATTTCATTTTCTATCCTATATTTGAGTTGGCAAGTCAGAGACCTGTTGACGGTGGGGTCTCTCTTTCAGTAGAGGCTTCACTTTTTAAGGAAAATAATAAATTGGATTTCCCATTAATATCAAAGGGTAATGACTTTGCTTAGATTAAAATATTGTCAACCAAATAAAAGGGGAATGGATCCTTTGGAAATCGAGGTACCCTGCTTATTACCATGCCAGCCGCCTTTCATACACAGCCTATGCGCTTACTTAAAAGAAAAAAAAAAAAAAAGTTTTGCCATTACTCAGAAATCTTAATCGGCGTCATTAAAGCCAACTTCACTTTTTCTTTTTTCTCCCTCGTTTCCTCTCTTTTCAACAGTGGTGTGAAAGTTCAGATATTCTCCTTAGTGAGTAAAAAGCTCTGAAAAGCAGCTAATGTGCCAACACCGGGAACATATCCAGGTTCATGGTGCGAAAATGGAATATGTGCTGTTGAATTATTATTTTTGTCCTTTAGGTTTACATCTACGCCCTTGTATTATGTAAATTTATGAGAAGCTGTGAATCACAGGGTTAGGTAGAGGAGTCCCCCTCTCCCCGCCCGCCTTCACAAGCAACAGGAGCCGACCCCATTCAATCTTTGAATGATTCACAGCCGCGTTCCTTTCTTCTTCCAGCTTTTTACCCTAGACTCAACTTCCCTTCCCACCCTCGACCCATCGAGCCTTCAATGACTAGAGGCGGCAGCCCGGGCCTGGGCGCCGCGGTAGGCCAGGTTCGTGACGTCAGCCTGGGGCCCCTCGAGGTCACCGCTGGCCGTTGGATGCTGTTCCCTGGTCACCAGCGTCAACGCCGACGCGGGGCACTTCAAGCTTCTCGGCATTTGCAAGGCTCTCTTCCTCTTGTGAGTCTATTTGTGAGGACACACCCAGTGTTAGTGAAATTCAAAGAATTAACTGAACTTGAATAAAAAGGAGATGGTGGGAAGAGACAAAGAAAAAATAACTCCCAAAGTGATTCAAACTAAGCAGGCAATAATAATACTTGAAACATTAGTAAGATTTCTTAATGACGGACCAAGCCTCTGTCTTACTGGGATTTTCTTAGCGTGGATGCTGAACCCTTGAAGCATACACACCGCGAGTATAGGATGGGGTCTGGGAGAGGCCTACATGTCGCAAGAGGGGTGTAGCAGAAGGGCATTCACCCCTCACCAAGAAAAGGGTGCTGGCCAATGCCTGGTTGCTTTCTTCGCCTCAGGGGCTGCTGGAAGTAGGTCTGATGTGACCGCGGGTTGTTGCCCTCTATAAACCGCAGTCTCATCTCCTCTTCCGGAGGAGGGCAGGAATTGACCTACACAACTCGGGAATGGGAATGCAAGGACAAATTGGAGGGTGGGACCAAGACCCTAAGGTTTTCTTATGGAAACGGTCTTCTACAGGATAATCTACTTAGGATATTCTCTCCCAAGGATCCTAGGAGACACCAACTACTAACTAAGCAATGGTCAAAGGGTTTCTGAGAAAAGATTTGCAGGGAACCTAGGTGGGCGGGAAAACAAAACACATAACGCGACAATGACGTGAAATATTTTTGGAGGGCATACTCAGTTCTACCCCTTCTTTGAAATTTAAGAATATGGCAAACATCTATAATAAAAAGATGTTCTCATTCCTTTTGAGGCGAGCCGCACAGCCAAGCCTTGCTTTCACCTGACATCCAGGTTAAATGACCCTTCAGTTATACCCGGAGTCGTCAAATCAAGGCTATTAGCGAATGTTCTGTTCAAAAACTTTTCAAACACGAGCTCTCCTCCATTTGTTACTTGGTCTCTTAAACCAGATCGGCGCCCCCTCCCGAAACTTTGGAGTGCGGGGCCTTCTCCCAGCCTGGGGATATGGAGCGGCCCCAGGACCCACGGAGTTGCAGAGGGAGGAGGGAGGAGCGCAATCACGCCGGGGAAAGGCCGTAGGGCAGTGACGGTCCGGAAGCCCCAAGTCTTCCGGACCTGATGCGCCCCAGTGCCACGCTGACTGACCTCGACTGCCGGGCAGCTGAAGGCTCGGCCAGGCTGCCCAACTGGACCTTAAACGCGCAGTGCAACAGGCGGGCGGAGAAGTCTAGCTGGCGACTACGGCAGGAGTTGCGCCCCAGCTTCCTAGTCCCTTCCAAGCCTCTCCAGCCATTCCACCCAGCAGTCGCACAGAGCTCGGTCGCCCTCAGCCTTGCCAACACCATTTTAACTGTTTGGGACCGGCGAGCCAGAACCGAGAGATGGAGAGCCCGACCAGGGAGATTTTTCGACTTTTCTGTTTCGCGTCAGGCTTCTATTAAATGGCTTGGCTCTGGCAACCGAATCCTGACTGAGGCGGGGCGCCTCTGCTCCTCCGCCAGCAGCACGGAAGCAGTCCCCCTGGGCAGCCAGGATCTGGGGGCGCCGAGGCAGCGCGATAATGGAAGTGGAGGCGGCGGAGGAGAACCGGTACGCGCGGGGCGCTCCAGAGCCGAAGAGATTATTGGTTGGAGTTCAAGAGGTAACTGAATTTACAAATGGCTCTTTAGAGATTCCTGGCTCAAGGATTTTTGATTTGCCTATATTTGCTTCTCTCTGTGTAAGTTCATTCTTTGCTCCGTATTGTTTGAATTTCTATTATCTACTTTTATTTCATGGGGTCATTTAGGGAAGTTTGAAAATAACATCAAACTTTTAAACCTCGTGCGTAGTATCAAGGAAAGAATCGCACTGTGTGTTGAATATGGTTTTTATTTGTGACCACCAGATGAGTTTTTAAAATTGTCTGGGACTGCTGCGAAACCTTAATCTGCCAATCGCACTGACCAGCTTTTCCTATCGTTGTAGGAAAGTTACCAGTGTGGAGCAAACTGCAGGATTGGGGGTGGGTGGGCTATCTTCTAATTGTTCACCTCCCAGCTTCCAATAACGCCGCTGTAAATTACAAGCAAAACTTCGCTGGTTTTTTTGTTGCTTGACTTTTAAGCAGCTCCTACGAAAACGTTAGAGAAATTGGTTTCCTTGTTTATAAAGTTCTTTCTTTCCATCAAGTCCGGCCCTGATTCGTAGCCTCGCAGTCCGGAGGGACACACCTCATAGGCCTGTGGGAACGGGCGAGAAAAATCCCAGCATTAGTGTAGGGACAGAAACCAACCAGCCCAAGTGATCGCTCTCTGTAATGTGTGCCGCCTCATTAACAGCTCTAAAGTTGGGGCTCTACGCTTTCTTTTACAAACTGATTTAATATGTAAATGTTGTTTTGAGAGGAATAATTTCACTGGGTTTAACCGAAATCCTAATATAAAAGAAACAGTAACAACAGAGATCTGGAGACGAACAACAGACCGCCCTCCCACTCCTCCTCCCCAAGAGAGAACAGGACTCAGTGAGTTCCCACATTGCTAACCTGTGATATTATCCCTCACAGGTTATCCAAAATTAGCAAGATTTTAAAAAAATTTGCTGTCAAACTAACTAAAATCACACTAGTAGCCTCAAATTTGAACTTCTTGTCCATGTTTCTTAATGTGCTAGAAAGTTGGTTACCATTGTGTATTCTGAGGTACCAAAAAACGGGGGGGGGGGGGGGACGAACAAACAAAACAAAACTTTCCTTGAACTATGCAGACCCTTCCTATTTGTCCATTACCACCAGAAGAAAATACAAAAGATCAGTCAGAGATAAAGGCTGTAGAGGAATTTAGGTAATGTTTTTCTCTTCTAGAAGTAAAGTGTTGTCTTTGGTGCTGTTTATTAAACAGGAAAAAAAGTGTGGATGCTCCTAAATGCCTGGGGTGACCAAAGTAGTAGTAGTAATAGTAGTAATACAATAATAACTCCCCCACCCTTTCAGCTCAAAGCAGCTAATAAAAAGCAAAAAGAGAGCTGACTGTTGTTCCTGGTAAAGGGGTGGGGGTCATGAATGTTTGACAGGCCTGAAGCCCCTAAAAATAAAAACAGGGTCAAATCAATGCATTGGGCAAAATGTTGGCTATGTGACAATGTTTTCCAATTCATTTTTTAAAATTCAACAGTATTTTGTGACTTATTAAGGAAGATGTAAAGATTATAGATTATTTATTAAGGAAGATGTAAAGATTATAGATTATTTAGTAATTTATGGTTCTATTATTTCACTTTTCATCTCAGATCACAGTAACTTTGATCAGAAACTACAGTTGCTTGTAACAGGGACTCAAGTAGAAAGCCTGGGAAAATTGTGCAAGTTCTTGACTAATATCAAGAACACAGTTTGAAGCATTGAAATCAAAGCCAGATTCCCCAGGAAAAGATAACTTTCCATCATTTTGGAGGAGTAGAACTTTTTTTTTTTTTTTTTTTTCCAGAAGTTTGCAATACAAGTTTGTTATATGGTCTCTTTATAACTAAAATTGTTCTGGCTTCCTCAGGGTATCTCATTCAGGACAAACCAAACAC
Source organism: Tamias sibiricus (assembly GCA_025594165.1). Taxonomy (NCBI): domain Eukaryota; kingdom Metazoa; phylum Chordata; class Mammalia; order Rodentia; family Sciuridae; genus Tamias; species Tamias sibiricus. The sequence continues at coordinate 120,627,929 of CM046664.1, read as the reverse complement.
TTAAAATTTGACTTGCACTGGGATTTAGATAGTTGGGTAGGGCAAATAAATATTGCCTTTCCGTGTTTGGGACAGGAAGGAACACTTAATCATAAGCTCGGAAACAAAACAAAACAAAAAAAGACAAAAAAAAAAAAAAAAAAAACGAGGATTATAGGATTCTCCAAGAAAACCTAAAGAATCTATAACAGAGTTACTATTTTGTCATTAACAAAACAAGCAAGGCTCCCTCAGTGCTCTTTTTAGTAAATTAAACAATTTAAAAGTGTTGAACCATTTTAGAAGCTTCAAAATTTGCCAAATACATGGTGCAGTTACTGTTTTGTCCTTTTCAAATATTTGGAAATAAAGAACTGAATAACTTGAACAATAAGACAGAAACACTTCTTAAATTCATTTCGTACTTAAAGGCAATTCTTATATAGTATTATGAGTTAACACATGTTTTGATTTCAAGTTTTGAATGAAAATAACAAATGTCATAATATCTGTCAGTACTTGGATTTGTAAAGCCCTTCTCCAGTTTTTAGAATCAACAAAGTCAGGGTTATCTTTTTTAAAAGAATATAATTGATGCTTTGTCATATTTGTTACTCAAATGACACTTTCAGACACTTGTCAAATAGGCAAATCCCAAAAAGACCAGTGAAAAGCAAACTGTTAAAATATTAACTATACAAAACATATATGCCCCTTAGCCAATATTTTTCCTTTTTAAATTTAGTGTCCACTGAAGAAGAAATTAACCCAGGTCAAATGAAAGCTTTTTTGCCGTTAAGGAAAAGGGGAGGGGGAGGAGTAGAAAGGAAGAGGGAGGGACACGCGACAAACGTAAAACAAACTGGTGGCATTCAGTCAAGAAGGCCGGTAAGGCTCCGGGGGCCGGTGAGTTGTGCAAATCAGCTGGGCGCTTCAAAGCTTCTTGTGGCCGGGCTGTTTCGTGTTTCTTTGCTTTTTTCTTTAAACCTGGCCCTGTGACGGAGGAGTACAGCAGGAGGGGGATTCTTTGCTGTTGGAAAGCGGCAGGTAGGAAAGGGAATCTGATCCGCCCCCAAAGGCAGCAATTAAAGTCTTAACCGCGACCCATCTGTCGTGGGACAGGGACCTCCGCCCACTCCACCCCCTTCCTCAAGCAAAGCCTGTCCTTTTGTCTGAGCAGGGTAAAGGAAGAGACAGATTCTCTGGCCCCAAGAGCAAAAGGAAAGAAAATTTCCATTTTGGCAGAACACTAAGTGGTTGGTTGTGCCCCCGCGAAAGAGAGCTCCGAAGCTCCTCCTGGGTTGTATGCAGCCTCTGTCCCCGCTCTGCCCCGGTATCCCACGCTTTCGTTCTCCTACCCTTCTTCACCCCTGCATCAGTCTTCCCAACTAGAAGCTACCCTGAGACTGGAAAGAGCCCAGGCCTAGTGCTAAGGCGGGTCGATGGCGTCAGACCTTTCCCCCATCTGGCCTCTTGGCCGCCTGCAACTACAAATAGGACTAACTCCCCTCCCCCATTTCTTGAGCAAGTGTTTCCCACCACACACCCAAGTGCCCTGCCTCGCAGTTGGGCTTCAGACGGGTTCCCAGTTCAAGCTCTCTTCGCTTTTCACCTTTCTCAGTTCCCAGAGTAGGGATGAGGAGTCCAGGAACTGACCTGGCCCATGCTGGAAATGGGGTATGGAGCAGGGAATAATTGGAGGTCGTTTTCCTCCGTTTTGAGGTCCAACTGAGCATCTTTGGGTGAAACTAGTTAAGGGCTCAACAATGCAATGGCTTGTAGTCTGCCTTCATCCAACTCCCACTGCTGACCCTTTCCAGGGCTCTTCCAGAAGGCAGACACACCACGCTTGGCATCCATTCCACACTCACCCAGTCACGGTTAACTCAACAGGCAGATGGCACCTTGAAGTACTGCAGGGGGCTACTTACCTCGGCTTCCAGGCAGTACCTTCCCATGCTCGCAGTTTAGTGCTTTCTGGACCTCCTGGCTCTGACTCAAAGCGGTCTGGTCTTCCAGCTCCCTGCAGCCCCGGTTGCGCGCCTAACCCCGGGGCTCAGCTCCGCACGATTGCAGACTCGCAACCGGTTGCACCGAGGAGTGTGCACGCAGTTGCTCTCTGCGCGCTCTGCCTGAGCCGCGGGAACCCGCACAGCCCGAGCCTCAACTACTGGCGTCTTCCCGGAACCCTTCAAACGCTCTACCGCTCCGCCCCAGGAATTTGAGCCCAAGCGCCACAACAGGCAGACGCCCGGTGTGGGGACGTTGCTGGAGCATGGTCTCCACGCTCTCTTAGGGAGGTACAGGCGCGGCCGCGACTCCTAGCTACAGCAGTACGCCCTGCTCGCTGCACCGCTGAGCGCAGACACCCTGGCTGCTACTTGCACTGCTTGGGGGAGGCATGTAGACACTGGCAGCCGGGATGGGGATCAATAAGTTCTATTTCCCCTTCTCCGTTCGACATTGAGTGCTTAAAATGCTCTGCTGGAAGAGAGCTCTAGCTGAGCGCAGGTTCTTTAAAGAAATGTTCTTTCCGGATTCTCAATTGAAACTCATGGAAGCGCGTGCTCGCATGTATTTGTATGTATCCGGGGTGGGGTCCGATCCGAGTCAGAGTTTCCTGTGTTGTGACACCCGCTTATTCCTTGCAACTCCTCGACTTTGTGGACAGGAGTGCATCTTTCCCAGGCTATTGCCACCGGCATCGCCTTTACAAAACCACAAACACATAACAAGCCTCCCCAAGGCCTTTAATTCTCAGGGGCATTTGGGGAGGCCAGTTACCTGCTGGCTTCTTCCAAATGGTCCAGACTCGGTTCGGGCCTTGGAGACTCTGGGATGCCGAGAGAGTGCCACCCCCAGACCTGGAGAAAGAAAGAGGACTGTGGAAGAGGCGACACGCCCCGATCACGGTCCCGCGGAACCAAGCAAGGAAACGTCAGATTTCTCTGCCAAAGGCTTCCTGGCCAAGGCTTTCTGAAGCCTGGCGTTTGATAAATATAGCCTGGCATTTGCCCCTGAATTAGACTGTTTCCTTATTTAGCCCTTGCACAATGATTTTAGATGATGTCACTTAGAGCTAAACGAGAAAATTGATCTCAGATTTGCTTGGCCTCTAAAGCCTGGTTAAGCAGATTGAGAATTAAAAAGACGGAGGAAGCAAGGGGGAGGGGGGGTGGCTGGAGGGTAGCAAAGTGTGCGCGGCGAGTGCGCTGGTGAAGGGGAGGGCGCGGCGCGTTCCGGAGAGCGCCCCCGCCTCTTCTGGGCGGAGGAACTTCGCTCACCAATGAAAAGTAGTCACTGACTGCAGAGGAAAAAAAAAAAAAAGTTTTCCTGTTGACTGTTGGAAGCGAATTGAGCAATTATCTAGTTTACCTTCTCCTCTTGGAAGTTAACGATTGGCGAGATCTTGGCTGCGTTATTGACACAACACTTTCTATTGATAGAAATAAGTAGTGATTGTCCCCGAGTCATTGGTGCGCCAAGAACTCTGCGATGGGCTGGCAGGAGTCCATTGGGCTGGGCAGGCAGGTTCGGCTGGTGATACTGGGGAGGAGGAGGAGGAGGCTGCTGGTGGTGATGGTGCCCGTCCTCCTCTCCGCAGGTCTGTGACAAGCAGGGAACCAGGCAACGACCGCGCAGCCCAGCCCCGGCTGACGGACGCTGGCGACTCAGACATGGACAGTAGCTGCCACAACGCGACCACCAAAATGTTAGCGACTGCTTCAGCCCGGGGCAACGTGATGAGCACATCCAAACCCTTGGCTTTCTCCATCGAACGAATTATGGCGCGCACCCCTGAGCCCAAGGCCCTGCCTGTCCCTCACTTCCTACAGGGAACCGTGCCCAAGGGGGACCCCAAGCACTCTCTGCATCTCAACTCGTCGATTCCCTGCATGATCCCCTTTGTGCCTGTGGCATACGACACGAGCTCCAAGGCAGGAGTGACCGGCTCAGAGCCGAGGAAGGCGAGTCTGGAGGCCCCGGCGGCGCCCGCGGTAGCGCCCTCCGCGCCAGCGTTCAGCTGCAGCGACCTGCTCAACTGCGCTCTGAGTCTGAAGGGCGACTTGGCCCGCGACGCACTGCCGCTGCAGCAGTACAAGCTGGTAAGGCCGCGTGTGGTCAACCACTCTTCCTTCCACGCCATGGGCGCCCTGTGCTACCTGAACAGAGGTGATGGCCCGTGCCACCCGGCAGCCGGCGTGAACATCCACCCGGTGGCCTCCTACTTTCTCAGTTCCCCTTTGCACCCGCAGCCAAAAACATATTTAGCCGAAAGGAATAAACTGGTGGTCCCGGCGGTGGAGAAGTATCCTTCCGGAGTAGCTTTCAAGGACCTGTCCCAGGCTCAGTTGCAGCATTACATGAAAGAAAGCGCCCACCTTCTGTCAGAAAAAATTGCGTTCAAAACCTCGGATTTCAGCCGAGGATCTCCTAATGCCAAGCCCAAAGTTTTCACTTGCGAAGTGTGCGGAAAGGTAAGTACTCTGAAGAAGACTCCCCTTTCTCCCTTCTCTCTCTCTCTCTCTCTCTCTCTCTCTCTGTCCCTCCCTCCCTCCCTCTCCCTCTCTCCCTTATTATTTTGGGGATAATTATTTGTACACACTTGTTATTCTTCCTCCCCTCCTTCTCCCTAGTTTCAGAGTGCTTAATTTCAGTGTGCTTGTTTGGCTAACCTGTTCTACGTGTCTTTGATTTTAAGGTCTTTAACGCGCACTACAACTTAACCCGTCACATGCCGGTGCACACAGGAGCCAGACCCTTCGTATGCAAAGTGTGTGGAAAGGGCTTCCGACAAGCCAGCACCTTGTGCAGGCACAAGATCATTCACACGCAGGTGTGTTGTCTTTCTCAGATTCACCTGGTATACTTTGGAACGCTGAAATGACCGATAAAACCTTACTCTTTAGCATAAGATTTGTTTAAATGTGCTATCTGGGGAGTTGCAACATATCATTTGTCTTTGTTCTGCTTAAAGGTGTTAGAGCATCACTGTTTTGCTTGAAGGACTGCACGTAATGATAACAAAACACCTAATTCCTCTGTTTTTCCTCCCTTCTGCCCAGGAAAAACCTCACAAATGCAACCAGTGTGGTAAAGCATTTAATAGAAGTTCCACTTTAAACACGCATACCCGAATACACGCAGGCTACAAACCGTTTGTGTGTGAATTCTGTGGCAAAGGATTTCATCAAAAAGGTATCGAACCCAGGAGATGTTTTCTCTCATGGCGGTTATAGCCAAAGCCATCAAAAGATTTAGATCTTTTGAGATATTTTAGAAAACGATATTTAAAGTGCAACTAGTTACGTGAGGCGTAGATTGCCAATTCTAAGACCCTAGCCCCGAGTCTGATTAGTGTTAGAGAAAGGTATGGTTCAAATACCAAGGGGATATTTCTTTTCAACCACTGGTTCTCGCTTTATATAACTGAATTAATAAGTGTGTATTAGAATAAAGACGAAAGCCCCTCACTGTTGATATTTAAAAATAAACCGAGGGAACGCAGTACGGTGAACTGGCGTTTACAGCCCAGGCGGCTCCAGAGCTTGCTCGCTAATCTTGGATGGGTCCGCTCCCTCCCCTGCATTTCAAGCTCCTTTCAGAATCACCTCCCTGTCATTTGTCTGTTTCAGGGAATTACAAAAACCACAAGTTGACCCACAGCGGGGAGAAGCAGTTCAAGTGCAATATCTGTAACAAGGCTTTCCACCAGGTTTACAACCTCACCTTCCACATGCACACCCACAACGATAAGAAGCCTTTCACCTGCCCCACGTGCGGCAAGGGCTTTTGCAGGAACTTTGACCTCAAGAAGCACGTCCGCAAGTTGCACGACAGCAGCCTGGGGTTGGCCCGAACGCCGGCTGGGGAGCCAGGCAGCGAGCCGCCGCCGCCTCCGCTACAGCAGCAGCCCCCTACGACTCTGCCACCTCTGCAGCCTCCGCTGCCGCCCCCTGGGCCTCTGCAGCCTGGCCTCCACCAGGGCCACCAGTGATTGAGGCCAAGTTTCTTCTCACCCCTAGCTGGGGCCCCTACTGCAGGGGCAGAGGCAGACTCGAGCCAGCCTCCAGGTCCAAGCTCGTCTGCAGAACCCGGGGCATGTTGGGCCCCACATTTTGAGGCGCACCAGAAACCTCTGCATTTCTTGGCCTTTCGCCTCTTGCATGCACCTGCTAAATGGTTTTGTGTATTATATTCTATATAGGCACTAACAATTATGAGAAATTTGGAGGGTTTTATGATTTTCTTTTTAATTTGGAAAGACTTCATCTCGGGTGGAGAGATGGTGTTTGTTCTGTTTTTAAACAAATTTCTGCCGTATTTATTGAGATCTGTATTATCCTACCCGGGAATGCTGCACCATTTTAATTTTATTATTGTATATATTTCCATTGTGTCAATTCTGCCGTCTCAAGATGCCTGCTGATTGTTTATCACTATGTCCTCCTTGGAAGTAACAACACTGTGTGTATGTTATATATACACACACACACATATATAAATGTGTGTGCCTGTAAAGGTGCACCACGCATTTGTGAGCACATAGGTACACTTACACCCATACAAAATAAATAGATAAGGGTGATTCATTATGAATGAATTTGAATTTCGGTTTTGATTTTTGCACGTGAAAGTTGATTCATTGACTGTTGGAAATAAATACTTGGAACATGATTATTTAATCAACAAACTTTAGGGCTCTGTTTGTATTATTCAACTAAAGATCCCTGGTTCTGACCCTCTGTCCTCCTTTTCAAAAAGTTCAACTTTTGATTACTATCAAATGCTGTGATCTGAATATTCACCAAATGCAAATGGTCTCTGCAAGTGGTTACAGCTTTGGGTAATGTTATGAAATTTAGTAAAGTTCAGAGACAGAAAATGTGCATTTTTCTATCAGAAACATGACTTTGGGTTGGGCCTTCTCACACTTGCAGTGCACAGTAAAGTGAGAACAATATATCCAGGAGTCCTGTGTTCTATACATTTCCACCAAGCACCTTATAATATCACTTTGAAAGGTGTCTATTGTTTGCTTCCTGAGGCACATAACTGACTTGCACACTGCTGGCGAAGAGAGCGCCATGTTTTTCATGTGTATATGTTTATAGACGAATATACTCCCATTCAAGGAGGAAACATGGATGAAAACCAAACTGGCGGGTGCCAGGTCCTTGAAACGCTTCAAGTGTTAATCAGCAGCTCCGCTGTGAGCTCGGGCTCTGGTGTTTTCTAACTGCAAGTCTCTCCTGTTTTCTTGCCAAAACAGTGAAACAACTGCTAAAGACTTTAATTAAGAGGGGTAATTAGTTCAGATTTATCAAAGCCCGGTTGTTATACTATTAGCTGCTCAGTAGAAGCTGCCAGACAAACTCACAGCCCAGCACAGTAGCCCGCTGCAGCGGGGGCCACATCCTGTGAGTGAGGCCGAGAGGAGCGGGCATAGGGGGTTCCCGCCTTGCCGCTGCGGTCCCCGCCGCCCCTCCCAGCCCAGGGTCGCCAAGGTCAGTCCCGTGGGTGTGTTTCGGCCCCTCCCTCTGCCCACGCGCTCCAGCCTGGGCTGCAGACGGCTGGAATTCACTGCGGATCCAGCGCAGGCTTCAGAGCGCCCAAGCAGTTTCTTTTCTTGCCTGGGTCCAGGCAGCCTTGCCAGCCCTAGGACCTCCCGACCATTGCAAAGGGAGTGCGGTGTGGGGTTGCAGTGGTGCCTCACCTTTGTGCGTCAGAAGATGCCCAAGGAAAGGTGGCGCGTGGGGCAAAAGGCCAGACCAAAGCGGGACATGGGCAGAAGGCAGTGCCGGGGGCGCGGAAACCATTTCCTTGGCAACCCGGACTCACATTTCAAGTCCAGGAAGGATTGACGGCTCTGGACTCCAAGAGTGGCCTACTAAGCAGGAAAATGACAAAAGCTCCCCCGCAGGGTGATCGCGGACGAAGGGGTGCACCAGACCCTTGGGAACATCCAAGCAGCGTTTGCCCCCGGCACATTCCGGATTGGGAAGAGAAGGTTTGGGGAGCTGGAGAGTACTGGCGAGGGGTGAACCGAAAAGATTCTGGGGAACAGCGAGGTTTTGACCCTCAGTGCTGGCCCCAGAGCGCAAGCCCTGTGTGTACTGTGACAAGTCCCAGCCCAGGATTCACTAGCTCTAATCCCGACATTGTCTTTTCCTGATCTCCTCACAGCCCCACTTTGTCCTCTGTTGAGGCCAAGTTCATGTTGGATTTGACTTCTGAAAGCGATGGAGAGTTTGGGAATTCCATAGTTGGATAAATTGGGATCCCCGTGTCCCTCATAAGCTCCTTTTCTCTCTTAATATGGCAGCCAACTTGATTATCTTGTCCCCAGCCCTGGCCAACATTCCCTCACAAGTGCCAGAGCAGCAAAGGGAGTTGAGGCAACTGCCTCAGAGGCTATGGGTAATCACCTTTTCCAGGTGGCTTAGTTGGCTCTTGAAAGCACTTTTCTCTGAATAAGAAGAATGAGATCAGGGATCATTATAATTTGCGATGTGTAAATTCAAGTTAAATAGCAGGAAATGACTTTTGGTTCTTGAACTTATTCCGGATAAGCATTTGAACTTATTCTCAAAACCTAGCGCGTGATTTCCTCTGAACATTCAAGGTGACGTGATTGTATTGATGGAAAACAAAATAAACATTGTTGAAGAATTTTTACTAAAGCGAAAAATTCCTCCAGTTAGAGAATATTTGTGTGTGAAGTTTGCTAACCCATCATGCCAGTGTGCTTTGACATAATGAAAAAAAAAGTTTTTCACAGAAGAATATGATTGTGACAATGTCGGAAGAAGAATGAAGAAAAGAGAGAGAAGGGCAAGGGGTATGAGAGAAAAAAGCTAGAGAAGGAAAGAGAAACAAAACAAACAAACAAACAAACAAACAACAACAACAAAAACAGAGGATCTGTTGTAAATTGGAATGGCTTGGTGTTAAGGACTGACTTGGGATAGTTCAAGTGAGTTCCAGGGAAGGTAGGCAAAACGAAGTTGATGTCTGTGGGCTCATAGGTTGGAGCAGCCTGGAGTGTTGTGATCAAGTAGAGGAGGCCAGAGGAAATTCTCTAAAACTAAGCACTCAGGAGAACTACTTGTCAGGAGAAGAATTATCAGTGAACTCTGATTTGACAAAGCTCTCAGAGCTTACTAAACATCAAGAAGGATCTCCTTAAAGAGAGAGTAAGTTTAGGGATTAAGTTTATGGGGGGGGGGGAATTGATAAGGTGGGATCCTTAGCTGTTAGTCAACAGAAGTCCTTAAAATTCTCCCTGCTCTGGCAAATACTGAACGGTGACTTTTTTCCTCAACTCCTAATCTATGGGTGCTTGTATGCCTGTGTGTGCATGTCTTTGTGAGCTTGCGTAGATTTTTATGTTTTTTCATGAAACAGGTGCTGTATAAGTAGCAACGGCAACTTGTCTTTGTCCTATTACCTCTTCTTTTGGCAAGACATCAGGCAGCAAATTCTCATATGTTTTGTTAGAATGAGAGGTCAGTGTCCCTATTATCTACTGAAAGAAATGCTATATCTTCAACTTCCTCCATTGGAGTTAACATTTAAAAAAAGATTTATTTTTTAATTGTAGTTGGATACAATACCTGTATTTTATTTATTTATTTTTACGTGGTGCTGAGGATCAAACCCAGGGCCGTACACATGCTAGGTGAGTGCTCTACCACTGAGCCACAACCCCAGCCCATGGAGTTAACTTTTAGTACAGAAGAAGCTCCTAAGGCTGTGAGAACCAATTTTATAAACAGCATCCTAATGGTGACTTACATTTTGTTCAGTTTTTGGAAATCAGAATATTACAGAATGAAATTAACAATGTAATAGTTGACTCCTATTTTTAACACAGAACCAAATTCAAACCCTGATTTCTAATAATCTCTTCACAAACATTATAATTTGTTCAAACTTCTAAAGTTGTTATTTAAGATTAGGACTAAGTTGTCAAATTTCAGTAGCAAATAAAAGCATGCCTCATCAGAGGCATGTTAGAGAGGTTGGAAGCTGTGAGTTTCTTATGGAACTTGTTTCTTTCCAAACATGGAAGAAATTAATCTCATGATGCAATGCAGTCATAATTTCCAGAATCTGCACATCCTGTTTAATAGATTTTGGTGGGAGCTATTCACATCAGAAAATTATTTTGCTAGAACTAGTGACGAAGAATTTACTAGCATGTAACTGCAATGAGTATCTTATCTTTGTAAAAGTATTTATCCCAAAACATGCAATTATAAAATATAAATGATCTTAGTTTCAAAATTGGGGCAAACCAAAAATGTTTTCGTCATAGCTTTGTAAACCTTACATTGGGTAAATGTATGTTATTCGTGTAGTTTATATTAAAGGACCATGAATTACTTTATTACCAAGCACAACATATTTTAAAGAGCATGAAAATTAAAACCAACTAAATCCCAACCTATGAGAATATGAAGTTACTGGCTCCCAAGCAAAACAGTAATTTTTTTTTTTTTTTTTTTTTTTTTTTTTTTTTTTTTTGTACCGGGGATTGAACTCAGGGGCACTTGACCACTAGGCCACATCCCCAGCCCTTTTTTGTATTTTATTTAGAGACAGGGTCTCACTGAGTTGCTAAGTGCCTCACCATTGCTGAGGCTGGCTTTGAACTCGTGATCCTCCTGCCTCAGCCTCCCAAGTGCTGGGATTACAGGAGTGCACCACCATGCCTGGCGCAAAAAGTAATTTTGAATCAAATAAAACATTGCCTTTTTGCTGTTTTGCTGAAACTTAATGACTCTCACATGAAAAGTTATGTTTTCATTAGATTCATTAAAAAACTGAAAATTGTACTTCATTTATAAGTAGAAGATAAGTTATTTTGAATTCATTGCTTCTAAGAATTAAGTGTGTGCCCATTCCAGCTCCAGGGCAAAGTACAAACAAATAACAACACACTAATCAACACACTGGTCATTTGTGTACTCTTGGTGTTAAAGCATTTTCCAGTTTACATACCAGCCTGGGTAAGCTCACCCCATGCAATAGAGAAGGGGACATCTAAATGATCATAATTGAAAAATATCTCTTTGTTGTTACATTTTTCTGTGTGTATTGTGACATGTTACCCATACTGAGCTTTGAGGAAAAGTTAAAATTCATCATGCAGTAGAATAGGAACAAAATTATCACAAAGAAACAAGTACATTTTCTGTTCAAGACTGATATGGTATTGGTGTCCCATGAAATCATGTTGTTATTGGTCTTAGGGAGTTTAAGTTACTAAGTAAAGATGGAATAAAATTCTGCCAATGTAAATTTCCAGTGTTAATATTTTGCTGTCAAACAAATGTTGCTCATGGGTATAAAGGTGTGGGAATGGGCAAAGAAAGCATCAAGTATCAGTTTCTATCTAGAGCTAGAAGTCTATCACAAAATGAACAGGAGGAGCTCTCTAATTTGATTCAACTCTGTTCTTCTTGATTCAAATCTTATAGTCTTTAGTGTGGAGAAATCTGGAAGATCAGCCCAATGTGTGACCCTCTAGTCACGTAACAAAGAAGGTGATATCTTTTGATAACCTGCAATAGAAATGTAATTTATCAATTAAATGTGAACCAAATCTGGAGTATGTGGCTTTGTCAGAGTGAGCAACCATAACAAAACATGACAGATTTTTGGCTTAAATAGCTGAAATTCATTTTCTCAGAGTTCTGGAAGCTGAAAGTTCCTGATCAGGGTGATCGCACGACCTTGACCTGGTGAAGTCCCTCTTTCTGGTTTGCAGAGGATTGCCTTCTTGCGGCATTCTTTTTTTGGTGTCTTCTGGATGTATGGGTGAGGTGGGAGAAAGAGAGCAAGCTCTATGTGTCTCTTCTCATAAGTGCACTAATCCAATCAGATCGGGGCTCCATCCTCACGATCTCCTATAATCCTGCTTACCTCTAAAGGCCTTATCTCCAAAGACCATCATATTCTGGGGTGGGACTTCAACATATGAATTTTGAGGGGACACAATCACAAGCAGTGAGTGAAACATTCCAAAAGTGTATTTGTTACACAGAGCTCTGAATTAAGATGGACTTACATTTTTTAAAAATCAAAAGCAAAAATTGGGGGGAATTTTTATAGGATAAATAACTCAACAACCCATTTTGTTCAACAAATAAAGGAAAGGGAGAAGGGGGGAGAGAGAGAGTGCAAGGGAGAGAAAGAAAACTTATTAGTGCAAAGAAATTTTTAAAACAGAATAACAGATTGCTATGTGTGAATCTTATTTCAAGTGTAATTCTTGTTTTGATAATTCTTATTTCAAGCTTAAACTGTAAAAATTTTAAGTCAACTTGTGATATCTGAGACGACTGGGAATTTAAACATTGAATATTTAATAAAACTAAGAAATTATATTTATTTTTCAGATGTGAAAAAATTATGATTTTATTAAAAATAGAATTTTCGGAGTTATGTAGTCAATTATTTAAGGATGAAATGATAGATGTCTTAGGTTTGCTTAAAAATTACACAGGAGAGGGAAAGTGAATATTGGGCAGGTCACATAACATTGGCTATGAATTGATAAGTGTTGAAGTTGGATGGTGGTAAGCAAGATATATTAACCACACTGAATACTCTTAAATTTAAAATTTCACATAACAAAAAGTTTTAAAGATCTCTTATGGTGAGTTATCATGCCACAAAACATTATTTTCCCTGAACATTCATAATGCTATTGCAATGAGTATTAATTGAATTTTTTGTGGACATGTTTGAAAATTAAGGTAAAACAAGGTATATGGAAGGATTTGATATAGGAAGGGAGATGGGGTTTTTATGTCTTTCAATAATTGTCAGTAAATAATACAAGGGGAACCTACAGATCTGTTACTCTATTGAGAAGAAAAGAAAGTTAAGAATATACAGCAATAGAAAAATTTATATTGTTTAGAATATATATTGAAGAAACATAGGTGGTTGATATTGAAAGGCAATTCTGCACATAAAAGAGAAACTATCTCAGCATTGGGTAATCCCTTTGAGCCCCAGGTCTGGGATGTACAGGAGGTGATCCAGAAAATAAGAACTAAAACTTAGTAATCATTCATTGATTCATTGATTCAAAGTGCAAGTGCTTGTTTAGTTGTCAGGTATATGTGTTAGTGTTCTGTCGCTGTAACAAAATAAACAAAGCATAAGTAGGAAAAGTTTATTTTGGGTCATGGTTTCAAAAGTTTCAGTCCATGGTCAGCTGAGTCCACTGCTTTTGGGCCTGTGATAAAGCAGCACATTATGGTAGGGAGCATGAGATGGAAAAAAGCAGCTCACTTTGTGGAGGCCTGGAAGAAAGAGAGGATCAGGTTCAGATCCTAATATCTCCTAGTACCCCCAACTCCCTTCAAGTGGAACTGACTGGATAAAGGTTCTACCCCCTCCCAGTGGCACCACCTGTGGAGGACATTTAAGATCTTAACTATAACAGTATTCAATAAAGACTAGGATCCAGGGTGAGGGTACAGCTCAGTGACTAAAAGTTTGCCCAGCATGCAGGAAGCCCTGGGTTCAATTTACAAGACCAGAAAACAAAGACCCATATTGCTTTTAATGTTCCTATAATTTATATTACAGAAGGCAAAATGAAAAACAGTGATTACAAACTTTGTAAGTGTGAGCAGAGTGGTAAATATCTATATAATGACAGTATCTTCAGGTTACTTTTCCCTTTACTTACTTAGACCAGTGGTTTTTCAATTAAGGGTGATTTTCCTCCCAGGGGACATTTGGCAATGAGTACAGAATTTTGGTTGTCACACTGTAAAGGAGATGGAACTGTTATTTATTGAAAAGAGACAAGAGATATTGCTAAAATTCCTAAAATGCATAGGAGAGTCCCCCATGACAATGGTTATCTGTCCCAAGATGTCAGCAGGGTCCAGATGAGAAATCTTGATTTAGAGGTTCTGGTTCCTGAGACAGGAACAGTTAGATAGGTTCAGTTTGGCTCCTTCATCTGACCCACTAATATGTAGTCTATTTAAGCATCATTAGAGTATCAATTTTGATTTCAATTAACCTGTCTTAAAGTTCACTGAATTTTTCCTTTGCAATGTCAAATACTCTATCAAACCCATGTGGTGAAATTTCATTTCAAAGATTTTTTTTTTCAGTTTTACAATATCTATTTTTTTATTATTTCCTTTTCCTTCTGTAAGGATTCTCCATCTATTTACTTATTATGTCTCATGTTTTCTTTGGAATTATTGAAGATTTTTATAATAGTTTTTAAAGTCCTTGACTGCTAATTCTAATATCTTTGTCATCATGGGAACTGTTTGTGTAACTTATTTTTTCTCCAAATTGTGTGCCACATTTTCTTTCTTTCTTGCATGTCTATGAATTTTTCATTGTATGTTAGATGTCACAGATTATAAATTTATTTATTTATTATTTTATTTTATTTTTTATTTATAATAGTAGTATGTATTACAATTCATAATGCATATATATAGCATCTTTTTACATACAACTGTTTGTATATAAAGTATATAAGTACCATTCAGGTCTTCAATCATGCATTTAGGATAATGATATCCAACTGATTATAAATTTTTATGATGACAGTTCTGTGCAGTCTGTTGTTCAAAGAGTTGCTCCATATGTTTTGCCTAGTTTTATAATTTTTTATAGTAGGAAAGTATCTCTGATGCTCTTTACTCCATTATTGCAGGCACTAAAAGTTTAGTAAGTTTCTTCCAGTTTACTTGCTTCAAGCCACAAGAAGTGTATGCTGAAAGCACCATGAGGATTGTCTTCCTCAGAAGGTCTGTGACAAGGCAGGTGACTAGATGGCTAAGAAGTATGCACCTGTGAAAAAGTAAACAACTTTTTTTAAAAAATATTTATTTATTTGCTTTAGTTGCACACAATACCTTCATTTTTATGTGGTGCTGAGAATCGAACCCGGGCAGCACACATGCTAGGCGAGCGCTTAAACAACTTTTAATGTGTGCTTTAAACCTTCATTTTTGACCGTGTCTGACTTGACAGATGACTGATCAATGTTTGGAGCAGTATTCACCATATAGCAGGTGATTAAGTCTTTTGTTTTTTTTTTCTTTTCCACTTTTCAGTTTATTAAATACTCTTAAGAATACCAATATGAAGATAAAAAGTTTTCTGTTTAACACTTATATCCATTTCCTTAGAATATGTTTGGGCTCCATTCTGAGAATTAAAAAACTTTCACTGAAACAAAAGAAGGTCCAGATATTTAAGGACGCTGAGGATCAAACCCAGCACACATGCTCAGTAGGTACTCATCCACTAAGCTACATCCTCAGCTCTGGCAAATATTAAATTAGCTTGGAGGTTCACAAGGTACTCTGGTCAAAAACCCAGGCCAGGGCTGGGATTGTGGCTCAGCGGTAGAGCGCTCACCTAGCATGTGCGCGGCCCAGGTTCGATCCTCAGCACCACGTACAGATAAACACATTGTGTATAACTAGAGCAAATAAATAAATATTAAAAAAAAAAAAAAAACCCAGGCCAGGCGGGGCATGGTGGCATACGGTGGTAATCGCAGTGGCTCAGGAGGTTGAGGCAGGAGGGTCATGAGTTCAAAACCAGCCTCAGCAATTCAGCGAGGTCCCAAAGCAACTCAGCAAGACAGTCTCTCTAAATAAAATATTTAAAAGGGCTGGGGATATGGCTCATTGGTTAAGCACCACTGGGTTCAATCCCTGGTACTATAAACAAAAAACTAAGGTCACTGCCAGGTATAGTGGCTATGTATGTGATCTCAGGAAGCTGAAGCAGAGGATGGCAAATTTGAGGTCAGCCAGGGCTACTTAGCCAGACTCTATCTCAAAATAAAAAAATAAAAGGACTCGGGGGCTGGGGTTGTGGCCCAGTGGTAGAGCACTTGCCTAGCATGCATGAGGCACTGGGTTTGATTTCTCAGCACCGCATATAAATAAATGAATAAAATAAAGGTCCATCAACAAATTTTTTTTTTTAAAAAAAGGACTGGGGATGTATACATGTTCATTGGTAGAGCACCCTGAGTTCACCCCAGTAATGCAAAAAACACAAAAGGAGTATATGGATCAACTTAACATTATACAGCTATGGCATCACAGTTTTAAATTCCTATTTTAAATTACCATTCTTTTCATATGAGTCATAAGTAGCAGATTTAGCCTGTTTTGTCTCCCTGAAATGAAGTCCCCTGAGATTATCTGCTCCTAACATACTTTATTTGGTAGAAAACTTGACCTTTTTCATCTGGCCCTCCAAGAACCAGAGAGACATTAAGCAGCCAGACCACATGTCAGTGCACATGCAGGCACCCACCTGCAAGGGAGGCAGTTAGAGCCCTGCCATGTTAGTGCAAGGGCACTCTGTGGTGCCATCTCCCCACCCAGGCACCTCTGTTCACATGACATCAGGGCCTCTGCCTGACCATGTCAATGTGGATTTCATATCTGTCTGCACAAATGCTTTCCATGGCCACTGCCTCAAATGGACCTAGCACTGGGACCTGCCAGTGGGCAGCAGGAAGAGAAAGGGGCCCACTTCACCCAAACATTTCCCTGCAGAGAGGTTAGAGCAACACGCCTGTCACCAATCACACCTGCCTGCAGCTGCCCCTGGGTTCTCTAAGGGCAACCCAGGGGATACAGTTCTTTGTCTTTCCTGAGAAGATCATTGTACGTCTGGTCATATGTAGTTTTGAAATCATAGACATTGAGCTTGTCAGGGTCCTGGGAGCGTCACATGAGTTTCTGTTCCGAAGGACCTGACACTGAATCCCCGCTTGCTATAATTCTAGCAATTCAGGAGGCTGAGGCAGGAGGATCTCAAGTTGGAGGCAAGCTTCTGCAATTTAGCAAGATCTGAGGATGTTGTGCGCCTCCATGCTCGGGTTTTGGTTACTTGAGCACACCACCGCCACCGACAGTGGCGACGATGGCATGGCTGCATGGTGAAGGCTGCAAGGGTCCCCCGCACCAGCTCTGGAGCTCCCACCCAGGGGCGGGCTTCCGCGTGAGCAAGATCAGGTGATTAAGTCTTGCTGAACTTCTACCAGATCATCAATATGATTAAAATTATTGATGGGAGGGTATAAAACCAAGTCGATTTGGGAAGGAAAACATTTCAATACATTTAATCAGGGCTGGGTATGTGGCTTAGTGGTAGAGAACTTGTCTGGCATGTGCAAATAGACTCTGGGTTCCATCCCAACACCAAAACAAAGCAATTTAATGATAATATGATGTTAGTATGCTGTTTTATGATTTTGAAGTTTTCATGTGTAAGATACCATTTGGCTTTTTTTTTTTTTTTTTTGTATTGGGGATGAACCCCAGGGGTGCTTTACCACTGAGCTACATCCCCAGCTCTTTATATTACTTTCAGCAATAATTGTTCTTTATTATTATTATTATTTTATTATTATTATTATTATTATTGTTATTGTTGTTGTTGTTGTTATTATTATTATTATTATTATTATTTTGGTACCAGGGATTGAATCAAGGGGTGCTTAACCACTGAGCCACATTCCCAGCCTTTTTTAAAATTTTATTTTAAAAATTTATTTATTTATTTTAGTTAGGTATATGTGACAGCAGAATCTCTAGTAATTAGAGAAGTGCAAATCAAAACTACTCTAAGATTTCATCTCACTCCAGTCAGAATGGCAGTTATTAAGAATACAGACAACAATAAATGTTGGTGAGTATGTGGGGGGAAAGGCACACTCATACATTGCTGGTGGGACTGCAAATTGGGGCAACCAATCTGGAAAGCAGTATGGAGATTCCTTAGAAAACTTGGAATGGAACCACCATTTGACCCAGATATCCCATTCATTGATTTATACCCAAAGGATTTAAAATAAGCATACTACAGTAATGTCACCACATCAATGTTTATAGCAGCTCAATTCACGATAGCTAAACTGAGAAAGCAACCTAGATGCCCTTCAATAGAGGAATGGATAAAGAAACTCTGGTATATATACACAATGGAATATTACTCAGCATTAAAAGAGACCAAGATTATGTCATTTTCAGGAAAATGGATGGAGTTGGAGAATATCATGCTAAGTGAAGTAAGCCAATCCCAAAAAAACAAAGGCCAAGTATTCTCTCTGATAAGTGGAAGCTGATCTGTAATGGGAGGATCATGGGAAAAATGGAGGAGCTTTGATGAGGCAAAGGGGAAGTTGGGGTGGAGTTAGGGTGCATGGGGGCAGGAAAGATGGTGGAATGAGATGGGAGATGGACATCATTACCCTAGATACATGTATGACTGCACATATGGTGCGACTCTACATTGTGTATAACCAGAGACCATAGAAATAAAAAGTTGTGCTGTAATTCTTTATATATATATATATATATATATATATATATATATATTTTTTTTTTTTTTTTTTTTTTTTTTTTTTTTGAGACAGTCTCTCACTAATTTGCCCAGGTTGGCCTCAAAAAAAAAAAAAAATTTTTTTTTTTTTTTTTTTTTTGGTACCAGGGATTGAACCCCAGGGGCACTTGACCACAGAGCCACATCCCCAGTCCTTTTTTGTATTGCTATTTAGATACAGGTTCTCACTGAGTTGCTTAGGGCCTCATTAAGTTGCTGAGGCTGGCTTTGAACTCACAATCCACTTGCCTCAGCCTCCTAAGTCACTGTGGGATTACAGGTATGTGCCACCAGGCCCAAATCATTTGATTCTTTATTTAAAAAATTTAAATGAGGAAAACCAAGTTTAGTGGCAACATCTTACAGGTGAATAATATGAAGACTTCAGAGGTATAGACTTACTTACTTGCTCAAGGTCACTCTACTACCAAAATGCAGAACCAACAAAGGATTTGAGCCTGACTCTTGTCCTCTGACCAAAGAACAGGTCACTTTAAGCTATCCTAATAAATATGTTGAAATTATCAGTATTGATAATGAATGTCACAGAATAGTTAGAGACAGAATTAGAACCAGGACCAGAAAT
Organism: Tamias sibiricus; assembly: GCA_025594165.1. NCBI lineage: Eukaryota > Metazoa > Chordata > Mammalia > Rodentia > Sciuridae > Tamias > Tamias sibiricus. The sequence continues at coordinate 120,608,953 of CM046664.1, read as the reverse complement.
AACTCAACTTTATAATAACCATTAATCAATGGGAAGTGACCCTTTTTTCAATAACCCCATAGTTAGAGATAAAATTATACTCTTAAATATAAAATTTAATGAAATATGGGGAGGAACTTTCAGATTGTAAAAACATGGTTTTATATCATTAACACAATCAGGAAAGTTCCAGAGTCTCTACTGCTTATGGTAGAAGATGGAATAGTATATGAATTAGTTGGTTGAATACTCTTCATTTTTGAAATAATTTAATATTGTCATTTATATGTATTAGTCCCCCTTATCTGTGGTTTCAATTTCTATAGTGATAATTGCCTGTGGTCAACTATAGTTCACAAATATTAAAAGGACAATCCCAAGAACCAGATAATTCATAAGTTTTAAATTGCACAGCATTTTAAGTGGCATGATGAAATATTTCACCATCCCACTCCATTCCACCTGGGACATGTATCATCCTTTAGTCCTGAGCACATACTACCCACCCATTAGCAGATTAATAACCCTCTCAATTAGCAGACTGTTGCAGTATTATGTTCAAATAGCTCTTATCTTAGTTGATTCTGGCTGGAATGAGGTGGATATCTCTGATCCATTAAGCTACAGAATTGAGTGTGTGAAGCAAGATCCCATTCTCAAAAGAAAGGTGGACTTGAAATTGGGTATGAAATTCTAGAGCACATGTGCAAGGGAACATGTCCCAAGCTTTCAAGCCACCTATATTATAGTACATATATTATAGTACATATTTTTAACCTCTGGTAGGTATTATTCGTAACAATTGACTGAGGGAAGGGAAAAAATGACCCTAATTTAAAAATCCTTCTTCACTATACCCAAACTGCAGGAAAGTTTTCAGGGTGGGCCTGGACAATTAACCCAATCTCTCTTTCTTTCTTGCTTGCAGTTTTCAAGAATAACTATAGAATGTGCCAGGAATAATACACCCTAGATAAGGAGGAATTGGCTGGAACAATCTCACTCTGTTCTTTGCCTTCCTGGGAAAGGAGGTCTACAGTGCTTTCACCTAGTGATTCCCTAGGATATAAACCCAGGGCAGACAGCTTTCTGAGGCTCCACAACTGTACTGTGACACGGGGCACATGTGCCCTGGGTGGCTTTCCTGAGCCTTGGGGAGCTGGCTTACCATGAATCCTAGGCTTCTGCTGCCCTTGCTGCCCATTTGTGAGGAATGAAGTGTTTTTTTCACTCAACCTGTGTGAGTGTCCTGCCTACCTGAACTCTTGCAATTAGTAGAAACTGCAGTGTAAGATGCAGTGCACTGAAATAACCATTGCTCAGTGGACCCATTTTACACTAATGCCAGTCAGAAGTGAACCCCTGAAGCGCTAGAATCCCAAACAGGGGAAACCTTCAAAGTCAGTAATTAAGGGAAGTCCTCTCTTTAGAAAGAATTTTTGAGAAACATATCTGATTGCCCACTTGAAGGAGCAATAAAGAAGCATAGACATATATTTACTTTTAAGCAACAGCTAATTATTTGCCTATATGGCTAAGGATGGAGAAAGAACATGACTGGAAGATTTGTGAAGAGGAGGTAAAGAAAGCAAATGGGTACATAGAACTTGCTGAATGGGCTCAGCAAATGAGGACATTATGTTCCTTATCATTGGTCACTAATGGACATCTCCCTACCACATAGACAAGATAATCTGTCTTGGGAAAATCAATCCCTCTCCCCAGTCATCCCAATACTTGCCCAGTGGATTGATAAACAAAGTGATCTTGGTAGCAATGCTAAGTTATACACAAGCTCAGTGGATTTTCCTTTCACTGAGACTGGTCTGGAGTTCATGACTAAATAGTTTTCACGACAGTACTAGAATATAAAGCAGAGCCTCTGGCATTATGCTGTAGAACCAGAGAGCTACCTGGCAATACATTGATTACACTGGACTCTTTCTCATGGAGGACAGCATGCTATTTTGGTGCAATGAACATCTATTCTGTATGCAGATTTTTCTTTCCTGTACACAGTATTTTTGCCAGCATTTTCATTCATGATTTTTCTAAGTTCCTCATTTACTATCATAACACATGACTTTCTTTGTCCAAGACATTTTATTTTACAGAAAATAAAGGGAACGAGGGCATACAAATCTGTGGGTTTTTGTGGTTTCCTGTAACTATTATCTGAAAGATATCAATCTGTGAAAGGTGTTCTGATTGTAGACTCAATTACATGCCAACTGAGAGACAATCCTGCTAAAAATGGTGTAGAAGTCCTACAAAAGATGTATTTTCCAACCCAACAAATGAAAATTGATGCTGCTTCTCCATGCCACGTTCCATATAAGTTCCATATAACAGTTCAAGAGTTTTGAGTGGCTCTTTTCATTAGTACCTCCAGAACTTCAATTGCAAAATTTTGTTTTCTATTTCTGCAATAGATTTTAAAGCTAAGAGCACCTAGTTTCCAAGACAGTAATGTTGTCATCAGTGAACACTGTCATGATTCCACTGAAATGGAAGATTGACTTAGCAGTTTAGGGCTTATGTTATTCAATTATCAGACAAAGACTTGGTTATTTTACTGGGCAGGAGGAATTTTTTTTTTTATTATCATGAGGAAATAGGTTACTGTTAAGTTATACTGATTGGAGAATAATATGTAGAACCCAAGAGATTCGCTGAAGTCTCTTCTAATGCTTTTAGGTTCAGTGACAGAATTTAATGAAGAATTACAGAAAATATAAGTGGTAGTATCAGTAAAATTCACATTCTTGAGGAATAGTGATTTCTTCACAATAATTGACCAACTGAAGTACTTGCTGAAAATAAGTGAGAATGGAATCCACAGTAGAAGAAGGGGTTTAAAAATACCAACTACGACCACAAGACCATTTGGAGAAATTAGCACAATAGCAACTGTGCATTTTCATCCATGTTTTGTTTAAATACATAATTCTACATTTAATCAATTCCATCATTTCTTTTTCTCACATACTCCTTTATATGTGCTATTGTTGGTTAAGTTTGTAATTGTGACAGGACATAAAGGTAACTGAACTAGAAGAGATAGGTATAGGAAATGATCGAATCTGGGCTATTGTATTTTCAAGGAGAAGATAAATTTATTTAGTTTATATGAGTGTTAATTGTCTTATGTTAGGCAGGAGAATGTTGCAGTTGCTCAGACCTCTAGATTGTGTATGGATGCTCACAGCATGAGGTGGACAATGCTGGATGTTGTCTACAGGTATCTGACATCTTTTTTTCACCCTTTTTCTCATTGTAGTGCAATTGATGGAAGATGAAGACATTTCTGAGACTTGCTTACCACTAGAGTACATATGTGATTTAGATTCTGCCAAAGAGGCATATTTCAGTGAGATTTGGAAGACAAAGAAGAATTGGAAATCATTCTTCATGAGATCACTGTGGCTTACAGGCAGGCTTTTTAGATGTGAATCTTTGTATCAGCTTGACTTCACACATCATGGGCTAGTCCCTGTCAATTTGAATATGGGTGGTTTACAGCTGGCTTCAGTTCTGACCTTCAGAACTGACTACATTATGACCTTAAGACTAGTGCTGTCCCAGCTCTTCTGCCCTGCCTGTTCTTTTCAGGGCATGAAAAGCATCTTTCTGCTTTAATTGCTGCTGACTAGAAATACTGAAAATGTTTTCTCTGCATTGAATTCAGGATAGTGCTGGAGTTGTGATAGACAAATAAAAACCTGAAACATAAAAGAGACATACTGGCACTGCAGCAGACTAATGAAGAAAGAAAAGATCACTCAATAATAGTATTGGATCAAAGGGTTAACACGTGGAAAAAATAAAATTAGATCCCTAACTTACACCATATATTGGAATCATTTCCTGATGAACCAAAGACCGAAGTGTGAAAACAACATTAAAATATCTTTCATTTTTTTTCTTTAAGAATTTGGAAAAAAAGAATTCATGGAAATTCCACCATATTGAAATTAGAAGACACTATAGACAGCAAAAATATTATAAACTACCAAAAGGCATTTATAGCACATATAATAGCTAAAACATTAAACACATACAACTGGCTAATAGTAGCCAACAAATAAAAAGAAAAATAAATAAAAACAATGACAAAATATGGGTAAAATCTTGAAAAGGAATTACCCAAAGTAGGAAATAAAAAATACCCACATATATGTGAAAAGGTGTTTGACCTTAGCAAACATCAATATGCAAATTCTCACCATAAAGCAACCCATTTTCATACCTAATCAACTAAAAAATTCAAAGTTTTGCAATATCAAGGGTGGTGAGTATGTAGATTATCCACAGCAGTATAACTTCCTGATGGGAAAGCAAACTTTTTTGTGTGTTTGTTTGTTTATTTGCTTTTAAGACATTTTGGCATTTATCTAGTAATTTTTTCTGCACACCTTCCTTTTCATCCAGACATTTCCCCATTAACTGGGACCATAAGTTCCTAGAGATTTGTATAACCCATCATAATAACATAGTTATAATTATAAAAACCTAGGAACAACACAAACATCTATTTACAGGAAAATAATAAATAAGTCTCAGTGTGCTTATACAGTCTAATAGTAGTCAGTAGTGAAAATAAATAGATTATTGCCACATGCAAAAAAAATGTTTGCAAAACTTAGGAACACAATTTGAATAAAATGCAGGTCTTTGAAGAATTCACACTGTGTAAATCTTCATTTAAAATTTTTTTAAAGGGGCTGGGGTTGTGGCTCAGCAGCAGAGCGCTCGCCTCGCACGTGCGCGGCCCAGGTTCGATCCTCAGCACCACGTAAACATAAATGCATTGCATTGTGTACAACTAAAGTAAATAAATAAATAAATAAATAATTTTAAAAAACATATCTGGCAAAACTATTTAAAAACCCAAGAAATAAATAACAAAAATAAGTAAATAAATAAAATGGAGTGTGGTGTTTGATTTTTGGCAAATAATTTTAATAAGCGACTGTGCTATCAGGCAACTGTACGGTCACTGAAGAATGATGATGACAGCCAATGCATTCTCAGCCTGAAAAGAGCACGGATTCCTGAATCGCCATGTGGGAGTGGGCCACGACCTACCAGGAACCCTTACTTAGACTGACATAGAAACTTATTTTGTGGAGCTATTAGAGATTTTTGAGTCATATTTATTAGCTCAGACTTCCCTAGTTTAACTAATACAGAAATTGGAACTAACACAGGAGTAGGGTGTTGTGACAAAAGTGTAAAACATATGCTATTGATTTAGATGGTGTGCAGCAAGAAAACTGACATTGCAGCTGTTAGAGTTGGAAGCATATTTTTTTTATGTAGTGACAAAAAATTTGGTAGACCTTCCACAATAATAAAGTTGAAGGCAAACCACTTACCTACAGAATCAGAGTGGTAGTATATGTTGGATTTTACCTGATGCTTTAAGAAGATATTAGAAGAAAGAGATGAAGTTAAGCAAGATAAAGAGAATACAGAGACCCTTATTTTGGGTCATCGCCAGTAGACAAGTAAACTCTAAAGAACAGGTTTAGGGGCCTCTCTATATTTCCAACTGAGCTGATTGTTTCAGGTGGCATCAGTAAGTTGAGAGAAAGGCATTTGTGGAATAAAAATGAAAATCATTTAATTAAATGTTTAAAAAATTTGATTATTACTACAATTTTCTGGAACAAACTGATCAGAAGTCTACTAAGTGTTTGAGGGAATTGTATGGCCAGAGTCTATTCACCAAAAAGGTTGATGGCTATTATGGTACATATTTGGACAAACATAAACAAATTGCAAATGTGGAGTTAAAGCACTAAATTCCAAAAGTTAATATGATGTATATTTTATGATGTGCTTAAATATCTGACATGATAATTTGGTTATGAGTTTTTTAGATTTTTTTTTTTAGTTATAGATGAACACAATATCTTTATTTATTTACTTTTATGTGGTGCTGAGGATTGAACCAGTGCCTCAAGTGTACAAGGCAAGTGCTCTACCACTGAGCCCCAGCTTCAGCCTCTGGTTATGAATTTTGATGGCTTAATCAAATGCCTATAATTTGCTATCAAAATATGTGTGCAACAGACAATGTTGCTTGCCTATCATTGTCTTTTTTTTTTTTCCCATACTGAAAAACATGATTTGGCTCAGGTGTTCACATTCCAACTTGTAACTTAATTTTGCTTAATTTGTATTATCATGTTTCACTTTCCTTGCCAGGGTTTTGTTGAGAGTGGGCAGTGGAATATTGGTAAATGTTTATCAGGCTCTCAAAAAAACAAAAACAAAAATGCCCTGATTTGTAACATTTAGCAAAATCCCTGGTGTAAATAATCCCAGTGTGACCCATTCAAGATACTAAAGTGACATCAACTGGCTCACAAAATTCCTGGGAATTTAGCAATTGGCTTTTGCCAGCCAGTATGAACCAGCTCCCATACATCCTTGAAGGTGGACATCTGTCTGGGTCCCTGCCAACGAGAAATGAGGACAGTCTTCTGGGAATTACTTTGGAGATAGGTCTTATTACTCATCAAAAGTGATTCACAAGAACAAACCAGTCCTTCTCCTGGGTATTTTAAAAATTTTTTATTGTGAAAACATATGCAGCAAATTTGAAAGCATTTTACAGTAATGCATGTACTCATCTCCCACCTTGTATCATTATTATTATTTTACTAGATATATCACATAACTATCCACTTATTAATCCAACAGTCTATCTGTAAGCTACCTGGTACCGAAACCCGGGCGGAAAAACTCTCGGAGGCAGAGTTAAGCTTTTACTACTTTTACTTCTATTTTCTTAGAGCTTAGAGAGGGAAAGAAAGATTTTTAGAGAGAAAGATTAAAGCGAGCTTTTCTTCTTATCTTCTTAGCTAGAGTAGAGTAGAGCTTAGCTTAGAGAAAGATTAGAGCTTCTTTCTTCTCTCTTCTTTCTTCCTTCTTCTTTCTTCTGTCTTCTGTCTTCTGTCTTCCTCAGGAGCCTCGGCCTAACTCTGACCAGTCATTACTTCTTCTATCTGGTTTCTCTTCTGTAACCGCTCTGCCTACGTTCTGGCCACTCTGATTCTTTTCTCCGACCCGAACTCTTCTTCTGACCGACCGAGTGACTGCCCGACTGACTGAATTCTCCGTTCTCCTAACTCGGACCGCTTTCACCCGGTTATATACCTTCAGCTTTGCGGGTGCCTACAGGTGCATCACATACATATCAGGTGGAACTTATGGCTTCCAGCTAGCTGCAACAGCCCTTCCTAATTAGGGCTCCTTCATCTATCCTATTTCATAATGCAATTCAGAGAGAATTTCAGACATTAATACCTTCTCCAAAGATACCTCAGTGCCTATAATACTAACCAGAGTTCACTGCATTTTCTAGCTTTCTTACTCCTCCTTCTCCTCCTCCTCCTCCTCTTCTTCTTCTTCAATATTTTTTAGTTGTTGATGGATCTTTATTTTATTTATTCATATGTGGTGCAGAGAATTGAACCCAGTGCCTCACACATGCTAGGCAAGTGCACTTCCATTGAGCTACAACCCCAGCCCATAGCTTTCTTCTTTTGAAGTAAAATTTATAAAAGTAATGTAAAAATCCTAAGTGACAAACACATACACTTGTGTGATCCTAACCCTTCTAAGGTAATTCCATATTCTCACTCAAGAGACAATTCTCCTGTTTTTATTTCTAACATAAGTTTTACCTATAAACATCATTTAAATAGAACCATACAATATGCACTTTTTGTAAGACACCTTTACTCAGCATACGATTTTTGAGACCATCCATGTGGTCTTGTGAGACCATGTGGGCTCATAATTGCATGTGGTAGTCATTACTTTTTAAATTGCACAGTGGCATTTCATTGTATAACCATCCTTCTGTTAATGCATTCTACTGTTGTGTATATCTGGGATTGCCCTCTCCCCCAATTTTGGCTATGTTGAATAAAACTACTGTAAACATTTTGCACAATTTTTTTTTGTGAAAACATTTTTGTTTCTCTTTAGTAACCATCTATAAGTGGTATTAATGAGTCACAAGAAATATTCATATTTAATTTTTTAAGAAAGTGTTCTCCAGAGTGATTTTTATACTCACCAAAAATATATAAGAATCCCAGTTGCTCTGTGTTTGTCCCATATTTGATGCTGTGAGTCATTTTGATTTTAGCCATTATAATGGGTATGTTGTGGAATCTCATTCCTTTGGTGACTAAGAAATGTTGAGCTCTTTATATTTTGATTGTTGGCTGCTCATATATTCTTTTTTTAATATTTATTATTCTAATTTGTTATACATGTTTGCAGAGTACATTTCATTTCATAGTTGCTGGTTTCATATAAAGTATTTTTAAAAACAATTGTGTCTTCATACATGTATTTAGGGTAATCATGGATAACTCAGTCTGCCATTATTCCTATCCCCTTGCCCCCATACCTCCCTCCCCCCTTTGTTCTTTTTTTTAATTTATTATTTTTTTATTCTAAGTTGTTATAAATGACAGCAGAATGCATTACATCATATTACACATATAGACACATTTTTACAAATCTCTGGTTGTATGCAAAGTAAATTCACACCATTCGTGACTTCATACATGCACTTAGGGTAATGATATCCATCTCATTCTATCTCATTCTACCATCTTTTTTTTTCTTCACACGTTTGCCCCCTCCCTTCCCCTCCCTCTCCATTGGCCATTCTAGTGTTCCTCTAATCCTCTTATGCTCCCCATCCCAACCCAACTGTGAATTGGCCTCCTTATATCAGAGAAAACATTTGGCATTTGGCTTTTGGGGATTGGCTAACTTCACTTAGTCTTATATTCTCTAACTCCATCCATTTACCTGCAACTGCCATGATTTTATTCTCTCTTATTGCTGAGTAATATTCCATTGTGTGTATATACCACATTTTCTTTATCCATTCATCTACTGAAGGGAATCTAGGTTGGTTCCACAGTTTAGCTATTGTGAATTGTGCTGCTATAAACATTGATGTGGCTGTGTCCCTGTAGTATGCTGTTTTCAGGTCTTTTGGGTAAAGACCAAGGAGTGGGATAGCTGGGTCATAAGGTGGTTCCATTCCAAGTTTTCCAAGGTATCTCTATACTGCTTTCCATATTGGCTGCACCATTTTGCAGTCCCACCAACAATGTATGAGTGTGCCTTTTTCTCCACATCCTCTCCAACATTTATTGTTGTTTGTGTTCTTAATAGCTGCCATTCTGACAGGTGTAAGATGAAATCTTAGAGTGGTTTTGATTTGCATTTCTCTAATTGCCAGAGAGGTTGAGCATTTTTTCATGTATTTGTTGATTGATTGTATATCTTCTTCTGAGAAGTATCTGTTCAGTTCCTTGGAAATGAGGAAAACTACCCCATTTACAATAGCATAAAAAAATAAAATAAAATAAAATACTTGGGAATCAACTTAACCAAAAACGTGAAAGACCTCTATAATGAAAACTACAAAACACTAAAGAAAGAAATTATGGAAGACCTTAGAAGATGGAAAGATCTACCCTGTTCTTGGATAGGCAGAACTAATATTGTCAAAATGACCATACTACCAAAAGCACTATACAGATTTAATGCAATGCCAATCAAAATCCCAATGACATTCCCCATAGAAATAGAAAAAGCAGTCATGAAATTCATCTGGAAAAATAAGAGACCCAGAATAGCTAAAGCAATCCTTAGTAAGAGGAGTGAAGCAGGTGGCATCACTATACCAGACCTTAAATTATACTACAGAGCAATAGTAACAACAACAACAAAAAAGCATGGTATTGGCACCAAAATAGGCCAGTAGACCAATGGTACAGAATAGAGGACACAGAGACTAACACATATAATTTCAGTTATATTAGACAAAGGAGCCAAAAATGTACATTGGAGAAAAGATAGCCTTTTCAACAAATGGTGCTGGGGAAACTGGAAATCCATATGCAATAAAATGAAATTAAACCTCTATCTCTCACCATGCACAAAATTCAACTCAAAATGGATCAAGGATCTAGGAATTAGACCAAAGACACTACACCTAATAGAAGAAAAAGTAAGCTCTAATCTCCAACATGTTGGATTAGGCCCCAAGTTCCTTAATAAGAATCCTGTAGCACAAGAATTAATACCAAGAATTAATAAATGGGATAGACTCAAATTACAAAGCTTCTTCTCAGCAAAAGAAACAATCAGTGAGGTGAACAGAGAGCCTACTAATTGGAAACAAATTTTTACCACATGCATGTCAGATAGAGCACTGATCTCTAGAATATATAAAGAACTCAAAAATCTTAACACCAAAAAAACAAATAACCCAATTCATATATTCTTTTTTAAATGAAGTGTTTATGCAAACATTTAAGCTCTTTTTTACTGGGCATTTCATTTTTGTGGCAGGTTGTAAGATACGTAAATCCAGTCTTTTATCAAAAAATATGTCTTGCTAAATATTTTCTCCAAGTTGTGTTTCTTGTCTATTCATTTTCTTAAAGATGTCTTTTGCTAAGCAGTTTTTAATACTGATGAAGTTTAATTTTTAAAATATTTTCTTTTATTCATTCTTCTGAGAACCTCATTCTTACTCCCATGCCACCGAGATTTTCTGTTTTCCTTTAAATTAGTTATGTTATAACTCTATATTTAGATATATTTATATAATCCAGTTTCATTTAATTTTCGAGCATGGCACGAGGAAGGGTTGAGGCTCATTTTTTGTTCCATATGCATATCCAGTTTTTCCAGCACCATCTGTTGAAAAACCTTTCTTTTTTCATTGGATTGCTTTGATGCCTTTGTTGAGAATCAAATAACCCTATAATTGTGGGTCTACATATGGGCTTGGTGTGCTGTTCTGTTGACATATGTGTCTATGTTTATTCTAAAAGTATACTGTCCTCATTACGGTAACTTTATAGTAAAACCTTACTATTACTTTGTTCTTTTTATAAATTACTATGAACATTATAGGACTTTTAGATTTCCACATCTATTTGAGAATGAGCTTGTCCATCCATACTCAAAATCCTGCTGGAATTATGATTGGGATTGTATTGAATCTGTAGATAAAGTTCATGAGAAAGGACGTATTCACAATATTGAACACTTCCAAACTACATTTATCAATAAACAGCCAAGTAGAACAGTAAGGTGACTTGTTTTAGACAGCTGTTTATTTAGGGTACTGCTCATCTTCAAATTACATCAAACCATTATAGTATAAGGGCAGGAAAAATATTCTTTTTCACAATACTTACCTACCACCTGCAAGTTTTTATCTGATGTCATCTAGGCTGATCCTGGAGTTTGAATCTTAACTAGGAGGTTTTGAGAGTCCATATAGCTTGTCTTATATCTGATAACTTTCTATAAATTTAAAACATGAAGAAAGGTCTGTAAAAGACCCATTTATTTATTTTTGTGGTACTGGAGAATGAACCCAGGGCACTTTATCACTGAGTTACACCCCCAATTCTTCATTTTTAAAAATTTTATTTTGAGATGGAGTCTCACAAGTTGCTAAGGGTCTTGCTAAGTTTCTAAGTTTGTCCTCAAGCTTGCAATCCTCCTGTCCCAGCTTCCTGAGTCACTGGGATTACAGATGTGTGCCACTGTTTTTAGCCAAAGACCGAGTTTTTTTTATTTTCTTTTCCTTTTTCTTTTTTTGTACCAGGGATTGAGACTGAACCCAGGGGCAACCCAGGGGTACTCAATCATTAAGCCATAACTCCCACCCTTTTGTATATTTTATTTAGAGACAGGGTCTCACTAAGTTGCTTAGGGCCTTGCTAAATTGCAGAGGCTGGCTTTGAAGTTGTGATCTTCCTGCCTCATCCTCCTGAGCCTCTGTGATTACAGGTATGTATCACCATGCCTGGCCAAAGATCCAGTTTTTGAAATCAGTTTACTGAAGTATAGTTTACAAATTATACAATTGACCCATTTAAGGTGTGTGTTTTAAAAATTTTAAAAAATATTTATTTATTTGCTTTAGTTGTACACAATGCAATGCATTTATGCTTACATGGTGCTGAGGATCGAACATGGGCCACACACGTGCTAGGCGAGCACTGTACCACTAAGTCACAACCCCAGCCCTGTTTTAAAATCTTTAAAAAATTATTTATTTATTATTTATTTATTTATTTATTTTTTGGTACCGGGGATTGAACTCAGGGGCACTCAACCACCGGGCCACATCCCCAGCCCTATTTTTTTTTTTTTTTTTTTTTGTATTTTATTAGAGACAGGGTCTCACTGAGTTGCTAAGTGCCTCGCCATTGCTGAGGCTGGCTTTGAACTCGTGATCCTTCTGCCTCAGCCTCCCACGTGCTGGGATTACAGGCGTGGGCCACCGGGCCCAGCTTATTTATTTATTTTTTGTGGTAGGGATTGAAGGCAGAGGAACTCTGCCACTGAGTTAATTCCTTTTTATTTTTAATTTTGAGATAGGGTATCACTAAGTTGCTGAAACTGGCCCTTAACTTTTGATCTTCTTGCCTCAGCTTCCAGAACAGATGGATTATAGTATTCATGTGCCATCCTGCATAGGTATAATTTTTTTTAAAAAAAGTAAATTTGTAGTGTTGTGCAGCCATAACCAAAATCTAAGTTTAGAAAATTGTTATCCTACAGAAATCAACCCCACATTCCCTTTCCCCCTCTCCTCCAAGCTCCAGTATTCTCAGCCCTGCTGCTCCCTGGTAGACCTTCTCCAGAGTCTGGGCTGTGTGGGGAGGGAAGACAGGATCCTCCTTGTCCTGGATAGAACTGCTACAAAATGGGGCTGGGGAAGGCAGGAACAATGAAGTTCGTGCCTTCTAGGGGAAACTGGAGCCTTAGACTGGGAGCAGGAAGGAAAGAGATACTCTTTTCTTGGATGCACCTGCCTAGAATATAGTGCCCAGGTTAGAGCTTCCATAACATTGAGCCAAGAGTGAGAGATAAAGGACTGCGCCATGATTCAAATGACACAGAATACAAGTGTTATTAGCAGGATTTAGTAGACTTTGTTAAAAGTCAACTCCATATGCCTACCTTTAAGGACAATTTCCAGAGACTTTATTCTCTGGAGATATCTATATATCTATATATGTATACATATATCCATAGATATGTATGCATATATAAGATTGATACAGATAAATGCATATTTGCATTTATACACAAAATCATGTACAGCTTTAGTACGTAAATATATATATACATATTAATATGTGCACCTTTACACATGTATACATTTACATATTAAAATTAATTTAATTATGTGGATGCATAATTATATATTTTATCTGTATATTATTCATGTATGTTATGTATGTATATGTTATTTTAATATATAATTATATATAATTTTAATATATAAATATACATGTGTCTTTTATTTATTTTTGGGGGGGGGCTACAGGGGATTAAACCTAGGGAAGTGCTATCACTGAACTATATCCCCAGGCCTTTTTATTTTTTGTTTTGAGATAAAGTCTCAATAAGTTGCTGAGGCTGGCCTTGAACTTATATCATCCTGCCTCTGCCTCCCAAGTCACAGGGATTGTAGGTATGCTCCACTAAGTCCTGCTATATATAATTCTAACCAGTTAAAGCATTGGGGTTTTGGTGGGTGGGGACTCTTAACTTTTTATTCTCATTCTGAAATCCTCAGTGTTTTGTCATTCTTAAAAATGGATGAAATTGGAGAATATAATGCTAAGTGAAGTTAGTCAACCTCAAAAATCCAAATGCCAAATGTTTTCTCTGATATAAGGAGGCTGATTCACAGTGGGGTGGGGTTGTGGAACATAGGAGGATTAGAGGAACACTAGAAAGTTCAATGGGGAGGGAGGGCAAGGGAGGGAGTAAGGGGTATAAAGGGAGAAAAAAAAAAGATGGTAGAATGAGGGCTGGGGCTGTGGCTCAGTGGTAGAGTGCTTGCTTAGCATGTATAAGGCACTGGGTTCAATTCTCAGCACCACATAAAAATAAATCAATAAAAAAAAGGTTCATCCATAACTAAAATATATATTTAAAAAAAGAAGATGGTAGAATGATATGGATATCATTACCCTAAATGCATGTTTGAAGACATGAATGGTATGAATATACTTTGTATACTAACAGTGATATGTAAAAAAGGTGCTCTTTATGTGTATTACGAATTGTAAAGCATGCTACTATTATGTATACAACAACATTGAATTAAAAAAAAAAGAATTTTGTATATACCAGAACAGTCCTTGATTATATTAAAATGTTTTCCATTGAACAAACATTAAATTGTAAAAATTTCTTTTTTTTCCATTTTTTATTCTGATTTGTTATACATATTTACAGAGTGCATTTCATTTCATATTACATATAAAGAGCACAATTTCTCAAGTTGCTGGTTTTATGTAAAGTATTTTTACAACAATTGTGTATTTAGGGTATACATGTATTTAGGGTAGTCATGGATAACTCAGTCTTCCATTATTCCTATACCCTTGCTCCCTTCCCCCTCCCTCTTTGTTCTTTTTAAAGTTTTTTTCATTCCTCTCATCCCCACTCCCTTGCCTTTATAAGTTAGTATCTTCATATCAAAAAGATCATTCAACCTTTGGTTTTTTGGGATTGGCTAACTTCACTTAGCATTATTTTCTCCAACTCCATCCATTTACTTGCAAATGCCATGATTTTATTATGTTTTAGTGCTGAGTAGTGTTCCATTGTGTATATATACCAAAGTTTCCCTATCAATTTCTGGAAAAAAAAAAGAAAAAAAGAAAAAGAAGGGAGGGAGGAAACCATTTCAGAGTCCATGAGAAGAAGACCATATTACGACTTCCTAGCACATGATGTAAACATATGTAAAATGTTGGAACCCTTTAGTTTTCCCAATAATGTTCAGAAAGGTAATCCACTGAAGCACTGAACTGATTCTTACTGTGTTACTCTCTGGTTTAATCTTTGGAAAAATACAGGTTATAGTTATGTACGTGTGTGGGATGGGTAATTTGGAATTATCTATCAAAGAAGACCAGTTGATGAAAAAAATAAGAGATATTTTTCCTCCCAGGTTAAGGGTGGAATAACTATGGTTAAATCTTTGACTGAATCCTCTGTCCTCTGTCCTTTATTTCACCATCCTCACACTGGCATTCCCTTTGCTCCTTAAACATAAAAGACAACAAGGTAGCACACCAAGCCCTTTCCCTCCTTAGGGTGTTTGCTGTGCCATTTGTTCTGATTGGAACTGTCACTCTTCCCTGCAGGGATCTTCAACCCTCACCTCCTTAAGTCCTGTTTTTTGAATCTCATATTAAATATCAAATTTTTGAGGAATGAAGATTTTTTTTTCTTGACTCACTGAAATTACATTAGCTACTCATTTATGGTGTTGTAGCTCCTCATAATTTTCCTTCAGAGTGCTCTCTTACCACAAAGTATAATAAGTTCTGTGAGTGTTTGGCCTCTCTCCTCGATGCTAAATGGTAAGCTTCTGATGACAAGGTCTATTGTAACATCTATCACTGGGCAAAATAAAAACCCACGGACTGTCTCTGATTGATTGCATGCATGTGCACACATGAGCTGGTACATACACACACACACACACACACACACACACACACGCTGCTTTTCAAAAATGTTTCCATTTTTGCTCTGATCAGCACTGTATGACTGTGTAAATCTGCCTGCATCCTATCCAGTGTATCATCTAATAAAGTGTTTTAGTGTACTTTTTTGACTAGTGTTTGAATAAATTTTACACATTCATTGGCCATTTATGTTTTCTTGCCATGCATATATTATCTGTTCATGTTCTTCATCCATTTTTGGTGCTGCTACCTCTTGCTGGGCTTTTCCTCTTTCCCTAAGAGGAACTACGTCTGCCAAAGAATTGGATTCTTGCTTATGATCTCCCTCTATAGTCAGCTTCGATGGTGCCACAGCCACTTAACCAGTCCCGTTTAAGGTTGATGCTCTCCTGGGTTAATGAAGTGTCAAGTGTCAAATAGCATCTTTTCCTTGTCAAAAATCTTTGTTCATTTTCTCTGCTGCCCCTCTCCATCTACCTGTCTCTACTGAGTTTCCAGCAAATTTCAATTCCTGTTAAGTTCCTTTCTTTCTGAATATTTGCATAACTTTAGAGTTTGCTCTTTTCTTGATTTCTGTTGGCATATGTAGCTTCTACCTCTTTTTCTTTGATTTTTCATGAGTTCTGCCTTTCTCCAAACTTCTTGCTTCCTTTTCTTTGTTTGGCTGTTTCAATAGCCCTCTTAGAAGACAGCATTTGGAATCATCTAGTTGCATTTGGCCTTATTTGGACAAAAGGGTAGGTAATAAAATACAGAGCTCTTGGGGAACTATGCAAAGAGTAATATTTTGCTTAGCATTACTCTTGCTGTCTAATTAATGTCAATCAATATCAATTCAATTAAAATTGTCCCCCATAGGACAGGGGACAGAAATTACTAAAATGAGAGTGGAGGAGAATTTTGGATTGCTTTGATGACCAGTTTCTGTCAATTCTTCATTTACCTCCTGATGTTGGCATTTTGAATTAGTGGATGTGGTTGAAATCAGTGATTGCATATTTTGGGTGTAGTTAACATTGAGTTCCATTTGGACTATAATCCTTAACTACTATTCTTTATGATTAGCAGTTACCTCAAACCCTCTTTTAATACAAACCCCTCTTATTGATAGATACTCAGATATACTTTGTTCTCCCTTAACTGTGATCTCTTCTGTGCTTTTGGTGATAATTTCTTCCAAATTTATAGCAGACAGAGATCAAACCCCTAAAGTATCACATTAAATTCTAGAACAATGTTATAGCACATTTATCTGCAACTTCTGGTGCTTTGGAGAAGTCAGACAAGTGTGCCATTCTCAATTCCTTTATTCAACATGTTCTTGGTGAACACTTAATGTTATGGTAAAAACTGAAGTAAATAAAAATTAGGACGAAACATGGGTTTTACCTGAATGGAAATCAGAGCTTAATATTTATAGGAAAAACTCTCCTAATAGAATATAGACTATGATCCATTCTGTGATAGAAGTACAAAGGCCTTATTCATTCATTCATCCAATAAATATTGAATGCATAGTAGAAGATGTGTTGCTGTGAATAAATATGACAAAAGTTCTCTCCATAAATGAAGATAAAGGAGAAGCATAAGGGAGAGTTTGCTTTGCATTTGCAGAACTTAGATAAGCCTTCATTGAAGAGATATATTTAAGAGAGTTCTTAAAGAATAAGTAATATAGCCGGGCGCGGTGGCGCACGCCTGTAATCCCAGCACTTTGGGAGGCTGAGGCAGGAGGATCGCGAGTTCAAAGCCAGCCTCAGCAATGGTGAGGCACTTAGCAACTCAGTGACACCCTGTCTCTAAATAAAATACAAAAAAAGGCTGGGGATGTGACCCAGTAGTCGAGTGCCCCTGAGTTCAATCCCCAGTATCACAAAAAAAAAAAAAAAAAAAAAAAAAAAAAAAAAAGAATAAGTAATATTTATCCATGCAGAGGTGAGAGATATTTCAGGTGAAGGAAATAAAAAATAGGTATGCAAATTGGACAGGCTAGGAATATTCACAAAAATGCCAATGGATTTTCATTTGTTTTTCAGTTTAGAGAACAGAAGAGGTAGATGAGAGGAAAAACTAAGACGTTAGCTTGAGGCAGATTTTGAAAAACCTTATTGTCCATCCATCCATGTATGCATCCATCCATCTAACCATTCAATAAGCTTCCCAATGTGAAGTTCCCACAGATGAAATCCAGATTACCAAGAAACCAGATCTGCTGTGGAGTAAACAGGATATTTCTGAATATGTAACTTGAATTGTGTTTACCTGAGCTCAGCTCATTTTTCAAGGGAATGAAATTTCATGTCTTTACTTTTTCAAGCTGTGACTTCTTTGGAGATGGATGTTCTTCACTTCTGAGAGATTAAGACTCCCGGAATTTTGGATGCTCATTTTGTACTTTGGATTATAATCCAATGCTACTTTATTTACTTTACTCAAATGATTCCAGCTTTTGCCATAGGGTGATCTTTCAGTTAGCTCCTGTATCCCTTTGACCTATGCTCATAATTGCATGTTTGTGTATATATGAGTGTGCATGTGTGCCTATGTTTGTTTTCTTATAGACTGACACTATAGGACTTCCAAGCTTCATCTTGTATGTTTCCTGCCCTATGACTAGATTCAACTATTTATTTTTTCAGGGAGCCCTTTTATTCTTCATTTTGTTGGAGAATGGTATTCAAAGTCAAGATTTGGGCAATAGGTATCCTCTTTGCTATTGGGCTGTCATTGCTTCTAGTCCTCTAAGCAGACAGAACAAAAGATAATATAGGTGTTCATAGTAACTGGCATATATATAAATAACAGTAAATACTCCCATATGTATCTATACACATCTCTATCAAGCTAAACATGAATTCATACTATTGTTTCAAAATTGAGATAAATACAGTGTGGATTATTCCAAGACTTCCCTCTTTTTATATGATAGTCTCCCAGTCCAAGAATGAGGAACTTATTTCCATTTGTTTATTTGTTCATCTACAGAGATATCTGAATTGGTAACCCATACACCAGTGAAAAAGTTCTTTATAAACTGGAGTAAAATGTTTGTGAAGATTCCCTTTTGCTTTTTGTTACAGCATCCATTTATTCCCAATGCTACTTAGATCAGCATTTCCCCCCATCTCATTCAGTGAGGTAGTTTTGTATGTTTGTTGTTGGAATCTCTTGTTCCAGTCTGCCTTCCTTCCTGGGATTCCAAAATCTCCTAAATGGTTTTTAAAAAATTGTACACATTAATAGGAATAATGGTAGAATGAGTTATCCATCATTACCGTAAATACATGTATGAAGACACAATTGTAAAAATTCTTTATATAAAACCAGCAACTTGAAAAATTGTACTCTTTATATTTAATATGAAATGAAATGTACTCTGAAAACATGTATAACAAATTAGAATAATAAAAAATTTAAAAAAGATTTTTACATAATTAGATAAGTTAAAAGATAACATTGTATCAAATATTAAAATTTTCAGCCAATGGAAAAAAATTGTACACATTAAAACTTCTTGTGTTGTATAGTTCCATGGGTTTTGAGAAATGCATAGTATCACGAATCCACCATGTTAGTACTGGAAAGAATCATTCACCATCCCCAAATCTCTTGTGTTTCACTGATTCAATTCTTCTTTCCCTTGAATCCTTGGAAACCAAGGATAAATTTCCAATCAATGGACACAAATTATCTTTTGATTAATTTGCCTTCCTTAATTTCTTTCATCAGTGTTGTAGAGTTTTTCATATGTAGATTATGTACATATCAAATTATTTATATAACAGTAGTTAATTTTGTTTGGTGACATTGTATGTGATATTTAAAAAATTAGATTATAATTCTTCAATGTTGATATATTAAAAAACAAATTCTCTTTTGTGCATGGACCTTGAGTTTTGTCACCTTGCTATAGTAATTTATTAGTTCTAGAGAATTTTTAGTATCAGAAGATTCTTTAGAGTTTTCTCAGTGGATTAACCATGCCATCTGTGACTACAGAATTTTAATCCTCCTTTTCTAATCTATCTTTTTATTTCTTTTTCTTCTCTTATTGCACTAGCTAGAATACTAGTACAGTGTTAGAAAGGAGTGGCAAGAGAGATTATCCTTGCCTTGTTCCTGATTATTAGAGAAAAGCATCCAATCTCTCACCATTAGGTTTTATGTAAGCTGTTATATTTTTATAGTGATTATTATCAAAGTGAAGAATTTTTTTTGTTCCCAGATTTCTGAGAATTTTTTTCATGAATGGGTGTTAGATGTTGTTAAATACTTTTTCTGCACCAATTAACATAATCATGTGATTTTTCTTTTAGCCTATTACCAAGGTGGTTATTTAATTAATTTCAAAATACTGAACAAACCTCGGATACTTAGAATAAATATTATTCAGCTGTGGTATATAATTTTTTATACATAGTTGGATCATAATGTACTGTTAAATGATTGGGGAGGGATAAAAATATAAACAAAAGTCATCCACACTTGGGAGGCTGAGGCAGGAGGATCGCGAGTTCAAAGCCAGCCTCAGCAGTGGTGAGGCACTTAGCAACTCAGTGAGACCCTGTCTCTAATAAAATACAAAAAAGGGCTGGGGATGTGACCCAGTGGTCGAGTGCCCCTGAGTTCAAGTCCCTGGCACCAAAAAAAAAAAAAAAAAAAAAAAAAAAAGTCATCCACTACCTAAAAAGAAAATATAGTTAATTAAAGAGAATAAAAAGACACATAGTGAACTACAAGCCAGAGCATAGCAAATATTGCAAATATTCTAGGAGAGGAACCCTCATAGTTTTTTTTTTTTTAAGGTGCAGCTTTTATTTTATTTTTTCCTTTTATTCTTTTTTTTTAAATTTGAAGTTGTTGTATATATAACAGTAGCATGCATTACAATTCATAATACACATATAGAGCACCTTTTTACATATCACTGTTTGTATACAAAGAATGTTCATACTATTCATGTCTTCAAACATGCATTTAGGATATAATGATATCCATCTCGTTCTACCATCTTCTTTTTTTTCCCTTCACACCCTCCTGTCCCCTCCTTTGCCCTCCTTCCCCATTAACCTTTCTACTGTTCCTCTAATCCTCCTATGTTACCTGACCCAACCCCACTATGAATCAGCCTCCTTATATCAGAGAAAACATTCAGCATTTGGATTTTTGAGATTGGCTAACTTCACTTAGCATTGTATTCTCCAACTTCATCCATTTACCTGCGAATGCCATTATTTTATTCTCTTTTATTGCTGAGTAATATTCCATTGTGTATATATACCACATTTTCTTTATCCACTCATCTACTGAGGGGCATCTAGGTTGGTTCTACAACCTGGCTATTGTGAATTATGCTGCTATAAACATTGATGTGGCTGTGTCCCTGTAGATTGATGCTTTTAAGTCCTTTGGGAATAGACCCAGGATTGGATGGCTGGGTCATAAGGTGATTCCATTCCCAGTTTTCCAAGGAATCTCCATACTGCTTTCCATAATGGTTGCACCATTTTGCAGTCCCACCAGCAATGTATGACTGTGCATTTTTCCCCACATCATCTCCAACATTTATTGTTTGTGTTCTTAATAGCTGCCATTCTGATAGGAATGAAATGAAATCTTAGTTTTGATTTGCATTTCTCTAATTGCCAGAGATGTTGGACATTTTTTTCTAGTATTTGTTGATGATTGTGTATCTTCTTCTGAGAAGTGTCTTTTCAGTTCCTTGGCCCATTTATTGATTGCATTATTTGTTCTTTTGGTGTTAAGTTTTTTGAGTTCTTTATATATTCTAGAGGTTAGTGCTCTATCTGATGTGCATGTGGTAAAAATATTTTCCCAATTAGTTGGTTCTCTATTCACCTCACTGATTGTTTCTTTTGTTGCTTTTTAGTTTGAACCTATCCCATTTATTAATTCTTGATATTAATTCTTGCACTACAGGAGTCTTATTAAGGAACTTGGGGCCTAATCTGACATGTTGGAGATTAGAGCTTACTTTTTCTTCTATTAGGCATATTGTCTCTGGTCTAATTCCTAGGTCCTTGATCTATTTTGAGTTGAGTTTTGTGCATGGTGAGAGATAAGGGTTTAGTTTCATTTTGTTGTCAGGAAAGATCAAGTCTGGTTTGGAGGTTTGGAGGAGTTAGGTAAAATGCTGCTAGTGTAGAATTAGAACCTGAGACTTGGAAGAAAACTTTGGGCCTTTTCATTTCTTATAAATGAGAAAGAACCTCCTTTACCTTTTCACAAATAAAGGGCTGGGATTTTATCTTGGATACATCATCCCTATGAAGGGTAGGATTTACTCTGCCTCCCACAGTCACCCACTTAAATAGGTAACATGAATCTGTTTTACTTGACTTTTAAAATACTTACTCAGAAAATGAGTATGCCTTTTTCATTGAATTTCCTCATTCCTTCAATAAAAGAAAACTGGAGCACAAAGTAGGCAATGGAATTGCCTAATTCTGCAATTGAGTAACTCCATCATGTTCTTGTGCCTCAGCCCCATAAAGCCAAACATAGAAAACATAATCCCCATCTGCTACAATCTGTAGCTACCCTGCTTCTCCCCCAGGGAGGCAATTCCCGGCTGACGGCTGACGCATCCATTATTCTATGTTCTCTGCACCAACTTGCCTTTTGCTTGTGAGTTAACTCTTTTATCTAGACTTGGGCCAATTTCTTTTTTCCTACAGAAAATTTACAGAGAAACTTAAGTTGAAGTTCACCTGTGTTTATTCTTGGCAATTTCGAGAGGTAAAGTTCATTTTGCCCTAAGGACATTTTAAACAAGGGATTTGCAGTGGCAAGTGTTCAATTTTTAAGGTTGTTTAAAATGCAAACAGCATGTGTTCTACTTGCTTTGCTTTATTGCTGATAATTGGGTCCTTTATATCAGAACAAAATGCAACAAGAAATGGATATTTCTATTGATCTCATATAGAAAACCAATTTTCCAGAAACAATAATTATAATAATGACAATGAAAACAATGATAGGGGCTAATAGTTATATTTACCCTTATAATATGTCTGGTCCTTTATATATACATATAATTTTATTTAATTTTGTCAACCACTGTAGGAATTATGGATTGCTATTGTTGTCCCCATTTTAGAGAGAAGTATCCTTGCCTTCAGCATGGCTACTTGTCCAGGGTTGCATGGTTGATAGGTAGCAGAGCCAACATCTCAGCTGCAGTGTGATGCTAGTCCTTCAGTTTTTGTCACAGTGCTCCAATGACTTATTATGTCTTTCCATCTACCCTTGATTATCCGTGCATAGCACCCATCACCACCACCCACACACACACTCACTCACCCCCACACACCCCAGTGGTGCCTGATTTTCCTGACATTCAAATACCTCTGCAATGACATTCAAATACCTCCACAGTCTGCCCTCCTCCACAATCACTTCCCCACACAAATCCTTTAATCCAGCAAAACAATCAATTCATTTTTCCTACCTCTCCATAAAATCTTCCCCTTTCTCAAGCAACTCCTTTCAGGTGCAATGCCCACCCCACCTCCTCATCAACTGTCTACATTCTGACGGGGTCAGCTCAAAAAAAGAAAAAACTTCCAAGGATGGAAGAAGATAGGCAGAGGGTGGCTGAGCCCAAGGTGAAATGAAATAATGTTTTCTTTTATTGATTTACCAATGTTTGTCTTTTAATTTCTGGAGAGCCTTTATTGAATGCAAAATGTTAATAGGAGTTGAAGGTCTCTTATTCATACAGCTCCAATCTATTCTGCAAATAAAAAGCAGTGAAAATGATTCATACGTGAATAATTCCCCCAAACCTTTGCTTATTGAAATGGATCAGAGATAATTACCAGGTTGGGGAATTTGCATCCACACAATTTTCTAGTCTCACAAACATAATTTTCTTTAAAATGAATAGAAAATATTTGCTCTTTTAAATGCTGTTGTGGATGGTGTAACTGTATTCTTTCTGTATCTGCAGAAATGTGGCTGCACCATCCTCTGCTGCTGTTGCTCAAGGCAGGGGCTTTCTTTCTTCCTCTCAGTCTCTCCACTACTGTGGACCTCAGCTCTTTGGTTTAAACTTCCATCTGTATTCATCTGAGTATGGAGATTTGTGTGTCCTGCTCGTTACCTCCACTAAGAAACCAGTGTTATCTCAACACTCTGGCTGTTTTTAATTTCTTCCTGGAAGATGACTTCTCATTCGCATGCAAGGTGGGAGGCTAAGGGAGGATAAGGGTAACCTGCACATCTCTGTGATTTATTGAACCACTTAACTTTTAGTATTTAGCTGAAAGTCATAGGAAATTTTAATCAGAGTTGCTGTGACAAGGGGGTGGGGACCAAGGCTTTTTGTCTGTGATCTTTCTGAACCATCTGGAATACACATGAGAATCATTTTAAACCATTGTCTTTCCAAAGCATTAGGCTGTTGTTCCAGGTGTGTGAAGTGCCTCTATGGCTTAGGTTTAATACTTGCTTTTCATTATGCCCAACAGCTTGGTCCTTTATTCTCTGAGGGATGTTTTTCAATACCACAGGAGATTTCTTTGTACCCAACCAAATGAATCTTTACAAACAGCTCAACTGGTGTAAGGCCTCAGGTGGGCTTAAGGGACCCGCAAGAACAAGGTTTATGTGTAGGCACAGGGATATTCAAATGTGGCATTATATTAAAGGCATTTTGAATTTCTCTGTTCTAGAAAACAAGCACCCCTCCTTGTGAGACTAAACACGTGATTTTAAAGGTTCCTTGAAACTGTGTTGAAAAAAGAAAAAGTGAGGCATGTACAAGACACTGAGCAAAGCAAATGAGGATTTTGTTCAAGACTAGAGAGGAAATGAGAAGAAAATTAAATTTAAGGAAAAAATAGTGATGTCTATAGATGAACTTATAGAAATGTATGGCTTTTTTATTGCTCAGAGTTAACACGAGCTCTTTAAATTAGCACAAACAAATAAACAAAATGAAATACCACTGCTACATATCGAAAATATTGGTGAATTTTAGGAACATAATTATAATAAAAAGGTCCCCAGAGATGATAGCCTGTATGATACCTTACAGTAACCCTTTTTAAATTATAAAATACAGCACACAAAAAGTAAGTAAAGATACCCTTTTTATATACTTAAAAGCAACCACAAATATAATGCTATAATAAATATATACAAGTATAATATAACTATATTAAGCAAGTCAACAATGAACACAAGTTTCAACTGGGAGACAGGGAAATAAGATGAACAAGGATCCCATATGGATCTAAGTCATTGTCCTTGTTTCAGTTTTATGTTGGGTGGTGATTTTCACAATTGTTTATTTTATTATTAAGATCACCAAGTGCCCAACAAACAAATAAAAGAGAACCTTTTCTGTACAAATGGTGAAAGTCTGTTCTGAATTTAGGATTATGATTACTGTAGTTCTGTGCCTCTGAGACCCATTAAAAAAAAATCTGGGAAAGGAAAGAAATATTTGCCCTTTGAGTAGAATCCGCCAAGTATGAGTTTTCCTATACTGTTTGTGTCTTTGCCCCAAATAGTGGATGTTAATTACCTTCCCTGCCTTAATACACACACACACACACACACACACACACACACACACACACACACACACGTGAGCTCTAGTGGACTTGTGTGTGCGCGTGTGTGTGTGTGTGTGTGTGTATGTGAAGAGTGGGGGGGGAGAGAAAAGGAAAGAGAGAAAGAAAGGAAGGAAGGAAGGAAGGAAGGAAGGAAGGAAGGAAGGAAGGAAGGAAGGAAGGAAGGAAGGAAGGAAGGAAGGAAGGAAGGAAGGAAGGAAGGAAGGAGTGAGAAGCAGGAAAAAAAAAATTTCACCAGCAACTCTTTGGCCATTTGGGAACTACCGTCTCCTTGTTACAGGAAAATAGTGATGAAGATAGTGTGTTCCTACATGTTCCAGATAAAAGTGCCCCTCTGCTTTTAGGTGGTGGAGCGGCAGTCCCCCACAAAACATCACCAAGTCCACTAGAGCTCAAGGTGTATGTCTTCACTTTCAGAAAGAGAACTAAATATGCAAATATTAAAATAGAAAACCTGTATTTCTAAGAAGGACTGCCTCTTCACAAAACTTTCTAAACTTTTAACACAGACTCATTACATTGATTGTTTTTATTCATTTTTGCAGTTTCCTGGGAAACAGACTGAACTGGAGATCTCTGTCTAGGTAAGTCCCTGGGATGAACTCTTGGGGAAACATGTTTATCTGGGTGTGAGGGAAGCTGGACCAGGCACAGGGAGATGTTGAAAGGTGATGTAGTTGTAACAGAGGCTTCAACCCATCTCACAGTGTACAGTGAAGTGGGGATATTTCTTCAGAGGTGTCTTGAACTGAGGCAAAGGGGCTAAGCTCTAGATGATCCCTTCTCCCAGGGCTGCCCCCATCCACAGCTACTTTTGGAGAGCATTTTTCTGTCACCATTATCTTTCAGATGCTTCTCCTCTCCCTTAAGTGAGAATACAGTGCCTCACACACTAAGCCACCTATCTGTGAACTAAGCTTGGCATTTTCCCACCTCTGTCCTTTGGACATAAGGTGCCACTCACTGTAGGTGTGAACTGAGGAAAAGCTGTCTTTGTAGTACTGGTGGATGTTAAAGGGGTCTGGGTCAACTACTTGTGAAGTTTACTGTGCCCTCTGGTCTTACTCAGGACTGATGCCATTTCATCTTACTATGGATAATTCATTTCTGCAGATGCATGAACTTCCTCTAGGGATTTTTAGGGTACTTAACCACTGAGTCACATACCCAGACCTTTTAAAAATATTTTATTTAGAGACAGAGTCTCGCTGAGTTGCTTAGGCTCTTGCTAAGTTGCTGAGGCTTGCTTTGAACTCACAATCCTCCTGCCTCAGCCTCCTGAGCTACTGGCATAACAGGCATGCACCACCATGCCTGCTACTCCAGGTTTCTAATGGTATGATTCTCCTACCAGAATGTACCATAAAGTCTACACAGCATCATTTCTCAGAACAGGTTCCTCTGATACAAGGTCTTCTGGGTTATATGATCCCAGAGTCAGGGCTGTTGCACTACAGCTTAAGTCTGGTGCAGACCCATTTCCTTCTCAGGATCTCATTAAAAGCTGCCAGCCTTTAACATCAATCAGTAAAAGGGTTGGAGCAATATTTGCAAGTGTGAAATATGCTATCTCTAGACTTGATAACTGATATCCTGGTACATGCCAGACCACAGAAATCCAAAAAATCTTTACTGATGTGGTGGACTTATGAGTCCTTAAAAGGTTTATCTCAAACCCTCTGCAACACATTTGTTTTTTCCAAGTTTCCAACATACTAGATATTATTTTTTTGCTCATCTGATCTGATTATCATAATATCACTGATTTATCAGAGGTGTTATTAAAATTGGATCTGTATGTTCCCCAAAAGCTTATTATATGTTAAAGGCTTGCTCTCACCTTGAAGCTTTTGGAAGGTAGAGGAATATTTAAGAGATAGAGCCAAGTTGGAGGTCTTAGGTCACAGGGTCATGTCCTTAGAGGGGATAACAGGACCTCATGCTCTTCCTATTTCTTTCACGTCCTGGTCATGAGGTGGGTGGTATTGCTTTACCACATGCTCCTTGCCTTGCTACAAGCTCAAAAGCAACAGGGCCAAAATAAATCTTTTCTCTTTGTAAGCGGATTATCTCTGATATTTGTTACAGTGACAAAAGGCTGACTAACACAGGTATGTCATCCAGAATGTCCAGATGACCCAGGCATCTTTGGGCTCTGTTTTGACAGAGGGTTCACAAAGCCTGGGAGAAAGATAATAAATGTATACTGTTGCCTGTCTCAAATAGATTTGAATTTCTTCTTGTCCTCCATGAGAGGTTTGGAAAGAATGCATTTGTAAGACCCATGGCTACATAGCATGCATGTATAATCATGTTAATGTGCTTCAGCAAATGTTTCTTAGCTGGTGCCACAGTGCAATTGGAGCTACTTCTGGACTGAGTTTGAAGACATCTACTATTATCCTTCAAGATCAACCTGTGTTCTAGGAGCCATGATGGTAAATTAAAGGAAAATGTGTATGTTGGAAACTACCATGCTTGCAACATTAAGTTTTCAGGGTAGTACAAATCTCTGCCATTTCTCCAGTACATGCATACATATGTATGTATATCTTTAGTATGTTTGTTTTTTATTTATGTATAATTTACATACAATAAAAATATCTTAAGGATATAGTTCAATGAATTTTGACAACTGGTAATGACTGTGCAACCAATCAAAACATGAAATACTTCAATACCTGTGAAAGTTCTCATGTACCTTTTTCAAAGTATTCCCACCACCCTGGTCGCCACCCCCTGTCCGCCCACACCCCCACTCCCCCACCCCACTCCATCTCAGGCAACCAATGGTCTACTTTATGTCCATATACTACATTTGATTTTTCTAGAGTTTCATATAAATGCCATCATATGTTATATAATTTTTGTAGCTAGTATTTTTCTGTCAACGTAAGGTTTCAAGATTCATCGTATTGTTGTTAGTATTGTTGTTTGTCCCATTTGCTACTGGATAGTACTCCAATTCATAATATATTATAAATTGTTTATCCATTGTCTTGTTGATGGACACTTGAATTTTGTCCAAGTGTTGGCTATTTAAGAAAATCTACTATTAACTTTCAAATACAAGCATTTTGTGGACATGTTTTCATCTGTCTTGGATTAATATATAGGAGTAGAATTGTTGTATCATACAGTAGATGTTGAACTTTTTAAGTGACTCTGCAAATAATTTTCCAAATGGGTTATATTCATCTTTTAACTACCACTGGCAATGTTTGAGAGTAACAGTCACTCCATATTCTCACCAACATTTGACATTGTCAAGTTTTTTCACATTGGTCACTATATGATGTGGAAATGATATCTCACTGTGAATTTAATTTGCATTTTCCTCTGGTTGGTGATTTTGAACATCTTTTCATGTTATACTGGTGTTATGGTTTAGATATGAGGTGTCCCCCAAAGGCTCAATACAAGAAGGTTCAGAGGTGAAATTATTAGTTTATGAGAGCCTTAACCTAATCAGTGCATTATTCTACTTGAATAGATTAACTGGGTGGTAACCGTAGGCAAGTAGGGTGTGGTTGGAAGAGGTAGGTCTCTGGGGGTGTGACTTTGGGATTTATATTTTGTTCCTGAGGAACAAGAGCTCTCTCTCTGCTTCATGATTGTCATGTTCTGAATTGCTTTCCTCCACCACACCCTTGCCCCATACTATGATGTTCTGCCTTACTTGAGCAAAGAGCAATGGGGTTGGTGGGCTATGGACTAAGACCTCTGAAACTGTGGTAACAAATACACTTTTATTTCTCCAAAATTTTTCTTGTTAGGTGTTTTGGTCACAGCAATGACAAAAGTTGACTGAAATAACTAACTGTATCTATGTCTTCTCTTGTTAAGTGGTCAAGATTTTTGCCTGCTAAAAAATTATGATTATTTTGGGCTGGGGATATAGCTCAGTTGGTAGAGTGCTTGCCTTGAATGCACAAGGCTCTGGGTTCAATACCCAGAACCACACACACACAAAAAGTTATGATTGTTTTTCTAGGTGAGTTGTAGTAGTTAAAAAAAATGCATTGTGGATAGTGGCTAAGAGTTTTTGTTAAGAATATTTTCTGAATATTTTCCTCATTGGTGAATTGATTATTCATTTTTAGTGGTCTTTTGTTTGTTTGTTTGTTTTGGTACCAGGGATTGAACTCAGGGGCACTTGACCACTGAGCCACATCCAAAGCCCTATTTTATAGTCTTTTTAGAGACAGGCTCTCACTGAGTTGCTTAGTGCCTTGCAGTTGCTGTCTCAACTTCCTAAATCGCTGGGATTACAAGCATGCACCACCGCACCCGGCTTTCAGTGTATTTTTGATGAGCAAAAATTTTTCTTTTAAGAAAATCTATGTTATTTTTTCTTTAAAGCTAGTGTTTTTCATAATCCAAGAGAACTTTTGCTACCTCAAAGTCACAAATAGATATACATATCATTTCTCCTAAAAAATTTGTGGATCTAGCTTTTACAGTTAGGTTGTGATCTATTTCAAAATAATTTTTGTGTATAAATATATACAGGCCCATTTTCCCCATATGTTTACCCTACTCCAGGATCATTGTTTTGAAAACTTTTATTTTCCCATTGAATTAACAGTATGTATGCTGGTCTATTTCTGGACTCTCCCTTCTTTCCAATTATTCCACTAAAATTGTGTCTTAATTATTGAAGCTGTAAAATAATTAAGTCAGACGGTGTAGGTCTTATACTTTGTCCTTTCTATATTGCTTTGGATATTTCAGGTTCTTCACATTTAATTGTAAATTTTAGAATCAGCTTATAAATTTTTATAAAAGTAGAATTTTGACTTATATTGAAGAGACTAGGAATACACACACACACACATATATATACATATACACACACACACACACACACATATATATACATGCGTATATATATATATATGTATATATATATATTTCCAATATGTATAATATTGGAAAGGGATATGTTCTTTCCTTTTATTTAGTCTTTTTTAGCTTCTTCCAGCAATGCTTTGTCATTGTCAAATTGCAGATGTCTTATTCTTTCTTGGATTTCTTCCTAATTATATGATATTTTTTCATGTTATTATAAGTGACATTTAAAAAATTTACTTTTAAGTGGTTTGGAAATATAATTGATTTTTGTATATTGTTTACATTTTATATTCAATCACTATAATAAATAAAACTCATTAATTTAATTGCATTTTTTGCTTATCCAAAATGTTTTCTATGTATATTATTATGTAAAAATGTTAAACCAATATTGAATTTTTGGATTACATTCCATTTGCTCATGTTGTATTGTCGTTAATATATACTAAAGAAATTGATCTGCTAATAGTTTATTAAATTATTTGTGCCTCTATTCCCAAGGGATATCATTCTACAGTA
The DNA here is from genome assembly GCA_025594165.1 of Tamias sibiricus. Taxonomy (NCBI): domain Eukaryota; kingdom Metazoa; phylum Chordata; class Mammalia; order Rodentia; family Sciuridae; genus Tamias; species Tamias sibiricus. The sequence continues at coordinate 120,578,427 of CM046664.1, read as the reverse complement.
TTTATTTATTATAATACATTTTCAGATTGATTTGTGAAGTGTCCCACTCTTTATATTTTATAAAATAATTTGTATGAGATTAGAGTTATGTCAGGTTTCTCCAGAGAAATAGAAGCAATAAGACATCTATCTATCTATCTATGTAGCTATCTTCCTATAGATATAAAGATGATAAAGACATAGAGACAGAGGAGATTTGTTGGGAGAATTGGCTCATACAGTCATGAGGCTGAGAATTCCCACATATGCTATCTGCAAGCTGGAGAACAAGAAAAGCCAGTGGTGTCATTCAGTCTGTGTCTGGAGGCCCAAGAACCAGGAACTCCAATGTCCAAGGGTAGGATAAAATGGATACATTAGCTGGAGAAGAGGGTGAAAAGAGCTCTTCTTTCTCCTCCATTTTGTTCTATTTTGGGTCCCCTGAATAGATGGCCACCCATATGGATAAGGATGATATACTATATTCAGTCTACTAATTCAAATGCTATTCTTTTTTCCAAAAATGCCCTCACAGACACACCCAGAAATAACATTTTGCCAGCTATATGAGCTGCTATTAATTCAGCCAAAATGACACATAAAGTAAACCATCACAAGTTATTTACTCCTTAAATGTTTAATTGCAGGAGCCCTGTTTGGGGAGATAGCTAAGATTGCGGTTGACTATTGGGCCATAGACATTTTTGGGCATTTCCGCCTTCCGTAGTCTCATGGGATCTCGTGGGACTTGGTCGAGGATCTCGAGAGATTTGAACGGTGACTCAGCAGATCGAGCTAGCGCCATTGCTGCTCGGGCGCATGGGAAGAGACCAGAGAGAGAAAAGACAGGGTTATCGCTATTGTATAGATATATTGTAGTTTCTTGTAAGATTAAAGAATATTTTCGTCTCCATCCTGTCTCCGGACTCCTTCCCGCGGCGCTGCCATTCCAGGCTGCAATCCCTTTCCGGCGGCAACATTTAATAGAATTCACTGGTGAATCTTTTAGAACATGCAGTTATGTAGTTATGTTTGTTGCAGTTTTGGTTATACATTCACTTTTTTTGATAGCTAGAAAATGGTTTGATTTTCTAATTTTTTGGTTTCCATTTTGGTAAGTTGTATTTTTGAAGTAATTTGTTCATTTTCTTTATGTTGCCAAATTTATTCGCATGAAGTTATTTATAATACCTACTTTCTGTCTTTTAAATATTTGTAGCATCTGTAGTAATGTCTCCTTTCACCATGATACTGGTAATTTGTGTGTCTTCTGTTGGTTGATCATTACTGCTAGGGGATTATCAACTTATTTACTGACTTTGTGCTAAGCAAGTGCTCTACCACTGAGTTACATGCACAACCATATGGATTATCAATTTAACTAAACTTTTCAATATTTTGATAATTTTGTTTACCTTTCTCTATTGTATTTAGTTGCTATTATATTGATTTTTAAAAAATATTATTGCTGTTTTCAATTGCTTTGGGTTTAATTTTCTCTGCCTAAAAACAACTTTTCAAAGTGGAAGCAAATCACTGATTTTGCACTTATTTACATAATATAAACATTTATACTAATACATTTCCTTCTAAATACTACATAATTAACACATACAAATTTTGATATATTATATTATGACACTTAAACTTTTAAATTAAACTTATTTTAATTGATGCACAAAAACAAATATTGTACATATTTATGGAGTACAATGTGATGCTTTGATTATATGTATACATTATATACTATTTAAATCAGGTTAAACATATCTATCAGGTACTTATCATTTCTTTGTGGTGGAAACATTCAAAATCCTGCTAGCTTTTTGAAATATGCAGGAGAGCATCATTATGTACAGTCATCCTAACTGTGTGTATACCATGTCATGATCTTTAAATTACCATACAGTAGGATATTTTTCCATTGTTTTTTGCATTTTTTTCTTTACTCATGTGAAACATTTGGAAGCATGTTGCTTAACTCCCAAATATTAGGAATTTTTGAGAAGTCTGGTTTCTATTTATTTCTAATCTAAGACCACTGTGGCTAGAGAATTTTTTTTTTTTTTTTTACCTATTGAGACCTGTTTCATAGCCCAATGTATGACTTACTTTGGCAACTGCTTCTTAGGCACTTTGTAAGAAAGTGTAATGTGCAGTTTGGATTGTGATTTTCTTTCAATATTAATCAGCATGAAGCTGACTGCGAGTGTAATTCAAATGTTCCATAGAAATTCAACTCAAAGTAGATCAAGGATCTAGGAATTAGACCAGAGACACTACACCTAATAGAAGAAAAAAGTAAGCTCTAATCTCCAACATGTTGGATTAGGCCCCAAGTTCCTTAATAAAAATCCTGTAGCACAAGAATTAATATCAAGAATCAATAAATGGGATAGATTCAAATTGCAAAGCTTCTTCTCAGCGAAAGAAACAATCAGTGAGGGGAATAGAGAGCCTACTAATTGGGAACAAATCTTTACCACATGCACGTCAGATAGAGCACTAATCTCTAGAATATATAAAGAACTCAAAAATCTTAACACCAAAAAAAACCCAAATAACCCAATCAATAAAGGGGTCAATGAACTGAACAGACACTTCTCAGAAGAAGATATACAATCAATCAACAAATACATGAAATAATGTTCAACATCTCTGGTCTTTCAAACTTTTTGTTTGCTTACTTTATCTACTACTTACCCAGATAAGGCTGTTAAAATCCACAACTATGATTGTGGATCTGTGCATTTCTCCTCCTCATTTTGTCATCTGTATTTTATCCACCCCTCAGATTTGCTTCTTTGTTTTTGGTAAAAGCAATGTTTCATACCGTGTTTTACCTCCTCCATGATCTATTTAGCTATTGCTCTTTTACTTTTAGTGTGTGCTCTTGAGATTATAGTTTGCATCTTACTACAGTGTACTTCAAGTAATGTGCTATTCCCTCATGAAAAGTAAGAATCTTGAAACAGTATGATTACTTTCATTCCTTTTCTGGCCTTCTGTTTCTTATTGTTGTGTGTTTTACTTCTGTACATGCTATAAACTTCTAATTACTAACGTTTAGTATATTTGCTTTTAATAGTCAATAGTTTTTAAATAAAATTCAAGACATATATGTCTTTCTCTATATATATTATAATGTACTCATATAATTTGGGGAGGATGTTCTTTCCCCTCCTTCAATCCAAATTACGTTCGATAGTACTTTCCTTTTCCCTGAGAAACTACATGTTTTTGTTTGTTTGTTTTTTTGAAACAGGTCTTCTACAGATAAAGACAACTGTCTCTCTTTTATCATTTTTGAAGGATACCTTTTCTGAATATGGAACTCCAAGTTGGCAATTTTTTTCTTATGGCACTTTAAAATATTTTTTTCCTCATGCACCTCTGATAAAGCATTAGTCTCTAGGATATATAAAGAACTCAAAAAAGTTAACACCAAAAATACAAATAATCCAATCAACAAATGGGCTAAAGAAATGAACAGACATTTCACAGAAGTAGAAATACAATTGGCCGGGCGCCTTTAATCCCAGCACTTTGGGAGGCTGAGGCAGGAGGATCGCGAGTTCAAAGCCAGCCTCAGCAATGGCGAGGCACTTAGCAACTCAGTGAGACCCTGTCTCCAAATAAAATACAAAAAAGGGCTGGGGATATGGCCCAGTGGTCAAGTGCCCCTGAGTTCAATCCCTGGTACCACAAAAAAAAAAAAAAAAAAAAAAAAAAAAAAGAAATACAATTGATCAACAAATATATGAAAAAATGTTCAACATCTCTAACAATTAGAAAAATGCAAATCAAAACTACTCTAAGATTTCATCTCCTGTCAGAATGGCAATCATCAAGAACACAGGCAATAATAAATGTTGGCGAGGATGTGAGGTAAAAAGTACACTCATACATTGCTGGTAGCACTGTAACTTGGTGCAATCACTATGGAAAGCAGTATGGAGATTCCTCAGAAAACTTGGAATGGAACCACCATTTGACCCAGCTATCCCACTCCTTGGTTTATCAAATCAGCATACTATAGTGACACAGCCACATCAATGTTTATAGCAGCTCAATTCACAATAGCTAGACTATGGAACCAAATTAGGTGTCCCTCAATAGATGAATGGATAAAGAAAATATGGTATATATACTCAATGGAATATTACTCAGCTTCAAAGAAAGATGAAATTAGGGCATTTGCTAGTAAATGGTTGGAGCTAGAGAATACCATGCTAAGTGAAATAAGCCAATCCCACAAAACCAAAGGCGGAATGTTTTCTCTAATATGTGGATGCTAATTCACAGCAAGGCGGGGGGCACTAGGGAAAAATAGCATTACATTAGGTAGAGGGAAATGAAGGGAGGGGAGGAAGGGGATGTGGGGATGGAAAAAATAGTGGAATGAAACAGACATTATTACTTTATGTATACATGTGACTAAATGACCAATATGATTCTGCAACATGTATACTTTGAAAAATGAGAAATTATATCCCATCTATGTATGATATATCATAGTGCATAAATGCATTCTACTGTCATGTATAATTAATTAAAACAAATAAAAGATTAATAAAAAATATTTTTTCCACTGTCTTTTGGTCTTTCCCACTAGCTATTTTATTGTTTCTGGTGAGAAGTTGCCATCCAATTTTTTCCCTCTCTGTAATTGCAGGAGCCCTGTTTGGGGAGATAGCTAAGATTGCGGTTGACTATTGGGCCATAGACATTTTTGGGCATTTCCGCCTTCCGTAGTCTCACGGGACTTGGTCTGGGATCTCGCGGGACTTGGTAGAGGATCTCGAGAGATTTGAACGGTGACTCAGCAGATCGAGCTAGCGCCATTGCTGCTCGGGCGCATGGGAAGAGACCAGAGAGAGAAAAGACAGGGTTATCGCTATTGTATAGATATATTGTAGTTTCTTGTAAGATTAAAGAATATTTTTGTCTCCATCTTGTCTCTGGACTCCTTCCCGCGGCGCTGCCGTTCCAGGCTGCAATCCCTTTCCGGCGACAACAGTTGGTGGCCCGTACGGGGAATTCAGCACGGCAGGTAAGAACTGAGAAACCTCGCAGGAGTCTCTAGTCAGAGCGGTTAAAATGGGTTCAAAAATAACTAAGACCCAAGTGTACGAGGCTCTTGATGAATTCTTTGATATAGATGAGTCTGTCGTTAGTGAGGAGGATTTAGAAAACAGTGAAGGCGATCATGAAAGCGTAGATTCCGCTGAGTCAACTAAGACCAGTAAGGAGAGTATTAGAAGCGTCCCCAAAATGACAAAGATCCGAGCTGCTAAAGCTATTCAAGATTTATTAGAGACACTTCAAGGATACATGGTCTCAATTGAACCTGGGACTCAGGATGTTACTGAGTCAGTTAGGACCAATGAGAGTAGTAGTAGTGAGGAGGAATTAACTAAAGGTGATTTTGAGAAAATGAACAAAAGGAAATTAAGGAAGACCAAGATAAGGGATCATCAAGTGGAGGAACTTGTGTCCTCTACTCCCCCATGGGTGAAATCGATTACAGAAAATATGAAGGGTATCACTAGGCGTTTGCATACCCTAGAAACAGAAATAAAAAGTCTTTCTGAGCGCTTATGTGCTCTCGAGGGTAACTCACAGATACGTTGGGAACTGCCAGTATTTGAACATGAAAATGGACAGAGGGGCCACCAGCCAGTAGATTTCAAAACAATAAAAAATCTCAAAGAGGCAGTAATGACTTATGGACCCCAAGCTCCTTTCACGTTGAGTATACTGGAGTCCCTTAACACCTTTAGCTTAGCCCCCGCAGACTGGAAACGTCTATGTAAAGCAACATTAAGTGGGGGACAATACTTGGTTTGGCGATTGCAATTTCAAGAACTTTGTATAGAAACAGCTAAAAGAAACGCAGATGCAGGGTTTGAAGACCATAATATAGAAATGCTCACAGGAGAAGGGCAATTTGCAGACGTACAGGATCAAAAATATTATACCCCAGGAGTATATGCTCAGATAAACGCAGCTGCCTTAAAGGCATGGAAAACTGTACAAGGACCTGGGGATCTACAAGGTAGCTTGTCCAAAGTAATTCAAGGACCTAATGAACCATATGCTGAATTTGCTGATCCACTTTTGAGAACTGCAGGTAGAGTTTTTGGAGACATTGATCAAGTTATGCCATTATTTGTCCAATTAGCGTATGAAAATGCTAATAAGTATTGCCAGGAAGCCATCAGGCCATGGAAATATAAAAAGGATCTTTCCATATATATACAATTATGTAAAGATATAAATGATGCCTTTGTCACAGGGAATATGATTGCAGCAGCTGTGAGAGATGCTGCCCCTCAAAATTTTACAAGAGCTCAACATAGACATTATAATCAATCAGGATATTCTAGTCAAAATTATCATAATCAATCAGGCTATTCTAGGCAAAATCCTAAAAGAGAAATAAGACCAAATTCATACCGTGCTCCAGGTTGCTGCCCCAGGTGTAAGAAAGGAAATCATTGGGCCAATAAATGCTATTCAAAATTTGACATCCATGGAAATCCTTTGTTCAGGAATTCAAAAAACGGGGCACGGGGCCCAATGCCCCGGGGCCCACAAATGTACGAGGCATTGGAGGAGGAGTATCCTCAAGCATCCACTCAGATGCTTCCCCGACACAATCCTTACTACCCATCCACTCCCTCGCCAGAGGAACAGGAGGAAATGCAGGATTAGACCTCTGTTCCACCGCCCGAATAGTGTTAACACCTGAAATGGGGGTTCAACTGATTCCCACAGGAGTCAGGGGACCTCTTCCCTCAGGGACTGTAGGACTTATTATCGGGCGAAGTCCAGAGAGCTTATTAGGTTTGCAAGTGACCCCAGGCGTAATAAACTCAGACTATAAAGGGGAAATAAAAATAATGCTTAGCTCACCCCAGAGTATAAGTTCTATTAATCAGGGAGATAGAATTGCTCAGCTGCTCCTCCTTCCAAATTTACATAATTCATTTAAAATGAATATGCCTCTAAATAGGAACAATAGAGGATTTTGTTCCACTGATTCGAAACCCATGGTTTGCTGGGTTCGGGACTGTACAAGGAGGCCTATGTGTAAAATAAGAATCCAAGGAATAGAAATGGAGGGTCTTATAGATACTGGAGCTGATTCTTCCATCATTAACTTACGTCAATGGCCCAAACACTGGCCTCTGCAAAAAGCTTCAACCAGTTTAAGAGGCTTGGGATATAATAACCTCCCAGAAAAAAGTGCGGTAATTTTAAAATGGGAGGATGATGAAGGACATAAAGGCATGTTTCAGCCTTATGTTTTACCTAATCTACCGGTTACTTTATGGGGAAGAGATATTTTACAACAAATGGGAGTACACCTTGCAACCAAACCTTCAGGTGTTAAATGTAAAAATCTACAGAGTAATCTTAACCCTATAAGAAATCATCAAAAAGTACAGGGTAAGCTTAACCCTAAAAGAAATCATTATCATATAGGAAAAAGACATTTTTCTTCGGGGCCACTGAGAAAATAATTTTGAAAATACCATGGCTTTCTGATAAGCCAGTGTGGGTCCCTCAGTGGCCCCTATCTAAAGAGAAATTACAAGTGGCCCACCTACTAGTTCAGGAACAATTAGAAGCAGGACATATAGAACCTTCCACCTCTCCCTGGAATTCCCCCATATTTGTGATCAAGAAAAAATCAGGAAAATGGCGATTATTACATGATCTTAGACAAATTAATAAAACCATGCAAGTCATGGGCCCTACTCAACCTGGACTTCCGAATCCTATAGCTATTCCAAAAAATTTCCATGTTATTAGTCTTGATATAAAGGATTGCTTCTTTTCTATTCCCCTACATCCTCTGGATGCCCCCAGGTTTGCCTTTTCAGTTCCTTCTATTAACAATAATGGCCCTGATCAGAGATATCAATGGAAGGTTTTGCCACAGGGAATGGCTAATAGCCCCACCATATGCCAAATATATGTGGACAAGGCCATCCAACCCATTAAAAAAAATATCCAAACCTCATGTGTCTACATTACGTGGATGATATTTTATTGGCCCACCCTAATCAAAAAATCTTATTTAATATATTCAGTGACGTGGTAGAAAATTAAAAAAAATACGGATTATATATAGCAGAAGAAAAAGTTCAAACCAGATCTCCCATATTATATTTAGGATTTAAAATCATGGATACTTTTGTTAGACCCCCAAAATTTTAATAAATAAAGAACATTTAACCACCCTCAATGATTTCCAAAAACTACTGGGAGACATTAATTGGCTTCGCCCTACACTAAAACTCACTACTGGCCAATTAAAACCTTAATTTGATATCCTTCGAGGGGATCCTGATCCATCCTCACCGCGAACATTGACTCCTGATGCTAGGAAAGCTTTAAAGGTAGTAGAAAAAGCCATCGAAGGAGCTCATTGTGACAGATTTGATTTAACTCAACCGCTGATATTGATTATTATTTCTTCACAATATACACCCACAGGAGTATTTTGGCAACAAGGGCCTTTATTATGGATACATTTGCCTGTCTCTCCTAAAAGCATAATTGAGTCTTATACCTCCATGGTGGCTAAAACTTATTCTTCAACGACTTAAAACTTCTACTAAAATATTTGGCATTCACCCTGCTACTATTATTACTCCCTATTCATCATCACAAATTGAATATTTATGCTTCAACGATAATGACTGGGCTATAGCTAGATGCTCTACCTCTGCAAATTTTGATAATCACCTTCCTAAGTCTCCTATATTATCTTTTTGTATTAATCATCCTATTATATTTCCACAGGTAATAAAAAATCAACCTATTCCTAAGGCATTTAATGTATTTACAGATGGGTCCTCAAATGGTACTGCTGCAGTAGTCACTACAAAAGAAAATATGACTTACATAACTGCACACAAATCAGCTCAACTAGTGGAATTGGAAGCTGTGGTAAGAGCTCTGGAAAATTTTAGAGACCAGCCCATAAACATTTTTTCAGATAGCCACTATATTGTACAAGCCGTCCCAAAATTAGAGTTAGCAGGACCAATAGCACCTCATACTCCAGCTTTTAAATTGTTTTATCAAATACAAAAACTTTTGTGGGCAAGAAAAGAACCTCTATTCATAGGCCATATTAGAGCACATACTAATTTGCCTGGCCCCCTCCATGAAAGTAATCAAAAGGCTGATGAACTTACAAAAACAATATTTATACTTTCAGCGCTACAACAAGCTACTTTATTTCATTCCCAGTTTCACGTCAACAGCACCACCTTGCAACGTAGGTTTAAAATCACAAAGGAGCAAGCCAGAACAATTGTAAAAGATTGTAAATCTTGTATGACACATTTGCCCAATCCTCATTTTGGTGTTAACCCTAGAGGATTAATGCCCAATCATTTGTGGCAGATGGATGTTACTCATGAGCCAAGTTTTGGAAAATTGCGATTTATTCATGTAACCATAGATACATGCTCAGGCATGATTTTTCCTTCCTTACATTCCGGAGAAAAAGTTAAAGATGTCACATCTCATTGTTTACAAGCTTTTGCTGCATTGGGCATCCCCAAAATGCTTAAAACAGATAATGGCCCCGCATATACGTCCTCATCTTTCAAAGAGTTTTGCGCAAAATTCAACATATCCCATAAAACAGGCATCCCATACAATCCTCAGGGTCAGGGCATTATTGAAAGAGCAAACCGCACACTAAAAGTTATGTTGTTAAAACAGAAAGAAGGAAACTGGAAAAATCCTAAGGACAGATTGGCAGTTGCCCTGTTTACCTTAAATTTTTTAACTTTAGACTCTGATGGTTATTCTGCTGGAGACAGACATTGGAACCCACATCAACAACATAAACCTTTGGTTTACTGGAAGGATGTTCTTTCAGGTACATGGAAAGGTCCAGATCCAGTGTTAATTTGGGGGAGAGGATCTGTTTGTGTTTTTCCAAAGCATGAATCCTCTCCAATATGGATACCATCTAGATTAATAAAGCAAGTACCAAATCAAAAGGATCAAGATGAAGTTGTTTAGGAATCAAGATTAATAAAAAAGGTACAAAATCAAGAGGACCATGATGAAGATATGGAATGATTCCCTTAAAAGAGTCCTTCAAAATACGTCACAAGTTAAGTGTCATTCCTCCCGGCTGGGACGAAGAGATCTCTCTTTAGTGTGCACACAATTGTATTTTTTTTTCTTTTTATATATGTGTTTATGTCTGTGTATTTGTCTAAATTTCATGTTAATGTGATGTCACAAATATATGTTTGTATGTGCGTCTGTCTGTCCAGTCTGACATCAAAAATAACAAAGCGCTTGTGAATATTATATATATATATATATATATATATATATATATATATATATATGGATCCAAATAACTCTAATTCATTTAAGTTTAAGAGTATTCTAATTGGGTAAATAATTTAATAAGTGAAGGTACCTTCAATTTTGTTTTATAGGTGTCCCAGGGATGTCTCTTAAGCGAAAAATATGACTAGGGCTGTATAACCTGATATTTTGGTGTTTTGACATAAGGTTGCTTATTTGTTATTAACTTCATTTGTTTAATAAATTATCAATTTCAATCATTTCAACAGGTAAAGGACTGCTGTGTATGCAGAAACTCGAGAGTTCCAGTTAACAAATTATTTCTCCAAAGTGCTTTTAGTTTTTCTTTAATCTATCTTTAATACAGTAAATACCCTCAGTCTTTCTTTGTTTTGTTCTAAATATGATGTTTTGCCAGCTTATGTTTGTGGGAGCTCAGGCTGCAATGTGTGTGAGCAGAAATCAACTTTAATTTTCTAATCTAATAATTCTATTTTTTAGTTTGACAACTCGCCTCTTGACTCAGTGCTGGAATAGCACTGCCTTTCCTTTAATAATTGATGCTTGAGTCTCTAGGGAGCGGGCCCTGAAGATTTGCCGGTGGCATTGTCTAGACATAAAAAAAAGACGGCTGCTGCTACAGATGCAGGGATCGCGGTCGCTGCAAGCATCCCTGCTGCTCAAATGTCAAACAACCTCACCAGCAGTGTGGCCTCTGCTCTGCATGCATGGGGCCTCCTAGATCTACGTGTTATAACAAGTGGACATTTTAATCTTTCATTGTTTGGGACTTCATGTGACAGTACCTTGGGGGTATTTGTTTAGACAACTCAGTGTGTTACTTGATAGAACTTAGGGCAGCTGGTTTGTTTATAGAATTTGATATGCTATGCAATTTGGCTCGTCACCAAAAGGCTTGTTGCCTTAAAGCCGCAGCATCTCCCCACAATTGGACGGCTGTTAGTCATCTTACACAGTCGATCCTAAAGGGCTCCATTGGATGGCTGGTTAGCCAATGACGGGTAAGATCCCCAGAGGGGGACAACCTAAGACAGGCACAGTCGCACGGGATAGTCTCATGTGGCCGACATATCAACCTAAGACAGGAGTCAAGGGCACAGCCTTGATTATCCGATGACGGGTAAGAATGTTGGTTGCACATAGACGTCCTAGAGCATCCCCTCTTTTAAAACAAAAGGGGGAAATGCAGGAGCCCTGTTTGGGGAGATAGCTAAGATTGTGGTTGACTATTGGGCCATAGACATTTTTGGGCATTTCCGCCTTCCGTAGTCTCACGGGACTTGGTCTGGGATCTCGCGGGACTTGGTAGAGGATCTCGAGAGATTTGAACAGTGACTCAGCAGATCGAGCTAGCGCCATTGCTGCTCGAGCGCATGGGAAGAGACCAGAGAGAGAAAAGACAGGGTTATCGCTATTGTATAGATATATTGTAGTTTCTTGTAAGATTAAAGAATATTTTCGTCTCCATCTTGTCTCTGGACTCCTTCCCGCGGCGCTGCCGTTCCAGATTGCAATCCCTTTCCGGTGACAACATGTAATAGCGTTTTTTTTCCCTCTGGCTGCTTTTTAGATATTCTCTTTACCTTTGTTTTTAAACAGTTTGATTATGATGAGTGAGACAGTGTGTGTGTGTGTGTGTGTGTGTGTGTGTGTGTTGCATTCTTCTCATGGTTCACTGAAATTCTAGGGTCCATAGATGTATTTTTATCATATTCAGAAAAATATCAGCAATTACCTCTTCAAGCATTTCTTCTGCTTCATTTTCACTCCTTTTCTCTGGCAGTCAAATTATGTGTATATCTGGCTCCTGGATATTGTTTCAGTAATTTCAGGTGCAATGTTCCATTTTTCACTCTGCTTTTAATCTTTGCATTTATATTGATTCATATTCAAGATAACTGATTTTTCCTCTGTAGCACCCAGTCTACATTATAAACCATCTATTTTCTTCTTAATTTTAATATAGTCTTCATCTTCAACCATTTTATTTATAGTTTTAATCTTTCTTCTATGAATCTCTATTTACACATTTTGAGTATCTTTTTATTCTGTTTTAATGTATTTATCATTGTTACTTTAAAATCTTTTTAAAAATTTTCTGTTTTAGTTGTAGATGGACACATCTACAACTTGATTTTGTTTATTTATTTTTTTATGTGGTGCTGAGGATTGAACCCAGGGCCTCACACATGCTAGGTGAGCATTCTACCACTGAGCCACAATACCAGCCCATAAAATCTCTATCTTATAATTCTGTGATATTTTATAATCTGAGATGTCTTTTAATCTTTTATTTGCTATTTTCTTCTCTTGGCCAGGGATCACATTTTCTTCATCTTTATATGCCTCATACTGTCTGATTATCTGGCCTGACTTTATGTGTAAGAGAATGGTAGAAACTGAGACAAGTAATATGATGATCCTTCTTATGTCAAGTCCCTGGTATGTGACACTAAGAACTACATTTTATAGTTGAATTACATATGCGTTTTGTTGCAGCTTTAGCTAAATTCTATTCACTTCTGGCTTCTAATATTTTTGCATCAACATTAGAATTTTCCTTTTAGCAGTGTTTGGTTTCTGTGTTAGTCAGCTTCTTGTCTTTGTGGCCAAAAATACCTGATTACTTAGAGAAGAATTACTTAGTGAAGGAAAAGTTTATTTTGGCTCACAATTTCAGAGGTCTCCATCCATAGTCAGCTGACTCCATTGCTCTGGGCCTGAGATGAGACAGAACATCATGGTGGAAAGGCTTGGTTTAGGAAAGTTGCTCACCACACAGCAGCCAGGAATAGAAAGAGTGAGAGGAAGGAGCCAGGGACAGATGTAGTCCAAGGCCATGCTCCCAGTTACCTACTTTCTTCAGCCATGCCCCACCTGTTTACAGTTACCAACCACTAGTCCATTTAGCTATCAATGTATTAATCCACCCATGAATCAGAGCCCTAATCATTGCCTAAAACCCCCATCTTTGAACCTTGCTACCCTGGGGATCATGCTTTTAACACATGAGTTTTTAGGGGGACATTCCAGATCTAAACCATAACAGTATCTGACAGTGCCAATGTTCTCCACATCTCTTGCTTCATGGCCTTATTGCCATCTTTTTGGGTTGCTGGAAAGCACCTTGTGGGGGGATTTTTTTTTTTTTTTTTGGTTCTCTTGTGCTGTCACCAACCTTTCCCTTGGTATATCTTGGCATATCTTCCCTATGCATGTGTGGAAAGGTGCTAGATTTGGATAAGTGCACACTTACTCTTGGCTGGGGCTCCTCAGGACTCCAGTTAACATGTTTTGCTATTGGAGTTACATTCAAGTTCCACCTGATTTTCCCTCCCTATTGTAAAGAGTACTTTCCCTTCTCACTTCCCTTTCTGGGATGGAAGCAGCTCATCACTTTTCTATTTTTTTTTTTTTTTTTTTTTTTAATTTTATCTCTCTACAGGTTTCTTTGAGTCCTTAGTTCTCTTGCTAATTAAATATAGCCATGATCTTTTAAACCATTTCTAGCTTGCTCTTGGCAATAGGGCTAGAAGGATGGTCTGTGGTTACTTTTGACAACTTAGTGGAAAAGGGAAGTCCCAAGCTTTTTATTCACTATCTCAATTTAGTGAGGAAAGATTCAGGAGCTTCCATCTAATCTTCTTTGCCACAACACAGCTTTTATCCCACATGAAAAGGGATTAATATATTAATTTTTACAAATACCAAGTGTGTACATTCGGAGACCAGAGAAATAACCAGTGAGTAGGCTTGTGAACCAATTGGACCCAGTGGACCCGCTAGGAGTCAATTGAGGTCAGGACTCCATTTATTACTTGGTTTCCATATGATCTGACTTTAACATGGGGGCTCTAATGGTATTTCAAGTCCCTGGGCATTCATTTCATTTCAAGTCAGGCCATTTGTCCAAGAATCCTGAAACAAAAGCAAAAAATATAAAAATCAAATTATGCATTCCCTTTTTTTCAGTGTACAGTTTCTTAGGAAACTGTAGAATCCTTTTGGGGAAAGATCAGGAGAGTTATTGTTATGTATCCTTGTAAGAATTTGCAAGGTTTTCTCTAGAAATACCACCCCTTCTATATTATTCTTTGTTTAAAGTTACAATAAATGGGAATTTGTAGAACTCTGAGAGTCAGGACATGCTAAAGATTTTTTTCAATCCATTTATTCCTTGTGAAATAGAATAATATGTGTCATTCAGATCTTTCATCATGGCTTCTGACCCTTTGCCTTAGGGTAGGATTCTTCAGTTGTTGGATTCTGGGTTAGGAGGTGACATTACCTTCTCAGGATGGGGATGGACCACAATTGAGGTTCTTGAACTTTCAACTAAGTCTCTGTTGCATTAAAGTGCTGCTTTCAAAGCATGGAAATTTATGACCCATTTTGTTAGGTTTTCTTGGCAGGCCCAAGTCCAGCAACTGCTTTATGCAACCTGGAATTTAGTCATCACTCATTTTCTTGGAAACATTTCTGTTAAAGAGGACTCTAAGGGGAAAGTTTGCCCTTGTTTTCCTAGGGGGAAAAACAAAGCCTACCAAAGACTAGGTTTGCATAATTTCTATACAAAGAGGGACTTACAATAGGAATGTTGCAAATATCATACGTTGCCTTACTTTTTTGGCATTACGTAAACTATCTTTTGGGAAAGAAACCCACAAATCTTAAAACAATGGACCTTAGTCCCAGCCCATTCTATTGATTCCTTCACCTTCTTACCAGTGGAATGATAATTCTATGACTGCCAGAAGATGTTCACTTATTAACAAACATTAACTGAAAGTCCACAGTTGTCCTAAGTGTTGGGGATGCTTCTGTTCAAACCGACCAAAGTCTCGGCTGACATGGATCTTACATTCTGGGGAGGCACTCAATAAATAAGCGTGTATGTGAGATGTTGACAAGAATGGGGCAGAGGGATTTCTGTATTACAGCTGATGGTGGTTAGAATATTATGTAAGATAGTTAGGAGGCGGTTAACATCACTTAAAAAGTGACACTGGAGAGTCTCTGAAGGATGGTCTGAAGAAGTCTGAAGTCCCCTTGAAGGGAATTCTTCCAAACACCCCCATTAATAGCTAAATAGCAAACTGTAACCAAAATCCAGGTACTAGGATCCCCTGACTCATGCTTCTTCCATTATATGACACGGTTACAAGGACTCATAAGGGATTCACTGAAGCACTGTTATCAAGTGATGTGGCGTAGCTGTGAACTGTTGGCAAACAGGAGTGGCAAACAAATTAGCTTAACAAGTCCTTATTGATTACCTACTGCTCAGAGAAGATCACTAGTCCCCCAGGGATCGAAAGAATACACACTGGATTTCCTGCCTCTGCAAACCTGACAACATGGAATGGGGGTAGGGGGGAAGTACAAGCAAGAAAAGCAAATATTTTGAGGATGTCATCCAAACAGTGCTGACACAGAAATACAACCAGGGATGCTCTTAGGATGGTTTCTTTTGCCAAAATCCAAATGACATTCTTCACAGGCTTGCTGAGTGAAAAAGAAGTCTGCTCACTCACCTTCAATTCAGCCTTGCCCACGCACATGGATTATCATACTGTCAACAGCATAATCTAATAAGGATGGCAGTGTTTTCTCTTTTGTTAGCTGGCTGAAACCCAAGGATTGTGCTGTTCAATACAGAAGGGCAGACAGATGGAAGTTGCATGCTGTCCTGTAATTGCAAAGGAGCCTTACACCTGAGAGTCCTTTACAGAACAACATCTATTACATGTGGATAAATTGGGATGGAACATTTAAAAATAATATGAAATAGACCCACTGGTGAAATTTAATTGTTACCAATTAGATCTAGCCAAAGGAGGACTTGGATGAGGCACTCACACTTACCTAATTGGACTACAGAAGTAAAGCTGTCATATTCAGGAGAGGTAAGGCTGTCCCTCTATTCTAGACAGCAAGTACATGTTTTAGATATCAGTTTTTACATGGCCTGAAAAACAGTAGCTAAAATCTATACATTACACTGCCTCCCTGTGTTGTTTATCCTGGTGTCAGAAGGAACAAAAAGACAACTCAAAAGGTGTTAGAAAGTAGTTCCAGCTTAAAAAAACGAAAATTCAGAACGCTTAAAATATCTTTTATTGCCGCAAACCAGGCTGTTTATTTGATCAAACAAATCCATTAAGGAAATACCCAGCCAAATCAGCTATTTGTCCTTGTATTGTCATAGAAACTTATAACTAAGATGCTCTGATATTTGTGTTTGATATTTTAAAAGGACTCAGTCTTTTTACAATATGTATTGTTTTGACTTCACTTTTCCCTCTTGGCTTTAATGAAAATGCATACTTATAACAATCCAAGGTATTATCACACATTTGAAAGTTTCTCCTTTCATCACATTTCCTGTTTAACAGGAATTATGAGAAGGAAAAGAATGATGGCTGTATTCCAGGTTTCATAAAGCATTGCTGGAAGGTGGTAAGAACCTAATATTTGGGGCTTACATTTAAATTTCATACCTGATTTTGCACTTATTTTCTCAATAAACAAAATTGACCCCATGGGATTTCCTATTTAAAAATTTCAATTTATGTTATTATATGACTTCATATGAATACACACTTATGATTTTGTACACATATATCTGAATATATGTGATTTCTTTCCCCTGCATATCACATTTCTTGATTGGGGGGATGTCTGTGATGTTCTAGGTTTTTCTATTAAGTTATCAAGTGCCTATTTTTATAGTTTGAATTAATTAACGACTTAGAATTTAAATATCTAGAACTGTCAACTAAAATTTGGTATAGCATTTTTGAACTTTTACAGGAAACATTTATTTAAATTATTTCAAGGTAATCTATAATAGGCATGAGAAAAAACATCTTCTGGCTAAATTCAGATAAGGTCAGATTTAGAAGATAACTTGTCTATGCTTTATAGTTTCAGGTACCACTGAGATCAGTTTGGTCTAATTGTGTACAGGCTCAGGATTTGTTAAGTAGTCAGAGGGGCTAGTTCTACCTCTCCTAAAGTTGTGTTAATAAACCATGGTAAATTGGAACAAAACACTTTTTGGCCTCTCTCCTTTTTTTTTTTTTAAATTTTTTTATTATTTATTTACTTATTCATCATGCACAAGTATAGTATCTTTTTACATACAACTGCTTGTATACAAAGTATATAAGTACCATTCAGATCTTCAATCATGCATTTAGGATAATGATATCCATCTCATTCAACCACCAATTTTTTTCCAACCCCCCCCTTACTCCCTCCCTCCCCTCCCGTGGAGAGGAGTCACCTGGAGATCAAGGTCAGGCACTAGTTTTTTTTTTACATTTTTTTTTTTATTCTAAGATGTTATAAATGACAGCAGAATGCATTACATTTCATATTACACATACAGAGCACTTTTTTTTTTTTTTTACAAATCTCTGGTTGTATGCAAAGTATATTCACACCATTTGTGACTTCATACATGCACTTAGGGTAATGATATCCATCTCATTCTACCATCTTTTTTTTTTTTTTTTTTCCTTCACTCTTTTGCCCCCTCCCTTCCCCTCCCTCCCCATTGGCCATTCTAGTAGAATGCATTACGGTTCATAATACACATATAGAGCCTCTTTTCACATAACACTGTTTGTATACAAAGTATATTCATACTATTCAAGTCTTCAATCATGCATTTGGGATAACGATATCCATCTTATTATACCTTCCCCCCTTTTTTTTTTTTCACCACCCCCTACCCCCTATCTCCCTCCCTTCTCCTCCCTCCCCTTTGACCACTCTAGTGCTCTTCTAATCGTCCTAAGTACCCCGACACCCAACACCGCTGTGACTCTGACTCCTTATATCAGAGAAAACATTTGGTACTTGGATTTTTGAGACTGACTAACTTCACTAGTTTGAAGTAGTATTCGGCTGTGTGTAATTAACAGGCTGTAGTCAATAAGGTTCAGCTGTTGTGTCACCAGTGATGATATGGAATGAATAGGCAAAACTGTCTAGCATGGTGGTGGTGATGGTGGTGGTATGGGATTTGTGAACTGACAGAGAGAAGATGTTAAATTAATACAAAAACTGGCTGCCCAGCAATATCTTCCTCTCCTGCTCCCACATACCCAGTATGGGATGGTGGGTGGGCATAGGATAGAATCTATATATCATCATAGCCAACATAGAGTCTTAATTTTTTTCTCCATTCCCCTTTATTAAGGCTCTGGAGAATAAGATAATTCCCAAACCCAAGCATTCAGCTGAGGGCTTACAAGACATGGTGGGTGGTGACCTGGAGGAGATGGTGGTGGGCTCTGGAATGAGCTGGAAGGGCTGAACCATTGTATCCAGTGCCCACAGGAAGAATAACCAGGAGATGGAGAAATTGGCAGCATGGGGGAGTTTTCATTTCTGATGTCAATAACTTAGTTCATTTTATTTATTTTTTTTTTTTCTTAGAGAAACTTCTTTTGTTGCTAGTAAACTTGTGACTATGGCAATAGCAGGAAGATAGGAGCCAGCTCTGTTTTACATATTTCATCTTTATAGTGGCAGCAATGCACTATAAAATACAGTTAAGCCAAAAATGGATGCTCTTCATTTTCCATAACCAAACCAAGCACAGAGAAGTTAAGCAACTTGCTCAAGGTCACATAGCTAGTAAGTGCCAGGAAATCTTGTTCTACGGTCCCAAGTTCTTAGTTACTATACTACCATGCAATGAAGCAGCAGGTATAGATGTAGGTGGAAGGGCTGGGGCAGTGGGTCTCTTGTAGGAAGAAAGTAATGGAGATGTGTCACAGAAAAGCTCAGAAGGTTGTGCTGTACAGCCATCTCTCAGGGTGTCACACACAGAATTCTTACCTGTGAGACAAATTGCATCAGGTTCCCCCACCATAAGTCGCTTTCTGAGTCCCAGATTCTGTGACCTTAAAAGGGACTAGAAGGTAGAAGAACGCAGTATAAAGTGAAGAGGGGCTTTTGAAGTGGGTGGGAGGTGTGTCTTGAAGGTGTCAGGCAGGTTCCCATCAGGAATGAGTGAACCACAGAGTTTAGGTTCATGGAAGGCAGTTTTTCTGCCTGTGTATGAAACTTGTTTCTACCACCTCTGGCCAGGGGTGAAGAGACCCTGCTGAAACTGCCACCTTCAGAGTGAGTTCTCTGTTCCTTTTTCTTTTCGAAGCTCTAATGGTTTCAAGATCCCCTTTGATTTTAGCAGTGCCTGGTTTCTGTGCTGGCTTTGGCTCCATTGCTAAGGCTCATTCAGAACATGTCAAATTCATTTTCTATACCCTGGCCTTTTCACCTTTCTGTTCTGTTTCTTCTGGTGAATTCTTGCCAATTTCTTTAGTTTTCTTCCCCAGGTGAAATGACATGACGTAAGGTCTTCCATCATCCTGGTAATTTTCTTCTGAGTAGTAAGAAAATATTGACACTTCCCCTGGAAATGTGGTATCTGAACTGAACTCAGCATACTTTGCATGGTTGGACTGGCGTGAAGGGGGCGAGATGACCTCCTCTTCCCATTTGGACTTCATTCATGGAGGCTGAGATAGCTAGCTCCTGAGCAGCCTCTTTTACAGTGGACTCAGCGTAAGCTTGTGATCACTGAAAATCCATGAGCCATTTTTATCTCCGCACTTCTCATCTATTCGTAAATGTCTTTTAAAACAAGGGCATAGCATTTATATTTTATGTGATATGTTTCATCATTTAGTGTTGGCTCATTGTTTGGTCTGCTTTTGATATTAATTCTGTCACACACACCAATGATGAGCCCTCCAAGCCTGGCTTTAGACAAATACTAGTCAACCTGACATCACAGCCCTCATCTATCTTACTAAAATAAGCAGTGAGAGGCAGGTCAGAGCCTGAGGTATGACCTTAGGGGCCGTTAATTAGAAGCAGTTTTCATTTTCTCTTTTGAAAGATAAAGCTCTATACAAATCAAGACAAATAGTTGTCCTGAATTTTAGCTAAAAGTAGTCCTGGCAGGTGTCTGGATGAGACCCATGATAGCTTCTCCATCTTCCCTCTGCACCTGTGTGTAGGTATGACTCTGAGATGAGTCCTGAGCTGTAAGTGTGTTTGTGGATCCTGGGAAAAAACAGGGAACAGTCTGTTCCTTTGGGCCTCTGGACTAACAATCCCAACCTGCCAAGTGGGATATGGGCCCTTCCTTTTCTTGCCTCTTGATTAGTTCTCTAGGGCTATTTGGGGGGCAGCCCCACAGGCAAATCACTTTCAATTGCACCCTGCCCTTGGCCATCCCAGAGCCCTGCACTGTGATGCCTCAGGACACTGAGTTTCCTTCAAACCCTTCTCAGCCTCAGTGTCTGTGGGCATTGGCGGTCCTGACCACAGTGTCCAGGAATTTCCCTGCCTGCTTCGTTGTAGCTGTCTGCTTCCCATGACCTTCTTCCCATGTCCATTAGGAGACCATCCCTCAGCAGTAGTGAGAGTGTCAATAATGGCTTTACCTTTTTACATCCAGCTTTTTCTCTCCTCCACGGCATGACTGATGGGACCCAGGGAAGAGGAAACTCTGCTGGGCCTTGGTAGTACTAAGCACAGCCCCACACTACCTGCTCCAAACTTCCTTTTGGAATTTATGCACACCACAGAGGTTTTCCCCTTTCCTTTCAAGAGTTTCCAGTGGCTCTTAATGCAATCTGGTTTCCACAAAACTGCCCTGAAACATCAGCCACTCTCAGGATTCCAGTGTTCCATGAAGTTCAAGTTATTTCCAACAGGAAATTTTCACTCCAAGCAAATTGGGATACACACACACACACACACACACACATACACACACACACACACATATACACACACACACACATATATATAAATTTCTATAATTTTATGAATTTATTTATAATTTATAAAGTTCATATATATATATACATACATACATATATATATATATATATATATATATATATATATAAGTTTCTTTTCAGAACTTTACACATTCTCAAGTTTAGAGATTTTTGCCTTTCCAGAATTTGTAGAAAACTTCTAGATGGGCACAGCCCAATAGAAAAATGATGTAAGTTATAAATATAAGACATGTCAATAACTTAAAATTTTATACTAGGCACACTTCAAGAAGTAAATGTAATCAAATTAATTTTAATAATATATTTTATTTATCCCAAACACCTAATGGTGTTATTATTTCAACATGTAATCACTACAAAAATTATTGAGACACTTTACATGTTTTTTTTTAATATTAAGTCTTCAAAATTTGGTGTGTATTTTTTACTTACTCTGGATCTCAATTCAGATCAGCCACATTTCAGGTGCTCAGTAGCTACAGGTGGCTAGGAGCTATCATATTGGATGGCACAGCTCTGTACTGTAGTTTAGCTTAGTTTTTTTTTTTTTTTTTTTTTTTTTTATTTGTCCAAATTTCAACTCTGATTGCTGAAGAATTCTATAAATTTCTCCTAAAGTGGTAAACTTTTTTTTTCTTTTTACCCTGTATGTTAATCCATATGCTGTCTTTCAGGATTTCACCTTTAAGCTCAGAGTGTTCATGTAATCATATATTTTTCGATCACTATACAATGCCACCTTTTTCCATATATAGATTTAAAAAATAAAAAGAAAGACATGTTTCATCTTTACATGGGGTTCTCCCTGTGTGCATCGGCCTCCAAGTTTTCTCTTTTTATAAGACTGCCAGTCATATTGAACTAAAGCCCCACCTTACTCCAACATGAGTTCATCTTAATTACATTTCCAGTGAGCCTGTTTACCAACGGGATCATATTTCGAGGTACTAGGAATTTGGGTTTTAACATGAATTTGTGGGGAGGTGGGGACATAATTAAACTCATAACATGTGATGAGATGTGATATTCTAAATAGTTTTGGAAAATGGTATACTGCAGTTAAAATTCTTTGGGATTGCTTCAGCTAAAGAAAATTGCTTTGCTCAAGATCTAGGCTCCTTCTGCAGTTATACCAACCAGTGGATATAAGTTTCCCACCCCTTTATCCTAACTTGGAACAGGTCACATGACTGATACCAGCTCCAGAGCTCTCTGTGTGGTTGGATGAGGCTTTCAATGGAAATGTGTCATAGCTCCACATTTCCCATTGCCTGACCTTGCTTCCATTTTCTTTCTTCCACTGGTGTTGATTCTAAGAGCACCTCCTAGTAAACCTCCAACAGGTGAATACCTGTGTCAGTGTCAGCTTCTAGCCTGTAACACAAAGTAGCATTGATCACAAACCCTCACATTTCCAACTATCTTGCCAATATCTGAGCATAAAAAGAAAGACATCTTTTTAATGCCTGCCTGGGTCACAGATAATTTTTTCTACCATCTTTCCTGTTATTTTCCACTGCAATTTGCTGACTATGTTAGTCTCCTATCCTGCTATGTGGGTTATCTTTAATGTACTTCAGAGCATTTAGCTGAGTCATAATGGTAAGTGGGTAGTTCATTAAAGACATCATACAAGGAGAGGAAAAGTAGACTGCAGAGAGTATAGTGGTTAGGAATTAAAATGCCAAAATGTTAAGATTCAGTCAGCTGCCTCACTTAAAAAAATGACACTGGTGAAATGAAATAATTATTTCCTCTCTAAGTTATATAAAAATCACATTTTAGGCTGACTTCCAACCCAGATTAAAAAAAAAAAAAAAAAAAAACTAAGATCTACACATGGGAGGATGTCTGGGTCATTAAAAGAACATTCTTGAGGTGATTAGACCCAGGGTGAGAAACCAGGGTAGCCATTTTCTAGTGTTGAGAACTTGGACAGTTTCCTTAATTTCTCTGACCTTTTATTTCCTCGGCAGAGAATTGTAGGTGTATTGTGTGGATTAAAGTGGATATGTATAGGTTGGGCATGGTGGCGCACACCTGTAATCCCAGCACTTGGGAGGCCAAGGCAAGAGGATCTTGAGTTTAAAGCCAGCTAAGCAATGGAGAGGCACTTAGCAACTCAGACCTTGTCTCTAATAAAATACAAAAAAGGGTTGGGGATGTGGCCCAGTGGTCAAGTGCCCCTGAGTTCAATCCCCGGTACCAAAAAAAAAAAAAAAAAAAAAAAAAAAAGGTGGGTATGTATAAGGCACATAGCAGTCTTGTCTCATGCTAGTAAATCATCATCATAATAAGAAAATAAACAATAACTACTTTTTCTAGAAGTACAATGGTAACTTATTTCAGGCAGCTATTATGTGTGTTTAAAATGTGTTCCAATGTATGGCTCTAACAATGTATAGATTATTCTAGAAACATAGCATACTCTGGCTTATACTTTCAAGATCCTTCAGATGAAGTCAGATCTGTGCCAGGATTGTGCTGAAGGACCAAAGTATTTTTGTTTTTGTAGTGTTTCAAATAGCATCTTCACATCCAATTTCCTGAATTGTCATTTCAACTGTTTGCTGTAAAAGAAGTAAACTATCACTTGAAAAGAATGTATTATATAAAAATGTATTTCTAAGAAATGTGAATTTATTTAAAAATTCTGTTAGCACTCAATTTGCTAGCAAAAACTTATTTCACATAAGTAGCTGTCTCAGGAATGGAAAGTTCTCCATTAAGTGCTAAAAGATTTCGCATGGTACCACATTATTGAAAAAGGCTTTTGAAAGAATATCTAAAAGCACCAATGACACAGCTTGTTCTGCTGTGGCTCAGAGTTAGAATAAAGCTTTTGACAATATTGTCAGTGTGCTGACATTGTTATTAAAGGTCCTTAACCTTATTATGGAGCAGTTGAATAATACTTGCTTGTTCCTCTGAGAATCAAGTAGGAAGGATGGTTGGGTGTCAAGGTTTTCAGGTGCTTTTTTTTTTTTCTTTTTTAAACTAACAATGATGCTGGGAAAGACAAAGAGTAGAGTGATAAAAGCAGATGGTACCTGTGGAGATAAGTCCTCCTGTTATCATTAATGGTGATAAGAATCTCTAGGCATGGGTGGTTTTTGTTATTCACATTATTTTTAAGCAAAGCACTTGTGTAAAATTGCTTTTTTTTCTCTTGGAATTCCTGTGCTCTTCTAGAAGCAATAAAATAGCCTGTTGTATAAAGCTTAACAATGGACATTTCAACAGACTCACCTTTCCTCATGGGGGTCTAATGAAGGGCATTGTTAAACCTGTGTTGTCATGTCCCTGCTTGTGACTGGACTCACAGCATTTTGGGGAAAGTAACATTCTGATTCACATCTCTATTTTTATTTTCTGGTTCTTTTACAAATATTTAAAGTGCACAAAGAAGACAAAAATGGTATAGATGTACCATCCAATTGAAAATTTTCATTAAATAAATTAAATATTGCATTCACATGGTTACCACAGGGCTCGGGTTCAAAGGGTAATAGTACTCATGAAGAATATGTCTGTCAGCTGAGAGATTCACAGGGATTAATGTCAAAATGTAATCAGTGTTAATACATTCTTTTGTATACATGCAATGTTACATGATAACAATCCTTATATCCTCCCATGCAAAATGAATAAAAATAAAGAAAGAGATATGGAAATGAGAAGCATCCTAGACATTCTCTGAATGATAGCTACTATTCTGATAACATTTGGTTTCTTTTCCCTAGAAAATATTTTATGAAAATAAAGGTACATATTTAAAATATTTTTTCTTAAGTTTTTAATAATTAAAAAGACAATAGAGGGCTGCTAGGCAAAGAGGCTCTAGAGGCAGAAATTTGGGTTGTCATTCTGTCTGCTTCAGATGACCAGTTACACAACTTTAGTTTTTCAACCTCTCTTGACGGTAGTTCCTAAATATGTGAAATGGGGCTAGTAAGAATCAGAGGATTCTCTTTAAGATTGAATGTTGTTTATGTAAGGCACACTCCTGGTGTATAGTGCTTAGTAAATGTGAACTATAAATTTTATTTATGAAAAAGTGATATCTCAATTCCTGCTTTATTTTAGTTGGCTTTTCATAACATTTTATATAATCTTATGTTTAACTTCTTCTGAATAATAGTGTTTTAGTTGTCTCTTATACAGAATAGATAATTTTATTCTATTTTTCTTTTTGTGATACTGGGACTGAACCCAGGGGTGATCTACCACTGAGCTATATCCTCAACCCTTTGTAGATTTTTATTTGAGAAAGGGTCTTACTAAATTGCTGAGACTGGCCTAGAACTAGTGATCCTCCTACCACAGTCTCTGGAATTACAGATGTGTACTACCACCACATCTCGCCAGAATATATAATTTTAAATATTTACTTCATATGAGAAATTTTCTTTCAGCAGGTTAATTTATGCCATTTATATTTATTGATATAACAAATATATTAGGCTGGCTTTCCTTCTTTCTTAAGTAAAATTGCTAATGCTTTTTCCATAATCTTTCTTTTGCCACACGGACTTTTTTATTTTTTATTTTTAAATGCCTTCATGTCTTTCTTTTTTAATTTGAATAATTATTGTCTATTTTAGAACTTCTATGTAGCTTTGTAACTTTAAATATTATACTTAATTTTCCATTTTTATATTTAGCAGTGTTAAAGAGAACTATTCCTTGTCAAATAAGAAAATCAGCAATCACAGCTTAGCTTCAATTCTTAGCTCTTTTTACTTCTGCCTTCTAAATGTTAGCCACATTCTTATTTTCAATCTCTTTTGATAATTCCTTTGACATTTTTTACATATTTAAATCTCAATTTATTAAATAGTGTAATTTTTATTCAATACAAAAATGCTAAAATTATAGATTTTATTCCCATTTCCCTCCTAAAATTGTTCTTGACATATTGTTATTTTTAATAGTGCCAAAGTCTAAAGCATTCATTTTGTGTAATCATATTTCCCATAGTTATTTGCCTTAGTGATATAGTAGATTCAATGCTCATAACAAATATTTGATCCCACAAATTATTTTTAATTGTGATTTTAATAAATATTGCCTTGTGATTTTAAACTTACTGTTATTAATTCAAATACAATTGCATTGTCAGAACATGTGTTTGGAATGATAACAGTTCTTAAAGCTTCTTGAGCCTTGCTTTATTAAAGCTTATGCTCAATATTTTACTTGTGTTGTTTGTGCTTGAGAAGAGTTGAATCTCTGTTTTTTAAGTGGAGGGTTCTTTGTATATCCAGCCTATTTCATTGTTCAAATCTCTTCTGTCTGTTGGCCCCTCAATAATACAGCTGTGTTGAAATCTCCCTGTCTGATGGTGATTTGTCCATTACGTACTATGGTTTTAGCTAGGTATTTCTTGTTGATTTCAAAGCAATTTTACTAGGTATATAAAAATTAAAAGTGTAAAGAATCTAGTTTAATTAAAATTTTAAATTGTTATATAGTGGCATTTTTGTAAAACAAATCATGAAGATTTTTTGTTTTAAAGTCTGGTATTAAAATAGGTATTTAGGGCTGGGGTTGTAGCTCAATGGTAGAGCACATGCCTCACCTGCATAAGGCACTGGGTTTGATCCTCAGTACCACATAAAAGTAAATAAATAAAGATATTATGTCCATCTACAACTAAAAATATTAAAAATTAAAACATACCTATTTAAATTGTCTTTTGCTTAATTTTTTTTTTTTTTTTTTTGCCTTATATAGTACTGAATTTTTAACAGTTTATATCTTTTAACTTCAGGCTTTCTACATGTATCATTTACTTTCCGTTTTTCTTTTTCTGTCTTTGTATTTGATTTTTACTCATCACATATTTTTTTCTCCACTAGTTTGGAAGTTATCCATGCTATTTCTCTTTTATTGGTGGCTGTACTTGAAGTTGTGCCATTTACATTTAATGAAAATCCCCGAATAATTCCTAACCCCCATTTCGAGCAAGGATCTTAGCACATCTTAACTCCAGTCAGTACTTCTATAGATTTGTCTGCAGTTGCAATTCTTTTCCGTCTTCATTCCGTCTTGCACTCACTTCCTTCTAGACTTGTTCTCCTTCTTCCTGGAGGACCTTCTTAGGAATTTTCTTAGTGAAGATCTCTCACTTAGTGTTCTTTATTTTTAAAAGGTTTTTCACTAGGTATTCTTTCTTTCTTTTTAGAACCTTGCTACAAAGACAACACTGACCTAGGTGTGTTCTTAAAAGGGAGCTTTGATGCTCTAGGATTCTAGGTTTCTAGTTCAATGCATGTTTTTTTTTTTTTTTTCCCCTACCACACTCTGGATGTGTTATCCCTATACTCCAGCTTGCCTGGCTGTTTATTGGTTTGTTCTACAATAAAAATACTTTGATCTTGTTTTCCAATTTCATTATGATATTTTTAGGCTGTATTTCTGTATATTCTTCTTAGTTTTTTTTCAAATAGGAAACTTGACTCTTTTATCCAATTTTGAAAATTGTTAGTCATTACTTCTTCAAATCTCGCAATTTCTTTATTCTATCATCTCTTTCTCAGACTCCAATTAGAATATTATTTGAACTTTCTTATCTCTTAAATTTTCTTTTATATTTTCCATATTCTTGTATGTTTGTGTTAATTCTAGTTATTTTCAGTTTTCTTTTTTGTTCTTTAATTCTCAGCCAAATGTGTTCAATATATTAACCCATCCATAAATTGGTAAATGTACATAAACTGTTAATATTCTAGTACTTGGGTTTAGTGATCAATTTCAAGGGTTAGTTTTATTTTTAAAATAAAATAACAAAGGCAATTCTGAGGCTAGTGACATCTCAGACATTTTAAATAGTTGTTTTTCACATTTCAAGTATCTATTTTTTAAAATATTTTCTTCCTTGTTGTGAGCTTTTTGTCATTGTGATAAAAATGCACGACAAGAGCAACTTGGAGGAGGAAAACTATTGTAGTTCAGAGTTTCATCAGTTCAGTGCATGGTTGGCCAACATTCCTCTGGGTTCAAGGTGAGGCAGCCTGTCATGGTGGAAGGGCATGTCAGAGGAATGCTGCTCCATTCATGGTGGCTAGGAAGCAAAGAAACAGAAGGGAAGGGACTGCAGGGAAGATGAACCCTCCCAAGGATGTCCCCAGTGCCCCACCTGCTCCAGCACACCCCACCTGCATACAGTTACCACCCAGTGAGTCCACTCAAACTAAGATGGACCAACTACACTATGGCTCTCATAATCTAATCATTAACCCAGGAATTTAGGGAATATCTCATATTCACACTATAATACTCTCCTGGTAATTTTGTATTGTGGATTCTAATTTCAACTTACTAATTAATTGTCTGAATCTGTTGTTTGTTGTGTGGCTTGTAACAGTAAAGGTAAAAACATTGACAAGGTGGACTACATTAAAACTAAGAGCTTCTATTTACCAAAAAAAGTCATTAGGAAAATGAAAGGATTTGAAGTAAATGAAAAATTTACATTTTTATTTCTGATAGAGATGTATCCTGTATTTATAAAAATGTACAATTCAATAATGACGAATTACTAGGTAACTGGGTGAAGAACTTGAACATATATTTTATAAAAGAGGGTATCCAAATGGTCAATAAACCTATAGTAAGATGCTCAACCTCATTACAATTCAGGAACTTTTAAGTTTAATGTAAATTTAAATAATTAGATATCATTCACACCTGCCAGAATGGCTAAAATAAATGACTGGCAATACCAAATACTAGCAAGCATGTGGAATTCCACACATTTTTGTTGGGAGTGTAAACTGGTGCAACCTCTTTGGAAAACAGTTTGGCCATATCTCCTTTAAGTGAATATGTGCCTACACTATGACCTTGCAATCTTACTCCCAATAGAAATATATACTTATATGTACTAAGAAATGTACAGAGAATCTTCTTAGCAGCATTATTCTATAATTACTATGCTAGAAATCTTCATAGTAGCATTACCCAGTAATAGTTTCAAGAATCCATTTGCATTACAATGGAAAAATAAATTCTGGCATATTCATCAATAGAGCAATAAAATGATAAAAGTTCTCTGAGACACAACCTCCGGGATTACTCTCAAGACATAATATTGAGGGGAAAGAAACCAACTACAAGAGCAGCATACTAAATATTCCTGTGTGTGTGTGTGTGCGCGTGTACCCACATGCGTGTGCATGCATGTTTGGTTCTGGGGATTAGACCTGGGGCACTTTACCACTGAGCTACATCCCTAGCCCTTTTTATTTTATTTTTTGAAGGAGGTTCATTTTGGGTCTCCAGGCAGGCCTCAAACTTACTTTTCTCCTGCCTCAGCCTCCCAGGTCATTGAAAATATAGGCATGCACCACCATACCCAACTGAATATTTGTTTATAAAACGTTAAAGAATGGTTAATACTAATCTATGATTAAAATTAGAGTAATGATTACTGTAAGAGCCTTTGCTGAGGAAGTAGCTCTAAGATGGCGGCTGGCTGAGAGCCAAGAGGTGGCGCTTACTTGTTTGTCAGAAGCAAGGCTTTGTTTACTACAACTTACACCTGACCTTTATAGTAATTGACTAAGAATTTTTCTGTGCTCGTGGGCACTGTGTGCTGCACCTGTAAGTGGAGCTTATGAGACACGTGTGTGCTTATTAAGAGAACTAATGCATCTGTGATGGGTAAAGAGTATTTAACCAGACGGTAGAGAGGAACGGGGCAAAATCAGAGAGAAGATAGAGAAGGAAGAGAGAAGAAGAGGAACAATAAAGGAACCACTCATTCCCAGTCTGCCTCCGATTTCTTTCTCGTGGTCTCATTGCTGCAGGCAGCAACAGATTACCTTTGAAAAAGGGTAATGACTTGGAGAAAGAACAACGGAGTGGTTTTCTGGAACACTGGTAATGTTTTTTTTTTTTTTTTTTTTTGGTACCGGGGATTGAACTCAGGGGCACTCGACCACTGGGCCACATCACCAGCCCTTTTTTGTATTTTATTTAGAGACAGGGTCTCATTGAGTTGCTAAGTGCCTCGCCATTGCTGAGGCTGGCTTTGAACTTGAGATCCTCCTGTCTCAGCCTCCCAAAGTGCTGGGATTACAGGCGTGCGCCACTGCGCCCATCTCACTGGTAATGTTTTATTTCTTGATTTGGTTACATGGGTGCATTTATATTTTAAAAATTTATTGAGAAATTTTTAAAATCACTTGTATACTTTATTGCTTGTATACACACTTCAATAAGAAGCTTACTTGAAAAAATTACCTGTATATTCTTTATTTTAGAATTTGAAATGAACACATTTAAATTTGTTTTTGGTTTATAATAGGGCTCAAATTGACCTTTGCAGGATACATCTAATATTTACTGTTTGTTTGCTGGGTAGTATATTCAATATGTTTTGTTTGTTGTTTTGTTAGATATTTACAATAATCTGTAAGTTGGAAATGAAGTTCCTTTTGTTTGTTAAGAATTAAATTCAGATAAATGAAATTATTTGTCCAAGATCACTCAATTAATGGTACAGCTATGCTCTCCTGCCCTGACAATGTTTAAAGCTCTAGATTAATTTTTAGAAGTGAGACAGTTTGCAGTCTTCCTCTGTGCCACTTGGGAAGAAAGGGAAGGAAAAGAATGTTGATCACTGATGGCAATTTGATGGGCTTAGCGACACCACTAAGGCTCTTTGCCCAGGAGTTAGTACTTCCTAGCTATGATATAAATTACCCCTGACAAGCAGAGGTCTGCCGTTTTCTTCGCTTGAGTTTTTGAACTTCATTGGATTAGGAAAGTCCAACAGCTACTGATAATACTAAATAGTTTATTTGAATGCATTCTCTTGAATTACTTTCTGAATAAAATACTTGGGAAATAAATGCTGTTCTGTATACCTCTGCTGTGGACCACAGAATTCCACCCAGGAGCTGGGCTTCCGAGGCTGTGATAAATACTTGCTACTGTTTGTCTTTTGATGCCTTATACAGGGAGGCAAACTGCCTCACACTCTAAAAGGATTCTCTTTCTACTATGCAACATATTGTCTGACATTACATTAAGTAGCTTGAAAATACTGTAACCATTGATGCACAGTTGTTGTTAAAGTATCTTAGAATCAATGAAAGAAATTAATAAACTGAAAACCCAGTCTTAGGAGAGATCCTCTCATGGTTTTCTAGTTAGGAAAAATAAATTAGCACTCTCAGCAGGGGGAAAGCAATAGATTGTGTGGGATGCTTTTGACAAAGAAGAACTTCACTCTCAATGTTAATTTAATTTGCATGAGCTTCTGGAGAAGTCATTTATCACCTTACTATGCCTATACCTTGGGCAATATTTATGCATCTATAGAAGCTTTTTGCAAAATATGCTACTACCTCTGGGATATGAATTAAGAATCAGTTAATATGGGAAACAACTGAAGGAAAAATTGAATAAAAATTTAATATAACCAATCCACATATCATTGTAAGGACTGTTTCATCGGTGTTAAGTTCAAAGTGTGAGAACAAGGAATCTTCGGAATATTTTATCTTCTCCTTGTGTTATTTGTGATGTCCTGAGCTTCTCTTTGATTCGCAAAAAGCCTGCTGTTATCAGTATGCTAACTCCATTTTCAGCAGTCATGAATTTGAGGAACTCAGATAACTTAAAAAGAAGAGTAATGCTGATTTGCCTTGCACAATCTGAGCAATATTACTGATGTCAGCAGGAACGAGGGTATGGGTATAAGTAGTATGAGTATTCTTAGCTTAGCTTCCAAATGGATGTGCTGAGCAAATAATTCAATCAGGGAATGAAAGTCACTGTGGGAATTTACCATTGGCTTTCCACCCCAGCTGGGACTCGTGTTGTTGGGAGTCCTCCTGCCTCACTCCCTTCACGTCCTTGTGAGCTTCATGTGGCTCTCTGCTTACAGGACAGAATGTGCCAGCCTTAATTAAGCGTTTTGGTCTCCTCTCCATCCAAGTTGTTTAAGTTGGACAAGTGACTAGGCTGGGTCAATCACTTGATCATTATCCAGCCTTAATCAATACAATTGCTTAATACATTTTTTATCATTAAATTTCCTTAAACTATGCCTTATTTATGAATTATTAACCTATATGTTTATAGAAAGTTCTGGTAAATAATAATGAACTTATTTATCACATTTTATAGGTTGAAGTGAGAGAGAATGAGAAAACAAGTCCTTATCAAGGGAACATTAGTTTCTCAAGAAACTAATGAGTTCACGAGCCCAAATATGCCCTTTTGTTTTTGTCCTTAAGCTGGCTTGAGTAAGAAATCTGTCATTCACAGTCAGATGAGTCCTGACCAGTTTGAAGACATAATAGTAGTCGACCATGTTCTGGAACATTTTCCTGTGGGCCCTGGCAGCAGTTTCCAGGGTTACCTGGGAAGAAATAAGAACTGGGTGAAGGGCTGGGGTTGTGGCTCAGAGGCAGAGTGCTCGCCTAGCACGTGCTTGACCCGGGTTCGATCCTCAGCACCACGTAAACATAAATGCATTGCATTGTGTACAACTAAAGTAAATAAATAAATAAATATATATATATATATATTTTTTTTTTTTTTAAAAAAGAACTGGGTGAAATAAACTGAGGGACAGAACTGGGTCCTTGCTAAAAGCATAACATGCTCATAATTTTGGACAATTCATTTTGGAATCAATAGTGTTTTTCTTTGTAGTTTTAACAATTTTTATAAATTAGATTTAACAAATCTCAAATGCCAGGAAGCTAATGATAATTAACTAGAAGAAGCAAAATCCTGTAACTTTTTCCTTTCTTTGGAAATGAGCTGCTTTCCCACCTCTGCTTTTGCTGTTGGCTACAGATAGGTGGACAAGCATCCCTTCTGATTCCTTATGGAATTCCAAATTTGAGTTAGACTTCCTCAATGTTCCTGAAAGGAGATTTTAAAATTCTGCTTCACAATAGATTAGAATTTGTTCTAATGTATTGTTCGAAGTTTCCTTGATTTTACAGCTTGTTCATTTTATTTCCATCTGAAGTTTTAAATAAAAATGAAATTTCTCATTCCAATCTTTTTATTTGGTGGCAAAACAATTTGGACTGATGAACTTATTGACTTACATGAAAAAATTTAAACCTCTTGAAATTTTCCTGTGTCCATTTTTTATCCACAGTTGATCATCTTCATACAATCTTAGCATTCAGGACTTCATTCTGAAAATAGTGTTTCCAGAAAACCTGATGTGTGGATGGTAATGAGACTGGTCAGTGACATTTAGTAATTGACATTTTACCCTTTAGTTTTATGTTTTAGTCACACCCATGTGGTTTCATTGGTCAATCTAATAATCTGGTCCATTTATATTTTTTTCTCCAAGACAGAAAATTGTCTGTGTTAGAAAATGCTGTAAGTAGCAGTAGGATCTGAGCTCCCTGTGGCCATTTGAGTAAACAATACATTTTAAATAAAAAGATTGTGTAATTTAAAGGTCACACTATAACCACTCACCTTAGTATTTAATATGACTTGTCATCAGAGATGGAGTTAGCAGTGAGATCTGGACAAAAAGATCCACAATTCGGATTTTCATCAGTTCTCCTCAGCAACACTTCCTGAGAACAATGTGAACAAAATTCCAAGACTAAATAGCCAATGGCATAATATATTTTCCAGCATGCTGAGAACTAGTGAGTAAAGAAAATTAAAGCTCTCATGGCTTTCTATGAAAGGTCTAATAAATAATTTTCTAGTACAAAACTGAAGTTGAAAATAGCCTTCAAGACATTTTTAAAAAATACTGGCACCAGGTTTAGAGTTAGGAAAAAAAAAAAAAAACCCAAAATTATAATGTTATTGCCACTGACATAACACATTTAAATATGAGTGAATTAATTTTAATTGTAATTAATATATGTTGAATAGTTAACTTTTGGGCAGGTCCAGTGGTGAGTGCTTTATAGGAGCTAGTTTATTCAATTTATACAATAGTCCAACTACAGTAGATATTATGAGCTCCATTTTACAGATGACAAACTGAGGCAATAGAGGTTGAAATTTGTGCAGCACAGGAGCCAGAGTTCCAGTCCAGTTATGCTGACTTTGGAGAGCAGGCTCCTGATGATGATGATGGTCAATGAAAATATTAAGTTTATTTATTTTTTGTCTATATATTTATCACTCCACATATTTATCAGTTTCCACAATTAAGCACATTTCCCCCAATTTTAATGTATATGCATACATTGCTTTTATTTTTTAAAATGTTTTATTTTTTTAGTTGTAGATTGACACAATACCTTTATTTTATTTTTTTATGTGGTGCTGAGGGCCTCACACATGCTAGGCAAGTGCTCCAGCTCTGAGCCCCAGTCCCAGCTCCCATTGCTTTTATTTTTAATTTTTATTCTGAAACAATTATAGATACACAGAAGATTGCTCCCATAAAACTCATAAGGAGGCACAATGCACACTTCACCAGCCTCTAGTAGAAACATCTTGCATAACTAAGGCCCCCTCACAAAATGAAGAAATTGACATTTGTACATTTCCATAATTTTATATTTCACCAATTTTATAAGAACCCTTTGTATGGCATAGTTTGTGATAGTTTTGTAATGCCTTGCAACAAATAGGAACTTCTGGTTTTATCTTGCCAAATATTTCTCTCTCGCTTGCATTTCCCCCCTATTACTCTGATTTTTATGAGTTGCTCACAAGAACTTTCCCCACTCTAATTTTATCGAAATACCTTTCAGTATTCTCTTAGCTGTTTATTTTTTAGAATTTACTTTTGTGTATGGTGTGAGGCAGAACTTAATCTAGGTTTTCCCCTACATGTACAGCCAGTCATGGTAACGCCATTCATTGATTAGCCAGCCCTTGCCTACTAATTCAAGTGCCACTTGTGTTATATACACTCATTTGATTTTATACTCATTATTTTGTTATATTTTTCTTTTAGTCTAGTACTACAACAAGACTGTGAAATTTAGATGTGCTTTTCAAAAGTGTATAAATATTGCACTTTTACCATGGAAATAACACTGAGGGAGGCTATGGAGAAGAAAGGGCTTCTTTTTTCTCTAAGTTCAGCACACTCCTGCACAGGGGCCCAACTTAAGTGCTTCTGGAGACCAGGCAAGTGTCGGAAATGTAATAAGGTCAGTGGTAAGTACATAAAGATTGGTTTATACCATCAAAGGGCAAATGCATGTCTTTCCTGAAAGTACTCCCATTGAATGTTTCATATTTGAACCAAAAACCTCCTCAAGCTTCATCATTTATTAACTGTGAGACCTTGAGGAAAATTACTTAACCTTTCTGAACTGGTTTCCTCATTCTAAAGAAAAAAAATACTTACCCACTGGTTGGGACTAATTATCACATGAAAATGTGCACATAAAAATACTGTGCATAGTGCCTTGTGCATGATTTTCATTCACTGGATGCTAGTGGATTTTGAGCGATGATTTATTAAGGAGAGGAAACTGTCATTTGATCTAGATAAAGGCCACTTTTGGCACGTAAAATCCAGACAGCTAGGAAATGCCTAAGTACAAATTCATGAGCTTTCAAGCGTAACTTTCAAGAGTAGTACTATTTGGGGAAGCAAATGACTATTATATGTAATTCTTGTTAGTCTGTGGTCTGATGGAGACCCAGATATTATATAGTAGAGGATGTTGTTTCCTCACTTACCTTTTGCTTTAGTCAGCTTTTTCATCATTGTGACCAAAAGAACAATTGGAGGGGGAGAAGTTTATTTTCATGTTCACAGTTACAGAGGTCTTAAGCCCCAGCCAACTCCATAGGTCTGGGCCCAAGATGAGGCAGAACAACATGGCAGAAATGCATGGTGGAGGAAAGCAGCTCAGAACATGGCAACCAGAAAGCAGAGAGCTCCATTCACCAGAGACAAAATATATACCCTAAAGGCACAGCTGTAGTGACCTGCCTCCTCCAGCTACATTCCACCTACCTATGGTTATCACCCCATTAATCCATATCAGTGGATTAATCCAGTGACCAGGTTACAGCTCTTATAATCTAATCATTTCATCTGTGAATATTCTTGCATTGTCTCAAAATGAACTTTTGGGGGATGCCACATATCCAAACCATAACACCCTTTGGGGAATCGTCCATCCAACTCTCAGTTCATACACTGGGCTGGGTTTCACCTGAAGGCAGGCATATATGTCATAAGCTTGGCTTTTTGACACATCCTCTTTCTAGCTTTTGTGATTGCTCCCAATCTGGGCACAGGACCCAAATCAACTACATGGGTTCTGAGACTCTTTACAGAGCTATTAAGAAAGAAAATCTTTCCATGAATTGTTATGCTAACACAATTTAAACCTAAAGCAGCCCATGGGTCCAAAAAGTAAGTAAGTAAATAAATAAGTAAAGTGTGAGAAGGAAACTAACATGGAAGGTGGTGGAGTTCGAGGGAGAGACCAAGGCTGATGCCATCGCTGGAACTTCCACATTCAGCTGTACCTGTGTTCATCACTTGAACTTCCCAGTTACCTTTCTGGTCTAAGTTAATTTGTGCTGTATTTCAGTTACTTTCAACTAAGAGTCCTAACCAATAGAGTAATACAATACAGATGTGAAAAAGTCTGTGAGGAAGATCACAAAGCCACGCAAACATTCCGTCCTTGAGGAATCTGGGGTTCCATTATTTTTCTAGGCAGGACTGTTCCAAATCTGGTTCACGCAATCTAGGGAGATCATTTTGAGATGATAAGCATTGGTGTCATTTAAAAATATCCTTAGAGATTGCAGTTCCATCAAAGACAATGGAACCAAGATTTAATATAGGGAATGTTCAACTTATAACCAGCCTCTATTCTGCACCCTGAAGTTTCAGCTTATTTCCTGAACATTTTCAGCATATTTCCTTGGGGGAAAGATCAGAAATGAAATTGAACAAAATATGGAGTACGACAATTTTGGTGCAAGGATTAAGATTGGGTGGGGCAGTTGTACACACTGCAGGAAGAGTGACCCGCAGAGAGGTCCTCCTCCTATCCACCAACGCTTCTTACCTTCTCCCTGGGAAATCTCTTGGGTGCTGAAAAATCTCTGCCTGCCCAACATTGCTCTCTGCCACAGAGCTGAAATCTCAGTGTCAGATCACCTTTTCATGTCACTATGAGATTTACACAGAGACAATGATATCAGATATGTGTAATTATGCTTAAAATGGACACTAGAATCCCCTAGCTGAATAGATTTTTTTTTTTTTTTTTTTTTTGGTCTGTGAAATCCACTAGTGAAACTTCCTAGCCCAGATCTAAGGCACAGAGTTGCCAAGTTATTATGCAGGTGAGGTGGGAGGGACAAAAGTGTCTGAAACAAAGAGAAGGACAAACCACTGTGGCCTCTGGCCTCTCTTGGGCAATATAAGAGAGCACTAAGCTCAGATAAATCCAAAAGTATTATTTGAGTTTAGAATGGATTTTGTATGTAGTGTTTCAATATGAATGTGCCTGGTATTTGGGAAGTGGCAACACTTTGTATAAGTAATGACGGCATGGACAAAAGACTATGTGCAGCTGGGCAGGAAGGGTGGCAGCACAGCGCCTGTAATCCCAGCACTTGGGAGGTGAGGCAGGAGGATCGTGAGTTCAAAGCCAGCCTCAGCAATGGTGAGGCACTTAGCAACTCAGTGAGACCCTGTCTCTAAATAAGCTACTCTAAAATACTAAAAAAAGGACTGGGGATGTGGAAAAATCTTTCTTTCCCTCTCCCAGTGGTAAAAAGCTTGAGAATTTTCCCCTGAGTTCAATCCCTGGTACAAAAAAAAAAAAAAAAAAAAAAAAAAAAAAAAAAAAAAAAAGAAGACTATGTGCAGGAGGAAAATAATTGTGTATATAATTGACTTCAA
This sequence comes from Tamias sibiricus, assembly GCA_025594165.1. Taxonomy (NCBI): domain Eukaryota; kingdom Metazoa; phylum Chordata; class Mammalia; order Rodentia; family Sciuridae; genus Tamias; species Tamias sibiricus. Next base: position 120,540,387 of record CM046664.1, on the reverse strand, counting down.
GTCTATGGTATTTAAGTAAACATTACAATAAATTATGCTAATAAAATACTTATAATTCTAAAAAAAAAAGAGGGCACTAAGACTCAGTTATGACCTTATACTTAGGTTGGAAGTTATTAGGAACTCAGTATTCTCTTCTGTAAAATGGGAGTGTAATGATAACTATATCACATGATGTTAAGAACATTTAATAAGGTGATGGCCACAGACTAGGGCTCCTGGGTACAAATACAGATGCTCAGTATGTGTCAGCTAATGTTATCATTGTCATCATCACCACCATCAGTATTCTTGTTGATGTTGGTTTTATTACAACAGAAACTACAGCTCTTTGAACAAGCTTCTGCTCTGGAAGCCAGTTCTATGTAGTCTAAGGACATTTATAACCTTATTTTCCCCCTTGTTTCTATGAGAACATAATAGATGATACGTATCAACAGTTTCTGCTTTCATTATCTAGCTCAAGGAAACATACATTTTGTTTGCTAGCAGTTTATCTCCTGTTTTGAATTATAAGTGCCACAGTTAACAGAAGCCTCTCACCGTGAGAACACTGTGTGCTGAATCTCATTCTGTTGGTCTCCACAGTTTCCATACATTCAGATCAAGTGTAAACTATTCAGTTCGTGGCTTGTTACAGAAATCCAAATGCCCACATATTTGGAAGCACTGACTTGTGATACTACAAAGCCAGAATGTTTAGAAGACAGGGTGGGGATTTCTCCTTTGCTCTTATTTAGAAAACAGCACAAATCCTACCAGAGTCAGACCCCGAGTTTCCCAGAAGACAATCAGTTTCCATATTCAGGTGATTTTCAAGATAAACCATATTTATGTGTGTATAACTTATATACATACAGAAACACAGCATAGGAAAATAAATGTGGCTTTGGAATATAAGCTTAGATTTGACTTTCATATATGAAATCTGTCAGGTTACCATATCTTTTCAGACCCATTTGACTCCTTTTCAAGATGGAGATGGTCTCTGCTTTGGCTGGGGAACATGTGGGTCATGTCAAAGCACTGCGATTTCCATGTAGAAGTCAGGGAGAACTGGGGTAAGATTTTCTCACAGGAAGGGGTGGAGTGCAGACATGGCAACTAGGAGAATCAAGGTATCTTCCCAATTTATGTGTCTTATGCCTTATGGCCTAGCAATTGTTCTGGTTTTTTCCTACAGAGTTATGACTCACATGCATGCAGAAATACTTATGCAATGATAATGGTTAAAGTATTACTATTTTAAAAATTCTGAAACAACTGCAATGTCTTTATGTTAGGTATTGGTTAAACAAATCACAGCAAAATCATTCAACGAATTGTTGTGCTGCAGCCAGTGAAAAGAATGAGGTAAGCTTTTATGTAACAGCATGGAAAAATGTCCAAAGATACAGTTATACCAGTAAAGTAATTTGCAGAAGAATGTTATATTATGAATGTCATATTATGACACTGTAAAATGCACATCCATACCAAACTATCAACAATATATTTTTCCCCTAGGAAGAGGAAGTTCCTTGGAAATTTCATTTTATTATCTGTTTTAGAAATGATGGAATTCATTACTATGAGTATATATATACGTTTTGCCATAAGGATATGTAAAGATTTAACTGTTCCAATCAGTGAAGAAGAAAAAGCCAGCGGAGGATTTTGAATGGCAGAGTGACATACCACATTGAACAAAATCTCTGTGGCTGCTGTGTGACGAGAAGACTGAGGGAAGAAAAGTGGTAGCAGTGAGATCAGTTATGAGGTTATTGAAAAAATCGAGACAGGAAATGCTAGTGGCTTAGACTGGAGTTACAGAAGAGGGATGGACCTACAGCTGTGTTTTGGAGGTAGAGTCAGTTGGGTCCAGCAATAGACTGGACTCTTTAATGCAAGAAAAAGAGAGGCATCAAGGATAATTCCAAGTGTTTTTGGTTTGAGCAACTGGAAGGAAGCAGTTTTCCCACAAGACTCTTCTGCCTTCCATGAACTATACTCTTCTGGTTTTCCTCCTTCTCCTGAGCACATATTTTAGTATTTGAGAAATCTGACTATAATGCACAACCAGTCAGCATATAAAATATATTTTTGGATCAAATGTGTAAATTGCCATCAGAGGGAAGAGGAAAGAGGAAGCCTGAGCCAAGAACAATCGCATCTTAAAAGTTTACTACCTTTGATATGAAAATCAAAGGATAACTTCATAGACCTCAGCAAGACTGAGAAAACCCATCAAGGGCATGAAACATCCATGCAAACACTCAGAGAAGATTACCCAAGAAAACAGGTGGTTTTCATAAGCTTTAGATATTTTTCCAACTGAATGTGTGTAATTGGAAATTATTTGCATCATTATTTTTTTGGACTCGCACACTATGAGTTTCTTAGTATTTGTTGGGACTTGTGTATTTCAGCAACTTTCCTTTGGTTCAATCTGATGTTGAGCTTAACTATTTGTTGCTGTTTCATAGAGTTCACTTTTAGTGTGCACTTTTGAATTGTAATATTTGTGCACGTAACTTGTTTCTTCATTTGCAAACATATGGGGCAAGATGTTGTTTTTTTAGCATTGAATTGAGGATTAGGGTGAGTTTTACTCAATGAAAGTATTTAGTTCTTGGCTCACTCTATATATAAACTTAAAAATTTACTGCTGTGCACAGGTATCAAAGGCTACAAAAAAACCAAAAAGGTAAAATTTGGCGCCATCAAGTGGCAGCATTATAAATTGCAGCATAAACCCAGTTGTGAGGAAATGACTTCAGATTGGAACTAACTGCAATTCACAGCCATATCAATAATTATGAAAGAAAAACAGTATCAATTTGGAATTACATTTAATTGAAACATAAGACAATGAAACTGAAAAATCAAGAAATTAAGAGAATGGTGACACGTTCTGGAGTCCTTCTTTTATAAAATGGTAATATGTTAACCTACATGATGGCAAAAGCTGGGAAATTTAATTTTTTTATAGATCTAAATACCAAATAAATACTCTGGTTTCTTTTCATATTGTATAAATCTTTCACATTTTACTGAATACCAAATATACACAACACTTTAATAGTACTATGATAGACAAATAATATTTTTATATTATACTATGTTAAATAACATCTTTTTCTGTGTATTTGTAAATTATTTTTAGTGTATGGTTCAACTTACAGAACCTTGCAAAAGTCTGAATTTTTGAAAGCCATTCACAGAGAAAATTATGGGACACATGTCCCTAAGTGTCAAAATTAGTGGTGAAAATCTTCACTGGGTAGAAACTCTTAGTCTGCACACACAAGCATTTTATTGAAGTACCAGGAGGCTCTTGACTGCCCATATAGAATGAGAAGCATACATATTAGAAACTTTTGACAAAGAGACAACCTTTAACAAGACTAGACTACCTGTTTAGGACTTGTATTAATTAGGGTATGAGTAATTGTGCTTTTAACAAAATAGAAGCATAATTCTCTCTCATGTTACTATCTGGGTAGGCAATTTAGGTTTGTGGAACTGTAGCTCCAACATTGTCTGGGACCCAGGCTCCTTCTACCTGTGACCTTGAACATGCAGCTTCCATTTCATGCCCCATGATGGCTGCTCTGTTGAGTAGAGGCTCATCCACAGCTTTCTCTGCACTTACCCACTCTTCGATACCACACAAGGAAAATTAATAGAGCAGGGTGCTCAGAGTTGGTTGCTAGGAGTCATCTTACTGTGCCCCACATTTGTGCCACTATTGTATGAAAAGTTCTGTCCCCAATGAAATATCTGATACAAAACAATACCAATATAATCTTTTATTGGGAAAACATTAATTGATACATTATCTACTTTATTGACACTGATGTTAAGAAGGAAAGCGAACCAACATGATTACACCCATGAAGCCAGTGCTCTAAGGTAGTGGTTCTCAGCCTTGGCTGTATGTTGCTGTCTCTTCAGGAGCTTTGAAAACATGGGTGCTTGGATCTAGTAATCCAAGATTTCTAGGGTGGTCTTTGGTGTGGTTTGGACCTTAATATACACCTCCTCATGTGTGGTTGAGAGTCATTGTCCTAGACACTTGTAAATATCAGGATCCCCCGAGGAACTTCCAAAAGCACATCTGTATTTTCTTACCACCTCCTTCCTCAATTCATTATGCCACAATTAATCTGGGCTGGGGTACAGGCATCTGGACATATTTTTTTAAAAGTTCCCCCAAATAATTCTAATTATATAGTGGGTGGTGAGAACCACTGCTACATAAAACAAAGGATTTCTCTCATGATTTTTTTTTGGGGGGGTTACTCTATGTATTGACCCCTTTACTTGAATTTATACAGCTATTCTGTTGGATTAAATGGTAATTTTGATATAGGTAAACTGCAACCATATTGAAATTTAGCCTTCCTAAGAAAGCATCAATTCAAATCTCAAACTTCCCCCCAATTTAACTGGAATGTGTAGTAGTGTCAAAAACAAAATTATCATTTTACACAGCTGTGTTTAGATACAATTTCCTAACATTTTCAATTGTTAGGTACCTTAAAACAACTTGGTTACCTGAAATGCTCCTAGACTGACCATTTTGTTGATGGAAGCACTCTTTGGAAACCATAACCTTCGGTATGCTTTGAATATTCTAGGTTGAGCTGGATTCTTCCAAAGAAACTTTTTTACCACTCATATTTCCTTTTTCCATAGTCTTACCTACCAGATAGCTCAGACAGTGTTATCTGATTCTTGCAAAGCCAGGTGTACTAGGAAACCTCAGAAATGTGATCCAATCAGGAGTTCAGCCAAGAAGCCATTTGCGGGCGTCATTTGTCTACACTGTATGGAATTTCCTTACAGGGTTGTGCTTCCCAATCATACATGTAGACTGACTCATGGATTACCTGGAACATTTTTAATTTGGAGATTGAATCACAGACCTGTCTGTCCAAGCCTCCTTTAACTATAGGTCCAGCTCCATGTACTAACTCCATCTGCGGAAGCATGGCTGACAAAACTTCTGAGGGTGGGGCTCTGCCAAGGGAAGGGGCCCTGAAAGTGACCTTCAAGTCACTTGGTACTCCAAGTGAGTAAAACAAAGCAGCAATTCATAAATATCTTTAGAAAATACCTATTAAAGTTTGTAATTAACACTACATCTAAACACACACAGCTGCCATCCTCTGCTTGAAGATGAACAGCCCCACGTTCCTGAGAAGACCAACCTCTGCCCTTGTGCCCTGGATCCCTTCCAAAGGCATTACTGTATGGATCTCCTACTCTACAATCATTTTTTATTGATCTATTTGATCCTTCACATCATGCTATAATATTTCTCATCTAAAATCAAGTAGTCTATGTTTTAAAAAATTTTTTTAAATTTAATTTAATTTGTTATACATGCTTTGAGAGTGCAATTCCTTTCATATTACATATAAAGAACACAGTTTTCCAAGTCATTGGTTTTACACAAAGTATTTTCATACCATTTGAGTTTTTATACATGTACTTAGTGTATTGATGTTCAACTCCTTCTGCCATTGTTTCTACCCCCTTGCCCTTCTTCCTCCCCTTCCCCCCCCTTTTCTATTTAACATTCCTTCATTCCTCTCATCCCCTCTCCCTTGCCACTATAATTCAGTATCATCATAGCAAAAGAATCAATCAACCTGTAGTTTTCTGGGATTGGTTGACTTCACTTAGCATTATTTTCCCCAACTCCATCCATTTACCTGCAAATGCCATGATTTTATTCTTTTTTTAGTTCTGAGTAGCGTTCCATTGTGTATATATACCAAAGTTTCCCTATCCATTCATCTATTGATGAGCATCTGGATTGTTTCCACAATCTAGCTATTGTGAATTGTGCTGCTATGAACATTGATGTGGCTGTGTCCCTGTAGTATGCTATTTTAAAGTCCTTTGGGTATAGACCAAAGAGTGGGATAGCTGGGTCAAATGGTGGTTCCATTCCAAGATTTCCTAGGAATCTCCATACTGCTTTGCAAATTGGCTGCACCAATTTGCAGCCCCACCAGCAATGTAAGAGCGTGCCCTTTCCCCCACATCCTCACCAGCATTTATTGTTCTTTGTGTTTTTGATAGCTGCCATTCTGACTGGCATGAGATGAAATCTTAGAGTAGTTTTGATTTGCATTTCTCTAATTGCTAGAGATGTTGAACATTTTTTCATATATTTGTTGATTGATTGTATATCTTCTTCTGAGAAGTGTCTGTTCAGTTCCTTAGCCCATTTATTGATTGGGTTGTTCCTTTTGTGTGTGTGTGTGTGTGTGTGTGTGTGTGTGTGTGTGTAAAGGTTTTTGAGAGCTTTATATATCCTTGAAGTTAATTTTTTGTTAAGTTTTGTCTGATGTGCATGTGGTAAAGATTTGCTCCCATTCTGTAGGTTCTCTGTTCACCTCACTGATTGTTTCTACCCCTATAGCACGAGAATTAAAACCAAACATTAATAAATGGGATGGATTCAAGCTATAAAGCTTTCTCTCAGCAAATAGTCTATCTTTATGTCATATCTCCCACCAACTTCCACCATTCCTCTGCTCTTCTTGATGGCTAAATTTCTTAGAGAAGTGGACTGCTATATGTCTTCACTTTCCCTCTCTTTCCATTCTGTATTGAATCTGCTTCGTAAATTTTCTGCCTCCATCACTTATTTTTTTCCAAAGTTAGAAATGACCTCTTCACTGTTAAATTCAATGGTATATTTCAAGTCTTCCTCTATAAACATTTTTAATATTTATTCTTAATTGACAAATAACAATTGTGCACGTTTATGGGACACAATTTGATGCATGATCTATGTCTACATTATGGAAAGGTTCAACCAAGATAGTTAGCACCTTCATTACATCATCAATTTGCTTTTTTTTTTCTGTGTGGTAACACACTAAAAATCTATTGAAGTCATTTAGTAATACGCAGTATATTATTAACTGTGGTCACCATGTGGTGCAATAGTTCATCAGAACTTACTCCTCCAGTTGAACTGAAACCTTTACGCTTTAATGAAGATCTTCCCTTTCCCCACCTCTCTCCCTCCTCCTTAGCTCCTGGTACCCACCTTTCTACACTGTGCTTCTAAGTCTTCATTGATCCTGATCTTTCAGAAGCATCTGGCACAGTGTTCTCTACCTTATTGGTCATTCCTTCTCAACTTCCTTTGGTGGATCTTATTCATTTTTGCAGCTCTCTTTTATTCTTCCTTTCCCAGACACTTTCCTTCTCCCGTGTTCACTCCCTAAGTGACCTCAGCCTTTCCCATGGATCATGCACTCTTTGGGATGACTTCCAGATTTTTTTCCTTCAGTTAGGCCCTCTCACCTGGGCTTGAGACTTGTAGATCCAGGTTCATTACTGGATACCCCTATCTAAATAGTAGTTTAGGAGATATTTCAAACATAACATTGCTGCAAACACAAGTTCCTTAAGATCTGATCAATCTTTCTTTCTCCTTCACAGTAAAAGGAAGTTCCAGTCTTCTCATTTCTCAGCCAAAACACATTATAGACATTGCCGACTCTTCTCTATCTGCATCCTAAACCCAGCATGTAAGCAAGTTCTGTTGGTTACAAGTTTTAACTACACTGTATCTTTGTTCAATTGGAGAAGCAGAACCACTGTAAGATTGAATGGAACTAAGGAGGAGGAAATGGATTTGTTGGATGGAAATGGAGAAATGGATTTGTTGTAGAGATTTTACTCAAAACCATTGTGGGAGCTAGGTAAACAATCTGGATAGGACTGTTGTTATCACTTCTGATACTGGATCGTGAAATTCATTGCCCAGGTAGTTAGGAAAAGAAATCCATGTGCATACACAGGTAGAGATTGATTGTTTGATCTATCCATCTACAGATAGATGTAGAAATATACATTCTGTCATTAATCATTCATAAGAATCTCTTCTGACCCACCCTAATTGAAACTTACATGAAAGGGAATGCTGGAAAATGTTCAAACTATCCCAGTTGAAAAACTACCCCAGTCTAATCCTAATGATCATTCAAACCAATGGTGGATTCCCACATTGGTTCCCTGACCTATGGAGTGAAGATTATTAGGGTGAAAAAGAGCAAGCAGAAACCCCCACATATCCCCAATCCACTCCTTTCTAACCATATCCATTGATGCTATCTGGTCCAGATGATTTGTATCTCTCACCTGGACTATAGCAATATTTGATTTCTTGCTTCAACATTTGACCTTCCTTAAGTACCAAGAGTGATATTTTTATAAAGATGAATCAGTTCTTACTCCAGATACTCCAGTGTACCTGTTAATTAGGCTTAATGCCCCCATCTCTCACATGGTATATGTCTTAGTCAGGTTTTCATCTCTGTGTCCAAAAGACCTGACAACAATTTAGAGGAGGAAATGTTTATAATAGTAGTATGCATTACAATTCATAATACACATACAGAGCATCTTTTTACATAACAGTTTGTATACAAAGTATATTCCTACTATTCAAGTCTTCAATCATGCATTTAGGATAGTGATATCCATCTTATTCTACCACCTTTTTTCCCTCCATCCCCACCTTGCTCCCTCCTTTCCCCTTCCTCCCCTTTGACCATTACAGGGATGCAACTATGAATTTCCAGAAATCCCCTTGCACATCCCTGTGTTCTACTTACTATCCAGTCAAGTCCTCACAGAAAGGATGGAAGTTTTAACATTGGGAGTTTTAAACTCTCAAAAATTTTCCAGCTACCAGAACTCAATTTCCCTGGGGCCAATAGATAGATTTTTTTTTCCTTAATTTTAATTATTCTTTCTTTCTTTCTTTCTTTTTTTTTTTTTTTTTTTTTTTTTTTTTTTTTTTTTTGTGAGGTGGCGGGTGTAGGGATTTAACTCAGGGGCACTAGACCACTGAGCCACATACCCAGCCCTATTTTGTATTTTATTTAGAGACAGGGTCTCACCGAGATGCTTAGTGTCTCACTTTTGCTGAGGCTGGCTTTGAACTCACCAATCTCCTGCCTCAGCCTCCCAAGCTGTTGGGATTACAGGCTTGCACCACCACACCTGGCTAATTTTATTTCTTTATAAAGTGTTTTCTTGTTTCACATAACATAAGCAAGATTGTCACAAAGTATGCTGTGCGGAGAAGGAAGGTGATTGATCATGGAGGGAAAAAAGGCATAGCAATAGCAGTGTTTTGCATTCAGCCTGTAAAGCATTGACAGTATCTAAAATATTTTGTATTTGTTTTTGTACTTGTTTTCCAGTTATGCCCATACCTTCTGCTTTCAGAATAATTTGACAATTAGAGTGACAGAAAGAATGGAAGTTCTAAAATAAAATTGCATTTATAAATCATTTGTATCATAATATAAGAAATCTCCAAAGTCATTTATTATTTGCATTCTTTCAAAAGCACTTGCATATTTTGATTGCTGATAAATGATACAACTGAAAAAAAGATCATCAAATCCAACCTAAATTCCCTTTCAAGAGCATCAATCAATGATGGTGCTAAGAAAACGGAACAGGAAAACTGTTCACCTTGTAGCCATTATTGCATATTCAGTACTGAGAATGCTGGTTTGGTTGCCACTGAGGGATTTTTTTTTTTTCTTTGAAAACGTGAAAATCACAGTAACAGTTTATTGTCAGACTTTTGTTGCTATGGAAATATTCATTATCTTGGAACATCTAATACAAAGGGAGCAAATAGAATTAGTGGAAGCATAAATGGAATATGAACTTGTGACCCCCTTTACTGCTGCTAGAATGAGTCCTCTCCTTTGCTTTTCCCAATAGATGGCCCAAAAATGCTCTCTGAGGATACAGGATGGCATTTGGAGGGGATGTCTGTCAGCACAGCCTGTGGGGAGCTAAGCCAGGACTCGACCTCTTCAAACCATGCTCACACAGATTTTCAGTCTTGACAGTGGGGAAGGCAGAGACATAAAAACAGTGAAAAGTTTGAATATTTGGATTGTCAGAGGCTGTATGAACAGGGGTTGGCCTTTGGATCTTCAGGAACTTCAGATGAAAGATCCCGCCCCAGTTTTCATCATTTTCTTGGTCCTTGAGTTGGATGTAGGCAGCAAATGAGACATGTCCCAATGATTCCATGACAGCTTGATTGCTATCATTAGCATCTGCCTGTGAAATGATTCAGACAATATCCCTTCACCTCTACTAACCACTATCATCCTATCTGGCTCCTGGTCACTGGCTGCGAATACCTATGTCACTGCAAATCTTAGGTCTTACTTCCTAATTCTGAGGAGCCATTTTGATCATGTTTTTTTTGTTTTGTTTTGTTTTGTTTTGGTACCGGGCATTGAATTCAGGGGCACTTGACCACTGGGCCACATCCCCAGCCCTTTTTTGTATTTTATTAGAGAAAGGGTCTCACTGAGTTGCTAAGTGCCTTGCCATTGCTGAATCTGGCTTTGAACTCTTGATCCTCCTGCCACAGCCTCCCAAGTGCTGGGATTAGAGGTGTGCACCACTGCGCCTGGCTTGATCATGTTTTGGGATCTCTCTATTGAGCAAAAGTTTGGAATTCAATGTTTAGCTAGTTCAGCTCAAGAATTTCTATATAAGAAAGAATACGAGTAGAAAGAGGGTGGGCAAGCAGGGCTTCTCTGGGAATAACCTGTAAGCAGGTTGTCTTGTTGCACCTGTGAAGAAGTTGTGTGTGCAGAGAAACACAGTATTTGTACTCAGCTTGTTTGTTATAGGGAAATTAAACTGCAAAGTTTTAGAAACATGATTTAATCAAGGCTAAAATAGGGGCTGGGGATGTGGCTCAGCGGTAGAGCGCTCGCCTAGCATGTGCGCGGCCCGGGTTCGATCCTCAGCACCACATAAAAATAAATGCATTGTGTACAACTAAAAAGCAAATAAATAAATATTTAAAAAAAGCTAAAATAAAATTGAGAAAATACCCTTGCCAAAGAATATTTGCCTTTCTTTATATTTGCGAGGGCTTAGGAAATAACAGTTAATGAAGATTATATGGGGGGTGGGTGGACAATAAAGTTCTGGCATTGCCCCAAACCTCCATTTTTAACCACCACAACTTCTAGCAACTTGTTCTCCAGCCTGATATTCTTTTTTTTTAAATTCAAAGTTGTTGTCTTTATAATAGTAGTATGCATTACAATTCATAATACACATACAGAGCATCTTTTTACATAACAGTTTGTATACACAGTATATTCCTACTATTCAAGTCTTCAATCATGCATTTAGGATAGTGATATCCATCTTATTCTACCACCTTTTTTCCCCTCCACCCCCCCTTGCTCCCTCCTTTCCCCTTCCTCCCCTTTAACCATTCTAGTGTTCCTCTAATCCTCCTATGTACCCCAACCCAACACCACTGTGAATCAGCCTCCTTATATCAGAGAAAATATTCTGTATTTGGATTTTTGACCTTGACTAACTTCACTTAGCATTATATTCTCCAACTTCATCCATTTACCTGCAAATGCCATTATTTTATTCTCTTTTATTGCTGAGTAAAATTCCATTGTGTATACATACCACATTTTCTTTATCCACTCATCTACTGAGGGACATCTAGGTTGGTTCCACAACCTAGCTATTGTGAATTGTGCTGCTATAAACATTGAAGTGGCTGTGTCACTGTAATATGCAACAAAATGAAATTAAACCCTTATCTCTCACCATGCATAAAATTCAATTCAAAGTGGATCAAGGACCTAGGAATTAGACCAGAGATAATATGCCTAATAGAAGAAAAAGTAAGCTCCAATTTCCAACATGTTGGATTAGGCCCCAAGTTCCTTAATAAGAATTCTGTAGTGGAAGAATTAATATCAAGAATTAATGAATGAGGCCATCCCGGCTGGGGACGGCAGGGGAACAAGCCCCAACCTGCAAGAGATCCAGCTAGGCCCTATGGCATGCTTTCCCAGCTAGGCCCTCCCACCTCAGAGACACCATCCCCATTGGGGTCAGCAGGGGAACAAACCCCGGTCTGCAAGAGTTCCAGGTGGGCCCTCCGGCTTGCTTTCCCAGCTTGGCCTGCCCACTCAGGAGCCACAGGTATTTTCCGCCTCTGCCTACAGGTCAGGGAACAGGCCCTGGGCCCAGGAACAGGGAATATTACATGAGGATACCCATCTTTTGTTTCTCCTACTAACACCCTAATTCCCATGATTACCCTCTCACCAGTCAAATAATCTAATACCTCTATCTCTCACATCCTACCTCACAAACGTTTTAGCCAACGCATAAATCCCCCCCTTCTACCATTAGATACTGTGAACCACCACACAAAAATAGTGACTAAACGGTAGAAGATAATTGATCTCATCATTTAAGGGTAAAGTGTCAAAATTGTAAATATAAAAACAGAAACTAACTGATATATGGCAATACGTTGGGTATTTGAATGCTGTAATATTGATCTCTCCATTAAAAGTGAGGCATCAGGTGACCTGTAGGGAAGATTTAAGACAATAGGACAGAAACAGTAATACCTCAGACTTACACTGCAAGAGGAGAAAAACACATAGATATCATGAAAAAACAAGGGAAGAAAATGTCCCAAACAAACCAAGATACTACAACAATAGAATCCATAGAAAGCACAGTAGGTGAAATGTCGGAAAAAGAGTTCCAAATATACGTAATTAAAATGATTTGGGATTTAAAAAATGACCTAAGTGAGCACATACAGGCAAAAATTGATCTCTGCAACAAAGAGATAAGAGATCAAATACAGGCAACCATCAATCACACCAACAAAGAGATAAGAGAATAAATACAGGTAGCAAAAGATTACTTCAAGAAAGAGATAGAGAGGCTGAGAAAAAAACAAACAGAAATACTTAAAATGAAAGAAACAATAGGCCATCTAAAAAACTCGATAGATAGTATCACCAATGGATTGGATCACTTGGAAGATAGGAGCTCAGAAGATGAGGACAAAATATATAATATTGAAAATAAATTTGGCCACACAGCAAAGACGGTAAGAAACCATGAACAAAATATCCAAGAAATATGGGATACCATCAAAAGACCGAATATAAGATTTATTGGAATTGAGGAAGGTGCAGAGAATCAATCCAAAGGAACACAAAATCTCTTTAATGAAATAATATCAGAAAATTTCCCAAACAAGAAGAACAAATTTGAAAACCAAATACAAGAAGCATATAGGACGCCAAATATACAAAATTACAACATATCTACACCAAGGCACATTATAATGAAAATGACTAGCATACAAAATAAGGATAGAATTTTAAAGGCCAAAGAGAGAAAAATCAGATAACCTATAGAGGAAAAGCAATTCGCACCACAGCAGACTTTTCAACCCAGACCCTCAAAGGAAGAAGAGCCTGGAACAACATATACCAGGCTATAAAAGATAAGGGATGCCAACCAAGAATCCTATATCCAGCAAAATTAAGCTTTAGATTTGATGATGAAATAAAAACCTTCCATGATAAACAAAAACTAAAAGAATTTACAACAAGAAAGCCGGCACTACAGAACATCCTTGGCAAAATATACCATGAGGAGGAATTGAAAAACAACAATGAAAACCTTCAAAGGGAAGAACAACAATAAAGGAAAACTAACTATAGGAGAAATCAAGTCAAGCTAAATACCAAAAATAAAATAGAATTAAATAAAATTTAAAATGACTGGTAATACAAATCATATCTCAATAATAACCCTGAACGTTAATGACCTAAACTCACCAATTAAAAGACATAGGCTGATAGATTGGATTAAAGAAAAAGACCCAACAATATGCTGCCTGTAAGAGACACATCTCATAAGAAAATATGCCCACAGACTGAAGGTGAAAGGATGGGATAAAATATACCACTCACACGAACTACATAGCAAGCAGGGGTTTCCATCCTCATATCAAACAAAGTAGACTTCAAGCCAAAGGTAATCAAAAGAGATAAGGAAGGGCATTTCATACTACTAAAGGGAATCATACATCAACAAGAAATAGCTGTCATAAATATATGTGCCCCAAATAACAGAGCATCCACGTTCATCAAACAAACCCTTCTCAAGTTCAAGAACCAAATAGACAATAATACGATAATTCTAGGTGACTTTAACACACCACTCTCACCACTGGATAGATCTTCCAAACAAAAGTTAACAAAGAAACTGTAGAACTCATTAATACAATCAATAGCTTAGATTTAACTGATATATATAGAGTATATTATCCATCAACGAGTCAGTACACTTTCTTGTCAGCAGCACATGGATCATTCTCTAAAATAGATCATATATTATGCCATAAAGCAACTCTAAGCAAAATATAAAAAAGCAGAGATACTACCCTGCATACTATCAGATCATAATGGAATGAAACTAGAAATCAATGATAAAAAAAGAAACAAAACCTACCCCAACACCTGGAGACTAAATAATATGCTATTGAATGAACAATGGATTGCAGAAGACATTAAAAAGGAGATTTAAAAATTTCTTAGAGGTAAATGAGAACACCGATACAACAAATTGAAATCTCTGGGACACTATGAAGGCAGTACTAAGAGGAAAATTCATTGCATGGAGTTCATTCCTTCAAAGAAGAAAAGGTCAATAAATAAATGAATTAACATTACACCTCAAAACCCTAGAAAAAGAAGAACAAATTAACCCTCAAAGCAGTAGAAGAAAGGAAATAATTAAAATCAGAGCTGAAATCAATGAAATTGAAACAAAAAACACAATTGAAAAAATCGACAGAACCAAAAGTTGGTTCTTTGAAAAATAAACAAAATTGATAAACCATTATCTATGCTAACTAAGAAAAGGAGAGAAAACCCCCAAATTACCAATATATGTGATAAAAAAGGAAACATCACGATGGACACTACAGAAATACAGAAGATAATTAGAAATTATTTTGAAAATCTATACTTCAACAAAATAGAAAATAATGAAGACATCAACAAATTTCTAGAAATATATGATATGCCCAAACTAAATCAGGATGACATATACAACTTAAATAGATCAATTTCAAGCAAAGAAATAGAGGATGACATCAAAAAAACCTACCAACCAAGAAAAGCCCAGGTCCAGATGGATACACAACCGAGTTCTACAAGAACTTTAGAGAAGAACTAACACCAATACTTCTCAAACTATTCCATGAAATAGAAAAAGAGGGAACCCTTCCAGACTCATTTTATGAGGCTAATATCACTCTGATTCCAAAACTAGGCAGAGACAAATCAAAGAAAGAAAACTTCAGACCAATATTACTAATGAATATAGATGCAAAAATCCTCAATAAAATTCTGGCCAATCGAATACAAAAACACATCAAAAAAAATAATGCATCACGATCAAGAAAGGTTCATTTCAGGAATGCAAGGTTGGTTCAACATAAGGAAATCAGTAAATGTTATTCACCACATCAATAGACTCAAAGATAAAAATCATATGATCATCTCAATTGACGCAGAGAAAGCATTTGACAAGATATAACACCCCTTCATGTTCAAAATGCTAGAAAAAATAGGGATAACAGGAACATACCTCAACATTGTAAAGGCCATCTATGCTAAGCCCCAGGCCAACATCATCCTAAATGGAGAAAAGCTGAAAGCATTCCCCCTAAGAACTGGAACAAGACAGGGATGTCCTCTTTCACCACTATTATTTAACATAGTTCTTGAAACCCTAGCCAATGCAATTAGACAGAGGAAAGAAATAAAAGGGATACAGATAGGAAAAGAAGAACTCAAAGTGTCACTATTTGCAGACAATATGATTCTATACATAGAGGATCCAAAAAAAACTCCACCAGAAATCTTCTAGATCTAATAAACGAATTGAGCAAAGTGGCTGGATATAAAATCAATACCCGTAAATCTAAGGCATTTCTGTACATCAGCCACAAATCCTCAGAAAGAGAAACTAGGAAATCCACCCCATTTACTATAACCTCAAAAAAAAAAAAAAAAAAAAAAAAAAAAAAAAACTTGGGAATCAACCCAACAAAAGAAGTGAAAGACCTGTACAATGAAAACTACAACACACTAAAGAAATAAATTAAAGAAGATCTTAGAAGATGGAAAGATTTACCTTGTTCATGGATAGGTAGAACTAATATTGTCAAAATTACTATTCTACCAAAAGCACTATACAATTTCAATGCAATCCCAATCAAAATCCCAATGTCATTCTTCAAAGAAATAGGAAAGGAAATAATGAAATTCATCTGGAAAAATAAGAGACCCAGAATAGCCAAAGCAATTCTTAGCAAGAAGAATGAAGCTGGTGGCATTACTATTCCAAACCTTAAGTTGTATTACAAAGCAATAGTAACTAAAACAGCATGGTATTGGTACCAAAATAGACTAGTAGACCAATGGTACAGAATAGAAGACACAGAAAATAACCCATACATCTACAGTTATCTTACATTAGGCAAAGGTGCCAAAAACATACATTGGAGAAAAGACAGCCTCTTCAACAAATGGTGTTGGGAAAACTGGAAATCCTTATGTAATAAAATGAAATTAAACCTCTGACTCTCTCCATGCACAAAACTCAACTCAAAGTGGATCAAGGACCTAGGAATTAAACCAGAGACCTTGCACTTAATAGAGGAAAAAGTAGGCCCAAATCTCCAACATGTTGAATTAGGCCCCAACTTCCTCAATAAGACCCCTGTAGCAGAAGATTTAAAACCAAACATTAATAAATGGGATGGATTCAAACTAAAAAGCTCCTTCTCAGCAAAAGAAACAATCAATGAGGTGAACAGAGGACCTCCAGAATGGGAACAAATCTTTACCACATGCACATCAGACAGAACATTAATTCAAGGATATGTAAAGCTCTCAAAAACCTTTACAACAAAAAAACCCAAACAACCCAATCAATAAATGGGCTAAGGAACTGAACAGACACTTCTCAGAAGAAGATATACAATCAATCAACAAATATATGAAAAAATGTTCAACATCTCTAGCAATTAGAGAAATGTAAATCAAAACTACTTTAAGATTTCATCTCAGGCCAGTCAGAATGGCAGCTATCAAAAACACAAACAACAATAAATGCTGGCGAGGATGTGGGGAAAAGGGCACACTCTTACATTGCTGGTGGGGCTACAGATTGGTGCAGCCAATTTGCAAAGCAGTATGGAGATTCCTAGGAAATCTTGGAATGGAGCCACCATTTGACCCAGCTACCCATTCCTTGGTCTATACCCAAAGGACTTTAAAAAAGCATACTACAGGGACACAGCCACATCAATGTTCATAGCAGCACAATTCACAATAGCTAGATTGTGGAAACAACCCAGATGCTCATCAATAGATGAATGGATAGGGAAACTTTGGTATATATACACAATGGAACATTACTCAGCACTAAAAGAGAATGAAATTATGGAATTTGCAGGTAAATGGCTGGAGTTGGGGAAAATAATGCTAAGTGAAGTCAGCCAATCCCAGAAAACCAAAGGTCAATTAATTCCTTTGCTAGGATGATACTGAATTATAGTGGCAAGGGAGAGGGGATGAGAGGAATGAAGGAATGTTAAATAGAAAAAAGGGGGGAAGGGAGGGAAAGGGGCAAGGGGATAGAGACAATGGCAGAAGGAGTTGGACATCAGTATACTAAGTGCATGTATAAAAACTCAAATGGTATGAAAATATTTTGTGTAAAACCAATGACTTGGAAAACTGTGCTCTTTATATGTAATATGAAAGGAATTGCACTCTCAAAGCATGTATAACAAATTAAATTAATTAAATTAAAAAAGAAAAGTAAAAGAAGACTTAATGAATGAGATAGATTCAAACTAAAATGCTTCTTCTCAGCGAAAGAACCAATCAGGGAGGTGAATAGAGAGCCAACTAATTGGGAACAAATATTTAATACATGCACATCAGATAGAGCACTAATTTCTAGAATATATAAAGAACTCAAAAAACTTAACATCAAAAAAACAAATAACCCAATCAATAAATGGGCTAAGGAATTGAAAAGACACTTCTCAGAAGAAGATACACAATTAATCAACAAATACATAAAACAAAGCTCAACATTGCTGGCAATTAGAGAAATGCAAATCAAAACTACTCTAAGATTTTATTTCACTCCAGTCAGAATGGCGGCAATTAAGGACACAAACAACAATAAATGTTGGAGAGAATGTGGGGAAAAAGGGACACTTATACATTGCTGGTGGGACTGCAAAATGGTGCAACCGTTATGGAAGGCAGTATGGAGATTTCTTGGAAAACTGGGAATGGAACCACCCTATGAGCCAGCCATCCCACTCCTGGGTCTATTCCCAAAGGACTTAAAAACTGCATATTACAGCCTGATATTCTTAATTGACCATCTGTTATGGTTTGGATGTGAAATGTCCCCAAAAGCTCACCTGTGAGATAACCCAAGAAAGTTCAAAGGAGAAATGATTGTGTTGTGAGAGTTTTACTCCAATCAGTGAATTAATCCCCTGAAAGAGATTAACTGAGTGATAAATGAAGTAGTAAGGTATGGCTGGAGGAGGTGGAAAGTGGGGGCATGGCTTTGAGGTATATGTTTGTATGTGGCAAGTGGAGACCTCTTTCTCTCTCTGCTTCCTGATTATCATGTGAGCTGGTTCCCTGTGCCATACTCTTCTGCCATGATGTTCTGCCTCACCTTGAACCCTGAGGAATGGAGACCTCTGAAACTGTGAGCCCTCAAATGAACTTTTCCTCCTGAACAATTGTGCTGGTGGGTTCCTTTAGTCACAGCAGCAAAAAAAAGCTGACTAAAACAGGAATTTGTGCTGAGAAGTGGGGTCATTGCTGTAACTAACCTGACCATGTGGTTCAAAAGGTATTGGAGATTCAAAAATATTTTTTATTTTATAGTTACAGGTGGACACAATATCTCCATTTCACTTCTATGTGGTGCCAAGGATCGAACCCAGTGCCTCACGCATGCGAGGTGAGCACTCTACCTCTGAGCCATAATCCCAGTCCCCTATTGGAGCTTTTTGGAGTTTGCTGGAGGAATTTTGAGATATGTAGCATTGCAAACTGGAAATGCTTTAGATTGTTGTAAGCAGAGTTTAATGGCCAATTCTGGTTAGAGCTCAGAAGACCGGAATACCAATAGGACCATGGACAGTGAAGACAGGGTTCAAGAGGATTCAGAGTAGGGGACTTTATTGGAATTTCAAGTAGAGGCCATTTGTGTTATGTTCTGGCTAAGAAGTTATCTGCACTTTGCCCATGCCCTGAGACTTTTTGTGAGGCTGATTTTTAAAGCAACAGACTTCTTAATCTGGCGGATGAAGGGCAAGAACCACACCAGGACCGCCTTATAGAAAAGGGGGGGTTTATTAAGGGAAGGAGAGAAAGGGGGAAGGGGGGAAGGGAGAAAGGGGAACGGGGAAGGGGAGAGCTGGTGAGAAGATGATGGTGAAAAGAAAGAGAGAGTCTGGACAAGCCGGGGCTTAAGTACAGAGGGGTGGTAGCATGACTTGTATGGTCCGGATTGGCTCAGAAAGGGAGAGCCCCCCTGGGTTGAATTCCCGAGAGAGGCGAGTATTCCCAGGATCAGGAAGGGTGGGGACTCGGAGCCCGCCAAAGGTGAATTAGCTTGAGAGTTGGGCACTTCCAGGAAGGCGCCTGGGGGTATGGACTGCCAGCCTGAATCTTATCCAACAGCGGAAGAGATTTCTAAGCAGCATAGCATTCAGGCAGTGGCATAGTTATTGCTGGCGACTTTTAGCCAAATTTATTGTAATAATCAGAAGCAGAAAGCAGAGCAAAAAAATTTGAAAAGCCAGAGTAAAACTAGGGCTAAGGTAAAGACATTACCATCACTAAAGAAATGCTAAAGACTTTGCCCCCAAACAATAAGATAGCTTGAGGGCATTTTGGGAGCTGGCAAGACCACACCCATCTCAGGTTCTAGGGAGTAAAAGTGAAATTTCTCTTGAGAAGAGACCAGTGGAGAATCCTTTTTGCACAAAGATGCCTAAGAAGTTTTTTCAATGTGCTCAGCCACCCAGACACTCAGTGGCTGCTGCAGCCAGGGTCCCTGGAGGCTTGGCTACTGCTCAGGATAGCAGCAGACTTTGACGTCAACCACGTGGTGCTGGTTCTGCAGGAATGCAGGATGCTGGATTTAGGAGGCCTTGGAAGCTTCCGCCAAGTTTCAAAAGAAGGCTTTGGAATCCAGGCAAAGTGTAGCAGGGTCAGAGTCCCTGTGGGCTCTCCCTGGGAAGGCTAGGTGTGGAGATTTGAGGAGGAAGCCAATGCTTCAGTGGAGACCCCTGAGATTAAGAAATGCCAGTAATGTGGGGAATTGTCCTAAGAAAGCTGCAGGAATTGAGCACAGTCATGCTGACAGAAAGGCCACTTGGGCTGCAACCAACATGGCTACAGGGTAGAGCTATAGAAGCCCTTTGAAGAGGACATCATACCCTGTGCTCCAAATGCCTGACACAGAACTACTAAGCCCTGTTTGCCCAGCTGGATTTCTGTCTTGCTTTGATCCCATCCCTTTTTTCTATGCCCCTATTTTTGTGAATGGAAATTTTTACTCTTAACCTTTATATATTGAATACTTGTAAATTGCTTTTAATTTTATAGGAACTCACAATGGGAGATTGCCTTGAGCCTCAGAGAAGACTTTAGACTTGAACTTTGAGCAATCTTGGAACTGTTGAGACTATGGAGACTCTTGGAAATGGACAAAATGCATTTTGCATTTTCAGATGAGTTTGAGCTTTTGGGGGCCAGGGACAGAATTTTATTAGTTTGGATGTGAGGTGTCCCCCAAAAGCTCATGTGTGAGATAATGCAAGAAGGTTCAGAGGAGAAAAGATTGGGTTGTGAGAGGTTTTTTTTTTTTTTTTTTTTTTTTTTTGGTATTAGGGATTAAACTCAGGGGTGCTTAACCACTGAGTCACATCCCCAGCTCTTTTTTATGTTTTATTAGAGACAGGGTCTTGCTGAGTTGCTTAGGGCCTCACTTAGTTGCTGAGGCTGGGTTTGAACTTGGAGCCTCCTGCTTTATCCAAGTCACTGGGATTACAGACATGGGCCACTTCACCCTGTTAGTTTGTGAGAGTCTTAACCTAATCAGTGAACTAATACCCTAATAGGGATAAACTGAAGTGGTAGCGTGTGGCTGGAGGAGGTGGGAATTAGGGGGCATGGCAAATGGAAACCTCTCTCTCTGCTTCCTGATCATTTTGTGAGCTGCTTCCCTCTGCTACCCTCTTCTGCCATGATATTCAGCCTCACCTCAAACCTGAAGAATGGAGCTGGCCTTCTATGGCCTGAGACCTCTAAAATGGTGAGCCCTCAAATAAGCTTTTCCTCCTCTACAATTGTACTGGTTATGTCCTTTAGTCCCAGCAGTGAAAAATCTGACGAAAACACCATCAGAGGAATTTGATGCTTAGACCTACTAGCTGCACCAGAAATGATAGGGTATGTTCCCTATGCCATAAAACCTTCTATGATGTGTGAGTTAGAGCTCTTATATAGTTATGGGTGACAGAAACCCAAACCCAGGTTGGCATAATTGAAAAGGAATGTATCTACAACAAGACAAATATAATGGAGCAGTCCTAGCTTTAGACTCACTTGGCTTGAAGGGCTGGGCGAGCTCTATCCCTGTCCTGTGGCATTACTGCATTCCGCGGGTTCATGTAACTTTCACATGGGCCATCACTGCAGAAGTGAGCTGACTGCTGAAGGGCAAAGCATCACACCGGGGACAGCCGTGCAGCCAAAAGATTTATTCAATAGCCTTCGTGGCTGGTAGTGAAAACCAGAGAAGAGGTGCTCTGGTCGAAGGTTGAAGAGGTGGGAGAGGGGAGTCAGGGAGAAGGGAGTGTGCAAGCTCTGGTGGGAGAAGGGAGTCAGGGAGAGGGGAGTGTGCAAGCTCTGGACAGAAGGTGGGTGCTTGGTTGCACCGGCTGGGATCTCTGGAGCTGTCAGCTAAAGCAGCTGCTGTCTGGCTGGAGGCTGGAGCTGTCAGCTGGGAGCAGCCGTCGAGCTGGAGGTGATGGATCTGGAGCTGCTGGCTGGGGCAGCTGCCGTCGGCTGGAGGCAACGGGTCTGGAGCTGCCAGCTGGGGCAGCTGCCGTGGAGCTGGAGGCGATGGCTCTGGAGCTGTTGCAGTGGCTTCCTCCTCTCTGCAGTGACTAGCCGATGTATCTGTCTTCCTCCTCTCAGCAGCGACGAGCCGATGTTGTGTCCGTGTGTGTCTCTCTGTCTGATCTGAGTCTCTCAGACAGGGCCTTATATAGGGATTTCTGGTGGGGGGTGCACTAGAGCAACCCCAACACCATTGGCTCTTTGCTCATAGAACAGGGTGTCCTTTAAGCCTATTGGCTCTTGCCTGGGGAAAAGAAACATTCTGCCCGGGGAAGGAACATCCTGTCTGGAACATCTTGTCCGGAGAATGAAACAAGGTTGCTTCTCTTAGGGTGTGGAAAACTCTGAGGGCGGGGGAGGGTAACCTATCTATCAACTGCAGTGGTCCCAACTTCACTTCTCATCCTGAAGAGTCCAGGGATGATTCTTGCCAACAGTGGGAGAATCTGGGCTCATCAGGTGTAATCAAGATGAAGAATGGGGAATGAGTGTTGGATGGCAAAACCATAACTGCCCACCTCCTATAACTCAGAAAAAACTCAGATGCTGAATCTTTCCTACCTTATACTTCCACCTTGGTCTCAATTGATAAGTCATGTTTTCTATTGTTTCCCTACCCTTCTAAATAGCTACAATGCATGAAATAGAGTGTATATGGTGTTGTATGCAGAGTCTTGAACATTAGTCTTAACCTGTCATTAAGGCTTGGTAAATGTGTACTCAGTGCCTTTATGTAGGGCATTATTAGATAATGCCTGTCTGCAGAACAAAACTATCCAAAAATGCCTCCTTTTTACATGCAATAGGATTATGCCCTTAGTAACATAAAATTTTGAGGAAGCTGCTCACCTATATAATACATTGGTGTCACCATCCCAGGGACTTGTGGCCACATGACTCTAGCTGGTAGAAAGGAGAGATTGAGAAGGCACTTGTCTTTCTTTCCTTCCTTCCTTCCTTCCTTCCTTCCTTCCTTCCTTCCTTCCTTCCTTTCCTTCTTTTGTTACATACTGCATGGTTTTATTTACATGAAACTCATTTATGAAAAAGATAAAATTATAAGGTCAGACAATACCAGTGGTAGTGGGGGGAGAGTATGGACAAAGGGGGACAGACTTGAGTTTTTCTTTCCCTAACTGCAGTACTGAGATTGGCAAAAGGCACCCTTGAGGATTGAGTCCCCCAGTGTTCTAAGCAAGGGTAGAATCAGCAGACTGCAATAGGTCTCCAAGGACAAGGGTACTTTTCCTGACGTTTTTACTTGGAGGGCATATGTGTTTCATAAGGTCCTGACTCCAGAGGAGGACACTTTCACTCATATTTCATAGATGATATCTAGTCTCATGGCCATGTGTACGTGAAAGTGGTTGGGAAATAGTGTTCCTATCCACCTATGCACAGGTTCTGTGCATGTCATAGTGTGCAGAAAAGTGCAAAGCACACACTGTTTCTTTAGAAGCAAAGGTGACTTGTGTAGACACATAACACTTAGCAGACAACAATAATAATTATGGGAACTCATGAAAGGGAGCTACAACTCACTCTGAAAAGCACAGCATTATGGTATGGTTTCAGATTTTAACATGAGTGCTGGGTGCATGGTGTGTTGGAACCCCTTGACATGCTGCTACTCCTCAAACCAGGCTCAGGCTGAAGCTTAGCAATTTCTGCTTGCAGGTAATGTTATTCCTTACTTCTCAGGGATGGTTCTACTTCCTTTGAACCTCCTGTTGTGCCTCATACAAAGGCCGGCTCACAGTAGGTATGTAGGAATTGTCAGCAGGTGCTTCTGGGATAGGTCTGCCACCAAGGTCTGAATCTCCTTTCTGACCTTTCCCTTTTCTCTCCTAGTAACCCTCATCATGAGCTTTATTCCCAATACTGTCACTCTGACTCTGGTTTACTTTCCTTCTTTCAGAGCAGCTATTCAATGACCACATAGTGCCACACTCAGATCTGTCATTCCCTTCAATAAACCTTAGCAGTGAGACTATATAGTACAAGCATTATTTACAATGAGATACTGAATTACAGCATGTGTATCTATCCCATAATATTGGTACAAATTAGATATTTTCAGTTTTGTAATCTGTTAACCAGTTTACTTTCTCCACTAAGATCACACTTAAAAAAAAAAACAAAATAAATAAAAAAATAAAGAAAGAAAACAGAGAATATATCATTTCAGATTTTTATGTATAATACAATGTTTTCTTTTTTTTTAAATTTAAGTAGGACTCAGCAGCTATCAATTTTAAAGCTTTTTTGTCCTTCTCTAAAGGTGCCACTTACTCAAAGCAAGTTTATTCTTAGAAGAATCTCATTATTCTAAAATAAGGGCAGAGAGCCATATCCATCCAAGGTGAACTGTTTGCAATATTATGTTAACATAGCAAACACTAAAGTATATTTAGTTTTAAAGCTTCAGCTCAAATTACTTAATAATCTCTAGCAGAGAAGGTAACCTGGAATGAATTGCATATTAAAATAAAGAACAGGGAGGGGAGAATCCAAGATGGCGGATTAGAGGAGGGCACTTTCAGGGCTGCTCCATGGAATGAATCCAAGAAAGCAGATAGATAGCTTTTCAGCAAGTTTATATAGAATGAGAATGCTCAACTCCTGGATGGTTTGAATACAGCAAGCGGGGAGTGAGCAGGACAAGCTGATTGCAGCACCTAGTGCCTCATGGCTTCAGCAGCACCGCCTGGAGCACAGGAATTATGGAACAGAGCCAGAGCTGGGAGACTGTGGGGCGGCAACTACAGGTCCAATCCACACCCAGCCAGGCACAACCCTCAGCAGTGAAGCCAGCGGAAACAGCATGGTAGGGCAAAGCCCCCAAAGCAGCGTGGAAGGAAAAGCAGAAAATTAGACACGGAGAAGGATTGCAGTCATGTTTTTCTCACCGTGGCTGCAGCAGACGGGAAAGAAGGAACAGGGAGAGAAAGTGGCCTGTGGAAACCGGCGAGCAGACAAGGAGGAACCCGCGACTGGAAGGGCCATCAACAGCCAGCGGGGGAACACGTATCTGAGTCCAGTGTGACGACCCCCTGTGACCCTTCAACTGTGAAAGAGCACAGAGAGCAGATGCCATCTGGACAGCTCAATTTTCAGTGCCAGTCACCTAAAGCCCCATCCCCAGCATTGTTCCTTGCTAAGGAGGTACGCAGACTTGACTCCACCCACAAATTCTCCACATCAGCCAGGGCCAATCTGTGCGACAGCTAATTTAACAAGCTGAGAGAGGAAGAGAAAAGCTTCCCTAAAGGCTACCTAATTGAGATTTGTGGGTTTGACTTTTTTTTTTTTTCTCTTTTCCTTTCCCTCTTTTCTCTCTCTTCTTCTTCCCTTATCTTCCTTATCTACACCCTGCCCCTGCATTCTCAACAGAGACAAAAACAAGTTTTATACAGGAATTAGGAATGTTAGAACTGGATGAACTGAATAATACATCAAAGCGGTGTTATATATTGTTTCCTCTCTATTTTGTCTTTGACTCACTCTCTTATCTCTCTTTCACTAATTCCTACTACCCTGACATTTTTTATTTCTCTCAATGTTTGCATAAGCTTGGCTTAAATATACATCGGTCTTCACACTAAATTGTTCACTCCAAATCCTTTCCTCTCTCTTCTTCTGATATTAAACTACTTCCATAGATTTCTATTTTTACACTTCCTAAGGGGGGAACGCAATATCCTTCCTTCCTTCCTCCTAAGCATATCACATTTGTATCCAATATCTGAAATTATAAACCCCATTACAAACATTCGGAATATATTGGAGACAATATTTAAATTCTCTAATTCTGTACATTGTGACCAAATTGTGATTAGCTGAATATAAAATGTCTGGTTTTAAGGAGTAAAGTATATATATAAGGGGAGCTGATAGCATTGTAAAATAGGAGCATCATTAGGCCTTAAGGTAAAAACAAAAAAGTCAAGGTTCCACAGTGCTAGAAGAAAAGACAAACAAGCAATATGAAAAAACAAGGGAAGAAGATGTCCCAAACAAATCAACATACCTCCTTAGCAGATTCCCTGGCAAGCACAGTAGATGTGATGTCAGAACAGGAATTCAGGAAATACATAATCCAAATGTTTATGGAGCTCAAGGATAAATTCAAGAAGGAGATGAGAGAGCAAATACATGTAGTAAAAGATCACTTTGACAAAGAACTTCATAAACAAATACAAGAAGCAAAAGATTACTTCAATAGAGAGATAGAAGTTCTAAAAAGAAACCAAACAGAAATTCTGGAAATGAAAGAAGCAATAAACCAAATTAAATGTTTTAATTGAAAGCATCACCAATAGATTAGACCACTTGGAAGAAAGGACCTCAGATAATGAAGACAAAATATACAATGTGGAAAAAAATGTAGAATACACAGCAAAAATAGTAAGAAATTAAGAACAGAACATTCAAGAAATATGGGACAACATAAAGAGACCAAATTTAAGAGTGATTGGGGTAGAGGAAGGTGCAGAGTTCCAAGCCAAAGGAATAAGTAATTTATTCAATGAAATAATAGCAGAAAAATTTCCAATTGAGGAATGAATGGGAAAACTAAGTTCAAGAGGCTTACTGAACACCAAACATACAAAATCACAACAGATCCACACCAAGACACATTATAATGAAAATGCCTAACATACTGAACAAGGAGAGAATATTAAATGCCACGAAGAAAGGAAGCAGATAACATATAGGAGGAAACCAATTAGACTATCTTCAGATTTTTTAACACAGACCTTAAAAGTTAGAAGATCCTGGATTAGCATATTTCAAGCTCTGAAAGAAAAGGGATGTCAACCAAAAATCTTATATCCGGCAAAATTAAGCTTTAGATTCGAAGATGAAATAAAAACCTTCCATGACAAACAAAAGTTAAAAGATTTCACAACTCGAAAGCCAGCACTTCTGAACATCCTGGGAAAAATATTCCACAAAGAAGAAAAGAAAAATAGGAATGAAAATCAACAAAGTAAGATATTAAACTAAAGGAAATACAAACCAGAGGAGAAACCAAATCAAGTTAAATACCATAAACAAATAAAAATGGATGGGAATACGAATCACAGCTCAATAATAACCCTGAATGTTAATTGCCGGGGCTGCTGAGTTATGAATGGGGCCGAGTTCTAAGCTATCCCCCTTTTGGGCCCAAAAGGGGTTTTCTTCCTGCCCTC
This sequence comes from Tamias sibiricus, assembly GCA_025594165.1. Classification (NCBI taxonomy): domain Eukaryota; kingdom Metazoa; phylum Chordata; class Mammalia; order Rodentia; family Sciuridae; genus Tamias; species Tamias sibiricus. The sequence continues at coordinate 120,513,083 of CM046664.1, read as the reverse complement.
AGGAAAAAGTACAACTTACCCGGCGAGGATGGGCTTAAGGACAAAAATAGCTGAGTGTCTTCCTCTCTGCCTGTTGGGCAGAAAAACCATGCCACACCCAGGGAGTTTTGTATAGCAAGCGAGAATCCAAAAAACTCAGATTTTATTGGCAAGGTGCTGAACTTATGTTGCCGCCTGAAGCGATGGCCGCTTGGAGCAACGGAGCCGCAGGAAGAAGTTCAGAGGCAAACTGGAGACAAACAGCTTTTTATTCTGATAACTTTTCTCTCTGGTTCTAACAACGACTAACACGTGCCACACACACCACCAAAATGGCGCTGACCCGATCAGCAATCTCAGCCAAGTCACTTGAGATCCCGGGCCAAGTCCTGCGAAATCCCGGGCCAAGTCCCGTGAGACTACGGAAGGCGACAATGCCCAAATCCTTATGGCCCATAGTCAACCGCAATTTAAGCCATCTCCCCAAACAGGGCTCTTGCATTTCCCCCCTTTTGTTTTAAAAGAGGGGATGCTCTAGGACGTCTATGTGCAACCAACATTCTTACCCATCATCGGATAATCAAGGCTGTGCCCTTGACTCCTGTCTTAGGTTGATATGTCGGCCACATGAGACTGTCCCGTGCGACTGTGCCTGTCTTAGGTTGTCCCCCTCTGGGGATCTTACCTGTCATTGGCTAACCAGCCATCCAATGGAGCCCTTTAGGATCGACTGTGTATGATGACTAACAGCCGTCCAATTGTGAGGAGATGGTGCGGCTTTAAGGCGACAAGCCTTTTGTTGATGAGCCAAATTGCATAGCATATCAAATTGTTTAAACAAATCAGCTGCCCTAAGTTCCATCAAGTAACACACTGAATTCTCTAGACAAATACCCGCAAGGCATTGTCCCGTAAAGTCCCAAACAACGAAAGATCAAAATGTCCATTTTTTATAACACGTTGATGTAGGAGGCCCCATGCATGTAGAGCAGAGGCCACACTGTTGGTGAGGTTGTTTGATGCTTGAGCAGCAGGGATGCTTGCGGTGACCGCGATCCCTGCAGCTGTAGCAGCAGACGTCTTTTTTATGTCTAGACAATGCCACCGGCAAATCTTCAGGGCCCGCTACCTAGAAACTCAAGCATCAATTATTAAAGGAAAGGCAGTGCTATTGCAGCACTGAGTCAAGAGGCGAGTTGTCAAACTACAAAATTGAATAATTAGATTAGAAAATTAAAGTTGATTTTTGTTCACACACATCGCTGGTTGAGCTTCTACAAACATAAGTTGGAAAAATATCATATTTAGAACAAAACAAAGAAAGACTGAGGGTAATTACTGCATTTAAGATAGATTAAAGAAAAGGTAAAGGCACTTTGGAGAAATAATTTGTTAGCTGGAACCCTTGAGTCTCTGTATACAGAGCAATCTTTTACCTGTTGAGATAATTGAAATTAATGAGCTATTAAACAAATGAAGTTAATAACAAATAAACAATCTTATGTCAAAACACTAAAATATCAGGTTATATAGCACTAGTCATATTGTTTGCTAAAGAGAAGTCCCAGGGACACCTATAAATCAAAATTGAAAGTACCTTCATTTATAAAATTATTTACTCTTAATTGAATACTCTTAACCTAAAATGAATTAAAGTTATTTGGATCCATATATATATATATATTTTTTTTTTCATAAGCGCTTTGTTATTTGTGACGTCACACTGGACAGATGCACAAACATACAAACATATATTTGTGACATCACATTAACATGAAATGTAGACAAATGTACAGACATAAAGACATGTATAAAAAGAAAAAAAAAATACAATTGTGTGCACACTAAAGAGAGATCTCCTTGTCCCAGCCGGGAAGAATAACACTTAAGTTGTGAAATATTTTGAAGGACTCTTTTGAGGGAATCATTCTATACCTTCATCTTGGTCCTCTTGATTTTGTACCTTTTTTATTAGTCTTCATTCTTCAACAACTTCATCTTGATCATTTTGATGTGGTACCTGTTTTATCAATCTAGATGGTATCCATATTGGAGAGGATTCGTGTTTTGGAAAAACACTAACAGATCCTCTTCCCCAAATTAATACTGGATCTGGACCCTTCCATGTACCTGAAAGAACATCCTTCCAGTAAACCAAAGGTTTATGTTGTTGGTGTGGATTCCAATGTCTGTCTCCAGCAGAATAACCATTAGAGTCTAAAGTTAAAAAATTTAAGGTAAACAGGGCAACTGCCAATCTGTCCTTAGGACTTTTCCAATTTCCTTCTTTTTGTTTTAATAACATAATTTTCAGTGTGCGGTTTGCTCTTTCAATAATGCCCTGACGCTGAGGATTGTATGGGATGCCTGTTTTATGGGATATATTGAATTTTGCGCAAAACTGTTTGAAAGATGAGGACGTATATGCGGGGCCATTATCTGTTTTAAGCATTTTGGGGATGCCCAATGCAGCAAAAGCTTGCAAACAATGAGATGTAACATCTTTAACTTTTTCTCCAGAATGTAAGGAAGCAAAAATCATGCCTGAGCATGTATCTATGGTCACATGAATAAATCTCAATTTTCCAAAACTTGGCTCATGAGTAACATCCATCTGCCACAAATGATTGGGCATTAATCCTCTAGGGTTAACGCCAAAATGAGGATTGGGCAAATGTGTCATACAAGATTTACAATCTTTTACAATTGTTCTGGCTTGCTCCTTTGTGATTTTAAACCTACGTTGCAAGGTGGTGCTGTTGACATGAAACTGGGAATGAAATAAAGTAGCTTGTTGTAGCGCTGAAAGTATAAATACTGTTTTTGTAAGTTCATCAGCCTTTTGATTACCTTCATGGAGGGGACCAGGCAAATTAGTATGTGCTCTAATATGGCCTACGAATAGAGGTTCTTTTCTTGCCCACAAAAGTTTTTGTATTTGATAAAACAATTTAAAGGCTGGAGTATGAGGTGCTATTGGTCCTGCTAACTCTAATTTTGGGACGGCTTGTACAATATAGTGGCTATCTGAAAAAATGTTTACGGGCTGGTCCCTAAAATTTTCCAGAGCTCTTACCACAGCTTCCAATTCCACTAGTTGAGCTGATTTGTGTGCAGTTATGTAAGTCATATTTTCTTTTCTAGTGACTACTGTAGCAGTACCATTTGAGGACCCATCTGTAAATACATTAAATGCCTTAGGAATAGGTTGATTTTTTATTACCTGTGGAAATATAATAGGATGATTAATACAAAAAGATAATATAGGAGACTTAGGAAGATGATTATCAAAATTTGCAGAAGTAGAGCATTTAGCTATAGCCCAATCATTATCGTTGAAGCATAAATATTCAATCTGTGATGATGAATAGGGAGTAATAATAGTAGCAGGGTGAATGCCAAATATTTTAGTAGAAGTCTTAAGTCCTTGAAGAATATGTTTAGCCACCATGGAGGTATAAGACTCAATTATACTTTTAGGAGAGACGGGCAAATGTATCCATAATAAAGGCCCTTGTTGCCAAAATACTCCTGTGGGTGTATATTGTGAAGAAATAATAATCAACATCAGCGGTTGAGTTAAATCAAATCTATCACAGTGAGCTCCTTCGATGGCTTTTTCTACTAACTTTAAAGCTTTCCTAGCATCAGGAGTCAATGTTTGCGGTGAAGATGGATCAGGGTGTCCGGGAAGGATGTCAAATAAAGGTTTTAGTTGGCCAGTAGTGAGGTTTAGTGTAGGGCGAAGCCAATTAATATCTCCCAGTAGTTTTTGGAAATCATTGAGGGTGGTTAAATGTTCTTTATTTATTAAAAATTTTGGGGGTCTAACAAAAGTATCCATGATTTTTAAATCCTAAATATAATATGGGAGATCTGGTTTGAACTTTTTCTTCTGCTATATATAATCCATATTTTTTAAAATTTTCTACCACATCACTGAATATATTAAATAAGATTTTTTGATTAGGGTGGGCCAGTAAAATATCATCCGTGTAATGTAGACACATGAGGTTTGGATATTTATTTTTAATGGGTTGGATAGCCCTGTCCACATATATTTGGCATATGGTGGGGCTATTAGCCATTCCCTGTGGTAAAACCTTCCATTGATATCTCTAATCAGGGCCATTACTGTTAATAGAAGGAACTGAAAAAGCAAACCTGGGGGCATCCAGAGGATGTAGGGGAATAGAAAAGAAGCAATCCTTTATATCAAGAGTAATAAGATGGAAATTTTTTGGAATAGCTACAGGACTAGGAAGTCCAGGTTGAATAGGGCCCATAACTTGCATGGTTTTATTGATTTGTCTAAGATCATGTAACAATTGCCATTTTCCTGACTTTTTCTTGATCACAAATATGGGGGAATTCCAGGGAGAGGTGGAAGGTTCTATATGTCCTGCTTCTAATTGTTCCTGAATTAGTAGGTGGGCCGCTTGTAATTTCTCTTTAGATAGGGGCCACTGAGGGACCCACACTGGCTTATCAGAAAGCCATGGTATTTTCAAAATTATTTTCTCAGTGGCCCCGAAAAAAAATATCTTTTTCCTTTATGATAATGATTACTTTTAGGGTTAAGATTACTCTGTACTTTTTGATAATGATTTCTTTTATGGTTAAGATTACCCTGTAGATTTTCACATTTAACACCTGCAGGTTTGGTTGCAAGGTGTACTCCCATTTGTTGCAAAATATCTCTTCCCCATAAAGTAACTGGTAGGTTAGGTAAAACATAAGGCTGAAATGTTCCTTTATGGCCTTCATCATCCTCCCATTTTAAAATTACCGCACTTTTTTCTGGGAGGTTATTATATCCCAAGCCTCTTAAACTGGTTGAAGCTTTTTGCAGAGGCCAGTGCTTGGGCCATTGGCGTAAATTAATAATGGAAGAGTCAGCTCCAGTATCTATTAATCCCTCCATTTCTATTCCTTGGATTTTTATTTTACACATAGGCCTCCTTGAACAGTCTCGAACCCAGCAAGCCATGGGTCTTGAGTCAGTGGAACAAAATCCTCTATTGTTCCCTTTTTGAGGCATACTCATTTTAAATGAATTATGTAAATTGGGAAGGAGAAGCAACTGAGCAATTCTATCTCCTTGATTAATAGAACTTATACTTTGGGGTGAGCTAAGCATTATTTTTATTTCCCCTTTGTAGTCTGAGTTTATTACACCTGGGGTCACTTGCAAACCTAATAAGCTTTTAGGACTTCGCCCGATAATAAGTCCTACAGTCCCTGAGGGAAGAGGTCCCCTGACTCCTGTGGGAATCAGTTGAACCCCCATTTCAGGTGTTAACACTATTCGGGCAGTGGAACAGAGGTCTAATCCTGCATTTCTTCTTGTTCCTCTGGCAAGGGAGTGGATGGGTAGTAGGGATTGTGTCGGGGAAGCATCTGAGTGGATGCTTGAGGATACTCTTCCTCCAATGCCCCGTACATTTGTGGGCCCCGGGGTATTGGGCCCCGTGCCCCATTTTTTGAATTCCTGAACAAAGGATTTCCATGGATGTCAACTTTTGAATGGCATTTATTGGCCCAATGATTTCCCTTTTTACACCTGGGGCAGCGGCCTGGGGCACGGTATGAGCTTGGTCTTATTTCTCTTTTGGGATTTTGCCTAGAATAGCCTGATTGATTATGATAATTTTGCCTGGAATATCCTGATTGATTATAATGTCTACATTTAGCCTTTGTGAAATTTCGAGGGGAAGCACCTCTCATTGAGGCTGCAATCACATTTCCTGTGACAAAGGCGTCATTTATATCTTTACATAGTTGTATATATATGGAAAGATCCTTTTTAGTTCTCCATGGCCTGATGGCTGCTTGGCAGCATTTATTAGCATTTTCATATGCTAATTGAACAACTAATGGCATAGCTTGATCAACATCTGCAAACACACTACCTGCAGTTCTCAAAAGTCGATCAGCAAAATCAGCATATGGTTCATTAGGTCCTTGAATCACTTTTGACAAGCTACCTTGTAGATCCCCAGGTCCTTGTACAGTTTTCCATGCCTCTAAGGCAGCTGCGTTTATCTGAGCATATACATCTGGGTCATAATCTTTTTGAGCCTGTAAGTCTGCGAATTGCCCTTCTCCTATGAGCATGTCTATATTATAGTTTCCAAACCCTGCAGCCGCGTTTCTTTTAGCCGTTTCTATACAAAGTTCTTAGAATTGCGATCGCCAAACCAAGAATTGCCCCCCCCGCTTAATGCTGCTTTACATAGACTTTTCCAGTCTGAGGGGGTTAAGCTAAAGGTGTTAAGGGACTCCAGCATACTCAACGTGAAAGGAGCTTGGGGTCCATAAGTCATTACTGCCTCTTTGAGATTTTTTATTGTTTTGAAATCTACTGACTGATGGACCCTCTGTCCATTTTTCTTTTCAAATGCTGGCGGTTCCCAATGTATCTGTGAGTTACCCTCGAGAGCGCATAAGCGATCAGAAGGACTTTTAATTTCTGTTTCTAGGGTATGCAAATGCCTAGTAATACCCTTCATATTTTCTGTAATGGATTCCACCCATGGGGGAGTAGAGGACACAAGTGGTTCCTCTACTGGACGGTCCTTTTCCTTGGTCTTTTTTAGTTTCTTTTTCCTCATTTTCTCAGGATCACTTTTACTAGATTCCTCACCACTGCTAATTTCACTGACAGCAATATCCTGAGGCCCAGGTTCCATTAAGCGGAAGTATCCTTCAGCTATCTCCAACAACTCCCGAATAGCTCTAATAGCTTGGATTTTTGTCATTTTGGGACTCTTCTAATACTCTCTTTACTGGTCTTAGTTGGCCCAGTGGAAGCTACACTTTCTTGATCACTTTCACTTTTTTCTATATCCTCCTCACTGAGAACAGAGTCAGGTATATCAAGGAGTCTTTGCATAGCCTCTATCACTTGGGATTCAGTTATATTCGAACCCATCTTTAGAGACCTTTCAGTTCTTACCTGTCCGCTCCAAAGTTCCCCGTACGGGCCGCCACCTGTTGCCGCCTGAAGCAATGGCTGCTTGGAGCAACGGAGCCGCAGGAAGAAGTTCAGAGGCAAACTGGAGACAAACAGCTTTTTATTCTGATAACTTTTCTCTCTGGTTCTAACAACGACTAACACGCGCCACACACACCACCAAAATGGCGCTGACCCGATCAGCAATCTCAGCCAAGTCACTTGAGATCCCGGGCCAAGTCCCGCGAGATCCCGGGCCAAGTCCCGTGAGACTACGGAAGGCGACAATGCCCAAATCCTTATGGCCCATAGTCAACCGCAATTTAAGCCATCTCCGCAAACAGGGCTCCTGCAAACTTAAATAGGCCTAGAACTAACCAATCAGCCAGCAGGGCGGTCTGGTCTCTCCCGCTATGTCATACCCACACCCCTTGGCTTAGCCCCGGTCCTACTAGGGCGTGGTAAGCAGCCAAAGCCCGTCCCCTTGGCAGACATGAGTCCCAACAGTTAATGGCCTAAACTCACCATTCAAAAGACACAGATTGTCAGACTGGATTAAAAGAAACGACTCAACAATATGCTGTCTCCAAGAAACCCACCTCATAGAAGAAGACATCAATAGACTGAAGGTGAATGGCTGGGAAAAATCTTACTACTCACATGGGCTGTGTAAGCAAGCAGGGGTGTCCATTCTCATATCAAATAAGGTAGACTTCAAGCCAAAGTTAGTCAAAAGGGACAAAGATGGATATTTCTTACTGATTAAGGGAACCATTTATCAACAAGATATAACAATTATAAATCTATATGCCCCAAATAATGGAGCATCTACATTCATCAAACGAACCCTTCTCAAGTTCAAGAGTAAAATAGACCACAACACAGTTATTCTAGGGGACTTCAACACACCTCTCTCACCACTGGATAGATCATCCAAATGAAAGCTAAATACAGAAGCTTTAGGCCTCATTAAAACAATTAATAACTTAGACCTAACAGACATATATAGAATATTTCATCCCTCAGTAAGCGAATACACTTTCTTCTCATCAGCACGTGGCTCCTTCTCCAAAATAGACCATATATTATGCCAAAAGGCAACTCTCAGCAATTATAAAAAAGTAGAGATACTACCCTGCATTCTATCAGACCACAATGGGATGAAATTGGAAATCAATGATAAAACAAGATATTAAAAAAAAAAAAAAAACTACTCCAACAACTGGAAGCTAAACAACATGCTACTGAATGAAACAGGGGTTGAAGAAGACATCAAGGAGGAAATTCAAAAATTCCTAGAGGTAAATGAGAATGCAGATCCATTGTATAGAAATCTCTGGGACACTATGAAGGCAGTATTAAGAGGAAAATTCATTGCACTGAGTTCATTCCTTAAACGAAAAAAGAACCAACAAATAAATGACAGCATCACACCTAAAAGCACTAGAAAAAGAAGAACAGATCAACACCAAGAGCGGTAGAAGATAGGAAATAATTAAAATTAGAGCTGAAATTAATGAAATTGAGACTCGAGAAACAATTCAAAGAATTGACAAAACTAAAAGTTGGTTCTTTGAAAAAATAAATAAAACTGACAGACCTTTAGCAATGCCAATGAAAAGAAGAAGAGAAAAAACTCAAATTAATAACATCCGTGATGAAAAAGGAAATATCATAACAAACACCTCAGATTTACAGAAGATAATTAGAAATTACTTTGAAAACTTGTACTCTCATAAAATAGAAAATATTGAAGGCATTGACAGATTTCTAGAGTTGTATGAATTGCCCAAACTGGAATTGGAGGCTATACACAATTTAAACAAATCAATTTCAAGCGAGTAAATAGAATATGCCATCAAAAAGCTACCAACAAGAAAAAAGCCCAGGACCTGATGGGTTTACAGCCGAGTTCTACAAGACCTTCAAAGAAGAACTAACACCAATGCTCTTCAACTTATTTCAAGAAATAGAAAAAGAGGGAGCTCTCCCAGACTCTTTCTATGAGACCAATATTACATTAATTCCAAAGCCAGGCAAAGACACAGCCAAAAAAGAAAACTTCAGGCCAATATCTTTAATGGACATAGATGCAAAAATTCTTAACAAAATCCTGGCAAATCGAATACAAGAACATATCAAATGGCATTTATCCTAGGGATGCAAGGTTGGTTCAACATATGGAAATCAATAAACATAATACATCACATCAATAGATTTAAAGATAAAAACCATATGATCATCTCAATAGATGCAGAAAAAGCATTCGACAAAATACAACACCTCTTTATAGTCAAAACACTAGAAAAACTAGGAATAACAGGAACATATCTCAACATTATAAAAGCTATTTATGCAAAGCCCCAGGCTAACATTATCTTAAGTGGAGAAAATTGAAGGCATTCCCTCTAAAAACTGGAACAAGACAGGGATGTCCCCTTTCACCACTGTTATTTAACATAGTACTTGAAACTCTGGCCAGAGAAATTAGACAGATAAAAGAAATTAAAGGGATCCAGATAGGAAAAGAAGAGCTCAAATTAGCACTATTTGCTGATGACATGATAATATGCCTAGAAGACCCAAAAAACTCTACCAGAAAACTTTTACAACTAGTAAATGAATTCGGCAAAGTTGCAGGATACAAAATCAATACCCATAAGTCAAAGGCATTTTTTGTACATCAGTGACAAATCCTCTGAAAGGGAAATGATGAAAACTACCCCATTTACAACAGCATCAAAAAAAAAAAAAAATACCTGGGAATCAACTTAACGAAAGAGGTGAAAGACCTCTATAACGAAAATTATAGAAAGAAATTATAAAGAAACTAAAGAAAGAAATTATAGAAGACCTCAGAAGATGGAAAGACCTACCTTGTTCTTGGATAGGCAGAAATAATATTGTCAAAATGTCTATACTACCAAAAGCATTATACAGATTTAATGCAATTCCAATCAAAATCCCAATGACATTCCTCAAAGAAATAGAAAAAGCAGTCATGAAATTCATCTGGAAAAATAAGAGACTCAGAATAGCTAAAGCAATCCTTAGGAAGAAAAGGGAAGCAGGTGGCATCACCATACCATACTTTAAATTATACTACAGAGCAATAGTAACAAAAACAGAATGGTATTGGCACCAAAACAGACTGGTGGACCAATGGTATAGAGTTAAGGACACAGATACTAATACATATAATTTCAGCTATCTTATATTAGACAAAGGTGCCAAAAATGTACAGTGGAGAAAGGATAGCCTCTTCAACAAATGGTGTTGGGAAAACTGGAAATCCATATGCAACAAACTCAAATTAAACCCTTATCTCTCACCATGCACAAAATTCTATTCAAAGTGGATCAAGGACCTAGGAATTAGACCAGAGACACTACACCTAATAGAAGAAAAAGTAAGCTCTAATTTCCAACATGTCAGATTAGGCCCCAATTTCCTTAATAAGAATCCTGTAGCACAAGAATTAATATGAAGAATTAATGAATAGGACAGATTCAAACTAAAAAGCTTTTTCTCAGTGAAAGAAACAATCAGTGAGGTGAATGGAGAGCCAACTAATTGGGAACAAATATTTAATACATGCACATCAGATAGAGCACTAATTTCTAGAATATATAAAGAACTCAAAAAAACGTAACACCAAAAAATCAAAACAAAACAAAACAAATAACCCCATCAATAAATGGACTAAAGAATTGAAAAGACACTTCTCAGAAGAAGATACACAATTAATCAACAAATACATGAAAAAATGCTCAACATAGCTGGTAATTAGAGAAACGCAAATCAAAACTAAGATTTCATTTCACTCCAGTCAGAATGGTGGCAATTAAAGACACAAACAACAATAAATGTTGGAGAGGATGTGGGGAAAAAGCACACTCATACATTGATGGTGTGACTGCATAATGGTGCAACTGTCATGGAAAGCAATATGGAGATTTCTTGGAAAACTGAGAATGGAACCATCCTATGACCCAGCCATTCCACTCCTGGGTCTATTCCCAAAGGACTTAAAAACAGCATATTACAGTGACACAGCCACTTCAAGTTTATAGCAGCACAATTCACAATAGCCAGGTTGTGGAACCAACCTAGATGTCCCTCAGTAGATGAGTGAATAAAGAAAATGTGGTATATATACACAATGCAATTTTACTCAGCAATAAAAGAGAATAAAATAATGGCATTTGCAGGTAAATGGATGAAGTTGGAGAATATAATGCTAAGTGAAGTTAGTCAAGGTCAAAAATCCAAATACAGAATGTTTTCTCTGATATAAGGAGGCTGATTCACAGTGGTGTTGGGTTGGGGTACATAGGAGGATTAGAGGAACACTAGAATGGTCAAAGGGGAGGGAGGGGAAAGGAGGGAGCAAGGGGGGATGGAGGGGCAAAAGAAAAGGTGGTAGAATAAGATGGATATCATTATCCTAAATGCATGATTGAAGACTTGAATAGTAGGAATATACTTTGTATACAAACAGTGTAATGTAAAAAGATGCTCTATATGTTTATTATGAATTGTAATGCATACTACTATTATAAATACAACAACTTTGAATAAAAACAATAAAGAACAGGCTCTTCTAATTGTGGAAATCTCAAGGTTGGAAAATACTTTCATATGACCCCAACAAAAACACCTTAGTCAATGCTAGATCCCTTGATTGCTTGTCTTTCCTTTGTAACCATTCTTGCAGTCACAGCCATGGAATTTTGTTACCAAGAGGTTTGTGACTGTGGCACGAACAGAACAAAGGAGGTGAGGGCATGCTCTCTGTGAGAAGATCTGAGACGTGCTCTCTTGATACAGCAGAGAAAAGGGTGAGGGTCACACACACAAACAAAAAAACACACTCACAAAAGTGGTTTGGGAAAAAATCGACTTTGTGAGAATTGGAGATTGGTGTATAATTTGAAGGACCCTGTTTAAAAAAAGAATACAAAATTATTAGTGCATAAAATATATATTCACAAAAGTGAATATTTTTATTGAATGAGAAAAGAAATCATAAGTTACATATGTTAAAAAGATGGTAAATTAAAAATATTTAAAATATCAAGAAAATAATGTTATTATTAATTATCAGACATTCTTCTCAAATACTTCTTTGCCTGTACTTTCAATCTTGTGTTCATGTCTTCATATGAATGACATTTGGTATACAAAGAACAGAAAGTTATTTCTGTATTTTCTTCCTATCACATAATTAAAATTTTTTTTTTATTAACTGTTCACAGGCATAACATATATAACTTAAGAATGTTTTCTGTGTTACTACAAGTTTATGCTATGTAATCACAGAGATTGCAAGAAATTCTATTTAAGGGATTTCTATCAAAAAAAGACAAAAAATGTACTATGCATTTATGATTGTATAGCCAATATGTTGTCAGAGAAGAGCTTCCATCACTATAAGATATTGATGCAAAACATAATTCTTTACTTAAATTTTACTTGTGTTACAACTGGAAGTACTTTCTGCTGACAGGCTCAGCCCCCAAACACTTCAAACCTAAAACACATATCCACTCGTGGCGGGGGTTTGGCTCAGTGGCAGAGCGCTCGCCTCGCATGTGCGCGGCCCGGGTTCGATCCTCAGCACCACGTAAACATAAATGCATTGCATTGTGTACAACTTAAATAACTAAATATTAAAAAAAAACAAAAAACAAAAAAAAACATATCCACTACCCACTATGCACATCTGGTCTTAGAAGCTGAAGTTCATGTGTGGATATGGTCCCAGCCCTGTGCTTGTGTCGGAACTCAGATGTTTTCACAGTGGTAAAAGGAATGTTTCTGGAAGGTGTAGCTAGAAATAACTATTTATGAAAGTAAGTACTTGTGAAACACAAACATATTAAACTAAATATATCTCTAATTCCACTTTCCCTTAGCAATATTCCCCAAATGCCTGTGGCTACAGCAATGCTGCTGCACCAGTCTGGCGAGGGGGGCAAGTCACACTGGAAAGAGAAAGCTGTCTGGATTCACTGAAATTAAAATATCAACCTGTGTGAATTAAGAAAACACGCACACACTCGTACACACACACACACACACACACACACACACACATTGTTAAGGTCTATATCAGATAGCATTCAGGCAGAGAAACAGAATCAAAAGGATATGTGTATATTAAATTCATTGCACAAATGTGGTGAGTTTGAAATGTTGAAGGCAAGCTGGAAGTCACAAGCAGCAAAATCTGCTGCACAGAGGTAGAATATCTTCATGACAGAAGCCTGAAGTCTGCTTTTAAGGCCTTTCAATTGATTGAATCAGATCTTGACAAGTGTTATCGTTTAGATGTGAGGTGTCCCCCAAAAGCACATGTGTGAGACAATGCAAGATTTTTCAGAGGAGAAATGATTAGATCATGAGAGGTGTAAACTGATCAGTGGATTAATTCATTGATATGGATCAACTGGGCAGAAATAAGTCTAGGCAGGTAGGATGTGGCTAAAGAAGTGGGTCACTGGGAGGTGTGCCTTTGGGGTTTGTATTTTGTCCCTAGTGAGTAGAGTTCTCTGCTTCCTGGTTGGCATGTCTTAAACTTCTTTTCTCAGTAGCAAATGCTACTGAAGAAAGCATTTGCCCTTGTCCCCTGCTTCTGACTCTGCTCCCAGGCAGGAGAGTTCTGTATGATGCTGCAATCCTACTTCAGAGAAATTTTGAAGCAAGTCTCTTAACCTCTCTCTTTGTTCATCCCTGTAGTCATAGGAGGAAGGATTGCAAACCCAGTTCACCGATGTAGAACACTGGGCAGGTGAGGTAAATCTATTTTCTCATGCATGTGGCTGGTTGGTTTAGATGTTTGTTTTACACACCAACCCTCCCTCTAATGATTTCTCCCACCATTCCAGTACTCTCAAGAGAGCAGAAGAACTCACGTCTACTTTTTTAAAAAATATATATTTATTTATTTGCTTTAGTTGTACGGAATGCCTTTACTTTTACATGGTGCTGAGGATCGAACCCGGTCCGCGCACATGCTAGGTGAGCGCTCTTACTGCTGAGCCACAACCCCAGCCCTTACTTCTACTTTGAATCTAAATTGCATTTTCTGATCACCTTTTTCCATTGAAACATCGGGTGCTTGACTTGATGTTAATTTTTGTTTAGCTACTGAATCTTAGAATATATTCTCTTATCAAGAGGCCCCCAGAAGGGTGGAGGGGCTATTAGTATGATGTTAGCTTGGGCTTTTCATACGCAGCCTTTATTATGTAGTTTTTTTTTTAATGTTTTTGATATATTGATTTGTTTTTATCATGAAATGATATTAAATTTTGTCAACTGCTTTCTCTTCATCTATTGAAATAATCATGTGATTTTTTTCCTTCATTCTGTTAACATGGTCTAGCACATCGATTGGGTTATGTTGAACCATGCTTACACCCCAGTGACAAATCCCTATTTGCTGTGGTATATGATTCTTTTATGGTTCTGTTGAGTTTGGTTTGGGAGTGTTTGGTGGAGGATGCTTGCATTCATGTTTATCAAGGATATTAGCCTACAATGTTGTGGTGTCATTGTCCGCCTTTGGTATCAGGGGGATGTTGTCCTCATAGGATGAGTTTGGAGATGTGTACTTTTTTATTTTTTGGAAGAGTTTAAGAAGGATTGGCATTAATTCTTCCTTAACTGGTATAATTTGCCTGTAAAACCAGCTGATCCTAAGTTTTTCTGAATGTTGACTCAGTGTCCTTACTTGTTATTGATCAGTTCAGAATTTATATTTATTTTGATTTCAGTCTTTATAGGTTGTATGTTTCCTGGAATTTATCCATTTCCAGATTGTCCAATTTGTTTACCTATAAATTGTTCATAATAATTCTTTATAAACTTTTTTTTTGTATTTGTGAGATTAGTTATGCCATTTTTCATTTCTAATTTTATTTTAGTCACTTCACTTTTCTTGTCTGAGTGTTTGTTGATTTTGTTTATCTCTTCAGAGAATGAGTTCTCAGTTTGATTTTTAAAGATTATTTTTCTTTGTGGCTTAATTTTTCTCTATTTTTTTTACTTCTTTTCTTTTGTTAACTTTAAGTTTAGTTTTTCTTTTTTTACAACTCTTCAAGATATAAAGTTCAGTTGTGTATTCCAGAATGTTCTTTTTGAGTGTAGGCATTTATCACTACACACTTTTTTCTTAGTAGCCACTTGCTGCATGCCATAAACTTTGGTATGTTGTGTGTTTTTGCTTTCATTCGTCTCAAGGTATCTGTTTCTCCTCCGATTCAGGTCTTATTCAAGAATATATTGTTTAATTTCCAGGTATTTGTGAATTTGCCCTTTTTCTTTTTGCTATTAGTTTATAATTCCATTATACTTTGGTTAGGAAAGAGACTTGGGATGATTTCACTTTCTGAGATGTATTAAGACTTTCACTGTGACTGGTAGGTGACTATCCTGGAAAAGCTCTACTGTGCTTGAGGAGGATGTCACCCAGCTGTGGCTGGCACACTTTCTGTATGTCTCTCTCATATACATTTTATCAGTAGTGTTGTTCGAGACTACTGTTTCCTTTTTTTATTTTCTATCAGGATGACGATCCATTTTTATTTTATCTGAGTCTTAATTTATAAAGGTAACTGAGTGATGACACAGGAAGGTTAATGCCGCTGAAGAGAGGTTTTATGATAATTAATGTCTTAGACTAGACTTAATGTCATTGAAATGGCCATATTATCCAATGCAATCTGTAGATTCATAATGACATTTGCAGAAAAGGAAAATAATTCTAATGTTCATATAGAACCACTACAGACTCTGAATACTTAAAACAATCTTTAGAATGGAGAGCAAAGTTTGAGGCATTATAATTCCTGACTTCAAAACATATTACAAGGGGCTGGGGTTGTGGCTCAGCGGTAGAGCACTCGCCTAGCACATGCGCGGCCCGGGTTCGATCCTCAGCACCACGTAAAAACGCATTGTGTACAACTAAAAGCAAATAAATAAATATTAAAAAAAACATATTACAAAACTAAAGTGATTGAAACAGTGTATAATGAAACAAAACAGAAAACTGTGATGGTTTAGAACTAGAATGTCCCCCAGTGCTCATGCGTTGAAGGCTTGGTCTCCAATGCATTGATGTTCAGAGGTGGGGCTTTGGGAAAGTGATTGGGCCTCAAGGGTTTTAACCTCATTAGTGGAATAATTTATTAACAACTCAGTGGACTACTGAGAGGTGTAGAAACTGTAGGCAGGTAAGGCATGGTTGTGGGAAGAAGGGGATTGGAGGCATGCCCTGGAATGGGTGTTTCTTACTTCTGGCCCTTTCTTTCTCTCTCTCTTTCCTCCTGACCCTCTTCTTCCTGGCTACGATGAAGTGAACAGCTCTCTCCTTTGCCTTCCCTCTGCCATGATGTTCTGTCCCACCCCCAGCCCAAAGCAGTGGAGTCAGCTAACTGTTTTAGTCAGCTTTTGTGCTGCTGTGACTAGAAGACCCAATCAGAATAACTGTAGAGGAGGAACAGTTTATTTGAAAGCTCATGGTTTTAGCGGTCTTAGTCCACAGTCAGCCAGCTCCATTCCTTGGGGCTTGAGGTGAGGCAGATCATCATGGTGGAAGAGTGTGGCAGAGGGAAGCAGCTCACATGATGATCAGAAAGAAGACAGAGGTCTCCACTTGCCAGATACAAAATATATACCCCAAAGCCATGCCTCCAATGCCCCACTACCTCCAGACACACTCTACCCACATTTAGTTATCACTCAGTTAATCCAGGTAGAGAAATAATTCCTGATTGGATTAAGGCTCTCATAACCCAATAATATCTCTTCTAAACCTTCTTGCATTGCCTCACAAATGAGCTTTTGAGGGACACCTCACATTCAAACCATAACACTGACAATGGGCTGAAACTTCTAAAACCATGAGCCAAAACAAATCTTTCCTCCTCCAACTTGTTTTTCTCAGATATTTGTCACAATGATGAAAAGCTCACCAATAGAAAATCCAGAAGCAAACTCACATATATGTGGTGAAGTGATCTTCCACTAGAGTACTGAGACTATAAAATGGAAAAAGAAGAATCTCTTCAACAAAGGACATTGAGAAAACTGGTATCTGCATGCAAGATAACTAAACTGGACCCTTACCTTACACTGTGGGAAAAATTCAACTCAAAATGGATTAAAGATTTCAATTTGGGCTGGGGTTGTGGCTCAGTAGTAGAGAGCTCGCCTAGCACATGCAAGGCGCTGGGTTCGATCCTCAGCACCACATAAAAATAAATACATAAAATAAAGGTATTGTGTTCAACTGCAACTAAAGACTGACCTAGATGCCCTTCAGTAGATGAATGGATAAAGAAAATGGGGTACGTATATTATTATTACTCAGCAATAGAAAAGAATAAAATCATGGCATCTGCAGGTAAATGGATGAAGTTGGAGAGTACAATGCTAAGTGATGTTAGCCAATATCAAAAAACCAAATGCCGAATGTCTTCTCTGATATAAGGAAGCTGATAGATAGCAGGGTAGGGAGGGGGAGCAATTGAGGAATAGAAGAATGCTATATAGGGCAAAGGGATGGGAAGGAAAGGGTGGGGACAGGGGATTAGAAATGATGGTGGAATGAGATTGATATCATTATCCAAAGTACATGTATAAAGACACGAATGGAGTGAATATACTTTGGATACAACCAGAGATATGAAAAATTATGCCCTATATGTGTAATATGAATTGTAATGCATTCTGCTATCATATATAACAAATTAGAATTTTAAAAAAAGCACAAGCATTTAAAAAAGACTACAATTTAAGGCTTGAAAGTAAAAACTCTTATAATAAAACAAAGAAAAAAATTATAGCATTGGGTTTTGTAATGATTTCTTGAATGTGACATCGAAGCACAGGGAACAAAAGCAAAACAGACAGTGGGACCACATCAAACTAAACAGTCTTCTGCACAACATGAGAAACAATCTACAGAGTGGAAAGGTGACCTATAGTATAGGAGAATATATTTGCAATCCACATATCTGATAAAGGATCAATATAAAACTTAGGAACTACAAGTAAATGGTAAACAACAACAGCAACAAAAACAAACAGCTCCCAAATAATCTGGCTTTAAAAAGGATGTAAAATTGCACAGACATTTCTCAAAAGAGGACACACAAATGGCCAACAGGTGTATGAGAAGGTGCACAACATCTCAAATCATCAGAGAAATGTAATCTTCATCACAATATCCCTCACATCTGTTACAATGGCCATTATCAAAAGACAAAAGATAGTAAGCAAGTATGTTGAGGTAAGGGAATCCTTGGCCACATTGATGGGAAGTAAATTGGTAGATATTATGGAGAATAGTATGGAAGTATCTCTTAATACTTTTATATTTACAGTATGTTATTATTGACCATAAATCAATGTTTTTAGGCAGATTTCTAGAGTTTGTTCATCTTCCTTGACTGAAACTTTATGTGCATTGATTGGTAACCTCCGCTTCTCCCTCCCAGGAACCCTTGATTACTCTTCTCTTTAGAGAAATTTTGGAGCCTGTCATGATGACATATAAAACTGGTAACCACAGAGAAGATTAGTGATATAAATAACACAGACTCTGGTGGTTGCCAAGGGCTGGAAGAAGAAGGAAATTGTAGTTGCTGTTGAGTGAGTATAGAGTTTGTCATGAAAATGAAAAAGTTCTAGAGATCTAGGGGAAATGAAATGTGCATATGGTTAGCAATATTGCTGACTTTAAAATCTGCCTTGTGAGTTTTTGTAACAATATTAAAAAAGAAAAGTAAAGAGTTAGGGCTGGGGATGTAGCTCAGAGGTACAGTGCTTGCCTAGCATGCATGAGTCTCCCTGATGTCCTGAGTTTGATCCCCAACATTGAAAAAAATATAGAGATAGAGGGAACTCTTTATGCTAGAGTATGCAATGTTAATGAATTTATATGTATAAATGAGAAAAGAAGTGATTGGATGAAATATTATCTGTGTACAGATTAGAAGGAGAGTTACTGTGATGGAAAGAAAGGATTGCTTTGAGTAGAAAAGATGGAAGTGAAAAACAAAAATAACACTTCCTAAATTCAGAAGAGGCTGAAGACACACAGTGAAGACAAAGTACCTGACACTGTTATTCACTCAGCTGGTGTAAATCTGTGGTACTAACTAGTGCCTGTACCTCTGGACCAGTCACCACAGAGTCTTGGCTGTATCACCTGCTCAATCTCTTATAAAACAACACATACCTAGAGTCACATGAGAGCTTCCTTAACTTTTTTTTTTTAAAAAAAATATTTATTTATTTCCTTTAGTTGTACACAATGTGTTTAATTTTACGTAGTGCTGAGGATCGAACCTGGGCTGCTCACGTGCTAGGCGAGCGCTCTACTGCTGAGCTACAACCCCAGCCCATTCCTTAACTTTTTGTATCCAGATCCAGTCCTATTAAGATCATGGGACAGAATTCCCCTCATATCTTCCACATGAGCACTCCTGGCTTCTTACTCACTTATGTTCCTCCATCTCTCCAATATTTAACAGGGTTTGTATTACCATCTTCTCTCTGGACTCATTTACCAATATTTCTTAAGATCTTTATATAAACTTTACAGATAAAACTTTATGTGTAATTGTATATCAGTTGTCCCACCTACCTGGTTTCTTGTTGCCAATATAAAATGTTTTAACATTCATTTTCTTTCTAGTTTAGAATTAAATACAATCATATGTTGGGTTTCATGATCTAGATCAACTCTGCCTCCAAGATATTGAACTTCTAAATACTCAATTTTACCAGTAAACTTTCAAATGATTCCAAAACCATTTTATTGATGAACTAGTTTTTAATGTCCCTTTTTATTGATGGACTTTTTTTTTTTTTTTTTTTTTTGCAATTTATCAGTGCAAAGAAATGTTGTTTTTTAAATTTGTTCTAATTAGTTATGTACTACAGCAGGATGCATTTCTACTCATTGTATATAAGTGGAGCACAACTTTTCATTTTTCTGGTTGTACACAATGCACAGTCACACCATTGTGCAATCATACACATACATAGGGTAATGATGGTCATCTCGTTTCACCATCTTCCCCCCATACCCCCCTCCCCTCCTTTCACTCCCCTCTGCCCAGTCCAAAGTTCCTCCATTCTTCCCTTACTCCCCCACCCCCATTATGGCTCATCATCCACTTATCAGAGTAAACATTTGGCCTTTGGTTTTTTAGGATTGGCTTACTTCGCTTAGCATGATATTCTCCAACTCCATCCATTTACCTGCGAATGCCATAATTGTATTCTTCTTTAACGCTGAGTAATATTCCATTGTGTATATATACCACAGTTTCTTTATCCATTCATCTATTGAAGGGCATCTAGGTTGGTTCCACCATTCAGCTATTGTGAATTGAGCTGTTAGAACATTGATGTGGCTGTGTCACTGTAATATGCTGGTTTTAAGTCCTTTGAGTATAGACTGAGGAGTCAGATAGCTGGGTCAAATGGTGGCTCCAATCCAAGTTTTCTAAGGAATCTCCATTTTTAATGTCCCTTTTTAATGTTGTCTATATTCGACACTCTTATTTAGAGTTTTTTTTAAAAAAATCTCTTCTGGTTTCATTTGTCTCCTTAACCAGAGCAATATCAGAGGAAACCTTATCAGAAATAAAATAGCATTTGGTTCTTGGCCTTTTTGCCATCCATCTTTGCCCCACTGACAAAAGTTAACTCTTACGAAATATATATATATATATATATATATATATATATATATATATATATATATATATATATATATAATCCTCATGTGAGTTTTTAGGCTCCAGTGAATCTTCTGATCATACTGATGATGTCAATATGTCTTCCTGGGCTTCCATTGCTGCTGCACATGTTCTCCATTTCCAAACAACCCTCCATTGCTCTCATTATAGCAATTATTCCTGTTTCTATTCCCTCTAGTTTTCTAACCCAGCTCTTCTCTCCCTACTGCCACTTAATTATCTCACTGAGGAGATTGACTAGTAGCTATGTCAGTATACTCCTGTATATTTTAACTATGTTATTTATTTCTCCTCACTAGGTGTCCCCTCTTCCATTCCAAGTTTCACCTCTTCTTCTCCATTCTCAGTTCTGTCACTTCCAATTTACCCTTGGACTCTACTAAACAAATTTTCTACTTTTGTAAAATTTTCATTCTCTTCCTCTTCAATCATGTTTCCCTTGAACCTATAAATAGCCTCAGGTACAGAGTAAGAGTTTGCTCAAGTTCCAGTGTGATGGGTGTTGGTGCACTCCACTCTCCCAGATCATAGTTTAAGTCTGGACAGAATGCAAAGATAGCCATTTGCAGATTCTGAATGGTAAATAGTAGAAGGTGTCTTGAGGAGAAACAGAATTTGAAGTACGATGGAATCATCAACAACTCTTTTTTTTTTTTTTTTTTCTAATCTCTTATACTCCTGACCTGTAATCCAGGCCACTTGAAACCTAGAAATGAGCAGTGAGATGGTGACAGGGATCTCTGTAGGGGAAGCCCTCTAGTTTAGGCATGAGGAACAAGAGTCAAGATATTTTTGTTGGCTCTCTTCCTAAGCGACTCACTCCGAGGGGGAAGAAACATCTTTGATTAGAGCAGCGGAGCTACCAAGTGCATGGGCTAACAATTTTATTCTTTCCTTTTTTGTTTTTTATCTCATTGCTTGGTCCTATATAGCTATAGGAAATGTGTGGCAGAGAGTGGGGACAGAAACTCCAGATTTCTGACCTGAGGACTAAAACAATGGAGCCCTAGGGAAGTAGAAAGTACTGGGAAGAATCACATAAAGTTGTTTATGAACTGCTGCGCTCAGACCTGAATTGCATGCCAATAAATCTGATCCTAGATTGCCAGACTTTTAGGAACTGGCCTAAGTATGTCTCAGACTGGCCACTGGGTGGCACACATGTGACTCTGAAAATAGAACTGACATTGAAACCACAACACATGGAAGACTAACCTGAACTTGTTTTATCTGGATCATTTGCCAGATAAAACAAAATGTGAACATTCTCCCCGACATTTAAACCAGACCCAGACTGTGAAAGCTTGGTATTCAAATATCTAGATTTCAATCCAAAATCACCTGTCCTACAAATAACTAGGAAAATCTAATTGCACTGTAAAAGAAAACCAATATATGCTGAAGCTGAGATGACACAGATGTTGGAATTATCTGACTTAAAGTAGCTATTATAAAAAATGCTCAAAAAGATAATGAGGGAACTCTCTTTAAAACAATGGGAACCAGGTATGGTGTTCACGCCTGTAATCCCAGCTATCTGAGTAGCCAAGGCAGATGATTGCAAGGTCAAGGCCAGCCTGGGCAATTTAGCAAGAACCTATCTCAAAAGAAAATTTTAGAAAAGACTGGGAGTCTATCTCATTGATAGAATGTTTGCCTAGCATGTGTGAGGGCCTGGGTTTGATTACCAGCACTGCGGGGTGGGGAGCGGGGAGAGGAGAGAGAGTGAGAAGATGCAAAATCTCACCAAGGAATATGATATGAAGAAGAACTAAATAGAAATTCTATAATGACAAATACAATAACTTAAAAGAAAGACCTCACTAGATAAGATCAATAACAGAGAGGAGATGACAGAAGAGAGTCTGTGAACCTAAAGCCAAATCAATAGAAATAATCCTTCTTGAGCAACAGGAAAGAAATAAGATTGAAGAAAAATGAACACAGCGGCAGGGACCCATGGAACAATACCCAAAATAACTAACTTTATGTCATTGGAGTAGCAGGAAGAGCAAGTGTAGATGAAGAAAGAAACAGTTGAAGAAATGATGGCTGAAATCTTTCCTAACTTGGCAAAAGACATAACAGTGTGTAGATTCAAGATGGTTATTCAGTTAACCCAGAGGATAAACTCAAAGAAATTCATACTCTAACATGTAATTAAACTGCTGAAAACTGAAGTCAAAGACAAGATCTTGAAAGCCCCAAGAGAACTATCATGTTATTATTTTCAAGGAAGAGTGATTCCAATGACTGAATCAGAATCAATTGAAGGAAGAAAGAAATGGCAAAACACACTTGAACTACTGAAAGAAAAGACTTGTCAACCCAGAATTTTATCTCCTGTAAAATTATCCTGCAGAGACTTAAGGGTACAGTTTAGTGTAAAGTTTAACATGCCCAACCAAGGCCCTTGGTTTGGTCCCCATCATGCATGTGTGTACACAGCACACATCCTAAAATGAAGATGAAATAAAGACATTTTCAGAGGAAGGGATATCAAGAGGGTTTGTTGCTAGCAAACCTGCTCTAAAATAATTGATCAAGTAGGCTTTTCAGATAGAAGAAAAATGACAGCAGAAGAAAACATGGAATATTGGAAATGAAGGAAAAGCAACAGAATTGGTAAAGAGCTAAAGAAACATAACAGAAAGTTCACCTCTTTTTGAGTTCTGTAAAATATGTTTGATAGTTGAAAGCCAGCTATAAGATCAACACACAAAAATCACTCATGTTTCTATGGATTAGCATTAAAAGGTTAAAAACTGACATTTTAAAGATGCCTTTTTAGTAACTCCCAAACTTTATATTTGAGAATGAAGCTAACAGAAAATCTATAGGATCACTAAAAACCATAACTGCTGATGAAGTAAACAAAAGGATCTAAATAAATAGAGAGATACTATGTTCTTAAAGTAAAGCACTTACTGGTAAGCTTTCAGTTCTCCCCAAATTCCAATCCAAATTACAACAGGCTTTCTGAAACATGGATATTTATGTATAAAGTCTAAAGAACTATAATAAAAAAATTTGAAAATGAGAATAAATTTAGAGGAATCACAATATTAAAACTTATTTTAAAGCTACAGCAATAAAACCCGCGGAGTATCATTAAAGAAAGAGAACCCTAAATGAATGGAACCAAGTAATCCAGACTAGATCCACAGAAATACTGTTAATTTATTTTTGACAAAGTTGCAAATGCAATTCAATAGTGAAAGGGTGATATTTTTAATAAACCATACTCGAACAATTGGACAACCACATATGGATTTAAAAAAAAAAAACACTGACATAAAACTTGCATGTTATGTAATAATTTAAAACAAATAATCAATTTAAATGCAAAACTTAAGACCATAAGAATCTGGGAAAAAAAAAAAAAACAACTTTATGTCCTGGAGTTAAGCAAAGAGCTCTTGGACAAGACATTAAGAGCATAGTCAACAAAAGAAAGAAAAATAATAAATCATAATTCATCAAAATTGAAATTGTATTCTATGGAAGATATTGTTCAGAGAATAAAAAGACAATTTAGGGGCTGGGACTATAGCTCAGTTTGGTGGAGTGCTTGCCTTGCATGCACAAGGCTTTGGGTTCAATCCCCAGTACTGCCAAAAAAAAAAAAAAAAAAAAAAAAAAAGACAAGTTAGAGACTGAAAGAAAGTATTTGCAATCCAGATCCTTACAAATGTCTTGTATCTGAGATATGTGAGGGCCCTCAAAACTCAAGAGAAAAAGAAATCAATTAAAAATGAGTAAAATACTTGAAAAGACGTCTCACTGAGGAGACTATGTGGAAGGCAAATAAGCACATGGAAATGTGTTCTACATCACTGGCCACTGGAAAACACAAACTAAAGCTACAGTGATATTCTATAAATATCTACGGGAATATCTAAAATGAAAATGACTGAATATTCAAGTACTGGAACTCTTCTAAACTGTCCACAGGAATGAAATGTGGTGAAACCACTCTGGGAAACAGATTTTTTTTTTTTTTTGTTTGTTTGTTTGTTTGTTTGTTTTTTTTGGTACCAGGGATTGAACTCAGGGGCACTCGTCCACTGGGTCACATCCCCAGCCCTTTTTTGTATTTTATTAGAGACAGGGTCTCACTGAGTTGCTAAGTGCCTCGCCATTGCTGAGGCTGGCTTTGAACTCGCGATCCTCCTGCCTCAGCCTCCCAAAGTGCTGGGATTACAGGCGTGCGCCACTGCGCCCGGCTCAGATTTTTTTTTTTTTATAAGAAAATAGTTTCTTATAAAGTTAAACTTCCCATCTGACCCAGAAATTTCACTTCTAGGTAGAATAATGAAAATATAACAATGTATATACATGTTTGCAGTAAGCTCTGTTCCTAATAGCCAAAGACTGAAGATAATCCAAACTTCTTATCTATCTATCAATTTGTTTGTGGTGCTAGGTAAATACTCTACCACTGAGCCCCCCAGCACCTCCCAAATGTCTTTTTGCAAATGAATGGATAAACAAATTGTGTAATAGCCACACCACGGACTATTAATAATAAAAAGGAATGAACTATCAATATATGCAACAAACTGGATGAATTTCAAAGGCATTAATTATGTTCAGTGAAAGATTACAAACACTATGAGTACGCTTATATGTCATTCTTGAGGACACAAAACCACAGCAACTGCTATAGTTTGGATCTGGAATGCTTCCTAAAGTCCTTTGTGTTGAAGGTGTGGTTCCCAGCCCCTGGTGCTATTGGGTGGTGGTAGAAACTTCAGGAGGTGGGACCTAGTGGAATAAAGTTACATTGGGGGTGTTTTAGTCGGTTTGGCATTGCTGTGACTGAAAAGACCTGACAACAAAGACGTAGAGGAGGAAAACTTTTTTTTCTTACTGTTTCAGAGGTTCAGTTCATGGTTAGCCAGCTCTATAGCTCTGGGCCCAAGAGGAGGAAGACCATCATGGCAGAAGGGCATGGTAGAGGAAAGCAGCTCAGGACCTTACAGCCAGGAAGCAAAGAGAAAGAGAGCTGCATGCACCAAAGACAAATTATATACCCCAAAGGCATGCTGGGCCCCAGTGACCTACTTCTTCCACCCACACCCTGCCTTTCTATAATAATCTCCCAGTTAATCCATATCTGTGTATTAATCCACTGATTAGATTAAAACCTTCATGGTCTGATCTTTTCATTTATGAACCTTATTGCATTCTCTCCCACTTGAACTTTTGGGGACACCTCATATCTACCATAACAGGGAACATATCCTTGGAGAGGATTTTGGAATCCCAGGCCTTTTCTGTCTGTCTCTTTGTTTCCTGGTAGCCATTTGAACAGGATTCCTTTACCATGTGCTCCTGCTATGGTGTACTGTGCTGCTGCAGGGGCAAAGCCACAGAGTCAAGATATTATGAACTGAAACCTCTGCGACTATAAGCCAAAATAAACCTTCCCTCTTTTTAAGCTGATTATCTCAGGTATTTTGTAACACTTGAGGGAGACTGATTAACACAGTAATAGAGAATAGATCAGTGGTTCCCGGGCATTAGGGATGTGAGCAGGGTTTTACGAGCCTGAGGAAAATTCAGGAGAGATATAACTTTTCCATATCTTTGTAGTGGTAGTTACATGAACCCGTACATATCTTAAAATTCATACAAATATAAAGAAGGTAAATTTTACCTATGTTTGTTTAAAAAATAAAAGTCTGATTATTAAAAAAATTTTCTACACAATTAGATGGCAGATCCATTGACTTCTCAAAAGAATATAGGACACCAGAACTTCCCAAACTGGTTTATTCGGGAAACAGGTTCCAAGAGGAATTAATAGTTGTGATGAGAAAAAGCCTTTCAGTTTAGTTTTCCTTTTTTGTTGTAACCAGATATTTTCCAGATTCTTTAGTCAGTTTTGTTTATTGTAAACTCCAAGAAAGTAGTCTACTATACAACATCACCCAAACTTTTATGACCAAATCACCTGCTATCCTTGGATTATGGATTAACACCTCTTTGAGTTGCCAGACATCAGCTCTGGCAGTTATAACAAAATACCACAGACTTTGTGATTTAAATGACAGAAGTTCACTTCTCAACAGTTTTGCAAGGATGGCCCAGGCACTGCAGATTTGGGTCCTTGGGAGTGTTGTTCTTTTCCTGGCTTATAGTCAGCATCCTCTTCATGCTCAGGTGGCTTTTTCCCCATGCGTGCTCATGGACTGTTCCTCTTCCTCGTCTTACAAGAGCCCTCATCTCATCTAAAACAAAGGCCCTGCATGTGAATACCAGCACACTGGGAGCTAGGACTTCAGTGTATGAATCTGGGAGGAACACAGACATTAAGTACATACTACCAATGTTCTTTGGACCACAACTTGGAAATAACTTCTGTTTGTGGAAATAATCTTTATTGGCATGTAATTTACAAATGATTGAAAGTATAAAACTCAAATGAATTTTACAAATGTATCCAGTCAAGGAACCTCAACCAAACTCAAGATAAGAAATAGCTCCTTCAACACAAAGTTTCCTGATGCCCTTTGTAGTCAGTCACTTTTCCCCAACCCTGGGCTCCTGGCAAAAACTGATTTGCTCTCTGTCAACTATAGTTTTTCCTTGTTTTAGAATTTCATACTGATAACTTTTGCTGTGTGTGCATGCGTGTGTGTGTGTGTGTGTGTGTGTGTGTGTTTTTAATGTTTGACTTCTTTCACTTGAAAGTGCTTTGGGGATTCCTGATTTTGTTATATGGTTAAGTATTCCCCTTTCTTCTCCTCTACCCCTGCATTTTTTGGTTCTTGTACCACAGTTTGTTGATCCATTCACTAATTTATGGACATTTGAGTGGTTTCTGATCTATGGATATTTGAGTGGTTTATTACACATTCTCAGCAGACACTGTACCACTGAGCTACATCCCCAGCAGTTTTTATTTTATTTTGAGATAAGTTCTTGCTAAGCTGCCCAGGCTGGCCTCAAATTTGAAATCCTCCTGCCTCAACCTCTCAAATAGTTGGGATTACAGGTGCAGTCCACCCTGCCTGGCTTAGGTTTTGGCTCTTATGAATAAATCTCCTAGAGATATGCACCTTAACGTTTTTTTAGGAACATAGATTTTTATGTCTCTTGGGTAAACATTTAGGTGTGGGATTTCTGGCTTGTATGATAGAATATGTTCAGTGTTATAAGTAATTACCACATTGTTTCTAAATTGGTTGTACCATTTTGACAGTGTCTTTAGGAATATTTATGAGTAACAATTGTTTCATCTTTTTACCAATACTTGGTTTTGCAATTCTATGAGTGTAGTGGAGTATCTTTGTGGCTTTAGTTTCTATTTCTCTGTTGACTTGTGATATTACACAGATTATTTTCCATTTAATTACTGGTAAAGTGTTTGTTTAAATCTTTTATTCATTTAAAACCATGGTCAGGGGGCTGGGGCTATGACTCAGCAGTAGAGCATTCATTCATCTTGAATGTATTAGGCCCTGGGCTCGATCCTCAGCACCACATAAATAAAATAAAGGTATTTTGTCCACCTACAACTAAAAAATATAAAAACAAAACAAAAACAAAAACCATGGTCAGGTTGAGTGTGGTGGCACGTGCCTGTAATCCTGGTGAGTTGGGAAGGCTGAGGCAAGGGGATCATAATTGCAAAGCCAGCCTCAGCAACTAAGGGAGGCCCTAAGCAATTTAATGAGACTCTGTCTTAAAATGAAAAATAAAAATGGCTGAAGATGTAAAGCAACCTTAGATTTAATCCTTGGTACCAAAATAAATAAATAAATAAATAAATAAATAAATAAATAAATAAATAAAATTTAAATCATGGTCAGTTTTTCATTATTGAATTGTCGGAGTCCTTTATATATTCTAGATACCAGTCCTTTGTCTGACATGTGATCCATAAACATTTTCTTGCAATCTGTGGCTTGCCTTTTCATTTTCTTTGTTTTAAATTTGATGATATCCAATTTATCAATTTTTCTTTTATGATTTGTATTTTATTTTTATTCTATGAAATCTTTGCTTGACTGACAATCGCAAAATTTTCTCTTATGTTTCTTCTGGTTTCATAGTTTTAGTTAATGTATTTTGCCATTTTGTACCTTATCCCTTTATATTATGAAAGGCCCCACTTTATTTCTGGGATTGTTAATATTCCTGGCTCTGAAATCTACATTTTCTGACATTAGTAGTTCTACTTCAGAGATCTTTTTATTAGTGTTTGCATAGCATATCTTTTCCATCCATTATTTTAATCAGTGTTCTTACATTTAAAGTAGATTTCTTTTTATATAGCATGAAGTTAGATCTTGCCTTTTAATAAAATCTGACAATCACTTGAAGGAGCCCTAATTAGGAAGGGCTGTTGTAGCTAGCTGGAAGCCATAAGTTCCACCTGATATGTATGTGACGCACCTGTAGGCACCCGCAAACCTGAAGGTATATAACCGGGTGAAGGAGGTCCGAGTTAGGAGAACGAATTCATTCGGTCCGTCGGGCAGTCACTCGGTCGGTCAGAAGAATCAGAGCGGCCAGAACATAGGCAGAGCGGTTAAACCAGATAGAAGACAGAAGAGAAACCAGATAGAAGAAGTAATGACTGGTCAGAGTTAGGCCGAGGCTCCCAAGGAAGACAGAAGACAGAAGAAAGAAGAGAGAAGAAAGAAGCTCTAATCTTTCTCTAAGCTAAGCTCTATCTTTCTATCTTTCTAACTAAGAAGACTCTACGCTACTCTAAGCTAAGAAGACAAGAAGAAAAGCTCGCTCTAATCTTTCTCTCTAAAAAATCTTTCTTTCCCTCTCTAAGCTCTAAGAAAGTAGAAGTAAAAGTAGTAAAAGCTTAACTCTGCCTCCGAGAGTTTTTCCTCCCGGTTTCGGTACCAGGTAGCTTACAATCACTGACATTTCATTAAAAGCTTCAAACATTAACATTTCATATAATTATTAATAGATTACTATTAGAGTTTACCAGTTTATTATTTATTTTCTAGTTATCCAGTCTGATATTTCTTCCATTTTTTTCTCAATTTTTCTGCTTCTTTTGGATATTTTTTAATAATTTATTTTTTGATCTATTTGTCTATTTGTCAGTTTTATTATTCATTATTTTATTTTAGTGATTGCTCTAGATTTTACCATATGTATCTTCAACTAATCAGTTTTTTCTTCAAATAGTGTTATACCATTTTACATATAATGTAAATACAAGTACCTTGTGATAGTACACTTCCATCCCCTCTATCTTTTGTGTTGGGATTCATATCAGAAGGGCTGTTGCTTATATAAGATAAAAGCCTTCAAGGCTCAGGAACTTTTGTAGCAGGCAGCTTCTACAAATGGATAAGAAATTTTGTAGAAAAGCAATTGTCTCACTAAAACAAAACAACAGACTAATCTAATCTATTAATTACTTTTCAATAATAAAGAACATGAGCTCTGGAATTCCCTAGGGAGTGGGCCCCAGTGTAGCTTCTTAGCAGGGGTGTGAATGCTGTCACTGAATCTCTTTAAGCTTCATTTCCTCTTATAAAGGAGTTATAATTATCTACTCATTTGGTTGTATGGACTTCAAGAGATTTTATAAATTTAACATTCAAATTTCACACATAGGCATTTAAATGTGTTTTCTTCTTATTTTATTAGTATGCAACATATTTTGTTTGTATTTGTATTTTTGCCATTATATCACTGCACTCACTTTTAAATTTATTTCTTAGAATTTTAAAAAATATTCATTATACTGGGCATGGTGGCCTATTCCTATAATTGCAGTTACTCAGGAGGCTGAGGCAGGAGGACCTAAAATTTGAGGCCAGCCTGGGCAACTTAGCAAGGTCTTGTCTGAAAATAAAATAGAAATGGTTGGGGATATAGCTCAGTGGTAGAGTGTTTATCCAGCATGTGTGAGGACTTGGATTCAGTCCTCATGTACTACAAAAATTACATATATGTGGACACATACACACACTCACACTCACATAATATTCTTAGATTCTGACCTATATTTTTACCCACCCCCCCATTTTTAACCATTTTTGTTGAACATATTTATTTTTCCCCCATAGCAACCATTAGAATTTGAATTTTAGTGTACTGTATGATTATTTGCAGCATATTTTCCACTGATGTTCTATGGAAAAGACTTAGGAACTCATTTTATTTTCTATAAAATTTTTGTATATATATATATATATATATATGGATGTCTGTATATATATACATGTCTGTATATCCATATATACACACACATATGCATATATATATAGTTCATATATTAAAAAAACAGTGTAGCTTAGTGGTAGAATGCTTGCCTAGTATACATGAGATCCTGGTTTCAAGTCCTAGTATTGCAAGAAAAAAAATATAGATGTAATTCATAAAATATACAAATAATACATTTCTGCTTTAGCAACTTCAGCACATAAATCGATCTTCCTCATGGGATGAAGATAACATAAACTACTGGCAAAATATTATTAGGAATACTATGTCAAGAATTAAAGTAAAATAATTCAAATCCCTGGTTTATATGGAGGTATTTCTACAAGTTTACACATGCCCCATCATGTTTGAATCTCTAAAAGCCTATTATGAAATTGATGAAAGATGAAAGTCTACTTGTGCTTATCCAGATAAAGCCTTTCAGTTGAAAAGTGGTTACTAGCTGTGCTCACTACAATCCTACCTTGGTGCTCATATACCTCACATATTCTTTTCCTTTCTCAACATTCCCCTTTCCATGCCCTTCCTTCCCTCACTCCCTCATTCTATTTTTTAAGAAAAGTTTTTTAGTTGTCAATGGACCCTTATTTTATTTATTTGCATGTGGTTCTGAGAACTGAACCCAGTGCCTCACACATGCCAGGAAAATGCTCTACCACTGAGCTACAACCCCAGCTCGCCTTACTCCATTTTTATGCTAGATAGAATCATGCTGTTAAACTTGATCTCCAGCCATGAGTAGCAGAGCTCTATAAGTTCTTCAGATAGAATTCATTAGCAGCCAAAAATATTCTTTCACATTACCATCACAGTGCATTTTTTGTTCCAGGATCTGTGTTATTTACATGAATAATCCAACCCGTGGTTCCCACTTTTGCTCATCATCATTACAGATCCCAAAAATTTACAAAAAGAAGAGTATTCAGGGGTTTTAGGGAGGGGTAAGTGGAGGGTTACTAATATAATACATAATACATCATATATGATATATTCAAGATAAATTATGTATTATATTAATATATAATGTATTGTATATATAAAACTATTAAGAGGATAGATCTCATGTTACATATTACATCTTATAAAGTAAAGTAAAAAGATGGTTCTAACTAATACAAGAAGGCAAGAAAGAAATAAAAAGCATAAAGATTGGAAGGACATATAAACAAAGGAACAATGTAAATCTTAAGGCATACTACTTATAAAAGGGAAAAAAAAAGTACTCATTAGTGTCAGGAAATAAAAAGTCCACATGTGATCTGGCAATTTTGTTTGCTCCCAATGATATTAGCAAACATATATATTATTATCAAAGATGACTTCTACTTATAATTATATCATACATAATTTACAATAAAGTATATTCTAAAATTGATAAATTTCACTTTACCAGAATTGCATAAGCAAATTATATGAACTCATTAAATCTCAATGGGAAAATATAATCAAAGTAAAATAATTATAAGGCAGGTTGGCATTTGCTGAAGAATGTTATCTTTAGAAGAGGACCCAGTTAGTGGAGTCTTGGGCCTATGCAATAGAGAATCTTACATATACATGTTTATATAGTTTTTCATATTAATGAATTTAGAGGGGTAAATAGTGTTGCTTTTATTCTGTAAAGAAGATTTATGTCTTCTCAACCTAAAAGTATGTATAATTCAGGGGTTATAAGTTAGAAAGAAAAATTTTTAAAAAATTTCAGTGTGTCGGAGTGTGTGGTGGCTATTATCCGAGTGCTCCATGACCCTTCTCCAAGTTTGTCTGCTTTGTTCTTTGTCCCAGGGAACTGACCTTTATGGATTACAGACTCAGAGTTTCCCCTATGATTGTGAAATCAATGGATCAATAGGATTTCCTGCTGAGTTGGGAAGTCAATGGATCTAAAGGAGTTCCTGTTGAGTATCAGCGAAATACTCTGACCAAAGTTTAAAGTAGAGGAATAAAAGGTGAGAATGGACACTTTGAATGAACCATCTTTTTCCTGCAGAGACCCTGGCTGATAATGATCCTCCAAGTGGCCTTATTGGGAAGACCCCCAGAATGGGATTCTAGTATTGGGAAGCTCATATATTTGAGTGCATGCATAACCTCCTTGCTGAAAGGAAATAGGGTGCAATGTGTTATGCAATGGCTTCACCTTACTGCATTACCCTTGAGGATGGCATACAATGGTGTGCAGGGGGAAGAGGAAGTGGTGAGAGCAAAAACAGCTATGTCATTAGTTGTCATGGCAACCCTGAGGTGGATTGTGTGTGTGTGTGTGTGTGTGTGTGTGTCTCCGGGGTGGACTGGACAGTGCTGGCCTTTCTGGGGAGTGCACATAAAGGAAAGGATGAATTTAAAGAAGAGGATAAATTCAAAGCACTAGTCAATGGAAAATGGTAATGGTTGAATAAAGTCAGAAATGTCAAGGACTTAGGTTTTTTTTTTTTTTTTTTTTTTTTTTTTTTTTTTAGGAAAGAAGCTTTGAATAGCTCCACAAGATAAAAATTCTGCTCAGCCACTGTGCTGGTAGAGGGTAAGGGCATGGAAGTCGATGGGAAACAATTGTTTTCAGTTTAGGCCTGTGACCAGTTACAGAGCACCTAGTTTTAAGTTAATTAATTCCCCTCTTTCCATCTTGTGTTTTATAATGAGGATAAATGGTGGCTGACATCATCACTTAGGTTCTAGTAGGAAGTAGGAAGTACGAAGGAGCCAACATCACTTAGCAATGCTACTGTGGCTGATGAGACTGCATGTTTCTCCTGTGTTGAGATGGAAAGTTCCTTACCCAGGCAAAGGTCAAGAGTGGTGTTGAGTGGCAAAATGGTAGACTGTGCTCCCCTACTCATGCTTTGATCTATACTGGGCCCTTTAGCTTGAGCACCCCAGGAGACTGACCTCTAGAATTCCTTTATCAGTGTTCTCTTGTCTTTGGCTTCCAGCTGGGTCTGATCAAAGGAAGTTAGCCACAAGGTACACAGAGGTGGTAAGAGGAAGATGCTGAGGCGTTTTCACCTCTCTCTACCTTTGCTTGGTGACAGCTTTTTGGCAGTGGCTGCATTATATGGTTACAACTTCTGTCCAGCAATGCCTCTTCTGTTGCTCTAAACTTTTTCCAGGTTGTGGAAACACTATTCCCTGTTCTTGCCTCCTTCCTGGGGCGACAATGATTTCCTACTGTTGTTGGTCCTTGGGTGTTACATCAAATATTTTGTTCCCTTATGTCTTTGGACAATGCTTTCATTGAACTCATTGAACTCAATTACAGCCTTTGTGCTTGCCATTTTTGTAGTCCACTGACTGGTACAACAAGAAGAAGGAAGGAAGGAAGGAAGGAAGGAAGGAAGGAGAAAATGGGAGGGACTAGTTGAGTGTGGCAATTGACATTGAGATGTAGCTGCAAGTAGTGAGGAAGATGCAGCTAGGGAGGTAGAACAAATAATCCAGTACATGGAAAAGCATCAGTCTACGTGATTCAGTTTCTGAATGAATTACTAAGCACTAGTTCATCTATTTCATACATTGGTTTGTTCGTTCATTTATCAAATGTTTAATGAATCCTTTCTGTATTTTGCGTCCTGGGCTAAGCACCAAGGATTAAAGAGGCTCACAACCTACCAAGAGGTGAAGACAGGTATGGATGTGGTGGCAATCCATTGTGCCTTGACTTCTTTATCTGGACACAATCTGCAGATACCTCAAACTAAATATGTACAAAACTAAACTCATTATTTTCTTTAGAAAGCTTCTCTCTTCTATTTTTCACCTCATGAGTAGCATGGCTATGATCTTTTCTCAGGGAAAAATGATGTGACTCCTTTTAACTAATGGTACTTCTTAGATTGCAGCTGACAGGCCACACCTCCCAGGTAGTTTAACCAGGCCACACCTCCCAGGTATACCTTAAGACAAGACACACCTCCCAAGCACCTTAAGCTGGCCACACCTCTGGTGCCTTACTGAGCCAATTATGACACATGGGTTCCCCTTTAGACTCCCAGCAGCCTATGGAGTTGGGTGTGTCTCTGGGGGGTCCCTCTGACTACCAGTTTGCTACTTAAGCCTTCTCTGGACTGAAACTTGCCCCTTTTTTATTTTCCTTTTCGTGGCCCCCATCTCCTTTCCTCCCCTTCCACAGGTTTTCCTCACTCCCTTCCCCTCCACGTGTCCCTCGGTCCCCACTGGCCATTAGGGGCCGGTTAATAAACCCCTTTTCTACACGGTGGTCCCAGCATGTGTTCCTCTACCCTTCAGTACTGGGTTGTTCCTTGACCCAATGGAGTAGGTCATCCCTCTTTTCGCCTATTTTTAAAATGTATCCTTATTAGAGCATTTTTCTTATTTGTGTTTGTGATTTACAGCCAAGGCTGGGACATACTGTATTAGACAAAAATTCACCCTAATTCAAGGTTATAATTAGTCCTTAGAGAACGGAGTGAACTGTATTGTGTGTATGATTTTTTTTTTTTTCCTAAGTGGATATGTGGAGCTATGAGGTCCTTGTTGGAGATGTCAACTCTATAGTGTGCCTGGCCGTTCAATGAGGGATCTAAGGATACTCCTCCACTGTTATTAGCACTTTTTTTTTCTTAGGGGGCTGACTCATGCAGATTGAGAGTGAGGGGGTGGGGAGGGAGGGGAGAGGAAACACCAAATGTCACTTTGTTATGAATTTTTCATAAGAAGTACAGGCACGGTTTGCAATATATTCTATCCTGTGCAGGTATGTCTCTGTTACAGTCATACACAACCCTCTCTACAGACGTAGATGAAGTAAAAAACTTCAACTTGGGCCCATCTTTTGCGAGTGAGAGTGTGTCTGGGATTCAGAATATTCTAATGGATAAGGGAAACCATAATTATAACCAGGAAGCATTTTTTTGTAAGCAGTTGGGTAAATGGCCTAAAGAGCCATCAGAAGAATAGGGCATGATCTTCAATATCTCAAACAAATAATTGTTTTTTATTTTTCTATAAAATTTTGAATTAACAACTTGGCATATTTTATTAAAGAGATCACCTAGGGAGTGTTTCAGGCCCGCTAAATTGGCTTTGCATTAGTGTCTAACGTAGGGTCATGCACACTCTGCTAGCCTGGACAGTGATCTTCTTTCCTTGGCAGGGCCCGTTTCATTTTTTTTTTTAATATTTATTTATTTGCTTTAGTTGTACACAGTGCCTTTACTTTTACGTGGTGCTGAGGATCGAACCTGGGCCACGCACGTGCGAGGTGAGAGCTCTACCGCTGAGCCACAACCCCAGCCCACCCTTTTCATTTTTTAATAGATTCTAGGAATGTCACTAGTCTTCTGTTACTGTATCATTGGTTGTGGCAGAAAACAAGAAAAGAAGTTACAGTTTTTTTTTTTTTTCCATATTATTGTATCCCTCAGAGATTTTGAGAAGAAAAAAATGGTGTCTTAGTGGAGACCTAGACAATTCCTCAGTATCTGGAGGGAGTCATTAAAAACTATGTCTAAAGTTAACACTTGCCCCTTCATTTTGCCACTGTCCATCTTTTTCATTTAAGAGTGATATTTTCTGACTTTTTCTTACATTCTGGAAGTTACTGTACCCACTGTATCTTGTATAATAATAACAATGATGCCTTTTATGAGGTAGGGTTCAGCAGTTCTCTATGACCTTTTTGTCAGCCTACCAAATGAGGGACCATGAGTTACAGACTTGTCAGGGATCAGACAGTGATCCTGACAACAAACATGTCTCCACCCCTTCCCTTCTCTTTTCTCTCTTCTCTTCTCTTCTCTTCTCTTCTCTTCTCTTCTCTTCTCTTCTCTTTCTTTCTTTCTCTCTTTATTTTTCATGAGTGATATATTCTTGCCAAATAGGTCTGTAGAAATTGCAGGCTGTTTCTCCAAAACCCATAAGCAAATCCTGAAGTTACTAGAAGCTATTGTTCAAAGCATAGATCCTGTAAAAGTAATGGCTATGGTCTACCTGTATTTCAAATTGATTTCAGAGCTCACAGTGAGGCTGCAGCTCAGCTTCAATTTCTCTAGGCATTAAGAATGAACAGTTGTTTGAAGGTCAACCTAACAAAGTGACCTTGATTTTAAATTCCTGCCTGTGTATTTACTTTATGTCTCTGCTTCTTTGTTTGTTGTATAAGTTATTTAGTTGTATGTCCTCAGATAGTGATACATGAACTATGACCCCAGCATTAACAGACAAACTGGACCCTGGGTATTTTGAGGCTATATTAGTTTCCTAGAGCTGCTACAACAAAGTACCCCAAATTGGGAGGCTTAAAACAACAGAAATGTATTGTCTCATAGTTCTGGACACCAGAAATCTAAAATCAAGATGTTGGCAGGGCTATGCTCCTTCCAGAGGCAACATGGAAGAATCTTCCATTTCCTTTTCTAGTTCCTGGTGGCTCCTGGAATCCCTTGGCTAGTGGCAGTGTACCTTCAATCCCTATGCCTGTCTTTACTTGGCCTTTTCCCTCATGTCTGTTTGTGTCCTTTTCTCTCTTATAGGACATTTTCAATGGATTTAGAGCCCACTCAACTTGAGTATAACCTCATCTCAATTCTTAATCATATCTTCAAAGATTCTATTTCCAAATACATTCACATCCAAAAGGTCTTGATGGATGTGTATTTTTGAGGGACACTACTAAGCAGTTACAAAGCTGTTGAACTTCCTTAGATTCTAGACACCCAGGTCTCTTCCCATCATGGGAACTGATATTTCAGTGTCAAGTGTTATGGGCTCAGCAGAGAGCACAGCCAGGCTCTCATGAGCCACAGATTCCAAAAGCAGCCAAGAAGCAGAGGACTTGCAAGGGTAGCCTGTGCCCAAGAGAATCAGAAAAAACAGGGGAGTTTGTTTTTAGCTGGGAACAATTTCCTGAGCTTAATTCTATTCTTAAAATTCAACAGAAGTGTTCAAAGATTTGGGTGTTTTGACTTCTTTATCCATTTTGAAAGACTGTTTTCTCTGCGGCAGCTCATTCTCCTTGTTTCTCTCACTGGATACAAGACTTCATCTCAATCCATTAAAATAATGGCTATTTTCTCTGTCATGCCCCTTACGCCACAAGGAATTAATGGGGCAGAGACATGTCTTATTTGCTCTTCCTGATGCTCCCAAATCCAAATTATCCTCTCCCTAAAAACACACAGGTTTTAATCATATAGCATTTACTCAATCCAAGTCACTGTCCTGAGTCTGAAGATTTTAGCTCCTGTTTCACCATTATTCTCTACAATAATATTATTATCATAATTATTGACTACTTTAATATCCATGCAGATGATCCTCCTATCATCCTCACTTCTCACTTCCTTGACCTTTCCTCCATCTAACTCAGCCATTCATTCCCATGATCTAGTCATTGCCCCAAACTGCAACTCCTCCATTATGTTCCTAAATAATATCTCACTCTCTAATGCCATAGTCTACTTTTCCCTCAATACTTTAGCCCCAACAATTCTTTGACCTCAGGCGGGGAAAAGGCCATTGATTTTTCTACCTTTTCTCCATCTCTTGAACTTCTCTTGAGAAAAGAGGGATCCGGTTCATATTTCCTTCTGTATCTTGTTTCAATTACACAGTCGGTCACTAAAATCTTCCCCTTGCATGTATACACTTGTGTTCTGTTGATATAAACAACTCAAGATGACTTTCATCTTCACCTGTTCTGTGCTTACACCTGAAAAGCTAATATGGCTGGAAAAATGTACACTGTTGTGATTGGTCTCACCTTTTATCTTACCAGTACCTGCACTGGGCCTTGTAAAACTTGCTTGCTTCCTTGCTCTCTCTCTCTCTCTCTCTCTCTCTCTCTCTCTCTCTCTCTCTCTCTGGTGCTGTAAATTGAACCCAAGGGTGCTTTGTTACTGAGTTACACTCAGTCCTTTAAATTTTTTATTTTGAGATAAGGTCTCACTAAGTTGCTGAGGTTTGCCTTGAACTTTCAATCCTCCTACCTTAGCCTCTAGAGTATTACATGCGTGGGATTATTGATGTGGTGTGCTGACCTGCCAGTTCCCATAAAGTTTTACAGCAATTTTGTTACACTTTATTAATTTAATCATTCTGCTACACTCTTAGATTATTGATTCTCAGGCTAAGAGGACTTACTTGTAGCATAGGCTTTACCCAGGAAAAATGTTAGAAATGTAGATCCTTGTGCTCTCCCCCAGATCTATCTCCTAGAGATTCTGATGCACACTCAGGCAGGACATGGCAAGTTATAGCTATTGCTAGAGTTAAATCTGGCTCACTACATGTTTTGTCTGTTGGTTTTTAAATGGTTAAAATGAGGCCTCATTCATACACTATGCGATGAGCCTATTTAAAGTATACATTTCAACAGCGTCTATCACATTCACAGATTTGTCTAACCATCACCACAACAAAGTTTAGAATTCATCACCACAAAAAGAAACTCTGCACCTCTTTGCTGTCATCTTTCAATCCCTTCATCTCTCCCATCCTTTGACAAATTTTGCTCTATTTTTTCTATATATGGATTTGCTCATTCTGTGCATTTCATATAAGTTAAATAATACAATATGTCATGTGTTTTTTTATGTTTCATTTCATTTAGCATAATATTCTCAGGTTCATTCATGTTGTAGCATGTGTCAATATGTCATTCCTTTATATTGTTGAAAAAAATATATTTCTGAACATACTACATTTTGTTTGTCTACTTATAAGTTGATGGACATTGGTGTTGTTTTTACTTTTGGATATTAGGATATTTTGTTATGAATGTTTGTGTGCAATGTTTTTTTGGTAGACATGCATTTTGCATTTCTCTTGGGTACCTAGCCAGGAGTTGAGTTATTGAATAGTATGATAACTCTCTGTTTAAGCATCTGAAGAATGCCAGTTTGTTTTTCTAAAGGGACTGAAATTTTACTCTCTTA
Organism: Tamias sibiricus; assembly: GCA_025594165.1. Classification (NCBI taxonomy): domain Eukaryota; kingdom Metazoa; phylum Chordata; class Mammalia; order Rodentia; family Sciuridae; genus Tamias; species Tamias sibiricus. The sequence goes on along the minus strand of CM046664.1, from coordinate 120,473,262 downwards.
CCTGCAACACATGAGGGTTCTAAATTCTCTACATCTTCACCAATAGTTGTATTATTTGTCTTTATTATTATTACTATTATAGCCATTTTAGTATGAGATATCTTATTGTAGTTTTGATTTGCAATTCTCTAATGGATAATAATATTACATCCATTTTCATGTTCTTAATGACCACTTGTATTTCTTCTTTAGAGAATGATCAATTCAAACCTTTTGCCGATTTCATTTTTAATGATTTATCTATAAGATTTCTGTATATATTATAAATGTAAGACCTTCCCTTTTCAGATATATGTGCAAATGACAAGACAGAAATGCCTATGCCTGCCCCCGGCAGTGCCAACATAATACCATCTGGCAGGAGCATCCTCACTTGCTGTTCTTTTTCTGTCCCTTTCAAATTCAATTACATCTGTTTCTGAGGATCTATACAGATGGCAAGTATGAGAGTCAGTTTAATGTATTGGGCACATTCTCTACCTTAAGCTTTCTGCTATGACCTTGCCTTAGCTGTGATTATTTTCCTTAGATGCTATTTCTTATATTGAAAAAATTTTTTTAATTCGTTTTTTCTTCCCACCTTAATAGAGAGATGAACTATAGTAAGGAGTTGATTTCATTTAGTTTATCCAGACTTGGACCAAAGGACAAAGTTCTGACTCTTCTTATCTCTTTGACCTGGCAGTTTAGCTGTTCCCAACTTAATCTTCAAAAGTTTACAAAAGTTTACACATCTTCTCTTCTGTCAGGACTGTCTGGGGGAGGAACACTGGTTTTCTTCCTTGATTTGAGACATTAGACCCATCATGTGTTACTGAGATTATAACCAAAATTTGCTTATATTACTACAGCATATAATTTTCATATAACCCACTAAGTATAGTGACATGTACCTGAAAATTTATAAGTCCTTATAGACTTATAAGAGCAGTTACTAAGCAGATGTTGATGGACAACAAGTTTGTTGAGTGAATTTCCCTGCACAGGGAACTCTCAAGTGATGTCATGAGTCCTGGGGAGTTTTTAAAACATTAGAAAACAACAAAAATTGACCTTGGAAATTCAAATGAAGGTGAAATTTTCTTGCAATTTTTTTCCAGGCAGAGGATATGAACTAGGAATTACTAGTCAATGCTTCTTTCCTATGAGGGTATTGGGTAGTGATAGGGGTGGTGGTGGTAGAATAATCCCCAGGGTATCAGTACTCCACCCACAACCTTGGCACAGGAATTCCAATTTAGATTTAACTGTAGGTGGATCTGCTCTTGCCTCACCTAAATGGAGTTTCAAATTCCTTGATGGGTGAAAAGGTAGGCTTCATTCCCAAGATAATTTTGGAATTATAGCAACGATAGTCATTGTCTTTTAAAAACTACTCTTACCTAAACAACTTATTTCTTTTTTCAAACATTTGAATTTGCACCTGCAGTTTAGAAGAAAGTCCCCTTTATAAAAAGTGGAATAATTTATTATTGTGGGTCTATGAAAGATGATATTATAAAAAATGCTGTTCATATAAGAAGTAAAAATTTTTGAGAAATAAATATAAATATCTAGGAAATATCAAATTTCTTTCTATTTTCTCCTTTTTCTGAATGCCTATGTCTTTTCTCTTTATGACAAAGCTGTTTAAGAATGAGACTGGGTTGTTAGTGCAAAGAAAGGTGAGGAGAGGATGAGACAGGAAAAAGTAGTAAACCTGCTATGGTTTAGGGTTTAGATGTGAAGTGTTCCCCCAAAGATTCATGGGATGAAGACTTGCTCCCCAGTGCACCAATGTCCAGAGGTGGGCTTTAGGGAAGTGATTGGATGATGAGGGCTCCAACATCGTTAGTGGATTAATCCATTGATAGTTGAATGCATTACTGGGAGGTGTTGGAAACTGTGGGTGGTGGGGCAAGGATGAATAAAGTTGGTCATTTGGGGCATGCCTGGAATAGTGTATCTTGTCCTTGGACCCTTCCTCCTCTCACTCTGCTTCCTGGTTTCCACGAGCTGAGCAGCTTTCTTCCACCATGCCCTTCCACTCTGATGCTCTGCTTTATGTGAGGCCCAAAGCAAAGGAATCAGTCAACCATGGACTGACTCCTCTGAAACTGTGAGCCAAAATAAATCTTTCTTTCTCTCAACTGTTTTTCTCAGGTATGTATCACAGTGACAAAAAGTTGACTAAACAAATGCCCCAACATTCACTTTCACATATTGAGATCAAGCACCATTTAATCTTGACAATCCTGTGATGTTCTGCACTGTACTGATGGAGGAAAATGAGGTTTAAAGAGGCAAAGTGACTTGTTAGTGAGTGACAAAGGAGGGGATTAAGTCTAGGTTCCATTTACTCCATGCTTAAGTACTTTCAAGACCCCTCAGGGAGAAGAAAAGCAAGGAACAATTAAGGAAGAGGGAAAGCAAAGCTGGTTAAAGAGAAAGAAAAGCAGTTTGAACGGCCTAGAATCAACCTTCCAATTTCAGGAACATTGAGTCAGCCCCCATTTGGGTGGCAGGGGTCTTTCATATTGAAGGAGTCTGAATGGTTGACTGTACAAGCTGAGTTGGGATTTATTCAAGATTTGTTTTTTCTCTCATCCATTGTTCCTTTTCATTGTGAAGAAATTTCTGAGACCATCACTTGTCACAGCAAATATCATTGAGGAAAATATTCAAAATCTCCTATTTTAAAGAATGGTATTTCTCATGCATATGCTTTTTAGAAAGATTTTTGAAATAAAAAGTACCCTAAATGGGACTTGACAACAACTTTATTAGGTGCAATGATTCACAGGCAGTTAAGGGTCAACTGGAGGCATTTAGGGGTGGGCAAGTAAATGCCACCCGACCCGGTTTTCTGTGTGCTTAGGACCTGCCTGCATTCTCTCTGCACCCACAAAAGTGGGAAGACTTCATAAGTTTGATTAGGAATTTGTTTTTGGATGTGTGAAACTAAAGATACAGAGGAACATTCCAACGTTAATTCTCTGGAAGAGAGCCAAATTGAAGATAGCAGTGGAGTTCCAAGAATGTTTTAGGCTAGATGTGGCTAAACGAATCTGTTGCAGGCATAGAAAAGAGTAGGTGGTGGAGAAAGTTGTAAAGACAGGAGGGAAGATGGCTGTTTTCTCCTTGGGAGACAACGGCAGGACTTCAGGTGGTTCTTCCCTGGGGACTAGTCTAGTGAAATACATTTTTTTTTTTTTTTTTAACCTGTCAGGCTTTTCAAGAGCACTGAACTTTTCCATACACAAATTTCTATCCATTGAGTGGGGGTTCACCACGTAGAATTTCTCAGATTCTCTGCTATTGGGATTCCAAAATTGTTCTAAGAACTGTCCTCTAGCTTTATACGCTTGTTACAGGCCGTGAACATGCTCTGAAAAGTGTATATCCTAAGGCATAAGCACAGGCAACTTTTCCCCAGGAACTGTGCATATCTATTTGTCGGGTAATGCCCAGACTATTTTCGTCTTTCTCTGTGCCCGCTTGCCTCCTCTCACCGCATTCACAAACCTGGTCTGTAACCGCCCAGGGATGATTGGATCCCCGCAGCTAAGCACGCAGGTCAGAGATCTGAAAGGCAGATGGACTTTTGGGGGGAGGAGCAGGGGCAGGGCATGACCTAGTACCTGGCAGCGTCGCCGATTGGTGGAGGAGAAGGTTGTTCCCTCAGGGCGGCCTCTGATTGGCTGCGGGAAGAAGAGGCGTGCCGTCCCGCGAAGTTAAGCAAACACCTCCTCCTTCCCGGGCCCCCATCCCAATTTCTGCTGGGAGTTCGCAGCGGATTCTGTCCCGACTTGGGAGCTCAGGACGGCGGAGGACCTTTTAGCGTCCCAGAGCGGACGGGGTGAGGAGGGGATCAGGGGAAGGACAAGCTGATGGGCGAGTGCGTGTGTGGGGAGAGGGAGGTCAGTCTGCAAGATGCGTTTGGAGATCACCGGCGCGATTCCAGCTGTTCGCCCGAGTCTCCCGGGAGCTCGCCCTCCCGGTCCCCGAGCCTAGGGGCGACCGGGAGGGCTCAGCGGTGGCCGGGTGGAGCGAGGGAGAGAGGGTAGCAAGCATTTGAGACCCCATGCCAAGCCCTCTCTTGGGTTTCCTTGCTCCGGAGGGAGGCCAGTCCCCGCGGCTCCGGATTTTCTGAATAGGAAGGGGGAGGGAGGGCGATTCGCATTTTTTCCCCCTTTCCTTGTTTTTTGGCGGGTGGTGATGGTGCTATTGCTGGGAAGAAAGGATTGATTGATGTTGAAGTTGCGGAACGAACACCTTGTTAATTCTTGGACTGAATCTTTGGGATGACCGCGGGGGTGGTTAATGGAGATTGAGGGACCCGTCGCTCACCTCCTCCCCCACTGCAGTGTGTTTACCAGAACTCGGAGGGTGAGCTTCTCACGCCCAGGGACCTGGGCTGGTCTTTCTCTCCAAGTCCGAATCCCGCTGTGCAGCTGAGCCTCGTCCTTACTCTAGAAAAGATAACGGGGGTCAGACAGCTGGGCCCTCTGGATGTTAGATCTCCTGAGCTCTTGAGACCCTGTGCAGGCCAGTGTGTGATCGCTGGCCCAGGGAGGGGGATCCAGGAGGGCCTTGATTGGTTCTGATGGTTCTGACTACTTCTCAAAACAGAGATGTGCTTTTCAGGCATTGATTTCTGGGGCGGGGCGGGGGGGGGGGGGGGTGGGGAGTGTGGGGAAGAAGGAGGGAGAGAGTGGGGGTGGGGGAGGAAGAAGGGGGATGGGGAGGGAGAGAAGGAAAGAAAAAAATGAATTAGTTCAGTAACTGAACAAGGATTAACTTTTTTCCCCCTCCCTTTCTGTTCGGGTACTGGAATTGAACCCAGGGATGCTCTACTACTGAACTACATCCCCAGACCTTTTTATTTTTTATTTTGAGGGAGAATCTCACAGTTACTTAGGCTGGTCTCGAATTTAGGATTTCCTGGCGTTATACTTCAGAGTACCTGGCATTACCACCGTTGGTCCAGCAAGGAGCAACATTTTTTGATATTGTGGGTCATTAGTTATTGGAATGTGAGGAAGATGTATCTGTGAGATTATGCTCCATGCCGGCTATTGATTTGAGCAGTGACTTTTCAATACTTCATTAACAAAGAAAAAGAATATAAAACACAGGTGGCACTTAAATATGTCTTGGCTTGCCTATTTTGTTACATACACTAACATCCTCCTTTTTCCCACGAAGATGAGCCATCCTAAGCGATTTTAGGACTACATGAGTTTAGGGCTATGTAATGTGGTTACCATTATGCAAAGTGACTTAGGAGGACAAAGGTTGGAGGTGATTTATGGGGTAATTTTCCCACTCTTCCAGAAAGTCAAATTTCTTATCAATCTCATTTGTTATTGGTAAAGTATAATCAGAACTTTAATTTGATCTATTTGCAATTGAATTATTTTTCTGATAAGTCTTTTAAGTGTTAAAAGACCTTGGGTCAGGATTATCAAAGTAATTTTGGTTTGTCATTTCCACTTAGTGAAAACAATTTTATTTTTCCAAAATTTCTTTTATTAAATTTCTAATAAACACAACATCACAAACAGCAGTAAATTTCGTAGGTGAGGCCACAAAAAAAATTCTATGTGATTCACAGAATCATAGAAACACTGTATATTTAGAATGGGAACTAACCAAGGACATAGTTTACTATATTCATTGAATCTAAAATGCCATCAATTGTAAGATGCATCCCTATTTCAACGATGCTATAATATGAAAATGTGGGTCTTAAATTTGATGAAATACAATTTTAGATGGTAATTAATTTATCTTGAATATCCATGTCTAAAGGGTGAAGTTGAAGAGTAGGCTTACTCAGCTCTAGTTTTTTCTTTTTTGTTTTTTTTTTTCCTCTCCAAAAAAACTTAAGGGAGTGAGTGAATTAGTTACCACAAGGTGACAGAACAAGAGAAGATAATATCTTTTGCTGGTGGTGAGGTTATGCTCACATTTGAGGAATGAGCAGGCTTGGAATCCTTTGGTTTTCTTAACATTTTTTTTTTTTTTTGAGTGTTTATGGCATGTAAAGTCATGCTCAGCACTTTATGTACATTAGCTTAATTAAACTTAACAGCAGCCTTGAGAGGTAGATGTAAATGTGACTTCCATTTGCCAATGAGGCTCAGACAGGTTGTTTTGGAATGAGTTCCCAGAACAAGTTCAGGTGCTGCAGAACCAGGCCATTGGTATTCCTTTGAGACATCCAGTTCCTGTTATAAGCTCTGGCTCCTGGCTGGGATAGATAGTACAGGTAGCTTAGGCAAATGTCCAGTTTTCTTCCATAATGTTCCTGGTGTTTTGTTTTCCTATTTAGTGTATGTTCATAAACAGAAGACTTACTTATGTTCTAAAATTCTAATGTATTCGTAATTCTGATGTTTGTAATCCACAGTGCTGAGTCAATACTAAGCTTAATAGAATCAGAATGTTAGAGCTGAAAGGGACTTGAGTATTGTGTTCTAGTCTGGATGAGGAGATTGAAGTCAAGAGGAGGGACAGATGGCTAGTTCCATGTCCTAACTCCCAGAACTGGACTTTCGCTCCATACCATACACATTTAATAACATTAATTGGTCTCTGAAATTTTGCCAAAGTATAGACCTTTTTTATTTTTCTGGATGGGAAAAGGAAGTTGTGGATCCCAATTTCATGTGTTTATTTTATTTTCTCTGCTGCATAGGTCTTCATGATATTTATTTAAATTTTATTATTTATTTTTAATTATATAAGGTCATAAAATTGCATATTTTAATGAGATATTATGTGATATTTCAATACATGTATATATTATGCAATGTTTAAGTCAGTTTAAACATATCTACCTCCTCAAACACTTATCATTGCTTTATGGCGAAAACATTCAAACTCCTTTCTTCTAGTTTTTGGAAATATATAGTGCATTATCTATAGTCATCCTATTGTGCAATACATTTATTCATCTTTTCTCAAAATGTTTGATGTTTTCCTATGTGCTAGTCACTGGGCATACAGAAGTGTATAAATACCAATTCTTCCCATTTATAGTTTACCAAAGAGATGGATAAGCAAGCAGTAAGTAGTTTGGATTGATTGCAATTCAGAGCTAACTTGTATTCCATCTCAGTGAAGCTAACTTGTGGGTGAGAGTCCAAGAGAGTCGTGGGTCTTTTGTCTTGGCCTGACTCTGAGCAGCTGAAGGGCTTGAGAAAATATGAATTTTCTCAGACCAGAAAAATTAACACTAATAGACCTCCTCTCAAGTCTTCTTTTTATTTTTCTTCTGGCTAGGTATTTTATAAAGAGACTAATGTGGAAGCATCAAAAGAATGTACCTAGGGAAGAGGAAGTGACAGTATGGAGGGCAGTGTAACTGCAAAGCCCATGCCTAGTTCTAGCAGCCTTGGGGTTCAGAAGGGTTTGGATTCATTCTGTCATTACCAGATGCTTTGTTATCTCTGGAACTCTTTTGAACCTCCCAGGAACATTATGGTCTGGATATTGAATATGTAGAGTAGACCAAAACTCACAGGCTTGCAGCTGCATGTGCTTATTTATAGAAAACTGGGCTTCATGGGCTACGACTTTTTAAATACACATTTTTTGAATGAACTGGAAGAGTAAATATAATTTGTATTTCTTATCCCATTAACTTATGTTCTTCATCTGAAGACTAACTTAAGCCTAAGCCTCTTAATATTCAAGATGTACTCCTGATAATGATGAATAATTGGGCATTGAGAAATCTCCCCATGTGATTTGGTAGTTTTGAGTCACTGAATTATGTTGTAGTGGAAGTTTTTCAAAGATCTGTAATACATGGATAAATAGCACTTTTCTGATTATTGGGGTTTAGAGATAGAACATTTGGCCTTAATTTCTTCAATAACAAATGTGTGTTATGGCGAGATTGTAATAAATCACTGAGTCCATCTCAAAGCCAGAGTTGGAAATTTTATTTACCAGTTGGCGGTCCAGATCCACCAGTTGGCGGGACAAGGGGCAGGCTGCAAATCTATACCCTTTGACCCACCTCCTGGGGTTGAGTATACCTTTTATAGTCCAAAACCATAGTAATCATAAGTGGCTATTGCTATGATTCAAAACCATAAAGAAACATCTTGAGATCTAAAATTATAAGCAGAAGGGGGAGTGGGTCAAAATGTCCCTAGTTGAGTACAAATTAAAGAATGGTTACTAATATCTAGACAATCAATCGCTGACAGGGTACATTGTCCAAGAAAAATGGGAACCAAAGAGAGAACAATTTTACATTGTATAAGAATTGCCATTTTGTGTTGCCAGACATGCTATGCTAAGCAACTGTTGATGGGTACAGAGGCGGGGCTTTCCCATGGGAGAAGCAGTTTTTACATGAACTGCTGAGACTAGAGTCTCAGGGTAAGATGGAGTCTGTTTGGTCATGGCCCAGATAGCCTGGCCCATAACATGTGTACTCCTTTTCTGTTTGGTGGTGGTACTCAGGGTTGAACCCAGGTCCTTACACCTGCTAGGCAAGTCCTCTACCACTGAGCTACATCCCAGCCTATGCATACATACTTCTTATTCTTGTCCCAGTGGAAATGACAAATTAAGAGGAGCCATGCCTGCCCTTTTTATTCTTAAGCACTTGAATTTGCTTGCATATTGCTCTGGTGGTTTGTAAGTTTAAAAAATGTTCTGGTTGAGTGGATGCTATAGGAAGGGATTGAAGAAACTTAAAGGATTTTTGATGTTTGATGAAAGAATAAAAAGTTTCACAAAGACCTTAGCTTTCTTCATCCACCCACCTCTCTTATGAAAAGTGCACGAATCAAATACCTAATTTTTTGGATGGGTACTACATGAACAATAACAGAGAGAGCATAGAACATAGTTGATAATATTTAAAAATGTACTAACTAAAACAACAGACTTATTATTTTGAATTATGCAGAGACTTGGAAAATGCATTTTGCGAAACATGGGAAGCCCTTTATTGCTACGGGCCTCACTATCATCATTTGTAATAAAAGGTTTTAGGTTGTCTTCTTTTGGGTGTGTTTGTACCCAAATATTTAATATTTAGTTATATTTATTAGTTGATAATTCATCATCACATTTTGATTTGCATCATTTAAATAAATAGAATGACCCCATCCTGCTCCTGTAAGACCACATAAAAATGGGCAGGGCCTGGATTGCTGCCGATTTATATCTTTACCAAGTACTTATCATCATGCTATCTACCCCCTAAGGACTTCAGGAATGTTTTGAGTCAAGGAAAGCTAAAAGCATTCCTTCTGAGATCAATGGGCAAAAGATTCCATTTTGTTAACACTGTCAAGAAAATGTTCTGGGTTTTACTATATTTTACTCAAATATTAGATAATATGCATGCTAAAAACCAATGACTACCTACTTTATATTATTAAATGTATTGTTAAAAACACCAGGCTGGCCAGGCCCTGTAACCCCAGAGATTCAGGAGGCTGAGGCAGGAGTATCACAAGTTTGAGGCCAAACTCAGAAAGTTAGCAAATTGCTATCTCAAAATAAAAAAATTAAAAGGACTCAGGATATATATAGTTCTGTGATAAAATGCCCTTGGGTTCCATCTCTAGTATTGCAAAACCAAAAAACAAACAAATAAACAAAAAGCCCCAGTGTACTCACCATCTGAAAGGACCTTCTTAACCACCTCTGTTCTAAGGGTGGATTTTCTCCAGATATGCACTTTTATACATACACTTATATACTGTGCTTTGATTTCCATATGATTTGGGATAATGATGCACTCTAGGACCAGGAGATAGGGAATGGTCACTGAAAGCAAATTGTGGGCTATATATGGAATAATAACCTCTGTCTCTCCTATCTATCATCTATTATGTATCTATATTAATAATGATTATTTTCCTCCCTGTTTTTCTTGAAAAGAAAATGCTAAGAACATTTAAGCATGTCCTCCCATTCCCATGTGTGTATTGCAAAGTTAGGTTAATCCCTATATTAAAAGGAATTCCTAAGCCTTCCCTTCTTGATAGTTGTAAAGACTACTAAAATGGTATAGTGTAGCGAGTTTTCCTATTCCTGCTGAGAGAGCCTGCCCACTGTTTGTCTTCCTGACTCAGTATGTAGTTCCCTGTAATATTCCTATGACTTTAGAGAGATCTCAAACTCTTGATCAGTTCTAGATAAAAAGGTATATCACAGTGCTGTTCCCGTTTTACAAAAACATAGAGAAGAAATATTTTACATTTATTTTTATATTTGAAAAATTGGCCTTTATGTGTAAGGGAAGACAGAGTTTGCAGGAAAAGGAATTTCCCCCTACTCCTATATATGACACTGTCTCCCTCTTGCTTTTCTATATCCTCCTTACACATACTGTACATTGAAATAAGGACTTAGCCTCGCTAGAGCCAGTGGGTGAGCCAGAATCTTTCTGACTTGCTTCCTTGAAAGCTCTGCAGAACTTACTTCCTGACATTCTTGAAAAAGACCACAAAATCTAGGACAGGAAAAGCCAGAACAGCCCACAAGTATATTTCCATGAAATGCTAGGCACCTTCAGTGCAATTCCACAATTATTACTGTTACCTGTTACTCACTTCTTGATGACCGTAGGTAACTGGAAAGTTCATTGCTGAGACCAAGTTTCAAAGTTCAAAAGGTTATGAACAGTAATACCTGCTACAATGAAACCTTTTTTCTAAGCACCCAGAAATCTGGAATTTACCTTGGCAGGAACTAAGGAAAGAATTTCAATGCAACAGAGAAAAAGGGTCAAGAGAAGCACTGCATGCTTGGTGGGAGAACTGATAATTTATTATGACTGTGAGGTCATACCATATAGCAAGAGCTGCCCAGAGTTAACAGCAGGATGTGTTAGATCTACATGGTGTGGGTCTGTAAGCGTCAGCAAAGAGAGAGTCCCAGGTGTTAAGCATTAACCTAGGAATCCTGCTTCTGTTGAAAAGCAACTGATCCAGAAGAGCTCCTTTTCAGTTTCTTCATCTGTAAAATGGGATAATAATAGTATCTACTTAGTAAGATTTTTGCAAGAGGGAAATGTTACAGTATCTAAAGTTCCCAGCATAATTAATGCAAACTATTGCTATATTTATTTTAGAGGTGAAAGTCACAGAAATGATCATTTAATAATTCCTTACAAAAAATGAAAGTGAAAGTACTTTCCCAAATGAATCCCAGAAGCTCAGTCCCTGCCACTTCTTTTCTTAGTTCCCCTAGAAAGTGTGACTTTGCAAATACATAGGCATTATATGTGTGTGTCTGTCTCTCTGTGTGGTCTGACTCCTGCTGCCTCCACCCTGACCCCAGACAAGGGAGGAGGAGGGGCTGTCAAGGGAATGAGGTGTGGTTATGGTTATAAATCAAGGTTGGGCTGTGTGTGTGTGTGTGTGTGTGTGTGTGTGTGTGTGTTGGGGGAGGGGTCAATTTAGGGCCAAGAATTGCTACTCAGAATAGAAGATACAGGGTCATATAGTCACCTATATGTTCAGGAAATACAGCCCCTGCTGAGAAGGTGTGTGTGTGTGTGTGTGTGTCTGTGTGTGTGTGTGTGTGTGTGTGTGTGTGTGTGTGTGTGTGTGTGTGTGTGTGTGTGTCTGTGTGTGTGTGTTTTCAAAAGATTCACTGTCTTTGGAATTGGCTTTATTTAGGAACAAAGGCATTCAAGTTCCATGAGACATTGCAGATTCTCCTTTGACTTGAGGGACACTATAGATTATGGGTTTGGGTTTGAGTATAATTGTCTCTCCTAAGGAAAACAACCATGTGAATAAACCAAAAATTAGATGTAGTCTGTAACAGTTTTTGGTTAAAATGTTCATCATCTATTTTGGTGTCTACATTTTAGTCCAGTCAAAGCCTGAATTAATCATTAACAATTTTTCTTTCTGTCAGCAGATTTCTCTATTTTGGGACCTTTTCTTCCTAAAGCCTTTTTCAGCTGGATTCCTTGCTGTTTTGTTCTATTCTCTGATTCTGTTGTGAAATATTCTGTAAATTGATCATTATAGGCAGCAGGTAGTTGTTTGTCCCCAGGAAATGTACTTCTATGCTTAAATGTTTGGTCAGAACTTCCCCATGTATAAGGTGGGTGCTTTTTAGAGATTGAAGTCTGATGTATTGGAAAAATATTTCATAAAAGTTTTGCTATATTCTGGCAGTAATGGGTAGGACATTTCCAGAGATGTAAAATTATGGGTAGGGAAATTCTAGAGAATATGCTGCTTATATTATCCTGCTCACCTTATAGAAAACAGTTTTAACCTCTAAATGACCCAGCAAATCATCATCTGCAATGACCTTTGACTATGGAACGTATGTAACACTCTGAGGAGGGAGAGAATAAACACTGCTAGATCAAAATATTTCTGTGTAAAATCTTATATATAAAATTTACTCTGTATAGAAATGCAAATTTACTATGTATAGGATGTTTTTAAATTTTTTATTTGTTCCTTTTAGTCATACATGGCAGTAGAATGTATTTTGACATATTATGCATACATGGAGTATAACTTCCCATTTTAGTGGTTGTACATGATGTGGAGTTACACTGGTTGTGTATTCATATATGAACATAGGAAAGTTATGTTTTGTTTCTGCTGTCTTTCCTGTTGCCAATCTCCCTCCATTCCCTTCATTCTCCTTTGTCTAATCCAGTGAACTTCTAATACCTCCCCCCAGCTTATTGTGGGATAGCATCCACTTATCAAAAAGAACTTCATTAGACCTTTGATTTTTTATTGGCTTATTTCACTTAGCATGATAGTCTCCAGTTCCAAACAATTACCACCAAATGCCATAATTTTCATTCTTCTTTATGGCTGAGTAACATTCCATTGTGTATATGTATCACATTTTCTTTATCCATTCATCTGTTGAAGGGCACCTAGGTTGCTTCCATAGCTTAGCTATTGTGAATTGAGCATCTATAAAAGTTGATGTCGTTGTAGTATGTCATTGTAGTATGCTGATTTTAAGTCCTTTGGGTATATGCCAAGGAATGGGATAACTGGGTCAAATGGTGGTTCCATTTCAAGTTTTCTGAGGAATCTCATACTGCTTTCCAGAATGTTGCACCAATTTGCAGTTCCACCAGCAATATAAGAGTGAACCTTTTCCCCCACATTTATAGGACATTTTTGATTGACCAAATGAGTGGAATTATGCCATCTGGGAGGCAGTTGGAAAGATGAGGCAGGCTGGGACTAAATTCAAAGGCTGGATGACATGAAGTGGAGAGAAAATCCAGGAAGGGGGATTGTGTTGAGGGCACCAAGAGGGAACTGTGAGGGGGAAGCAGGAGGTCCAAGGTGGGGGTTCATGGGGGCAGAGTGACAGTCTAACCTGGTGGAGGAGGAACTGGTTTGGTTGGTTGCTTGCTTTCTTTACATTTCCAAACTGTTGAGGACCAGTGCTTTTGTAAAATTCAGTAACAAGGAATAACTAGGAAAATGGTCATGTGATATTGCAGTTTAGAAAATGCTTACTTTCTATTTCTTCTCATTCTTCACCAGTAAAAATAGTCCACTGAGCGACACAAGGTAGCACGTCCAGGAAATGGCCAGAGATGAAGTTGGAGGCACATTGGCATCAAATTGTGAAGAATCTTATATCATTATCAGAATTTCAAGCTTTATGCCATCAAAATTTGGACCACTCTATAAGAGCTGCTTCCTGTCATCTCCCTGGCTTTGCATGGTAGTTTAGAACTTTTGTGCTGAGTACATGTTTAATAAAAGACATTTAGGAAGCTGTGTTGACTTGGTTACTGATTAGTGTCACATAAGTTGCTCTATGCTTACTTTGGAATTAAGTAAGTTCATGTTTGGGAATTTGGGTCTGTTTGGGTAAAGGTGCACTTCACACGGAGGTTGCCCCTCCCTTCTTATCTATTTTCTTGTCCCCATCTCTTCTTGTCACATTTCACCCTCGTTTGGGTTGGCTGTATTTTACAGCAGATTTCTAAGGAGACCAGAACTGCCCTTTGTTGTTCTGCCTTCTCACATTGCCTTCACAGTCAGCAGGTTTCAAGATGCTTCGAGTACAGAGGAGCAACCTGAGCCCACTGCGGGTCAGCCTCTGCAGAGCCCTTCACCACAGAGCTGTCATGGCCCTCAGACGGGAGGATGTCAATGCCTGGGAGAGAAGGGCCCCTCTGGCTCCCAAGCACATCAAAGGGATCACCAATCTGGGATACAAGGTCTTGATACAGCCTTCCAATCGGCGGGCCATTCATGATAAGGTGACTGTTTTCAATTTTTTAAAATGTGTGCCAACAAAATGAATCTGTGTATGAAAGATAAGGAGCATCTGAGGAAAAATAAAATGTGCTAGTGTCACTTTCATTCCTTTTCTTTTTGCTTAAAAGTGTTATTTTTTACCCCACTCCATGCTTTCTCCTGCTAAGGGGTAAGGGGTCTGCTTTTAGATGTTGACGTTTTCAGTCTTTCTGTCCTTCATGTGCAGCCCCAGTTCTAGCAGTGGAGAGCCCAAGGTTGGTTAAGACACCATTCTTGAACCCATGGAATGCTTCTTTGAGGAGAGTTTTATTGCAAGAATGTGTCCTGCCAGGCACTTTGAGAAGCCCTTTATGTTCTGTGTTCCACTGGATGTAAGCATTCCACAATAAATTTATGGTATGGGTTAGATTCTTATTCCCATTTTAAAATATGCAATACGTGTGTGTGTGTGTGTGTGTGTGTGTGTGTGTGTGTGTGTATACACCCATATTTTTTTATATTTTCCTTTCCTACCTAAATCATTTTCAAGTAAGCTGCAGACATCCTGACACATCAGTACTGAATGATGCTTCAGCATGCATCTCTGAGGAGTAAATAATTTTGCTACATAACGAGTATATAATTTTCACACTTAAGAAATTAATAATTCCATGAGAACATCTCATATAGTCATTGTTATGATTCCCCATTTTAAATATCTTTTAGTTTAATTCAAGGATTAACTGAGGGCCATTGTATGTTGTAGCTATGTCTCTTTAGTTCTTTGGATCTATAACAGCAACTCCATTTCTGATTTTATTGGAATGACACTGACTTTTTCTGGAGAAGTCCAGGCTAGTTGACTTGTAGAATGTTCTGCTTCTGGGTAGAACTAGTTTGGTTGTTTCTTATGATTATATTCAGGCTAAACACTGTGTCATACATATAAGCAATGCATGTTTTTCACATTGTAACACATCAAAGGTACAAAATATCAGATTATCTCCTAGGAATTCATGATCATGGGCTGCGAATGTGGCTCAGTGGTAAAGCACTTGCCCAGAATGCATGAGGCCCTGGCTGCTGGCTGGGTTTGATATCCAGTACTGCAATAAATAAGTAACAAACTTAATTTTTAGAAAAGGAATACATGATCACTTAGCTGAACTGGTTACTAGGAGACCTCTGCATTGTGAAATCCTCTTTATTATCACAATCACTGACTCATCAGTGGGGTGGTAGTTTGAGACCTATGAAGTTCCTGCCCCTCAACAACTTTTCAACTAATGATGTTAGCATGTTTGCCTACATTAGTTTTTACATGGAGGTTTGCAAAAGGATACTTTTCTGATTTTGTCACTCTTTCTGAGGTATTTGCTGACATTCTTATTTAGAAAAGAGATTTCCCTTTCCTTCTCCTTTCTAGTTTGCTCTTTTGAGTATCTTTATGGGTACTCTTTGCACACAATCCATTAACCATTATTTTTTAACTCCCAAATTATCCCAAATTTGATTAGTGAGAATTCCTTTAAGGGAACTCCTATGTTCTTTTAACATGAATTATTTTTTTTTAAACTTTCTTGTTTTCTGGAATAACATTTAAACAAGCCTCACTTTGTGCTTTTCCTCCTGTCTCTCACCTGGAAATTGCTGTCACCAGAAGTTTTGATTTCTTTTATGAAATCAAATAGAAACCAAGATCTGGTGGTTTGTGTTAGATTGCTCATTGGTGTGTGTGTGTGTGTGTGTGTGTGTGTGTGTGTGTGTGCTGTATCCCTAAGCCTTTTTATTTTATTTTGAGGCAAGAGCTTGTTTAGTTGCCTAGGCTGGCCTCTACGCATGATCCTTCTGTCTCAGGCTCCTTAGTAGCTGGGAGAGGTTTGTACCACCATTTCTGCCTTGAATGTACTTACTGTAACTGAGCTGTTATTGCTCTTAGGACCTCTTAGGGGACAAAGCTTAGAAGCAAGTGGAAGAGCACACATACACATTATTTAATCATGAGTTAATATTATTTACAATCAAAAATTTAACATGGTAGGGTTTTCTTATCTTTAAATTTGTGTATTTACTTCTGTTGTCCCCAAAAGTGAAAATCTTACTCCCTTTTAATATTAATGTATATTTTTATTTTCTCTTATACTTGATAGTTTCAGAATCATAATACTATTATTATGATTAATGATAAACCCATTAATGAGGTTTGATATTTCTTTGAAGCCTTCTTTCTGCCTTTAAAATATATTTGACAAAAAATATTCAGCACAGTGTTATTAAAAACTTACTAGCATTTTTCTTTTTGGTTACATTGATAAGCTAATGCCCACATAGATTCACAAATTATTATTATTATTATATTTAATTTTAATATTTTCTTTATTTGATCTAATTTTATTTTTCAAATTAGTTTAACATGTACATATTTCAGAGGTTCAATCTTGCCTTCATCCTAATCCCCCACATCCCATTCCTACCTTCCTCAGAGGCTTCTTTAGTTTCTAATCTGTCATTTCCTTGTTTCTTTTTTTGCCAAAATAGGCACCTGTGTAGATATATTTATATGTGTCTGTATTCATATTTCTCCTTTGTTTTCATACAAAAGACTGTGTATATTTTTGCACCTTGTGTATGTATATATATATATATATATATATATATATATATATATATATATATATATATATATATATATATTTAGTATGCGAATGACTCTTTGTGTATACTCCTTTGCCCCTTACTTTATTTAGTCAAAAACTTATCTTGGACAAGAGTCTGTGTCAGTTCATAAAGATTGGTTTCATTCTATTTAATTGCTGTGTGATAAATATAGCATTGTATGGGTTTACCATGGTTTATTTAATCAATGTAGTATATGACTCTCTAATCCACTTTCCTTTGAAGTAGTTTCCTAACTAAATTTATCTTCATTTCATTTAAGTGCTACCACAGATGCTTTTTCAATTACCCATGAGTCATGCCATCCTTTATTTAAAATTCTTATGCAACTCTCTATTGCTTCCATGTACTAACTATGCCATCTTGGTCAAATATATAAATTTCAGATTTTCCATTGGTAAAATGGGGATAATAATCATATCTACCTCATGAGAATTTTGTGAGAACTTAAATGAGATAATTCATGCAAAGAGATTAGCAAAATGCATAGTATATTAATGAATATCAGTTATTGGTGTTATTCTTTAATATGCAATAGAGCTCATATTAGTCATGATGATATTCAATCTACTTTCAAAGTGATTCATTGATATGCCCTAAGCATCTTTTAATATTCCTACCTACACATTCAAACATTTTCCTTAGTGCTTCTTTTTTTTTTTGTGTGTGTGTTTACCGGGGATTGAACTCAGGGGCACTTGACCACTGGGTCACATCCCCAGCCCTTTTTTGTATTTTATTTAGAGACAGGGTTTGAGTTGCTAAGTGCCTCGCCATTGCTGAGGCTGGCTTTGTCGCGATCCTCCTGCCTCAGCCTCCCAAAGTGCTGGGATTACAGGCGTGCGCCACCGCGCCCGGCTAGTGCTTCTTTTTGATATTTGTACCTTGTATTTCCCATCTCCATCTCTCCAAATCCTGCTCAGTTTTTTAAATTAACTTAAATTTCTATATTTTCTTTAATCATGCCATGGGGGAATTATCTCAGTATCCATTAAACTAATATATCACTTATATTTTGCTTATTATAATATTCTTTCAAATTTGGACTCACTTACTATGCTTCTGGTGTCTTTTTACAATATTTTGTGAGTTCCTTTATAGGAGGGATTTTGTCTGTCTTTGTGTTTTGTCGTCTTATCTGTAGCATAGTCCACTGTTCAGATTAGAACAGTAATAGATACTAGAGCCAGAGGAGTGAAAAATAAATGTTGAAGGTTTATCTTGTTTTAAAAAATACAAGTAAGTAACAAATCACCATTTGACATTTAATGTTTCAGAGTATTGTTGATACAGAATCTACACTTCCCAAGTGTGTTTAAACCACATGTGCTAGAGGTTGCAATCAAGCTATAAACTGTTTTGTTTTGTTTTCTTTGTTACCAGGGGTTGAATCCAGAGGTGCTTAACCACTGAGACACATCCCCAGCCCCCGCCCCCTTTTTTTGTTTTTATTTTGAGACAGGGTCTTGATAAGTTGCTGAGGCTGATTTTGAACTTGTGATCCTTCCACTTCAGCTTCCCAAGTCACTGTCACACACCCGGCTAAACTGTTCTTAAATATTAGTATGTGCTGAATTTTCTATTTGTTCTTTGTTATAAAAGTCAAATATGATAGATTTATCTTTAGCTGGAATGTTCAAGTATTGAAAGTTGCTGTCTTATTTTTAGTTCTAATCCATACAAATTTTTACTGCTTCAAAGGGTTGTGCCTTCATTTGCTCTACTTTTTATTAGAGAAAATATGACTGTCACAAGTTAACAACATTGCATTTCCAGGAATACGTCAAAGCTGGTGGCATTCTTCAGGAGGACATTTCTGAAGCTTGTCTAATTTTGGGAGTTAAAAGACCTCCAGAGGATAAACTAATGTCCAAGAAAACGTATGCATTCTTTTCCCACACAATAAAAGCTCAAGAGGCCAATATGAACTTGTTGGATGAAGTTCTAAAACAGGTAATTAGTGATCAATATGCATAAGTGGTAACGTAGGAGAATAATATTTTAATTTAACTTCAAAGTGGGGCTTTGGTTTTCTTTAGCATCTAGTGAATCTGTTATGCTACTTTACATACTATATTCTAGTGAAAAGAGAGGACAAATGAAAAAGACATCATATATGTCACTTGGCAATATGTGTTGAGAGAAACAATAATGAAGGAGAATAGGAATGTGTGTGTGGGGGGGTAACACTACTGGGTTACACAGGATGGTCGTGGAGGGCCTCATTGTTACACAGTAAACCATGTCCTTCTGGGAAGAGTCTTCCAAGTAGTAATAGTAATGCAAAGGCTTCAGGATCTTTTTGAGTGGACAGAGTAGGTAATGTAATAAAATATTTTTCTGCCTACTTTGTGACAACAGTTGCAGGTTGGAGGAGGAGAGCAAAACTGATTAGAAGCCTGTTAGTCAGTGATAGTCTAGACTAGGCTGCAAATGATGGTGGCTTGCCCCTGGGTGGTAAAGTTGTGACACATGGAGAGTCCTGACACATGGACAATCCTGAGTTTTAGAGCTGAGTCCTATTAAATTCACTGGTGAAATGAAGGTGGAATATGAGAAAAGGTGAGGAGTCAGGGATGACTAAGGTTTTGCCCTGTGCAACTTGTAGGGGCTCTATCTAGAGAAATGCTGCTACTGCAAGAAGAGCAGGCATGGATGGAGAGGTCAAGAGTTGAGGTTAGGGCCTGTGAAGTTTAATGCCCTTTAGACATTTAAGGGGAGAAGTTAAGTGGACTGGAGACACCAGTCCAGAGCTCAGGTGTGAAGCTCCTGCTGACATAGATTTGGAAGTTTTCAGAAACTGTCTATAATTGTGGGTTTGGGAGAGTGTAGTGAGTGAGTGGAGATAAACAAGTCATCCAAAGTCCCTGTCCTAGAGGAAGGATGTTAGAGAATTAGAAATAGACTAAATTCTTAGGATGGGAGAGCTCACAACTAGGAAAAACAATAGGGACAATGTATTTTATACAGGAAAATAGAATCATTTCCTATTAATTTCAAATGCACTAAACCTGGGTAGTAGTTAATTTGCAGTGCTTCCAAAGATCAGATTAGAAGATGAATATTCCATTTCAAACAAATCAACCTTTAGAGACTTTTTGTTATATGACTTTTGTTCATTCAAAAAAAATTAATAAAAACAGAACCAGCAGGGCTACTTTTTGGTAGTCCTTTGTAACCAGTTAGAGTTGGATGCATGTTAAATGTTCTTAAATTCATAGACATGATTAAAATTATGTTTTTTGTTTTTTGGTTTTAGTGATATGAGTGGAACTCAGGGCCTGTGCATGCTAGATAAGTGTATCTGTCTCTGTGTTTGGCCACTGAGCTATAACCCCAGCTTTTAAATCATTTAATGTTTGAGAAAATAAAATAACTGTTTAAACATTCTATGATTAGAATGGATCAATAGCTTTTTTTTTAAAGGTCCGATATATATTTTTTATTAATATTTATTTATTTACTTTTACGTGATGCTGATGATCGAACCCGGGCCGCGAACGTGCCAGGCGAGCGCTCTGCCGCTGAGCCACAACCCCAGCCCGGATCAATAGCTTTTAAGCATAAATTAATAAGTCTTTCTCACAGAGAGGGAAGATCCCAAGGAAAGAGGAAGAATATTTTTTTCTTTTTAGCAAAGGTGAGAAAAGAAATATAGGCAGTATGCACTACTTAATTAATAATTAATTAATTTTTGTGGTGCAGAAATTGAACCTAGGGCTTTGCACATGCTAGGCAGGTACTCTGTCACTAAAATTCATGCCCAGCATGCCCCCAACCCCCCATAAAAACCTTTATTTTGAGACAATGAACAACAACTTTATTTATTTATTTTTTATTCTAAGTTGTTATAAATGACAGCAGAGTGCATTACATTTCATATTATACTTATAAAGCACATTTTTACAAATCTCTGGTTGTATGCAAAGTATATTCACACCAATTGTGACTTCATACATGCACTTAGGGTAATGATATCCATCTCATATTACCGACTTTTTTTTTTCTTCTGAATACTTCTTAAATGAAGCTTACCTGTAAAAAGGTAGAAAGAAAAAAAGGGAAGGAGGGAGAAGAAGGAAAGGAGAAAGGGAGGAAGGAAGAGAGACAGAGTTGTGTATGAACTTGGGAGGAGGCATTGTTATTACTTTTCAGGTAGAAGAGACCTGGAAGTGTTTAGAATAACTGAGGAGTAGTCATTCTAATAAAGAGGTATGATGCTGGAAAGAGGTAATAATAATTTAAGAAGTGTGGTCTTGGAAGACTTAGGAAAAAACTTGAGATTGGCTCACAGTAATGAGTCTCAGGAGGGATTCATTTTCTTTAGGACGAAAAGGAAGAATGGGAAGATGAATGGAGGCTGTAAATGTTTTTATAGATGGTGCTAGGTGGGTTGGGGTGTATGTTTGTCAAAAAGTGAAAGAAAATCCTGTTTGGGTTGTCTCATTGCCCGCCATCAAGGGCTATTTAGCACCCTCTAGGACCATTCTTTCATCTCTAATTGTAAACCTATATAGTTAGCTTTTTGATCTAACATTTTGTAAATATTTCATGGTGCACTTGGTGGAAATTTAGGTTAGCAAGTCAAGACATATTTTGAAAGGAGGAAAAATGGAAAACACTTGTTCATATATGTACTTTATTCTTTGCAATTGAGCTTAATAGGTCTGGTTGAGAATTTTTTTTTTACCCTTTCTTCAGGAAATCAGACTTATTGATTATGAGAAAATGGTGGATCATAGAGGGATACGAATAGTGGCATTTGGACAGTGGGCAGGTGTGGCAGGTAGGTATGCCAGGCTTTTATGTCACTTTCTAAATTGCCTGAGGAGTAACTGTGTTTTCTCTTTCTTGTGGAAAGGAAATGCAAGTGTTTATTTCTACTGATAAAATTAAAAGGGGAGTGTGCTGAAGGCTGGTGAATATTGGAGGAATAGGGAAGAAGATAAATCATTAAAATATTTCACTATAAATGTTGAAAAGGAAAGCAGGGGAAGGATAACACCTATGAACAGACTGGGACATTTTAGACCTGTTTGGAAGGGTAAAAGGAGAGATCACTTTGGTGATGGGACATTGGGAAGTAGAAAATAGGGGAAAAGAGAAAGGGAAAAAAGATACAGGGGGCAAGAACCAACAGAGGAGCTTCCTAGAAAGGATGAGAGCTGGAATCTGTAAGAAACTTCTGTTTGCCTTTTGTCCCAGCTAGTACTTTGAATTAGGTTTAGCTGAGAAACACCACAATGTTATGACTCCATCAGCGTAGACTACTCGAAGATCTAATGAGGAAGGTCATGACTTAGACATTAGTTTGACCTTGTTATATAAAAATGGAAGACCCTTCATTGTGGTTTACTTCACTGCAGTTTCATCTGGACAAGTCTGTCTTTGCTCCATGAGGTCAAACTCTTTTTAAATTGCATTTCTCAAAAAAAACCATGTCCAATAGTACATTATTTAATTGTGTAATATGGAATCCTGGTATGCTTTTATAAATTATACTCATTATCATTCATTCAATTGATTCTCACTCAAATATGCTGAAAAACTTCTGAAGATTATATACTTTAAAAAAGTAATAATTTCAGAAAATTCATTTTTTATCTATTAGTATACTCTAATCCGCCTGCTTTTGAAATAGTAAAAAATAAAAATAAAAACAAAATTTGAAACTATAACATTCTTTTCACTTAAAAACCAATTCTCATTGTTTCCTATTTTAGCCCCCACTCCTTTTCTTCCCTTACCAAACACACAAATCAGTTCTATTAAAATAAAACAAAATTAAATTTGATAATGTAGACGGAGTTATAGGAGTTATCTGGAGACTTCTGTTGGTTACTCTTCTCAAATTTGATGAATTAGCCGGACGCGGTGGCGCACGCCTGTAATCCCAGCACTTTGGGAGGCTGAGGCAGGAGGATCGCGAGTTCAAAGCCAGCCTCAGCAATGGCGAGGCACTTAGTAACTCAGTGAGACCCTGCTTCTAATAAAATATAAAAAAAAAAAAAAAAAAAAAAAAGGGCTGGGGATGTGGCCCAGTGGTCAAGTGCCCCTGAGTTCAATCCCTGGTACCAAAAAAAAAAAAAAAAAAAAAAAAAAAATTTGATGAATTAGACAAATCCTTGAAAGACACAGATTAGTGGGAGCTCTCTGCATGTGCAAGGACTTGGTCTTGGCTTTGATTCCTCAAATTGTAACAACAAAACCAACAAGATTACTAAAACCACCAAAAGAAAACAAAACATGACTAAAACTAAAAACCTTGAATATCAGTGTACAAAGTAA
This sequence comes from Tamias sibiricus, assembly GCA_025594165.1. Classification (NCBI taxonomy): domain Eukaryota; kingdom Metazoa; phylum Chordata; class Mammalia; order Rodentia; family Sciuridae; genus Tamias; species Tamias sibiricus. Next base: position 120,450,085 of record CM046664.1, on the reverse strand, counting down.
ATTCTACACATAGGTGTTTATGAAGAGAAATGCAACATTTTATACAAATAATTTTTTCATGTAGATTCCATTCATAATAGCCTAGAAATAACACTAATGTCTGTCAAGAAACAAATGAATTAATACATTAATGATTATATAATACAGAAAACTTGAGCAATAAAGAGAAACAAAATACTAGTGCAGATCTCAAAGCCATTATGCCAAATGAAAGCAGACACCCAACAAAAGAGTACGTGCTTATCCTTTCATTGATATGAAGCAGTAGAAAAACCTAACGCATATAGTCAGAAATAGCAATAGTTGTCTGGGACCAGGAATTCTGTCCTTGATGATGGTGATAACACATTTGTGCATTTTTGTTAAAAGTTATCAAACTATACACTTGGTGCATTTTATTGTGTAGAGATTACTTCTTTATAGGTTGACTTTAGAAAAAAGGTGGAAGAAGACTTGGTAGGAATGTCAGTGCATGTGTGTGTGTGTGTGTGTGTGTGTGTGTGTGTGTGTGTGGTGGTGGTGGTGGTGGTGGTGTTGGTGCAGGGAAAGTTCTATTCCTAAAAAGAAGGGGGAATGGATGCTGAGGTCTTTGCTAAGCCTGCTGAGTTTTAGGTGTCTGAAGGATCTCCAAATGGAGTCATACAAAAGATGATTGACTAGGTGAGAAATTGAAAAGAAAAATTTGTGTTGGAGCTACAGACTTGGGGTCATCCACACATAGATAGTACTCGAAGTTTAGGACTGAATGACATGACTTATGAAGAAAACGTAGTTATTAAGGAGCCCAAGATGGAATCCTGAGGGTGACAAGATGGGCATAGAAAGAGGGGCCCCCAAAATAGCAGGCTGAAACATTTCAAGTCAGGGATGCTGAAGAGAGAGAGAGAGTGTGTTTCACTGAAGAGGATATCTACAATGCCAAATACTTCTGACAAGGAAGTCAAGATCTGAAAGGTGCCTACCAAATTTAATGATTTGGTTATTGAACAGCTGGTGGAAGCCATAGGGTCAATGGTGACTTTGATTTTGGTATGGGAGAGATGGGAGCATGTTTACATGTTGACAAGAATGAACTAGTAGAGAGGAAATTCATCAAAATAGAGGAAAGATTAGTAGAGTAGACAAAGGGGATGGTGGAGGAGGGAAAAGGGACAGAAAAAGGGAAGAACAGTGGATTGAATATGATCAAACTATCTTGTGTGCATGCGTGGACACAGCACGCTGGGTCCATGCATTGAGTGCATCCACAGGACATGAATTTCATAACAACAACAAAAAAGTAAACTGTAAATGGTTTGAAGAGGGACTGGGTAGAATGGAGGGAGGGGAGTGGAGGTGGGGGAGAGCACTGGGATCTGAATTGGAGTGGGTTGGGCTCCATGCTTTTGTGATTATTTCAGGGTATATCTGTGTGTTATATATAACTAAAAAGAATAAATTTTAAAAAAGAAAGAAAGAATGAACCAGTAGAGAGGAATATGTAGTGGTTCAAGATAAGGGAGTGGTTCAAGAGTAAATTCTCTGGGAAGAAGGGAAGGGATGGGATCTTTAGGTAAGGTGCAGAGATTAACTCTAGGTGAGAAGAGGACACCCCACTTTATCAGGATCAACAGTAGAAGGGATAAATGATGCAACTGGGTTAGGGCATTGGATGGCAGAAAGCGGAGGAGATGGATAAGATCTATTGAGTCCCCTTCCAAATCTGAGCTAGTATGTCTATGCTTCCCTAGGCATTGAGTAGGTAGACAAATGGGCAAAGAGAAAATTTTATCCTTTCTCTTGTTTCATGCCTGGGAGTAGAATTTATTTTGTACATTGATATTCAGTGTCACTCAATTAATGGTCTTTCTGTTGGCCTGACTCTGCAATAGGGATGATCAACATTTTACATGGAATGGGTTTAAGGCTCCTTGCTTTGGGACATCACACACCTTTTATGGTGAGAGATATTTCTTTTGTTTATTTTTGAAAACATACATAACACTTTTTACGAATAGAACAATATGTCAGCTACTAGACTAACTTGAATCGTGTGCTTGCTTGCAGCATCTTGGCATGGCTCATAACTACAGGAATAGCAGCCAGGCTGTGCAAGCTGTCCGTGATGCTGGCTATGAAATATCTCTGGGTTTAATGCCAAAGTCGATAGGGCCCTTAACATTTGTATTCACAGGGACTGGTAATGTATCCAAGGTAAATTTCACGTGTCTTCCTTCTATAAAGCAATCGGAGACTCTGCAGTTGGACATTTGGTGGACATTTCAAATAGAGAATGGACATTCTATTTTTGGTACTTTAATTACCTACAAATTTTTCTTATAGCAAAGAATAATAATGGTCCAAACATTTTCTTTGCTTTTAGTGAATTCTGAGCTATCAGAGGTTTGGAATACTCTTTCTTTCTCTTTCTCCTCCTCCATTTCCCCCTCCCTTTCTTCCTTTCTCTGTTTCTGTCTTTCTTGAGATACTAATTAAGAAGTATATAGCACTATTCTTAGGATGATTTATTTTTTCTTCATCACTGAGATGTCCAAAAGTTTGGAAGTAACTCCAGGATATACATTTTTCAAGACTACTCAAGAGTTTTGCCAGTAAGATATTAGAAAGAGTAATTCAAGGAAGTAATTAATACTTCCTGTTGAGGTGGTTTTTAGAAACATTTGTAATCTCCCTGAGAAATTTATAATTGAAAAATAGACCTTCATTGAAAATATTTTACAAAGGCAACATCTCTTTTACTATTATATTGTGAGGCAGCCATCTGATTTCTTCTTTTTTTCTTTTTCTTTTGGTACCGGGAATTGAACTCAGGGCACTGGACCACTGGGCCACATCTCTAGACCTTTTTTTATATTTTATTTAGAGACAGGGTTTCACTGAGTTGCTGAGTGCCTTGCCATTGCTGAGGCTGGCTTTGAACTTCGCGATCCTCCTGCCTCAGCCTCCCAAGTGCTGGGATTACAGGTGTGCACCACCACCCCTGGCTGATTTATTCTTCTTTAGGAAATAATTTTCCCATTTGAGATAATGTCTGCAATGGATAAAAAAAGGAATAGATATATTTTATTGTATCTATATTTCTAAACACTATTGTTGCTTTTCTGAGTAACTTTAGTTAAAAAAAAAAAAAAGATCTAAAGCCCCTTCTAATGCATGCTTTTAAAACTGGAATAAAGCTGGTTTGCAGGCTGTGTGCAAGAAGCTCATCTGTACTTCTATGCTGCAGCTCTGGTTGCAGGGCCAGACAAGTTCAGCTATAAAATTGTGGGGAAAACAATTGGAATCTTTATAGGAAACTGTGTTGGCTTTTTTTTTTTTTAATTGATTTTTAGAATGTTTATTCTAAACATTTTTTTACAGGGAGCCCAAGAAGTCTTTAATCAACTGCCCTGTGAATATGTGGAGCCCCATGAATTAAAAGAAGTTTCTCAAACTGGAGGTAAGGGGAGGAGGGAGACTGTTTTTACCATTTTATAGTACCTGTGTTATAGTGTTTTATCACCATGAATCGTTATCATTTGTCACCCAGTTGTTAATTTCTTTTTCCTCTGCAAGACCTCAGGAAAGTGTATGGGACGGTGTTAAGTCGACATCATCATCTTGTCAGGAAAACAGATGGTGTGTATGACCCTGTAGAATATGACAAACATCCTGAGCGGTACATAAGTCGTTTTAATACTGATGTGAGTATCACATTCAGCTTGTGAGTCATTGCTTATGGTGCACTGTAGTTAGGGTCTTTTCAAGGAGAGAAATTATGAAAGTGTACATTGGTTTTCACTTCTTCATATTGCTTGCAGGGAGTCCTTCGTGAATCATGAGTTGGTCTTAGGAATTGCTGGATTTTACTGGTATTTGGAGTGGCCCTTCCTTAGTGGTTTGGGGGTTTCTGTGGGTATGTTCTTTGGTTTGATATCTGTTTCTACATTGGGTCTGCATGTGCCCAAAAGCTCTAAACCATGTTCTATGGATTGCTGATTGTGTATAATCCTGGATTAGTTAGTGCTTTTGGCAAAGTACAGTGTCTATGAGGTTTATCCTATCTCTGGCCACAAATTGCAGTCATAAACTCAGCTGCGTATTAGCTATCCATTGCTATTTAAAAAAACATCAAGGACAGAGTAACTTTATAAAGAAAAGTGGTTTATTAAGCACAGGTTTATAGTCTGGCAGACCAAACAGCATGGCTTAGACTCCGGTGGTGGTCCCCCTAGGCTGTATCACATCATGGTGGGAGAGCAATCCCTCTCTCCATGTGGCTGCTTTCCATCTCCTATAATGCCACCAGTATTTAATTTGGGGGGACTCCACCCTGTTGGCCTAATCCAATCTATTTGATTGATAACGGCTCTACCTATAAATACCATGGTTGGTATTTATACTTTTTTCACTCTCTATAAAGCATTAATATAAAACACTGTGGGTTAGACTTCTGCATGAGTTCATCAGAGGAACAAACCGTGTTTTAAACCACACCATTTCATCTCTGGTCTGCCCAAACCCATGTCCTCACTTTCAACATAAAGCATTCCCTCCCCAATAGTCCCAAAGGCTTAACTTCCCAGCATTAATTCAAAGATCCCAAGTATCATCTGGAATGCAAGGTAAACTCCTCCAGCTACACATTTCCAAGATAAAATGGCAGGACAGGCACAGAGTCTAACTTCTATTCCAAAAGCAGGGAACAGGCAAGTGAAAAGGGATAACTGACCCGAAGTAAGACTGAAATCCAGCAGGCAGACATTAAATCCTAAAACTCCAAAGTCTAGCATGGCAGGCACACTGGGCCCCTAAGGCCTTGGGCAGCTCCACCCAGCTGGCTTTGTTGGTCCACGTGGCTGCAGTCATGAGCCACACACTGATGTCTGTAGCTCTCCATGGCTTATGTGGCTTGCTGCCTATAGCTCTCCCTAGCAGCTGTTGCACACTTTGGGTTGCTCTATCTTTCTGGGGTCTCCTCTTTGGCTCCACTCCCACAATTCTAGTAAGCCTCATCTTATCTAGAGTCCCCACAGGGACTTCAGCCCTGCATGAAACTTCTGTCTGGTTTCCCAGGCTTTTCTTTGAAATCTCAGAGGAAGTCGCCATGGCCCCATAATGCTCCACTTGGAGCATTCTAGACTTTTTCTAGCCTGCTCTTCCAAACTCTTTCAACCTCTGCCAGTCAATCACTCCTAGAGCTTCCTGAACATATCTAGGTATAGTTATAGTAACACTTGCCACTCTCAGTACCCACTTTTTTTTTTTTTTTTTTGTATTAGTTAGCTTTGCATTAGTACAACAAAATACTTGAGTCAACTTACTTTAAAAGAGGAAAGATTTATTTAGTTCACAGTTTTGATGGTTTAAGCCCAAGATGGGGCAACCCTAATTGCTTTGGCTTCAAGTGAGGACTAATGACGGGTGACAATGGTAGAAACACATGTCAGAGTGAGCACTAACATCTCAAATTGGAACAGAGAGACAGAGAAGGCAGAAGACACCAAAGTCTTAATATTCCTTTTGAGGGCACAGTCCCAGGGACCTGAAGACCATGTTCTATCTCTAAAAAGTTCTAAGTTCTATTCCCCTCTAACTAGTGCCATGGGCTGAGAATAAAGCTTTCAACTTTAGGGACATTGTACATCCAAACCATACCAGCCAGCCATCTTAAAATGCATGTGATTGCTTACAAGGTGCCAGGGGGAGACAAGTGTGCCTACATAATAACATTGTACAAGAGAGCTACTTACACATCAATTCCTTCTGATGGGGACACACTGGTCTCATCTTCTAAGAAACTATATATATATATATATATATATATATATATATATTATTATTTATTATTAAATATATAAAAATATATATTTAATTTTTTTTTTAGTTGTAGATAGACACAATACCTTTATTTATTTATTTTTATGTGGTGCTAAGGATCAAACCCAGGGCTCCACACGTACAAGGCAAGTGCTCTGCCACTGAGGCACAACCCCAGTCCATTATCTATTCATTTTTGAACCTATAAGTGCTTAACCACTGAGTCACATTCCAAACCCTTTTTTATTTTTTATTTTGAGACAGAGTCTCACTAAGTTGCTGAGATTGGACTTGAACTTGCACTCTTTCTGCTTCAGCCTCTGGAGTTGCTGGGATTAAAGGCGTGCCCCACCACACCCAGCTTAAGAAACACAAATTATTTGTGTGTTCTCTAGTCATTAATCATGCAACAATCCTCTTCAAAATAAACCAACAAACTAAAAATTAAGCACTCTAAAAATGTGTATGTGTATTGTGAAAAGGAATGCTCTACATAATTTGGAATGTTTGATGCTCTACATAATTTAGAATGTTTGATTCTGGTATGAAATTCAGCACCAATGGAAGTACAGCATGGATTGATGTTACAGAGAAGGTCTCTTATCTTCAGATTGAGATGCTTAAGTTTCATGCAAAAATGTATGAAACTAATTTTGAACTGAATAATTTTGAATGTAGTAAATTGCCACCCACTCATATCCTCGTCATGGAGGTATGGTGATTGAATGTCTCCTTAGACCGGTAGTGATCTAGTTACCATGTATGCAGTACATTTCTCCATGGAGCTTACAGATGTTATCTGATTTGATCTTCACAGCATTCTTTTGAGGAATGGGGTGTACATTATCCCCATCTAGCAGGTAAGAAAAACAGGCAGCAAAGCTGAGGTAGCATGATTTAGATCACCTTACTGGTATTTGCTCTAGGCTACTTGATTCTCTGTTCTATTCTTTACTATGCAATGGACAAAAAACATTAGTATATTTATTTTTATTTATTTAAAAATATTTTTAGTTGTAGACGGACACAATACCATTATTTTGTTCATTTAGGTTTTTTTTTTTTTTTTTTTTTTTTATGTGGTTCTGGGCTCACACCCAGTGCCTCATGCATGCCAGGCAAAGCGCTCTACCACTGAGCCACAACCCCAGCTCTATTAGTATATTTATTATGTCCATATTTTCCTACAAGATGAGGGTAATTATATTTTGAAATCTGGGAGGGTATTATTATCGTTGCTTCAAAAGGTAGCCATTGACCTGTATAATAAAAACATTCTTTAGAAGTAACATTATTTCTCTTGGATTTTACTGATAGGTAGCACAGGGTACTGAAATAGGCTATCTCTTGTTTTGTTGAATGTGGAACTTACTTTACAGATTGCACCCTATACAACTTGTTTAATTAATGGAATCTACTGGGAGCAAAACACTCCTCGCTTATTAACCCGCCATGATGCTCAAAGTCTCTTGGCTCCAGTCAAGTCCTCAGTTGCTGCTGTTGAAGGCTGCCCTGCATTACCTCACAGGTAAGGATTTTACTTCAGCACCAATGGAAGTTTTTAGTAGCAGCATACATTGTTAGGGGAGTCAAAATTATAATGTTCCTACATATCAAAGAACTTGGTTGTTTATGACTGATGTGCCCTCTTAGCAACATATGGCACAGTTAACTCTCCCTCCTTAAATCTTTCCTCTGATTCCTGCAATTCCATATGGATCTTGAAGAACCTCCTCAGAAGTTTTTTCTTGATTCTCCATTCCCACCTCTCTCATTTTTTTTTCTTCTTTTTCCCTCCTACATTCATGATCATTTATTTTCTGTGTTTAAAAGTTTTCTTTTTCCTATTAGAACTTCATTTCCTTAAAGATAGGTATCATTTATCATGGCCATAAGCACTGGTTACATTGCCTTATATAGAATAGGCATTCAAATAATTATTAAACATTGAATGAATGAATGAATATTTGTAGAACAACTTGTCTGCTTAGCACTCTGCTAAACTACGGGATAGATAAGAGTAAAATAACATATTTGCTGCTCTCAGGCATGTAGCTGACATCAGGCAAATGGCTAAGGAATGGTAAGAGCAACAATATCAGGGTGTTTAAAGAAAGTGGGAGTACTAGTAACCAAACACAAGAGTTCTCCCTTTGATGAGTGCAAAGCCCACAAGCACAACCAGGAGATAAAGGAGTGAAGAAAAGTTTCTTACCTGCAGTTAGTAAGGAGAACATTGGGGATAAGTCCCTGAGCAAAGAAAGGAAGGGATGTTTTGGGGGAAATTAATGTATATTCATGTAGGAATGACTTATCATCATTATGTGTAGAGGCATGCTCAGTTTGAGGTCATGCTTCTTCCTATGTCACATGTTCAAAAGATGGAATGGGAATGCCTCTGGGCAGAGAAGTCAATATTATAATGAACAAAGTTTAGGTCTCTTAAAATGCATGGGTCAGCATGATTTGGTAATTTTGGCTGGTTCCTTGGAAGTTTGTCTGAAGGATCTTATCTGAAACAAAGAAATAACAAACAACTTTAAAGTCATGTTAACAGTCATTTAAAGGGGCAGCAGTCCTCCAGGCACTTGTAAGCATAGGTGGGTGTCCTTAACAGTACCTGTCTTATGGCTAACACACTGGGCCCAGCAAAGCCTTACAGGGGAGAAATGAGGAGAAGGAGAATTTCAAGTAGTAGGATGGGTACTTGGAGCTAATGTATAATTTAAGACACTGAGTGGGACAGTCTATCCCTAGTATACATTTATGTAGGCATGTGGTAATTGGAGATTGTATAGGAAAATTATGACCAACCTCTGAAGGCTTTCAAATGCTGGATTGAGACTTTTGTCCACAATCCTAGAGATTTCCATGCAATTACATGTAAAATTACATAGTACAGTCATTTGTATCTGGGAGGATTTTTTTTCTAGAATTCTGTGAATACCACTATCTGCAGACATTCAAGTCCCTTATATAAATAGCGTATGCTTGCCTATAACCTATGCACATCTCCTGTACACTTAAATCATCTCTAGATCGCTTATACTACCTAATACAATTAAAATGCTATGTAAATAGCATATCATTGTCTGTTGAATTGTTTGGTAAGTAATGACAAGGAAAAATATTTGTACATATTGAGCAGAGGTATAATTTTCTTTTCAATTATTTTTTTGAGTCTTGTTTGAATCCACAGATGTGGAACCATAATGTAGAGGGCCTGCTTTACTCAGCAAGTAGAAGTAGTGTAATTGAACCTGCATCCGTTATTTAAAGATGGTTAACTGGGTTAACTTTAACCAGTCTGCTGTAAATGATTTCTGTAGGGAAGGTATTTTCCAATTTTAGTTTCTCACTCCCTCCCTTTCTCCTTCTTTCCCTCCATTCCTTCCTTTTTTGTTTTCTTGTAAAGACTAAACAGTATACTGGAATGATTCTTATATCTCAGAAACTCACAATGTCTTAAAGACTGAACTAGAGGAAGAAGGGCCCAAGTGCTTGGAAAATATTTGGAATCCACATTAAACATTGTTCCAAGAATCATTCATTTTTATTCATTGTTAGTCTTGTTGGAAGCTTCAGAATTCCCTCTTCTTATCTAAGTACTGATACTGATTTCAGACTTGTGGCAATATGTGACATTTCAGCGGACACAGGAGGATCTATAGATTTCATGACGGAGTGTACTACAATAGAGCATCCTTTTTGCATGTATGATGCTGACCAGCATATTATTCATGACAGGTAAGTTAAAGCTGTTAAATGGTGAGAGATGAAGAATAATACATCACTTCCTTACCTTGATATATGAATCTAAAGTACTCAGTTTTACTTCTTTATGAAGGCTTGCATATTTGGAGAGAGATGCTTAATCATATTAAAATTTTTGATAGAAAAACCACATGCAAATTTGAATAATTCAATACATGTATGCTATATTTAAGTGGGTGATGGATTGCTAAAGAAGGAAAAAGTTTTGTTTATATTATTATATAATTTCATACAGAATTATGAATACTAATGAAGCAAGTATAGTGGAGGGGACATCAGGAGAAGTTAGAGCTTACCAATAACATTTTGTACATCTGAATAAAGCATATTGCTTTTCCTAGTGTTGAAGGCTCTGGGATTCTGATGTGTTCTATTGACAATTTGCCAGCACAACTTCCAATTGAAGCTACAGAATACTTTGGAGACATGCTTTACCCTTATGTTGAAGAAATGGTAAGCAGACTGGGAGAGCCTCAGCAACAACTCTGACTTTAAATAAAATTGTGGAGCAATCTTATGAATGTTCTGGTCTTCTGTATCTAAGAAATCTGTTGTAAAATGAAATGCCAACCTGTCCCCAAAGTACTTTCTGATACACTTTAATTTTACATATTCTGCTTACTTGGTTCACAGAGAATGGAAATGTATCATTGCCTTCAAGCTCAATTACAATTACTTTAGTCTTTCATTGTACAGTTTGTTATAAAACTTGATTAGTTATTATTATTTTTTCAGTATTGGGGATTAAATCTAGGGGTACTCTATCACTGGATAGTATCTCCAGCCTTTTTATTTTTTTATTTTGAGACAGGATCTTGCTAAGTTGCCCAGACTGGTCTTGAGTTTGCGATCCTCCTGCCTCATCTTCCATAGTAGCTGGAATTACTGCCATGCACCACCACGACCAGCAAGCCTTGCTTTATTTTTCAATTTCTTGCTGTCTAGGTCAATTCATGATGGGGTATGAATTGTGCTATGATTAACAGAGTTGAAAAATAAGGAATACAGAAAATTCTATGGGTCCTTAGCCCATAGTCCTGAGTAAAGTGACAGCTTTTGTGGTGATCTTGTACTTTATTCTGTGATCAGCAATGAACTACTGAAATACTGTGTTTTCTAAATTCCATTTTCTTTCCCAGAGAAAGTCATACTTTGGCATTTATCTTGGTCTTATAGAGTTGCACTTTACTTTTCTTGCTAATGGCGGTCTGCCTGTGGTGATGATTCCAGAGTTGAGCATGGTGGCTCTTGCTGTTCTCACATTCTCAGTCAGGCATTCTCTGGCCAAGATGGGGCCATAGTCAGTGAAGCCAGAATAAGTCACACTTTGAACAACTCATGGGTTAAGAAGCAATCTCAGGAAAATTTACAAACATTTTTAGTTGAAAAAAAAAATTCAAACACAGCATATTTAAAATTCATGGAGCATAGATAAAGTGGTACTGTTTTCTTTTAAACAGTATTCCACTTTGACCTTTTGTTTCTTCTCTTGAAACATCCCAGTAAGAAGACGCAGCAGGCTTTGGAAAATGCAGACAGGTGATGTTAGCATGGTTGGGTGCAATACTGTATCTTCTGTGTTCAAGTCAGTGTTCAAAGAACTGGTTCTGTTTTGACTTTAAAGGCTCACGAGAATCCTGTCAGTAGGGTGCCAGTGTAAAGCCCATTTACAGATTAAGAAACAGAAGCATAGAGAAGTTGACTGTGAAGAGTTCCCGATGGGTACTGGATCTGCAATGTGTCTTGGAGCTGGTGTTGAGGGATTAAAGTAGCATAAGGAGAGTCTTAGAGGCATCTGCTTGCTTTATGGCCTTGAGCAGAGAACTCACTACCTTTCTGAGCCTCAGACAATTCACCTGGAAAAATGAGGTGCTGGTAATATATCACCTTATTGTCTCAGTAGTCCTAATATTCTGATATTGTAAATGTCTCAGCACCTGTAAAGTATGTGTATAGAAAAAAAAAATAATAAATTTTCCCAGATGCTTACTATTTTTGATGCTTTCCATTAATTTCCTTTTAGCTTGATTTCCTTGCAGACTGAACTTCTTAATTTAGCACTTTTTAAATTACAGACTTGCTGGTAACAGATTCTTTTAGTTATCCTTTCTCTGAAAATGTCTTCATACTCTCTATTCTGCTAACAAGTTCCTCCTGTGATTTTAAAAGAAAATTTGAATATTGTATTTTCAGTTCTAGAATTGCCATGTTTTGGTAGTTTTTTGACTTCCTTGTTAAGAATTTCTATCTTTTAATTTCTTGTGAGTGCATTTTTGTTTTATTATATGGAACATAGTTATAAAAGCTACTTTATTTTTTTAATCTTTTTAATTTACTTTTTATTTATAATAATTACAATTCATAGTGCACATATATAGCAGCTTTTTACATACAACTGATTGTATACAAAGTATATTCGTACCATTCAGGTCTTCAATCATGCATTTAGGATAATGATATCTGTCTCGTTCAACCACCTTTTCTTTCTTTTTTTTTTTTTTCTTTTCTCCCCCTCCCTCCCCCCTTGCTCCCTCCCTTCCCCTACCTTCCCTTTGACCATTCTAGTGTTCCTCTAATCCTCCTATGTACCCCCATCCAACAATACTGTGAACTAGCCTCCTTATATCAAAGAAAACATTCGGTATTTGGATTTTTGAGATTGACTGATTTCACTTAGCATTATATTCTCCAACTTCATCCATTTACCTGTAAATGCCATTATTTTATTCTCTTTTATTGCTGAGTAAAATCCCATTGTGTGTATATACATTTTCTTAATCCACTCATCTACTGAGGGACATCTAGGTTGGTTCTACAACCTAGCTATTATGAATTGTGCTGCTATAAACATTGAAGTGGCTGTGTCACTGTAATATGCTGTTTTTAAGTCCTTTGGGAATAGACCCAGGAGTGGGATGGCTGGGTCATAGGGTGGTTCCTTCCCAATTTTCCAAGAAATCTCCATACTGCTTTCCATAACGGTTGCACCATTTTGCAGTCCCACCAGCAATGTATGAGTGTGCCTTTTCCCCCACATCCTCTCCAACATTTATTGTTGTTTGTGTTCTTGATAGCTGCCATTCTGACTGGAGTGAAATGAAATCTTAGAGTAGTTTTGATTTGTATTTCTCTAATTGCCAGCGATGTTGAACATTTTTTCATGTATTTGTTGATTAATCGTGTATCTTCTTCTGAGAAGTGTCTTTTCAATTCCTTAGCCCATTTATTGATTGGGTTATTTGTTTTTTTTTGGTGTTAAGTTTTTTGAGTTCTTTATATATTCTAGAAATTAGTGCTCTATCTGATGTGCATGTATTAAATATTTGTTCCTAATTAGTTGGCTCTCTATTCACCTCACTGATTGTTTCTTTTGCTGAGAAGAAGCTTTTTAGTTTAAATCTATCCCATTCATTAATTCTTGGTAATAATTCTTATGCTACAGGATTCTTATTAAGGAACTTGGGGCCTAATCCGACATGTTGGAAATTGGAGCTTACTTTTTCTTCTATTAGGCGTATTGTCTCTGGTCTAATTCCTAGGTCCTTGACCCACTTTGAATTGAGTTTTGTGCATGGTGAGAGATAAGGGTTTAATTTCATTTTGTTGCATATGGATTTCCAGTTTCCCAGAACCATTTGTTGAAGAGGCTATCCTTTCTCCACTGTACATTTTTGGCGCCTTTGTCTAAGATAGCTGAAAGTATATGTATTAGTCTCTGTGTCCTCAATTCTGTACCATTGGTCCACCAGTCTGTTTTGGTGCCAATACCAAGCTGTTTTTTGTTACTGTTGCTCTATAGTATAATTTAAAGTCTGGTATGGTGATGCCACCTGCTTCACTTTTCTTGCTCAGGGTTGCATAAAAGCTACTTTATAATCTTTATTTTTGTCCTCCTTATCTGCAGGTGAAATATTCTAAGACCCTGGGTAGATACTGAAACCATTGATATTACTGTTATGTTCTATGCATTTAGCTATAGAAATGTTCCTATGACAAAGGGGTTTTTGTTGTTTTGAGATTGGTACTTTCTATTTTTATAGGCTAGGCTTAAACTTACAATCTGTTTTAGCCTCCTGTGCAACTGGGATTATATAGGTGGTGTGCACTACCACATCCGACTCTGATAAAGTTTAATTTCTAAACCAGGCATAGTAAGAGATTAATAATAATAACTAATAGTGTAATAGAGTAATTATAAAAATATGCTGTAATAAAGTTATGTCAGTGTGCTGCCTCTCAAAATTTCTTATTGCACTGTATATGGCCTTCTTCTTGTGGTGATGTGAAATGAGATGATGTGAGGTGAATTGCCTAGGTACCGACACACAACAATGGATTACTGTATAATAATGATGACTTGAACATGAACAATGCAATACCACCTCAAATTGTCTGATAACCAAGACAAAGTGACTTTTGAGTGGGTAGCATACACAGTGGATACAGTAGAAAATGGGATGATTCCCATGCCTGGTGTAATGAGGAAGGACCATGCGAAATTAAATCATGGCTCTCAGAATGGTGTGCAATTTAGAATGTATGGATTTTTTATTTCAGGGATTTTGTATTTTATGTTTTGGGGCTGTGATTGACTAAGGGTAGTTGAAACCGTGGAAAGTAAAACCATGGTTAAGGGGGCACTATTGTATCTTACCTTGCAACATTCAGGGTGAACTTGGGATTGAACTTTGTTGATGGTACCTTCCTTTGAGAATGTGTCATGGTTTTCTATGTGTCATAAATTGAGTGATTTGGGCCTGTGTCTTGAATGAGGTGAATATTTTGCTGTGGAGAGTCTGGATTGTTATAATTCTATAAAAAGTGTTGAGTATTAATTTTCTAAAGCAGACAATTATCTTGGTTAGAGGCTAGCTAAAAATTCTCTCTCACCTGTGGAAAGGACTAGTTCAAATAAACCTTCAGTTCTTTTATCTTTACCTGGCAGGCCTATAGTCTGGCCTGGCCTTTTCTTGTTTAGTTTGGGAGTCCTCAGAGACTCAGAGCAGTTTACCTAGAAGTTCGGTGGTCCTTTTTCCGAATCTACCTTTCTTGGCATTTATCCTCTCACGCTGGAGGCTTGCTGTGGGCCCCATTACTGTGTCTTACGCAGAAAGTTGATGCATTTTCAACATATTTTCACTTACTCATGCTTATGGCTTTTCCTTAAAGTAATGCCCAAAGAAAGGGTAACTCCACAGTTGCTCTAGTCTTCCTTCATGTTTTGATATTTCTCCACAAACTGCTGGCTATTCTTCATTCTCTGAAGCCCCCAATGTAGTTTGTTGTTGCTTATGTTTTGTCCAGAGCTCATTTTTGTAATCTGTAGGAGTGGCGGTCTGCAAGAGCTTAGTCTTTATCTAAAATGAACCTTCCTGGTCCTGACAAGTATATTGAGTCAACTTGGTTGTAGCAGAGTTTTAGAGTAGCTAGAAGAGATACTTGGAAAATCTTGGCTATAAGTCATACTTTTGAATGCTAAAATTATGGATTTCAGCACAATTCTTACTTACTTATGCTAAATTATGGAAAATATTAAATATTAATGTGTTTTGTGGATGGATTTGATTATTAATTTCTTGAATTGTCTTTTCATTTGACTGCTCTAACATTGTTTTCAATTCAGAGAAGTTGTTACAAGCCATTTTAAATTTACAAATTATGTCTCAAAGTTCTAAATATAGGTTTATTTATTTTGTATTTTACAACACAAATTTTTATTCCTATTTGTCCTTAATAAAAATTCTCATTCACTCAGTATAGCTCAAATGGATGTTAGGAGAAAAACAAACCAGTTCAACGAATTTGCACTAAAGTGTGATTGAGAGTTAGCCCATGTAACTTATTATGAGAATAAGTGTATTAATAAATACAATTTTTAGTAAAGACAAAATATAATACAAAATTTTATATTATGTTAAGTAAATACTTATAAAATAGTAAAGTATCACTGATAAGTGATACATAAAAGTACAGCATGATAACTTATCACAAAGATATCCCTGGGAACACTACATAAATCAAAAGTAGAATACTATTAGCATTCAAGACACCCCCTTCTTCTTCTCCCAGCAGTACCCCCACTCTCTTCCTAAAGGTACCCACTATCCTGACTTCTAACAGTGGACAAGTTTGCCGTCTTTTGAAAGTTATATAGATGTCCTATGTACCAATTCATTAATCTTCCCTGTAGCTGTGTCACTTGTTGACTGAATTATGAACTTTAATTATTTTATTTTATAATCAAATGGAAATTTCTACTTGATTATTTAAAAAGTTATCCACATCTCTATTTAAGTTATCTTGTCTTTTTTGTTTTTTGAATGTACTAATCACAGTTTAAATTTAGTTTTTGATAATTCCAATTAACTTCTTGTGTCTGTTTATGTTATGTTCTTTTCTTTGGTTTTCAAAGTCAGTTCTTATCATTTAATATGCCTGTCTATTTTTTATTGAATGATAGACAAGGCAAGTATAAAATTTTAGAGATGATTTGAGGCTCTGGATGTGGTGTGATTTTCCTCTAGAGATTTCCTTTGTTTTTGACAGGGAACAAATATCTATATTAGGAGAACGTCACCTCATTTCAGTTAGGGATGAAAGTAACTCAAAGGTGTGCTCCAGTCCTCTGAGAACTAATGTTTTCAATTTACCACTTATTTTATAATATAGTCTTTTTGTATCCTAAATGAAAATCTTGTGTTTATTAGGATTTCTCTTCAACAGATCTCAAATTTCAATTTTTTGTTACTCTATTGTTAGAAGTCATACAAAATCTTTTTCCAGTTTTCCAGCCTTTCTGCTGTCTTCTGCTCAACCTCTCAGCATTTTAAACACTACTTTTCTATTGGCAATTGCCTGAAGGAGACAAAAGATGTCACATGTTGGACTCACCTCTTTGGACTTTCTTTTCCAAGTTAAGGTACATCAAGTCTTCAATAATTTTTGGGCCTAAAGTTTGAAGCTTTTCATGTTTTACCCAGTTTTCTTCAGTAGAGAGATTGGTCTGAAACTAGATAGTCACCACTGCTGTATACAAAATCTACATTTAAGAAGATGATGTGTTTGCACCTGTGTAAATCCAGTGGTTAATAGAATTTTAGGCAGTATGGCAGTCTTCAAAATGTCAGAAGATTTTGGGTTACATTGAGGCAGGTGATATTGCTTGGGTATCTGATGATTAAACCAGCTTCACCAAACTGTTCACACCTTCTTCATATTATACATACCTATAGTTCTACAAATAGTAGCAGAGGGATCATCTTAGTGCCATCTTTCTCAGCATTATCTTTAAGTACTGGCCTTCTGTGACAAACAGTGAATGTCTTTATTTCATAGTCTTGATATATATGTATCTGCTTACCACTAAAAAATTCAGTATAGTGTCTATGTAGTCTTCTGATACTTCTGATAGCTACTTTGGAACTAGATTTAGAGTATATGCATTTTCCTCTTTCCCCCTAGGTTTTCTTTCTTTGCTTCCTTTTTTTTTTTTTTTTTTTTTTTTGACCTAAGGTTCACTCAAGCTCTGTTGTATTGCAGGACACAGGCTATCACTTTGCATGTAATATGTAAATTGTGTTTCAGTTGGATTTGGTAGATTTTTATTGGATATTCATTGGAACAAGGCATGTCTAGAGATAGAGAATTAAAATATAGCTTCTGATATATAGAAGTTTGAGGTCCAGAAAGAGGATGAGGCAACTGTACAACCCTGCCTTAAGCTGAGATGTGATAGCCACCAAAAAGATGCTAGTAAAGTTGTAGAGGGAGAGGCAGCTTCTTGTTGAATCAACTCAGGAAAGAGATGACACTTAAGTTGGCATGAGGGGGAGACTTTTTTTTGAAGAAGATGGAACAGAGGTGGGAATTTTCATAAGGGAGGGGTTCTGTGAGTGGAGCTGTCAAGTCCTATTGAGTAAAGATAAATGTGTTACTTTTATATTGTAAAGAGACTTGTTTATTTTTAATTATTATTATATTTTTGTAAAAAAATCTTAACACTAAGATGAACATCTTGCTATTAATTTAAGAAACTGTGATGGGCTATCATAGGTCTTATGTGTAAAAGCAACAAGACATACCCTATGATTTAGGACCCTTGTGTTTGAGTTTTGTTATAGTCACATTCTAGAAAGGGAGACAGTTAAATGCAGTAATTGAGTAGAATTTTGTTGTCTTCTGTGTTCAACTTTCTTGTCAATTATTTGGTTCTCTTAGGGGAAAAATCTGTTTAGTTTTAAATAATTTATTATTTCATGTATCCAATCATTTATTTGTTGAATATTTGCTATCTTATCATATGGCAGATACATGGTAAGACGCTATGTGCAGTTCCTACCTTGAAGGTATTCGTGGGGGCAGATTTTGGTAAAGTATTCAGAGAAGAGATGATTCTTCAGTTGTATCTTAGAGGAAGAAGAGAGGGAGTTAGTTCCAGGTTGGTAATGGCAAGCTTTTTAACTGGACTGGAGTGTTGGGTATAAGACCCAAAAGACCTGAAGCTGTAGACAGTCTTGTAGCCCATATAGGGAGCTAGAGAATTCAAATTGAAGGCAGCAGAGAGCCAGCTAATGGATTATTTTAAACAGGCATAGGACAATCAAACTGGTGTTTTAGACTGGGGAGAGATGGAAGAGGGTGAGGTAGGAGGCCATTCTCATGGTAACAGTGGGGCCCAGAATTAGAGACAAAGGGCAGACAGAGGGAAGCACACAAGTTGAGTCCTTGACCATATGCCAGATGACATCAGAACCTCATATTATTAGCATCTTCTGGTTTGTGGTCAGGTTGGGAGGAATCTTCTTAGGAATCTTCCTCAGAAGGGAATCCTGCAGAGGTGACTGAGAAAGAATCATTGGGAGGACCCCAGGTTTGTTGACTCTGTGAGCTTCTCACAGTATACTCTGGCTTACAGATACACATCTTTTGTCTTTTAGAAAAGTGTCTGTATTCCAGAAGATAGCCTGTACATCTTACGATATAGATATATGAAAGTTATTTCTATTTGTCTTAGTACAGTAAATAAACCCTCTGCTGCTGCTAGGTACATTTTCTCCTTTTTACTTAGGTAAGTGCTCTAGAGAGTGCCTTCCCTTCCCATCAGAAATAACAACACTGACTTATATGCCCTCTATTGGTTGGCAGTATATACAAGACTGGCTATCTAGGAAGAAGGGAGGAGGACTAGAAGAACGCTGGGACGTTAATATGAGAGATGTGACTTTTGTCATTGTCTAACTCAATTTTGGGAGGCAGTGGGAGGAGAATATGGGTGACTTTTGGGTTGTACTTCCTCAAGTCACTTTTGCCACCACTTTTAAGATGCGGATATGCCTACACATAGAGCTAACATTGCAGGGTGGGTGGGCTTGCTGAGTGCAAAACCCATTCTTTACTTCCAAAGGAACAGCTTAAACCTTTGGAATGGAGGATCTCTGTATCAGAGGTCTAAAGCTTGTGGTTATTTATAATCTGCTCAATATGATGCATCTGAGTGGTTGGGAAAGATCAGCTTTTGTGTGTGTTCTTAGAAAGCAATGATTGCAGTCAAATTTTAGTTTTAAAATTGGATAAAAATACCATGTTCTTGGGAGAAGAATTGATTACTTATGGACGATTTCTAGGACCAATTATATCTATTTAGTGATCTTCAATAAACTCTAATAAATTCTTTCAGTTTTCTAATATTTTAGTATGGGTACAAACACCAAAAAGTCACCTTCTCAATGTCATTTGTCGCTTCCAAATCTCTTTTATTTTCAGTTATTATCGGATGCATCACAACCTCTTGAAAGTCAGAATTTTTCTCCTGTGGTGCGAGACGTAAGTAATGAGAATTTCTTTACATGAATGTATTTTCCGAATACCATCCTCACTCCCCTCTGCCCTTTGTCCATTCTCTCTCCCTCATTTCTCTCTCTGGATATCTAGGAAGAAGGGAGGAAGGCTAGAAGGATTCTGGGATGTTAATATGAGAGAAGTGACTTCTGTCATTGTCTGACTGAATTTTGGGAGACAGTGGGAGAGAGAGTGTGGGTGACTTTTGAGGTCTGCCCCTCTGCTTCTTCTCTGTTGGTCACCAGCCCATGTTTGTAGGACTGAATTGTTGGATACTAAAGAAATTTCTTGTGTCATTTACATTTAGGCAGTGATCACGTCCAATGGTACATTGACTGATAAATACAAATATATCCAGAAACTTCGAGAGAGTAGGTAAGTACTGTTCAAATTCTCCTGTTTTATACATTTGTTCTTATCTTGGATTTGATGAATATTTTTAAAAACTTTAATGGGAGTTCTTAATTTTAGGCTTATATAGCATGCTAATTTTGATACTGTCGTTTCTGTAAATGTGAAACATCTAAGCGAAGTGACTTGCTGAAACCAGTGTGAGTTCCTTTTCCTTGAGGAGTAGCATAGCATTGTTTTGGCAGTGTCATATCCTATGTGGACTTGACTTACAGAAGCAAAAGTCCAAAATGGCTGTCATTTGAGTAGCCCCTTGTTATTCCTCTAGCATGTCACATATTTTGATTCCTCAGTCATTTTCTCAAAGGAGAATGAGAATAGTAACTCCACTATGGTGGAACAATTCAACACCAAAAGTGGTAGAAGACAGGAAATAATAAAAATCAGAGCTGAAATCAATGAAATTGAAACAAAAGAAACAATTAAAAAAATTGACAAAACAAAAAGTTGGGACTTTGAAAAAATAAATAAAATTGACAGATCCTTAGCCAGGCTAACAAAGAGAAAGAGAGAGAAAACTGAAATTACTAACATACATGATGTTAGAAACATCACAACAGACTCTTCGGAAATACAGAAGATAATTTGAAATTATTTTGAAAACTTATACACCAATAAAATACAAAATATTGAAGGCATCGACAATTTTCTAGAGTCGTATGATTTGCCCAAATTTAAGCAGGATTATATATACAATTTGAACAGACCAATTTCAAGCGACAAAATAAAAGATGCCATTAGAAGCTACCAACCAAGAAAAGCCCAGGACTGGATGGATACATAGCTGAGTTCTACAAGACCTTTAAAGATAAACTAATACCAATAGTCTTCAACTTATTTCAGGAAATAGAAAAAGAGGGAGCACTTCCAAACTCATTCTATGAGGCCAATACCACCCTAATCCCCAGACCAGGCAAAGACACACCAAAGAAAGAAAATTTCAGACCAATATCTCTAATGAACATAGATGCAAAAATTCTCAATAAAATTCTGGCAAATCAGATACAAAAACATATAAAAAATATAGAACACCACAATCAATTGGGGTTCATTCCAGGGATGCAAGGATGGTTCAACATATGGAAATCAATAAATGTAATTTATTACATCAATAGACTTAAAGATAAGAACCATACGATTATCTCAATAGATGCAGAAAAAGAATTTGACAAAATACAGCACCCCTTCACGTTCAAAACACTAGAAAAACTAGGAATAACAGGAACATATCTCAACATCATAAAAGCTATCTAGGCTAAGCCTCAGGCCAACATCATTCTATTTTTTTTTTTTTTTGTGTGTGTGTGTGTGTGTGGTACCGGGGATTGAACTCAGGGGCACTTGACCACTGGGCCACATCCCCAGCCCTTTTTGTGTGTGTGTGTGTGTTTTTATTAGAGACAGGGTCTCACTGAGTTGCTAAGTGCCTCGCCATTGCTGAGGCTGGCTTTGAATTTTCGATCCTCCTGCCTCAGCCTCCCAAAGTGCTGGGATTACAGGCGTGCACCACCGCGCCCGGCTCCAACATCATTCTAAATGGAGAAAAATTGAAAGCATTCCCTCTACTAACTGGAACAAGACAGGGATGCCCTCTTTCACCACTTCTATTTGACATAGTTATTGAAACACTGGCCAGAGCAATAAGACAGATGAAAGAAATTAAAGGGATACAGATAGGTAAAGTAGAACTCAAATTATCACTATTCGCTGACAATATGATTTTGTACCTAGAAGATCCATTTGGATTTTAGCTGAGGATTGGGACTTTCTTTTGTCCAGTGTAAAGTTCTGAAAAGTGAACTCTTTGAAAGACATTAAGAGAAATAGTGAACAAGGCAAGTGGTGACATGTAGTTTTCCCTAGGGATTCTCATTAGAAAGAAGGTGGCTCATAAAGTTTCAGCAAATCTACCTAAGATAACAGTTCTCTTAGGTACTCAACTGAGGCTCCTGTTTCTGTCTTGGAGTCTGAAAACATTGACACTTTGTCAGAATATTCTGATTAGCTCCAGCTGATTACACTTAGTTTGTGTTTATATCTGCTCCACTGGTCTCTTCACATTTAAAAAAACAACTCATGGCTGAATTCTCAGGAGAAACTGGAGTGAGAAAACTAAAATATGTCTTTCTCAGTGGTTTTCCCTACAAGAAGTGAATAAAAAGATCTTCCCAGATCAAGTATTTTAAAGTTATGTGAAGGAGCCCTAATTAGGAAGGGCTGTTGCAGCTAGCTGGAAGCCATAAGTTCCACCTGATATGTATGTGACGCACCTGTAGGCACCCGCAAAGCTGAAGGTATATAACCGGGAAAGCGGTCCGAGTTAGGAGAACGGAGAATTCATTCAGTCAGTCGTGCAGTAGCTCGGTCGGTCAGAAGAAGAGTTCGGGTCGGAGAAAAGAATCAGAGCGGCCAGAACGTAGGCAGAGCGGTTACAGAAGAGAAACCAGATAGAAGAAGTAATTCCTGGTCAGAGTCAAGCCGAGGCTCCCGAGGAAGAAAGAAGAAAGAAGAAAGAAGCTCTAAAAGCTAAGCTCTCTCTCTCTCTAAAGAAGAAATCTCTCTCTTTCAAGCTCTCTCTCTTTCTCTCTAAGCTCAAGAAGATAGAAGAAAAAAATAATCTTTCTCTCTAAGCTTCTATCTTTCTTTCTCTCTAAACTAAGAAGACAAGAAGAAAAAGCTCTATCTTTCTCTCTAAGCTCAAGAAATGAAGCAGAAAAAGCTCTTTCTCTCTAAGCATCACGAAGATGAAGAAGAAAAAGCTCTATCTTTCTCTCTAAGCTCAAGAAGATGAAGAAGAAAAAGCTCTTTTCTCTCTAAGAAGATGAAGAAGAAAAAGCTCTTTCTCTCTAAGCTCTAAGAAGATGAAGAAGAAAAAGCTCTATCTTTCTCTCTAAGCTCTAAGAAGAAGAAAAAGCTATCTCTAATCATTCTCTCTAAGCTTTCTCTCTCTCTAAGCTAAGAAGAAAAGAAGAAAGAAGAAAGCTCTCTCTAATCTTTCTCTCTAAGCTCTTTCTAAGAAGAAGAAAAATCTTTCTTTCTCTCTCTAAGCTCTCTCTAAGATCTTTCTTTCTCTCTAAGCTAAGAAGAAAAAATAATCTTTCTCTAAGCTCTATCTTTCTTTCTCTCTAAACTAAGAAGACAAGAAGAAAAAGACAAGACAAGAAGACAAGAAGAAGCTAAGCTCTATCTTTCTTTCTCTCTAAGCTAAAGTAGAAGTAAAAGTAGTAAAAGCTTTACTCTGCCTCCGAGTTTTTCTCCCGTGGCGCCGTGGCTGGCCATGACAGGCAGCTTACAGTTATGTCTTTCCCACATGTGTCAGTTTGCTTTATTTAATGTGGTGATAAAGCTTTCTGGCCAAAGAGACCAAGAGTGTTTAATTATTTTTAAAAAGAAGCTAGCTCTATAATGCCATCAGAGAATTTCCTAGAGGGGCAACAGAACATGGTTGTATCCTACAGTTTCCTCTATCTTTTTATTTTCATTATCTGATTACCTTTTTCACTACTTATAACAGTCACATAGCTAATATGACCCATGACAATAATATCTTCACTCTCATGTATCATATTTCATGTAGTAGCAGGTCTCCTTGGCTCCGAATCTTAGGACTTCTCCTACCTTCCCCAGTGGACTCGTGTGCCAAGAGACTGATAATGAAGATTGCATTTTGAAAGGAAAATGTACTTTAGTTTGAATCCTATCTGATTCTTGTGTTCTTTTTATCACTTGGCCCAGTGATCGTTCACCTGGAACCAGGGCTTTGGGGATACTGATGAAGTGAACAGGGCTAGAATCTAGGAATGGGTGCTTTAAAATATATTTTGAAGATTTTATATTTGTACATCAAAGTTTTAATTACACAAAGTGTAGAAAATATGATAGAAAGAATATACAATAACCAATTAACAGTGGTTCTTTGGGAGGTGAAATGGGACAGGAATACAGTTAGGGAGATCTCTTCTCATCAGTGATATGCATATGTTGTGAGTGAAGAGAGGCATCAATACATTATATTTATATTGATTCATTTGTTAATAATGGAAAGGTTCATGAATTATCATTTGAGAGACATCCTGGCCTGAAGATTTCAACAGCCTGTGGCACCAGGCCAGTTCCATGATTTCATGTTGATATTTGGGAATTTGATTCCAAAGACACTTAATGAGTACCTTCTATATTCAAAGCATTAATGGGTTTATAACAATGTCTTCATCACTGTTTGTAAGAAAGAGAGTTTTTTTTTTTGTTTTTTTTTTTTTTTTTTTTTTTTTTTTTCCCCAGAATAAGGTTCGAATTCTAACAGAACAAACTGTTCAAAAGTGAAACTCCATCCTGGAATTAGCCTCAAGTTTCTACAGTAAAACCATTGCATTTGTAATTTTAGAGCTATGATTTTGACTGTTCTCATATGACCCTAAAGACACATAGCAAAACAACTTCCAATGTGTATAATAGTGATTTCAGATTATTATCTCTTTGCACTGTTGTGAGGATTAAAATCAAGTCTCCAAAGGAAAGCCCTTAGCATGACTGAATCACACCCCTTGGAAGGAAAAACTGTGAAGCCAACTTAGAGTTATGAGTAAGCCAAGAAGTGGTCCAGTGTCTGCGTGGGAGGTCTACACACACAGGACATCTCAGTGATGTCAGGCTTCTCTCTTCATCATACAAAATCTAAAATGAAAATGAAAGATCTTGGTATGGGGAATTTCTGTTGAGGTTCTTGGTTCTTAAGTAGTATGGAGAGAAATTATTGCTTCATAGTCTAGGTTTTGCGGACAGCAAGATTGTGCTATTAAAAACACATAAGATTTTAAATGATACCCCCACTTCTATTTTTTTCCCCCCACAGAGAACGTGTCCAGTCAATTTCAATGAGTACCAAGAAAAAGGTCTTGGTTCTTGGATCTGGCTACGTATCTGAACCTGTGTTAGAATACCTGTCAAGAGACAGAAACGTAGAAATAACAGTAGGTAAATAAGCTCTTGTTGTTTAAGAAGAATAAAAGCTGATGTGAATTTTAGACGATGATTTTCTTTCTAAAATTTGAAAAATTATTTTTTCGGAGATGTTGTATATTATTCTCTGTACAGTGGAAGTAAATCTAAAAATTGGACTTTTTAATTCTTGAAATAGGCTCTGACATGATGAATCAAATTAAACAGTTAAGCAAGAAATATAATATCAATCCTGTTAGCATGAACATTTGTAAACAAGAAGAAAAGTTGGGCTCCTTGGTGGCAACACAGGATCTTGTTATCAGGTATCTGGCAAGAAATGAGTTCTGTATTATTATTATGTTTTTTTGGTTGTTATTTCTCTTCCCTTATTTTCTCTTTGTCTTTCTCCTTCTCCCCTCCTCTCCTCTACTACTTTTTCAATTGAAATATGCATCCAGAAAGGTGCACAAAACATATGTAGCTCAGTGAATGTTTAGAATGAACATATCCACATCAAGAAACAAATGGGAGTGGTACCCCAGGAACCCCTTGTGCCACTTTCCATTCATCAACCTTGTCCCCTAGTGTAAATGCTCTTCTGGCTTCTAACATGCAGATTAGGTTTTGTCTGTTTCCAACCTTGATGTAATCATCATCCAGTAATCCTTTGTTCATTCAACATTGTAATCCTGAGAAACGAAAGGTTTGTTATTGTCTGTAATTATAGTTTATTTATTCTCATGACTGTGTAGTATTCTATTGTATGAATATACAATTGTTATTTATTTGATTGTTGGTAGATATGTAGATTATTTCTGGATTTTGGATTTACAAATCTTGCTGCTATAAACATTTTAGTGTTTGTTTCTTGGTGACCATATAGACTACTTTCTGATTATTTTAAACTTGAAGTAAAATTTTTGGATCATGAGGTATTCATATTTCATGTTTGTGTCTTATTTTATCCTCTGGACTTGTAAAGCTTAAATGAAATAGTAGATTCTCCTACAAACATTTTAAGTCTTACCATGGGAACATATCTTCCAATATAGTGATTATTGCTACTTAAAATAGCAGATCTAACTTTATAGATCTAACATCAATTTATAGATATAGATGAGGTTAATATTAGTTTTGAATGTCAAAGTTATGAGAATAGTGATTTATTATTAGAATACAGTTTTTCAAGGCAAGAGGAAGAAAACTACCTGCTCACTAATAGTGATTGCTTAATAATGCCCATAGTTAGACCAGATTCAAATAGTGTCTTTGGAGGAAGTTTTGTAATGTCTATTTAAAAAAGTAGGCTTGGAAAACATATTGAATGAAAGGTAATTCTAATTATAGGTAGGAAGTTATGCATTACCTCTTGATGTCTTTGAATATAGGCTCACCTTGGGCACTTAAAAGTTTACTCATTTTAGATATTTTATATAAATTATTTATTTATTAATTTATTTATATATGAAGTTGTGTATATATAACAGTAGCATGCATTACAATTCATAATACACATATAGAGCACCTTTTTACATAACACTGTTTATATGCAAAGTATATTCGTACTATTCAAGTCTTCAATCATGCATTTAGAATAATGATATCCATCTTATTCTACTACCATCTTTATTTTTTTCCCCTTCGTACCCCCTTGATCCCCCCTTTTCCCTCCCTCCCCTTTAACCTTTCTAGTGTTCCTCTAATCCTCCTATGTTTCCCGACCCAGCCCCACTGTGAATCATCCTCCTTATATCAGAGAAAACATTCGGCATTTGGATTTTTGAGATTGACTAACTTCACTTAGCATTATATTCTCCAATTTCATCCATTTACCTGCGAATGTCATTATTTTATTCTCTTTTATTGCTGAGTAAAATTCCATTGTGTATATATATATACCACATTTTCTTTTTATTCAGCAAAAATTGACTAAAGATAAATAGATCTAGTCTGGCAGTGATGTGACTCTGATAAGTAATTCTGATTCAAACTTGAGTAGTCTAACCTTAGTAAAGCAAAAATAATTTGTTTCATCACACATGGCTACTTAAATATACCATTTTATGACAAAACAAAAGAAAATAACATTATAAAACACACTTGGAAGGAAATCTGAAGCAAAATATGACAAGATAATGGATAAAGTCAATCTATTAATGTGCAAAATTCAAAATTAAGTGAACTAGTAGCCTTTAATAGCAGTTAGCCTTAGTAAAATATGTTTTGTGTTTAACTTTTTCATACTTGGTGAATTTTATATGCTGAATAGTGGTGGTATCCTTAAACATTATTATCCTGTATTATTCTTTAAATAACTTTGTTATTTTTTAAATTGGAAAAGTTATTTTGACATAAATACAGCGATAGGGGTTTAAGAAATAAAATGGGCAAAAATGTTTTACAAATAACTATAATAATATATTAAATTTTAATGGTTTTAATTTTTAAAATTTTAGTTTTTAATGATTTAATATAAAATAGTAATCGAATTTGGTTAGTTTCTTTGAAAATCCATTTGCATTTTGTGAGTGTTTTTCATAAGTGACATTTTAAATCCTTTTGGATTAATTGGGTTGAAGTCAAATAACTCAAGTTATGTCCTATTCAGTGCTCATTATGTCATATTCAAAAAAAATGGTGAGCTCTAACCCATTTTCCAAAAATCAAAGCAACACGGACTGAAGTCCTGACCTCTAGGCCTTGAGTGGAGAATGACATTTGCTCCTTTGGTTCCATATAACTTATGAACAAACTGAGGGAAGAGATGGAGGTTAAGTGAGGGTTGCTATGGAGTCTTTTAGATGTGCCAGCAAGATGAATTTATTCTGTGAACCTGAGGGAGTCCTTGGTCATTTCTGAGAGAAGTGCCTTGGGACTGAATATTAGTATAGATAAAGGTGCATGGGAAGGGAGATTTGTTAGTCAGCTTTTAGCAACAAATACCTGAAGAAAGTAACTTTGGGAAAGAAAGGTTTGTTTTGGCTCAGGGTTCCAGAGATTTTGGTCCATGGTAGACTGGATCCATTGCTTTGGATCTGAAACGAGGCAGAAAATTATGGTGAAAGGACAGGACAGAGGAAGCTGTTCAGCACATGACATCCAGGAAACAGAGAGAGATGGTGGGGGAAGGGACAAGACATAGTCCCCAGGGTATGCTCCCAGGTACCTACTTCCTCCAACTGTGCCCCACTTGCCTACAGTCTCCACCACTTCCCAGCAGTCTATTCAGCTATCAATGGATTAATCCACTGATGAGGTCAGAGACCATCCAACTACTCCCCAAAAGCCTCACCTCTTACATTGCTGATTTGGGGAGCAAGCCTTAAACATGTGAGCTTTAGGGGGACATCCCAGATCCAAACCAAAATGGGAAGGTTGGAAAAGGGAGTTTCTGATTCGTTTCTGCTTCTCTTTTTAAGCCTGTTGCCTTATGTGTTGCATCCTGTCGTGGCCAAGGCCTGTATTGCAAGCAAAGTTAACATGATCACTGCAAGCTACATCACACCAGCCCTAAAAGAACTGGAAAAGAGGTGCGTTCCAACCATTTCCAACAAATTAAGTGTCTCTGTGGCTTTGTCTTCACTTTATATCCAACTTTTTGTTGCTCCTCTTTCCACCTGTTGCAGTGTGGAGGATGCTGGAATCACCATCATTGGTGAATTGGGATTGGACCCTGGCCTGGATCACATGTTGGCAATGGAAACAATTGATAAGGCCAAAGAAGTGGGAGCCACGGTGAGCCCAGTCTATGCCCAAAGGTCCATTTAGAAAAACATTAAGAAGTTGTTTCTTGTGTACAGAAACAAATCTTTCTATAATTCTCACAAAAGATGCTGCTGCGTTATAGCTCATCCTTTGGGAATTTCAAATAAAATTTTGTGTCTTCAGACATACTTGTGGAGTAAAACAATGTCTGAGTCTTGGGTAGCAACTAATTTTTAGAAACATAGATGTTACTAAAATATTTTGGCTTCATAAAGGATTTAGACTGCTTTGGAGGTTCTGTAATATAGTTTGACTTTTGAAACTGAGAAAAGGGTCATTGGAATATCATCAGTATGTTGGAGTATGAGATATTTGCACATGACAAAGTACTACTGAATATGTTAACTGTTTCAATTTTTTGAATATTCAGATACATGTAAATTTTAATATGAACTGGAACTGATAAGAATGAAACTAATTGTTTAATTTTTACAAAATGTTAGTTACTCTCTCTAGATATTCCTTTTCTTTTTCATGTGTATCAGATACAGCTGAGTTAATCAAGTAGCTTCTGGTGTGTTAAGGACGTATATTTGAAAGCTTTAGTAACTTTAAAAGAAGAAAAAAGTTTTAGCAAATTTACCCATTCGAATCATTGCCATGATGATTTAAATTCATTATTATCCCTAACTTATTGTTTATTCTCCCTCATCCATTAATGTTTTTATTTACAGATTGAATCTTACATTTCCTACTGTGGTGGGCTCCCAGCCCCTGAACATTCAGACAACCCCTTGAGATACAAATTTAGCTGGAGTCCAGTGGGTGTTTTGATGAATATCATGCAGCCTGCCACCTATCTGCTCAATGGAAAGGTAAAGAAATATCTTCAAAGCTTTAGAGATTCAAACCTGCAATCACTGCCTAACAAAGTCCAAACTCTCTCTCCCTGAGTTGCTGCTGAGGTCTTCTAACAATGGCTCTGCTGCCTGCCCCTGTTGTCCATTCCTTCCCAGGGTACATCTCCTGTACCATGTAGTGTGGTCTTACCTTCCAGCAAAGCCTGTGCACATTTTTCCCTCTTTGCCTTCTTGCAAGTTGCTTTTGGAAATTCACGTCTCATCTCTACACTCAGACATTCTGGTCATCTTTGCATTTAAAATGTCAGCATTTACTGAGTAGCTGCTGTTGTTGGCCGTGGGACAAGGCACCAAAGGTGGCCACACGGAATGCAGTGCTCATCCTCAGAGAACTCACGGCTGGATGAGGGTGGCTTTCTGTACGGAGGGTTCAGGAGAAAGAAACTGCAATTTCATCTCTAGCTGCTGTGTAACAGCACATAAGAACTTTCCGAGTTTAGTACTATTTTCACCATTTTATGTGAGGAAACTGACACAGAGAGGATGTTCAAGGTCATCATCAGGGACTCAAAGCCAGTTGTAAATGACTCCAAAACTTTTTCTTTCCCATTTTCCTAGATTTCTTCCTATCAGTAAAAAACAGACACTGGAACAAATAGCTATAATCTAAGAAGAAGAATTTCTAAAGTATACTAACATGCCACAGAAATACACAGAGGGCAGTTGATCTGACCTAGGTGAAGTGGTTGGTGGAGAGAGAAGAAAAAGCAATGGAAAGAAGGCTGAGCTCAGCCAGGAAGGATAAGAACGTGCCATTCAGGCAGGGTGCTGCCATTCATGAAGCAGGTCTATGAAAGAGAAGTCAGTTGTAGAGAGTTAGACACGAGTGGCTGAGCCAGTATCTAAAATCACATGATTTGGGAAGTGGCTCCCACTTGTTTGTCCTTATTGATTGTTTCCATTACCCATCAGCCAGGTCTTTCATGCCCATGTTGTAAATCGTGGTCATAGACCTGGCTGCATATTGGAGCCACCAGAAGAGTTTAAAAACTCTGGACACCTGGGCCCTATTCCTAAAGATCCTGATTCATCAGAGTTTTGGAATTTAAAAAAATCTCCCCCCAAGTGATTCCAGTGTGCATCTAAATTTGAGAATCAATTATTTAATGATCAGCAGACCATAGCTTCACACAAGCAGGGCACACTCTAGGTCAATGTGGGAAAGATACTGAGTGCTTCAGGATAAGAAACCAAGTGCTGGCTTCCTTCACAGTGTCACCAAAGGCTAGGCAATGGTTCAGTCCATTGGATATCAGTCTTTGCATATGTGATGTGAACACTGAAATGTCATCCAGTTCTCCAATTCCATGAATCATGAGGGTTTGGGCCAGAATCTCAGACTGATGTTCTCCCAAGTGCACATTCTCTCATGTGCTACTTACTGTCTGCTTCCTGTTACATTGCAATAGCTCCTTCTACCTTTTGCAATCTGGGAAGAGATTGGTTTATGTTTCTTACAAATGTTCCTTACAAATGTTAAGGCTAGAAAAATTCTTGCTTCAATTGTGCAAAATGCTTATTTTCAGGAGACCATCTAAATGCTATGGAAGATCAGATGAAATGCTCAGCAGAATGCCTAGTGGAAGGAGCAAGGGATTGGACACCCACAGACCTGGTTTTGTTCCACTATGAGCTGGGTGGACTTTGGGCTTCTTGTCTAAAGAGGACAATAATATCAGCTTTGCAGGGTTCCAGCAATAAGACTCAGTGAAGGCCTAGAGATTGCAATCTGCTTAACAAGTGGTTGACAGGCATGCCATGAGTCTTTAGCAGATAGCAGCAAAATAAAAAAAAAAAAAAATAATGGTCATGAGAGCTCAGGAAAAGCAAGAGGTTATTCTCGGGTAGCACAAGTCATATTTGTTGAATTTGAAAGGAGTGCTTTTTCACATTTTCCTGACACTGTGGGGAATTTGAAAAGAAAACATGATGCTTTTCTTTTCTTTGCCAAATGATACTTTTTTCAAGGTCCTGCTTAAGTTTCCTCTTGTGGACAGCTTTTCCTGACACTCTGGCTTCCATTCACTATTCTTTTGTCTGAACTCAGTCACATGTCAGATGCTTAACACTCCATTGTCTGTATCTAAGAATTTTCTGGGTATTGTATTAGTCACTCAGTAGCTCAAGTGTATCCAGTCTGTCTCCGGAGCCAGACTGATAAACTTCTTAAAACCTCTTCTGTATTCTTCTCCCTCCGCCCACTCTGCCACCATCACCTCCACCACAGAGCCAGCCTGAAATGACACACAGAATCTTAACAAGGGAGCCAAGTGACCTCTCTGGCTTCTGTTTAAAATTGAAGTGTCAAACTTTTCCAGCAATTAGAAAGTGCCCCATGAGTTAGGGCATATTGTCTCATGTCCTTGTGGTAAGTTCCAGCCACTGGTACTATTTCTAAATTCTAACCAGATTTCTAACAAATCTGATTTCCTTCCACCTATTTGGAGACACTGATTCGTTTTCCTAGTTCCTTTTCCTTCGTGGGTGGTGCTTTGCTTTCTTGCCTTGGCCTTGGGAAGAAGGACAGTCTAACCTCTGGGCAGGATATGGCAGAGCTTTGCATGGTCTCCTTCAGCTTCCTCTCCCAGTCTACCCCAGATAAACACATACTCCAAGTAAAAACTGCTTCTTCTGCAACCATAGCTTCAAGGTTAAGTTTTCTAGGAGCCCACTGTTTTCTGCCTGCCAGCACCTGACTGCGGCAGCCTTTAGGAAATCAGGACAATCATGGCTCTCCCACTGCCCGCAGCAATCCATACCAGTACTTTTCAGATGCTCCTCTGGTGGCACAATCGGAGGTGATCTACTGTGTCAATATCTTTTCAAAGTACTCATTCAGAAATAAGCACAGAAGGAAGAGAGCAAGGGGGGATGGAGGGGAAAAAAAAAAAGGCGGTTGAATAAGATGGATGTCATTATTCTAAATGCATGATTAAAGATTTGAATGGTACGAATATACTTGTATACAAACAGTGTTTTGTAAAAAGATGCTCTATATGTTTATTATGAATTATAATGCATGCTACTATTATAAATACAACACTTTGAATTAAAAAAAAAAGAGAAAAAAAAAAAAAGAAATAAGCACAATTGAGAGGACAGTGTGATGAAGTAGAAAGCACCTGGGCATTATAGTTGGTTAGAACTGGCTTCAAATTTGCTCCTGGGTAACTTAGCCTCAGTTTCTACCTCTGTAAGATATGCTATTGCATAGGTGAAAGAGAAGGTACCCAAGGCACTTGGAATACAGTGGGCCTGGAATAAATGACTCTGTGTTTCCTTGTTATATCACTTGAGCACTTTTCACATCACATCAATGGACCATCAGGATTTCCAGGTCTTTAGTGTAGAAGGAGGTGACATTCTGAAAACTTATTAGGATAAGATATACTCTATGTGTGCATATACATGTCAAGATATACTCTACTGTCATGTTTTTCTAAAAAGAACAAATAAAAATGAATAACTAAAAACTAATCACATAGGGAAAAATTTCCTTGTTGCTTAGTGATGAAGCTGAGTTTGGTTATTTGAATATTTGATCTAAAACATATGACAGTGGTTCTCAATGACTAGGAGATGTATTTGTGTGTGTGTGTGTGTGTGTGTGTGTGTGTGTGTGTGTGTAAAACATTTGAACTAAGAGTGGCCTGCAACATCAATGAGAGATGAGCCAGATTCTGCTGAGAGTGGGTCTTGGATGTTACTATCATCAGAGAAGAAAGAAATGGAATGCAGACTCTCTGTGAAGTAGATACATCTTTCTGTCTTCATTCAAGTCATTACTTAAATATTAAACATGACAGGGTTTATTACTGAACCTGTGGTATGTCACTAGAAATACAACTCTGAATTGACACAAGTGGTAATGATTACCCTGTAATTTTCTGGATCTGGTTGCTTAGCCAACTGTTAGTCTCTAAATGAATCATTACCATTCAGTTTACGGTTCCTGCTTTTCTTCCCCAGAATTTCACAATGGACTTATGAACTAGCTGATTTATTTCTCCTTGGTAAAAGTGCTGGACTTTCATCTTTCATAACCTTTATTCAGTTTTTCTTTTTAAAAAATTTCCTAACCTTCAAATAAGTAAACAGAACTTTGGAATTGCCATAGGTTATAGAAGGGAGATGGGTGTGGAGACCCTAAACATCAATGTTTGCTTTCTTTATTTGATTTTTTAAAAGTTTAGAATCATATCAGAAGAAATTTGTTTTCAACAAACAGTACAGAAATGGTCTCTCTAGAAATGTTGGTGGTGCATCCCAGAAGGGGTTACAAGAAAATTAAATGGAAGGCATTCCTCACAGCAGCACAGCGTTTTAACCAGAGAGACTCTGCCAATCCTGACACTGCAGTCTGGGCAGCCCTTTTCCTTCTGGGCTTCCGCCATATTTAGATGAAGCGTTGATTGCTCATACTAAGGCACATGTGGAGCCCATCAGCAAATCACTATGGGAATCATTAAATGTGGCCAAAGCATTGCCTTTGGGAAATTTCCTCTGAGTTCCTCCTGAGGTTCCCTGGAAGCCCCTTTGTGCAGTGTTGAGGGTACAGTTTTAGAGATGTGGTCAGAGATTGTGTCTCGCTGTGCAGCCAGGACAAAATCCAGCTCACTAGGATCCCTGACCTGAAGTCGCAGCCCTGATTTTATCACTCCAGAATGCTCTCCATTATCTCTCAGATAACCACAAACCTCACAAACTAAAAGAAAATGTAGTCCTCCAATTAAAATAAAGACAAAACAAAACAAAAAAGCTTTACTGCATTTTGAATGTGCCTATGGGAAGAGGTACAGGTAAAAGATGTAGTGAGATATCAAAGAGCTTGGGGATCCATGATTAACTTCTCCTCAGCCATAAGATTAGGGGTAGTACTTATTTTAATTTAATTGCATACTCTCAGTATTGTCTTTGTTGTGAAGGGAGGTCTCCCTACAACCTCACCTGCCTCCAACATGCACACACAGTTTTATGTACTGGTCTGGCTGTGAGTTCTTTATAGTTGCTACATCGTGGTTCCAGGCACTTGATAGATATCCAATAAATTTTCAATGATAAAAAGAGTAGATGGAAGGCAGGGATTGCATCTTACTCACCACTGTCAGTCTCTTCACAGTTTGTGCTCAGTAAATGCTAGCTGTGTGAATGGAATGTGTGACTCATGCCTGACATGCATTCAAGGGGATGTGAGAGTGA
This sequence comes from Tamias sibiricus, assembly GCA_025594165.1. Taxonomy (NCBI): domain Eukaryota; kingdom Metazoa; phylum Chordata; class Mammalia; order Rodentia; family Sciuridae; genus Tamias; species Tamias sibiricus. Next base: position 120,415,499 of record CM046664.1, on the reverse strand, counting down.
CAAAAAAAATTGCCATGCTGATTTGAACACAGAAGCCATTTATATGAACATTTGTTATTTGTGCCTTAGTGTTACCATAATTTATAAGCTTATTGAAAAATTTATAAATTATGATAACAGTGAAACAGCTTGACTCTGGGATGCTGACTCTGGTGGTTTCATTAAAATTTTATTTTTTCAAACTTCTGTTTCTTTTGAGTAGTTAATGCAGCTGAACCCAAAGGGGAGCAAGCTCTGCTGTAACCCCACCTGTACCTCTTCAATGTTCTCAGGTCGTGAACGTCACAGGAGGAGTCTCCTTTCTGGATGCAGTCACTTCCATGGATTACTTCCCAGGGTTGAACCTGGAAGGTTATCCCAACAGAGACAGTACCAGATACGCTGAGATCTACGGCATTCCATCTGCCCACACGCTTCTGCGGGGGACATTGAGGTATAAGGTAAGCAACGGTATTGTAGGTTAAACACCTTGCCAGTTTTGATGTAAGTGGTGTGCATACTTAATTTTCCTTATTGATCAAAGTAATTGAGATGATAAACCAAGTTGCAGCCTCTTTTCTCTTTTGATTAACAGTTTTAGGAGACCCAACTCAAAATTGCAAAGGAGAATGCGATGCCTTATTAGCAGTCAGGGGCAGGCAGAAATCAGATTCAGGTTTGTGAGATTTGGGGGCCAAGTGGCCTCACCAGGACTCAATTTCTCTTTGCTTCCCAGCCCTTCTTGCCAGGACTCTCTGCAGTCCCAATTTCCACAGAGTGACAGGCAGATGGCAGAGGCTTTAGCTTCTTACACTCTGTCAAATCCAGTGGAAATGAAAACTTCATCTTTCTAATCACTAAAAATGTAATTTTTGTGCGGATTTATCTCTGAGGTTGGTAGAATAAAAATATAGTTTGACCTATGATATGGAATATTGATAAAGGTGGAGTCAGTCTCATTGGAAACACCTGGATTGGGGCTGGGGAAAGAAAGTGAGAGGGACTTCCCCAAAGCACATGTGGAATGTTCTAAAACCACCAAATGGATAACACATTCTAGGAGGAAAAATACAAATGTCTGTTACACATTTATTGATCACAATAAAAGCGGTTGCAAGTCTGACCGGGTCAGGACAAGCAGTGTAATAGTTTCCTAGCATAACATGTTGCCATAAACGGAATGGCTTAAAACAACAGAAATTTATTCTGTTACTTACTGTTCAGGAAGCCAGATGTCTGAAATCAAGGTGTGGGCAGGGTTGACCTCTTCCTGGAGCTTTGGCATGTGGTCATATCAGTCCATCTCTGCCTCTGTCTTCATATCTCCCTCGGTGTTTTCTCCTCTTCTCCTTTAGACACCAGCCATTGGATTTAGGGCCCATCCTAAAACCAGGTTGATTTCATATTGAGGTCCTTTACTTATTATATCTGCTAGTATTCAAAATAAACTGATATTCAGAGCTCTATGTGGCCATGAACTTGGGAGTTTCATCCTTTTTATCTGCTGCTTTGCATCTGTAGTTTAACTCCTCCCCATTCTGACCCCTTCAAAACGCTCCACCCTGCCACTCTTCTGCCCCAGGATCCTGGTGACCATTGTTATTCTTCATCTCTGCATATTTGATATTTGACATTTTTAAAAAAGAGTCCACATATAAGTGAGATCATACAGTGTTTTTCTTTTTGTCTGGCTCATTCACTTAGCATAATATCTTCCAGGTTTTTACTCTTATTTATTTATTATTATTATTTTTTGTGGGCTCAGGATTGAACTGAGGGCCTTGTGCATACTAGGTAAGCACCTTACCACTTGAGCTACACCCACAGCCCCTATTTATTTTTAAAGAAAAGACAACCATTATATTTCTTACTTGTTAGAACATCTGTTGCTTTTATGTCTCCTAGCATATACTTTCCAGCATCTTTAGTTACGTTTTTATGTGTTTTTTTAATTGTCTCCCCCAAATGATTATAAGCTCCCAGAGGGCAGGTTGGAGTCATACTGTTAAGAGTGTGATGTCTTCATTGTCCAGAGTTAAACAAGATGTCAGTGAGAATGTACTAAGAGACCTAGAAGCCCTGGTTCCCCAACAAGCCTGTAGGCACAGAAGGAATTCTTGTGTGAACTAGCCATTCCACCCCCTGATGTGGAAGATGTCTGGATCTGTTTTTCTTCAGTTAGTTTTTTTTTTTTTTTTTTTTGTTATTCTTTTTTTTTTATTCAATGTTACATATATAACAGTAGTATGCTTTACACATGATAATACACATAAAGAGCACCCTTTTACATAACACTGTTAGTATGCAAAGTATATTCATATCATTCATGTTTTCAAACATACATTTGGGCATTTGGGGTAATGATATCCCTCTCATTCTACCATCTTTTTTTTTTTTTCTCCCTTTATACCCTCTTGCTCCCTCCTTTACCCTCCCTCCCCTTTAACCTTTCTAGTGTTCCTCTAATCTTCCTATGCTCCCCAACCCACCCCCACTGCGAATCAGCCTCCTTAGATCAGAGAAAACATTCGGCATTTGGATTTTTGAGATTGGCTAACTTCACTTAGCATTATATTCTCCAATTTCATCCATTTACCTGAGCATGCCATTATTTTATTCTCTTTTATTGCTGAGTAAAATTCTATTGTGTATATATACCACATTTTCTTAATCCACTCATCTACTGAGGGGCATCTAGGTTGGTTCTACAATCTAGCTATTGTGTTCAAAACACTAGAAAAACTAGGGATAACAGGAAAGTACCTCAACATTATAAAAGCTATCTATGCGAAGCCCCAGGCTAGCATCATTTCCAATGGAGAAAAATTGAAAACATTCTCCCTAAAAACTGGAACAAGACAGGGAGGCCCCCTTTCACCACTGTTATTTAACATAGTACTTGAAACTCTGGCCAGAGCAATTAGACAGATGAAAGAAATTAAAGGGATTCAGATAGGAAAAGAAGAGCTCAAATTAGCACTATTTGCTTATGATATGATTCAGTTCGTTCCATGTAAGTAGAAACATTTATGGAGGGGAAGTCCAGGAGTTAGAGTTTCTAGATAGCTTTCAATGTAGTCTTTTGCTAAACATGCAAACTTAGGAATGAAGGATCTTAATAGATTTAAGTATTTACTAAAACCCTCAAAAATGTGTATGGATGAGTGCTAAGTCTGTGGACCCCTGACCATGGATAATGTTGCAGAGTTTGTCTGGAGGACAGCCCTGGGCAAGCTATTGCAACCTTCAGCAACCCAAATACACTCTCTAGGATTGGAGATGAGATGCTGTCATTCGAATATGACAGGGAGGCCTTGGCTACATCCTCTGCCTGCCTGTCATCTGCTGTCCTTTCAGAGCTAGTGTGATAACACCTTTCCCTGGGATATTCTTAACTCCTTGTCCTTGAGCCTCTCTTGTCTATTTCAGTTTCTGCTCCTTTGTGCTCTCATGACTGTGTCCACCTCTGTCATAGTACCAATAATATTCTGTGGTAGCTTGGTCATCAGTGGTCACTTATATTGATCACTGTTTGCCAGGCATCATTTTTCTGTCTTCTCTGACCCTTTTGCTGGTCTGCAGTTTCTCAATGGATAGGAATTAAGGTTTTCCTCTCTGAGGCTTCAGCCCCTGCAATGTGGCAGCAGTTTTGCTTACTGTTTATTGAAGACAGTATATAAAGTAACTTCATTCCTGGAGGTCTCCATAAAACTATTTCTAGGGCTGGGGATGTGGTTCAGTGGTAGATCCCTTGTCTAGCATGCATGAAGCCCTGGGTTCAATCCCAGGATTGCAAAAATGAAAACAAAACAATACCTATATTTCTGAGCTCAAGAAATCCTTAGTACCTGTCAGATCATTGAAGCAAACTTGCACATTCCTTTTTTTTTGTTTTTCCTCTTCGAACAGCTAGAATATCACAACCTTGCAGAAATATGAAAATTACCAGTTGACCACACTTTTCATGATGAACTCTCTGATGGCCACCAGGAACTATTATTTATTTTAAAAACTTTGTTGCTTCCCAACATTACTTTCCTCTCTTCTCCTTGAACAGTTATTGCAGTAACTACTATGTTCCCCCTTTTAGGCCTCACATGCCCCCCTGATTTGCACACAGAACAAACCACTTTTTTTTATTCTTTGTTTGTTTGACCTCATATGTCAATAAGAATCTTTATTCAGTCATTTTCTCTCCTTTAATAGACTGAAATGCTAGAATGTAGGAAAATGGCGTGAGGGCATGAGAAGGAAGGATACACACTCAGTAATATATTGTGATGATATAATAAATATAATTAAATGTAATTTTCCTACTTTCTATGCCTATAGTCCAGCTGAACAGACACAGTATAACATATTAATTGCCACAATGGAGGTAGTACAAAGGTTATGGAATTTAGAGAAGGGAATGTCCACACACCTGGGGTCTCAGAAATGTTCTGAGTTAGATCCAAGGCAGGAACAGACATGCCACAGGTGAAGAGAGGTGGTTAACATGTTCCAGTCACAGGAGCTGCAGGTGCAGAGGCCCTGATTTCTAGAAGAGACCAACATGTTTAGGGATGGTTAGAAGTGGTGAGTCAGGTTGCAGGGACACATTGTGATTTTTTTTTTTTTTTTTTTTTTTTATAATATACCAAGGACTTCAGACTTGACCTGAAGGTCATATACAGAACTTTAATCTGAGTGGTAGTATGATCATATCTACATTTTAGAAACTCTGATTCTTAACCTTTCTTCCTTTGCCCTATATGCTTTAGGGTAGCAGTTCTTTATCAGTAGAATGGATTACCTTCTTTGGGGGATATTCTTATAAGTTCCTTCTTCCATGATAAGAAAGAGCAAAACTGACTGTTCTATTAAATAATAGCCTGCTGAACTGACTCTATCTATATATTGCACGTGGAATTTGCCTTTATGCTGCCAGAAAACACCACTCACATGGTTGGGGAAACAGAAATAAAGATCTAGGTTTGGGCTGGGATTGTGGCTCAGCGGTAGAGCGCTCGCCTAGCGCGTGGGCAACCCGGGTTCGATCCTCAGCACCACGTACAAATAAAATGCATTGAATAAAACACATTGTGTACAAGTAAAGCAAATAAATAAAAATATTTAAAAAAATCCAGGTTTTTCAAGGTCTTTTATATAAACTAGTAGAATTTTTATGACACTACTGATCTTGGTTTGAGCTTGGAGGTGATTGTATCCATATCAGCAATACAAATGACTATATTCAGTCTGTTTTCTAAATTAGTGACAATGATAGATCATCTTTTCAAAAAAACTTTTCAAAAAAAAAAGTTGACTTCTTATAAGAGAAGAATTTCATATGCTTATTACTAATTCTTGTTTCAGGGATATTCCAAAGCTTTGAATGGATTTGTAAAATTGGGTCTGATCAACAGAGAGGAATATCCTGCCCTTCGACCTGAGGCCAACCCTCTCACCTGGGTGAGTGACTCTAGAATTGTGTGCTGTCTGCTGCTCTTCAGAAAAGCCTTCTGAAATGATCAGATGTGCAGTTGGCAGCCGAAGTAGGAAGATAAATCCTTGCCCTAAAGGTCTCTTTCTGTTCACCACTACTGGAGAATGGAGAGGGCCAGGGGTTGACACACCAAGCCTATTTTCCAATTAGCTTGTACCATTAGATTCCTCCTCTGAGCTCTGAAAATAGATCTACCTGCTCTCTGCTTTGGACTCCGGGGTATTCCAATTGTATAATGGTAGCAGGAATCACTTGGCCCCTTGAATATGATAATCCAGAAGAGATGCAGGTGTATCACAGAGCGGGACTCCTAACCCCTAATCCCATCAATTCTCTCACTTAGCCATTCATTACCTTGAGTAATTGGAGTTTTAGTTACTCAGTTTATGGCCATATCTTCAATCTTGGAGTTGGAAGGGACTTTGGAGGCTTGGAACTGAATGTAAAGTGTTAACTTGTTGTCAGCTGATAATTCGACTTACACAGGATGTGCCCATATTTCAACAGAGATGCCAACAGAAATGTAGCACAGGGGAAGAGGACCAATGTTTTCAATGTAGCTATTTTGTGCACCTGTAAGCCTTTTCAATTAAAGTTTGATCTATCATAAATTTACCTGTTGGATAGTAATGAGTAAATATCTTTAGAGAGAACCGAGTTTGAGGCAGCTAGGTTGGGGAGGGTGGTGCAGACATTCTTATGGTGAACCCAGTGTGGTGTTCACTGTAGTCTAGAACAGTGGTTTATATACTTTTTATTTTTAGCAAAGTATTAGATTGTAAACATTTTTGACTTTATGAGCTAAACAGTCTCTGTGGAACCATTCAGTTCTGCTGTAGGCAATACATAAATCAATGGGCTTGACTGTGTTCCAATAAAATTTTTATTTATAAAACATGTGATGAGCCACATTTGGCTTGTCAACAAACTTTTTGACCCCTGATTTAGAACAAGACTTTCCCTTTGGGAGCCTAGTAAAAGTCTTGTTTAGAAAGTAGAAAAAGCTGTGGCCACTGTTTAAGTGCTGTTTTGAGATTTTATACCTGAAAGTTCTTTCTCATCTCTTGAACCTACAAAAGAACTCTGGTTGCTACTGGCAACCACAGAGCCAAGTCCCTTCCACTTTATCCTGGCCAAAATTGACTGCTGGAGGGTGGGGAAGAGTGGGTGAAAAAATGTGATGGAGAGGATATGTGAAAGCTAGAAATATGCTGACATTTCCTTTACTTAGTATTGAGTATTTACCACTGAAATATCATTCTGGAATAACATGCATTTATAGATGTGTAGGGGTGCAGATGCGTGCATGTTGCTGTTTCTAACTTAAAATTTTGAGGTACCTTTGAGTTCAATGTCTTAATATGATAATTTCTCAGCTAATTTGTGTTTTATTTTAGTAGGGACTTATATTTTTATCTTTTCCCCCCCATTTAAAATATTTTGTTCTAATTAGTTTTGCATGACAGTAGAATGCACTTTGACACATCATATATTTAGGGAGTATAAATTCTTATTCTTCTGGTTGTGCATAATGTAGAATCACATTGGTTGTGCAGCCATGTGTGCATGTAGGGTAATACTGTCAGATTCATTATCTTTATTTTTCTAATCAGAAACAACTCCTCTGTGACCTAGTTGGGATTTCACGCTCCTCCACATGTGATATCCTTAAGGAAGCTGTCCTCAAGAAATTGGAAGGGGACAAAAGCCAGCTGGAGGCTGCTGAATGGTAGGCATCCACCATTCAAGTTAGAGCAAAATATATTAAACCAATGATTACTTGGTCCTTTCTAGTCAAAGAAAGGTAAAGGTACAACCAAGCATTTTGCATCTGCCTTGGGGTAACTAGCTGCTCTAATGTTGGTCTGCTGTAGAGAGATTACTGCATACCATGTTCATATGGGATAAAAAGTAGGTAAAAAGAGGAACTCAATGACAATTAAAATTTGAAAATCTTTATTTTGAAACATTTTCCCATTGATTTCTGAACAAAGTGGTACAATTTTGCTTTCCTGTAGAAGATTCTCTGAGTATTCCCCCAATACTTTAAAATGTTTATTCACATAACTGCTGTGCATTCTGCAGGTACACTTAATGGAGAACAGCTAATCTGTAAATTAATCTCACAAAAAGCTTTTTAACAATGTGGATTTACAATGCATTATTTCTGCTCTGCTGCAAGGAGCAATCCCTGGGGGAGTCTTGGGATAACTCCAAAAGGTTAAAACATTGTCATTTTATAATTTAGGAGAATCCTAGAACTTGGGCTGTTATCTTGCAATTATGCCCTTTTGAGATAAAATTTGTGACTCTCTATTCTGCTTCCCAAATAAGAACATGTGTAGGGCTTGAATTAATGCAGCCACTTCTCCTACTTTTCAGGTTGGGCTTACTTGGGGATGATCAAGTGCCCCAGGCTGACTCCATTGTGGACGCACTCTCCAAGCATTTGGCCTCGAAGCTCTCCTATGGTAGGCTGTGGGGGTCTTAGAGAAGTATCCCAGAGGATAAGTCATACAACAGAGTCAGAGGAGTAAATTGGCAGGCTGGAACCAAGCAGTAGAAATAGGGAGGTGTCAAGTGAGGGAAAGGACACTTGAGCTGTTTTTCTAGACTGTGAGGATTTTTTTTTCCAAATTTATTTTTTATTCTAAGTTGTTAGAAATGACAGCAGAATGTATTACTTTTCATATTATACTCATAGAGCACATTTTTACATATCTCTGGTTGTATGCAAAGTATATTCACACCATTTGTTGACTTCATGTATGCACTATCATTCTATCATCTTGTTTTTTTCTTCACCCCTTTGCCCCCTCCCATGCTCTCCCTCCCCATTGGCCATTCTAGTGTTCCTCTAATCCTCCTATGCTCCCCATCCCAACCCCACTGTGAATCGTCCTCCTTATATCAGAAAAAACATTTGGCATTTGGCTTTTTGGGATTGGCTAGCTTCACTTAGCATTATATTCTCCAATTTCATCCATTTACCTGTGAATGCCATGATTTTATTCTCTCTTATTGCTGAGTAATACTCCATTGTGTATATATAACACATTTTCCTTATCTATTCATCTACTGAAGGGCATTTAGGTTGGTTCTACAGTTTAGCTATTGTAAATAGTACTGCTATAAACATTGATGTGGCTGTGTCCTTGTAGTATGCTGTTTTTAAGTCCTTTGGGTATAGACTGAGGAGTGGGATAGCTGGGTCATAAGGTGGTTCCATTCCAAGTTTCCAAGGAATCTCCATACTGCTTTCCATATTGGCTGCACCATTTTGCAGTCCCACCAACAATGTATGAGCTTGCCTTTTTCTCCACATCCTCTCCAACATTTATTGTTGTTTGTGTTCTTAATAGCTGCCATTCTGACTGGTGTGAGATGAAATCTTAGAGTGGTTTTGATTTGCATTTCTCTAATTGCCAGACATGTTGAACATTTTTTCAAGTGTTTGTTGATTGATTGTATATCTTCTTCTGAGAAGTGTCTGTTTGATTCCTTGGCCCATTTATTGATTGGTTATTTGTTTTTTTGGTGTTAAGATTTTTAAGTTTGTTAGATATTTTAGAGATTAGTGCTCCATCTGATGTGCGTGTGGTAAAGATTTGTTCCCAATTAGTAGGCTCTCTATTCACCTCACTGATTATTTCTTTTGCTGAGAAGAAGCTTTGCAATTTGAATCTATCCCATTTATTGATTCTTGATATTAATTCTTGTGCTACAGGATTCTTATTAAGGAACTTGGGGCCTAATCCAACATGTTGGAGATTAGAGCTTACTTTTTCTTCTATTAGGTGTAGTGTCTCTGGTCCAATTCCTAGATCCTTGATCCACTCTGAGTCGAATTTTGTGCATGGTGAGAGATGGAGGTTTAATTTCATTTTCTTGCATATGGATTTACAGTTTTCCCAACACCATTTGTTGAAGAGGCTATCTTTTCTCCAATGTATGTTTTTGGCACTTTTGTCTAATATAAGATAACTGAAATTATATGTGTTAGTCTCTGTGTCCTCTATTCTGTACCATTGGTCTACCAGCCTATTTTGGTGCCAATACCATGCTGTTTTTGTTACTATTGCTCTGTAGTATAATTTAAGGTCTGGTATAGTGGTGCCACCTGCTTCACTCTTCTTACTGGGGATTGCTTTAGCTATTCTGGGTCTCTTATTTTTCCAGATAAATTTCATGACTGCTTTTTTATTTCTATGAGGAATGTCATTGGGATTTTGATTGACATTGCATTAAATCTGTATAGTGCTTTTGGTAGTATGGTCATTTTGACAATATTAGTTCTGCCTATCCAAGAACAGGGTAGATCTTTCCATCTTCTAAGGTCTTCCATAATTTCTTTCTTTAATGTTGTATAGTTTTCATTATAGAGGTCTTTCACATCTTTGGTTAAGATTCCCAAGTATTTTATTTTATTTTTTGATGCTACTCTAAATGGGGTAGTTTTCCTCATTTCCCTTTCAGAGGATTTGTCACAGAAATGCCTTAGATTTATGAGTATTGATTTTGTATCCTGCTACTTTGCTGAATTCATTTATGAGTTCTAGAAGTTTCCTGGTGGAATTTTTTGGATCTTCTAGGTATAAAATCATATTGTCAGCAAATAATGATAATTTGAGTTCAACTTTAACTATCTATATCCCTTTAATTTCTTTTGTCTGTCTTATTGCTCTGGCCATCATTTTAATTACTATGTTAAATAGAAGTGGTGAAAGAGGGCATCCCTGTCTTGTTCCAGTTTTTAGAGGGAACGCTTTCAATTTTTCTCCATTTAGAATAGTGTTGGCTTGGGCATTAGCATATATAGCTTTTATGATGTTGAGATATGTTCCTGTTATCCCTAGTTTTTCTAGTGTTTTGAACATGAAGCGGTGCTGTATTTTGTCAAATGCTTTTTCTGCATCTACTGAGATAATGATATGGTTCTTATCTTTGAGTCTATTGATGTGATGAATTACATTTATTGATTTCCATATGTTGAACCATCCTTGCATCCCTGGAATGAACCCCACTTGATTGTGGTGTATTATATTTTTGATATGTTTTTATATCTGTTTTGCCAGAATTTTATTGAGAATTTTTGCATCTATGTTCATTAAAGATATGGGTCTGAAGTTTTCTTTTTTGGATGTGTCTTTGCCTGGTTTGGGGATCAGGGTGATATTGGCCTCATAGAATGAGTTTGGAAGTGCTCCCTCTTTTTCTATTTTCTGAAATAAATTGAAGACTATTGGTATCAGTTCTTCTTTAAAGGTCTTGTAGAACTCAGCTGTGTATCCATCTGGTCCAGGGCTTTTCTTGGTTGGTAGGCTTCTGATGGCATCTTTTATTCTGTCACTTGAAGTTGGTCTGTTCAAATTGTGTATATCATCCTGCTTTAATTTGGGAGATCATACACCTCTAGGAATTTGTCAGTGCCTTCGGTGTTTTGTATTTTGTTGGAGTACAAGTTTTCAAAATAATTTTGAATTATTTCCTGTATTTCCGTAATATTTGTTGTGATATTTCCTTTTTCATCGCATATGTTAGTAATTTGAGTTTTCTCTCTCCTTTTCTTTGTTAGCCTGGCTAAGGATCTGTCAATTTTATTTATTTTTTTGAAGAACCAACTTTTTGTTTTGTCAATTTTTTCAACTGTTTCTTTTGTTTCAATTTCATCTCTGATTTTAATTATTTTCTGTCTTCTACCACTTCTGGTGTTGGTTTGTTCTTCTTTTTCTAGAGCTTTGAGATGTAATTTTAAGTCATTTATTTGTTGACTTTTTCTTCTTTTGAGGAATGAACTCAATGCAATGAATTTCCCTCTTAGAACTGCCTTCATAGTGTCCCAGAGATTTCGATATGATGTGTCTGTGTTCTAATTCACTTCTAAGAATTTTTTAATCTCCTCTTTGATGTCATCTGCAACCCATTGTTCATTCAGTAGCATATTATTTAGTCTCCAGGTGTTGGAGTAGCTTTTATTTCTTATTTTATCATTGATTTCTAATTTCATTCCATTATGGTCTGACAGAATGCAGGGTAGTATCCCTACTTTTTTATATTTGCTAAGAGTTGTTTTATGGCATAGCATATGGTCTATTTTAGAGAAGGATCCATGTGCTTCTGAGAAGAAAGTGTATTCGCTTGTTGAAGGATGAAATATTCTATAAGTCAGTTAAGTCTAAGTTCTTTATTGTATTTTTGAGTTCTATAGTTTCTTTGTTCAGCTTTTGTTTGGAAGATCTATCCAGTGGTGAAAGGGGTATGTTAAAGTCACCCAGAATTATTGTGTTGTGGTCAATTTGACTCTTAAACTTTAGGAGAGTTTGTTTGATGAACAAGGATGCTCCATTGTTTGGGGCATATATAATTATAATTGTTAAGTCTTGTTGGTGTATGGTTCCCTTGATCAGTATATAGTGTCCTTCTTTATCCCTTTTGATTGGCTGAAGGTTGAAGTCAACTTTATTTGATATGAGGATGGAAACCCCTGCTTGTTTCCTCTGTCCATGTGAGTGGTAGGATTTCTCCCAACCTTTCACCCTCAGCCGATGGATGTCTTTTCCTATGAGATGAGTTGGGTCTGTTTTTTTGATCCAATCTGCTAGTCTATATCTTTTGATTGGTTAATTTAGGCCATTAACATTCAGAGTTATTATTGAGATGTGTTTTGTATTCCCAGCCATTTTTGTTTATTTTTGGTATTTACCTTGACATGGTTTCTCTTCTGATTGTTTTTTCCTTTAGTGTGATACCTCTCTCTGTTGATTTTCATTATTGTTATTTTCTTCTTCATGGAATATTTTGCCAAGTATGTTATGTTCTGTAGTGTTGGCTTTCTACTTGTAAATTCTTTTAACTTTTGTTTATCATGGAAGGTTTTTATTTTGTCCTCAAATCTAAAACTTAATTTGGCTGGGTATAAGATTCTTGGTTGGCATCCCTTTTCTTTCAGAGCCTGGAATATGTTGTTCCATGATCTCCTAGCTTGGAGTGTCTGAGTTGAAAAATCTGCTGGATATGAATTGCTCTCCCCCTATATGTGATCTGATTCCTCTCTTTTGCAGCCTTTAAAATTCTATCCTTGTTCTGTATGCTAGGCATTTTCATTATAATGTGTCTTGGTGTATCTGGTGTAATTTTATACATTTGGTGTCCTATGTACCTCTTGTATTTGGTTTTCCAATTCATTCTTCATGCTTGGGAAATTTTCTGATATTATCTCATTGAAGAGGTTGTGCATTCATTTGGTTTGAAACTCTGTGCCTTCCTCTATCCCAATTACTCTTAGATTTGGTCTTTTGATGCTGTCCCATACTTCTTGGATGTTCTGTTCATGGTTTCTTACTATCTTCCTTGTGTGGTCAACTTTATTTTCAAGATTATATACTTCGTCTTCATTGTCTGAAGTTCTTTCTTTCAGTTGATCTAGTCTGTTAGTGATGCCTTCAATTGTGTTTTTTATTTGGTTAATTGTTTCCTTCATTTCAAGAATTTCTGACTGTTTTTTTTTTTTTTTAGAGTTTCAATCTCTTTTTTGAAGTAATCTTTTGCTACCTGTATTTGCTCTCTCATATCTTTGTTGTAGTGGTCAATTTTTGCCTGTATTTGTTCATTTAGGTCATTCTTTTATTCACAGGTCATTTTAATTATGAACCTTCTTAACTCCTTCTCTGACATTTCATCAACTTTGCTGAGCATGGGTTGTTATTGTAGAATCCTGGTTTGTTTGGGCTACTTTCCTCCTTTGTTTTTTCATGTTGTCTATTTGCCTTACTGTCTTGCAGTGTAGATCTGAGATATTACAGTTTATTCCCTATATTCTTATAATATCCTTGCAGGTTGTTTGTGCCTCCCCTTAGTGTTGGGCTATCAGAACCTGCTGTTGTCCCTCAAAGTATGCTACCTGGGGCTGGGTCCATGCAGTTTGGTGTGGGTTGAACTGGTTGAGTCTGAGCTCCTGCAGTGGTCTGCTGGGCCTGGCGTCACTCCAATGCAGGATCCAGGGACTGCCCTGGGCCCGCCTGGACTCAAGCAGAGTTGGTGGGTCTGTCCTTGCTGTCTCCTGCTCTGGGGCTGAGGTCAGCAGGACTGGCTGGAGACTGGTCCTAGCGGCACTCTAATGTAGGACCCTGGGATGGCTCTGGGCATGCCTGAACTCAAAGCAGAGTTGGCGGGTCTGTCCTTGCTGGATCCTGCTCTGGGACAGAGGTTGAGGGGCTGGCTGGGGGTCAGCGGGACTGACCTGGGGCTGACCATGCTGGGGTGAAGGTCAGTGGGGAGAGTGTGAGGATTTTTAGGTAAGAATGAACTTAAATACTATGGGAAAAATAGCTTTACAATAATTTATTAGGAAATGCTTAAGGAGCATTTTTGTAATCATGTGTGTAGTCTCTACAGCAGTGTCCTTGTGACTGCATAGCCAGTGATCCTGACCTCATCAAAGAACCCGACCAGAATTTTAATTCCTTGAGTTTTTCCCTTGGTTTTTGGTCTGAAAAGCAGTAGGATAATGGTCTAATGATCATATACAGTAATGGGAAGGAAAGTTTGTGAGAGGAGTAGGGGTCAGGCAGGAGATGGGACATAATATGTGAGTTATAATGAGTTATTTGAGTTATAGTGTCATTTTTAAATGTCTTTATTTATTTTGAGGCCCCAAGGAAAAAGACATGATTGTGATGAGAGACAGCTTTGGAATTAGACATCCTTCTGGACATTTAGAAAATAAAACTATTGATCTTGTGGTTTATGGAGACTTCAATGGCTTTTCAGCAATGGCTAAAACTGTGGGGCTACCCACTGCCATGGTAGCCAAAATGTTGCTTGATGGTAAGTTCTGTTCATTTAAAGGCTGATTCTGTCTTCATATCATCTCCAAGTCATTCAGTGCTAGACATCAGATAATTACTCTTGGGCATAACACTGGCCTTGACTGAGAGTGAGCTATCTGAGAAGATCCATTACTGGGAGGTCACCCTGTGGAGAGTGAAGAATATTGGCTTTGGAGTCAGACCTAATTTTCCCCCAAGTCAGTCATGAGATAGCTGTGATGAGGTATCACTTGGTACCTCTGAGTGGTTTCTTCATCTTAAAAGTGGGTATTACTATCCCCAATTCATAAAGCTATTGTCACATTTGAGTGAAATAATATATCAAGTTCCTACTACATACAGGGACCCAAGAGGGAATGTTAATTCCCTTCCTTTATGAGCCATATTTTACTAAACTTTGTATTTCAGTATGTTGTCTGTATTCAATGTCTAAGATTATATATGCTTCTTGACTTACTACAGGCTTTCATCCTGATACATTTGTTGTATGTTGAAAATGTCTTAAGTTGAAAATGCATTGATTCACCTAACCTAATGAATATCAGCTTAGCAACTCAGAGTATCAGGTGTTCACTCTGGTGATCTCATGGCTGACTGGGAGCTGTGGCTGGCTGCTGCTTCCCATTATTGCATGAAAGTATCATATAGCATATCACTAGCCTGAGAAAAGATCAAGATCCTAAGTATGATCTATATCAAATGCATCTATTCCATATAAATACATTGATTTATATTGAACGTATCATGATAATGTTGAAAATACCTGTATGTCAAACCATCTGAAATCTTGGACCCCTTATAAATGAATTCAAATTTTAACTCTCCATTCTCCCCTTATGATCACATATACATTCAACAAGCATTACCTCTGAATATGGTACTCCATTTGGCCTGTCTGAAAGAAGGAAGGGAGTGAAAAACATCAATGTGTGCAAATGTGAAATACAAAGCATATCAGATAATGTCATATTAAACTACCCAGTTAGACTTTGAGGAACCACAGTGCAGAAATCATAAAGGCTAGAGTCATCATGGAAGTTATAGAAAGTGCCCAGACTTACTGTTTCAGCCATCCTAACAGGTACTAGTGGTCAAATAATCAGATTGGTTTCTGTTCATTCTGGCAGGAATTAATGCAGTTAATGACACTGTCCCTAAGTTCAGCTGTGTTTTCCACCCAAAATTCACTCCTTTTTCTTACAGTGAGTTGACAAAGTAATGGTCTAACAGGAACACAAAGGCCTCCTACCATCTATTATGCTGAGTTTATTGCTGGGGTGATACCTTCTCTCTTGCTAGGGAAATTAACTTTTAGCACCATCTTTAAAATGATAATCCTTTGTTTCCTTCCAGGTGAAATTGAAGCCAAAGGCCTGATGGGGCCCTTCTCAAAGGAGATCTATGGGCCCATATTGGAGCGGATTAAAGCAGAAGGCATTATATATACTACGCAGAGCACAATCAAGCTATAATTAGGAATTATATTGTTTTTATCTTCCCAAACAACACAGCTCTCAACATTTGTGTGACAAACATGATTGTTAATATGCTATTTTATAAAGTATAAAGCACAATATATTTTGAATAAGTTAATACAATGGCTTTTGAAATGCAAATCTCTATTTTAATATGAAATTTTTTAGAATAGGAGAATGTTAGTCATTACCAGAGAAATTTAATAATTCTACCATGTACTTTTTCATACATATATGTAAAAGTGAAAATTATCACACCATTAATTTATTATGCCTCCTTTTTCTTATAAGAACATATTTTACTATAATCAACAAATGAAGTTTTACTATTTTAGTCAGAAAATTTCCTCATATAGTTATATTTTTGTATTTTTAAAGTGATTGTTAGATATCTTTAGATTACATATCTACAAACCTTTTCAAAAATGCTATTTTGTGCCTATTTTGTAAAGTTATGATTTATTCAGTGACTGTCATCTTTAAATCACTTTCTCTTGAGTGTTTGGAAAAAGAAATAGATGAGATTAAATCACAATCTACATTGATACCTTCATTAGGCACAGAAAAATTATTTAACAAAATCCAGCATCCTTTCATAATAAACACACACACCTACTAGTAATAGAAGGGCACTTCCTTTACCTGATAAAAGATATTTATGAAAAACTCACAGCTTGTATCATGCTTAATGGTGAAAGACTGAATGATTTCCTCCTAACATCAGAAATCAGACAAGGATGTCTACTCTTGCCAATACTATTCAAGCTGTATTGGTGGGTCAAGCCTGGGCAATTAGGCAAGAAAATAAATAAAAGACATTTAGATGGTAAAAGAAGAAGTAAACTCTATTTGCTGATGACATAATCTCAGGCATAGAAATCTAAAAGAAATTCAGAGAAAATCCAAAGACTTACTTAAAACAAAACAATGCAAAACATTAGCATTAATAAATGAATTCAGCAGAGCTGCAAGATACAAGAATAACATGCAGAAATTGTTTGTGTTTCTATAAAGTATCAACAAATGAACTAAAAAAATAATGATAGGGAAACCATTTTCAATAGCAGCAAGAAGAACAAAGTAGTCATAGAGTTGAGAGTCCAGAAATGATGCCTACATTTTGATTTTTGAAAAAGGTACTAAGACAATTCCATAGGGGGAAAATATTCTTTTTCATCAAATGGTGATTAGAAACATGGATTTCCATTTGTAAACAATGAAGTTAGACCTCTTCCTCATAACACACACACACACACACACACACACACACACACACACACACAAATTGACTAAAAATGGACTTAAGACTCGTGTATTAAGAGCTATCTTAGTAAAAGTCTTAGAAGAAAACAGGCATAAATTTCACGATTTTCATTAGCAATAGCTTCTTAATGACACTAAAACTCAAGCAAAAAAAGATAAATTTGACAGAATGAAAGTTAAAAACTCTTTTGCTTCCAAGGACACAATCAAGAAAGAAAAAAGATAACACCCAGAATGAGAAAAAAATTTTCTAAATCACATATAAGCAAAGGGAGGAACATGTAGCCAGACTATAAAGAACTGTTATGACTCAATAACGAAAAGACAAATAATCTAATTTATAAAATGAACAAAAGACTTGAATTGAGGGTTCTTCAAAGAAATATAAAAGACCAATAGTCACACGAAATATTCTTAACATCATGAGCCATCAGGAGATGAAACTCAAATCCAAAATGAGATGCCATGTTAAAGCCACTAGAATAGTTACAATAAAAAAGAGAATAAGTTTTGGTGAGGAACCAAGACATTGGAGCACTCAAACTCTGCTGGTGGATAACCATGAGAAGTGAAAACATGTCCACACAAAACCTTGTAGGCAAATGTTCATAGCAGCATTATATATAATGGCCCAAATTGGAGCAAGCCAAAAGTCCAAAAATAAGTATAGGGTTTTCTTTTGGGGTAATGAAAATGCTGTAGAGTTGATTGTGGTAAAAGTGGCACAACTCTGAATATACTAAAACCCACTGAACGGTACACTTTGTGTGAGCTATATGGTACGTGAATTATATCTTAAATTGTTATCAGTCTACATATCAAATAAATTTACTTGCTCCTTGTGGGAAATTCTCTTGCCTTTAAAGATATAAATGAGTCACCTGTTCCACCTTTAAGGAAGGTGCTCATATCCTGGTATATAGAACAAATGGATTCTGCTTTTAGGAAAAGCAGGTTCTATACAGGGAAGGGATATATGACAACCAAATGTCTCCCGAGCTTTGTGAGGATCAAATTGATTAAGGTCTGGTCCCATTTGTCCTAAATAACATGTGAAGATCTCTATTCCATTATTAAGACATTTTTATTAAGGATTAAAAAAAAAACCAAAATGTTCAACACAATGATTTAGGAAATTAAATTTCTATCACATTGATTCCACCCTCAATTTGGGACAGTGTCAAGACTGAACACTGGGGAACCAACATTTTGGATGGAATTAGGGATCTGTGAGTTCTCATAACTAATTGCTTTGGGCTTTTTGATAACCATCAGTGGTAAAGAAGTTATGACTGACAAGATGATCTATGTCAGTATTGGTGGTAGTGCCAGTAAAGGAAATGTTAGTAAGCTTGAATAAAGGTAGATATAATTGAACACTGCACTGGCTCGCAAACATTTTCTGGAAGAAATTTCAATAGTAAAGTAATAGTATATTAAATAGTAAATTATTTCAATATGAATTTCAGTAGTAAATTTGTTTCACAAAGTTAAAGGCAGTGGTGAGGTATAGGGATGAGTGAGTGAGTTATAATAATCATATGGTTCCATCAGGGATCAACCAATTTTTTTTGTAACAAATCATGCAATTAATATTTTAGTTTTTGCAGACCAAATGTGTCAGAATTGGTCCTTTCTGCCTTTGTATTGTGGAAGTAGTCATAGGCAACGCACTAATGGGTGAACATTACTGTGCTCTAATAAAAATTATTTGTAGAAACATATGATTGGCAGACTTGGACCTCAAGGCAAGTTGTGGACTCTGGTTCTAATCATCCTGGTAGACTTAGTACTTGCACCTTCCAGATCTTTCTGCCTCTTTTGGTTTATTATAGAAAATACCAATAAAGCATTTGTATTGTTCAGTTTTCCTTGTTCTAGACTTATAAAACACTAGATCACACTAGATACAGTGTGATTGGTCCTGTGATACATCACTCTTTCCTTCTCCATAAAACATTAACAATAGCAACTCACAAGATGGTTCTAGACATTAATGAGACCATGTAAGAAAAATGCCTGCTGCCTGGTAAATGTTTGAAAGTATTTGTGTTCTTCCATCTTCTGCAGTGACATTTTTGTCTGATGTTTGTGTTAAGGTTAATGAGATTTTAGCTTGAGATTTTCTTCAATCTTTTGGAGACCTTTGGAAGATTCCTTATAGACCCATGCTGCTCAAACAAGCCGTAGATGTATCTGGTCCATAATGAAGAACTTAAAGTGATTATAGAGAGAAAGAACCATACACCAGTCAATTGGTTAAGCTCTAACTTTACAGCAGAGAAAATTTGTCTTACAAAGTGAGAGGAACAAGATTTAATATTGACACTAAATGGACTTAATGTTGAAACTAAGACTTAATATTGAAACTAGGAGGACAAGACTTACTGTTGAAACTTGATCATCATTTGATGATACCCAAAACACTTGATATAATTTGGAAGCTGCCTAATTTATATAACATCCTTAGGGTGAATGACTTATCAGGGCCACCACTATGGCACCTTTTTGAGAATTAGATAAATTAATTCTTTGTACCTTATCCTTTATCAGGCTAAATTCTAGCCATGACTTCAGGTAGTAGTTCAGTCACTTCTTTGAGGATTCACCAGTCTGAGTTAAGAATTTCTAGAGGACCTTGTACTATTTTTTTTTAAATAACAAATTACTCTGATCTTTTTGACTAGGAGCACTTGAAAATGTGTGGAAGATTTTTAGTTGACACAGAAACTGTGAGCAGAGTGCACACACACACACACACACACACACACACACATATATATATTTCAATGTTAGTATTCAATATTGTCACATTGAAAATTCATTGAGTCATGCTGGGGTAGCAAAGGTGGAAGTGGAGATAAGTGGAGAAAAAGATAGGTTTTTGCCTGTATGTAAGGAAATTTTAGGTTATATTTTTAGCATTGACTATTCATGCTAAAAAGACAATTTTCTCTATCATTTGTTGCTTCTAAGAGATCTTGTTGACATTTTCCCATAACATGAGTGTGGGCAAATAACATCAGTTAATGGTATTTGAACAAATACCAACTATTGAAACCATTGTGTCAAAATAAGTTGAAATTGCTTCAGGGTCAATGATACACGGAAATGATGTGATCAGCTTTGTGCTTCTAAAAGATTTATTTAGATGCAGCATTTAGAGTGAGTCAGGGAAGAGCAAGAGGGAGCCATGCTCTAAGGCTACTATAGTAGTGGAAGAAAGAGAAAAATACTAAAAATAATGAGTGGACAGTTTCAGCAGAATTCCTTCTCCAGGCTGCTGAATCAGTGTTTGGAGCAAGGAGCAGAAAACTTTCTAGATATTGTAAGAAAAAGGCATATAGGCACTAAGATGAAGAACTCACACTCAAGCTGGGGTCCCATGGGCTTATAAACTAGAATCAGAATAGTGGACTTACTGCCATGGTGTCAATACTAGACACTAGAATTTACTGCAGACAAGCCATTATCTCCACAACTTTGCTCCTCTGTAGGCACTAACTGGGCAGGAAGATGTCCCCTGGAATTTTCTGATATAATAAGTGGTCTAATATTATATTATAATTCATGGTACAATAATATGATCTGTTTCCATATTTTGTGGTTCCTGCATTTGGTGAAACATAATTCACATTCCAGCTTTTGAAGACTCTGGATATGTATGTGTGTGTGTGTGTGTGTGTGTGTGTATACATATATATATATATATATATATATATATATATATATATATATATATATATATATATATATAAAATAACTCTTTAAGCTTTGAAGTACAAGAAGTACTCTTGATACTATTGCTGTGAAAGAGACTACCTCAAAATGTAGTGCCTTAAAATGTCAGTCATTTATTTTGTTCATCAATCTGCAGTTTGGGCATTTTTCTGTCTGAAAAGCCTGTCTCTGCTCCATGGTGTCACTTGGAGTGCCCTGACTGGAGACTGGAGGATGTATTTCAAGATGGCTTGCTTACAGAGCTAGCTAGTTGGTTCTGGGTATCAGCTGGAGGCTTAGCTTGGGTAGTGGGCTAGGAACTCGGTTTCTTCTGGGGATGTGTGAGCCCTGTCACAGCATGGTGGTGTTATTCCAGGAGAGAGTATCTCAAGAGAATGGGATGTAGGCTGAATTACCTTTGGTGATGTGGCCTTGGAAGTTACACAGCCTCACTTTCCCTCTAGTCACAAGTCCAAAAATAATCACACGTGGGAAGAAAGATTGATGGGCTGTTTTTGGAAAATACAGTCTGTAAAAGGAAGGCTCTCTAGAAGGAGAGTGGCAAGGTGGTGGATTCTGTGAACAAACAGGAATGACCTCCAGTATCAGTCTTTCTGGTTGGCTTTACCAGTCTTTCCTTAGTGGCCTTACTTATTTTCTAGCCATTTCACATTTTTTCTTCAAGTGATTCACCAAGACTTTGTATGGATTCCCTTGGGCTATGAATTGAAATGCCATATGGCCAAATTGTGGAATGTTTCAAACATTCTCCAAAAGCCCAGCAAATGAAGAATTTAAGCATCCTAGATGTCTTAAAGCATTTACTTGAAATAAGGTAAAATGAGATACTTCACTATTTTAGTGTTTTAGTCTTAAGACCTTAATGGTGATTGTTTTCAGTACAAAACTTCATCAAATAATTTAGCAACAAGGATAAAAATTACTTGCATCCATTCATCTTTCTGGGTAATTCAATACTAAGGCAACTCTCCTAGCATTGAAGCAAGATAACAGGAACAAGATAGATGCAGTAAGTGGTTTGTCCAAAACTGCAGAGAATGGCATTTCAAATTAGCCTATTTGGGAAGTTTCAGTTTGTGTCTCTTGTGTCTGCTTGGAATGTGTTATGGCTGATAGACTGATTAGAAGTTCTTGTGTATACAATGAAGAAGTTTAAATTTCACATCTGTTTTGCTTACTCCCACTTTAATTTTTTAAAAATGATTATCTTAAGAAAAAAATTCAATAACTTAAATTTAATGCCAAGGTGTCAAGATTCTTAGAACTGGTCTAGTATATTTAATTTATATGCTCCAACATTTAAAGCTATGTGCTTAACACGCCAACCTTATAATAATAAGGAAGAGATTTGTAATGTACCAGAATATCTTACAATTAGCAAATTAATGGATAATCATGATTTATAATAATAAAAGTGTCTATGTAATTTTGAAAAATGTTCAAATATTCTTACTTTCCCCAAAAGTTAAATTTAATTGAATAAAAGCTTAGTATTTTGGGTGTGCTATTTCTAAGTAGGATTCATTTCTTTTTTTGTGGGGGGCGGGTACTTGGGACTGAACTCAGGGGCACTCGACCACTGAGCCACATCCCCAGCTCTATTTTGTATTTTATTTAGAGACAGGGTCTCACTGAGTTGCTTAGTGCCTTGCTTTTGCTGAGGCTGGCTTTGAACTCTTGATCCTCCTGCCTTAGCCTCCCAAACTGCTGGGATTACAGGTGTGAGCTACCACGCCCAGCTAGTAGAATTCATTTCTTCTTTCTTCTTCTTCTTTTTTTTTTTTTTTTTGATGCTGGGGATGGAACCCAGGGCCTTGTGCATGTGAGGCAAGCATTCTACCAACTGACCTATATCCCCAGTCCTAGAATTCATTTCTAATATCAAATTGTAAAACTTATCTCCTTATAAAGAGATCTTATTTTCCATGTTTTGTTTATTAGGGAAACAATCTGAGTCATAATGTTGATAACAAGTTTGAATTCAGATAAGAAATAAAAGAATTTAGTATGATTCATTGTGTAATTTGAACATGTATGAATTAAAGATTAGCTTTGATTTTATATAAAGAAGTTGTTACCATAACATCTCAGAAAGCATCACATTGGAACTAAGAAGGAATTAGTAGTTCTTATGGATGTAGCTAAATAATTAATTATACTCATGCTAAATATTCTCTTGATGTTGCCAAACTGCTCTCCACAATTTAAAACTGGAGACGTTGTCTCTGTAAAACATCTTTTTTTCAGTTGGACTAATTTACAAAGGTGCTATAAAAATGAAGAGCAGACATTTTGTCAGTACTGGTAAATTTATTATGTTGAGGAACATTACCTGCAGAGTGTCAGGATTCCAAGGATTATTAAAGAGAGTACCTTTCTTCTAGATAAATATCCATTAATCCATCCATTCATTTACCTAAAATGAGTGTCTTCAATGTGTACTGAGTACCTTCAATGAGCCAAGAGGATACAAGATTAACAAAAGAGAAAAATTCCTCTAGCCGTTCCATATATACTAATGGAGGAAACAGAAAACAAGGAAATACAACATATAGTGCCAGAAAACAAAATGTGCCATGGAGAAAAAAATAAAGCAGGATAATGAGATGAAGAGGACTTGGATGGGAGTGGTAGAGAGGCAGACAACCATTCACCTGGCACACAGCACAGTTTCTTGTGATGGTCAGTCCTAAGTGCTTTGAATACCCTAGGATTTATAACCTCCTGTTCCTGGTTTCCAACCCCCAGTCTGGCTTGACTCAAAGGTATTGTATTGGAGTCTCTGACAAATCTGCTGGCTTACAACTCTCAGCTTGGAGCTAAACCAAAGGTTCCCAACATTTCTTGGAACATGGTGCCCTTAGTTATTCAGTAACATTTTAATAATTCCATGTCTTAGTCTTTTCAGTCTGTTAAAAAAAAATATCACTCATTGGATGGCTGATAAACAATATGGAATCCAGCAAATAACTTCTCACAGTTCTAGAAACCAGGAAGTCCAAGGTCAAGAACATGTTGCTGGGTTGTCCTCAAAAGTGCAAAAGTTTGTAAGACACAGTTGGGGACCACAGCATTATATCCCCTGTCCCATCTTCCAGTCTTTTTTTACTTCCATCATCCTGTTGGTTCTCATATCCACAGTTTCCTGGCACACATACCTCAGACAACATTCCAAGAGTAAACACCAACTGATGGCAATATTTATATTTATTTTTGCAATTTCTTGGATAAAAACCATTTAAACAATGTTTGGTAAGGTAAGGTGTTATTTTCATAAAAACATCTTTTGAAACAAAGGTATTTCTATTTTTCACAAAAGTTAAAATTACATGCTGAAACAGAGTTAATTACTTAGCACAATACGAAATCAGGAGACTTGTAAAGTAAGAATAGATAATGAACTACATCATTAAACTAAACAATTACACTGAACTAGAAAACTGACTCAGTAGTAAAATATAAAAATCTACAATTATAAATATAAATTTGGTCCGTGGAGACACTAGAGCAGTATTTACAGTAAGTATTAGATTATTCCTACTTTAGGTGAATACTGCAGTTGTAAAATGTTGAATATCTTGGAGAACAGAGTGGTTTATTTACAGTCTACTATATTAAAAGTTATATTTCTAGCAAATCTGATGATTGCTACAAATACAGCTAAAAATCTGACACTAAAAACAAACATTATCTGTAGTTGGGAATTCCTAATATCTATAAATTGAAATTTTCTGTTAAAATCAATATGGAAAAAAATACCACAATTCCATTCTTAGAAATACTGTAAAATTTAATCATTTTAGTCCAAACATAATAAGTGAATGACAAGAAGGCTTTCAAAAAGGCACACGTTGTTAATTATGTAAATTTGGCAGCAGAATCCTATGTCATGAAAGTTACTGTCAAGTGATGAGAAGTAAACAAATAACAGAACTGGACTGATTTTTCTAATTTTAGAAAGAGGAAAATAATGCTCAGATGTGGGCTCCCCCCACTCTTTAGTGTTAAACTAAAGACTCTAAGCTCTCAGCTATATTTCCATCAGCCAAAGCTGCGCCATTACTGTCCAGAGAGGTGGATGGATTCTCTTCCTGCCTTGTGCTGACAAGGCTGAGGACCACTTTGTAGAGAAACTGATATTGCTCCTAGAAAACAGAGAGAGGGAAGTTATAAACAGGAAGCTCAGTGAAAATTACATTTGTAAAAAGAAGGACTGTTTTCAGATAGACCAGCACTGATTGTGGTACACGTTCTGTTTAGGGTTTGCTATAGTTAGCAAAGGTACACAATGTTTATTAAGGTCTCTTTATGATTATATTAATGTAGCTTTTCAATTAGTGAACACTCATTGACCTAGAGAATCAATCCTCATATATTTGCCAATGGTAAGTACTCTGTTCCTAGTCACTTGCTTCCTGGTATCAGAAAGTTTTGGGATGAGGTTCCATCAACTTGTGGGGAAATGCTTTGGCACTAGGCTCCTGCAATTTATTCACAAATAAATTGCTTATTCTCTCTTCCCCAACTGAAATGCCAATGGTTCTGTTTATGAAGTTCTCAACTTTGATATGCTGTCAGCCCAGTGACCCATGCAGAACGCAGTCTTTCCACCAGACCTATTTACCAAGCGCTCTTCACATGCTCTTAGCCCAGCTGGTCCTACTCTCTGCTCTGAGAGATAAGGTGTGTGTGTGTTCTGTTGTGATCTAGTTATAAGTGTTGGGGAGTTAAGAACACATCGGCCGAAAGAATAGAAAAACTTAACTCTCTGGTTGCCTCCCACTCCCTGATATGGAACTTGGCCTAATCAGGAGGCGTTCCCCTGACATGTGGTGGGAAATCAGATTGCCACTAAGATAGGCTAATGGCTCCGCCAATGTGATTTGCTCATGCTCCCTATGTGCTCCTGTGATCTTTCTGCTAATTGGCCCATGTCTTCTATAAACGCCGTCCATCTTCTTCAATAAATGAGTTCCAGCTTTGCCCAGGCTCCCTGGTGCGTCCCCGATTGTCTTCCATCGTGAGGGTTGGTGTGGGCCTCCAGCCGGCTTCTACCGTTCTCCATCACGCCTCCGCTGGGGCGTGTTTTTCCCCTAGCCTTCTCGCTGGCCCGAAGAAGCTAAACCCAGGTCGGGGAAAACTATAAACCCCAGCAACTCGAACAAAACCCCAACAATAGGGTCCTTATCATAAATGGCCAAGAAGCTGAAGCTCAGCCTATTATTTTGTACCCATCTAAACTTTTCCCTTAATGATGTTTGCACCAAGTTGCCAATTGTCTTTCTACTCCATTTCCACAATAATAAAAACTTCAAAAGTACTGGTTGAGACTGATTATCAGATGTGCTATGTCTCCTCCTTGAATGTACATACTTCATATCTTTTTAAAAGCACCTGAGGATCACCCATTTGTTAACTTTAGAGACTGAGTTTGGCTTGAGAAAAAAGCCAATGGTTCCAACATGTAGGTCTCTGTGGTCTATCAACTGTTCTTTGAGGATAAACAGAACTTGAATTCCAGAAAAATAACCATTTATTTTGCTGGATAAATGCATTTGTAGGTACTTCAAATGTGGATATTTTTGAAAATTAATAATAAGTCTGGAAAAAAGGCAGACATGAGACATAAAATTTTTTAACCATCAGGTTTCTGGAAGACACAGCCTTGTAACTCAGATTGAAAGCCACATGTTAATTTAGGTAATCTTTCTTATATACAAAATATTTTCCACAGTCTCTACAAAATAAGTACTACCTTCTAACAAAAGTTTGATTCACTGCTCCATTACTTACAATGTCAGCAAAGACTCCTGGCCTCATCAAATTGATCATCTTGGCTACCTGGTAAACATCCACAGAATTTTCCTTTTCTAGTTGGTGCATAAGGGTTGTCAGAGCACAGAAAGTTCCTGCTGTCACTCCTCCATGCCTGGGAGGAAAAGGGAGGAACAAAAACTCCATTCATTTGCATCAATACTCACATTTGGAATTCACAGAGCAAATACCCTTAAAAAAATTTGCAGTAAAAACAGAAAAATTTAGTGACTTGTTTCTACGTTTTGGTGCACAGAATTATGGTTTAATTGGAAACATTGCCAAGTATTCATGACATCAGCAATGAGATACTTAATACAAGTTTACTATTTGCTTGTGCATTTGTTATTTTATGCTACAAAAGGCACAGACAAAAATTTTTTAAAAATGACTTGGCCAAGGTTATAATATGTATCTAATATGTGTATTACATATAATTCTAGGATTTTTGCTTGTTTGTAACAGAAACCCAGAAGAATCTATTGAATAAAGATTTCTCTTTCAGGTAAATAAAAAGAATATTGATTTTACTCCTGCCTTGGGAAACTGGTGGCTGAAAAATATCCCTGTGGTTAAGTATTTCCTGTAAAAATCCCAGCATGGAAACAGTCTCATCACACAGCATAAAATGCAAGAGCAGATTCTTAGGATGGTGCACCCAACTTCTGCCTTCAACAGGAGTTTGAAGTGAAGTGAGAAGTGTTCTGTGTTACTGTTGCTGGTAAGAAGCAAGTAATCTACCCTGGCTGAATCACCACAGTTAGCCCAAAGCATTAGGTTGGCTGGAAGTCAGCAGATGTGTTCACAGACCCAGAGGAAGCTCAGTTGCAAAACAATCGAAAGTGTGACACTTACTCATCGTGAACAATCATGGGCCCATCCCTGTTGGCAGCTTCTTCTTTGATAATGCTTATAAGTTCAAAAGTTTTACTAATGGGACTATCTGGATTTGGCCATTTGGGACACTGAAAATGCCTCACTTCTAGTACATAATCATCCTATGAGAAGAAAGAACAAATTAATATTTTTTTTAAAAAAGCAATATTGGTTATTGGCAGTTCATCATGAGTGGATAATTGGGAAAAAACAAGGAATAAGTCAGGCAATAAAATCCAATGACATGCATGAGTGAGCAGCAACACACATCTCTTACCTAGGAAGGAAGAAACAATTGTGGTGCCACATTTGCTGTGGGTAGATTTAGTCAGTTTTTCTTTCTTTTTTTTTTTAATTTAAAAAATAAGCCTATTGGTGTCATGCCAATGTTGACAAACCATGGAAATATGTACCAAAGATGTATCTGTGCTGCTCAATTTAAGGTTACAAAAAGAAATCTTCAGTACTAAAATTTGTTTGGAAAATATCACAGACCTCTTCAAACACCAGCAATCCTCAAGACTTCCCTAAGGAAAGGAGGAGACTGCAGACAGTGGGAAAAAGCTCACGAGGAGGGCAGAGAGACAGGTTCAACTCCAGTTCCAGTTCTATTTATGGATCAAGAGACTAAGTAGACATGTAACTTGATTAAATCCCTTTAGCCCCTGCCCTTGGTTTCCTCAAGTGTACTGAATTAAATGCTACATTTAAAGAAAAGTACCAGAACCTAAATTTTGTATGGCAAATAAAAAAGTACCAAGACAGTCAAGATACTACCAAAGAAGAAGACAGAATTAGCTCATCAGATATTGTAAATTATTATGTGCTATCTGGATGAAGATACTACCATTTTGGCAGACAAACTAAGAGACCAGTGGAATAAAATAAAGATGCTATAAACAAGACCATACATAGACAGAAACTGGATTTAGGACTAAACGGATATTGCTGATCCATAGGTGATGCAGGATCAAGGTTTACCACATGCAAAATAATGAAACTGGACCCTTGTTTCATGATATATAATGTAAAAAAAATCAATTCCAGGTGGAAATATAAAATATTTCAAAATTATGTAGAAGAGTATCTTTAGGATATCAGGTAAGGAGTAATTTTTAACATAAATTATGGCTTCTTTAGAAAAGAAAAAGATGATTAAATTCATATAAATTAAACTTAAATTCACTTACCAAAAGAGATCATTAAGAAAGTCCCCCCCCAAAAAAGAAAACCTAATCAGCCGGGCACAGTGGCATATGCCTATAATCCCAGCACTTGGGAGGCTGAGGCAGGAGGATCGCGAGTTCAAAGCCAGCCTCAGCAATGGCGAGACACTTAGCAACTCAGTGAGACCCTGTCTCTAATAAAATACCAAAAAGGGCTGGGGGATGTGGCCCAGTGGTTGAGTGCCCCTGAGTTCAATCCCCGGTACAAAAAAAAAAAAAAAAAAAAAAAAAAAAAAAAAAAAAATCTAATCACAAAACTTGGAGACGGTATTTGCAACATATGTATCTGGAAAAAAAAAAATAGTGTCCAGAATATCAGAATATCAAGAGACCTTTAACAAATAAATAACTAAATGATAAAGAATCTAGTAGAAAAATGAGCAAAAATTAACGAACAGCACATTACAAAAGATGATATCTCAACAGCTAATAAATTTGTGTAAAGATAACCAACTTCATTTTCAACAAGAAAAATGCAAACTAACACCACTGTAAGTTGCCATTTCATTCCCACCACAAGCAGTGATGGAGATGGAGAAATTCCAGATCACTCATACACTCCTGATGGGTGGGATGCCTGGTAGAACCACTACTTAGTAAAGCTAACACAAGTTGAAGATGCTCATATCCATTGACCCAGAAAAGGGAATTTCCAGGAATATGCCAAAGAAAATTTTGTATAAAATATGTGTAAAAATATACATACTAGACCTGTTTATAATAGCAAAAGCCAAAACACAACAAAAACAACTCCAAACAGACAAGTGACAGCCCAAATGTAGAACAGAAAAAATATATTTTATAAACTGGAATGTTAACAGCAAAAGTAAGTGAATTTGAGTCACACCCAATTACATGGATAAATGTCAGCAATGCTATAATGAGGGAAAATCACAAATCTCTGAAAAACATATATAATATAACTTACATAATGCTAAAAAATAAAAAAAAGCTAAACAATATGGTGTTTGGAAAGCAACAACAACAAAAAGGTGAAAGTATAAAGTAAATCAAGAGGGCAATAAATTAATTCAGGAAGAGACCACTTCTGAAGGGAGGGCACAGAATGTAGTGTGAGCCTGTGAGAAATGTCCAAGGTCAAGGACATGTGCCTTCTCTTTAACTCAGTAGTGGGCACATAGTTAATTTTCTGTTTCATGTTTACACTTTGAGCATACATTAAAATGTTCTTTTAAATATGTAATATTTAGCACATTTAAAAAAATAGCCATTATGACAAATAACAGACCTCTAGCTTTTGAGTTCAGTAGTTGAATCCAAGCTTCCTGGACACCCTGAAATAAATCCTGGTCTATTCAGAATAAACTTTTGCCTCCCTACTGACCTCAAATGCTGTGATATTTGGTGGATAGGACTTACAAATGTCTGAAGGTCATGGAACTACCCACCTCAGGCTTTCCTTCTCTCTTAATCATTGTTTTAAGAATGAGGCCCATCCTTGGGCTAGGCTCCTGGGTGATCAAGGTGTGGATAACAGGTGACTTCTACAGATGAGAGGTGCTCAGTTGGGGTGCTCAATTGGGGGCAATCATGAGTGAGTATTCTTGTTTATTTTATAGGTAATATTAGGATAAAAGCTGCTGATTTCCTAAGGCTGAGTTAGGCATTGGACATGATGAGTGATCAGGAAATGGGAATGACGTGATAAAGATAACTCATGATTTTTATTCTTGTAATAAGCTTTTTTTTTTTTTTTTTTTTTTTTTACTAACTGGGGAGAACAATGGGAGGAAGGTATGAGAGAGGGCAGACCTGAAGGTTTTGCTAAAGTGGTGAGGGTACAATCATAGGTAGATATTAGCTTAGGATATTAAGAGTCACTGCCTCTCACTTTCCAATCAAGGAATTTAAGTCATTTTCCCAAGGCTACAAATTGCTCATCAGCTGGCATAGAATCAACACATTCTTTTTCTTTTCTTCTTTAATCAAGTAGGATACTATTCTACTAATATACTGTTCACATTATTAATCTATGTGCATCATTAATTATATGTGTTTTGGTTATCATACATTTAGAAAATAGAGAACTTCTCATACAGCATATATGGTTTACCAGTTTCAGAATTAGAGTAAAACAAAACATTTAAACTATTTAAAAAATGACTGATTCCCCCCCCCCAGATGATACTCTGAATCTCACATGCCTAAGTCTTATCAACTTCTAGTATTCTATTGTAACTCTACGTAATTATTGATAAATAATCCAATAATAGATATATGCCATGTAAGCAAAAGTTTATTAAAACAACATATTATCTTGTTGGTAGCAATAGTGTCTTCTAGATAACTGAGAGTTTATTAAAATAATCCTAGTTTTGTATTGAACTTTTTCAAAGCATTTTTTCACTTGTCAATTCATTGTACACTGGCAGAACAGTAAGTTTGGGTAGGTAACATTTCCCCCATTTTACTTAGGAGAATACAAGAGAAGAGTCTGTCTTAAAACACAAGAATGAGAACAAATAAAATTCCTTATTACTGTGTTACTTTAAACAAAAGTTCTTTCAGAAACAGAGTGGAGTAAAAGGGAGATCTTTGATTTCTTATGCATATAGAAGTCAACAGTTGTATAATTTAGTAATGACTAATTGCTTGATTCTGTAATGATTCTGAAAACAAAAGCTCTCAGTAATGGAATATTGATTACCTCAATTAATAAAAAATCAGAAGCCTTTTAATTTCTAAGAAAGATCCTTGAGTCAGCATATGTTTAAAACTCAGGTAAAATGAAAAGTTTGTCATGTAACTTGTGTCCATACCTGTGTAGCTTCTAGAATAAAGTCTTGAATTATAAGTTTTTCCTCATTAGACAGACATTTGTGTTCTTCAGCCATAAGAGTGACCTTAAAGCTGTCACAATTTATAGGCTCATCTTTATTTGGCCAGTAAACAAATTCATCTTCTGCCTAGAAAATTAAAAACCAAAGAAGAGTCTAGATTTTAGTAAAATAAAGTCTCAAAATTCAGATTGTAAAATAAAGTTAATTGGTTGAATCAGTTCAAATATTACTTTGAATCTCAAAATTCACTATTGAAATATTTTCAATGTCTTAAATCAGATTTATGTGTAAAATCAAATATTACACTCAGGAACCCCAATTTTTGCTTTGCTATTTTGTGCCCATAGCTTATCAATGTCAATAGTAAAGTTGCTGCTTCTATTACTGACAAGTGAGCTGGGAAGATTTAAGTAATTTTAAGAGCTCAGCAATTTTTAACTTCATTTGATAACTTTATAAACAAGAGCTGAATAAGTATATATGCAAGTCAAAATGAAATATTAATTTAGTTTTAGTTTCAGGGTTCTCTAAATACATAAAAAGAAGAATGGGTGTGTTTTGATTTTCTGATACTAAAAAAGACCTACCTATATTAGTTCACTTTATTCCAACTGAATCTTTGAAAACATTTTTTCTAAGGACTTCCTTAAATTAAGGGAATCTCTGAATTTCCCAAGAATATAGACTGACATCATTCATGGCTACAATCCTACTTTTCTTAAGCAGTGTCACAAATACACATATTGAAGTTAATTTTAGTCTGCTTTCATTTCAATATGTCTTTGCAGAGAGGAGAATGTAGAACCAAACAAGTGCAACAGAAGGGAAGGTATGACTCCAATGATATATTAGTCTATTAGTTAAAAATAAAACTACTTTGCTTGTTGGTGTGGGTTTTCTGGCTATTGTGAACTATTATTTTCCATGTAAGGAAAGAACTATAAATATAAACTAAGGGACTTACCATGTTTTGACCATCAGGTATCATAACCACCAACTGGGCATTATGATCCCATATCATTCTCCAGAAATCCTTGATGGTATGGAGAAGAGGGTGCTGGGTGATGATGAATTCATTGCTCTGGTAATAACCCTACGAAACCAAAGAAGATGAAAAGAGCCCTGGAATATGACTTTAAACATTCAGAAAAACATTTGTTAAGTTCATGGAGCTTAACCCAAAGTTGTTACTTAAATTGTAGATTGTGTGCACAAATAATAATGTGGTTATTATAGCCAATGCTTTCTGGGGACTTCCAATATGCTACGTACAGACAGTTTTCTTCCTCTTAAGAAATTTACTCTTTATGAAAATATTATGAGACAGGAACTGTGATCCCCATTTTACAGATGATTAAATGGAGGCATAAGAAGTTAAGTGTCATGATAAGTTTAGGAGCTGTAGTCTAGTTTATGTGTCACCTATACGAGCAGACTTAACAAAATGGCATGTGGAATGTGTTTCCTACGTTAGATAGAATAGAAATATACAGCAGAACTAAGAACTTCCTTAAATTAAGGGAATCTCTGAATTTCCCAAGAATATAGACTGACATCATTCATGGCTACAATCCTAATTTTCTTAAAATTCTCATTTTCCTCAAACTCCAATGTCAGAATGCCAAACTGTACACCTACAATAGGACACCTTCCCTGTCTACTCACCCTGGCTACCTCTGTAAAACGTGAATCAGGAGGGCTCCTCCCAGAGTTTGCTAAATAAACCTGGAAACTGGTATCCTCAAATTAATCATGATTTCCATGCTGTTACTTATTAAAATCAGGGCTCTTCTAGCTCCTGCTCTGAGTACATTCAGATCTCATGCCTAGTCCCCGATGGTGCCCCCACCACGACACCTCTAAATATTTCCTGCATGGATATTCCTCAATAATATCTTTGCTGGATAAATAGAACAAGTTGTTTGGAATGGTAGTTAGGGCCCTTTAACTAAAGCCAAGCTCTGTTTGAAGGTCACACAACATCTATATTATGGCTTAGATACGAGATGTCCCCCCAAAGCTCATATGTGAGACAATGAAAGAAGGTAGAGGTGAAATGATTGGGTTATGAGAGCCTTAACCAAATCAATGCATTAATCTCCTGATAGGTATTGATTCAGTAACTGGAGGCAGGTAGGGTGTGGCAGGGGCGTGCTTCTGGGATAAATATGTTGTATTTGGCTAGTAGAGTCCCTCTCTGCTTCCTGATGTCACGTCCTGAGCTGTTTTCCTCCACCACACTCTACAGCCATGATGCTTTACCTCACATGGATCCCCAAGGAATGGAGCCAACTCTCTATAGACTGAGACCTCTGAAACTATGAGCTTTCTTCCTCTAAAATTGTTCTGATCAGGTCTTTTGGTTGCAGCAGCAAAAAAGGTGACTCAAAAAATCTACTCAAGTATCCATCCCTCATACAGAAGATCTAAAAGCAGAAAGAAAGTATTTTATCTTTAGAAATCCAACTCCCCAAACGAGCCCTGTGTGCAGAGCTAGAATGGTGCTATACACCTGGAGTGGTGATTTCAGTAAGCTTGGGCTTTGCTGAAGCAGGTGCATCCTGGGTCTGTCAGTGGGCTTTGCAATGGTAAATGAAATGGAGCTTCTTAGGTGGGCAAGTGTGAGTTTTATGTCTACTTATCAGACCTGAATTGTGAGTTTGGTTTCCTGCTTATTCCCATCTGTGCTGCCTGGGGTTCTTCAGTCCCAGCACACAAACATGGAGGAACACTGGTACTCCTACTTGATGCAGGAGGCTGTGCCCCTGTAGTCATCGACTTGACTTATGCCTGCTAATGATGCTGCCCCTGCCTGCCATTGCTGCTATTGTGGGCAACCCACTTTGGTGTTCATTCTGCTAATAGTCCCCCCAGGATGTCCCTGACTTACCATGATGTAGGAGGCATTGATGTAGTCTGTGCCTTCCCCACTCAGGGACGAAATGCCAACCCTTGATCGCTCCACTAGAACACAGAACATTCATTACAAACAACCACTCACCCAGCACTGTACCATCCTCCCTCAATACCCAAGTGCAAAATACGGTTACATTTCCCAAGGTGGGTGTCTGTGATCCTTAAGCTATCCATTAAAATATGTTTTGCATTTAGATAAAAGGAAGATTCTATGAATCTTTTTAAACACTGTTACACATTGGGTATAATTACAATAATATGGTAATAGATCTAACATATAGAGTAAATGACATTTGTCGCAAGGTATACAAATATTGCCAAATTAGTTACAAGACTTTTAGCGTGAAAAAGTTGATTTTCCCAGATTCAACGTAACTTACCAGGGATAATAGAAGAAGTTCTGTTCTTTTCCCTGTTGCATTGTTTCAGGGCTGTAGAATAGTCACTCTGCTGTATATTTGATTGGCTTAGGAGCTGAGTAAGGAAAAAGTACAGGTTATTTCACTTAAATCAGGTTATTTCATTTAAATCACCAAATAAGCAAGCATGCATGAACATATGACCTGACCAAGATGATACTTACTGTGCTGGATTGACTTTTCCCCCCAAGGATTCCTTGAATTAAACCTGGTTTTAGTGAATGTCCTGGAGCATCTGTGCTTTACACCAGGGAAGGTGGAAGAAGCAGAGAACCCTCCCTAGTTCACCTTCCAGCATCAAGAGGATCTCCCTCATTGCTTCCTCTACAATGTGCACCCTCTGTTGCCTTTACTTAAATCTCACACAGATGTTGGGAGGTAAATTACATTGTGTGGGTGTGTATACATATATATGTAGGTAGTTAGATTCTATTCATTGCTTCTACTGCTATTTAGTACAGTGGTACACAAATAATCTACATTATACTCATCTAGTTCCCATCTAGCATTTGACATATTTCCAATATTTAGCCATTTCAAGCTTTGTAACAATGAATATCTCTTTCATGTTTCTTATTGTACACATACATAAGGTCTTCTATGGTGAATGAGGAGTCAATGATGTTTAATTTTTTAAAATATTTTTATTTATTTGTTTTTAGTTGTACACAATGTGTTTTATTTGTACGTGGTGCTGAGGATGAAACCCGGGTCGCCTGCGTGCTAGGCGAGCGTTCTACCGCGGAGCCACAATCCCAGCCCATGATGTTTAATTTTTAACACTCATAACAAATAAATAGAAGGACAAGCAATAGATTAGAGGAAAGAGAATGAGGGGAGGAAAGAAGAGAGGGAAGGTGGAAGTACTGGGGATTGCAATGGAGCAAATGATATTCCATGAATGTCCAAATGAGCCCCACTATATGCATAACCATAATGGACTAATAAAAAAACACTAAAAACAGTCTGATGGATGAAAAACAACATGTCATGGTTTCAATTTGCAGTTCCTTCATTACTGTGAGAATGTGAATTTTAGTGCTCATTAGTCATTTGGATTTCTTCTTTGATGACTGCCTTTTGATATTTTTACTTCCTGTCATTTATTAGATTCTTGATGTCTTGAATATGAATCGATACAGTCTGTTAAAAATTGTAAATGTGTCCTCTTTAGTCACACAGATTCACAGCCCATTTATTATTTTTTTCGTAAAGAGTTCTGTAAATTATGTTTTTATTTAAGAAGGCCTTCTCTACCCTGAAGTCATCAAAAGATACTTTCCAACATTTTCTTATATTAGTGATGAAGTTTTCCTTTCACCTCATCCATTTAGAATATATTTTAGTGTTTGAAGTGTGATACAGATATAATTTTACCTTTTTTCCACATAGAAAATTTCCCAATGCCATTTATTAATTAGTCTGCCCTTCCCTCTCTGATTATTATTTCCATCTCATAACAGATTTCCTCAGATGCAGCTTCTCTGGATGATCTGTTGGCCTTCAATATTACATCTTATACCAAATCTTCCATGTATAGTACAACAGAATTATTCTCCTTACACTTTTTCTTTTTCAGTACAGGTAGAAGGTTTTTGGCTCTGTACCTTCCCATATTAAATTAAAGTTTGTCCATTTTCCATGAAAAATCCTGCTGAAAATTTGACAGATACATCAACTTTTATATTCAATTTAAGGAGAATCAACATTTTAACAATATTTCCATCTATTAACAGTGTATTTCTATTTGTGCCTAATTTTATGTTCCTCAATTCAAATGTTTTATAATTTTCTCTATACATTAATTGCAAATTTTGTTAAGTGCATTTTTTTGAGACCTGAAGTTATTTTTTTTCATGATTGGATACTTTTTAAAACATTATTTTAGTTGTAAATGGACATAATACCTTTATTTTATTTATTGATTTTTATGTGGTACTGAGGATAGAACCCAGTGCCTCACACATGCTAGGCAAGTGCTCTACCATTGTGCTACAAACCCCAGCCCTGGATGTTTTTTGTTCTAATGCATTTTCTAGTCTCTCATAGCTAATCAATATTGATTTTCACAAATACTTGTTGAGCTCCATAAGAGATATTATGTTCAGTTTTGTTTCTTCTGGTGTTCTATGTAGATATTCATGTCATCTGAAAACCTCTTTGTACCAATATACATTTTATTTTTTTCTTGTCTAACCTAATTTCCAATAGAATGTTTAATAATGGTATCATAGCTGACAGCAGTTGTCTTCTCTGAATCTATTATGACAATTCCAAGTTAGTTTTTATGTGTGATGTTGGTTTTAGTTTTATGATCTGCACCTTCCAGAAGGCTAATAAAACTTCCTTCCATTCCCAGTTTACTAAGAATTTTGTCATAAAGGCTATATGATTTTACTGACTACTTATTCTGCATCTATTGAGAGGGTCATATAATTCTTATACTTAAATATACTCATACTTACAAAATTATGATTTCATTATTGGAATAAATCCTATAAACTCTACTTGATTAAGATATTAAAAAATACACTACTAGATTTGAGTTATTGATATTTTAAAAAGGATTTTATTGACTTTGCCTTATAAATGTCCTATACTGTCATTGCATTGTTTTGATATACAAATTTTATTTGTCCAATAAAATTAGTTGGCCTAATTTGCAACCTGTATTTTTTTACCTAATGTCTGGAAACTTTAGTGTCATAAATATTTGGCCAGGCCTGATGTTAAACTTTGGGGGGCCTGGTTTTATTTTGAAGATGAGGTATTTGTAGAAATTGTGCTATACAGTGCTTCTTCTGACCTTTAATTATAAAGATTTTATAATTTCCTTTTGAATATGTAATTATTAGAAAGAATACCTTTAGAGTCTAAATATCCAAATTTGGGGGGTGGGCAACTTTTCATTGACATTTTCTAATTTTACCATACTATTTTCTGAAAATATGGTAGTATGCTATAGGTTCTTAGAAATTACCTCCCTTCCCATGAACAGCTGTTTAATACCTTTACTTGGGTAGGTAGAAGATATGCAGACACACACATGCACTCTCTCTCCTCTTTCTCTTTCCCTCCTTCACAGAGGTAATAGCAGGGTACTTTTGGGCCTCCAGTAGTGGAGTCTATACATTCATTACCCTGCGCATCCACTTATATTTTCATGTTTCTGAACATTAAATCCATGTTCTGAATTCTAGCTTCTTGCACCTATTCAGATCTCTGCTTCCTCAAATTCCCTTCATTTCTCATCAGTTTTAAAAAGAAACTGTTATGTCTGTCATTGAAGCATAAACAAAGAAACTAAAAATAAACAAAGCAAAAAAATCTCTTACCCTCTAACCCTGTGGTTTCTTATAGCTGTCTTTATGATTCTCTTCAGAGTTCAATTTTTAAGGAGTTTTCTAGTTGTTTTCTTCAATTCCTCAAATCCATTAACTTTTTAACTCCCTTACTTCACTTCCCTTAAATAGCTTTTGCAAAAGGTCATGAATAGCCTCTTGGCTACATTCAATGGCCTTCCCATATGGCTTGATTTGCCATGAATATTTGCCATCTTTGTCCATTTCCTCTTTCTTCAAACATTATATTCTTTGGATTTTCTTATCTCCCACTGTCCCAAATTCTCTCTTTTTTTTTTAACCTGTTGATTCCTACTTTCCCCTATTCTTTTGTAGAATAGCCATTCATTGTTTAATTGTAATTTTCCTTAAATAATCTCTCCCAAGCCTTCAATGACAAAGACCTCATTTCCCGCAAGGTGTCATGTATTGAAATCTAATCCCAACTATGAAGTGTTAAGAGGGAAGAAACTTAAGCAACGCTGATGTTTAGAGGCGGGGCCTTTGGGAGGTGATCGGGATTAGATAAGGTCATTAAGGTGGAGGGCCCATGACTGAATCCTGGAATCTTTATAAGAAGAGGATAAAAGACCAACACAAACACACAGACATTATCATTATCCATCCCTCCCTCCTCTTTCTTTCTCCCCCTATCCTTTGCCACTTGATGCTCTGAGGAGCCTGGAACTCTGCCAACAAGAAGGCCATAAAGAAGATGTGGCCCCTTGCATCCTGTACATCCAGAACCCTAAGCCATATTAGCCTCTTTTTTTTTTTTTTTGTAATAAGTAGTCGCCTCAGGTGTTTCGTTGCAGTGATGCGAAGCTGATGAAATTCACTTCCCAACTACCTTAAGCATGCACCTCCTTTTCCTGAATTCTCCCTGTAGAATATTACCACCTTCAGTTACTCTGTCAGATTCTGAGTAGTTATACTTGCTCCTTTCCCCTCCCCAATGTAGACACCCATAAATCACCAAGTCATGTGATCATCTAGTAACATATCCCATACAATTCTTCCCTACGTAGCATCCTTACTTGTACTCCTACAGCACCTTGTTTTACTTCTAAAATGGCACTTTCACACTGTTTTATGTTTGTATCTTTTCTTATCTGTATCTCCCATTAGACTGCAAGCACCATGAGAGTAGGAGCTGGGTATATGTATATTTTTTAATTAATGTTCCTATTGTAGTTAATACCAAACACAGAAGCCTGGGATCTGATAGGTACCTGATAAATATTCATGAACCAGGAATTGATTCAAGGAAATTTTTCTATGGATAAACTTGAATGAATATTTTCTATAGGATAGTACACATACATACTTATATTTCCCTATTTATCTTCCTAACAGGAAAGGGAGTCAAATATCTCTTCTTTTCATTGGACCTTAAATTTTAATTTTCACATTGGATTATTCAGTTTAAACCATATCAATTATTTTATGTAACTGTGTAGGGGTAAATCATATTTAAATGAGAATTCTCTTGAAAGTAAGTGGCATAACATTAAAATTAGGTTGTTAGGATGGCTCTTCATCTATGCAGAAGCCATCCTAACAGGCTGATTTTAATGTTTTACATCTCTTTATTACCTGTTTTGGGAATCCAAACTGCATGTTTTTTCCCAAAATTATTTCTTTATGACTCTGGTCTGGCTAAGCAAAGCATTTGTGTTCCTGACAAGATGTTCTAAGTTTATCATCCAACCAAGCCTTCCTCTTATACCCCCAGGAGCTCAGAAGGTAGTGAGGAGAAGGCAAAGGGCCTGAGGGAGTCCATGGTAGCAACACTTTCTGTTACTGGATGGGGAAAAGAGAGAAGAAAAAGTAGAACCTCAACGTTTGTTGACTCTCCTGGGTTTTTTTCAGTGTCTTCCCAATTCTCCCTCTATAGTCTTTCTTTAGAAACTGACCCTGTTTCTCCAGGAATCCTGAGAAGTCAGAGGACAGTATAGAAATAACGTGGAACAAAATAACAACCTTCACTCCAAAAAGCTATGATTCTGCAAATCCTCTGGTCCCTGGTGCAGGTCTGATAATACTTGCATTCCAACTTCTCTGCTTACTGATTTCTGAAAGCTGAGGAGCTAGTGTCGTGGGAGGTATGGCATCAAACAAAACATGACCTCTCTCTGGTGAGTGGGAGAAACTGGGATTGAAGAAGCTATTGTTCTGGTGTGGTCTGTTCTATGGTCCAAGAGTTTGAAGTGAGACACAGACATTTCCAAAGAGCAGCAGGAACAGCCTGAGCCACAGCACTCATGTTAAAGTGGTCTGTTTTTTTTTTTTTTTCCCCTTCAAGTAAAAAAGAGCACTTATATGCTCTGTATTATGAGTTTTGTCTGTTCGTTCTGTTATGTTCTATACCCTCCTTCCCCAGGCCAACAGTGCATTTATAAAAGTTAGTCTAGGGTTTCCGAGAACTTTTCTTCTTGCCACTCAGAATTAAGTTTCTCCTTGAAAGTTACCGTGTGGTGCTATATACCTGTTGTAAAGAACAAGATGATTCGAACACAAAGCTATTGCACCAACAAAACCTTCAACCTGTCCTCACAGCCTTGGTCAAGTAAAATGAGAAGATATGAGCACATTCAGTTCTGTGGTGACAACTAAGAGGCATCCATGGAACTCACCTGGAATTGCTTCTCCAGTTTTGTTTTGCCCGTCGGTCCTGGAATGAGGAGTGCATTAACATAGGCGTGAATGTGACTGTCTTGCACCTCCGTTTCTTTACTGAGTATGGCCTCAACCAGTGTATCATGAATGAAGACATATTGCTCCTGGCAAAACAATGACAATAGAAATATTACTTCAGATTTTCTCATATGTATCTAGGTATGAAACTGGTGTCCTCTGTTGTCAGACAAAAAGAGTTTAATAAAATGGTGGCAGTGAGGAGATCCCACAGAGATTGCTCATTGACATGGCAGGAAGTCAGACAGAGGATAGGAGGTGACTCCAGAAGAAATGACCTATTCTGTTCCTCACCTCTTTATATATCATACATTGCCATTTGTGGGTAGAAAGCAGGAAAATTTGGAGAGACAAAACAATACCCTCTGCAACTCCTTGGAACTGGACATTTCTATACCTCCCAGGAGGGCTTTCCTGACTTCCATACTTCAGATGGTCTTCCCCTTCTAACCACTCCAACTCTCCTTATAGCCTGCCATGGATAATTTAGTTCAATTTTGTCTACGGTTTTAAAGAGTTCTCTCATGTTTCATGTATGGAAGTTCCCTGGTCTTTTCTGACCCAAAAGTCATTCCTTGAGGGGAGTCTGGTTTGGTTTTGAAGCCCACTTAGCCATATGTTTCTGATTTTTTTTTTCAAGTTCACATCCATGGTTTTCAATTTAAATTCATTTTTATTTAGAAATAGTGAGAATAAAATGCAGATTTGCAGACTCTGGCCTGTTTATATGTGATCAAATTATGTGGACCTAAAAAAAAAAAAAAAAGCTTGAGTGTCATTCATGCTTTTTAAACGGAACATGAATCCATTAGCTTGATATAGTATGAATAATTTGAGGATTCTGATAGCAGGATGGGTATTGACTGTTCCATTGACTCCTTTGTGTTACTAGTATCATCTTCAAGATATTCTTTAATTGGTCACAAAACAGACAAATTTTAACTGACCCACGTGTAACCTATCTGCTGTTACCTGGTAATGTGAATTGAATTGTGTCTCCCAAAATATACATCAATGCTCTAACTCCTCAGTATCAGAATGTGGCCTTTGCTGTGTGTAGGGTCACGGCAGATATAATTAGTTAAGAGAGGTTGACTGGAATAGCATGGTGACTGGTTTCCTTATGAGAAGAAGGAACTCTGGACACAATGGGACAATACCAAGTAAAGACTGAGGCAGAGGTTGGAGTGATACCAAGAAAGGTCTGGTGCCACCAGAAGCTGGGAGAGGCAGGAAGGGAATCCTCCCACAAGCTTCTGAAGGACCATGGCCAACACCTTATTTCCAGACTTTGAGTCTCTGGAACTGTGAGCTAATGCATTTCTGTTGTTTAAGCCACCCAGTCTAGGTAGTTCACTATGGCTATCTTAGGAGATGAACACATCTTTGTTGTAGTGACATTTCCATACCTTAAAAGAATAAAGATATATTTTTAATCCATACCT
The DNA here is from genome assembly GCA_025594165.1 of Tamias sibiricus. NCBI lineage: Eukaryota > Metazoa > Chordata > Mammalia > Rodentia > Sciuridae > Tamias > Tamias sibiricus. The sequence continues at coordinate 120,373,190 of CM046664.1, read as the reverse complement.
CAGTTTGCACCAAATAATTTCTTTGTGAACGAATGTGTTTTAAGAAGCCAAATACGTTGACAGTTCCCTCATGCTGAATCTGTTGCAGCATACTGTCTAGCACAATGTACGTGCCTGTTCTTCCGACACCAGCACTGAAAGAAATAGTTCAGTGTCAAACATATTATTGAAAACAGATTGATTAGAATACTTTCTTTTCCCAAGCAAATGAGCCACATGATAAATTTAATAATCTAATCTTGTAAACAGTTTAAGGTTAAGAATAGTAATTTAAGCAACAAATCTGTAAAGTTTCCTTTTGAAATTTGTTGTTGAAGATAAAACTGCAAGCAACCTATTTCTGTGGAAGATTTTTTTAAAAAAATCAACAATTATATTTATTATTCATTATACAATGAAAACAGCATGTATCAGAGCATAGCAAACAGACGTTTAATCTGAGAAAAATGAAAGCATCAACTTTGCTAAATTCTGAAAAGCAAAGGTCCTTGGGTCTGTACCGCCAGGCAGACATGTTTACAAAGGTTTCTGCATTCATGGGAAAAAGAATTTGATGGAGCTTTCAGCTGAAAATATCATTTCAGTGAGAACGTGAGGATAAAGCATAAACTTAAGTCATTTCTAAAGGGCCATTATCCATCAACTTCTTCAAAGCCTCTATCGGGGGACAGAATTCACAGACAGGGATTCTTTTCAAATGTTCTATACGTAGGAAGTGCTGGAGTGGAAAATTAGCACCTGCTTTGCACAATAGCCTGGGCCTTCTCCATTTGCTAAGAAACAATTCCTGACCTTCAGAGCTATTTTTCCTGTGTTTTCTGGTTTTCCTTAGAGTATCCTCTGGCAAAGAGATTTAAAAAAAAAAACAACAACTCAAGATCAGTCTCTCAAACTTTGTCTGAGAATAGCTCCTGAGATAGATAATTAGACAGTGTCAGATAAGCTGTATATCAAAGGAAACACTTGTTTCTGCAAAAACCCAGGTACTGGCTTTTGCAAAATACTGCATGTAGAAATGAGCTTGATTTTTGTGGCTATAAAGCTCAGTACAGTCAGAATTCTGAGAATATTACTTGCTGTTATTTAAAAAAAAAATATATATATATATATTTTTTTTTTCTTTTATTTGTGTTTATTTTATGCTGAATTTATTCCCGTGCCATAAGTTTTTGTTTCTTTAGCTTCTTCTGGGATATCTTTTTCTTCTGTGCAACCTCCTCTTCTGGTTTAGGAACAATTTGTTCCTTTCCAGTGAGGATCACGTCAATATGGCAGGGGGAACTCATGTATGGGTTAATCTGACCATGAGCTCTGTAAGTATACAGCGCCGCATCTTGGGAGCTTTGTTCACCTGGATATGTTCAATGACCAGAGAATCTACGTCTAAACCCTAAGTTCAGCATTACTCTCTTCATTTTTAAGCATGTGCAGCAAAAATTCAGCACTCTTTTTGAGCCACTGTCCCTGTGTCCAGCCCCACTGTTTGGCCTGGGCACACCCCCAACTCCACCATTGTAACATGGAATGGCACTCATTGCTTCTTTAAAGTGACATCTTTCAGGTACTTGGTGGCTTTTCAGATATGTATACCCTTGATGGCCTGTGCAGTTTCATGGGTATTCTTAAAGTGAACACGAAGATTTGAACCTCTTGATTTGAATGATTTTGTGGGGTTTTCCGGGTCAAGAGAGTAGTGAACCATTTTCACGGACCACCTCAGGCCGCTTACAGGAAGAGCTATTTATTTGTTTTAGTTGTACCCAATGCCTTTATTCTTAGGTGGTGCTGAGGATCGAACCAGGGCCGTGCACGTGCTAGGCTAGCATTCTACCACTGAGCCACAATCCCAGCCCCACCTACTGTTATTCTAACTGAGAAATATTAGATGAAAACATCTATCTTTTTTTTTTTTCCCTCTTCCTTTGTAATGTTATTCTTGCTATTTATCAACCTAATCTTGGAAACTGAAGTTCTTGGACAATGATAAATTGATAATACATTCATATGTTAGATATGTTAGAACAAACTTAGGAAAAGGAGAAAGGGTTTTGGTCCCAAATTGTTGAACAATATATTCAAGTTATTTTGCCAAGTTCCTCATGGTCTGTGTGCTTTGGATTCTATAATGTAAACCTAGCAGGACAATTCTACAACATAATCACTCTTAGGAATAGGTGCACCTTACGCATTTTTTTTATCCTGTGGTGTTATAAGAAATATTTAACAATGAAAACATTCTGCCTGCTTCACACAGTTAATAAATTCCAATCCAACAATCAAATCAAACAATTGTGGTGAAAATATTTTATGTAAAACCAGCAACTTGAAAAATTGTGCTCTTTATATGTAATATAAAGTGAATTGCACTCTGCAAGCATGTATAACAAATTAGAATAAAAATAAAAAGAAAACAAATAACAGACATCTTAAAAATACATGGTGTTCTGAAATACTCAGCAATCAAATTCCAAGTCTTAGCATTAGCATTTCCTAGTGATCTGTACTTATGAAAATGGGCATATGATTTCATCCCTCTCATTTCATGAAATCATTCTCATTTTGGCAAAATTTTGTTCCATCAATTTCCTTTTTGTTGGCATAAGCAATTCTGTGACTTCAGAAACACACCTCTGAGACTCACCTGCAGTGGACCACAACAGGCCCCACAGCATGGCGCTTAGCATGGGCCGCCTTTCTCACAAAGGTCAGCACCGGCAGCGAATACTCTGGTACCCCCATGTCAGGCCACTGAGTGTAGTGATATTGTGTGACCACGCGCCCACTGGGTCTTCCTTTCTGAGAGCCCTGGAAAAGTTTAGACAGCTAATGACAATAACACACACAACACACACAGAAATGCACATACACATGCACAATTCTTAAACTTTAATTCAGGATTTACAGCCTGACACTGGTGTCTATAATGAAGCAAAAAAGAGTGCACTGCTATTTGTGATGGTCAGTTGTGTGTGCCAATTTGGCCCAGCTGTGGTAGCCACCTGTTGGGTCAAACACTAGTCATAACAGATGTTGCTGTGAAGTATCTTTTTAGGTGTGATTAACATTTCAATCTGTATACTTGAGTATAGTATATCACCCCCATACATATCCAAAGATTGAGGCCTGAAGAGCAAAGGTAAGTTTCCCAAAGAAGAAGGGATTCTCTCTAAAGAGTGCAACACAGAAACCTGCCTGAATGTTCAGCCTGCTGCCTTGATGAATTTCAATCCTCAATTACAACATCAACTCCTACTTAAATTTCCAGGCTACCAACTCTCCCTACAGATTTCAGAATTGGTAATCCTCCAAGGCATTTGAGTCAATCCTTAAAAAAACTCAAGTGATCTATTGATCTATCTGTCCATTCATCTGTCTTCCCATTCATCCTGTTGGACCTGATGCCCTGGAGAACCCCCAATAATATGTTATTTTTCTGGATGTTTTTTTCTCTTTGCTTATTTCAATTTCCACTCTTTTAGCTGGGTGTTGTGATTCTGTCAGGGGTGTCCTGTGAAGTGGTCATAGGGATCAGGAATTTTGGTTTATGCATCATATCACCTGCAACCACAGGCACCATAATCAGTCTGGCTTTAAAGCTAGAGCTGACATTTAGTTACTTGAAAGAAGCCATTGGGATTGAGGTGTACTATGATAAGAACTTTGATTGCTTTAACTATATGTGTGTGTGTGTGTGTGTGTGTGTGTGTGTGTATACATATATATTTTGTTTTTAACCTTTCTTGATTATATTACTCATTCATTTAAGGAGAACTAAATGTATTATACAATTGATGACATAACCATCATTTGTCTTGTTTTTAAAATTATTTGCAATTGATGAATAAAAATTGTATTAATTTATAGTATACAATGTAAGCATGTTTTGAACTATGTATACATTGTGAAATGGCTAAAAAGCTAATTAACATATCCATAGCCTCATATGCTTTTTGGTGAGAATACTTTTAAATCTACTCTCTGAGCAATTCTTTAAGTATATAATACATTGTCATTACCTATAATCACTATATTATTCAACAGATCTTTTGAACTTATTCCTCCTGTCACGGTTTGGATATGAGGCATCTTGTGAAAGCTCCTGTGTTAACATAGGAACATTCAGAGGGGGAATGACTGGATTATGAAAGCTGTGACCTAATCAGTCCATTCTACTTCGAATGGACTGATTAGGTGATAACTTGAGGCAGGTGGGGCATGGCTGAAGGAGGTGAGTCACTGGGGGCATGACCTGGAAGGGATCCCTCTGCTTTCTGACTACCATAAGTGGAGCTGTACTTCTCCACCATGCCCGTCTGCCATCATGTTCTTTCTCACCTTGGGCCCAGAGTAATGGAGTCTGCTGAGTAATGGAGTGAACCCCTGAAACCATGATCCAAAATAAACTTTCTTCTCCTAAGTTATTCTTTTCAGGCATTTTGGTCACAGTGACGAAAAACTGACTAACACACCCACCTAACTGAAATTCTTATCCTTTGACCAACTTCTTCCCAGTTCTCTTAACTCTCAGCCCTTGCTACCCACCTTTCTCTCTGCTTATCTGAGTTTGCCTTTCTTAGACTCCAGATATAGGTGAGATCATGTATTATTTGTTTTTCTGTGCCTGGCTTATGTCACTTCATCTAATTTGTCACAAATTACAGGATTTCATTCTTTTTTGAAGCTGAATAGTATTTTATTGTACACATGTACATATACACAACACATTTTCTTTATCCATTCATCTTTTAAAAGGGTTTGGCCATCATTTGTTGACTCACCTTTTTGATCTTTGTGTTTCTTAGAGTAAAATTTCTCACAGTGTAATAGGCAAGTACTTGAACATTCTTCTGATTAACCAGAAAGTTCCCGTATTCCTCACTACCATCAGTAGGCCAGTACTGGTCACATTTTCTCTGCAACAGAGAAAAATGAAGATGCCACTCCATATTTCTACATTTCAAATGTTCAACATGAAAGTCACACCTGAAATAAGTAGAGGTTGGAGACAGCAACAGGTATGGATCTCTTACTCATCTAAATGTTGTCTTTCCTTTCTAAGCAATTGCAAGGTAGTTGTAGAGGTGACCAGGCACAGACTCACAGAAAAGAAAGAGGGTTCAGACAATCTAGTCCAATTGTCCCCCTTTCAGATGAGGAGAGTGAGGCCAGAGGTACTGAGTTACTACAGAGCCATCACTCAAGTTCAGGTCCTGTGAATTGAAATCAACTTCACTGTTCGTTGCTTTTCAATGGGTTACAATTACTATTTATCACAGAATGAAGAATGCATTTAAGAAGCAGATAGGCACTTGTACTTCTTCTTTTGAGATGTTTATTCCATTTATTTGCTATTTGTTATTTTATTGATAAGTTTTTGAATTCTTTATATATATTCTGTGAATTAAATTGATCAGATCACATATATACATATATTACATATATACATATATATGTATATGTATTACATATATATGTATGTATGTGTGTATATATATATACACATATGTGTGTATATATATATATATATGTATATGTATATATATGCCACAAAGGAAATCAACGTCTTGTATAATATATGCACCATCAAAAATTTTTAAAAAGAAGCAGATGGCTTGATTCATAGTGTTGACCTATAATGCTAAGTTTCCCTTTAGCTGTCATACTTGTTAGAGAGAATCCTGATTAGCTTTCATAACTTTTGTTGCTTTCTAATGATGACTCTATTAAAACCAATTGAAATATCTGGGGGATGACATCATAGATGACCCACTTACCCTTCCTTTCTCCACGAGGTTTGTTATCATGACAATCACTTCTACGTTATGCTCCCATATCATTCTCCAGAAGTCTTCAGCTGTAGATTTCAGTGGCCCTTGGGCAGCTATGTAAGCCTTTGGTCTGTTGTAGCCCTGAAGAAACAAGGGATTAGTATTTCTTACTAACTGATTTGCATGCTACTTTAAATTGTAGAACACTTAAGTCTTTAAGGACAGTACCCTTTTTCTCTAACAGAAAACATAAAAAAATAAATAAATAAATTTGCAAAGCTGGAGAAAGTTGATAGTACTAGCAAGGATAGCAATTCTTTCTGAACTCTAATTTCTATAAAACCAAGAGTTCTCTTTATTTTTGGCACAAATTTAATTTCCTGCATCTTTATTCCAAGTGCATTTTAATCCAAGTCTATTGATTATGCCTAGAATATGGTTCTTAGCTGGGCTTCTTGAGGCCAGGCTGAACATTTAGTGAAACCCTGTATGCAAATAAAATAAAATAGGGCTGGGTATGTAGCCCAGTGGTAGAGTGTGTACCTGGCATGAGGAAGGAACTGGATTCAACCTCCAGTACAGAAAGAAAAAACATCTAGTTTTAAGCATGTATTTCACGAAATGGGGCTCAGTTGTCTACAAAGTTAAGAAAGTTTTAGTTGTGACCTCCTTCCTTTACTGGCAGTGCTGAGCAGGGCTAATCATTAGTAGCTATCTGTGGCCAAGCACCCATTGTTGAACAAGATACTTAACAAACATTAACCCAGTCTTTTATCTCTGGTAAATGAATGTACCATCCCTGACTTAGAGATGAGGTACTGAATTTATTTCATGAATGGTCTAGAGTCCCTGAAAAGGGTCAGTTAGTTCATTGAACTGAAGAGTACCCAAAATAACACAGGCTGGTCACTGGTTTGATAACCTCATATTTGCTTATTAGTCAGTACTACCATTGCATTTTTTTTTTCATCTAGGATTTTTTGACCATCTACTATGTGCATGGCATTGTGCCAGGAGTTATGGGAAATTCAAAATAAGCACTAGTCTTGCACCTAACACTTGAGGAGTTATAAACCTCTCTTGAGTACACACAGTCTACCTTGAATGTACATTCTTGGCCTGAATTCCCCCCTTTCCCCAAGAGATAAGCTAATTATAATAGTGTTATTCAATCTGAAATCCTTTGTCATAGGATCTCTTCAAGTTATTTATCCATGATTTGTAATTTTTATTATATATCAAATAACAAGCATTACAGATTGGTACATGTATTGCATTATGGGATAATAAATTTAAGGTCTAATTTTCACAACATTTCAAATCATACATGCTTACATCAACATAATTGGCATTGATGTAATCAGTCAGTTTTCCATCTTTTTCAGCAAGCTGTGCAAGCTTAACCCTGCTATGATCATCTGGAACAAAAAGAGAATAATTTCACTCAAGTATGGATTCCTCTTCAGAATAAAGGTTATTTATATATGTGTCACAATTTAATTCACACAAAATCAGCACAAAAAAATAATTCATTTTAATAGGCTTTGGGAGGATACTGAAATGACAAAGATAACAAACACAAACAGAAATCTCTGCTTTTAAGAAATGTCTAATGTAGTAAGCCCAGGACATACCAGGAGGCAACGCACAGGTGTTGGGAGAGAGGGGCACCACTAAGGCGGGTGTGAGGGAGAAGCTGGATTGCTATGGATTGATAATACAAGTTTTCCCAGAGGTTGGAACCTGAAGGTGGCATCTTAGATAAACAATACAGGGGCTGTGAACAGTAGAGAGTCACTTGAGGAGAAAAAAGAGTGATGGAAGCCCCAGAAAGCCAGGGAAGGATGGCAGCAGAGGCACTCTGAACAGGAGGCTGAGGGAGGAAGTGTCCACAGTGAAGGAAGCAGAGGGATCCCTGGGAGGGCCTGTGAAGCGTGACCACGACAGCTCTTTCAAGGAAGAGTCGCACAGAGGACTTCCATGAAAGGAGACAGAAGGACAGTTGTCCAGGGGTGAAAACCATGGAGTGAAAAACAGCATAAATATGGTAATCCAAACATGTTGAAGTAGAGCGTGGAATGGACTTCAGTTCTGTGGAGAAACCATATTCATTTGCAGGAGATACTTAATGGGAAAGGAAAGTGTAGAAGGAAACTTGGCAGTTTCTACGAAAGAAGAAGTAAATAAAGACCAAACCATGACAAATTACATTAATACAGAAGTACAGTACTGACAGTAACAGTCCACATTGGTAGAGAGAGCTTGTGTGAAAACAGATGTCCAGCAATGGAAAGATGAAGCTAGATGACAGGCTGTATTTTGATATGGGTTCCAATATTTTTAGAATTTTGATTTTTTTCTTCATTTCTAAAACAGAATTGTTATTACTTATCTTTCCAGGTTGTTTAAGGAACTAAATGAAATTATATATATATGTATACATAGTGCCAAGCAAATAATAGGTGTCCACCCTGAGAAGCAACCAAGTTTTATGTGCAGTCAAGAGAGCTGTTTCAGTTGAGGAAGACAAACATGTAAGAGAGTCCTCCACTAAAAATAAAAGTTGGTATAAAACTGTGGAAAGGAAGGTAGTGCCTATGCACACTATTTAAGAGAACATACTAACAAGAGGAGGAGGGTGCAGCCCTATGGGCTTCCAGAACTAGAGAGGAAACAAATTCAAACGGCCCAACTGAGAATATAGTGCTCATTGAAGCTAAGGAGGAGGGATCATGAATTTGAAATTCAAGAGAAGGAGAGAAATATAAAGCAAAATAAGAATGAACAAATGTAGAAAAGAAGTGCTATAAGAAGATGGAAAAAAGTGGTAATTTCATAGGAAAAAATTAGTACAATTTCATTAACGAAAAAAATAACAGATTTGCTTACTAAGAGAGAACAACTAAGAAAGAGGAAGGAAGGAGTCAAAAGGGGGAATCTAATCAATCCTTTATAAGACCCCAGGAATACAGGAAGGAAATACATTAATGTAGGAGGAAACAAACAAAAAAACAAAAGGAAGTCTAAAGAGAGTGTGATTTCGTTAGTAAGTTCACATAAAAGTGAATAGATCCAAATGAAAATAGGACCAGGGAGTATAAATAACGGCAGAAACCACAAGAAAAAACATATAGCACACAGGATCTGAAGAAAGGACTGTATTAAAATCTGAGTGTGTTCAGTATAAAAGAAGCAGATGTCATTAATTGCAGAATGCATTTAAGTTAAAGGCATAGAAGGCTATGTATTTTTAAACTCTTATTCCCTGAAAACAAAGGTCCCCAAACAGCCACACTGATCTGCCCTCTGATGGCTTCCACACACTGACAGCACAGCAGTGTTGATGGAGAGGTCAGCGGAGTCAAGGATGTACTTACAGGCAACGATATTGATGTAGCGGTTCTTGTGCTTGTTGTCTGGATGGTTGGAGCTGTCTGCTGTGATACCTAAGTCAGCAGTACAGCTCTGCACTTCCTGTAAAAAATTGTATGTAAACCATTTCAACACATATTCTTTCTAACAAAGTGCCTTAAAACAAAATAAGGGACACAAAATAAACAAAATAATCTATCAAAAAAATTTTAACATGTTACAACTACTTCTTGGCTAAAAGAAAATGCAGTGAAATAATGCCTTACCTGGTAAAACTCTTTCAGTGTCTAATGAGGGAATGAATGCCAAATAAGTAAAGAAATCAAATTCCACAGCACACGACAAATGAGAAAAAAAAGTGTTCATATTAGGTTTACAATGGAAAACTATGATCATGCAATAAATACATTTGTCACATACTAACAAAACAGAATGTTTCAAACAGCAACATGCAAATCAGAATGTCTAACAATTTGGAACCTTAAAATTATGTGAAGGGAAAAAATTGCACTTTTAAAAGGGAACATTGGTGTAGTATGAATTTTTTAAATGCAGATGAGAACTACCACATATTCTATGACCCATTTTGTCATAGTGATTGGATTTGCTAATAAACAAATAAAATATTATAATACTACCGTAGCTATATTTGAAACTCTGAATTTGTGATACTTTTTTTTTTCTTTGCGGTTTGAGTTGTTTTAAACAGTAAATAACTTCCTATTAGGTGGTTTGTAATACTATGACATTTTGAAACAAATTTTATATAGCATTATTTCTGATATATTTAATTAGCATACTTCTTTTATATTTAAACATTGATGTGTACAGAAAAACTATTTATGCTAATTTTTATTAAATGAATTAAAGTACTTTTCAGAGGTGTTTCCTATCTAAATACATTAGTTTAGAATTTATAATTATTTACTATTAAGATAACAAACCTCATAATTTCTGAAAAAGTATATGACCTCAAAATGAATTGGATTCATTAGCAAATGGCCCAGTCTCTCTCTAAATTAGTTTTTAAAGTCTCTTTTACAGTAAGTTATCCTGAATGATTAAAAACAATTTAATATATGAACCACTTACAAGGTGTAACATCATTAGTTATTAAACTAATTATTAAGTTACTAAAAAGTTTTGTCAAATCAGACTGTGAGCTAAAAGCAATGAAATTAAAAAAAAATTTTGAGTAAAAATGTGAGGTTATTTTCTTAATTTAATTATTAATCATTTAATAATATTTAAAATGACTTTATAGTTGTGCAAACTGATCTGCCTTTCAGTTTATGCTGTCACCAACTTAAATTATAAATTGCCTAATTTAGTTAGGATTGTTTTGTTCACATATTTTCCCTGCTGTTATAATAATTTTACTTAATGTTAGCCCAATAGTTTCTATCAGTTAACAGTGCAGTAAACTTAGATAACACTGTACCACCAATAATCTCTGGTTTATAGTAAGAAAACAATTTGATGGTTTAAATATGTAATTCTTTGTAGTATATCACACTTCACTTCTATTTCTTTTCATTTCTCTCTCTCTCTCTCTCTCTCTCTCTCTCTCTCTCTCTTTTTTTTTGGTGTGGGGAGAGGGGGGAATTGAACCTAAGGGTACTTAACCCATTGAGACACATCCTCAGCCCTTTTTATTTCTTATTTTGAGACAGGGTCTCACTAAATTGCTTAGGGCTTGGCTAATTGCTGAAGCTGGTCTTGAACTTGCAATCCTCCGGCCTCTGACTCTAGAGTCACTGGGATTATAGGCATGTGCCACAGGCGAGGCTCCTTTGATTTCTTAAAGCTTTCTAACTTACAGCATTTTCCTAACAATGTCTTAACTGGTGTGACTCCTGGGAAACAGTCGCACAGAGCAAACAGGAGAGCAGTAGACGAGAGAAGAGTAGATCCTGTGATGACATCAGAGCTCAAGGTCCTTCTAAGAGGGAGGTTCACAGAGCATGCTGGAGGCAGGGCATGGGAAAAACAAAATGGCAGTATACTGGGGTGTTTCCTAGAGAGCGTGGCTCAGGGGAGGTTAAGGATTGCTTGCCTGATGACAAGCATATTGGAAAGGGCATAAAATTTAAAACTGCAGCCCTGGGTTTGAAATCCCAGCTCTGCTACATATTGTTATTTTAATTTCTATGGAGTTTGATTTCATCATAACATGAAGAGAACGAATAATAACACTCAGAGTTGAATGAAACTTGAATATGGAGGCACCCAGTCAATGACATAGTCAGCATGCTCACCAAGGGTTGCTCTCATTTTTTGTGATGGTTATTGTTAACTTTGCACTAATGACTTCCTATTTTGAAAATCTACTTAACTGATATTTCAGTAGGTCATAATAAATTTGCAATAAATTTCTCTACCCTTTCTCCATAGGAGTATTTAATAGAATGTCACTGAAAGAGTTTTCACTGATTATAAGGCTCAAATGTTTTTTAGAAATGCATATTTTCTTGAGGAGATGTGATTTTACTCTTTATAATAAGAGTTGCCTTGGTGTAATACTTACAATTAGGAATTTATATGAAGTTTAGCTGAAAAATCATGAAGTTTAGTAGTTTAGTATAATTTATATAATTTAGAAAATTAAAAAGAATCAGTGTTACTAATGCAGAATTTAAAAGGAACACTAAAGATCTGTATTTAATGGGAGAGAATTAGCAATGTTTTTTATTCTTCCAATAGTAAAAGATGGCTCTTAAATGTAAAATCAATTTTCTAAATTATATGGTAACTACAAAAATATCTCCTAAATACATAAGTAATTATGGAACTAATATTTTCCCTAGAAGTGAAAATAGTTTTAGTGTCTTCAGGTCAAGAAATAGCTTACTGCTGAATCTTTTAAATTTACTATTTTCTATATTACTCAAAACAAAAATATTAAAATCATACCTCAAATTCTTCAGTAAACCCACTACTTGCATGTAAATCTGCAACATGTTTTGGAAAGTGCTTTATTGGAATTGCTCCAACATCATCTAAATGAATTTAAAAAATGGTGTTAGAAAGGATAATTCAGAAGTCAATGCGTCTCTCATTAATGAAGTGCCTTCTAAAAGAACTTTAAAATTCCATTATTCTTATAATCACAAATAAATCTGTGTTCAAATTTAAAGCAACAATTTCCAACTTTATGTATATTTACCATCAATCATAACTTGCATTTTATAAATTTGATTTGATCATAAATATCTTCTATACATACTCGAAGGAGAAAACAATTTATTTTCACTGTTAATATATAAATAGCACCCAAGCTTCACTTCTTATCAATACATTCCATCTCTTTATGGAAAATTGTATTTAATATGGGTGGGGATTGAATGTAAATTCTGGGGAAAAAGATATGCAGAAATAATCTATGTATTTCCAATTTTAGTATAGTACAATTTCAATTTTATAAAACTATACAGTTATATAGTCAGATGTTTACATTTGAAAACTTTTTTCCTTCTCTCCATAAAAAAATATTTATATGATAAAATATTTATTAAGGATAATGTCAAAAGCCTTTGGGACTTTTAATCTATAAAATTTCAAGAACTGCAAGTTAAAATTATGCTATGTACACAAAGTCATTGGATCTGTTAATTAATTGTGGAGGGGCTAAATTATTTTAACTGTTCGCTTTTTTTTTTTTTTTTTTTCTCTTTACCTGGACAGACTTTCTGAGATTAAACATATTACTAGTTCACCGTATGCAATTTCACAAGTAATTTCTCTGACAAGGAAAAATCAAACACATTTTACGAGAAACAGTTATTTACATCAACAGATGTTCAGCATTTAGGCCATTTAATATTTTTAAGCTTCAGTTACCGAGAATTTCTTGATTTAAAAAAAAATTAGAATCCATCTGTTCTCTCTCTTAGATAAGTGGACCTGAATACTAAAATTGAATTATCCCGTCAGGCTTAAGAAACACTAGATGAAGGTGCAATTCCACCTTCACACCTACAGAAGGATTTTGCCTGGAAGTAGCTTTTATAATTAGACAAGAAAACAGAAATAATTTGTCACACCTAAATCATTAGTTCCAGTGAATGTCCTTCAAACCCACTGATATTTCCTGCACAGCCAACTTTCACAAGCAAACTAGTTTTTGTCATCAGCAAGGTATTTTTGTAATTTATTTTATTAATTGGTCTACAAGCAAGAGCTACATATCTTTTTGCTTTCTGATTTTACCTGAAAAGTAAATATTCAGGTGATAAAGAGTGAATCCTGAGAGCTGAGCAAGTGAAATGAGGACACTCTCTTGATCACTCCTCTTCTGACATTCAAAATGGGGATTTTGGATTTCCTTGGCAAGGTCCTGATTTTACAATGCTGCATTTTACTCATTAATAATAAACTCTGTTGAACTTTGGATAATATTAGAGTTAATTTGCATACCCCATGCTAATGATGTACATAGAAGAGATATGTTTGGAAGTGAAGGGAATGAAATATAACTGATAACTGAAAGCTGTCAGTCTCAGAATTCTAAAATGTTAATGAAAAATTGTGCTATTCTAAAATAAATATGTAGTATTTTAGTATGAACTAGAAAAAGGGAAATAAAATAGTGGTGGCTGAAGACTCAGAGTTAATAAAAGAGGAAAACCAGAAACCCTTTTAATGCCTGGGCTTATAAAGCAAAAACATATAAGAACATAAATAATGTATACTTTGCATAACAAATATTCTATCTATCTATCTATCTAAAACATGAAGAAGATATTTCTGTTTTTTTAGTCACAAATTTTCAAAAGATAATATAAGGAAGAATTTGGGCCTTAGCAATAATTTAGGGAGCATCAGACTATTTAAAAAGTGACTCCTATAAAATGATCACATCGGCAAATTTTTCCTTCTGTATCCTTGGTGTGGTGACTTCTTTGTCCCCATCTCATCCTTTTCCTCCAGTACATCTTCCATAGTCACATACTTGTACACAACTCATTTTTCTATTACCCCATTTCATTCTGAGATGTTATAAATATACTTATTTAGTGGCCGGGGTCTTACCATGTCAATTCTGGGTTTAAGGGACATCTTAACCAAAAGGGACCTGGCTAATTTTTGAATACTGTTTTTCAGGTAAATTCTGATGAAAATAGTGACTTCCCAAATATTCAACTGTTCAGCATTGAGAAAAATTTTAAGTATCTCAAGCAAATATATGTGTATACACACACACACACACACACACACACACACACACACACATACATATAGCTCAAATTTTTGGCTTTTTTTCCTACCACTACCATTTTATAATTTTTTTCCTACATAGTTAAGAGGTATTTTCTCACACAGACAAATGATCAGAACTAGGTTTCAGCCCTAGTTTTATTATTTCCTCCTATTCATATTTACTGCATTGACTTAGTCTAACCTTTCTTACTGAGGTTTCTGTGCTTATAAAGCAAAAATGAGTAACAGCATTATTTTTAACTAATATCTTATTGCTATAAATGCTTGTTTTTAACATATCACATCTCAATAATTAAAAATTATTTTGTTCTATCTGTATGGTTAAGAATGTTTAAAATGAATAAAAACAGGTTATAAACCATGACACATGATGTAATAAATATTTTGGGGAACACAAGTAATTACTAATCTACATTAAAGCCATTTGCAAAGCACCCCAATAAAAGCAAATCTTCCAACACTATGCTTTTCATTCAGCACCTACCAGCTACTCATGGTCAACCTGAAGCCATTACCTGAAATTGGAAAGATAGGTGTTGGAGGTGTAGATATTACTCGAGGGGACGTACTGTCCTCTAAATAAAAGTGTGCAGTCTGGAAGCATTTTCTGAAAAGATAAGAAAGCAATTTATACTACTAGCTGCACGGATAACAAGACGACTTCTGAGCTTCTTGAAAATTATTATGGAAATATCCAGATGAAAACAAAAGTAGACATATGCCCAGAAAAGCAATTGCTGGGTCTACATATGTTTTAACAAAACACAAGATATTAAAGAATTTAATACAAATATCCAACTTTATCTTAGTTTTATCTGTACCAGACTCAGAAGAGCAAGCAGATACCAGACATGCTGAGAGCAGAAATGGCATTTGAAGCATAGCTGGAACTAAGTAGTACTTTGCTGATATAGGAAACATCAAAACTCTACAAACTAATTATCCCACTAATTGCTAGGACCCAAAGTGTCTCACCACCCTGGACAGGACCAGAGTGGAGAAGAATGTCCAAATCTATCTTCTTTGACAAAGTGACCATGTCCTTCTGAGGATACTCAGCTGCTAGCAAAAGATAGCAATCCATGATCATGTAGAAATAAAACTGCATAGTGGAGGTGACATTTGATGACAAAAGAAGGCAACTCTATACTATATGAGAACGCAGGAATGGCAGAACTTAAGTGAGGAAATAATGAGCACAAAGCTGAAAACAAAGGCGATTTTATTTCTAACAGATGTTAGTCTTGATGAGGGTTTTGAAAATGAATATATTTGGAATCAATGATAAGGATGACCTACAACATCACCCAAATCTATTTTCATTCAGATAATAAAAGTAACATCTGGTAAGAGCACAGTATGAACTATTGAGAAAAGCAAAGAACCAACTGCTGTTATAAAGTAATGTGAACCATCCTTAATTTAAGAAATTTAGGTAATTAAAATGCTAATGACACGCCAATGTGAGTTTTTTGATTTATTTGAAATATTATTCAAGAATGGTTAACTTTAAACAAATATCTGTTTGAGTATAAATGCAATGCTAATCTCACTTTCCATTTTAGATAAAGCCAGATTTTTTTTTTTTTTTTTTAAATTTTAGATGAGGTCTTGTTATGTTGCTCACACTGGCCTGGAACTCAAGTCTTCCAAGCAGCTGGGAGTATAGGGGTATGCCACCATGCCTGGCTCACTTTCTTGTTTATTTATTTAATGGAATTGGGCATTAAATGCTGGGCCTCTAGTATGCTATACAAACACTCTACACTGGGCTACATCTGCAATCTTCTATTAAATTTTGAGACAGGATCTTGCTAAGTTATCCAGGTTGGCCTCGAACTTGAGATCTTTCTACCTCAGCCTCCAGAGTAGCTGGGATTACTAGTTCACTTTCCATTTTAAAATCTTTAAGCTAATATATCCTGATGAGCTTTAAAATAACACTTGTTTTTATGTGGTGACACACCTGAACCTCAGTATTTTTCCAGTAAAGTAGTTCCCTAGATAAAAGTCTTGAATGGCTTCCACTGCAATTGGAATGATATTCAATTATTTTAGCAAGGGATGTATGGCTTTTCATAACCTAGACTCCACCAACTTCTGTAGCTTCATTTCCCCTTACTCCCTCATGCAGTCCACACAAGTCCTCTTTCTTTCTCAAAGAAGCCCCCTCTGTTTCAACTCAGGGTATTGGATCTTGCTGCCTTCTCTGCCTGCCTGTCTCCTTGCCATCATTTTTGCACTGGCCCAAATGTTATTTCCTCTGGAAGCCCCTGGCCATGCTAGCTAATGGTGTCAGCCCATCCCTCAAAGCCACTATCTTTTGCTCTTTCGTTTGCTTAATTTTATCTGAAATACAGATGTTCCTCTACTTACCATGGGGTAATGCCCTGATAAAATCATTGTGAATTGAAAATACCATGAGTCAAAAATTTGTTTAACACACCTAACCACCAAACATCATAGCTTAGCAGCACAGTACACTGTAGAGCACCACTTATTTATGTGATCATGTGGCTGACTGGGAGCTATGGCTGTGCCACTGTGGCTGTCCCACCTGTACCACTGTCCAGCTTCTCAAGAGAGTGTTGTGCTGTGTACAGCTAGCCACCCCCCCCACACACAAAAATAAGTAAATAAAAATAAAAACAAGATTTGAAATCTGAAGTACAGTTTCTACTGAATGTGTATTGCTTTTTGTACCATCATGATGAAAAAGTCTACAGTCATAAGTGGAGAACCCTTTGTACCATTATTAATGTATTTATTTGTTTTGTACCATTATTAAAGTATTTGTTTGTTTTGCATATTTATAGTTGGTTTCTCATATTAGAAAGTAAGCCCCAAATATGAGGTACTTTATCTTAATCGTTGCTGTGTTAGTCCTCGGTGCTGTTATGTTATAGATGTCAAAAATTATTTGCTCAATCAGTGAAATGCTGTAGGTAGCAAATAAGTAGTGAAATCATATAGTTTGTAACCTTAATGTCTCAAGCAAGGAAAAAAAAAAAAAAGCGAAAAAAGTGAAAAAACAACCTTAAAGCAATGATTTCTATAGAAAAAAAATCAGTCCTCTGCTGGGAAAGTATAAGCCAAATCAAACCTGAGGGAAGGACATAGATTGACAGAACACAAGAATATCTTCCAGAGAGAGCAGGTGGTACAAAAGGAAAGCGGAGAGGATGGCATACTAAAGAGGAAGGGCGAGATGTGAACCACAAGTCTCATGACAAAGAAACTCTCCAGTGCAGTCCAAATGAGCAGAAATGAAACCAGACTGGAGCAGAAACTACAGAGAAAGTCTGGCTTATCTGTGCAACCATGGTTACCATGTTCTGACACATCTTCATGGAAACAGTGAACTTGGGACATGATTTTAAGATCAGAGAACTAAAATCCCTTTGATAGCTCTGAAATATAGTTACCCAGGCAGGTGAAACAACAACAACAACAACAACAACAACAACAAAAACACCAGAATCTTAAAGTGATAAGATGCCTTAAAGTATTTTGTGCAATTCACAGTTGATATGAACATCTCTTTAACAGTTTCCCTGATTTATAGTTAAGGTACAATTTGAATTTCTTCCATAGCAACAAGCTAACTTTTTAAAATGCGTCATTAGTTGCTAGATATTCTTCTACTCACTGAAACTCATTCCTTTCTAAGTTCTTCCAGATTTCACACAAAGAGTAGGCCTTCTTGCCCCCTACTAGGGCTCTTTCTCTTTCTTTCTCTGCTAACTTTTACCCATTGCCTCTAGATCTGTATTTTAAAATTTTTAGATTGTGGAATCCAAGATTTTCAATACTTAAATCCTACCCATCGGTGGTCCTCATCCTCTTTGGCTTTTCTCTTTGAAGTTTGTACTCTAATAACACAGATGCATGGTAAATCATGGAACCTGATGCATTGTTCTTGTTTAACTCAGGGTCTATCCCCCCTGCTTAAACATGATTTTCCTTCTGACTAAAATGCCTCACTCACCAATATGTCAGGCAAACAGTATCATCTTTCATGACTACTCAGAGGCATTTTCTATGTGGAACAGCCTCTCATTTCTTAAGCAGATTCCATTTCCAATGCATCTTATACAAACTTTCTTCCCACTCTTCCCAGGCAACGTCACACTCATCTACATAAAGACTGTTCTGAAAATATACAAAATCAATCCAAAAGTGATCTTAATTTCCAGGACATTATTCTACATTGTTTTAAATATTTTTCTTAATTGGTAGTTAGGATAGTTTACACTTGTTTTACGCCTATGTCCTTACTAAAATTTTCTCAAAGATAGGACTGTCTCTTGATTCCATGCAAACTCAATTCTTACCACAGTGCCAGGAGTTCAATTTGTTCAATTACATGTATTTTTAGTATCAAATAATGCTCATCAACCATATGTTGTTCAGCTGCATCCTGGAATCTCTTGTCTACCTGAGCCTCAGATGAAATAACTTGAAATGTCAAAACATTTGAGAGGGAAAGACGAAATTTATAGGTAGAAAAGGATGGATGGATGGAAAGATGGTAAGACAGATGAACAGAGAATGTGCTAATAACTCTGAGAGAATAGGAAGAAAGACAACATCTGATAAAATATAAAAAAGTAAATTAAAACATATTAGCATTGAGGCTCATCTCAGTAACTGGATAAACACCAACTCTACTTGGTTTTGACTATGTGGTTAGATCTTTGTTGGTTTTAGAAGTAAGTCTAGTAATATTACTTGGCATTAATTTCCCCAAAGAATCTTATATATTACACCAAAAAACTTATTAGTGGAAAAAATTAAAATCATATAGGCTAACTTATGGTTCAAGGTCATCTGCATATTGCTGACCCAAGCAACTACTTTACAGTGTAGTCTTATATGGAAAGTGACATTCTACTTAAAAGGCAGTAAGGCACTTGGAGATCTCCATTCTGGGCCAGTAGATACCTTCAAGGACTCACAAATTTGAATTTAAGATCAAGAGTGAATTCATATTGATTTTCTTCCCATTCTCCCAGCCCAAACAACTGTATGCATGGAAAGTTCTTTTTCTGTTTTTGATAATGTGCCATTTTGCTGAATACAACTTTGGAATTTTCTAGGTTCTAACTCTTTAAAAATCTCTCAAAATCTGCCCTTTTCTTTTTTATTTAAAATGAACCATTTGAAAAACTTCCCTGTTGGAGTTATTTTGCCTCTTAGAAGCTTATGGTTTGGCTCATGTAAATTATACCTTAAAACATCTGGAAAGTACTTTGAAGGCATATTATTTAACATATGACAAGACAGTATCTATAGTCCATCTGTTCTGAATGTGCGGTGAATGTCTTCACGTCTATGTGCTAAGTGTTGATAACTGTGTCTCCTGCTAATTATCACTCAGCCATGATGGAAAAAGTGATGACTGTTTTCAACTTGTAGACGCAGGTCCTATCAATCAATGGTAATCCCATTATTTAATTTACACCTTTTCATCACAGTATTTAGAATTAAAAGCTGGAAATGTGTAATTATTATTCCTTTTCTCAGGATTCTTATACAAATATGAAACAATGTTCAGGATGCTACATTAATTCACAGAACCCTTAGAGAAGGTCTTACTGCAAGTTTAATGGTGATCTAGGGAGTCCAGACTGCAGAAAGAAGGAACTAAATCATAGGTGGGTAAGGGACTTGCCCAAGGTCATATAGCAAATTCAAGGAAGATTTTATCACCTATAATTTGTTCTTTTTGTTAAAATGTGCTTCCTCTCGAAGTTCATACAAAGCACAGGGTAACACCTTAAGTTAGGTAAGTCAGAGGAAAGAGAAGATTCCTTTCACCATTTCAGATAATTTTCTTTTAAACCATCAGGTTAGAAAAATGTTTAAATATTTTCTAAGAATTCTATGATTTTAGCTTTTACTCATAGTTCTAAGGTCCTGTTTTAGTTCAATTTTTTTTTTGTATGGCGTAAGATAAAGGTCTAACCTATTTTTGTATGTGGATATCCTTTAAACAAATGGTGAAAGATCTTAGGAACCTTGTATAAAATCCATTGACCACAAATGTAAGAGTTTATTTCTGAACTCTAAATTCTACTTCATTGATCTATTTGTCTATCTCTGTGCCAGTACCAGGCTCTGCTGATATGCTGTAGTTTTGCAATAAGCCTTGAAATTAGGAAATGTGAGTCCTTCTTCTGTAAAATTCTTAGGATAGTTGGGTGCAGTGGCACACGCCTGTAATCCCAGTGGTGTGGGAGACTGAGGCAAAGGGGCTAGGCAACTCAGTGAGACCCTGTCTCTAAATAAATATGAAAAAGGGCTGGGGATGTAGCTTAGTAGTTAAGTGCCCTTGGGTTTAATCCCCAGTACCAGAAAAAAAAAAAAAAAAAAAAAAGAATTCTTAGGAGAAATTACAGAAGTAAATCTTTATGGCCTTATTTTAGGTGATACTTTCTTAGATATGAAACCAAAAATGACATAAAAATGGATGAATTGTCCTTCATCAAAATTAAAACTTTGGTACTTTAAAAGTTATCATTAGGAAGGTTAGAAGACTATCTACATAATGGGAAGAATAATTACAAATCACATAACTTATAAAGGACTTGTATCTAAAATATATAAAAATATTCACAATTCAATAATAAAAAGACAAATAACCCAATTAAAAAATAGAGAGAAAAGGATTTGAACACATTTCTCTTAAGGACACATACAAATGTCCAATAAGCACATGCAGAAATACCATTATTTCATTAAGGAAACAATAAAATGCATTAAAAATTATTGAATTGTACATTTTAAACAGGTGGCATTTGTGATATGTTAGTTTTATCTCACTGAAGTTGTTTTTAAAAGGTGTTTAAATATGTGAATTGGAAAAATTCGTAAGGACTGTTATTCTCATACTGTTATTGATATGTCATTGGATTTGTAATCTTTCCAAGGAATGCGTTTCCACAAAGGTTTAAACTGCTTCCATCTTGCATTACTTACAACTGAATCTACATTAGAATTTGAATAATTCAAACAAATCTTGAAGAATGAACTACTGTGATTCAACACTGACCTTAGTATATAATGATTGAAAAAATTTACATTTAATAGTGAATTAATTTTAAACAAATGTGAGTAGTAGAGATACTTAACAACGTTAAACAAATTTTGAAATGGGTAGGCAAATAATGACAAATTTATCAGAGCAACTGATAGAGAAAAATAATACACCTAAACCACAAAAAGTGCTCACCTTTTAAACTATTATACTCTCTTCTTAAGGCACGTAAAGTGCTATTCGTGAGGAAAAAAGAAACATCTATTTGGTGAGGTTCAAATTTGTATATTTTCAACTAGCAATTTTATCTTTTCCTCACATAATGCAGATGAGATGACCCATTATTACAGAAGATCAAAACCACACCAGATTTTACTTTTCCATGAAATACCAAATCATATCAAATAAGACACTGATTTTCAAATAGCACAAAATATACTTGAAATATTAATATAGATCAAGAGATTCATTCTAATTACTTAAGTCTTTTAACTATAAACCACCTGACATATTTTTTTGGAATTTCATATTAGCACTATTTATCATGAAACAACTTTGGTTTATTTCCCATTTTCTTTATAATCTGACATCACTTTACATTGATTTAAAAAAAAGATTTGGCAGAGAAAATCAGATTAGGTAGAAACCAGCAATCTGAATAAACATAATATCAACATGTGGTAAGAAATTTGGTCAACAAGCCCAGTGAGAAGTGGGTAGACAATCAGATGAATGCTTGCTGAACAAACATTTGTGGATTATGTACAATTTTCAAAGCTCTCTGTTAAGCACAGAAAATACTGTAAAATGAGACAGTCAGTTATAGGAATCACTGGGGCACAATTAAGAAACCAGACTTGTTTGCATCTCCTATGGGTAAAATGGACTCCTAACCCATGAGTTAACAAAATACAATCTGGTCTCCATTGTCCAAATTCTATTCTGTTTTGTAAAAGAATTCAGATAGGAAATATACTGGGTCATGAAAGCATCCTGCTTTAGCCAACCAATGACCAACTACGTACAACTATGTTTTAAGCCTCATTGATTTTGCCATATCTAGCTCTTCCCCACTTCCTGGTCCTCAAGACTGCTATACCCCTGTCTGGAATGCCCCCCTTCTCCTCTACTTCCTGAATCCTATCTGGCTGCAGCCCTACATTTTATTTTACATTTTCCCTGCCCATCCGGGTCTCTCAAGAGCTCATGTTCTCTGACCATTCAGCATTGGGTTTCAGTTGCTGAAATTTCGTATAATGTTTTATAAAGTTTTCATGGAGAGTTCTTTTTCTCAAGAAGCACAAATTTCTTAAAAGTTTGTGACTCTCATTCATTTTTTACATTTCCCAATAGTAGTTAATACAGCATGGGAAACAGTCAAGTACAATGAATATTTGGAATAACTGAGAGAATATATTTTGGGATAACACATAAAAAAGTGGTGATATGAATTTATAAAATGATCCTGCTAAACAAAAAAGGAATTAATTATAGATCTTTTGAACACAGTTCTCTTTTAAAACAGGACTATAAACTACTAAGCTAGGCCTTTTTTGGTTTATAGATATGAATGCTATGTCAATGCGAAGTCCTTGTCTTCCAACAGACAGTTCTACTGACTTACATCATGTCCCTAGGAAATTCACTAATGAGCTCTGTGTTCTGCTTGCTACAGGATGAGAAGCTTATGATGGGTGCAATTATCCCTGTCTCGTAAAGGTTTTAATGATGAGAGTGAAGCTATATTTTATCCTCAAAGCAAGTTATGAATGTTTAAAGGTCCATGCATAAGTAAATTAATTAATTTTACTTCCTGCTTATATTTGTATTTTAATTGCTCGATTTTTACTTTTATGCAGAGGTTATCATTTTTCATCAGTAAGCAGTTCATGTGTATCTTGTATAAACTGTTACTGAAAATATTTTTACCATATCCAAAAATTATGCTTTCTTAAATAAAACTTTTAGATTACAACATCTGGTAAAAAGGTTTATGTTAAATGCTATAGTAATGTCTGAATGTTAATTAGGTTAGTATGAAAGTGCAACCATCAAAATACCACAGTAAATATTAACTAAAGTCAAAGTTCCTCCATTTTGCCTTTGTAAGTTTAAGTACACAGAACAATCAACCCTTTAATTATTGTGTCTGTGGATTCACAAATAAATTAATGGCTGCTCTCTCAAATATGCTTTGAAGAACTTTCAGATGAAATACAGGCAAAATCTCAGATTTATGAATGAAAATTTTCCAGAAAAGATACTCCACTTACCTCCAGTAGATGAAAATACCCACAAGAGCCACTAGACAGATGAAAGTCAGGGCGGACACGATCACAAGGGGCATAACCGCCTTCTTCTCAGACTCCAACCCCTCAGCTAGACCAATACGAGACTCATGGCTACTATTACTGGCCTCTGTAGTCAGAGAAAATCGAGAGAGTTGACATTTAAGATGAAGGATACATCACAACACATGTCAATGGATTAACTGCAGCCTTCATTGCTGTTACTTACCTTAAAATTTAAATTCTGATGTAAAGAATATCTACAATTACAAGTAAATGACAATTTAAGTAAAACAAAGTTAAAAAAAGTAAGGTGGGATATTAGAACTGAAAAACGACGAAAACCCAGCAGAGATTGTCATCAGGGAGGGGTGTCTGATGGTAAGAAGAACGTCTAATGCTGCTTAGAAAAGCTTGCTCACAGAAGACAGAAGTATGGAAATGAGAAAACAACCCAGTTTTAAAAAATGAAAAGGAAAACAAAGATATTTACTGAATCTTCATGTATGATTCTCTAAAATTAATTTTAATGGAATTATTTAACCCTGTAATTAGGCAAATAATTGGAGCAATTTCATGGTGAAAAACTTCTTAGGATATAAGGCTTTATACATTGAGATAATCTTTCAATGCAGCAAACTATATTAAGTGTAAAAATGCTATTTTTAATGTCTTTCTTATTCACTGTTTTCATCTCTCAAAATGAAATACTGTTTGTTGCAGAAGAATAGAAGGGATACATATATCTGAGATTTGTTTCAAATATACAACTGTAAATCCTGAAAAAATCTGAACACATTCCTTAGGTTAATTTCAAAATGTGGCAAATGATTAGTTTTGTGACCAGTCAAGAACCATTACTGAAATATCACTTTGAAAATCACTGCAACTGAGATATACTTCCAAGTTCCTAAAAGACTTTGAGAGCTATGGGTGTTAGTGGCAATCCTTCCCCTCTTGTGTGGGAAGCTGGGAGAGCTGTTCTAACCCGGTGTGCTGATGTTACTACAAATTAAAAGTCCTTATCTTTTCTATTTTTGAAAGAACTAAATGTAGGTACTCCATCAAAGTTTAAAGGCTTCCTACACAGTTGGCACATTTGATGTTTTATACCAAGTCTATTAGTGACTCAAGACAGAGGGAATTTATTTGATCTCAAATATTTGAGAGAAAGAAATTTTAGAAGGATATAAATGCATGTACATGGCATTAAAATATATTCTAACTACAGAGAACTTTAGATTTAACATAATGGTTTTCTTCTGTAATTAAGAATGATGGCAGAAAGGGCCAAGAATTTAATCCACTCAGACAGGAAATGCATTAGAGGAACATAAATGACAACCATATTTCCCAAAATGACTGTTCTTATAATTATACATGCATCTGTTAGAAAACAGTGGAATTCCAAAATATGACTAAATATCATAGAACTGCATAAAAAGCAAAAGTCCAACAGACCCTGTGCCATAGTTAATATTCTCATAAGAAAAGCCAAAGCTTCAATTTTTATTAGGTCAAACACAGACTCTGGCCATTATGTATTGTGTGGAGACTCATCTGAACATCTAAATAATCTGGTTACTTCAGTGAAAATTTCCTTATGAAATTAAAACAGCACCTTGTTTCATACATGGTCGTCTACATTTTTTCCTATTGTAACTATTGTTGCCTAAATGGAAAGTACATTTTTGGGTAATAAATAATCTACTTAGCAAGGTCCTTGTTACCTAATAATCACATATGTGGTTAACTGTGTTATCTGTATCAGTCATTCCTAACTAGGATCCTGAGAATAAAAGCATTAGTATGACCTTTAACTTGTTACATGCAAATTTTGTGCTCTTCCTAAACCACACCAAATCTTATGGATCAGAAACTCTGTGGGTAAAGCTAAAGAAATAGTGTTTTGACAAGTCCTCAAGGTGATTTTATCCATGATAAAACTTGAGAATCAATAATGTAGATTCATGTATGTACAATGTGAGCTTATATAATCCCACAGGTCTTTGATTACCAAAAATATGCATAGCAATATGTATATGGGTGTATATATAGAAAAATACGTATCTCGTTTATAGTAGATGTATGTGAACACATATTCATGAGATATGTCTTGTCATTTGATATATATGGAAGATATGTAGCACATAAAATACATAATATACAACAAATACACATAACATTTATATGCAAGCATTATATACACACATGCACACACATGTAGTCTTGTATATAGATTTTTCTCATAAATTCTCTGGGAAAACTGATCTTAAGTTCTTTTACTGAGGAGTTAGCATGATAATTCTATTGTAATTATAAATTATGCAACCCAGGTACTTTATGCAAGATGGCATACCACATGAAAGTACAGACAATCAGCTAGTTGCTTTACATAGTGAAATGAGGAGCAACCTGTTGTAATGATTTAATTTTCATTTAGTTGAAGCTAATACATATGCTTTGATGTGGCTCAGTAGTGTATATAAATTCCCTCAATGACAATTATGTACTAGTAGACAATTAGGAAATAAAAAACTAAGATTAATATTTTAAAATGTTATGAGAATATAGCAGTATAATTTTGGTATTAAAATTTAAGTGTCATATATAATTTATTGCCCTCAATAATGGAAACACAGTTTCTAAGAGATAGAAACTAATAAAACAGATTTCTAGGCTAACTTTTGTATTTAGTCTTTGCACAAACTGTACTAAATATTCTAGTATTTTGGGTCTCTGTTTACTCATTTATAAATACCATATACTAATATTTACCTTATTTATATGATTTTTAACAACAGATCTTGAAAATTGTTCTGTATATTAGAAATACATCATGAATTGTAAGTCTCAGATTAAGGGACATATGCAGTAGTTGGCCAGATGAATGACATGTGATTTTTACAGATACAGCTTCAAAAACAAGAAAGGAATTGCCCATAGTCTTGTTTGATCTTATTTACTTCATTAATTACGTTATTTGTTGATACTGCATGTTATATTCATATTGTTTTTTCCACATTAGTGGGGGACCATATTCTTTTTTTAAAAAATATTTTTATTTATTTGCTTTTAGTTGTACACAATGTGTTTTATTTGTAGTTGGTGCTGAGGATCGAACCCGGGTCGCCTGCGTGCTAGGCGAGCGCTCTACCGCTGAGCCACAATCCCAGCCTGGGACCATATTCTTAATAGTTAAATAAATCTAATTCATTCATTGAATAGCAAATTGTCATTTAAGTCACTAATTCTAGGTGTAACACACACATATATATATACACACACACACATATATATATAGTCTTTTTATGATAGTATAATATAGTAAGAACACATCTATGTCAATACCTAGTAAGAAAAAATTGATGGATTCCTAATATTTCTCTTTAAAATAAATCTAATAAAAATTCAAAGAACAAGTACTATACTTGAGAACAGATAACAATTCATATATATATATGTTATATACACATATATATGCTAACACTAATAAATATAATAACCTATGGACTCATTATTCATACATGTTAGTTTATGTGTTTAAATTGAAATGCAATGTTAAATAGGTATCAAGTCAGAATACAGAAAAACTTCTATCAAAACATACAAACTTTTAATTGGTGCTGCACTGAAAAAAAAAGTACATTAATTCAAAGGATGAAAATAATGAAGAGGAAAAATATCATAATGAGGTTGGTTTATATGCTGGATTATAAATCTTTGCATTGATTCAATAAGAGTGCAGAATATTATATTAGCTTATCTTTTGACTAAATATTTAAATATTTTTATTGTTAACTTAAAAATACCTTATCATTTAATAAAAGAAAATTATAAAATTCTTATAATCAATTCAATGAAATTATCTAGTATTTCATGTGCTTAAGGAACTGAACCTTGCTTGCTTTTCTTCCCATTGGCATTTAAAGCAGAATCTGTATTATACATGCAGCAAGTCATCTGCTCTAAGGAACATCTGGCCAATAAGCCAATTTGCACAAAATACATTAACAAATGAAATGCATCTCTCCAGAAAATGTTCTAGTGTTTTACATCTTGTCATACAATACCTATACATACTATGCATATTAATATCTATTATTTAACTTTGAAAGTTATATAACAGCAAGCACAAAGTAAAATGCATTTTGTTGGTTTATACTGCCCTCTTTAGGCATTTATGCAACATGAAGGGACTCAAAGGCAACTTGAAAGGAACTTAAAAAAAATAACTTTTTTAAACTTCACCATTAGCTTTCAAAACTTAAGAGCATTTCTTCTTAAAGCTCCCCAAGTTGACACTGATGTGCAATTTTTCTAATTGCTTTACATGGGGCACATCAGAGAGAAAGGTACTTATATCATGATATTACTAAATATTATAATTCAATAGACCTAGTGTACAAATTATTTTAGAACACAAGTAAATATGAAAATTAAAATCATCTCAAAATAGCAAATCTGATCTTAGTAAAATTAATATACTAAAAATGTATTATCCACACAAAATTGTTCCCACACATAATAGGCTTCTGTAGAATTCTTCTTAAATATTGACAATACAGAAAAATTGCTTTATGTATTTTGGGGAAAATTAAGAATCAAAATGTGTTGAATATTCATTTGAAATAATGAATAAAACCATACTTTAAAACCTACAAATTGACTTGTTGAGGTTTTGATCTGCTGTTTTTATCAAATATCTATTTTCCCATGCTTTTTCTATTTTACTTTTAGAGCAATAAAATCACCACACATTTGTCTGTCCTCTTGGTCATAACTAACCTGCCTCTGAATTGTTGAACACTTCTGAGTGTCCACTAGTAGCAGATGGTGTTGAGGACCATGGGGATCCAGGGGTTATTTCTGAGTCACCTGCTTCCAGGACCCCATCAGCATCTCTTTCATTAACATCTGGAAAACTGAAATCTGTGGATGTCTCATTATCATTAAGGCTATCTGAGGCCCCTTGCCCTGAGCCGCTCTCTTCGTCACTTGTCAAAACGGCCCATCCTTTAGATTCTGGGCTGAGAGGAAGCAGGGCACTACCAGTCTGAATGTCCACATCCTCTTTTCCATCACTGTGCTTGTGGATTAGCACATGGGTTGGTGGTGATTTATCAGGACTTCCATCCACACCTGTTCGACTGTCTGAGATTACACCTGTGACTTTATTTTCTTCTTCAGAATTCTCAGAGAATGAATGTAAGATTGGATTATTTTGATCCACAAGACTGTTATCCTGGGAGTCTGAGTCATTCATTACCTTTTCCTGGGATTCTCTATAGGACAAGCATGACATACACTTATTCAGGGACAAACCATTGCTATCTCTGTCATCATAATCATCATCATCATAATCAACATCACCATCTTCACCACCACCCATTAAATCAACATCAGATCTGGCATTATGGGTCAGCTTAGAAGTAGCTTTAGAAGGAAGCAGCAGCTTCGCTGTGGTCATAGAACCCTCTCTGTTGGGAGAAACAGCTGTAACAGAAATGTACCCATTTCCTAAAGGAACAGAATGATGAGTAGAGACAAGTGTATCGGAAACAAGTGTTGAAGTACCAGCAAATACCTCATCAGTAATAGAACTTTTGGTGGAGCTGAAGACTTCATCAGAATATATAAGCTTATTTATAAGTGTATTTGGTGGGTCATCAATTGATAAAACAGGGGTAGCAAACACATGCCTTCCTTTTGGAGGGAAGGCTTGGGTAATCTCCAAATTAGCAGTTTGGAATAACTCATCATTACTGTGCAAAGAATGTACCTCTTGCTGGGAACTTTCACTTTTTGGAAAAAATGGTTCAAAATATTTCTCATTTGTATAAGACACGGTTAAACCTTGAAGTGAAGCAGAGTGCATATTAGAAGAAGGCGATACATCAAAACCTGGTGCAGATGTAGAGTGCAGCGTGCTTTCACTTGAAGCAGAATTTGTTGCCTTGAGATGCAATATTGCAGAACTAACTTTATCAACTTTGGGGGTTTCAACCAATATTGGATCACTAGGCACAGCTGGAAGAGCAGTTTTAAGCAAGGTGTCAACATCAGAAGCCTGAAAGGAAGGTTGTAGCAATACTTCAGTATGAAAAGGAGATGAGGCCTCAGAGAATAAGAGCTGAGTTGAAGGAGATAACATTTCACTAGAAGCAGGGTCAGAGGGTGCTGGCTCTGAGTTTGCACTAAACACAGGCTTAAGTGAAGTGTCACCAAATGCTTGAGATACAGTATGTGTAGGTTGAATTGGAAAGTTATTTTCTGGAACTTGACTAATCTCATGATCAAAAAACTTAGTGGCAGTATAACCAAGAGACCCTGGAAGCATGCCTTTTATGCTAGAAATGGGAACAGAGGTTTCTTGTAAAGGCACATTCAACTTGACATTATCATACATGTTGGGCATGACTGTGCTTTCAGAGTGGTAAGCCATCTCACTGAAAGAAGAAATTTGCAGTTCAGTTTCATTTCCATACATTATTTCATTTTTAGAAAGCAGCTTATTATCATCACCAAACACAGATGCTGTATATGTAAATTGAGCTACAGAAACAGGTGAAGAAATGTTAAGGGCTGTCAGCCCATCTGTGTCAGGTAAAAGAAATTCATTATCAGAGGAGGCTCCAGACCATTCCCCATCACCAGAGAGGACATGAGTAGACTGCAGTAATGATACAGTTGGGGTTACTAATGAAGACTTAGGCATTGGTATATGGCTAGAGCTCCTAAATAAGGAACCCTGATAAGATACATCAACAGAATCATGCACAGGTATTGCAGAGCTGTAAGAAACAGTGAAGACGTGTTGGGAGCCCCCATTATTAGATAAGGCATAGGAAGGTTCAGGCCCTGAAGAATGTGCATGCACCGTGACATCACTGCTGGATGGTTCAACTTGAGAAAACATAAGCGTTTTATAAAGGACACCAGATTCACTACCAAATTCCAATGTCTCCGAAGCAGCATGAGTAGTGGTCTGATGTGACAGCACATCAGAATATTGAGCAAGGCTGGGTTCTAACAACACATCACCCCCAGCCACTGGCAGAGAAGCATGCAAGGGCACCTTATCACTCTCAGTAGCTGAAGTAACTTGTGGAAGGATCTGAGAGATTGTATGCAGATGGCGAAACAATTCACTACTGAAGGAAGCAGAGGAAAATGGAAGCAAAGGTGCACCGTCATAGGAAGACAGGATGGATTCAAATGACACATCAACACTGGGGAATACAGGCGTAGCATGCAAGGCCGAATCACTACTTGAAGCAGCAGGGGTAGTGTTGAGGATCTGATTGTCAAGCAACAAAGGGGTGACTAGAGGAAAGACTTCACTACTGTAGGAAGGTTGAAGAGGTGTCTCACCATTGTATACCGGCTGAGTTGTCTGCGAGTGTACAACATTGATGGTGGAGACGGAATGTTGTTGTCCGGAGGATGGCGTGAAAGCATGAGGGGTTACCTCAGTCGGGAGGTAGGCAAAGGTAGAATAATGTGGCATTTCTAGATCTGTGACCAAGGGACCCTGTGACACCACAGGGCCTGCAGCAAAAGACTCGGTTGTCTTCTCAGTTTCATCACTGTGTATCTCAGTGTAATTAGTCTGGAGGAAGCTCTCTCTACCCGATCCAACATCAGGCTGTGCTGACACATCTGTGGAGCTAGGAAACCACACACTTCCATCAATGGAAGGATCCTTTAGTGATTCTTCTGAACCTGATGAAGCTGGATCTTCTGAAACATTTCTCACAGTTTCTGGTTTAAGGACATCATATGTGATTGCCTCTGGGCTTTCTGAAGAAAAAATGTACCCCTGGGATATGTTCTCAGAGGCGAAGGGCAGAGCAGAGGTTGCAGGACTGGAGCCTGAAGAATCATCTGCTCCAGTATCAAGCTTGAAACTGGTCAATAAACTGTCCTCTTCATTGATATCAGTGGACACCTCTTGAAAATCTGTTATAGAAATAGCATTTAAAGATTCTGCAGTCCCAGACAAGTTTATCTGTGGAAATCTAAGAACATTCTCAGAGCCATCTTTGAAAGAAGTCGAAGTACCTTCCACAGTACGTGGTGGCAGTCCAGTCACAGTCTGAGGAGGCATGGAAACATCTTTTTCTGTGGCTAATTCAGCAACTGGTTGGGAAGTGGAATAAAAAGACATCTTGGGAATATCACCCTTTCTAGAAAATTCACTTCCTCTTGTTGGAGCTCGGTTGGTCTTGGCCTCATTGTACTTGGTCCCTATATGATTATAGTGTGTCGTGGTGGAAGTCTGGGGTTCCTTTTTCCTTATTTGGTTTGTGGCACTGTCTCTACCAGGATTCACCACAGTGTCTTCTTCAGTGGCTTTTCCCTCATCTTCTTCCTTTCAAAAGCAAACAAGATTTCATGGCACATAGGAAGAAAGAAATGAAATCTTAATAATGCATTTTACTGCTAATCACCACTTGTGGGATTTTGGGAACTATTTACCCTTATAAAACACTTCTATTCTATTCACCATACTTCTGTCCTATACCATTTACTATCCATTTTTTATGGGAAGTAATAAAAACACATTATTTATATCTGATAATGGTATGGAATGAGGAAGCTAAATTAATAGAACTTTAAGAGGAAGACTCTTGGGAGTTGTATTTATATACTGAAAGTTTTATTTAATATGGTATTTATTTTCTTGTTTCTTTTTTTTCAGTTAATTGGGCAGCAAGCTAAATAGCAATTAGCTTTCTTGTAATATGAAATGGCAATGACACTATTTCAAAGATCAAAATACTTAGACACTGAGAATATTTAATTGTATATATTCACAATAAATAAATTTTTAATTATCATGGGGGAAATTTTAGGACAGAAAGAGGTGATTTTGTTTTCCATATTTTACACTTAAGATATAAGCAGATATTTTATTTTATTTGGGATCAGGGATTAAACTCAAGGGCACTCTACCACTGAGTCACAACCCCAGCCCTATTTTAATTTTATTTAGAGACAGGGTCTCCCTGAGTTGCTTAGTGCCTCGCTTTTGCTAAGGCTGGCTTTGAACTTGCGATTCTCGTGCCTCAGCCTCCCAAGCCACTGGGATTATAGGTGTGCACCACCATGGCTGCCTGGCATAAGCAGATATTTTAAAGGCAACTTGTCAAAATATAATTCTAGTACAAGTTGCTTGATCTTCTGTTTCCTTTGCAGTGACTCTTCAGGAGGCCAAGTCTTCTCTGTACACCCTGTAAGTATAACGACCCTGGGGTGCTCCGGCTAGAAGTCAACCAAGACTCATGCTGTGTGTGTGTGTGTGTGTGTGTTTGCATATAAAATTGGGAATGTTATGACTTGTCATACTTTTTAAAAACTAAATTGCCAGAGAATATGAATATATATATATATATATATATATATATTTTTTTTTTTTTTTTTAGTTCATGTGGGATACTATTTGGTCATAAGAATCTTTGTACTCAAAAAATTGTTAAACTTGCTATGTATTGGATCACCTATTAGGATTTTATGGCTATGTTTATTAAAAGAAGAAGAAAAACAAAACAAAATAAATACACACCAGTCAATAAGAACTTGACCAGCATCAGCAGAAAGAACTTGAATGTTAAACCACGTGTGCTTGTGGGTATGTGTCTGGCACATATAGTGCAAAGCTGCACTATATGAAATAGGCTTCCAGGCTTAATGACTGCTTCATTATTTAGTTGGTTGTATAGTATTTTCTGAGGAATAGATGCCATACATGAACTGAAATTTCCTTACTAGTGCTTAGTATTTCTTCATGGAATTTTGCATGCTGTTTAATACCTTGTTCACAAGGACAACCTGGGGAATTTCGCCAATTTCCAGAATAAAACATTCTCCTCATCTACAAGCCTAAATAATTAATGCAAAACAAAATAAGAACACTTTGCCTTGACTTGCTTTTGGTAAAAATCTGGTGGTGTCAGTTACCTCTTCTTTCCTTACCTAGAAGATCTCACAAATTTTTGTTTTATAATTGGATCGAGAGTTTGCTGAGGATCAGTAGTAAGCTTAGCTGTGTGCAGTTTCCAAACTCTTCCTCAGTGTATTTGCAAATCCGAGTATTTGCCTAGTTCTCTGAGGTCACTCCACAATATTAACCTCTACTAAAACTCTATTTGAACTTCCTTTTTCCTAGCCTTTCCCTCAGTCTCAGCAGATGGCCTATTTGTTTACTCTATAGAGAAAACAGAAGCCAACAGATATCACACCTCCTCCAAACACTAAAAATATGGAACAACCAAGTCCCTCCTGTCCCTGCCAACCTGTTGCAGCTGAGATATCGTTTCCCTTACTTTCCAAGGCTAATTCCTACACCTGATCTTAAAATGTATCCTCTATTGCTTTGGAAATTGAATACATTTTAGTATTTCCCACTGTTTTGAGTCTTCTCAAATTACCAATCCAATCATTCTCATCAGTTTAAATGAATTAATTTCTTTCTCATTTAAAAGGAATATAAAGGAAAACCTTGAATTATGCTTATCATTTTAGTTTTCTCTTTCCCTTCTCAACTAAATTTCTCCAAAAAACATGCCATTTGTTTGAACTATATGTTCCCATAATCTCTAGGACTCCATATCCTACCAAAGCTTTGCAGATTTCCACAGAATTTTTACTAAAACAAAGCTGCTCATCGCCTTCATCTGTTACATGTTCTTGGAGTGGGGGGTAGACTATATTCAAACCCACACATATCCTACAATCAATTTCTTTTCTAGCAGATTTTAAAGTTTATGAGGTATAGGAAGATAGAACTCTTGCAATCTGAAGAAGGTGATGGACTATTTACCAAGTCTTGTTGATCTCTGAGGTCATAGTGTCTTGTGTTAGCATTTCAAAAAGATATATCATTCATGTTTTATGGGTATTTTATATATACCTGACCACAAATATTACAATTGGTAGTCTTTACTGTAAGTTCTTATGGAGTTGTAAATCTCTCTTCTTTTTTTTTTTTTTTTTTTTTTTTTTTTTTTTGTGGTACCGGGGATTGAACTCAGGGGCACTCGACCACTGGGCCACATCCCCAGCCCTTTTTTGTATTTTATTAGAGACAGGGTCTCACTGAGTTGCTAAGTGCCTCGCCATTGCTGAGGCTGGCTTTGAACTCGCGATCCTCCTGCCTCAGCCTCCCAAAGTGCTGGGATTACAGGCGTGCGCCACCGCGCCCGGCTCTGTTGTGGTTTTGATCTGTATCATCATACCTGCAATCTTCATGATTTCCATTTTTTTTTTTTTTTTAAATTTTAGTGTAAAGTCTTGATCATGCTGGAGGTATTATTGTCTTCAAAGTCATACATTTTTATTTGTAGAGGATCTAAGGTATATCCCTAAAACTATTCATTTCCATATTCAGTGCCTAAAAACAAGTACAGATACATTCTTTGTATTTGCCAATCTCTGACAGTCATTCCTGCCTGAAGCAATGGAACTGAATAGTAGATGGGTTTAGCAGGTTTTCATCCCATCTCAGAATCATGCTCCAGGAAAACACATAATGACATGGATCTGCTCCAATCTAACTCTTTATTACAACAGCTATTTTCAAGAGCATGAAGTAAACCAAGTTCTCAAGTTTACTAATGACTGCTCCTGTACCCCTCAAGCTAAATCCTCATCTATGGAGTGTTAGCTGGCTCCCTCTCCCTCAGCAGTGCCAATGCATTTGGCTTGGTCTTTCAAAGAATGCAAGTTGTTTTTCTGAGATCAGCCCTCGGTAGAGCCTCATAAATGTCTTAGCTGTCATAAATAACTTCTTTTCTCTTCTAGGCCACAGCCCTTCTCCCACAAGAAAAGATGATATTTTTTTTATT
Organism: Tamias sibiricus; assembly: GCA_025594165.1. NCBI lineage: Eukaryota > Metazoa > Chordata > Mammalia > Rodentia > Sciuridae > Tamias > Tamias sibiricus. The sequence goes on along the minus strand of CM046664.1, from coordinate 120,337,654 downwards.
CTATCCTGCCCTCTTAGAAGTGTATTTTTCTGTAGCATGCTCCATATTCTCCATATCTCCATTCCACTCTGACAGGAGGTAAATGGAAAGAGAGTGAGATTATCTCCCAGGAGGCTTTTCCTGCCTGGTCACAGATAGCTCTGTCCCATTACAGAGGTCTCAGCATCTGCTGGCTACTCTCTCCACACCTTCTTCTTGCTTTTCAGGCTTAGTGCAGTCACAAGTCCCTGATATTAGTAGCCCCATGTGTATAGATCATCCCTTGTTGGCTTCTGTTAACCCTTCCCTCACATCTGTGAACAGGCTTTTTATTAAACTAGTCTCAGTGCCTATTTGAGAGTGGCATCTGTTTCTCATTGGGACTTGGAATGATACACTGAGTTATTTCCTTTCCTTCTTTTCAAGAACCTTTGGGGCTGGGTTTGTGGCTCAGTGGTAGAGCATTTGCTTAGCACGTGTGAGGCACTGGGTTCAATCCTTAGCACCACATAAAAATAAATAAAAATAAAGGTATTGTGTCCATTTACAATTAAAAAAATATTAAAAGAAAAGAACCTTTTTTTTAACTACAACAAGCCAGCATGTAGGAAGCCATATGAAAACACCTTCACTTTCCTTTCTAAGAGGAAGATCTGCTTATGTCTGGAAAGTATGTAACTGGTGAGACCTCAAGCACCTTGATGTATGTGGCCACTGCTATTTCCAATCTAGTGTTATGACAAAAGTAAAGGTAAACCAAGTCACATTTACAGACTGTTCCCAAAGCTAAATGTTATACTAGAAATAAAATTAGTTTTATGTAGAAATTTACTACCAATTAACATTGGAAAATTTGAAAAAAACTTTTGTAAGCTTATGCTAAAGGCAGCTATAGTAGTAATATCAATTGAAAAATAAATATGGAATTGTGATAATGGTAGTTATAAAGAAACATTCCTTGGTTATGTCCAAAAAGTTTATGATGTGTAGCGCATTTTATATGAGATAGAACTCTAAACAGAGTATCATTTACTAAATGGCACCAATCACTGGAACAAGGGTTTGCTTCGGTGCATCAGAACAATTTGAATTGACAACACAACATGAAAACAATTTACTTTTTTCTTGTTTGGTTTGATTCTGTGGATAACTCTAGGCACATACATATCCACATGCCCCAGCACAGGCTTATACCACACACACAAGATGCCTTAGCTAAGTTTTGAAAACACTTGTTGGAAGGTGGACTGGTTGTTTGGTAAAACAATCTCTTTTATGAAAGACTGTCCATAAGACACATAAAATATTGAGGTAATTACACTTGTGAAAACACAATCTAATTGAAAATTATTGCTATATAATAACATTAGCTGTCACACTTTATCAGCTCCTAAACAATATGTACATTTGCACACATTCATAATGTCATCAACAATAGCATCTGGATTGAACATATAGTTTTAGTTATGAACAGTACATTTGGGCTTAGGATGAAATATAAGATTCATCGAACAATAATTTTCTCTAATTTTACAATTATGATAATGTTAAAATTTGCAGATATTCTCAAATAACTATATGTACTTGTAGGACACTGTGCTAGAAATAATCACTGAATAATCTGAATATAATTAATAATTAAATGGGCAAAATATACATACGATTTATATTTTGGTTCGTATTTAATATAATTTTACCAATCATTGATTAAGTTATTTACCAATAAATTATTAATATTAAGAACTAATAAAATTTTTTTAGCACTTTAAACAATTCAAGCATTAAAAATTTCCAATTTATAGCTATACCTCACAGCTCTAATTGTTTTTAAAGTTCACTGTCTTATTTTATTATCAACAAAATTTTCATATCCTTTTTTGGTATTAAATTGATCAAAGTATCTAATTTTTTTCATAAAAAAATCATGTATGCCAATTACATGATTATAAAGCTGAGCCACTAAACTCAGCAAACAATGGACAATGTAACATTAAATTTTATTAATGCAACAGTATCTAAATAACAATTCAAAATCAACTTTGATTTTAAAATATTTGAATAAAAAATAGCTACAATACCTTGATTATTTCTTCAGTTCCAATTAATTCAGGAAAAAGGTCAAATTCTACAAAATTAAAAACAAAGTTGTTCAATTTTTTATTAAACTATTTCAGCCTTGTGGATGAAAAGGGGGAAATAAACAAAAAAACTGATGTTAGCTTTGAAAGCACAGAACCTTTCAAAATGAATACAAATTTCAAATTTCAGTTTTCAACCCTACTGAACACTACATAATATAATCCTACATGAACTTATATGTAAATGGATTCAAAACCTTGATCTTTCTCTTGCACTATTACCCCAAGACTTGTGGAAATACAGAAGAAAAGAGAGAACAATGAGACTGATATAACTAAGGGCAAAGAAATTCAAGGAACTTTTCATCAGTGCAGCTACTTGTGTCCTTAGCAAGGTTGATAAAAGCAGCTGGGAAAACGCCAGGGATTTTCTGGAGACTTGGCAGTATATTTTTCTTATTTGGCTTTAAGTTCTTCTGACTGATGGCCAAATAATTCTTTTTCACTCCTCAATTTGGACTAATGCTCTTTTGTACACAGTGTATTGTACCAGGTAAAATGGACAGTGTTTTCCAGCAGGATTCAGCCTAGGTTGGCAGCAGGAAGCACTGATCATATGCTTCTAGTACCTTCTCTCCAGGAAACTCAGTGCTATGTATGCAAAGATTTCAATAAATAGTTCTACTCAAGTCTGTTTTTCCCAACCAACCAGAATCAACATACTCCTAGCTATTCCAACATATTCCAAGGATCTCTCAGCTAAAAGAAGACCTGTCAGCAAATGTTAGGAAAGGTGAAGAGCTGGTTCTCTCCCTTCAATAAGGATATCTAGCTGCACCATCAAATTACTAGGATTCAGAGAAAATTTCTGAAGTTTTCATCTGAGCTGCCTGGGTCATTAGAAAGATAGTAAGTAGCCAGAACAACTGTGAGGGCTTGAGGATTATCATAATGATGCTCTTTGCTCTGTACTTTCTCGATACTACTTATGTTCTGATTTATGTCTTTTACCTGTCCTCAAAGGAAATGCACATTCTGCAGAAATTGCTAAGCAACATTGAACTAACATTAAATATTTCTCATACCCAGGCTCGTTTTCCAACACAGATTTTCCCGAGTTTCTTTTTATCAGAAAATTTCTAGATAGTAGTTAAAATGAAGGTAAAATATAGTTCTATGCATGAATTATATTTAGGAGAGAATTCAAGTAAAATCTGTAAGTGCACCAAGTTCCCAAGATTTAGGTACAGATAATGTTCTTGACAATTTAGTCATTTTAAAGTTACTTACCCTGAATAACTTCCTACGCTATAAAAGTGAAAATATTAGCTAGAGACAATCATTGTGTATTCAATTATAATTCTCATTTTTTGCTTATTAAACTGGCTGAGAAAGAGTTTGGAAACTTTTATTTGGAAAATTAGTGTTTTTCTTTTTCTATATTGTCCCTATAAAATTCTTTTCCTACACTATATTTTTAATACTCTTCATTCTTTTTTATGGTTTTATTAGTACATTAGAGTTATACATAATTAGTTGGATTCATTTTGACATAATCATACATGCTCTGAATTTAATTTTCTCCATTTCAGTACCATTGCCTCCTTTTTCCCTCTTCTCCTCCCTCCCCCATTATCCTTCCTCTACTCTGCTGTTCTTCCTTCTATTTAATTTATCTAATTGACTCATGGTCTATATTCTTAGTGCTTCCAAACTGAAATTATTTCAAGCATCTCAAGCACTGTGTCTTCATAACCTTCAAGAAAATCAACAGATGTGAATTTAACAATAAGATGCAACTAAACTGTGACAGAAATAACCTTCAGTATGATATTCTAAAAGCTACAACTAGAGAAGTTCATGCATATAAAGATGTCCAAGTTCAGCACACAAGACATACCTAATTCTATCAAAACTGCTTCAACTTGAGACACTCTTTTCATGTACCTTTAAAATATTTTAATGCTAGTAAGGACAAATCATAATTAAATACTTCTTAGTGATATAGATATTATAGTTATTTCTCTGTTTAAGAGGCTACAGAAAATAATCTCAATAGCATTCCATTCCTTTCAGCATGCATAGGATGTTTGCATATTTAAAAACATGGTCTGACTTCACCTGACTACATAATTTTAATGGGCAAAGGTAATTTTCTTCTTTAATTGTCAGGATCAGAGTGAGGTATGTTTAATTATCACACTGATGGTTAATTTCCTTTTATTTTTTTAATATTTATTTATTTGCTTTAGTTTTACACAGTGCAATGCATTTATGTTTACGTGGTGCTGAGGATCGAACCCAGGCCATGCACATGTTAGGCGAATGCTCTACCGCTGAGCCACAACCCCAGTCCTAATTTCCTTTTCTTTCAATAGTCTCACTGTGTATTGCATTTGACCACTTTTACCCTTTTACTACAGCATTAGTATATGGATTTTGGTTCCTACAAATTAAAATGCAAGATTTTAATCCACTCATATCCCCTAATGAGGCCCAGTGACTTCTGCTATCATTGAGTTTGCTGCTTACTTCAGTTAATGAATAAGAAATTTTCTTTGGACCATTTTAGGCTTTGGGGTTTGTTATAGTTTTTTTTAAATGTCCTGCAAAGTCTCATGTATACAGAGGTGGAGCTTCTGGGCAATGATTGGATCCTGAGGGTTGACTTTATCAGGGGATGAATCCCTTGATAGCTCCTGGGAGGTGGGTCACTGGAAGCCTTCCCTGGAAGGTTAATCTTCTTCCAGACTTTCTCTTTCTGCTTTCTAGCTGCCATAAATTGAGCAGCTTTCCTCCACCACGTCCTTCTGCCATGATGTTCTGTATCACCTCAGGCCTCAAAGCAATGGAGCCAGCTGACTACGAATTAGAACCTCTGAAACCGTGAACCAAAATAAACCTTTCCTCCTCTAAGTTATTTTTGTAAGATATTTTGGTCACAGCAATGAAAAGCTGACTAACACAGGTCTGCATATTTAGGCATAAACAGTGCTCTGAGACCCTCTTGATTCCACAACACTCTGGTGAGTGATTACACCAATGGCAGGTGACTTTGTAGTGATAAGTATAACCTAACTTGGAAGGATCTTCATTCTGGCTTCCAACTGGACTCAGATCATTTGAACATCATTTGAACATACAATTCTGAGGTCTCTCAGGAACTCTTCCAATACATCCACTCCAGATTCAGAAGTCTTTTGTTGAGCTTCTTCAGAACAATGTTGAAATAAAATAAACTTGAAAGGCTGTTGTGAAATCATAGTCCTGGATTGAAGAGTTCAAGACTCTAGACCCTGGACCCAAGGTCCAGCTCTGACAATTGGTAGCAGGTCTCATGTTGGGCTTTCCCTTTCCTGCAGTTTTCTCACAAATGATAACTGATATTTCAGTAACCACTGTTCTGCTTTGGAGAATCATAAAGAGCTTAAAAATTATGTTGTTTTATAGAATATTTTCATTTTAGCAAACAGACTCCCTGGAGGCTAAAAAAATAAATAAATAAAATAAAAAGTCTGATAGTGAAGACCATCCAGGTCTGTTTTTTGTTGTTCTTGTTTTTTTTTTTTTTTTTTGTTTGTTTTGTTTTTTTCAATAAACACTTAAAATTCATATTTGGGCAATAACTGACCAAAAGCTGTTGACTTATTCAGAGTTTGTTTAGGGCACATATAATGTTAGTTTCTTTTAAAAGTAGTTCACTAGGAAACATTAATATGACATGACACAAAAAAGCAACACTGACAGATGTTGACAAGCAAAGCTTATTTAATTATTTTTCAGTAAGTCAAGTTTCACAGTGAAAAAGTAAAAGCAATGTGGACTGCAATTGCTTCAAACTATGATTTTAAATATCATTATGTAATAACATCAGTAGCATACGATGGTGCAGGTAGAGTAAGGACAAATGTATAGTGATTTAACAAGACAAGTGTATACAACTGACAAACATGAAGTAATAGAAAAAAAAATGTTGGTTTACTTTCATCATGCATTTAAATGGAACTCATATAGTTATCAAGGATCCAGAACATCTATTTAAGTAATATCTTCTCTAAATAAATAATCTACATTCTACATGATAGAAGAGAAAGAGAAAGGAACACAATTATCTTAGTTACAAAGAGATAAATATATTTTATGAATTTCTCATTCATAAGTATAATTTTCTAAAAAAAGTCTTTCAAAAGAATATACATGTCTTCTTAATATTAAAAAAGGGTTTGTTGAAAAATTTAGTTTCTGAACATGAATTTTTATACTTATTTTAGAATAGGAATTTGAAATAATATTTACTGGATGTTTGTTTATGGTGATACTGTTGCACATAGTAACAAATATAATTAAGATGTACAAAATATAAAGTAATTAAATTAACAATTTAAGTGTATGATTTAATCATATTAGCAAGTTAAAGGCACAATTTTGAAAACTGAGTTTTCCTTCAAAGGTACTGATTAAAATATTTGAAACCTACGAAAGAATGAGGACAATTATAAATTCTTCCCACTACTTCTTTTTAGCAAAAGCAATGAGCACTGCAGATTTAGAAAACAAAAAATAACAGAATAACTCAATAAGATATAATATTAGCAATGTAATGGAACATAATGATTATCAGAATGCAATAGTACTAATAAAAACTATAAAATAACCAGCACTCACAAGTTTCTATATTAGCCACATACATCATAAAATTCACTAATCTTGTAGACACCAAATCTGTTTCACACAACCAGAAGGTAGTATTGCTGTCAAGCCTTTTTTTTTTTTTTTTTTTGGTGCTGGTGGGGTACCAGGGATTGAACTCAGGGGCACTTGACCACTCAGCCACAACCCCAGCCTTATTTTTGAATTTTATTTAGAGACAGGGTCTCACTGAGTTGCTTAGCACCTTGCTTTTGCTGAGGCTGGCTTTGAACTCGCGATCCTTCTGCCTCAGCCTCCTGAGCCACTGGGATTACAAGCATGTGCTACTGTGCCCAGCTTGCTGTCAAGACTTTTACTGTTTATTGTGATATCTACCACAGAGACAGTATTTAAGGTAATCTAGTTTCCATACTGACTTTTACATACCTGCAGTGAGATGCTATTGCCTTAAAAATTAGAAAGAATAAATTCTAAGAGAACTAATATATTCCTTATTAAGAATAGAGAAATCCCAGACTTTGAGTAAAATGGAATAACTAATAAAGGATTTTTTTTTTATAGGAGTAGTCAGCAAATAGTCTATGTAGGTTTGTAAGCCTGGGCTTTGAAGAGGTATATCATTTCAAAACATCACATCAAATAACGTCATTTACTAAAACAAAATGCTTTAAGGGAAATAAGGCATCCACGGAGATCAAATGGTGCATCCAAGCTAGCATCTCATTATAACAATGTTCATTAGCGTCTCAATCCTTTGAATAAATAGAAATTAAGTTATAACATTTTTTATTTGTACAAAGTGAAAATACTTCAAATGATACAACAGTGTTATTCTTTGTGCCAACATAGACTTAGTCAAAAAAATTGACTCAGGAATTACTTCTGTAGGAAATACACATTTGATCTATTTTTTTTCATATGCAATAAGCTTTTCAAAAATAAAAAAAGAACAAAAAATATTCACGCAGTTGAGAATTCTGGCATAGTGTCTAGAGAAAATAAGTATAAATAGTCTAAAGCAATTAATTTTTATAAATTCCCAGGAAATTGTTTTATGTACAGAAACTAGAGCAGCATAATGAATCCAAGATAGTAAAATGAGGTGAATACCTTCAACAGAATTCATACTAAAATGTGCAAATAAAGGTAGAAGAGATTTTCACATGCTATATTTTAATCTATTCATTCACATGTAGTATTGGCTACCATAGTCAATGTTGTGATGCTAATGATATTGTTTTTTGGGTGAATCAACCTGGGGGCTTTGGGTATTTTGCCATTCAATGTGGTGGCATGATACAGTAAAGTACAGTCAGGTACTTTGAAACTCACCTTTTATAAGATTTAGAGCTCACCTTCCATTTAAAATTAACCTGATTTTGAAAAACAATGTAAAATAAAGGCAACAGGAAAGAAGGTTATGTGCAGGCCGCGAGCAGGCCGTAATAAACATTATATTGCCATTGTGATTGTAGTAATAACCATTAACTATCAATATCATCAAGAGATATGTTGGCTAGTTTTGTAGTCTGTGGTTTGGAAAAATACCTATTACAACATTTAATGCCCTTGTACATATTCTACAACTTAAAAAGCCAACTAACTCAAGTTAGAACAACTCTGGCAAGGTGACTGATGATCATGTCCTTTATTTAAGCTCATGTTGGATTAAAGTCCTTGCTACAGCATTTAGGCAACAAAACCAAAGCAGTGCACATTGGTTTTCTTTCTGTACATAAAACTGAAATATGGTACCGTTAATATAATTTGTAACTATTCGTTTACATGATAACTGGTAAACAATTTAATGAGTAGCTTTATGATAGGGATGACCGGAGAACATTTTCATTTATGTATGCATATATATGAATGTATACATATGTATATACATGTATACACATATATACACACTTCAATTCTGCTACTTGAAAACTGCTTACACTGACAAAAAGAAAACTATGTAAATTTTTAAATGGTCAAATTATGATAGCCAGTCCTTTATTCAGTTATTGCATATGCTTGAGATCAAAAGATTTTCTCATAATACTTAGAAAAGATGCATGCAAATAAAACACATCAGAAACAATTATTTTGGTCTTGTTTTGGGAAAAGAGTAGAGGCAAATCAACTAAGAGAAAAGCACCCCTAGACCAAATTATAAAATATAGATAAAAATATCTAAGATAAACCATTGAGGTAATTTGTACAGATGTTTCAAAATGCCTCACATGATCTTAGGATCATGCACATACTTACTACAAAGTACTCTGGGAGCTGAAAAAGGAAATGAACACTAATGAAACCAGTTCTTAATTATCCAAAATAAAAGTTTAAATATTCACGCAGCAATTTGCATTTGATGACAATTACAAACATTCTAAGTAGGCTTATTGTTTTTATTTTACAAATGGAAAACTTCAATATTAAGAATCTATTCACTGAGTGTCTTGCACAAGATTTGCTGAATAAAAAACAGCCTCATGTCTCACAAAATTACCTGGTGATCCAAACTTTGGACAAGAGAATATAACGTCAGAAGAAAGCACCATTGTATCCAGTAATTAAAACAGCCTCATTTTTATTTAGAATATATAAAGGTATATCAGGGAAGCACTTACCAGCATCATTGGTAGGCATGTCGACTATCAGTTGGTCACTGTATTTTCCATATAAGCCATTAGTGCATATGGCTACTATTTGTAGGACATAACTCATGTTGGGTAGTAAATTATTGAGAATAGCACCCTAAAAGAAAAATGGTAGTAAGTATCCAAACGTGCTATTTTCAGATGACTCACATATTAGATAGTTGTCCCAGAAAACTTTTTCTCATTTTTCAATGGAAAATATATTTTGCCAACCGAAGAAAATACTTACGCAATGCTATTAAGTCGACTTTGTGCTATTTGTGAATTATGAAGATATTGGGAAGCCAGGCATTTTTTAGCTTTTTTATTTTCAGATTTAGGTTAGAAAGTTTCATAAAATGAAACCAAATTCATAAGTGAGAACCATAAACTAAAAATTAATATTTTAGAGAAACATGTAATGTTTGCAAATAGGGAAAAATGTGAAAAATATAATGAAAAACTAATGTATCTCTTTATCCTGAATGTGTGTGCGTGCGTGTGTGTACACACAAGGCAATAAAAGAACTATTATCTTGTTCATATAATTATGAAATAAAAAATAGTCACTCATAAATTCCACAATTTTCCATGTCTTGCGTTATCTCTGGATTCTAAACAGCTGAACTAAAATGTTGTTAAATTCTCTCTACTTTGTCCATATGCTATTAAGCATGATATCAATAACAACTGTGTGTAAATTCAGACTCCCATGATTTTCAGTGCCTGCATGTGGAGTCCAGTGTCCTTTCTCCTGCAGTGGCAGTTTCCTGATCACATACAGACCAGGGTTTGTGAATCTGCCCCAATCTATGGCCAATACTTCCCTTTGAAAACAACATTTAATGCAGAGATGCTCAGGCACATAAGGAATCTGTACTTTAGTTTTTTTTTTTTTTTTTTTTTTTTTTTAATTAGTGTGCATGGTGAAGGTAGCAGGGTGGATCTTCAGGTAGAATTACGTATTTTGATACATCCTAAGTTCTGGCTCAATCAGCACTTCACATGTTACCTAGAAATCTGATGTAAAAAAAGGACATTTCAGTCCCTGCTCTAATTTTCCTGTGCTGGGACAGCGTGATGGAGGAAATGATACACAACATACAAGGCACTGAGATTCCGAGCCTAATTCTACCCACAACTGTGAGGTCTCAGCGGGGTAGTCAGCAGTTCTCTAAGTCCTTTTACTTGTAGAGAGAGGGCAAAGTAAATGATCTAAGACTTCGGCATAATGTAGCTACTCTCATAATGTTGTATGCAAAGTCAAGGTCTTACGGTAATTCATTGTAATTTTGACATAATTTAGTGTAGCTTCTGTTTCCCTGGAAGACCTTCACACAAAGTCAAAAGCAATCAAGGGTAACAACACATAAGCATCTGTAACTTCTTACCTTGGAAATTAATCTATAATACCATCACACATGAAAACAATCAATCTTATAGTTACCAAATCTTGATAGCCATCTGTCAAAAATTCATGCTTGGTTTGGTCTTCTCCCTCCAACTGCTGATACAGAACTGCAAACTTCTCAATCATGGTATCATAAACAACTCGAGGTCTTTCCCATGTAACAAGAAGGCTGGTATAATTTTCTGGGTCAGCCTGCACATTTTCTGGTTCTGAACTACAAACTTCAGAGGAAAAAAATAAGTAATAGTTATTGGTACTCTAGGACTTTAATAAGCTGGCCTTCTAGGACTTTAATAAGTAAAACACACCCTGTGAATTTTTTTGATGTATATTATTTTAATATAAGGCATAAAGTAATACTTTGGCGTCATGGAACTTTTTGCTTATGCTTAAAGTTGTATCAGTAAGTTTTAATTATTGCAACAAAATATCCGAGGAAGGCTATTTTATAAAGAGAGGAAGCTCTGGCTCACAGTTCTGGAGGCTGAAAGTCCAAAAAGCAAGGTGCAGGGTCTGTTGAGGACCCCCTTGGCCATATCACGTCATGGCAAGAGTACATGTGTATCTTTGTGTCTATGTTGTTCCCCTCACTGTTCTTATAAAGCACCAGGATTCAATAATGGGTCTCTATGGCCTAATACAATTACTTCCCAAAGGCCCTACTTTCAAATACCATAGTCAGTCACCCTTTTAATAAGATTCTGGGGATTAAACTCCTACATGGGTTCAAGGCAACCAAAGTACAGCAAAAATGCTCTTTCTTTCCCTGCTGTCTCTCTGTTTGATTCTACCTTTCCATTCAGGAAAGGTCTTGACCAAATGCTACCTCCTCTAAGATGCACACTTATTATCTCTGCAAAAGCGAGTCTCTGTCTTCAACCGTCTGTTTTTGTTTTACCATGATTATTGCTTTACTTGCACATGTTCACACTGCTTTTTTTTTCCCTGAAAACTTAGCTTAAGATTAAGCAAATAATTCCCAGGAATTAAAAGATCTGTCTTTCCAAAATACATTTATAATGTGACTGGAATAACATGGAGGAGAAAAATTAAAAAATTTTATCATACTTTGCTAATAAAGCAAAGTAATAAATGCAATCCCTTCACAGGTTAGATAGATTCGCAAAACAGAGAAAAAGAAAGATCTCTTAGGACAAAGATTAGTTAACAAGCTCACAACCAGTCTTTGTTGTCAGGTGATAACTGAAGTTATAATGATGGGAGCACTCAGTTGACTTAGGCCAACCAATCATCATGCATACCAAAGCTACAGGGCCTCATTGAAAACATTCCAGTAACTGCATCTGAATGTGGTGTCTTTTCAGTCTGCAGTTTGCTTCATGAACACAGGAGGGCACCCACAACTAACTATTGGCTATTTACAATGAAACATTTTATATGCAGTAATACTTAGTAGTCACAATTACAGCATATGTACTCTACGATCACAATAGAATATGACTGATTCATAAAATATGTATATATACTTTAAACAGATAACTATGGTTTAGAAAATTGATTTTTCACTGGATACTTCTATACCATTTTGCTGTTGTTGTTTAGGAAGAGCTTAGAGGGAGGTGTTCCTTTGTGAATAAGCTGGCATAAAGTCCTGTGGTTTATCATTTATCCTCTTATTACTTATATCCAAAAAGAACACCTAATACATAGGAATGTACATGACTCGTGGAAAACGTACCAAAAGATTAAAAAGCAAAGCACTGAAAAAAGTACCAAAAGATTAAAAAGCAAAGAACTTTTAAAAATTCTGTTTAATAACAGAATATGCTTTCCTTGATAATGGGATGTTGGGAATTCTGCTGAATTCTCTCATTGTCAAAAATATGAACTGAGATTAAGAAAATGTCTTCTAATTTAGGTTTAGACAACAAGCATTATGTATGCTACCTTCTGACACTTCCAATAATGTCCACCACTTGACTAGACCATTGTAATAAAGTCCAGAAACTGGAAGAAAAAAAATAATAATGTCCACCAGATGGCAGAAGACCATCAAAACATCACCATGAGCTATTCACATAAACCAGCAGTGGGAAAACAGGATTGCTTCACTCTTGCTTCTAATGAATACCAAGTCCATTTTTAGTATGTGGAAAGTGATTCTGCACAATATAATTTGTAGATTTCATTCTCCTAAAGTTGATCCCATTTTATAAGAAAGTGGGAATGATTTCAAGTGAATTATACTCTTCAAGATGAAACCAATTTAAAATTAATTAGTTTCATACATGCACACATTAAAAAAAAAAAACCTCTTAAGGAAAACGCAAAAGTATTAGTTATAAAATGCCCAAAAGACTATTTTCTAAACAGCACAAACTACTTGGGCTGGATTTCTATGTTTATCTTGCCTTAATAGCAGCAATCAGAAGATGCTTCAAATAGTATGAATCAATATTAATAAAAAGTATAACTCCAAAAAGAAGTTTATATTTCTTTGCCATCAGGTTTGCATTCCTTTGCTTTCTTTCTTGTAAATCTTTAAGAGTTTATTAGTTGTTAAAGATAATCCAAACTTGTATTTTAATTAGAAATTTATTTTAAAAAGCATTCCTTTTTCCAACAGTTTAGTAATATATTATAAAATCTACATCTTCTTGTTGAGTAAACACAGAATGTTATGGGGGACAGACTATATGTAGTTTAGAATGTGTTCAATATAAGGGCCTCTCCTTTTGTCTGTAGTCTATGATGTTTTCAAATGATTGCCCTTCTATGAGTTGGGACTAGATCTTTTAAATCACAGTCTGGTGCATCCCACATCCTACTTGGCTTTCACACATCAAGCTGGGCAGTGACACAAGAGAAGTGAGTCATATGCACTGAAATTTCCAGGTTTTCCCTATATTGAAATCCACCTACTTATCTTTTTAAAGGGATATATATTTTATATAAAATACATATACTCCGGATTGTAAATCAGGAATTTCCAGATCAATATGGAGATAGATATCAAACACAAGCTCCCACAGAACAGAATAATAACAGAACATGCTTTTCTTGATAATGGGATGTTGGGAATTCTGCTGAGGTCTCACACCTTCTTCAGGACATATCTTGCATCCTGATTCCTTCTACTAGCTACATGTGATCTGGGTCACAGTTACTCTAGGGGACATTGGCCAAGGAGGAGAGCCTGGTTCCTGCAGGACTCTGGTTGTGAGCTAGGCTCTGGCACATCCCCAGGGCCCATGTAAAGTACAGAGTTCAAGGAAGTACTTCAGAACCATACAAATGCACAGGATCCTACCCACACACTCTCCTTTACCAAGGAGTTGTAAATGTCCTGGTTTAAGAACATTTTAAATTGCACCCTCTACTACTGGATTCCAGGCACTATTTATTTGGTGGCAAGCACTCTTGATATATAGATGCAGAAGGTGCTATCCCTCTCTTTAAGAAACTCAATCCTAGCCGGGCATGGTGGCGCATGCCTGTAATCCCAGCACTTGGGAGGCTGAGATAGGAGGATCCTGAGTTCAAAGCCAGCCTCAGCAATGCCAGGCACTTAGCAACTCAGTGAGACCGGGTCTCTAAATAAAATACAAAAAGGGGCTGGGGATGTGGCCCGGTGATCGAGTGCCCCTGAGTTCTATTCCTGGTACCAAAAAAAGAAAAAAAAAAAAAAAAAGAAACTCAATCCTGCAATAGCTTTCTAACCCTTAAATTTAGTAAATGCTAAGATAATGTGTGTCTTTAATTTCTAAATTTGTATTGCATTCATAGGGGAATGCACAATAAACTTTAAAAAAATAACTCTGTTATTTAGACAAAATTAGGTTGTGTCTGTCAAAACCATACTTACTTTCCAGTCAAGGCTGTAAAGCTTCACCAACTTTTAGCTGGCATAAAGTCCTGTGGTTTATCATTTATCCTCTTATTATTTATATTCAAAAAGAACACCTAGTACATAGGCATGTCCACGACTCGTGGAAAAAGTACCAAAAGATTAAAAAGCAAAGCACCGAAGTCATGAGAAAAGGGAAAAAGTGGAGAGAAAAGAAAGAAAAGAAACAGAGAGGAGAAATGCAACTGCATTCCTTGGCAGTGACGAGGCCTATCTCTTTGTTTATCAAGAAAGCTGATGCAGATGGCAAGGGGATTCTGGGTTCCCTTGGCCTCCCTTGCTCTCCTGACTGCCTTGGAAGAAACACGGTCTGCTTTGAAAGAGAAGGTGCAGTCTGAGTTCCATGTAGCATGGCTAAAATTGTGGGTGGACAGGGAAAAACAGTGCAGTGGTTCTTGGGAAATGGCAGAGAAAAATGCCATAATTCCCTGAGACTACTCCAGGTTCAACTCACTTATTTCTCATTGATATAATATTCTTAATAGTTTAATCTATTTCATGACAACAGTACTATATGAATGGACACTTGGAAATCCACCACATCCTTATTTGAAGTTTATGAGCCTGATTTAAAAAGTATCCTTACAGGTACATTAATAATTACTATGAGAGAAGCTTAAGGACTATAGACCCAGAAGACAAACACAAGGTTGAGATCTCTTCTCTGGAGGGTGGGGGTGGCACGGCTGGGTGTTGGATTTTAATAGAGCTAATGTAAACATTGATACAAATGTTAAATATGTTAAATTAGAAAAGTTATATCCCTGCTCTGAATGGTTATATCATTCCCTTTAGATAAAAGGCCAAAAAAAAGTCTTTCAAATTCTAGTGCCTCACAACCTTCTCTGGGGACACAGGACACAGGGTAACTTCCTCAACAGCTCAAAATCTTCATTTTACTTTTCTGATTATAATGATAGTGTTTATGGTACATGTGACCTTAACAACTGCTATTCACAACTGCTGACCTTCAAGAAGGTCCATCTACTAATGTATAATTCATCATGACCTTTTTCAGGAAATGGTAGAAAATTTCTCATAATTCACATACTTAAACTGCAAAAACACCCCATCATGCTATTATGCCTTGAAAAACATATCATATTTTGTCACTTAAAAATGGTTTGCATTAAATATATTACAGTGCTAGCAAATGAGATTTGAAGTACTCTATAATTCTATTTGACAAATTATTTTAGAATGCTTGAACATGGAAAATTTGAACAGTAGTCACTTTGACCTCTTGCCTCTTCATCCATACATCCACATGACAATAATACTAGTTCCCAGTCAGGTGCACATCACATCCAAGGCACTGGGCTGCTTTGCAAACTCCAGCTCACTCAAGCCTCATGGCAACCCTATGAGGAGATCATCTTCAATTTTTGCCCTTTATATAAGGTAAAGCAACAGGTTTGGAGAGATTAAGTAACTTGACAATTTTTATATAACCAGTAAATAGTGGTGCTGGGGTTTGAAAGCAAATGTCAACTGGGCTTTAAAAGCCCAAGATTTTTTTTCCCCCACTATACTTTACCCTGCTTTTATAGTGGGAGCATTAAGAGGGCAGCATGTAGACATCTAGGGCTGCAGGGTGAGGGATAAAGTCCTTCACCTACTTTTACACTTTAACATGTTCACGTTGATATTCACACATAGTACATATTACTTAAAGGACAGCTTTAATAACTCCTTCAACACCAGATGGTTCTATTTAATTCCATAATGCTGAAAAATGCCTTGCTAATAGCTGGCAGCTTTACATAAAAATGAAAAAGCAGAGGATCAAAATTTTGGTGAAATATGTATTTATTACAAATATTTACTGAGTGTCCACTGTGAATGCAAAAATGAACAAGGGCTCATCTCTGGCCTTGCAGGGTGCACATGCAAGCATAGATCTCACACAGTTTTTCAATGATTTGCAACATATATTGCAAAGTTCAATTTTTACAAAATACGTATATTAAGAGCAAGATTCTGACAGTTTTCATGCTGGCTCTTACTTCTCTCTTGGTCAAAATGAAAAAAATATAAATATAACTTAAATGTTCAAAATGGAGAAACTGGTTTTATAAATTTTAACCATATAGCAGGATAGTACATAAAAATTAAAAATGCTAAATTAAAGATATATTTATGTCACTATGTAAAATAAACAGATATGTCAATGCAGACAATAATAAACAGACATGTAATACAGTCTTGTTTTTGTGAGATACAATGTATTTTTCATTTAAGAGAAAAATTTGGAAGAATATTCACTAAAATCCTCATGGTGACTATATCTGACTGGTGACATTAATAGCGAATTTTTATTTTCTAATGTGTGCTTATCTATGTTTTCTACCTTTATTTCATGTAATAAAAACTATTTTCCAATTAAATATAGTAAAGATTAAATCCCAAACATAAATTCAATCTTTAATTCTTATTATCAAACTCAGTTTTAAAAACAGAAGGAAGGTGGTATATTTATTCATAAAAGAACCATCACAGGATTACTTGTGCACAAAACAAGTAATAATAAATGTTTATTGAATGTAAATATTCACAGTTGAAAAAGCAAGACTTATTCTAGTTTGTGGATAACAGTTCAAAAATTAGACAAATTCACAACTCTCCCTTTTCTACTGCAAATAAATAGTAGCTCACTTTTTATTGTGATTTCAGTAAATGTGGAATGTTATGCAATGGGAATCTGCAAAAATTACTGTACAATAACCTTGATATGCTGAATGTTCATTATTGTTAAATACAATAATAATTCTAACTGAATATTCAGGGAGTTAAAATGAAGAAAGTGAATTATTAAACTATTTCCTTTTTCTCAGTCACTAGGAAACTACTTCTTAATTTTGTTATGGGATGGACCCTATGTTTTTAAAATTAGAATCTTTCTTTCCATGGAACCATCTTTAATTGTGAATATGAATTACAGCTGCACCATATTCTTTTGAAGGCTTTGAAAATTTCTAATTATATAAGTGCACTCAACAAAGATCTTCGTTCTGACCTGTCTGAAAGTCTAAGGCCATTTATCCCTCCTGCGCTTGCTGTCATCAACATACATGTTCTTCATATCCCCGAAGGCTAATAAGTAAGTCTCTGCCAATTCTTTAATTCACCCATTTGCTCTTCCTTCATCTAGGGTCTGAGGGATCTTACTACTAGACAGATACTTTATCAGGTGCTACAGGTAACAGTGAGATCTGTCAGGTAGAGATCCACCAAGAAACCAAGACAGGGATATAAAGACCTCTGAAGCAAGATAAGGGAAAACAGGAAGTGGAGAAGCATATGACAGCTGGAAAGAGACTGTGATGGTTCAGCAGAAAGGATGACTTTCAGTGATGGAGAATACTGATAACCTTGTGATGAGTGGTGGCATATGAGTCGATTAATATTTGACAGTGGCTCACATTAAATCAAAATGATAGTAGACTGAATATTTACCTGCACAGCTAAGACACATCCAAAGGACATAGCCTGACTTTTCTAATAGGCAGATGTCACTGCAACCTCAAAATCACATATTTTTACAAAGATAGAGCTTTAAAATAATAAATGAGCATACAAATCTGCGTACAAGATTTCTTTAAAAGGTATTCTTTACAACTTTTGGCCCCTCTTGGGGTCGTATGTTTTGTAAGTATAGGGATCTTTGATTGCTGAGCTTACTGGGATGGGAATAGGTAAGCAAGGTGTGAGGACCTAGGGTCAAGCTAATTCTTCCACCTTAAAAAGCCATGAAGACTGAGGTGGGACAAGAGTAGCAGCCAAGTATCTGCAAGGGAGACTGACCAAAGAGCAAGGTCAGAAAGATCTGAGGGCCGGTGCTCTGGGATCCAGCAACAGAGACTGCAGGACAGACGAATTTGTGCTACCTAATTTTAGAATAAGAACATATGATCTTAAAGACATAAAATATTAATGAGTACTGGCTTTGAGCATTTTTGCTTATCCTAAGGAAATACGATGAAAAAAGAATAACACTTTCTGAGCAATGTTTTTTAAATTGTACATACATTTCTTGGTGAGATGCCTAAATCTTTAGTCACAATACAAACATGCCAAAATGCTTGCTTGACAGCTTTCTTGAGGACACTGGGCAAGTGCTATGTCTAGGAATAGGTACCCAGCTGAAATAACCTATGAATGTACATTTTTATTATAAAATTTATTTTTTTTAAAGTTTGAATTCTGTTAGTTACTTCAATTTAAGTGAGTGAGCCTAGTTTGAATAGCTGTTTTTTCCCTAGTTAGTTCTACTATTTAATTGTTGTGGAACCAAGCCACAGACAAACAGGTTATCAATCATTTCTTCTTCCTCTGACAGCCATAAGAGTGTTGCCACAGGGATAGGAAATTCTGACTACACACACATGTGGTCTATGGGAATAAGATTGATTCCCACAAGCTCCACTCAAGAAAATTGCTTTCATCCTTTATAGGTCCCATCACAGATTTATGTAACTCAAAAGACCCAAGTAGTTTTAAAAGTGTTGCTCCTGTGTCTGAGCCTAGGATTAACAAAGCACTCCAAAGCCAATACTGTATGTTTTAAGTTTTATGTCCTTCAGGTCATCAGTTTTTATTAAAAAATCAAGTATGCTAAAATTACATTCCTTTATAAATATAAAGCATGCTGGACAAAGCTTTGGAAAACTGAAACATCAGGGATACCCAGGTTGAAACACTGAATCTATCCCTTTCCATTTGTGTTAGCTTGGGAACCCACTTAACTTCAGCTTCCCAAAAGGTGAAATGAGAAAAATGAGGTCCATGTCACTAAATGAATGACAAGAGGTTTAAATCAAATATTCTATGCTTCAATGCCTGGTAGAGTCATTTAATACATGATAGCTATTATGGTTTTTGCTATTATTATTTTAAGCTTTTAACATTGAACTGTAAAACAATGATGATCTACGTTAATTCAGAACTACACATAAGTGTACACATTAAGTAGTGCAGAAAGAACCCATCAAGCATAATCTGATATGTTTTTAATACATGGAAATGGATTCTTTGGGGCATGCACTGAATATTCAGTGAATGAGAGTGTTACTTAGCTCAGCAATGGAAGTAAAGAGATAAAAGATTTAGTTAGTTATTGTTTCCTGGGGCTCAGAGCTCAGTAGGGAAAGTAAACAGGTAGGTATCTGCCATAGTGGGCTGATTTGGGTGACATCTGGATGCACAGAATATGGGAAC
Organism: Tamias sibiricus; assembly: GCA_025594165.1. Lineage (NCBI taxonomy): Eukaryota > Metazoa > Chordata > Mammalia > Rodentia > Sciuridae > Tamias > Tamias sibiricus. Next base: position 120,317,824 of record CM046664.1, on the reverse strand, counting down.
ACCTGGGCACACTATATAAGTGCAGCTGAGCATCATTCCCCTTCTACTCTAGGGGCAGGTTGCATCCTCAAGTGTAAAGTCCTGTGCCTGGGCCAGAGCCAGACTTGGAGAGTGCACTCTTCTATCTTCAGGAAGACAGTCTGGGAGGATAAGCATTAAAACAAGTAAGCACTAATCAGGACCTACCATGCAACAGCAGTTTGGATCTTATTCTAGAATAAATGAGAAGCAACTGAAGGGTTTTAATAAAGTATAATTGAGAAAAGTACAGGAAAGAAAAGAAATATTATTTGCTCATTTTTCTATTTGGTCTATTGCATTTTGGAAAAGGAGGAGGTTCAGTCTATTTTCTTTTCGTAACAATTGTCTGTTATTTACCCAAAAGGATATTATAGAATTTAGTATTGCTGGCAGAAATATAATTAAATTTCCTCACTTTAGGGCAATTTAATTTGAAATTTACTGTCACACTAAATGCAGCCATTCATCATTGTTGTCTTGATCTCTATTTATTTTTGTTAAAGGACAACTAATTCTCACAAATACTACATTAAAACATTACGAGTATGCTGTTTTAATGCCCAACCTTCAAAAGAGGTCAATTATTAATTTAACGTTATATATGGCAAGAAATACAGCATAGGGCTGAGATCAAAGAAGACTGTCTACTTGGAAAGACTTTAAGTCACCAAAGCAAAGGCCACTTCAACCATTTCTTTCCTGAATGCATATAACTTCAGTATAAATGAAAAGGACATGTCAGCAGATACATCTTATTTGTCCTCTGGACATTTGTGAAGGTTTCTGACTGCTGTGTCAGCTTCAAAAGACACAAAGGACACTTCTTGAGACTGTCCTTCCATCCCCTCCATCTATGGCACTGACTCCATTGGCTGGGTCAGACCAAAGTAAACTTCTTTTCTCCAATGAAGGAAACGGAATGGAAGACTCATTTTTAATTCATTAATAATTCAGCACATTCATTTTCAACACCTGTTTGGTGCTAGGTTCTTTTTCAGAAGCTAGCAACACACTAAGCACTTTAAAACCCAAATCATGCGTCAGGAGTCTGAGTTCAAACGTGGTTCGCTGAAGGAAGTCCTCTGATTACTTCAAGGACAAGGATCTCCCCAAGCTCTGAACACCTCTCTCTCTTATTAGCTTCTCTCTTACAGCTATTGCCCAGGAAGATTCTGTAAAGTGAATCTGGAGGGCTGCATGTGGCTCTGTTGCTTATTACTTTGGAAAAGCTGCTCAGTTTTTCTCATCTGTAGGATGGGGTTATTCATATGGGGAACAATGAATTTTTCTGGTTGCCATTTTGGAGATGTGGTAACTGGGATTTAGAGTTCAATATTTCACCCAAGTTTATAAAGCTAATTAAAATATTTCTAAAACTCTAAGTCCTGTACATTTTTTCATTATAGCAAAACTACCATCCACACTGAATCTGTGAGGGTTGTAGAAAACTTCTATTTCAATACATACCTGCTTCATGAATCTCTTCCTTTCCAGTATATGAGGAAAACACCTGCCTAGAGAACTTGTACTGTTGTTCTCGAAAATTATTCTGTAAGTAGTCCATCAACATGACGTAACCAGACTGTTGCATGGTGAGAACTTCACAAAATACAGCCAACTGGAAAGGAGACCAAATAATTTAACAAATGTGTTTCAAAGGCATCAGTAAGCTCTTTAAAACAGATACTCTGTAAAAAAGCTAGAAAATAACTCTTTTTAAACTGCTACAAATGATTTCATTAATGTGACTTTCCAAGATTACCTGGCTTTCAGAGATGCTAACTGTATCTTTAAAAACAATCCATTCAACAGTGTCCGTGCAGGGAGGAGATGTCAAGGAGCCATTGTAAATATAATACTTGTCAGTTGAGTTTGGCAGAAGGTTCAGCAAAATGAATGGTTCTAAGGCAGCTTGCTTTCCTACAAAGCAATAATATATATCTCAGCTGGAATCCCAATACTGGAACTTGGCTAGTTAAGGCTTCTAGGAAACAGAGACACCTGCTTGGCTATGCATATAATCAGAACTGAAATTTTAAGAATAGAAACTTAAGAACATTTGTGTGATAAATCTAGCATACTCTAAACTGCCTTAAATATCACTGTGAAGATTTATGTCATCTTTGCCATATGATGCCAAAGACAATTTTTACATGAAAAAATTTCATAAAACTCAATAATTTCAGTTCATAGAAATACAAAAGCACCTTATTTTATTCAAAAGACTGCAATGAACATCATAGTTAAGGTTGATTATTGAAAGCCTTTCCCCCAGAAATCAAGACTGAAACAAGGATGTCTTGCTATCACCACTTTTATTTAACACTGAACAATCATGTAAGCAAAAGAAATAAAACTGATAAGGATTGTATAGGAATAAATGATTCCAGGTCACTCTGAAAGTACCATCATTGTGCATGTAAAATAGAGAACAGAATTTACAAGCCATCAGATTAAGTGAATTTAGCAAAGTCACTGCACCCAAGACCTATATACAAAAACCAGCTGTCCTTGTTCTATACCCAAAAAACTTAAAAATCAGCATACTATCGTAACACATCCACGTCAGTGTTCATAGAAGCTCAATTCACAATAGCTAAACTGTGGAAGCAACCTAGATTCCCTTCAATAGATAAATGGATAAAGAAACTGTGGAATTATTACTCAGAATTGAAAGGCAATAAAATTATGGCATTTGCAGGTAAATGGATGGAGATGGAGAATATCCCGTTAAGTGAAGTAAGCCAATCCCAAAAAACCAAAGGCCGAATGTTCTCTCTGATAAGTGAATACTGATCCATAACAGGGGTGGGGGTGATGGGGAAAATGGAGAAACTATGATGGAGCAAAGGAGAGTGTGCATGGGGACAGGAAAAATGGTAGAATTAGATGGACATCATTACCCTAGGTACACGTATGATTGTATATATGGTGCGATGCTACATCGTGTACAACCAGAGAAATAAAAAATTGTGCTGAGATTTTGTGCAATTAATCAAAATGCATTCTGCTGTCACATACACCTGATTAAAATAAATTAATTAATTAAAAAAACTGTATTACTATGTACCAGTATCAACTAGCAGAAAATAAAATGTACAACAATATGACTTCAAAGGACAACAAAATATCAAATACTCAGAAGTAAGTCCAATAAATGAGGTTAAAATATCTATACTGGAAAACATTCTTGGGTAAATTAAATAAAACCTTAAAAAGTTGGATATGCCATGTTCATAGGTTTGAAGCATCAGTGTTGCAGAAGGTGTAGCTTTTCCTCAAATTGACTTATAGATTGAAAAAAAAATCTTTATAAAAATCCCAGAAAGGTGTGTGTCTGTGCATGTTTGTGTTAAATAAAATGCTGATTTTAAAACTGAAATAGAAATGCAAAGAAAAGTTGAGACAACCTTAAACAATAAGAACTTTTAATGTTGGAGAGGATGTGGGGAAAAAGGCACATTCATACATTGCTGGTGGGACTGCAAAATGGTGCAACCGCTATGGAAAGCAGTATGGAGATTTCTTGGAAAACTGGGAATGGAACCACCCTATGACGCAGCCATCCCACTCCTGGGTCTATTCCCAAAGGACTTAAAAACAGCATATTACAGTGACACAGCCACTTCAATGTTTATAGCAGCACAATTCACAATAGCTAGGTTGTGGAACCAACCTAGATGTCCCTCAGTAGATGAGTGGATAAAGAAAATGTGGTATATAAACAAAATGGAATTTTACTCAGCAATAAAAGAGAATAAAATAATGGAATTTGCAGGTAAATGGATGAAGTTGGAGAATATAATGCTAAGTGAAATTAGTCAGTCTCAAAAATCCAAATACCAATGTTTTCTCTGATATAAGAAGGTTAGTTCACAAGTGTTGTTGGATGGGGGTACATAGGAGGATTAGAGGAACGCTAGAATGGTCAAAGGAAAGAGAGAGGATGGGAGGGAGCAAGGGGGGAAGAAGGGGGGAAAAAGAAAAAAAAAAGTTGGTGGTTGAATGAGATGGATATCATTATCCTAAATGCATAATTGAAGATCTGAATGGTACTTATATACTTTGTATACAAACAGTTGTATGTAAAAAGATGCTATATATGTGCATTATGAATTGTAATACATACTACTATTATAAATAAAAAAAAGAAAAAAAATAAAGGTATAAAAAAAGAACATTTCTTATCAAGTAATAAGATCTATCACACAAAGCTGTGAAAATCATGATAGTGAGATATTTGTGTAGAAATAGGCAAAGGAACAATGGAATAGAATGGAAAGCACAGACTTAGTCACTTGTGTGATAGAAAAATCCCTAGGTAGTACAGAATGGATGGACAGTGCTGTGTTGATTGATTATCCTTATGGAAAAAAGTGCATCAATTTCCTATTTCAGACTATAAATACAAATCAATTCCAAATATTTTTGTAAGTGAACAGAAATAACAACACTTTTAGAGGAAAACATAGAAAATTATCTTCATAACCTTAGGGCAGGTTGAGATTTCTGAAATGGCATACAAAACTATCACTCATAAAAGGATAAATTTTAGTACCTGTTAATCAGATTACTTGCTCCAGTCTGAACTAAAGACCAAATCTTAAAATCTTGACCGAATTGACAGCATTGTATAGATATGAATTAAAAGTAGTTTCATCCACTGGGAGGTTCACATTTATGTTTGGTTTAATGGATTAATAAGTTAACTTCTAAGATAAATCCTCTCTTCCAATATCAGAATTCAGACTCAGGTTCAAGTTCATGGGAATTGAACTTTTATTTTATTTTTTTTAATCTGTAGAGATTTTCCAGTTTCTGATTCACATTTTTAGTATCTTAACAGTTTTGTGAGTTAGTAATCTCTTTTCTTAATTGTCAATGGACTGCATTTGTTCATTCTTGTGTTGAAGACAAAATTTATCTTACAGATGTCTTGTGGAAGTGAGAGTGTGGAAAATGCTAATTAAATAAAGAGGCAAAAGTGGACTCACTATCTATTAATAGTCTCTAACAGAGTAAAAAGGTAAGTCAAAGAGTAGAAAATATGTTCTCTATACAATATACACATACACATTTATGTATGTATATTATTCTTTTATATACATATATATACTATATATATGTGTGAATATATATATAGTAGAGAATTCTTATGCAAAAATTGGTAAAGCTTTCCTAAACAGACTGCCTGGCCTTAGAACTTGAAACAATCTAAATTTATATGTCTCCTTAAACAGTCCCATTTTTATTTTTGTGTCTTTTCATCAGTGCTTGTCAACAGTCCTGCGTTGGCTACCTAGACATTTGTGTACCAGCCCTCATGCCTATGGGAGCAATTTGCTTACCAGCTAGACCTGTCTCACTCATTTTCTTCTCCTTCTAACTACCCAGCCCAGTGCATGTCCTCTGCCTTGTCTAAGACATTTAGGTCATTAGAAAATAATTCCTGAAGCGAATTTAATATAGTCTAATTGAGGCAGTATGGTGTAGGGCAGTTGTCATGGTCACCTGGGGAGCTTTAAAACAGTGCCAGTGACTCAGACTTTATTCTAGATCACTTGAATATAAGTCTTTAGCAGTGGGGCCTGGGCTTAAGCATTTTTACAGCTTCTTTAGGTGACACAAACATGCAGCCAGGGCTGAAAACCCCAAGTAAAATGAAATCTTTGCCTTTCAAATAACACTTTTCATGGGTACTATTAACAATTGAAGTTGGAGATTACTGGCTCCAGTCTGAATTAAAGAATGAATCTTAAAAACTTGACCAAATTTATAGCATTGTATAGATATGACTTAAATCTAGTTTAATCCACTGGGAGGTTCACATTTATGTTTGGTTTAATGGGTTAATAAGTTAATTTCTAAGATACATCCTCTCTTCCAATATCAGAATTCAGACTCAGGTTCAAGTTCATGGGAAACGAGGAGAACATTCATTTATTTATTTTTAATCTGTGAAGATTTTCCTTTCTGATTCACATTTTTAGTATCTTAACATTTTTGTGAGTTAGTAATCTCTTTTCTTAATTGTCAATGGAATGCATTTGTTCATTCTTATGCTGAAGACAAAATTTATCTTACAGATGTCTTGTGGAAGTGAGAGTGTGGAAAATGCTAATTAAGTAAAGAGGCAGAAATGGACTCACTGCTAAATCATGGAGGAAATGAGGTGATGCCAGAATTGCTAGAGGCAAGAGAAAGGAGAGCAAAGGTGAGACCTTGGTAAGGATGTGAAGTGGAGAACTTTCTTAAAATTGCAAAAGAGATTAAAGGGGGAAAAGTTTAGTGGAAAAAAAAAATAATCATAAGAAAGGGAGTTTTAATTTTCTCATCTCTCTTTCCAACATAGAAGCCATTTTTCCTGTCTGTCTACCCCAGTAGCCATCATCCAGCCTCCCTTATGGACATGTTAACAATTTCATACAGTTTGTTGTTATTTACATGTTTGTCCTAAGCTCCTGTCCTAGACATTACAAGATTTTTGAATTACAGAAGTGCTTTTCAATTACTCTGTCATCATCTGAGAAAACTGGACTATGGTGTTGTTTGGGGGGCTTGGGACAAAAAACATGAGCTTCATCTAAATAACCACACAGAGAGAATCACACCTGAGGCAATGCTGCTCTATTTGGGACCAGTCATCCATTCATGCAATCACCGTTTGCCTAACAGTGTGTGTCAGGATTAACCACCCAATTGATCATACCCTTCTGTGGAAAGGTTGGTAGTGAAGGAGGAAAGATGAAGAGGGAGAGAAACAGGGAGATAAGGACAAGACCACAACATGCCATGCACCCAAGAAGAGGAGTTAAAAACTTGAAATCAACTCCTATTAATTAGGACAATGTTATTTAAGATGGAACCAAATCAAAAACTGTCCGTGAAGATTTTTTCAACATACAAATTCCTGGCTTGCATTTGTGGTGAAGAAGGCACCATAAACTATTCTGTCAAGATATCCCAGTTGAGAGTCACTGATGGTAACTGGGTGTGTCTTGAAATAGGAAAGAGTTCAACTAACATTTCTCTTCTTTCATGATCTGTGTTTGAGAAATATTAATATATTATTATACTTGTATCACACAAAATCACCATTCCTCTCTCTACTCCATGGGAAGACTAATAATGTCTGACATAGAGTAGGTATGGTGGAAAAAGGAAAATTAAAAAAGGGAGAGATGATAAAGGGAAAGATCACTGGGATTTGTCTCCTTGGGCTGAATGTAGGAAGTGAACAACTATCCTACATAATAATAAGATATATTGTGTAATCTGAATGATGGTTGTATTTTTGTTTGTTTGTTTGTTTTTAGATAACTCACACTGTATGGAGAAGAGCAGGAAGTTAGTGTTTCCAGAGTCTCTGTCTAAAGACAAGAACTGCCTTCAATTCTTAAGGTTCCCCATGGCAATGGCTGAAAGCCAATATTGGGAAGTCTTTAGTTTATTGGGCCCTAGGGGATATTCTAGACTCTTAAAACAGGACTAGATTTAATTCCAGAAATATCAAAATAGAAATGTTTAACTTTAGAAGGACTCATCAGTTTGGACAGATCATACCTAATAAGCATTCAAATGTAACTGGCAAGTATTTCATATGTGTTTTGAAACATATAACTACTATAAACCTCCTTAATATAGTGGCACACACTTTGTGAACAGATGAAGATATAAATAATGGTACTACCACTTACCAACTGCCTAGCCTAAGGGACTTTGATGGGTCTATTGAAATATTAAATATCCGGTGGGGGGAACTTATAGGCATGGCAGATCTGGGTTTTGGGTAAAAGAAGAGCTGGGAAGTTGGTGCACAGGTAGCTGGGTAGAGAGATGAAAGAGAGAGACCTGACTAGTAGCTGTCTTCAGCCAGTTTGAGATACTATTAATTCTGCTTCCAAATTAAGAGCCAGGATATAGGCAGAATAATGCTGTTAGGGCATACATATTCTCAGGGAGGTTATGTGGCAGCAGTGGTTCTCATGAAGTGCCTCCTTTGAAGGCTTGCAGACAACAGATTCTAAAACAGAAACCTTAGTCAAAAGAACAGAAGTCAATTTATTCTTAGGCACACCCTCCCAGAAACTCTCAGAAATAACTGAAAAGGTTGTGAAAAAATTGAAGGTCCCACAGTTATGCAAGTCAGGATTAAGTCACTTCTATCATCCCCACAGGCTGGTAGCAAGGCATGGGAACATTTAGAATTCATATTTTGTGTATTCTTAAGTGTTGGAATTCAAACTAGCTGCCTTCTCTCAGTCTGGATTGAATCCACTTTCTGACTCACTGAGAAGGAAATTAAGTGTAGCTTATAGGATTCAGCATTGAATTTTCAGTCTAATTGGAAAGAGGGAGATGTCAGCTTTATCCTGCATTTGATTACACCTTAAAAAAAAAAAAGAAACCCCCACACTACAGGGGTTCACATATTCCTGACTTATGAAAAGTTTGGTCAATTCAGATGCATACATGTAATTGACAAAGATGAATCAATTTTAGGCCAGGCTTCTGCATTTGAGAAAAGAATCTGTATAAGCCTTGTTTTATGATTTCAAATTTTGCAGCTTTCCAGAGAGGAATAATCCTCATTTTATTGATAACTCAGGGCAACATTAATACCATGTGTGTGGATACTTAATAAAATAGGACAACAATAGTAATAGTTTGCAGTCTATTGCCAATGTTGTTAAAAGTATTTTCTTTGACAAATGGTAAGATCTGTGAGATTTTAGCAGAACAAGATCAAAGCATATTGCATCTTGTTCTATGTAAGCTTTCGCCTTCTTGCAAAAATCTTATCTCCTCATACTGGTGAAACAAAGGATTTCTCAAGAAAACGACAGGAAATAAATTTTAACTTGAGTAGCAATTCCTTTTTCACTTTAAAATACGATTTTTATAAAATTAATTTGTTTTATATTAGAACTTAGAGTCTTTAAAGGATGTATAAATACAGAGGCAGACTAGATTAATACATTTAAGTGCATAATGTAATTAGATTATTTCAAAAAATAAATCTAGAGAACTTCAAGTTTCTACTGACAATAATACTTTATGATTTTATATCACAAAATTTTCTGATAAATTTTCCTTTATGTATTGAGAAAAGTATAAGTCATCAAGTGTGAGAATGTATAAATCATCAAGTGTGAGAAGTAAGAGACTGCTCCTCCTTGAAAACATATTGTTTTTCACTTTTGGAACGAGTAATTTTGTCATATTGTAAAAATTCATATTTACACCCAAAGTAGAATCTTGAAGAAAGGTCTTTCTCTAAAGTAGCTTACCAAAACGACTAACACTCTCAGCTCCCTCAATGATGGCTTTGAAATCCAAATTTTCTTCAATTCCAACCTGTTAAAGAAGAATGGCATTCTAAAAACAGGACAAAACAACTGATTAACTGTTCAATAAAAATATAAAGATCATTAAATTCCATTTTAAGTATCTAAAACTGTGTTCCAAATACTTTTTTTTTTCCCATAGCAAGGTAAAAAAACAAACAAAAACCAAGTAACTTACATTTTCTACTTAGGAAGTAAAATTTTAAGTGTCATGATTCACAGTTACTGCTTAATTTTGACACTTTATATTTACCAGTAAACAAATCTGAGTACTTGTAAGAGTCTGCTCCAGTTGGAAGAAACCCAGCCAAGTAATAAACATAGGAGTCCCCTTATATTCCTTATTATCATTTAAAAAGATGACACCAATTACCACTGTAAGGTTGTAACAAAGTATATCTTGATATTTCACGTCAATATTTCATGTGATTTAAAAAGGAACTGTTTGTTCTGAATCTACATATGATGATTACCTCAAATAAAACGGAGATAGCTCTTAACCTCCCTTTTCCTTTAACTGCTTCATCAAAAGTTGAAAATCGATCTGCATCAAAGCAGTAGATTTGCATCTATAAAAGTAACAATAGTTTCATTATATACAAGGCTTCACAAAAGTCAGGGAAGAGATTCAATATAACAGTTGACCAATAAATTCTATTTGAAAAGTTGGAAAATGATATAATTCTATACTCTGTACATTTTCAAAATATTTTATCAATCATGAGTAGACACATTCACAAAAGAAATACAAAGGTAGACATATCTAGAATAGCAATTACCATTTTGAGATTATCAGTAGGCATTACAGTAATAATTCAGAGCAATTATCAAATATCATAAATTATTAAAGTTTATTTTAACTATTTTGCTGGAATTTTTTCAAACATGTGATTCATTTTTTCTCAAGTATACAAGTCTTTCTTGATGGCTCAGAGATATCATTTTGTGTATTATCATACTGTGATTTCTGCTACTGAAATTCTCAAGGATTCTGTTTCTACCTCAAAAATACAAAACATTTTAGGTTTCCTATATTTAATTCTACTTTCATACTGGGAAGCCATCCTTGTTGATTTCTACTTTAGTCTATGCACTTGTCTGTAATAGTCTCTATGCTCAGGTATAATTTGGTGCTCCTCAGGAGGTGGGCTTGGAATTCAGGTAACTTAACTAGGCAGAGGTATAATTTGGGTAAAAGTAGAACACTCAAGGGTGGTTGGTTCTCTGATGGGAGAAACAGTGTGTATGAAGCAGAGGATGGCAGAGGTTTGGGCTGTGTGTATGTCACCAACATCTTTTGAGAGAAAGGGTTTCAAAACTGACTCCTAAAGGATGAGGAGCAATAGCTACAGAAGAACAGGTGAAGCTGGGTGCGGTGGCGCACGCCTATAATCCCAGCACTTGGGAGGCTGAGGCAGGAGGATCGTGAGTTCAAAGCCAGCCTCAGCAATGGCGAGGCACCTAGCAACTCAGTGAGACCCTGTCTCTATGTGGCCCAGTGGTCAAGTGCCCCTGAGTTCAATTCCTGGTAAAAAAAAAAAAAAAAAAAAAAAAAAAAAAAACAGATGAGACTGGAGGTTGGCAGGGCCATGCCAAGGAGGTCATCTTAGCCTTCACTGAGGCACTTCAGTTAATAGGAGCAAGGAGGGGTTGGGTGGGGATAGAGAGATAGAAAGAGATGGACTGGAGAGAGAAAGAGACTAGTGACAGAGACATTAAAAAATCCATGTAAGAAACAATGGTGGTTTAAACTCTTTTCTGACCTCCCACATTATTTGTGGTGAGAATTGAGAAGACTTGATTGTGGGATGTGGGAGACAAAAAAAAAGTCAGTCCAGATTCTCCTTAGGGTGCCTGCCTGCAGTTACATGGAAAAGTATTTTTGAAAAACAAACAATAGGGAGGAGGGAAATGCTGGGAAGTGATGTTGGCCAAATTATATTGATATATTGTGTGCATGTACCAATATGTAACAGTAAATCCCATCCATATGTACAACTATAATGCACCCATAAAAAATGTGGAAAAAAGTAAAAAAAAAAAAAAAAAGTAAACAGCAAATCATACTTCTGAGAAGTTGAGAGGCATTTGAATTTAAAAAATGAGGTTTATTACAAAAATTCTGTAATATTTATTTTGATTAACCAGGACTTTTATTGATATATATATTTTAAAAATTGTATCTTTGTTTAAATGGGCAATATTGTGAGAAAGCCAAACTCTCCGAAGTAAGAGGTTATGTATTTAAGGAGTTCACTTTCATTTCTTTGAAGTCACATTTAATAAATATGCTTTTTTTAAGGACATTTAATATATAAATCTCTCCAAACTCTAATCCATAGATGAGAATGTGCTTATACACATTTTAAAAAAGTTTTTTAGCCCTTTAGCGATAATCCACCCTAGTTTTATTATTATTGGTAGTAACTTTTGAATTATAAGAGTAATGTAGTTTCATTATGGGCAATTTAGAAAAAATGAGGCTTTTAAAGGAGAAAATAAGAGGCATTTATAATGACATCACCCAGGAAAAATCACTTTTAACACTTTTTTTTTTTGGTTTCCCTCCATTATTTTTTTTTTAAGAGTAATGAATTCATTCTCTCATTGAATCCCCATGGCAATTTTTAAGACAGGTAGTACTACTACTATGTCAATTTCACAGACAAAAAATGGAAACTTAGGTAAGTTGAATAATTTGTTTAATGTCATGTGAGAAGGGGTGGAACCACCTTCAAACCTAGTCCCTTTCACTTAGACAATATTCCCAGTCTCTGTTCAGGTTTGACAAAATTAGAAACATAATATCAGATATGCTATTTTATAATTTTTTAAAAAAGCATTGATATGATGAACCTTTTTTGCACATCATTCAAAAACATGATTTTTTACAAGATCTATAATATTCCATCAAATAAATGCATTCTTTTTCCTTCAGTTTTTTTTACTATTGTTAATAATTCTTTTCACATAAATTTTTGAAAATATCTATATTTTTAACTGTTACAAATTGAAACAGTGAATACTGAGAATCATTCATGTAAAGTTCTTGATAAAAATGAACTACTTTCCAGAAAACCAACATAGACTCTCTTTAAAGTATGAAATACTTCTTTTACTGCACATTTAGTTATTATATGTATTCGACTACTTTTAAAGCTTAAGAGTTTTTCTCATTTTAATCAAAAGATTTAAATCTAAGAATTCTCCAATATATTGATAAAACTCTCCCTTTTTTCCTTTCTACATTCATTTACTCATCAACGTTACTGATCACCTACTATGTAGCATTCTGCGTACACAGGAGTGGAAAATCAAAGATGGAACATATGCTCATCGAGCTTAGTCTGCTGAGGAAGGCAGATATCAATCAAATGATCAAAACATAACTATAAAGTAAAAATTAATCTAATTATATGCTAAATATAATCTAAATGATTTAGAAAATGAAATTATAATCAGTGAAACCAGCGACTTACCTCCAGTGGAAATTTTTGTCCTTCTAAACTATGTTCTGATCCATCAGACGATGTATTGCATTTTCCCCAGTGAAAAGTTATTTTGCTGGCTTTGAATACCATTTCTGAAAGTCCTCCACTGAGTCGGTAGTCATTAGTGAGATTAATTTCCACTAAAATAAACAAACCAGAAAAACAACGAAATTGCATCTAAATTCCTGAAAATCAAAACGATAAATTTCAACTAAATTTCCTTCTATTTAAGATGTTTTAAGAAACTCACTTATTCAATAGATTTTAAAAGTTACGTATTTTGGAAGCTCAGTTTTGTAGTCCTGCACAGTATACTTCATGTATGTACAACCACGGATGTAAAGACGGCTGGAGAGGTAGTAAGTACTGTGTGACTCCAACAGCAGAGGACGGTGGTTCACTGCCCTGCTTAATGCCCTAAGGTTGGAATTCCCCCAAAGCTCTGCTTCCCTAAGGTATTTGATGGTAATGAAGGGACAAAGTAAAGGCAGAGGGAACAGGACTGAAAGAGGGAAAGCCCTCTCCTGGAGGGCACCTGCTTTTCATGGTCAGCCTGCCTTACTCTTGCTCAGGCTGTTGCCTGGGTCCCATCTCTATCCTTCCAGGCTCCAGCCCAGGCTTCACCAGGCTCCAGAACCTGGGTCTTTGGCTGTGGCAAGGAGGGTGGAAAGCCCTTTCCTTCTAAGCGGTTTGAGCCACACCATATTTCAAACTGGCGACAATCAGAATGGTCAACTTCCCTGTATGTGAGTCCTGCAGCAGAAGTTATCTGACTATATTTTAAGGGTCATCTAGAGAATAATAATTCTCTTGAGAACATAATATAGGATTTTGAATTCTCGGATTTAAACAGTCTTCACTCTGCCAGACAAAAAATCACTGTTGGCTAGCTAGGGATAAAAAATTTCACGAATTGTAATAATAATGATGGAGACAAGTAAAACAACAGTGATGATAGCAATGACAGTCAACATTTATCACTTAGATGTACCATGCCTTGCATTATTTTATGCATACCAATCATTTGATCCTCACACAACCCTAGGTACTAGGTGTCATTATAAGCCCTGTTTTATAGATAAGGAGAGGGAATCACAGACAAGGAAGTAACTTGTCCATGTTATCATTTGAAGGGCCAAGTAGTGAGCCCAAGCAGTGTGGCTGTATGTCAAGTACTTGACCACTCTGCCCTCAGAAAAATAAAGCAGATATCACCTGCCTTAGAGTCTTGCAGCACCCTTCAAAACTTGTATAAAAAATGTCAAGATTTGGGTTAATACACTCTTATTACTTAATTTATAATATAACATGTAAAAATTATCTTAGTTATTCATTAAACAAATATTGAGTGCTTATGACACATCAGGAACTGATATAGAAAAGTTCCTGCCCTCATGGGATTTTAAATTAAATAATTATATTTAAATAATTGTACTACCTAAATATGGAAAACAAAAAAAAGAAACTTGCTAATGATAAAATCTCCTCAACAGATCTGCCATTATAATTCAAATATTTTTCTAATTTATATCAAATGTGTATTTTTTTAGATAACTTCATTTAAAATGTAATATCAAAAATGAAAGTGTCACATTTTGAAAATTATGTTGTCCATGTAAATTGGATTGGAAAACTGTTTTAAAATTTTAAGGTGTCATATTTTACATGCCTTTTACAAAAACAGTCTCAGAAAAAGGCACTTAAGTGCTTTCTAAGGATGGTTGACAATTTTAAACTTTGTATACAGATGGGCTAATAATTTCTTAAGTTTCCATTATAGTCAATTGCTTTTTCATATCCAAATATTGAATATGGCATGGTGCTGAGCAGCAATGATCAAGCTCTACTGCCCATGATATGGAGGTCTTGATTGACTAGGTCACTGAAGAGCGATGGAGTTATTAAATTACATTAGACATAATTAGGTTAACTTTAACACATCTTCAAGTGGCAGGATCACTCTTGTTAAGCTACTGCAAGACGTGACACAATGACACTGTTCATTTTATTTTGTACAGTTTTAAAATGTCATCTACATCTTTCATATTCTCTTTTCCATCTGGCATCCTCTACTGATGATACCAATTGAGTTTGTAGTACATCATTCAAGGAAAATGAAATGAAGCCAATATAAACATATCCTAGTCTGAAAAACATATCCAAGGCAAACAGAATGCACACTCTGTACCTGTTTTCCCAGTATTATGAATAAATGTGCTGTCCAAGGATGCTTTATCCCAACCCTGAAACTTCAGTTTCTTGAGATTCACATTCACTTGTGTAAGATCTTCATCAATATTGATGGGAGACTGTTTTGGACTGTTACATGTTGGATATTTTTTCCCCCAATTTTTTTGATTCAGTGCTCCTAGGGAAAGGAAAGAATAAGAAAGTTAGTTTCTTCAATCACCATGCCAAAACTTTTATATTATAAAATATTTAATACATTAAAAAATAGGTACAATAGTAGGAAAAATTAGGATATCTCAGAAGTAATTCACAAAACAATTATGCCTGGATTAAGATCCTGGGTTTTAATATGAAATGCTCTTTTATTTCATGTTAAATCCCATAGCCTATAGAACAATCACGTCAAGTTTATGGCTTGACAATGGCTTGATTCAGCCACACATTCTTTCAGATAACTGGGAAGTCTAGTGGTCACATAAGGTAGCCCGTACCAGCCCAGAGCTCCAGAGTAAAGTCCAGATGGTAGGAATTAGGTTCTGACATCCCTAGCCATCTCCATAAGAGTGGCCCCCAATGGACCCACTGTCTTTTTTCCATGATTGAAGTCTGGGGAAATTATAAGTAAGCACATCTTTTATACAACCCATGTCTTCCTCTTTTTGTGATAAGGGAGTCAAAAAGGACTAATTTCAATGCAAGCTCCACCTAACAGCCACCTCTCATAATGAAGCTAATTTGCATAACTTAGCCCAGGAAAGAAATAAGAATTAGTCACACCATTAAATTGCCTATATGGTCAGGGAGAAACCAGATGATGTATCTCATAGTAGGGTAGTTACCAAAATCAGCAAGTGGTAAAAACTTAAAACCTGGCTGTATTTCTAGAGAGTGTTTTGAGTACAGTGTACTTTAAATATGCATAATGATGTGTATTTGGCTTCTAGGAATAGTTTAATGATTTGAATAGTGATATTGTAAAGAACTTTGACATGGGGACAAGAAAACACTGCTCAGTATGGTTCTTTCTATTGCTCACATTTTCTATTATAGTACAATAAATTCCAAGCACACTTTGGAAGAGTCACATAGTAGTGATATACAGAAACATGAAATTTTAAGTTTCTGGTGACATTGAATGTGATGTATAGACCTATTCTTTTCTATTGCATTTCCTGATATTTTCCACTTGAATTCTAGATGGCATCTCACCTTAGCATATCCAAACTGGAACTCTAGATTTCTTCTCTGAAGCAAGCTTCTCCTGCATGAAGTATCTGCCATCCTCTGAACTTAGAAGTCATCCAGATGCCCTTGTCTCCTTCAGTAAGGCCTTTATGGTCTGCCTTCAAAGATACCCCTAACAGGATCATTTCTTGCCTACTTTACCACCCCATCCCACGCCACTGTCATTACTCATTACTGCTACTCCACAAAAGCATCACCAATATACAAGGTTGTCAGGAGAGTCAGGGCCACCACGGCCTTATGAAGTCACAACATACATTTTAACACAATCCCCAGGAGACCTGCACACAGGCAATTTTGTGAAGCACAGGCTTAGATATCTCCAGTGCTTTCTACAGGCATACAGCTTCATCTTTTGACCCTTCCACAATCCAGCAGTAAGTAGAATCATGAGATGTCCCTCCAAAACCCCACTCTCTGGTCTTCACATCCTGTATAAAACCCTCCACTTCAGTGTGGGCAGGAGCTGGGAATATGATGGGGAGTCATTCCCTCGATCAGATCACATTCTATGGTAAAAGTGAAGAGGACCTTGCTGCTGTGATTATGTTATGTTATAGAAAACTCCCTAGCATATGGAGAGAGGGGAAGTGTGGCAGGTTCTCCTGCTGGCTTTGCAGATGTGAGTTAGGAGGTTATGAGAGATGGTGTGGCTAGGGGCCAAGGCAATTCTAAGAGCTGAGAGTGCCCCCAGGCTCACAAACAGAACTAACAAACAAAAAAGCAGAACCTCACTTCTAAGAGTCTAGCACATGAACTCTGCCAACAACATGAATGAACTGCGAAAAGGGTCCCAAGCTTCAAATGAGACACCTTGATCTCATATTCGTAAGACACTGAGCAGAGAACCCAGGTTAGCAGTCCCTCTTCTCCAAATCCCAACCTACAGAACCTGAGGTAATAAGTGTGTGTTGTTTTAAATCAGTATATACCTAGTGATTTGTTATGCAGTAAAAGGAAACCAATACAACTCAAGTAACTAAAGAAATCTTTTAAAATGTGCTAAACTATATGTCATGGCTCCATTTCACTCTAAATAAAATAGAATCTCCTTACCATGGGCAAGAGATCCTGCACACCACCATTCATGTCCTCACATTTCTCATTTCCCACCCCTCTGCATAGATCTCCCTGCTATAGCCACAGTGGCCTCCATTCTGTCCCTTGAGCATGCAAAAGCTCAAGTCTGCATTCCACCCACTGCCACTGCTTCTTGAAATGTTCCCCCAGATGTCTGCAAGGCTTAGATGGCTCATTTGTCCAAGGAACGTTTCTCACCAGAAAATCTTTCTGTAAATACACTCAGCCCTTGGTCACTTTTCATAGTCTCTCCTTCCTTTATTTTCCTTCTCCCAACATGCTAATTATGATTATTCATTTTTTTCCACACACTTGTGTCTTTAACAAAAAGACTGACACAAGGTAGCTGTTCAATAAGCACTTGTTGAATCAAACAAATAAGAAATAGTGATCTCTTTTGTGAGGATGAGTTCGTGGAGATTAAGTATGAAACAATAAAAAGAAAAGAACCCCCACAAATTGGCCAATTAAAGAAACATTTTAAAAAGTCAAATGTAGGTTTCATTCACTGTTGTGTGACAATTAAGTTGAATAGTTTCTACCATTCTTTTGATGAAGGATATCAAGGAAGATCTGAAGTCTGCATTCCATGTTGTCTGACATCTTATAGCACAATGGCTCGGAGTAAATTAATAGTGTTTTAAGTGTAAGAAAATTCTAGATCACCATTCTTGGGACAATGTAGGTTCAATGCACTTCCTTAAGTTTTGAGATTGAAGGGCAAAATGAAAAAGGCTGGAGTAAAAAGCCTTTTTGTTTGTTTGTTTTGGTGGAAAAACCAATAAACAGAAGACTTGAAAAAATGAAAACCTGAGATTCTTCATATGAAGAATAACTCTAAAAAACACATTGTTTAGAAATCACTAAGAGTAGAAAACCAATGGAAGTTAGCTAATAGAGTGCCAAAATTTTACACAGAAATAAAACACAGGTAACAGAAACATTATATACACTTTATAGGTCTTAAAATATTGAAGTAGTAGACTAACCTTATTTTTAAGAATTATTTTATAAATTCTCAAATTAATATTTTTAATGGAACAATTGGAGACTTCAGTGCATGTGGTAGTTAAAGCCTAGGATTATGCATCCGAGACAGCCAGTATAGAGAATTTGTTAGAATTAAACTGTACCTAAGTTTTATTAGGGAATGCTATGAAGAAAGAAATTAGGACACTGATGAGTATCAGCAGATTATCAGCATGATTTATTCGTACCAAGGACTGCAGAGTACTAAATGGGAGCTCTAGAGAACTAAGGTAAATTATTTATTTACATATTCATCCATTTTCTTATCCATTCATGGATGCACCCGGATTAGTACCACTCCTATATATTTCCTGTGCTAATGTCTATTGAAGCATTAACAGACTATATTTTGTTCATGAACTTGTCTACTTCATCTACATGCTACTGCCAAACTGAGTTTGTCCTATCATAGAAATTAAATGTTTGCGAAATCATCTTTGTGCATAAAATGAAAGTATTCGATGTTTGCATACTATGCACCCTTTATTCCAAGTGGAATGCAAAGCAATTCCAGATTCTATGGCAAGTTCATTTGCTTGATTGTTTATTTTATTCAAGAAGGGAGAAGTATGGGCTGGAGTGGTGGCCCAGCGGTGGAGCGCTCGCCTAGCATGTGCACGGCCCGCTTTCAATGCCCAGCACCACGTAAAAATAGGGGCTTTGTGTACAACTAAAGCAAATAAATAAATGTTTAAAAAAAAAAAAGAAGGGAGAAGTACACTAAGTAAATACACAAATGCCACAGGAATAGCTATGATGAAGGAAAGTAAACAAGGACAACAAAAGCACATTAAGGAAGGCCTTAATGGATGGAATTTTGACACAGAGAGGAGATCATGGAATACGTCCTATTGAGAAATAAGCTGAATGAAATCAGGGTGGCAGAAAAGTTCAGGCAGTGCTCAGAGAGCAGTGAGCAGGCCAGCGGAGTTCAGAGAACAGAGTGGATGCCAAGGGATTCTACAAAAGGAGAAGAAATGTGGACCAAAGGGACCTACACAGGCCAGTGGGAAGTATGGAGACTTTGGCATAGGAAGGGGCTCAGAGCTGCCTGGTCAGGGATTAGGCAGAGAGGGTGGTAGGAAGGATAGGCTGCATAATGAATGATCATTTTCATGGACATCTCTACTTGTCTTGTGCTTTTTACAGCATCCCCGTGCTTATATTTGTTTTAAAATATTTTATAAGTACACATAATAGTGGAATTTGTTCTTATGTATTTATACATCCTTGTGCCTATTTGAACTACTATATCTCTGTCTCTAATTCTTGTAATTTCAGCACCATTTTTAGAGCCCAGCACCTAAGGATTAAATACACATTTGCTGAATGAATAAAAGCTTCAAGAATATATCTAGAGTTACCCACCCATCAATTCATGTGCTACCTATATTGACCAATTAGTGTTCTAGACAGCTCTAGACAGAAACACATTATACAAAACATTCTGTGTGGGCAAATATCACCCTACCAGGCACCAACACAAAAAATATGAAGTGAGGAAAACTAAAGAGTAAAATAAAGAAAAATGATTAAAATAATATACCAGTGCATGTTTTTGAATACTTGAAGAAAAAAGTGAGTAAATAAATTACAAAAGAAAGAAAGAAAACATATTCTTCTCCTCTCTTCTTTTCTTCACTTTCTTACTTGGTCTTTTCTTTAAGTATCAGATAAGTGGATAAAATAATATTACATAAGGTAATATTATTTATTACCTAAGATAGAGATTCACTGAAAACTCACAGAAATACAAAACAGATTCAAATGTTGATTTCTTTGCAAGGTTACCACAAATTGCTATTATTTAATAAGATTTGAATTTGTAGACTTCCAACTGTTCTTTAAAGAACAAGATGGTATTTAAAATAACTTCAAATAGCTCTTAATCTTACTTTCTTGTGTAGTCCAGGTTTTTGTGTAAGAAAATGTTTATGTCTCCACAGTTTCATACATAAAAATATTCAGAAAAGGAAAATTTAGCTGTAGTATTGATGTAAAGACCTAGTAATATTTGTAGGATCTATTCTTGACTTGTATAAACTTCACTCTGTAAAGCATAATCTTGTAAATTACTGTGGACTTGCTTTCTATATGCTAACAAATACACCAAATAGCCAAAATTACAAAGTCAAATTTAAATAGTATAAAGCTATCAGCAATGAATCACTTGGATCCAAATTTTAGTGTATGCACATATAAAAATGAAATCAGTCGGTATTATTTTCAATGAAAAAACAGCATAGAATTTAGAGCTCCAGAAAGATGGAAGGTGATGAAAATAAGAAAACATTTTTCAGATGCAGGAGGTTAGCTGTTTGAGAAAGGTGATTTCTCAAAAGAAACTACAATCCAAAATTACTGAATAACAAACTTGAAGTAATTATCTATCACACTAATAAATGCCATCCCACAAAGTGACTCAAGCAAAGGAAGGAGGAAGTCTAAGATAACTTCCCATGTTCAAAACAGGAATGCACAGCTCACAGTACCTGTCTGTGTTTTGGGCCAGAGAGAAGCTTCTGGAGCTAGAACCAGCAAGCAGCTGTTGAATGCTGACAATGGCTGTTAGAGCTGCACCGAAGGCAGATCAAACAC
This sequence comes from Tamias sibiricus, assembly GCA_025594165.1. Lineage (NCBI taxonomy): Eukaryota > Metazoa > Chordata > Mammalia > Rodentia > Sciuridae > Tamias > Tamias sibiricus. The sequence goes on along the minus strand of CM046664.1, from coordinate 120,296,823 downwards.
AAATATAGATGTGAGCCTCTATAGTCAAGAACAGCATTCACCTTTATTATCTGTCCCAGTGGGAAACTCCCATCAGTAGAACAGAAAATTTTCATAAGCTTAGTTCAAAGATCCAATCAACAGGGGGGTTACTTGTCAGGGAAGGTAGTTATCCATATATTTAGGAAAGTTACAGCATAAACGGTCTAGAGCATGATGACATTTAAGAAAATCTTTAGCCGGGCGCGGTGGCGCACGCCTGTAATCCCAGTACTTGGGAGGCTGAGGCAGGAGGATCGCGAGTTCAAAGCCAGCCTCAGCAATGGCGAGGCACTTAGCAACTCAGTGAGACCCTGTCTCTAATAAAATACAAAAAAGGGCTGGGGATGTGGCCCAGTGGTTGAGTGCCCCTGAGTTCAATCCGCGGTACCCCCCAAAAAAAAAAAAAAAAAAAAAAAAAAAAGAAAATCTTTATGTTCAAGCACAAATAGGGAAAGAAACAGACCAAAAACTTTTCCTAATGTTCCTGTTTAAAATTCGAGGACTTTTTCAAGTTGAACATATTTCAGACAAACAAAAATCTACAAAACTCAGAAAAAAAAATACTGCTCTGTACTGCAATAGACTTGTTTGTTGAAGAACACAGGGAGAAGAACAAAAAACACAAGAAAGAAAAAGATCTAAGGGCATTGCCAGAGTAAAATGCTATTTTTTAAAAAAATAATAATCAAAATCTGGACATCTGTGGTATTAATGAAATCAATAAACGGAACAAATACGATGACACTTCTAATGGCTCATAATGAATCCATCATCTTAATCAGAAAATAAAGCAAATCCTATAATACAAATTGTTGTAATGACAAGAAATTATGGGGGTACAACAGAACTGAAGACAAAAAATAGAATACATCTTAAAGGATTTAGGAACAAAAAATAGAATACATCTTAAAGGAATTAGGAACATTTAGGAGGATTCTTCTTTAGGACTGAGAAAGAAAGAAGGACAACTGACGACTTCCTAAGTCCTAACAGAGCATACGTGAGTGTATCATGGTACCAGTCACATTGGTAGGGAGCATGGACAGAAAGAAATGTTTTGAATATGGTTTTGGATCTCTGGACTTTGAGACGTTCGTAGATGTTCATTAGGCAATCAAAAATATGGGTCTGGGAGCCATTGAGAGGTCTGGACTACAGGTAGAGACTGGGGAATATCAGCATAGAGGTAGTAGCACTGTATCTTTTTTGTTTAACTTTTAGAGGTGCACACTGAAATATATCAAGAGAAAATTGCACGCTACCTGGAGTTATTAAAACTACTATAGCATTAATAAGAAAATGAGAGACAGATGCAAAGATAAGGAATGGGATTTTCTTTAAAACAGGGGAAACATAAGTATGTGTTAGAGTGTATTGAGAGGAGAGTTATTACAAGAAGGAATTTGAGATTATGAGAGGTCAATGATGAAGTCTCCAGGGACATGGATAGAAGATTATTAGCCTAGAGAGGAAAAGAAACACAGCAAAATCATGGAAGTATGGATTCATATGGCTCAAGGTACATTTAGAAAATGAGAATGAGAAATCCAGTGTTCATGCCCCAGGGTTTCTGTTTCAGGCAAGATCACATCACATGGAAAGAAGAAGCCTGGGAGTTGAACTGACATCAGTTAAAGCCTAGCTCCCGCATCACTCCCCTAAGCCTCAGCTACCTGTTATAACAGGAATAATAATCTCTACCTCTTCATTATGCATACTAATGAGTTAATTTAGGTAGATGGGTTGTCAGATGGTGCAAACTTTTTCAACCCATTTCTCTATTTTTTTTTTTCAGTTACTGTGAAAGGCAGGTGGAAAAATAGTCTGGAGAAAATAGTGAAGAATATAAAGGTGAACCTTTAGGGCTGATGGAAATTGTTGAGGTCTCTGGTGATGTGAAAGATCACGACCTGGTACAGGTTTCACTCAAAAGTGTCTATTTTTGATTTGTTAATTTAAAAACTGTTCAGAAAGGTCAACAGTCCTTGTGGACAAACAGAGAGGGCAGGTGGGGTGGCAAGAGGGTATTGAAGTTCCCCCACCTGCTTTACATGTCTGGTATGGAGAAAAATGTCAGTTTTTAAAAAGCTTTTTGATAATTACAGCCATGGCTTCTTCTGTCATCTTTCCTCTTAAATTATGAAACAAGAGAATGATAGTGATGAAGTCCAATACTGACAGTGATGTTTCTGTTGCCTGTAGCCTGATATCAAGTATTTAATCAATACTAGAAAAATCACAGATGAAATTAAACAAGCCCCAGGAACCACAGAGAACTCCTGTTTCTTTCATGCCCACTGTCAAGCCAATTCTAAAAGGAAGAGAAGGCCCAGAGATTAGGAACTCTGTGATTCAAGTTATGACCTTTACGTTTGCCAGTTCTGTCTAAATGAGTCCACAATTTTAATATTTAGGATTTAGATAGAAGGCAATGTAGGTTGATTTACTGTAGGATATTTTTTTTTTCTGTTAGCACTTGCTATTAAATAAGTTCCCTCAATGAAACACAGGCAAACTATGTGTAGAAACATAAGAAAGAAAGGGAAAGATTTTTGTTACTACAGTCTGGTGATTACCAATGAGATGGAAAATACAGAACCAAGACGTGGTCCTGGAGATTACTCTTTGGTGTGAGAAATAATAATTCTTCTTGCAGAATAGCCCAGAAAGCTGCCTTAGAGTCATCAGCTTTCTCCCTTTCTAATCACTGATAAGCCAAGTTCACAGAGCAAGGAAGCAGCAGCATAGTGGGTGACAATGCAGGTCTCTGTCAGTGACAGGACTGTTATGTCTTCACTCCAGGTTTACTGTCTGCATACTCATCCAAGCTGGGCATGACTCTGTCTCCGACCTTTATAGAAGGGCCAGAGAGTTAAGGTTGAAATTGGAGACACAGCTATAATTTGGTATCCTTCCATTCATGATAGGACCTCTGCAAAACCTTCCTACAGCATGGCTTCATTGGTTTAGTTAAAGAGCTTGTTGCCTAAAGCTTCTACTTAATTCCTAGACAGAGCCACAAGTTCCTCCCTTCTGTAAACACTTATCATACAACTCTCATATCAGATCTCTTAGACACCTGTTATGAGTCACAGACAAGGACCAAAGAAGAATCTGCGAATCCATTATGGCAGCAATAAAGCCAATGTCTCTAGCAGAGAGTCTATTATTTTGTATTATCCACAAGTCCTATTCAAATGCTTCTGCATACAGCCTTGATTTATGTAGTGACTCATTCGTCAAATATTTATGAAGTGCCTAGTGTGAGACAGAGTAATATATCTTATTTTAAAAAGATCCAAAGGTAAAGTGTCCAATATATAGGAACTCAAGTTCTAGTGGAGACCAAAGACTCTTCATTATACTATGACATATTAAATATAATAGCAATATGCATATTGGGCCAGTAACTAACTAAGTATGTAATCCAGATGGGGCAAAAAATAAATAAGGTTTCCTGGATAACAAGATACTTGGGATAAGTCTTAAATGATGGACAAGCATCTAACTGAAGGCAAGAAAAACATTCAGGGTGGAAGGCATTCAGGAAGAGAGAACATCACTGGCACAGAAGGTAGAAGGTATGACTGTTTGGAGAGAATGACAGGAAATCCAATCTACACTCACAGGTATAAAATGCAACAAGGTGAGAGAGAGGCATAGAGATAAATGGGCAGATTGGTGGCTTTGGACGCCAGAACAAGGACTTTGAAAATTTCTCCAGTATTTAAGATATTTAAGATTGCAGGTTTCATGGTCATATTTAAGTTCTATGGCGGAAACTACAGCTAGACAGGTCAAGGAATACAAATCTGAGGGCAGGTAGATCGATCAGGAATAGGCTACATGAAGAATAGTAAGGGGGCTGGGATTGTAGCTCAGTGGTAGAGTGCTTGCCTCACAAGCATAAGGCCCTGGGTTCGATCTTCAGCACCACATAAAAGAAAATAAACAAACAAAAATAAAGATATTGTGTCTATTTCCAACTAAAAAGAAAGAATAGTAAGGATCTAAACTAGAGCGCAGATAAATAAAAGAGGAAGAGGTAGATTGAGAAAGATATGGAAAAACAATTCAGGACTGGGGAATCAACTAACCTTAAGAAGGGAGAGGTGGTGAAAATCACTTTGAAAAATCACCTTGGTGACTCTGGTGTAGGTAACTGAGGACAGTGGTACCACCTTTCTACTGTCAACTCCTACAAGATCATCTTTTCCAGATTCCACATGGGTGAGATCATGTGGTAATTGTCTTCCTATTAGCAGTATTTCTTCCACATCCATTCATATTGTTACAAATGACAATATTTAGCTAGATAGGAGAAATAATTTCTGGTGGTTTTTGCATAGTAGTGTGACTATAGATAATAGTAATGTACCATGTATTACTATTACCATGTATTAATAGTAATACATTAAAAAAGAATTTTCAATGTTTTCACCACAATGTTATGATTAATGTTTGAGAAGATAAATATGTTTACCCTGATTTGAATATTACACAATGCATACATGCCTCAAAACACAAATACATAATATCCTGTAAATATGTACAGTTTTCTTTTCTGGGTACCGGGGGTTGAACTCAGGGACACTAGACCACTGACCCTCATCCCAAGCCCTATTTTGTATTTTATTTAGAGACAGGGTCTCACTGAATTGCTTAGCATCTCGCTTTTCCTGAGGCTGACTTTGAACTAGCGATCCTCCTGCTTCAGCCTCCCCAGCTGCTGGGATTATAGGCGCATGCCACCATGTCTGGCTAATATGTACAATTTTTATGTGTTAAAAAAAAGAATAATTGAATGATGATTGATACCCTTAAATGTGCATATTGCTGAATAATAGCACATGTGACAACAAGGATCATATGGATTCTTTATGACAGAATAAAACACTTCCTAAATAATAATATAAAAGGCAAGAATTGGGGGGGAAAAACCTGCCAATCAAATAAAGAGCTGTTTTGCCCTTTGTATAAATCTATATTTTCCCACTCTGGCTACTGTACTGTGGTCCTTTAAAACCAAGTGAAAGTCCTCTAGACAGATGCTTATATCATTTGAAGAAATCATGACTTAGAATTTATTTCATCATGACAAATTTGTAATAAACCACACAATGGAAGCTGAAAGAACCATGAGATATATAAAAGAAGCAGATGATGAAAACTTACTACACAAATTAAAACTTGCATTGAGAAAATAAAGAAAGGTTTAAGTTATAACTAAACTATACTTCTATTTAAAGATAGTAAATTTGTAATTTAGTTTTTAAAATCTTAAAGTTAACTTCATGAGTTTAGTTAGCTTTTTAAATGTGATATTAAACATCTTGTCTACTGCTATGTTTCTAGTATTTCTATTTTCCTAAATCTCTTCTTATTTCTCAATTAGTCTCAGGAAACTCCTACAAGCAGAACAGAAGCCTGAACACTGGCCCTTTCACTTTTTTCTAAGTTATTTCTGAATGATGATATTTACAAGTATTTTAATATAAGTATTTCTGGTACATGGAAATTTAGAAATGAAATAAAACAAGGTTCTAATCAATTAATTTTGAAAAAGATACATTGCAATAGTCCATTAAACTAGCATGTGTCTCTAATTTTTAAGAGTATACAAAAACAACCAAATGAACAAAACCAAACAAAATAAAGGGCCAAAGATCAGAAAGACTTAAAATTGAAATATTAGGAGTCACTGACTGCGGTGTGTTAAGCCTTAAAAAAATACACTTATAAAAAAGTGTGCAGTTATAAGAAGTGTACAATTTTTATAAAAAAGATACACTTGCATAGATTCAAATGTGTCTTAGCTTGTCTTGACCTGATTCACCCTAGTGGAAGATTTCTCAGAAACAATAGATGTAAGTAGATTCTGGTTTTGGATGAGCAGGTTCCCTGCCTCTGTGAAACACAGTGATGGTTTGTCAGGCAGCTGGGTGGAAGGAAATGAAGCAATACTAAGAAGTGACAGAAATCCTAAAGAGGCTTCAGCTTCCACAGGCAGTGGAATTGGAGGAGATTGGAGGAGCAGCCTGCATTTGAGCCAGCATAACCTAGATCTTTGCAAGATTGGGAGGCACAACTGACACGGATTTTACATAGTTTTAACAATGCTGAGAAAGAGTCAGAAGTCAACAATTTTCTTGCAGAAGAGCAAGTTTCTTTTCGCCCTGATTTAGTTAATGCAACAACTAAGTTTTCATAGATGCTACTTCCAAGTAATAAACACCACACTGCTAAAAGGTGTTCAAAACTGAGTCATGTGAGGAAAATTATTCAAATAAATCATTTTTTCACAAAATAAAATGTCTATAAGTTAAACTTAATATTGAAAAGTATTACAAAAATAAATCTTTTTCCTTCAATAGTGTGATGCTAGGTAGCATGAGGTTATAATTAGTTTAACTCCAAAAAGACACTGCTACCCTTTGTTTAAGAATCTTAATCTAACTATGGGGCTGGGGTTTTGGCTCAGCGGTAGAGCGCTCGCCTAGCACGTGCACGGCCCGGGTTCAATCCTCAGCACCATGTAAAAATAAAGGCACTGTATACAACTAAAACAAATAAATAAATAAATGTTTTTTTTAAAAAAAGAAATCTACCTAAAATTTTGAGAGTTTCAAAGAAGTTGACTCTAGGACCTATATCTACAGAAATTGGTAAACAAGCTTAGCATAAAAACATTTATTTTCAATTAATTTACTGTTTGGGCTGAATTCTAGAAAACAAAATGGAAGAAACCTGCTGGATCTAAAATCCAATTCAATCATAACTCATAATGCCTTGTATTGATTTATTTGCATCTTTTAATCTTCTAAACCCAAACTATATTTTATGAACTATTCTTCTGAAACCATGTTCCAGGAGTATATGTCTAGGGCCTTGATAGGTAAGTGAAAAATGTGGTGTATTTATTTCTAAATCCGATTTTAATTGAACATCTGATTCTATTCTCTGGATCCTCAGGGGTCTGCTATTTGTCTCAGTTTTTTTTTTTTTTTTTTTTTTTTTTGTACCGGGGATTGAACTCAGGGGCACTCGACCACTGGGCCACATCCCTAGCCCGTTTTTGCATTTTATTTAGAGACAGGGTCTCACTGAGTTGTTAAGTGCCTCACCATTGCTGAGGCTGGCTTTGAACTCGCGATCCTTCTGCCTCAGCCTCCCAAGTGCTGGGATTATAGGCATGCGCCACCACACATGGCAATTACTATTTTTTAAAAAATAATTTCTAGGTCTATAAAAATCATCAAAAGTTTCCCTTGTTGTATCTAGGGTGTAGAAGAAGGCATATAGATAAACTAATGCAACAGAATTACAGGTAGCTATAGTAAAGACAAATGCATATCATTAATTCCCTGGGGTATCAGGATGGGTTTTGTTTTATTTTGTTTGGAACCGGATTTTGCTATGTTGCCCAGGTTGGTGTGGAACTCCTGGACTCAAGTGATCCTCCCACCTCAGCCTCTCAAGTACCTGGGACTACAGGTGTGGACCACCACGCCTGGCTATTCAGAATTGGTTTTGAAAAGGAGAAGTTGAATGTAGAAAGTTGAGTACATGCTCCTGTGGCAGGGCAGGGCATCCTACTTCCGTTAGCTCACCAGTCCCCTTGATTGACAATGGGGTGCAGAGGTTTAATTGCAAGACACCTGTTTGGGATCTTTTGGGGATCTTTCTTTGCCTCTACATCTGTGTCTCCCATTGGAGTTCTAATCCATTTTCTATCAAATTAAGTATATTTCATTCTGATTTTCCTGGTTTCTGAATCTAGCTTATCCATAATAGAATCTCAGGTTTGGGAAAAAGCATGCTGGTTCAATTTCCCATCATTGCTTGACCTTTCTATACCACAGGCTTAGTAACAGGTTTTTCTGCCTCTGTTGAAACAACTTTGATGTCAGGGTCCCTTTATCTCCCTAAGCATACCTTATTCTAATTTTGGATTTTCTAATGTTAGTTATTTCCTCTACCCAAGTAAGTTCCTTGTAGCCTTTACATTTCTCTCCAAATCATAACTCCTTGGGACCCTACAAAAATACTTATTGTTCTACATGACAGTATATAAATATGGACACTGTAGTATCCTGAGACTTATCTTATGATAAGACTTATGATAGAGTCACGGCCACTCCTTGTGCATGAAGACCCACCAAGAGGGGGCTTCTTTACAAATAGTCCCCAATTTGTCTATACTCTTGGTAAAGTTTGGCACTCAGAGCTGGGAATAGAAGGAAACAGGGAGATATAGATGAGGTTTCTAGGCCATAAAAGATGCCTGTAACTTTATAATAAAAATAACTCAGATTTTTACAGTGCTGTCTTTGGGACGTAGCACAGTATAATGCTGAAAGTGTGGGTTCTGAATTTAGGCTCTCTGGGTGGAAATCCTATTCTCAGAACTTACCAGCTGAATAATCTTGGGTAAGTCTCTGTACTTCTCTGTTCATCAGTATTTACCACCTTAAAACTATAGATCATATTAGGACCAACCTCACAGGATACCAAGTACTTCAGCCTGTGCTTTTAAATACAAAGATATTTTCCTATAAAATCACAATGCAATCATCAAAATAGGGAAGTTAACCTTGATATATTGCAGCCTACAGGCAGAAACACAGGGCAAGCCATTCATAGCTTGACACATGCCTCCCTTTCTCTTCTCAAACATGTCACCCTTGATCCATCTCAGAGTCTTGGCAACTCATCAGGTTCTTGGGTGAAATATCCACCCCTTTTTTTCACCAGCTCACTCCTTTTCTCTTTCTCATATCTCAGGTAAGATGTCTCCCTTTGGAAAGGCTTTCTTCACCTAGGATATCTACAGGCTCGCATCATTATGTTTATTTTTTTTTTGTAGGAATTAACATGTTCTGCAATTTTCCACCTGCTTTTTTGTTTTGGTCTTTCTCTCCCTCACAGAATGTATGTGAAATCAAAGAGGCACCTTATTCGTCCTTTCAGCTGCTGCAGACACAGGGACTAGTACTGAATGAACAAGTTGAGTGCCATCTACAATTATTGCTCTTGTTGTTATTAACATTTATCCTTTCTCCTAGTTCTCACGAGTGCTCTCCAAAGAAGGCAGATAAATGAATTCACATTTTCAGAATAACAGAAACATACATTGAAATGCACTTCACCAATTTGAGGGGAAACATGGTCACTAAAATGGACACATCTTCTACAGCTCTCCAAACATTTCTCAATAGCTATACAGAATTCAGTTCAATGGACCATGAAACTACATTTCATGTGCTCCAGTTTGTCGTATTAGAAAAATTCAGCATGCACATTAAAAGGAAACTCATGGTTAGAATTCGAAATGATAATATTACCATGACATCTATTTAATTCAGCCTGGATTTTGCTTCCCCCCAAAAAATTCCAACAGAGAATAAGGATCAAAATGTTACAGAGTGACTACACAAATCTTTCTTGCAACGTCTTATTTCCACTTACCTTCATCAGAACTGGCAGATGTAAATAAAGGGAAGCACACATTAAACGATATTTTTTCTGAGACCCATGTATTACTTCCTAATCCAAATAATGTAGAATGTGTAGAATTACTGACTGAATTATCTTTGTTTTTCAATTAAAACCAGAACATAAGTCAATAGCTGAAACTAGCATCATATGAATCCTGCTTTGACCAGTACATATTCATGAGTTCTGTGATATTAGCTTTCCCATTTTTTTAATTAAGCAATTAAAATCCACTTGCACTGTCAATATGACAGATCAACACAGGTGACCATGGAGCAAACTGTTGAGAAGCTCTATTTTAACCATCCTCAACATCTCCTTTTAAAAAAGGTAAGTCCTATTAATTGCTTATTCTATGCCTTTTATTTTGAAACAATTTTAAACTTACAGAAAAGGTTCAAGTACAGAATGAAAGCTTATATTTATTGAACCACTGGAAAAGAGGGTGCCAATGTCTCACTGATACTGAATATTTCAGCCTGTTCTTCTTAAATACAAGGACACTGTCCTATATAACCACAATATACTCATCATAATAGGGAAATTAACATAGATATATTAGTGCTTTCAAGTCCTAATGCTTTGTTCAGATATTGCCAACATGTCTCAATAATATCCTTTATGGCAAAAATATTGCATTTAGTAACATAGGTTGCCTTCAACTGTCATTTCTCTTTAGTATCTTTCAATCTGGAACAGTTCCTATCTTTTCTTCACTTCATGCTGTTGACACTTTTAAAGTCTACAGTTATTTTATAGGATGCTCCTCAGTTTGATTTTGTCTGATGTCTCCTTGTGATGAGATTCAGGTTCTGCATTTTTATTAGGAATGTCACAAAAATGATGCCATTTTCTTCTCACTGTGTCTCATTTAGTGGCACAGGCTTTCTATGTGGACCATTTCCAAAGGTGCTCACTTTGATCATCATGATAAAAGATATCATGATTTTCTGCTGTACTGTTTTTCTCTTTCCCTTGGAAATTAGAAAGTATTTTGTGGGGAGGTACTTTGAAACTTGTCACTCTCTCATTTCTCATCAAGTTCAACATTTTCAATTCTTGATTTATACTGATTTGAACTCAAGGTTCCTAATTTATTTAATAGGATACAATCCATTACTACAATCAATTATTGGTGCACTATGGGACCTTTTCACCTTTATCAGCTGTCTTTTTTCCATGAAACGACATAAGGACCATGATGCTTGTTTATAGGATTAGTGCAGGAGATAAATAGTTCCTAATTCTCCAGGGTTTTCTGAGTCTTTGAAACCCCTCTCAGAATTATAATCTATCTCATCATGTCTGCTGGGGCACCCTTGCGGTCCAGAAAAGGTTTTCATGTCTGGGGCTCTCACTACATATAGGAACATCTGGGAAGGTGCTGAGATCCTCGTTGTGGCCAGTCAGTGGCTCTACACAGTTGAATGGTTTCCTATGTCTTTATAGAATATCACTAGGTTTCCCTCCCCTAGCTCTAGTTAAAAGGAAAATTCTCATTTCAATTTCAGGAGGTTTAACTTTTCCCCACTCATAAGAGATCAGAACATGAGTATTTCTCAGGCTTCTCTGTCACTAGCAACCAGACCAACACCTAATAGTACATAAGGGTGGGTGGGGTGTAGAACTTTCTGTGAGTAAAGGAGTTGTCATCATTAGAACACAGTGTCTTCTGAATCCTTCTCTGAGGGTTCCATGGCTATGCTTCATGATAATTATTTCACCAAAATGACAATCTGCTTCTTACAAACTTCTGAGAAAATTTTCCTGTCACAAATGCTAATATTCTTCCCAGAGTGGTGGAGAAATGACAGTCTTTAAACTGCAAGAGATATCTCCTGGCCAAGGAAGGAGAGAGAAATCCTCTGCCTGCACGGGACAAGGATTAAGACATTATGATTGGGCTGGGGATGTGGCTCAGCAGTAAGAGCACTCGCCTAGCACGTGCGTGGCCCAGGTTTGATCCTCAGCACCACGTAAAAATAAAGGTATTGTGTACAACTAAAACAAATAAATAAATATTTTTTTAAAAAGACATGAGGCTTGCCTTTCTGCCTCTAGGGTGTGGATGGGAAAAGGTATAAAATATGTGGGAGTAGGTTTGGTTGATTGCAAATAGGACAAGAACTCAGATGAGTTCAGTAGTTTTTAGGAGTTCCCCACAGGGAATCAAATCATTACTAGGCATGACTGGATTAGGGCTTTTCAAATAACCTGGAGGTATCTTGTGAATCCTCCTAAACCAATGGGTAAAATGGAGTCCAATTAAGTTTTTCTTAAAAAACAAAACAAAACAAAACGAATTTACAGCAAGGCACATGCCTGTAATCCCAGCAACTTGGGGGATAAGGCAGGAGGATTCCAAGTTAGAGTTCAGCCATTTAGTGAGACCATGTTCAAAATAAACAATAAAAAAGAGCTCAGTGGTAGAGTGGCCCTGGATTCAAACCCCAGTATATATAAAAAAAAAAAAAAAAAAAAAAAGAAATCACAAAATTTTCAATTTTGAAAATGTATCAATTTAATTCAAATGAGAAAATGGTTGGCCTTAGAATTTTTTTTTTTTTTTTTTTTTTATACTGGGGATTGAACTCAGGGGCACTCTACCACTGAGCCATATCCCCAGCCCTATTTTGCATTTTTACTTAGAGACAGGGACTCACTGAGTTGCTCTGAGCCTCACATTTGCTGATGCTGGCTTTGACCTCATGATCCTCCTGCCTCTGCCTTCCCAGCCTCCAGGATTACAGGCTTGTGCCACCATGCCTGGCTTGGCTTTAGAATATTTTTTTTAATTTTTTTTTTAGTTGTAGATGAACACAATATTTTTACTTATTATTATGTGGTGCTGAGGACTGAACCCTGTGCCTCACATGTGCAACGCAAGCACTCTACCACTGAGCTATAGCCCCAGCCCCTTGGCGTTAGAATTTTTATAGTTGTTCATTTACTTATGATAATGGCTTTAATGCTTACAATTCTGGAATATCTCCAGAGGACAGCAGTCTAAAATGAGTGTACTCAACACTTATGAATAGGATGGAATCTTTATGCAGGACAGCTTAACAAGTCACCATGAATCATTTCCTTTTCCCACAGATATTTTAGAATTAGAGCTCTATGAGCTCCCTTACTTTCCCCCTTTCTCTCCTTCCCTTTCCTCTCTTTCCTTTTTCTTCTAGCAGATAGGAGTATCAATTAAGATGTGTTCAATGAATGAAAAAATAGATGAAATTCTGCAACAAATTCAGGCTCCAATATCCATTGCAAGATTTTCAAACAAGTCTTCTGCCAAAGTAACGGATACGACAGATAATCCTTTATGGACAACTATCAAAATTTTCAAGCATACCCCCCAGGCTTAGAGACTAATTTCTGAGAAAAATCCTGCCCAATGATGGAAAATGTAATTTGTATGTGTAACAGTAAAATCTTTATCTTCTAGAGTTGACATTATTGACTTGAAAAGTGATGATTACATGAGTTACTTAACTTCAAACAGCTATTGCACAAAAGAATGAATAACAACCCTGACCAAACAAAAATCCAGAAATACCTCAATTCCACTTTAAAAGTTTAAAAGGGACCACTAAATTACATTACCGAAAGCCAAATGCATTAGGAGAAAGATATTAATAAAACACAGTTTATGAGACTTATACTACTGAGGCTTAGAGACTCTCAAAAAAAAAAAAAAAAAAAAAGGAATACAGGAATGGGTGAAAAAAAAATCTCAATATTATCAGGACCCAGGATCTTTTGGAGCCAAGGAAATAAAAATGACTTTTTAAATGTTTATGAAACAAACTTTCCTTGGAAATTGCTAGGATAAATATGTCAAGACAAATGCAGGGTAAAGATAGCTTGCAGGCAGACTCACTAATGAGAGACTCCCACTGGACCCACCTAGGCCAGGAACTTCCCTATGTAGGCAAAGAGGCTCCATCCAGATGGGAAAATTAATGCAAATTCATCATCAAATGTTCAAAAACTTACCTTATCTCTTATTAGTGCAGATCAAAGGCTTTGAGAAAAACATTTCACATGTTATTACATATTGTATAAAAGCAATTCACTCTATTTTATGTCAATATGCCTCATCCAGTGAGCTAAAGTGCTTTCATATGTATAAATGCATTCATGCACATTTTCTCCTTTTTACTCTATCATTCACTCATTTTTTTTTTCAAATGAAGGCCACATAAGCTATGATTGATCTAGATTTGAGATACGGCAATATGAGGCTCCTGAGATTGCAGCATAAAGATCAGCCGAGGACTTCTTAGATATTAAATTTGCAACTTCCATCTCATACTTACTGAATCAAAAATCCTGGAATTCAGGACAGGCAATCTTTTCTTTTTAGTAATTCCTTTAGGTAATTCTGATAATTTCTGAAATTTGGGAACTATTGGTCTAGATTACACATTATCCATATTTAATGTTTCCTTCTTCCCTTAATATTGTAATTGCTTATTTGGGAATTTCAATTTGAAAAGAGGAAGAAACTGTAAAAGTTGAAGAATATTTTAATTAAGAAAATGGAAACCCTAAAGTATAAATACAAAATACTTTAATAGAGATAGACACAAAAATGTTTACTTGATGTGTCTTCATATATTATGAGCAAATCTGCTAGTTATACAGCTGTCTGATACTTTAGCATGAATTTTAACACTATAAACAGATAATAAATAATTTTTTAGTGATAACTTTTAGAATCCTAAAATACATGGATTTCAAAAAATCTTGTAATCTGTTCTAACATAGTCCACATGTGGTAAAAGCTTGCATATAGCTACTTGGCAAAGTTTAATATTTATTTGGCCAACAGATGCTAGCTGTTTAATTGCTTAATATTAGGAAATTGGAAAGTGGTGTGATTATCTATTTAAGGCCAAATATTAATTAGGATCAAATAAATATAGTTCCTTAGATCTCTGTGGTATCTCATCTATATAAACATCTTGCAGTGATAACTCATAAAAATTAAACGAAGGCCAGATACATTAGAGAAATTTGCATCATATGCCAGAACTTAATTTTCTACTCAATTTACTTTAAAAATGTTGGTGGCGTAAAAACACATCAACAGGACGTAGATTTTAAATCAAGCTTTCTCTCTTGTGCTCAAGCATGAAAAGCAATCACCATTAGTGAAAAGAATTGGACAGTTTTTGTAATTTACCTAAATATGCACACTTTGGGGGCAATGGATCATAATTAAAATAATAGAACTTCCTCCCTAAGAATGCTCTGAAATCTCATAAACAGATCCCAAACTGGCTTTCTTCATTATCTCCACAGAAATTAAAGATGAAATTATTCTCTTAAAAAGGGCACAATAGGCCCTGTTCTCTTGCAGATGAACTCTTCTTTTTGTAAAAGAGAATGGGCTCTATCAATGGACACTCACGTAGAAAATGATGAATCAGAATGGGGACTCTTTTGAAGGAGAGGTCAGTAACTGTCCAATTTGCAGAAGGTTTTGACTTCCAGGGGCATGTTCTGAGGGCATATCCTGGCTATGGGTTACCTGCATAATTGTTCTGACTTCTTTAAAATCTATACTTTCTGGTAAATGATGTAGAAAATGTGACTGAGCTGCCACTGATTCAGACAATCAACTATGAAAAATTGATTCTCACTGAGCTGGGGTAATGATCCTGGATTGTGAAACTAATGCTAAGCGAGAATATTGCACCACAGCAGAGAAGAAAATCAAGTTGTGTGATACTTTAAGAGCCCTCAGTGGAATCCTGGCTAGATCAAGTCTGAGTAAAATGCAAATGTATAATAATATGGCCATTTTTCTAAAAGAATATTATCTGTTCCCACACTAATGAAAATTTATTACCTACTCCTTAAGGACATACATGATTAATAGAGCATTTCCAACTTCATTGATCATTAAAGTCATTCACCTGGTACAGTAAAGCAGAAATACAGCCAGGCACAGGACTCTCAGATACATAAACCAGTAAAGGCTAGGGAGACATGAGGAGCAGAAGACTTTTTGTGATGCAAAACAACTTCTTAAATTGCCCCCAGAGTCAGAACTAATTTAGTTAAGCTTATATTATATTAAACAGACATTTAAGTTTCCTTTTTCCAAACTCATTTTTGTGTGTGTGTGTGTGTGTGTGTGTGTGTAAAAACAACTAGAAAATACTGCAAGCAAAGGGTAAAAATAAAAGACAGCCACATTCCCACTTTCCAGAAATGATTGCTCTTAACATATTCCTTAAAAATACACATTGAAGCTGGGCATAGTGTCACATGCCCGTAATCCCAGTGACTCTTAAGTCTAAGGCAGGAGGATTGCAAATTCGAGGACAGACCCAGCAACTTAGCCAGACCCTAAGCAACTTGGATCCTGTTTCAAAATAAAAAAGAAAAAGGGCTGTGGATGTGGCTCAGTGGTAAAGCACCCCTGGGTTCAATCCTAAGCCCCACCACTACCAGCCACAAACTCATGGAAGCCAGGGATGGTGGTACATGCCTGTGATCCCAGTTACTTGGGAGGCTGAGACAGAAGGATGGCCAAATTTGAGGCCAGCCTGGGCAACTTAGCAAGACCCTGTCTCAAAAATAAAAAATAAAAAAGGGCAGGGGATGTGGCTTAGTGGGAGAGTGCCCCTGGGTTCAATCCCCAGCACACCACCTCCCTTGCAGAAACAAAACAAAACACAATGATAAGGCAAAAAGAGTCTATATTACACACAATGGCTTTGAAACCAGGATTTTAAAAACTTGATGCTTTTTGTTATTCCCCACATCACTGAGGCAAATGTAGCAGATGCAGCCATTCTAATTCTCAGGATAGAGACCTGGGAGTCAAGACCCAGGCCCAGTTTCCAGTCCTCTGCTCACTTTGTGACTGGGTAAATAACTTAAATTTCTCTGCTTCTTCATTTATCAAACAAGAACCCAATCTGTTTTGCAGCTTGTTCGTTCATGCATACATCTTTGTTGAGTCCACAGAAGGGCCACACTCTGAGAAAGGGAAGAGGAATAAAGTGTGGAACCAGCCATGTCCTGGGTTGCAACAAAGAGGAGTACACAGGGACAGGACAGTAAGGCAACGGCTCTTCTCCAGCTCGAGGGACAAGAAGCTTCATGCAAAGGAAGTGAATACGTTTGGGCTTCAGGAAAGATGGAAAAATGCCTAAAATAACAGAGACTTTCTTCTTCTTCTAAACCATTTTACCTATCTATCTATCTTGCAGTGCTGGTGATTTAACCCAGGGCCTGATACAAACTAGGCAAGCACTCTACCACTGAGCCACATCCCCAGCCTGACACTTGCTTTTTTTTTTTTTTTTTTTGCGTTTTTTAACAAAAATTATTTATTTATTTTTATGTGGTTCTGAGGATAGAACCCAGTGCCCTACATGTGTGAGGCAGGTGCTCTACTGCTGAGCTATAACCCCCAGCCCCTGACACTTGTTTCTGAAGCAGCGAGAACAGCAGGAGACAAAAGGAAAGGTAATTAAGATAGATGGAACAGGAGAGCTGGGCAGAAAGAGATCATTACAATCACTCTATGCCATACTGAAGAGTCCATTATTTTTATTCTGTAAGTGATGGGAGCAACTGGAGAGATCTGAACAGAAGGCTCAATATAGCCCATCTGTACTTTAGAAAGAACCTGGTATAAATCCACAAAGTGCAGAAGACTTATTTTTGCTTTAACTAATAGCTTCATTTAGCACTTTATAGGAACCAGGCACAATTCTAAGGCTTTGCAAACACTGACTCATTGAATCTTGGCAGCATCCTTTGAGGTAAGTACTATTATGATCTCTTTTTACAGATCCGGAAACTTGAGACAAAAGAGGTGACGCCTAAGGTGGAGCCCAGGTTTGAGGCCAAGCAGTTAGACTTTCTGACTCTAGAGCCTGCATTCTTACCAAACTAGCAAAAGAACTCCCACTAAACCGGCTTCATCACAATATGTCCACGTCAGTAATTCTTATCTCATGGTGAACTCCCTAAATTTGTGGGACAACATCCATTAGCCCTATCTATTTATAATCCTCCCCCTTTTGGAGTAGGTAAAACCTGCCATTCCCCTATTTCTGAGACTCTTTGACTAGTTCTTCTTCTTTAGTTTATTATTCAAAATGTTCATGTAAGGTCATGCCAAACATTCCTTAAATACAAATGTCAATAACTAAAAGTTTAAGTCACTGCCAATCAAAAAATGATATTATCTAGAATTTCAGCTAGGAGGAGGATACCAGAAAGAATTCATGGGGCCCCAAGGAGCTTGTCTTGTCATGTTCTCATTTTCCGTGCAAAGGCAGGAAGAATATTGCAGATGCTGGAGCCCAGCCGTTTGTGTTTCACCTACACGTCTCAGCACAGCTGCTTTGTTTGCCCCGGCAATCTTCAACTATGTTGACTTAACCACCATTTATGTTGTAGCTCATTTTAAATTCCATTTCTCAGGGAAACTTTACCTAACTCCATAAGCTATTCAGCAGCCCTGAACCTTGTGTCACCACAATCTGCCACTATGGCACATGTCACACACTCTTTAAGATGACATTTTGTTATCATTAATGTTTACATGTTTGGGGTTATTTCCTTTCATCACTGTACCCCAGAGTCTAGCACAGTGTCACTTCATGTTATACATCCAATGGGTACTGATTCAACTAATGATCTCAACACTTTAAATTTTCCTTTGTTTGCAAGTATATAGTATCATTAAGAAAGTGCCATTGACTAGTTCTCATTCTAAGGCAGTTTGACTGAACCTAAAAATCTTCTCAGGAGATACATGAAGGCACTACATGCATCAATACAACTGATCTTCAAGAACAGACTTTTGGAGTTTTGTAAAAGGAGAACTATACATAATTTATGAAAAAAAACAAGAGTGTTGCAAGCAGATCTTATGTTATAGAGATGCTTGTGAAATATAGGAACCATACATGGAGAAGCTAATAAGCCATTCGTAGGTTATAGGTAATCTAGTTTGGCATACACCAAGTTTTGATTTCTCTTTAACTCTGGTTCTGGGTGGATCGTCAATTTCTAGGTGGCAAAGTGCTATAAAACACAGACTTTCCTATTTTCCAGTTCTTTAAGATTGATAGCTACTTCTCATATGCTCAAATTTGCTCTGCAGTCACTGTATAATATTTATTTTTTTGCATTTCCCTATTTGTTGCAAGAAGAATCTGGGATGCTAATTATGTTACTACTAGTCACAATTGCTCCCAGGTGAAATTAATCCTCAATGATACTGAAGGAAGTTGTACACTAAATATTTATTTATTGAATACCTACTCTATAAAAGATTCCAGGCCACAGGGAGACAGTGGAGAAAATTGCCCTAGTAGAAGCTTATGTTTTCTGTTGCCCCACTGTGAATTATTTATAATATATTTACCTAGAGATATATACACAAATTATTACTGAGATGAAAGTAGTCAGGGCAGTACATATAGAAAGGGGTCATAAGAACATCAGAAAGTATAATCAGGAAGTATAAAAACAAATAAAAGTACAAATTAAGAGGCTATTTTTTTTTATTAAAATAGAGAAGAGACTTCCCTTTCCTTAAAGTGGTTGCTTTAGAAAATGGATCATTGTGAGTTCTTTTGCCTCTCTTTGTCATGTATGTAAATATTTAAAAAACTAGATAGGCCTTTTGAACTAAGATGTCTAGGACACTGGAGCCATCTTTTTGAAATATGAACACCTAGGAAGATGGGGCCTCACTCTGCCATTCCTGTGGATAGGTAGGAGTAGGTAGGAGTTTAACTTGTGCACGGCACTTGCTGTCCATAAAGCTACAGCCCACTATAATGACAAGAGGTGTGTTTTTCTTTTGGATAGAGCCAATATGTCAACACGGATAGTCATTCTAGGAACTTTGCAAGAACTATGTGTGACCAAAGTCACTGTCAAGTCCTCCTACTTGAGGACTGGTTATTGTTTATCTCAAAGACATGCATGTCATGAGTTATAACTGAAGGAGGTGAGATTCCTTTTTGTTTTTACAATTTCTTATGGGATTGCCTGTGATGTGTAGCACATGTGTTTAATACTTATCCAATAATAAAACTCTTTCCTTACTCTACAGCCTTTATGCAAAGGATTGCTGGATTGGAATAAGATTCTACATTTAATTACATTTCTCCAACAGAAGATATCAATAGCAGTTACTTCTAGAAGATGAAATCCTAGTTGTTTGTTCATGTATATGTATACACGTACCTATGATTTTTCTTAAACAAGCATGTTTTTGTATTGACAAAAAAGTGATGTCACTTTTATTGTAGGGAAAAACATATGCTTTACTGACACGATACTCATCAGGAAAGATAATGGCTCAGATTGCCATACTTCATAGGTCTCAGCATTGAGGGAAAATGGCCAAATAGTCATTTACAGTCTTACCACACTCAGTCTCCTTAATCTGTGCATGGTCTCCTTCCTCCATTTGTCATCAGAAGTTATTCTACTAAATGAGACAGCTGAATAGCATCTCCTAAGGAAATAAAGTTTAGCCACTGTGGACACGAATCTGATTTTTAAGTCCAACATTGCTACTCCTTCCTGGAGACTATCAGTTCCCACTCTGGCCATGGGAGCCTGTTTAATCAACCTGAATTCCTCTGCATCTCAGCTGGCCTGCTCCATGTATCTACCTTGAAGCACCCAGCATCAAATCTTCCTCCTCCCATTTCTGGCTCTTTCAGAAAGACCCCACAGTTGCTTGGGCTCTTTTGTTTGCAGGACAGAATGTGTAAGCATTTGAGAACAAGGAGGTTCCAGGTGGAGAGTGACCCAGAAGAGCAACCAGGACCATCACAGTGCACCTGAAACCCTGCCGACTCTCAGGTCTGCTCTACACTCAGATTCTGCCACCACGTTACATCCCCAATCACCGTAACTCTCTTCCAGGGCCCTCCATTGCCTCTTCTTTGGTTTCTAGCTTCCATCAGGCCCACTGTCCTCAGGTTATCAGACACCATTTCACAGGTCTGAACCCTGTTTCTAAGTAGGATTCAAGTTTTCCTCCCTCCCTATGGAACCCTAAACTTATACATTCTAAGAACTAAATCTGGGCTGTTGTTATCCACATACCAGAATATTCTGATAGGAAGCTTCCTAAACAATCTATTTCAGTTTGGATGCTGGCCTTCTAAGATCTCTTCATTCCATCCAGGGGAAAGTGTAGCTCTAGTCTAGTCAAGGGGCCTCTTAGCTAAATGAAACAGACTACAACGTTAAAACAGGAATGTGACATTCGTAAATGGCAGGATAGGTAGTCATACCTATTTTACCCTGAAAAAATATATAAAATAGAATCCATCAGTGTTAAATGTATCTGAATTCATTTCAAAATAATTTTGGGATTCTGTGCCTCAGTCATTAAAACATATTTCACTTAATAAAAATATCTTTCTGAGAGTTTGAAAGGAATCATGTATATATTCTCATCTTTTTGCTTTTTAAAATCTCTTGGTTTTAAGAGTCAGACTTAACATACAAAAAACATAGAAAACTGAAAATAAATAAGCCTTGCACTTGCACTTGGTCTTTACTGATACAAAAAACAGGAGGGTGGCATAGGTCAGCTGAAAATTATCCTAAGGGCATTTTGCCTCAGAGTTTAATACATTTAAGAGAATTTTTTGCAACCATTAAAAACTGTAGCCTAATCTTAGATTTTTAAATTAGCCATTGAGTTTTCTCTTCCCTTTTTCTTTTGCTGAAATATATCTATTCATGAAGTAGATCACTCCAGACTAAGGAATGCAGAGAGTGAAATATAGGATGTCCAGAAAGGGAAGAGGCACAATGCACCCGAATATAAGGCAAAACGTTAGAGCACAGATAGAAGCAGCCAGGTCTTCTCATCCTGAGCTGCACAGGACTTGCTATGTAACTACAGACTACGAAATGCTGCCAGCAGGAGCAGCTATGAAGCTGGACTAGAAAATCAGTGCAATTTTAATTTTATTCATGGGGAAAACGTATGGGCATATAGTTTTACCCTTAGACAAAAATAAGAAATAATTATTTAATTTTGATGCTATTCTGCAGCCAGACTTTATTTTTTCAATTTTGTAAGTGATGGTTGCAAACAAAAATTTTAAAATATACTTATTTTAATCAACAAATAAAACATGTGTGTGTGTGTGTGTGTGTGTGTGTGTGTGTGTGATGTTATACATCAAGTTGTTCTGAACTATTTATACATTGTGCAATGGCTAAATCGAGCATACTCACACATGCATCACCTTAATTCTTTATCATTTTTGGAAGTTAAGAGTACTTAATACTCTCTTATTTATTTTCAAGAATATAAGTTAAGTAAGTGATGAGTTTTAGATCATTTACTGAACCCCATTCAGCCTCTACAATGAGGCATACCCAGTCATCACATTTAACATAGGAAAAGTCAGCCAAGAATAGAAATTAAAAAAAAAAAAAAAATAGAAATCTTAGGTAAACTTTTAAAAGCATGCAGGTGATAGGAGATATCTGTCCATAATAAGCATTCGAGCGGATCACCTCCTTTTAGAAACTCTTGACAGATTGTTAGAGATGCGTCCAGGCTTGTTCAATCTGTTGGGGCTCAAGTTAAGACACTGCAAAATACTACTCACTTGGATCTGTAGCGTACAGCCCTTGCTCAAAGAGCTCTCCCACAACAATGGCAAGCACATGGCTAACCCATATACAATTAAGCAGGACATTATTTAAAGGTTTTCACAGATGAAAAAAGTGAAATGCAAGCCATTAGCTGCCTGATCTGTCTGCAGGTCAGTAATGAACAGGAAGCTGGACCCTGAATGCCATCATGCTCTGATTAGATGTCTATGATGTCCTCTAAGACTCAGCCAAGCAGAGAGCCTATCCTGACAGGTAAAGACATGAAGCCATAGATCTTATCTAACTACCTTACCTTTCTCAATGAAAACTAATCCAGATAAGATAAAAATATTCTATGTCAACAAATTTGTCAAAAAAAATTTTTGCCCAAAACAAACAGTGCACAACATGAAGTGAGGATCCTGCTCCTATAGTCTCAGCAACTTCTACAGCCTCACTTGCAGGGTTAGCCCTGCCCAGCAGGCTGGTGTATATCTCTCCAGGCCTTTCCTCTAGGCCCATAAAAATATCAAAATTTAAATAGAAATGGGATAATTCTATAAGTAGCATTCTAGAGCTTGATTATTTTTACTCCCAAGTTGGAAATGAAAAATGAACAATCTGTTTAATACACAGAGTAGTAAAATGAAGAAGACAATGCAATATGTTTAAAGGATATTTCAGATCCTAGAAGGCATGACATGCCAAAAATCAGCCACTATTCTAAACAAAGTCAAATTTTCTTTAGTTAAATTTGGTCTACTTTACTTTCTCCTAGGTCAAAAGAAGAAAAACACTGAACTAACTATATCCAAATAATAATAATAATAATAATAATAATAATAATAATAATAATAATAAAAAGAAAGCCAGCCAAACAATAAATCACACTCTACAGAATCTTATTATTCATTTTTCATATGTAACATCTTCTAGTCACTATCAGGATAGAAAGACTGTTTAGATAGGATATTTTATCTGGGGAAATAATCTGTTTGATATTTATGCCTCCTCATTCTATGGCTTCCAGCCAATTGCAATGGTGAGTCATATGTGGCCAGGGCAGCCACAATTTGTTGTACCCAATGGAATTCTTTAACTAAAACCTAAAAGATGCTTAAATGTTATAACATTTGAGAATTCATCAATATAAAATTTTAAATTACAAGTTGCTTTAAAGCATGATAAAAAAGAAACAACATTATATAAGTCCAGGAAATAAAGATTATATTTCAGTAGGGATTGCTTCTAAGCATGGAGCAAAGTACATCCATTTCTGATGATCTTATCATTGTCTGTGGTTCTAATCAAAGATCTAACAAGTCAAGGAAAAGGAAGATTTTAACATCTTCCATGATAATCTTGAGTATGTGTTTGTGATATTTTTTAAAAAAGACAAAATACATAGGTTTCCCCCCCCCACACACACACACTGAATTGCATTTGTTTAGGCATTGTTGTAGAAAATATAAAATTACTAAGAATGAAATTTTCTTTCCAAAACCCTTTAAAGGAACAAAGTCATTATAGAAAGAGTCAAATCTTAGTGCTGACATTCCCAGATTTACAGTTCATTCTACTTCACACTGACAATAAGCCTGCTTCATCCTCCCCTAAGAACTTTAAAAATGGGATGGTCGAATATGTTGACCAACCCTGTCATTTCTTAGCATAATTACAGCATACATCCTGAATAGAAAAGTTGTTTTAATCTATGTAAAAAGCACAATTAAAAGAGTAATGCTTTTCCACCCTCTATTTCACCACATCTGGTAGCTAGTAGGGATTTGTATTATTACTTCACATATTATAATTGTGTAATCTTCCATAAGAAAACTTAGCTAAAGTGATTCCATTTGTAATGCATCACATAATATTTTAAAATGACATGTGGTAGCATGATAAGTTTTCTTCCAGAAAGATGTTAAGATGTAGTTATAATTCTTATTAACAGAAGTCTCTATGTACAAACACTCAAGTTCTTTTTCCAAGAGTGCAGCTAATCGGATAAATTTAAATAATAACACAATACAAGAAGTAACACAAATATTTAGCTCAACAAGATAAGACATTACAGATGAAACTAGGACTAAATGTGGTGTGGTCAAGATCAATGTATTTGAGCCATTCACAAAATTAATTACATTTAAGAATCTTAAAACTATTTATCCTGAAATTTTTTACAGTTCATATAGTTTTTCATTTTCTAGGTGGAGTAATAAGTACAGATATTGAAAATACTACCCAACTTTAAATATTTATATTAAAAATGAAAAGAGAAAATAAAATTTATAGTAAATAGTTCATACACTATAAGTTTGGCTTTGGAGTAATTTCTTGGGATAGATACACTTATCTGGATAAAGGATTTTATTTTGTTTTTTGATACTTTAGGAATTCAGACAAAATAAGGAAGTCACATTCAGTTGGAGCTAAACAGTTATAAAATGTCCTCATCACTAGTCTCTTCCTAGGATCCTCAAGTATTCTAGGAATAATTTCCAAACCAATGGGAGGCATTAATACATGTAATTTATTTTAAAAAATTGGCAAGCTTTTACCTTCACTCCAGATATGAAACATTTTTTTTATGAGACTCTCCATCCCCCTCCCCCCAGTAAATGCCACTTTTTGGTTTCTCCTTTTGGTCAGTAGATTGTTCCTGAAAGAACAAAAGATCAGGATGTTGCAACTTGATTCCAAAGCATTGTGTATGCACAGACCCATTCAAGAAAGCCTGGCCACCTTACAGGTGCCATGTCTATACTCAGCCCAACCAAAGGAGGAACTCTATGGTTGAATCTTCACATAACAGGATACTGTACAGTGGTATGTGCTGCTCCCATTATAACTACTGAAATCCCTGGTGAAACTGCTATTTTCTCCTGACTGGATGAAGCACAGCCAACTATTCTAAGACCTTCAGGCCAATGGGAAACACCACTACCATCACTCCATTAGTTAACATACATCCACCATTGCTTTTGAGAGTTTTGACAAATGTAACTCTCTCCCCCTAGGATATGGTTCTTCCATATTCTGATTCTTGGTTTAGTGATAATAGAGGGTACATTACAGCTTGATTTTTATTTTATGCAAATGTTCCTGGTAAATATAATGGTTCTTTGTTTATAGGTTCATTGGTGGAAAAAACCTGATTTTAGTTCAACCTCTGAAACTATGAAGTTTGTTAACAAAACTAAACCAGGCTGTATGGTTAAATAATAAAGCAAGCATTCAATCTAATATTAGGCAGACATTAAGTATCTTGATCAGTAGGAGTTATCACTAAAATGAAGAAGTGCTCAAAAACAATTTCACGAATAAATTGGGATCAAAACCCTATGTATAAAATGAATAAATCTAAGATAATAAAACCTTCCTAGAGAGATGTATAATATTTTTAGAGGATATATATGAAGGAAGTGATATTTATATTCACTTTTATGCTTGAACATATTTTCTAAATTTTCTACAATGAATATTTACTGCCTTTAAAATAAGAATAAAAAAGAAAGAAAATGCATGCCTATCTACAAAATTCATCATGCTACTGTGCTTCACCTATGAAATACTGTCCAAATTGGGCAGGTTCATGGTAAAGCCCTTCTTATCTGATTCTATTTTATCAAACCACTCTTATTTCCAGTGAGTACCCAACTCTAATGCTTAGCAATATCCTAAGGGGGGATCATGAAATATGTTTTGGTTCATCCAGATTCCACCCATGCTCTTTCTATCAGGCCTAGGGCTTCTCCTCTCCCCAGGGTTTTGGATCATGGCTTCTGGCTGTAACCATATGTAGCCAACTTCATGATGTTCTAATTCAAGTCTAGTGAACTGACAAAATCATTTTAGACTCTTACTTCAATAAACTCAGCCACTGTAATTCAGAAGGAAGCCCCTTGTGACAGTGAGAGTCTCATCAACATTTGTTAAATGAGTAAAAAAAAATGAGTAAAATGAGTCAAATCAGTCACTAACCTGATCATAACAATAACAGCTAACATTCTTGATAGCTTTTTGCTTAAAAGGAGGTTTGGTGCCAAGTGTTTTACACTTCATTTATCTTTTAATGCTCAGAACAAATAGCTTTCCATTGCACAGATGACAACAACTGAGCCTCCGGTGGGTTATGGATATTTCTAAGGAAATGTAGCCAGAGGGCCTGGAATTCAGTTCTATCTGATACCAAATGTGCTTAGGGAAATACAAAAAGGAATCATTTTATATTTGAGTCATTTTATTAATTAACTGGAATATCAGGTAGCTAAGCTAAAATGATACGTTGAGTTACAGCATACCATTTTTCTTTAAACTAGGCACAGTGGCACAAGCCTGTAATCCCAGCAACTCAGGAAGCTGAGGCAGGAGGACAGCAAATTCAAGACCAGCCTCAGCAACTTAGTGAAATTCTGTCTCAAAATAAAAAATAAAAAGGGGTGGGGATGTAGTGCAGTGTAGGGCACTCCTGGATCTGATCCTTAGAACCAGAGACAGAGAGACAGAGACAGAGAGATAGATATTTATACATAAAAACAGATATAAAACTATGAGATCCTACTGAATCTCATTTTAAGCAATATGTTTACCTGTATAGGACCAGCCAATCTCCTCAACAAGTTTTCTCTGTTGTCTGTAATATCCATAAGTCCAATCTACAATCAAGAAAAATCAAGTGATCAATGCGCAGAAAAAATACATGCCCCCAAATTTAAAAATATAAGCTACCAAAATCATTTTGCAATAAATGGCTTCATTTATGATTATTTTTTTCCAGTGTCTCCTTTCAACCCAAATCACCACCATTACAGATACCATTGCCCCTGTTCCAGTAGTTACTGAGCATTTAAAGTATGCTGAAGTTTGGGCAGAGACAAAGGAACTATTCTGTGCAAATAAGTAGTAACTTAGGGGTATGATCCGTAAGAGACTGGGTCAGAAAGGACAGCTTGTTATATCTGCAAATTTTTCTTACCATCCCCTAATTTTAATATCCAAAACCCCATTGATTAAAGATACTTTTGGGTTTCCAACTCAAGTTTTATCTGTAAACGTTTCTAAGAGGGCCAGAAGTTATCATGGTTTCAAAATTTGTCTCCCTTTTCATGTAAAATGAAATTAAATGTCTCAAAAAAATTGGGATTGAAATGTGTGTATGTTGGCTGAGAGAAAGGCTACATTAGACATTGTAAGTGAATTTTTCCCTGGAGGAAGAGATGTGCCTGATAGAGTAAGGCAGTGGACGCTTAGAGTATCACAAGGGCTGTGGATGCTTCAGACCCCACAGAGATAGGCTCCAGGTCTAGAACTTGGTGCAAGGAGTAAAGGAAGGAAGACAGCTGGAAGCCAGAGTCTCACTGCTTAATTCAAAATTTTTCTTGGAGCCATTTGTGCACCCCCCCAAAGAAGTCCCCCTAATTTCAGACTGTACTAACATTAGGACTCTATTTCAGCTACACTGTGGATAAAATATGGGGTATGTGTGGAATCTGACCAGTGATGGCAGAACTGTTTCTGTAGAAAAGGCTACAAAAAGTTTATTAATAAACTTGTGGAAGGTACTTATTCATAAACTGGAGCTGTCATATAGCTTTCATTTGAATACACACATTTTTACATAGGCACACACACATTGTATTGATTTTTCTCATTAGTTGGGGAAAGAAATTATTTCTTATTCACTCTGAATAGTTATTTTTTCCTTATTGACAGTTCCCAATTACTTCTGGGGTACAAATATCACAAGGATCTTTAAAAAATTATTTCTCTTTCTTCCATGTTCTATACTCTATGATTACCACAACTTGTAATTTAAAAACTTTAAAACCGTTTTCTAAAAGCCAAAAGGAAGAGCAACTGTTAGAAATGCAGTCAGAATGTGCTGATTATTAAAAGCCAAAACCAATCTTGGAGAAATAAAGGTTCTATTTTCATTTAAACTTTTTGGTTCATCCATATACCTAGGCAAATACCTACTGGCTGTGTCACATACTTCAACACATTTGTCCTTGTAACAATAATTTTATTGAAATACAGTATACATACCACACCACTCACCCATTAAAGTGCACAATTTGATGGCTTTTAGTATATTTACAGAGTTGGCAACCATAAATTTAGGACATCTTCATCACCCCTCAATAAACTATACCTTATAGCTGCCACCTCACCTGGCCCCACACCACATCTGGCCTGAGGCAACCATTCATCTGCCTTGTCTACATAGATTTGAGTATTCTGGACATTTCAATGGAGTCATATGATACATGGCCTTTTATGAGTAGCTTTGTTCACAGTGCACAGTGTTTGAGGCTCATCTATGTTGCAACTTGTACCAATTCCTTTTCCTTTGCTCCTTTTTACTGCTCAAGAATATCCCATTGTATGGTGAATAAGAAAGTTAAGTTCCCCTCAGCCTGACCAAACTTAGTTAGGCTTCTTCCTGACTCTAAGCCCCTAATCTCTCTTCCTGGAACTTTTGCCTTGGAAATGTTGTAAATGTGAATTCTTACTCTGGCCTGTTGAGATGTAGATATTTTTAATTGTCAACCAACCATTTTACATCCCTGAAATTTATTTCTTAAGGACCCAGCATCATGTCTCTGAAATGTAATCCAGGGACATAGCATCCTTGCCTCCTAGTTTCAGTGGGAGGGGAGGAGCCTAATTTCAGTGAGGAACCTTGCTCCAAGTGGCAAAGACATGTTTATTTTTCTTTTGGATAAAGTTAGAAAACACAGATGGCCTATGACTTCTCCCAAATGTCCTGCGGTACTTTTCCACTACCTCATCCCAGTCCTTAAAAATCCTTAGCCCCTCTGCTTCACATGAGTTGAGTTCAGAGTGGGTTTTGGCTTCTCTTCACTGCTGCAACAGCCTCGCATAAAGTTGCCCTTGCCTGCTCAAATCTTCCTGGTGCAACTTCTGTTTTTACTATGGATATACCGCATTTTATTTACCCTTTCATCAATCAGTGGTTGCCTGGGTTGTTTCTACTGTGGGCTATTATTAATAATACTGCTATGACAAACAACAATAAATGTTGGAGAGGATGTGGGGAGAAAGGCACACTCATACATTGCTGGTGGGATTGCAAATGGTGCAGCTAATCTGGAAAGCAGTATGGAGATTCCTTGGAAAACTGGGAATGGAACCACCTTATGACCCAGCTATCCCACTCCTGGGTCTATACTCAAAGGACTTAAAAGCAGCATACTACAGGGACACAGCCACATCAATGTTTATAGCAGCACAATTCACAACTGTGGAACCAACCTAGATGCCCTTCAGTAGATAAATGGATAAAGAAAATGTGGTATATATACACAATGGAATATTACTCAGCAGTAAAAGAGAATAAAATCATGGCATTCTCAGGTAAATGGATGAAGTTGGAGAATATAATGCTAAGTGAAGTTAGCCAACCACAAAAATCCAAATGCTGAATGTTTTCTCTGATATAAGGAGGCTGATTCACAGTGGGGTTGGGACAGGGATATAGGATGATTAGAGGAACACTAGAAAGGCCAATGGGGAGGGAGGGGATGGAGGGGTCAAAAGAGTAAAAAAAAAAAAAAAAAGAAAGAAAAGATGGTAGAATGAGGTGGATATCATTACCCTAAGTGCATATATGAAGACACAAATGGTGTGAATATACTTTGTATATAACCAGAGATATATAAAAATGT
The DNA here is from genome assembly GCA_025594165.1 of Tamias sibiricus. Classification (NCBI taxonomy): domain Eukaryota; kingdom Metazoa; phylum Chordata; class Mammalia; order Rodentia; family Sciuridae; genus Tamias; species Tamias sibiricus. The sequence continues at coordinate 120,266,995 of CM046664.1, read as the reverse complement.
GCTCTATATGTGTAATATGAATTGTAATGCATTCTGCTGTCATATATAACAACTTAGAATAAAAGAAAACAATGCTGCTATGAATAGTCATACATATATTTGTCTTTCTACTTAAAAGGTGAAATATTGGACTCACAACTTATTTTTCATATATAATTGTCTCTTAAAGTGGTAGTTCTTTAAAACTAAGTAACTTCTGGGAACAAGTGTTTTTTTCTTGATAAAGAAATATATATGACTGAAAGTTACAATGAGCCTTTAGGGATAATTTGATTCAGATTGTAACAGTTTGGAAAAAAATAAATCTTATTTAAGAGATAAGATGATTATGCTAAGGAAATGTAAGGTAGCAACTGATAAAAATGGAAACTACAATACCTAGCTCTGGTCCCCTACTCCAAGGATCCCTCCCAGGAGTAGTGAGGACTCTTAACACTGCTCAGCTATTAGTCACTCCTACAGTGCTTTCCCTAGCAAGAACCCCTGTGGCATGTTTGCCTTTGAGAGAAACAAAATAAAGAAAAACAATACAAGCCAGAGATTCACTAGCAGGAATTATCTAGACAGTAAATTACAGAGAACTGAATGCATACTTGATTGGACCTGGCAACCTACTGGAACTTTCCTCTTAAACTCTGCACTAACTACAGAGAAAATTTGTTTCCATCTTTTATACATCTTAAATGTAAATGTAAATGTTTTAAAGACATAAGACATGTTTATCATTTAAATGCATTTCGATTGCTTCTGAAGATCAGATGCCACAGAGAACTTACATTTAACAATTATTCGACTGAAATAAATACAACAGTAAGCTCTTGCTTTAATGATTCATTCTAAAGGATGAGAGCAAAATATCAGCCAGTTCCAGTTCCTAGCTTTCCTTGCAGGGCTTTATTGGTGCACAATGAGCATTTGTCCTTGGTTTCTAATTACTTACATTAGGAAAGCTTTTTCAATACAAGATTCCCAGGTGTTGGTAGCTCTCTTCAGTTCCTTTATGCATTGTTCCCTTAATTGTTACTTCAAACAATCCGTTACACATTCATATGCTAATTACATAGTCCTTGGGCGTGAGAGAGTACCCCACTTTTAAAATTCTACTTAGAGGTCTGATAGATGAGATGTGATAGCTCCAATGAACAAGAAAAAAGAAGCTACGTTCACTTTTTTGTTGCATTATATACTTTGAAAACCAGTAATCCTATATAAAATAGAATTTATCCAAGTGCTTACACATTTTTAAATCCACAAAATAAAAGTATATATATATATATATATATATATATATATATACATATACATAGTGTATATATATATATATACTTTTTCCTGTTTCTGTGGATTTTAGTTTCTTTAGTTTTTAGACTTTGTTTCTTTCCATTAAAAGTACTTGCCAGTTTTATTTTTGTCTGTCTTACAGTGACAAAAGTAGAAAAGAAATTTCAGGATGGAATTGTACATATAACATACAAGAATATGTACATTAAAGAATACTTTTAAAGCCTACTCTAAAATTTGTCCTGAAAAAAAATATTATTCATGAAGTGGATTTTGAACTTCCTAAAAAAAAAAAAAAAAAAAATTGGGAGAACTTTGGTTATATTAATTTAGGTAGCCCTAAATGTTCCTGTTCCAAACCACTGCAACTTGCGTTTACTTTCAGCACCTATATAAAAGCAGATAGGAATACACTTACATGCACTAACATATACAAACTCATATATATTTCTTTATTTTTCTTTACACTCATGTAAAGGAAACGAAAGTGTTAACTGATGACAATTAGCATTTTCTCAAGTTTCAAAATTACCCCTTTCCAAATAAAAATGAGGGTGTTCATTTCTTATTTAAGATATCATTATAGGGGCTGGGGTTGTGGCTCAGCGGTAGAGTGCTCACCTAGCATGTGCTGGTGCTGGGTTCAATCCTCAGCATCACATAAAAATAAATAAAATAAGGGTATTGTGTTCAACTACAACTAAAAAATAAATATCATAAAAAAGACATCATTATAAATATTTGAATTATAAAACTGCTTCCAATAGTGCCCTTACCTTAAAGAAAGTCTTTCCTATGTGTTGGTCAACAATTTATCATTTGCATCCTACTACAAATTGTAGCTGTAGTGTTCTGACAAAACACACAGTCACACCACCATGTACACATTCTAATACTATAAAGTGCTTGGAATATGAAAGGGAGCAGGCATAGAATGGTCTTGAAAAAAAGACATTTCAGGGAGAATATAACTACAGGTTTACACTGAAGTCTGGGATTACGGAGTTCTTGAAGTGGACTCGTCCATAGTATACAATTCTTCCTATGTTCTCTCACATTCTTTAGAGAAATCACTAACAATGTTCAGAAGAAGGAAAAGAAAGGTCAGCTGGTAATAAAATGTGGAAAAGTGCTGAAGAAGGGAAAAAGTTAGAGATGGACCTTTGAAGCCCTGAGTGAGACTGTCAAGGGAGAGTGAGAGGGACCGAATGCCCCAGGTAGAGAAGGGCTGAGCACCCAGAAGGGTACAAGGTGTATCCCAAGGTCAGAGGGGTCAGCTGAGCTCTTGTGTAGGATCTGCATATGTCATAGAAACTTACTTTTGGTGACAGTTCACTGTGATACAAGGTCATATAATCTTCACAATTTTAATTTTCATACTACTCTCTTTTCATCTGGATTTATTTTTAAAAAATGAGGAGGCATTCTACTAAATTGACTTAAAGGTATTGAATATATTTCACATGTTGAGTATATTCTGAAAGTAAATAACAAGAGTAGGAATAATAAGATAAATATTTTAGTTGAACTGAAAGGGGTTGAGTGTGTGTTTGTAAAGAAAGGAGGGTGACTTTGGAAAGCCTGAGGAGGCTGGAGACCTCTGGAGATGATAATATGATAATTGTCCTCAGAGCAATTATCATCTCCTAAATAATTTGACATCAAACGTGCGTAAGACTGACATGGTAGTAGTAAAATGAAAGTTGACAGTGACAGCAGTCATAATTACCACTGGAAATAAAATAAGTGCCCTCTCTGAGATGAAAAAAATAAAGTAAAATCAGAAACAGGAGTTCCTTCAAGAAGAGATCAGCTTTGGATGAAAGCACGTTGCCTGGCTATATTAGAGTCTTTTTGTGTTCAAATGTCCTGTTGGAACTGTCTTTCTCCCTCTGATAGAAACCTGAGTTTCTGCTGCAAGTGATCTAGACCGAGAGTCTGATTAGCTAAATAAGGCAAACTTTCCAATAAAATTAAATTCACCCATAAGTAGAGTTTCCAATATACATGGATTTTTCTCTGTGGATTTTTTCATCATTCAATGTTAAAGTTGACTTTCAGTCAAATTAAGTTACCAAATAGCCTGTCCTTACCCATCTGGAATGTAAACTTCCAGTATCTATGCAAAGAAATTTGTGAAATTTGATGCAGTTAATTATGGTAACTCAGTCACTATGGCTTATTTAGGAAATAATAATAGTTCAAAGATTATTCTCACTGTTAATCACTTCAGATGTAATCCAAGTCCCTAAAAACATTCTGCTTTTCAAAATATACACGTCATTTCCCTCTTAGGCCATCTGTTTTCCAATTTCAGCTGCTTTCCAGCATTAGAAAGAGTTCCACTGGGTTTCTCATCTCTGCAAAGGCTTAAGCATAATAGTACTTCCAACAACGTAATGCCAAATAGGGGCACATTAATCTGTATTATTCTGAAAAAATAAGTTTTGAGTCCAGTTGACCTATTTAAGGATAAGATTAAAGAGATGAAAAAGTAAAGCCTTGAGACACCATATGAAAAAAGCCCAATGGTAAAATTATCAAAGGAGATGGAAAGATTGAACACAAAGGATAATGTAAAAGAACAAAGGGAACTATTTCTTCCATATGCTATTTTAGCAGTGAGACATCCAATTAAATACCTATGTCTCATAGGACTAAGGAAGAGTTCGGAGGTGTGCAATTAAATTTTGTTGTGCTTTAGACAATAACTATGAATGCTTTCCCAGAGAGAATCTGTATGTTGGCCATATGTTTACCAAATCCATTCAAACTTTTCAATGAAAGCTTAAGATATTCATAGGCTTGTCTTGAAAGTAGTGAATGTATTTTTCTGTATTAGGCATGTGCTTTTAACCTAATGTAATTTATCCAGTTTTCTAAAGTTGAGGGGTTTTATTTTGTTAAAGAAACGTTAATTTTTTATCTTTATTACATAATAATAATATGTGCATATTAAGAGATCAAATTAAAAAATACAGATAAGCAAAAATATTTTTTAAAATAACTTATAATTCTTATCTCCTATGGGTAATTATTATTTATAACTTTGCATATGTATGTTTTTATAAAGGATATAAGAATATGTAATAAATTCCTAATTAATTGAATTACTCTATTCATTTGGTAATGTGCATTTTATACAAAATAATAAGTCACTGACCTTCTCAAATTAATGAATATAGTTTTACATAATCATAAGACTTCACTTCCTCTGCATTTTAGAAACTGGGATTAAAAAGTTGATTTAATTTTGTGAAATTTATTTCTTGAAATTAAATAATATGAGTGATGACAATTTCCATTCAGCTAGCCTTCCTTGAACTTCATGAATAAATAAAGTCTGCAGGAATTTACCACTTTTTCCCTGTCAAAAGCTTTATACAACACCAGAGAAGCACTAAGAGAGCCAAAACTCCTGTTATCATACAGAGCTATCATTATAGCTACCTAATTCTACATCCATAACAGTGAATTTTTTTGACCAAAAGAGAAAAACCAAATTGCTCATGACATAGTGATAATGGGAACAAATATGGAAATACTGTCTTTAAAAAAATTAAAAGAAGGAGCTAAAAATAATATTACAAGTGGGAAAAGAACAAATCTGTATAAGAAAAGGCATATAAAGGTGGGTAGAAAACAGGGAACTTATCAAGTTACAAAAGCAATGTGTTACCATATTTGTGTTATTTATTATATGCTATTAATTATCTGTATAACAATAGTGAGTTATTGTCTAGCAATATAAATAAGATTGCTGCTGTGAAGTCTTATGCCCACGTGTTTGCACTGAGATCTGGTGTTGAGCAAGAACATCTGCTGTGCCACTCTATGATTGGGATCACTCAGGATGATCTGAACAATTGGCACCCTGATGTAACCAATTAGAGGATACAATGGAATTCCACTCACATTTACCATGAATGGCATATGACACAGAGAAAGTGCATAAGTAAAAGATAGACTGATTATAAATATAAAAGAAAATGTGAATAAATGAAGAGACCTACCACATTCTTCAATAGGGACACTGAATTTGGGGAAACTATTAACTCTTTTTAGATTAATGAATAGATCAAATCTCACTGTGATTTTTCATTTGAAAAAAAAATATTCTAAAGTTTATAAACAAAGATAAATGCTAAGTAATAAAAAAATTAGGAAAAATGAAAGAATATGTGCTTGATTAGCTAATTTGATAAAGCAGATCAAGAAAACAAACACAACACATTAAAACTGAATTTAGTGTAGATAGATGCAAGTTTGATCTATGATGAAGCAAATATCGCAAACATGTAAGGCAAGAATGAAATTTCAACATACTAGGAACACTGGCTATTTGGAATCACACTTTGTACATACATCAAAATAAATTACAAGTGGATGTTTTGAAAACAAGAATGTTTTCAAAACCAATGGACAAAAGCTACAAAATGTTATTATTTAATTTATCATAAGATAGGAAATGACATTTTTTTAGTTGTAGATGGACAGCATGCCTTTATTTTTTTTTTTTATATTTATTTTGTGTGATGCTGAGGATGAAACCCAGTGCCTCATAAGTGTTAGCCAAGTGCTCTGCCACTGAGCTACAGCCCCAGCCCCTGGGGACTACATGCACATCAGACAGAGCACAAATTTCTAGAATATATAAAGAACTCAAAAAACTTAACACAAAAAAAAAAAAAAAAAACAAACAAAAAAAAAACAAATAACCCAATCAACAAATGGGCTAAGGAATTGAAAAGACACTTCTCAGAAGAAGATACACAATTAATCAATAAATACATGAAAAAATGCTCAACATCATTGGGAATTAGATGCAAATCAAAACTACTCAAAGATTTCATTTCACTCCAGTCAGAATGGCAGCTATTAAGAACACAAACAACAATAAATGTTGGAGAGGATGTGGGGAAAAAGGCACACTCGTACATTGCTAGTGGGACTGCAAAATGGTACAACCGTTATGGAAAGCAGTATGGAGATTTCTTGGAAAACTGGGAATGGAACCACCCCATGACCCAGCCATCCCACGCCTGGGTCTATTCCCAAAGGACTTAAAAACAGCATATTACAGTGACACAGCCACTTCAATGTTTATAGCAGCACAATTCACAATAGCTAGGTTGTGGAACCAACCTAGATGTCCCTCAGTAGATGAGTGGATTAAGAAAATGTATATACACACAATGGGATTTTACTCAGCAATAAAAGAGAATAAAATAATGGCATTCGCAGGTAAATGGATGAAGTTGGAGAATATAATGCTAAGTGAAGTTAGTCAATCTCAAAAATCCAAATACCGAATGTTTTCTCTGATATAAGGAGGCAGATTCACAGTGGTGTTGGGTGTTGGGGTACATAGGAGGATTAGAGGAAAACTAGAATGGTCAAAGGGGAGGGAGAGGAAGGGAGGGAGCAAGGGGGGATGGAGGGGAAAAAAATAAAAGGTGGTAAAATAAGATGGATATCATTATCCTAAGTGCATGATTGAAGACTTGAATAGTACGAATATATTTTGTATACAGTGTTATGTAAAAAGAGGCTCTATATGTGTATTATGAATTGTAATGTGTACTACTATTACAAATACAGCAACTTTGAATAAAAATAAAATAAAATAAAAAAGATATAAAGAAATATCCAAAGTTTTGATTACATAATGCTTAAAGTTTATATATGAAAATGTTTAATGAAATACACATTATACATGTGCATTGCTAACTGCTAAAATATATTAAACAAATATGACTATATATTCTAAACATATAGTTTTTAAATGCAAGTATAATTAATAAATCTATAAAGAACTGTTAGACTTTGAGTATCAAATAGAAAGTAAAATAAAACTGAGATAGCATTTTTCTAGTTAATAAATTGTCAAAATTTATTATTAAACAGTGATGCTCAATAATGATGCTCAAAAAATCTTTGAGATGTTCTCTGACACACAAATGGGAAAAATAACTATTATAGAGTTTCTGGGAAGTCAGTTGGCAAGAGTCATCAATATCCTTAAAATGTTTAATGTTCTTTGGCACATAAGAAATAGATTTTAAAAAGTTAACTGAGGCAAAGATATAGGGTTATGTTTCTAGATGCTTACAGCACTGAAAGTATAAGGAGAACAACTGGAAAATATGTTGATATACAAAAAAGAAAAAGAAATTTAAGTAATTAGGTAATGTTCATAATAAGAAATAAATGTGAATCCTCTACTATTGTATTTTGGGGCCTTGGAATGCAGCTTGGTGGTAGTGTACTTTCCTAACATTGGGGAAGTCCTGGGTTTGATCCCCAGTACCACAATTAAAAGCTTGTCCTTACAAGAAATTGCAGCATAGATGTAACATTAACAGCATTTTGATGTTAGGCTTAGGAAATCATAAACACATGGTAGGCATGTAAGCACTTTGGCTACAGATAATTAAAAACAAGTGCAATAGCAAAATAAGTGATGTTGCAATTTTTCAGGTCATCTTCATGGCCATGATGCTCAGATTAACTGGGTTCTCTATTTGTGGGTAAACCTTGAAACACCCTATTTTCATTTGTGCCTTATTTCTAAATCAACACTCCTGCATAGACAAATTAAACATAAGTGTCAATATTTTAAACAGGAAAATTTGGCAGCTTTATGTATTAGCAGCCTATTCTGAAATAGGTGTGGACCATATGTTAAAATTCTTGCCAGTATGTTGACTGATTTGTTATGTAGTTATGTCTGTGCAAGGCAGATTTTCTGGACGCCTTTCCAGGCTATTGACTGAGAATTCATTTTGATATGAATTCCATTTAGATTATTTTTATTAGACTAGAAAAAATCGTCATTCATAGGAAGGATTTTTTAATAGTAAACTTATTTTTTTCAACAGATTTTTTTGACTTGTTAATATCTTTTATAAACTGAAAACACCACACACTGTTTATTGCTCATTAAGTCTAATTAAGCAGAGCATTATTTCAAAAAGAAATCAGGGTAAGCCTAGTAAATCTGCCTGATTTTAACTATGAAATATATGTAAATATTTTGTGCCTCTTTTCACTTCATCCTAGGGCCAGAAGAATGACATTTAGTATTGAACTTGAACAAGTCACATCTCTGTGCTTATGTTTCTACACATGTGAAATAGGGGTATATAGCTCCCATTTACTTATAATGATACAGTAGTAATAAGAGACACAGCATTATGCAACTGTTTTAAGTTTTTTATAAAAAATGTGCTTATATAATGCACATCATTTCCCAAATTCTACTTTTCAGGTATAAATAGTTTTAATACCTTCAATAATGATACAAAATCAAAAAATTTCAACATATTATGTGCTTGTTCACTCACAAAATTATTAACTTGTTTACTGTTGCTATCTGGTTCTCAGCCTGAAGTACTCTTTAATCATCAAGATAAGTAGAAACAACACACACGAAAAATATGAATCCTTATAATAATCTAATGTTGAACTATTTTTCCCTCAAGTATGACATGAACATTAAAAACCAAAATATTTAATTTTATAATTAAATTTAGAGGACTCACCTTATCCAGCTGCCTCATTGCATTTTTAAAATGAAAACATTTTAAAAATAAAATTTTCACAACATTGACACTTTCCTTGTTTTGGGAAAGAATGGAAGATTACTATTTATTTCAAAGTTTGTCGTATTTACATTTTGAAGAAGATCTTCATTTTACAACCATTTTCCCCACTAGAAATTTTAAGAAATTAAATGCTTTGATAACATCCTTCATTAGTTGACTTCCAATGGTTAGCAAGCTCCTGACTACATTATGTAGTCACTGAATTTTTCATAATTGCACATTTCAAAGGATTACATTAGCTTTCTTGGTATATTTAAGTGTTTCTTCGCCAATAGATTAGCAGGTGACAATTATTATTTGTCATCTCATTTTTATCCATTATAAAGTTTATTTGAAAGTGAACAGAAACTGCTCAAATTCTGTTGAGAGTGTATCAGGCCCACAGAATCATTTTGTTTGCTTCACTTTCCTCGGTTGATTCTTAACACTCTCCATCCCATACCTGGACTCTGCCCAGCATCCCTCTTGTACTCCTACTCTCTCATGCAGATAAGTGCATTATACTTGCAGTGTGGTGCCTCCAGAATCCTCATTCTGTGAACCACTAAAGCCAGCCTTAGGAAGAGATGATTGGATTCAACCACTAATCACAACTCTTACCTTCAAGTCTTGTGATTAGTTATCTATCCTGACTAATGACAGCACTGGGTTAATGGCCCACTGTTGCAACAGATGTTCCCAAGTTTTGGCTGAAACTTGAATGCTCTCTGCAGTGGCAGATGCTCAAAGTTGTTCATTAGGTTGCCTGGATAACAAAGGTTTTTTTTGCACTTTGAGGATCAATATTTATAAAGCATTCTTGTTCAGTACATAACTAATAGCCTTGGAGAATACATCTCATTAGTTACATTTTACACACAATTTCAAATGGTTAGCCAGGGGTTGGATATTATTTATTTTGGAATAGTTAACTCAGTTGGAACAAATGTGTTTTCTCTCCAGGTTTACTGTTTCATTTGTGAGGATGTCAAGAGACCAAACAAGTTAATGCAGTGTTTTTGGCCTGAATTGCAACCAGGACATTACTGGCATTTTTCCCTGAAGTTACTGGGCCACTGGGACACCTCAAGATAATTAACATACTCCTGCAGTGTCTAATTTGATAATGACAATGGTTAAAGAAGAGCATCTTCCAGAAGACCATGGGGTAGCATTTTTGCACCTCTGTGGGCAAGTCAGTGTTTCTAAGTCTGCAACAGAAAGTGCTTTTAGCAGGGAATTAGGCCTAGAAATTTATGTATGATATACTATTAAGCCACAAGATATTAAAATAAAACATATTTCCTTCCATATATTTTTAAACATTTAAGTGACCATATATTTCTAAACTTTATACTTCTGACAGTAATATCACTAATGGCAAATAATTTCAATGGATAATGTTTCATTGATAATCTACTATAGGTCTAACCAAAGATAAATTGATTTAACCGTCAAAGTAAAATCTCATCAATATGCATTTTGTGCTCAAGAACGTCATGAACTAGCAGCATAAATGCCTGAAGTTCTTTAACATGTCATTCAAGTTCATTGGCAAACTAAGAAAATGTTGACTACCAAAATACAAATCATTTCAAACTACCTTTTTTCAAACCTCAGAAATAGCTTACAGAAACTCTCAACCCCTTTCATTTTAAATGTTATCTATGTACCTCCAACTAGAATGTCTTGATTCATACACTATAAAGTGAAAGTAATATTTCTTATAAGGATTAAATTCTCAGAAGCTTCTCTAGTTTCAAACCAAGAAGGATTAGTAGTTTGGAATTTCTCAGGCAGACCCCTGCCAGACCTTTTGAGGGTATGCACTCATTTCTCCCTGAAAATTTTCGAGGTGATACAGATGCCAGAGAATGCTTTGACCCTCCAAATCAAAGAATGTCTAGTGGTTTGGGATGGTGGTCCATGTCAGGGGAATCAGTGGTGTTGCCCTGACACAACTTCCCCACCTCTCGCAGAGCTTCTTGTCACCTGAAGGAGCTTGTGCACAGTATATTGTCATGTTCCAGTGGGCCTTGCTTATCAGGGAGAAAGATGATTGCCATCTCTTCAGCACAACCAACAAGAACTAATGTAATTTTATTAGCCTTTCATATGATGATGCCCATAATGCCCAGTCTACCAAATGATTTATGGGAAACTGAACAGTGGTTTGGGTTATAATAACAAAACCCTGGAAAGTTTTTTATTTGTAAAACCAGCATGGTGCCTAGCACATGAGTGAGTAAATTAATGAAAGTCACCAATCTCACATCATGTTCAGTTCTAGGTAAGAGAAGTATAGCAAGCACACAGAAGAAACTCTTCAGGAAGAAAACAGCATTGAGGATTTTATTTTATGATCTTCAACAATCCCATTAGGTTCTTATCAAAAATTTTAAAATTTGTTCTTTAAAATACCACTGACCACCAAAGACATTTCAACAAAATAAATAAATAAAAATGAAAAGAGAGATTAATAGATGGTTTATGATTTTAATGAACTTGAGTCTCTGAATTCAAGGCATGTCTTGGGGATTTTTCACAAAAACAATCAATCTTTTTCATGGCTTAATGCCACTGCAACTTCCTGCACTCAGCCAGCAGATTGCCATGGACACACACTTGGATGCCTTTCACTGTCTCCACATCTCCAGAGGTTCATATTTGGGGACAAAATGAAAACAGCACTGGTATCCTTTCTGGGCATGATGCTTACTTGGGACTTTAGACAACATAACTTTGTAATACAGATTACTACCAGAAACTAATAGCATGTTTAAAAACTATTTGCACATAAATAAAAACGTAATGCTTAAAAAAATCCTGAAAAAAAAACCCCAAGCATTCATAAATCAATCATTTAAGGCAGTGATAAACACACGATTTCACAGAGGTGAGAGGAAATACCAGGTTTTTGCTTCTCTTATGTACACACTATATAGAGAGGCAAAAAAGAAAAGTACCAGATTAAAAACTGAATATAGCCAGGCTCAGTGGTGCATGCCTATAATCCCAGTGGCTCGAGAGATTGAGACAGGAGGATCACAAGTTCAAAAACAACCCCAGTAATGGCGAGGTGCTAAGCAACTCAGTGAGACCCTGTCTCTAAATAAAATAAAAAAAAAAAAAAAAAAAAAAAAAATAGGGCTGGGGATATGGTTCAGTGGTTGAATGCCCCTGAGTTCAATCCCTAGCACCAAAACCAAAAAAAACAAAACAAAAAAAACCTTGAATATAGACTGCTGGATAATTCTAGGCAATGGTTCCTGTTTTTCCCAACAATTAAACTATATTATTTTTGCCAGAACTTTATGATTTCCTGAATTATTTATTTAATCTGTGTAAATAAGTTGAGAATAATTTTGGTCAAGTATTCAATAATCGGAAATTTCATTCACTCTTATTCCATTGCAGTAAAAACACATCCATGAAAAAGAAATGATAGAAAATTTTTCTGTACCCTGTTGTGAAGCAAGGGAATTGTCCAAATCTCTTGATAAGCAATCCCAAGAGAAGCTTTCATTTTACAAACATCTGAGTGATAATTTATAATATTTATTTAATTAGCACAGAATAAATGTAACATCATTTTAAAAAATACACATTGCTAAATAAACCAATCAATTCAAAAGCTGTAAACACAGGAGAGGTGCCAATCAATCAAAACATCCAGATGTCTCATCTGTTCCATGCACCTTGCTGGTGTTAAAGAGGAAAAGTCCTTGGGTCAGTTCTCCTAATGCAGGGCTTCTCAAATTAGTTCATATCATGGTGCAGTAAGAAAATGATAATTTTTGCTATGCCCTTGGGTAGCACACAAGAGCTGGACAGATAGATAGTAAGCATATCTGTAACCCACCAGGGACACTATGGCCTTGCCACCCTCCAGCTCCTTCCTGTCTCAGGGACCTTGCTTAGCTTTATCCACCTGAAATCTCTACTTCCTCCTTTCTCTACCTCCTCACACCACCCCCAATCCTTCTCATCCTTCACATGGCAACTTAATAGCATTTCCTTGATGCACACAGTCTTTCTCACAGTTATAACGGAGTCATATTTTTGTTTAATATGTTGTAATTATTTTTCTAGTGTGCTAGACTATGAATTCCTTGAGAATTCAACATTCTATCTTGTGTCCCGCTATATACTTGACACCTACCCAGGCATATTGTCGGTGTTCAATAAATATTCACTGAATAAATTCACTGAATTTAGGATTTACATTCTCAGGGGCATATTTCCTGCCACTTGTAATCCATTTAACCCTCTCTGTTCCTCTTCAGAGTAGTGACTATGCTTAATCTCTCCCCTTATGGTTAGGAACAAACTCAATATTTTGTCATCACCAAGAAAATGGGAGCATTTACACAGGATATTTTGCAAGTTCCCACCTCTCCACTTTTAACTACTACATTCACTGACAGACCTTTTTCTCCTCATGTCTCATAGAGGAAAGTGTCCCCACTCTTTCTTATCCTCACCTCTACTCTTGGATTTCTTGAGTTCCAACTTTTCTCTCTTCACTGATTTTTCTCTTTGGCCCCTATAACACACTCAGGTCCTGCTACTCTAAAACCACCATTTCTCTCCCCTCCTCTACCAAGTGAGCACTAGGCACAGGCACTTCCATACAGTCAGTGGCAACTGCCATCCTCCTTCTGTGAATGTATACCTGTCTCCCTTCTGTCTGGGGATCACTTGAAAAGCTTAGAAGCCAATGAGCTACTTGCTATGCTTTGAATTTCAGATGTCCTCCAAAAGCTCCTGTTAATGCAGGAATATTCAGAGGTAATAAAATGATTGGACTGTGAGAGCTGTAACCTAATCAGTTCATCCTAGTTTCAATGGACTGACTGAGTATAACTCTAGGAAGATGGATGCGGCTGGAGGAGCTGGGTCACTGAGGCCTTGCCCTCGAAGCATTGTTCTTCCTACGGCCCTGGCCCCTTCCTCCCTCTCCCCCTTCCTCCCTCCATCTGCTGCCATGAGGGAAGCAGCTTTCCTCCACTGGGCCCTTCCCTCATGATGTGCAGCCTCACCTGTTCCAGAGCAATGGAGTCAACTATCTATGGACTGAGACCTCTGAAACCGTGAGCCCCACTAAGCTTTTTATCCTTAAATTATTCTTGTTGGTGCTTTGGTTACAACAACGAAAAAGCTCACTAAAACAACCTTTAATCTCAATAGGCACAGACTACATTTTCAATAAATATCTAACACAAAAATGAATGAAGATGATGACTGAATATAAAGTGAGTTTAAAGCCCTGCTAAACATATTGTCAACTTAATAAACATCACCTAGTGTCTCCCATACTTGGCTGCTATCAAGGAGCAGTGGATAGGGACATGGTATACATAATGAAATGCGAATTTTTCATTTTTTCATATAAAGTAGTTGCAATTAACAATATATGAAAATAACTTCAAACCGCCTCCAGGATTTACTAGGCTTTCTTGATTTTATCTAATACTTCCTTCTGTTCAATTATTGAAATTTTCAATTATACATTAACCCTGTCAGATAAAAAGGAATCTGTTTTCATTCTGTTGGAAAATACTTCGTCATGATTTTCTATTTCAAATGTAATTTCTACTTCCGTTTTCAGAATAGCTCTATTTCCTGATTAGTAGCTTATGAGCAGAACTTTAATTAATTCTTCCTCTTTAAGTTCTTCCTGGGAAGATTCTGCCATTGAAATAAGTGTTGGAAGGGACCTTAGTTAGAGTGGGCTAGGTACCTACAATATCAGCAATACAATATCAGAAATACTAAATTGCTCATCAAATGAAAAATATTTCATATATATACATAAAAATTAAGCAGCTCCTAATATATAATTCTTTGTCTTATGTGATGCATATGATAGATCTTGAAATGTACAGTCATGAATGAGAGTCACAATTGCTTGAGCAGAGTTGAGTTTACATTGCAGACTAATTGAGAAAAGGATGGTTTCCTCTGTAGCTTTTCCGCTTCCTTCTGAATCTCTCCTTCAGTAGTCTTCAGCAGGGAGAAAGATCTTGGAAAATTTGGTCTTTCACAACCATACCTTTTTACCACCCCTGCCACCCGTCTAGGATTCAGAAAAGGGAAGGATAATGAAAGGGCAAGAGTGAAATGAAAAGAAGAGTCAGAAATATTGAGTTAAAGGGCTGCTGTGCATATCTGCTAAAGATGGGCATCAGATTTTAGGCATGAAGAGTTGTTTGATGTATTCAGTATACAAACATATGTGTTAATATGAAAGAAAGCCACAATGTTTGCTTATAAGTTATTACTACTCCTGGGGCAAGAAAAAAATTATTTATATTGAACTGGCTGGTTACAATGAGATTAATCTATACAATGAGATTAATCTATCATCATTTTTAAATACAGTCAGAGTAAAAACATAAATTGTTTTAAAAAATTGTTTTAGTTGTCAATGGACCTTTATTTATTTATTAATATGTGGTGCTGAGAAACGAACCCAGTGCCTCAGACATGCTAGGCAAGTGCTTTACCACGGAGCCACACCCCCAGCCTGAAAATATAGGAATTTTTAATTACACAAAAGCTTAAACCCATTTAGGTCATAACTATATAATACAAAAATGATAAATATATGAGGAAACACTTCAAAACATGCTATTCATAATAAAAACATACAACTTTATCTGTTAATTAAAAATTAATTAAAGCAGAAATGTAATGTCTTTTCTAAATAAAAACTTTATTCATATTAGTGAAATGTACTTCCACAAAATTGTTATCAAAAATAATGTAATGAAATGTTCTTTTAATTGAAAAAAAGACTAATACATGAGTACAACAGCAAACCTTTCATTAATGTTAGCTATGAGCTTTTATATTCTAAAACACAAAAAAATCCTCATTTTGCAATTTACAGTCAAGCTAAATGATAAAACATGTTTGAAAACTATTTTGCTGGTTTTTTTTTTCTTTATTTTTTTTATAGTTTCAGATGGACAGAATGCTTTTATTTTGTTTATTTTTATGTGGTGCTGCAGATCGAACCCAGTGCCTCATACATGCTAGGCAAGTGCTCTGCCACTGAGCTACAGCCCCAGCCCCTTTTTTATTGTTGATATTAGCTGAGTCATATCATTTTTATTTCCCTTACAAATCCAGTACTTCTATGAGTTTAACTGAAACTTAAATATTTTTAATTCCATTTCTCCATGGCTATGAGTACTATTCACTTCTAACATATACTAGAATCCGAGTATTCCTTATTTTTAGCTCACAAATTAGTAAAATATTATTTTTAGAATAATCATATTTTATCACCATTATGTCAAGTCTATGCTCAAAATTTATCTCAAACCCATCCGCTTCTCTCCATTTATCTTGCCTCTAACCAGACTAAAACCACCATATATTTTTTGAGACAAAGCAACTGCCTTCTAAAATTATCCCTTGTTTTACCCACGCCTCCCTTTTTCATTCTCTTCCTTTCTTTACTCCTTCCTTCATTAATTTATTCATTCAACCAGTATATACTGATTGCTTACTATTGAATAGCTTACTGAAACACTGAGTAGTTCATTAAAATGACAAGTTTTCCATCTACACATTTCATATATGTAAAAACTCAGGACACACTGCTGAAAACCCAACCAGCAAATGACGAACATCCATCCTGTCCTTGCATAGCTCATATTGTGGTAAAGGGGAAAAGAGAGTCAGCAATAAAGATATTGTCACATGCCACATAATAGGGTGAGAAGTGCTGACTCAAAAGGGACCAGTGGGTAACTGGGAGACACCTGAGTGAAGAGCAGTCCTGGCACTGGTGCAAAGCCCCCAGACAAGATCATGCCTGGTGTGTGAAGAACAGCAATGAAGCCAGAATGGCAGAAGCAGAGAGAGGGCAGTGAGATACCAGGACATGAGAAAATTAATCAAATAAAAAAGTATTAATTAGTTGCAGGGAAAAGAAAAGTTGGTTAGGAAAGAGTACACTACTTTTCTCGGTGGTCATGAGTAATAGTAATAATGTTGTTTCTAAAATATGATCTCTCTACTGGTAGTTTGGAGAGGAGAGAAGGAAATTATTTAAGTTAGAAGGCAAATGCATATTGAAAAAGCAAAGACTACATCCACATTACTGTGTGAACTTCCAACTGCTAGCAGGGTACTTTCTTCCCTTTTAAAAACATTCAATCTTATCAAATAATGCATGTTATCTAATTTAAAACTTCAAGTACTTTTACAAAACAAATGTTGGAAAATAGCTGTGGCCTGTCTCATCTCCTTCCTCCTCTCTAGTCCAGTTTCCCAGAGGCCACAATTCTCAAATCTTTTAGCTCTCTGTAATTTAATTCCATAATTTTAGAGAATATAATTTTGTTTTGATTCCTTGAGTTGTGAATTTTAGGTAGTACTTGTTATCTTTTGAATGTGCATTTACCTTCTAACTTAAATAATTTCCTTCTCTCCTCTCCAAACTACCAGCAGAGATCTCATATTTTAGAAACAACATTATTATTATGTTGTTTTATTACAACATTATTATTATGTTATACATGACCACTGAGAAAAGTAGTGTACTCTTTTCTAATCAACCTTTTCTTTTTCTTGCAATTAATTAATGCTTTTTTATTTGATTAATTTTCTTATTACCAATTGATACTTATCCTCAAATCTGTAAAGCATCTCTAAATTCTGAAATGCATCCAGATCTCGGTATTGTCTGATGCAGTCAATGAATTAGTAATGCATCATTCACAATCCCCACCCTCAAATCCTCCTATGCCTGTCTGGACTGGTGGCAATGCAGCCTGCTGTCTCCCTAAGACATGCAGTTTCCCTTCATTCTGACTGATGTTCCACTGGTTGCTGCTCTGGCTTCCTGAATCCCATGAATCCCTTTTACTGCTTAATTCCCTTATTTTAGTTGGACACTGGAGCACATCCTCCAGCAGCTTCTGAAAAACAAACAAACAAACAAACAAACAAACAAAAAAATGCCAGGACAAATGTTATGCATTCTCTTGTTCTATCTATCTTCACAATTCTAGGTTGAAAATAATTTTGTCCTCAAATTTTTCAAGATATGCATTGCTCTGTTATCCCTTAAATTTGAGTATTGATGTTAAGGAATTGAATGCTTTCCTTGTTTTCAGCCCTTTGTACATTAAGCCTGTTTTCTTTTTCTCTTTCAATGTTCAGAATCATCTCTCTGATGCTAGTATATTGAATTTTCATAAGATATGCTTTTGGATTCAATCTTTTCTCACTGACTATATTGAGTCCATTGTGCTTTCCAAGTTAGAGGTTCATGTTCTCCAGTAATAGGATATTTTCTTGGCATTTCTTTTTAAAAAATTATTTAAGTTTTATTTTATTTTAAATATTTTTAAAGTTGTAGATGGACAAAATACCTTCATTGTATCTGTTTTTATGTGATGCTGAGGATTGAATCCAGTACCTCACACATACCAGGCAAGTGCTCTACCACTGAAGCACATAATTGTTTTTAATTGACACATAATTAAAAATATTTATGAGGTACACTGTGATGTCTCCTTACCTGTGTATACCGTGTAATGATCAAATCAGGATAATTAGCATGTCCATCAACTCATACATCCATCATTTCTTTCTGTAAGAACGTTCAAACCCTCTATTTGTCTACTTTAGAATATAAAATACATTATTATTGATTGGAGTTACATTTCTGTGCAATACAACCTATCCTGCCTAAGGTAGTATGTACAGGTTACCAACCTCTCTCTCCCTGTCTCCCCTCCCCAAACTCTACCTGATATTTCTTTGGTAATTTTCTTACCTTTGTTCATTTTTCCCCCTTTTCTGTAACTGTATTAGTTGAATACTGAAATTTCATGATTGATCATCAACTTTTAGTTATCTTCTCACTCTTATTGTCTGCATTTTGGATTTCTTTTCTACTTTGCGGAATAGTTTTCTACTTAATAGTTTTCAGTTTATTTCAACCATCATTTCTTATTTAAAAAAAAAAATCCCTCAGGGCTCTTTCTTGTTATTTTATGCCATTTTAAAAGTATCTTGTGCTTATGATGGCAAATTCTTCATTTTTCTCCCTAATTATACTACTTAGAGCTTCTATGAAATATCAGTCCACTTCCTGAATTGTCTCAATTTCTTCTGAGTTCCTTTTTAAATTGATGCTATTTATTTGGTTGCTTTGATCACTTTCATCTTGGAAACTTGAGTGAAATATCTTGTCATTCTTGACTGACTCTTCTTATTTAATAGTAACACAGCAAAATATAGAATGAATGTGTTTGGTTTGGGTGAAACTGAAGGGAATTTGTCCAATGATGGGCTTCATTACAAGATGATCGCAACATAAGGTACATTTTTCATAGTGAAGTTCCAAATATCCACATCTGTTGTGCATATGCTTTTGACATTCTGAGACCAAGATGCAAGAATGCAACTGAAGTCCTTGAATCTGACACTTGATTTTCAGTTAACTCCCCTACTGCAGCCCCTACCCTCTGCTACACATGAATCCCTAAGACAAGACATAAAGGGCAAGATGAAAGTTTAATTTGAAGGCAGAAGAAGAGCAAACAAATCGATTCAAAAGTAACATTAGCACACACACTGAATACACAGAACAAGCTGAAGTATCACAATAATAGAGACTAAACATGTCTGCTGAATATCCTGCCAATCTTAAGTGAATTTCCATAAAATAAATCTTCAGGCACCAATGAATATTCCATTAGAAATCCACAGTATGGATTTTTTCCACGCTCCAAACTAATTTGTTTTATATGTGCATTTTCTCAATCCTCATCCAAGAGTATCTCACATTTGTTTGAAAAACATGAGTAGCAACATTACTAGTGCCATACATAATGCTGTTCTTGCCAGAAATGTGCTTACCAGGAACATTTTTAGGTTCTAAATGGTTATTCAATTACCTATTTTAAAATCTCAATTTATTCAAGTTTCTTGTTTTTTAGGAGGTGCTAACCTAAAATGTTTGCTTGCAACTAAAGAGTAATGGAAAGAGAACATCATTATAGAATTAAAAAAAAAAAAAAAAAAAAAAAGTTCAGAGGACAGGAGCTACAAGACTAGGAGTACTAACATCTGAAGCCAGGAAAGCTGAGCAAAAAGTGAACCTGAGACAGAAACTAAAGACAGAAAGGAACTCAATGCTGGATACATGAGCATTCTGAAAAGGAAGACAAAAATAAATAAATAAATAAATATAAATTGAGAAGTACAGATGATGGATGTGTGGTTTATATTCTTGTCCAGTGGGACTGAACACACATTTGATAAAATCTGCTGTTTACAAGGCACGCATTCAGTTACCACAGTGCTGGTGGAACTAGGCAGGAATGTAGCTGGCAACAGGTGGTTAAACAAGGTTTTGACTATGTGGTCAAATCATAGCTACCTGACCACCACAACTTCACCCTTTACTAAAATCTGGAAATTATTCTACAGGGCAAATGATGAACCATTCCTAACATAAAACATGAATTCCTCTGTACTTACTTGGGAACAGTTGTCACACTTGATATGTCTAAGATTAAAAGCTTTGGTTCTCTCTCTCCTCTCTTTCTCTCTGCTACCAGGGATTAAACCCAGGGCCACTTAACCATTGAGCCACATCCCAAGTCCTTTTAATTTTTTATTTTGAGACAGATTCTCACTAAATTGCTTTAGGGCCTTGCTAAATTGCTGAGGCTGGGTTTGAACTCATGATCCTCCTGCTTCAGCCTCATGAGCCACTGAGATTACAGGCATGTGCTACTGAGTCTGGCTTTGGATCACTTCTCTCATCAACTATTTAACTTCTTCCTGTTCTGAATACAAAGACTGAATATCAAAACTGGATTAAAGCTTTGCAATGGGACAGATACATTTGGAAATAAGTCAGTTTAAACCAAGAGAGTGGAGTCATCAAAAGGTGAGTTAGTTTTATTTTCATTTGAAAATATAGTACCTTAAAAAATTATCTGAAGAATTGAGAATCTCATTAAATTATACATTTGAAAAGTAAATATGTCTTAATTTTTGGTTAGTGTTTTATTTTAATTAGTGTTTATTAATTTTATTCATGAATGTATCCATTTCATTTGTGAAATTTATGAATTTAAAATATAATATACATATACATGAGATAAGTTAGATTGCTAAAATATGCTAGTATATATAGTTTTGAAAGACTTTGAACTGGGGTTTTTCCTCAGATTTTATTAAATAAACTATAGAATTTATTAAGTAAGCTACAAATAAACCAAGGTTACTTTTTAATCATTTAAAATATTCTTCTAATCCTATAATTAAATTAAACCATGTGAAAATTTGGACAGATGCTGAGATAACTCTTTAATGCATGGTCTTGGACCATTAAGGAGTAACACATTTTAACAAGTATTCAGCATATAGGTATGTACTAATAAAGCAGTGTGAAGCTTATGATTTTATATATAAAATATATCTAAATATATACTCTTAATCTTCATCCAGATATAAGGTAAAACAAATGACTTTGCATTATTTTTCACAATTGATTCATTTTGAACATATTCAAGTTGTTTGTTGTTGTGTATAATTCTTCATTAATTCTAATAAGGATTTTTAAAAACCTGCCAATCAATTTAAAATCTTTTTTTTTAGAATTGTCATTACACATTTAACAATGGTAACATACTTTAACCATAGTTTTTTTTTTATTAATATGATATTTGTAAGTAAAAATCATTTGTTATTATGTAACTTATTCTTTCTTTACCATGTATTTCAATATTATTAATATAATTAATAATATTACCATATTATTAATTATCAATGAAACTAAACCCTGTAAATAGTGTTTATTGGAATAATAAGATATTTAGATGTTTAGATAAAACAGTCACACAAAAAGAGATGTAAGTTTTCCTTTCCATTCATTATCTGCACTAAAGAATTAAAACTGAGAAATATTTTGTGGAGTAAGTCTCTCTATAAACATAATATAGAATTTTTCTGTTATAATAAATTGTTATCTTAAAAATGCAGTAACATAATTCCATATGAACTGAATACAATGCAAGCTTATCTTCCAAAAGTATGGATCATAAGATTCATTTTTAAAAACTGGTAGGAGTAAAACTTGAGAATTCACTCTTTTCACTGATATCAGGAGACAAAATTCAAGCAAGCCACTGTCCAAATGGCACGGAGCCAATGAATGTCTTTAACATGCTCTGACACGCTGTGGTCATAGCCTACAGCATTTCCTTTTCCCCATCCAAGGCCTCTCCCTGAAACTGAGGGTAGCCATCAACTGAAACACCTTCAAACAAACGTCATTTAAAAAAAAAAAAAAAACAAACTCAATAATGTATCAGGAGGCACCTAACAAACAATGACAATCCTTAATTATGATTCTTTACAAACCATGGAGCTTAATTTGAACTACAGAAGCCTACTGAAATACTGAACTACATCTGTTATACTTGAAGAAATGGATAATATTTCATAAAATTCCTCTCATTAAGCCTCCAGTTCATAAAAGACAACCATATATTTTTATATAAAAACCTGCTATTAGTCGGGCACGGTGGTGCACAACTGTAATCTCAGCACTTGGGAGGCTGAGATGGGAGGATTACGAGTTCAAAGCCAGCCTCGGCAATGGTGAGGCACTTAGCAACTCAGTGAGACCCTGTCTCTAATAAAATGTTAAAAAAGGGCTGGGGATGTGGTCCAGTGGTCGAGTGCCCCTGAGTTCAATCCCCAGTACAAAAAAAAAAAAAAAAAAAAAAAAAAAAAAAAACAACCTGCTATTAAACGTAAAAACCAAATAACCAGGTTGGATGTCAGAAAGCAATTAATACTCACCTACATGCTTCCCTAAATATGATACTTATATTTTGAACCCAAAGGTTTACAATGCAGGAAACATTCCCAACATACTTTTGCATCCCTAATACAGTCTTCAGTCAACCACAGACCTTGTTATTTTGGAATAATTGTTTCCTTTAAATGGAGCCCTTTTTAAACTGTTATCTCCAGGCTAAGTTCTAAGATCAGAGATTCATGAATAGAATTGAGTTCTCCTGTTTCTTAGGAAAAAGTACCACTGAAACATTACAGGGACGATTAGAGTATTACCATATGTGCAGGCAGCCACACTTCTGAGAAGCAAAGTCTCATGTGGTCAAAGTTCTTTAAAAGCCTTTTGTATAGTGGAAGCAATTGAAATGGAAAGAAGCCTCCTCAAACTGACCATAATCAGCGTCTTTTGTAAATTATGCCAAAAATCTAGGAAAGGGGCAAAACAAGGTGACAGAGCAAACAGTGAAAGGGAGAGGTAATGGGTAACATGATTAGGTGTTCTATGGCAGAAATGCTTCCAGGTTTACTTGTAGCACAACCATATAGTTAAGGCAGTGTATTTTCAAAGTAAATCTAAATGTAAATTCACTTCACAGATCCTTTTATTTCCCTTTCTTTTCTGTTTTTTTTTTTTTTTTTTTTTTTTTTTTTTTGTACTTGGGTACTGGGAATTGAACCCAAGGGTGATTTACTACTGAGCCACACCCCTAGCCCCTTCTAATTTTCTTTTTTATTTTAAGACATGGCCATGTTAAATTGCTTAGGATCTTGCTAAGTTGCTGAGGCTGGCCTTGAACTTGCCATCCTCCTGCCAATCTCCTTTTCATTTTTAAAGCCCAGATGGCCACCATTTTGTATGTGCATGTGTGTAAAGATGAGAAGCAGGAGTCACTGCATGCATTGACTGCAGATTAACTTTAAGGACTCCTATTTGAGTCACCTTACAGACGTCAATTTCCACTTCTTATGGAAATTTCAGATCTTTCTGAACAATTCTTATGCTCCAACCCCATTACTGCATGAATCTATTGTAGGCCAAGGTCAGGAAATGGGGAGAGGCACCCTTCCCCATAAGCATCATAGCCAGCAGCAGCCCCTGGTGAGTCTCCTCATAAAGGCTTAGGAGTGCAATGAGCGATGCTGCAGTAAGAAATGGATTTTGCAGGAGTTTTCCTGATAAGTCCTGGGTAAAATACTGCTTCTAAGTAATATCATCATTATTGGTTGTTTTCTATGGAACATGGAACTCTTAGGCACTTTGTTTCACCCAAGGACCATTATCAGCAGTTCAAAGTCAAGAGAAAAAGGTCTTCCTCAATATCTGGTCACACAATTAAATTATCCTTAGTTCCTTTGATTAAATCAACATGAAAAGCACATCCTAAGGCTCCAATCAGTGAAAGAGCATGAAGTATTTTACAGGCAGACATAAATCGACATAATTACAGTTCACTTAAAAGATCTTTAACCAAATAACCTGCATAGAGAGCAAAAATGACAATTATATTTGAATCTATCAAAGTCAAGCTAAGAATACACCTGTAATTCTTAGATCTATATAAAAACTGAAATACTGTAGATTACTCAATGTCATTTTTTTAAGGTAATTGACAAAATATTGGTTGCATTTGTTAAAACAATACTGTGCCAAGGCTTTTTTTTTTCTACCCAGCATCAATTCCTTGTTATTTTTAGGAACCAAATATAAATGCTAGAAATTAGGGAAGTTATTAAAATTCTAGAAATTCTAGACTCCATCCGTTCAAACGCTACTGGACAAAAGCAACTACGTATCTTCTGACTAAAAGACCCATTAAAATTTTATTATTGAGGAATTAAAGTACATTTCCTGCTTCAGGAGAATACTGCCAAAATTCTGTGTTTACTTATTGTGTTAAAATAAATTTAGAACTCAAAATAAATTTAGAACTCAAAATAGTTACTATATTAACTACCATCATTTAAGAACCTGAAACAGCTTATGAAGAAAGATGGCACATAGCAAATATTCCCTAAATATCAGTAGAAAGAACAAAGGAACAAGTGAAAGCAGAAGAAATTAAATTCAAGGATTTTTCTAAAAGTTATGATATGATATACATGATGGTTATAGTCTTGAAATCACAGAAAATGTGGTATCTAGACTTTAGGAAGAAATCTTGAAGAAAAAAAGAAAAAAAAATCTCAAATCACAGAGTGAGACCTCCTTTAATTATAGATTATTTTCCCTGTATTATTCTAAGTGAGTATGTCTTGAAGCCTTCATTTATAAATCTCCAAATAATATCCTGTTCTGATTGTACATGTGCTTATTAGCAAGATGGCACGCTGACCTCCAGTTCTTTCAGGAGATAAAAGAGACACAGAGAGACAAGGGTGGTTGTGTCATTTTCTGGGTGTCCCACTTGAGAGGCAGGCTAGCAGTTGACAGCACTCCCGCAGGAAGAGACTGTAGTGTGCATTGCTAGTGATAAGAACAGAGAAGAATGGAACACAGTTGGGACCAGGGATCCCACATCAGGGATCTATGCACTGTGACCCTCATGGGCTGGTCCAAAGAAAATGAACACATCCTTAAGAGTCACCTTTTGGACCCCACCCACAGGGGGCGACATCCCCCAAATGAGCAAAAACCAACAAGGAGGAGGGTGACCTGGCCAAGATGAAGTTTCTCTCTATACCTCCAATTTCTCAGGTTGGAGCTAGGGTATGGGTATAAAGACAGTACAAACTGAACTTGATATTAATTTTTTAAACAGAATCAGACTTTTAAAAACCTAAACTGAACAGAAAATTATGGAATTTGCCCAGGATACCACTGCAGGATGTGAAGGCAGAATCCAGTGTAGCTTGGTTGGATATGATGATTGCATAAAAATAAAAATGTTTCATATTCACATTCTATTGAGTAGATGCTCCTTAATTGTTACAATTCTGCTTAAAAAAATGGACAGAATGCTCAGCTTTTCTTTTAATTTGTTTGCAAACACCTAGTCTTGAATAATTCAAAACAAAAATCAAGTGCTTTAAACAATGACAGAAGTCTGTGAACTTAATCTTTACCATTTCAAAATTAATTTAATTTGAGTGATACATAAAAACACAAAGATTTTGCATAGTAATGAAGTGCCAGGTGACATTTTGATGCATGTATAACACTGCATAATGTTTTAATCACCTTAAACGTATTTTCTTCTTAAAAATTTATCATTTGGTGAAAACATTCAAATTTCTTTTTTCTAGTTTCTTGATATGCACAGCACGTTGTTGCTATCTATAGTCAACCTACAACACGACAGCACCCAGAACTTTTTACTGCTATCTGGCTGATAGACCTTTTCCTATCCCTTCCTTCCTCCAATACTCGCCAGTCTCTGGTAACTACCACTCTACTCTCAACTTCCATAAGATCATTTTTTTTTCAAGATGACACATATGAGTGAGGTTATGTAATACTTGCTTTTCTGTGCTTGGCTTATTTCACCTAACGTAATGATCTCCAGTTCCATCCATGTTGTTGCAAATTATGGGATTTATTTCTATGCTGAATAGGACTCCATTGTGCATGTACACCACATTTCTTTATCCATTCATCAGCTGATGGACACATAGGTTGTTTACATTTCCTGGTTATTATGAACAGTGCCACAATGAAACTGGGAGTGCAGATATTTCTCTGACATGCTGATTTCATTTCCTTTGGATAAATGCTCAGTAATGGGATTGATGTATTTTATGGTAGTTCTATTTTCCATTTTTGGGGAACCTCCATATGGTTTTCCATAATGGCTGTACTACTTATCATTTTTTCCATTGTTCAAATAATGAACATGACAACAGCTTTTTAAGTAAAAAAATGATATTGCAATTGTTAAGTGCTCTCTAGAGAATTCTTAGCAAATCCATGCCCACCAGAAAAAAAAGAATATACATTTTTATCTAATTTGATAGATTTGTTTTAAAAATCACTATACAATATGATATATGATAACTAACTACAAAGAAACAGCTGTTCAATCTTCATTAAGTGATGTTATTATAACTGGCACTGCACTCCTACCCAGTATGACACCAGTATTCCATGAAGGCAAGGGACTGGAAGGTCTTGTTTGCCTTTGTATTCCTAGTAGTCAGCCCAGTGCATGACACATAAGTGCTCTATAAGGAACACATGCATAGAGCATTCAAAGTGAAATTTGTGTTAGATAGCTGTCACCTCTGACCTTTCTGTCACATTAAAAAAGGAAATCCGTAAATTTATCAATGTAAAACTGCATGGCTATGAAATCCTGAGAAATACAGAAAGTGGTATTGTAAGGTATTTGCTTCATTGTGGGCAGGCACACCATTGATAAATGAACTAAATGAATTAAACTTTCTTCATGACACTAAGTTATAAAGGTTAAAAGAAATTAAGCATAACAAATTACTGGGTCAAAGGAACCTTTCATGCCAAGATATATGCATTTTCCTAGGAATGACTCCTAGAAAGATCATTTCAATAAACAGCATTTAAAAGGCCAAGTATTTGATATATTCTAAAAACACCCACCTGAACGAAAATATGAAGAGGTTAATTATAATTAAATTCCTATTTGACTTGTGCAGTATTTCTTTTATAAAATTTTAGAATATACAAGTCAAGACATTTTTGGCAATCATATAATTCTATAATACTTGCTGAACTATTTTTTTAAAAAAGTGATCATATATTTCATATACTGAAAAGATTTTAAGGTCACATTGTTCTGTTCTCCCAGCTACTAGCAATTTTAACAAAATACATCTTTTCTGCAATGATATTTACCTAAATGTAACTTTTATTACATTGGTTCTAAGTTTACATAAAATTGCCTTTTTTTTCCCTATTTTTTTTTCTCACTTTGAGTAGGTTGTGGATATGAAGGTGATATTACTGGCACACTTTTCACTGAATTATGGAGATATCTTAAAACATTGCTCTTCGTTACTACTTTTTATTCTCAAGAGACACTCAGAATCTAAAGGCCTCCATGCCCACAGACACAGAGAATGGGAAACATACATAGACCTTTCCTTGGCTCTCAGACCCTTAAATGCAAGCTCTTCCACTGAATAGCTACCGTCCATTGGGCAAGCTCTCTGACCTCCCTATGCCTAACTTCCGTTGCAAAACACACATAGCACATCTTAAAGCTATATTGTTACAGTTGAATACACAATAAATGGAAAATACTGAGCAATGATTGGCACGTAAGTCTTGTACAAGAAAGAATGGTCATCAAATTTCCTATTGGACTTTAAATGCAGGAATTTCATTGCCATTTTTTTGTATCCCAAACACTGACCAAAATACCTAAACACATTTTCTGCCTCCTGGCATGTCCTTTTAGTCCTTTGCCCTTCTTCTACCAAAGTGGAGATTTAAAACCAGGCAAGGAGAGGCATCTAAATGGATTAGGGCAATGTGATTTACCTGATCTATATCTCAGAATGAACCAGTATATAAAAGCTGTTTGTTAGTTTTCCCTACAGACACAGGGACACTCAAGATCTCTTTTCTAGTCCAGCATCATTTGTGTCATGTGGTGAGTTTGTGTCTGACGCTGAAGACTTCAGAGAGAAAAGTATTAAGCAATTACCATACAGTGGGATTCAGGCAATTGGTGGGATCCAGGAAAATCAATAAAAGAAATTCATCAAAACAAGATGATTTCACAGAATGGGGAACAGCTGTCTTGGGAAAGAGAAAGGCATTAGAGACAAAGCATAGTTAGCATTCTGCTGTGAGGGGTGAGAGACCTTGCCTGGGTTGTATTGGTTTCTTCAGTTGCCAGAGCTCTGACCTTTGTGTACATTTATGACTCTGTGTCTTTGGCATCTAATTTCAGTGCACTCTATTTACCTTCACCCTGGTCATGTTTCTTACTTCCTTTCAGCTCCCAAACTCGACCTCTGTACTCTGAAAACCAAATATGAGTTCTTGACACTTGTCTCTCAGGTTTCAATGCCTGTTCATGTGTCCTGGTCTGACTCAGTGAATGATCATCTAACCTCTGCTCAGACTTCCACCAGGTGAGTACCTATTGACAGTCTAGGGTATTCTTCAGAAAATAGATCTTGATCTGTCACAAGAGCAACACAGTTCCTAATATTTACCCACTGAGAATACTGAGTCATACTAGAGAACTAGTTCCTGAAACACAGGTGGTATTCCCAGACTTTCCCTGTACTTAAAAAAAACTCTTTTGTTCCAAGCCCCAAACTTGCTCTCCAATAGCCCATAAAAGCACCTTTAACCCATGTCTTCCGTAATACTGTCTGGGGATCTGCCAAGCTCCAGTAGAGAGCTGCTCCTCAATGCTGGCCGGCCTGCACAGAGCTGGAGAGCACCAATCAGATTTCTCAAAACTAAGGCAAGGGTCTGCATTTGTTTCAAGCTTACAGCTCCTCACTCTCTCTATGCTCAGCTCTGACTCCCAAGAGCTCCAGGACCAAATCTTTCTCAGGAACTCAGGAAGGAGGGGGAGGGAGAGAGAGTGTATGTGTGAGGGGGTGGGGGTGGGGATCCCTTAATTATCATTCCATTCAAATGACATCTAAACTTTCAGGAACTTCAAAGATAGAACAAAACTTCTGATAACAAAAAATAAGATGTGAATTTATATAGGCAGCAGAATTTATCTTCCATATTTTAGTGTTATATATCAAATATTATAAATATAGCAAGAAAGATGTGAAATATATATTTGAGAGATCCATAAGTAATATTTGAATAGATCTGCAAGCATTAGAAAGTAAAAATAGTGTGAGTTGTGATTGAAAATAAATATAGTCACGGGCTGGGGTTGTGGCTTAGTGGTGGAGCACTTGCCTAGCAAGTATGATGCACTGGGTTTGATTCTCAGAATCGCATATAAACAAATAAATAAAATAAAGGCCCATCAACAACTAAAAAAATGTATTTGAAACAGAAGAAAACAAATATAGTCTATGTGAATTGGGCCGTGAACCTCAAGCCCAGTAGTATCTGCAAAGAAGAGGAGGAAATAGAGATATACTGTCATTACTATTGTTTCAATCCAATGAAAGCCATTAGTGCTGACAGGTTTTTGAAGCTGAGAGATTTTTTTCTATCCTGGGAACTGAATATTAAAATAAGCTGAGGGGGGAAGTGAGGAGGAAAGTAGTGGTGGCGGAGTTTCTTCTAGAAGAATTTAAATGATAGCAATAGTCTGAGGCTTTATGATAGTGAATAAACAGAAGTGTTAGATGGGGCCTGCTGAGCTCTTTCTGTGTGTCATCTCAGGTCAATGCTTCATGTACTTCACCATTAACTATTTTGTTTCATGTTCTCTTTCATTTCTTACATATATGAGCTGCAATAATTTTTCCCTTAAAGTTCATTAATTTCAACCATTACTAAAATCTCTCCTGGACTTTTTGGCAAATTATAAGCAAAACAATCTGTGTAACAAGACATACTTCTTGTTAAGGTAGCATCCACCCTGTTTTTATTATGTAGATTTGTAAAGAAAAGAATTCAGCAGCAGTTCTTGGGCAGACTTCTCAGTTTCCTCTAATGAAACACATTTAAGATGATTCTATCACCTACCCAGGGAAAGTGTAGTAATGTAAATGAACTTAGCACTCTGACAGCAAGAAAGAAAACACTATTTTTATAAAGGAAAAAAAATAGTAAAGTTTGACAGCACACTTCAGCTTCTCATGCTCTACAAAATACAATTTGAATAGAACTGAGTTTATGTGTTATATTTACATCATATCTACCCACAAACAGCAGTTAAAAAGATTTCCAAGAAATTCCTTTTAACAGCAGAGACAGCATCTGAAATGTAAGCAATGACATCATTTTTGGATTGGGTAAACGTGTGTCCTGCTTCTTTTGAATTCTTTCTTATGGACCACCACGCATAGAGTATGAGAAAATATCGAATTCTTCCAAGGTTGAAAGAGATCTCTGAAGGAAATAAGCCAGCCGGGTCAGATCCATACAAGCTGCACATATTCTTGGATGTGTCTTAGTTCTTCTGTAGTTCATTGTTCTGCTGAGAGTCATACTTCCTTATACCGCATCTTTTCCTGCCATTATAGCATTTAAATGTGCCATCAAAGTGTGCCATCCTGTGTTTACCAGGTTGTTATTTTCTTCCCTAGGAAAAAGTTGTTTTTAAAATTTTTGTGAAATTTAAACCAGGTTAACCAATGGATCCATTACAGCATCAAAAGGTTTTAGGGAAAATAATAGGTGCTAACAACTCTAGTTGAATGACTGAATGAGTAATGAAGTCATGAATGGAGAAGCTTGATTTATATGTCATGATGTTTCTCTGCATTTCTGGCCAACACAATCACTTCATGTTTCTTGGTCACTTACTCTTCTGTCCAGAGAACAGCAAACAGACTGACTGTATGCTGCTTTGGGAAGGAGGCAGAGGAAGCTGCTGTGCATATAGCTCTGGGTAGAGTAAGATGATGTAAGATAGGCAGGAAGACCACACCTAGGAATCCTGGTGAACTGTGGGCATTAACGTGGACAGTGACAGATAGGGCAGACTAAAACCAACCAAACAGAACTGTGTGCCAGAGCTGTGTGAGGGAAAAGGAATGGATAAAGGGATGGGGAAGAACAAGGACAAATGCCCACAGCCCTGAAACCACCACAGCAGCAGGAAGCTTAAACCAAAAGTGTCCATGTGGAAAGCAAGATTCTGGCCTTTGAAGAATCATTACATTCTTTCCACAGAGAGTAGTAGTTCTTAAAAATGTGTATGCAAAGATGAACTTATGCCAAACCTATTTCAACCCTTACTCCTACTACTATTTTGAGTCAAGCCCATTATCTCTGAAGGGTAGAGGGATTAAAGGCAAAGGTTTTAGAATGAGCAAATGTGGGTTCAAATCCTGACTGTGCTTCCTTCCACCTGTGACTGTATAGAAGCCAAAAGACAAACATTAATAAGAAAGACAATAAGATCTAACATAGTATTATAAAGGTTATATGAAAATACAAACCAAAAGCATCTGTTACTATGAATGTCTCAAGAAATGATTATTAGCAATGATATTAACTAAGTTGGTCTCTCTCTTTATAGAAGCAAAGTTGATTATTAAATAAATCCAGAACCAGCCTAGAGTTAAAGCAGATTACTAATGGAGGGGAAAATAGATTGAAACCATAAGTATGGAGAAATGGAAAACATTTCACTTTGCAAAGCCTATTGCCCCAAGCTCTCAAAAATCAGTGCAATCAGTGCAATCATACAATATTTGCTTTCTATAATTGGTTCATTTTGTTGAGCATAATGTTCTTAAGCTTCACCTATATTACAGCCTATGATATGATTTCCCTCTTTTTAAGGGTTAAAAAAATTCCATTGTATGCATATACCACATCTTCATTCATCCATTAATGTATATTTAGGTCGCTTCCAGCTCTTAACAATGGTGAAAAATACTTCAGTATCTAAAGTAGTTAAACTCTTAGGAGAATGGTAGTTTCCAGGGCTTGGGGACAGGGAAATGGGACATTGTTATTCAATGGGTGTAGAGTTTCAGATGCAAGATGAAAAATTTCTAGATATATCCTGAATGGCAGTGTGCATAATTGTGTAATACTGTATTACACAATTAAAATTTTAAGAAGGTAGATTTCATATTATGTGTTTTTAACACAATATTTTAAAAATCGACTTTATACTTAAAATAATTATAGAATCATTGATGATAATGTGTTCTTCTTTTAAAATGTATGTATGCCCTTAATTAATTTTGGTCATTGAGCTCAGTGTGAATTACACTGATCTGATAATCAGTGAGGACATTTGCCACTGCAAAATCAAAATAAAGAAATGGAGATTTGTTTGGGGGGAAAGGTGGGCACATGACTAATTAGTGTGCCTAGAACATTTGGCCCAAAGGAGGAACTAGATAAGGTGCAGAAGGTGAGGATACTGACCTTCCAAATGCAACCTGAAGTGTTATGACCTGGGGAGGCTGGGAGAGGAATACACCAGAGAGGGTGTTTTAGTAGGCTTTCTCCACACAATGACCAAAAGACCTCCGGGCAAGAACAGTTAGAGGAGGACAAGTTTATTCTGAGCCTCATGGCTTCAGAGGTCTCGGTCCATAGGCAGCCCACTTCATTGTTCTGGGCACAAGGAGAGGCAAAACATCATGGTAGAAGGATGTGATGAAAAGCTACTCAAAATATGGCACCAGGTAGCAAAAAGAAGTGTTGCATGCAGGGGAAGAAAGCTCCACTCTTCAGGGACAAAAGTATACTCCAAAGGGATGGCCCCAATGACCCACCTCCTTCAGCCACACCCTACAGTTACCACCCAGTTAATCCCCGTGTGTTAGGGATTAATGCACCGATTAGGTTAAGTCTTTCCTAACCCAATCATTTCACCTCAAAGCTTTCTTGTGTTATCTCACACATGAGTTTTGGGGGGCACCTAATATCTAAATCATAACAGAGGCTAAAGAGGCTAAGACAAACTCCCTTTTCTTTGAGATTTGCTTGGGTATCTGAAGAATCCTCTTTTGAATTTCATAGAAAATTATTTTCTCAATAGTTTGGCGTGTAATTGCCAATGCCTTCTATATCCTTCCCTCAAAGGCCAATCTAGACCATGAAGACTCTCAAATGATCGTTTAAGACAAAAAGATCTTTATGGGATTAATAATGCATAACAAGAATTCATAAAAATGTAGCAATGGTTATATTAAAGCGTACACTAGCTTTCATAACATGTGATGTTCAAAATCTCTACTCTCTCGTAATTCACATTTCCTTTAAAACTATTGTCTTATATGCATTCCAATAAGTATATTTTTAAAAAAGCATTGCTATTTTTGGAATAAGTGGTCTGCTGGAATTCTAGTTAGGTATCAATCCACTGTCAACTCCCTAAGTGTCCACATTTTCTTAAATGAGTAGAGTTCAAGTATCTGCATTCAAAAAATGTAACTTGATCATCCCACATCCACATTACCTGATGTGAGGGCAGGGTGGAGGAAATACACAGGAGAGAAAGAACAAATTGATTTACTTTTCTCATGAGGGTCACAACCAGGCTTATGTTAGGCTCCTGCCTATTTTTATGGGCCCTAAAGCCAGGCATATACCCTCTGTTTTAGAAGAAAAATAAACAACATAGCTTTTCAAAAAGCATTTGGACCTCAAAATAGCAAGATTTTTAAACAAATATAACAACAATTTATGTTAATAAAACCCTCCAAGAGCACAGTTTACTTTGTCCTCCACACTCTAGGGGAGGGCTTATCATTTTAAAAATTAGGATAATACTTTCAAATAAGAGTTAATTATCATGACCTCTAGGGTATATTTCACATTTGAGGTCTCTTTGCTTTCAGAATAATAAATCACAAAATATTTAGAAGTTATAACATATGACAAAACAATTAAACATAAAATGCCTCCTCCAAATCTGATTAAGTATAATAAAATCCAAGGTAATGGTGGAGAAAGATCTGAAATATATACGCTTAATAGAGAGTTCTTTTAATTCTGTTAGAAACAGCAGAATGACAACTCAATGGGATAACAGACTAAACATTTGTACAAAAGGCAATCTGTAAGAAACATGCAAATAAAAATGTTGTTTAACGATATTATTAATTAAACAAAGGTAAACTAAAACAATAGAAGGTTTTATGTTCTGTTGGTCTGTAATGTCAGATAGGGTTTGGCAAAGGGACTTTTCTGAAAACCTCTGACATATACATTAACTGATACCTGTTTACCAGAGTGTGTTTTGACAATCCGGATCAATAGTCTTAGAAATATTCACAGCTTTTTGGTCAAACATTTCCTTTTAATAATTTATTTTCAAAAATGATGAAACAGTAGGAGACAAGGACTTGACTTGGAATTAGAGTCTCAGGTCCATCACCCACTTACCAGCCCTATGATCATGATCAAGTTATTTAACATCTTCTCATTTAACTAACCCTTTCCTAAGTCTTCACTTCCTAAGTCATATCCCTGAATGAGGACAGAATTGCTGCCTAATAACATCCTTACATTCAGCTGGAAATATGTATGTAAAATAATTAGCATACCACCTGGTACTTGATAAATACTCATGGAATCTTGGAGATCATTAAGAAGTTACTGTTAAAAGCAAACTAACATGGAAGTACAGAGGTGTTCATCAATGCTTTGTGAATAACAACAAGAAGTGGTCAGAACAGAATTTAATAGAATGCAATTTTGACAAGGATTGTTAATTGCTCCCTTGATTTCCCATTCTCCCCTTGATGCACAGAAACAAAATGTTCAGCGAGGCACCTGGCCATCCAGAGTCAATGCTAAACTTTCCAGTCTTAGTCACCTGGGTGAGTGAAGAGTGCAACTTCTACATTTTACCTTTAAAAGGAGTGTGCAGGCCTTTCCAGGTCCCCATTTCCCCTTTCACTTGCTGGAGTATCAACATAGTTGTTGATATTCAGGATGTGCAGAAGAGGATATGACCCAAGCGACAGTGAAACAAGATCCAAGGGCCACAGTTTTCCACACAGTAGTGTGCAAAACCATCTCCACTGTGGACTCTGTAGGAAAGCAGCCCATCAGTCTAGACTGATAAGGAAAGGAAAGAAACTGTTTCTTGTTTGAACCAGACATTTACAGTTTCTTTGGCATGTATTGAAACTACGTTCTAACATAGCAAATAAAAATGATGGTGTCAGTGACATGATAAAATTTTCACTATATTTTAAATTCAAAAGGCAGATTACCCAACAATTTGTATAGGTCAATCTTTGTTTAAAATATATGCTTTCTTCCTCATTCTTTCCTTCCCTCTGTTCCTCCCTCCCTTTGTATGTGTATACTTAGAAAATGTGTGTGAGTATATCTGTGTGTGTGTGTGTGTGTGTGTGTGTGTGTGTGTGTACTTAGACAATGTCAGGAAAAAGGGAAACTTAATTGTTAAAAATACTGATCTTTGTTGGTTTGTGAGTGAAGTTTATGCATTTTCTGAACAGCATCCCTGATTGTATATAATTTCATAATCATGAAAAATGATTTCTAAAGAACAAGAAAACCATTAGAAAACAGAAAATGTTATGTAGAAAAGCTAGCACATTTTAAAAAGTCTTAAACTTCTATGATATATTACTATGATATTTATTTGGGGAC
The DNA here is from genome assembly GCA_025594165.1 of Tamias sibiricus. Classification (NCBI taxonomy): domain Eukaryota; kingdom Metazoa; phylum Chordata; class Mammalia; order Rodentia; family Sciuridae; genus Tamias; species Tamias sibiricus. The sequence goes on along the minus strand of CM046664.1, from coordinate 120,231,118 downwards.
AAATCACAACTGCTTTATCAGAGAGTTTAGAGTATTAAGAGTCTCCACATAACATTCATATACAAAATGCATTATTTTAAAATATATCAGGCAGAATGGTTTTTCTTTTTAGGGAATTAGGAAAACCAAATTTAATATTTGTGAAAATAATCATGTTGCAAATACATAGCTATTATTATAGTTAATTATTTAATTATTTTGATTATAGAGAGAAAGTAGATATATTGTATGCAGTATGTCTCAACTGGTCAGAATTCTGTCTCTTCCTTTTATAGGTAGGTGCTAAATTTTGAAGAAACCATCCTGCCTTCCTTCTGCAACCATTAAATATGCCCACTCTGACAGAAAAAAAGTAACCTTGAGGTGGAACTTTCTATTCTTTTCTCAACACTAAAAGGTATAATATGAGAAAGCAGAGGTCATGTGTCTTGCTATTTATTAAAAAAAAAAAGGTTGTAAGCAAATAGTTTAATGTGCATACAGGTGCCTTTCATATGAGAAGAAAGACATGGCATATATGTTTCATATGGAAAATAGGTTATCTAAGTATCCTTTAAACAATCACTTCAAGGAGCGATTCAACCAGGAGCGATCCAAACACATTTTATAAGGTTGGCTGCTGTATGTATATCCACAGAAAAAGTAAAAAGTAATTTAAGAACTGTCTTTCAAAAAAAAGAAAATCTGTATTTTCAATATCAAGTAACAGTGACAGAGATGTTGGAGGAAGCTGGTTGTTGGGGGTGGGAAGAAGGCTGCTGGTGGCCGATAATGCACCTTGGGTTTGCTATGGAGTAGGATTCCAAAAAAAGAAGCAGTAGCAGCAATTTCTCTATTGACAACTAGAAAAAAAAAATTAAAGCAATGTATTTCTTAATGGCTAGGAGAATTAAAAATATGGTTGAGGAAAAGATAAACACAAAGAATAAATAATCATTTTGCATAAACCAAAAAAAAAAACAGTATGTAAAACAAGGATGCACAGATATAAAATAAGATGAAGAAAGGAGGTTGAAAAACAGTAAGATTTCAGATAAGGCTACAAATGGACTATATGAGGTTTTCAGGCTCATTTAATACAGTTATAAGAAAAAGCTCCAATTATGTATAGCAATGTAAACTACACAAATAAACAGTGATATCAACCAAAGCAAGATTCACCCAAAATCAAACTGAAAAAGAAAAAAGTTTTTCTTTTTTTACATCTTATGTACATAGCCTAAAGGCAATTTCATAGAATACTTTTAACAACCTTGTGATCAAACAGTTTCAAGACGTGGAATTTTCCATTTGTGGCCAGACATGTAGGTGCTTAAAAAGTTTTAGATTTTGGGAGCATTTCAGATTTTGAATACTTGGAAGGCTATTTTATGCATTCATTCAATGAATATTTACTAAGCACCTACTGTGTACCAGGCACTCCATGCTGAGGATTGGCACTACACTGTGAACACAGGCTTAATGTTCTAATGGGGAAAATAGAGAACAAAATAATTTAGAAAAATATATACAAGTTAAGGAGGGAAATAAAAGCAGGAGACAGAGCATCTGGGGGAGGGAGGTGGTACATTTGCACTATGGGGAACTGGGGAGTCCTCAATGAAAATATGAAAATGAGCAAAATCCCAGAGATAAGGAAGTGGGTCATAAAGAATGATAAAAGAGCCAGGCATGGTGGCACAAGGCTGGAATCTCAGTGGCTTGGGAAGCTGAGGCAAGAGGATCACAAGTTCAAAGCCAACCTCAACAACTTAGAGAGGCCCTAAGCAACTTACCAAGACCCTGTCTCAAAATAAAATATAAAAAGAGCTGAGGATGTGGCTCAGTTATGCACCCTTAGATTCAATCCCCAGTACCCAAAAATAAAACAAAATAAAAAGAAAATGAAAGAAAGGCATTTCAATCAGAAGGAACAGAAAAACAAAGGCCCTGAGGTTTTTCAGCTATAGAGATGGTGTTTTTACTTTGAGTGAAAAAGGAAACTGGAATGACATGATCTGACTTACATCTGAACAAAATCACCTTGGTTTATTTCTGAAGCAAAGCAGGGAGCCTGGTTGGGAGGCTGGTGCAATAATGCAAATGAAAGGTTAGAGAGCAAAAGATGGTCCAGGAGATACACTGAAGTTTGCAGACAGTTTCAATACAGGGAGTTGAGAGAGGGAAGAATTAAAGTGAGCTCCAAGGTCTTCAGCCTGAGCCACTGAATGAAGTTCCCATTTTATGAGATGAAGAAGTTAGGAGTTGGGGAGAGAAGATGGTCAGGAGATCAGTTAAAGTGCATCAATTGTCTAAAGGGACAGTTGGATACATGACTTTGGAGTTTAGATAAGAATTCTAGCCTAGAGATACAAACTGGCAAGTCACTGATGTTGAGAATATGAGGATGAGATAGCCATGTAAGTTCTGTTACACAGAAATCAGAAGCAGCCTGTGTTAGCCAGCTTTCTATTACTGGAAAACATACCGGAGATGATCAATTTGTAAAGAGGAATGGTTAATTTTGGCTCATAGTTTTGGAGGATACAGTGGATGGTTGGTTGGCTTTTGGCCTGTTGCTTTTGGCCTGTGGCAAAGCAGTACTTCCTGGCAGCAAGCTTGTGTTGGAGCAAACTGCTGACCTCATGGTGACCAGAGGCAAAAGAGAAGAGGAAGAGGAAGGGGCTAGAGTCCTAATATCTTCTTTGAGGACATGCCTCCAATGACTAACTTCCTCCCATTAGGCCTCTTAAAGGTTCTACCACCTCCCAATAGCATCATGGTGGGGGGGGGGGAGTACCACACCTTTAACATATGGACCTTTAAAAGACATTTAAGATCCATGCTATAGCACAGTCCAAGGCAGGAGTGTGGGGTCTCCAGTGTTTTGGAAGTTGATGAAAAGCAACCAGCACAAGAGACACAGCCAGTGAAGCAGGTGGCTGTGAAACAGCAGGAAAACTAGGCAAGTGTGATGTTCTGGAAGTCAAGGGAACTGAAGTGTCCCCAAACAACAAAGTAGCAACTGTCAAAAGCTGTTTGTAGGTCAATAAAATGAGTACCAAGAACATGACTATGGCATGTAGCATTGTTGAGGGCACTGGTGAAACTGATAAGGGCAGGTTTTTGGAATGGTGGAAGCACAATCCTGTTGGTACAGGGTTCAGGAGCAAGCAGAGGGCAGCAAATGGTGACTGTACATATGGAAAACTCCTTCCAAAAGTTTAGCAGTAAATGGAAGAACAGAAAACTTGTTTTTGTTTTCTTTCTTTAATGTTTCTTTATTAACAAATGTAAAGGAGTATTTATATTTCCTCCACATTTTCTGATGCATTTGAATTATTGTATTAGAAGCTAATAATCTGAAAGAAAACATCAGGGCTTTAATTATGCATGGATATAATGCAAACCAAAAAATTAAAGAATAATTCTGTGGCTACAGATGTGATGGTGAGCTGTGAATACTCACACAGTCTTGCTTCAGGATGGCAGACAATGCCTCTAAAGAAATTCATGTCCCCTTTATCTACATTCTCTAATACTTTATTGCCCCCTCTGCTTTTTCATAGAAGATAATTTATTATCAAATACTTCTGAAGCCATAGTAAATTATTTAAGAAACAGAGACCACACATAATTTTATGACTAATATTGCCTACAAAGGACCAAATCTATAAAGGCAAATTTTTTGCGAGTTTCCTTGTACTCAATGTTTGACTCACATCTCATTTTAAATAATTTTTAAAAATTAAAGTCTTTTAAAAGCAGGATGAAAATCTCCCTCCCTTAAAAATGAATGTTAAATCTATCCAATTTCTCTCTCTCTGCTCATAATTTTAAAACTTCAATAATTTAATTCATTTCTTGTATAATTGTGTCTTGAAACATGATTTTCCCAAATTAAGTCCCACAGGAACCTTGATCATACTTATAGCTCTTTGCCAGTTCTTCATTAGATCAAATGATGCTACTTCTAGTTATCATATAGCAAAATAACCGCTTTTAAACTCCTAATAACCTAATTAATATTCTGTCAAACATCAGAATTTCCAGTCTGATTTTCAACATTCCTTAATTAAGCATCTGAACATTAGAATTATTTTCCTGTAATGTATTATTTGCTCTTATTTTTCTTAAATTATAATGATTACATTTTGTCCTGGGCAGTTTAAAACCAACATTTCAAAATAATTTCTAAAACCATCAATAATCCAATATTAGTCCAATTCACAGTAAGTTAAAAATACTATTTTTTTGGTTTAAGTGATTGTGTATTTTAGTGGCTATTTTGTCCCATTTTAATCAGGAAACAATAAGTTTCTGGTTTTCCAAATTGCATTTTCTTATTGTTGTCCTTGTTGTTTATAGACTTCTGCCCTTTGCAGAAGTCTACAAAATTACAACCCATGCTATCTTTACTGGACAGAAGACTAATGTCTATAGTATTCTATTAAACATTTGCCCCATCTTGATAGACTTTTATTTTTAGCCATCTAATTTTTTTTTTTTTTTCATAATACTTAGTATTTCTCATGTCTTCTCAGGGACTCTCTCTCTTGCTTTACTGTAAACAATGTCAGCAGCCCAAGGAGGAGAAACTGCTTCTTGACACAAAATGTTTGGTTTGAGAACATTTCTCAGAGCCTCCCAAGCAGGGTAGAGCATAACTCTGCTAGATTCTCACATGTTTTAAGACTTCGAAGTATCAAGAACACGGGCTCTCTGTTCTAAGGAAAATAACTTTCCCTCTACAAATCTCTTATGCTGCTCGAAATTGTTAAAGCCTTAGATCCACGATAAAATGCTGACAATACAGCTATTGACAGCATCAGGTAACCCGTGGCTGTGAAATACATGGTGCTTTCTCCAAGCTTGAATCGGACAGGATCTCACATATCTCCGATCTTGTTCTTGGTAAAAAGGGATAAAAGGAACTGAGAGAAATGCTCTTGGCTGGCACTGGCCGGGGTGTTGGAGGGATGAAGAGGTGTTAGCGAGAGGGATCCGGTATCGTTTTGTTTTACTAAAACCCTGGCTTGACAGGAAACATAGGGAAAACTTACCCAAAGAAATGGTGCATCCGCTGTGCAGGCCAAAAAGTAGATTCTCCCACCGCTACGTAGAATAAAGAAACTTATAGTTCCCTTTCTCTCGTGTTTCTGGCCACAGTCATCTTTCTTCCCTTCTTCTGCATTCACTATTGTACTCTATTCCAATCACTTAATTTTCTTTCTTAAAACTCTGAATGCCAAGAGTAAAAGCCCTGAGGAAGTTGTCCACTATGGTGTGCCAATTCAGTCCAAAATCTATATAGACTCTTGGACCCGGTAAAATGAGAATGTGATTTGATTGACCTACTTTTAACTTTACCTTTTTAAAAAATAAGAGGGATTGAGCAAATTTGAGGGTGAATTGAATTCTAATTCCAAATGCTGCAAATGTGATCCCAAGTTTCTTAGTGTGCTAAATGTCTGCTTAGTGTGCTGAATGAGCTGAGGTGGTAGCAACATTTAACACTTAACATTTGACTGGAGAGATCCTATTATATTTCCTGATTTTTTAAGAGATTGCTTTGGAAGGAATTTCACTCATTTATGCCACAAGAATTTCCTGAGCACCTACTATGTGCTCAAGTCTTTATAGTTCAGTGGTTGAATATCTTGAGCTCAGACTTCCTTAAGAAAGACCAAGCCTAGGAAACAACAGCAATGCAGCATTAGTGCTGCCATCATGGGTGAGGTGGGAATGGACATAGGCATGGTGATGTGTAGGAGAAGGTGTCACAGAGGAAGTAAGACAATCAGGATGCATGAGGCCAACAGCCACCAGAGAAATATGAAAACTTGGAGTCAAAGTGAAGGAGGTTCAAAGTGTGGAGGTTCAAGGAAAGCTGGATAGATAGCCCAAGATGAGGTTTTGAAGAACCTGGCATCACCTAGTAAGGGACTCATATGATATCAAAAGCCACATGAGCCTATGGGTCCCTCCCAAAGATGATTATTACCAACACAAAATCCAATCCATTATTTTCTCAAAGATTTTCATGGTTGAAAACCCTTACATACCTCTATTACATTTCATTACTGAAGTTTGTGGCAGAAGACTTTCTGAGAATTAGAAAAATGTTCTATGTTAAAGGAAAGTCCTTCTCTTAGGACATAAGTCCCTTCAAGTATTTCAATATCCATTGCTCTAAACTAGCAAAGTCTTTTAACATTGCCCTTGGAAAAGCAATCATTTATGTCAACTAATGTCTACAAGATGTCTACTGAACTGTGTACAAGCAGGCAGGTAAGGATTTATTAAGTTAATAGCAGACAGGTTTGTTGCTATTTTCATGGCTAATATTTACTATGGTGATATTTAGTATGGTGGAACTTCCCAGCTGTGTTTTGATCAGCTAATATGTGTATCTAGAATTTTCAGGTGAATAAAGAACACATATAACATTCAAAAAGGCTGCTCATTCTTTGTTATTAAGGAATCCATGAGGGTTAATCAGTGGGAACTTAAACTCCAGTTGAAAAATCTTAAGTAGGGTTAGAAGTGCACATATTAATATTTTCTCATTGAAACTGCATGGTCCAGCATATTGTATTGCAACAGAATGCAATAATCAAGTGTAATTACTTCCGCACAAAAAGCCCATATTAATCTTTTCTTGATGACCTATTTTCAGTGAGTTTTCTCTAGCAGCGCAATCACCCAAACAAATCTCCAGCAGGCTGTGTGCTATAGTAAAAAAAAAAAAAAAAAAAAAAAAAAAAAAAAAAAAAAAACTCACTAAAAAGCCAGCATTCCTCAATTTATAAGTGAAAACTTGCTGCATAGAAGTATACTTTGCCAGCAGAAGACCCAACCTGCCTTGTGGAGAAAGGTTTATATGCCGTTATCATTGCAGAGACACTATCTAGCTGAATATTTTATCTTCACTTGTCTGAATGCCATGGAATCTAATACAACTTAATCACTTGTCATATTTGTAAAAATGAGAAGTTTTTTTTTCCCCCAAATTGACAGATGCTGTAGGATTCTAATTTAAAACTGTGAAGGAAGAAGAAGAAGCAAAAGAGGATTTCTTGCAAAGTTCCTTCCAATAGGGAACTGGAAGATTTTCTTACGGGCATTTTACCATGGGTAGAGGGGTTGCTATGAAAATTTGAATAATTTATTGAGGAACATAGAAGCATCTTGTGTTTTCTTGATTTCTTCTGCCTAGAATACTGAATTGTTTTTAAAAAGTAATGAAAAGTGAAAATAAGAATAAGTTGGAATCACAGGCATGACAGAGGCATCACTGGCTATTTTCTTGTGGGCAGGATGGTACCCAGACTGTGCTGTATGTTAAAGGACTTAAGGGCAATGTGCCCTAGCCACTCTTGGATAATGAAAAACGATTTCACTCTTTATTCTTCCTTCACAGGAATCTATCCTGCAGATAGCATTGCCGTCTATGTCCAAAATTCTTGAAGTAGCCAAGAATCATGTGCATACTAAATCATTCTTTGAAATTTTATCACCAAAATTTACCTTTATCACAAAATAGCAGCTGCCACCTTCAAAAATTAAGCCTCAAGTTGGGACAGGCTTCATTGCAGGCATTATGTGACATTTTCCTAGCAGTTGGTGTTGAACAGAAAATTCATGAGTGTTTTTAACATGCATGTGTTGCTTACAGATTTTTCTAGTTATACAATTATTTTAAATGTAATGAGACCTAAATCATTTCAGAATAGAGATGCAAAACCTAATCAAATTCTGCATTCAAGTTCCTTAAGTAAATAATCTGAAACAAATAATGTAGGCTTATTTTTGTTTTTGTTTTTGAATATAGTAAAAGGTGGGAGGGATATAAAAAGGCCTGTATCAATTAAATGAAACAGCAAATGTTCATGTTCAAAAGGAAGAAGTGCTACTCATATGCCAAAAGGAGCTTTTTAAAAATGAATTCATGTCTTTATTTTGTGTCTCCTTTTTCTGACTTTCCACAGACTTAAAATTGGATCCAAACAGTCTAGTATTCATTATGTTACTCTCTATTCTGGTATGCTTCCACCAGGGCATATTTTATATCTGTAACCACATTAACTCCTCAAAGACAAAAAGCACTTCTTAAAGTCCAAGTGCAATGTCATGTACACAGTAGCTACTCAATGAACATCTGCTGAACTGAGTCTCATTGGCCTAAACTGGATCCAGCTCCTTTGGAGAGACACAATACTGTGTTCAAATCACAGGAAGAAGCAGGTATTCTTTCTGACTCTTCTTTACGTAGAAGGCAGGAAAAAGTCTGGCTCAAAATATCCAGGAATGTGCTGCAATTAAACTTAATAATTTTTGCAAAGAATTTAATCTTTTAATGCTCCCAATAAAGCAATATCAGTATTGAGCTGCAGGAAAAATACATATATATCATACATATTCACATGAACATGTATACATATATCCTTACTTATACATATATACACATATAAATTTTTATAACATACTTACATAAAAGGATTTATATGCCTAAGCATTATATGTCATTTCTCTACTCTGAAAGCCATCAAATGAAACTTCACTGCAATAAAACCTTTCTAAAGAATAATCCAGTCACCATACATATAATTAGACAAAGATCTTGCATCTGTTTATCACACAATACATTTTTTCACTAAATAAGGAAAATATGCTTACATTTCAGTCTTCAACAGTTGCCACTTTATACCGTTAGATTCATGAATTCACTTTTCATGTGTCCTTAATATATCTACCTTAAGGATACACCATAGTTGACAAAATACTACAGTATTTTCATAAATTAATAGAAAAAGTCGTTAAAGTCATTTTTAAAAATAATCTGATAAGTCTAGTCTATGGATTATTTTCCATTGCACTGTTTTTATGTAAAATACAAATTGTATGTCATTTACAAAAATACTTGTTCATGAGGTATGGATAGGACAGGCTTCAAGCAACCTGAACTCACGGTTATTAAGAGAGGATCAGTATTGGCAGACTGCTGGCCGAAATGCCACAATAGCATGTGTGCTCACTGTAGGAAGTACAAACCCAGGGTTTTAAAGGTGAATGAAACAAACAGTTGTGAGATGGGTACATGATAATCTTGTCCTGACATTACCAATATGTTCAAGTCCAAAACAAAACAAAAATGAAATTTATTTTAGTTTAGTTGTGACTGTGGTTTTTACTACAATAAATCATTTTAAGCAACATCATCCCCTCTTATTGCTACTCAATATACTGAGTTAATTAGAGGAATTGTTTAACTATCATTCCTACAAATTTGGATTTCTACCATTTAATAAATAGGAAGGCTTCAAGCCATCACCCTGTATTTCTCTCTCTTCTTTTCCATCTTCCAAATTACCAACTTCTGTAGAACTGTACACACTTGCTGCCTGCACTCTTCCTTCATGGGTGTTTCTCAGACTCTTGTGTTCCCTGCTACAGTTTTCACCTGACAAGGAAAGACACTTCCTTGCTGATCAGCCAAGCCTTTCTTCAGAGAATTGTATCAGGTCCCATCAATTACACCAAATCTATGTGTATCAAGTGAGGTAGTGTATTTGAAAGTGCTTGGACATAAAGGTAGTATATAAAGAGCACATATTATACTCCAAATAATCCAATCAAGTTTCCACTGACTGCCATGAGCTAACAGCCTTTCAGTCAACCTTCTGACTCCTTCTCTCTCTCTGATTCAATCCACCCTGCCCTACTAACTAAGATTAGTAGTATCATGAGGATGGCCTAGATTGTGGTTTTAACCTGCATCATCCTCCTAACATAAAGACATCTGCTAAAGTTGTTTCGCTGCTCAGAACTTTTCAATTGTTTTCCACTGAGTAAAGGAGTAACGTCAAATTCTAAACTCTTCAATCAGCCATTGGAAATCTTACCTATTCTTTGGGTCTGTGACTACAACATAGCTTTCTAAGTAATTGTTCCCTCCCTCCAGACACCACATTCTGACTCTTAGTCCATGCTTTCTTGTATCCCTTCCTTTTTGCCTCTGATGTCCTTTGTTATCCATGCATCTTGCCGGGTCTACACCCCACCCCATCACCTCTAGAAACCTGTCCAAAGGTGAATTTAAGACTAAATATAACCCGACACAACTCATACACTCACACACTGCAAACTCTTTAAGAACTACTTATGTATAGATTTTCCTATCTTGTGAAGATTCACTAGACCAGTAGAGGAATATTCTTCCTTGGGGAATAGTTACCATGAGATGATCAATAAAGATTCACTGAACTAATTTGCTCTTAGGTCATTGCTATTGAATATGAAGATACTAGAGTGGATATTTGGACCACCTAGAAAGCTTCATTGTTATCTTTTAAACCAAGTTATTGGTGTTTTTCAAATATAATAAAAACAAATAGCCTAGCCCTTATAAGTAATGAAACTTTTATTTGAGAAACAGCACAGAAAAAAATTGCTGAAGTAAAAAAAAAAAATACATAGCTAATTCTTGAATTTATTTCCTACATAGGAAATAATAACTAATCCTGACAAATTTTGCATGAAAGAAAAAAAGGGAATAGCAGGAATATACATTATTGACAGAATAAAAAATACTGATGTCCCTGTGTCCTGATAAATGGCACTTGAAAGCCCATCTCCAAGGCTGCTTCACCTGTCTTCCCACCTGCTGAGACACTTGAGTCTCTGGACCAGCTCCCAGACTGTCTGGCCTCCTGAAGTCTGGCTTGCAAAGACTATGAGGTCAACCACTGTAGTCCATACTCCTCCTTCTAGGGTTACGTGGAAACTGAAACTGCCTTATATAGAGAACAGAGGGATGGGAAGTTTTCCAAGGCCTTTGACCTGTGGTCCTGGCTTTATTTTAAAACACCATAAAACTTGCCAATATCTCTACCTTAAGGAAAATGAACTAAGATTAGCAGTATCATGAGGTTGGCCTAGATTTGTGGTTTAAAGCCCTGGTTGTATTCTGTAATCACTTGGGAAATGTTAAGAAAATATCCATGTCTAGCCGGGCGCAGGGGTGCACGCCTGTAATCCCAGCACTTGGGAGGCTGAGGCAGGAGGATAGCGAGTTCAAAGCCAGCCTCAGCAATGGCAAGGCACTTAGCAAGTCAGTAAGACCCTGTTTCTAATAAAATACAAAAAAGGGCTGGGGATGTGGCCCAGTGGTCAAGTGCCCCTGAGTTCAATCCCTGGTACCAAAAAACAGGATCCAGGACCCACACATTACGATATCTTGATTTGATGCCTGAGCATTAGTATGTTTTAGAAGTTACTCAAGGGCATTAGTTAACTCAGGGTGCTATAACAAAACACCACAGACTGGCTGGCTGAAATAATGGACTTGTTTATCACAGTTCTAAAGGCTGTAAAGTTCAAGACCCAAAGGTTGGCAGTTTTGACTTATGGTGAGGACCCTCTTCCTGGTTTGCAAATGGTTGCCACATGCCCGTGTCCTTATGAGGTAGAAAGACAGCTCAGGTTTCTTCCTCTTCTTTTAAAAGCACTGATTCCATTCATGACAGCTCCATCCTCAACACCTGTTTACCCTCACAAAATCACCATGTTGGCAGTTAGGGGTTCAATAGATGGATTTTTGAAGGGAAGCACACATTTAGTCCATCACACCAGATAAGTCCAAAATGCAGCCAGGACTGAGAACTCCTGACCTAAGTCAATGGCCATCGACCTTTTTGTGACCTGAAAGAAACATGATGCAGCATCTCACACAATCATCCATGATATCCACACCTGTCTGGCAGCTGACACACTTAGATAGACTATTCAAGAAAATGTTTCAGGATGTAGGTAGGTAAAGATTTCATTATAGAAAAAATTTATAATCAGATGACAATATGATTGAAAGCCATGAGAAAATCTAGAAAACTCCTTATATCTTCTCAGCATTTTCTGAGCATGTATTCAGGACTCTAGTTGTGGCCACAATCTCTTAAAAGACATCATGTCAAAAAAGCACCATTTTCATTTATCTCTACTCAGGGTGCTGAGTTAATCGGTTCTGAGAAAAGTTCAAGGAAGGTTCTGAGAAAAGTTCAAGTATGGTTTTGAGAAAAGTTCAAGTACTGTTCAAGACCTATCCTTAGGTAAATATGTTAGAGCTGTAGGAGTCAAGAAATAAGCAGTTCAGGTGGTGATAGCTGAAAGAATAGAAAATTATGGAATAAGTGATAAAGTGGAAGGCAGAAAGAAGGACAGAATGAGTCTCCAAGAATGGAAAGAAACAGGTAGCCTCATCATTATTATCCATATTTTAACAAAAAAAATCCTTCTTCCTTACTAATTAATAAATTAATTTTTCCAAATATATGAGAACTACATTTCCAAGGAAACTTTTAAAAAAATTTCTCTCTTTTTAATGTGGCCATAAATTGACTCATACTTATCAAATAAGACCAAAAATTTCACAACAACCAGGACCCTGAATAATTGAGTTTACTTTAATATCTGTGGGCAAATATCAGAAGGAAGCAAAAAAAAAAAAAAAAAAAAAAGACAACCAGCCTATTTTAGCACACTGGAATTTTTAGTAGACACATCTGTTAACCAATATTTTTTAAAGTATGTTAACTATAAAGCCCTCCAAATTATATTAATGCATGAAAAGTACTTTTATTATAATAACATCAGATAGCATTCATCTCCTTTCTGTTGAATTCTTCATTAAGATGCTGAGGAAACCTGAGACTATTTAATTACTTTAAATTTATGTTCAATGGAAATGAAGAAAAATAGGAAGAGGAGGAAACAGCAAAACAACAACCACCAAAAAAAAAAAAAAAAAAAAAAAAAAAAAAAGGAAAGGAAGGTAGGTTGGTTGATGAGAATAAAATCAAGCAAAGATCCTAACAAAAGAACATATCTCCTTTTTCCTGCTTTTGTCCACCTGTTAGACAAACTCATCCCAGCTTCCATTCCACTGAATTCAGCTCAACTCAAACATTTGCTGAACATCTGCTCTGTGCGGGGCTAAGGTAGGTGCTGAACGTCATCTCTAGGGTCAACGATAAAGCAATAGACAAACTCTAAAACAGCAGCATCCACAGGATGTAACCACATTCTCCACCATTTGCCTGGTTTCAGAACTGTCTTGGGCCACTTCAACTAGAGAGGACTTACCCAATCTCATGGCCTTGAACAGACAATATAGTCTTCTTGGGTTCCAGCTGCTTCATTTCTCATTACTGACCACCCTTCACCCCCATGGCCCTCTCCTTCCCAGGCTATTTGTTTTCATTATATTTGAAAAGCATTAATAACTTGATTTAAAAGATAACAATGAAGTTTTCTAGGTGGTCCAAGTATCCACTCCAATGTCTTCATATTCAATAGTGACAATATAAAAGCAAATTAATCCAATGAATCTTTGTTGAGCATATCCTGGTAACTACTCCAGCACAGAAGCACAGTGACTTGATGCCCTGACACCCTGGGACATAACCAAGAGGCACTGATGACATCTCATCTAGAGTTCAATGCTCCCTCAAGGTTGCTCCTGCCACTACACCTGCAGTATCAGTCATGGGAGCGTTGGGTTTTATGCACAGGTAGTATCTGGATCCCGGTGGTGCCTGTATGTATTTCTGAGAGAATCAATGAAAGTGAAGTGCTAGTGCTGGAGATGGCATTATTAAAGACAGGTCAAAGTACATGCTAATCAAACTCTTGGATTGAGATCAATATCAAAAGAAAGGAAAACAAAAAAAACAATTGAAACTGGCCAATATCAACAACCAAAAGCTAACGCTGTGTGTAAGGAGCTTCATGGTACAATTTTTCTAAGACTTTATGCCTTAAGAATTTATTAAGCACCTAGTATGTTCTAGGTCCAAAAAGCCAAGAATGAATGAAATACAGTCTTTGCCTTCATGGAGCTTATGTTGAGAGTGGGTAGGAGGAGACAAATAGATGAATTGCAAAACAATATAGTGGGGGTTAGAACAAATTATGGAAAATGTGCTTTGGGATCAGACTCATTCCCAACCACCAATTGTTCAACCAAAGTCTATAAAGGCTACAAAGTGGCTCTTAAACTTTCTTCCCCTATTGCTGCTTTATTAATGGTCACCATAATGTCTCTATGACTGACACAACATAAGCCAGAAATAACCCCCATGCGTCAACATTTCAAATAATTTTAATGACTTTAGAATTTTTTCCAGTTGTGTTTTCTTATGAGTGTTATCCTTCATTCCTTTGTCATTTTTGTTGTTGTTGTTTTCCTTTTTGTGATGCTGGGGATCGAACCCAGGGCCTAGTGCATATGAGGCAGGCATTCTATCAGCTGAGCTATATCCCAGCACTTGTTGTTGTTCTTATTGTTGTTGTTGTTGCTGCTGCTGCTGCTGTCCTCAGACAGCACTGTTCAAAGGAAATGCTCTATATTGGCCTTGCTCCTTGCAGCACCCACCATGGCCTACTGAACACTGAAATTGTGGCTGGGGTGATACAAGAAGTGAATGATTTTATTTTAGTAGATTTTAAATTCAATAGCCACAGATATCTAGTGGCTATGGTACTGGAGAGCATCATTTTAAAATTGAAGCGTTTTAGGATGGTATAATAGAATAAGATAATTTTTCCCTTAAGGCCTACTATGATATGCTATGTATATCTCTGAAAGATTACAAATACAGACAGAAATTGGTTTTCTTCTCTTCCTTAAAGTTCCTTCGAGGGATTACTTCCAATAAGACATTTAAAGTCAAAGCACAATTGAAATATATATACATCTTATTTAAATTGGCTCTTTTACCAGTGGCATTCTTGATGGAGTGGGAAGCATTTAAAAATATTTGAGAGTTAACACTTTTAACACATTGAGAGCTATTTGGAAAAGATGGTTAGTCTCAAGTCGTTGTGAACTGAGAAAGTATTTTAAGTGAGATTTAAAGAAGAGTTTCAATTTGGGGACTGAATTGGATTAGCTGGATTGCAGGCATCACAAATACCAGAACTCTGTATGTTTATGCACTGCTCAATTATTAGTGCCTAGCAGCATGGTGCCTGGCAGATGTCAGCATTTAGTAAACAGGCAACGGATGAATACAGTAGCACCCATGGGACTGGTTTATGTCTGGACTGTGGGGGTTCTTATAAGAACATATGCATTTGTCAAAACCTTCCGCTGGTACATTGAAAAAAAAGGCCAATTATGCCTTGAATTTTGAAAAAGGAAAAAAATAAATGGGGCTCACATGGAAAAAGTCACAAAAGGGGTCCTCAAGGATGCAGTCAGGTCTGTGAAAAAAGTCAGCATCACATCCTTTGTAAGCAGGTTTGTAAATTCTCAACAGGAAATTGAGGTGAAAACAGAAAACACCTGAGGTTCTGAGTTCAGAAGGAATATTCAGATTGACACAGGCTGTGTGATGGTAAGTAAGTCATTTCACTTCTCTGTGCCTCCTTCCTCATGTACAAAACACCTGTCACCAAGTACTTTTGGGGAGAATGGAATGATAAAATGGATAGAAACTGTTTAGTACTGGGACTGCACCAGATAAATACTAGAGTAGATGGTAACAGGAAATAAGGTACAAGCCCATTTTCTTCATCTGATTGAGGGGGCTCCATTTCTATGCTATGGTCTGAGGAGCTGGCAAAGGGGCACCAAGCAAAGCTCTCAGGTTAAACATAGCTCATATCTTTTTGGAGTAAGGGCACTGGGGAAACTCAGCTCATACTTCCAGAAAAAAAAAAATAAATAAAAGAAAGAAAAGAAAAAAACAGTTTTTGCCAAAAGCAAAATTCCCACAACATAAAATTTTAAGCGAGAGTCTTAAACTTTAGTACAGATATGAGAACAGAAGTGAATTCATCATTGGAATGATTTATCCTGGTGAACTTCCCTGAGTGGAAGCAACTACAGTCTACAGTCTTCATAAAAAGAAGGAAGAAATGAAACAAAAAAAACTTGCTATGTCCTAATCAAAAGCAATTGAATGGGACTAGTTATTGGGGGCTGGTGAGGACATACACTTTATATTTGTGGTAGTTTTGGAGGAAAAATTGGCCAAGCTGAGAGTCACAGCATGTTGAAGTTCACTGACTCCATACCAGGCTAAATGAAGTAATTGAGTCTTGCAGAAGTATTAGAGACAATTTGTATTTGGTGTGGCTCCTAAAGCAGTAAGACATGACTAAAATGTTGGTATCTGATTTATTACATATTTAATAACAATACTTTAAAATCTGAATTTAATGTACTTTGTAGTACTGTATGTCACGTAAGTCAAAGATCCTGAGTTCTCATTAATGGAAAGAAATGATTCCTTAAAAGCTTTCAAAACACCTAGCTCTCCTCTATGACTCACAATTAAGCTCCCTTACAGGAAAGCCACTGTAGATTTTCCCATAAGATACACCTATTCATTGGGTCAGGAAAAGATCTGTTGCAGTCCATCCTCTCTAATGATAAATTTTCTGCCTGGAGAGTTGTGTGAAAGAAGCAGTGCCAACCACCTGCCCAGTTCAAACCATCAGGACACTTTGGACACAGAAAGTAATGCTGTCTTGATCACTCAGGCGTTCTTAATTGCCAACAACCAATACCTACAGCTCCTTTCTGGATAATAAGAATGGCAGACCAATGCAAACTGCATCAGAGCCATCACCCTGCACAGCAAGCCCCAACAGTCCTCAGACTTCTAGCGAGTGCCCATTACAAGTGCCAGGCTAGATGACTCTAAGGACAGTGATGATGAGGAAAAAATATATCTAAAAACGCAAAAGTGTTGAGGGAAAAATAATTGAAGTGAATACTGAATTTTGCATTTGTAGATAATGTACCTCATTTTCCGAAACATTGTACTCCAAGATCAAGATATTCATCCCATTTAGATTGTCAATGCCTCTAGGTCTGCTGGCAACAGTGTGAAAAAACCAACATTGTTAAAATGGTGAGGGATACAAAAGTAGTCATCTTCTAGTCTGAAAAAAAAAAAAAAAACACACATTTTGTGTTCTAATAGAAGCTTACATTCAATGTCATTACATAAATTTGGGATGAACCTCTTAAAAAAGTGAATTGAATTCTCTACCCTAAAATTGTATAATCATCAAAGAGTTAAGGCAAATGTCCAATAAACCAAAATCTGTATGATTAAAACACACTACAAATAATGCTTTTAGGAGAAAAAAAAATACTTTGCAAATGTGGTATATTCACATAATGGAATATTACTCAGGCATAAAGAAGAATGAAGTACTGATGAATGCTATAACATGGATGGATCTTGAAAACATTATGCTAAATGGCTGAAGCAAGACAGAAAAGGCCACTTTTGCAGGATATTTATATGAAGTGTCCAGTAGGAAAATCAATTGAGACAAAAAGTAGATTAGTGGTTGGCAAGAGCTCCTGTCACAAGGAATGGAAGGAAAATGATGGCTAATGAGCATGGAGTTTCTTCTGGAGATGATAAAATGCTCTAGAATTAGATATTAATGTTAGTTGTGTAACTGAATGTTTTAAAGATCACTAAATTGTATACTTTAAAAAGATAAATTGACATGTGAATTTTATCACAAATTTTTAAAAAAATTCACAACATACTCTTAGCATGTGGTTTTGGTGAAGTACAAAGCAATACTCTAGTTTCTTTCCTTAATACTGTGAGATTCATTTAAATAATAATTCAAGTATCAAAAGGATCTGGCTCTGTTGTTAAAATAGATCCATAACAGAAATGCAGAAATGTAAATTCAACAGGTGTGTATTCAATGATCAGAGCACTCTTTTAAAAATGTCTTCCCCTCTCCAGAATCAACTGTAAGGTTTTAGCATCACCAGGAACAAAGACTCCCCTGCAAATCTTATATGTCAACTGTGTGCATAACATCACCCCTGAGCACTTTGATAAAGCTTTTGGAATTTTAAATAATGTCAATGAATGTACTGGGGTTTGGGCAGTCATCATCATATTTGCAACGCATTTCTCATTACATAGAACTGGAAAAAGATTTTTCTGTTTGTAAAGGTCACTGTGCCAAGAGCAGCATCTTCATTGGATGAGAATACAGTTTTAATATCTTCTTTATTATGGACAATTTATAAAGCGGGATTATCTGACTAAAGGGAGTTAAAAATGTGTACCCACAAACCGAGGCACATTTTGTAATTTTCAGGTTATGCCTTCAAACCATATGTTACATTCCATCTTGGCTGAATATCCTCATGAAGGAAAAAAAATTAATAACATGCAAAAATTCAATCTTCAAATTCTTCTGCAAAATGACAGGAAAATCTAATTCTGCTTCCCAAGCAAATATTCAAACTGCTTTTTTTTTTTTTTTTTTTCCTCCCCCGGAAAGCAATGCCAGTGGAAGACGGTGCATAAAAGTCGAATCCATGAACAAATCCATTAACCTGCAGCTCTCCTCTGACTTTGGCAGCAGGGGCACAAGGCTTATATTTTGATTGAAACTTTTTTTTTTTTTTTTTTTTTTTTTTTTTAAGTGACTGCCCAGACTTGAATGTGACTAAATTGAAAGTACTAAAAACACTGAACAGTCAGGTCGGTGCTTGTTCTGTTAGTACTACCTTTCAGGTGTGTGTGAAATGCACGACAGACACGTGTGTCTTCCATTTAAGTCCATAATACCCGTGGCATAAAAATGAACCGCAAAACGCAACCCAGTACGAAGCCCCTCGGCGCAGCTGTATTTCTGCTCACTTATTGGTCTTCTTATGTGTATCTAAAAGGCATTTTCCACACTTTGCAAAAGGGGGAAGAGAGCGGCGGGGGCAGGGGCCACAACAACGCAACCTCTTTTCCAGGGTCCTGAGCACGCACCCCCGTGGGCAGCGGGAAGGTGGCGGAGGCGAGAGCTGGGGAGAGGGCGCGTACCCCACGCAGCTGACATCTGTCCTGCTACCGCCAACCTCGCGGGATCCGAGGTGATGGTCCCTGTTCTCTGCTTGCTCTAGATGGCGGCGGCAGCTAGGAGTGAATACTCTGAAATCCCCCCAACCGCGTCCCACCGGGCCCGGAGATGAAACCCCACCGCGGTCTTTATCACTCACCAAGGCGGCAAACACAGAGGAGCTGGATGCAAGCGAGGAAGCGCTTTAGGATTAGCATTTCCAGACGGTCCGGCGCCCCTCAGCGCGCGGTTTCTCTGCTGCTCCGGGTGGAGAGGGAGGGGGCGCGAAGGCAATGGTCTTTTTTTTTTTTATCCTCCAGCGTACAGATTGATGTGAGACTGTGCGTGTGTGCGAGAGAGCAACAGAGAATAGAAAGAGGAAAAAAAAAAAAAGACGCGTGGTGGCGCGGGGGACTAGCGAGCCGCTAGCCGAGGCGCATGTCGCCGGGAGGGCTGGCGGGCTGGAGTTTGCCTCTGTCGCGGGCTGCGGCGGCCACGGTCTGAGCGCTCCGAGCTCAGCAGCGCCTGAGTGCGGGTGCGCGCTCCGGCCGGCTGTGCGCGCCGCGGCGCCCGGCGGGGGCGGGGGCGCAGGACGCGGGGGAGGGAGCGTGCGGCGGACCCCGGGGCGCGCGCGGGGGGCGGAGAGGCGCGGCTGCGGCTGCGGCTCCGGCTCAAGGTCCGGATCCCAGGGTAGCGATTCACATACCGATGCCCCTCCCCCTGTCTGCTGCCAGTGGTTTCGCTGCCCTGGAGTTAGTGGAACCTGCTGGGGTTTAGAATCTTGGCGGAGAAAACGTCTCTTCATTAAGACTCCTTCATCCCTTAGGAAGAGAAGAGGAGGCCAGATCCCCATTGTCCCGCACAGCCAGAGGTTGACCTTTGGGCTTCACCCCTGGGAATATTTTTCATTTTATTGTTGTCCTCTCTGCAGATGCTAAGTGGGTCCAATCAGAAAGTGGTGGGGGCTCCTGGGTAAACTGGGTTCTCCTCCCCCTTTCCATTTTTCAAATAGCTAAAGTAGTTCCAGACCCTATTGCCTCCAGCGCCGTTAACTACAAATAATCTCCAGCCCTGATTGTGACCAGTCTGACTGCCCTTTCCCTAGACCCCAATCAAACTGTCCTGCTGTGCACAGCTGCTGGGGGAAGTTTCAACACTGTAGTGGTCTTGCTGGACAGAACGACCCTGTGCCTCCTCACACGGGTTCGTAAGGGAAGATTTATAATTGCTTGATTGAAGAGTATACAGAGAAATATAATACGGCTTCTGCTGTCTCAGAGCTGGAAATGCCACCCTGTATGTGCTTGTTTCTATGGTGGCATTTGTGTTTGTAAGTAGACTACAAGTGCCTTGATGTTAGGGAGTTTGCCTTTAGTATTATAACCACAGTTCCTGCAGAGTGGGAAAAGAAGTCAGTAGGTGTTTGTGGAATGAACTTGAAGCCCAAAGGAATAACGATAAGACAACTGGTGGTATCCTCAAAGAACCTCAATACTGAAAATCTGTAAGATTTTCACCTTTTGATACATTTCAATTATTAGTACACTTTCAACTTATTAGACACCTAGTTTAGAACCCTTTAGGAGTCTGATATAAGGCACAGAAAACCAAGTTGTGGAAATACTCTTTGTATTCTTTGTAACAGTTTGATGTAGGTATCTGTACAGTGTGTACTCCAGGGTTCTGTTCTCATCTCAAAAATATGGTAGTCCAGCTTTACAAAGTTGAAAGAATACTTACTGCATACAAAATTGGGTTTCAAGTGTATGTCAGCTGCTACTACCAGTTCTTACGAATTCCCACAGCCTCTGAACACTTGGCTAAATGTACAGAGGTAATGATGTAGCTTGCTATTGCTTCAGAAATTGACTATAGTCGCGTAATAAAAGATTTTGAAACTATCTATAGTGTTTATTCAGGAACACTTAACCGTATTAAGAAGTTGACCCTCAATCTTATTCTTCTGATGAATAGAATTGGAAATGCTCCAACTTTTATAAGAAATATAATGGAAATTGACAGTTGCTCACTTGCATTTCCACATAGGAAGAAAAATTTGAGTCATTTTTGCAGGGGTAACAAGAAGGGTGCATATAAAATGCAGAGTTCAGACAATGTGTTTATTGAATGTGGACTGGAGTAGTCAGGGAAGATATGAAAAAAGGACTAGCAGGACAAATTGATGTCAAAGGGGGTGGGGACAAAGGTGAAAGAAGCAGAAGTCATACATTATTTTAAAAACAGTATGAATTCAATTTGATCAGATCAAAAGGGTTCATATTATGGCAAACACTGATTTCCTAGTGGAGCAGCCTATACCTGAACTACTAAGTTGCTTCAGTAGGATGATAATACTAAGGAAATATGAAATAAACTTTATAAAGAATTTCAACCCTTCAGAAGAAGCTGTTTGCTCAGAGGAATGTATGATTTTTCAGGACCCAATTATCTAGTGGCTTCTCCACTAGCTTATGAGAATGATTTAGCAATAATAAAAACCCATACCTTCTCTCTCACTTAGCCAGTAAGGCACATTACTAGTCATTCTTTAGCATTAGATCATCAAACAAAGGTACTGTTAGATCATCAAAGGCACTGTTAAAAAGAGTTTCCTTAGTAAAGAGGTCTATGGTCTGTGCTACTTTGGTTCTCAGAGTTAAGATTATCACATCCCACTTTTGTGCTGGGAGAGCACAAAAGTCATCTTGAGGTAGTAGTCACATTGCCTTTAAGGTTTGTACAGGGAATATGATGGCAACCATTCTATGAGACTCAGTGACAGTGATGGAAAACTGACCTTGAGGATCAGCCAATGTGGTTCTGATTGTCCTGAGGAGTGGTGTGGGAGGTTGAGATCCTCTGAAAATAGGTCACTGAAACAGCCCAGCTGTGGGAAAACAGGAGTCATAAGAAGGGTGGGAATATCAAAAAGGTACCTAATCTCACATTTCACAATTTTATTGAGGCCATGGTCATGGTCATTTCTGTGATGTGTTACCCAATCAGTCAGTTTACATTAGCTCTTGTGAGTAGAAGTTATAAAGTGGCAAAACCACATTCCTTCATCTACAGTCTAAAATACATGTGTTTATGAATATGTATATTTAGACAGGTAGTACATTATATATTAGCAATAACTTACCTTGGTGAATTAGATTCATTTGCTTCTCATCTATATGCTATTTTGGAGACAAAGCTCTGGGAGTGTTATTGTTCTCAGCATGTATAATCTACCATTTAATATGAAAAGTTTAAGCAAAAAGAGAAGGGATTATATCAGATGCACAAAGGTAAGGAATATTTCTGGAGGTAAATAATGTATAGCTGAGGATTTGACAAAAATATTAAAACTCAAAAATTTTCATGGATAGAATGGAATTGGGGTGCTTTAAAATTTATTCTTTAGATTCATTTGTTCACCCAACACATTTCTGTTGTCTGTCCATTATGTATCATGAACAGCTTGAGTATGAATTACATTATCCTCACCATAAATAAACACACAGTATAATAGGAGGTAAGGAGATTACTACTACAAAATGTCTTTGCATAGAATTGGTACATAAAATAGAGGATATTCAGTTAAATTTGAATATTTGGTAAATAATGAATAATTTTAAAGTACAAAATAATTTTTGGTGCACTATGTAGTACTAAATAAAATTTAATGGAAAAATTTTAGTATAGCGAAAAATGTTTAGTACAAAACAATATTTGGTGCACTCCCATGCAATAATTGGGACATGCTTATATTTAAATAAAATCCATTGTTTACTGAAATTCAAATTTAAGTGAATATTCTATTTTTATTTGCTAAATCTGGCAATTCTACATTATTGTATCTGTGAATTGTCTCATATTGGAGTTGGTCACTTGTGATTATGAAATGTCTATGCAGTCTCATAAGTTTCCTTACTCCACAAATTATTTTCAAAGCATCTCTAACATGAATAGAGGTAGATGCAGATGTTTACTCTGACTCTTAAATTCAAAGGTAGTGCTAAAAGGCTACCAAATATTGTATGGTGACTGAATAAAATGTGGAATTAAAAAGGTAGAAAAATATCTGAGTCTCTTATACCCTAATAATAATTATTGGTCCCGTTTGACTCTCAGGACTCTCAGAAATTGCTTCTTTTTATCTATTGTTATTGAAAAACATTCATACATGCTATGTACATGTATGAATATGGCATAATAAATACACTATTACAATGCACCAATAAAATTTTTTTAGAAAACATTGACATAATCTTAGAAGTGGTAACTAAAAATACACTTTTGGGCAAAAGTCACTAAGTTGAATCAATCAAATGTTTATAGTTTAATATAGTTATTTCCTTAGAAGTAAAAAAAATAGTTTTTGCAATTATAAGGTGTTTGTCAGAACTAGATCTCATTTTACAGGACTCAGCATATTTTAGATTGTGAAGAATGATTTATCTTGTATTTTGCACCTTACAAATTTTATTCACATCTGGTTGACACAATGGCATCTACTTAGAATTCTTGTGTAAACTCTTGGAAAAGACTAAAGAGTCATTTTACTTAGTGAAATAGTCAAATATTTCCTTTGGATTTGTCCTACTAGGTGTTTTCTACTAAGAAGAAATTCATTCCTACTTCCCTGAGCTTTGCATATTTATTCCTAACTGCCCTTTTCAGTATCAGGCATAAAACAGGTCAGAGGGTCTCATTGAAAGCTCCCGAGCTGAGAATCATGTGGCACCCTCAGTCCATCTGAAGGAGGCGTAATTATGTTCAAGAGGAAAACTACAGCATGGTACATACTTAACCTTTTAGTATCTTGTCATGATTCACTATAAGATAATTTAAACTTATTATATTCAAACTACACAATTCAGTGAGGAAATTGTATTAAAGAGCACAGAAAGATCAGAATCCTTTTTTTGCATGTCAGGATATTTGGTGTAATATAAGAGTCAGGATAATTTTTCCTCTATTGATAGAATAATCTTCTTTTGTGTATTTTAAACTGAAAATGTGGTTAGAAAACCCATGGGCTGGGGTTGTGGCTCAGCGGCAGAGCACTCGCCTCACACGTGTGCGGCCCAGGTTGGATCCTCAGCACCACGTAAACATAAATGCATTGCATTGTGTACAACTGAAGTAAATAAATAAATACTTAAAAAAAATCACCTGTTTAAAAAAAAAAAGCCCATAAACTGAAAAATTACTTAATTTTTAGTTTTTCTCTCTTACAAAAAAAAAAAAAAAAAAAAAAGCATGTCATCATAACAAAGATCCTAGGTGTTGTCTAGGTAGGCTGGCTTATAATCTACAGAAATCTATTTCTTACAGTTCTGAAGGCTGGAAGTCCAAGATGAAGGAGTCTGGTGAGGACTCAATTTCTGGTTTATAAATGGGTATCTTCCTCATGTCGTCTCATATGGTGGAAAGATAAGGCAACTCTCTGTGACCTAATTCATAAGAACATTAATTCCATTCATGAAGAATCTGTCCTTATGACCTAGTTACCTCCCATAGCTCCCACCTCTAAAACTACCTCATTGGAGATTTAGGTGGGGAGGGGGCACAAACGTTCTGTTCATCGCAGGTCTCTTAAGTATTTAATGTGTTATGAAGTTGTCCTGATTTGAAATTTTTCATTTTCTTGTGGACTTCTCCAGTTAGCATATTAGTTAAATTAAGGGCATTAACAGTCTTTTTGAGACTCTGAAACTAAATTTCGATTAACTTATTTTAAAATGATTTTGAATTTTTTAATAGACTTTATTTTTTGGAAGTTTTAAGTTCACAGCAAAATTGAGTGTAAAGTATAGAGCACTCATGTCTTCCCTGCTGGCAGAGAGGGTGCACAGCCTTCTCCATTATCAACCTCCCACATCAGAGTGGTACATTTGCTATAACTGAGGAACATACATGGACACATTTTTTTACTCCAAATCCATATTTTACATTAAGATTTACTCTTTGTGCAGTACGCTGTATGGATTTGGAAAAAAGTATGATGACACACATGCACTATCATAGTTTCATGGAATAATTTCACCGTCCTAAAAATCCCCTGTGCTTTGCCTGTTCATCCCTCCCTCCCCACTAGCCTCTGGCAACCACTGATCTTTTTACTGTCTTCATAGCTTTGCCTTTTCCAAAATGTCATATAGTTGAATGTGATACTATATATACTCTTTTTAAATTGGCCTTCTTTCTCTTAGTAACATGCAGTTAAAATTTGTCCATGTCTTTTCATGGCTTGATAGCCCATTTCTTTTTATCACTACATAATATCCCATTGTCTAGATGTACCACAGTTTGTCTATTTCCTTCCTGAAGGACATCTTGATCGCTTCTCATTTTAGTAATTATGAATAAAGTGGCTATAAACATCTGCATTTGGATTTCCATGTGGACATCAATTTTCAACTCATTTGCGTAAATACAATGAATGGATGGGGATTACGGGATCATCCAATAAGACTATGCTTAGTTTTATAAGAAGCTGCTAAACTGGCTTCTAAATGACTGTACCACCCTGCATTCCCACTAGCAATGAATAAAATTTCCTGTTGCTCTACAACCTCATCAGCATTTGATGCTGTTTTGGATTTAGACCATTCTAATAGGTATACAACGGAATCTTATCATTATTTCAATTTGTAATTTGCTAATGACATGGCATTGAGCATATTCCTATATGTTTATTTGTCATCTGTATATTTTCTTTGGTGAGGTGTCTGTTCAGCTCTTTTCCCACTTTTTTAATTAGATTTTTGTTCCAATTTTGATTTTTTTAACTTTTCTTTTGAAATAATTAATTGCTGAAAAATTATAGAGATAGTACAAAGAATTGCTGATATTCTTTATCCATAGTCTTTTTTTGTTAATAATTTGCCTTTGTTATTCTCTCTTTGCTTTTTTTTCTATACATATATACACATATCTGTATCTTTATATCTACAAACTAAAGAATCCTTCTTTGAAAAGTTGTTGGACTGTCTAACTTGCTTCATCAATGACTCTACAGGCAATTTTCATTTGATGTTTTCTTGATCTTACCAAATAAATTTTTGTTAATCCAAAAATATTGTGTTAAGAGGCTGATTTATGATCACTTAGGCAAGAACTTATTGATTATTAGGAGCCATTTTGGGTTATTAATGTTAGATCCACACTGTTTCCTAAGAAAATTTGCTCATGATTTTGAAAATGTCTATTCTCAGACATCACTCACTCCTTTTCCTCCACCTGCCATTTACTTGTTTCTGGTACTGTGCCTCTAGAACATTGCACCTGCCTTCTTATTAGTGTATCATGCCATTAGTCTTTATGCTTTATAGATGTTCAAATGCAGAGCAATCTTTCTAAAATAAATATCTAATACCTATTACCCAGGAACCTGCACAAGTGGTTGTTTCTAAAGATTCAAAAGTATATGTAGAAAACATTAATTGGGTCCTATAATGGGAGCTCTTATTTGAGGAACCCATAAGCCAGCGTGTTCATTGTTGGTTGTACTAAGGTAACTAACTGTTCTAAGAGAATGGTGTTATTGGAGTGGGGGAGGTTATGCCTCTTGTGTATGGTGTTGGTCATAAGCTAGTGATCATTATTTCAACATCTACACATCTGCTCTTTTCTTTTCACCCCCAAGACCATTTTTTCCTATGCTCTTCCTCTAAGCTCAATTTAAATATCAGTATCTGCCTGCTCTCTAGGACTTTAAAAAATATCCAGAATGTCTAAAACAGAAAGATGTATAACACAAGTTTTGCAAATCAGATTGTCAGCATTGGATTGAATCATTGAAATGAGCTATATTTCAAAAGTTCAAACATTTTTAATAAATGGTCATATAGGTGATATTTTTTTGTCTATCTCTAGTCCAAAATAATTCACAAGCACCCTAGTAGATGATCCATTATATTTTTGACCACATTGAAAACCATTATGTTCACCTTTATATTTATCCAAAATATTTTATTTAAGGACTCAGAACAAATTGCTTCCCTCTACTTATAAAAGCACTTCTGTTTTCTTCCAACCCTAGATGATATCTTTTATTTTGCTATATGTTAATTCTTCCAACCTTGATCTGAATTCCCTCTTTTATTTAATCAGTTTTCTGAGTCTCTTACTCCCTATTTATTTTTTCTCATCTAACTATTTCAGTCTTTTTCCATTAAAAATTCCTCTGTTGCCTGGTGCTGTGGCACACCCTGTAATTCCAATGACTCAGGAGGCTGAGGCGGAAGGATGGCCATTTTAAAGCCAGCCTTAACAACTTAGCAAGGCCCTAAGCAATTTACCAAGACCCTGTCTCAAAAGTAAAAAGAAAAAATGGACTGAGGTTGTGGCTCAGTGATTAAGTGTCCCTGGGTTCAATTCCCAGTACCATCCCTAAATCCTCTCTTGACCCCATGTCTCATTAAAACATAATCCAAGAGGGGCTGGGATTGTGGCTCAGCGGTAGAGCGCTTGCCTAGCGCGTGCGCGGCCCAGGTTCGATCCCCAGCACCATGTACAAATAAACGCAATGTGTACAACTAAAGCAAATAAATAAATATTAAAAAAAAAACATAATCCAAGAGACATCTTCTTTTATAATTTTCTTTTAAGAATAGACTATAAGCATTATTTTGACTTCTTCACCTCCTATTATCACTTCAAAACACTAAAATTAGGTTTCTGCCTCCCTCATTACATTAATAGTTTTTGTTTGTTTTGTTGTTTAATGGTGTTGAGGATTGACACAAAGGCCTCATGCATGCTAGGCAGTTGCCTTACCACTGAGCTATTCCCCATGCCCTAGCAGTGGTTTTGAAAAAGTAAAATCACTGCATTTTGATGGTCCCACATATGTGTTGTACCCCAAACTAAAGTCTCATAATTCCTCCAAAACTGGTGTAGTCCACAAAATCTGAAATTTCCTTGGCACATCTTTTCCTGTGCTTCCCAACAAATTAGTCACCAAATCCTACAACATATTCTTAATTTCTACAGTATTTCTTACATTTCTTTACATAATTGATGGATCTGGCCTAGCTTCATTGCTTAGCACATATTCAAATATATGAACTAATACACAGAAGAAGGGCAGCTATCAAAGCAATACTACCAGCTACTTCTCTTGCCTACTTATAGCAAAGTTGCAATTAACATCTTTGATGTTTCTGTCAGTTCCTGGATGCTTAGATACTAAAACTATGGAGTCATCTCTTTTCCTTCAACATTATAACAATCTTAGTTCATAACCCATTTGCCTTGACTTAGAGCTTATTTGGTGGTTTAGGATTTTGCAGTCCCTTAACTGACAGCTTGGGCTAGCAAGCATCCTAGAACATCTCCAGTATATTCTTGGCCTATTATAATTTTATACTCTTTTCTTCACGATTAATTTTTCCTCCATGATTTCATTCATGCAGAGGACCAGCAAGACTTGGAGACTTCAAACTTTCCTTGAAGTTTTCAGCAGCTGTATTTGACCTCCAGTTGTTTTAACTTTTGAGAGCTGAAAAACATTCCTATTTCAGGGATTTTGCAAAACCCCAATATTTGCTACTGACCATTTCCCCCAAGCAACCACTTTCCCTACATCATTTCTAGATAGCCTCTCTTGTTTCTAAAAATAGGAGCAAAAGCAGAGCAGGCCTGTAGCCCTGGAAGTCTTGCTCATTACTCTCTTAAGAAAGGCTATAACTCAAAGAATGTACAAGTGAGAAGCTGGTATAAACCAAGTTTCCAGGAAACTAATTATTGACTTTCTATTTTATCTCCTTCCATCATAGCAGTGATTATCGCCACTGTTAGGTGCCAAGTGTTGTTCTTAAGGCATTGCATATAATTGTTTTATCCTCATAGCAAATCTTTGAAGTTGTTCCCATTACCGTCTTCCCAATCTCACAGAGGAATAGGCAGAATAATGTCACATATATTGTAAGTGACAGACTTGGGTGTGAACCCAGAAGATGGTGTACCAGTTCCCGCATAATTATTATCTACACTATCTCTCCTTGAGGACACTTAGGAGATTCAACACCAAGTGATTCCTTGCCAGACTCAGAACAAGTGCCTTGTATGGTTAAAACTTGTGCCTACTTTTCTTTCCTAAAACAGAGTACATTTTACAAAGCTGACTTGATGTCAAATATCAGTTACAAAAACAGTGTGTAATGTGAGAAATAAACATCATCCCCAAAATCCAAATGTACTGTCTGCCCAAAGAGATTATTATGAGCCTAAGAAGGATTTCTGGTTTGTGTTTCTATTTAGTTACCCAAGTAAAGATACTTTAAAATATAATCCCTGAATGAATTTAGGAAATCAATATAGGCGAGTCGAGCAGAAAGAGATGTGGCTTCCCCAGGGAAAGGTTGCATGGTACGGCTTTCTCCAAAGTGGTCTCACGGTTGACTCTAGGGGCCGAGAGTGAGTGAAAGCATTGATACATGAAGCCCAAGTGACTTTCAGGGTGTCAGCTTCATGGGACCCCTCCTTTAAAATTCAAATGAGTACCCGGAGTCCCTTCCTGCATTGCTGTAGAAAGTCACCACACGGTTAGACTGTAATGATTATAAAATTCACCAAGGACTTAAGAAGACTGTGAGGTAATCACATTGCAGAAAGGAAAATATAAAACACGACATTAGACATCACAGAATGTTCCATGCAGCTTTACAGGGAGGACATTCAACTCCGTGACTCCCCCCTCAGTTTCCAGCCTAATGGCACTCATTCTTGGAGCTCATTCTTCCTAGTGACATTTTTTTCAGCCCTTGTTGGAATAGACATTGTGTACCCAATGAAGGAAAATATAGTCTCTGCCCACAGGGATCTTAAAAGTTAGGGAATGTTTTAATTTTCTTTTAACTTACTTAATACTCTGTTTGAAACTCTGCTTTCCAGACTAGGCCATGGAACTTAACTTTGTAAACCAAAAGTCCCTTAAAAATGTTTTACCTAACAAACAAACTTCATTTGAAGATAACTTCTACCTGTTGTGGTATCTGGATAAATCTTTAGAAATAGTCTGTGAAATTAGAATTACCCAGGTGGAGCCAAGTCTTGATATATATAGTAAGGACAATAACTAAGGAATAAAAGATCAATGGTGGCAGATAAAACCAAGGCACTAAAATATTGTAAGAGACAGACTTTTAAGACCTTCACACTAATAAAATGTAATGAAATATCACAAAATGTTAGAGTATAATAAACAAAAATAAACAATGAGAAAAATACATTATAGGAAGAGCTTTACATTTCTAGAGATAAAAAGAGAAAGTCTTAAAAGCTAATGAAAAAAGCTTTTAATGAAAGTCTTAAAAGCTAATGAAGCTAAAAGAACAAGTGGAAATCATAAGAAGAAAAAGTAATATTTTAATAAAAGATACATAAGCCATGAGGCACAGAGGTGGCAAAAGATGAAAAAAACATCTTTAAAAACACATAATGCATGTTCAAACACAATTTAAAAAGTCACATAGACAATACTGCTAAGACTTTATAGATGAACTTCTAAGCGTGTAAAGGCAGGCAAACTACCTGAGTGTTAACAGGTCTCTGCTGGGTTCCCTTACCAAGTCCTCAAAATGAATAACACAGTGGCAATATCAGGACTTTTGAATTCTTTCTTGCAGCTTCCAGCATCTAGTTAGTTTCCAAAATCTTATCGGGAAAACAGTATACAATAATTATAATATTTATCATTTGATTATCTACCAACTCTATGCCAAACAGTTTTGGATGTTAACTTCAATCACTCCCCAATCCCACAAATGAGATCTATTGTTTTCCCATTCTGTAGGTATTCCCTAAGGCTCTGAGAGTTGAGTGTTACTGAGGGCCAAGAAACTGTGGTGGTGGCATTTGGAATTGAAACTTCAAGTTTCTTTCATCCTATGGTGTAACATCTTTCCATAAACACATCTTGAATTTAGTCAGCCATAGGAATTCATCTTTTCCAAGCAGCAGTACTCAGTATTTACCACTCCACTTAGTGAGCACTTGCCGTTCAAATAAGATTGACAAGTTTCCTGCTAGCTTTATATTCCAGCGAAATTTGCAGCATTTATGCCTATATAAAGATCAATGGTGGCAGATAACACCATTGCACTAAAATATTGTAAGAGACAGATTTTTAAGACCTTCACGCTAATAAAATATAATGAAATATCAAGGTGTATTTGGAAAATTGAAATTTGAAAGCCAATCAGACTTCTATCATTAAATAATGTGAAGGAAGGCCTCAGAACGAGGGCAGATTAAAATAACAAAAAACAAAATGGAAAAATAAATATATCAGTTAGGATGGTTTAGGTTACATTGCAATAACAAGGAAAAGTGGACTTACAATTATTTTTTGTTCACTTGAAGATTTTAGTGACTCTAAGTGACTGACTTTCTAAGGTAGCTGCCGTGAATGTGGTTGGTCAACAATCCAGGATGCTTTGATTTTGGGGTATCACAACTTGAATTTTCAGAATTTTAGGTAAAGATGGTTCTGGTTAATCTTGCACTGTGAAACTAAATATCTCTGCACAGATATGACATGCATCACCTTTTTTCCAACCATTGACTTTCTGGTGAGAAATAATATGACCATGTGGTAAAAATTTGTTCCCAATTAGTAGGCTCTCTGTTCACCTCACTGATTGTTTCTTTTGCTGAGAAGAAGCTTTGTAATTTGAGTCTATCCAATTTATTTATTCTTGGTATTAATTCTTGTGCTACAGGATTCTTATTAAGGAACTTGGGGCCTAATTCAACATGCTGGAGATTAGAGCTTACTTTTTCTTCTATTAGGTGTAGTGTCTTTGGTCTAATTCCTAGATCCTTGATCCACATTGAGTTGAATTTTGTGCATGGTGAGAGATAGAGGTTTAATTTCATTTTATTGCATATGGATTTCCAGTTTTCCCAGCACCATTTGTTCAAGAGGCTATCTTTTCTCCAATGTACATTTTTGGCGTCTTTGTCTAATATAAGATAACTGAAATTATATGTCTTAGTCTCTGTGTCCTCTATTCTGTACCATTGGTCTACCGGCCTATTTTGGTGCCAATACCATGCTGTTTTTGTTACTATTGCTCTGCAGTATAATTTAAGGTCTGGTATAGTGATGCCACCTGCTTCACTCCTCTTACTAAGGATTGCTTTAGCTATTCTGGGTCTCTTATTTTTCCAGATGAATTTCATGACTGCTTTTTTATTTCTATGAGGAATGTCATTGGGATTTTGATTGGCATTGCATTAAATCTGTATAAGTGCTTTTGGTAGTATGGTCATTTTGATATAGCACTAATCTCTAGAATATATAAAGAACTTAAAAATCTTAACACCAAAAAAAACAAATAACCCAATCCATAAATGGGCCAAGGAACTGAACAGACACTTCTCAGTAGAAGATATACAATAAATCAACAAATACATGAAAAAATGCTCAACCTCTCTGGCAATTAGAGAAATACAAATCAAAACCACTCTAAGATTTCATCTCACACCTGTCAGAATGGCAGCTATTAGGAACACAAACAACAATAAATGTTGGAGAGGATGTGGATAAAAAGGCACACTCATACGTTGTTGGTGGGACAGCAAAATGGTGCAGCCAATATGGAAAGCAGTATGGAGATACCTTGGAAAACTTGGAATGGAACCACCTTATGACCCAGCTATCCCACTCCTTGGTCTTTACCCAAAAGACTTGAAAACAGCATACTACAGGGACACAGCCACATCAATGTTTATAGCAGCACAATTCACAATAGCTAAACTGTGGAACCAACCTAGATGCCCTTCAGTAGATGAATGGATAAAGAAAATGTGGTATATACACACAATGGAGTATTACTCAGCAATAAGAGAGAATAAAATCATGGCATTTGCAGGTAAATGGATGGAGTTAGAGAATATAATACTAAGTGAAGTTAGCCAATCCCAAAAAGCCAAATGCCAAATGTTTTCTCTGATATAAGGAGGCCAATTCACAGTGGGGTTGGGATGGGGAGCATAGGAGGATTAGAGGAACACTAGAATGGCCAATGGGGAGGGAGGGGAAGGGAGGGAGCAAAAGGGTGAAGAAAAAAAAAGATGGTAGAATGAGATGGATATCATTACCCTAAGTGCATGTATGAAGTCACGAATGGTGTGAATATACTTTGCATACAACCAGATATTTGTAAAAATGTGCTCTATATGTATAATATGAAATGTAATGCATTCTGCTGTCATTTATAACATCTTAGAATAAAAAGTTAAAAAACAAAAAGAAACAATATGACCACAATAGAAGTGTCCCCTACGGGTGGGGTAGTGGTGTGTGTGTGTATGTATAGAATATGAGACTACAAAGCAAGATAACATGAAGAAATCTGAAATCAACAGAAGACATTATTTTATGATTGCACAATGGTTAGATGATTGTTTTGCTATCTTAGGTTCAGAAAGTTAAAATTTATTATAAAGTCTTGCAGAGAAAAATAAGCACAATCTTCATTGTCAGAGCTGAAACAGCTCACAAAATGTTAACCCACATCCTCTGTCAGTCTTTGAGATGTTGCTCCACTCCTGATGGCATCTGTGGGAAGTTGAAGAGGTAGATGAATAAGGGTGAAGGAATCAAAAACAACAACAAAGCAAATAGCATATATTGCAAATTTGAATCCCTGCTCTGATTCTTTCTTACTTTCTTCATTTGTGCAAAGAAAACTATTGAATACATTTACATACTTTAAGTTCATCAAGACATGAACTTTGTTCTTATTCATAACAGCACTAGTCATTGTATCACTGTTTAAAAAATGAAAAGCAAACAACAAACAATTTTACCACTTTTAACTAAAGCTACATTTTTTTTCTTTCTACAGTCAAAATATAGTTTTGAAAAGAACTATTTTGGAAACAAGAACTGGTGCAGATAAAGCCCAAGGAAAGAACATGGTCCTGCAGTTTAGCTGAGGGTCACTGTGCTCCTTTTGTTTGTGTCTAGAGCTAACATGATCTAGGTTTGATTCCAAATTGAATTGGCATCCCAGATTTTTATATATTTATTACAGGTTATTGGAGAATATGCACTCCTGAAGGTATACAGGACAAGGTATCGTCAATATGCTATACACTCCTGTTTTCATTCCTTGCTGCATATTGACCAGAGTCAGCACATTTTCCAGACATCTTTATTTATTAATCTTTAATCTGATCAAGTCTATAAGTTCAATATCAAATGCATTAAACCCTTTCTCCTCTCCTCTAACCCCTCTGAGGATGGATACAAATGTCTTGGTTGTGGAGTATTCTCACAGTATGTTCTGAAACTCCTAAGAGTCCTGACTCCTCTGTGCTTGGGACACAGGTCAGAGGAAGGTGGTAAGTACCTCCTCACTTATCTGTGTAATGATACCATCATACACATGGTGATGCTTGCCCCTTCTCTGACTATCACTTCTTGGCTGTTGTGCGTTTTGCAGGCAACCAAAGTCTAACTCTTGAGGTTTGGGTGAATGTGTGCATTCTTTAGGGCCTCTCCATTATAAACTTTTTTTAAAATTATTTATTTACTTATTCATAATGCACAAGTATAGTATCTTTTTACATACAACTGCTTGTATACAAATTATATAAGTACCATTCAGATCTTCAATCATGCATTTAGGAAAATGATATCCATCTCATTCAACCACCATTTTTTTTCCTCCCTCCCTCCGCCCTTGTTCCCTCCCTTCCATTCCCTTTCCATTGACCATTCTAGTGTTCTTCTGATCCTATGTACTCCCTTCCAACAACACTGTGAACTAGCCTCCTATTTTCTCTGATATAAACTTTTCTTTAAGTGCATGATCCAGAGTTTCTCTACCTTCCCCCACTGAAAGCTTATAGCCCTTGGTGTACTCCAGAGACCCTGTGTCTGGTTGGCCTCAAAGCCAGGTAAGCCTCTCCCCTGGGTGAACTTCTAGCAAGATGGCAGAAGCCCAGCTACCTTTTGAATTACCCATTCCAAACCTAGGTGTCTTAATTGGAAAAATGCCCTCCCAAAGATTTTCCCATCCTAATCTCTCAAACACTTAAATATGTTATGGTACACACAAAGGTTAAGGTTGCAGATAAAATTAAGGCTACTAATCAAATGACCTAAAATTAGGTGGGTTATCCTGGATTATCTGAGTGGTTCAGCTCATCACAAGGCCAGTGAAAGAGATAGAGGGAGGGAGAAGAGTGAGTCAGGTTGATGTGATGTGAAGAAGACCTAACCAGCCATTGGTAGTTTTGAACATGGAAGAATAGTGTCACCAGCACTGCTTTCAAGGGTGGCCCTAGAAAGCAGAAAAAAGCAAGAAACAGATCATTTCCTAAAGCCTTTGGAAGGGAAGGGAGATCTACTGACACCTTGATTTTTCTGAGTACTTTATTAAAAACATCTCTGCCTTTGTCTTGAATGAATTTTGGCCAGATGTTGAATTCTAAATTGAAAATAATTTCTACTCAGAAGTTTGAAGTCATTGTTGTTTCATTCTGGTTGTCCATGAAGCTGATGAAACTTTCAAAGCCGTTTGGGTTATTTATCTCCCTGCTGTTTCTCCTCCCATTCTCCTTCCCTCCTGTCGTTCAGGTCCTACAATCTGTATGTTTTTATTTTTTAGTCTTTAAGATATTTCTTTCCATCCCTCTGCACTCTCATTATTTTCATAGTGGGTTTCCAAGGCTGAGCCTCTAATTTTTCTTTTGTGTACTATCTCTTCTTTTTCTTTGTTTCCTAGTTTCTCCCCAACTCTCGCAACATATCTATTGAATGTACTGTCTACCATACCTTTAAATTTTTTTCATGATAGCTCTTTGTTCTCTAAATGTTCTTTAAAGATAGCATCTTATTTTTATTCAATCAACTCTGCATTTTTACCATTTGTTTTACCACCTCCCCCACCCCGACCCCACCAGGAGTTTACAACCTTACATCTATGTATACCAGGTTAGGGAATAGGTGGTATTCAGAATGTGTAAAGTAAAGGAGAATAGCTAGGATTCTAGTTTTTTCTTAAGCAACTTTGAGCCCACTGTTGTCTCTGTTGTCTATTAAATTTAATTTACTGTGGTAAAAACATTTTACATTGTTTGATCGTACATGTATCTTTCTTTCCCCCCCTCCCCCCCTTCCCCCTTCCTTCCTTCCTTCCTTCCTTCCTTCCTTCCTTCCTTCCTTCCTTCCTTCCTTCCTTCCTTCCTTCCCTCTTTCCTTCCTTCCTTCACATTCTAGTGATTGAACACTGGGCCTTGGTAAGCGTGTGCTTTACCACTAGGCTATACCCCAAGCCCCACCACATTTTTAAAATCCATTTATCTATCAAGGGACATTTCAGAGGTGTTTTGTTCATTTGTTTGTTTGGTTGGTTTTCTGTTTGTTTCTTCTTGTTGTTGTTGTTTTCATCTTGCCTACTATGAGTAATGTTGCAATGAACATAGGAAAGCAAAAAGCTTATGGAGATTTTGATTTCAATTCTTTGGGATAGATACTCAGATGTGGGATTTCTGAACCATGTGGTAGGTCTATT
Source organism: Tamias sibiricus (assembly GCA_025594165.1). Classification (NCBI taxonomy): domain Eukaryota; kingdom Metazoa; phylum Chordata; class Mammalia; order Rodentia; family Sciuridae; genus Tamias; species Tamias sibiricus. The sequence goes on along the minus strand of CM046664.1, from coordinate 120,194,729 downwards.
TCTAATTTTTTAGGAACCTCCATACTGTTTTCCATAGTGACTATACCATTTTGCCTTCTCACCCATAATGTTTAAGGATTCCTTTTCTCCACATTCTCTTCAACATATGTCTCTTAATTTTTATCTTTTTATAGCTCTTCTGACAGACCTGAGGTGATATCTCTTTGTGGTTTTGATTTTCATTTTCCTGAGAATTACTAATACTAAGAATTTTTTTCAGATACCTATTGGCCATTTGTAGTTCTTCTTTGGAGATATGTTTATTCAAGTCTTTAGGACATTTTAAAATTGAGTTGTTGGTTCTAGAAATAATGTTTTGCTTCAAATATCTTTCTTTCCCCCAGAGTACTTGGTGCTACTTACTACTGGAGGGTTTTCAGGGATCTATGGTAAAAATTGGGTTGCTTACTGTTTTTACAACTGCCATTTTAGGATTCAATTCTCTCAAGATTGGCAAGTCAGTTAACATTATTCTGATTTTCAAATTCTGATTTTTCTCCATCTGTCCACTTTTGTAATGAATTTTCTCTTATTTTTTCTTTGTGATGTCATTTCTTCAAAAATATATATTAACTATTGTTCAATTTGGGCCTCTACAAGGAATAGAAAAGCATTTATATGTTCAGTTCCCATATTTAATATCTTTAGTTCAGCCACATGTCTTCATGAATGATTCACTTGGAATCATTCTCTCCACACTAGTCACTTTGCTTTGGAAAAGAAAGATGCGGTGCACAGAATGAAAAAACTCAACACAAACACTTCACTATCTAGAGAACTGAGCACTGTCCCACCTGTCCCCAGTTGGTGGTCTCAGAATTGGTTCTACAGTTTTCTGGAAAATGTCATCAAGGGTCCAATTTTGATTGGAGGTGATTCTTTAAAAAGAAGCATTAAATTTTTGATGTTGGACTTCACCTAAATTCCTAGATAATGGGACAACTTTATCCAACATTCTATTATTTATTTCCCAAGAAAAGTCTTTTGTTTCTCCACATTAAATTATAAAGTTGTTCTGAGCAATCAAATTGTTGATGATAGTTGTTTTATCTATATTTCTTTCACTTCTGCCTTTAAAGTTTCAATGAACTTGCCCTCCAACGTAAGAGTACAGATGCATCTTTTTTACCCTCAGAAGTTTATTCAGGTTTTCAAATGCTAATTATTCAGATCTCAGAATGCACATCATTTCAAGCGAATATACTATCAGTTATATTTCATAATAAATCCTTCTGTGTGATGAATAATTGAAGTATTAAATTAGCACTTGAGGAAAAAAACAAAGCTTGTATAAGACCATCAACCCAATAGCTCACAGTTGTTATACTTTGAAGGACTTCTATTTTGTCTAATACTTTTTATATTTAATAGTTTAAACAATTTCAATACTAGTTCTAACCCCAGAACAGATACTCATACTCACACGTGAGCACATTACAAATTCTCAGTAGACAAGGTTAAATGGCAACATAATCAACAATTTACAGTTCTGTAATATCGCTTCCTTTTTTAATGCTCTCTGATTCTATTTAAAGAACTTGCCTTGGGACTACATCTATTTCTAGCAATAATCATTTTTATTCCTTGTCATTATTCTTTCCTCTTACATCATTCTGAAGTAAAATCAAATATAAGTATTTTTTTTCCATAATGGAAAATAGACTTGTTACTCTATTAATTTTTGCACATAGGGTCTCCTGTTTTTTCTTTTTAATTTCTCCTACCCCCCTTTTTTTTTCCTGACTGGATGGTACTGTTAGATTTTCCTTAATGGTAAGATTATCCAAAAGATAACTCCATCACTTCTGTGACTAATGCTTAGAACTAATTTTTACTACCACTTCTTGTCTTACAGACTTGACTATATGTATGATGGTAGACGTTACTTTGTCTTACATATCTTGTTTATGCCTATTATCAATATTTTATAATATCATTTTTCTGCAAAAATTTTAACTGGATGGAACTATAATTTCTGGAAGCTAATAAGATCATAGCAACATCAAATAAAATAAAATTGCTGTCCTATACTGATCATTTATATTAGGGTGCTAACTCAGCAAGGCGAAGGTTCAATATTTGGGTTGATGGGCTGGGGCTGTAGCTCAGTTGTAGAGCACCTGCCTTGCATGTGTGGGGCATGTGTGGGTTCAATCCTCAGCACCACATAAAAATAAATAAATAAAAAGTAAAGATATTGTGTTCATCTACAACTAAAAAAAATTCAAAAAATATTTGAGGTAATGATGCCTAAATATTGTAGGCAATCAATCAAGGAAACAAGAATTATAATGGAAGCCAGTGCTGGCTTTGCCTGGAATTGAGCCATTCTTGCTCCTATTAAAAGGAAGATTGAACTCTGGTAAAGCGGCATTGATTCCGCTTTACCAGAGTTCAATCTGGTGTGAATAGCCAGGATGTTGTAGTTACAGCTCTAGGTGGACTTTGAGACCCAGAGACCCATAGAGACACAAGCTCTGTTACTTACTTTCTGTGAAATTGAGCAGTTTATCTGATCCTTAGTTCTTTCCTTGGTAAAATGAGAATAGTAATATTTAATTTACAGGAGTGTTATGAATGATAAATGAGCTAATGTTTAGGAATATCATTTGCAAATGTTGAAACCCTGTGGAGATCCAAATGACAAGATTGCTTACTGCTTTCCATAGGAAAAGGGTGGGTTAGGCTAAACTACAGGGTCATCTGATAAGGTGCCTGATATAGCGTGTTGTTTACTTTCCTTACCCAAGGAAGAAAAATGTTCCTTTAGTAAGGAGTATAAGACATCATAGAGATCTCAGGATGTGTGTGTGTGTGTGTGTGTGTGTGTGTGTGTGTGTGTGTATTTGGCCAGGAGACAATTGTATAGACTATTTTAAAATTTATACAATTTTAATCTGCCAAGAATTTTCATAGAAAGAATAGCAAATATGTTCAAATGGAATATATGGCCAAACAGTTTCTCCTTTCCCCAAAATAAAACTAAATAGAACTAGTACGTTCTGTTCTCTTTAAATGAACCTTATTGATTCAGTATTCTATTCTATTTAAAATGTATTAAGATCAATATTAAGAACAATATATTTTTTTAAATATTTATTTACTTTAGTTGTACACAATGCAATGCATTTATGTTTACGTGGTGCTGAGGATCGAACCCGGGCTGCGCACGTGCGAGGGGAGCGTTCTGCCGCTGAGCCACAACCCTCGCCCTAAGAACAATATTTTTGCTCTTTTTTTCAGTCATATAGTAATTTAATGCTTAATTTCTAAAGAAAACATAAAAGTATTTTCCAGTTCATATTTCCATCAGCAAAGTAGAACAATTCAGTTTATTCATTTACTTACAAACACTTGGAGTTGTCAATATATATAATACACACATATATGAAATATATAATATTTTATATTATATGTAATTTATATGTAAGTCCATTTATATTTATATTTTGTGTGTGTGGACACACACACATATACACACACACACACGCACACACACACACATATATATATGCCATTGTGATAGTATACCTTATTCAGGTTTTAATTTGCAATTTCTACTGATAATATTGAATATCTTTTCATGTAATATTTTGCTCTTTATAGAATAAAACATGTACATAAAAATTAGAAAAGGAAAAATCATCTACAGACAATAACATTATTTAGCAATAAACATTGTTTTATTTTTGGTGCATTTTCTTCTGTCTTTAGTCTCTATATCCACACACATTTTGTGTATGTATGGGGGGGTATGTTTAAACATTTCTTATTGCACGGAGTATGCTGAGTTTTGTGGATTGTGCCATCTATCTATCGCCTAATTTTTAAAATCCCTGTCAGGTTTGGATTTGTGACAGACTGGTAAAGAGCAGCCACCACCCACTTCTCAGTGTAACTTAATTTTCCTGGTTTAGGAGAGTGTCTGATTTAACTATCACTGTAACCAATTAAAACTAATTTCCATTTTAACCCAAAAGTAAACTGGGCAAAGTACATACTTTTCCTTCCTCCTGTTCATTTTTTATTGTAAAAAATAATATTGCATTTAAAAAATTCCCAAAGCAATAACAATATAAACAATTAAAATAAATCTACCAAAATCTACAAAATATAAATATATATATATATATATACATATATATATATATATATATATTTCCCTTGTATCACCCTTTTCATAATTTTGCAGTTATTATCATGGTCCAAATACAATTTTATATTCTATATATTTTTTCTTTTTAAATGCACTTCAAAAAATTTTTTAAATTCACTATTTCTTTTTATTTCAGACAAAAATAGACCTTTACTTACACTTTCTACTATGCAGTGTTTATAACAAACGGGATATTTGCATGTTATTCCACTGAATGACTGTCATAAATTTATAAACACTTACCTATTGAGAATTTCTAATTGATTGCTTCAATTTTTTACTATTATAAATAATGTTGCAGTAGAGGTCTAGATGAATAAAGCTATTTTCTTTCAATTTTCTTCTCCTTAGAATAAATTAAGAGAAACAGGATTATACACTAGGTGTGGTGGCTCATGACTAATCCCAGCAACTCATGAGACTGAGGCAGGAGGACTGTAAATTTGAGACCAGCCTCAGTAACTGTCTCAAAATTAAATTAAATTAAATTAAAGGGCTGGGGATGTAGCTCAGTGGTGATGTACCCTGTGATCTACTGCCTGGAACAAACAAACAAACAAACAAACAAACAAACATAAAACAAGATTATAAATTGATGAGCATGCTCATTTTTATAGGATTTTATTATGTAGAGATATCTAAAGAAGGCCCTATTTTTGTGGAGGAGGGATAAATGCATGTACATGCAAACTAGTAGAAATGTAAACTATTCTTTGAGAATGCAAACTAGTAGAGATGTACACCAACAGCTGAGAATAGGAACACTTGTTTTTGTACTAATTTCTTCCACAGACCTAAGGGGTAGGAAGACTCCTTTTTATGAGATGATGCCAATCAATAAAAGTTTGGAACACTTCTCCCTCTAGGTGGATTCAAATGGAAAATGGAACTTCAACCTGGTTTCTATGCAACCTCTAAGAAGGGAGGGTAATGTTACTGAAGGTATGGCCTTTCTAGAATTATGTAAAATTTGAAATTTCCCCTTCTTTTCAATCATTAAACATTGCCAACTTTTCTCAGTAATATTCAGTACAACAATTAAAATTAATAGGGATGTGTTCATCATTGAGAGTACAAAGAATGAAGAAAGGGACTGTGTTATTCTTCAGAACCCAGGAGCACAAGAAAATGGCAGGCCAATTGGTGAGATGAGCTGATTGCTCTCCTCTGTTTGAGCCCAGGACCTTATACCTCAATCAAGGACATCTGGAGATTGAAAGCTTCTCAAATAAACAGCCAAATCCCATAATCTAGGTAAATGGTATTTTTATATTCCCAAGGATTTTAAGTTTATTAAAATATTTTTATTGCATTCAGCTAGATTTTTAACTTGAGTTGTGTGTCTCTTCTTGAGATTTCTTGGCATAGCAAATATATCTAAAGTAGTATTTAGCATTGGAAACATAAATAGGTATTATCATTTTACATCCTAAATTGAGTTAACACCAAAGGCCTAGCACCAAATAAAAAAACTACCAGATTGAGAAAGAAATGTTCACTTGGCCATTGTCAACTCCAATAAAGATATTTATTACTTGCTTTATGCATGGTACAATGATTATGAAGATGAGGGTATATACCAAGAAGTGTAAGTGAAATCTCATCCTCAGGGTTTCTTTCATGAATACTAGTTGATGTCAACCAGTTGGACATTTTTTTGAAACATCATATATGCATGCATTCAAAAGATTTTTATTCTTTATAAATATAACATGGGAAGTTGGAATCATTAAGTGTAAATATGCACATACATGAGTAATCGAGACCTTATGTAGCATCATCTATAAAATTCTCATAATGCGTTCTACTCATTATGGAATTGGATTTTTGGTTAGGAATTATGGGCCTTTTATTATTCTGTCTGATGTGCTGATTTTTTCAAGTGACCATTCGGGATAGGTGAATTACAAAGGACAACAAGGCAGGCTTACATTGCAGATGAACAAGAAAAAGTTTATATGTGTGTTGAAATTATTTTAGAGCAAATTTCACAATGCTAATTGTGCTTCAAAGTAATCTCTCTTATAAGTCAAATATAACCAAAGAATTGTATGTCATATAGATATTATTTCAAGCAAATGCAAACTAGGGTACAATATACTACTACAATATAGAGTATACTACATAAAATAAGTATAAATCCTTGATAATTAGGAATATGTTCGAGGTTTATAAAATGAATATGTTTTTCATGAATGTCAGAAATTTGGCAAAAATTATGGAATAATCTTGCAGTATTCATTCAATTTCACAGCTGAGGATAGGTCCATAGTTTTAATATAGATTACCCTTAAAGCATTATCCTAGGGAAATGCAAACTTACTTTGTATGTGTAGAGGGAACAATAGTGATTCCTCAAGGTTTGGTTGCCATGTCACTACACTTTATGCACATAATGGTGAAAAACACCATATGGTAAGATTCTGTTTCTATAAAGAAGCTATTATTTTGTTAACACTGATTTGGAAAATTCTCAATGCAATGAACTGTCTTAATTTAGATCATTAAAATTTTTACTCTGAATTTTTTCATCTGGAATATCTGTTGAAAAGAGGCATTCCCATTTCATTTGAAAAATAACAGGTACTGCTCCTTAAATGCATTTAATTTTTGTTTCCTGAAAAATACAATAAAGTTTTAAATATCACTTAGCATAATAATTTTATCATATAATGTTTGGCTTTTTAAATAATGTGATGACCAAATATAATGTATGATTTAAGCAGAAATTGCATTACAGTCAGTATTGATTCTTCCTAAAGTCAAATTCCCAATTTATTTTTGGATTTGTCATTATTAAGGCTTTAATTACGTAGAATTAAACATGAGATGAACAAAACGAAGCACAACCCATGCTGACAGTGCCTTTTCTGGCTTGTGTTAATTACAACTTATTATACTGACTTGCTTTGTTTTTAAGAAAAATTGAAGAACATGCCTAATATGGTAAAAAAAAAATTCAACGTGGGTTGGGCAATTGCTGCAATTTAACAATTCTTTATACCTTCCATATCAACTTATATAATATTTCATAAAATGAGAAAAGATGTGATTATGCCACAGTTTAGCATAACTTGCCATTGTTTTATACCTTTGAACACAAAATTCATATGCATACAATATTTTTATTACTAAAGTAGAAATGCCAGAGTCTTAAAATTACTATGATGTAGATTAAAAAGAGGAAATATTGTTTATGAGTTATGAATAAATGGGGGAAGGGAACAAGTTCTGAAATGTTCAGTAAAAAATAGCTTACCATCTGCATTAGTTATCTATTGCTGCATGACAAATTAGCCCAAATTTGTCAGCCTAAAGCAACCAACATTATTATCTTGCAGAGTTTCTGAGGATTGGAATCTAGACATAGATTTGCTGTGTGATGTTGGCTTCAAGTCTTTCACAAAAGGCAGTCAAGACATTGATCAGGGCTTTAAACTTTGAAGGTCTGGGTAAGGCTGGAAGATCTCCTTCTAAGTTCATTCACATAGCTGTTTGTAGGAGCCTTCAGTCCCTCACCACTTGCTACTCATGATATGATTTCCCCTAGTGCGAGTGATCCAAAATGGGTGGTGCAGGATTTTTTAAAACTGCCCTTAGCATTGTCTCACCTTCACTTCTACTGTAGTCTTTTTGTTCCCCAGACAAATGTTGGGTTCAACGTGAGAAGAGTCTACGCAGGGATGTGAATACCAGGAGCAAAGCTTACTGGGAATTCTCCAATAGGGTGGCTGCCACAACTTCTTTCGTTTATTAATGTACTCACTTATTCCTTTGAAAACATTCACTATGCCCTTGATAGGAGCCAGGAACTGTGCTAGATTCTGGAGATACAACACTAACACAATATACATGGAGACACATAAGTACCAGGCATTCCAGTGATTAAAGCTATGGTAAGGAAGCCCATAGACTATCTCACAGGCTCTGAAGTATTTTGCATTTTCCTTAACATACCCCTGGGGATTGTCTGGCTCCATGAGTGTGAGAACTATTCCTACTTCAACTACAACACTTCCTCTTCTATAATGACTTTCACTTCCTACTCCATTACACACCCCATTTAGATTATAAAACTTTTCTCCTCTTAAGTTACTTCACCTCCCAAAGCACTACTTTAAGCAACACACTCTTTTATCACCATCGATATCACCAACTTCTTTAGCTCACTGTACTAGGAGGTTGCTTCAACATTGTTGTGATTTCTAGTTCATTTATCCCCATTACTTCTGGCTGTCAAGTTTCTGTCTTCCTTCCCTCCCTATGCTCTTTGTCTCTATAATCTATCCTCTTAAATTTCCTATTGCCAATATTCTCACTTCACTTCTGCTTGTCTGGCAAAACTCCAAATGAAGATGAACCAATTATTTCATTTATTTATGCCTTTATGTGACAGAATACTACAAGGGAAATCCAAAGCAGGATAAATGGGTTTCACCATAAATTTATAATCATTAAACTCAAATGTATCCTATCTGTGCCAGGAACCTGATCTCATTTTTTTCTAGCCAGCTTCTTTCACTATCCATTACAACTTTGCCATTCCATTTTCACTGTCTTTAAATATCTGATCCAGTTTCCATCCTCACACTCTTAATTCACAAAAGGCAGGGGGGGGGGGAAATTTTTCAGAGAAAGTCACTTAAGTTGCCTCAACTTTCTTCCACCATATTATCGAATGTCATTCTAGTTGCTCCCATGGCCTTCCATTTTTCTGCTTTTAGTGAAAGAAATGCACTGCTCTGTTCTATCAAAGATTAATACCTCCAGGTTCACCTGGATTACATTCCTTGCTCTAGGTCCTCAACCTGTCAGTGAGTATCTGGCTCTTATTTCATCTCTTCCTTATTTTCATATTTTCCTTCAACATTAAAATTTTTCACTCAAGTCTGACTAATATTTTCCCCAAGTTTAATGTAATTAAAGCAAATCCTTGAATGGCACATCTTTCAAACCTTTGTTTACTTCACCACTTTTCTCAATCATTTGCACCTCATCTGTTTTCCTCATACCTGGATTTTGCTAAAATTAACAATGTTGTCCATGTTGCTGACACCAACAAATGTCATTCTTCTTTGAATGCTATCAACTATTACACAGTTAATTATTCCCTCTTATTTTAAATGCTTTTTTCAAATGCTTTTTTCCTTTGATTGCAGTAATATTGCATTTTCTTGGTTTTACTCTTATCTTATTGGAAATGTTAATCCACATTTTTTAGACTTTCTTCTTCTACCATCTGATTATAAAATACTGGAGGTTTTGCTTTACTTCTCTTTTCCCTCAACTCTGTGTGATCATTCTCTCCTGATAGATTAAACTACTGAAAGCTTCTATAGCACATGGAACAGTGTTATAGAAGTGGCTTAAACCAAAGTTAACATCCCTCTCACATAATCCAATGTGGGCATTCCAAGTTAGTAGGTCTTCTATGTACCCATAGTTGGGAGCTCCTTTTGTCTTATGAATCTTCTATCTTACAGATAATAAGAGCTTTATCCTTTTGTCCTTAGATGAAAATAAAAGAAAAAATACAATAGTGTCTTAACCATTCCTATCCATAAGTCACACACGTTTTCACAGATATCCCTTTGGTGACATCTAGTCACTTCTTCCCACCTACATATGAAAGGGCTTGATAATGTGTAGAAGATAATGTGTAGAATTCATAGAAGACCTGACTTGCTGTTGCTTCCTGTGGAAGTCTCTATCCTTTGCATGAGATTAACAAGTCTTTGATTGCCAACTTAGTTAGTGGAAAGGCAGACACTGGGGATAAATGAAAAAACAATATTGTAAAAGTGTCATGTTTCCCCAGATGATTATAAATTATTATGACACCAATAAAATAATGGGACTATTTAAACTAAACGGGCTGAATTTTAACAGTCATGTGGAAAAAGTTAAGATTTAGGAATAATTAAATAAAGTCTGAAAAAGAACAATAAATAGGAATTAACTCCACCATTATGTACTATAAAGCTACAGTAATTAAAAATTTTGGTACTGATATAAGATTAGATAAACAGACTAATAGAACAGAATTAGAAGTTCAGAAATAGCCCAAGTATACATAGGAATTTACCATATGTTGAAGATAGCATTCCTAATTTGTGATTAAAGAATGATTATTTAGCAAAATGGTGTTAGTAAAAATATCTGACTATCTGGCCTAAGAAATTTAGTTCTGTTCCAGCTAATATCTGAAAGCAAAAAGTGATATCATAAAAATATTAAGAGAAATCATAATATAATCATTTTATAATCTTGGAAATTAAGATTCACAAATCTAGAGTCAATCCAAAAAAGCTAAGTGCAAGTGGTTAGATTTATGGATGGCTCAATTGTAGTGGAGTCAAAAGACACTGAAGTGATGGTGCAGTGATCAGGGAAACAAAATCTTCACACTCTCTGCTCAGACCTTTGATAGTTGACAATGGATTGAAAACTGTAGCAGCAGGTGGGATTCCCACATATTCTCATAGAGGTTTTTCTGATAAATGGTTACAAGTGAATAATAGACTTTTTGATTAAAGCAACTCTTTCAACTAGATTAGTTCTAAGAAATATGCTTCCTTTGTAATTTTTTTGCAGTGTTAATGAACCTAAGGTCCTAGCAAACAATAGAGCTCCTATAGACCTCTCAATAATTGAGACAGTTTTTGGAAAGAGTATTGTTGGGGCAATACAATTAGGAAAGATTGATGGAGAATGTGCTAGCACAATATACATGCAAAAAATAATCTCATACCTTAAACTTGATGGATGCTGAAGCATAAAAATGCTGGAATAATAAAGTATCTATAAAAGCTGTGTCACAGCAGATTCCTGCCACAATGCCTAAATTCAAGTGAAGTTCTACCTCTACATCTAGGAAACATGGTAATGGGTAAAAGAAACAGTGGTACCAAGTAGATAATTTAGGCTTATTTTTTACTTTGTGAAATATTATGTAATGCAGTCATACATTGGCCTTGGAAAGACTATTTAGTTTTAATTTGAATGTTAATTTCTATAGATAAAGCTATTAACAAAATCATATTTGATGCTGAAGAACAACATGAGAAAATCTAAACATCATTTCACATGAATATAACCATTATTACTACTTTTAAAAAGTGTTTCAGGGCTGGGATTGTGACTCAGCAGTAGAGCGCTCGCCTAGGATGTGCGCGGCCCGGGTTCAATCCTCAGCACCACACAAACATAAATGCATTGCATTGTGTACAACTAAAGCAAATAAATAAATATTTTTTAAAAAGTGTTTCATAAGTAATACTTTGAATTACTACAAAACATATGATGGTGGAGATGTAATTTCACTTAGAATATAGTAAGACTGATATATTTCAAACTCTTCATAGTTCAACTCTATTTTAAAAAGGACAATCAATGACATTTTGTATGATCACATTTAATTTATTATGATTCACTGTAATCCCTGATTTTATTACAATAGCTACAAATGGGATAAGATATGCACATTTTATATTGCCCTATGACTTTCCTACTTACTTGACTAATGAAATTGTTTAGGTCTTTTGTAAAAATAGAAGAGACCCTGGATATGGTGCTCTGGCAGATAAAGCATTATGTAGTGTTCTTCAAGTTCAAGATTTTACTTTCACCATGATAATTATAGTTGAGATACTTGAATCAAGTTGGTCATGGTCAAAAGCAGTCCTATCCAATAGATCTCTCTGTGGTGATAAAAATGTTCCATATCTCTTAAGAATTTCAAATGTGGTCAGTATATCTGAAAAACTGAATTTTTTACTTAATTTATTGATGTTCAAATTCATTTAAATAATCACAAATAACTAAATATTGCACTATTGGACAGTGCAAGCATACAGCATTGACTCAAATGGAAGTTTAAGAATTAATGGATGCAGGAATTCAAATTTCACCTGCTTTTGCAGGGAGGCATTGTCACTGATTGCCTAAAACAATTCTGAGAAAGATAAAAAGAGATTTTCATTTGTTGACAGAATTAATGGGAATTGGAGATTAAAATGGTGACATGGATTTAAAAATATCTGACATCAATAAGGCAGTATGTGTAACAGAGTCCTATATTCAATTACCAGGGATACCAATAGAAATTTAATAGAGGCCATTCAACTATCTCAGTAGTGAAGGAAAAGCTATAACATGTAATGAACAAACGATTCAAAAGCCTCAAGCATCTAGAAAACAAAATAAACCTGTTGCAGAAACCATTGAGATTCCATAATAAAAAATGATCCAAATTCCGTGCACCAAGTAGATGTAATTTAAAAAATTTCAGGTACAAAAGGGAGTAGCTATTCATCACTTGGGTGAAGAAACATTTTCTATATTTGCAACAATATGTAAAGTCATGCATATAGCAAAAAATTTTCTATCTACAAAAGTAACTAGGGGCTGCACTTAGAATCTAATGCAGTGTACGCCGACACAATAAGCATTAGAAACACTGGGACAAAGATAGAACTGTATTCAAGCATGAATTAGTACTTACCACATAACATTCAGTTTGGTTAATAAAACATTAAATATCTCTTTGTTTAACAATGAGAAGCAGACTAAGAAATGCAGAAAAATTTTCTTTGATATTATCTGACTGATGAAAGAATTTTAAAGTAATTTAGTTTTCTTCTATAACTTTGTTGGAGCTCTAACTAATCAAAGCATTTTATAGCTGATAGAAGAGACATCTCTTCAATTACCATTGAATTCTTTTTTCTCCTTGATTTCTTAAATAATCACAAGGTAGAATTCACCACACTGAAAAATGCAACAACTTTTTAAGGGAATCTTCTTATTTGTGGATTTATATATATAATAAATTTGTGAATATTTGTTAAAGTGAAATAAAGAAATTAAAATATTATAGAAAGCCGAGCATGGTGGCACATTCCCGTAATCCCAGCGACTTGGGAGACTGAGGCAGAAGGATTGCAAGTTTAATGCTAGCCTCAGCAACTCAGTGACACCCTGTCTCAAAATAAAATAAAAAGGGTTGGGGGTGTCATTCAGTGGTAAAGTGCCCCTAGGTTCAATCCGTAGTAACATAAATAAATAATAACAACATATTATAGAAACAAAATGTGTAGTATGAAAAGACCTGCACAGTGTGGGAACAGAACAGAAATATTTGAAATATAATCAACAGACTCTAATAAATGAAAAAAGAGTTATTTAATTTAAAATAAGATGACTTAGAGAGTAGATTAAACAGTTGAAAGAAGAATTAGTAAACTGGAAAATAGAAATAGGAAAATTATTAAGAAAATGACACAGAGAGAAAGAAATGGAAAATATATTTTTCTTAACCCATAAACATATAGGTTAAGAAAGAGTTAGGTTAAAAACAAATTTACATTGAAATAATCCACTCTGATATGCATTTTTCTTAGGCCAAAAGAAAAAACTGATCTAAAAATTTAACATGTCATACCACAAGAAAAAAGGTACCTAAACAAGAGTTAGTAGAAAATGCACATAGCAAAATTAGACACTCAATGACCCAGATAGTGTAATAATTATAAATGAACTATGAAATATCTTATATTTAAAAATATAAAATCATAACTACAATAAGCATGTAATAATATTTAAAATAATCAAGCAAACCTGAAAAACAAACCAGAACATTCACAAATAAAAGTATGTGTAATTACTAAAACTGCAAGATAGACCTAAAAAGATTATTTAAATTTCAGCAAAGAGAAGATCATTTAAATTTCAGCAAAGAGACACAGAGAGAAGGAAAATAGAAGGGCTGGGGTGTAGGTCAGTGGTAGAATGTGTGCCTAGCGTGCTCAAGGACATGGGCTGAATTCCCCAACACTGTAAAAACAAACAAAACACACAGAAATTATAAGAAAACGGTGTGTGCATGTAATCTGAGTTTCAGATGAATGGAAATGCAAGAATAGGAAGAAATAATATTTGAACAGCAAATGGCTGAGAATTTCTATGAATTGAGGAGAGATCTGCACTTTCAGATTTAGAAAGCATCTCAAATCCTATAAAGATAAATAAAAATGAATTTGATTCTAGATTTGTTTAACAAACTCTCAAACTGTGAAAATAAAGACATTAGAAACAACTAAGAGGAAAGAAACCTTATCACCAATCCAATTTCAGTTAGATTCACAGCAGATCTCTCAAAAGCAGCAATAAGAGCCATAATATAATAATGTCTTAATATAATTTAGAGAAAAGAACTAACAACCCAGAATTGTTTAGTCAAGCAAATTCTCTCTCAAAACAGGGATAGACTTTTTAAAACAAACAAAAGCAGAGTTTATTATAAAGTACACATTCTTAAAATGGAATACTACAAAAGGAAGAAAACTAATTATCTCTCAGATGGAAATAAAAAAGTCTGAGATGTGAATAGGAATGATAAATGATGAAGTTGAAAAATGTAAGTTAGCATCAAGTAATCAACCCAAATCATTTCCAATTGTTAAGGTTAGTAAACAATTAGAAAAACTCGTTTACTGGACAATTACCTTAGACAATAATGTGCTACAGTTTTGAATGTCCTATATATTAAGTGTATGTTAAAAAAAAAAAGGTAAGGATTTGTAAACTGCCTGTCGTGGCCAGCCACAAACACCGCGGGAGGAAAACTCTCGGAGGCAGAGTAAAGCTATTACTACTTTTACTTCTACTTTCTTAGAGCTTAGAGAGAGAAAGAAAGATTTTTCTTCTTCTTAGAAAGAGCTTAGAGAGAAAGATTAGAGATAGCTTTTTCTTCTTAGAGCTTAGAGAGAAAGAGAGAGAGCTTGAAAAGAGAGAGATTTCTTCTTCTTTAGAGAGAGAGAGAGCTTAGCTTTTAGAGCTTCATTCTTCTTTGTTCTTTCTTCTTTCTTCCTCGGGAGCCTCTGCCTGACTCTGACCAGGAATTACTTCTTCTATCTGGTTTCTCTTCTGTAACCGCTCTGCCTACGTTCTGGCCGCTCTGATTCTTTTCTTCTTCTCCGACCCGAACTCTTCTTCCGACCGAGTGACTGCATGACTGACTGAATGAATTCATTCTTCTCCTGACTCCGACCGCTTTCACCCGGTTATATACCTTTAGCTTTGCGGGTGCCTCACGTGCATTTACAGGTGCGTCACATACATACTTATTATCAGGTGGAACTTATGGCTTCCAGCTGACCGCAATAGCCATCTCCCTAATTGGGGCTCCTTCATATTCCTCCCTTTTAGTTTAAAAGGTGCTTTTTAATTCTATTTTCTTTTCACCTTTTGTTTTAAAAGGGTGGATATTTGAGCCCTTTTTGAGGAGGTACTGCGGCTTTAAGGAAGCCTACTGCTGAGGAGCAGCTAACGCATTTAGTTAAGCACAATTGCATAAGCGGCTTTGACTTTTTTTTTTTTTTTTCCTTGTCTCTTCTTTATTTTTATGGCTTTTTTGCCAAAGCTCAATGGCTTTTTCTCTGCATGGTTTTCACCGTGCTTTTTAATTCTCTATTTTCTTTTAAGCTCATGGCTTTTTTCTTTATGGCTTTTTGCTAAAGCTCAAGGCTTTTTCTCTGCATGGCTTTTACCACGCTATTACTTTCTGGCTTCTTTATTTTTTATGGCTTTTGGCCGGCTACTCGCTTCATGGCTTCGGCTTCTTGCCGGCTCTCGCCGGCTACTCGCTTTGGCTTTTCGCTAATTCTTAACTGGCCTCAACTGAGTACTACTCTTTTTGCTGGTCTCAACTGAGTCAGAGGCTATGCTTTCTTCTCCTCTCTCCTCACTATCTTAGCTTCTTGTTCTTATATCTTATTTTTTCTTCTCTGCCTGCCGAGCCCCGGACGGGCCACCATTTGTAAGCTGCCTGTCGTGGCCAGCCACAAACACCGCGGGAGGAAAACTCTCGGAGGCAGAGTAAAGCTATTACTACTTTTACTTCTACTTTCTTAGAGCTTAGAGAGAGAAAGAAAGATTTTTCTTCTTCTTAGAAAGAGCTTAGAGAGAAAGATTAGAGATAGCTTTTTCTTCTTAGAGCTTAGAGAGAAAGAGAGAGAGCTTGAAAAGAGAGAGATTTCTTCTTCTTTAGAGAGAGAGAGAGCTTAGCTTTTAGAGCTTCTTTCTTCTTTGTTCTTTCTTCTTTCTTCCTCGGGAGCCTCTGCCTGACTCTGACCAGGAATTACTTCTTCTATCTGGTTTCTCTTCTGTAACCGCTCTGCCTACGTTCTGGCCGCTCTGATTCTTTTCTTCTTCTCCGACCCGAACTCTTCTTCCGACCGAGCGACTGCATGACTGACTGAATGAATTCATTCTTCTCCTGACTCCGACCGCTTTCACCCGGTTATATACCTTTAGCTTTGCGGGTGCCTCACGTGCATTTACAGGTGCGTCACATACATACTTATTATCAGGTGGAACTTATGGCTTCCAGCTGACTGCAATAGCCATCTCCCTAATTGGGGCTCCTTCAAGGATTGATTAGCTTTGTCCTTGTTGAATTAAATATGCATGATATTTTTAGAACACTCATTGATAACAAAAATAGTATTTATAATATAATATTTTCTCTTCAGAAAAGAAAAAAATGCAATTAAAAGTATCACACTCCAAGTCAAGAAGATAGGTAAGAAATTAACTAGTATTCCCAATCAATGTAGGTGGAGTAACCTTCCCTTGGCCCCCACATAGAATTAAAAGATAGAAATTGTTGAGTTATATATTGCCTACAAAAAATATACATAAGATACAGTGATGCAGAAAATTGAATATATTTTTAAAGATGGCCTTGTAAATTCAGGTATTTCCCTTTTCCCCTCTAAGCCATTCAAAAGAAGCAAGGACAATAAAAACTAAAATTACAAATACCAGTTGTTTAAGTTTTGTGTGGCTGTGACCCATATATCTGACAAGAACAATGAAGAGGAGAAGAAGTTCATTATGCTCAAGGTTTCAGAGATTCAGTCCATGGTCAGTTGACTCCATAGCTCTGGGCCCAAAGTGAGGCAGAACATCATGGTAGAAGGGCATGGCAATGGGAAGCAGAGAGTGCTCCCCTCACCAGAGACAAAATATAAAAACCAATGGCACCCCTCCCCAGTGACCTATCTCCTCCAGTCACACCCTACCTGCCTATAGTTATTACCCAGTTGATTCATATCAGTGGATTAATTCACCAATTAGATTACACCTCTCATAACCTAATAATTTCACTTTGAAAATTTTTGCATTGTTTCACACTTAAGCTTTTGGGGGACACCTCATATCTAATCTATAACACTAGTTTTTTTTTTTTTTTTCCTTAATTAAGCAGAACAAATCCCCTAAGCCCCCAAAGTGGTGAGAGGACTGGCAAAGCAGTACAGTCAACACAGGTAGGAAGCACAGACCTCTCATTTTCCAACCTTGAAAGACAGTGAAGAATATGCCTGTCCTAAATCCCTTCTCTGTAGCCACTGAAATGCAATACACAAACTTTTTATGACCTTCCTTTGATCTGATTTCCTTCCAGGAATTAAATGAAGTAAGGCTTAAACCAGGAACCATGCCTTGAAGAAGTGACATTTCTAGGAAAGTGTGAGTGTGTCTTCAGCTACAGTGGGAAATGAAATTTTATTAAAATCTTACATTGCTCATGTTCATTTGGGTTAGAAGAAAGATTTCTGAAGGCTGAAAGTTCCTGATAGATAGGCTTGAGCTGACAGGCCACCTCCCCCATGGAAAATTCCACTAGGAGCAACCTGGTTTTAATTTCCCCGGGCAGGAGCCAATTGGTTTAAAGGTCTCCCTGTTTACTGGGAAAGGAGCCAATAGCATTAAAGGTCACTCGGGCACCCCCCCCACCAGGAATCCCTACTTAAGTCCCCTGCCTGCTTGGAGCTCGAACACAACAGCTCCTTCCTGTGGAGAAGAAGCAGGCACTGCAGCACAGCGGCTCCAGACTCACCGTCTCCAGCCGGTTGGCAGCTGCCCCAGCGGATAGCTCCAGAGACCGCGGCTGGCATGACTAGGCACCGACCCTCCATCCAGAGCTTGCACACTTCCCTCTCCCTGACTCCTCTCTCCCCGTACTTTTTCTGCCTCCGACCAGCCATAGAGGCTGGTGAATAAATCTCTTGGCTGCACGGTTGTCTCTGGTGTGATTTTTGCCCTTCAGTTTCCCTTGCTTTCCATCAATGCTAGATTTATTACATAATTTTCAGGGCCTGGTGTAAAATGAAAATGTAGGGTCTTTGTTTAAAATTTATTAAAAATTTTAAAATGGTGACACCAGGCACTAAACCAAACATAGAACACTTTTGTACAAATAAATTTAGGTACTGTACAGGTTGTTTGTCCATGAAGTCTGGTCTCAATGAAATTCTCTTTCCTGCTAAAACCCCATCTCCTTAAAAAGTGGAATAAAATGAGCCAGAATAAGATTTAATCAGAAATTTAAAAAAATAGGAATGAAGGAGATGGGTGAGAGTGGTTACAAAAGGAAAATCCTCACCAAAAAATGTTGTGTTGAAACACTATGAAAGTGTCAAACTTTCACCATGAAATTCAGAAAAAATATTAGAAAGCACAACTGCACAACTTACTGAAGCATTTGCCTCTTTGTGGAGATTTGGAGAGAAATAGACATCAGATGATGGAATGTGGATTTGCAGAACAAATGAAAACAAGTCACATAAAAATCATGGGAATCAGTGGTTCTCAAGCTTGGCTGCATACTGCCACCACCTGTGGAGCTTGTAGGTCACAATAGTGCCTCCCCCCCAAAAAAACATGCTCACATATCTTTTGTAAAAGTTTGGTGCTGGGTAAATTTCAAAATTTCTTAGGTGATTTTAATGGATAGCCTGTGTTGACAACCACAACATAACCAAAAGACAAAGCAGAAGGTAAGGAAAGTATCAACAAAAACCCAGGAGGTAAAGGAGAAAAAGATGGGAGTTGCCATGATGCCCATTTTCCTTTGTTATATTAGCTGATGACAAAAAGGTACATCTGTAAAATTAAGTAGTATAGATATATCAGGACAAATGCAAAAGCTAAAAAAGGGCATAAAGATATTAAAATTAACTAAAATCAAGTGAAGTGGGGTGTAAATAAAGTACATCCATGTTTTTTTTTTTTCAAAAGCATTTGGAAATATATTATCCAAAAAGAAATAAGTAAATTTAATACAAAAAGTTATAAAGATAACCCATAGTACAAAACACATTATTTTTCAATTTTCAAAAGAAATGTACACCAAAAACAAAAGCTATGAATTATCTTTTAACAATATGTAAACAGCTGGGTGAAGAAGTGCAGGAGGCTGAGGTAGAAGGATTACAAGTTCAAAGCCAGCCTCAATAATTTAGGAAGGCCTGAAGAAAATTAGCAAGACCCTGTCTCTAAATAAAATATAAGGAAGGGCTGGGGATGTGGCTGAGAGTTTAAGTGCCCCTGGGTTCAATTTCTGGTACCAAAAATAAATAAATAAATAAATAGATAAGAATAAAAAGATAAAAAAATGTAAACAGAAAACTATATCAATATTATACCAACTAAAACCATCTAGAGCTATCATGTTGATAAATATAAATTATTTTAACTCAACTATTAAAATAACTGCATTTTTTTATTATATCACAGGTCATTAATCTATTCTACATTAAAAAAAACTCATTAAAAATAAAATAATGGGTAAAGAAAATCTAGTCAATGACAAATAAAGTAAAAATAGAGATTTTTCCATGACAGCTTAAAAGATAACTATGGAGATATTTAAATTGACATGTGCAAAATTTATTAAGAAGATAATTATAAAAATTCTCCAGAGACACATATAGCTAGAACGACTAGAACATTTGAATAAACAGAAATGCGCTATAGTTCTAAACTACAAAGACCCCATCCATAAATATTTTAATTCTCTCTGTTAATAACCTTAATAATAAGTACCAATAAAAAGTACCAATAGAATACTTTTTGAAGTTATACAAGCAAATTCTAAATTTTATATGGGAACATAAGCAAGAAAACATATCCAGGAAATTTTCAAAAATCAACAAAAGGAGAGTTAATATTAGTAGATACCAAAACACTGAGAAGCTACAATAATTTAAAATCCACAGTACTAATGCATGAATTGGCAGAGATCAAGGGAACAAAATGGAAAAGTCTAGAAATAAGCCCAATTTCAAATGGAAACTTAATATATAATACATATGACATCTCAAATGGAAAATTGAAAAGATGAATTATTGTTCAATAGAAGTTGTGACATCTGGAAAACTATCTGAAGAAAAATAGAAGATTTGAGTCTATACTTTACACTAGGGTAAATTTCAAGTGGATGAACATTTAAATATTTAAGAAAATGAAACCAGTAGCATTATCTAAAAGACCCTGGGAAAAAATTAAATAATTGAGGACTGAGGATTATCTTCCTATATATAACACAAAACAAAAATATCTATACAAGAAAAGAATTTTTTTTTCCATACAAAAGAATACTATTAGCAAAGGAAAAAAAAAAAAAGAGAGAGAGAGAGAGACAATGAAATAGAAAACAACATTTGCAATTCATATCACAGATAAAAAGATTTTTGACAACTGTCTTCCCTGCCATGAGAAAATGGATCCTTAATCAGTAAGACCAAAGTCTTGTTTTATGGTTTGGATAAGTGACCTCCAAAGGCTCATGTGATGGAGGATTTGTTCTCAACCTACGGCACTAGTGGGAGGTAGTGGAATTTTTAGGAGGTGGTGCCCACTGGAAGGAAGTGAGGACATGCCGCTAAAGATGATTATGGAACTCTGTCTCTCTGCTATGAGGTGAATCGCTTGCTCAACTATGCACTCCCCACCATTTTATGCTGCCTTGCCCCAGGTCCCAAAAGCAGTGGGTCTGCCTGACCATCAACTGAAACCTCCCAAACTGTGAGACAGTGTAAAATTATCTTCTCCTCTTCCTCCTCCTTCTCTTCTTCTCCTTCTTTCTCTTCCTCTTCATCCTCCTCTTTCTCTTCTTGCTCCCCCTCTTCCTCTTCTTCTTCCTCCTCCTCTTCTTCTCCTTCTCCTTCCACTTCTACTTTCCCTTCTCCTTCTCCTTCTCTTTCTCCTTCTTCTTCTCCCCAGGGATTGAACCCAGAGGTACTTTACCACTTAGCTACACCCCCAATACTTTTTATTTCTTTATTTTGAGACAAGTTCTCACTAAGTTGCTTAGGGCCTTGCTAAGTTTCTAAGGCTGGCCTTAAACTTGCAGTCCTCCTGCCTTAGCTTCCCCATTTGCTGGGGCTGGGATTACAGGCATGCACCACTACACCTGGCTCTCCAAATTTTCCTCTTTTAAAGTTGATTTATCTTGGATCTTTGGTATAGTAATGGAGACACAGCTTGATAGAACAATGAACATATGAAAAGCCAGATTAAAGAACAGGAAATAGAAATGGAAATTATTAGGGCTCCAAGTTAGTTTGAACTTTAATTTTTTTCCCTGGGTACAGAGATTTTCAAGAGTTGACATCTCCTAGGTGAAAACCTTTCCCATGTTAATCTTACCCTGATCTGTGCTCACCAAGGTGAACAGAGACACCATCTGTCTGTCATTGCCACTGGTCTCACACATATCCTCCATACCCATCCTCAAACCCTAAAGACAAAAAGGATCCAAAGTCCAATATTAAAAAAAATACAGACCTTTAATAGAAGATTGAATAATAAACAATATTCAATAACAATTTTGCTTTCTTTATTTCCACCCCACAGAACTGGAAGGCCAGGGCATTGTATGCCACTCTTTTACTGAGGTTGTGTTGGGTTTCCAGAGAGGACACTCAAAAATAAGAAAAAGAAAAAAAAAAAAAAAAAAAAAAAAAAAAAACTAAAAGAATTCAGGATGTGGGTAAGTAGGTAAAATTTTAATCATGAGTAGCTTTATGTATCATTTTATAAATTAGACTTTAAAAATTACATTTGTGTGAGGTCTTAGGAATCAACAGTCCTCTCTGTCAGGGGACTGAAGGAAAAAGTGTTTAAAACTGATTATAATATTTAATTTTATGCAGTATATTCTTTCATTTGATTTTCTATAGTTAAAAATTATTTAACCTAATTTAAGCTGTTCTTCCATACGTTGAATTTACACTGATTTTCTTCATTTTTATGTCATTTATTTCAGTCATTTTCATGTGTGCATTCATTCAAATATTTGTAGAAAGTCTTTCATAGCTCTTCCTGTTTTAATTGTCATAGAGATATTCTAAAAATTATTAATAAAGAAGACATGGCTTGTGATTAAAATCACATAGTATTTAATTGGAAATGATGGAATCAATAGAGAATGAAGATAAGATATATGAAACTATTGAAAGTAATTTATAATCCAAAAGGAAACTACTCTTCAATTTAGATTAATATGCATATATTTTAGAATATGTATTCATTTTAATTTTGTTTATTTTAAAAGCACATTTAATATACTCTTTACAAAAGAAGCTCATTATTTTTTCTGACATTAAGAAATTAATTAGTAGGCTTGGCAGCCCCATTGCAATACCTAAAATGAAATCTGTTAATTTGTGTGTAGAACATGTTATTATTTTTTTTTGTGTCCTGAGCTGACCACCTGTTATTTTATAATGCAGGTATATTTGTTCAAAAAGGCAAATTATGCAAATCATCTAAATAGTCCCTACCAGTTTATTGCCTCTGACTTTGCACACAACAGATGGACTCCATGGCTGAAAGGAAAAAATTCATGCATTTTAAAGTCAATTGTAGTAGGAATTCTCAAAGGAAAAATAAGAAGTATCAAGGGCATATTAGAGGGTAAGCATATGAAATTTACACTTCAGATTTTGTGGGTCAAATATAAACATTTTGGAAGTACATAGGCAAATATACATACTTTCCTTGAGAATAGTTGGGAAAGAAATTTATATATATATATACATATACATATACATATATATATATATATGTATATTTCTGTGCTTTTAAACAGCATTGTCTTCTTTTGGTTCATAAGCTTTTATTCTGTTTAAAAAACTGTATTTATCTGAGTGACTTATTTCCACCAGGATTCTTGTTCTATGTTTAGGGAAAAGGGCACATCAAGTACAATTCTACATTTTTTATATTGAAGGGTGACTAATCATGTCCTTCTCTTCTTGTTCACACTTTTCACCAGGCAGATGAAATGTTTTGCAAATTTAAAACGTATGTGCCATCTGGCTTTGGTGTACATAATTTATGCGCTAAAAGACACTGCAGTTACATGATTAAAAAAAAAACTACTTTGGAGTTAAATAAACCTTCCTTTGTTACAGGTTCTGTGCAGAGGAGTTAATTATTGACCAGGTCTGGGCTCAGTTTTCTCACCTGTAAAATGACTACAGCAGTACTTATCATATGGATTGTGATATAGATTAAAGAAGTGGAGAAAGCTGTTAGCTTAAAATCGCTACACATATCTTGTAGAACTGAGCATAAATTGACAACTGGTTAATACATCTGTGTAAATAAAATGTAGTCATTAATCAAAATCAGTCCTTAGGGAAAGAGAAGAATTTTTTTCCTACTGTAAAGTTTTTTATGAATTGGTGCCAGTATTGTATAATGATAATTAGAGGGACAAATGGAATCCTTTTTCTTTGATGATTGTGGCAATATTGCCAATATTGAGGGCTCTCTTTCAGATGTTAAGCAACCCTGCCTAACATGATTCTTTCATACTCTCCCATGTGAAAGATACTCTATAGACTACATATAACATACCAACTAGGTTGGGTATGTCCTGTGATTGCTCAGGATTTGTAGCTGTATTGACTGCTTGCTATAGGATGGCACTATCTAATAGATATACAATATAAGCTACATATATGACAAATTGTCTAGTAGTTACATTCTTTAAAAAGTGAAATTATAAAGGTGAAATGAATTGTAATAATTCATTTTGCTTTATACAACCTGTCTTAAAACATTACTATTTAACATGTCAAATATGAACACTTTATTGAGAACTTTGCATTCTTTTTCACATTGCATCCAATAAGTTCAGTGTTTACATTTATATTCATATCTCAAGTCTACTCAGAATGGTCACATTTAAGATACTAAATGGCCTCCTGTGGCTATTGGTTTCCATATTGGACGGTGCAGATATAGATGGCTGCAGTTAAATTTGGAAGAAGCAACCAGGGAGCTTACTGGAGCAGACACTTGGGGATTTTAATGGAAATGAAGAATATGACTAATTTAGTTTAAAGAACAATGTGGTTACACAGGGAAAGATAGTCTAATCCTAGAGGTCATAATTGGTGATGACTTATTTTTAAAAAATCTTTCCAAAGTATACAAAACTAGGCAAAGGATAATTAATCTAGCATGTGATATTTCAGCTCTTAAAATGTTACCAAATAGAGACCAATAAACTCAAGAGCAAATATCATCAAATATTAATGTAATTTCTAACTGAAATTGATCAGGAAGGGACATTTATATCCTAGACCAGAGAAGACTCAGAAAACAGCACAGCTGTCTTTAAATATTAGGCATCTCAGAAGATGCCCAACAAGAATGCTCTTTGTTGAAAGAAAACAGATGTATTAAATTTATATTGAAGAATTTCTATTAGCAACTCCTTTGCTTTCCTTTAAGTCTAATGGCAATCTCCTGTCTTGCTGAGAATTGGCTTCCTATAGTTCCATCCTGACAGGGAGAAGTCTTAGAGTACTCAAATTCTTTATTCTGTAATAATAATTCTTGTGTCTCAATCTCCTTCTGGAAAGAGCCCCCTCCTAAATGTTAGGAAGTCATTAAGAATTCATCTCCATTCGATCTTTCAAATCTCTGCCAAGATTGGGGACAGAGTGCCAAATGGCCCTTAGTTGTTTGTATTTCTGGGCTGAGCCTAGCAGACAGACATACACTGAGGCTTTATTTCCCATTACAGATTCTTAGCTATCTGACTTCCTATCAGATTTGAAATGTTGATGACTTCTACTAGTTTCGTTAGCAAGAGCAGTAGGAAAAAAAATGAGTAACAACATATGAAAAATGTCTACAGTTTAATCACGTTACTAACATAGATATTTCATTTCTCAATACTTACCCTAGTCACAATTTGAAATTTATTGTCAGATGGTTATTGAATTTTTCAACAAATATGCTTCTCTATTTTGTGAAGTTAACTCACTCTGATTTTTTGAACTAAGTATGGGAGCCTACAATGTGTTAAATAAAACAATTTTGGTGCTTTTATTTTGGTTCTTCATTATTAAGAAGATGTGTGTCATTAGGGAAAGAAAAATTAGACATAGTTTATGTTATTATAATATAGATGACTAATTTATATTAAGATATAAAAGGATGGTTTTCCTTCTGAACAATCTCTGTTTTCTGAGATTTTGAATAATTGTATCTATGACCATTGCATTATTCATAATATAACCCTGAAATCCTTCCCTCTGCTTAAAAAAAAGTCATTACCATCAAACAATGCTGACCCTGTGCATTTATCAAGTTATGTACATTTAATGATAAATGATCTAAAGGTGAGTGACAGTGTTTACCTTATGGAGCTGTTTAGAGTAATAAGAAACAGCTTACTATGAGCGATTACCTAATCCCCCTTTAATTCCTGTAAAGCCTCAACATAAAAATAACTTGAATGGATGCCAAAAGGGTCACAGTTAGATATGACATATGTCAATTTTTTTTTCTACTTCGGAAGCCTGCAGAATGTATAGAATGAAATAAAATATCCAAATGACTATAGGGATATCTTGTTCACAAGAAGAATATCTTTGAATGCATACTTGCATGCTTCTTTTGAATAGTCCCTTTCACCTTTTATATCAAAATAACAGGATTCAAATATACCTTTATACTGCATCAGACCCTGGATGGTGGATATCAGGTAGTCTGAACAGACTACAAAAGAGATTAAATAAATGGAACAACTAATTTGCACTTGCACTTTTTCTGTGGTTCTTTCAAAGGGACAAAAAATAAGCTATGATATAAGAAAGCAGTATTTTACTCACCAAAACAATGGAAACAAAAACATACTTATATGTATATATGTGTATGTTAAGGGAAAGATCTATGGTTATATGCTTTTGTGTATATATGGTATATTATGTATGTATCAATCTATGTGTTTATGGTATATGTACATATATACATATATACATGTACACACATATGTGTATACATCTTAATATATATATATATTTTATAGCTATATCTATGTGTATCTATACAGTGTGTGTAACATATACCTTCACTCTGTGCAAGCATAAATACATCATGGGCCAAGTTGAGCACTTTATGCTTTGCAAGGTCACTTTTTATGTAGATTACTTGGAAAATTACTGTTTGCCTCTCTGTGTGACTTCCGTGAAATCAGCATTCAGCAGGCCTGGCTTCCTAGCAAACAACAGAACATTCAGCTCATATGTAAGGAAAGAGATCCCACCAATGAGAAGGGAGGGCACAGTGGGAAGAGTGACAACTCTGGTACAAAGGAGCAAAGAACGGTGATTCAGAAAGAGGGTGGGAGAGCAAAGCCTGCCTCCATGCCTGCCACAGCACAGATTCCACCACTGGCACTTCCTTGGCGGATAACCGACCAGGGCACTGACCTTGGCAGCTTCACAGAGGTAACCTTTATGAGTAGAAGAACTGTTCTTGAACAATTTCTCCAATATGCTTGCCACGAAAATGCTTCTTTTCCCTATGAAAAAGGGGCAAATACATGGAAAAGCACATTTTAGTTTTGCACTCCCCTTTTTACCCCCTGTCACAAGGGCAACACTCATGTCTCACTGTGGAAAATTTCTTATATGCTTTGTGTGGCCTTCATAGTCCTCAAGGATGTGTAAACAACCCTTAATTATAGGATACAACAACCATGGCTCTTGTTAGTTGACTACATTTTCCTTTCAATTCAAGGCCATAGAATAACTAGTTCCTCCTAATAACTTCTGTAAGCATTATTCTTCTGGGTGATCTCATTCCCAGTGGGGCCATCTCTGACTGGCATATTGCCTATCCTTGTGGTCCTTCTTCCATCCACATACCACATTATAAAAGTGGCTGGATTTTGGCTTTCTTTCTAGAATTTTTTTTCACAACACCTTTATTCTATTTATTTATTTTTATGTTGTGCTGGTGATCAAACCCTGGGCCTCACATGTGCTAGGCAAGCACTTTACTCCTGAGCTATAGCCCAGCCCATTTGATGGTGGCTTTCTTGTTTACATTTATATGACCATTAATGACCTGTAATTTATAATTATCATTAATCATGTGCTGATAATCATAGATGCCAAAACATATGGCACCATGCATTTGAAAAAGAGAAGAAAACTCTCAAATAAGAAGGAAATGTTATACTCATGCAGTTTAAAGTTTCAGTTTCATTAGAGAGGACAAAAATGAGAATCTAATTTTGTGTTTTGATGAATATTGAAAGACTAGGAACAGTCCCAATTTCTGGAAAGAGAAAAAACACATATTCAAAGAGTTTACATGCCTGTGCATGCATAGTAGGTTGCCAGCTGAGACTGGTGGTAAGCCCATTCAGAAATCTCAAGTCATAACTCCTTTGGGAATAATGTGCTATTGTGCCTGTTAGCTTTAAGTCAGAAAGGGATTTTTCCCTTACAGCTGTCACCAGGCTTAGTAATGAATTACTTGCCTTTTTATGTTTTTGCTCTTCTTATTTTGCTGGAGATTGCTGGCCATGGTTGATGGCTCTTTGTAATCGGTGAAAGGAAAAAACAGCTTCTTTAGAATAAAATAAAAGGCAACAAAAGACAATTTCTTAGGATTGAGCTCAACTAGTCAGTTACGGTAATTCAGGAGGAGAAATTTAATTTCTGACTTTGCACCTCAGGTGTCATTGTCTTTACTCATAATGACTAGATCATGCTATAAATCAAGGAAAATAGTTTCTACTAAATAACCAAATACTTTTAAGGCAGACTGAATATGCCTCCATTTTGGGTGAATATTTAAAAAAATAAAACAAAACAAGATTACCTTATATGTTCACCTTCTATAATCCATACAGCACTTTATACATTTTTAGTACTTATTATAATTTTAATTAATAAATTACTTGTTAGTTATTTGTTTATCAATATAGTTTTCTATGCATAATGAATGCCTGAGGATAGGACAAATCCATCTTGATCATTACTGTATCCCCATCCTAAATACATATTAGGTATTTAATATTTTATAATCAATGAATGATAGCTGACACAGGATGCATAATGTAAGGTTTTGTTACAATACATGCTTTAATAACAAAATCATTCAAATTATCCCTTCTGATCAAAATATTTGGAAGTAGTAAGATTAACGCAAGAAAAAGAAACTTTTGAAAATTGGAGGAGAAGAAATTTACTATTTGATTCACAGGAGGCAAGGTCAGAGCAGACTGCAAAACAAGAGGTGATAGTTGAGCTAGGGCTTGAAGCTACAAGAACAATGGAAAGGTTGAACAGCTAAAAGTATAGGAGCCACTGGATGGAAGAAACTGTTTGAAGTAGAGGGCTACTATATGGCAGTTGTTGGAAATCATGCTGGTAAAAATAGATTGGGATCAACTTGTTAAAAACGTTGTGTAGAAGCCAAGAGGGTTTAGATTTAATTGGTTCTATAGGAGTATGGCAGGCTTTGTGGCCAGTAAGTAACATAATAAGAATGAGGCATTAGGAAGACTAATCTGGGAACATTGTGAAAATTTGTTGGAGTGTGACGAGGAAAGCGAGGAGGTGAATTAGAATGCAGAAAATAGATATGAAGAATATAAAGTATGGTGATGGAGGTATGAATAGAGAAGATAGTTCAAATAAAAGAGATGATGTAGTGGGAAAAAATAAGATTCTTTTGGTAAGTATTTGAATTGGGGAGAGTGGTGACTTGGATGTTTTAAACACTGGTTAGCAGATTAGTGATAGCATGGTAGCTGAAAGTATGTAAAATGAAACAATGAACAAATTTAGATGATAAGATGATGAATTTAGTCTTAATCATGCTAGTTTAGAATCATGGGTGAATGATTAGCTTAGAAACTGGAATCTGTAAATTTAAAATCTCAGTGGTAGTGCAATGCAAGAATTATGGGGAATGCCAACACAAGGAACAGTAGATAGGTCAAGTGGACTGGAGGTGAAGGTCATTGGAGATAAGAAGGTAAAAAAAATGTTATTTAGTTCCAGAACAGTCTGGGGTAACAAAAGTGAGTCAAAAGAGCAGATAGGAGAGAGAGTTCTTCACTCCTTTCCAGATCCTGGTCACTGCTTCTAGCTATGTATCTAGAACATGATGGGACTATGAATAAACTATAATCAACCACTAAATGTTTACTGAGACATCAATCTATGCAATGCATGGTAATAGACTCCGAAGGGATGGAGGGAAGTATAATCTCCTCTCATAAGAAGTTTATAATCTAGTTAGGGAGATGCCATTTATTTAATTCACAAATGTGAGGCAAGTACTTACATTGTACTAGATGCAACTACTCTTCTCTCCATTCATAAATCCCTTCTCTAGACTTGACATCTCAGTTATTTCAACTACTTTTTTTAAAAAAGGTGGTGTCAGATTATTTTTCCTACTCCTTGAGTTTTTCCTCTGATTACTTTCTCACCTCAGGATCTTCCCGTTGCACATTCCTCCAAGTCTCTACTCCCAAGACAGGTACTAAAAGCATGGACTCTCAAAATTTCTGTCTCAGTCCTAAAAGAGTACATCTATTTGATTGTAGTTCTTAACTCTGACTCTGGGTATTTGAGGCTGGTCATAGAGCCCATCTGCATCCTTGATACTCAGCTTGATGTGAAATCTAGCCTTACTGAGTGTTCATACCATGATGTCATTAGAACACTTAGGATTATAAGAACTGAAAGTCCTATTCAGATAGGTAAAACTAAACAGAAATTTATTGGCTTAAATTTGAAAATTTTGGTTACAAATTTTTGAGGTGAGAACACTTAAAAATCTACTCTCAGTAAATTTAAGGTATTCAATACAATATTAGTAACTATGGTCACCAGGCTGTACAATAGGTCTCCAGAACTTACTCATGTTTTAACCAAAAGTTTTTACCATTTGACCAACATTTCCTCCTTTCTCCTACCTCCAAGTCTCTGAGTTCAATTGTTTCAGATTTCACATGGAAATGAGGTCATACAGTATTTTGCCTTTTGTGTTTGACATTTCACTTAGAATAGTGTTTTTCTGGTTAATCCATGTTGTGGCAAATGGTGGAATGTGTTCCTTTTGTGCAGGAGCCCTGTTTGGGGAGATGGCTAAGATTGTGGTTGACTACGGGCCAAGGAGATGTTTGGCTGTTGCCGCCTTCCATAGTCTCACAGGACTTGGCCTGAGATCTCGCGGGACTTAAGCGAGATTGCTGATCGGGTCTGCGCCATTTTGGTGGTGTGTGTGGTGCGTGTTAAAGTCGTTGTTAGAGCCAGAGAGAAAAGTTATCAGAATAAAAAGGCTGTTTGTTTCCAGTTCGCCTCTGAACTTCTTCCCGCGGCTTTGTTGCTCCAAGCGGCCATCGCTTCAGGTGGCAACACTTTTGGGAAATGAATAATATCTGTGTGTGTGTGTGTGTGTGCGCGCGCATGCGCGTGCCTATGTACAAACATACCACAATTTCTTTGTCCATTCATCCATTGGTGGACACAGATTATTTCTATGTCTTGGATATTGTGACTAATGGAAGTACAAATATTTCTTTGATGTACTGATTTCATTTCCTTTTTATATATGTACCGAAATGGGACTACTAGATCAGATAGTCACTTTGTTAATTATTTTAGGGACTGGGAAGCTCTGTGCAATATATTCTCCATAATGGCTACATCCTGTCCCACAACCATGTAGAAGCATTTCTTTTGTCCATATTCTTATCACCACTTATCTTCTGACTTTTTGATAATAGCTATGCTAACAGATGTGAGAAGATATTTCATTGTGGTTTTGATTTGTATTTCTTTGGTGATTAGTGATGCTGAGCATCTTTTTATATTATTTAAATGTACATGATTTTTATTTCCTAATCATACCTCATTTTGGAATGCAAGATAAACTGATTCTAGATAAAGTTGCATACAGAGGCTCAAATGACAGCCTCAGGACCTGTTTTTTCTCTGCCTGTCTGAGCTCTAATTCCTGTCTGTTGGTTCCTCTGTTAGTCTGTCATATCAGTAGCAAGATGGCTGCTGTACAAGTCAAGTTAGTGTCCCTCTTGTTTCAAATTCAGAAGGGAAATAGAGGGTCTCTCACTCACTCTCAGACTCAGTGAGAAAGTTAAAGAAAAAAATAGGTGCAAGGTGAGAAGTGGTATAGGAAATTATAGACATAGAATTCAAAAGTTTCCCAAATAGCTGCAGGTGTGTTAAAGATTGCAAGTATCAGGAATTTTATGGTAAAAACAGTAACTAGAAGGACTATATTAAGACAACAGAAATGCCACTTTATTTTTTTTAAGATAAATGACTAATAGAAGAGAAGGAGTCAATAAAAAAAGATTAAAGAAATGTTAGTAAGAAAAGGAGGGAGATAGAGATAGATAGAGTGACATTAAACTGTTTAAAGTAATTTTAAAACACAGATTTATTTATGAGCTCACAAAATTTGTATTTTAATGCCCAGGTGAGTGGTAAGCACACTAAAAGATAAGAAGTAATTATTTAAGCAGGTGAAGAAGAGATGGGATCTAGTATATGTAGGCAGATAAATCTCCTCTGACACTAGTTGGAGTCAAAAGAAGACAGGGATATATTTAGTAAATGATGAAATGAGAATGATAGATTAAACAGAAAGGAAAACTTGCATTTGTTGGTGTTGCATGATATTTTTACCTGTTATTAATTTAGGAACAGAAATCATATTTTTTTGTTAGTCTGTGTGTTAACTACTTTACTTCTGTTCCATGATTTCACTCTTAACAGCAAATATATGTGGTTGACATTATTATTCCCTTTTTTCTGGGTAAAACTGAACTTGTAGAAAGTGATTTACATGTTGGGAATCATAGAGGTGGTGAGGCCAGAGTGTGGACCCCCAGAAATCTGACTCCATATATCTGTTTCTTTAACATAGGATAATGGTCAGTAAATTCTTTCTGTGAAAGGTTAGAGTACAGACTTTTGGACTTGTGGACAACTACTTTGCCACTGTAGTGAGAATATAGTCACAGACTACATACATATAGTTAGTATGTCTAGTTTCATTTCAAATCTTGAAATATAGACATGGAAATTTAATTTCAGATAATGTCCATGTCACAAAAATATTATTATTTTGATATTTTTTCTAACCATTTAAAAAATTCTTGCCTGGTGTTATGGTTTAGATATGAGATGTACCCCCATAATACATGTGTTAGACAATGCAAAAATATTCAGAGTTGAAATGACTGGGTTATGACAGCCTTAACCTACCTGTAGGCAGGTAGAGTATGGATGGAGGAGCTAGTTCACTGGAGGCATGCTTTTGGGGCTTATATTTGGTCCTTGGTGAGTGAAGCTCTGTCTGTTTCCTTGTTGCCATGTCCTAAATTTCTTTCTTCCTCCATACTTTTTTGCCAATACATTCTGCCTCACCTTGGACCCAGAATGAGGGAATCATCTGAAACCATGAGCCAAGATAAAATTTTCCTCCTTCAGGAAAATTTGTTGGGTCTTTTGGTGACAGCAAAGCAAAAGATGACTAAAATAGAATTTGTATAAATTGGTACAGAAATGGGGTCATCTCTGTGACTAACCTGACCATGTGATTAAGAACCCTTTGGATTTGGACCTGGTTTTGGGGGGAAGAAATTTTGAAAAGTTTAGAGATGCAAACTGGAGATGCTTTAGAATGTTTAAGTGGAGGTTAATGGGCAATTCTGGTGGAAGCGCAGAAGACCAGAAAGCCAGTAGGACCATGGACAGTAAAGACAGTGCTAATGAGGTTTCAAAGAAGGAGAACAGAATTGGTAATTGTACTAGAAGACATTTATGTTACATTCTGGCTGAGAAGTTGTTTACATTCTGCCCATGTTCTGAGGACTTTCTGTGAGGTTGAATTTAAAGGTGATGAACTATTGGTGAAGGAAATTTCAAGGCAGTACAGCATTCAGTCAAGTTTACTGTGATAATCAAGAACAGAAAGCAAAGTAGAGAGATTTGAAAAACTTGTAGTTAGCCATAAAAGTGTGAGTAAAAGTGAGGCTAAGGAAGGTATGATGGTAGATTATAGTCACTAAAGAAATGCTAAGTATTTTATCAAGAAACAATAGGAAAGATGGCTTGAGGGTATCTCAGGAATTGGAAATCCAATACCCATCTCAGGCTCAAGAGTATAAAAATAAGCCAGGTGCAGTGGTACATGCCTGTAATCCCAGTGGCTTGGGAGGTTGAAGCAGGAGAATCACAAGTTTAAAGCCAGCCTCAGCAAAAGGAAGGCACTAAGCAACTCAATGTCTCTAAATAAAATACAAAATAGGGCTGGGGATGTGGCTCAGTGGTCAACTGCCCCTAAGTTTAACCCCAGTAAACCACCCCCCCCCAAAAAAAAGAGTATGAAAATAAAAATTTCTTTAAGAAGAGACCATGGGTGCATCCTGTTTGCACAAGGGGAGGAGTATAGGAAGTATTTTCACCATTCTCAGCCACCCAAGCTTTCAGAAGCTACTTTACCTGTGGTTCCAGAAGTCTTGGCCACTGCTTGAGATGGTGGCAGAACTTGGCATCAATCACATGGTTTTGCTGGTTCTGCAGGATTGTAGGATGCTGAAGTTAAGGGGTCTTGGAGGCTTCCACTAAGATTTCAAAGGAAGGTCTGGGAGGCTAAGCAAAGCATAGACGTTCAGAGTCCTTGAAGGTAGTACCTAAAATGGAGATGTGAGAAGGAAGCTGAAGCTGCAGTGGAAACCCCTGAGATTAAGAGATGCCAGTAACATGGAGGGTCCACCAAGAAAAGCTGCAGAAATCAATCAGACAAGCTAAGAGAAAGGCCATGTGGGCTGCAACTAGTAAGGCCATAGGGGTGGAGCTACACAAGTTCTTCAGAGATAAACTTACAATGCCATGTCCTCTAGTAGCAGGATATGAGCTACAGAATTTGTTTTCCCAGCTGGATTTCAGTCTTGCTTTGGTCCCATTTCTCCTTTATATGCTTCTCTTTCTCCTTTGTGGAATGGAAATGTTTACTTTGTACTACTACATATTAGATATATGTAACTTTCTTCTAATTTTTACAAGGGATCACACTGAGAGTTTGCCTTGAGTTTCAGAGGATGCTGTTGACTAGGATTTTTGGGCAATGCTGGAACTATTAGGACTATGGCAACTCCTGAAAATGGATTATGGGCACTCCCGAAAATGGACTAAATGTATTTTGCACTATTAAATGGGCATAAGCTTTTGGAGGGCTGGGGCAGAATGTTACGGTTTAGATATGATGTGTCTCCAAAAGGCTTGTGTAAGACAATTCAGTATTTTCAGAGGTGAAATTTTTGGGTTAAGAGAGCCTTAACCTAATCAGTAGATTAATAAACCACTATGGATTAACTGAGTGATAACTGTAAGTAGGTAGGGCATAGCTGGAGGAGGCAGGTTTCTGGGGATGTGCCTTTGGGATTTATATTTTGTCCCTGGTGAACAGATTTCTCTGTTATTTCTTGTTTGCATGTCTTGAAATTTTTTCCTCCTCCATGCCCTTCCACCATGATTTTCTGCCTCACCTCTGGCCCAGAAAAATGGAGTTGGCCACTTATAGACTGAGACCTGTGAAACAATGAACCCCAAATAAACTTTTTCTCCTCTACATTGTAGGTGTGAGATCTTTAGTTTATAGTGATAAAAAAAACTGATTAAAACACCTAGTAAGCTATATAAAAACAGGTGATGAGACAAATTGGACCACAAGCCATAGTGTGTCAACTTCTGGCATAAAGCAATGCTTGTCAAATTCACTGTCTACCACATTCTTCCAAATGGAGGAACTGATTTTATCCAATCAGAGAGAAAACTAGGCCTCATATGGTGAAT
The DNA here is from genome assembly GCA_025594165.1 of Tamias sibiricus. Taxonomy (NCBI): domain Eukaryota; kingdom Metazoa; phylum Chordata; class Mammalia; order Rodentia; family Sciuridae; genus Tamias; species Tamias sibiricus. Next base: position 120,159,569 of record CM046664.1, on the reverse strand, counting down.
AAAAAATTCTGAAGTAATCATTGTTTTCCAGAGAAAAGATTAACTTTGTGTAGTTGTTTTTAATTTTTGCATTCTTTGATTTTGAACCAGGAAGGAGAAAGCAAACTATACTAGAAATACACTGTATATTATCTATTTGTTTTTCTGGATTCATTTTCCATGCTGCTTTGATGCTGAGGGTGGAATTGTCAGAATGGATGCTGCAACAGAAACTCTATGTAGTAAATACTATTATTATTATTATTATAATTATTATTATTTTGAGAAAACTGAGCTCGAAGAAAGAAATCAACTTGGCTAACAGTATGGGATGGGAAGGAGAGAAGAGAGTACAGTTAGGATTTTTCTTACTCTGCTCCTTTCCTGGAAGAGCCCTGCAGGTTAGATATTTGCTTTAAGATCTCAAATTCTGTTCAGGGGTCCCTTTTTGCAGGGTACCTCCTTCCCATCTTTCAGGAGCCCCTTCTTCTTTCCACTTTCTGTCTAGAGGCAGTGAGCATTTCCTGAACAACTAGCCAAGGGCTACTAACTATCTTTCATAGTTTTCCTTGTCTTTCACACATCCTTGAACATAGTTCTTCTATTAATCTCTTCTCAAATTACACAATTTGAATGTGCCCTCTGTTTCCTGTGAGGATCTTTTGAAATTGAAAGTTGTGACTTTGTTTGATAGCATTTTTTTGAGTCCTCTCCTCTACATCTTATCTTCTGTAAGAAAAAAGAGCCATCCTCTCCTATACGTCCACATTGTGTCCTGTAATATATTTTTAAAGAATTTATTGAGGTTTAATTGGCATGCAATAAATTTTACATATTTAAGGTACAGACACTAATAAGCTCTGATATATGTATATACCTTCATGATAATCAAGGCAATGAATATACCACCTCCTAAAGTTTCCCCATGTTCACTAGCAGTCCCTCTCTTCCTGCTCCCACAGCTCAACCTCCAAGTAATCATTAGTCTACTTTATACTTTCCTTCAGTGTAATTATGTCTTGTGATATTTTAAACCATTGCATTAACAAGTGTTTATTGCCCAGACATGCCATTATATCTGCTTGACTCTGTTTAGAACTCAATTTCTTCAAGTGATGCTATGCTTGTCATTGCACTCCCAGAATTTGCCAGAATACCTCTCATTCAGAAAGAACTCAATATTTACTGTTATTCTTATATTTGTTTCTGGTACCTAATGTGTCATTTTTTTCTCTGGCTGTTTTTAAGATAGTCTCTTTCTCACAGGTTTGGGACCATTTAATTACAACACGCCTTAGTAGTTTCATGTGTCTCCTGCTCATGTATAGTTCTCTTCATGTGGATCATACTTCAGGCTCATTAAGTTATTCAACCTATGGGATTCTAAATTTCATCAAATTTGGAATATTTTAAACATATTTAAAATTGTTTTCAGTCCCATCCTTTCTCTCTTTTTCTTTAATAAATTCAATTATTGTAGATTTGGCTGCTTAAATTTGTCCATAGCTCAATAATGCTTCGTTCACATTTTCTTCTATCCTCTTTTCTCTAAGGTGGTTGACTGTTTTATTGTCATGTCTTCAAGTATACTAATGTTTTCTTTTACCACATATTTTTCCCAGTGTACTTTTACTTCTAGAAGTTTGACTATGAACTATTTTATATCTTTTCAGCTCTTTAAATAACTTTTTGAATGCAACTATTTCAAAGTTTTAGAGTTCTTATTTGATGATTTTAACTTATGTGTCAGTTCTGGGTTTGTTCTCCTCAATTGATTTATTTTCTTTTTATGAATCGTGTTTTTATTGTCTGCTTCTTTGAATACTGGTAATTGTGTATTAGATGCCAGGCACTGTGAATTTTAATTTTGGGGGGTGTTGTACACATTTGAGTTTTCATAAATATCTTTGAGCTTTGTTTTAGGATGTAATTAAGTTTCTTAAGAAAAATGCTTAATTCTTTAGGATGTTAACTTTTTAGATTTGTTAAAGACCAGAGCAGTGCTAAGTCTTGGGCTAATAATTCTTCATTAGTAAGATAAAAAGTGCTGGTGGGTACTCTACCAATGTCTGTCAATTCTTGAGTCTTTTCAGTTTCGTTGGTAGGACTGACACTATTGAGTTAGCAACAGACAACGTTCTCTTTGATCATTGGGTGGTTCTTCCCAAGCCTCCTGTAATTTCATCAATGTTTCCTCAATGCATACACTAAGTGGCACAGAGGTGAATATAGAAATTTATACAGATCTTCAGAGACTGCAATATTCTCTTTATATTCTCTATGTTGGAACCTCCCCTTGGATGGCACGCTTTCCCAAGTCCTTTATTGCCCCAGAATCTCAGCTTCATCTCTTCAACTCAGGGGGCTGCCAGTCTCCCCCTGGTTTCTCCTGATACTACAACCTATAAATTCTCCCACATCATTCACAAAACTTTCCTCATTGTTTGTCACCTCTGAGGGATAACTGTGACATTAGTATCTTGCAAACCATTGTTTCCTTTATATTCTCAGTTTTTGTTGTTCTTTCAGGTGGGAGGATAAATCCCTTTTCTTTTACTCCATTTGGAAGGAAGCAAGTTACTTTTTGTAAAGGAAAAATGAATTCATGATTTGAAACAACTGCCTCAGAAACAAATAGTGAAAAATAAACTGTGATTCAAGTATTGCTTGTACTTATATGCTTTTTAATTCAGAATTGGAAAAGTGAGAAAACTAAGATAAAGATAACCTTTCTTATATTGTGCCATATGAACTGTTGTTTATAATGAGATGTTTAGGTACTTAAAATAAGCTGCAGTATCTTCTGAGACATGAAGAGTGGTATACTATTTTGGGCAAATATTTATGGTTCCAAATGGTCTTTTGTTCTGACACATAATGCCTGTGTGGTATATTCTCACTGGAAAAGAAAGCTTGTATTATTTTCTGCTATTTAAAAAAAAATCCCAGCATTTACTTTCCTAAATATCTTAGTCATTGAATTTAATTTCCTCTTTGTCTCTGTTTCTTCTAAGTATATTTTTTTCAGTTTTTTTATTTGATATTTTTAGTTATACATGACAATAGAATATATTTTGACATATATACATGGAATATAATTTCCCATGTTTGTGGTTGTATATGATATGGTGTTACAGTGGGTGTGTACTCGTATATAAACATAGGAAAGTTATGTCTGATTTATTATACTGTCTTTCCCATTCCCATTCCCCTTCCCTTCCCCCAACTCAGCCCTGTTAAATCTGGTGAACCTCCCTTCTCCCCCCACCCACCAATTATGAGTCAGCATCTGCATATCAGAGAGAACATTCAGCCTTTGGGTTTTTAGGATTGGCTTATTTTGCTTAGTATGATAGTCACCAGTTTCACCCATTTACCAGAAAATTCCATAATTTCATCATCTTTATGGCTAATATTCCATTTTCTTCATCTATTTGTCTGTTGAAGGGCACCTATGTTGGATCCATAGCTTAGGTATTGTTTTCTGAGGAATCTCCATACTGCTTTTCAGAGTTGTTGCACCAAGTTGTAGTCATATCAGCAATGTATGAATGTACTATTCCCACCACATCCTTGCCAACATATATTGTTACTTGTATTCTTGATAATTGCCATTATGACTAGAGTGAGATGAAATCTCAGTGTAGTTTTAGTTTGCCTTTCTCTAATTGCTAGTGATGTTGAATATTTTTCAAATATTTGTTGACTGACCACATTTCTTCTGTAAAGTGTCCGTTCAATTCCTTTGACCACTTATTAACTGGATCTTTCCTTCTTTTATTTACTTAATTTTGGTGATTTTTGAGTTTGTTATATATCCTGTAGATTTACATTCTTTCTGAGTTGCAGGTGACAAAGATTTTCTCCCATTCTGTAGCCTCTCTCTTCATATTCTTGTTTCCTTCACTGTGAAGAAGCTTTTTAGTTTGAAACCATCCCATTCATTGATTCTTTTAAAAATACATTTAGGTTCTAGATGTAGATAGACACAATACCTTTATTTTTAAATTTATTTATATTTATTTTTTATTATTTTTATAATATTTTTTTATTTATAGTAGTAGTATGAATTACAATTCATACTGCACATACAGAGCATCTTTTTACACAAAACAGTTTGTATACAAAGTATATTCGTAGCATTCAAGTCTTTAATCATGCATTTAGAATAATGATATCCATCTTATTCAACCACTTTTTCTTTTTTTTCCCCTCAATCTCCCCTTGCTCCCTCCCTTCCTCTCCCTTCCTTTTGACTATTATAGTGTTCCTCTAATCCTCCTATGTACCCCAACCCAACAATACTGTGAACCAGCCTCCTTATATCAGAGGAAACATTCGGTATTTGGATTTTTGAGATTGGCTAATTTCACTTAGCATTATATTCTCCAACTTCATCCATTTACCTGCAAATGCCATTATTTTATTTTCTTTAATTGCTGAGTAAAAGTCCATTGTGTATATATACCACATTTTCTTTATCCACTCATGTACTGAGGGACATCTAGGTTGGTTCCACAACCTAGCTATTGTGAATTGTGCCGCTATAAACATTGAAGTGGCTGTGTCTCTATAATATGCTGTTTTTAAGTCCTTTGGGAATAGACCCAGGAGTGGGATGGCTGGGTCATAGGGTCATTTTTCCAAGAAATCTCCATACTGCTTTCCATAACTATTAAACCATTTTGCAGTCCCACCAGCAATGTATGAGTGTGCCTTTTCCCCCACATCCTCTGCAACATTTATTGTTGTTTGTGTTCTTGATAGCTGCCATTCTGACTGGAGTGAAATGAAATCTAGTTTTGATTTGCATTTCTCTAATAGCCAGCGATGTTGAGCATTTTTTCATGTATTTGTTGATTACATGTGTATCTTCTTCTGAGAAGTGTCTTTTCAATTCCTTAGCCCATTTATTGATTGGGTTATTTGGTTTTTTTTGCTGTTAAATATTTTGAGTTCTTTATATATTCTAGAAATTAGTGCTCTGATGTGCATGTATTAAATATTTGTTCCCAATTAGTTGGCTCTCCATTCACCTCACTGATTGTTTCTTTTGCTGAGAAGAAGCTTTATAGCTTAAATCTATCACATTCATTAATTCTTGATATTAATTCTTGTGCTACAGGATTCTTATTAAGGAACTTGGGGCCTAATCTGACATGTTGGAAATTGAAGCTTACTTTTTCTTCTATTAGGTGTATTGTCTCTGGTCTAATTCTTAAGTCCTTGATCTTCTTTGAATTGAATTATGTGCATGGTGAGAGATAAGGGTTTAATTTCATTTTGTTGCATATGGATTTCCAGTTTGCCCAGCACCATTTGTTGAAGAGGCTATCCTTTCTCCACTATACATTTTTTTTGGCAACTTTGTCTAATATAAGATAGCTGAAATTATATGTATTATTCTCTGTGTCCTTGATTCTGTTCTATATTATTCGTTATAGAGGTCTTTCACCTCTTTTGTTAAGTTGATTCCCAGGAATTTTTTTTTTTTTTGATGCTATTGTAAATGGGAGTAGTTTTCATCATTTCCCTTTCAAAGTCTTTGTCACTGATGTACAAAAATGCCTTTGACTTATGTGTATTGATTTTGTATCCTGCTACTTTGCCAAATTCATTTACTAGTTGTAAAAGTTTTCTGGTATAGTTTTTTGGGTCTTCTAGGTATATTATCATGTCATCACCAAATAGTGCTAATTTGAGCTCTTCTTTTCCTATCTGGATACCTTTAATTTCTTTAGTCTGTCTAATTGCTCTGGCCAGAGTTTCAAGTACTATGTTAAACAGCAGTGGTGAGAGGGGGCATCCCTGTCTTGTTCCAGTTTTTAGAGGGAATGCTTTCAATTTTTCTCCATTTAAGATAATGTTAGCTTGAGGTTTTTGCATAAATAGCTTTTATAATGTTGAGATATGTTCCTGTTATTACTAATTTTTCTAGAGCTTTGAACATAAAGGGGTGTTGTATTTTGTCAAATGCTTTTTCTGAGTCTATTGAGATGATCATATGGTTTTTATCTTTAAGTCTATTGATGTGATGTGTTATGTTTATTGATTTCCGAATGTTGAACCAAGCTTGCATCCCTGGGATAAACCCCACTTGATCATGGTGCACTATCTTTTTGATATGTTTTTGTATCTGATTTGCCAGAATTTTGTTGAGGATTTTTGCGTCTATGTTCATTAAATATATTGGCCTGAAGTTTTTTTTTTTTTGGCTGTGTCTTTGCCTGGCTTTGGAAATAATGTGATATTGGCCACATAGAAAGAGTCTGGAAGAGCTCCCTCTTTTTTCTATTTCTTGAAATAATTTGAAGAGCATTGGTATTAGTTCTTCTTTGAAGGTCTTGTAGAACTCGGCTGTAAACCCATCAGGACCTGGACTTTTTCTTGTTGGTAGATTTTTGATGGAGTCTTCTATTTCTTTGCTTAAAATTGATTTGTTTAAATTGTGTATAGCCTCCAGTTCCAGTTTGGGCAATTCATATGATTCTAGAAATTTGTCAATGCTTTCATTATTTTCTATTTTATTAGAGTACAAGTTTTCAAAGTAATTTCTAATTATCTCCTGTATATCTCAGGTGTTTGTTGTGATATTTCCTTTTTCATCATGGATGTTAGTAATTTGAGTTTTTTCTCTTCTTCTTTTCATTAGCATCGCTAGGGGTCTGTCAAATTTTTTTAATTTTTTCAAAGAACCAACTTTTGCTTTTGTCAATTCTTTGAATTGTTTCTTTAGCCTCAATTTCATTAATTTCAGCTCTGATTTTAATTATTTTCTGTCTTCTACTGCTCTTAGTGTTGATCTGTTCCTCTTTTTCTAGTACTTTGAGGTGTGATGTTAAGTCATTTTTTTTTTTTTTTTTTTTAAGGAAAGAACTCAGTGCAATGTATTTTCCTCTTACTACTGCCTACATAGTGTCCCAGAGATTTCTATACAATGTATCTGTGTTCTCATTTACCTCTGGGAATTTTTTAATCTCCTCCTTGATGTCTTCTTCAACCCCTTGTTCATTCAGTAGCATGTTGTTTAGCTTCCAGTTGTTAGAGTAGTGTTTTTTTTTTTTTTTTTTTCTTCTTTTATCACTGATTTCCAATTTCATCCCATTATGGTCTGATAGAATGCAGGGTAGTATTTCTATTTTTTTATATTTGCTGAGAGTTGCCTTGTGACATAATATATGGTCAATTTTGGAGAAGGAGCCATGTGCTGCTGCTGAGAAGAAAGTGTATTCACTTACTGAGGGATGAAATATTCTATATATGTCCGTTAGGTCTAAGTTGTTAATTGTTTTAACGAGGCCTAAAGTTTCTTTGTTTAGCTTTTGTTTGGATGATCTATCCATTGGTGAGAGAGGTGTGTTGAAGTCCCCTAGAATAACTGTGTTGTGGTCTATTTTACTCTTGAACTTGAGAAGGGTTTGTTTGATGAATGCAGGTGCTCCATTATTTGGGGTGTATAGATTTATAATTGTTATATCTTGTTGATGAATGGTTCCCTTAAGTAGTAAGATGGATACATCTTTGTCCCTTTTGATTAGCTTTGGCTTGAAGTCTACCTTATTTGATATGAGAATGGAAACCCCTGCTTGTTTCCGCAGCCCATATGAGTGATAAGACTTTTCCCAGCCTTTCACCTTCAATCATTTCATGTCTTTTTCTATGAGGTGTGTTTCTTGTAGACAGTAAATTGTTGGGTTGTTTCTTTTAATCCACTCTGACAATCTGTGTCTTTTGAATGGTGAGTTTAGGCCATTAACATTCAAGGTTATTATTGAGATGTGATTCTTATTTCCATCCATTTTTAATTGTATTATGATCTTTAGCTTGATTTGGTTTCTCCTCTGGTTGGTAATTGCTATAGTTTAATATCTCCCTTTGTTGATTTTCATTGTTATTTTTCTCTTCTTCTTCTTCGTGGAAAATTTTGCCCAAGATGTTCAGAAGTGCTCGTTTTCGAGTTGTGAAATCTTTTAACTTTTGCTTGTTGTGAAAGGTTTTTATTTCATCTTCGAATCTAAAGCTCAATTTTGCTGGATATAAGATTCTTGGTTGACATCCCTTTTCTTTCAGAGCTTGGAATATGCTATTCCAGGATCTTCTAGCTTTTAAGGTCTGGGTTGAACAATCTGAGCATAGTCTGATTGGTTTCCCCCTATATGTAATCTGCTTCCTTTCTCTCGTGGCTTTTACTATTCTCTCCTTGCCCAATATATTAGGCATTTTCATTATAATGTGCCTTGGTGTGGATCTGTTGTGATTTTGTATGTTTGGTGTTCAGTAATCCTCTTGAACTTGGTTTTCCCATTCATTCCTCAAGTTAGGAAAATTTTCTGATACTATTTCATTGAATAAATTACTCATTCCTTTGGTTTGAAACTCTGCACCTTCTTCTACCCCAATCACTCTTAAATTTGGTCTTTTTATGTTGTCCCATAATTCTTGAAATTTCTGTTCTTGATTTCTTACCACTTTTGCCGTGTAATCTAGATTTTTCTCCAGAATATATATTTTGTCTTCATTATCTGAGGTCCTTTCTTCCAAGTGGTCTAATTTGTTGGTGATGCTCTCAATTGCACATTTAGTTTGGTTTATTTCTTCTTTCATTTCCAGAATTTCTGTTTGGTTTCTCTTTAAAATCTCTATCTCCCTATTGAAGTAATCTTTTGCTTCCTGTATTTGTTTTTGGAGTTCTTTGTCAAAATGCTCTTTTACCGCCTGTATTTGCTCTCTCATCTCATGTTTTAGTTCATTCTTAAGATCCATAAACATTTGGAATATGTAATTTCTAAATTACATCTCTGGCATTTGACCAACTGTACTTGCCATGGAAACTACTGAGGGGGTATGTTGATTTGTTTCAGTCACTTTCTTCCCTTGTTTCTTCATAATGCTTGTGTGTCTATTCTTCTAGCACTGTGGGACCTTGCCTATTTCGATTGCACCTTATAGCCTTTTATTGCTCCCGTGGTACAATGCTGTCAGATCCCCTTATAAACACTTTGCACTTTAAGATTTAACACTTTCTATTCAGCAAATCACAGTTTGAGCACAATGTACAGATTTAGTTAACTCAGATATTGTTTCCAATTTACTCTGTATGCTTGTGTTGGGGTTTACAGTTTCAGTATTGGACACAGAGATGATATGTTTAGGAAGAAGGGAGTGAGGTTATTGAGATATTCTTTGTTAGGAAGAATGAAAATAGAATTCTATGGAAATGGTTTAATATCAGCAGATAGGAGAGGAAAGAGAATGGAGTGAGAAATTTAGAGGGAAGACTGATTTATATATAAACCAAACTTATGTAGCCTTTGAGAGAAGAAAAAACAAAAAGAAAGATGGAAAAGAAAAAATAAAAAGGAACAATAAAAGATAACAAAGAAGTAAGAATTAGTGTAAGAGAGAGGAGAGAGAAAGTGAGTCAAGAAAATAGAGAGTAAACTATATATAATACCGCTTCGCTGTATAGTTCAATTGCCCTAGATCTAGAAATTCCAATTTCTGTGTATAAATTGTTTTCGCCTTTGATGAGTACACAATGACAGGGTGTAAATAGAAAAGATGAGGGAAGAAGAAAAGAGACAAAAGTGAGAAGGGAAGAAAAGAAAGAAAGGAACAAAAACAAACAACTAAGCACACTATCAAACAGAACAAAAACAAAACAAAACAAAAAAACAAAACAAACAACAACAATAAAAAAACAGAGTCAAACCCAGGAACAAGACTCAAACAAACAGGACCCTGGGAAGCCCTTCTTTTTTCCATTCCAGTTTAAGCTAGTTGTCCAGGATCATGCTCAGACAGTCACAGAGCACCAGTTAGTGGAATCAAGTCTGTACCTTTGGCCAGAGGCAGAATGTCACAGCGGAAAAGTGGCTGGGGGGTGGTGGGGGGGGAGGGGGATCAGCACGTGAATGGCACCAGGAAAGGGCTCATCCAAAAGGCGTCCATTCCCCACGCCCACTCCCAGTTATAGCTCTCAGGGTTGCTGCGCTGGCCTCAGACAGGCCCTCCCCTGCTGGCTGCCCTCATCTCACCCAGGTGTGTGCTGTTCTCAGAGCCCTGGCAAGATTCTTGCATGCCTGCAGCTGCTTTTCTTCCTTGTTTCTTTGTCCCGGTCAGCCATGTCTTTCCTCCAAGATGGCGGCGCTTTCCCCAATCTCAACAGCAGTACCCCAGACCTGTGTGTCACTCCAAAGTGTGCAGGTCCAGTTCGGCAATTTGCATGAAAGAAGTCTATGAGGACGCTGCTTGGATCTAGCTTCCCTTTTTTTTCTTCTTCGCTATTTGATTTTAAAGCTGTTGTCTACACTTTTCTTACTACAATGTTACCGCGGCTGCTGCCCGCCAATGCTGATTTGGTTTGTGGGCTGCTTGCACTGGGCCCCCGGGCGACGTTGGTCTGGAGTTCGTTGTATTTTACCATGCAGATGTGCCCGGATGTCCCAGCTCCCTCTCAGTTGCAGGAGTATTGCTAGGAACACGTTCAAACTTCCCTCTAAGCTTCTTTTAGTGCCAGTCTCTCGAGAGCACCTCTCTGCTGTCTGCCATCTTTCCTCTTCCACCTGTTTTTATTTATTTAATATTTATTTATTTGCTTTAGTTGTACACAATGCGTTTATTTTTACGTGGTAGCTGAGGATCGAACCCTGGCCGTGCACGTGCAAGGCGAGCACTCTACTGCTGAGCCACAATCCCAGCCCCTCCTGTATTTATTTTATGCTGAGGATTGAACCCAGTGCCTTACGTGTGCAAGGCAAACATTCCACCACTGAGCCACAAACCCAGGCCCCATTCATTGATTCTTGATTTGACTTCTTGTTCTTTAGGAGTTTTGTTGAGGAATTTGGTTCCTAAGTTGACATGATGGAGAGTTGGGCCTACTTTTTCTTCTAGTAGGCTCAGTTCTCTGGTCTAATGCCTAGGTTCTTAATCCACTTTGAGTTGAATTTTGTGCAGTGTGAGAGATAGAGGTCTAATTTCATTTTGTTACATATGGATTTCTGGTTTTCTCAGCACCATTTGTTGAAGAGGTTATCTTTTCTCCAATGTATGTTTATGGTGCCTTTGTCTAGTATGAAATAATTGTATTTATGTGTGTTTGCCTCTGTGTCTTCTATTCTGTACCATTAGTCTTCATGTCTTCTGATTTTGTGCCAATACTATGCTGTTTTTGTTACTATAGCTCTGTAGTATAATTTAAGATCTGGTACTGTGATGCCTACTGCTTCACTTTTCTTGCTGAAGAATTCTTTGGCTATTCTGAGTCTTTTATTTTTCCAAATGAATTTCATGACTGCTTTTTCTTTTTTTTTTCAAATTTATTTTTTATTCTGAGTTGTTAGAAATGACAGCAGAATGTATTACATTTCATATTGAACTTATAGAGCACATTTTTACATATCTCTGGTTGTATACAAAGTATATTCACACTATCCATGACTTCATACATGCACTTAGGGCTTTTTCTATTTCTATGAAGAACCTCATCTGAAGGAGAAATTAGGAAAAACTATATCATTCACAATAGCCTCAAAAAGTACTTGGGAATCAATCTAACAAAAGAGATGAAAGTTCTCTACAATGAAAACTACAGAACTCTAAACAAAAAAATTGAGGAAGACCTTAGAAGATGGAAGAATCTCCCATGTTCTCACATAGGCAGAATTCACATTGTCAAAATGGCCATACTACCAAAATCACCATGCAGCTTTAATGTAATTTCTCTTAAGGTTCTGATGACATTCTTCATAGTAGTTTTTATTAGTTAGCATTGACAGTTAAAATGAAGACCATGTGTTGATTTTTATATTTTAAGTTTCTTATTTTTTTTTGCAAAATGTTTTTGTTTTTTTGTAAACTTTTAATGTATTATTTTCTCCAAAGTATTTTTATAAAATATTACTAAATCATATTCCGTACTGATAATACCAGCATGAGGAAGGTATTTTGTGTTTAAAAACTATAATGTAGTTTATTAAATGTATTTGTGTAAAAAAAGGTTTTATATATAAATGCAGATATATAATTTTCCCCTTGTCTAAGAGAAGGGTCACTGTGTTGCTAGGCAACAATCACTGCACAGCAATCGATATCTAAAATCCTGGTGGGCATTAGCTTTTGCACGTGTTCTCACTTTTAAAGGTGAAATAATTTTTCTCTTCCTTAAAGAAAATCTTTTAACAACAACATTAATACATCAAGGAGAGATGCTGAGCAATTAGTAGTGATAACCATGTTCAAAATAGCCAGATTTAATATTTAAAATACAAATCTTTATATGCCTTTACATAAATGAGTGATGAAGAATCCATAGCTACTTTGTGCAAAGAGACAGTGCTTGGTTGACTTATAAGGTGAATATTGATAGAACTGTCTCCAGGGTGCTCCTTCTCACACAGGTAAGGTTGCTAACGATAAACATTTTTTGGTTCTGTTTAATATCACAGATGTCACCTAATTCATTGCAAATCTAGTTGTGTAGTATACAATTTCATATCTAGTTTTGCAATTCCTGACTTTGTAAAGTGTAAACACTAGTCTAACCCATCCATGCATTTGGAGATTGGTGCATTTTAGTCCCATTTTCTTCAAATGATTGTTTTACTTTGCTTATTTTGATTGATGTTAAATAAAATATTTATAGGATATACACACACAGTACAGTGCTTCATATGAGACTGTGACCTGAGGTGGGCAATTCATATTGTACACATTTTTTAGATGAGGAAATTGATGCTTATCAGTTTGAGTAATTTGGTCAGGTTCCTGCAATATAGGTCTATATAATATATAAATATAGGTCTATATAATATATAGATAAAATATATAGCAGAATATAGGTCTAAATAATATAAATGTCAACAAAAACAATAATGATCAATCTATTCAAATTGCCACTCTTTTGTAAAAGATTCAAATTTTTAGTTCAAAAAATAAATGGTTGCTGGGCATGGTGGTACAAACCTGTAATCCCAGTGGCTCAGAAGGCTGAGGCAGGAGGATCATGAGTTCAAAACCAGCTTCAGCAATTTAGTGCAGCCCTAAGCAATTCAGTGAGATCCTGTATCTACACAAAATATAAAAAAGAGCTGGGTATGTGGCTCAGTGGTTAACCACCCCTGGGTTCAATCCCTGGTACAAGCAAATAAATAAATGTCAAAATATTAAGAAATCACATGTTAACCAGGCTTCAAATAGCATTTTGGATCTTTGTATTTAAGAACTAATAAGTGAGTTTTGGCAACTCACTTTTTCTTGCTATTTCCTTCCTTTATTTTTGACACTTACCACTTTGCTTTGCTTGTTGCTTATTTATACATTATTAACACATAACTAAGGTTTAACACTACTATACTTAGGACTTTATAATGATCTTACCATGTACCCTAATATTAATGACAGTAAAAATTTCCAAATAAGTGCTCAGAACACAGGAAATCATAGTGTAGTGTGAAGTGATTAAGATTACCACAAACATCAATTGTAGTTAGAAAGTGAATAAATACAATTACAGATCTCATCTGTAAGACACAAAAAACACAAACATGCTTTAATTGTGTAGATCTTGAGGAAAACTTTATTATTCCAAACTATAATTATGTTTTAAGATATGACATTTGGTCCCTACTTGTTATGAATGGGAGTCAGGTTTTACAGCTGATTAATAAATATGTTCATCATTTCTTTAAACTGCTGTTGAAATATACTACCTTGAGTTTTGTGTCCAGGCCATGAGACTTCACCCAGCTGAAAATACTTTGTGAAATAGAGGGGTGAAAAGGGAAAGAAATTGAGAAAGAAAAAAAGGACATTAGTGGTGGATGTCATAGTGTGTCTAGAATGGAGAAAATACTTTATGAGTATTACTGCAATATATTTTCCTTTCAGTGATGACCTTATTTCTGTTTGGGTTTGATGGATGTTAAAAAAAGAGTTCCTCAATCAAAACTCTTTTTTCATTTGCCTGCTTCTCTGCCTCTGCTGAAAGGCTACTTTGGTACATTTATTTCTTTTTAGTTGTTGCAGAAATATACAATTAAAAATTATTCATCTGGAAAATATCCATTCTGTGACATCAATAACAATCATAACATTTATTACACTTTTAAATGCAAAAGGAAATAATAATTCAAACTGTTGTGTTCCAATATGTGGGCTAAGGATTATATGCATTTTCATTTTTAAAGGAAACATATTTGAATATCAGTTTGACAGAATTTCAAAGCATTCTGGGAAATTATTTTGAGACAAGACCACCAAGAGATTGTCAATCCTTATCAAGAAAAGCTCACTCCAGACCCTGAGATTGGCAATTCCTTTCCTAGGTCCATTCTAAATGTTTTCTCCAAAGGTCTCCAATTTATTCTCTTTAAGCGTTAGCTCACAAAGAAATGTAAAAGTATATAAGCAGTGGTGTCTTTCTGTATGTCATTTCAGTTGCTCAATTATAAGACCATACAGTAAGCCCAACTTAAAAACTAGGCTCACTGATTATGCAAGCACTCTTATAAGACAAGACCAGTGTAGGAACTGCTCATGAGTTAATTCTCTAACTTGATTTAGTTCAATTCTAAAAGTACTGTAAAGGGTTATTCTCAGCAATTCCAAACAAATGCAAGCCATGATTTCTACCTTCAAGGAGTTCAGAGTTTATTTGACAAAATGTGGTATGTTTAACTTATGACAATTTTTGAAAATTTAGTTTGTACAACTTTTCAATTAACACCCTAGGAAAAAGTGGCAGATAAAATAAGGGTTATGTGGTTTCCTCATCCTCAACACAAAACACACACACACATACACACACACACACACACACACACACACAGACAGACACTACTTTGATTATCTGTGTAGAGGTCAAAGTGCAAGTAAAATATAAAAATAAAATACCTTGACAGAAGTTTCCTTTGGATAGTAAATGGTGTAAGTAGCAGAATGTCAAAGCTGAATGTGAGTTTTGTGTGTGTTGAGAGGGATATCAAAAAATTGTGATGATGCCTGGGTAATATCTATTGCTGGCAGATACAAAGGCTGTTGTACAGTGGATAATATGATTTTTGAGGAGAAGGAAAGTCCAAATGGGGAGATGTGCAACTTCCATAGTTTTTGAGACTCTCAGGAGGAGTGCATAGAAGAATAGCACCTAACATTAACATCATAATTTTAAGAAGTCATGGCAAAATTGCTAAGGTGAGTAGTTACAAGCTCAGAACACATTTTTGGGTCAATGCTCTGGAATGTATTCTCAGATGAGTTAGGGGTCTTACTCAAAGCTAAATTTTATTTTCATAGGTTGTTTGTTACTGAATGAGGAGGAAAGTACTTGCCCTCTGGCTAGAGCACTTTGCAGAATTAAGAAATGGCAATGCTTATGGTGAAGACTTGGGGAACTTGTCATATGCAGTTTCATGTTCTAAATTTTGATAACACTTTTGTCTCTACATATGGTCTCTTGGTAATTGGATCCAAATGTTGGAAACATGAAGAAAGATGAGTGGTTTTGCGACACATTCCCAGCTGCAATTCAAAATGATGCCAACTACTCCAGATGACTATAGCCTATAAATGATACACCAGAAATTGATGACTGTAACAGTGATTTTTAAACTGTCTTGCAGAAAATTCTGGGGGCTCTGAGAAGGTGCCTTGGGTGATTTTTGGGGGGTGATGATAGAGGTTAGAGAAGGTTTCAATCCCTTTACTTCTACTCCAAATATGAAGATTCTACTTTTGCATGTTCTATATATGGATTATGTGAAAGTTTTTACTTCAAAGGATATTTTAGCCTCTGGTTTTAAAAAAAGACATTTAGTCAAATGCTAAATGTTTAATTACAGTATTCTTGAGTGAGGCATTGAATCATTGTCATAAAACAGTCCAAATATTTTTCTAACACAGATGGCTCACACTTGGTATGGGGAGTCCTTTTGTTGTCTAGAAGTCATTTTGTCCTTTACGACTTAAGTAAAAATTAGCTTCAAAGTCCATTGCATGTCAGAGATAACAATATAAATATCTCTGGCAACAATTCACAACACCTACTTTTCTCCTTTACCCCTTAGTTCTGGGGTCACATTTCCACTCAATACATGATCTTGAGTCTCTGTTTCATTGTGTTTTAACTTTTAAATGCTGAATGTTCCAGTATGTGTCCTTAATTTTAAATGCTCAACACCCTATAAGTGCCTTCATTCCAATACATACCACAAACTTATTTCTGTGAATGTGGTATACTTTACTGAAGGTTCAGGCCAGCAAGAAGGGGAGTTAAATCAGAGGACACAGTGGTAAAATCCTTAATATTATGTGAAATCTTTCTTACACAAGATTTTCAAATAATAAAATTTTCTCTGTCTTTTCCACCATCAGGGAATTTTCATTTCTTTCAACAGGTCAGTTTTCAAATTCTGTATTACATTTCTAGGATATTTTCTGTTTTAGTCTCTTCATTATCTTCTCACTTTTCCCCATCCAACAATATCCTGAGTTCATATATTGGAAGAATTAGTATCACTAAATATGATCTACAAATTTAGTGCAATCCTTTTCAAAATTCCAATGGTATTTTTCACAAAAGTAGAAAAAATCCTAAAATTCAGATAGAACCACAAAATATTCCAAGTAGCTATAGCAATTTTGAGCAAAATGAACAGAGCTGGAAGAATAACACTGATTTCAAAATATTCCACAAAGCTATAGAAATCAAAACAGCCTGGAACTGCTGTAAAACACACATAGACCAATGTAACAGAATAAAGAGCCCAGAAATAGTCCATGCATTTATGGGAAATTAATCTTCAACAAAGTTTGTAAGAATACACAATGGGAAAAGGATAGTCTCTTCAATTAGTAGTACTAGGAAGACTGGATATCCATATGCAGAAAAAATGAATCAGACCCTCTCTCACACTATATACAAAAATTCAACTCAAAATGATTGAAGACTTCAACATAGATCTATAATTGGTAAAATGTTAGAAAAAATAGGAGAAAAGTATTTTGCCATTGACTGGCAATGTGTGTGTGTGTGTGTGTGTGTGTGTGTGTGTGTGTTTTGTATATGACACCCAAAACAGAGGAAACAAAAGAAAAAATAGACAAATTGGACTCCATGAACCTTAGTGCATGCACAGCAAAGAAAACATCAATAAAGATGTAACCTACCTGATGGGAGAAAATATTTGTAAGGCACACATTTGATAAGGGGTTAATATCCAAAATAAAAAAAGGAACTCAACAGCAAGAAAACAAATAATATTTTTAAAAATGGGCAAAGGACTTGACTAAATGTTTCCAAAAAGAAGACATACAAATGGTGAATGATTATAACATATGGGGAAAAAGGTCAACATCTCATACCTATTAGAATGGCTATTATGAAAAAAAATAAAAATATTACAAGCATTGGTGAGGATGCAGAAAAAAGGAACCCTCCTATATTGTTGGTGTGAATAAATGCAGCCATTATTGAAAGAAATGCTAAGATTTCTCAAAAAATTTAAACAGAGCTACCATATGATTCAGGTAACCTAATATTGGCTATGTAGCCTGTCTTAGACTGTTCATGCTATATAACAAAATACCACAGCCTGAGTAATTTATAAACAATAGAAATTTATTTCTCACACTTCTGGAATTTGAGAAGTCCAAGATCAAAGCACTGGTATTTAGTGTCTAGTGATGGTATTATTGCTGTATTCCCACATGGAAGAAGGGCAAATGTTGTATTATCACGTAGCAGAAGGCAGAAGGGCTAAAAAAGAAGCTGAAGAGGCCTTGTTTGTTCTCTTATAAGGACACTAATCTACTTGGGAGGGCTCTCTCTGCCCTCCTGATTTCCCACTTAAAGTTACCCTCAATGAATACTGCCATATTGGCAATCAAGTTTCAACATATGCATCTTGGGGGACACCTTCAGACTGTAGCTTGTCTAAAGGAAGTGAAATCAATATGTTGACTTGCTGTCTGCATTAGTCATAATAAACATGATATGAAATCAACTGATCAACAGTAAATGTTTATATAAAATATGATATACATATATACAATGAATATACACACAATGGAGTATTACTCAGCAATAAGAGAGAATAAAATCATGGCATTTGCAGGTAAATGGATGGAGTTACAGAATATAATGCTAAGTGAAGCTAGCCAATCCCCAAAAGCCAAATGCCAAATGTTTTCTCTGATATAAGGAGGCCAATTCACAGTTGGGTTGGAATGGGAAGCATAGGAGGATTAGAGGAACACTAGAATGGCCAATGGGGAGGGAGGGGTAGGGAGGGGGCAAAAGGGTGAAGGAAAAAAAAAAAAGATGGTAGAATGAGATGGATATCATTACCCTAAGTGCATGTATGAAGTCACGAATGGTGTGAATATACTTTGCATACAACCAGAGATATGTAAAAATGTGTTCTATATGTGTAATATGAAATGTAATGCATTCTGCTGTCATTTATAACAACTTAGAATAAAAAAAAGGGGGGGATTCTTATTTGTGACAAAATAGGTGACTTGGAGAACATTATGCTAAGTGCATTAAGCCAGGTACAGAAGGACAAATATGTATGATCTCACTTATACATGGAATCATAGAAGTGAAGAGTAAAATGACAGTTGAAGAGGGAATAGGCAATATTGGTCAAAGGGTACAAAGTTTCAGGTAGAAAGGATGAATAAAGCCTGGAAATCTACTGCACAGCATGCTAACTATGGTTAATAATAATCTATTGTATACTTGAAAATTGCTAAGAAAATGTTTTGTTTTGGTTTGTTTTGTTTTGTCCTAGAGGTTAAACCCAGGGGCACTGTAGCACTGAGATACATTCTAAGCCCTTTATTTTAATTTTAACTTTTAAGCCTGGGTCTTGCTAGGTTTGTCCAGTCTGGTCTTAAACTTGTTATTCTCCTGCTTCAGCTTTTTGACTTGCTGGATTATAGTTGAGCACCATCGTGTCTTACTAAGAAACTAGATTTTAAATTCTCTTACCACACAAAGAGATAGGATAACTACAGGAGGTGATGAATATGTTAATTAACTTGATTATAGTGTTCACGATGTTTACAAACATCAAAACATCATGATGTGCACTACACACATATGTATGTAATTTTTATTTGTCAATTATGCCTCAACAAAAATCTGTGCTCTTTATATGTAATATGAAAGGAATTGTACTCTGCAAGCATGTATAACAAGTTAGAATAAATAAATAATAATAAAAAATTACAACTCAACAAGACTGGGAACAGTACACATCATGCTATAATAATAAAAAACACTAAAATGAATCATAGATATCCTCACTATTACTGAATGAGCAGGAGGAAAATGTGCTCTATGAGGGTTGAGGATCAGAGTTTATATCTATAAGGATATGCATTTATAAAAAGGTGACACAATTCTGCATCTACCTTTGGTAAACTGAAAACTGCTGAGAATCAGATCAGTATATTTTAGACTCATTTGAACCCTGAACATCTAAAGAAATAAATATAGGTTCTTCCTTTGAGATTTTTTGCTAGACTCTGTCTGGAATGAACTGATAAATCATTCACTGGCCATTCACCCAAATCCACTCCTGGATATTTTTCTGAATATTGCAGTTCAGAAAAATAGTCTATTTATTCCTAATAATAATTTCCTCCATATCAGAAGAAACTCTTACCTTTATTTTATTTTATTATTTATATAGTAAAACAGTACTTCCTGATAGAGTGTAAGATGTCTTTCAAGTTAAGAGGTTACACCTTGGAAAAAGTATCTCTGAATGTAAATACCATGACCTCAGAGCAGTTCTTTGGAGGATACTCATCAAGGGCTTAGCATCATATGAATAATTGCTGAGCCACAAAATGGGAAAGTAGCAACAGCATTAACTAACTTTTGCTTGGTTCCATTAGACAGATTCTAATTGGAACCAGCCTTAGGCAGATATGACAGGTGCACTGAAGTCTTGACAGTCTCACCTAAACCCACAAAGAGGAAAAAAATTAAAATGGCACTCTCTTTCTCCTACTCAAGAGCTCTTGAGACTGGAAGTGGTGAACAAGGACTCATGTATACAGGGATCAGCTCTTGGGGAAAGCATTTGCAAACCAAGGTGTCATGGATTGGAATGAAACAAAAACCACACCTATCCTAAGCCTTGGCTATGTCTGAATGTGGGGAGAAAGGCAGACAGAGATGGCTTGGGGAAGGGCCATCACATGCCAACACCCCCTGCTTTTTGTCTTTGTTACTGTGACCATCATCCCTCGATTATGCATTTTACTCCAGTTCTTCCAGTAACTTCCCACTGTAGCTGCACTGTGTGACAGAGGCCCTGCTTTGGAAGGGTGTGCTCAGAAAAACTTACTCTCTTGCTTTATTTCAGACTTTGTCAGCAGGCCATCTCTTTGAGGACTCCCCAGGCCACCATCTTTAATCCTTTTGTCCCATTACCCCAGGTGTAGAACACCTATTAAAAAATATGTAATATATAATTTTATAATATGTAATCATATAATAATATGATCTTATTATATGAGAATTATAATGTTATATTCATGGATGTTAATTTATATAATAATATATATAAGCTCTAGATTAAGATTGCTGATCTATTTTAATGCACCCATGTCCATTTCATTGAAATATTCACAGAATTGAAAACCTGGGACTTAGTAGCACACCTGCACTTCAATTACTCTAAATCCTTAATCCCACCTTTTGTTTCTTTTAAAAATTTAATCATTACTCTGTGTTATTTCTGCCTATCTATGCAATTCAAGTCAACTCCTAAAAAGTTCTGATTCTACAAAACAAAAAATGACTTGAATATTCAGTGCTTTTAAATCTTCTATGAGTTGTGCTTCTTCTTCAAACATATTTCTAGGACTGTTTCTCCACTACATTTTTGTGACAGATGGTGTAACATTTATCTGAATGATTTTCCCTCTTGCTTTTGCTATAAATGGGGACAGAGGAGACTTGAAAGGGAGGTTGCTTGAGCTTCTGTGTCACTCTTCCAGTTGCTCCTAGTCATTGAGGTTTCTACCACCACTTATAAAGAGCTGTTATATCCAGTTACATAATATTTAGAGGCAAATGTTTTCTAAATTCAGTTCTACCTCTGTTAACAGAGAAAAGAGTGTGCAAAAGTAAAGTTGGAGACTGGCTGCTTTCCTAAACTAAAATTGTCCAAATGGCACTTCCTGATGAGTCATGGAGAGTCTATGGGCAGGGTGTTCACATGTCATTACCAGGGTTACTGAAGCACCCTACCATTGAAACACATTTTCAGCAGCATTGTTTCTATATAGAGACAGATGGGTTAGCTATTTTGTCTAATTTGATGGCCCTCAAAAGGATAGTCTGAATACAAATTTTATTCATATTTATTTGATCTGAAATTCCTGTCATAGATACCTTCTAGAAATACACATCTTCTAAATAAATGAAGAAGTTTTTTCCCCCTAACCACTAGGGTTACAAATTAGCTGACAGACACATTAGCAGGGGCTGGTTATCTGATCAATAATTCATCATATCTCTGTTCAGTCGGGGAGCACAAGTATCTCACAGGTGAATGAAAGTGGCAGTTTATTATGAGAATTAAATAAGATATTGTGTGTAGAGTACTTGGATTTTAGAAAGTGCTAAAAAAATAGTTGCTCTCCTTACAATTAGAGAACAATAACAGCTAGAGCAAGTGATTATTTTCTAAAGTAGGCTGGAAAGGGTCTTTATGATATTGATCTTTACATTCTATGTAGTTGTGATGAGAACCAGAGACATTGCTGCCACGGATGCCCTTGAAGTCCCAAGAACTCTTGAAAGGAAGTCTGAAGTGGTTTTTGCCTTATCATTTCTTCTTCTTCTTTTTTTTTTAATCAGGAATACTTTTTTTATTTAATTAATTTAATTTGTAATACATGCTTTTAGAGTATAATTCCTTTCGTATTACATATAAAGAGCACAGTTTTCCAAGTCATTGTTTTTTTTTTTTTTTGTTTTTGTTTTTGTTTTTTTTTTTTTTGGTACCAGGGATTGAACTCAGGGGCACTCGACCACTGGGCCACATCCCCAGCCCTTTTTTGTATTTTATTAGAGACAGGGTCTCACTGAGTTGCTAAGTGCCTTGCCATTGCTGAGGCTGGCTTTGAACTCGCGATTCTCCTGCCTCAGCCTCCCAAAGTGCTGGGATTACAGGCGTGCGCCACCGCGCCCGGCTTCAAGTCATTGGTTTTACACAAAATATTTTCATACCATTTGAGTTTTTATACATGCTCTTAGTATATTGATGTCAAACTCCTGCCATTGTTTCTATCCCCTTGCCCCTTTGCCTCCCCTCCCCCCTTTCTTCTATTTAACATTCCTTCATTCCTCTCATCCCCCCTCCCTTGCCACTATAATTCAGTATCATCCTAGCAAAGGAATTAATCGACCTTTGGTTTTCTGGGACTAGCTGACTTCACTTAGCATTATTTTCTCCAACTCCATCCATTTACCTGCAAATGCCATAATTTTATTCTCTTTTAGTTCTCTTCAGGTTGCATAAATCTTTTGCCTTATCATTTCTAATTCTAAAACTAGTCACCCTGACATGTACATGATTAATATCAGGGAAGTCTTGGATATGGAAACACAACACGTCTGATAACCTTTAAGAGCAGGTGTAGTTTATTCTTTCTGTTCTAATTACCCTAAGTAATTAGAAAAGGAAAAAAAATAATTCTATGTAGGCCACTACATGGCATCTCATTTCTTATGAGAGACAAGATACAGCTTTCTCTGGAAAATCAACACATCAAGCTCCTTTCATTACACTTACTGGTGCCATTTGCTCTTTAAAGCAGCTAACATAGCTTCTTCTCATCTAAAGCTCTTGTCTCTGGGCAAATTATTCAACCTCTAATGAGTCTGGGTTTCCTCACCTATAAAATGAGCATAATATTGATAGTATCTACTTGTCGATTGGTATCAAAATCAACTGGGATAATATGGAAACTTTTTATTCAAGAAACAATGATGCAATAAGATGTTTTTAATTATTTTGTGGAGCACTGTATCTCCCTCAGGTAAAGAGTCAGAAGCAAGAAAACCATAGCTCCTAATCATAATGAGTACTGTAATGCAGACAGAGCAGAAACTCAGTGACCCATCAGAGAGGCACTGATGGAATATTGTCCAACAAAGTTCACTTTTAAGTAGAATATATGAGTATACATATATGCATTCACCTTAACTCATACAAACATATATTTGTTGGTCATTTTTTGATCTTTTTTTTTTTTTCCTTGAGTATGGATCTACTAAGATTTGGGCTCTGTTTCGTTCATAAACCATACCTACAAGACAGTATGCATACTTACAGGTGATTACGGTTTCCTTGAAGTAGAATGATCCCTTAGATACTTGAAAAGTAGGTTAACTTGCAAAGACACTTAGAGAATCCTGTGGTTTGAGATAGACACCATAGAGAACATGTCATTTGCAGCTGGATCTTACAGAGTTCAGAACGTCAAAGGAAGGAAGCATCTATTGAAGGTTTGGGTGCAGAGGGCTTTCAAGGCACAGGTATGTGGAAATCAGAGAGAAATGAATTGTGGAAAATATAGACTTTCCTAATACCCACTTGGGAAAGGTGGCCAAAGGATGGTGTGCCTGAGAAGAAGTAAGTAGGATTGTAAGCACTGTGTCCAGTTCTTCAACAACTGTACCCTATTGATGATGGACCTCCTGATATTCTTAACTATTCAACTCATCTTTATGTTGCCTTGTCAACATTTCTGAACAGATTCATCTACCAAAGCTTCTTGCATACTGAGGAAATGAAGGAAAAGAAGACTGTTAGTAAGGCAGTGTTCACCATGGGTGGTATGAGGCAAGAGAGGCTCATTTTTCTTGGGGTACAGAAAAGTGAAAGTATAAGCTTCCATTATCATTCTGCTGAGAAATCGTAATTCCAAAAAAGGTGTTACAAGGCACATTGTGATGTTGGAAGGTTGACCTTTGTCCACCACACTTTCCTTTGTGTATCACTCCTTACCTAATGTCTTACTCCTTTTTCAGTCTGACCTCAAATGTCCCCATCCTCCTTGTCCTCTATTCTGCTATCCCTTGGTCTGATCACAAGATTCATTCTTTTGCTTTCGCATAGCTTATTTCCTGAACCTTTGTTTAAAACAGTCCTTTCATTTTTCCCTGGGTGTATGTCTTCATTTGTAAGTGGATTACAAGCTTTCTAGACACAGAATTTTTATTTTCAAGACACTATTTCCCCCAAAAGCATCTTCTACAGTAGAGTCAGTGGTTTCACAGTAAGTACTAATCTTTTCAACTGAAAGTATGGAAGGGAAGGTACGAAGAAGAGGTTCCCATAGCCTGGGAGAGAAACATAGTGTCACATCACATAAAAACAAACAAACAAACAAATAAAGGTATTGTGTCCATCTACAACTAAGAAACAATAAAATTAATAATTAAAAAAAAAATAGTTGGTGTAGACGGATAGACATCTTTTTTGAAGACATCCTAGAGTGCTGTTCCCTGGTCTGTTATATGTGCAAGGTCTCTACCTGTCTCTTATAGTTATGTGATTTATATAAAAATGTGTCTAATGACCATGACTAGATTTAGCTAGAAGGGACACTGCTCCCTCTTGATGACAGAGGAAAAAGGAAAGCCAAGGAAACACTTCACACTTATCCTGGATGTGACAATGGCACCCCGAGAACACTTCCACTATCAGAAGGGGAAGCTGTCCCATATCTTGGAGATCTGGAAGGGTGGGGATGTGGGTAAGGTCACCCTTAAAGGGCTGTTCATGTAGTCCACTTGTACCATAAAATAGATGTTGCTTTAAAAAAAATCGCTTATATGACTGTAATATGAAAGATGTTTTTCACATTTTAGTATGGCTTTTGTCTTAAGGATTGATAACTGTTAACAAATGCAGTTTTGCTATTATTATGGGGGAAAGCCTAGGCTCATTTAAGTGTGTGTGTGTGTGCACGCGCCTATGTGTATGAGAGAGAGAGAGAGAGAGAGAGAGAGAGAGAGAGAGAGAGAGAGAGGATGTTCATGCACACGCATGCGCGTGTATGTGAACTACATCTTTATTTGTTGTCAGAAGGCAACGCCTCACAGCAGCGAAAGAGGTGGTACAATGACCCCAAAGTTAGCTAAATCCAAAGGAAAATCATTTGCATAAACACTTTTCCCTACCCAAGGGCAGATTTGCAACTCCTCACCAAGAAGCTGTAGCCGGAGGGAAGAGGAGAGAGGATTATTTCTTTCACTTCCGCAGCGTGTTGACCTCACTCTTCCCTTGAATGAGTGAGCCTGTGGCGGTGCCAGCATTCATGGTTTTCCACAGTCTGAGCTACATAGAGAACCACAGCCATTTTCCCTAGAATCAGCCCCCAGCTGAGCAGCATTCTGCCCTTCTTGCTTTTTTCCCAGAACTGCTGTAATACAAAATGACCTGGAACTAGACATTAACAAACACACTTCTTCAATTCTCTTTCTCCTTCCACAACCCTACCAAGGACAGTCACGATGCTGTGTTTCCTGCCTCAGCTAAGCACAAGCATTTACTAACCGGGGTGATTCATCTACCATTTTGGGTTCCCTGATGGCAATAGAAGTTAACATTCTGGCGGTCAATCCCTTGGAATAGAAGGAGGCCTATGTTTAGATGAAGATCTCAACAATAATCAAAAACATGGTTCAAAAAACTAAACAAACCCCCCTAAAACAAAACAGACACCCTGGACAGATTAAATTAAAACAAAGGGAAATTAGTTGAGATTCCTTCTTGATTCAATTTGAATTTTCAAAATGACAAACGTTATTCATGAATGTTTTAAGGTTCATTTTGATACATATTTTATGGACTTTGAATGTATCACAAATTTCTCTTTTCATTTAGGTTTTTAAAAATAGTAAAACTGAGACAGACTGTCTTGCCCAGATTTAAAGGGATATTAGTTCTCCCCTCACATCTTCTGTCTGGTCTTGTGAGAGCGGCCCATTGTGCCCAAGTACAACAGTTTCTTTGCAGTGCTGAATCTTAGACACTAAAGACAGCCTCTCTTCAATGGGGTTACTACAGGGGAAAAAAGAAAATTTCAGTGCCTCATAGAAGGGACAATCTAATCCTCTTTGCTGGTACATCTGCTGTGGCAGTTTTGCTCTGCAAATCAAAAGACATCCCATTAATTAAAGTTCCTTTTCCTTTCTTTCATTTTTATTCAGCTTGTGAAATGTGACCAGTATTCACCAGGGGGGAAAAAAAAGTTTCAGCCCACTTTACTCACAAATATCCACCCGAAAGGGTGTGCACTTTGTTTTGTTGTCTGATTTCCGCTTACTGTTCTTCCTCTTTTTTTTTTTTTTTTTTTTTAAGAAGGAGCCCTTCTCTGGCAGAGTGCAATACATTCAGAGAGCTTTACAAAACAAAGCTTTCAGCTCTGAGTCAGCAACAAACTCATCTTTGTTCGTGTGGTTCTATTAAGGAAAGAAGGCCAATTTTATGTAGGTTTCTATGGCCGCCTTGACAAAGGCATCTCTCTGTGTGCAAGCTCTCTGGCAGGGACAGCGGACTCTGAGATCATCGTTTTCAGCAATCACCAGCTGCAATGAAGATCAGAGAAAGAAAATCATAAACTGGTTTATATAGTGATTTTCCTGAGGATACTGAAATACGGATTCATTCTCTGGTAAGCAGTTAATAATAAAGGCAGCTCATTGGCGGCTTTCACATGCACAACCCAAGGCCTCCACTACATTTTCCTTGAGCTCCAAACACACTTTGATTGGATATGCACTTTTTCCTTTGTCTTGAGGAGGAAGTGAAGCTTATTTGCATTTTCCTGGGTTTCCTTGGAAATTCCCAGGAATTCCTGTCCTTCGTTTGATGGTGTTTTAGTGTGTTTGGGATTACATTAAACTATAATCTCACAGTGTGTCTCCAGGTATTTAACATTCATTTAACAATACAGCTAGGGTACTATAAAATTCCCAGTTGGGCCACAGGAATATGATTTAAGATTTCTAAGATACATGGCAAACATTTGGAATAAGCAAAATAGATCCAATATCCGGAGGGAAGCATTAAAAAAACAAAACAAAACAAAAAAACAAAAACACCAAAAATGTGACCTCTTTGTCTTGAGTTTTAACAGTATAGAATTTGGAGATGTGGAATTGGATAGAGCAATCTATGTTAGTTACCATTTCCTTCACAATGTTCTAAGATAGGTTCATGCATGCTTAATTTAAAAGAAAATTTTTAGATTAAATAAGTTTGGAAAAGAAGTGCTGGTCTTAATGAAATGAAATTTAACTGCAGGCCTTCTCAGAACACTAAATATACTGAAGTGTACATAGTCATTTTCTAAAAGATTCCTTTTATTCTCCCTGCCCTTGAAAGATCCTCTGCTTGGGCTTGTGTTCCAAAGATCACACTTTGAAGAAATGCTGAGGAAGGTCATTGGGGATTAGCAATGGAAGGCACCAGAAACTCCAGCTATTCTGGATGGTGATGAAGTTTGCAAGAGGAATTTCAGACATATTTATTTTAATATGTGTATATAAAATATTTATAGTTCAAAGCTATCTGAAACTATTCAGAAATCAGTTACAATGTGAAATAAGAGAGCACTACAAACCCCCTCCACAAGAAAAATGCTATCGTTTTACAGATAGGAAACCTTAGGAGATTTCAGTTGGTTTATGTGTACACTGGTTTTAGGATTCTCATTTCAGAGGTTTCAAGGCTTAGAGGAAGAGCCACGGTGGAATTTAAATGACAAGCCAGGGCTGCTTAAGTATACAGAAACGTAGCAGCAGGTACCCTTTCTGGATTCATGGCTACTGACTACAGATGCCAGTAAAAATAGTTTTGCCATATTTTGAGTGTGATTTATTTTTTGTTGTTAACTGAGTACTTCTGGAAAAGTCTCTTGTTCATTCTTATTTTTGTTCTTTCAAACAAGAAATGTTTATTTATTGAGTGCAAATGTACAAGGTAACAAGACAAATATGGTGTCTGTTCTTCTGGAACTGACCAGTTAGGGTAGAGAGAGAAGAAAAGCTGTGTTTTATAATTTCTAGTCATAGGATGGTTTATTCATTTTGCAAAAAGGATTTCTGTATATTTAGAAGAAATTGGGACAGAAATTAACATTTTGAAAGACCAGTGCATTAGATTCATCCTGAAATTTGCCTGACCCAGGGAAATCATTCGCACAGGCATTAGGATGACAATTTGTTGTTGCACTTTGGGACAGAAATTGTCATGGGTAAGGATGAGTCCTTTGAATTATTTGCCCAGAATTCCTGAGCAACTGTTTCTGTTTTTCAGTGACTGATGAGTCACAGTTCAGATGAGATACAATCAATGTGCCAATTGTTGCAGTAAAACAAGGGCGATTTCTACTTTGGAATCCTTGACAAGTCTAAACTTATCTGGAGTTGGAAAATAAATCCTAAAGACACATACCTCAGTACTCAATGTACTACAGTACATAAAAGATCTTTTGGCACTCTTGAAGCAAGTTGGGACTTGACTTAAGGGTGTTTTTGTTATGAGAGAGAGTGAGAACATGGATGAAGTGTGGAACACAGTAGTGATGCAGAAGCTGGGATAAAACAGTTCTAAATTATCATACTTACCCCTTATAACACAATTTAGGGGAAAAAATAATCTAGGCTTCTAGCTTCTCAGTTGGCCCTTGGATCTTGGTCTGTTTCCTTCTCTTTCCACCTCTGACTCCATCCTATAGTTTGATAGATTATACAGATGTGTGGACATCCCCAGATTACCAATCAAGTTCCATTCTCATCCCTGCAAATAGCTGACTCTGGGCTATCTCATGCTGTATAGTATGCATATCCAGAGTGAGGTCCGCCCCTATAGATATGATGAATCAAATGGGGGAAAAAAGATTATAGCCATTCCAAATTTTCTAAGTAATCTCCATACTGCTTTCCAGATTGGTTGCACTAATTTGCAATCCTACCAGCAATGTAGGAGTGTGCCTTTTCCCCGACATCCTCACTGACATTTATTGTTGTCTGTATTCTTGATAACTGCCATTCTCACTGGTGTGAGATAAAATCTTGGAATAGTTTTGATTTACATTTCTCTGATTCTACTAGAGATGTTGAACATTTTTTCATATATTTTTTGATCAAGTGAATATCTTCTTCTGAGAAGTGTCTGTTCAGCTCCTTAGCCCATTTATTGATTGGGTTGTTTGTTTGTTTTGAATTAAGTTTTTTGAGTTCTTTATATATCCTGGAGACTAGTGCTCTATCTGATGTGTGTGTGTGTGTGTGTGTGGCAAAAATTTGCTTCCAAAATGTAGGCTCTCTGTTCACCTCATTGATTGTTTCTTTTGTTGAGAAGAAGCTTTTTTAGTTTGAATCTATCCTATTTATTAATTCTTGATTATATTTCTCGTGCTTTAGGAGTTTTGTTAAGGAAATTGGGGCCTAATCTGACATGATGAGGACTTGGGCCTACTTTTTCTTCTGTTGGAAGCACCATTTGACCCAGCTATTCCACTCTTGGGTCTATACCCAAAGGGCATAAAATCAGCATACTATAGTAATGCAACCACATTAATGTTTATAGCAGCTCAAATCACAATAGCTAAACTGTGGAAGCAACATAGATGCCTTTTAAGAGGTGAATGGATAAAAAAACTGTGGCATATATACACAGTATACACAATTGTGCATATATACACCATATACACAGTGGAATATTATGCAGCATTAAAAGAGAATAACATTATGGTATTTGCAGGTAAATGGATGGAGTTGGAGAATATCATGCTAAGCAAAGTGAGCCAATCCCCCAAATCCAAAGTCAAATGTTCTCTCTTATAAGTTGATGTTGATCTATAATCGGGAGTGGAGAGGCACAGGAAAAATGGAGGAACTTTGATTGGGCAAAGGGAAGGGAGGGTAGGGAGGGTGCATGGGGGCAGGAAATTGGTGGCATGAGATGGACATCATTACCCTAGGTACATGTATGACTACACATATGGTGTGATGCTACATTATGTACAACCATAGAAATGTAAAGTTGTGCTGCAATTGTGTACAATTAATGAAAATGCATTCTGCTGTCATATATATCTAATTAAAATAAATAAATAATTAAAAAAAAAGATTATAGCCCTAGAAACAGCATTTCAGACATCTGGACAGGAAACTCTGGGTCCTTGGAGAACACAAAGTTTTCCCTAAGTGGGCTGTGGGTCTAGTTGTGTGCATTCCTTGACTGTGGACTTCTCATGTAGTGGTGGATGGGGCAGGGTGGGAGACTGGTAGGGCAGCTCAGGGGAGGTCAAGACAGGACCCTCTAAGCACATCTTTCGGGCTTGGTTCAAGGATGGTTCCAGCTGGCTTCGTAGGCCTTAGTAAGTATTTGGCTTTTTATGTAGCAGAGATGGGAAAACATTTAAGTGTTAAGATTCACATTTTCAAAGTCTCACTCTAGCTACTATTTGGAGAGTCACCTGGAAAAGAACAATAGTGAAAGAAGGGTACTCAATTAAGAGGCAGTTACAGAGTCATCAACAAGAGATGTTCATCTCCATGGGTTCTTGTGAGCACCCATCAGTCACGGATGAAGGAAATGTCCTCACCTTCTTAAAAGGTCTCAAGGACTCTAGAAAACAGGTTCCTTTATGGGAAGGGAACAAAGAACTGAAAGCTCCTGCTTCCACACAGCTTGCCATCTGCATTAGCACAGCTTCATTAGTCAGCCCTCTTCATGTTACAGTTTGGATCTGAAATGTCCCTCAAAGTCTCATGAGTTGAAGGCTAGGTCCCCATCTGGTACATTCTGTGAGGTGATGTGGTGGAAATTTTAGGAGGTGGGGCCTGGTTGGAGAAAGTAGGTAACCAGTGGTGTGTAATTAAAAAGTATGTCCTGGCCTCTGTGTTTCTTAATCTCACACTCCTTGTCTCCTATCTACCACAAGGTAAGCCACTTTGCTTCAACATGTGTTCTGTGACCTGGTGCTGCCTCACCATGGTGCAGAAGCAGTGGAGACTTGTGGTCATGGCCCAATACCTCTGACATCATAAGACAAAGTAAACCTTTCCTGCCTTTAAGTTGTTTATGGCGGGTATATTGTCACAGCAATGGAAATCTGACTAATACTCCTCACTAACATAATTTTACTATTCTACCAGTTTTATCAATATGACTTTATTATTTCAGGACACTCTTTCCTAGAAAGATAGAAGTTGCAAATCACTTTGTTGTTTGCTCACAAACTTCCTAGAGAAAAATATTTTTATATTCAGAAATGTTTTTGTTTTAGCCTTGTGCTTTATTAATTCCAGATTGAAACTAATTTTCTTTTAGAACCTAGAAAAACATTTTTAATGAATGTTAGAGCATTCAACATATTCTTCAAGACTCTTTAAAAACATCTTTTAGAAAACATCACCTTGCTGTCTCCATCAAATTTAATCTATTCTATTCTATCCTCATTGTTTTGTTTTTTTTTTTTCTTTGTGGTGTTAGGGATTGAACCCAGGATCTTAGGCATGCTAGGCAAGTGCTCTGTCACTGAGCCACATTTCCAACCCTATATCATGATCATGATTCTTACCCGATCTTCATCAAATATTCTGCATCCAAAGACCATCTTAATCTGGTTGTAAAATCATGTAAATCTCCCATCATTTCCCTCATATTCTAGGGATACTAGAGGCCGCATTCTCGTTTCTTAGTGCTATGATTTAGATATAGATTTAATTTGTCTCCCCCAAAATCAATGTGTTGGAGAGTCAATCCTTGGTTTGGTGATGGTGGAGAGATGGTGGGGCCTTGAAGAAGTGGGGGCTAATAAGAGGTCCTTATGCCATTGGGAGCATGCCCTTGAAAACACTGTTGGACTCCAGCCTCTCTCTGGCTTTCTGTTTGGCAATGTGTTCTTTTCCTCACATGTGCACTCTTTCCATGATGTGATACAGACAAGAAGGTCCTCCTCACCAGAGCTGAACATACGAGCACTATGCCTTCATATCTCTAGAACGGCGGGCTCTTTTCTTTATAAAGTTAGTCTATCTCAGGTATTTTGTTATAGGAATAAAAAAACAAACTAGTATGCCTCCTAAGGAATAAACTCAGATATGTTTTATCAGCAGGGTATTTGGGTGATATTTATGATGAGCCAGTTTTTGCAGTCTTGGCAGCTTACTGAAATCTGATGAAGACCACATATTGCTGCAACCCCAAATCCTCAGTATAGAAGTGTACTCCCCTGAAGCACCTTGAGCTTTCAGTTAGGGAGTATTGCCCTGGGACCTCCTATTTCTTTTCCTTTGGCACCTCAAATTTTGAGTTTATTTTGTCTTGTAGAAATAATAAGACATTTTAAGGAATGATTTGATAAGCAAAACAAATATGAAAAGTTTTTATTCTTGCTGGCAATCTGCCTTATGAATGACACTCAATATGTCTCTGTCCTTGTCATTTTTTGGTGTATGTCAGTTAATCTAAAGGTCATGGGAGAAAGGATAGGTATGGGTCTCATAAGTCTACTCTTCAGGTAGCTTTGCAGACTGAGAAATTCAGGTTTGTATACAAGCTAGATTCCTTTGGACAAAATGTTCTTTGGGTGAAAGATACCTTATCAAAACTCCATGGGAAATTTCCTTAGTCTTGTTTTGCCTGGTTCTGGGTGAAACATCTTCTAAATCATTCTACCTCTTAGACACTTTAAATTAGTCAGATTTGGGCTTGGAGATGCATGGCTCTCAGGTTTGGTCCCTAAGACACAAAATGCACAAGCATTATTTACAGCTGATTATTCCCACATTTTTAGTGTTTGTTTCTGTCTAAATTTCACTCTGCACCTTTCTCAGTCAGACTCTTGCTTCTTATATATATTTATGCTATTACCCAAATTCAGGTAATTGCCTTCCCAAATGGCATAATTTCACCAAAGATAATTTAGAACTTCAGAATCTACTTTGAGTATATTTTTAAGATCCAGATAATATTGCAGAAATAACTAATGCCAGGAATTGCATTTTGAATTCTATGGTGATCTTATGAAGTTGGCATTTTTTATTGTGGTAAGAATATTTAATCTGACATGTACCCTGTTAACAAAATTTTAAATGTATGATGCAGTATTGTTAATAGACATACAAACCAATGGAACAGAAAAGAGTCCAGAAATAAACCTGTGCTTCTAGAGTCTACTTATCTTTGACAATCATGTCAAAAACACACAATGGAGAAAAGACAGTCTCTTAAGTGAGATTAGGAAAACTGGAAAAAAATACAAAAAATTATGAATTTGACCTTAGTTTATACCACACATAGAAC
Source organism: Tamias sibiricus (assembly GCA_025594165.1). Lineage (NCBI taxonomy): Eukaryota > Metazoa > Chordata > Mammalia > Rodentia > Sciuridae > Tamias > Tamias sibiricus. Next base: position 120,126,228 of record CM046664.1, on the reverse strand, counting down.
TCTAATCAAAATAAATAAACAACTTAAATCTAAGTCCTATTACTACAAAACTTCTAGAGGAAACCTATGGATGAAACTTTGTGGCATTGGTTGTGGGGAAGATTTCTTGAACATGACACTAATAATACATAAAACAAGACAAAATTAGGAAAATAAAATTGCATAAAACTAAAAAGCTTCTGCACAGCAAATGAAACAACCAAGATTGGAAAGGCAACCCACGGAATTAAATAAAAAAAAAATCACAAACCATATGCAAGTATTATGAACACAGCTAATATCCTATGTATATGAGGAATTCCTCCAACAAGGAATAGCAAACAAACAAACAAAAACCCCAAGAAACCCTATTTAAAAAGTGGCAGTGGATTGGAATAGACATTTCTACAAAGAAGTTGTACAAATGGTCAACATACATATGTAAAGAAGAATTTTATATGACTGTTTAATAGGCATTTTAGAACACCAAGGGAACAAAAAAGTCAAAATATCCCATTGTTTATATGTTTGATTGGTAATCACTCAAAAGAAATTTCAATTCCAAAATTGCTTTCATAAGAAACTAATTTTCCAGGGTTAAAGAGTACTGCAAATGACTTGAAATTTTCTCTTTTATTTCCCTTTAAATCACTATTTTTATCTCAAGGCCTTTGTCCTACTACTTTTCTTCCCCCACCCTATGCACTTCAGTTTCCCCCTCATGCTAATTCTCCCTCTGATTTGCTGTCCTCCTTCTTAGTCCGCCAAAAGCCATCTCCCCTAAATTCAATTACTTCTTAAATACCACTCAGAATGGGAAAAACCCTTGATGTTGGTTTTAAGTCCTTGTCTCCCTCTGATTTTAGAACTATTATCAAAGGTTTCCTAAAGTCCATATAGAACAGAAAAATACATAGAAATTTAGAATTGTCACAGGAATGTATAATCCAGGGGTTCTAGATCCATACTCATTCGCCATTAGTTCCTCTGTTGGTAGAAATGTAAGATGGAAAACACTAGATAGATAACATTGGACAAAAAAGGCAGAATAGGATGATGTACAAGACTTATTTCATAGTAAAACAAAGAACTTTTGGAGGCTATCCCAAAACCCCAAAACGTTGCCACGGAAAACAAAGGGGATCCTATCCAGTCCTGCAAGCAAAGGGAGGATGAGTCCACAGACTTTGGAGACAGGTTCATAAAAACTTAGGTAAAACTTCTTAATTCAAGAGTAATGCCTGAAACAGATATAAATTTAGCTTTCTCTTCATAATACATTTTGTTGGCTTACTGTATAATTGTATTTAACTGATACCTAGGCAGATTTTTTAAAAACCCAGAGGCAAAACCAAAAAACAAAACAAAACAAAAAAACAAACAACAACAACAAAACAACAATATAACAGTCCAGAAGGCAAGAGATGTAAAACTTCATATCACCTTGTACTTAGAAAGGGAAGTTCCTGTCTCCACAGAAATAACAGGTGGGGATCTTTCATTGAAGATGGCTTTTGAAACTGAGCTTACACAAAAATAGAACTCAGAAGCCAGACTAAGATACAGAAGGTACAAATTTGGAAGTTAACTGACGTTCACGGGTCTTCCATCTAAATATCCTACTTTTCCTTTGTCTTAGTTCATCTTAAAGATTTTTCTACTAGTAACTTCATTGCTTGGCACTGGGATATTTTTTGAGAAGTGGTACTGAAAAATAACACTATTTGACTTTCTCTTGAGCTAGAGTGGACCACTGACTCACTCCCGGTGACTGGTATTAAATTTTGTGCAAAAGGCAATGATTTCTACCAGTAAGCTGGATAGACACTTTCTATTTTTGGTAACTTGATTCCTATCTTCAGTAGACTCTTTGCATCACCCAGGGGCCATTTTGGCCCCTCAGTTTGTCCCTTTTGGGGCAAGTTCACCCTGTGCTTTAAGATGTTCCTGGAAAGCAGAGAATTGTGCATGGTGTGGTTTACTGACTAGCAAAAGGGCCACTGAGAGAGTGCCACTTGGGAAGTTCATGAAATTGGACAGGTGCTTGTTTCAGAATTAAGTTCCTTTAGTTATAATATTGGCTTCTCAAGAGGGAACATATGCTGCTTTTCAGGAGGAATATTAGGCCTACATAACTGAAAACATCTTCAGTATCTTTAATATTACTAAAAATGATTTGGAAAGGGAAAAAAAAGATAATATTTCCAATTTGGCTGCTAACCCTGCATCTGGTACTGTGAGGCTTTTGATTTGGGGATGGTGTCTACTTTCTCAGTCTACTTTGGTTCTTTTGATTGAGAAGTGAACTGCAAACTCTAACCATAGTTCTTCCCTTAGGGTTCGGGTTCCAGTGTTCAGATGTGTGATCTCTAGCATTTTGAATTCTAGAGATAATTTTGAATATTTTTATTGGTTCTACATGACATTAGAATCCATTTTGACATAATTATAAAAGTATGGAATATATTTTGTTCTAATGCAGTCCCCAGTACCTCTCCTTCCTCGATACCTGCTCCCTTCCCTCTGTTGATCTTTTTGCCACTTACCTCTAGTTATTTTTATTATTAATTTCTTGTGGATGTACAAGATGGCGAGATTCCTATGTACATGGGAATGCTATGGCAGATGTTGAGCAACCACCATGCCACTAAATAATCCAACAATAAGAGGAAAATGCAACGCTGGTGGAAATTGAAGCGATTGTATTTGGGAACTTGATACATTATCATGACAACTCTAATAGCAATGAAAATTTATATTGATCATATTCCCATGTACTAATGGACCCCCTGGCAAACCAGGCTGAAGAGTAATTACATGAATAATAACAGGAGTAAATTAAGACCATCTTCACCCACAGTGCTATGGTCTACATAAAAATCACTTTATTGTTTGGCTGTCTTCATTACCATGACTCTAATATTTTTATCAACATGAATTTACTAACCTAGGAAACTCTTTTATAGAAAAATTAAAAATGCAAATAACTTTATTGTTAGAAAGCCACTATTGAAAAATGTTTAGTTTTGGGCCCCGAAAAGTATTGACCCTTGTGACTTGTGCCCGTCTTTCAGTTGTACAAAAATTTCTAAATTAGGGTGTCTAGAAACCCACTTTATACTTAAAACTGAATATAAACATACTTAAAAAATATAAAGTCCTCATAATATGTGGTAAGAATGTGTGAAATCTGTAAACCCAAATATAATATAAAGGCCACATTAGGAATATCCTTTCTTGGGGTTTATATTTATAAGATATGCTATAAATGTTTCTCTTTTTCTATTATATTTAAAATTAGACAACTTGTAAAAGTTTGTGGTAGGGAAGAGTTTGGTGACTTCTAATTTATAATATATTTTTAAATTCTTATCTGAACATGTTGCAGCCATTTATTTACCTGTATTCCTTACAGACATGTTTTGATAACTATAGTGACTTTTCTGTTTTTGTTTTTTATTCATAAGCCAATATTTTATTTAACAACTATCATGTGCACTGATAATGTTCTGCAGTGTGGACACAAATCAAGTAAAATTTGGTTTCTACCTTCGATTGGTTTATACTTCATGGAGAAAAACAGCTCAGCAATGAAGAGTTTTTGCAGCATGGTAAGTGCTCTGATAGATGCTATAGTAAACAGGATAAATCTCTATCCAGTTTGAGAGGTGACCAAATCTTTCCAGAGAAGATGGAATAAGAAATGAGTTCTGAAAGATTAGTTGCAATTGTATAGGAATCATAGAATTTAGCTTAATAAGATTCTTAAGACTTAAAGTGCATACAAAGTATCTAGGAATTTTGTTAAAATGCAATTTTATCCATTATTTATGGAGTGCTGAAAATTCCAATTTCTAACTAACCCTCAGGTGGTGTCAATATTGCTAGTCTCAGACTGACTTGGAATAATAAGAGACTAGAGTACAGCTCCTAAGGATCATATGCTCGAAAACACTGATTTTTTGAATTTCGCAGCAGTCATCTTTTTTCAACTTCTTGCTTTTTTGAATCAGAATATGTTATATACAGTAAAGTGCACACATCTTAAATGCAATGAATTCATATACACACACACGCGCGCACGCATACACCTCAGGTATCCTCTGTCCAGGGCAAGATAAAGGCCATTTTTAGAACATTATGACAGTTTCCCCAGGCCTCCAACAATTGGACAACTCCATAGAGATAACCATTATTATGTTCCCTATCAAAATAGATTCATTTTGCCTGTTTTTGAACTTTATACAAACGGAGTCACATAGTATATATATTTTGTGCTTGACTTCTTTCACACAACGTATTTGTTAGATTCATTCTAGTTATTCTTTTCAAAAGTAGTTTGTACTATTTCACTGCTGTATAAAATAAATATGGTATTTCTTGTTTATTGAATTTCCTGATACATATTTCTATGTGAATTTGGCACAATTTGTTTATCCATTCTTTTGGTGATGGACATTTGAATTAATCCCAATTTGGGGATATATTGAATAAAGCTTCTATGAAGTTCTGTGTTTATGTTTTAGTGGACACGAGTGCTCATTTCTGGTGCAGTAAGAGTTGTAAACACTGACCTAAATGTCTCCAAAATCATTGTGCCATTTTATACTCCTACCAGCAATGTATTCAATTTCCAGTTATTTCATATCCAGGTCAATGCTTGGTTTTGTCTTTCATTTTAGTTTTAGCCATGTTGGTGGGATATGTGTGATCCTGTATTGATTTTGATTTGGACTTCTCTAATGACTATCAATTTTGAGTCATTTTATATACTTATGAAAACCGACATCAATACATATAGGAGGAGAAACCCCAAGCAGGCTACAAAAAACAAAATGATAATCATAAGGCAAAATCAATAATAATGTAGAATTAGATTAAAAAGAGAACATCAGCAAGTAAATGCTATAATTCATAAATGCTGTATACACTACTACCATACAATGCTAACAGAAAGTTTTCAGAATCTCAACTATCTGAAGGGATGTGTCCGGGAGGACTTTACAATATTTTCAAGCATTGTACAGCAGCTGGGTTTCTTGGAAGAATTCTGCATGAAGGCCATTAGAAAGCTTTTTTTAAAAAAAATATTTATTTATTTGCTTTAGTTGTACATAATGCAATGCATTTATGTTTACGTGGTGTTGAGGATTGAACCCAGGCCACGCACGTGCTAGGCGAGCGCTCTACCGCTGAGCCACAACCCCAGCCCCAGAAAGCTTTTTTAAACAGGGTGATTTTTTTGATTTAAGAATGGAAAATGTTAATAAAACTTAGTAACCTACTTAATGGATTTGAAAATAGCGAGGGATCCCTTCCTGTCAGTCATTAGGTAACACTTGGAAGATAGGATCTAAGGAAGAACGGACTTCCAAAAGGAAAACCACTGAGATATTTTCTCAAACAGTAGATTTATTACCATGTCTTCTATAGCTATGTATCAATAATGTGAAATCCTAAAATTATTCACTTGGAAAAATATCCTCAGTTATTCTGTAACAACATATGTTCAGAAGGTAGTAGCTATATATGTTCTGTGTCACTTCTGACCACTCTACTGAATTTGTTTGAGAAACCTCTGGATATTACAGTTATAGTTTATTTTTTTTTTTTTTTTTTTTTTTTTTTTTTTTTTTTTTGGTACCGGGGATTGAACTCAGGGGCATTCGACCACTGAGCCACATCCCCAGCCCTTTTTTGTATTTTAGTAGAGACAGGGTCTCACTGAGTTGCTAAGTGCCTTCTCACGGCTGAGGCTGGCTTTGAACTCACGATCCTCCTGCCTCAGCCTCCCAAGTGCTGGGATTACAGGCATGCGCCACCACGCCCGGCTGTTATAGTTTATTTAAAGAGTACTTGAACTGTTTTTTCTGTTAAGTAAAATTTTGGTTTGTCTCAATTTTAACAACTCTAACACAAATTTTAAAAATCCAGCTGTCTTTGTGAGAAGCTCAGTTTGGAGCACAGTTAATGAAATTGTTTAATGAGTAAAAAAAAATATATCTTATAAAAATATTCTGCTATCCACAAGTTTGATTTATAGGGGGTTTATTCAAACGTGATAAAAGTAATATAATATTAACAGTCAGTGTATTGTCATCTTCTCCATATCTAACAGACACTGGGAAATGATTGATCTATTGAAAAACATACAGGAATGTACTGTTAATGTACACATTGTTCTCTTGGAAATATGGATATTTTCCCAAAGTTTAGCTGCCAAATAGATAGCAATATGTTTATATAAGAGACCTTTTTTAAAAAAAATCAACCAACAGTTTCTTTAACAATGCTACAAACTTCACAGCTTAGCCTCTGAAGAGATTTGAAATTTTTTTAAAAATTGCTTTAGAATTATTAAAATTGAAGCAAACCAAAATTTTTCTTAAAAGTAAAAGCAACTCAAAAACCTTCTATAAACCATAACCAAAATGCCTAAAGATTTCTCAATGAGCTTCAGGAAAATGGTTTCAATTGAATTGCCAAATACTTTCAGAAGCTACAAACAGGAGCCAAACTTCTAGTGTCAAGGACTGTTCCAAGTATTTTCCTCCAAGTCTGATGTGACACAACAGAGCAGAATATATTTTCATTATCTCCATAAGATAATCCCCAGTAGCAGCCTAGAATTACTCTTTATAGCACCCTGTGGACTCAAGACCTCCCAATGAAGAGTGTGCATAAGTGGACTATTTGTGACTAAAATATAAACCTCTGGTCTGAAATATGTAAAATTGTTGATACTAGAGAAAGGCAAGGTGGCTGTGTGTGAAACGGGTTTTAGAAATGATGCTCTGTAGTTTCCTAGATAGATGACATAAGACATTTTGTTTTGTCTTATTTTACTAAAATATCTTTTGAAAATGCTTCTTTTTGGTTTCAACACATGTCCTACTAACCATGATACTGGCTCAGCTGCTGTGCCAGAGAGGTTTCTGGGAGTAGGAGGACATCCCCAAGAACTTAGCTTCCTCAGTTTGCCTAGTCCTGTGGGGATGTGGCCCTACATGCCACGCTGATGAGGGACATGGAGAACCTCAAGAAAATAAGTGAAACAGAGTTGAAACACTTTGATGCTCATCTGAAACACACAGGGAGAATCTGGGGGACTGTGAAATGTGGGCTGTATAGCTGTTATGCTCACCTCTTCTGTACAATGAGACATAAGAGGGAACAGTGACAGCTTTATATAGATATATATTTAATAGCCCCATGGATACAATGCATTGCATCCTAAATATTGACTTGTTTAATAAAGATGAAGATCACATAGCAAACTCAAAAGAGGTCACAAGCATATTAGAAAACAAGACAAGATAGAAAAAAATCTTCTAAAGCAGTATTAAGTACTCTAGGGAGTATTAATACATAGCTATTGAGAGATGAAAAGAACTTGTCCACTATACATATATTATAGAAGAGAAATGTGACATTAATAGGCAGCAGCTAGGGTGTTTCTGGTCAAAACACTTGAATGTATGACTTAGGTCTGTGGGGTGGATGGGAGTACATAGATCACTGGCTCTCCACATTTACTGCTGCTGAGAGACCACATGGCAAAGCAGATGAAGGGATTAATGTCAGGAAAAACCAACAGACTTGTTCCAAGAAACTACAAAGAAATGAGTCCGGAAACTTACCAGAGCAATTAATTTATAATAAGATACACTGAGGAATGGTGATATTTTCATATTTAAGAACTTTTTTTATACCCACAGGGTTTCTTTCCATAATATTTAGTTGGAATTTTAATTATGTACACAGCTCAACTGTATCAAACAAATACTGCATTCTTGTTTTGGATAATTTTTTTTTTCTTTTAGAAGTTGAGAAAACCACACTTACTCATTTCCAGAGAGTGTTATGATATTGAGGTAGAGAGTGGTTAAGGTTTTGTTTTGCCTTTGAGGGCAAAACAGTTGATATTTAGATCTTTGTTATTATATGGATGGTGCTTGGAATTTTAATTAAGTACAATTTTATCAACTAAGCAGAGTGATTTTTAATTCTGAAAACAAGCATTCCATATCCATATGTGCTTTGTCAAAATTTTTAATAAAATAAAATGTATTTCCTCTGACAGAGGATACAATAAGATGTGGTATCATTAAATCCCCCCATTATGGAGCTCATTCCTTCATGCAATCAGCACATAGTAGGTAATCAATAAATGCTTGATAAATGAGTAATTATTTGAACTACCAGATAAGTCTTTCTAGATATAAAAAGTTGATATTCAAATGACCTAATGATAGTCAAGATTCAAAAAATGACTATTCAAGTTTAGAGATGAAGAAATAATTTTTGAGAGCAGCCTTTCAAACCACTGAGCATATTTTGGATGGTTTTTAACTATCTTTTTTATTCCCAGCTGCTGGCATAGTACCAGTCATGTGATAGAGGTTCAATGAATGTTTGTTGAATTCATGAATAAATTGGGCATTTTAAGTGTTCATTTATTCATGTAGAGTTATGCATAGTTTATTTACATCTAGGTTCACAATTTATTTGATTAATGATATGGGAATGTGAGCAATATATAGAAATTACCTTTGATGACTGCTAAGCATGAGATACTCAAGGAAAATTTAAAAACAGTCTATATGAGAAGTAGAGGAAATTTTGCTGTCTTGGGATAGATAGCCCTGCAGTCATTATAGGGCCAAAGATAGAAGTAATAAAGCATGGCTAGTGATTATCATGGACCAGTGTAAAATACAAAGGAGGGAATTTGAGGTTGTGTGTGGGGGAAAAAAACAACACATAAAGGGGATGATTAAGATATATGTGGCACAGAAAGTTTTCCTTGATTTGGGTAGAGCAAGGGTATACTGAAGAATAATGAGATATTTGGTTAGAAAATATGGGGATTGTGGACCCTGCTGATGAAGGGCCTTAGATGCCAGACTCAGGAATTTAGATGACACAGGCAAGAGAAAGTGTTTCTAGGAGAGTGACCTGATGAAAGCAGAGTTTGAAAAAGACAACCTTGGAAGATGGGTGCATGATAAAACGACAGCTCAGAGAATAGGAACTTTGCCTATAGCTGGGGACTGGCCAGCTCTGGGGAGGTTTCCAAGCAGATGAAGAAATTTCAAATGTATGAGGTAGGGCTCATCGAACAGGCACAGCATAGGTGGACTGATTGAACATGGCAGACTGAGGGTGCGAGTTAAGGACAAGGGCATTTGGCTGGGTTTCAGACTTGTTTACATCACAGCTGTCACAGAACGCAAAGGGACACACCCTCTAACATAAGTGATGAAAAGCAAGGATGACAAACTAAGATAAGTGGTGATTCTGGGGAATTATAGGCATAAGTATAGGTAGCTGAAAGGGTGAGGATGGAAAGTATGGAAAGTATATAAAAAGGGGAGAACAAAATTTAAAGTAAGATTTGGTTGGACCCCAGATATCAGCCAGGTAGAGGGGAGGAGATGGGAAAGAGTGGAACTGTAGCTGAGAAAATGAGGATATGATGTTTTAGAAGAAGGAAGAACTCAAGGAAACAGTGACCAACTAGGTCAGCCATAGTCAAGGAAACTGAAAACCACCGTTGGAAAGGTGAAAGTATAGAGGAGACCTCATTCGCTCATCTGAGGGAGCAGAGAGGGAAGAAATTATTTTCTTTCTTTTTAAAACAGTTTTTTAAAAACATTTCTTTCTGAATAAGAAGGGTAGACACTGAACTATTAATCTAGTCAAAAAGATTAATATAGTTCTTAATGTAAGGGGGCTATATAATGAAAAAAACTTTTTTTCATTGCATCGATTTCCATGGCCACGTTGAAAAGATCAAGTCTGTACATCCAACTCCCAAATGGAAGATAGAGATATACATTTGCATTTGTGTGACAACAGTATTCTTTAGAGAAGAGTTTTTTGCTTGTTGGTCTATTCTTCATGAGTTGATGTAGAAGCTGAAGGAAATGTTCTGTTCTCTGGCTTATTTTTGAAAGCACTGGAAATGAACAGAAAATAATATTTAATGGTGTGGAAGACTGACAAAATATTCTTGTTTCCAAGCTCACTCAAAATATAGGGGAGAGATATGAAAGCAAGTCTAAAATTGAAGATGGAAAAAAATTGAGACATATTCCTGGCTCTGTGACACTGATATTTACAAAGGAGGTAAAACAAAAATAGAGTTCTATGTTTTTTTTTTTTCTTTTTAAGAAAGAGTCATATTTATTTGATGTCAAATAGTGAATTGACTTGACATGCATATTTGCAGTATGTGGTAAAACATGGTTTCTACTAAAATGATAATTTGACATCAATTTTCTTACCCAAGTTTTTTGGTAATGTAAGGTTAACAAGGCTGAAAAATATTTGCAGTTAACTCTTTATGGCAACATTGTCAAATGTGTATGTGATGGTGTTCAATGTTTACATAAGTAACTGGTTTATTAAACAGTTTCATCCTGGTGGGACATAAGAATGAAATGATTTTATGTATTCTCAATTTCAATCCTGCTCTGTTAAATTGCTCTTTTCAGTCTTCTTAAGATTATCTTAGGTTGTTTCCATACTTTTCCATTCCAAGGTATTAAAAACCAATTCCATTCTAGAAAGACATAAATTCAGTTATGTGCTGAGTCATCATCTTTCTTATTTTTGTATCTTGTGTTTGCCTGGTAGGCTAAGGAGTTTGCACTGTGGAGATATGTGTGTGGGTCCTGTTCTTTCATTTAGTTTCTTTTAAAAATTCACACTGCAGTCTGAGAAGAGAAATATGACAAAGGGCTGATGTTCACACCTGGATTCCAAGTCTGACTCTTTCTGGAATGTGAATATGAAGTTTTAGAAAATGCTACTCAGGTTTTGACTCTGGGCACATATCACATTACCTAGTTGCTGGGATCTTCTGATTCATGATATTAGTCAGAAAACTAAGCATAGATACCAAATGCAGATTATACCTGGTTAAATAAATGTAGGAATGCAGACAGGTCTAATAAAGCCCCTTTACTGCTGTCTTTCTCCAATTTATTTATTTTTTTAACCTTTGAAACAAAGAAGGTAGATCCCTAATCCTGTCGCCTTGGGAGAAATTAAATGCAGTCTTTGCTTTTGGGCAGGTGAACCCAAGTTCAAAGGAACTCTCTTGACTTGACTTGCAGTGGTGTTGAAAGCACCAAATCGTTTCCTTTCCTTGTTGCTCTTCAGGCAAGAGATGACAAAAGCTGCCCACCCACTATGGCTAGCTGGCAGAATCCATAGTTATCGCCTGCTGGCTTCTCTTCACCCTGTTCTCATCCCTGTACACTTTTCTTTCAAACTCTCCTCAATAACTTGTTAGAATGTGCCATGTGTTTCCTGTCATAACTGACTAAAATGAATGACAAATACAACCTCTAAAATGCCATACTACAAATAGGTTAAGGTGAAAATGTGATTTCAACATATTATAAAGTACACAAATTGCAATGTTACTAGAGAGGGAGAGAGAGAGAGAGAGAGAGAAATTTTAGAATGAAATAACTTGGATTAATGTCTGAGATGTGGAATATATGAACTCATTTGTAAAGTGGTTTACGTACATGACTACTTCATGGAATTGTCATAAGCTTGAAGGAGGCATAAAGGTATGACATAGCTCACATTCAGCAGCAATTAATTCTGGGTAGTAGGGTTCTTCTGTACTGTTAAATTTTATGTAAATACAAGCTAACCAACTCTTAATCTGATATATGAGAAATATCTTGCAGCCATGAAAATATTCTTCATGTAGAACTAGGAAGATCAGACTGGAGAAAGTATAACTAGATCATTCTTGTCTCCTTCACTTGATTCTCTTGCTGTAACATTGACTTCACCTTAAGTATCTAGTTCACACCCTCTAGGAATTAAATTTAACAGTACAAATTTAAGAAAGGAAATTTTCACAAAGCTACTTTTGTATGTGAACAAAAGAAAGGAAAAGAATATAAAACAATCAAGTGTTGAATGTTCTTAAAATGCCAATCAATAACAAAATACAGTAATTATGTTGGGTCTCCCAATCTTTAAATATTCAAAAGTAAATTTCAAAGGGAAAACTTTAAATTAATATTTGAATAAATTTTACTTAAAAAATGTATTAAACTTCTAGTGTGTGGAAAGTACTATGCTAGGTATGTGGGGAGATAGTGAAGTGAAGAAGATAGAATCATGATTTTGGTGACTTAGGAGTACAGTGTCAATGCCAGTAAGAACTAAATAAATTCTATGATTAAGATTAATAAACATTTAATGAAAATGCCAGAAAGAGCACTTTTTTCCTCTTGAGGAAGAGGTGATAGTATTGCAGAATAGATAGATTCTATAAATTAGTAATTCTAGCTAAGAATTTGTCTTAATGAGAAAACTTACGTTTTTAAAAATATTTTTTCAAATTTATTTATAGCCCATTTTTAGGAATAAAAAGAAAATTAGTTTTAATATTACTGAAAATTTTCAATATCTGTTATAAATAAGTACTCATTTCTTTGAAAAGATGTTGACCTAAGAATAATCATTGTATTAAGTCATTAAAATAATGCTTTAGAGTTAACACTGTGGAGAAAAATGAAAAATGCCCTATTTACTTTTAAAAAAAAATATTTATTTATTTTAGTTGTATACAATGCCTTTATTTATTTTTACATGATGCTGAGGATCGAACCTGGGCACCGCACGTGCTAGGCGAGTGCTCTACTGCTGAGCCACAACCCCAGCCCCAAAATGCCCTATTTTCTATCTGATATTTCATCTAGGATGCTAGCTCTACCTTACAAATATACAGGGAAAAACAGTTTCTACATAGCCACCTGGGGATACCTACCTGATGAGCTCAGTGATACACCAAATCTGAAATAATAATAATAATAAATATCCTCAAATATTACTGGGCCACTATGGTAAAACTTTAAATATAAATCAAAACCACTGTCATTTGTGGTTCTGTATTTAAATATGTGTTCTATATTCAATCCACATTCATTTATATTCATTTACCTTTCAAATATGTGATGAAATTTCCATATTTGGAAATTTATAATTTTCACAAGGGAAGTTAATCCTCTAACCACAGGAACTTATTATGGCTCCATTTATATGAGTCAAGTATATGATACAACTGTATGAAAAGTATGTTTAAAAGTGAACCTCTTGGAGTTGCAATTTGAATTTATTATTATGACTGTTTCTAAAATCATGCATAAATTTGTTCTCTATCCAGAATTACATTGTATTTATACCAGGAAAAATACCTATTTGAAGAAAATATGTAAAGAACCTTTGTATAAAATGAATAATAATATTCCTTTTTGAATATATGTATATATACAATATATTTTTTGAATGTATACATATTTATTTATGCATTGCCTTTTGCTTAAAACAAAGGAAAACTTGCACATTTATTAAACTTTAGGATCTTGAACAGCCTTGATAGTAATGAGGAATTTCTCATTTTACATATGTGAGCAGGCAAAAGTGTGTATGTGCATGTATGTGTGTATGCACACACGTTTTGGAAGAGAAGTAATTCACAGCTTTTCTTTCTTCTATTTAGGATAGAAGATATTAGTTTCGCCAGCTTATCATCTCTCCTTCTCTTACCATCTATAAGGAGAAGAGTACAAGAGCATTCTCTTGAAATACTGATTGTATTTCTTCCCAATACATGTGTAGGTGCAGGAAATGTGATGTGCCGAGAGCCCTCGTGAAAGGCTCTAGTGAGAAGCAAAGAATGATGAAGGGAACTAGACAGCATGAGCAAGAGAATGAGCTCTATTGTGTTAAGAATATAAGAGTAGTCCAGGCACTTCAAAGTATTTTGAAAAAGACAAGAAAGAAGATTTGTGGATTCTAATCAGCAATGCCTAAAGCACACTCTCTTGTGTACATTTCTACTCTTTAAAATATTTATTTTTTCCAGAATATATTTCTTTTCCTGTGAAAGAGCCAAACTGTTAAAATTATAAAAACCTCACAGTATATCACCCTTATAAAATTCAATGTTGTAGAAAGTTTTGGGAAATATGTACACTGTTGGGAATATAGAATTAGAGGAACTGGACAATTATACCAAAAGTCTTAAAGTGGTACACATCATTTAGTACAGCAAATTAAATTTTAGAATTTATTCTAAGTGCATGTACTAAGAGATTTACCAATAAGATATTCTATAATTGTTGTTTTTAAGAGAAAATTATCAAAGAAATAGATTAATAAATATATCAAAGTATCTATGTAATATAAAGTAGAATTCAGCTGCTAAAAAGCATACTATAGATAATTTATAACTTGTAAGGTATGTAAATAATACATAATTTCCATGTATGTTTTCAAATGGTATGTAAATAGCAAAAGAAGTGAATGGTCCTGATAACTCTTTTCAGTAATGGTTTTCTAAATAACAAGCACATGACCCCCCATGCCATCTACAAAGAAGACTCAAAGAAATATTTTTAAAAACTCTGAAAAGTATGAAATATTAAAAAAGATGGTAAGAAATTGCAGAACCAATTCTCAGTATCATTCCCCAAAAAGCCAGAAGACGGTGAAATCGAGTATGTCAATGTGATGAAAGAAAATAATTTCCAATTCTGAGTTTCAAACCTTTCAAGATGGAGACAAAAAATATGACTTTAAGAAAACTTACTTAGGTTAATAATTGTGGATGGAAATTTTAAAATGTAAGAATGAAAGAAAACAATAGTCATGGTGAGTAAGCTGGTATCTACAAATAGATATTAAATATACATAAATAATTATATTCTGAAGGTGTCTTAAAATAGATCTGAAATATCTAAAATATGTCAAAAATAACAAAAAGTTGAGAGGAAAATGTAAAAAATATGTTCAAGAGTAAGGTAAAAGAACTGATTAGCAATAAACTTAATGTTAGAATGCATGTATTAATTTCTAGACTATGAATTAAAAGGAATTATGTAAGTAACTTCTAAAAAGAGAAATAAGATATTTTGGAAATTAGACATTTATTTAAATAAGGAAGCAAAAGGTGAGAAAATAAAATAGAAAAGTTATAACTAATAAAATATGCAAAATAAGTTGAATTTACAACCACATGATGGACACTAAATGAAAGAAGACTGGATACTTCACTGAAAAGCCAAAAATTATCTTTTGGATAGAAAAAAAATAAATATTAGGTTGAAGTATATGAAATTGCCACTGATTGATCATTTTCTTTGGCCAAAAAAATTTTATATGGCTCTAGCTTATAATGGTATTTGAAAGAGACACATAGAAAGTAAGGATTGATATTACAGAAATGGGTTAAATATACTGTGTACACCCTAATCAAAATAAAGTTGATTTACCTATTTCTATATCAAGTGAAATAGAATGGAAAGCAGAAAGCATTGTCAGAGACAAAGAGAGTCAACCAATAATTGAAGTTTTATTTTGCTTCTATATCACAACTTAAATTATGCATCTAAATGCAGTAGCCTCAAAATATAGAAGTCATAGAGAAAGGTCTAAGGAGAAACAGACGAATCCATAATCATAATAGGATATTTTAGCATGAATTTCTCAGTGACTTAAAAACATTCAGCGGAAATGTTGGAAGATGTTAAATCTACTAATGTACACAACACAATTAGCAAACAAATTAACGGATGAGTATAGAGCATTGTTTCCAATAAATGCATAATATGCTTGTGGTAGTCAGCTTTTCTTCACTGTGACAAATACCTGAGAAAAACAAATTAAAGGTGAAAAGATTTGGCTCATGATTTCAGTTTCCAGACCATGGTCAACTGATTCATTCTCTTTGGGCCTGAAGGAAGGCAGAACATCATGGCAGAAGGGTGTGGTAAAGGAAAGCTGCTCGCTTTAAGAGAGCTGGGAAGCAGAGGTATAGTCTCCAAGGATTATAGGCCCAAGGACCCACTACCTTCAATTATGTTCTACCTCCTACAGTTTGTGCCATTTCCCAATAGTTCATTCAGCTACGAATACTTCAATGGATTAATCATTAATGAGGTCAGAGCCTTCATGATCAAATCACTTCTCCAAATCACCACCTCTGAACACTGCAGCACTGGGGACAAAGCTTTCAACCAAATCTTTGGGGGACACAGTATATCCAAACTATAAAAATGCCTTATATTTAAGTAATTATGTTAAAAATAAGTTTGAAACAAACCAGTGGAAATCATCAATTTAAAAAGCAAAAAAAGAAGACTTTTTAAAAATTAGCAGCTGACACAAAACTGGAAGCAACCTTAATAAATATACAAATGGTAGAATATAGAATATAATGTAAAATGAGAATATACAAAGTCATATCACATATAAATGAAAATTCCAGAATTAGATTTACCAAGGAATTAACAGAGATTATCAGTAAGTGACACAATATCCTTTTATTTTTCTATATCACTGAATTTTTCTGCAATTCAAGAAGAAGATCACAAAATCTATGTTGAAACTTTTTTCGTAAATAAAAACATTTTTATTGACAAAACACAAAATGAGTAAAACAATTCTAATAAATTATATGAGGCATGATCTCCCTAAATATGAGGAAGAAATAATCTGTATGAGATTCAAATCAGCTTTTTATTTTAAATGGGTATCAGGCTCCATGCCAGAACTTCAGAGTATCTGGGGGCTGATACGAGGATTAATATTTTGAGAACCATTGAAATAGGAGGAAAGTGAAGATGGTTAGATATAGAAAAGCTGTTGTTGTACAAAGTTTGTGTATGAAGTTTGGTATCCTACATTAAAGTTGATTCTACTGACTGACTGTGAGAAAGTGAAAAAAAAAAAAAAAAGATTTTCTTCTTCACTGAGAGTGACATGAGATGCCATCATCATCAGACAGGAGCATTTTAAAGATCCATATGGTTGATGAATTAATGAAGAAACAATAATTAAATTGTGAATATTTATGATGTAGTCCATAGATGCAAATCATGACACTTGTGACCACTAGTTATTACCATTTGGAAAGGAATGACAAGGTTTTAATTAATGCTAACATCTTCCTCCTAGTAGGATTGTAAATAACAACATCATTTCAGGAATTCAGAACATCTCTTTTCTCTAGTCCTCTTTGCAGGCTACAGAGGGCCATTCTGAGGAGGACATGTGTCATTAAGTATAAGGTCACCAAGAGAGGGACCTAGGTGTGGAGGTAGAAGTAAAAAATTGTCAAACACTTGACTTCATTTTTCCTGGTACCAGTTCTAAGAAGATGCAAATACCATAATTCCTTGCGAGCAATTAGGCCTTCTCAAGTCCTCTGCTGAGAAAATGCATTTCATCTCAATTTCCAAATCCTCACCCATCACAGCAGGATCATAGGGAGCTATTGGGCTTTCCCTACTGGGGACTATATCCTTGATATCAAGGTCTTTCTTATTGGTGTTCCTCCACTGATACCTCTTCTACCGTATTGTATATTGAATGGTACAATTGTAGTCTCTTCAGGTGTGCTACCAATCTTTACTAAATATAAGGCAGTCAGCGTTGTTAACCAGACTGGTTCAGTGCCATTAATTCTCTATTTATGCATGGGTCTCAAATGTGCTCCCATTAAATCTGATGGCCACTGGGAACCACCCTGGGAGTTCTCTCAATTCTGCTCATTGTGACTTACCACTTCTCCACTTCAACTCTTTACCATGGTTACTCTCACCATAGCCCTGCAGTGTTGCAAGACAAGGATCTGGAGTTTGAATCTCCCTTTACTCAAGACCTCAGACAAACAGAACCCAGTCTATACTGAGACCTACTTCAAAGACTCCAGTCTGGGCAGAATTTTGTGTTTCAATTACACCACTGATCTAACTTCTAACCTTATTCTCATGATATTTTCTTTATTTGGCCCAGATTATTACCATGGTCAGGATTTTTCAGACTCAAGTCATTATTTTCATTCCTTTTTTGGCCCCCAATTTCACTGGACCTTCACAACCATTCCTAAACTAGCCTTCCTTCTTTTTCTTAAACTTGGATGCTGGAGAAGATCTGTCATATTGAGTCAGGGATTCAGAGGCCTTCTTTTAGAAACTAGATCTTGCAATGATAATAAAGTTCAGTAGCCTTAACATAGAGGAAAGATGTAGGAGAAGAAACTGAAAACATCAGTAGAATGCCAGCTCTGTAGCACCATCTATTTAAATTGTCAGCTCCTCCTATGGTTTTCACTGAAAAGATTCTGTCTTGGCACTAAAGCTCCTGGTTTGAGCTTGGCTGTTAACTTCTTTCCTCCATTTATTTTTGGTCCTGATGCTCAGGCAACTTCTTGAATGGTTTCTGTCTAGGTCACATATAATAATTTGTTTTTGTTTATTTTTAGTTTTTGAAAAAAACATAGAAACTTATTTCTTTGGTAAGCAGAACAGGTTGTCCTACATTTCCTTCCACCAGTATGAAACCTAAGGAATAATGTCTTAAGTCTTGATTTTTGCATCTCTTTAAAATAAAGTTATGGTGATGCTGTCTCCTTTTACAGAGAGTTGGCTAAAGCTAAGTGTATTGAGATAATGTGATAAATGATAGCACAGTGTACAAATATAAGAAGTATGCAGGTGTACAAGTGGACTCCTCCTGTTCAAAGTGCTATACACCAAGGGATGCCCTCTGTTAAGTTCACCTGCCATTCTATTTCTAAGACAGACAATAAGGATTCAAAGCAAAGGCTGTGCACATGCTTTTAGTTATTATATTTTGATAGATTTTAGCCATTTAAATTTGGGAAAAAACACCCTTCTTTCAACCAAGGAACTGTTTTAGTTAGTGGAATCAAGAGCAATAAGACAGAAGAATGGGACTTATGAGGGCTGGGGTTGTGGCTCAGTGGGAGAGCACTTGCTGATAGCACTTGCCCACACTTAAGGCACTGGATTTGAAACTCAGCACCACATAAGTAAATAAATAATAAAATAAAACAAAGGTATTGTGTCCATCTACAACTAAAAATTAAAAAATAAAATAAAAATAAAAATGAAAAGAATGGGACTTATGAAAAGTGGAAAGCCCAGAAAAAAATCAGGATCTGGACATGGTAATGCTGTGACTCCATCTGACCTTCTGTTTAACTGAATCATGTTTCTGGAATATGATCAGCTTAATGAGAGTCATTATACCAGGATCAGTCTTGGGCAGGGTATGTAGTTCCAGCCCCTTATCTTCTTTCTCAGGGTTTGCATATTAGATTATGATGAAGCTATAGTATTTCAGGACTGGGTAAAGTCATCAACTTCACATTCCAGTCCCCTTGGCGGAAAACCTTGGACAAACTTTGTACCTTTATCACCACCTGAGTAGGATGTGATGCTCTCTAGGGCTTCTTAGACAAATGTCATGTCTAATGTTCTGCCAAAGCTTTTTGCCTTGAGTCAAATATACAACTTATGTAGGATTATATGTGGGGTAGTGCTACATGAGATAAGGAAGCACTTAATAATATTCTCATTTTATTTAAATTCTTAGAATAATTTTATCTCAAAGATAGCACTTCTCTGAAGGAGCAGTAGTAGAAATGCAAAAAAAATGCCAGAGCACCTTGATGTTTTGACCTCCAGGAAATTTATCTAAGAGTGGGAAATTATTCTGAGCATCAAACATTTCCTTAAGCAACCATATTATCCTATTTTTTAATGTTTCAAAATTAATTTTACTTTGAAATTATCTGTGCAGTAGTATTTCCTACATACATATTTAGTGTAGCTCATATCTTAGAAGTTATTACTTTTAAAAAGGCAGGAATCCACTGAGCAAATTGATAATGGAAATCAGTAGTAAATTTCTTACCATAGTAACATTAGCTCCTTTAATAAATTCAGTGGAAAGAAAATCTATAAAATCTGGTGTGATTTTTTCCCCACCATGATATATTTCTTACTCTTTTTTTTTTTTTTTTTTTTTTTTGTTACTCAGAGCCTATAGCTGCTCTTACTATCTTTAGAACGATGGTAAAGTTATTAATTTCTGAACATATTAGTTTCCTTAGCTGCTAAATGGGGTGGTTTTCAAGATCAAACAATTTAATACATGTGCAGAGTACATGGTAAGCTCTCCATAAATACCAGTCATTATGATTATTGAAGATAGGTAGCTTTTACATAAAAGTACACATCCTATGTTTGAAAGATTTTGTACTTTTTTGATACTTAAAAATAAATGTTAGTGCAAATCATTCTATTTTTAGAATTATTCTGATTAGTGTTAGAACATTTTGCTTTAGCCAAATAAAATCTACTTGTCAATTAGAAACTACATTTCCAATTGTCTTCAGTTTTAATCATTTTTGGTGTTGAGTGTCACCAATGCTAGTTTTTTTTTTTTTTTTTTTTTTTTTTTTTTTTTTTTTGCTTGCTTACTATGGGTCAGGCATTTTCCAAGACTCTTTGGGAGATTTAAACATAAAAAATAACATCACTTTCCTTAAGCTGCTTATTATTTAATGGTAGAAATAGGTGTACTAATAAACAACTACAATAAAAAATGTGAAAAGATGCTTTAAGAGAAAAGATCAAAATATTCAAGAAAGAACAGGAAGCGTACTTTATATCATTAGAATAAGGAAAATCTTTGTACATTAGGAGAATTTTTGTTCATGAGGAACATTTTAGGCAGAGAGAACTAGGAAAGCAAAGACACTTATATGTAAATGTGCAGAGTATGTTCAGGGAATAAACATTAATTGTTTGGCATTGAAAGCATGGGGCTGGAAGGGAATAAGTACGTGAAGGTTTTGGGGCCTATCTCAAGACTATGTCCCAATGGAAAAAGACAAGTGCAGAAAGAATATGCTCACTGCAGCTGTGGGCTGCAGAGGTGGGGGCAGCTAATGAAAATTCTGTACAGGTGGACTTCATAACAAATGAGATGTAAAGAACACAGGGAAAGAGACAAAGATGACTCTGGCTCTAACCTTACATACCTAAAATAATAATGATGCCACAACTAAGAAAGGGACCATGAAGGTATAGTGCAGGGTCTGGTTAACTTTGTTGAGTCTAAAAAGTGTGTGGGATTTCCTAAAAAAGGATGGAAAGCCTCGGTCTGTTATTCAGGGGAGTGGTTGGACTTTGGTGATTCGGGAGTCATCCACAGAGTAGTAATGATGAAGCTATGAGAATGAATGGATGGAAGTCCACTCATAATTCCACCCTATACTGTAGATCAAAACCAAGTTTGAAAATTGGCTTAGTTCCTAAAGTAAGTCATGTCATTTTAAGTTTCTGCTTTATGACCATTATTCTTATTTTCTTATGTATTTTCATTTGTAACTCATGATTTATAAGTTCTCTTTGTCTCCCTCTGTCTCTCTCTCTCTCTCTCCTCTCCATTCCTCCATACTAAATTTCTTTGTTCTTTCTGATTCTTTTGTCTTCTAATACAATGATAAATGAATTTCTAATTTTTGGACTATTACTCCACGACACCCTGTATGATTCACTAAAATATTCTGAACATCAGTTATGAAAATATGGAAATTTATTAATTTATTTTGACAGATGCTTCCAAAATCCTGCAATCTACAACTCCAGCCAAATTTACACTAAGAAGATTTTGCTCTTTCTGGATATACAAAAGCTTGCTTTTCTCTTTTGACATAGTAGATATTCAGTAAATATTTGTTATATACGGACTATGTTCCTGGTGCAAAGAATTTAAGGTGAGCAGAACATGTCCTGCTTTCTTTCAAAAGAAATTATTATACTGGAAATTATTATACTTTGAAAACTTTACTAGAAATACAGAGGTGTGCAGAAAAACAGGGTCAATGTGGAATGTGCAAACCAGGGATTTTTCCCTTTCTTGGGCTTTTTCAGGTCTGGAAAGCAATGTGGTTCTAAGGGTAGCTCTGGGTGGAATGAAGGTTGTTGCTGGACATGGATTCCTGTCAGAGTGAATGAAGTGCTCAGGTCCTTTCACTTGGCTTGGTGCACCTTAAGGTTCCTTTCTGCCTGCCTGACAGTCTCTTTCCTGTAGCTCCTGGAGGCTAGGTTTAGCATATTGCATTTTAAAGTAAATTTTATATTAAAGGGCTTCATTTTCTTCAATTTTCCTTTTAAACCCTTTTTGACTTGAAGATAGACATAAATAAAGAGGAGAATGAAAAATTATGTGGAACTATAATAGTTTGTAACTTTCCTTAAAATACTTAAATACTACAAACTAGATGTGAAATAATATTTGAAAGGAAAATGACTTTTCACAGCAGAGTGCAAACCTCTGCTACTAGAAGACCTTGTTAGTACTTACCTTCAGTAAAGCTACTGCACTGTACTCAGCTTACCAAAAAAAAAAAAAAAAAAAAAAAAAAAAAAAAAAAAAAAAAAAAAATTACCTCTTTCTCATCTCCAAAACAACTCATTCTCACTTAGCTATGAAATTCGAGAATGGACCCAAGGATACTGTGTATATTAGAACTGCTTTTATATTTGTTTCGTACCTTGCTATATACTAATAGGAAAACTGTTATTCACTGGTTGTTTTGAACTTGAATTTGATGGTATTTTGATGTGGATTATACTGAATAATAATTTTAATTAGAAAGCTGAAGTGATAGATTTGAGATAGAATATAATTTAAAGCCAGAAAACACAGTTTTCAGTTCCATCTACTCCATTTGCTGTTTGTGTGAAAACATTTTTTGAACTTGCTGAACATTAGCCATCTATGTTTTTAAAGTAAGATTTATAATGATTATTCTACTTCTCACATAGAATTGTTGGGTGGATCAAAAGATAATGTATGAGAATGCTTTTAGTTATGACATGGATGTTATTAACAATGAGTTAAAAAGAATACGTTAGACTATATTCAGGGTAGGAATTTGGTTTGGAGCTTACAATTAATTGCACATTATCTATAAAAATGGTAAGGAAAAAGGGAATAAATAAATATAATGACAAAATTTCAGGGGAGAGGTTCTGTCTGTAAAATTAACATTTTTTTTGAGGATGTCACCAAATGACTTACTTATTATGTACAATGCCGAATCTAAATAAGTCCCAAATCTAAATAAGATCATTTGCACATATTCCTATTTCCAGTTTTGGACATAAGGAATCCAAACAAAAGTGGAAAAACCTTCAATAAGATATTGAAAAAAAAAAAAGGCTCATTTGTATGCTCATTTGTGGTTTGTTCATTTACCCTGTTGGTCATTTGGTTCATTTGATCCTGATATTATTTGAAAGATCCAAGTAAGAAAAATAAAGTTGAGTTTTGAGTTGCCTTCATTTGGGCTAAAAGTAGCAATGGATTAAAAGGAAACACAAAGATATCCTAACTATCTCAGTTTCCTAGTCTGTAAATATGAACAGTCTTGCTGAAAAATTCATTATTTCAGTGTTTTGTGACTGGTTTGTGAACTATTGAATGTTTATTTAAATGTACCTTGCTCAGTTTACTGAGTTTCTATAGTAAACTGCATCTGCAGTACAGATTGGTATACTGAATGAGTCTTGAGCATATTATCTTTTACATCACCCCCACGAGTTTGTAAATTTGTATAAACATGTGTATGTGTGCTCCACGTGTATTCCATGATCAATCAATTTGGGAAAGTACTGGTAGGGGTAGGTAGTGGAGAACATATACCATTAATTTTATGTTTTGGGGACATAAGTTGCATTTAAAGGTTCATCATTTTAATTTTATAAGTTTAAAATCAAATCAATCACTGGTAATTTAGGAAAGTATGTTATAAATTAATTTGTGTTTTAGTATTTTTATGTTTATAACTTGAACACACTTGATAAGATAGCAACATGCACACAGATTGCAACTTATTATTAATGAAAGGATGGAAAATCAGCTATTTGGCCAAATTCCTTTAGGACTATCCTATGGTAGATTTATTTTTATTCTTCTAAGTGAAATGCTATGTGTCTTGGAAGCTCAACTTTACCCTCTGCTCAGAGTAGCTTCCTTCTCTTTCCATCCACAGTGCACTCTTGAGTTAACACCTTGCACAGTGCGCTCCATGTCAGTCTGCTTCCTGCAGAGCGCAACCGGGGACAGTGTCTGCACAGAAGCCTCTGGCCCACCTGTTTAAACAGCTCTGCTCCACAGTGCAGCTGGTGCACCACCGCTTGAGGGTGCTCTCCAGTTGCAGAAGCATGTTCAGTTCCCACAGGTTCAGAGAGAAAACCTGGGAGGGAGTTGGGATTCATCCTCAACTAATAAGGATGGGAATGGTGGGGAACTGGTGAATGAGTATCCTAGCCTCCTCAGCCTCCAGTGGGAACACTGGGAAAATCAGTGCTTCCATTCCTCAGAGGGTTCTCAGACAGGTTTAGCTTCAGTTGCCTGGAGTGATGAACTGCTCATTCTAATGCCCCATAGCGACTTGCCCCCTTTTCCTGTCTTACTCTCCCCAACCTCTAACTACCTTCCTACATTCATAATTGAATGTATCGCGCTTCAGTTCTTTTCAGGGTTTGCTTAGAAAGTTCATAATAAAACAAGATGTGAGGATTCACAGTCCTTGATTCATCCCATCTTAACTGTACACATTTTTACTGTCTACCTCACTTACAATTTTGTTGTTTAAATAATTTGAATTATCAATAATATATATCACTGAAAAAGAACAGCACAAGACTGCACATGTGGACTAGTAGAATAACACCAAAGGGTTGTAGGAATGCTGATCTAATGGTTCTATTGCATCTAATCTCAGTTCATCCTTAGAGAACATACTGAAATTAGTGATTGAAAACAACAAAACTCACGATAGATATTTCCATCTACAACTGTCCAAACAAGATACCAAATGCCAAACATATACCTGCTTTGTTTTTCACAATAAAATATATTTTTATTGTGAATAGTTTAATAACTTATTAGAAAGGGAATATGTTCAATGTTTATTAGCTCTTACGTTTGTTTTCCTTGTATTGTTTTATTTTATTTATACTTTCAACCTAGGAAAATGAAAGCAAAATGAAAAATTACTTTTTCTTTGGTGTTCTAAGAAAACTAAACTTAAATGGAAGATATATTGCATGCCCAGAAACTTAAAATAAGTAGACTTTCTATGATCTTAATTTAAAGTACATCTAAAAAAAAAAAAAAAAAAAAAAAGCCTTAGTTCTGTTGGCTATGAGAAATATAATTTGGTACAGAGCCATTTTATCTAATAAAAATATAACTACCCAATTAAATATTTAAATTGGTTTCTGTAATCATGCATTTATTTCAAGATGATGAAAAATTATAAATTTTATCATCATATTTAGGCATAACACTGTTAGTAATTTTAATAGGTGTTTGGGAAAAAAGGGAGATGTCCTTTATCATTTTTTGGTCCCATATACCCAGACTTTTTGAAAAAATTGAATTAAAATTTATATAACATAAAATTAGACATTTTAAACTTATATTCAATGGTACTTAATACATTCAAAAAGTATTTAATACATTCAATTATCTATTCTTATTTTCAAAACATTTTCATTACCCCAGTGAAGACTCATACCCATTAGCAGTCCCTTCCCATTGCCTTGCTCCTAGCCCCTGGCAATCATAATTTGTCTTTTCACTTGAAGGATTTATCTATTCAGGATATTTCATATAAATAAAATCATACAGTATATATTCTTTTTTTTCTAGCTTCTTCCACTAAGAATAATGTTTTTCGGGTTCCTTCATGTTGTAACACACATCAGTATTTCATTCCTTTGCATGGCTAAATAGTACATATATGTGTATATATTACAGTTCTTGTGGATAGATATTTATCACTGTCTAGATAGATAGATAGATAGATATACACACACACAAAATCTCACTATTTGTTGAAGCATTCATCTGTTGATGAAAATCTGACTTATTATCTTTGGGTTATTTGTTTCCATTAATATGTGGATATAAGTATTTGAGCACCTGTTTTCAATTCAATTCTGGTAGACTATAATTAAAACTGGGATTGCTGGGTTATATAGTAATTTTATGTTTAACCTTTTGAGAAACTGCCAGTGTTCTATAGCTGCTGCACCAGTTTACATTCCTAACATGAGGGTTACAATTTCTCTACATTGTTCTCAACACATGTTATTTTCCTTTTTATTTTGTTTTATGTTTTTTTTCTTTTAGCCATCCTAGTACATGTGAAATGCTAACCTCATTGTGGTTTTGACTTGCATTTTCTGAATGATGAATGATGTTGAACATCTTTTCATGTGCTTGTTGGTCCTTTCGTATCTTTGGAGAAATGCCTGAAGTCCTTTTTCATTTTTTAATTGAGATGTTCATCTTTTTTGTTGTTGTTGAGTTGCTAAGTTTTCAAAATATTCTGAACACTAGATGCTTGTTGGATATAAGGTTTAAAAATATTTTCTTCCATTTAGTAGGTTGTCCTTTTTAATTTCTTGCTAATATCCTTTGATACACAAATGTTTTTAATTTTGATAGTCTATTTCTTTTAATTGTTTTAGTTGCTTGTGTTTTTGTTGCCCTATCTAAGAATCCATTGTTAAATACAAAGTCATAAAGAGTCATCCCTCTATCTTCTTCTGAATGTTTTATAGTTTTGGCCCATATATTTTTATCATTGATGCATTTTTCTATTAATTTTTGAATATGGGGCTAATTAGGGACACAATTTCATTCTTTTACATATGGATATCCAGTTGTTCTTCATTTCATCTTTCTTAGTTCCAATCTTTATTTTTTTCTTATTTGGACTATGTTTGGGTTTATTTGACACTTCTGACTCCTTATAGTATACAATTTTTGCTTTGTGATCTTTCTTTTAAATTTTTGGCTATAAATTTCCTTCTGAGCACTCCTTTTGCTGCCTTACATAAGTTTGGGTGGTTTGTTTTTCATTTTCATTTGTGGGGAAAGGCAAGAAAAGGACTACAAATTCCTCTTTGGATATGTTTTATTTGAGGTACCTATGAGATATAAGTAGAGGTGCTGATTAGGTAAATGTCTTTGCACCTGGAATTCAGAAGGGCATGGACTACAGATACAGATTTGGGAACAATTGGCATATGAATAGAAGTCATATGGGGTGGGTAGTAATTTAAATCACATGAGTGATGAGTGAGAGGCAGAAAGGATAAACAAAAAGGGGGAAGCCCATCACAAATGCCAACAGTTGACAACGGAATAGCGAAGGAGAGGCCAGCAAAAGTGGCAGGAAAGGGATGCCAAAAGACTGGGAGTGAAGATGGGAAGCAGAGAAAAGAAATGGAATTCTGTAACAAATGGTGCAAAGATGCTGAGATGTTGACAACTTAGGAGTAGAAAGTTTTCTTTGGATTTTGTGACCTGGGGTAAATGGTAGTTTCAGAGGCTTCAGTTAGGTGGAGCAATGAGGGAGGTGACCAGGTTGGATGGTGTGATGATCCTGAGGGAAACAATATATGAGGAATGAAGGGCACATGGTGGCAGGTGAATAGTAGTAGCCCAGGGTTGAAGGAAAAGTTTA
The DNA here is from genome assembly GCA_025594165.1 of Tamias sibiricus. NCBI lineage: Eukaryota > Metazoa > Chordata > Mammalia > Rodentia > Sciuridae > Tamias > Tamias sibiricus. The sequence continues at coordinate 120,098,843 of CM046664.1, read as the reverse complement.
TTCAATGCAGTGATTTTGAAAAGTTAATTGCTGATAGGAAGAAAAAAAAACATAAAGGAGAGGTAAGATTCCAGGGGACAAGGGATAATCGATATCATGGCATTCCTCAGAAACCATCTTTTATTGCCTTGTTGTATGGCATGATTTTCTGTCATTTCTTCCACTAAGTTTAAGTTCTTTGGTGACAGGTGATTTTCCTGTTTGGATAAATGCTCTCAACTCCAAAATTTATCCTCTACCCATCTCCCACATACATCCATTCTAGACACACTAAAGGCACGCACATAAATTCTATAGTGATTACTGCACTTAATTGATACTTCATAAGTGATTGTTTCTCACTTGGTGAATCAAAACATTTTAAGGCTTGTAACCTTGAATAGACATTTGGCAGTGACTCTCTTCAGTAGCTCTCTCGTCTGTCTTAATAGAATATGATAGACTGTGTTTGCATTCTCTCATTAGTATTCAGGAGAAATTAATGAATACTAAGTTCTCACTGAATAATTTAGTTCAAAATGTTTACCCTGTGATGAGCAAGTACAACCTAACTAGACAACACCATGGGCAGATTCTATTCTCACAAGCCATTGTTTTCACACATTTAACACTTTAAATGCCAGATAAGACCCTGGGAACCACTTTATACAAAGCTACAAAGTGGTAGGGGACAGAAAGATGCAAGTGGTGGGAACATTATATTAAGGGAATAATTCTGTGCTGACCCCCACATGCTTCTTTCTTAAGCAATTTACCTGCAGCCCTGCCTGGCTTAAGCAAACAGACATGTCACATTCTTCAGCAAACTACCTGTTACCTGTAGGAGAAATACAGACACAAAATAATTCTGATAAGAGAAGTACAAGCTGTGTAAGGGGTAGGGTGGACTTTTGTGACACTTACACAGACCAGATCCTAGAATTCGGAGAGATAAGGATAATTCCTTTTAATCATTAAAGATTTTATGGGGGGATGGGATTGTGACTCAGTGGTGGAGTGCTCGCCTCGCACGTGGGCGGCCCGGGTTCGATCCTCAGCACCACATAAACATAAATGTACTGCATTGTGTACAACTAAAGCAGATAAATAAATATTAAAAAAAAAAAAAAAAGATTTTATGGCTAAGAATCCCAATTGAACCAGTTAGCATGGCCTAACGGGACCTAGATTTATCATGGCTGTGGGGACCTGAAACTCTGATGTCATCCCGCTGTCAGTCAAAAGTCAAGAGGTGGACCTGAGCAGGACACTCTGGAAACTTCTCTGGGATCCCCAATAATATGGAAGTACAGGAAAGGCATAGTATCTCTCTTATCTCTGAGAGGACCCACTCTCTTCCTTTAGAATGTCCCCCTCTCCCCTTTCCTATCCCTCCTAATAAGCTCATGCCTGTTACTCCGAGCAACGTGTCTGAATTTTTTTTGACTTGATTACAACAATCGGGGTTTGAAGGGGAACTTCATGTTGCCTCAGTTTCCTAGAGGGCCCCAGTCCTTAACAAAAGAAAATTCCAATTTTCTGGTGGTACATTCATTCCCATTCTCCTCAGGATCACTGTGTTTGCTCTTCATCCTGGTCTTAGATAATAATGTCTGGAAAAGGTTTTATTGTTTTTTTTTTTTAACTCAAACTATATTTTTAAGACCTTAAAATTATCCAAGCATTAGAATTAACCACCAAGGGGGCCCTCATAGTGTTCTGTAATGAGTAGGAGAGTGTATCCAAAAAGATTGATATTCAACTCTTGCTTCTGCCATTTAAAAATTCCCAGGCTAGGCTGGGGGTGTGGTTCAGTGGCAAAGCACTTGGCTAGCAAGTGTAAGGCCCTAGATTTGACCCTCAATACTGCAAAGAAAGTAAAAATAAATGAAAAAACTTCCAAGTCTGGACAAGACACTTGAGTGAACCTTAATTCCTTGTTTTAAAGTGACGATGGCTTTACTTACCTCGCTACTTAATGACTGTCAGGATTTGATTCATGGTTGTTGCAGTTTCTTTCATCTTGTTCCCAACTTCACCTGCATCAGGAAGACCGTGTGGTTTCAGTTCCTCGTCTCCCCTGGAGTTCTCATTTTAGCCAATTTGTACTTAAACCTGTGATGTGCTAGAGAAAGGACCTGGGCCATTTTTCTCATTCCTATGTGTGTTGATGAATGGAACATGTTATGTTGTGGAGATTCACTGACTACAATGTTGACAACTTTACTTGGCAGCTGATCTTATTCTGTTCTTTTATCTCTTAGAAAATGATGTTTATTAATATCTAACTTTTATTTATATATGCCTGCTTGGTGGTGTGTGCAGCAAAGATAATGCAAAAATGCCACTTTCTGATCTTAAAAGAGCTTGTTCTCTAAAATGACAGAAAATTTTACACAGCCCTTGAGGGATAAAAAGTAAGGAATGGTGTGTGCTGGCAGGGGGTGTCACTGTGTGACCCAGTGTGCTTTCTATCCCCATCCTATATATACTTCTAGTCTGTTTCATGCACACCTTAGAGATTCCTATAGGTCCCTATAAACATATTAGTCCAGCCTGTAGTGCAGCCTGCTTGTCTACAGGGTATCTTGCAGGGGCAATGTCAAGTTAAGTATTTTTTCCCATCTGTGATTCCTGAAGGAAATTTATCTATTGAGTTGTAGGGTAGGGATCTTGCCCAGGTCCAAGAAACAGGAAGATACTTCAAATCACAATTGAGCAGAAGGCTGAGAAGACAAGGAGTTAGAGTTGAGAACTCATAGGGACTTAAGAAACAAACCTGACTTCCAACAGCCTGGCTGCAGATAAAGGCCAAGAGCTATTGAAAGCTTGTCACCTAGCAACATGAGACCAGCTAATAAATGAGAGTTGGAGGCTTTTCATTTTCCCAGACTGCAGGTAATTTTTCTAGGGGAGTTTGGAAAGTGTTCCTTGTATTTTTTTTTTTCCCTGGAGTCTAACATTTGCTCTGCATGTCAATTAGATGACGGAATTTACTGAGTTCTCCCTGGATGCAGAGTAACGTCTTTTGGGGTTTTCTTCCTTCAGCAATATGACCACTGATGCTATATTTAACATTGAGCACTCTAGAGTAAGCTAGCAAGCACCACTTAATGCAGAGTAGCCATGGTGGCTGCATACATTTCTGAAATAAAAAGGCAGGTGGAAACCAGCAGATGTAATGAGACTGTGGTAAATAAAACATCAGCTGAACTTCTTAAGAGAAATAAGTCTCCAAAGAGTAATGGTATCCTACACTGCGGAAATATTGGTAAATCCTAGTTTCATTCTCAGGTGACTAAACGAGCTATTGGTAGCCAGGCTAGGGCAGCTATGAAACATGCAAACACTCGGCTGTGCTTCTCTCAACCTAGAGCTGCTCAGTTGCCATCCACAGGCCAGTGCTGGTTGGCAAAATGTTATTTGTCTACAGTAGCTATGGAAATTGAGAGTAATCATGGGCCATCTTTTTTAGCAATTGGATAGAGTAATTTAATATCTGCTGAAGTTAATAGTTTCCAAAATCAGGGCTTATATTTTATGTCTTTTATTTTATAATAATTAATTTCTATTGTATTTAAATAAAAGCCTTATTTCATGATGGATTAGAAATTAAAAGCACAGAAAATGTTGGCCCTTTGACACAGGTCGAGAAGCACTGCTCTAGGTCAGGTGTCAATAAGCTTTCCCACAAACACAGATACTAAATTCCTTATGATTTCTGGGCCACAGACTTCCAGCTGCAACTATAACTCAGCCCACACAGTACATAAACAACTGTAGACAATACATACATGGCTATCTTCCAATAAAACTTTATTTACAAATATAAGCAGTAATCCCTGATCTAATCCAGCATGTCTCAAGCTTGACTGAACCGTCAACTCATGAAGGTTTTGATTCAGCATTTATGGGGTAGGCCTTGGGATGCTACATTCCTCACAATCTTATAGCTGCTGCTGCTGTTGCTTCTGCTCATGGACTCACTCTAAGTGTTAAACCCTGATGAAGATAAAATTGGTGATAAAATTAAAAAGAGAGTTGGAGTGCACAGTGATATTTGCCAGCAAAGTAACTGTGAAAGAAGTTATTTATCTTTCAAACTTCAGTTTTCTTATCCAAAAAATGCATATGATAATTTCTATCTCAATTTCTGTGAAATTCAAATGAAATTATGCACGTGAAAACTTTTATAAAGAACATACAAAATCATGCTAAAAGCCATAATGAAGATATGAGGTTTTTTATTACCCTTAATTTTCTCTAAACTACTTCAACTTAAAATGAGGATATGTGTGCCAGTTAACTTTTATCCATACACCAGGGAAGTTCATTTTTATTTGATGTAGTCTAGTCATAACTACATACTTGTTTGTGGTTAATTAGCATCTGAAAGACCGTTATTATGAGTACATGCCACAGAGGTGGCTAAGGGAAGCAAGTCAAAAAGTGCTATGTAAATATGCTTTACAGGTCCTCTTACTAGTGGTATTAAATAACTATTTATTATGAAAATGAGTGCAGTTCAACAAATGGTTAAAAGACCACAGGCACGAACAGTATATGTGTAGAGAACCAACCAATCCAGCCACTTTAAACCTCAAAGCAAGCCTTATGTGTGAAAACAGCTTCCTGTCTTGTCCTCCACTTAATGGAAGCCAGATATGCCCAACCAAAAGTTGGCCTGATAATACAGTCCGAACAGTGTTGTATTTTCCTCAGTGATGGGACTCTTCTTTGCCAGATTTTCTCAAAGTCCCTGAAAAGAAAAAGAACCAGGACTTCGTAGAGCTTATAGAATAAGCTATGTGACTATTTTTGTTTGTTTGTTGGGTTGATGTCTGCTTGCAAATAATTGTTTGTGAGGGTTAAGATACCATGTAAGACTTGCTTTCAGCTGCATAGTGATGAGGTTGTGGAGGAAGAGATACATAGACAACCTATCTTATTTCTCAAACCTAACAGTTGTGATGACCAAATTGTCTTAGGCAGCCTGCCACATAGGTACTATTATTATCTTTATAACACAGGATACTGCTAAAGATTAACATTCTGTCCTCTTTTTCTAAAAGAAGGTATGAGAAAGCCATACTTTCCTTTAGAAAGGAAGTTACTGAGAGAAGCTGTACACACCCCATTGGAAAGCGGACCAGAAGGGCAACTGTGTCACCAAAGATAGTTGTGTTGAGAAGGGCTGGGGTAGAAAAATTGGCTCTTTTGTTTAATAAGGCCCTTTATGCCCAGCAGTTGCAGAAAATGGGCTTTATCTAGAAAGGAGAGGAGAGTAGTTCTTCAGGTTTAAAATGGAAAAACTGAAACATTTGAAAAAGAGAGATCTCTTGGGGAAATAGAAATGAGATTTAGGTTCCTAAAAGTAGAGGGTTGCTGAACCAATTTTGACATAATGTTCACAAGGCTAGTGATGGCCTCAGGATGTGGCTTTGAGAGTAAAGGAGGCACAGTCATCCTGTGAGTAGTGGCCTTGGAGGAGGAGCACAGTTTAGGACTCAGCCTCCATCTTGGTATTGCAAGCCTAGATTTCCAGGCTCCTTTATGATATACTCTCTGAACTCTTCCTTGTATTTGTAGCAGTAGATAAGTTCAAAAAATCTTAACCTTGGGGACAAAGTGACCTGAGAAGACTGAACAGAGTATATGATGTGTTTTAACAGACCTCTGGTCACTTGAATGCCATTGGTATGAATCCCCACGGAAGGGACAAGGGAGGAGTTCTTGGTGGATGTGTTGTTGGGATCACCAGCTTTCCTGAGGCTGGGCGGTAACCTCAGTGTGATGACTTCACTCTAGGCCAGCTAAGATTGAGAGCTAAGAGCTGCAAATTTGGGAGCTCAGCTGAGGGATCCTCTTGGCTAACTCAGTCTAAAAGAAAGGGATCTTCTGTCTACAGAGACAATGTCCTCAGAGGGGACACCATCACCAAAGTAGGAGTTTTTCTCAAGAGTGATACCATGTGGCAGTAAAAAGAAAAACCACCTTGATTGAGGTTTCCATTTTCCTTCCAATTGATGTAAAAGCTGAACAAATCCCTTCTTTCAAATTCTTCTACTGCATGCCATTTGATAATTCAAGAGGAAAACTCTGAATTCAAGAGGAATAACTCTGAAAAGTAATGTCTGATAGTGAAGAGGATGGGATCTTACATCATTTATTAGAAAATATAGGAGAAGTGATCTTACTAACCTCCCTCATTTATGACAGGGTTCATAGGTTTGTTGTAGGAGTCAAATGAAATATGAGGCATATAAGTCCTAAATTAGAAAAATAATAGTAGAAATAATAAAGTTGTCATAAGTGCTATATATTGCAATTAGTGTCATAGATTGTTGTGGGAATTCAGCTTGACATGACTGTAGCCATGTTGTCATAACTGCCATGATTATTTCTGGGAAACCCTGGTGGGTTTTGTCTGCATATTTTTACAGCATACTATAAATAAACAAAATCATTAGTGTGCCATGTGGAGCTTTATAATTAGGACCTTAAGCACCGACCATAAGCACCAGGATTACACATGATGTTTTTGATATTAGCTTGAGGTAAACCAGGTACATTCCAACTCGGGTGAGGTCAATTTTGTCCTGGCCATTTTACAAGCCTCTTCTTCTGACCTAAGTCTTAGAGGTCCACTAGCCTTATTGCCACCTAGGACCATGTAAGTAAGTCCCCAGTAAATTACACTCTGCAATTCTGAATCTCTCTCTGTCTTTAGTCTCAGGTCACCTGGTGGTCAATTCTCATACACTACAACCAAATTGTTCAGGAACAGATGGCAATTTTGATCTCAGATAAATTAACTGCCTTGGTTAAATGTTGTCCTCTTTGCCTCAGTTTTTGCTTTAAAAATTCTGTATCTGGAGGACTGTTATGGGTTGAAACATGTGCCCTAAAAATATATATTCAAGTACTAACCCCCAGTACTTTTGCATGTGACTTTATCTGGCACTAGGGCATTGGCAGATATAGTTAAGATGAGATTATTAGGGTGGGTCTTAATCCAATACGACTGGTATCCTTATGAGAAGAGAAACGTTTGCACACAGAGAAAATCCTATGTGATGATGGAAGCAAACATTTGGAGTTATGGTGCCATAAACTAAAGAATTCCTGGAGCTACCTTGAAGATGGAAGATTCAAGGAAAGATCCCTTCCTGGTATGGTCCTACTGACGTTGTGATTTCAGGCCTCTACCCTTTAGAACTTCAAGAGAATAAATCAGGATTTCTTTAACTGACCAGTTTTTGCTTTAAAAATTCTGTATCTGGAGGACTGTTAGAAACATGTGCCCTAAAAAATTTAACCCCCAGTACTTTTGCATGTGGTACAGAGAAAATCCTATGTGATGATTAGTTAGGGCACCCCTTTTAAAGAACCCCTTAAAGAATTTAATACAAGAACTAATCAATTTTTAAAATGGAGAATTTTCCTATCACTCAAAGGAAATGATGTCAAACACAGAAAAGGTACTGATAAATGTAAAAGCATAAAGTATTGTATATGCAGTTTGTTCTTGTGAAATGAGCTTAATCAAAGCTTGAAACTTTTTGTAGCAGGTATACATGGCAGCTTCCAGGATAGTTCACAACATATGGGACTTTTAGGCCTTGGAGGGAAATGAGATGGGACATTGTTCAAGTACTGTCTTCCTCAAATCTTCCTGTTCACTTCCATTTCCCCCTATTTTTTCTTTTTCCTCTTCTCTGTCCTTATCCTGACCTAGTAATCCCTAAAAAGTTTCCTCCTGCTTTGCAATGTCTTTGGTATGGTTGGAAATGAAAAATGTAGGTTAAAAAAAATCTCATTATTTGAAAAAGGACCAACATTTCCTAGAAAGCTGTCCTAGGACCCTTCTCTTGAGGTTTTACCCAAGGTAAGTAAACATAGAAAATGACCAAAATACAAGTGGTACCCTGGGACTTTAGCTAAAAGCTCTGTTCTTACTGTTTCTAGAAAGTAAGCAAACATTGGAGTTATGGTGGGTGAATACACTAGATGATGGATTTCTTCTCTCGACGTAGTGCCTAGCTCTTGGGTTCACAGAGAGGAGGAACCAAGTAACCAGAAAGTGAGCACCCAGCTGAGTTTCATGGGGAGGAGAATTGAGGTCTGTCAATGAAGGGAATGTAGAGCCTCCTGGAAAGAAAAATGGGGCTCAACTCCCCCTCCCTATTCTCACTGCACTCCACAAAGCCACCACTCCAAAGTGAGAGGGAAAGCTCTTGGGGGAAAGAAATTGAGAAATAAGTTCTGAAGGCTGAGATGGAAATACCAGCAAGGAGATCTTTTGAGGTGGTTTCCTAGCAACACAAAGCCAGTGTGCTCTCGGCATTTTGTTGTCATTCCTTGAAAATAGTGACTCCTGAAAAGAGTCTGAGCAATAACTAAAAAGAGAGAAGAAAGTACTTATTAGCAGTTAAGATTTTATTCAATTCCTGTACCTTAACAAAAAATAACTTGTAATAATTTATTTTACTAATAATGCTGCATGCTCACTAATCCATGTCTTCTCAGTAATTAATTAAAGAACAAGATACGGCTCCGCACACACAAAAAAATTAGAAGTAGGAATATTATTATTTGGGGCCCTAGTATTACTAACTGACCTAAACCAGTTTGTCCAATCACAACTGTGAGATCACAGAGGCAAGCTAACACTGAAGGTCGCCTCTTCCATATCTTCACAGGCAGAAGGAATTGAAGCAAGTCAGAAAAAAATCTGCTGTAATTCAAACCATTATGAGCAAGAAGACCCTAAATTGTTAACTGTGCTATTCTTTTCACTCCCAGAAAGTTTCAGTTCCCTGTCTTTGCATGCACACTCGGGCATTTTTGTGAAATGTTCATTCAAGACAGATGTGAGCTGAGTTATTCTAGTAGCAGGATTCAGTTAACCTGTTCATCAGTATTCAGGTAGGATCTTTGAGTGAGATCTGCTGTATCCTGAAGTGATGGTACTCAGAAGTCAATTGAAACCTTTAATCCCAAGGATTCCTGTAGCCTAAACAAGTGTGGGGATGCACATTCAATATTTCCACCAATTCACAGATCTTAGGTACCATTCGTTTTACCAATTAAAAGCGATTTCTAACATGTTTGTGTGATTAATAAAGACTTAGATATGGAGTGTTGAAATTTATAGAAGTCACCTGGGGAATCTAATTTGAGTTTTTCAGATATTAACAAAGCATCCTTAAGTTGTGTATATCTGATTAGAATACATACTTAAGACATTTGCTAACTCAGTCTTCATCTTCAGTGTGTACATAAAATTGATTTATGTATATTGCTTAAAACTTTTAAGATTAAATTATGATAATTTAGCATCTAGCCCCCTTGTTCCTTCAAGATGCTCATTTCCTCTTAGTCATTAAAATTTTCTTTCAGGTTTTTATTTAAACAGAAGAATAATTAATAATAGCTTTGAACACATGCATGGGGGAGGAGATGCACATGGAACCCATTTCTATTTTAAAATATTTTAAATATAGAACTGATCCTAGGAAGTCACTCAGCACCTTCCCTGCTGCACTCAGTAAATTAATCTGCTGTTGTTCCCACTGTCCCATTTGCGAATGGGAAAGAGAAGCAGGCATATACCTTGATGCATCTGTCTTTTTTCCCTTTCTTTCACAATTATTATTAACACTTATTAATTATATGAATTAGTGGGCTACCCTGTGATATTTCCACACAGGCATACATCATGCATTGATCATGCCATCCATTTTTCTCTTCCTATGCTTCCTTCATACCTCCCCCTTTAGTCTCTAGTAATCCTGCTTCTTTCAGGTCATATTTTTTTCTTTAATTTCCACATGAAAGAGAGATCATGTGATACTTGTCTTTCTGTTTCTGGCTTATTTCATTTAACATGATGTCTTCCAGATCCACCCATTTTGTTGTGAGTGACAGGATTTCATTTTTTTTTAAGTTGAATACTGCTCTATTGTATCTATACCATATTTTATTTATTGATTCATCTGTTGATGGGCATCTGGGATTATTCCATATCTTAGCTTTTGTGAATAGCACTGAAATTAACATGGAACATACCTTTCTTTAAAAAGCAAGGTTAGTAGCCTGGCGCGGTGGCGTATGCCTGTAATCCCAGCCCTTGGGAGGCTGAGGCAGGAGGATTGTGAGTTCAAAGCCAGCCTCAGCAATGGCGAGGCACTTAGCAACTCAGTGAGACCCTGTCTCTAATAAAATACAAAAAAAAAAAAAAAAAAGAGCTGGAGATGTGGACCAGTGGTCGAGTGCCCCTGAGTTCCTGAGTTCAATCCCTGGTACCAAAAAAGCAAGGTTAGTAATAGAATTAAGATATTACAAGAGGTGCCCACTACTCTATCACACCAGGTAATACTTACCTTGTTGAATTCATTGAGACCAGAGACCAGTGCATGGAATGGGTTTTGTTTGGGGACACCCATTTATGATAATTAAGCAACAAATTATAATTAATTCACAATGAAAAACAGAACTGCCAAGTAAACCTGAGATTAGCATTAATTTGACCTATGTAATTTCTCCCAGTGGGTCACTATTGAGAAAATCAAATGATAAGTTCCAACTGAACAAAGAGTTAAAAATGAGGGGTGGAGCTTAGTTGTGACATGTTTTATGCCATTAGGTTCTGCTGGGTGGATGAATGGGTCTCCATTACAGGTATACACCTGCCAAGGGGACTGTTTTCTCATGCACACCTGACAGGTTATCTCATGTCCCACTTCCATAGAGTGCAGGTGGGCACTGGCAACCATTGTCTTTGGAAGTCTCCTTTTTCTGCTTTCGTAACTAAGATCTTCCCTTCTAGGAAATTCCTCTTTAGAGATAAACATTAGGGTGAAGTCTGATGGTTCTTGGGACCCAGTGACTTTGCATATCTATTTTTATATAGATTTTATATATTTATATTCACATGGCAACTTAATTTCTGACAGAATGAGTTATAGTCATCTCTTGTGGCACCATGTACCACTTCAAGGTGGTGATTATTCTTCTAATCAATATGAAAGATTGGCATGAATGCTTTGTGATATTAGAATTGCAATTTTAGGAGAAAGAGGAATTGCATTACCTTGTCTAGGAATCAATACATAGGAGTTGAATTAATAAGTGAGTAATAGGTGCTCATATTGGTTCTGGAATAAACCTGAAAAACAGTAAAGAATGAAAGGCAGGAGAGTCTTCAGATAACAAAGGTAATCTGACATTGCCATCTTTGGCTTGGAGCCCTGACACTAAATCTATACTTGACATCCTGACTCAGTTTCCTTGCTGTCAGAGGGCAGAGATTACACCCAACAGTTTCCTATGAATCAACCAGTGAATCACAGGCAAGGATCTAGGGCACCCCAAAACAGCACAAAATAATTCCCAAGGTCTTTTTCCTGTCCTGCAGGTAGAAATCTTTCCTCTTCCTCAGTACTCTAGCATTAAGCTTCCCTTTTTGTTTCCTCTAAAAAGGAGTAGACAGAATGCAGACCAGTGTTAATGAACAAGACATACTGAGAAGAGATAAAAGGGTGAAAAAAATTAGAGGAAATAGCATTCAAAATTAATTAGAAAAGAAGGGTAAATAGTTTTGTTAAATCCCAGAGCTGTAAGTAACCTACTTTTGAAGATTATGCTTGCATTTCAAAAAATTCTGTGAAATCAGTTTTATTCTATCATGCTGATTATTTGCTTATCCTTTGAAATTTGATATTCTCTTTAGAAGCGTTAGCCTACTTGATAACTTTACTACATTTTCAAAATGCACTGTGATACTGTGTTCTTTGCTTTGTTTCTAGAAAGAACCATGGTAAAAAAAAAAAAAAAAAAAAGAACAAAGCTTTTATTGTTTTAGTTTTTTGTAGCTTAATTTGTCTTGATATGCTCTTTCGTCTTCACCAACATTATGCTTGCTCTAGATACATCCTTTTTTTTTTTTGTAATAAATTCAGTTATTTGGGGGATAGCTAGGGTTATCTTGAGTTACATATTAATAACCAAATTAAAAATATTAATCAAAGTTCATAATTTTCTAGAGAAACTAAAAGTGACAGCTTTCTTTATCATTCAAATTGAGCCAGCAAGATGCTTTAAAATGTATATCATCATTGCAGGATAATATTCAGTGGTACCCAAGAGATCCAAAATCAAGGACACTCTACTGTGAAGGAGCCCTAATTAGGAAGGGCTGTTGTAGCTAGCTGGAAGCCATAAGTTCCACCTGATATGTATGTGACGCACCTGTAGGCACCCGCAAACCTGAAGGTATATAACCGGGTGAAAGCGGTCCGAGTTAGGAGAACGGAGAATTCAGACAGTCGGGCAGTCACTCGGTCGGTCAAAAGAATCAGAGCGGCCAGAACGTAGGCAGAGCGGTTACAGAAGAGAAACCAGATAGAAGACAGAAGAGAAATGACTGTCAGAGTTAGGCCGAGGCTCCTGAGGAAGACAGAAGACAGAAGAAAGAAGTAGGAAGAAAGAAGAGAGAAGAAAGAAGCTCTAATCTTTCTCTAAGCTAAGCTCTATCTTTCTTTAAGAAGCTAAGCTCTATCTTTCTTTACTCTACTCTAAGCTAAGAAGACAAGAAGAAAAGCTCGTTCTAATCTTTCTCTCTAAAAATCTTTCTTTCCCTCTCTAAGCTCTAAGAAAGTAGAAGTAAAAGTAGTAAAAGCTTAACTCTGCCTCCGAGAGTGTTCCTCCCGGGTTACGGTACCAGGCAGTTTACACTACTGCTTAGCTTTTCGGCCTCACCTCTCATGTTCCTCAGCCCTGCTCACTATCTGAGTTCAAGCCATATTGAAAAGTTGTGGTTTCACAAGTGTACCACTCTTGATCTCCCCTTCTTGTCCATGCACCTGCTGTTCCCTTCACCTAGTTTACCTGTTTCCTCACAACACCACTTCCCCTGCAGCCATGAAAAGTTATTTTGTGTTCAGCTCTTACAGAACTTTACCAACCTTGTATTATCACTGATGACATAGGACTGAAGTCAGTGGACTCCATCCCTCAGAAATATTTTTGAACACAATAATAAATGATGGAGGCTTCTTAAAAGACTGAGCATGGAACCACCATATGACCCAGCTATACCACTTCTTAATATTTACCCTGAAGAATTAAAGTCATCTCACTGCAGGCATACATGCATACCCAGGGTTATAGAAGCACAATACACAATAACAAAACTATTGAACCCAATTAGGTGTCCATCAATTGATGAATTAATAAAGAAAATGTGGTATATTTATGCAATGGAATTTAATTCAACCATAAAAATATAAAATCATGGCATTTTCAGGAAAATGGATGGATCTAGAGACCATCAGGTTAAGTGAAATAAGTAAAATTCATAAGGTTAAGGGTTCTATATTTTCTCTCATAAGCAGAAGATAGAGAGGAAAAAGGAAAAGAAAGGTGGGGTGGATCTCCTAAAGATCAAAGAGAGATCAGTAAAGGAAAGGGACCAAGGATGGGAGGAAGGGAAGAAAGGAAGTGCTGGGGAGTGATACTGGTTAAATTATATTGTTTTATTGTGTACGTGTAAGTATATGTAACAATAAATCCCATCAATATGTGTAACTATATAAAAAGGATACATGAACACTTCATTAACCTTTTTTTTCACATGGCAACTTCATTTTGACATAATGAGTTATCATAATCATCTCTTGAGGCACCATGTACCACTTTAAGGTGGTGATTATTCTTCTAATCAATATGAAAGATTGGTATAAATGCTTTGTGATATTACAAATGCAATTTCTAGAAATTTCTATTCATCCCATCATACTCCATATACTTGATTCTTTCTGCCCATGTTTTGGGTGCCAGTAATTTTCTTGTCAATTTTTATAATTTTTCTGCCCTCTAAATATCATTTAATTATAAATTATAGTCTTACATTCAGCCCTCACAAATTAAATATAACTCAATTTAAATACAACCTTTGAGAATGCATTCATCCACTTATCTACTGTTTAATAAAGCCCTTAGTCCAATGAATCAGTGTTGATTTTTTGAACTATATTTGAAGACTATCTTACCCTCATGATTCCTTTCTTTTCTTTCTTATCATTCTTTAAGTTATTCCATTTGATATTCATCTAACATATCAAAAAGTTTTAAAAAGTGAAAATAAAAAGTGTATCTACCCACTTCAGTTATTTTCTCTGGTAAAGCATATCCTAAGGAGAATTAATTATGTAGTTTTATGGGAGAGGTGTAGGGGTTGGAGAGACAGTATCTGTTAAAGAGACTATTCAGAGTTTGCAAGTGTTCACCACTAAGAAGTTTAAATTGTGGCGAATGAACTCATTTTTAACCAGCTACTCTATATTTTAAAATGTGAATCTTGATCCATATGTTAAAAAAATCCTGCCATATTGCTTGGCTTTAAAAGAAAACATTTAGTAGTTGCAAACCATTTTCTTCTGATTATGACTTAAAATTATGCTTTTTTTTATAATCTGTGCCACCTAAAAATTGATTCAAAAGTAAATTACTGTATTTCTTAGATCCTAAGACAGCATTTTGGATGGAGAACGAAAAATACTACTTCGTTTAATGAATATACTGATTGTAAGACTTGTCGGCAGTTTGGGAATATTAAATGCATAAAAATGAGCATTTTGAAATCAAAGAGATGACATGTATTTTTTTCTTACTGCCAGAATAAAGCTTGATTATGTGGTTCTTGCTCTACAAGTATGTTCTACATTTTTCCATTTAAATATGTAGAGTGGACACAGAGAATTTCAGCTGGTTTTTAAATAAGACTAAATGAAAGGCTTGATTTCTTCACAATGAAAAAATGGCAAAACTTCAAATGGCATCTGTCATGGTCTTATTGGTTTTCTTTCTGCACATACACAGGTTATGTTGCCTTTTGGCCAAGCATTTCAGTTTTGGTATTCTGCTGCCAATCCATCATTTGACTATAGCACATTTTCTATGATCTCTCATTTCATTCAGAGGTGTTCCAAAGCCCAGGCATAATTCCAACATAGAACAATTTTTTTTTTGGCTCAACTTTATCATTTAAGTATTATGTTGGTCTAAAGTTTGACTTACTCTTATGCATGCCATTTATTTTACGTATTGATCACTTAATCAGATGAGTGTTTTATTATTAACTTAGTCTAATGTTTTTCAAAATATAGGGTAAGGGCTCCATACCAGAATCCTCTGGATAGTGATAGAAATGTCAATTCCTGGGAACCCAAGTCAACTGCCTATATGCAAGAAGCAAAGGTTGCGCTCTAGACCATGTATTTCTAACTAGCTCTCTGGGAGCCTCTGATGCATGCTGAAGTTGGGAAGTTCTGCATAGTGCAGCCTGGAGGTAGAGTGTCTGGGTTTGATTCTTATTTAAGAACAGAGCTACTGCAGGCAAATTAGCATCACTTTTTGTGCTTCAGTTTCCTCCTCTGCAAAATGGGATCACATTAGTGCCTTCATTATAAGGTCGTTTTCACAATTAAGTGAATGAGTATTTGTATGACACTTAAAATGTTGTTTGGCATGTGATAAACATTATTTACATGACTTCCTGAATCTACAGGAGCCACAAATAAAGAACAGATGCTCATTTAACAAATATTAAGTGAATGTGTGTTGTGGGCTGAGCACTCATCCCAAGCTGTGAATGCTTGCATTTTCTTGAAAGACCAGCACACAAACACACGTACACTCAGCATTGTATGTTCTAAGACCTTTAACAACATTTTCTGATTCATCCTTTCAACCCTAGGAGCTATATAATATTACCCTTCTCCTTTTACAAAAGAGGAAACAGTCATAAAGTGGTTAAGTAAATTTTCCAAGATTGGACAGATACTAAGAGACAGAGCTGGTAGTGAAATCTAATAGCCTGACTCTACCACACACTCATTTAACCTTGCTGGTGTGACAGGTGTATTCCATTATAATGACTTTTAATGATCAAAGCCATAAATTACATGAGGATCTATCTGGAAGTCAAGAAGGAACTAAAGTGTATTGGCTTCAAATTTAGTGAGTGGATAGGGTATGCTACTGGCTTCCCAGTAGATGGTGGGGAGTGGTCAGGTGAGGGGAGGTTATTCCTCTCTTCAGGTTTGTCATGGATGCTATTAGTATTCACAGTAAGCGGAGAGACTCAAAACTTATATTTTAAATAAATGCAAGTTTAATTTTGAGTAAAATCTTTTTAAACGCTAGTAAATGAAAGATCATCTCTCTCTCTCTCTCTCTCTCTCTTTCTTTTTTCTCTTTTCCTTTTGGTATTGGGGGTTGAACTCAGAGGCACGTGACCATTGAGCCATATCCCCACCTCTATCTTTGTATTTTATTTAGAGACAGGGTCTCACTGCGTTGCTTAGCACCTCGTTTTTGCTGAGGCTGGCTTTGAACTTGTGATCCTTCTGCCTCAGGCTCCCAATCTACTGGGATTACAGGCATGCACCACCACACCTGGTCTTCATATTCTTTTCTATTGAAAGGAGAAACGTATTGCAAGTGTGATAACTATGAGTAGTTCCTTGTATTTGCATGAAAACTTTCTCTAAGATGTCAGCAGACTTTTATTTATGCCTGCTCCCTTTCATTTGGGGATGTGTGCTTAGGAGTGATCCTAAGAATCAACAGGATTGAGTCAAGTGTAAGTTGCAGCATGACATTTGCTTACATGTGGGATGGATTTTGCAGTTACAGGCAAGAGATTATGTGAGGGAGTGCACTCCTTTGCCTCCAAAGAGAACTGCATTTTCTATGGCTACCTTTGAAGTACCTTGGTGAGGAAAGAAAGAACGAGCCTGGCACAGTGGCATTTGCCTGTAATCCCAGTGACTGGGGCAGGGGTTGCCGAGGCAGGAGGATTGCAGGTTTGAAGCCAACCTCAGCCATTTAGCAAGATCCTAAACAGCTTAGTGAGACCCTATCCCAAGACAAAAAGTAAAAAGGGCTGGGATATGCTGCATCCCAAGACAAAAAGTAAAAAGGGCTGGGATATGCTGCATTGGTAAAGTGTCTCTGGGTTTAATCCCCAATACTAATAAATACATAGATAAATAGATTGAGGATATCTTTAGTGAAATATTTGGAGCCTGATGGTTAAACCAGAGGGTGTCTAAAACCAGCTTGCATGAGAGAGACAAGACTAGAACTTTTACTTTGTTGTTTGGCACTGGAATTAAAGCATACATTTAGTAATCCAGGCTTTCTTTTAGTCTGAATTGTATTAAGTTTAAGAATTTATAAAATAAACAAGTTAGTTTTACCAGAGGTACAGTGACTACCAGGTGTCTGTAAAAGTATATTTACCCATAAAACTCACTTAAATTTAAAATGAATGTAAATGAAATGCCTTTTTAAAAAAGTCGTGAAATATGCATGACTAGTAAAATGGGGACTTTTACTACTTATATATTTCATGTTATATATATTTACTATATATAATTTGTGGATCTATGTATATATGATATATATTTTAGTTAACTCATTTTATGAAACACAAAAGAGACATTTAAAAAAGGTACTTGAAAAATATTTTAAAAATAAATTCTAAATGGCTCAAAACTATATTTCTGTACCTAAAGTAGCATTTGTTATTATTTCAATGCCATTGAGTGTGTCTTGTTATTTTTGGAAGTGTTCTATGCATGGAGACAGCTGGTTTCACCCAGGAGCAGATTGCTCCCAGCCCCCACAGGATTCACCGCTCCACTCTACTGCTTCCTCAGGGGTGTTGCCATGTGGACAAAGCACCACCAAATTTCCAAGTTTTTAAAGAGGTTTCAGAAATCTAGATTTTTATGCAAAATCCTCTGACTTTTAATTTTACCCTATGTTAAACATTGGATAAGCAAAATAAGACATTCTCATGCTGGGCAAAATTCACTGATAATCATCTCTGGGTTAGTCTTCTTATAATTTATTCAAGATCAATTCATCTTAGAAAGCTAAGATCATATTTACTACTAACCAAGCTCTCTATTATTTTATTTTTAAGATAAGTTCAAGTCTACTCAACTTTTCAAGGATCTTCAGTGCTTACAATCAAGCCTAAATTCCTATAGTAAAATGCAGGGTCTGTTTCCTGCTCTGTGATCCATACTACCTTTGAATGTGGTGGTCTTTTCATCGGGCATTCTTTTTTGCTTCTTATACTATGATTGGTTTGTACCTAGTATTAATACAGCCTAGAATACTACCTATGGTGTGGAGTCTCCTAAATGGCAGTTATGCAACTAACCAGAATAGAGAGGACAGGAAAAACACAAATATATAGCTCTCATTATAATTGATACCTGTGACTTGGTTTGACCCACTCAATATCTTAAAAATAATTTCAATGAATATTATTGAGCCTCTACTCTGTGCCACTTTGCTAGGCATTACAATTACAAAAACAAAAAGATGATCTCTGTTTTTAAGCTGTTCATAGTCTACATTTGACTTTCCATCAAACAACTGGAATACAAGCACTTAAATGGAATTTGTTAGAAGGTGCCAATGGAGAACAGAATAAGGAAAGGTAGGAGGACTAGTACTGAGAGGAGATACATGAGACAAAATTAAAAGATGAATAGATGCTTTTCATGGGCAAGAGGAAATGAAGGTGTTTCAGGCAGAAGGAAGAGAAATTTCAATTAGAGGATCAACATGTTCATATAAGAAAGTTTGGCTTGAGAATAGCACGTTGTTTGCACTGTTTAGGTGACCACTGGCATTGAATTATCACTGTTACATTGTGCTGTTGCTTATATAAAATTTGGCCATAAAATTCTTTCCCTGAGTTTTTCTTTCAAAAGAGCAAACTTCGACATTTCTTTCAGAAATTTTAAATTAATTTGATGAAATTTTACTATAGATGATTTGTGGAATTAGGAAATCTGATGTTCATATTTTGTAATCATTAAAAATGATCCCTTCTCACATTATCTTTAAATAACATATGGTTTGCAATTAAGTATGTGAAATACTCTAAAGCATTAATAACAGCCACTATGAATGAGTTTTGTTACAGTGTAGACAAAACCATACTCTCTCCTGTTACACCCAAGTAATTAAATGCATGATAAAAATGAGGTAAAGTACAAAAATTTTGACATATTAAATTAAAAATCATATTTAATTAAGAAGATAAAAACTAGCATCACAAGAGAGGATTCAAGATGGCACCAAGTACTTGTCTGCTTCTCCGTGATAATGAACCAAAACAATATGTACATAGCTGGTCATAGGAGAGCATGGGATTCCCAAAGTGGAGTCAGTTCCTAAGTAAAACTCAGAGATTTGGGATTTAAAACAATAAGAGAAACAAAGCACCCCAACATCAAGCGTTCTGGGCTGCTTGGCAGGGGATTGACAGACACCTCAGTAGGGGCATAAACAAAAGAGATAGACTCTTGGTGCTCTCTATAAGTGCAAAATCCCAGACCTTACAAACATATGGTGTAAAAAAAACAAAAGCCCTGGTATCTGCATAGTGAGCTGGAGCTGGAGAATTTTTCTGTATTTCCCAGAGTATTTACAAGGAGCCATCTTGAAGTTCCTTTTGTCGGGGTTTACTGCTCTGGGAATCTGAAGTTCTTGCATTTTTATATTTCTGAAAATAAAAAGAGCAGGCTGTTCTCTGCACTGACTCTGAAAGTTTCTGCTTTGTGAGACAGTTTGGACCCTGGGGGAGTGACTTCGATGACACAAATCCACTAAGAATGCAATGGGATGGGAAGCTCAGACTGTGATGCAGAGATAAGGGGAAAGTACTTCAATTTAAAATTGGTGGTTTAGGAGGCTTTCTATGAGAGCCAAAAACATACGTTGGAGAAAAGACAGCCTCTTCAGCAAATACTCCTGGGGAAACTGCATATCCCAAAGTAGAAGATTAAAACTGAACCCCTATTTCTCAACCTGTACAAAAATCAACTCAAAACAGATCAAAGACCTTAGTGTAATACCCGAAATTTGAAACTACTACTAAAAAAAAAAAAAAAAAAAAAAAAAAAAAAAAAAAAAAAAAAAAACTTAGGGAAAACACTTCAAGATATTGGCACAGGCAATGATTTCCTGGATAGGACTCTAGGACTCCATAGCTCAGGAAACAAAAGCAAGAATTGACAAATGGGATTCCATCAAATTAAAAAGCTTGTTGCAGAGCAAAGAAAACAGTAAACAGAACAAACAGACAACCTATAAAATGGACAAAAGTATTTGTCAGTTACTCATCTGACAGAGATTTAATACCCAGAATATAAAGAGAATTTAAAAAACATTAAAACAAACAAGTAATCCAATTGAAAAATGGACAGAAGATCTGAATAGAGATGTCTCAAAAGAAGTGTACATTTACAATAAATGTATAGAGATGTTCAACATCTTTATCCATTAGTAACATGCAAATAAAAACTATACTGTGGTTTCATCTCACTTCAGTTAGAATAGCTATTATCAAATACAAACAAATAAAACTAAAAGAAAGAAATGCTTCCAAGTGGTCTAATTTTCTGGTGATGCTTTCCAATACATTTTTAATTTGGTTTATTTATTCCTTCATTTTGAGAATTTCTGCTTCATTTTTTTCAGAATCTCTCTCTCTCTCTTTATTGAAGTGATCTTTCATTTTCTGTATTTTCTCTCTGATTTTACTCCTTACATTTTCCTGTACATTGCAGATCAGTTTAACTATGAATATTCTAAACTCTTTCCTTGACATTTCTTCCACTCTGGTATAAATGGATTCTATTATTGAAGTATTTTGGTTTGTTTGGGGTGATTTGTTCCCTTGTTTTTTTCATGTTGTTTGTGTGTCTATCCATCTAAAACTATGGATCGGAGGCAGTAGAGTTTCTACCCTGTGGACTTATAATGTCCCTCAAAATTTCTAGTACCTCACAGTTTAGGGGGAGAAAAATAATAACAACCAATGCAAATAATCTAAAGTGTTAAACCAAATATTTCCTGCTACGATGCCTTTAATGTTTTCACAATAAGCAGAAATGATATAAGTTATTTGCTACAATTAAAACAATAAGCTTGCAAAAGGGTTTACAGTTTCAAATGGTGCATAGGGAGAGAACAGAGTGATGTAATATGTGATGATTATGAGGGAGAAGCAGAGAAAATAGAAGTCAAAAATTAAAGGAAGAGTGAAAGAGAGCAATAAGGATTGGCTGTTAGCAGAAGAAAAGAGAAAGAGTAAAGATAAACAGATAAGTGAGAGAAAAAATATACAAAATAAAAAATAAAAGAATACAAGAATAAAACTGAAACATACCAATGAAACATCATAGTTCTCAAAATACTGATTCATGAAAAATAACTGCCTATAAAAAATGCTAGAAATTAGAATAAAGAAACAAGTATGAATGTGTATAAGTGTTCATGAAACATTCAGGTCACAATTTAACAGAGAAAGGAAAAAAATATAAAATAAATAAGTTAATTTAAAAAGATCTTCATTAAAAGTTAAAGAATTGTTTCTGTTGGAGTTCAAAAGATTCTTGGCTTCTCTTCTCAAAGGTGTTAGGTGGGGTTGCTGGAGTGTGAGAGGAAATCCCATAGGTGGGGTTTAGGCTTAAGTAGGTTCCACATTCTTTGTTGAATGGTGATTGGTCTGAAGACTTTAAGTACACCTCCAGGGCCCAGCAGTTACTGGCTCATGCTGGCAGATTGCCCTCCAAGAAGCTCCCCTGGATTCCACTTGTGAATGGAAGAGCCAATCCTCAGTCCCCTTGATCACCTATGGATCCTGTGTTTAAAATGTAGGCCCAACTTTCCATCATGTTGGCTTAGGAACCAACTTCCCCAACAAGACTCCTAAAGTAGAATCAAGAGTCAATATATGGGATGGTATCTGTTATGGTTTGGATGTGAGGTGTCCCCCAAAAAACTCATTTGTGAGAAAATGCAAGAAGGTTCAGAGGAGAAATGATTGGGTTGTAAGAACCTTAACCCAATCAATGAATTAATCCTCTTAGAGGGATTAACTGAGTGACAACTGAAGTGGTAGGGTGGGGCTAGAGGAGGTGGGTATTGGGGGCATGGCTTTGGAATATATATTTGTATTTGGCAAGTGGAGACCTCTCTCTGCTTTCTGATCATCATGCGAGCTGCTTCCCTCTGCCACAATCTTCCATCATGATGTTTAGCCTTACCTTGAGTCCTGAGGAATGGAGCCAGCTGTCTATAGATTGAGACCTCTGAAACTTTGAGCCCCTAAATAAACCTTTCATCCTCTATAGTTGTTCTGGTTGGGTCTTTAGTCACAGTGGTGAAAAAGCTGATTGAAACAGAAACTGGTACTAAGAGTGAGGTCACTGCTTTGACTAACCTGACCATGTTGTTCCAAAGCTTTTGGAGCTTTTTGGAATTGGTTGGAGGAATTTTGAGATGTTTAGCAGTACAAGCTGGAAATGCTTTAGATTGCTGTAAGCATAGCTTGATGGCCAATTCTGGTGGGAGCTTAGAAGACCAGAATGCCAACAGGACCATGGACAGTGAAGAGAGGGCTCAAGAGGGTTTAAAGGAAAAGGGGGACAGTATTGGCAATTGAACTAGAGGACATTCACGGTATGTTCTTGCTGACAAGTTTTCTGCATTTTACCCATGTCCTGAAACCCTGTGGGGCTGATTTTAAAAGCAATGAACTTCTTAATCTAGTGGAAGAAATGTATAGGCAGCATAGCATTCAGGAAATAGCATGGGTATTGCTGGAAGCTTTAAGCCAAGTTTATTTTTATATTCAGGAGCAGAAAGCAGAGCCAAAATATTTGAAAAACTTGAACTTGAAAGGCAAAAGCAAAATTGGGGCTAAGAAAGTTTCAGTTTTTAAAGACATTACTGCCACTAAAGAAATGCTAAAGATTTTGCCCAAAGACAATGAGAAATATGGTTTGAGGGCATCTGAGGAGCTGGCAAGACCATACCTATCTCAGGTTCAAGGCAGTAAAAGTAAAAATTCTCTTGAGAAAAGACCAGTGGGGAATCTTGCTTGCACAGGGGAGTCTAAGAAGTTTTTTCAATGTGTTCAGCCACCCAGATACTCAGAGGTTGCTGCAGCCAATGTCCCTGGAAGCTTGGCTATTGCTCAACATGGCTGCAGACCTTGGCGTCAACAATATAGTGCTGGTTCTGCAGGAATGCAGGACGCTGAAGTTAGAGAGTCATGGAGGCTTCCACCAAGATTTCAAAGGAAGGCCTTGGAAACCAGACAAAGTGCAGCAGGGTTGAAGTCCCTGTTGGCACAGCCTGAGAAGGCAAGGTGTGGAGATTTAAGGAGGAAGACAAAGCTGCAGTGGAGATCCCTGGGATTAAGAAATACCAGTAATATGGGATATTGTCATAAGAAAGCTGCAGGAATTGAGCAGAGACAAGCCAATAGAGAGGTCACTTGCACTGCAAGTCCACAGGGGCAGAGCTACACAAGTCCTTTGGAGAGGACATCATGCCTTGTGCTCTAGATGCCGAACACAGAATACAGAACCTGTTTGCCCAGTTGAATTTCCATCTTTCTTTGGTCCCATCCCTTCTTTTTATGCCCCTATTTTTGTAAGTAGAAATGTTTACTCTATCTCTCTTTTAATTTTATAGGATATATATATGTATGTAAATTGCTTTTAATTTTATAGGAGCTCACAATGAGAGATCACCTTGAGCCTCAGAGAAGACTTTGGACTTGAACTTTGAGCAATCTTGGAACTGTTGAGACTATGGGGACTCTTGGAAATGGAGGAAATATATTCTGCATTATGAGATTGTTGCTAGCTTTTGGGGGCCAGGGATAGAATGTTATGGTTTAGATATGAGGTGTCCCTCCAAAACTCACATGAGAAAATTCAAGAAGGTTCAGAGGAGAAGTGATTGGGTTGTGAGATTCTTAACCCAATCAGTGAATTAATTCCCTGATAGGAACTAGCTGAGTGGTAAATGAAGTTGTAAGGTGTGGCTGGAGGAGGTAGGGATTGGGGGCATGGCTTTGAGATATATATTTGTATCTGGCAAGTGGAGACTTCTCTCTGCTATCTGATCATCATGTGAGCTACTTCCCTCTGCCACACTCCTCTGCCATGATGTTCAGCCTTTCCTTGAGTCCTGAGAAATGGAACCTGCTGTCTATGGATTACGACCTCTGAAACTGTGAGCTGCTAAATAAAACTTTCCTCCTATACAGTTGTTCTGGTTGGGTCTTTGGTCCCAATGGTGAAAATGCTGACTAAAACAGTATCAAACTAAAAAGCTTCTTCATAGCAAAGAGAACAAAATCTTTGCCACCCACACTTCATATAAAGCATAATCTCCAGGAATATAAAAAACTCAAAAAACTTAACACCCAAAAACCCAGTCAATAAGTGGGCAAAAAAACTGAACAGTTACTTCTCAGAAGAAATATGAATGGTCAACAAATATATAAAAAAAGTTCAACTTCTCTAGCAATTAGAGAAATGCAAATTAAAACTACATGGAGGTTTCTTCTCACTCTCATCAGAATGGCAAATATCAAGAATACAAGTATCAACAAATGTTGGTGAGGATGTGGGGAAAAAGGAACATCATAAATGTATGATGGGGACTGCAAATTGATGCAACAATTATGGAAAGCAGTATAGAGATTCCTCAGAAAACTTAGAATGGAATCATAATTTGACCCAGTTATCCCACTCCTCCCAATATGCCCAAGGGACTTAAAATTCGCTTACTACAGTAACATAACCACATCAATGTTCATAGCAGCTCAATTCATAATAGTTAAGCTATGGAACCAAACTAGATGCCCCTCAACAGATGAATGGATAAAGAAAATGTGGTATATACACACAATGGAATATTACTCTGCCATAAAGAAGAAGGAAATTATGGCATTTCCCGGTAAATGGTTGGAAGTGGAGAATATCATGCCAAGTGAGATAAGCAAATGCCAAAAAATCAGTGGCCGAATATTTTCTCTGATACATGGCTACTAACACACAATAAGGTGGTGGGAGGAAAGAACAGAAGTTTATTGGATTAGACAAAGGAGAATGAAAGGAAGGGAGCAGGAATGGGAATAGGAAAGACCATAGAAAGAATCAGACATAACTTTTTCTATGAACATATGTGAATACATGACCAGGGTAACTCCACATCATGTAGAACTGCAAGATTGGGATCCTAATTAGAATAAGGTATACTCTATGTATGTATAATATATCAAAATACACTCTACTGTCATGTATATGTAAAAAGAACAAATTAATAAAAAAGAAATGCTGGCAAAGATGTGGAAAAAAAGGAACCCTCATCCACTCTTGGTGCAAATATAAATTAGTACAGCCAGCATAGAAGACAGTATGGAGCTTCCTTAGAAAACTAAAACTAGAACTACCATATGATCCAGTTTTATCAGTCCTGAGTATATTTCCAAAGGAAATAAATTTAGCATATAAAGGAGACCTGCATACCCATATTTATTGTGTCACTGGTTTCCATAGCCAAGATATGGATCAACGTAGATGAATGGATACAGAAAATATGGTATGTATACATAATGAAATATTAGTAATTCATAAGGAAGAGTGGAATCCTGTAATTTTCAGGAAAATGGATGGGATATCACATTAAGTAAAATAAGTCAGACACAGACAATGACCACATGTTTTTTCTCTCATATGTGGAAACTAAAAAATGATGACCTGAAGGTGAAAGAGGGACTACTGGAGACTGGGAGAGATAGAGAGGGTAGAAGGGAGGATAGACATGAGCAATGCACAGAATACGCATGTGGGTGAATGTCACAGTGTAACCCATTAGTCTGTACTATTAATTTTTATGTTAATAGGAAAACACACACACAAACTAGTATCAGCTTTTAGTTACCAGGATTGAAGCTGCAAAAGCTCTGAATTTGCTTACATGATTTCACTGGCAAAGCAAACCATCCTAGAGCAGACTGACAACTCTTGAAAAGGTGGTGGGCCATGCTGTTGTCATTCATAGTTGTCCCGTTAAATTCCCTTTCAAAACTAGGTCAAGCATGGGCATTGGCAGTACAAGGTACAAAATGTCCCTCCGTCATGGTTGGGATAATTGTTAGCTGTGTATTGACACTTCCACCCTCAGCTCTCCTCTTTCCTTCTTTTCATATAGCTTTTTTCTCCACTAATACACCTTTGGCCTGCCAGTCAAGCCAGAGGCATTAATCTGCCCTAATAGTGAACTTGGGTTGAATTTCTCTTGCTATAACATTGAAGACAGGGACCATATCTCTCTGTTTTGGCCCCCTATGTGTCTCCGTGCCTAGCAGAGAGGCTGCCATGTTTACACTCAATAACTCAACAAATATTTAATTAGATGTAAAAGGAAATGCTTTTTTTTTAAAATGGTGAAAGTTAAAGACATTAAACTACAAAAATAATGTGACCAAGGGGCAGGATTTACAGATATAGATTTGTTGCCTTTGCCAACCAAAGTTCTAAAAGGAAACTAGAGTTTCAGAAATTATACTGTTCTGCTCTGGGGCCTCCTCAGGGCACTTAGGAAATGCTTTTATTAAGAATTTAACAAATTTGAAATATTGGCTGGGCTCTGATTATGCTTCTTTACATCTTAAAATATTTTCTAATTATGGTTGAAAATATGTACATTTAACTCAAACAGTGTATCATGCCATACAGATAATATACATGCTATACATAATAGAATTTATATGTATATTTTTAATGTTTCACAGCTGATCTGGACTTCCTCATGAGCCTCAATCTGTTGTATGGTAGGGTGAAGAAATAGATACAACTTATAAATGAAAGGAATTTATTATCTAACATATTTTATCATTTTTGTGGTGAGAACACTTTATATTCATTCTCAACATTTTTCAAAAATACAATATATTATTAATTATAGTCACTATGCTATACAAAAGATCTCTTGATTTTATTATACCTATGAACTGAAATTTTTGACCAACTCCTGAACCCCAGCTCCCAACTACCTCAGCCCCTGGGAATCACCATTCACTCTACCTCTGAGATCAGCTTTGGTAGATTCCATATATGAGTGAGATTGCATAGTATTTTTGCGCAGTACATTTAAAACATCATCTGATACATGATAAAAATACATAACTTTATCTGTAAATATAAATAGGTAAATAGATAAGAATAAAGAAATGCCATTTTTTCCCTGTATATGACCATTCCTATTTGTGGAAGGTGTACATCTTTCACCTTTCATATTTTTTTCTACCTCTTCCTTTACTAGATACTCTCCGGATAACGAAGGAAGTTAAGCTTTATGTGGCTTCTGGTGATGAGGATGGGGCCTCACATTGATGAGCAGCCATTGATGTTCTACTTTAGGGTACCACAGGCTCTGATGTTGGAGTTCACAGCTGTGAAATATTGGCACAGCTCCTGTGTTATTTGGCCATCTCTGCTGCTTCAGCCCAACCTGCCTCACACTGTGTTGTAGATCTCTATGTGGCTTGGCTGAAATTCCCTATCAGGACATTCATTTCAGGCATGTCAGCCTCCAGCTACCATTTTTATTTTAATGTTTCTGTCCCATTTTGGTTTCCTACAAAGCAAGTTCCTTATAAAGTCTTAAAATCAAGTTGGGTTGAAGCCTTTCCCCATATCCCCCTCAGCCCTCCTGTTAAAAACTGGGATAGATTCAAACTAAAAATCTTCTTCTCATCAAAAGAAACAATCAGTGAGGTGAACAGAGAACCAACTAACTGGGAACAAATTTTTACCACATGCACATCAGATAGAGCACTAATCTCTAGAATATATAAAGAACTAAAAATCTTAACACCAAAAAAACCCAAATAACCCAATCAATAAATGGGGCAAAAAACTGAAAAGACACTTCTCAGAAGAAGATATACAATCAGTCAACAAATACATGAAAAAATGTTCAACATCTCTGGCAATTAGAGAAATGCAAATCAAAACTACTCTAAGATTTCATTTCTCTTCAGTCAGAATGGTAGCTATTAAGAACACAAACAATAATAAATGTTAGAGAGGATGTGGGGGAAAAGGCACACTCATACATTGCTGGTGGGACTGCAAAATGGTGCAGCCAATCTGGAAAGCAATATGGACATTCCTGGGAAAACTGGGAATGGAACCACCTTATGACCCAGCCATCCCACTCCTGGGTCTATTCCCAAAGGACTTAAAAGCAGCATACTATAGGGACACAGCCACATCAATGTTTATAGCAGCACAATTCACAATAGCTAGGTTGTGGAACCAACCTAGATGCCCCTCAGTAGATGAGTGCATAAAGAAAATGTGGTATACATACACAATGGAGTATTACTCAGCAATTAAAGAGAATAAAATAATGGCATTCACAGGTAAATGGATGAAGTTGGAGAATTTAATCCTACGTGAAGTTAGCCAATCTCAAAAATCCAAATACCGAATGTCTTTCTCTGATATAAGGAGGCTGATTCACAGTGGGGTTGGGTCTGGGAACATAGGAGGATTCGAGGAATACTAGAAAGGTCAATGGGGAGGGAGGGAAAAGGAGGGAGTAAGGGAGTATGAAGGGAAAAAAAGAAGATTGTAGAATGAGATAGATATCATTATCCTAAATGCATGATTGAAGACATGAATAGTATGAATATACTTTGTATACAGTGTTATGTAAAAAGGTGCTCTATACATGTATTATGAATTGTGATGCATGCTACTGTTATATATACAACAACTTTGAATTAAAAAACAAAACAAACAAACAAACAAACAAAAAACTAAGCACCACTTTCCCATGTATACTTCATGTTTGAAACCTGGGGGTGGAGGTGGGGCTCAAATTCAGTGCACCACCTGACACTTTTCTCACTCCCTCTTCTCTGTCCTCCTCCTCCTACTTCAGATCCAGAAAGTTTTCCACTATTATATCTCAGAAATTTTCCATAGTGTTGTCTCCTCTTCTTTCTAGAGGTGGCAGGTAGGGAACATAATTGACAGAGAGGAATAAAAGCACAATTGATTTAACATTTTCCAAGTATTATACACACTACATTCATTTTACCCATGAGAAATCTAAAGCTCAAAGAGGTTAAAGTAACTTGCTGGCAAAATAGCAGAGCCTCAATTCAAAGCCTGGAGGTAAAGCATAATAATAACCCCATACAATTTGGAGATTTTAAGTGTTTTAATTCAAAGTTAAGAGCTCCTTATTTCTCTTTACAAGTTGTATCGCCAGCTATCGCTTCTTATCAAAATTTAAAACATTATTTGATATTACTTCTCCAATCACATAGAATGTTCGGCACATGAGACCAGAAGCAATTGCCCTAATTAATTAATTTGACAAAACACAGTTTAGGTGTGAAGATGAATTAATGATTAGGTGAAATTAAAATCTAAATTAGGCAAGCAAATCTTCCACTTTTCAGTTATGGTGGGGAGACTGGTTTCAGTTGAATGTTATCTCTGATATAAAAATAATGGCATGATTATTATTAACAAGGTTTGTTACATTTGATTCTAAAGAGAAGCAGAGAAACTATTTTTACATTTAAAATCACTGACTGGAGAATAATGAACTTGGATCTGTCTTGTTTTAAAAGTAATTTACTTTAGGTTTTTAAAATAGAGATAGAAGAAATAAATCACCTTTAAAAAGAAGTTAAAAACATGATTTTTTCAATGTGTATAACAAATATACAAGAAATAGATTCCCCTCACCCAGGTTAACCGGGAATAATTTTAACAATAATGTCACAAAACAGTCACAAAAGTTAATGTATCTGGCTTTGTCCCCACAACATTCCAGGGCACGCCAACTCACTCTTTAAGTTAATTCTACTTGTCCTGATATCATTTGTTCTCTACCAGTCACATCTCATGTTGACCATACAGTACCTACTGTCTTTTTGGTGATGGTTTCAGTCAAAGTCACCCACATCTTCCTAGGCTCTGTTACCCCTGTTGCTCTCTTAAAGACCTCTCTGCTGCTGTGCCTGTGGATATGGGGGCCAAGACCTGTTAATGCCTGATGTCTCAGGGACTAAATCCATGTCTCTTGAAGCCTTCAGTTTCTCAAGAAGGCTACCATAAATAGTCTACCCAACTGGTATCAAAGCTGCTCATGCTCTAATCTCATGGAGCTTTTGTTGAGGCTATCCTTTTTACCTATTCCACTTTTTGATGTAAGACCTGTAAGAGGTTAGTCGAGGGAAAAATAGACAACATACTCTTAAGTAGAGCTACCTTTTCACTATAATATTTATCTCGTTATCTATTATCCAAACTTACTTCAACTCTTTCCTCTCTTGAGTACTTTTCTGGCATGTTTTTCATTTACTTATTCAAAAATAGCTCTGTGAGCTCATTTTAGTTTCCAGTGAAGACCTTTGCTGTCTTTCTTCTTCATCTTCTACTTATATTTACAGCTCCTATTGGATATTTCTATTAGATATCCCACATCTTCCTTGAATTCAGCATCCATGAATTGAATTCATTATCTTCCTTGATCTTCCATCTGGATTTCCAGTTTCAATAAACAGACGCTCCTTTCACCCTGTTATGTATTCAGAGACCCAGGCATTTCTATTTCTTCTAGCCAGATCATATATACTTTCCCACAAATCCCATTCTTCTTCCTAAACATATCTTACATCCTTTCACTTCTCATTTCCACTATCTTATATCAGGGCATCACTTCTTGTCACAATTTCTGCAATATCCTCTGAGTGGTTCCCCCCATACCTTCTCTGGCTCTTCCCCTCCTATATGCTGCCTACATTGTGGAGCTAAAAGAATCCATCAGAAAATGGAGGATGACTACCATGTCCTTGTCTATGACCTTGAATTTCTTTTTGTTCTTAATCCTGACTTGATCTGGCCATAATGACATCTTTTCCCACTTAAAACAGCCATGTTCTCTCTCATCTCTGGGCTTTTAAAAATACTGTTCTCTCTGCATGAAATGATTAGTAAATTTTTGTTGAACAAGTGACTAAATAAATGACATTTTTCTAGAATAGAGCACATGCAAGACCTCACAACAAGCAGATTCCTTGAATCTATTATCTTTAACTAAACAACTCCATCATACTTTAAATGTATTTTTAAAAGATGCATTTCATGTTTTATAAACATAAATTTGAACTGAAATTGGTATTTTCCTATGAACTTTAAAATTTTGTTTTGAGGTCCTAATAGGAATGTTCAGCTAATTTTTATGGCTTGGACCACAGTGTCGCCCTCCTCTATCTGGGAGTGTCTCTTTGACTTGACTGACATCCTGAAGATGCAGCCAATGCCTATGGCAGGATGACAAATATAGGACAGTGAGGGAATCACTGGACGTCTTTCAGCCAGTCAAATCCCTCGAATAAAAGCTGGCATAAGTGGAGTGACAGATGTCACTGTCAGATTGCTCTAACACCCTTGATATGACCTACCGCTAGATGCTCTAATTTCGTTTTTAAAAGCCTGAGTGATCTTTACAAGTTTGGACAGTGAAAAGGAGAAAATAATTGTATGACTTGGCAAGGCCAACGGCATGCAATTCATCTAGGAACAGACTTAGAAACTTCATCATTCACAAGAGCATCTGGCTGCCATCTACAGGATGCTGGGAACACGCCAACTTTGATAATTACATTCAGCTTGCCCACCTTCCTTCATCACTTCAATTGGAGGACACACATTTGATTGTGTTCAAAAAATACCATGCACGATTGCTGGCAAATTCTACAAGGCAACTATCTTCCCATAGAAATTGTAGCATTTTACAGATAAGTAAGATAATTACACAACAAATTCAGAGCTGTAGCTTAAAAATGACAAATTAGAAGACAATGAAGTTGCTAACTGTACTATCCAGGAAATTTTAACATCTTAATTCACATTACCTTTCTAGTTTATTAAAGAAGAAGACATTTCTTTTTTTCCAACCTGAAATTTTGATTTGGTTTATGGTAATTAGATTTAAGATCAGTATGATTCTAGACACAAAAGCCCACATACATAGAAGAGATTTTATTTAGTGCAAACTGTACCTTATAAAGCCTAAAATGGAATTTAAACAGCAGAGAAACATTAATTGCACTGAAGTATAAAATAATTATGAAACGAAAGATGTCCTTTTATTTACAGTTCCCTTAGCTACTTACATTTATAGGACTTAATATATTTTATTAAGAAGTTTGACACCTTTATTTGAAATAGTTTTTGTTTCCACATTTAGATATTAAAAAAATTCATTTTATTATTCCACATTATTCTGAAAGTTATTGAAAATTAAAAACTGTTCTATGGTTGGCTACTGTTTCAAAACAATCTAACATTCAAGGATTGGAAATCTTAGGAGAGCATGTGGAGAAATAATAATAAGCAACATTTATAGAAGTTTTTCCATGTGCAAGGAAAAATTCTGTGTGATTTGCCTATACGAATTCACTCAGTCCTCATCTTAACTCAATGAAGTGGGTTCTTCTATCATTCTTATTTTATACACAGAGAAATGGAGGCATAGGTAAGTTCCCAAGGTCACATGGCTAGCACATGGTAGAGTCAGGATTCAAACTCAGGGAGTCTGGCTCTGAAGACAGTGTTTTCAACTTGCAGTGTTTCTGAGGACAGTATATACAGTTTTTCATTTTCAATAGCTTTCAGAATAATGTGGAATAATAAAACTAATTTTTTAATATCTAAATTGTGTAAACAAAAGCTATTTCAAATAAAGTTGTCAAACTTCTTAATAAAATATATTTAGTCTTGTAAATGTAAGTAGCTGAGGACAGTATATACTCCCTGTCCTCAGAAACACTGCGAGAAGCGGTTCTTCTTTTTATTTTTCTTTTTTTTTAATATTTATTTTTTAGTTGTAGTTGGACACAATACCTTTATTTTATTTATTTATTTCTTTTTACATGGTGCTAAGGATTGAACCCAGGGCCGCGCACGTGTTAGGCAAGTGCTCTACCACTGAGCCACCATCCCAGGCCAGTTACTCTTCTTAAAAAGATATAAATATCGTATGTTTCTAGAAGTTTGTTGATGCCTTCGATATTTTCTATTTTATTGGAGTATAAATTTTCAAAAGAATTTCTAATTATCTTCTGTATTTCTGTAGTGTCTGTCGTGATATTTCCTTTTTCATCACAGATATTGGTAATGTGAGTTTTCTCTCTCCTTTTCTTCATTAGCATAGCTAATGGTTTATCAATTTTATTTATTTTTTCAAAGAACCAACTTTTTGTTCTGTCAGTTTTTTCAACTTTTTTTTTTTTTTGTTTCGATTTCATTAATTTCAGCTCTGATTTTAATCATTTCCTGTCTTCTACTTCTTTTGTGGTGGGAATTTGATGTCAGAGCAGTGATGATAACAGGTCTGTGAGCTCTCAATATCCTTTCAATAAAGCTCTGCTTTATCAGCCTAAATCAGCTGCTGTTGTTTACAACAGATTGACAAAGGAATGCTTCATGAACAAATCAAAATTAAACAAATCTTTGATCCACTTTGAGTTGAGTTTTGTGCAGAGTGAGAGATAATTTCATTTTGCTACATAGGGATTTAAGGTATCTTTTCTCCTGTGAATGTTTTTGGCATGTTTGTCTAGTATGACATAACAGTATTTATGTGGGTTTGTCTCTGTGTCTTCTATTTTGTACCATTGGTCTACAAGTCTATTTTGGTGCCAATACCACACCATTTTTGTTACTATAGCTCTGTAGTATAGTTTAAGGTCTGGTATTGTTATACCTCCTACTTCATTTTTCTTGCTTAAAATTGCTTTAGCTCTTCTGAATCTCTTATTTTTCCAAATAAATTTTATGATTGCTTTTTCTATTTCTATGAAGAATATCATTGGGATTTTAATAGGATTTGCATTAAATCTGTATAATGCTTTTGGTAGTATGGTCATTTTGACAATATTAATTCTGCCTATCTAGGAGCATAGGAGATCTTTCCATCTTCTGAGGTTTTCTTCAATTTCTTTAGTGTTCTGTAGTTCTCATTGTAGATGTTCTTCACCTTCTTTGTTAGATTGATTCTGAGGTATTTTTTGTTCTTTGAGGCTACTGTGAATGGGGTAGTTTTCCTAATTTCTCTTTCAGTAGATTCATCACTCATGTATAGGAATGCATTTGATTTATATGTCTTGATTTTATATCATGCTACTTTGATGAATTCATTTATTAGTTCTAGAAGTTTTTTGGTGGAATTTTTTGGATTTTCTAGATATAGAATCATGTCATCAACAAATAGTGATAGTTTGAGTTCTTCTTTACCTATATGTATCCTTTTAATTTCTTTCGTCTAATTGCTCTGACTAGAGTTTCAAGGATGATGTTGAACAGAAGTGGTAAAAGAGGACATCCTTGTCTTGTTCCAGTTTTTAGAGGGAATGCTTTCAATTTTTATCCATTTAGAATGACACTGGCCTTGGGTTTAGCATATATAGCTTTAACAATGTTGAGGTATATTCCCACCACCCTAGTTTTTCTAGTTTTTTGAACATGAAGGTGTGCTGTCTTTTGTCAAATGCTTTTTCTACATCTATTGAGATGACCATATGATTCTTGTTTTTAAGTCTATTAATATGATGAATTACATTTATTGATTTCCATATGTTGAACCAACACTGTATCCTTGGGATTAACACCACTTGATCATGGTGCACTACCTTTTAAATATATTTTTGTATGCAATTTGCCAGAATTTCATTGAGAATTTTTGTATCTATGTTCATCAGGAATATTTGTCTGAAGTTTTCTTTCCTTGGTGTATCTTTGTCTGGTTTTGGTATCAGGGTGATATTAAAATCATAGAATGAGTTTGGAAGGGTTCCCTCCTTTTCTATTTCATGGAATACTTTGAGGACAATTGGTGTAAATTTTTCTTTGAAAGTCTTGTAGAACTCTGCTGAGAATCCATCTAGTCCTGGGCTTTTCTTGGTTGGTAAGCTTTTGATGATGTTTTCTATTTCATTACTTGAAACTGATCTGTTTAAATCATGTATGACTTCCTCATTCAGTTTGGTTGGTCATATGTCTCTAGAAATTTGTCAATGTCTTCAATATTTTTTTATTTTTTTGGAATAGAACTTTTCAAAATAGCTTCTAATTATCTTCTGTATTTCAGAATGTCTGTTTTGATATTTCCTTCTTCATCTTGTATTTTATTAGTTTGTTTTTTCTCTCTTTTTCTCTTCATTAGCATGGCCAGGGCTTTATTATTTTATTTACTTTTTCAAAAAACAATTCTTTTTTTTTTTTTTGGTCTATTTTTTCAATTGTTTCTTTTGTTTCAATATCATTGATTTCAGCTCTGAGCCTAATAGAAGAAAAAGTAGGCCCAAATCTTCACCATGTTAGCCTAGGTTCTGACTTCCTTAACAAGACTCCTAAAGTGCAAGAAGCAAATCAAGAATCAATAAATGGGATAGATTCAAATTAAAAAGCTTCTTCTCAGCAAAGGAAACAATCAATAATGTGATGACATAGCCTAGAGATTAGAAGAAAATCTTTACCACATGCACCTCCAATAAAGCATTAATCTCTAGGATACATAAAGAACTCAAAAAACTTAACACCATAAAAACAAATAACACAATCAATAAATGGGCTAAGGCATTGAATAGACACTTCACAGAAGAAGAAACACAATCAACAAACATATGAAAAAGTGCTCAACATATCTAGCAATTAGAGAAATGCAAAGCAAAACTACACTAAGATTTCATCTCCTGTCAGAATGGCAATCATCAAGAATAGGCAACAATAAATGTTAGTGAGGATGTGGGGGAAAAGGTACACTCATACATTGCTGGTGGGACTGCAAATTGGTGCAACCACTATGGAAAGCAATATGGAGAGTCTTCAGAAAACTTGGAATGGAACCACCATTTGACCCAGCTATCCCACTCCTTGGTTTATATGCAAAGGACTTAAAGCATACTGCCATAATGCAGCCATGTCAATGTTTACAGCAGCTCAATTCACAATAGCTAAACTATGGAACCTACCTAGGTGTCCTTCAATAAATGAATAGATAAAGAAAATATGGTATATATATTAAATGAAATATACTCAGCTTTAAAGAAGAATGAAATTATGGCATTGCCAGTAAATGGATGGGGTTGGAGAATATCAGGCTAAGTGAAATAAGCCAATCCTGAAAAACCAAAGGCTGAATGTTTTCTCTAATATGTGGATGCTAATTCATAATAAGGAGGGGGTGGGAGCATTACAGAAAAATAGCATTACCTTAGATTAGGTAGAGAGAAGTGAAGGGAGGGGAGGGGAGGAGATGTGGGGATAGAAAAGATAGTAGAATAAAACATACATTATTACTTTATGTATATATGTGACTGCATGGCCAATGTGATTCTACAACATACACACTCAGAAAAATGAGAAATCATTTCCCATCTATGTATGATATATCAAAGTTCATAAATGTATTCTACTGTCATGTATAAATAATTTTTTAAAAATTTTAAAAATTAAACAAGTCCCTAAACATTACACTGTTAATAGTTGATTGATACATTCCCCAGGATATAAAAATGATATGCATACTATGGATACAAATTAAACAATGCTCCCTTGAAGAGGTGTTTTGGGATAAGCTGGCAACGGGGAAGGAGGACTGGCATGGTAGAGAGGAAAAACAGAGAGGAAAGTAAGTGATGCACCTGAAAAGCAGACTGATGACACTGGAGGGAAAGAGAGCAAGTGAGGATGACCCAGAGCATTCCGATCTAATTGAATTTTGAAAAAGATGAAATAAAGACCAAATCACTCAATATATAGGGAATTAATTTAATTAAATGGACATGATATTTTGAAATATACGTTTCAGATGGACACATTTCTAGCTCTATTCCATGACTTAGAGGATTATGCTGGGGAGGGTGTCATGGAGAACATATAATTTTCTGATGCTAAGATCTGACAATGAATGGTGTATGTGAATAAATACAGCAAAGTACTATCTTCTCCTTTTCTTTCTGTAAAATGCTCTAAGAGTCAAAGATGGAATTATATAAAATGGACTCCCAGGTTTGGACAAATATTGGGTAATAGCTGTGCTTTCATGTTTTTATTAAAATAAGATCAGAATACAAAATTATAAGTCCAATAAAGTTAAAATGAAAACTTGTAAGGTGAAACCATACTGTGACATTTTTGTACTTACTGCCTTTTCTATGTGTTAAATTTAAATGTCCTATTTTGGGGATTTTTCTATTTGCTCACTTGAAATGTTTTCTTTGCCTGCTTCATGGATTAGTATTTAAAGACATCCAATAGTTTATAAAACTGCAACTTTAAAAAGACCTGTATTGGATGGTTTCCTAGGGGGTATGGCTATGTGATTAGATGAGTCCAGCAGGCACTGTGCCCTGAATGTCAATTGTCCTCAGCTGTGTCAGAAATCCTAAGAGAAAATGTGTTCCAGATATCTAAGATAAGTTGGCTTCCACCACTCTGCAATTCAAACTTAGAGAAGTCAATAGAGGTGCCCCAGCTGTTCTTGCCTGACTGAATGAAATAGGAATGGGAGCCAATTTCAAACAGATTCAAGGATCAGAACCTACATCATTTTAAAGAATAAATTCAGAAGTTTAGGTAATAACGAGAAATAGCCAAATAGTTGAAACTACTAAGCACAGTTTCAATATGGTTCTCCTGGTGACAGTTAGAAACAAGACCCCCTAGAGATTCTTCAGGACCATAAGAGTGGAAGGACCCAAGATCATTTTTTTTTTTTTGCTTTTATTCTTTTCTTTTCTTTTATTACTCTAATTTGTTATACACGTTTGCAGAGTACATTTCATTTCATACTACATGCAAAGAACACAGTTTTTTAAGTTGCTGGTTTTATATAAAGTATTTTTACAACAATTGTGTCTTCATACATGTATTTAGGGTAATCATGGATAACTCAGTCTGCCATTATTCCTATCCCCTTGTCCTCTTCCCCTCCCTCCCCCCTCTGTTCTATTTAAAGCTCTTTCATTCCTCTCATTCCCTCTCTCTTTCCTTTATAAGTTAGTATCTTCACATCGAAGAGATCATTCGACCTTTGGTATTTTGGGATTGGCTAACTTCACTTGGCATTATTTTCTCCAACTCCATCCATTTATCTGCAAATGCCACGATTTTATTCTTTTTTTTAGTGCTGATTAGTGTTCCATTGTGTATATATACCAAGGTTTCCCTATCCATTCATCTGCTGTTGTGCACCGGGGTTGGTTCCACAATCTAGCTATTGTGAATTGTGCTGCTGTAAAGATTGATGTAGGACCCAAGATCTTAAAAAGAAAGTAATACAGAAAGGGAAGGGAAATGAGGTTTGCTTTTGTGCCCTTTGTACAACTGTCGCAGGAACCATGAAAAAGAAGAAAAACATTGTCCCAATCATTAACAAGAACAGTGATGTGAAACTATGAGTGGACGCTTTCTGGATCATTTTTATTGCTCTTCACAATTCTGAAATCATGTAACTCAGAGCAGAAAAAAGAAGACATGTTTTAATGCTTTAATTTTCCTTTTCAATTGGAATGGATAAATGAGAGAAAGACTTGTAAGACAAGTAAGGCTGTATAAGCATTCTTTCTCTCTAAAAATATCCAGTAGGGTTGAAGACTAAAGAAGAAGTGCCATTCTTAGTGAAACTAGAAGACAAACTGCAAAATAGCTTTAAGAGCATCTAAAAGTTTCCGATTGAATGTATAAACTACGTATGAAGAAATGAAGATGAGGAGAGACTCCAGTAACTGCAAATTTCAGAAATGCCCAAAAGGAATGCATTTCCTGAAGGTGATGGGCATACACTACTATACAAAAACCTGTGTCCTTTCGTGAAACAACTGAGAGAAACGAAGTAAGCACTTTGAAGTTAGAAATTCCTCATGAGGAGTTACAGTCAGAGAAGCAGGGGAGATCTACAACAAGAAAATTACATGGGCAGGAAGAAATTAATCTCTGTGATTACTTATGGGAGAGCATTGAGGTTCTGAAAGGTAAGTATCCTGATATTCTAATTTGCCATGGTAGCCAAGAATCTCCTGGAAGTCTTTACAATTCAAGAAAATTTTATTGAAATTAAAATATTGACAATTTTTTGAAACTGGAGAAAAGACAAAAGATGTGTGTGTGTGTGTGTGTGTAGATAGATATATAAAAAGATATGTATATGTATATGTATGTATATTTGTGACACAAACATATGCCTGGGAGAAGTAATTTAGAAAATAATATAGGTTATTGTTATATTCTTGATAATTGCCATTCTGACTAGAGTAAGATGAAATCTTAGTTTTGATTTGTATTTCTCTAATTGCTAGAGATGTTGAACATTTTTTCATATATCTGTGGATCAATTGTATTTCTTCTTCTGTGAAGTGTCTATTCAGGTCCTTAGCCATTTTATTGATTTTTTTTTTTTTTTTTGGTGTTAAATTTTTTGAGTTCTTTATATATTTTGGAAATTAATGCTCTATCTGACAGTGTGTGTGGTAAAGATTTTCTCCCATTCTGTAGACTCTCTCATCATGTTATTGATTGTTTCCTTCACTATGAAGAAGTTTTTTAGTTTAATTCCATCCCATTTATTGATTCTTGATTTTACTTCTTGCACTTAAGGAGTCCTATTAAGGAAGTCAGTTCCTAAGCCAACACAGTGGAGATTTGGGCCTACTTTTTCCTCTATTAGGTGTAGGCCAAATGTTTTCTCTGATATGTGGATGCCAATTCAAAATAAGGGGGTGGGGGGAAGAATAGAGGTAGTCTGAATTAGACAGAAGGGAGTGAAGGGAGGGGAGTGGGCATGGGGGTAGGAATGATAGTAGAATGAATTGGACATTATTACCCTAGGTACATGTAAGCTTCCATGACCTGTGTAACTCTACATCATGTACAACCAGAAGAATGAGGAGTTATATTCCATTTATGTATGATGTGTCAAAATACATTCTACTGTCATGTATAACTAATTAGAACAAATAAAAAAAATTTAAAAAAGAAAATATACTAGATATTAAAAATATAGAAAATTTACTTTGCTCAGTCAGGCAGAAAAGATCACATTACTTAAAAATGTGGCCAAATTTGGCTTCCTCAACCCTCATATCACTTTATATATCAGAAGGCAATGACTCCTCCTGAAAAGAAAAAAAAAAAGTGAGGCAAAGACTTTTTTATCTGGCCAAACTGAATTCCAGGAATAAAATCTAAAGACAAAAGGTTCATAAAATGCAAGAAACCAGAAAATATTATTCCCATGAGTCCTTCTTGGGGGAACTGCTAGAGAGTAAATTTAGCTGTCATGCCTACTGAATATATTTAACAATAGGACTGAGTAAAAGGAGGGTATACAGTGACACACAAGTGTAAATATTATATCCTATAAGTTAGAAATATGACTCAAAGAAGGGTGGAGACAGACTGCATATACTAATTGTCTCATATCCAATCACTGGAAGTCAAAAGATATTCAATATTGATAGAATAATAGAAATAAATACATCTGTTCCTTGGACAACTATAAATAGGATAAATACATTTATTGTAAATACACTTCATTTCAAATTTCATCACAAAGCCTTCATATATGTAAGTGAGATATGTGACCCTGTACGTAAAGAACACACCTGAAACAATAATTGGAAATAAAAAAGATGACCAAGGCTGTATTTTACAAGTGCATAAACAGGAGTCATGATCTTAATATCAGCAATATTGAATGCAGGACAAAAATTACTAAGTGAGTGAAGAAGTATGTGCTATAATGCTGAAGCATGCAGTTCAAAATGAACAGAAAGCAGTGATGGATATCTACCAAACAATAGGACATCATCATTTGTCCAACAAAAACTGCACAAGTACCAGGGAGAAATAGAAACATATTACTAACAGGAAACAAATTTACCACTCTTTGTTTATGACAGGTCAATTAAGCACACAAACAAAAAGTAGTAAGTATGTATGTGTGTATGAGTATGCACACATATAATTAATTGGCAAATTTTAAACACTATTTTAAAAGTAATGATCATGTCCTCTATTCAAATGCCCAAGGAATATTTACCATCAATAAAACAGCAATAATAATTTCTGAAAAGTAGTAATTATACAACATAAGAGCACTAAAATTAGATCTTAAAAATAAAATCAAAACCAAAAATCCCTACCTCCTAGGAAAAAAAAAAAGCTTCAAGGTGGTCACATTTGGCACCAAGTCAGGTCTTGTCTTTGAGGTTGCTGGACATTAACATAGATAACACAGGACTAGATACTAAAGGAAATTACAGAAGGGATCAAAAGTTCCCTGGCTGGGGGGAAATGCACACGTGCCTACACAGATAGTACATACACATTTTGTGTTACACTAAGCTGCCTACTCTGATTCCTAAGGCAGTGACGTTCACTGTTGATATGGAGAATCAGTGCTTTAAAAGACGTGGAAACCAAAGGTTAACTAAAAGACTAGAATTAAAGTTTCATGAATTAGGTGTGGTAATGTCAGTTGGAAAGCATAAACAGAGGTATATGAAAATTTGGGAGAAAGGGTACAGAGCCATGGATACCCCATGGCACAGGAGTCTCTGACTCTTCCCTTGAAAAGCTTTCTTTCCCCTGTTCAAAGTGTGGAGAGTTTTTAACAGAGCACTTTCTTGATTATCTAAAAATCATAACTCACAGTTTATCACACATGTGTAAGTATATTAAAATGACTTCATCTTGGTCTTTTTTTATGGGTTTAAAATTTAGGGGACTTTTGGTTATGATGAAAGGCTGATTCAAGGTCATAATGGGCATAGCATATATGAATTATTTGTATGTATATTGGATCTTTGGAAGAGACAAATTCACGAAAACATTTCTGTATACTTATTTTTAATTATGCATAATTATAAATTATGTTATAATTATAAGTTAATTACGAATACATTTCTATTTCTCCCTGGTACTTGTGCAGTTTTTGTTGGACAAATTATGATGTCCTATTGTTTGGTAGATATCCATCACTGCTTTCTGTTCATTTTGAACTGCATGCTTCAGCATTATAGCACATATTTCTTCATTCACTTAGTGAAGAATCTTATTTGTTAAAGATACTTTAAACCTTTACAATCCTAGATGTAAATATTCATAAGTGTACTAATGAGTGGGTTTAACCTTAAGACACTATAACACGCCAATTTGTCTTTTGTGAAACAACTCAAAATTAAATTAAAAATACAATTTGTTATTTATTTTCTATCCTCTGGGTTCAAAAATAATATAGTTTTAAAAAGACAAGAAAAAACAAGAAATTGCAAGCTGAAATAGCAGATTATCTTAAAATAATAGTTAAATTGTTATAAAAACTCAGGAAAACAACTAAAAAGTGAGCAAGAAAGAAGAAAAAAAGAAGCAAGAACTCAGAAAGTCATAAAAATTTGACTGAACCACTAGCTACAAATAAGAAAATATAGAAATTAGTATATATGAAAAATAAGAAATAATAGAAAAATAACTATAGACATAAAGAAAATTTAAAGAATTGCTTTATAAAAAGAACTTTTCTTATCACTATGAAAATAAGTTTGAAGGTAAAGTGAACAATTTTCCAGGAAAATACAGTATGTAAAATTACTCTTAAAGAGGTAGGAAAATGTAAAAGATATTTCCATTTGTTAAACAAAGGAATTTACCCAAGAACAACACTATCCAAAAATATGAGGCTTAAAATTTTTTTTATTTTTTTAATTTTATTTTTATAATTTTTAATATGTACAACTCATAGTGCATATATTTAGTATCTTTTTACATACAACTGTTTGTATACAAAGTATATTCGTACAATTCAGGTCTTCAATCATGCATTAAGGAAAATGATATCCGTCTCATTCAACCACCATTTTTTTTTTCTCCCCCTCCCTCCCCTCTTGCTCTCTCCCTTACTCTCCCTTCCCTTGACCATTCTAGTGTTCCTCTAATCCTCCTATGTACCCCCATCCAACAATACTTTGAAATAGCCTCCTTATATAAGAGAGAACATTTGGTACTTGGATTTTTGAGACTGACTAACTTCACTTAGCATTATGTCTTCCAACTTCATCCATTTACCTGCAAATGCCATTAATTTGTTTTCTTTTATTGCTGAGTAAAATTCCATTGTGCGTATATACCACATTTTCTTAATCCACTCATTTACTGAGGGACATCTAGGTTGGTTCCACAATCTAGCTATTGTGAACTGTGCAGCTACAAACATTGAGATAGCTGTATCACTGTAATATGCTGTTTTTAGGTCCTTTGGGAATAGACCCAGGAGTGGGATGGCTGGGTCATAGGATGGTTCCATTCCCAGTTTTCCAAGAAATCTCCATA
This sequence comes from Tamias sibiricus, assembly GCA_025594165.1. Classification (NCBI taxonomy): domain Eukaryota; kingdom Metazoa; phylum Chordata; class Mammalia; order Rodentia; family Sciuridae; genus Tamias; species Tamias sibiricus. Next base: position 120,055,542 of record CM046664.1, on the reverse strand, counting down.
CTGCTTTCCATAACGGTTGCACCATTTTGCAGTCCCACCAGCAATGTATGAGTGTGCCTTTTTCCCCACATCCTCTCCAACATTTATTGTTGCTTGTGTTCTTGATGGCTGCCATTCTGACTGGAGTGAAGTGAAATCTTAGAGTAGTTTTGATTTGCATTTCACTAATTGCCAGCGATGTTTAACATTTTTTCATGTATTTGTTGATTAATCGTGTATCTTCTTCTGAGAGGTGTCGTCTCAATTCCTTAGCCCATTTATTGATTGGGTTATTTGTTTTTTTAGTGTAAAGTTTTTTGAGTTCTTTATATATTCTAGAGATTAGTGCTCTATCTGATGTGCATGTATTAAATATTTGTTCCCAATTAGTTGGCTCTCTATTCACCTCACTGATTGTTTCTTTTGCTGAAAAGAAGCTTTTTAGTTTAAATCTATCCCATTCATTAATTCTTGGTAGTAATTCTTGCGCTACAGGATTCTTATTAAGGAACTTGGGGCCTAATCCAACATGTTGGAAATTGGAGCTTACTTTTTCCTCTATTAGGTGTATTGTCTCTGGTCTAATTCCTAGGTCCTTGATCCACTTTGAATTGAGTTTTGTGCATGGTGAGAGATAAAGGTTTAATTTCATTTTGTTGCATACGGATTTCCAGTTTTCCCAGCACCATTTGTTGAAGAGGCTGTCCTTTCTCCACTGTACATTTTTGGCGCCTTTGTCTAATATAAGATAGCTGAAATTATATGTATTAGTCTCTGTATCCTCAATTCTGTACCATTGGTCCACCAGTCTATTTTGGTGCCAATACCATGCTGTTTTTGTTACTATTGCTCTATAGTATAATTTAAAGTCTGGTATGGTGATGCCCCCTGCTTCACTTTTCTTGCTCAGGATTGCTTTGGCTATTCTGGGTCTCTTATTTTTCCAGATGAATTTCATGACTGCTATTTCAATTTCTTTGAAGAATGACATTGGGATTTTGATTGGAATTGCATTAAATCTGTATAATGCTTTTGGTAGTATGGACATTTTGACAATATTAATTCTACCAATCCAAGAGCAAGGTAGGTCTTTCCATCTTCTGAGTTCATCTATAATTTCTTTCTTTAGTGTTCTGTAATTTTCGTTATAGAGGTCTTTCACCTCTTTCTTTAGGTTGATTCCCAGGTATTTTATTTTTTTTTTGATGCTATTGCAAATGGGGTATTTTTCAACATTTCCCTTTCAGAGTCTTTGTCGCTGATGTACACAAATGCCTTTGACTTATGTGTATTGATTTTGTATCCTGCAACTTTGCCAAATTCGTTTATTAGTTGTAGAAGTTTTCTGGTAGAGTTTTTTGGGTCTTCTAGGTAGATTATCATGTCATCAGCAAATAGTGCTAATTTGAGCTCTTCTTTTCCTATCTTGATCCCTTTAATTTCTTTCGTCTGTCTAATTGCTCTGGCCAGAGTTTCCAGTACTATGTTAAATAGCAGTGGTGAAAGGGGGCATCCCTGTCTTGTTCCAGTTTTTAGAGGGAATGCTTTCAATTTTTCTCCATTTAAGATAATGTTAGCTCGGGGCCTTGCATAAATAGCTTTTATAATGTTGAGATATGTTCCTGTTATTACTAATTTTTCTAGAGCTTTGAACATAAAGGGGTGTTGTATTTTGTCAAATGCTTTTTCTGCGTCAATTGAGATGATCATATGATTTTTGTCTTTAAGTCTATTGATGTGATGTATTATGTTTATTGATTTCCGAATGTTGAACCAGCCTTGCATCCCTGGGATAAACCCCACTTGATCGTGGTGCACTATCTTTTTGATATGTTTTTGTATCCGTTTTGCCAGGATTTTGTTGAGGATTTTTGCATCTATGTTCATTAAAGATATGGGCCTGAAGTTTTCTTTTTTGGATGTGTCTTTGCCTGGCTTTGGAATTAATGTAATATTGGCCTCATAGAAAGAGTCTGGAAGAGCTCCTTCTTTTTCTATTTCTTGAAATAGTTTGAAGAGCATTGGTATTAGTTCTTCTTTGAAAGTCTTATAGAACTCTGCTGTAAACCCATCAGGTCCTGGACTTTTCCTTGTTGGTAGCTTTTTGATGACATCTTCTATTTCTTCGCTTGTAATTGATCTGTTTAAATTGTTTATAGCCTCCACATCCAGTTTAGGCAAATCATATGACTCTAGAAATCTGTCAATGCATTCAGTATTTTCTATTTTATTAGAGTACAAGTTTTCAAAGTAATTTCTAATTATATTTTGTATATCTGAGGTGTTTGTAGTGATATTCCCTTTTTCATCACGAATGTTAGTAATTTGAGTTTTTTCTCTTCTTCTTTTCGTTAGCATTGCTAAGGGTCTGTCAATTTTGTTTATTTTTTCAAAGAACCAACTTTTAGTCTTGTCAATTCTTTGAATGGTTTCCTTAGTCTCAATTTCATTAATTTCTGCTCTGATTTTAATTATTTCCTGTTTTCTACTGCTCTTGGTGTTGGTCTGTTCTTCTTTTTCTAATGCTTTGAGGTGTGATGTTAAGTCATTTATTTGTTGGGTTTTTTTCCTCTTAAGGAATGAACTCAGTGCAATGAATTTTCCTCTTACTACTGCCTTCATAGTGTCCCAGAGATTTCTATATGATGTATCTGTGTTCTCATTTACCTCTAGGAATTTTTTGATCTCCTCTTTGATGTCATCTTCAACCCCTTGTTCATTCAGTAGCATGTTGTTTAACTTCCAGTTGATGGAGTAGTTTTTCTTATTCCTTGTTTTGTCGATGATTTCCAATTTCATCCCTTTATGGTCCGATATAATGCAGGGTAGTATCTCTATTTTTTTACATTTGCTGAGAGTTGCCTTGTGACATAAAATATGGTCTATTTTGGAGAAGGAGCCATGTGCTGCTGAGAAAAATGTGTATTCATTTACTGAGGGATGAAATAGTCTATATATGTGCGTTAGGTCTAAATTGTTAATTGTTTTGAGGAGGCTTAAAGTTTCTTTGTTTAGCTTTTGTTTGGATGATCTATCCATTGGTGAGAGAGGTGTGCTGAAGTCCCCTAGAATAACTGTGTTGTGGTCTATTTTACTCTTGAACTTAAGAAGCGTTTGTTTGATGAATGTAGGTGCTCCATTATTTGGGGCATACAGATTTATGATTGTTATATCCTGTTGATAGATGGTTCCCTTAAGTAATAAGAAATATCCATCTTTGTCCCTCTTGATTAGATTTGGTTTGAAGTCTACCTTATTTGATATGAGAATGGAAACCCCTGCTTGCTTCCGCCGGCCATGTGAGTGATAAGACTTTTCCCAGCCTTTCACTTTCAGTCTGTTGTTGTCTTTTTCTATGAGGTGTGTTTCTTGGAGACAGCAAATTGTTGGGTCATTTCTTTTAATCCATTCTGATAATCTGTGTCTTTTGATTGGCGAGTTTAGGCCATTAACATTCAGGGTTATTATTGAGATGTGATTTTTATTCCCATCCATTTTTATTTGAATTATGGTCTTTAGCTTGATTTGGTTTCTCTTCTGGTTGGTATTTCCTTTAGTTTAATATCTCCCTTTGTTGATTTTCGTTATCATCTTTCTCTTCTTCTTCATGAAAAATGTTGCCCAGGATGCTCTGAAGTGCTGGCTTTCGAGTTGTGAAATCTTTTAACTTTTGCTTGTCGTGGAAGGTTTTTATTTCATCTTTGAATCTAAAGTTTAATTTTGCTGGATATAAGATTCTTGGTTGACATCCCTTTTCTTTCAGAGCTTGAAATATGCTATTCCAGGATCTTCTTGCTTTTAAGGTCTGGGTTGAAAAATCTGAACATAGTCTGATTGTTTCCCCCTATATGTAATTTGCTTCCTTTCTCTTGTGGCTTTTAGTATTCTCTCCTTGCTCAGTGTATTAGGCATTTTCATTATAATGTGTCTAGGTGTGGATCTGTTGAGATTTTGTTTGTTTGGTGTTCGGTATGCCTCTTGAACTTGGTTTTCCATTTCATTCCTCAAGCTTGGAAAATATTCTGTAATTATTTCGTTAAATAGATTACTCATTCCTTTGGCTTGAAACTCTGCCCCTTCCTCTACGCCGATCACTCTTAAGTTTGGTCTTTTTATGCTGTCCCATAATTCTTGGATGTTATGTTCTTGATTTCTAACAAGTTCTGCTGTATGTTCTAAATTCTTCTCTAGGACATATATTTTGTCTTCATTGTCTGAGGTTCTTTCCTCCACGTGGTCTACTCTGTTGGAGATGCTTTCAATTGAACTTTTATTTTGGTTTATTGCTTCTTTCATTTCTGGAATTTCTATTTGGTTTCTCTTTAGAGCCTCTATTTCCCTATCGAAGTAATCTTTTACTTCCTGTATTTGTTTTTGGAGTTCTTTGTCAAAATGATCTTTTGCCTCCTGTACCTGCTCCCTCATCTCATTTTGAGTTCATTCTTAAGTTCCATAAACATTTGGCATATGTAATTTCTAAATTCCATCTCTGGCATTTGACCAACTGTGCTTGCCATGACATCTACCGATGAGGCATCTTGATTTGTTTGTGTCATTTTCTTTCCTTGTTTTTTCATGTTGCTTGTGTGTCTATTCTTCCTGCATTGTGGGACCTTGACTATTTCGATTTTACCTTAAAGCCTTATGTTGTTCCTGTAGTACAATGCTATCAGATCACCTTATAATTCCTTTACACTTTTAAAACCTAACACTTTCTATTCAGAATATCCAAGTTTGATCACAATGTACAGATTTTGTTAACCCAGATATTATTTCCAATTTACTCTGTACGCTTCTGATCGGGTTTTATAGCTTCAAGTATTGGATACAGAGGTGTTATGTTTAGGAAGAAGGAAGTGTCTTGAATTGTTATTTCTTGGAAAGTATGAAAGGAGATATCTATTGAAGTGGTTTAGTGGAAGTGGTTTAGTATCAGTAGACGATGGAAGAAAGAGAATGGGGTTGACAATTAGGTGAAAAGATCAATTTATATATAAAGTAAGTTGGAAAAGAAAAAAAAAAGATAAAAGAGTAGGATTTGGTGTAAGAGAGAGGAGAGAGAGAATCAAGGAAATAGAGAGTAAACTATATATAACACCACTTTGCTACCCAGTTCAATTGCGCCGGTTCTAGAAATCCCAAGTTCTGCGTATAACTTGTTTTTGCCTCTGTTTAGTATGCACTGGCAGGATGTAAACATGAAAGATGAAGGAGGAAGAAAAGATACAAGAGTGAGAAGGTAGAAAAGAAGGAAAGAAAAAAGGAGTGGAAGCAAACAAACACACTAACAATCAATGCGGAAGGAAAAAAAAAAGAAGCAGAAAAAAAACAAAGCCAAAAAAAGGAAAAGAAAAATAAACAAACAAACAGACCAACAAAAAAAAAAAAAAAACCTCCCTGCAATGCAACAAGACAAGCAAACCAACAAAAAGAAAATGAAAAAAAAAAAAAAAAAAAAAGTCGAACCCCAAGTCTCAGACAAAACGGGCCCTGGGAAACCCCCCTCTTTTTTTTCCTTTCCAGTTCAAACCAATTGCTATTGGATCACGTCCAGACAGTCTGTGATCCTGTTAGTGAAATCAAGGCTGCATCTTAGGCCAGTGGCTGCACGGTTCAGTGAAGGAGTGGCCCAGGGGGTTTGTGTGTGTCAGCAGATGAATGGCACCGGGAAGGGGACCTTCCAGAAGGCACCCCCTCCCCAAGCCCACTCACAGTTGCAGCCTCTTGTTGCTGCTGCGCTAGCCTCAGAAACGCCTTCCCCTGCTGACCACCCAAGTCTCACCCAATTGTGCGTTGTCTTCAGAGAGCTGGAGAGTCCCTGGATGGCTGCAGCCATCGCTCTCCGTCTCCTCCCCCTTGCCTGGAGCTTTCAAAGATGGCGGTGCTCTCCTTCCAGTCAACAGCAGCTCCGCAGACTCCTGTATCCTCGCCGATCGATTTCAAAGCTGTTGGGTGGATGTCTCCCTGCCGAAGTGGCACCAGGAAGCCACACCTGTGACTGTGGTGCAGACAGCGCTGCTTCGGACTGTGGCCCGCTCCACTCTGCCCCTGCTTGCTGATCGCAGATCTCTGCGCCGCTGTGTCTGGGGCCCCACTACTGAGGGTCGCGTCAGGTGGAGTGTGGATTTGAACTCTTGTTATGGGCCCGCGGTCTCCCGTGGTTCCCCAGCACCAATCCCGCCGGCTGTTATCGCTGGTTTTTATCGCCGGTTTCACGCTGGTATGCTGTGAGTGTGGCTGGGGTTGCAGTAGTAGCGTGGTCTCCCCACACTGACTTTGTTTCGGACGGCCTGTGCACCACCCAGGCGGTTTTGCAGGAGCCTCGCGGCTCCAGCCGCTGCAGACAGCTTGTCTCTTTCTCTCTCTGGTAGTGGTAATCAAACCATCCAGGAGATCGGTATTTAAGCCTATATATATATGATGAAAGGCAATTTATCTGCTTTGTTGGATTCTTTCCACGGAGCTGTCCTGAAGTGCGTCTTCCTCTAATCCGCCATCTTGGATCCGCCCAGGCTTAAAAATTTTAAGAGGAAAATTCTTCCTGGTCCTTAAAGAGAGATAATTTCAATGATTTCTAAACTTTCCTAAGTAAGATCAAAAACAAAAACAAAAACTCAACTGATATTACATACAAAAGAAAAGATCTATGGGCTAATGCAAAAATGCAAGTTAAAATATTAACTAAAAGAGTTTGTTAGGCCGATCACCGTGGCACAGGCCTATAATCCCAGTAGTTCAGGAGGCTAAAGCAGAAGGATTAAGGGTTCCAAACCAGCCTCAGCAATTTAGTGAGGCTCTAAGCAACTCAGCAAAAACAAAGGGCTGGGGATGTGGCTCAGTGGCTAAGCACCTCTGAGTTCAATCCCTGGTACAAAAAAAAGAAAAAAATTGAATATCATACCTAAAAAATATCACTTTTCAGGTGGAATTAATTCTAAGAATACAACAGTGTTTTAAAAACAAGAGATGTATTACAATACTTAAATATAGTACTAAGAAGAAAATCATATGATCATTTCTACAGATTATAAAAGGAGACAACAAAATCATAATTTATTCATGATCTTAAAAAAAGAAAGCCTCAATAAAATGGTAATGTCCCTAACATTATAAAATATATCTACCTCAGCTCAAAAGCAAGTATTGGCTGAGGATGTAGCTCAGTGGTAGAATACTCAAGGCACTGAGTTTAATTCCCAGCAAACACACACACACACACACACACACACACAGAGCAAGTATTGAGATTGTAAAAGAAATAGTAGACATGTTTTCATTAAAAGTAGAAAGTAAACAAAGATTCCACTATGCAAGTTACTTATTACCTCTCAGTTCAAATTCACCCTTCAGTATTTGCTTTGTAATAATGTACAGAAATGCTCCCAAAGCATTTCTCATTTACAATAAATATGAAGCTAAACTTTGTCAGTAGAAGGCACTAGAGAAACACTGCAGGAGGAAAGGGACTTTTCTTGCTTATGCACAGAAAGCCCTTGAAATTACCCCAGTGTAGGGGAAACCTTTGGGTGCTGTTCTTCCTCAACAACACCAAGTGGAAGACTCACAGTGGCAGCTGATACCAGCTGACCTCCTTCCCCAGCCCTACTGCTGTGGAACCACCACCTTAGGCTTTGTCTCTGTAGTGTACTCCCTAGGTGGAGTTACCCACCAGCTTCAGATCACTTGACCCCTGAGAAATGCTTCCTGCCTGTGTTCCCACTCATACCTGATGATCTCAAGCCTTCTACATCCTGGAAAGATGTTTCCTTCTTTTCCAAAGACTATGGATCAATTCTGGACTTGTTCTCCACCCAGGGGTCTCCAACTACACATCTCCAGTGGGGTCTGGTTGAGTTGGGGAGACATCCCTTCTAAGTCTGCCTTCCTTGAATATTTGCTACAATATCAAGTTACTTTTTAGAGTTTTCTTTTATGTCTTTATAGTTCTCTCTTATCATAGTTCATATAATTCTTTATATTAAATATCCCATGTAAATTACTGTGTGGCTTGTCACTTGTTTTGATCATGACAATTATTTTTTGAAAAAACATACTGGTCAATGTAGTTACAAAAAAGAGACATCAGTTTTTCAGCCTTAGAGAAGAATGAAATTGTGGCATTTGCAGATAAATGGATGGAGCTGAAGAATATCATGCTAAGCTAAATAAGCCACCCCACAAACAAACAAACAAACAAAGGCCAAATGTCTTCTCTGATAAGTGAATGCTGATCCATAATGGGGGAGTTGGGTAAGGAAGAATGAAGGAACTTTGGATAGAGCAGAGGGGAGTGAGGGAAGGGGAGAGGCTATGGGGATGGAGGATGGTAAAATAAGACAGACATGTATGATTACACTACCGGTGTGAGTCTGCATCATGTACAGCCATAGGAATGAGAAGTTGTGCTCCTATTGTGTACAATGTGTCAAAATGCGTTCTACTGCCATGTATAACTAATTAGAAAAAGAACAAAAAGACATCAGAAGAATAAAACCTAGAAAATGCATAGTACTACGACAATTTATTGATGATGTCATTGCATGTTAGAGAAATCAAGATAGTCAACTGAAAATGCTACAAAATTGAGACAATTCACTAAATCACAGGTCATAAAATTAATATTTATTGATCATTGATTTTCATATGTAGAGCAAATCAGAAAGCATATATAATAAAATGAAAAATGTATTATAATAAAAACTAAAAAGAAAATTCTTGGGAATCATTCTAATAAGATATAAAACTCATATGAAGAAAAATTTAAAATATTGTTGTAAGGTACATTAAAAATATGAGACCCAGAAAAGCCAAATCAATAATAAGCAAGCAAAACAAAGCAGGAGGCATCATAATACCTGATCTGAAACTACACTATAGAGCTATAGTAACAAAAATAGCATGGTACTGGCATCAAAATAGACATGAAGATCAATGAAACAGAATAGAAGACACAGAGAAAAATCCACATACCTAAAGCCATCTGATGTTTGACAAAAGTGCCAAAAATTATAGAAAAGACAGCCTTTTAAACAAATAGTGTGGGGAAACTGAATGGTGATATGTAGAAAAATGAAACTAGACCCCTACCTCTCACCCTGCACAAAACTCAAACCAAAATGGATCAAAGATTTAGGAATTAGACTAGAAACTTTACAACTGCTAGGAGATTTGGATGCTGGCCCAGACTTCCTTAACGAGATGCCAAAAGTGCAAGAAATAAAACCAAGAATCAATAAGTGAGATGGCATTAAACCAAAAAGCTTCTGCATAGCAAAGGAAATGAATAAGAGTGTGAAGAAGGGGTGAAAATCTCAGCTAGTGACTCCTCTGATAGGGAATTAATATCCAGAATATACAAAGAACTAAAAAACTTAACACACACACACACACACAAAAAATCAAATAACCCAATCAATAAGTGGGCAATGAACTAAACAGAAAGTTCTCAAAAGGAGAAACACAAATGGTCAACAAATATAGGAAATAAATGTTAAACATCTGTAGCAATCAGGGAAGTGCAAATCAAAACTACACTATGTAAACGGCTGTAAACGGCTGTGGGCAAGTTATTGTTCAAAGCGGTGAAGGTGTGGAAAGAACTCAAAAGACAAAATAGAAAAGAAAAGATTAATTTAATTCTCCCGGGCAAGATCCCACTATCTTGCAGTCCAGCAGGAGAGAGAATGGCGCCTGTTAATGTCTAGGTTGAGCCCTTGTGAAATTTTGAGGGGCAGCACCTCTAACAGCTGTTGTAATCATATTTTCTGTGACAAAGGCATCATTTATATTTTTACATAGTTGTATATACATGGAAAGATCTTTTTTATTTCTCCATGGCCTGATAGATTTTTGGCAGAATTTATTAGCATTTTCGTATGTTAATTGAACAACTAATGGCATAGCTTGATCAACATCTCCAAACACTCTCCCTGCAGTTCTCAAAAGTCGATCAGCAAAATCAGCATATGGTTCATTAGGTCCCTGAATCACCTTAGACAGGCTACCTTGCAGATCTCCAGGTCCTTGTAAAGTTTTCTATGTCTGTAATGCAGCTGCATAGATCTGGGCATATATGCCTGGCACATAATATTTTTGAGCCTCTGAGTCTGCGAATTGCCCTTCTCTTGTGAGCATGTCTACATTATGATCTCCAAACCCTGCAGCTGCATTTTTTTTAGCTGTTTCTATACACAGTTCTTGAAATTGTGATCGCCAAACCAAGTATTGTCCCCCACTCAATACAGCCTTATATAGACTTTTCTAGTCTGAGGGGGTTAAATTAAAGGTGTTAAGGGCCTCTATCATGTTCAGTGTGAAAGGAGCTTGTGGTCCATATGTCATTATTGCCTCTTTGATATTTTTTATTGTTATGAAATCTATTGAGTAGTGGACCCTCTTTCCGCTATTATTAAATACTGGCAGTTTCCAGTTTATCTGTGAGTTACCCTCGAGAGCACATAAGCGCTCAGAAAGACTTTTTATTTCTGTTTCTAGGGTATGCAAACGCCTAGTAATTCCCTTCATATTTTCTGTAATGGATTTCACCCATGGGGGAGTAGAGGACACAGGTGGTTTCTCTCTTTGAGGGTCTTTTTTCTTTTTTAATTTCTTTTTGGTGTTTTTATTGGAGACTGTGCTCTCAGATTTACTGGTTTGTCCTTCACTCTCATCACTTTTACTGGAATCCTGAATTTCAGCTTCTAAGGAAAGTATATAATTCTCAGCTAACTTCAATAATTTCCTGATGTCTTTTGCAGCTTTTGTCTTTGAATTTATATCATTATTTTTCTCCCTGGTACTAATTGATTCAGGGGCTATGCTTTCCTGATCGTTTTCCTCCCCATATATGGAATCCGCTATATTGAAAAACTCATCCATGGCTCTTATTATGTGGCTTTTAGACACATTTGCTCCCATGTTCAGGCAGTTCTTACCTGCCAAGGATATTTCCTCCTACCAGGGGGCACTAGAGCTGACTGCTTTGCGCTGGGCCCGGCGGCTGCTCGGTCCGAAGGAGCTTAGTTTCCGCACGCTACAGCTAATCCCTGCGCGCTGCTCACTGTGCCGCTGCTGTGCTGAGCCAGGCGTGCCGGCTGCGCCTCTGTGTTACTCGCTGCCTGCTTCCCCGCACGGGCCACCAACTGTAAACGGCTGTAAATGGCTGTGGGCAAGTTATTGTTCAAAGCAGCGAAGCTGTGGAAAGAACTCAAAAGACAAAATAGAAAAGAAAAGATTAATTTAATTCTCCCGGGCAAGATCCCACTATCATGCGGTCCGGCAGGAGAGAGAATGGCACCTGTTGGTTATTTCCTCTGGTAAAAAGTTTTTTCTATCTCGCATTAAGTCCCGTGAGATTTTAAGGCGAGCGAGATCCGGAAGGCATTTCCGATGTAAACAAACGGTCTCCGCCAACTCTTTAATCAGGGCTTCTGCAACACTAAGATTTCATCTTATTGCCATTGGAATCAAGAATACAAACAACAATAAATGCTGGTGAGGTTGTGGGAGAAAAGCTACACTTTATATTGTTGGTGGGGCTACAGACTAGTACAACCACTCTGGAAAGCAAAACTAGGGATTCCTCCAAAAACTAGAGATGGAACCATCATATAACTCATGTATCCAGTTCCTTGGTATTTATCGAAAAGATCTAAAATTGGTATACTACAGTAGTACAGCCACATCTATGTTTATAGCAGTACAGTTCACAATAGCTAAATTATGGAATCAACCCACATGCCTGTCAGTAGATGAATGGATTAGGAAATTGTGGTATATACTATACAATGGAGTTCTACTCAGCCATAAAAAAGAAAAAAAATTGTGGCATTTCCTCTTAAATGGATGGAAATGGAGGATATCATGCTAAGTGAAATTAGCCAAACTCAGAAACTCAAAGGTCAAATATTTTTCTCTCATACGTGGAAATGAACAGGGGAGGGAAGAATAGGATACCATAAAAACCAATCAAATATAAATTAATAGATGAGGGAAAGGAAGTCTAGTAGAGCAGAGGAAGGAGAATGGGAGAGAGGAGGAAGGACAAGAAGGAAAAGGGGGAGGGAAAAGGGGAGAATCATGAACTGAAATTGATTTCCATGTGTGTATGAGTTTGTCCAAATGAACCTAGCTCCTATGTATAACTATAAAGCTGTAATTAAAATAAAAATTTGGACCACTATGAAGTGTATGATTTTGGATAAGAAAGCTCAACCTTTAGAAATTTTAGTTAATTAAACTATCTTAAATGAATTATTTTATTAATGAAAAATTTGTAAATGCAACATGATGAATAAATAACTATTGTACAACTGGATAAGGGGATAATAAACTTTATATATAAAATAAATAAAAGCCAGGAGTGGTGGCACATGCCTATAATCCCAGAAGTTCTAAAGGCCGAGGCAGGAGAATCGCAAGTTCAAAGCCAGCCTCAGCAAAAGTGAGGTGCTAAGCAACTCAGTGAGGCCCTGTGTCGGGGATTATTTTTGAGTTGCTGGGGTTTTTAGTTCCTCCTAACCTGGGTTTAGCTTCTTCCGGCTTCTTCTTCCAGCGGAGAAGGCTAGGGGAAAAACACGCCCCAGTGGAAGCGTGATCGAGAAAGAAAGGAGCCGGCTGGAGGCCCACGCCAGCCCTCACAATGGAAGACAATCAGGGCCGCCCCAGGGAGTCAGAGCTGGAACTCAAGTTTATTGAGGAAGTTGGACAGCTTTTATAGAAGACGTAGGCCAATCAGCAGAAAGATTATAGGGACACCTAAGGAGCATGGGCAAATCACATTGGCAGAGCCCCTGGCCTATCCTTAGGGTGGTTTCAGTTCTCACACATGTCAGGGGAACGCCAAGTTCCATACCAGGGAGTGGGAGGCAACCAGAGAGTTAGGCCGATTTGTTCTTAAGTCCCCAACAGCCTGTTTCTAAATAAAATACAAAATAGGGCTGGGAATGTGGCTCAGTGGTCAAGTGCCCTGAATTCAATCCCTGGTACTCACCCCCAAAATTTAAAAATAATAAAATAAAATAAATAAGAATGGTTGATAGACCCTTCTGTGGGAGAAGAACAATGAGGACGTAAAGACCTGATAGATATTAAAGCATGCTATAAAGACTTGTCATTAAAACAACATTGTATCAAACACAAACTTATATAAAGGCCAATAGACATAAATAAAAATTTCAGTAATGGAAAATAGTGTGTTGGTGTTTGTGGGTGTGTGTGTGTGTGTTTATATAAGATGGAGAGGAGTCTCAAATAAGTGGGAGAAACATGCACCACCAAAATCAATGGTATTCGATCATTTGGATAACAACCAAATAAACAAAATGGGGTCCATATCTGATATTACACACCAAGATAATTTCCAATGGGAAAAAACATTAATGTAAAAAAAAGTTTAAAGTACTAGAAAAAGTTATAAAAGGAGTATTTTATAACTTCAAATGGTAGGTGACCTCTGAAACTATAACACAAATTCTGTAAGCTATAAGAATTTATTAGTTGCCTAATAAGGTCATCTCCACAAAACATGCAATAACAAACCCCATATCATGAAAACACCAGAGGCAAAATCAAAAGAAATAACAAACTAGGCAAAAATCCTTTCAACTAATTTCATTAGCAATGGGCCAAGCTCCCACGTATAGGAAGTGTTGCCATTAATTAGTAAGGAAAATAATAACCACCCAGAGGAAAAACAAAGATTGTAGGGACAGATGTTAATTAAAAAGGCAAGGAACCACAAATGGCTCTTGAACATATTAGAAATAGAACTAAAAACCATTTTGAGGTGCAGTTTACCTGTCAGCTTTGCAAATTAAGTTTCAGAATTTGGTAACACTGCATTGGTGAGTATATAGGAAACAGGTCCTTACACATATGACTCATGGGATGGCAAATGGGTACAATATCAAAGAGGGGCACCTTGGCAGTATATGATAGCATGGCAATAATTTGAAATCCAGCAATTCCACTTCTAGGAACTTACCTCAGAGTAATTGCATATGTGCAAATGAAGATGTACAAGGATATACATATAAAACTCTGCAGCTTTATAACAGCAAGCATTTGTAGACAAGCTATTATTTGTCTGTACAGAACTAGTAAAATTAATAATATTATATCCCTAATTGAATATTTTTTAAACATTTTATAAGAGCAAACTCCTGTGTTAATGAGGAAAGATCTTCAAGATGATATTAATGGGGTTAAAAGGTCAAGTCCATAGCAGAAGAATGCACTCCCAGCATGCATAGTAGTGTATGTGTTTTCTTTGTTTAAAAAATAATTGCTGAAAAGATAAGAAACTAGTGAGGGTGGTTACGCACAGGAAAGAGACAGGAATAGTCTGCACACAGAGAAGGAAAGAAAGCTTTTCACCACTTACCTTTTACACACTTTGATATCTGTTCCATGCTTATTAAACAGTAGCAGTTTATTAAATAAAATGATTCTTAAAATCAAGATAAATACTCCCAGCATGCCACAATATTGAAAAACTGAATTTTCTGAAATATAACCTAGTTTTGTTACACACTTATAAGCCTGAAGTGGAGCAGCATACGTTTACATTTTTATGTTTATTTCTTGGGCTCTCCACATTCTGGGTTCCACTGAAAATGGGCTCTCAGAACTTGCAATGGATCTTCTAATTCCCAAATCCAATAACCACTTTTCAACTCTCCTCTCATCTGAATCCCTGCAGTGTTTGATGCTGCTGTCACTCCCTTCATTATTAAAACACTGCCTCTTTGTTAGCACTTTACTATCTACTGGAGTCCTGGCTCTTAGTCCCTCTAAAGCCCAGGCTCTCCTCCCTGGTATTCACTCTCACTTGAGTCCCAGGAACAATAGGATAAGAATGAGATTTTCTTTCAATTGTCTTTCCTAGTCAAATGTCCTATCACCCATGACACTGGCTGGAGTTTGTAACACTGTCTCTGTTTGTTTGTTTGTTTTTAAATATCTATTTTTTAGCTGTACTTGGACACAATACCTTTATTTTATTCATTTATTTTTATGTGGCACTGAGGATCGAACCCAGGGCTGCACATGTGGTAGGCGAGTGCTCTACCACTAAGCCACAACCCCAGCCCTGTCTCTGGTTTTTAATAGTCCAAGAACCTCTTGCAAAAAAACAAAGATCACTCTTGGTGCTCAGGTATAGTCAGTATTCTCTGTGTTAAAGGTGGCACAGAGATACTTGGGAACTGGGGTGAGAACTTTGAGTGTCAGCATAGGAGTATGGATTCTGGTACTGAATTTCCTGGGTTCAAATCCCAGCTTCATCCTGGCTGGCATATATTCTCAAGTGAGTTATTTCAATTTTATCTGGATATAGTTCTGACAACTATATATGTCTTGCTTGCTTCTAAAAATGGAGGTGGCATAATAGTACCTAATTCACTGGGCTTTTGGGCAGTATTTATAAGGCAAGAGGTTGAAGTTGTTTAAAAATCATTCCTTTATAGTACATCTATTACTTATAATATCCCATGTAGAAGATTTTAAAACACTAAATCCATAATCACTGAATTTGACTTCCAATCTCATTTCTGCTGATATCTATGCTTTGTGTAAATTTTTGAGTTTTGGTTTCCTGACTATAAATTGGGAGGCTGCAATATGATCTCTAAAATTGTTTGTCTCAATTTAATTCTAAGAACCCAACCGTTTTGAGGAACAAAGTCTTAAACTTGTCTACTTCAAAACCTAATGACCAAAGGGCTGCTTTGTGTATAAATTAGAAAGCTTTTCTAAAGAGCAGAATTAATAGCTTCACAATATTAGAAACATACAAGTTGTTTGTTTCCTGAAGACACTTAGTATTTTACTTATTTTTAAGCACAGTAGCCACTTCTGGTAGGACTGAAAATGAATCTTAATCTTAAGGGATGAAATAGTTATATACATTGAATAGAAACCTAATAAACACAAGTTCACAGTTTCTGGTATTGATAAATAGAAATTGCTTGTAAAAGTGGTTATAATTAAGTGAATTGATAGAAAATTACTTACATTAGAAATACTATGCCACATAAATATGTATAATTAGTATATAGTCAGCTTTTCCTCAAAATGCTTGAGAAAAACAATTTAGAGGAGAGAAGCTTTATTTTGGCTCATGGTTTTAATGGTCTCAGTTTGTGATTGGTCGGCTCCAGTGCTTTGGGCATGAGGCTGCTTATCTCATGGCAGCTGGCAATCAAGTGGCCAGAGAGCCAGGGGCCAGGAACAAGTTATGCCTTTCCCTGGTGACCTGCACTTCTCCACCTGGGCCCCATCTCCCGCAGTTTCCACGACTTTATTAATCCATTGGTGAGGTCAGAGCTCTCATGATCCAATCACTTCCCAAATCTCCACCTCTGAACATAGCTACATAAGGGATCAGGCCATTAACACAACAGCCTTTGAGGGATATTCCGTATCCAAATAATAACAGTATGTGTCAGCTAAAAGTTATTTATTTTTAATTAGACATAGATTACCTCAACATTATTTAAAACAAAACAAAACAAAAACAAGTTAGTCCTTAAATCTCACATTCTTCATTCTCCTTGGCTAAAATTGGGCAACTCTATCTCTGACATTTTGTTCTCTTTTACAGCTTATGTCCAACACAGTCCTGAGCCCTGGCCTCTCTTTGCTTTCACTGCATTGCCACAGCATTTAAATCCTCTTCACATCTCAACCTGGAAGCAAGAGACTATCTGACTTTGGCCTTTTCATTTTCAAGCAAATATAATATCCACTGCCAGGTACCTACGTCTTTAAACCACTTTGCCCTAATACTTATATCTCAAGAGTTCATATTGATTTGTTACTACCTGGTTAGTAAGTCTAAATTATCTGTCGGACGTTCAAAGCTCTGCTGACTTAAACCTTCTTTAGTGGATTTTAATGGATCCAGCTTCTTTTCTTACTGCCTTCTGGCCCTCTGCCCTCTATACCCCATGTATTTCTTTCCTCCTGGTCTCTTTTCAAAATCTTCCTGATTTTATGCAGGAATTTGACACCTCTTCTTGAATAGCTCTTTTTCTATCTTTTCCAAACATGCATCTTTCTTCCCCACCCTTTATAACATGTCAAGTCTTATTTTTGAATAAAGATTTACATTTTTATTAATGTTTTTCTATGCATTTGCTATCAATAACTCACTCTAATTGCGCTCAAATTATTTTAGGTTCATGCATTATAAATAACTTAAATGGGCATCATGATGTAGCAGAAAATCTACTTACTTTGGGGAGTATATGATTTGAATATAAAATCAGTTCTTCTATTGACCAGTTGTATTTCTGTTGACAATCATTCCCTGAGCTTCACAAAGTTGTTATAAATATTAAATGAAAATGATGAAAGGCTGTTTTTGTAAGTGCCAAATGCAATGCCAGTACTATTGTTGTTATTCATGTTATTTCTGTGTGGAATAACACATCCTAAAGTGTTGTAGGTGATCTGTCAGGAGGTATTTAATAAGTATATGAAATATGCTTCAGGGAAACCCAAAGTAAAATTTTAAATTAACAAAAAAGAAAATTGGAATGAAATGTAAATCCATGAGATTAAATTTAACCCTAAACACTAAAATGAATAGCAGAACAAATTCTCACATGAAAACGATGGGACACTGTTTATTTGAGCATTTCCCAAAGAAACATTAGTATCAGCTGACTGCACCCATGGCCACTTACAAGAGACCTGCCCTAATTGCATTGTGCTGTTACTGATGAAAGGTCTATTTCTATGAATGGGGGAACCTAATTAGGGTCTCTGCAGAATAATTCAGATTCTATATATTTTCCCTGTGGTCATTCTGTGTGGTATCCACAGGCAACTACATTGAAATTAGTGGAGACTTAATCTATTGGGGTAGTTTAATGGGAAATGCTAATGACTAGAAAATGTTAATGAGTTAGAAACATATATTCTCTTCTAGCTGAGATGAAAAGCATCATAAGAGAGTAATTAATCTTAGAACTCACAGTTTGGTTACTAAATTATTGTATCTAATTTAAGAATATATGTTAGAAAAGTAAAAATATAAAGTACTTGCAAAGATTATTTATTTGTTGAAGCACGTTTTGTAAAAAATGAATAAACTCTAAAGATTCTTGAATATTCTCTTCTAAGTTTTCCAAAGTACTTGTGCTCAACACAGGGATTGTGGGGCAGTAGTAAATAACGTGGAGTTCAAACATAACTATGGAAAGCTGAGACCTAGTCAATATGAGGAGAGAGCTAACTGTCCACCCAAATTTGGGCTTTTCTTTCCACAGTTTAGGAAACAGTGGTGCGGAAGCAGCTGCCTGTATAATAAATACGCCCCCCCCCCCCCCCCCCTTTGTCTAAGTAGGGCTCTGTGACAAATTATATCTAGTAGAATCTGAAATTAGAAATAATGGATTAAACATAACATAATCTAACAAATTAAACATAAACATAAGGTAAATAGCCTGAAGAACAGGTTGACCATAATATGCTGGGAGTTGATATAGCCAGATTTCTAAATACAACTGTATAATTGCTACATGATTTAATTAATATATATATATGAACATTTCCCAAACAAAAAAACTCTGAAATAGAAGGACAGGCAACATTCCATTGCCATTGTTCCCACTTCTGCCACTTCTGTTCTACTTTGGAAAACTCTTCCCTTCCAGCCATGCACCCGTTCATGCAAACTCTAAGTGTTCTTCATTCCTTGGGTCAAGGCACAACCTCTGGTTGAAGTCCAGCACTTCTACTGATATTCCAGTCTCTCTGAGTCTACTATGTGCTAACCCTTCCATAGTTCTATAATTACTTCAAGTTCACGCAGCATAGAGATTTTATTGAAATGAAACATTTTCTTAATGTGAGAAATTTATACACAAAACATAATGGGGAAAGCACAATGACTTCTAAGTTTTCATAGAATCTTATTATAAAACTATTATTCTTTAAATAAAGTGAGGGGAAAATGCCTTCTTCTAGCTATTCTGGAAGATTTAGTCAGAACCATTTTTTGTTTGTTTGTTTCATGGCTACTTATTTTGAAAAAAACAACTTCTATTTTATTCATTATTGTTATTTATAAAGTCAGATATCAAATTATGAGAAGGAGCTGAAGAGAATGGAGGAAAGGGAGAAGGGGAGAGAGAAAGTACTAGAGGAAGAAGAAATTGATGACAAAAAAATCTAAATTATGAGTTGCTTGATGTGTTTTAATAATAAAAGTATAAATTACTTAACTAAATTCTTACTAAATTCAGTAAAACTGGCTTATAAGAAAGAATGGGGTATGACTTGAAAGACTGTCTTGATTACAAGACCCTCAGATATCCTTGGCCATGGAAGATATTAGCTTCTCTGCTAAATAAACTAGGATTAATTATCCATTTTTTCTAAACCAGGGAGAGGTTCATCACAATTTTAACCACAGGAAGAAAGTAAAGAGCAAGGAAAAGGGCTATACAAGGTAAAGGACCCAAGCATTTGAGCAGCTGCAGTTCCAGTTAGAACTCTGAAAAAAAAAAAAAAAATTAGTGTGAAGTGCATGATGTGTGTGGTGGGATTGTGATTGGTGGTCATCAGGAGTTGCTGAAAGAGGAGCCAGTGAGCTAGAAACTTAGAAAATATCTGCTTAAACCTAAGTCCCAAAGACATGATTCTAAGGATGAGTTTGGTAAGTTCAAAGAAGCTTTGGGCCAGAAAATAGGCCTCTGATAAAAAAAAGAGGACTTTCAATAACTAGTTCAGAATTGTGTCCTTAAACATAAGACCTTAAAAGAAAAGATAATTGGATCTTAGCATAGATTCTGAAGGATAAATGCAAAATTTGCCAGGAAATAGTTATCCACATTTTAAAGTAATATTTAATTTAATTATATTGTTACAAAACAATACAGTTGGTTTTATGGTTTAGATATGAGGTGTTCACTGAAAGATCATATGTGATACAATGTGAAAATGTTCAGAGGTTAAATTATTAAATTATGAGAGGTCTAACATAATCAGTGGATTGATCCCCTGATATGGATTATCTGGTCAGTGTTTAGGCAGGTAGGGTATGCTGGAGAAGGTAGGTCACTGGAAGTGTACCTTTGGAATATATATTTTGTTTATGGTGAGCAGAGCTACCTCTGCATCTTGGTGGCCATGTACTGAGCTACTTTCATCCACCACACCCTTCTGCCATTGCCTCACCTTGGGCCCAGACCAATGGTCATCTGTTATTGTTTAGATGTAGTGTCCCCCAAAAGCTTATGTCTGTGACAGTGCAAGACTGTTCAGAGGAGCAATGATTAGGTTGTGAGAGTCTTAAACTAATCAGTGAATTAACCTCTGATGGGACTGAGTGGTAACTAGAGGCAGGTGGGATGTGGCTGGAGGACATGGGCCATTGGGAGTGTGGCTTTAGGGTATATATTTGTATCTGACAAGTGGGTTCTCTCTCTGCTTTCTGATCATAATGTGAGCTGCTTCCCTCTGCCAACACTCTGCCATGATGTTCAGCTTCAACTGGAGCCCCAAGGCATGGAGCCTACTGTCTATGGACTGAGACCTCTGAAACCATGAGCTCCCAAATAAACTTTTCTTCCTTTAAAGTTGTTCTGATTGGGTTATTTTAATCACATGAGGGAAAAAGCTGACTAAAACAGTTGTCCATCTATGTATTGAGACCTCTGGAACCATGAGCCCCAAGTAAACTTTTTCTCCTCTATATTGTTCTTGTTAGTGTTTTAGTCACAGTGATGAAAAAGCTGACTAAAACAGTTGGATTAAACATATTGGGGGATGCAATAACCATTAGTATATCAGCCATTGCTTCATTAGATATCACCCTCAAAACATTATTTAAAAGTATCTATCACATAAAAATTGTAATTGCCAAATAATTATATATATTTGTGGGGTAAAATATGATGTTTCAATTTTGCACCACATATCCATTAGCATACATTGTAAAAGGATTCAATTAAACTAGTTAAAATATCTATTACCTCACCCACTTCATATATTTTTTTGTAGTGAGAATATTTAAAATCTATTATTTTAGCAATTTCTAAATATACTACATATACTATTGCCATGTTGGGCAATAAATAACTAAAACTTATTCTTTCTGTCTAACTGAAATGTCTGACTCTTTGACCAATATCTCATCTTTCTCAATCCTCATCCTCACCCACAGCCTCTGGTAACCACAATATATTCTCTGCTTATATGCATCTAACTTTATTTTTGTTTACTTTTTTGCCTTTATTAAGAATATAACCAGTTTTTATTAACTATAGTCACCATGTTGTACAATAGGGGGTCTCTTAAACTTATTCCTCCTAACTGAAATTTTGTATCATTTAACCAAAATCTTCCCCCTGCAACCCCAATGATCCTAGCCCCTGGAGTTTCTGTTCTTTTGGGGTCAACATTTTTAGATTTCACACATAAAATTTAGAACATGTAGAGTTTATCTTCTGTGCCTGGCTTACATCACTTAACATAATTTTCATCCAGGTCCATCCATGTTGATGCAAATGGCAGAATTTCTTTCTTCTTATGACTGAATAGTACTCCATGTGTTCGTGTACCCACAATTTCTTTATCCATTTATCAGTTGATGGACAATAACTAGGTTTCTTTTTTTTTTCTTCATTTCTTGGCTATAACTCATCATGCTGCAATGTACATGACAGTGTACATCTCTTCAACATAGTGATTTAATTTCCTTGGCATATATATACAGTAGTAAGATTATTGAATCGGAGTGTAATTCTATTCATATTTTTTAAGGGTCCTCCATACAGTTTTTCATAATGGCTGTACTAGTTTATATTTCCACTGACATTATGAAAGTTTTCCCTTTTTTTCACAACCTCAGTTATACTTGCTATCTTTAGTCTTTTTTTATAATAACCATTTGTACTGGGGTGACTTTTGGGACTATAGAAGTAGTAAGATAGAAACTTTTCATCTTATTCCTGAACTCAGAGGAAAAGTTCAACTTTTTCTCATTAAATATGATGTTAGCTGTTGTTTTGTCATGTGTGGGCCCTATTGGATTCAGATACATTCTGTCTAGACCTAATTTATTGAGAATTTTTATCATAAAAAGTGTGTTGAATTTTGTCAAACTTTTTTTCTGCATGTACTGATGTGATCATATGGTTTACATCCTTCATTCTATTAGTTTCATGTACCATATTGACAGATTTTCACGTGTAGAACCATTCTTGCATCCCTGCAAGGATTTAACCCACTTGACCATGGTGTATGATCTCCTTAATGTGCTCTTAAATTCAGTTTACTACTATTTCATTGAGGCATTTTGCATGGATGTTCATCACAACTACGGGCATGAAGCTTTTGTGTATTGTAGGGTACTTGTCTGGTTTTGGTATCAGGATAATGCTGGTCTCATAAAACAAATTTAAAAATATTCCTTTTTCTTCAAGATTTTGGAAAAGCTTGAGAAGGATTAGTCCCAATTCTTCTTTAAACATTTGTTAGAATTTGTCAATGAAACCATAAGGTCCTGGGTTTTTCTTTGGTGAGAGACTTTTTTTAAAAACTGATGTTATCTCCTTACTCATTTATTGGTATTTATTGTCCAGATTTCTGTCTTCATAATTTAATCTTAGTAGATTGCATATATCTAGGAATTAATCAATTTCTTCTAGGCCATCCATTATGGGGTGTATAATTATTGTTCATGATAGTCCCTTATTACCCTTTGTAGTTCTATTTTTTGAGTTGCAATGTCCCCTTTTCTACTTGTGATTTATTTGAGTCTTAAGAAATATTTTTAATGTCAGCCATTAGTTTCAAGATGATAGGCTGTAACAAATACACATCTTGTATACTCCCTTAACCAGATTATTCATTTACCTACCAGGAATATTTCACATAGATTTAATGTAACTAAATATGATTAAATATTACCAGATGTAGCCCAAAATACCCCACTTCATCAGGTGCAGGTGATGAAATGGAATTGTTAATTGACTTTTCATAAGCTACTGGGCTCTGAATGTAATGTGTTAGTATTAATGCTACAGTGGTGAATTGTTTTTCAAGTTGTTACAATATCATACAATTACATTGACCAATGACATGAGAGTTTTCTAAAAAAGCACTCTTCCCTAATCCCCAAAATACCTCTTTCAGCACAATATCTATAAATTAAATCTCATTACTCACTTTCCTAAATCTCTAACAGAAAGAATTCCAAGTGTCAGAATGTGATCATACTACTTTAATCAGTATCTGTAATCACAGTATTTCAATGCAACTGAAGATACAAAACAATTCCTTAAAATGAGAAATATGACCTATCAAAATTACTGCTAGATTGAGAAAGTGAATATTTAACTACTCATTCTTTCAGTGTTTAAGAATAATAATAAAGCCTTTACAGGCGTTTCAGTTTGCAAAATATATTCTCAAATTATTCTCTAAATGAATGTGAGGAGTGTAGTCCATGTCCAGCTCTATTTTTTAACTTAGCCATGAACAGTGGTCCTTAATTCAGTTAAGTAGTCAGTTAAGTATGTTAACTCCGAATGCTACCAGGAAGATCTATTCCTCTTCTGATCTTTCTTGACAGTTCACAAATATTGTAGATCATTTGAAATTGTCTCTTAGAATGTCCTTGCAGCGTTACTTTTCAAATTACTAGTTGTAACATCTGCTTAAGTGGACCCACAGCAGTTGGTTGGATTCTAGCATTCATCAATTCATGCACACACCAACTGGACCATGCATGGGAAACCTTGCTTTGAGAAATTTAAGCTGGCTCTGGTCCAGTACTCTGTTGGTGGTGATGTCCTCTGACTACAGTTAACTTTAATGATGGCTGAGTGAGAATGAAATTACTTTGATAGTGTAATATACAACAGGGGGAAATGAATTTGGCATTAACTGTCCTTCTGAAAATGCTTTAAATATTGCAGAAAAAAATTAAAGCTTTGTTTTTAAACATTTCTACGGGGAAAATCTAGATTTAAGACAAATACAAAAAGCAGGCTATAAAATATTTAGAGTTGGTCCTTAGCAAAGAATTGATTCAAGGTAAATGAAGCATTTTTAAAAGCACTTGGAGGAGGAAACTATAAATAAAGTGTGTGCTGAGGCAGTGAAGGAAACATTTTCATTTATTAGGAACTGAATAATCTTGGGTTGGACACAAGCTTGTGAGTTTGCCTTATTTGTCTTTGTGATTTGGAGAGGAGAGGTGAAAGCTGTAAGAACTGTTTGGGAGCCACTTAAAAGAGGTCATATTTCTTAGATAATTAGGACTAGCCAGTGGAAAGTTAATATATTATATCTAATTAGTCTAAATTGCAGCAGGCAGAAGTAATAAATTCAAAGGTGGCCAGGAAGTTTCGTAACTTCTAAACTCTGGAAGCATTAGACACACCATAGAAACTTGAAAAATCCAGATTCCTAGGCTTCTTCTCAGATACTGTTGCAAAAGTTTTGGGGTAGAAAAACAGGAATCTGAATATTTGGTTTAGAGACAGATGTTCTTTGGAACACACATTTTAAAAACAGCACTAAATAGTATGATAAATTTATCATTCCCTATTAAAACAAGAAAGGAAGCTGGTTCAAAGAGTAAAATGAATGAAAATTATCGTGAAATATGAAATGTAAATTTGCTAGAACTGCCAAAGTTCTGCAAGCAAAGCAGCTGTGAACTTCAAGTATTTATAAGCAGACATTTGCATATGTGCACGGGGCATATACAACATTCCTTTCATTTTTGACTTCTACTGTAAGAAACATTATGACAACTTATAGTATATACATACATGATGTATATACGGCTGTGGTGTGGTGTGGACTTTGGTGACAGAGTGCCTGGGTTCAAATCCAGGCCTGAGGGTAATAACAATGTGGACTCTAGCAAGTTCCTTAACCTCACTGTGCCTCACACTTCTCATCTGTGAAAAGGAAAACCTGATTGATAATAATCACATCATGGTTATTATTGAGAAGAGTATATTATTTAATATAATAAAATGCTCAGAAAGTTTCCTGGAATATCATGAGCTTTCAACATTTTCCCATTATGGTAGTAACCCAAAAGAAATAGATAGCTGCTGAAATAAATTATATTGATGAACTTTGATGACAGATTTGAAATAAAATTGCTTGGCCCAAAATGCATACTCAGGAGGAGAGTAAAATAAATCAAAGAAAGTTAAAATGAGAGTGAAAGCTGAACCTCTGATCTTAAGCATTATCTTCCATTTATTTCTTTGTATATTTTATTTAAGCTAAGCTTTTTAAAAATGCTTCATTATTTGTTCTATTTTTAATGGAAAAAAATGGCTACAAACAATTTAAAGATACTTCTAACTTGTTTCCTCTTTTCTTTGGGATCTATGCTTCTCTTGTTTTCTACTTTCCCCAATGTTGTTTTTGCTGACCTCCTGGTAAAACCAAATTTTCATGTTTACTTGTTTCTTTCCTGTATCCCTAACAGCACTTTTTTTTTTTTAAATGTTTTATCTACAAGAAAAGGGAAAACCAAAATTCACATGATAATGCCTTCTTGCTTAGTCTCCTGGCTGAAAGGTAGACCATTTGAGAATGAAAGACTCAGAGACTGTGTTTCAGAGCAAATTAACCTGATCCTCATCACTTTATTTTTGTGGTTCAGCGTTCAGCTAGGAACCAATACTGGACTCACAAGAGAGAGATTCTTCATTAGAAAATGTATCAGCAGAAAAACTCAAAAATCTGGGTCTGACAGTTTTTATAGGATGAATATAATCTGGGCAGAAGAGCCTTCGGATGTGAAGCTAGGGATTGAACTGAGATACTGGATTAAATCTCAAGGAGAACTCAGGCTCTCTTTTAACAACATGAAGTGGTAGGGAGGCCAATAGCAAAGACCTACACTAGTCATCACTGGATATTGGGATTCCAGATCTGGAAGAGTCCAGTTACAAGCTGTGTTGTTCGGGGAATCTACAGCTGTTGTTAACTTCCTGCTTGGATCTGAACTGGCTCAGGAACTAGAATAAGATAGAGCCTTCGCAGTGGGTCTTTCAAACATTAGGTGGGTCCCCTGCATTTTGTTGAGTAGAACAGAACCAAGATTATTTCTACAATGCTGCACTGCTATGTCATAATGTAATTCAAGTAATAACAACAGGTCTTGCCAAGAACAGCAAATGGGCTTTGAAGAAGATATTGCCACTGAAAAACAACCACGATACAGATAAGGCATCACAACCAAAAGGGTCACCCACATCTTTAAATCATGTATTTTCTGTTATATAATTTGAAATGTTTTAAATGCAGTTATAACTGCTTTAATAGAATAATGTTTAGTTTTTTTCTAAATGAAAAAAAATTGCTGAGAGAGATTTTCAAAAAGAGAAAATACATTAATTATTCTTTATTAGAATGAAGATAAAATATAAAAATGGATGGATTGACAGTCAAAAGACTTCTTATTCTATGCCTTGTAGTTCAGATGGCCATTTTTACCTTAATTTTGTATCAATTAAATATTAAAACTATCCTCACATATAAAGAAAAAGTGTATTATTAATAGAGAACAACTCTAAAACAATATCTTGGATGGTATAGAGATGTTCCCTTTCTTGTTTTCTTTCTCAAGATTTAATATTTTTTTCTAAAACAACAACAACAACAACAATAAAAACAACAAAATACTCTTCTTTGCACTAACATAGTACCTAGAAAAAATATTTGGACTATAACAATTCAAGGAAAACACTAAACTTTATGATATATTACTGCAGGTTTTTCTGTTGGCAAGAGGCAGGAATAGTTGGTATTAATGGCAGCATGACAGTCTGAAAGAAAACCAGCTCGTGGCATTATGAATCATAGGGCTTTAAAACATTTATAAATGAATGAAAAGGCTTTGGGCTGACATGAATTATGAGTCTCATTATGGCACTGTAATTTCTCCAGCAATGCCTCAGAGGGGCATGACACCTCCCAAGAAAAGTGGTTAAGACTTCCATTACATTATTTTTCTACTGGTAATTGGCTATAGTCAAGGTGGAATATAGTCTGTATCCCTGGGGTACACATGGCAACATATCCCTGAATGTAAATGTTTCCATCAGTAAAAATCCTGCAAGGTTCCTTTCTTCTAAGGGCCAAGCATTACAGTTGACCTTCAAGAAATAATAGCATGCCCTAGTATGAGGAATGCATTTCAAATCTTTCCATTTCTTAAGGTGGCACTTGATAAGCCATAATACTCCTATTTTTTTTCATTGACACAGGCTGACACAAACTCAGCAACATTAATAAAGATATTTCTAGAAAAAGGAACACAGATTATTTAATTGTAAAGGTTGTGAAAAGGAAAAAAAAATGTGATGAACTACTTATTAGTGCAACTATATGTACTCTTAGCATTAGCACATCTTAGATTTTCATCATCTCAATACAGCCCAGGTTAGGATAGCTTTACTAATTGGGTAAATTGGGGAAAACGACTAGGAAATAACAAGAATCCTGCATTAACAATCATTCCCAAGAAAAATTTGTATTTTTTTTTCATTACATTTATGTATGTATAGAATTACCACAAACAATTTTGTTAGGATAGCTGTTCATGTGTTAAGAATTCCTCCAACACCTATATGAACATCAATTTATCCATTCATCACCTCTACCTGCTGCAAAGAAGACAAATATAGAATTACTGTGATTCCAATATATTGGAAGGATGCTGCCTAGAAATGCTAAACTTCTCCATCCCCCCTTTTTCCTTTTCTCCTAGAACTGTAAGTAGACTTTAGATTACTTGTCATTGATGTAGGGTCATGGGACAAATTCTTATCCCTGAATATGAGTAAGGTGATATTTGTCATTTCAAAGCCTGACTTAGGAGAACATTCTGGGTGGCAGACTAGTCGTTCTCTTTCCTTGTCAGTGGAAAAGGACTTGGAAAAGGACTTCAAGGACTTACAGAATGGGAAGGGTATTAGGTCAGAAGGATCCTGCCTCAAATAATTGACTACAGAACTCTTTGCTGACCCATATTTGATATTATTCAACTTATAAATAAACATTTCTTATTTTAAGACATTGAAATTTTTAGAATCATTTGCTATAGTTGTTAGATTATTCTGGCTAATTAATTTACATTTTTATTGTTTATATTTAAAATGTAAGGAAATATGAAATTATAATATTCCTCTTTAAGTCACAGATCAAAACTGACAGTATATTTTCCTTTCTTCTTTAGCAATGTGTTATAAAAAAGCCTTTTCACAAATGAATGGATTCCATTTGTTAGATAATTGTACTATAAGAAAGATAAACTGTTGGAATACATTAAGAAATTCTTATAAGAAAACAAATTTAGGAAAGTGGTCTTGGCAGATACCTAGAAGCACAAGTCCAATCACTACCTATATCTCATCCTCCCTTGCTTTATTTATCCCTGGGTCCTAATTTTCTGCTACTGTCCCAGCCTTTGGTCTTCTAATCCGATTACTGTTCCTAAGTATTAGTATTCAATATCTCATTGTACAACATGAAAACAGCTCTGCTCTCCATTTTTCTTCCTCCTTCTTGCAATCGGAAAAGGACTTTGGTTGGTTTGCTGAATGACAGCTACAATTAGTGTTTGGAGCTTAGCATGTTCTTTTGGATTTGCTACATTAATCAGACTAATCTACAGTCTATAGAATATATGAAAAGACTATTTTGCAGTCATTAATTCCTACAGTTTTTCTGTGTGGCTTAACTGTATAGTAGATCTGAGTTCATTATTGTATCCACTAAAAAAGTCAAAGAACAGAACAAAAAAAAATAGTATTTTTATCCTGAAAACTGCCATAGAATATAAACTCCTTTTGGTATTCTGAAGCTACAAGAGATGAACGCATAAAACATGCATATGTTTAAGAAGTGTATCTATGATATTTCTAATGACTTAATAAAACTATAGTAGGTTCATTTTTCAAAATCACGGGTCACGTGTTTTTCTTCAGGAAAAACTCTACTTGCTTCCCAGGAATCATCCCCTAAATTTCATACCCTGAAGTTCTTAATGTGACCTTATGTGTAAATAAGATCATTGCATATGCAAGTAGTTATGATGAGGTCATACTAGAGCAGGATAGACCCCTACCCGATATGATTGGTATCCTTATTTTAAAAAGAGAAACTATTGGAAACAGGGACACAGGGAGGGTGGTATGCACATAGGCATGCCCAGGTGAACATGAAGGCAGAGACCAGCAGAGGGACACCAAAGAGAACCAGAAAACCACACACACTGAAAAGACTGAAGCCTGAATGATAAGATTCAACCAATTGTGAAAATCCAGAGGAAGAATAGCATTTTAGGCAGAGGAAAATGGGAATTGACGAGGTCCTAAAGAAGGAACACACGTGGTGCTCCAGGAACAAAAAGAAGACTCTATAGCCAGATTTTAGTGAGCAGAGAGGAGACTAGTCCAATCTGAATTTGAAGAGGCAGGTGTCACTTCTGATGAGTCATGGGAGCGAGCTTGGATTTTATTCAAACTATAATGTGAAGTCTTTACAAGGCTTTAAGCGGAAGATGCCACAACCTGAAATCAGCTTTCAAATGTCATGGCTATGGGAAGTTAAGACTAAGAGAAGGAAAACCTGTTTTGTAATAGTAAGGATGAGTGATGATGGTGAATCTGACAATCTCAATACAGGTATCAAAACAGATAGGATTTACAGAGAGGGCCAAGAGAAGGGGAAGAATAAAAATGACTTGAGTGAAACTTGACATAATACACGGGTTGTGGTACATCAATGAGGTAGGAAAGAGTGAGCAGGATCATGTGGGAGGGGTAAGGGGGAATGGTGGGATCAGAATATCACATTTTAAGTTTGAAATGTCTGTGAAATGTTATAGAGATAGCAGGTACAATTGTGGGGAGAAATCAGACTTGCAAACATATATCTGGAAGTTATCGATTTTTAGATGTTATGTAATTTCAGACGAGATAAAATCACCTAGGAAGATTGTTGGACAGGAAAAGTAGCTCTAGGGCTAAGCTATGGAGAAGGAGCTAAGGAACCCAAATGAAAAAAAAGTAGCCTTTGAGGTGGGAGGAAAACCCAGAGAAAGTGATATCATAAAGTCTAAGATGAAAGAATATTAAGGTGAAGGTCAAAAGCTCCTAAATAGTTGATTAAAATAAGCATGTAGATGTCGGAAGCCATGTATAAATTATGGATTTGTTTGAGCCAACATAAGGCAGGGAGGCTACTTTTCTGGGAACTCCTGGGTGAAATTCCCAGGTTTCAGACAGCCCAGATCATGCTGGTGCCCTCCCTTTGCTCACAGCCCTAGGTTCAAACACAGTCCCCTGGAGATGGGTTTACCCTGCCAAGCCCCCCAAAACTTGTTTTCCGATCCTTATCCTGTTTTCCTCAAGAGCCTGCCACACTGAAACTTTTGATGTATCCCTTTAAATAAAGGATTGGGGCCTTTTCCACTTGTTCAGTTCCAGTCCCTATCAGAGCTGGAAGACCCATAGGGCACCCTGCTTCTAAAACTAATTCCTGTCTTTGTCTTTTATTCCTTACTGATTATTTTTAGACTTTATTTTCCCAGCCAGTTCATACCTCCAAGCAGTAATCTGCTCCACCAGGGTGCTGGTAACCCTGATATTTAGAAGTCTTGATTAGATTTGGCAAATTTTGATACATATTATAAAAGATGCTCCGATGTTGAATAACGGTGGAATTGGTTCCAGTTAGCTAATGGTGCAAGGGGTACTGCAGATAGTGCAGAAAAATATTGCATGTAAGAATCTCAATAAGGTTGGAAGAATGAGAAAAAGACTGCCAGGGAAGGGTTGTTGCTTTTTTAAAACAGTGTGTCTGTTTCTTTGTTTTGTTATTTTTTGAGTAGTAATGAAGATTAAAAAAATGAAATAGAATTGGTGGTGCTGGGGATCAAACCCAGAGCCTTACTCATGCCAGGCAATAAAGAATTGCTTTTTAAGGAATTACAGAACAGGAGAATCTATCATGAAAGAACTTGTAGACCTATTTAAGGAGTTAGAATTTTAATCCAAGTATATGGGAAGAAAAAGCCATTAGGTAAAGGATCATGTATTTTGATTTGTATATACATGAGTATAAAAGACTATTTTACCAGACTTTCAAAAAATTTGGAAGTAGCAAATTTTCCTTATAATACATTAACCTCATTGAAGTTTATTGTGACTTAAATTTTGACAATTGAAAACAACAAATAGCTTTAGAAACAATAGAAAGGTTTTTTTTTTAAATATACTTTGGAATCTAGGATACTGAAAGATAATGGAAAATATTTTAGACTTAACCATTGTGTTTCAATAGGAGATGGTGGAAGGTAGCTGTAAGTCTCTCATTCTTTTTGGTTGTAAAACTCCAATGAAAGCAACTAAAGAGAGGAATGGCATTGCCAGGTCATCACCTGGATGTATCTTTTTCCTGTGTTTACACAGTTTTAAAGTTCTAAACTCTGGTCTCTGAACATCAACTCTACCAAAGCCATCATGAAATTTTCATGATGATTCAGATAGTTTATGAAAATGGATGAGCTACATTTTATGGATTATTGAAGAAGCATAACAGCCTTGTGATTTGGTATGTAAAACCAGAACCTGGAAATAAGGTGATAACCTACATCTCAGAGTTAAATGCCAGTAGCTGACACTGACATTGAAACACCTGCAATGCTTTCTTTCACATCCTTCCCCTTGGCTAACTGCTGATGACCTTCATAGGAGAATAAAAGGCTAATATTAGCTTGGCTTTTGAATTGTTTTTAAAGAACATAATAAATGACTCCTACATAGGTACAGCCCCTGTAGGTATCCAGCTTCTAACTACATGCTATTTTTTTCCCTTTGTATGATTCATTTTAGTTACACATAACATTAGGATTCATTTTGACATAATTATAAAAACATGGAATATAATTTGCTTGATTCAGTCCCCAGTACTTCCTGTTTTCCTCCCCTCCTCCCTTTCCTTTTTCCTTTACCTCTATTTTATTGATCTTTCTGCTATTTACTTTAGTTTTTTGTTTGTTTGTCTGGTTAGTGTCTTGTGGATGTACATGATGGTGAGATTCACTGTCATACATTCATATATATGCACAGGAATGTTTGATAAAGTTTATTCCACTGTTCTTCCCTTATCCTGTTCCTTCTCCCTCTCCCTTAGTCCCCTTCATCTAATCCACGGATCTTTCTTCCATTTTGATGAAATCACCCCCACTTCTCTCTCTCTCTCTCTCTCTCTCTCTCTCTCTCTCTCTCTCACACACACACACACACACACACACACACACACACACACACCTTATTTTGGACTAGCTTCTGCATACCAGAGAAAACATTTGACTTTTGACTTCCTTAGTCTAGCTTACTTCACTTAGCATGATAAATAGTATTTTAACTTACTGTACACAATGATATCTGCTCCCTGATTGTGAGTGTTATTACCAAAGATTAGAAAAAAGATTTAGCTAAAATAACACTGAAACCTTTTCAGATATAATATCACCAAACCATATATTTTCCTTAGGTGATATTGCCAAATTAGATTAAGTATATTTGGTGGTGGTGGTGGTGGTGATTATGATGATGATGATGATGATGATGATGATGATGATGATGATGATTGTTATTAGGTTTAAGTCTACTTAGTGAGTATAAACTGAAGCCATACTGTCTCACTTCAAATCTCTTGTCTACTATTCCTTAGCTGTGTGAATCTGAGAAAAGTCCTTATTTTTTTGTGTGCTTTAATTTCTAATCTATGAAAAGGGATAAAAAATGTTTACCTTTTAAGATTTTTGTGAAGATTAATGCATTACTATAATGTGAAGTAACTGCATGGGACCTGGTATAGAGTTAACACTATTTGAAGATCAGATAGATGGTTAAGCAAAGACTGACACACATAACCAAATGTTGGTTTTCATTCTTTGTTCAGTTTACAAGATTCAACCTATATTTTGACTCAACAATACCTGCTCATCTTTCTTCCAGTTTTCATACTTCTACTGCTAAATTTTTAAAAATGGATCATGACATCCAGTCCACCATTTTGCTATAAACATCACAGGACTATTCACTGGTGGTTATATTACTCTCCTTTTTCTATATTAGATTAGAAATATATAATACTTCAGAGTTCACATAATACACCCACACAGACTAAATTTTCAATTTATAAAGAGCTCTTAAGAAATTGAAATAATCATTTAAGAAACCATGTCAAGAAATAATTTACAAGTATTGAAATAAAACACTCAAATATATACCAGATTTGTGTTTTGTAAATCTTTTCATACTCACTGAGAAAGGGACGAGTTTGAGAGAACATGTATACCACATGAACATCATAAGCTGTCTTATGGTTCCTTAACCAGTCACTATACCCAGAAGGATCCCTCTCTCAGGGCCATGGAGATGTAGCTTCTTTTCTGTGCTCTGAACAAGCTGGACTGAATGGCACTGAGAAAAGAACAATCTCACCAACTGGCATCTGTTCACTGTTATGTGCTGCACAGCAGGGGGCCTTAAATTGGTCAAATTTGTTATTTGTTTGTTTCTTTCTTCCTTTTAAAAGAAAAACTTTTAAGACAAGCAAAGTATTTTCTGGGAGGATTTAGAAAATAATAACAGAGTGAGTGGAATAAATTCAATCTACTAAGTGAGTCTGTTTTTTCCAAGAAAAGCATCCAGGTCAAATCTTTCAGGAAATGCTGAAGAACTCTGTAGAAGGGGTTATCTAGAGCAGCATAGTCTGCCTAGGGTAGGTGAGCCCTCTGTCACTAAGGAAAAATAAATTTTTCATGATTAGCTTTAGTTTTAAAGTTCAAAAAATCATCAGTAGAATTCTTAACAAATGAAAATTAATTAGTTGCAAATTACATATGATTCTACAAGTAAATTGCATTTAATTATTGATTACTCTTTATTTTAGATGGAGAAAACATTTTACTCAAATGAAATCTGGCAAGCTTATGTCAAAAGACAAAGTCTGAAATAAACTAGTTTTCAACAGAAGTGAAAACCAATCATTAACTGGAACGAACTTGACATGTTTCAATGAATGCAGTAGATATGAAAAACTTTTACAAATGCTTTGCTAATAGTTTCCTGAACACTAATATGTAAAATAAAATAATATTCATGGAAAGCAAATGTTATTGAAACAAAAAGAAATTAGTCTAGAAGCTTTTGATAAAGTTAAATGCTAATTATGATTTAAGAAAAAATTTGCCAAATAATAATAGAAATTTCCTGAATTTGGTTTAAAATCATGTAACCAAAATGTCACGTAAAAAATCTATAAGAAACTCAATGAAAACTTAAGGATGCATTCATTCTCTTGCTGAAACTGAAATTGTTGACCATTATATAGGAAAGTCAATTAAGTGTTATGGGATTTTGAAGTGAAAGGATAAAACTTTCATGATTTTGAATGTTATTATAGTTTAGATGTGGCATCCCCCAAAAGTGAGCCCCCAAATAAACTTTTCCTCTCTTAAAATTGTTCTGGTCAGATCCTTTAATCACAGTGCTGTGGTGTGAATTGATCAATACAATCAATAAGTCATAGGCATAGGTTATAGACTATAGGAATAAGACTTTGATAAGTAAGATAAGATAGCTTAGGTAAGCAATAGTAAGACCTAAGATTTTAGTCATAGGAAATAAAGTATTAGATAACTATAAGTTAGTGAGTTAAAACCAGTTACAAATATAGGTCAAAAGGTTAGCATAGACATAGATAAGGTTAGATGAATATGGCCATGAACAAATATATTAACTTGATCTTGCAGCTTTGCATAGGATAAGGACATAAAGTTTATAGATCCCAATAGTAATGATAGGTAAATGCGTGTGTAGGCCATAAGATAATTGTAGCAAGCATTAAATAAGTTACTGATACTGGTTATATAAGGCTATTGCTGTAGTGAAACCATTTCATTACTTGTAACACTTCCCTCACTACTGAGGCAGCAGGAACGGAATCACTATGGTTATAACAGGTATGGAAGTAGAGACTTCATTTTAGCTGTTCTAGACTCCATCTTAGTTTTTCTGTGATTGCCCCTATAAAGAGGGAACTTCAGGGCCCATTTCTAAGACACTAAACTGAAAGCTGTTTTCTTATAAATTTTTTTTCTGTACTTTGTACCCCCAAAAGTGTACCCAAAGCAGGATATGACAATGGTATTGGTGAGCTACATCGTGGGTCCGCGTGCGTTTGTGGGCCTACATGACTTTGAGGTAGATTCTCGCCCCCACCCAAACTCAGGATACGGTTGTCTAGCACCTGCTCAGACCCAAGCTGTGGTTGTCTAAGATGTTTAAAATAACTACTTTTTAGCTTCTGTGGCCTACTTGCTTGTCACCTGGGAAATTCCAGTCCTGTTTGGGTTTGCAAAGACTCGCTTACTGCTGTTCTAGCGTCTGTGATTGGCTTGCTTGCATGACGCTGAACAGTTGTGGTTTTTATTTTTAAATTCCCAAGGAAAACCAGGAAAAGCTGCTGTTCTCCCACAGTGCTTCGGTCTCTATGGGTGGATGACAGCTCCTGGCCAGGTAAATAAAGCTCTCTAATTTGTTTTAAATTTGGAATTTGTGTGTTTTCTGTTTCTGTACATGAGCAACAGATCCTCAGAAAGAGAAACTAGGAAAACTACCCCATTTACTGCAACCTCAATGAAATAAAATAAAATAAAATAAAATAAAATAAAATAAAATAAAATACTTGGGAATCAATCTAACAAAAGAAGTGAAAGACCTGTACAATGAAAACTACAGCACACTAAAGAAATTAAAGAAGATCTTAGAAGATGGAAAGATCTACCTTATTCATGGATAGGTAGAACTAATATTGTCAAAATGACTATTCTACTAAAAGCACTATACAATTTCAATGCAATCCCAATATCATTCCTCGTAGAAATAGAAAAGGAAATCATGAAATTCATCTGGAAAAATAAGAGACCCAGAATAGCTAAAGCAATTCTTAGCAAGTAGAGTGAAGCTGGTGGCATTACTATTCCAGACCTTAAACTGTATTACAAATCAATAGTAACAAAAACAGCATGGTATTGGCACCAAAATAGACCAGTAGACCAATGGTACGGAATAGAAGACACAGAGACTAACCCACACATCTACAGGTACCTTATATTAGACAAAGGTGCCAAAAATATACATTGGAGAAAAGACAGCCTCTTCAACAAATGGTGTTGGGAAAACTGGAAATCCTTATGTAATAAAATGAAATTAAACCTCTATCTCTCTCCATGCACAAAACTCAACTCAAAGTGGATCAAGGACCTAGGAATTAAACCAGAGACCTTGCACGTAATAGAGGAAAAAGTAGGCCCAAATCTCCATCATGTTGGTTTAGGCCCCAAATTCCTCAATAAGACCCCTATAGCCCAAGAACTAAAACAAGAATTAATAAATGGAATGGATTCAAACTAAAAAGCTTCTTCTCAGCAAAAGAAACAATCAGTGAGTGAATAGAGAACCTACAGAATGGAAGCAAATTTTTACCACAAGCACATCAGACAGAACATTAACTTCAAGGATATATAAACTCTCAAAACAATTTACACCAAAAAACAAACAACCAATAAATAAATGGGCTAAGGAACTGAACAGACTCTTCTCAGAAGATGATACACAATCAATCAACAAATACATGAAAAAATGTTCAACATCTCTAGCAATTAGAGAAATGCAAATCAAAACTACTCTAAGATTTCATCTCATGCCAGTCAGAATGGCAGCTATCAAAAACACAAACAACAATAAATGCTGGTGAGATTGTGGGGGAAAGGGCACACTGATACATTGCTGGTGAAGATGCAAATTGGTGCAGCCAATCTGGAAAGCAGTATGGAGATTTCTAGGAAAACTTGGAATGGAAACACCATTTGACCCAGCTATCCCACTCCTCGGTCTATACCCAAAGGACTTAAAAACAGCTTACTACAGGGACACAGCCACATCAATGTTTATACCAACACAATTCATAATAGCTAGATTGTGGAAACAACCCCAATGCCCTTCAATAGATGAATGGATGGGGAAACTTTGGTATATATACACAATAGAACACTACTCAGCACTGAAACAGAATAAAATCATGGCATTTGCAGGTAAATGGATGGAGTTGGAGAAAATAATGCTAAGTGAAGTCAGGCAATCCCAAAAAACCAAAGGTCGATTGATTGCTTTGCTATGATGATACAGAATTATATTGGCAAGGGAGGGGGAATGAGAGGAATGAGGAAATGTTAAATAGAACAAAGGGGGGAGGAGGGGTAAGGGGATAGAAATAATGGCAGAAAGAGTTGGACATCAATACACTAAGTGCATGTATAAAAACTCAAATGGTGTGAAAATACTTTGTGTAAAACCAATGACTTGGAAAACTGTGATCTTTATATGTAATATGAAAGGAATTGCACTCTGCAAGCATGTATAACAAATTAAATTAAATAAAAAAGTAATAAGATCCTCGTCATTGCCATAAAGAAGGAAATAAGAGACAGTCAATAAGGATTATAATTCTGAAGAGAAAGAGTTGATATTTATGATTTTGATCATCCATTTAGAGAAGTCAACACAAGCTAGTAAAGACAATATTAATAGTCCATTGAGTGTTATGGCAATAGAGAGACAAAAAATATCACTAATAGATACTGATAACTAATGCTCATAAAAAGCAAAGATGTGGTGCACCTTGCCTAGCCCAGAGCCCAGACCAGAACCTGCAGCCACGTGGAGTGGAAACTGGCACCCAATGTGGTTCCCTATCCACCAACGTGTGGCTGCACCCAAACCACCTCCAGCTTGGGACATTGCAGCCACCACCATAGCCTTTCCCACCTGGTAATCTGTACCTTGGGACAAGGGACATGGCCAGGTGGCAGCTGCCCATTGCAGCACTGCATGCCACAGTGTGCCATCACTCAACAGGCCACTCAATGCCATTGCACAGCCCATCCTTCCAATCCCATCTATGAAAGCAGTTGCCTTCATCTTGGGACATCTCCATCACCATCTTGGGTCACCTCTGATTCCACCAACCTCTGTCATTTTTAATTGGGGCATATTCCATCTTGGGACACTGACTAAGGCCTGGAAGCCCAACAGCAAGGTAGCTACAGGCTTGATGCTACTGTTGCCACCAACAAGGGACATGGCTGCTTTCATCTAGGGACAACAACCAGGACCTGAAAGACCATCACTAAGGTCCCTGTAGGCCTGGTCGCATCAGAGGTATCCCTACTAGGTGTGTTAACAGTCACTATCCTGTTGCAGAGGCAACAGGGAGCCTTGCATGGGGTCTCCTCTCTCTTTTATTTTCCTCCTGCTAACAGCCAACTTCTTTTAATTCCCCTTTCACCTATCCTACAACTCAGTATCTCTATATTCTCAGATCCTACCTCATAAACATCACATCCTAGCCCTGCCCCCTCCACTGTCCACCACTAGAAACTGTAAACCCTTATGCAAACCTACTGGCTATATGGTAGAAGATAACTATACTAATCATTTCTGTTTATAGTTACAAAACTGTAAGTGTCTAAATAGAAGATAATTGATTTATGGCTGCAGATTAGTTACATTGGGTGCTGTATACATTGATTTCCCCCTTAAAGATGAGGCATTTGTAACCTGCAGGGACACTACAAGATTATAGGTAGAAACTGCAATACCTTGGATCCTCAGTTCAAGAGAGGAAGACACAGACAATATGAAAAAACAAGGGAGGAAAATGCTCCAAACAAACCAAAATACTATAATAATAGACTCCATTGACAGCTCAGTAGATGAAATGACAGAGAAGGAGCTCAGAATGTACATAATTAAAATGATCTACAAATTAAAGAATGACATGAGAGAGCAAATACAGGCAAAAAAAAAGATTACTCCAACAAAAAGATAAGAGAGCAAATACAGACCACCATTGATCACACCAACAAAAGATTAGAGAGCAAATACAGGTAGCAAAAGATCAATTTAAGAAAGAAGTAATCTTTTTATTGAAAAAATATTCTTGAAATGAAGGAAACAATAAACCAAATTAAAAACCCAATAGAAAGCATCACCAATAGACTAGATCACTTGGAAGACAGAACCTGAGACAATGAAGACAAAATATATAAACTTGAAAATAAAGTTGACCACACTGTGAAGATGGCAAGAAACCTTGAAAAGAACATCCAAGAATTACGGGATAACACGAAAAGACCAAATCTAAGATTTATCAGGACAGAGGAAGATACAGAGTTTCAAACCAAGGGAATGCACAATCTCCTCAATGAAATAATTTCAGAAAACTCTCTAAACATGAAGAATGAATTGGAAAATCAAATGCAAGAGGCTTACAGGACACCAAATGTACAAAATTACAACAGATCTACACCAAGGCACATTACAATTAAAATGACTAGCATACAGAAGAACAAGGATAGAATTTTAAAGGCAGCAAGAGAAAAGAATCAGATTACATATAGTAGGAGGCCAATTTGGATCTAAACAGATTTTTTAACCCAGACCCTCAAGACCAGGAGATCCTGGAACAACATATACCAAGCTCTGAAAGAAAATGGATTTCAACCAAGAATCTTATATCCAACAAAATTAAGCTTCAGAGTTGATGACAAAATAAAAACCTTCCATGATAAAATTAAAAGAATTTACAGCAAGAAAGCCTGCACTACAGAACATTCTGGGCAAAATATTGCATGAGGAGGAAATGAAAACCAACAATGAAAACCTGCAAAGGGAGGAACTACACTAAAGGAAAGGCCAATCAAAGGAGAAACAAATTCAAGTTAAAAACCAAAATGACCAGGAATACAAAACATATTTCAATAATAACCCTGAATGTGAATGACTTAAACTCATCAATTAAAAGTCATAGACTAGCAGATTAGATTTAAAAAAAAAAAAAAAAGACCAAACAATATGCTGCTTTCAAGAGACTCATCTCACAGAAAAATAGATCCACAGACTGAAGGTGAAAGAATTGGAAAAAATGTATCAGTCACACGGACCACATAAACAAGCAGGGGTTACCATCCTTATATCAGATAAAGTGGACATCAAACCAAAGTTAATGAAAAGGGATAAAGAAGGAGATTTCATACTACTCAAGGGAATCATACATCAACAGGACATAACAATCATAAATATCTATGCCCCAAACAATGGGGCATCTATGTATGTCAAACAAACCCTTCTCAACTTCAAGAATCAAATAGACCACAACACAACAATACTGGGAGAATTTAACACACCTCTGTCACTGCTGGATAGATCTTCCAAACAAAAACTAAGCAAAGAAACTATAGAGCACAATGAAACAATCAACAATTTAGACTTAACAGACATATATAGAATATTTCATCCATCAACAAGTGAATACACTTTCTTCTCAGCAGCACATGGATCCTTCTCTGAAATAGACCATATTTTTTGCCAAAAAGCAAGCCTTAACAAATACATAAAAATAGAGATAATTACCCTGTTTTCTATCTGACTATAATGGAGTGAAATTAGAAATCAATGATAAAATTTAAAAAATAGAAGATACTCCAACACCTGGAGACTAAATAATACACTACTGAATGATGCATGGATAACAGGAGACATCAGGGAGGAAATAAAAAAAAACTCTTAGAGGTAAATGAAAAGTAGGATACAACATATCAAAATCTCTGGGATACAATGAAGGCAGTGCTAAAGGGAAAGTTCATTGCATTAAGCTCATTCATTAAAAGAAGAAAAAGTCAACAAATAAATGATGTGACATTATATCTCAAAGCCCTAGAAAAAAAAGAACAAACACCAAAAGTAGTAAAAGACGGGAAATACATAAAATCAGGGCTGAAATCAATGAAATTGAAACAAAAGAAACAATTCAAAAACTTGACAAAACAAAAAGCTGGTTCTTGAAAAAATAAATAAGATTGACAAACCCTTAGCCAGCCTAATGAAAAGAAGGAGAGAGAGAAAAACTCAAATTATTAAAATTTGTGAGGTAAAAGGAAATATCACGATAGACACTATTGAAATACAGAAGACAATTAGAAACTATTTTGAAAATTTATACTCCAGTAAAATAGAAAACCTCAAAGACACCAACAAATTTCTAGAGGCATATGATCTACCCAAACTGAGTCAAGAGGTCATAAACCATAGCGCAAGAATTAATGAATGGGATAGATTTAAGCTAAAAAGCTTCTTCTCAGCAAAAGAAACAATAAGTGAGGTTAATAGAGAACCAACTAACTGGGAACAAATATTTAATACATGCACATCGGATAGAGCACTAATTTCTAGAATATATAAAGAACTCAAAAAACTTGACACCAAAAAAAAATAACCTAATGATAAATGGGCTAAGGAATTGAAAAGACACTTCTCAGAAGAAGATACATGATTAATCAACAAATACATGAAAAAATGCTCAACATCGCTGGCAATTAGAGAAATGAAAATCAAAACTACTCTAAGATTTCATTTCACTCCAGTCAGAATGGCAGCTATCAAGAACACAAACAACAATAAATGTTGGAGAGGATGTGGGGAAAAAGGCACACTCATACATTGCTGGTGGGACTGCAAAATGGTACAACCATTGTGGAAAGCAGATTGGAGATTTCTTGGGAAAATGGGAATGGAACCACCCTATGACCCAGCCATCCCAAATTTCTTCCACTTATCCCATTGCCCCACCCCCATCCCACGGGAATTCATATCAACATATCAGAGAAAACATTCGGCCCCTGTTTTTTTGAGATTGGCTTATTTTGTTTAGCACAATGCTCTTCAAATCCATGGTTTCTTTATTCATTTATATATTGAAGGGCATCTAGGTTGCTTCCACAATTTAGCAATTATGAATTGTGCTGTTATAAACATTGAAGTGGCTGCATTACTGTACTATACTATTTTTAAGCCTTTAGGGTATAGACTGAGGAGTGGGATAGATGGGCCAAATGATGGTTTCATTCCAAGTTTTCTAAGGAATCTCCATACTGCTTTCCAGATTGGTTGCACCGATTTGCAGTCCCACTAGCAATGTATGAGTGTACCCTTTCCTCCACATTCCCATCAACACTTATTGTTGCTTGTATTCTTGATAACTGCCATTCTGACTGGAGTGAGATGAATCTTAGAGTAGTTTTGATTTGCATTTCTCTAATTACTAGAGATGTTGAACTTTTTTAAAATATATTTCTTGATTGATTGTTTATCTTCTTCAGCTCCTTAGCCCATTTATTGATTGGGTTGTTTATTTTTTGGTGTTAAGTTATTTGAATTTTTTATATATCCTGGAGATTTGTTCTCTATCTGACGTGCATGTGGCAAAAATTTGCTCCCAAAATGTAGGCTCTCTGTGCACCTCATTGATTTTTTTTTTTTTTTTTTTTTTTTTTTTTTTGCTGAGAAGAAGCTTTTTAGTTTGAATCCATCCCATTTGTTGATTCTTAGTTTTTATTCTTGTGCTTTAGGAGTCTTGTTAAGGATGTGGGGCCTAATTTGATGTGATGAAGATTTGGGCTTACTTTTCCTCTATTAAGTGCAGGGTCTTTGGTCTAATTTCTAAGT
This sequence comes from Tamias sibiricus, assembly GCA_025594165.1. NCBI lineage: Eukaryota > Metazoa > Chordata > Mammalia > Rodentia > Sciuridae > Tamias > Tamias sibiricus. The sequence continues at coordinate 120,012,928 of CM046664.1, read as the reverse complement.
CTTTGATCCACTTTGAGTTGAGGTTTTTGCATGGTTAGAGGTAGGGATTTAGTTTCATTTTGCTGCATATGGATTTCCAGTTCTCCCAGCACCATTTGTTGAAGAGGCTATCTTTTCTCCAATGGGTGTTTTTGGCACCTTTGTTTACTATGAGATAACTGTATTTATAGGGATTTGTCTCTGTGTCCTCTATTCTGTACCATTAGTCTACCAGTCTATTTTGGTGCCAATACCATGCCATTTTTGTTACTATAGCTTTGTAGTATGTTTTAAGTTCTGGTATCTTGATGCTTCCTGTTTCACTCCTCTTGCTAAGGATAGCTTTGGCTATTCTGGGTCTCTTATTTTTCCAGATGAATTTCATGATTGCTTTTTTCTATATCTATAAGGAATGATGTTGGGATTTTAATTGGAATCACATTGAATCAGTAAAGTGCTTTTTGGTAGTATGGCCATTTTGACAATACTAATTCTGCCTATCCAGGAGCATGGGAGATCTTTCCATCTTCTAAAGTCTTCTTCAATTTCTTTCTTTAGTGTTCTGTAGTTTTCATTGTATTCCCTTTTTTGTTAAATTGATTCCCAAGTATTTTATTTTTTGAGGCTACTGTGAATGGGGTAGTTTTCCTTATTGTTGGCAGATAATGATAGTTTGAGTTCTTCTTATTGATATCCATTTAATTTCTTTCATCTGTCTAAAGTTTCAAGGACTATTTTGAAAAGAAGTGATGAAAGAGGGCATCCCTATATCGTTCCAGTTTTTAGAGGGAATGCTTCCAATTTTTCTCTATTTAGAATGATATTGGCCTTGGGTTTAGCACAAATAGCTCTTACAATATTGAGGTATGTTCCAACTATCCCTAATTTTTCTAATGTTTTGAACATGAAAGGATGCTGTATTTTGTCAAATGCTTTCTCTTCATCAATTGATATAATCGTATGATTCTTATCTTTAAATCTATCAATGTGATGAATTACATTTATTGATTTCTGTATATTAAATCAACCTTGCATCCCTGGGATGAACCCCACATGATCATGGTGCACTATTTTTTTAATATGTTTTTGTATATGATTTGCCAGAATTTTCTTGAATTTTTTTTCATCCATGTTCATCAGGGATATTGGTCTGATAGGAAATAAACCCAAGAAAAATCCAGGGGACTTCAACCTCAGCAAAATTTCTAGAGGTGCAATAGTCTGGGGCATGTCAGTATATTCTTTCTAAGATAAAGGATAAGATATTCTATCTGTTCTCTTGTACAACAAAAAGAGAAGCACAATACAGAGTGAGCCTCTCTAAATTTTGGAGGCTAGATCATATTCATTTGGATGTGTGATTATACCCCATTTACCAAATGCCCTGAAAAGTTGTTAGTTCTGAATGAGGTCCAGGAGAGGAAAAGGCTCTGCAACAGGATGTGTGGGATGTTCTACCTCTTGGACCATATGGTGCAGTAAATCTTTGGGTGTTTAAAGTGTCACGTGGACAGAGATGTTGTTTGGACACTTTTCCACTTTTCCAGGTCCCTTTCATTGAATTGAAGTGTGGGATCTTAGGATTTTGGAATAAAGTCTTGCTGACATTTTCTGTAGATAACTACTTTCTTTTGATAAACATTTCTTATCCTGCTACTGAACCTTAGTAGAGTCTAAATCTTAACCATAGACCAAGTTACCATGAGCCAACCATCATGAACGTCATTTTTTTCTGGTGCTCATGGCATTAATTTGAACATGCACAGCAGCACTCCATCATTAATTGAAGGAAGCATATATATGACGGGGCTTGAGTAGGCCCTAAATGCTCAAGTAAATTTTCTGTTTTGTGAAAAAAGGTCAATATAGGGTAATATTTTCATGATGTAAAATAGTAAATTATTTCTTATCCAAGACACAGGAAACACTTTGAACAGAGAAAAGATTGCTAAATTAAGTGGCTCATAAAAATTTTTGTGCATAATTGGTGCAACCCCTCTGGAAAACAGTATGCAGATTACTTAGAAAGATTGTAATGGAGCCAACATTTGACCTAGTTATCCCACTCTTCAGTACATACACAAGGACTTAAAATTAGCATACTACAGTGATGCACAGCTAAAGCAAATAAATAAATATAATAAATAAATAAATAAATAAATGTTTATAGCAGCTTAATTCACAACAGCTAAGCTATGGAACCAACATAGGGGCCCTTCAACAGATGAATAGATAAAGAATGTGGTATATCTACACAATGGAATATTACTCAGTCATAAAGAAGAAATTATGGAATTTGCCGGTAAATGGATGAAATTGGAGACTCTCATGCTAAGTGAAATAAGCCAATCACAAAAAACCAAAGGCTGAATGTTCTCTCTGATTTGCAGATACTAACACACAATAAGGGGGGAGAGAATAGACAAAGTAGAATGAAGGGAAGGGAGGGGGGATTGGGAATAGGAAAGACAGAAGAAAGAATCAGATATGACTTTCCTATGTACATATATGAATACATGACCAAAAAAGTGTAACTTCACATCATGTACAACCACAAGAATGGGAAGTTATACTCCATGTATGTATAATATGTCAAAATACATTTTACTGTTGTGTATAACTAAATAGAACAGATAAAAAATTAAAAAAGAATTTTTGTGCATCAAAAACATCATTATGAAGGTGGACATATAAATTCCAAAAGGCAACAAGTTATTTTTTCACACATATCTCATAAGAAATGAGTACACTACTGCTGTATGCAGTAATATAAATGAAGCTCAGAAACATAATAATGATCAAAAGAAATGTCACATAATTATATAGAGAGAATAATTCCACTCATGCATATTTCAAAATTGAGCAAAATTAAACTATATTATTTGGAATAGCATAAATTAGTGGCAAGCTATAAAGAAAAGAAAATAAGTGATTATTTGAATTATGTTTTTTTCCTCAATACACTCATGCTGGGCACTGTTTTTAGTGCTCTACAAATAAAAGCTCATGTTTTCATTATCATTTTCATTATTACAATCTTTACCTCTAGTGGATATGGCATTATAACTGGAGAGAAACACATGGGAGCCTTCTTAGATGCCAGTAACATAAAGACAGTTCTTTACTTGTGCATTTCCTTTATTCTTAAAATGCACATATGTGTTTTATGTTATTATCTGAATCTTTCCTGGAAAAGAAACCATTAAAAAGAGTACATGAGTAGATGAGTCTTTCAGAGTATGTAAAGAAGAGCAGAGTTAAGAGAACTAGAAGATAGAGATAAGGGGACAGAGGGTGAACACAGAGAAATTAGAGACGCTGAGCACATGTATGAATGAATGTAACGAGTGATATTCATGAAGCAAAAATCGACAGAAGCAATTTGAAATGAGGTCAAGGAAGAGGCTATAACAAGTTAGTAGTGAATTTAAGGAAATGTTGGTAATAGCAGTGATGCTAACACTGAGCATAAACAGAGGGCAGATTATTTGAAAATGAAAATAAAGAAGAAATTAGTCATAAAAGAATTTGATGACTCACTTATTAACTTCAAGATTTTAGATATGTGAGGTTAGACAGCTGGTAATCAGAGTATTTCAATAAACACTTTGTCAGCTGAACATGGTCTAAACAGGGGCATTGTCAATAATTTTGTAAATCAGCACCAATGCCTAAAATTAACTAAATTCAATAAAAAGACAGACTCTGCATTTTGGGCCCAAGTCTGTGAAAGATAAGATTGGAAGAATTTTCTAAAGATTGGAAGAATTTTCTACTGGAAGACAAAGTCTCATTTCATAAGTAGAAATTATCTTAAATAGAAAATAATCCTGATCCTAGAAAGTTAGGTTACACAAATTATATTAGGAAAGAAATAACTTATAGAAACTATCTTCGATCTAGCTCAGAGTTCAGTTATTAATAAATAAACTCATTTAAAAGGGGTTTATATTTTCTTTTGAAATTTTGGTTTTGATCCTGGTACAAGGGTCCTGGGATCATTTGCCGTGCAGTATCTCTCCCATTCCCACACTTGTTGATGAAGGCAGCCTATTGGCCTCACCTGAGCTCAGCATATTTTGGCCTCTGAGGTCACACAAGCAGGGTATACAGGACTTTCTCAGTTGATGCTAAAACAAGGGCTTGGAACCAGGATAAGAGTGATGGATTAAAGGTTTGAACACTACCAAATTTAGCCCTCAGAAATTTCTGGACCAGAAGAGAAAGATCAAAATCCACCCATGTGAGTATTTCCTCTATTTTGCTGGGACCATAAAGAGTTACAAGGGGAGCTGGGTAGCCTGTAGGAAGGATCCAAATATACTACTGAAAAATTTTACTATTATTCATTCTCCCAGCCTTTTCCAAAGGGACAGTAAATATTTTACCAGGGTACATATGCACTGGGGAAATAGTCAGACCTTTCAGGTATGAACACTGGCTCTGAACTGACATTAACTCCCAGAGACAGAAACCATCACTCACTATCCCTCCAATCAGAGCAGGGTTCTACAAGGGCCACATGATCAATGTAGTTTTAGACCAGGCCCACGTCACTGTGGATCCAGGGTGTCCCCCAAGCCCATCCTGTGTTTATTTCCTTAAAGAGGTAAAATACGAATAGATGTACTTAGTATCTGGTAGAGCCCCAATGGTGGTTCCCAGGCAGAACTTGACAACAGCAATGAATCCTCATCAATTCAGATACTAGAACTGCCAGATAACTCCAAGCAGTAGAAGGACTCCACTGATTCCTTGGAAAACTGGGAATGGAGCCACCATTTGACCCAGCTATACCACTCCTCAGTTTATACCCAAAGGACTTAAAAACAGCATACTACAGTTACACAGCCACATCAATGTTTATAGCAGCACAATTCACAATAGCTAAGTTATGGATCCAACCTAGATACCCTTCAGTAGAAGAATGGATAAAGAAAATGCAGCATATATACACAATGGAATATCACTCAACATTAAGAGAGAATAAAATCATGGCATTTCCAGATAAATGAACGGAGTTGGAGAATATAATGCTAAGTGAAATAGGTAAGCCAATCCCCAAAATCCAAATGCCGAATGTCTTCTCTGATATAAGGATGCTAATTCATAATGGGGATGGGGAGGGGTCATGGGAGGAATAGATGAACTTTACAGAGAGCAAAGGGAAAGGAGGATAAGGGAGGGGGTATGGGGTAGGAAAGATGGTTGAATGAGATGGACATCATTGCCCTAAATACATGTATGTAGACATGTATGGTGTGATTCTACTTTGTGTACAACCAGAGACGTGGAAAATTGTGCTCTATTTGTGTAATATGAATTGAATTGCATTCTGCTGTCATATATAACAAATTAGAATGAATAAAATTAATTGTTTTTTTTTTTTTTTAAAGGGCCTCCATCTGCTTCTTCAATGGGGGCTTATTGACCTAAAATGTGAGAAAGATACCACTGTGCCTTCCTCTACTCTTAGGAAGAAACTTATCAGTTGAATCTGAGTCAGTGACAAGACAAAATAATAATAATAATAACAATAACACATACAAGGACTTCCCCATGAGAGGAAGAACTCAGAACTAAAAATGACAATCCCACTAACAGAGCTGCTGGAGGAGGCTCAAATAGAGGCACCTCTGCCCTTCCTGCACATTTAAAAATTGGACACTAAAATTAAAAAAAATAATAATTTTATAGCTGAGTTGTAGAGGTTGCTTACTATTAAAACCCAAATTAATAAACTGGAAAATCAAGTGGAAAAACAATATCAAATGAGTCGATCAAAAGAAAGATCGGAATCTTAAGGAATAAAGTTTTATTTATTCCAGAAAGCCAAATTATTTATAAAAATACATTCCACAGTGATGAAAAAGACAACTGAGAGGAGGTAATCAATAAACAAACAATAGAAGATTTTTCTGTTTTCTTGACGTGAATGGAAACCTAAGTTCTCACTGGTGGGGAGGGAGCTGGGAAATGCTGGGAAGTGATATTGGTCAAATTACATTATTATATTGTTACATGTATAAATATGGAACAACAAATCCCACCATTATGTACAACTATAATGCACCAATATAATAAAATGTTCTCACTCACTGCCAGGTGAAATTGAAGAAAACACAAAGAAAAAAGAGAAAACTCCAACAAGTTTCCAAAGAGAAATAACAAAATACAAGCATAGCAAAAAAAAAAAAAAAAAAAAAAAAAAAAGATAAAACCGTTACTAGATTTCAGACATGCAACATTAGAAGCAGAAAATGGAAGGCTAAACTCCTAATGACACCAAGAAAAAATAAGCTTGAACCAAAGATTCTCATATCCAGCTGAGATACCACGTAGTATGGAGAGAAAAGAGATCTGTGAGGATATGCAGTGATTCAGAGAAAATGTTAACTGAGAAAGTCACTTGTAAAAGGACTCTGATCAAACAATGCAGTAATTAGAATAGATAAATATACTGGTTTCCTGGAGCTGCCACAACAAATTCACACTTATTTGATAACTCACAGTTCTAGAGACCGAAAGTCCAAAATCAAGGTGTTCCTAGTGTCCCTCTGCCTCCTAAGTGTCTAGGAGAAGCGTTCCTTGCCTTTTCCAGCTTCTGGAAGCTCCTTGCCTTCCCTGGCCTGTGGCAGCATCATTCCAGTCTTCGTGTTCATCTATACATGGCCTCTCTCCCTTTATCTCTGTGTTTCAGGCCTCTCCATTCTCTGATGAAGACATAATTCATTGATTTAGGGCTCACCCTAAATCCTGAATGATTTGATCTTAAGAGTCATAATTATTTAGGTCTATAACGACCTTATTTCCAAATAAAGTCACATTGTATAGAACTTTTGGGGGGCACTATTCATCCCAGTACAATACCTCAAAATAAGAGATCACATTAAGGAAAAAAAAGCAACGGTTAGTTATAAAACTTGGGTACCTATAGAGTGCTGAAAACATACAATATAATTACCTAAATAAGGATTTTAAAAATAGGGACTTCTAGAGTATTGCAAGGGAAATTCTAAAACTAGTCTAGAAGTAAAAGTACTATTCTACTCAGCAAAACCCAGGAGTAGAGGAGAGGAAGAGCTAAGGAAAGTGAATATGTTTCAATCTGTTCACTTGTTGGAAGGAGGGTGAAAGCAGTGGGAAAATAGAAAGTCTTGTTGAAGAAATAGTTGGGGCCTTATTTTGATATGTCACTGAGTGCTAGATTATGAGATTCAGAAAATAAATGGAAAATTTGATATACCTGATAAGAAAGAAAAAGAAATGAGTGACAATTTGGTCAACCTCTAAAAAAAAACAACAAAAAAAAACAAAAAAAAAAAAGAAAGAAAAAGAAAAAGAAAAAAGAGAAAAAAGGGGAAAGCAATATTGTGAAACAATAACAATAAAATGAAAAATAAAGTAACAATGGATAACATTAAAACTGCAGCTATGTAAAAATTATTATATAAATTGAATACAATTACAATTATATTTCTAACATCAATTTTTTCAAATATTGGATTTCAAAAATATTGGAATTTATTTTAAGAATAAATGTCGTGGGAGGAGTAAAGACCTTACCCAACCTTAACTGTCACAACATAATATAAAACCATTGAGGGTAAGGCACAGTGACTCACACCTGTAATCCCAGCGACTTGGGAGACTGAGATAGAAGAATCATCAGTCTCAGCAAGGGTGAGGCACTAAGCAATTCAGTGAGACCCTGTCTCTAAATAAAATACAAAATTGGGCTGGGGATGTGGCTCACTGGTTGAGTGCCCCTGAGTTCAATTCCCAGTACCTCCCCACACCAAAAACAAAAACAAAAATATTGAAATAAAAAATGTAGACCAACATAATGTAAAGCCATTGAAATAAAACAAATATAAAGTTTATGTTGGGAAAAAAAAAATAAGCAGACTAACATAGAAAATGAAGACATAAACTATAGAAAATATGATCAGCTAGTAAGCAACAATATTGGTGCTTCAATTTAGTTGGAAAAGGTGGTTCATTCATTAAATGGTGACGCACAATTTCCCATTTAAAAAAATAAAGTTAAATGCCCATCATATAATACATGCAAAACTCACTTTCCAGAGCATGAAGAAAGAGCCTATAGAATGGGAAAAAACTTTGCCAACCAATCTTATGACAGGCAAAGAATCCCACTGTCATTTATAATTATTATGCACCAATAAAAAAATAAAAATAAAACTTTCTTAACCAACACTAAAATCCAAAATAAATATGCATATGTTTATACAATTTTAATAACATGACCACAATACTGGAAGCAAGGGAATGAACATATAATAGGAAAAGTATATTTCCAGGGTATAAGAAATACAAAGAATAATGTCATATATGATATACATAAGATTTCTCTAATCAGAAAAACAACCTCACAGAAAAACAACCTCACAGAAAAACAAGTAAAGGATATGAATAACCAATTCCCCAAATGCTGGTGTGTTGCTTCCTGACTTGGAGCAACAACGCCGCGGGAGAAAAACTCTCGGAGGCAGAATGAAGATGAAAGAAGGTTTTTCATTCTTCGGCTTTATCAATCTCTCAACTCTAAAACTGGCTCTTTCAGCAACCTCTCTGACTCTTTACTTCTTCTGACTACTGACTCTTTACTTTACTTCTTCTACTTCTTTACTTTACTTCTTTACTTTCTTTTACTTTTACTTTCTTAGAGAGAGGAGAGAGAGAGAGAGAGAGAGAGAGAGAGAGAGAGAGAGAGAGAGTTTCTTCTTTCTTCTTTCTTCTTTGGCAGCTTTGGCCTGACTCCGACCAGCAACAACTACTTCTCTCTATCCTAGTCTGACTCCTCACCCAGTTATATATCTTTAGCTTTAACAAGGACCACAGGTGCGTCACACAGTTCATGGGCATACAAAGATTCTTTCAGGTGGAAACCAGAACATCTCTTATGGCCGTCAGCTAACCGCAATTAACCATCTCCTATTAGGGCTTCTTCATTTCCCCCCTTCAGTTTTAATAAAATATGACATTTCTTTTTTGCTTCTTCATCTATCTTATATTTTTCAACTATCTTACTTGAAGAAAATAGGGGATGTTCTAGGACGTCCAATTTTGAGGAGATGCTGTGGCTTTAAGGCGACAAGCCTACTGGCCTACTGCTGACGAGCCAAGTTTCCATAGCGCATCAAGTTCTTTAAGCGAATCAGCTGCCCTTAGTTTCATCAAGTAACGCACTGATCATGTTCATTGGCTACTCACTTCGGCTTTTGCTGGCTACTCGCTTCGGCTTTTCACTGGCTACTACGTTTCCCCTTTTTACTGGTGGGGACACAGAAAAAAATAATATTTTCATGTATAGATGGCATAAATGTGAACTACTACATCTGTAACTATCACTCTGGTATTATCTATCTACCAAATAATTCCATAGAGTCACTCACTCTTGGAAACCTAGTTCAATAAGTAAGGACCCAGTATGTAAATGCTATGTACTCAATTATGCCCCTGCCTCCAAAAAACAAAACAAAACAAAACAACAACAACAAGTTCACACATTAAATCTCTAAACCCTCAATGTAATGATATCTGGACATAGGGCCTTTAGGAGGTAATTAGGGTTAGATGAGGACATGAAGGTGGGGTTTGTATAAGGGGATTTGTGCCCTTGTAAGAAGAAACAGGAGAGAATTCTTTCTCTACTTACAAGTACTGAGAAAAGACCATGTGGGCACATAGTGAAATGATGACCATCTATATAGCAAGAAGAGAGCCCTCACCCCTCTGGCACCTTCGTCTCAGGTTTCCAGCCTCCTGGAAGAATAAACTGTGAGATTATAAACTTCTGTTGTTTAATCCAAATAGTCTATGGGGTGCCAGGCCTAGATGACATAGAATGAATGTATGAACAAAGATTTCTTTTCAACCTAATTTGTGTGGGGAAAAATCTTCTTTTTCTCTCTTTATTTTCACTTTAAATTTTTATTATTTTTATTTGTTATTTTTAGATACACACAACAATAGAGTGTATTTTGACATATTACACACACACAGAGTATAACTTATTCTAATTAGGGTCCCATTTTTGAGGTTGTACATGATATGGAGTTACACTGGTGGCTTATTCATATATGAACAGAGGAAAGTTGTCTTTTCTATTCCCATCCTCTCTCCCTTCCCTTCATTCCCCTTTGTCCAATCCACTGAATTTCTATTCTTCCCTTCTGCCCTGGCCTTTCCTTGTGTGTTAGCTTCTGCATATCAGAGAGAACATTTGACCTTCAATTTTATGGGATTGGCTTATTTCACTTAGCATGATAGTCTTCAGATCTATCCATTTACCTGCAAAAGTCATAAAGTCATTTTTTTTATGTCTGATTAATATTCCATTGTGTATATGTGCTACATTTTCTTTATCTTCTCATCTGTTGAAGGGCACCTATGTTGGTTCCATAGCTTAGCTATTGTGAATTGAGCTCCTATAAACATTGATGTGTCTGCATCACTGTAGTATGCTGTTTTTACATCCCTTGTGTATATACCAAGGAGTGGGATAACAGGGTCAAATGGTGATTCTATTCCAAGTTTTCTGAGGAACCTCCACACTGCTTTCCTACTCCCTTACTCCCTCCTTTTTTTTTTTTTTTTTTTTTTTTTTTGGTAGAGATATAATTATGATCAGAATCAGACTTTTTTTTAAAAGTCTGAGTCCCGCTACATGTGACTGAATAAGTCAGAGTCACTCCAGGTGTATTGGGATGGCTACTAAATAACCACACAGAGACAGAAAATACATTTTTTTGGGTTCAATGAGGGCTCCTCAACCTCAGCTTCTACAAAGGAGGCAAGAAAGGCAGGCAAGAGAGAGAAAGAGAGAGAGAGAGAGAGAGAATGGCCCAAACCCCAATTTTTATTGGAGAAAGCTGTTCTATAGAACATTCCATTCAAATAAGGCAGAGGGGTAATATTAAAAGAAAACAAGATGTCAGGTTTTGGAGGGTGGAATCTTGCTTGGTGATGTCTTGGTCAACAGTTTGACTGACATCTTAGAAAGTCACACCCATCTCAGGTGTGGTGTGGGAATCATAGGCAGAGCGAGCACAAAGGACACATACGTCACACAGCCCAATCAGAGCAACAACGTCAGTCCAGTTCCCTCATGTGCTCATATGTGCATAGCTCACACACACACCCCGTGGAGGCTCACAACATCCAAGTATACACTGTTGGTCAACAGCAGTAACTTCATACAATTAGTAAAGATATTTGAACAGACGTGAGCCACTCACTGCACTCTGATCAGGAACACAGGTGAACAAGAAAGAGCAGAGTCCTGACCCTCAGTCTAGTGGGGAAGACAGGCTTTGACCAAATGGTGACCCCAAAAAAGGCAAAATTGTAATGTGCAGATTTGTGCCACATTTGAGAGTGAATATCCCACAGCCTGGCCAGGTGTATTGAGAAGCATACTACATGCGAGTTTTCTGGTAGTTCTCCCTTAATTCCTGTAAAGGGGCAATGCTGTTATTTCCCTTTTGCTTAGAATTGTATGCATTAGAAACCTTACTTGATTCTGTAGAGCTAGTACATGGTGAGAAGGACTCAGAGGCTCATCTGCATCTCATGCCTCGGTTATTAATCTTAACCTGTTACATCAATGTAAACACTTAAGATTTACAGTTTACTCAAACCTTGACCCAGTCAGGTAGTAAGAATCAGAAATATACCTATTGGAAGGAGATTGACAAATAATCATGAAATGCTTAATATTACACAATTTGTTTTCCCAAGTAAGAATTTACTATCTAGCTTGCTTATAACCTCTGACAGGTCCAGTTCCCCTTTTAGTGCTCAGAGTTGAGTTATCTACATAAGGTAAATGTCAGACCATACCTTGGCCTAGACACTTATAACTCACATGATTAGTTATAAAAAAAAAATTAAAATGTTAGGCAAATAGCAAGTGATCTGTAAATGTTAATTTCCTTTACCCTTCCCTTCTCCAAACCACTATTTCCTAGAAAATAAAAAAAAATAAAAGTCAAGTTCTTTGGATCTACACTCAAGGTCTTTAGATACTTTGACCCCCAGAATCTACCATTCTACCCTCTGCTCTATTGTATCTTGCTGTGCTCCAAAGACCTTTGGTCAATTTGTAACCAGAATCTACAATTTCTCTCCCCTGGTCATGCTCAAGCACCTTCCTCAGCCTGCAATGTCCTCTCCCTATGTTTCTATCAATTAGAATTATACATAATCTTCAAGATTATGTATGAACTTCAATGCCGTCTCTCTTCTTCAATTAGGATTCACTGCAGACATTTCCAAGTGCATCCCCCTCTTCCCACCTCTGAATTTTCATTCTATTTTCTTCTAGGTTTATAGTTATGATAATTTGTTTATGTATCTGTCCTCTTGCCTTGCTAGAGAAAAGATATTAGACAACAAATTCAAAGGCTTTAAATACAAGTATTACATTTTATTTTTCAATTCCTAACTTCCGTATAATGAAATTTGAATAATTAGAATATTTTTGACACTATATGTGCATCCCTCGTTATATCATTAGATGTACTCAATTGTGCAGAGGAAGGTAGATAGACACATAGATAGATAGAATTAAATTATATACGTAAGTATATTCATACAGGCATTACTCCCATTTCAGTATAAGATACTGGACATTGCAAGTTGTAGGTTGCTATGGCTTGAATATTTCTACCAAAGCCCATGTTGAAATTTAATCCACAATTTTAAAAAATAAGATATGGAACAGGTGGGACATTCAAGAGTTAACTGGATCAAGAGGACTTTGTTCTCATGAATGGTCTAATCTGTTCATGAATTAACGGGTTAATAGGCTATCTCAAGATAAGGGCATCTATTAAAAGCCAGTTGGGTTCTGGTTTTTGTTTATGTATCTCTTGCCATATGATTCCCTGTACTGCCTCAGGAGACTGCACAGAATTCCCCAAAGTGAGAACAATTTCACCAGATATAGCCCTTGGCCATGAAGCACTCAGTCTCCATAGCTATGAGCTGAATAAATCTTTATTCTTTTTTAAATTACCTACCGTTTGCTATTTAGATATAGCAAAAGCCAATGGACTAAGATATATGTACTCCAAACTTTTGTTCATTCTTTCATTTGCTCAACAAATAGCTACAGGTGACTATTACGTGGGAGGGCTGTGCTAGATGTGTAGAATTCAATAAAGATCAAGACAAACACAGTTCCTGCACTCAAGGACTTATGTTTGGGCTGGTGCTTTCCTATAGCGTACTAAAGTCTCTTTCATTTTTTTTTCTCTCATTATGCCTGCTAGACAATCTGTAAACAGATCGTATATTATTTTTCGTCCCTGAAATTTCCCATAGATGCAACTTTTACCCTTAGATTAATTTTCTAAAACCCTGAATCCCTTATACCTACATGAACTCAACAGTTTATCTTTTCCAAAATAAGTTCTAAGTCTTTAGTTTCTTTCCTAACTCTATATTCTATATTGAAATCTGATAAATCTGCCAGAAACACATGGTGCTGAACACAACAAACTTGACGTGATTGACTGGGTGATTGATTGATGAACGGATTAATGTCAGCCTTGCCATGTACAGTATCTTCCTGCTATTGATTATATAATGTTTTAATTCTTCTGTCTGAATTTCAGGGACATGGATAATTTAGTCCTACTCATTTTACTCTTCATTACTGCACAATTACCAACTACCCCCCTTCGCTGTCTTCCAAACAGTATGCTCGTTCATTCAATTATATGACTGATGTTTTTCAATTCATGCCTTTCTACTTTTGCTTATTGCTGAATCACTAAGAAACTCACCCATCTGAAATGTTCTTCCTTTTCTCTGTTCCCCTTCCAAACCCAATATTCCTTCTTTATCTATCCCAGAGCTATCATGTTTATGAAAACTTAGATCAATCTATACCACACTGTCTCTCCTTATTAGTGAATGTAGTGCCACAAACCTTGTTATTTCTTATAAATTTAATTCATTTATTCCATAAAACTATCTAGAGCATTTATATGAACTGTACAAGATGCCAAATATAAAAATATATCTAAAACATTACCCTTGATTTAAAAACTTTCAGTGTGGGACAGAAAGATTAAGATCTGTAATCATTTCAAAATATTATGCTGTGTGCAATTTTTGAATTAGTTTACCTTTAAAGGCCATATCTTTTTGACAGGAGCAGTTCATTCTACACACAGTTTTACCTACTGATGGGCATATGTACTCCTTGATACAAATTCTGAGCTCACATGTAATTTCTAAATTGTTACTATTTCAAAAGGCTTTATAAAGATGTATGTACTGATATATAGAAAAAAACCTAACATCTGGAGATAACCACGCACTTCATTTGTTAAATACAGTGGCATGAAAGCAAACAGGTATTTTTTCTTTTTATTTTGGGGATAGATCCCAGGTCCCCTTGCATGCTAGGCAGGTGCTTTAAAACCACAGAGCTATATCACTAGCTCCATGGGTAATCTTAATGACAAAAGGAGTAACAAATGTTATGTGAGCACCTTTGCAAAAATAATCTTGACAAAGACTGTTATTATGGGATTAGTTAATTTTGAAAAAAAGGACTAAGTTTAGACTATTTTCTAAACTCTCTGCTAAACTATATCCATTTTTACAGTAGAATAATACTGAGAAGTAGGGAAATAAGCTTGCTGATTTTGTTGTTGGTGTTCAGCTGTGTACATAGTTGGTGCAATAGTAAATTGTAATAGTGGATATGTAGTTCACGAACTGCTAGCAATAATTGGGGATGGATTTAGAATTCTCAAAATCACTCTAGGGTAGCTCCTTCGATTTTAAGAATGATGCTGGGCTCCCAGGTGATGCACACCTATAAAAATTTTATTTTGGTATGGAGTCGAGTACTGTCAGACCTGCGTTCTGGGAGAGGTTCTATCACTCATTTCAGGTCATGGTTTAATTTCAGTAGAAGTCACCACTAATAATCTGAAACTGGGCTTCATGTGGACACACCACTTACTGAATTTCACCAGGAATTAGGCTTCATGTCTCCCTTTTTGAAAGGTATGTGTGTGCACAGTCTCCTCCGCAGGAAGATCAGGATTATAGACGTGCAACTCCATCACTGCTTGAGACAATGATGAGTTTGGTGAAAATCAGAACACATGAACATGCAATTAACCTGATATTACTCATTGTAATCCCTACATCATAAAGATGGGCTTCAAAGTAAGGGAAATATAACTTAGAAGTCAACAAGAGATGTGTTTTTGAGTTTTGGTTCATAGTCACACAGATGTTCATATATTTTATAACAAATACATATTTCATAGATGTATATAGATAATAAATACCCTTCTTCATAAATGTTTTCTTTGGAATTTTTTGGTTTCAAATTGAATGAATTTCTTTTTTAAAAAAATATTTATTTATTTTGCTTTTAGTTGTACACAATGCGTTTTTACATGGTGCTGAAGATCGAATCCGGGCCGCACACAAGCTAGGCAAGTGCTCTACCACAGAGCCACAACCCCAGCCCTGAATGAATTTCTTGAAAGCCCATGAGTTCTCCATAAATTGATAAAGCTATATCCTTGAACTATGCAGCCAATGTGTATTAATATCAGTGGCCATGTTGAGCCTTATCAAGCCCAACAGAAATACCAATTTGCAAGTACCTTTTTTCATATGAATGATGCGGGGGATTGAACACAGGGCTTTGCACACAATAGACAAGCGCTTTACCCCCAGCCCCAATTTCTATGTACTCTCAAAATATCAACGTTTATCAGCATATTACAGTGACACAGCCACTTCAATGTTTATAGCAGCACAATTCACAATAGGTAGGTTGTGGAACCAACCTAGATGCCCCTCAGTAGATGAGTGGATAAAGAAAATGTGGTATATATACAAAATGGAATTTTACTCAGCAATAAGAGAGAATAAAATAATGGCATTTGCAGGTAAATGGATGAAGTTGGAGAATATAATGCTAAGTGAAATTAGTCAATCTCAAAAATCCAAATACCGAATGTTTTCTCTGATATAAGGAGGCTAGTTCACAGTGTTGTTGGAAGGGGGTACATAGGATCAGAGGAACACTATAATGGTCAACAGAAAGGGAGGGAAAAGGGGGGAGCAAGGGGTGAGGGGGGAAGGAAAAAAAATTGGTGGTTGAATGAGATGGATATCATTATCCTAAATGCATGATTGAAGATCTCAATGGTACTTATATACTTTGTATACAAGCAGTTGTATGTAAAAAGATACTATACTTGTGCATTATGAATAAGTAAATAAATAATTTTAAAAAATTTTAAAAAAAGCAAAGCACAGAACAAAAACAATATCAACGTTTATGAAAAAGGAAGTAAGATATGAAATAGTTTTCCTTTTATATCTGTACCAGTACTTCCTTATATTTCTTCTTATTATTTTGTTTGTTTGGAATACTGGTCCAGAGAGTTAATTATAACTTCTTGTTTCATTACACACTTTCATCACTGGTCTTTGCAGAACCTATCAATACTGTTCTCACAGCCATTCATGAGGGTTTCCTTTTACCCACACCTGCCCCATCACTTTGTGTTATCCTATGTCTGCCACTTTAAAAGACAAGAGGATTCAATCTCTAGCATTGCTAAATAAATAAATAGAGTAAAATAGTATAATAATTTTTATTGGTGCATTATAATTATACATAATAGTGGAATTCATTATCGTATATTCATAAAAGCACATAGCATAATTTCATTGGTTTCATTCCTCAATACCTCCTTTTTTCCTCCCCTCCTCCATCACACCTATCCCATTTCTCTACTCTACTATTCTTACTTCTATGTTTGTGAAATCCTTAATATTCTTCTTTATCTTTTTTTCTCTGGCTTCCACTTTTGATAGAAAACACATAATCCCTGACTTTCTGAGTTGGATTATTTCATTAAGCATATTTTCCAGTTCCATCCACTAATCAGCAAATGACACAACTTCATTCTTTCTTATGGCTGAGTAAAACATCACTGTGTATATATACCAAACTTTCCTTATTCATTCATTCATTGACAGACATGACAATTTGGCTATTGTGAATTGTACTGCTATAAACATTGGAATGCATGTACTGCTACAGTGGGCTGGCTTTAATTATTTTGGATAAATACTGAGGTCTCACATGTGTCCTGCACAGGTGATGGAAATGGGGTTCCCCTTGATGGAATGGGCTGGCTGAGAAATAAAAGCTAGGAAAAATAGAATGATTAAAAAAAAAAAAAAACATAGAACACAGAAAATGTTTTCAAAAAGGAGAGACAGAAAAAAAGACAAAATGGAGCCCATGCTTGCTTTATTTATATTGGAAAACATCAAAGGCCTTCCATAGAATGTTTTTCACCAGAAAAGGTTAGGTGGGCTGTCCAGTTCTCAGCAGGTTATGCCCATCTCTGGAAGCTACTATGAGGGATCTTCCTAGTAGAGCAAAGATAAAGGTCATGTGCCTCAGGCAACCTATTGTGTAGGAAAGCCATGGATAGTACCCAAAGTTAAACCTAAAATCT
Source organism: Tamias sibiricus (assembly GCA_025594165.1). NCBI lineage: Eukaryota > Metazoa > Chordata > Mammalia > Rodentia > Sciuridae > Tamias > Tamias sibiricus. The sequence continues at coordinate 119,995,403 of CM046664.1, read as the reverse complement.
CCCTGACTGCCATATTGAAAGAAGACACACAAGTAATCCATGGGTAGCTTCCTGCACTGAGGAGTGGTATTGCTGGGTCATATGGAAGTTCCATTTGAGAAACAGCCATACTTATTTCCACAACAGCTATGCTAAGTTAACAATCCCACCAACAGTGTATAAGTGTGAGGGGAACAATTATCTAAAACTAAGATGATAAACCTTGGTCTTGAATAGATTTTATGGCACATGGAAATTGAGGGTAATAAAGTAATGATAAAGTTTTTAAAAATAATCTGATTAAAAATGATTTTCATTAATTTCTTTCTTTAGTGTTCTGTAGTTTTCATTGTAGAGGTATTTCACCTCTTTCATTGATTCCCAATTTTTTTAAGGTTATTGTAAATGGGGTAGTTTTCCTTGTTTCTCTTTCATAGGATTTGTCACTGATATACAGAAATTCCTTTGGTTTATGGATGTTGATTTTAAATCCTGCTACTTTGCTGAATTCATTTATTATTAGTTTTAGAAGCTTTATGGTAGAATTTTTTGGGTCTTATAGGTATAGAATCATATCGTTGGCAAATAGTGCTAATTGCAGTTCTTCTTTTCCTATCCAGATCCCTTTCCTTTGTCTGCCTAATTGCTGTGGCTAGTGTTTAAAGAACTATGTTAAAGAAGGTGGAATGAGACAGACATCATTACCCTAAGTACATGTATGAACACACAAGTGGTATGACTCTGTGTACAACCAGAGACATGAAAAATTATGCTCTATTTGTGTAATATGAATTGGATTTCATTTTGCTATCATATATAACAAGTTGGAATTAAATAAAATAAAATAAATTTAACAATGATTTTCATTGACTTTCCCATTATATAGAGAGAATACAGAGAAAATGGAATTTGAGCATTTTTTATGCTTTATTTTTTGGTCAAATATTTTCATTTGCAATATATCCAAAGATTCATTTCCACATGAGAAATATTTTTTCAGTTGCTAGCAGTTTAAAGAGGAGATGAATTCATTTAATGAATCTGAATCTATTACATTGATTGTTGAACAATTCTAGCAACATCTGAAAATAAAATAAATAATAATATAATGATACAATAAAAAATAAAAGAAAATCATGTTAGCTGGGCGCGGTGGCGCACGCCTGTAATCCCAGCACTTGGGAGGCTGAGGCAGGAGGATCCCGAGTTCAAAGCCAGCCTCAGCAATGGCGAGGCACTTAGCAACTCAGTGAGACCCTGTCTCTAATGAAATACAAAAAAAGGTCTGGGGATGTGGCCTAGTGGTCGAGTGCCCCTGAGTTCGATCCCTGGTCCAAAAAAAAAAAAAAAAAAAAAGAAAATCATGTTAACATAATCAAGGTCTTTTTCTCCTCCAAGTGTATTTTCTATATAGATTCTGGTCTTGAAAGCATAAAAACGGAGAAAAAATTTTTATTTAAAAAATTAAGCAAGATTACTGTGGGGTTTTAACAGATGGAAACTATGACTATCAACTAGAAAAAAATGGTTTCTATTATAAAATAGCTACTGCATAGCAAGTAATTAGGAAAAATACTTCACGCAAAGAGTTATAGATTAAAGACAATAATTTGGTAATGAATAGAAACAACTATCTAAAATGACTCATTTAATTGGTTTGACATTTGAAACCAAAACTCTAAAAAAGAATTTTAAATCATGGTTATTAAAATAGAATTTATGCTTCTGAACTAATTTAACTGAAAATTATTAGGCGTGTCTAATGGTTATAGTACATAATGAAGTTAGGCTTTGTGTTTTCATGGATGGAGAGAGAATAAATAATGGATTTAATGCCAAAAATGATTTACTGCATAACTGTGATCAGCTCTGACTATCTAATCACTAGTTCTGAGAGCCAACATTTATAATCTTGTTATATTACTTGACCCACGACATTAAATTGTAAATGTATGTTAACATGTTTTATGACATAAGAGGAAAAAGAACTCCTCAAATTCCTCCTCTCAGAGCTTCATAAATTGATGAAGGACTAAAGATTTTAGGCAGATCTGACAAATGTGTAAAAGGTAGAATTGCCAATTGTGGATGCTATGGAAAAAAATGTTAAAGGGAGATTGAGAGTAGGACAATTTGTCATGAAGCTGCAGGCAGATTCAGTTTCAAACTGAGGCCAAAATGCCAGATCTATGTAGAGGAATTCTCTAGCAAGGCAAGAATCATCACTTCCTACTCTCCTAAATAAATCCACAGGGGTGAACTGAGAGCTGACCTTACTCAGGAGCCCTTATGAAATACCACTGTTATGGTTTGGATAAAGAGTCTTGCAAAAGCTCCTGTGTTAATGTAGGAATATTCAGAAGTACAATGATTAGATTATGAAGCTATAACCTAATCAGACCACCACAGTTTGAATGGACTGACTGACTGGTAGGCAACTGTAGGCAGGTGGGAGTGATTGGAGGAGGTGAATCACAGGGGGTGGGGGGCTGCCTTAGAAGGGTTCATCTTCCTTGTTGTTCCTTCATCTTTCTGTCTCTGTTCCCTGGCCACTGTGTGTGGAGCAGCACTTTTTAGCCACACCTCTCTGTCATGATGTTCTGCCTCACCTTTGCCCAGAGCAACAGGGTGGGCTGACCATGAACTGGACCTCTGAAACCATGAGCCAAAATAAACTTTCTCTCTTTGAAGTTGTTCTTGTCAGGTATTTTGGTCACAGCAACAAAAAGCTGACTAACACAAGTACATGGGGGAAATTGCCCTGGTTAGTCATGAGATGTCATCCTTTTTCTCTGGTGTTGCTACCTCAAGTCCTTTCTTCTCCTTCTCCCATCTCAAAAGAGGGAAGAAATAGCCTCCCATCAAGAGTGATCTATTTTTCTCTTCTTAAATTAACAAAGAGGAAAGAGGAGATGACTGTTTGATCACACATAGTGATTTAGGCCTTAGCTTGAGTTCCAGGAAAAAAAGCAAAAGTCTCATTTACCATCCTTGTAAGAGAGATCATTTGGGTCTGGAAAAGCAATTGTTGAGCAAACAAGAACAATCAATAATGCCAAGAATAAATATTTGTGTAGTTTATAATAGGAAGAGTAGGGGGGAATGAAAAGTTGGAAAGAGATCTATTAGTATTCTAAACCTTTACCATACTAATTAAGAAATAGGACATATTGTGCTTGTTTCATTCTGAGTAGGAATGTAGGTTAAATCCAGAGTGATTTGCATGTTAATAAGAATAGTTTTGCAGTTAGAAATGACTGATTGTGATATAATGCAATGAACACCTAGGGGTAAAGTTACCCAGAAAAGGGAAAATGATTCAGTACATCTTAACTGTGAGGTATCTGCAGTAGAAGCATCCTATACAGTCCCAGTAAAAAGGAGTAGAGAAGCAAGCACTCTGGGATAACAAGGGGTTACTGCAGCCACATCATCTTTTTTGAACAGAGAACCTGCTGTGAGGAATGTACTATGCAAACAGCATCCAACTGTTGTACCATCAGAATCTGATGCAGCACAGAGGCTGTGGTCACTTTCTCCCCAGCATGGTCCAGCCGATGACTAAGTATGGAGGCCATTTCGTGCTGATGTAGGAGTCCTGTCATGGGGGGATCATTGCTGTGTGGGTTCCTTTGACCTGGCTAAGATTTTCTAAGCCATGCAATGCAATGCAGACAGAGATGCTTCTTTCCAAATTTTCTTTCTTTCTCTTTCTCTTCACAAGTATCAGATACACATTGTGTTGGAAGTTGTTCCTCCTTGCCCACTATTGCTTCCTTTCCCCAGACATATCCCCCACATCCTGTGCTCCTTCTGGCACTTCTAATTCTGTCCTAGTGCCTGCTTCTTGGAGAACTTTAACAGACACAGAGTATGATTCAATAGTGTTCATTTTGTCAAAGGGAAAGAGCTGTAAAAGGCTCTTAATGATAGTGTTAAAGCAGCTATCTGTCTCAGTGCCCAGTCTTTAAACCATGTCTGAAATTTCCCTGTCATATACAATGACAGACTGGACAGATCACCTACCTTTTTTCCTGAAAGATGAAAGTGCTGGATAAATTATTTTTAAATATGTTCTGAATTCCATCAATGACATGATGTTTAGTAAGAAAAATTCACACCAAATCCTAAATTAAAGTGAGGACCCAAACAGCAAAATGATATGCTGAAATTAGCTTTCATCATAATGGTGTTTGACAAACGTTGTGAAATAAAACTTTGTTTTCTGTGATCATTCCAGATGTAAGAGGCCATAAAGAGCTGACAAAGCCCAGGCCCTGACAAAGTAGGAAATCAGTGTGTCCATATAAACCTTCCATTTAAGAGTCAATGAGAAATAAATATGCCACAACCATTCTGTGAGACTTTGAAAAGTGTCAAGGATTGGAAAAAAGTTGCCTCCTTGAATTCTGGTGATAAATTAAGAAAAAACATATCTGCTGTAGAAAACATGTGACAAAAATCTGACTTCATTGTAGGTTGAAAGAAAGGAAAAAAAGAAGAAGAAGAAGGAGAAGGAGGAGGAGAGGAGGAGAAGGAGAAGAAGAAGAGAAGAGGAGAGGAGGAGGAGGAGGAGGAGGAGGAGGAGGAGGAGGGGAGGAGGAGGAGGAGGAGGAAGAAGAAGAAGAAGAAGAAGAAGAAGAACAACAACAACAACAACAACAACAACAGCAGCAACAACAACAACAACTTTAAGGCCTGAAATTTCAACCTGAAATCTCATTGACCTGTGTTTAAAGATGTTTAGGTCAGAACTTGGCATAAGATAGCCCCAGAATGATTCTTCTAAGTGATTAAAGAAACAAACACAAAATCTCTATGAAGAAATGCATCAGTCTCAAAAATTCTCACAAAGTTATGAGATATGCTATCACAGTTAAAAGTACAAACAAGAAGGCACAATATCTGAGAACCTGGAGAATAATGTACCGTGGAATGAGACCAGCAAAGTTTTTAATTATCAAACAGAGAATACAGAACAAATATTTTCTGCAAATTTTCAAAAATTGAAGAGGGTGTTAAAGGACAAACAAATAAGCCGGGCGCGGTGGCACACGCCTGTAATCCCAGCACTTTGGGAGGCTGAGGCAGGAGGATCGAGAGTTCAAAGCCAGCCTCAGCAATGGCGGGGCACTTAGCAACTCAGTGAGACCCTGTCTCCAAATAAAATACAAAAAAGGGCTGGGGATGTGACCCAGTGGTCCAGTGCCCCTGAGTTCAATCCCCAGTACCAAAAAAAAAAAAAAAAAAAAAAGGACAAACAAATAACAAGGGTAAAAAAAAAAAAAAAAAAGGGACAAACAAATAAAAAGGGTCTATTTAAGAAATTATTTTAATAAATGAAATTCACCATCCGGAAGTAAATGATATAGAAACTGAAGAATTAAAATGTCATTCTGAAGAAATTAACTGGAATATAACAAAGAGAGACAAATACAAAAAGAAATAAAGAGGCATGGAAGATACTCCATATGATATATGAAAAGTAGTGTGATATGGAAGATACTCATCATCTGATGATCTAGAGAGAAAGTAAAAAATGAATGGGATAGATACAACCTTTGAAAAGAAAATGAGAAATTTCTGGATTGATGAAAAACATAAAATTCAAGTAGCACAACAAACCTTCAATTTATCTTTGGTTAAACTTTGAGTTAAAAAAGAAAAGAACTCCCCTTCTCAGATAGTGATTGTTAAGCTTCAGAACATGGAAGACAAAGAGGAAATCTCAAAAGCTGCTAGAAAAGAACACTTCTACAAAGGCAGTATAATTAGAATGACTGCTGACTCCTTTAAAGAGAATGGCAGGAGTCAATAAAATATTTTTTTGTTTGCCTTTGCTTTTTCCTAGTGTCTAATATTTGGAGTCTGCCTCTTTGATTATGTCTACAGGTCACAGTCTTAGGTATGTGATTCCCAGTCACTGGGGATAACTGGAATTTCATTTTTAAGCTTGCCCTCCAAAGTGTCACCCTTGGGTCAGATAAGCCAATGGACAAGTTTTATTGAGACTTGAGGTTATATGTAAGCTCTTCGTGCCAGTGAGACTTCTGTCTTGCGTGGTGTGAGCTATGGTACTGGAATGGCTTTTAAAACAACACCATATTGAAGCAAAAGAACCAGGCCTTTGTACTATACCATCAGTTCAACATTGACTATGTATTGCCCTTTGCTGTAACAGTAGTGACTGAAAGTATAAGGCTAACAGCATGTGAGGCTTATTGCTGTACCTTCTTTTGTTTGGCCCCAAACATGGATGCTGTCTTATTTCCGTCTTATTCTCCTCCAAGACCCACACGGACAAGATGAATTTGGTTTAAAAGAGCTGGCTGCAACATTAAGCTAAGAAAGTGGTGAAAAATCACACAATACAGACATAAGTTTTTGAAATTGAGGGCGGGATGGCTCTGCAACCTTAAGAGTCAGCTTCCACACTGGAAAGAGAGTGCTGGAAAGAGATAGTGTGCACCCAGAATCCCTTTATATATAGGGAAATCAACAAAGGAGTTTCAATAGATTATTTATTCACCAAATAAGGCAGGGGGTGGGCTGACCTAGCCCCAATGCTAGAGGCCCAGTCTAAGAGGCAATACCCAGGTCCAGACTTCTTGCCAAGTGAAGGGTGAGACCACCTGCATCATGCAGCCCAGATAGTGTGCAACACCAGAACACATCCCCTTGGCTCAAGGCTGAGAGAGGATGCCTAATATAGCTCATGGGTGGCCCCTTACATTTTATGATGAATTTCTTTATTTCTACTCTCTTCTTTGATCCATTCTTTATTTAAAAGAGTATTGTTTAATCTTCATGTGTTTATGTGGTTTCTATGTTTTTCTTGCTGTTGATTTCTAGTTTCCTTCCATTATAATCTGATAGGGTGCATGAAATTATATTCTTTACTTTGTATTTGATAACATTTATTTTGTGACTTAGAATATGGTCTATTTTGGGGAAAAAAAGGCCATGAGTTTAGAGAAGAAGGCAAATTCAGCTGTTTGGGGGTAAAAATCTTCTGTAGATATCTGTTAGATCCATTTGATTTATGGTTTTATTTAGGCTCAACATCTTTTTTGATTTTATGTTTTGATGACCTATTGGTGACATGGGTGTTTTAAATCACCCAGTATCATTCTGTTGGTGTTTATCTGAGCTTTAATGTATTTTTAATGTAATTTTTAGATGTAATTGCCTGTACTGATATTTGGGGCATAAATATTTACTATTCTTATATCTTCTTGTTGGATTGCTTCTTCTTTGTCATATATGAGAATAGCTACTTCTGCTTATTTCATACTCCATTTGCATGGAGTATTTTTTCATCTTTTTATCTTCAGTCTTTGAGTGTCATTACCTATGAAATGAGTCTCTTGTAAATTGCATATAGTTTGATCTTATTTTTTGATCCAGTATGCAAATCTATATCTTTTAATTAGGGAGTTGAAACACATGTTTTGTATGTTTGTGGTTTCCTACCATTTTGATTTTTTCCTATATTTAAAACTGTCTTGATTCTTGTTTAGTGGATTACTCTTCTACTGATCTTCTCCTATTTGGAAGCCTTGGGATTTGTTTTTGTGTTTTTCTGTCTGTAGTTTATCTGAATATTCTTTGTAGAGCTGGCTTGGTGGTCGCAAATTCTTTGTTTATTTTTGATATGGAAAGTTTTATTTACCCTTTGAATTTGAAACTGAATGTTGTTTGGCATAGCAATCTTGCTTGGCTGTTGTTTTCTTTTAGAGGTTGAAATATCTTATTCCTGCCCCTTCTTGATTTTAGCATCTGAATTGAGAAATTGGAAATAAGCCTTTATTGGTTTGCCTCTAAATGTGACCTCTTGTTTCTCTCTTGCAGCTTTCAATATTTTTCCTTATTATCTATGTTAAGCATTTTGATTACGATATGTTTTGGAGAACTTCTGATTTTATCAGATCTATTTGGGATCCTGTATATTTCCTGTATGTGAATGTCTATCTCATTTCTGATATTGGAAAAATTTTCTGCAATTGTCTCATTGAAAATATTCTTATGTCTTTAGCTTGTACCTCCATGTTCTCTTCTATCCCATGTTCTCTATTTTCAGATTCTCTTGATGTCCCAGAGTTCTTATATATTCTGATCATGTTTCATCATTTTTCCCTTTATTGTATTCTGTGCACTCAAGCTCATATATCCTCTCTTCAAGGCCTGAGGTTCTGTCTTCAGTGGTTAAAGTTCTGTTTTCTACACAATCTGATCTGTTAGCAAAACTTATAAATGATTGTTTCTTTCACTTCTAGGTGTTCATATTGGCTTTTTTTCAATGTTTCTATTTCTTTATTGAAGTGGCCTTTCATCTCTGTATCTGCTCTCTTAATTCATTCCTTAAATCTTTCAGTTTATTGAACATTTTAATAATTAATTTTTAAAATCTCTTTCTCTGGGATTTTGTCCATTTTAATATCAGTGGGATCCTTTGTTGGGGGATTGTGAATTTTGGTGAAAGATTTGTTTGCCAATTTCCTCATGTTCTCAGAGATCTTGGACTTGCACATCAATTCAGGTGAATTACCCTTCCTCTTTTCACATGTGATCTTTTGTGTGTAAAAAATTATCTTATTTGGGGCTGGGGTTGTAGCTCAGTGGTTGAGCACTTACCTCACATGCATGAGACACTGGATTTTATCCTCAGCACCACATAAAAAATAAGTAAATAAATAAAATAAATATACTGTGTTCATATACAACTAAAAAATAGTTTTAAAAATTTATCTTATTTGTTCTGACACTTCTCTCTGTTTTTGATATATGAATAGATGTCAAGGGTGGGACTTGAGGTTCCTCTGTGATTGTTCCTCCTTAGGTCTTTGTTGTTGGGTTTGGGTTTTTTGTCTCCTCAGTTCTTTGAGTTGGGGTAATGTTAAGATGCAGGTAGGGCTAGTGTGTGGGGTGAGATTCACTGTTGCTTGGTTGAGGTGTGAGTATTTCTCAGAAGCAGGATCTCTACTCTGTAATCTTGAAGTGTCCCAATTTCTCTTGGAGACTAGGAATAGCACTAATGTCAGCACTAGATGTACAAACCTAAGATAAATGTCCAGTGTCAACTTTGACATGTATAACACTTATTGTCACCTATATAGGAATGGTGGGGGTCAGCATTCAACAACAGTAACGATAAATAAAAAAAAAACATGAACTAGATTAGGCATTTGAGAATAGGGGTCTACTATGTTGTCCACTGTATTAATAATCACAACTTGACTGGGGTAGGGATTACATAAGGTATATAATTTCTATTATTTAGTGGGATTACAGGGTTTTATTGAGGGGCATGGGGTGTACTGGGGATTAAATCCTGGGGCACTTGGCCACTAAGCCACATCCCCAGCCTTATTTTGTATTTTATTTAGAGACAGGGTCTCGCTGAGTTGCTTAGCACCTCACTTTTGCTGAGGCTCACTTTGAATTCACAATCCTCCTGCCTCAGACTCCTAAACTGCTGGGATTACAGTTATGCACCACCATGCCCAGTTTACAGTTTCTTAAATAAATAAAATAGTTTAAGGATTCAAAAGAATGAAATGTTTGAAAAGGTGATGAGAGGAGAGGCAGGATATAGGTAGCAGGTGTTGGCTGTAAAGAAGAGAGGATAAAAAAATTAACGGAACATAATGGGGAAAAAAAAAGATGAGGAATACATTTGGGTTGTTACTTAGGGAATAGTGTAAATAAGGGGAGATAGAAGTGTGCATTACCTAAGTATGATTGAACCAGCAAATGTAAGATCAAAACATTTCTCTGGGGGCTCCACAAGTTTCACCCTTACCACTATGGATGTGACTTACTTGGTACCTGCCCTAAAGTGCAGATATGCTTGTGTGACCACAGCAAGTGTCTTCACAGTGGCTCTTATGGGGCACCAGAAATTATGGGAGTTTTCTCTCTTGGGATCCAGAGACTGAATAGTACAAGTACAATTTTCTTTGTGTCTGTTTTAATCTCTGATTCAGGCACACTCTAGGAATTTTTTATTGGCTGCTGGTAACTTCCTTTATGAATCCCCAATTCCTATCTCTGTTCACAGCTTCAGAAAAATGGTTGGCAGTGTCAGCTTTCAGTACCTGTGATAGCTGGGAATGTTTTCCTCACCTGCCAGTGAAGGCAGAATTAAAAGAGGCAGTCCGTACAGGCAGGTAAATCAAGTCAGGTCGCAACAAGGAGGCCAATTTGGGTCTGGGAAGGTAACCTGTCCCAGGGATTGCCACTCCCTACAGGGAGTTGTTAAGTACACTCCTTCCTGTCCAGATCACTCCCCCCCATTCCCTCCAGTCCACCTGTTTCCCACCTTTTGGCCATCCCACCGAGCATCTCCTGGGCCTAGTCATGTGCACAGGAAGGAGAAAGACAAGGGGAAGAGGGCAGGAGAACAAAGGAAGCCTAAGACCTATAAAAAAGGCAGAACACCTTTGCTTCTCGCGATACCAGGATACCAGCTATCCTTCCTTTTCCCTCCTGGGAGAAGTCTTGGTTACCCCTTTTTAAATAAACCTGTTTTATATGCTTGCCCCGGAGTGCTTCTCTAATGTTATACTTCAACATTTGAGGGAGCAGGACTTGTCACCAGTAACTGGTGGTATCACCAGCATATTTGGTGACTACAAAGGGCTTTGGCACCATGGCCACAAAGGGCTTGCTGCCCCTGAAGCACACTTTGGATTTGTTTCACTGAGACACTTTCCCTACTAGTTCTGTGTCCATGAAAATCAGCCTTCCTCTGTAACCCATAGCTTTTCAAAGTCAACATTTCTCTATTCTTCAATTTCTTGATCCAAAGGGCATGCATCTCTTTTGTCTGTGCTCCCGGTTTTGCCATTGCTGGCCACTGGACCTGGTGCATCTCGACCATATTATTTCTTATGTTCAACTTACTGACTTTCTGTCGCTCTATAAATTTTTTTCCAGCGCAGTATTGAGTTTCAGTGAGGTTCCTTAGTTACTCACATTGCTAAGAGCAATCTTCCCACTTTGTGAGTCTGGTGCTGAGGAACAGCTGGGAGGAGCTTTCATTTTCTCATCTGCCATGTTCTCCCTCCCTTCATTTTCTTGAATATGGTTTAGAAGCTCCTGTGTCTTGAATATCATGTGAGATGCAGAGTATTGCAGTGTGTTCTGACATTATAATTCTGGTTTATTTTTCTGAATAATCTTGACTATAGTGGCAAATGGGAACTTATGAAGTAAGTATAATAAAAGTGATACTGGCAACGAAAAGAAGTTGTAAATCATTTTTTAAATAAATAAAAAAGAAAGCAAAAAATAAAATGAAAACTTATTTTTTCCTAATTAAACAATTTAAAACAAACCAATGTAATTTAGTAACATTTGAAAGTTTTTTTTTTCTTTTAACTGGATATTATAAAGATGTTCATGTTTATTATAATTTTTTTAGCTGAATACTTTACATGGTTAATAGGAAAAAAGTTCCAAAGAGAAAAATATTATTCATTCCCATAAATGTTATAAACAAACACCATTTTATGAAGCAGCATCCAAATAAACATTACATTGATGAGTATCTAAGAATATAAACAGAGAATCAACACAGAAAATGTTAATATTGGTGAATTAAATTTTGATTTCCTATACATTTATTTTTTTTAATATTAATTTATTTGCTTTAATTGTACACAATGCGTTTATGTGGTGCTGAGGATCCAACCCCGGCCGCGCACATGCTAGGCAAGCGCTCCACTGCTGAGCTACAACCCCAGCCCCTCCTATGCATTTCTTAAGAAATATATTTAAAATCCTGAGCAATCTCAAGTATACACAACTAAATACTGTTTTTTGTGTCTTTCCCTATATGCATAGAACTCTATATTTTTTTCAGGCTAATAGCTCAAACAACCTAAGTAAGCAAACTAAAAATACAAAGACTTAACACATAAAACAAACAAACAAAAAACGTCCTCTCATACTGAAATCTGATTCTGAACCCTTTATAGAGCATCAAAACAAATTGCTTAGGCCAACATAACTCCAAATAACCTTTTGTTTGAAACTTCTACTTTTCAGAATTTAATTCAGGGTTTTAAATATTATTTAAAATGATATGTATTCTTATGTATACACATATTTCAACATACAATAAAAAGTTATCTTGTTAGTCCTGCACATTAACCATTCTCTTTTTTTTTGGGGGGGGGGTGGTGGTACCAGGAATTGAATCCAGGGGCACTTAGTCACTGAGCCTCATCCCCAGCCCTATTTTGTATTTTATTTAAAAACAGGGTCTCACCGAGTTGCTTAGCCCCTCACTTTTGCTGAGGCTGGCTTTCAACTCCCAATCCTCCTGACTCAGCCTCTCTAGCCACGGGATTTACAAACGTGTGCCACCATGCCCAGCTCTATTTGACTAATTCTAAAGGAACTACATTAATCCTTTAAATTCTATGAAGACCAATATTTAACATGTACCTTATATTACATGAGAAAGAATTTAATAGCTTACATATACTTCACAAACTAATTTTTCCTCTAATTCAAATCTTTTTTAAATTTTAAGAAGCATGCTTTTGGGCTGGGGATATAGCTCAGTTGGTAGAGTGATTGCCTCACATGTACAAGGCTCTGAATTCAATCCCCAGCATCACAAAAAAAAAAAAAAAAAAAAAAAAAAAAAAAAAAAAAAAAAAAAAAAAGAAAGAAAAAAAGAAACAAAAGAAGAAGCATGCTTTCAATGATTTGCAATAGCCATAACATTCCTTCCTCATATTAATTTGAATTATGCATATAATTTAATTACAAAAATTTTGATTGGCAAATAAATATTTATCATTTCACCCCTGGTCATCTTTACATCACATTATTCAGAATCAAGGCTCAAAAGGAGTGGAGCACTTTCACTGCTATTTACAGAGAATAACATGCAAAGCTCCTATTAAGTTTTGAGAGGCCACGTGAATAAAAGATTTGTTATTTCAGTTTATGTTGACTTCCAGTTGCACAAAACACACACTCAGGGCCTTAGCAGTGTCGAGCTGGAAAGGTGCTTGTTCTATTAGACACTAAGTCAACCCTGTCAGTGTGCTTAGTTGATTGGTATATGGACTCATGAGAAATGAAATATTTCAAAAGGGGAAGAGTAATAATTAGTATAGGTCAGAATTTCATCTCATGTGAGGCTTAAGAGAAGGTTTACAGAGATTAAAGAAATTCCCTTTCATTTACTCAACTTCCAGAAATCAGAGATATTTTTGGAAATCTTTTATTTCCCTTTAACGATCACTCATATGACTTTGTAAATTTAGTAAAAATTTTTCTTGAATATACAATACAAATATAAACCTCCTTTTAGACACACTGTTGAAGCTATAATATCATATAGTTCCAAATGGGTAAAGTAGTGATGATTTTACTTGTAATAGAATTATTGTTAGTGGTGATATTATTATTGTAGGTGCTTTCCCCTTTGGGTTTCAAGAGTGCTTGAGTTCTGGATGATAAAAGTGCAAATCAACATTATGTGTAAATTGGTATACATTTAAATTATAACTATAAAAATATGAAAATATATTTTTTATTAACTGGCTGGGAACTCCCAAATACACTAGCTGCACACCAGGGTAGGAAGCAGATGTAGGTGGTGTGCTGCATGTCAGAAACTCTTCAGAGAGTTTCTTGCTCACTTTGAGGTTAGGCAACACTAAAGAATCTGAAATGGGGAAAAGTGATACTATCAGGAGCAACTAAAATCCATCCGAGACTGGTTACTGCCTTTTATAAGACAGAAGGAAATGGCTCTGTTACATTGCAGGGAGAAAAGCAATAGAGGGCCAAAAACACAATGAGAAGGAAATGGGCCCTTCTCTCCTCTAATATGTAAGACCACTTGACTAAAATGATGTTTCTGTCTTGACTCTAAGTTTTCATTTTGTGGAGGTGGTAGTGATCCCTTCCTCCATATGCCCAAAGCCCAGGCTTCCAGACCTGACTAGGACATCAAAAGAACACTGCATTCTTAAAAGATTTGATAGGATGATGTGAAAGAGAGAGTACTCTTCCCTCCTTGTCCTGAAAGGATCCTTTTTCTTAAAGAAGAAAGTTTTTCACTAAGGACCAAAGGGGCTTAAGAATATGAACCTGAGCTTTATCTTTCCAGATTTAAAACTGTAGTTTTGTAAAAACAAACAAACAAAAAACAAAACTATACATATAATATATATACTTTATATATATAATATATATTTTTCCCACATAAAAAGATATATATATATATATATATATATACACACACATATATATATATATTTTTTATGTGGAATTTGTTCTATTTTAATGGCCATTTTATAATTTGGGGGTTTATAGACCTGCTAAATCTTCCCAATTCTATGAAAATATTAAAGGAGTGAACCCTTTTAATGGTGCCTGGTAGACCACTGGTCCCCTGAACTCAGTAATATTGAATAATCTTGATAAAGGGGTCATATTCTTTAGATTACTCAAGCAATTTTGAAGCATAAAGAAAAGGTCCAAAACATTAGCATTCAAGAGAGAAAAGAAAGTGACACAGAAGAGATGAAATTATCATATTGAAATTTTAATTTTGTTTTGTCTCAAAATTTGGAAAACCATTAATTCAATAAGAACCTCAAAATAAGCCAGGCGCTGTGCTGCACGCCTGTAATCCCAGCACTAGGGAGGCTGAGGCAGGAGGATCGCGAGTTCAAAGCCACCCTCAACAATGGCGAGGAACTTAGCAACTCAGTGAGAACCTGTCTCTAATAAAATACAAAAAAGGGCAGGGGATGTGGACCAGTGGTCGAGTGCCCCTGAGTTCAATCGAACCTCAAAATGTATTCTAACATTTTAGAAATTGAAAATTAAATTGTCTTATGAATAATTTTGATGTAGTCTTTAAAAATCTGAGGTAAAAGTCCTCAAAGAATCCCTTTAAAGGATGTCTTTATTGCTGTGCATGGTGACTCATGGCTGTAATCCCAGCTGCTCAGGAGGCTGAGGCAGAAGGATCACAAGTTCAAAATCATCTTAGGGAATCTAGCAAGACCCTGTCTCAAAAAAGTAAAAACTAAGAGGGTGTAGCTCAGTGATAGAGCATCCCCGAATTCAATTCCCAGTACAAAAACAGAGGCCAGAGGGAAGGAGGCGGGGGGGGGGGGGGGGGGCGGGGAGCGCCAGCACAAGAGAGAAGAAAGGGGTGGGGGGAACTACCAATTCTTAAGCCAAAATAAGGAAAAATAAAAAAACACTTTCTGAAAAGGTGAAAATTCATATTTAAATAAAACAAATTGATTCAAAACCTTTTTCAGGACAGTTAGATTACAAGATTTAGCTTAAATTACTTCCCAATGTCCCTTTACCCTTTAAGGAAATAAATTGACATTCTATTGCAAGCAGCATACAAGAATTGGATATTTATGAAGATAAATATTCTAAGTTATACTTGAAGATCTGGTATGGTGAGGCTTAGTAATGCCAGAAATACTTTTTGAAACA
Organism: Tamias sibiricus; assembly: GCA_025594165.1. Lineage (NCBI taxonomy): Eukaryota > Metazoa > Chordata > Mammalia > Rodentia > Sciuridae > Tamias > Tamias sibiricus. The sequence continues at coordinate 119,979,932 of CM046664.1, read as the reverse complement.
AAATATATGATAATAGTTTTAAAAATGAACTAAATAACTGAACCAAACCTCAGAATGTGGAGAAAGTTGGATTATAGTGATTATAAGCTGTTGACTGAGGCAACAAACCCATCTTCCCAGCCTCTTAGACTGCATTTATTAAAAGTATTTTTGGTCTGGTCTAGCAGTTTGTAAATTGCCACTTTGTCCTAATAACAAGTAAAGAGCTGAAGAAACAGGAAAATTAATAATCTGTAAAAAAAAATCAAGGTCACAGGGCAAATTGCCATCCTCAAAGCTGGTGACAGAGATAGGCAAATACAGAGAATCAAAACTTGCCAGAGAAGAACCCATGAGCAGCAACCTTCATGGAAGCACCTGTGGGGTTAAGGAAACCTGAACTTTAATTGATGCATAGTTGGAGACTTGTTGTGAACAACTCTTGAGAGTGAAGAACTATAGAAGGACTCAGTCATAGGAAAGGCTTAACACTTCTGTAAGTTTTCTTCTAGGACCTCAACCTGATTATTACAATGAATATCAGAAAAATATCCCCTTATGATTTTCAGGTGGAAGGGGAAGTGAACCATTTTGAAATAAGCCAGACCATTCTGTTCTTAACAAGGTCTGCTCTCATTAAAAATAATTTAACCAGAGCTGAACCTGCTGAGGCTTTATGAGAACAAAATGGACATTGGGAAAAGGGAAAGACTCCATTCCAGTCCACTCTAGCCATCCCCACCTAAGCAGGGCAGGGAAGAAGCTGAGAAGCACTGGTGAAAACCCCAGTCCTGAGGTACAGGTTCAGGAGAAGTCTGAGACCTGATCGTAGGTCTAGGAAACACTAACCCTCTCCCACATTTTACTACCAGATTAGTAAAAATCAATGTACATCAGCTTGTTTAACATAGCACTTCATGTGCAGCTGTGAAGAAAAAAATTACAACAAGGCCTACTAAAGTTCGAAAAATACAGTTTAAAGAGTCATAGAAAGCACTAGAACAAGACTCATACATGGCAGGAATGTTTTAACTATCAGACTGAGAATTTAAAATAATTACAGTTAATATGCCAAGAGCTCTAGGAATAAAGTATACAGTATGTAAGAACAAATAGGCAAAGAAAACAGAGATGGAAATTCAAAGAAAGAATCAAAAGTGGGGATCAAAAATAATATAATAGAAATGAAAAATGTAGTTGATGGGCTAATTAGTAGAATGAAGAGAGTTGAGGAAATAATTCCTGTGCTTGTAGATATCTCAATAGAAACTTCCAAAACCAAAAAGAAAAGATTACAAAGCTAAACCAATTCTTACCACAATACAATCCAACATTATGTACCCAACAGAGTTAAAAAGTTATATTCATTCAAAACCTTTTGTGAAACAGTACACCAGACAATGTGGTATTGAGAATTTAGCTTAAAAAATGAATAAATGAAATAAAATGAAGAGCCTAGAAACAGACCTACATAAATAGAGTTAGTGGGTCTTTGATGAATATGATGGTTAATCTGACTTGTCAACTTGATTGGATCAAGAGATGACTAAGATAAAGAGGTTTCTGGGTGTGTCAGTAAGGATGTTTCTAGAAATGATTGGCATGTGGGACAGCAAATGAAGGCAGAGACCCACCCTGACTGTGGGCATCAGAGTCCAATGGGTTGGGGCCTGGATGAAAGGAAAGTTGGAACAACAAGGAAGCAGCAGCAGATTCCATTCTTCTTGAGTGGGTTTTGTTTGTTTGTTTTTGCTACGTTCACCTGAGGACACCAGATTGCAGCAGCTTCACTCTTCCAAAGCAAACTCTGATCAGTGACTCTTCCAGGAGTTTCTAAGCTTTTGGTTCTGATGGCATCAGCGAAGTACAAATTGAAATAAGATAAGGCTACATGCCTATGAAAATAGTTCCAATCAATAGCAAAGACAACATCAAATGCTAATAAAAATGTGGAGCAATGGTGATTCTCATTCATTGTGGATGGAAAAACAAAATGGTACGGTCACTTTAAAAGTCAGTATGGCATTTTCTTGTAAAACTAAACCTCTTTCCACACATAGAATCCAGTACTATGTACTCAAAGGAGTCAAAAAGTTATATTCAGACAAAATCTGCACATAGATGGTTACAGCAATCTATTAATAATTTCCAAAACTTTGTAGAAATCAAGGTGTCCTTCAGTAGATGAATGGATATTATTTAATGCTAAGAAGAAATGTACTATCAACCTATAAAAAGTCATGTAGGAAACTTAAATGCATATTACCAAATGAAAGACATCAATCTGAAAAGGCTACATCCTGTGTGATTCTAACAATATGACATTCTGAAAAAATATCTAGACAATAAAAGATCAATGGTTGCCAGTGGATGAGGTAAGGGACAGATGAATATGTAGGGCACATAGAATTTTTAAGTCAGTAAAAATACTCTACATGATCCTCCAATGGTGGACACATGCTGTTATACATTTGTCCAAATCCATTAAATGTGCAACATCTTGAGTGAACCCAGAGGTGAACTGTGGTCCTTGGGTGGGGGTGTTGTGTCCATGTAGTTTCATCAATTGTTAACAAATGTATCATTCTCCTTGGAGATGTTGATAATGAGGGTGGCTATGCATATGTGGGGCAGGGTAGTAGTCTGGACTTTCTTCTCAATTTTGCTGTGAGCCTAAAACTGCTTTATTCAATGAAATCTATTTTAAAATGATAAATCAGAAATTTCTTTAAAAATCACAGGAGATTAAGAATTTAAGAAATTTCTACAATATTAAGCTTATATTAAATTATGCTCACCAAAACTGTCAGTCCTCTTGTTTCCTAAATTCTATTGGATAATACCAATTCCCCTAGTGGAATAATATCTCCACTGGCTGGTTCGCCTGGACCAATATCTCCATTACCCAGAGACTCTGGAACATGTTGTCAGGTCTTCCAGACCGTCTACTGCCTGTAGCTTCACTTACAGCCTTTTATTTTTTGGTGGCTAACCCTTGTCTCACACAGGCAGGTGGTCTGAATCCTGGATTCAGTTTTGCCTCGCGTATAACTCAACTTTTTTTTTTTTTCATATACTGTATTCCAGTTACATTCTGCTTGTTCACACCCTTATTCCATCTCCATATTTGACTCAAATAAATATCCCAGCCTTTTCTTATCTTCCTAAGCTACTAACCATCTCTTTTATTTAACATTTCCAGCCTGAGTTGTAGCCATCATCTCCTGATTACCAATTAGAAACACTACCTAATTTTTCTTTTGCCCAGACTTCCTCATGTAGTGATACTACTATTGATACAATACCTCATCTCTATATGATTTGGTTTATAAAAGGAAGTATTGTTAAATTTATCATTATCCAAAAAAAATAAAGTATCTAGTTATATATGGCATTGTGTTAGATGCTTTAGGAAAGTAAATTTGACAGCACTGGTTCCTATCATTTAGGAAGTTATTTTATGATATAAAAAGGAGATCCAGGCATATATTTTAAAATAAGATTCCACATTATTTGAGGGGAATGTAATTTGTTACAGTTATAGTCCAAGAGCTTCAGTAGGGCCCAGTAGGAATGATGGATGATAATATGGTTCCTCCTATTTCAAAGAATTTATTAAATGTATCTATCAATGTTTTTATGGGGATAGTGATTTATGGTACAGCAATATAACAGAACTTTGCAATGTGTTCCTAAATATGCCAAGCTGTTGATCCTTACCCCCATTGTTTTCCTCTTCTGCCTCTTTCTAATCTTTCCAGAGAGTTTATCTCCTTTTTAAATGGTCACAGAATTGAAAATGATTTTTAAAACAAATACTATGTATTATACAGAGTTCTTGAAAGAAAATGACAAATTCAATTAAACATTTTTTTCAGAGCTGGAGGAAATGATTGTAATTGATATATAAGCACTGTTTCAGAAGTTACTAAATGCTGCTGCTAATGGTTTATATTTAGTAATGTCATTTGCAGTCATTTGTTATACAGCACTGCTTAATATTCACAGTACTGTTATGACAGAGTTGGATAAATAACTTAGTCCTCATTATAGACCTTCTCCTTGTGAATGAAAAATCTCATTCAATATTATAGAGAAAATGTTGGAGGATGGATGTGGCTGAGTCCTGTTGTTGTCTAGTCAGTAGAACTAGGCAAGACTATAGGAGAGAACATGTTTTTCTTTAAGTTTCTGAGGTAGACAAAAGTGTCAGGCTGGACTAGAAGAGAGAGAGGTCAATTACAGAAGGCTAATCCATAGGTTTTGCTAACTAAGAACAATACACAAGAGCATCCATTATTCTGCCATGAAGATGTCAGTAAATCCTCTCCTTGAATAAACTGAGAATAAAATTGAAAAAAGTGACAAAAACAAGCATTTAAGGATCTGAACTGAAGGCAGACAATAGCCTAGGAATCAATTATTCTTGAAAACATGGTAGAGTTTCAAATAAGAACAGCAGGAGACTTCAAACGAGCCATCACAAATATGTGCAAAGAATTAAAGGAATTTTTTTTTTTTTCAAAAAATGAAAAGATCCTATGGCAACAATGATTCAATCCATAGGGACTCTCAATAGAGAAATAGAAAGTGTGAATATACTTTGTATACAACCAGAGATATATAAAAATGTGCTCTGTAAGTATAATATGAAATGTAATACATTCTGCTGTCGTTTCTAACAACTTAGAATAAAAAATAAATTTGAAAAAAAAAAGTATGAGAGAAAACCAAACTGAAATTTAGATCTTAAAAGTGTAAGATTCACAAGTTGGGTTCAATAGAAGATTTAAACCAGAAGAAGATCAAACAGAGGATTGCAATGTAGGTCATTATAGAGAGAAAATATTGAAGCAAAATGAATCATCTCAGAAATTTGGGGTATTCCGTAGAACACATAAACATAGTAAACATATTTGTAATGGTAGGCTCAGACTTTTACCACATACACACTCACACACAACTTGAAAAAAAAAAAAGAGCACATAAACCAAAAGTGAGCAGAAGGAATTATATAAACAGGTTTGAAATAGAAATATAAAGGAGAAATGATGGGGGTGGGGAGGACTATGAAACCAAAAGATGATTCTGTGAAATAAAAAAAAATTGATAAAACTATAGTTTACATGATTATGAAAAACAAAAGACACAAGTTAAAAAATCAGGGATACAAAAGGAACATTTATATAGACCTTCTACAAATGAAAAGAGAACATTAAGAGAATGTCAGGAACAACTATTTGTCTACAAATTGGACAAGTTAGATACAAATTACCAAGATTTTCTCAAAGAGAGAGAGTGCTGAATAAATGTATGCCAAGACATTCAATTGTAATCGTTCAAAATTTAAAAAAAAAAAAATAGTTTAGGACCAGAAGAGTTCACTGTTGAGGAAGAAAGAGTATTAATTCTACAAAGATTATTTCAGAAATAGGGTAAGAAGGAACAGTTTCCATCTCGTTTTATGAGGCTAATCTCAACTCCAAAGATATCTCAGAAAGGAAAACTACTCTAACATTCCTCTTGTAAGTAAACATTAAATCCTTTACAAATATTACAAAATGAAACCCAGAAACATATTTTTAAAAGGACTGTATACTGAGAATAAGTGGAATTTATCTCAGGAATTCAAGGTTGGTCTATCATTCAAAAGTAAATTAGTACAATAAAAAAATTAATGTAATGGACAAAAAATGATTATCAAAATGGGTGCAGGAAAAAGCACATCTAAAAAGACAATAGCCACTAATGATTCTTAGAAAATAAACCTCTCAGGAATAGAAAGGAACTTTATTAATTTGACAAATGGGTAATTTGTCAAATTAAGAAATCCTAGCCGCCGGGCGCGGTGGCGCACGCCTGTAATCCCAGCACTTTGGGAGGCTGAGGCAGGAGGATCGCGAGTTCAAAGCCAGCCTCAGCAATGGCGAGGCACTTAGCAACTCAGTGAGACCCTGTCTCTAAATAAAATACAAAAAAAAGGGCTGGGGATGTGACCCAGTGGTCGAGTGCCCCTGAGTTCAATCCCCGGTACCACAAAAAAAAAAAAAAAAAGAAATCCTATAGCCAACATTATCCTTGATATCAAAAGAAGGGATATTTGCTTAAGATTGAGAATAATACAAGTGTGCTCTTACCATTTCTACTCAACATTGTAGGTGGGATTTTAGCCAGTTAATTAAACAAAGAAACACAAAATCATATTGTCTGTATATGCATATGCAGATGATATAATATTTTAAAAAACAAAAATCCTACAATATCTATAGATAAAAATGATTAGAACAAATAAGTGAGTTTAACAAGGTCACAGAACACAGTTCAATGTACAGCTCAATTAAAAAATATACACACAAATTGATTATATATACATTTGAGTAACAAGTAACTCACCAATTAAATTAAGTAAACAATTCCATTAATAATAGCATAAAAAATTAAATATTTACAAATAAATTTAATGAAAATATTCCATAACCTGTTATTGAAACTACAAAATATTGTGAGAATTTCAAGAAGAAATAAATACATAGATGGCAATACTTCCCCAATGCATCTATAGATAGGTTCAATGATATTCCTGCATAAGTCCTGCCCATTAAAAAAAGAAATTAAACAAGACAATCAAAAAATTTATACAGATCTGGGGTTGTGGCTCAGCGGTAGAGGGCTCGCCTAGCACATGCGCAGCCCAGGTTCGATCCTCAGCACCATGTAAAAATAAAGGCATTGTGTACAACTATAACAAATAAATAAACGTTTTTTAAAAAATTGTACAGCCAAAGAACCAAGACAAAAAATTGGAAAAAGCAAAATATACTCTACACCTACATGATATCAAAACTTATAAATTACAATAATCAAGATGGTGTGGTATTGTCAGCAGGATAGGCATATAGAGTACCATAGTAAATTAGAGAATTCAGAAATAAACCTACACAATTATATTCAATTGGATTTTGACACAGGGACCAAGGTGATTCAAAGGGGAAATTATTGTTTAGTCAACAAAAAATGTTAGAACAATTAGATATTCATTTTGAAAAGTAAACTTTTACTTTTCCAAGTACCAAATAAAAATTTTACTCCATATAAATTATATACATAAGAGTTAAAACTATAAACATTCTAGAAGAAACAAGGAAAATTATTATTTTTAAAACATTTTTTTGTAGTTTTAGATGGATCGAACCTAGGACCTCACATGTGCTAGGCAAGCAAGCACTCTACCAGTGAGCTACAACCCAGCCCCAAGGAAAATTATTTCTGAAGTTGGTTTAGTCGAAGAATTTTTAGTGGGTGCTGTGGTGTACACCTGTAATCCCAGTGGCTCAGGAGGCTGAGACAGGAGGGCCTCGAGTTCAAAGCCAGCCTCAGCAAAAGTGAAGCACTAAGAAACTCAGTGAGACTCTGTCTCTAAATAAAATACAAAAAAAAAAAAAAAAAAGAGCTGGGGAGTGCCCTGGGGTTCAATCCCTGGTACCAAAAAAAAAAAAAAAAAAAAAAAAAAAACTTTTAAAAATAGGATACCAAAAACATTCTCCATAGAAGATTAAATTGATTCGTTACATTTTACTAAAAGAAAAAAAATGCATGTTATTCTCATTCTAAAAACTATTAAGAAAATTAAAAGGCAAGCAAGAGACTAGAAGCAAATATTTGAAAATCCTTTATTTGATAAAGGATGTTGTATCTAAAATATATAAAGAACTCTTGCCACTTAATAACAAGACAAAGTGAAAAAAGTTGACAAGTATTTTAATAAACATTTTACTAAAGGAGATATACAGATGGCTAATGAGCACACTAAAATATGTTACACATCATTTGTAATTAGGGAACTGAAAATTAAAACCACAATCAAGTCAGAAAATGGATATAATTAAAAAGGACGACAATACCAAAGGCTGGATAGGATGTTACAGCCAACAGAGGAACAGCCGGCTACCCTGGATGTCCATGTCTAATTCCCAGAAAATGTGCACGTGTTTCCTTATGCAACTAAAGAAACTTTGCAGAAGTAATCAAGAATCTCATATTGAGTTATCCAATTTAATCACAGAGATTTTTATAGGAGGGAACCAGAACAGTCAGAGAAGATGACAGACACAGAAATTGAAATGATGTGAAACTGGGAGCCAAGGGATGCTGGCAGCCTCCAGAAGCTGGAAGTGGTGAGAAACAGCCTTCCCTTAGAGGCTGCAGGAGGAAGGCAGTTTTGCCAACATTCTGACCTTAGCCCCAAATGATCTACTTCAACTTCTGTCATTCAGAGCCATATGATACTATATCTGCATTATTTTAAGCCACTAAACCTGTGATCATTTATTACAGTTGCAATGCAGATCTAATATGGATGTTAAAAAATTGAAACTTCAACATCCAAATGATTTTTAATTTATGAATAGATAAACACCAAGCAGTATAACTGCACAATGGAATAATAATAATTTAAAGAAACAAACTTATCATACAACCTTATGAACGAATCTCAGAAACTATGCTAAATGAAAGAAGGCAGATGTGAAGCCCGTGTACTATATGTTACTGTTTATATAAATTTCTAAAAAAAATCAACTTTATGAAAAATAAAGCCAATCAATCTTATCCTGGGGGTAGAAAGCTGTGATTTAATGAAAACAAGCACAAAGGATTTGTTTTAATTGCTCTATTCTTGAAGTGGATTATGGTGAAGATTGTACAAGGGTATAAACTTGCTAAAATCATAAAAATGTACATTTATACTGAATTAACTATTTAGTATCTAAGTCATACCTCAATGAAAGTATTAAAAGTAGAAAAAGAAAAAGGAGAAATAGGAAAATAAGTTGTCAAGTTTGCCTCTAAACTTTCCTAAGAAGCTCTTCTCTACAGAAGAATCTAGGAAATCCCCAAATCACCTTTCCCCCTTAATGCTTACTTACTTTATTACCTTTATTCCTATATTTAAATACTAATTATGTGTTTCCTCATTTTTATTAGAAAATGTTGAACATTTTGAGAACAAAAAAAAAAATAATAGTTAATATTGAACCCATGCCATCATTCCTCCTCCAAGAATCCACCAGATGTCTGGAACGCGTTTGCTGAATCACTGAGAATTCAGTGCTCCCAGCTCAGACATCAGCATGCGTTCCAGCTACATGGGGAAATGCCCTTGCTCATGAGTTTTCTCAAGGTTAACCCTTGGTACCATCCCAAGTTTTAGAATCTGTTCTCTTATAAATCTTCTGTGAGCACTCAAGGAGCAAAGAATGGGGGGAAAGGAACTGTACTTCCTCACAGTAATTCTGTTACTATTTCTCATAAGTACTTATCAGTTTAAGAACATCCTTACAAATTTCTCTTCCAAAAAATTTTGTTTCTTCCCTCTATATTGTCACTTTTCAAGCTTTTATTTTCTAATAATCATTTCTTTCTTTGAAAGGAAAATTAGCTGAGCAGGTGTTCAAGCTCATAATTGGAAATTTTTTTCCCCATCCACTGCTTGCTCAAATAACTATATTTTTCCTGGATTTTGAAGTAAACCTCTTAATCCATTTATATTTTTCCTATTTATAAAATAATTTGTCACATCAGAATCAGATATATGATCAGTCACATCAAGTTTTAGACAGTTTGAAGTGAATGAATTGGCTAACTTGATGTCCATGCACTTTGGCAAATGTTCACACTGCCAAAATCGATGACCACCTGACAACTTCTTTAAAACATGACAATTGTACAGTCCTTCTGTGATATCTCTAAGGATGATAGCAGTTCAGTCTTTTTCATTCAACATTAGTCAATGTAATCCAACATCCTGCCAAATAGTGTGCAAGTTTCAGGAGATGTAAAATCCAAAGAGAAAGTCCCTAACTGTTGGGATGCTATCATGGTAAGAGATTATCAAAACTATAAGATGGAATAAACAAAATGTTGGAGGAGTTCAGAGATGAAGGAATATATTTTCTTCACTTTCTTTTATACATATATATAAATATATATTATTCAAAGTTGTTTTATATGAGAGAGAATGCATTACAATTCATGATACTCATATAGAGCACATTTTTACAAGTCTCTGGTTGTATACAAAGTATATTCACACCATTTGTGTCTTCATACATGCACTTAGGGTAATGATATCAATCTCATTTTACCATCTTTTTTTTTCTTTTTACCTCCTTAACCTCTCCCTTCCTCTCCCTCCCCATTGACCTTTCTAGTGTTCCTCTTTTCTTCTTGTCTTCTTTAGCTTAGAGAGAAAGAAAGATAGATAGAGCTTAGCTTAGAGAAAGATTATTTTTTAGAGCTTCTTGCTTCTTTCTTCTTTCTTCTTTCTTCCTCGGGAGCCTCGGCCTAACTCTGACCAGTCATTACTTCTTCTATCTGATTTCTCTTCTGTAACCGCTCTGCCTACGTTCTGGCCGCTCTGATTCTTTTCTCCGACCCGAACTCTTCTTCTGACCGACCGAGTGACTGCACGACTGACCAAATGAATTCGTTCTCCTTCGTTCTCCTAACTCGGACCGCTTTCACCCGGTTATATACCTTCAGCTTTTCGGGTGCCTACAGGTGCGTCACATACATATCAGGTGGAACTTATGGCTTCCAGCTAGCTGCAACAGCCCTTCCTAATTAGGGCTCCTTCACTCATTAAGATAAACTATTTAGAAACTAATGGATGAAAATCATGATTGAACACAAACATCTACTTTTATTTCCTCCCGGTATCATTAAAACAATAATAAAGGGATTTTTAAAAAAACATAAATTCACAAAATGTGAAGTTCAAGAGAAGAAACATCATCAACACAGCTTTGGAAAGTTAAAATAAGTAGATTTAGCAACACACACACACACACACACACACACACACACACACACACAATTCTAAGCTAGCTGAAGGAAAGGCCAAGAACGATCTTTAAATCTGGCAAGGTTTTAGGAATGGAAGGTTTCACCATTGTAAAAGTGAAAGTGAAGATTCGTTGAAAGTCTACCTAAGTAGTAAATAGGTCTCTATGTCCATCACTTCCAGTAAAATAAGTAAATAAATAAACAAATAAATAATTGAATTTTATTCTGAAATATAGGATTTTTAGACTTGTATATCTGAGAAAACAAAGCCACACTCACATGGCAATTACTGTGCACCAGGAATTTTCTAAGCATTTACTTGTGGTAAATCTTGCCCTAGCTCTATAAGGTATATATGAACTTATCTCCAAATTATTGATGCAGAGACAGAATCCAATATAAGAGTAGTGAGTTACTGTCTGCATATTGTTATGCTTAGATACCTGGGTCCTCCCAACTTAACCCTCTTTCTTCTGTAACCTCCACCCCCTATGGAAAGACTTTTCTCTGAGGATCCTGACAAACCCAGTAGAAAAGACAAAACTACTGACACCAGGGTTTTCCCAACCACATGCTCCAGTTAATTCCCTGTAGTAAACCCAAAGTCTCCTACCATGATCTCAGAGTCTCCAGTCAACTCTTCAGTGCCCCACTTGTAAATACAAAAAACACATGAGGCATGTAAGGAAAACTACTAAAATAATATTTTGAGAAGAAAACAAATAAAAATTTAAAAAATATTTTAAATTAATTAGGTGGAAATAAAAATAATACAGAAACAAGGATACAAAATAAATCTCACTATCCATCTATGGCCTATTCACAGATGAGTAGATGGTATTTTAATCATGAAAAAACACAATTTTCAAAAAGGAATATTCAGATAAGAGTCTTTTGAAATCAAATACATAGATATTTGCTAATTATATATACTATATGTAATACATACTATTGATTAATTATTATACATAATGTAATAATAGATAATCAATAACAAAAACTCAGTAGAAATTTTGGAATATTAAAGTTGAGAAAATCTCTTAGTTAGTAAAAATAATAAGAAAATACAAGAAGCCGGGCGCGGTGGCGCACGCCTGTAATCCCAGGTAAAACACTGACATACCACAAAAAAAAAAAAAAAAGAAAGAAAAGAAAATACAAGAGCAATCTGAGAAGCAGCCCAGAAAATCAAACATTGGAGTGATTAAAAGCCTCAAAAGAGAGAACAAAATTTGAATGAAAAAAATTATCAGTATAATAAATTATCTTTTTCCTAAAACTATGGTCTATGTAACTTTTCCTACTGACAGATTCCACTGATAGAGCCATATGAGTGAAGGCAGGTTCACATCAAGGAACATAATTTGGAAATTTCAGAGAACTTAAAAGAAGAGAGTTGAGGTTTTGAACAGAAAAAGAATGAGATGTAAAGGACTGAGAATCAGACTATCAATAAACTTCTCAACAAGAGCAGAAGCTAAAAGACACTAACCCATGGCCCTCAACCATCAATCAAGTGCAAAGATAGAGAAAGGATATTTTTAGGAAAGCAAGTTTCCTTCCTTGCATTCTTTCTTAAGAAGCTACTGAAATATGTGCCACACTGAAATGAAGGGTAAACCAAAACGAAGCCAAGCAATTCAGAAAGCAGGCTGTCAACCCAAGGGAGGTAAAGGGTCCAGAACAAGAAAGTGTCCCGAGCCCAAAGGCAGCCAGTCTCATTAGGAACATGCCAGAAGGTTCCTGAAGTAATTTCTTCAGGAAGATAAAACTGACAGGTCCCTCTTACACCTGAATATATAGAGAAAAGTAAGACATGGGGCAGTGGCATTGGGGTTGAATTAGTGATAAGTACAAAGAAAGTGCATAGAAAACCAAAGGAACAGCGGCCACTGCAAAAATAAAAAATAGCAAGGACAAAAAGTTACACAGGAAATAAAAATTAGAGTCACAACACAAATACTATAAATTGCATTTGTACAATTATGCTAATACACACAAAAATAAAATTATATTTGGGATGGGAGTAAAAGGGTACCATCTGGAGATAACAGTGAAGAAAGGAAAAAGTGAAAACTCTTTTTTTTTTTTTTTTTTTTTTTTACCCAAAGAGAAATCAATTGATGCAGCATCAAACTGAAATACTGTGAAATGACATATCGAACATGATAATTTGCAACATGTAAGGAAATGCCAAAATATATTCTTAAATTGATGGAAAGATTGTTTTTGGAAAAGGAGAAATACATGTGTTTGAAGTAGGGGCAGTTATGGTTTATTTTTTCCCTATAAAACTTGCAAATTATTTGACTTTTACTATGTGTATATATCTAACCATGAAAAATAAAACAATTTAACAAAGCACTAAAAGGTAGCTCTGCAATATCCATGCCATTCATTTGTCATTTGCCTGCTTCTTGACACAGCCTATTCTTTCTAATAAGAGAAAAAGCCTATTAATTTTCCTTCTTCATCATTCTTAACTACTTCAAAGGAAATATTGAATTTTAGAAACTTGAAGCATGATGCTAGGTAGGGCAGGAATTTGAAATTAATTTCCTAACAGTTATATACACATGAGAAAATTTTAGGTGACAGATATTAATGATGCAACAAGCTACATAAGAAGAGTATCAAGGCCTCTGTTCCCTCTTGGCTGCTTCAGGTCAGAAACTAACTACATAAACATCCAGAGTAATGATACTTTGATGTCAAAATACCACCTTTTAAATTTTCTTTATTCTAGAGGCTATCTTGGGAGATGGTATCAAATATGGTAGGGGAAAAGAATGAGAGAAATAATAGATGCAAAAGACCTGAATATCTAATATGAACCAGGCAAAGACCTTCTTCACTATTTATTATCAATTTTTCTATGAAACATTTGTGCTACAAATAAAAACTTCCATATTAATTCTGAATCATTTGTTTATCCTCAAGTCAAGCTGCTTCATGTGTGGCAGCCTCAAGCCTGTGTCACATAACCAATTTATGACCCGAGGGGTGCTAATAAGCTTAGATAAAGAAAAATCAAAGATTTCCAGAATTCTTAAAACAAATACCCTGAGATTCTTTATCAGTGAGGATCTTATTAAGTACCCCAAAATAATTAAAAACAGATTGTAAGAGCCCTAATAAGGAGATAGCTAAGATGGAAGCTAGCTGAGAGCCATAAGAGGTGTTTAAGTATTTTCACCTGATATTCATGCATTTATCTAAGAATCTTTCTATGCCCATGAACACTATGTGACGCACCTGTAAGTTTGAGCTGTTAACACGTGTAAACTTGATAAGGCAAAAAGTATTTAACCGGGTGAGGGTGGCTAGAGGGGGTGGTTGGAGTTGGAGAGGTTGTTGGAGCTGGAGAGAGAAGTTAGAAGAAGGAAGAATAAAGAACCTATTCATTTTCAGTCTGCCTCCAAATTCTTTCCCGCGGTATCGTTGCTGCAGGTGGAAATAGCTGCAGGCAGCAACAACAGATCTTACATAAAAAAGTCATTATAGGCATCAAGAAAATTCTATTAAGAAGTTGATATTGCATTAAACAAAGAAAAAAATAGTCACCATTATCCCTCATTTGTCACCTAACACAGACCCAGTTGAGCATCTTAAGTAAGAATTAAACAGCACATGTATTGGTGGTGTCATATTTACGTCACATGCTATCAGAATACAGACTTTTAGGGATGAAACTAAGCATTAAAACATTGTTATGCATACCTTTCAACCCAATGGGTTCAGTATTAACAACCTTTCCCAAAAATTTCGTGCATGTACAAGTACATGAGCACAAGGATATTCAATGCAGTATTATATATAAGAACAAAAAATTGTAAACATATAAAATTTCTATTCATTTTAGAACATGCAAATGATACATCTGAATTATGGATTATTTACATATAAACACATACACATAATATCTTGGACACACATATAGTGATACATCAAAAACATTTGGAATGAAAACAATTTTTAAGTATTTACCCACTTGTATTTTTTCCATTTATATTTTAGAAGATATATCTGTATGAGCACATATAAATGTCAATGCGTAGACTGGAGCCTAGAAGAGTACATGCCCTTTGTTGGTAGTGCTTACCCTTGAGAGGGTCAAGTGGGAGGGCGAGGACCTGGAAACCCACATTGGGTAAAGACATGGACTTTGGTACCAGACCTCCAAACTTTGGGTGCTGGCTTTGATACTTGCCTGTACATCTTTTCCAATTTCCTATCTATGAGGTATTATATGCCTATGAGTGTTGATTAGACTAGATTTGGCACATAATCAACATTATACAAATTAGCAAGCACAAAACAAACACTCATCAGTACTTGTAGGGGATATTTCAGTTTTCATTCTATAATTGATTTTCTATTTAACTCTTGTGGAATGTATTGATGTAACATTGTTTTTAACCTACAGAAGACCAAATCCAGAAAATCTGATGATACTGCCCTATGATGCAATTGCATATAAATGTCACAACATTGAATTGTAAGACCTTCTGCCCATTCACTGGTAAATGAACTAGAGTACTCAGAATAAATAATTATCCCTCTACTATCTCAAGGGCAGAAAATGACTGCTCTTTCCCCTTAATGAATCCCATAGTGCTGTGTACACAGCGGGTGTGCACAAAATGTTTGCTGATAATGATAATGGTGAGGATGCTGATGGCTGTGACACACTAGAAAGCTTCATTTAAAAGCCATCAGGAGAATGTAACACAAAATATAGTGCTTCTGCATTTTGTCTGCATGGGAAACAAATTCTGTTGGATTATTTATAAAGTAATTCAGTGCACATTGTACTATCGATTGCTTTGGTACCATCTTGTGTTTTTGCTCATTAGCATGACCTAATTATTAGTTCAGATGATTCAGAGGAGATAGAAAGCTCTATTTTTATTATTTTAGCCTGAAAAGTTGGTCTTCTGTAAGCACTTTTTTAATTAAATACATAAAGTGGTTGCTATCAACTAAATTATATTTAATCCCTACAGCAAGATTTGCAGGAGTGTGACTATTTTCCATCTCCTTAAATTGCAATGCTATATTGTTTCTATAATGACATGATTGTTTTCCATATGTTTAAGTATTCCATGCATAGAGAGAATAAGTTTACTGGAAAGATGATGGTGCCTCTCTATTCTAGCTCCATTTCTATTTGGGAGATGAAGCTCCAACTATTTATTCTTAGATAATATTGCCTGTGTTCCACAATCACTGAAGGCTCAAACACACGGTGTATGAAAGGCATGTGTCGCCGGGCGCGGTGGCGCACGCCTGGAATCCTACCACTTGGGAGGCTGAGGCAGGAGAATCACGAGTTCAAAGCCAGCCTCAGCAATGGCGAGGCACTTAGCAACTCAGTGAGACCCTGTCTCTAAATAAAATACACACAAAAAAGGGCTGGGGATGTGGCCCAGTGGTCTAGTGCCCCTGAGTTCAATCTCCGGTACCACACACACATACACACACACACACACACACACACACACAAGGCATGTGTCCCTCTCATCAACAAAATCTAAAATTGGTCTTTAATGATGGAGCGCTATTTCCTTGAGGCTAGTATGAGGTGGCTATAGTGATCAGAAGACAAAGTGGAAAATAAATTGCAGGGAACAACAGCTAAGATTAGGTGACTTTGCTGAACAGGGTATTCTCTCTTCATAGCTATATCAGGAAAAAGAAACCACACAGTAATCTGAACTGAGAAAATTTAATGAAGAATTATGATCTAGTAACAGGATATTTGCTCCTTAAAGGTAGAGCATGCAAGGAAGGATCAGACTGGGAAGAGGGGGTTTTCTCATGACCAAGCCTTAGATTTCATTGGAGAGGATTTTGGTAGGTCCACTGGATGGCAGAGAAGTCTGCTAAGGTGTCCCAGTTCTGGTCTGACAGTAGGGTACTTGTAAAACTCACTAAGAAGCTGTCCGCTGGGGCATTAGTTAAGACTCAGTAAGAAGCCAGCTAGGAAGCCAGACTGAAAACTTCAGTTTTCAGAGAAGACTGAAAGCTCACTGGGGTGCTGGAGAATGAGCAAACAAGTCCCACTCTAGGATGTCTATGAATTTTACTGGAAAATTATGTGTTTCCCTGACTCATTGGGAAGCCATCTGCTATAGTACTGATGAGGCTCACTGGGGTGAGGAAAGGAGAATAAATTCCACTTATAATTGCACACTAGGTGACCCCAAAGGAGAGAGTTCTCTGTATCTATGATGAGAAGACCAGAAGATTCTTCTCCTACAGGGTCCCTCCACTGTCCTCTATTCACAAGACTCGTAGTGTGCTCTCTGGCAAAGAAATATTTACAAGGATTGATCTCAGTATTATAAACCTGGGCAAAAAGTTTGATTTAGAGTACGGAGGCAATAGGTTGATAACTGGTACAACAGCCAAGCCTGGAATATTGGAATTTAGAATTGGAATAATTGGAATTAATCTATTAACTCAATCAAGAAATATTTATTAGCCATTCACTGTAAGAATAGTACTAAACTATGGACGAAGGATAGAGTAGTATATGAGAGATATAGTACTTAGACTTGATGTCTGATGGCTAGTCTTATCCCTAGCATTATTAATTCTACCTACAATTATTCAACATTCCTATTACCTTTTGGTCTTACTCAAGCCCTTTGTCCCAGAATGTTCTGGAGTCATGGCTACCGGACTATTTTTACATCTTGAAGGACACCCCCAACACCAAAAACATATAACACAGTATTAAAAATTACAATTAAAAATTACAATTATTTGATATTTGTTTGTTTGCATAAAAAGCTTATTCTAAACCATAGAATTTAGCAGTTGGAGAATAAAAATTAAGGAAGTGGGAAATATTTAAATGAAAGAGCTAAGCAGAAAGAATGCAGCTAGATTTTAGTGTTGCTGTTAGAAAACTTTCACTCAGCAAAGTCCTGCAGAAAGGAAAGGTATTTGAGGTGGGTATTGGGTTGGGCATGATTAGGTCAGTTTACACACCTGGAGTCTCAGGTACACAATGCCCATTGAAAGGGAAATGTCCATGATGATGTTGAGTCTTTCTTAAAGTACAGAAGTTTAGGAGTCATTACCATAACTATAGCTTCCAAGTTCTTGAATGAATAACTAAATGAGGAAAGTAGCTAACAGTAAGTGCAATGAGGCCCAGGCTTTACATAATCCTTACATTTCCTATGAGTGTCTACATCTATTCTTCATTCTAGGCTATTAAAGAAGAGGAAGTTCACACTTAGCACCTTTACTTCCTTAACCTTAATCAGAGAAAGGTGAGAAATAACAACATCAGGTCTTTTTCCTCCTACACTCATGGCCCTGAGAGAATCCATCTACCCATAATCTGACAGAGCTGTCATTTCTCATGTCAGCAGAGTTGATCTGCCTGTCCTGCCCTTCCCTCTTGCCTCTCCCTGAAAACTCACACTCATTTGTAGAGAATCCTCCTGATAACTAAGAAAGAATGGCTATCCTGCATGTGTAAAGGGGCAAACATTTTTTTTTTCTACCAGACTTTCCAAAAAAGCTCTCTGAAAACAAAGAATATGCTCAGAGCTAAGAGAGAGGTGGGAGAAAATGAGAGATGAAATGCAAGGCATTCTGCTACGAAGGGACCCCTGCTTTGTGCCACCCATTTCTGGGGCCACCTCTATAGTTTTATGCCTACAGTACCCTAGCTATTTCCAATTTCAGGACTATACCCTTAATTTTATATGTTTCTAAAACTCTCTAGTAATAAATAATGTCACTCACAGGTGAGACTTAAAAAATGCTCAAACTACTTGACAAAAACAGTGACGATTACTTGAGCAAATCTATACACAATTGCAAATTACTACTACAGGTATTATTTTATGTGGTTTAGGGAATATTTTCTTAAGGACTTTTTCTCAATTCATTATTTTTCCTTTCTAAACGTCTGAATTTATTTCCTTTTGGCCACGGTGCTCTGGAAACAGCTTCTTAGGAAAATTTAATTTCCCTCTCCCTTAAATCCACCTGGTTTTTGGTCAATGCCTTCAGTAGATTGGGTGCTCTCTTTTTCTCTTTATCAATTAAGATGATTTGGGTTATAGATATTTTTAAAAGCTCAACCAAAATGGCTTCAGTAATGCTGGAGATACATTTTCTTACATAAGAAGTTATATGAATAGTAGGATGGCTCCTGGACTAGCTAATCCGGCAGCTCATCAATCCCTGTTCTTTCTGCCCTCACACTGGGACTGTCTCAAAGCTTGATTGTAGTATCATGCAGATGTAACCATATCCTGCATGGGCAATGGACTAAGTGAACTCTCTGGGGCAGCCTGACATACCTTCTACACTGGACATAAATAAAGAACACTACAAACAACCTAAAAGAAAAGAAATTATCTAAATATAAACCAAGAGAGGGGATCCTAGAAAAAGAGCTTTCTAAGTAGGAATAGGGAACATTGACTACTTTCCTTTTCCTAACGAAAACTCTTGGCCCTGCAATCTGTCCTTGTTACCATTTCCAACTTAAGTAATACTGGGGGCCTTTTGTCTCCTCGGGAGGAGTGACATGTCAGAGTGTCAAAAGGAAGTAGGAAGAAAAAAAAGTGGGGTTAGAGATAGTCTATGGTTCCACTAGGATAGAGCTTTAGAACTCAGGAATCTCATGAAAAACATTTTTGGAGGACTAACCTCCACCATTTCTCATGCTACTGCAAATGCTTAAAGGACCATCCACTAATAATCCATGCCCCTAGGGGTTACAAATGCTGCTGGTACTTGTTCAGTTTTGCACTTAGTATTGTGTGAACTAGGTTAATTTTGGTTTAAGGAGGAAGTAAAACTTAAGCTTGAATTTACAGAGTGGTTGAGAAAAGGTTAATTCCTACCGGTATAGAAATGAGCATGGGTGCTTCTGAAATAGAACCCTAGACATATAAGGCCCTGCTCACAGCCTAGCAGCCTCTCATACCAGAATAAGATAGGGAAAGCAGGAACTACCATGGATGCTGGAGGCAGGAAAAGAAGATGATTCTAAGGCATATAATTTTAGGATATTTGAAAAAATCCTAAAAAATGAGAAAAAAGAAAAAGAAGAATCAATGGTAACACCAGGAAAATGATACTACTATTGACAGAAATAGGGATAGGAAGGTAACATTAGAGATATGAGAATAGAGAAGATAGGAACCTGGACCCACATGAACATTCAGGCCATATTAACAATTTGGGGCTTTTATTTAAGACTGAGAATAAACTTCAAAGAATTCTAAACAAGTGCATGATATGATCATATTTCTAAAAATGATGAATATGAGCACTGCATGGTTCACAAATCAGATTTCTCCTGGATCGTCCTCAAGGAACCCACCCTAATGGTCCTAGTTTGAAAGGCAAGAGACTTTAAATAAAGAACAAAAACCTACCAATAGATTTTCCTGGCACAATTTCAGTGGACACTCAAAGGAGCAGCAGATCACCAGGGACATGAATGACATTCTTTGTAATGAAAGTGGATCAGCCATAGTGGAAGTGCCTTTAGGATCTTCTCCACTAGATAGCAGTACCCTGAGTCACCAGGAAGATTGGTTGTGTGTCTATAATTGGCATTGGCAGCATAGTGGCCATTTTGATGATTATCACATAAAGAGTCCTAAAAACATATTCAACTAACACCACTTTGTATAAATATAAGAGATAATCATATTAAAAGAAAACTTACAAACAGAAAAATAGAAAGCACCCATGATCCCCTGGGTCATCAAGGTCCCCTATGGAGCATTAGTCGGGTGAAAACATCATACAAAAGGCTCTTTGCAGGACCTAGCCTACAGTGCACTACCTATTTACTGGAGCAGGACATAAACAGCATAGTATGTTACAGCAGGAGCTTTCCAACTCAAGAAAAGGAAAAGAGACTCTGGCATTTAGTAGCTGTTATCAGCCCATTCATCAGCTGAGCTAACTCAAGACTGGCTGAGCCAGCTCTTTGTAAGGCTATTATAAAGGGAGAGAAATTGAGCCTCCAGGACCTTACAGATCCATCCCTCCTTAATGTTAGTCTACAAAAGAGACACTTGTCACTGAGATCTTAGCTTAAAGGGAAGAAAGTACTTGGTGCTATGCGGACTAGTCCTACGAGCATAGGGAAGATTGCTTAAGAGAACAGAAGCCTCAAAATTTCCGATTGAAAGAAGGGCTTAAATACATTGGCAATCCTTGACAAACTTTAAAATTATCTGGTAAACATATGGAGATAGATTGTTATTTAAAAAAATAAATTAAAAATAAAAAGCCAGAGGGGAGGAGCCAGAGGAATACTTTTGTGACTTATAAATGTACAGCTCAGGGGAAATGGATTATCTGTAATACATACATAGATGGTATATAAAGATACAATGTGTGCTTTGTATGCATGCATTCTTCATTAATGGAGCCAACCAACATGGGTTAGAAACAATTGCAAAAAAATAATTTGTCTATACTAACATACACAGACTTTTTTCTTTGTCATTACTGTCTAAAAATTAGGCTATAACAACTAGTTAAATAACATTTATATTCTCTTAATAATCTAGAGATGATTCAAAGTATACAAGAGGATGTGCATAGTTACATGAAAATACTATTCCATTGAGCATCTGTGGATTTTGGTCTCTGGACCTGAAACGCATTCCCATGGATACCAAAGAGATATTTAAGTGATTCAGAAAAACATGATTTCATAAATTTATACAAAATATTTTATATACATAAAAATATTACATATGTATAAATATATATGAAATAAGTATTATATGGTCCTTCTACTACCTTTAGTATATTTAAATCTGACCTCATTTTCTTTAGATTCAGTATATTTAAAGAAGGTGATATCTTGACCATCAAAAGTGGTCAGTATTTGAGTTTATTTTCAGAGAGAAAATTCAGATGCCATGGAAACATTTTCACTGACCTAGTTTTGTTTCTGCTTGAGCTGGAGGGAAATGTAAATGTGGAAAACAGAACTAACTTCTAACAGACTAATTCTTTTCTATGGCTTTATGTTCTTGTGGTTTTTTAAAAAATACATCACCTCAAGCTCTCTATCATTTTTTAAACTTTTCTCAAAGAGTTAAATTAGCTCCAAGGATTAGTATTTTACATCCTTTTGCTTATGACAGTAGAAACAATATCCTAAAGTATACCTATGTCTATGTGTTTTTCTTAAATCCTAAATTCTGTACTGATATTTAAAAAGCACCAGCTGGACCCCCACTCTGTTCTCCCTCTTCCTTTTATTCATAAATCACACTTGTGTGCTCAAGGTCATCCTGCTTGACTACATTTCCCTGGCCTTGCTTGTACTTAGCTGTGGTGTCTGTCTTGATTAAAATTCTCACCACAGGAATAGGGGAAGCAGGACTGGCTGCATTTCCACACTGCTTGCTGTACCTCCACTGCCCCTGTCTCTCCTCCTACTTACTGGCATACAGGGACAATGGGAGGAGTCACCCTCTGGTGATGGAAGGCCTCTGTTAAGGGTGTCAAATGTGAGCATCCCATCAGTCCCTGAGTTCTCCTCAAGGAGAAAAAAAAAAAAAATGTTATATTAAAAGAAACATCTGTTTGGCTTAACCTTCTTCATTTTTAGGCCCCTGGCATAGCAGCTTAGCTTGCAGCCTAACTACAAATATCAAACTTTAGAAAATTGTCAACCTATCATAGTGCTGCTTAGGAGAAATGCATAGCTTGGAAGTCTTAGCACATATTTTTCATCTTGCTTATCCTGCCCTTACATCCTTATTTTTAAATGTCTAATTTACGCTGCAAAATTTCAATAGCATCTTGAATACCTAGGTTTTCCATTAATACTTAGAGGACATATTTTTAGCTTGCTAGGTGATGCTATGTATTTTTGACATTTTGAAACATAATATTTTTCAGGTCACTTCAATTCTAGAAATGAGCTCTGAGGACACTAAATATTACTTACTGCATTAAATCTGTATCTGCCAGAGGACAGAATGATTACATTCAATTTAATCTCTGTCTTTCTACCGGAAACCCAAAGATTCCCAAACTGACAAGATTGTGTTAACTATCATCAAAAGAAATAGCTCAGTTCATGGAGTATATAGATTTACAATGCTATTGGCTATTTCTGTAGAAATAAAATTTATAATGAGACTGTTTAAGAAGTTGTTATACAACAATTTCCTTGTGCAAAGGCATGATTAATTAGTGTGTTCTATTTCATAAATTTACCAGTTTTGTCCCCCAGCATATAGTTAAAAAGTCATATTTCTTGCTGCTCAGAGACTATTTGCCATCTTAAAAATTTTAAGAGTTACTGATTATACTCCTTTGCATTGGAATAATCTATCAAAACAGTGTTACAAAGGAATAAAGATAATATAATGAGGAAAAAAATAGAATTTTCAACAAATCATGCTACAACAAGTGGGCATTATCATACAAAAAAAAAAAAAAAGTCTAAACATATGCCTTACCCTCTTCACAAAAATTAGCTCAAAATAGATCACAAACTTAACTGTAAGACCCAAAACTATAAAAAATACTATAAGATAAAACAGAAAAAAATATACATGACCTAAGGTTTAGTGATGACTTTTTAAATACATCAAAGGCAAGATCCATTAAAGGAAAAATATGGGCAAAATGAACTTTGAAATTAAAATATTCTGCTCTGAGAAAGACATTGTCAAGAAAGGAAAAAGAGAAGCCATACTCTATGAGAAAATATTTGCAAAAGATGCATCTGATAAAGGACTATTGCCCAAATATACATAGAACTCTTAAAACCTAAAGAATAAGAAAACAAATAATGTGAATTTAAAAAATGGGCTCCAAAACCTTTACAGACACTTAACCAAAAAGGATATAGAACTGGCAAATAAAAAATGAAAAATTATGCACATCCTATGATATCATGGAAATACAAATGAAAACAACAATGGGATACCACTATATACCTATGAGAATGGACCAAATTCCTAACACCAACAGCACCAAATACTGACAAAGACATGGAATAACAGGAACTCTCATTCATTCTCCTGAGAATGGCATAGCCACTTTGGAAAACAGTTTGGCAGTTTCTTGGTGAATTACACATACTCTTACAACATATATTACCCAGCAGTAGTGCTCCTTGGTAGCTTCTAGAAGGAGTTGAAAGCTTATGTGTACACAAAACTTTGCATGTGGACATTTATAGCATTTTTATTCATAATTGCCAAAGTATAAAATAAACCAAGGTGTCCTTAAATAGGTGAATGGATAAATAAATGTGGTATATCCAGACAATGGAATGTTACTTGGTGCTAAAAAGAGAAGAAGGAGAAGGAGAAGGAGAAGAAGAAATAGGTTGTCAAGCCATGAATGGACATCAAGGAATTACATATTACATAGTAAATCCATTACCAGGTGAAAGAAATCAATCTGAAAATGCTATAATATACATAATTCCAACTGTATAACATTCTGAAAAGCGCAACTATGGAGGCAGCAAAAGGCCAATGGTTGCTAGGGTTTGGGGGGCTTGAATTAGAGGAGCACAGAATTTTTAGTATTTTTAAAAACTCTGTATGATACTAAATGTTGAATGCATTTCATGATGCCTTTGTCCAAGCCCATAGAATGTACAACACCAAGACTGAGCCTTAGGGCTAGAGATGTAGCTCATCAGTAAAGCACTTGTCTAGCATGCACAAGACCCTGGGTTCAATTCCAAGTACCAGAAAATAGGAATAAATAAAAGGGTGAACTCAAATAGAAACTGAGGTCTCTAAGTGATAATAATCTATCAATGAAATTGTTGATAAAGGGTATTGATAAGGGGGAAGCTGTATATGTAGGAGCAAGGGTATGTTGGAAGTCTCTATACCTTTTGCATAATTTTGAAATGAACCTAAAACTGCTCTGAAAAAGATGTCAATATTTTTAAAGTTTATCTATTTATCTAGTAAGATTTAAGGACACTGTTTTAGTCAGCTTTTTTACTGCTGTGACCCAACGATCTGACAAGAACAATTTTAAGGAAGAAAAATTTATTTGGGGGCTCGCAATTTCAGAAGTTTCAGTTCATAGAGAGCCAACTTCATTCCTTGGGGCCTGAAGTGAGACAGAACATCATGGCTGAGTGTGTGGCAGAGGAAAGGAGCTCAGGACATGGCACCAGGAAGCAGAGAGGGGGGGGGTCGGGGGGAGAGAGAGAGGGAGAGGGAGGAGAGACTGAGTGTTTCTTCACCATGTATAAATATAAACCCTAAAGGCATGCCCCAAATGACCTACCTCCTCCAGCCATACCTTTCCTTCCTTCAGTTACGACTCAGTTATACCCTATCAGAGGATTATGATTCTCATAACCCAATCATTTTACCTCTAAATCTTCTTGCATTGTCTCACACATGAGCATTTGAAAGACACCTAATACCTAAATCATAATAGATACCAAAACTTTCAGTGTCTTAAAATATCTTCTCCTTTGTGCAGTAAATCATACTCATTACTAATTTCTCACATTTATAAAATATTGTCTTTGGAAATCTCTAATCAAAATTTAATTGTATGATTTAAAATAAGTAATATATAACATGTATATTGTTCATAATATGTCAACATCATATGTTGACAAAAATGTTTTTAAAAGATTATCTATTTGCTCTGTAGCCAAGTGGCATGAGGTTTTGGATTATAGGATGGATACATTTTTATATTGGAAAAAAACAACATGACTAAAAGATCCTAGAAGGGATACTCTGGTGTACCTTCAGTCAATCAGGAAGCATTAGGACACATCAGACAGGGAGATGTGTTAGTCAAATTTTCATCACTATGAACAAAATACCTAGCAATTTAGAACAATTTAGTGGAGGAAGAGTTTACGTGGGGCTCAGGTTTTCAGAGTTCCAGTCTATGATGGGCCAACTCCATTGCTCTAGTCCTGAGGTGAGGCAGAATATCATCATGGAAGCATATGGTGAAGGAAAGCTATTCAGCTTGTGGCAGTCAGGAACAGAGAGAAAGGGATAAGCCAGGGAAAAGAGATAGTTCCCAAGAGCACACCCCCAGTGACCTACTTCTTCCAGCTATGCACCATCTATCTGCAGTTAGCACTCAATAATATAATTGAATTATTACTCTATCAAATAGATCAATCCACTGATTAGGGCATATCTATCATGATCTAATCATTTCATTTCTGAACATCGCAACATTGGATATCACATTTCTGATACATAAGCTTTTAGGGGACACTTCATATATCTCAATCATCTCTAAAGGACATCTTCTCTAAGCTCCAGGATGTTAGAATCAATTCCTAACCCAATATGGAAACATTGGTTTCCTATTCCAAATGGAACCTAATAGGTGTCTGAAAAGTATCAAATCTAAAGCTAAACTCCTGACATTTACCCTAAAACTTGCTATTTCCATTTTTCTAAATGCTAAAGCTCAAACTTTGGATTGATCCTTGTCTTTTTCTTTAACATCTCACATTCAATCCACCAGAAAATTCTATTACACTTAAAATCTATCCATTAACCAACCGCTCTTCTATTACCCTGGCTCAATACCATCTTCTCTTACCAGGCTAATTGCAATAAATGCATAGTTCAAATCCTCCCTTTCACTGGCTTCTTTTACTTAGTAGTGTGAACAAGCTCTGTGGCACAACAGATAGTTCATTAGACTTCTAGCCAAACCTGTAGTGGCCATTCACTTAAATTTAGTATGCATCTTTTTAATTTTTTTTTTTTTTTTTGTAGTTGTAGATGGACAGAATACTTTTATTTTATTTATTTATCTTTATGTGGTGCTGAAAATCGAACCCAGTGCCTCACATGTGCTAGGCAAGTGTTCTGCCACTGAGCCACAACCCCAGCCCCTGTAGTATGCATTTAAGTTTCCTGAGGTCTTTTTGTGACTTGATAGTTCCTCCAATCTATATTCTTTCTTAAATACTCACTTGTATTTTGCAAATCTTATTTTAACTGGATTATTCTAACTGTAATACTGAGAATAGAGTACAGGGGAAAGGGAACATTTTATCCTTAGTTATTCTTCTAAGACTATGCTGGTCAATAGTAGCCATGTATACCATATATAACTATTTAGCAGTAGAATTAAGTTATGATTTAAATTTAATTAACTTTAATTTAGAAACTAGATAATTGTAAAATATTTTATTGTTAAATACAACTTTTTGATTTGGTAGGAATACATTTTAATTTAACTTTTTTAAAAAATTTACATCTGAAATGAGGTGTGCTGTAAGTATAAAATACATAGCAGATATTGAATACTTTGTAGTCTATGCTGGCTACTATAACAAAAATTCCATAGACTGGATGGTTTAAGAACAACAGGTATTTATTTTTATAGTTCTGGGGACTGAGAAGTCCAAAATCAAGGTGCTATACGATTTGGTGTCTGATGAAGGCCCACTTCCTGATTCATGGACAGTGTCTTCTCACATTGTCTTCACATGGAAAAAGAAGGAGGGAGCTCACTGGGGTCTCTTAGAAGAGAACTTATCCCATTCAAGAAGGATCTGCCCTCATGACCACATCCCCTCCCAAAGGCCCATATCCTAAGACTATCATTTTGGGTGTTAAGATTTCAACATATAAGTTTGGAGGGTGACAGGACTACATTCAGTCATCAGCATTTTTACAAAAAAATTGGAACATCATTATTTATTTTTATATCAATTGCATCTTAAAATGATGATAGTATGGATATATTGGGTTATATATTATTAAAATTAATTTCAGCTGTTTCTTTTTTGTTTATCATGACCACTAGAAAATTTAAAAGTAAATATGTGTCTCATCTTTCTAAAGACAGCACTGGTGTAAGAGTTTAAAAGGAATTATGTTGAGAATAATGGAGAAGCAACATTTGAAGAAATAATTTTAATAACTTGAAGAAAGGTAGGTCCTCATACCAAAAAAAGTCTTTATTTATGTAAGATAAATAAAAATGAATCTATGCCAAAGTATATCATAGCAAAAACTGCAAAATACCAAAGAGAAGCATAAAATTTGAAGAGTGACCAGGTTTACCAACAAAAGTTAACTTTTAAAGTGTGCAACAGTGGGACTGCAAAATGGTGCAACCGTTATGGAAAGCAGTATGGCGATTTCTTGGAAAACTGGGAATGGAACCACCCTATGAGCCAGCCATCCCACTCCTGGGTCTATTCCCAAAGGACTTAAAAACAGCATATTACACTGACACAGCTATCTCAATGTTTGTAGCTGCGCAATTCACAATAGCTAAGTTGTGGAACCAACCTAGATGTCCCTCAGTAAATGAGTGGATTAAGAAAATGTGGTATATACGCACAATGGAATTTTACTCAGCAATAAAAGAAAATAAAATAATGGCATTTGCAGGTAAATGGATGAAGTTGGAAGACATAATGCTAAGTGAAGTTAGTCAGTCTCAAAAATCCAAGTACCAAATGTTTTCTCTGATATAAGGAGGCTAGTTCATAGTATTGTTGGATGGGGGTACATAGGAGGATTAGAGGAACACTAGAATGGTCAAAGGGAAGAGAGAAGAAGGGAGGGAGCAAGGGGGGAGGGAGGGGGAAAAAAGAAAAAAAAAAAAGAAAAGGTGGTTGAATGAGACGGATATCTTTTCCTAAATGCATGATTGAAGACCTGAATTGTACAAATATACTTTGTATATAAACAGTTGTATGTTAAAAGATGCTAAATACATGCACTATGAGTTGTACATATTAAAAATTATAAAAATAAAATTTAAAAAAAAAGTGTGCAACAGACTTTTCAATAGCTGAATAAAAGGCATTTAAAGTTTTAAAGAAAAAACTGTCAACCTATCTAGCCTGTGATTCAAGAATGAAGGCCTAATAAAACAGTTATCAGAAAGATCAAGGCAGCTCACTAAGGGGATTATTTATACTTCAGCAATATGAAAAATAAGCAAAGAGAAAGTGTATGGAATACATTAAGAATGATGAGTAGATGAGTACTAAAATTATTTTTTTTAAATTAGTGCACATAATTAGAGGATATCAACTTTAAAAAGAGTCTAAAGAGAGAGTGGCAGCTCCCTGCTGCTGCACGCAGCGCCAGACCTGGGGAAGGACCTCCTCCACTCCCCGGAAGTGTGACCCGCCCAGCTGCGACCAGAGCAAGAGGTAGGCATCCGTCCGCCTGCCAGGAGAGATCCAGCCGCCAGTTTACCTGGCCTGCAGGGCCCAGAGTGGCAGCTCCCTGCTGCTGCACGCAGGGCCCATCCTGAGGATAAGCCCCCTCCACTCTTCCACTGTGCCATTCTGCAAAGTGCCAAAGGTGCAGCCTTGACTCCACTAACAGGATTGCTGACTGGACATGATCCAGGTCAATTGGTTTAATCTGGAAGGGAAATAAGAAGGGCTTCCAAGGGTCCATTTGGCTTGAGACTTATTCCTGGTTTCAACGTTTTTGTTTGTTTGTTTGTTTGTTTGTTTTGTTGTTTCTTGGGGGGGATTTGTTTGTTCATTTTTGGGTTTTGTTTTGTTTTGTTTTGATTGACAGTGTGTTTGTTTGCTTCTGTTCCTCTTTGCTTTCTTTCTTTTCTTCCTTCTCACATTAGTATTTTTTCTCCTTCCTTCATCTTCCCTATTTACACCGTGCCATTGCATACTCAACAAAGGCAAAAACAAGTTATACGCAGAAATTGGGATTTTTTGAATGAGTACAATTCAAATATATAGCAAAGTGGTGTTATATATAGTGTATTCTCTATTTTCTAGACTCACTCTCACACTAATTTCTACTCCTTGGTCACCTTTTATTCTTCTTCTTCTTCTTTTTTTTTTTTTTTTCCTTTTTCTTCTTTTCCATCTTTCTTTATTTCTAATCTCAACCGCTGCATAAATTTGGTTTAACGTAAATTGGTCTTTCCACCTAATCATTCACTCTTTCCTCTCTCATCTGCTGATACTAAAAACTTCCATAGAACTCTCTTTTCATACTTTCTAAGAAAGAACAAGTCAATACACTCACCTCCCTCTTACTAAACATATCACCTCTGTGTCCATTACTTGAATCTATAAAACCCCATTAGAAGCGTACAGACTAAATTGGAAGCAATATCTGGGTTAACTAAACCTGTACATTGTGATCAAACTGGGATTCTCTGAATAGAAAGTGTCTGATTTTAAAGTGTAAAGGAAATATAAGGGGATCTGATAGCATTGTACTACAGGAGCAATGTAAGGTTCTAAGGTAAAATCAAAATAGTCAAGGTCCCATAGTGCAGGAAGAATAGACGCACAAGCAAGATGAAGAAACAAGGGAGGAAAGTGACACAAACAAATCAATATACCTCCTCAGTAGATTCCATGGCATGCACAGTTGGTGAAATGCCAGAGATGGAATTTAGAAATTACATTTGCCAAATGCTTGCGAACTTAAGAATGAACTCAAAAATGAGATGAGGGAGCAAGTACAGATGGCAAAGATCATTTTGACAAAGAACTCCAAAAACAAATACAGGAAGTAAAAGATTACTTGAATAGGGAAATAGAGGCTCTAAAGAGAAACCAAACAGAAATTCCAGAAATGAAAGAAGCAAAAACCAAATAAAAGCACAATCGAAAGTATCACCAACAGAGTAGATCACTTGGAAGAAAGAACCTCAGACAATGAAGACAAAATATATACCCTAGAGAAAAATCTAGATTACACAGCAAAAATGGTAAGAAACCAAGAACAGAACATTCAAGAATTATGGGACAACATAAAAAGACCAAACATAAGAGTGATTGGGGTAGAGGAGGGGGCAGAGTTTCAAGCCAAAGGAATGAGTAACTTATTTAATGAAATAATTATAGAAAAATTTCCAAACTTGAGGAATGAATGGGAAAACCAAGTTCAAGAGGCTTACCGAACACCAAACATACAAAATCACAACAGATCCACACCAAGACACATTATAATGAAAATGTCTAATACACTGAGCAAGGAGAGAATATTAAAAGCCACAAGAAAAAGGAAGCAGATTACATATAGGGGGAAACCAATCAGATTGTGTTCAGACTTTTCTACCAGACGGTAAAAGCAAGAAGATCCTGGAATAGCATATTTCAAGTTCTAAAAGAAAAGGGATGTCAACCAAGAATCTTATATCCAGCAAAATTGAGCTTTAGATTCAAAGATGAAATAAAAAGCTTCCACGACAAGCAAAAGTTAAAAGGATTTAGCATCTCGAAAGCCAGCACTTCTGAACATCCTGGGCAAAATTTTTCATGAAGAAGAAGAGAAAAATAACAACGAAAATCAACAAAGGGAGATATTAAACTAAGGGAAATACCAACCAGAAGAGAAACCAAATCAAGCTAAAGATCATAATACAAATAAAAATGGATGGGAATAAAAATCACATCTCAATAATAACCCTGAATGTTAACAGCCTAAACTTGCCATTCAAAAGACACAGATTATCCAAATGGATTAAAAGAAATGACCCAACAATTTGTTGTCTCCAAGAAACACACCTCATAGAAAAAGACATCAATAGACTGAAGGTGAAAGGCTGGGAAAAGTCTTATCACTCACATGGCCTGCGGAAGCAAGCAGGGGTTTCCATTCTCATTTCAAATAAGGTAGACTTCAAGCCAAAGTTAATCAAAAGGGACAAAGATGGATATTTCTTACTACTTAAGGGAACCATTCATCAACAGGATATAACAATCATAAATCTATATGCCCCAAATAATGGAGCACCTACATTCATCAAACAAACTCTTCTCAAGTTCAAGAGTAAAATTGACCACAACACAGTTATTCTAGGGGATTTCAACACACCTCTCTCACCAATAGATAGGTCATCCAAACAAAAGCTAAACAAAGAAATCTAAGGCCTCCTTAAAACAATTAATAACTTAGACCTAACGGACATATATAGAATATTTCATCCCACAGTAAAAGAATACACTTTTTTCTCAGCAGCACATGGCTCCTTCTCCAAAATAGACCATATATTATGTCACAAGGCAACTCTCAGCAAATATAAAAAAATAGAGATACTACCCTGCATGCTATCGGATCATAAAGGGATGAAATTGGAAATCAACAACAAAACAAGGAATAAGAAAAACTACTCCATCAACTGGAAGCTAAACAACATGCTACTGAATAAACAAGGGGTTGAAGAAGACATCAAAGAGGAGATCAGAAAATTCCTAGAGGTAAATGAGAACACAGATACATTGTATAGAAATCTCTGGGACACTATGAAGGCAGTAGTAAGAGGAAAATTCATTGCACTGAGTTCCTTCCTTAAAAGGAAAAAAAAAAAAAACAACAACAAATAAATGACTTAATATCACACCTCAAAGCATTAGAAAAGGAAGAACAGATCAACACCAAGAGCAGCAGAAGACAGGAAAATAATTAAAATCAGAGCAGAAATTAATGAAATTGAGACTAAGGAAACAATTCAAAAAGAATTGACAAAACTAAAAGTTGGTTCTTTGAAAAAATAAACAAAATTGACAGACCCTTTAGCGATGCTAATGAAAAGAAGAAGAGAAAAAACTCAAATTACTAACATTTGTGATGAAAAAGGGAATAGCACAACAAACACCTCAGATATACAGAAGATAATTAGAAATTACTTTGAAAACTTGTACTCTAATAAAATAGAAAATACTGAATGCATTGACAGATTTCTAGAGTCATATGACTTGCCTAAACTGGAACTGGAGGCTATACACAATTTAAACAGATCGATTACAAGCGAAGAAATAGAAGATGTCATCAAAAAGTTACCAACAAGGAAAAGTCCAGGACCTGATGGGTTTACAGCCGAGTTCTACAAGACTTTCAAAGAAGAACTAATACCAATGCTCTTCAAACTATTTCAAGAAATAGAAAAAGAAGGGAGCTCTTCCAGACTCTTTCTATGAAGCCAATATTACATTAATTCCAAAGCCAGGCAAAGATGCATCCAAAAAAGAAAACTTCAGGCCAATATCTTTAATGAACATAGATGCAAAAAATCCTCAACAAAATTCTGGCAAATCGGATACAAAAACATATCAAAAAGATAGTGCACCACGATCAAGTGGGTTTTATTCCAGGGATGCAAGGCTGATTCAATATTCGGAAATCAATAAACATAATACATCACATCAATAGACTTAAAGATAAAAATCATATGATTATCTCAATAGATGCAAAAAAAGCATTTGACAAAATACAGCACCCCTTTAAGTTCAAAACACTAGAAAAACTAGGAATATCAGGAACATATCTCAACATTATAAAAACTATTTATGCAAGGCCCAGAGCTAACATTATCATAAATGGAGAAAAATTGAAAGCATTCCCTCTAAAAACTGGAACAAGACAGGGATGCCCCCTTTCACCACTGCTATTTAACATAGTACTGGAAACTCTGGCTAGAGCAATTAGACAGACGAAAGAAATTAAAGGGATCCAGATAGGAAAAGAAGAGCTCAAATTAGCACTATTTGCTGATGATATAATAATCTACCTAGAATACCCAAAAAACTCTACCAGAAAACTTTTACAACTAGTAAACGAATTCGGCAAAGTAGCAGGATACAAAATCAATACCCATAAGTCAAAGGCATTTTTGTACATCAGTGACAAAGCCTCTGAAAGGGAAATGATGAAAACTACCCCATTTACAATAGCATCAAAAAAATAATAATAATAAAATACCTGGGAATCAACTTAACAAAAGAGGTGAAAGACCTCTCTAAAGAAAATTATAGAACACTAAAGAAAGAAATCATAGAAGAACTCAGAAGATGGAAAGACCTACCTCGCTCTTGGATAGGTAGAGTCAATATTGTCAAAATGTCCATACTACCAAAGGCATTATACAGATTTAATGCAATTCCAATCAAAATTCCAATGTCATTTTTCAAAGAAATAGAAAAAGCAGTCATGAAATTCATCTGGAAAAAATAAGAGACCCAGAATAGACAAAGCAATCCTGAGCAAGAAAAGTGAAGCAGGGGGCATCACCATACCAGACTTTAAAATATACTATAGAGCAATAGTAACAAAAACAGCATGGTATTGGCACCAAAACAGACAAGTAGACCAATGGTACAGAATTGAGGACACAGAGACTAATACATATAATTTCAGCTATCTTATATTAGACAAAGGTGCCAAAAATGTACAGTGGAGAAAGGATAGCCTCTTCAACAAATGGTGCTGGGAAAACTGGAAATCCATATGCAACAAAATGAAATTAAACTTGTATCTCTCACCATGCGCAAAACTCAATTCAAAGTTGATCAAGGACCTAGGAATTAGATCAGAGACAATACACCTAATAGAAAAAGTAAGCTCCAATTTTCAACATGTCG
The DNA here is from genome assembly GCA_025594165.1 of Tamias sibiricus. Taxonomy (NCBI): domain Eukaryota; kingdom Metazoa; phylum Chordata; class Mammalia; order Rodentia; family Sciuridae; genus Tamias; species Tamias sibiricus. The sequence goes on along the minus strand of CM046664.1, from coordinate 119,945,746 downwards.
GATTAGGCCCCAAGTTCCTTAATAAGAATCCTGTAGCTCAAGAACTATTACCAAGAATTAATGAATGGGATAGATTTAAGCTAAAAAGCTTCTTCTCAGCAAAAGAAACAATCAGTGAGGTGAATAGAGAGCCAACTAATTGGGAACAAATATTTAATACATGAACATCAGATAGAGCACTAATTTCTAGAATATATAAAGAACTCAAAAAAACTTTACACCAAAAAAGCAAATAACACAATCAATAAATGGGCTAAGGAACTGAAAAGACACTTCTCAGAAGAAGATATACAATCAATCAACAAATACATGAAAAAATGCTCAACCTCTCTGGCAATTAGAGAAATGCAAATCAAAACTACTCTAAGATTTCATTTCACTCCAGTCAGAATGGCAGCTATCAAGAACACAAACAACAATAAATGTTGGAGAGGATGTGGGGAAAAAGGCACACTCATACATTGCTGGTGGGACTGCAAAATGGTGCAACCGCTATGGAAAGCAGTATGGAGATTTCTTGGAAAAATGGAAATGGAACCACCTTATGACCCAGCCATCCCACTTCTGGGTCTGTTCCCAAAAGACTTAAAAACAGCATATTACAGTGACACAGCCACTTCAATGTTTATAGCAGCACAATTCACAATAGCTAGGTTGTGGAACCAACCTAGATGTCCCTCAATAGATGAGAGAATAAAGAAAATGTGGTATATATACAAAATGGAATTTTACTCAGCAATAAGAGAGAATAAAATAATGGCATTTGCAGGTAAATGGATGAAGTTGGAGAATATAATGCTAAGTGAAATTAGTCAATCTCAAAAATCCAAATACCGAATGTTTTCTCTGATATAAGGAGGTTAGTTCACAGTGTGATTGGATGGGGGTACATAGGATTAGAGGAACACTAGAATGGTCAAAGGAAAGGGAGGGCAAGGGAGGGAGCGGGGGGGGGGGGAAGGAAAAATGGAGGTTGAATAGGATGGATATCACTATCCTAAATGCATGATTAAAGATCTGAATGGTACTTATATACTTTGTATACAAGCAATTGTATGTAAAAAGATGCTATACTTGTGCACTATGAATAAGTAAATAAATAATTAAAAAAAAAAAAAAAGAGTCTAAAGAGCCTTAACAACATGATAAGCACATGTGCCTAGTTAAAAGTGGTAAGCATTTTGTTCTGGTCAAGAAGAGATTATCAACTATTGACTTTATTATAAAAATATACAATTCATTATAAATTTAAGTCCAATAATTAAGAAAAAACATGAAATCTATGGCTTTTAAATGATTAGAGAAAAAGATAATGACTTATAGAACAGAAGGCAGGTAATCAGGGGGCTAGGGGGATTTGAAAAGATGGAACATTAAATATTACAAAAATAGTACAACCTCATCAACAATGTCAGTAATTATGTATATGCGCATATATTTGTGTATGTGCATATAAATGTGTAAAAACACCTCATAAAAGATTTAAAATAAAGTTATAGAAAAACACATATCAGGCAAATGTCAGCCAAAAAATTATAGTATATTATATAAATATCAGACAAAATTGAAATTATATACAAATTTTATTAGGATTAATGAGGAGCACTGTTCTTATATAAAATACAAAAACAGTAAACAAAAAAATTACAGATTCACAGAAGTAATTCACAAATATTGAATAAATGACAAATATCAAATAGACTATTGGACAAAAACTGGTAAACACTATAAAAAATTGACCAATATTATCATTTGTGAGCTATGCTTATCTCACCAACACACATGCATGCACAAACATGCACAAACACAAATCACCTGATATCCTCAAGCCAGAAAATATACATTTTTCATCTACCTACAGATTTTTTTTTTACAAATCTTGACTACTTACTAGTTCACAAATTCTCAATAAAATTTAGAAGAAGAAAAGAAAAAAATGATGGTAGAATGAGATGGATATTATTACCCTATGTGCATGTATGAAGTCATGAATGCTGTATACAACCAGCATGAATGCTGTATAAAACCAGTCATGTATACTTTGTATACAATGAGAGATATGTAAAAGTGTGCTCTATAAGTATAATATGAAATGTAATGCATTCTACTGTCATTTCTAAAAATTTAAATTAAAAAATAAATAAATTTTAAAAATATCACATAGAATATGATATTTTGTCAAAATTCAAGTAAAGTAAAATCAAAATTAGAAAGATATTTAAATTAAAATAAATGTGCCTAGAGTTTTATAAATGCATTCTGAAGTAACTTACAATATCAATCACAATGAAAATCATAAAATATTTAAACCAAATGACAATGAAAAGGTATATCAAAATATAAATGGTACTTAGGGCTAAATTTAGGAGCATAATAAATTTATCTTTAAAACTGGGGAATAATTGAAGTAAGTCTTCTTAAGAAAAATAACAAAATACAGCATAAGAAAAAAAGCAATGAAGTACAGAAATCAGTGATATAAAAAGAGCGGTAAAATTATATGATCAACAAAATAAAAACTAAATTTAGTACTTTATGGTAACCAGAGACTTTTTCCACAAAAGACACAAGCGAAGAGTATTACAGATAAATCTTACGAACTTTCAAGGAAAAAAAAAATTCTTTTACTAAGTTAAAAATGTCAGACCAGAAAAATTGGACCAACATCCATACTTTTATATAATTGAATCCTTCACACCAAAATCAGTGAAAACAAGAAAAAGAAAAACAAACTAATTTCATTTGTGAAAATAGATACAAAAAATCCCATCTGAAGGAGGCAAGACAGCAAATTCAGTACTTTATTCTTTTGCTATTTTAACATCCAACAAAGGACATTTTGGGGACTATTAGTAAAATTTTAATAAGATCTACAGAATATCATAGGACTATGTCCACATAGAAATGTATTTATTTATTTTGATGGTTTAATTGTGTATAGGTAGAAGAATGAAACAGCTACTGATGAATTCAGGACATTCATCCCAAGCTCAAGTGATTTCAGGGTAAGAAAACAGAAAAGCTCTTGGTGCTACATTCACAACTAGTTTATAAGTTTTTTGTAAGTTCAAAATAAGAATATTCAAGATATTTTTTAAAATTGACATTGTAAGAAAGCATGTTAAGTAAAGTGTTAACCTCATTAGTGTTATTTAAACCAGTTTACACATTTCCAATGGTAACCATGTTCCTTCATTATGTATTACAATTAACGTTAACTCAGTATTATAACAGATACTAAGACTACAGACTCCACAACCATGTTGTCTGAGATCAAATCCCAACTCTGCATTTACTATCTGTGTGATCTGGGCACATTAACCAACCTATGTGTTCTTTGGAGTCCTTGTAAAAAGTTAGGATATGGTGTGCTAATATATGTAAAGCATTAAACTATTGACTGTTACATGTTAATTGATAAATATTTGCTAGAGTCAACTTTGTTACAGAAAGTTTAGATTTAGAACTATCATTCTAAGTATATTTACAATATACCACTAATAACACAACAATGAGAAAATAATATAATAATACTAATAATAGATTCTAAATGTATGACTCATGTGACTTTTTCACCATAAGTAAAATTTTCACTGGATCTGCAATAAATATTTGGCTATTTCTCATGGGGTTGGTAATTCTATTTTCTCTTTCAGGGTTGTAGAGGTGATCTACAATTGGCATGAAAAGAGCAACATTTTGCTAGAGAAGTATTTGAAGACTGCTTGATACTGGAAGTTAAGGGCTGTGTGCTTTAGATAATAGCACACTTGGGACAGAACTTCGTAGAGGTTTTATGAACGAGCTTAGCCTATTAAGACAATGCTATTGGTTGTCTGGCAACAGGCTATTTTCTGGAAAAGCTGTTTTAATGAATTGCTGTCTTCAATGTTTTGGGGTGGTGATCTTTGGTTCATTATCAAAGAAATATATAAGGTTTCTCTGCCCTGAAACCTTATGCCAAAAATTAGATGACTTCCACAAAACAGGCTCAGCAATTCCTGTGATGTCAGTCCACTGAGTATATTTCCAAGGCATCAGGTTATGGCTGTGCCTTCTTAGCAAAATTCCCACAAAGCGTGGAAGAGGAAGAAAGGGAACAACTCTGCACACTCTGTCCACCAAATAAATACGTGAATCACACTGAGTCAGTTCAGCACCACCATGGGCTTTTCTCTAACTAAAGAATACCTAGATAATATTTTCAGTAGAAATAGATTTGACTGCTTATTTCTAGATAAGCTTATATTTACTTGGTTATTTTGATCCCAGTGCAGGAGTGTAGAGTTAAATGAGGGGGCAGTAAACATCATTTCCTTGGGAAGGGGTGCTGCTGTTGGAACACAGATTAAGTTCAAAAAGAAGTGGGGGCAAGAGGTAGGAGGAGGTCAGTGCTGCAGACTTCATTGTTCCCTAAGACCCAGCTGATGTGTACACCTAGTACCATCAGTGGTCTTTCTAAACTGTTAAGCTTGAAAATTAGCAGGAGATAAACTAAAAAAATTGCATAAGGTTTTGTCGCCGCCTGCAGCAATTGCCGCTTGCAGCAATGATACCGTGGGAGAAAACTCGGAGGCAGACTGGAAATGAAAAAGTTCTTTTATTCTTCTTTCTTTTAACTTCTCTCTCTGGCTCCAACAACCTCTCCAACTCCAACCACCCTTCTAACTAACCTCACCCGGTTAAATACATTTTGCCTTAACAAGTAAAGTGCTAACAGCTAGAGCTTACAGGTGCATCACACAGTGTTCACGGGCATAAAAAGATTCTTAGATAAATGCATGAATATCAGATGAAAATACTTGAACACCTTTATGGCTCTCAGCTAACCGCCATCTTAGCTATCCTCAATTAGGGCTCTTACAGGTTTAAAAGTTGATTTCAGTTGAAAGACGGAGAGGATTTTGGATTTAGTGGATATAAGTAAGAAGGATATTCTCCCGACTATAGACTATTGCTATTTCTCTTTCTCCCTTTACTTACCTATATTGAGCCCTTTGTTGAACTGATCAATTCTATACTTAGTCCATAAGCTCTTTAAGGTTAATAATATTTTTAATACAGAGATCTGGAGCACCCTGCATACAGTGACCAATGTATTAGAGATGCTCAATTGTTCACTGAATAAAAGTTTTTATTTTATTTATGAATTCTGGTAAGTTATATAATTGATCATCACCCAATATTTTTTTCTTGAATGGCCTCTGGGGTTATATCTTGGCCTTCTAATTGCCCTAAAAGTGTTGTCATTGAACTTATCAGAAACCAGCTCTAAACCATATATAGAGCGAGACACTTCAGAGAGGCTCTGATTCAACACCATCAGTGTCCATCTAACCATTGTCAATGGAAGTGGTCATGGCCAAAGTACCACAGGTATCCTGGTTTTGTTCCCATAACAATAGCTACTATAAAGCTAAATGCATTCAACTACCCAAGTGCTTCTATTGAATATTCTATTCTTCTATCCAGCTTCCTTTGATCTGATTTCTGTACTTATTAAGCAGTTTTTTAATAATTACTTAATTTTCCATGTTACTCTTCCTAGAAAAAAAGGATGTGCTGATCATACATACTTTAGTTTCTTTTGTCCCTATATTAGTTCTCTTCATAAATTAACAAATTAATATTCATATAGTATACATCAGTTTGGAATTTAATATAGGTTTGCCTCAGGACATGGGCAGAAATGAAAAAAAAATAAAAGTCAGTTTTGGAGGCTGCAAGGCTGAGAAACACACCTAGACTTCAGAAATGAAGTGTGGTCACCAAGTGAAGTCTTCTAGACACCTTTCCAAGGTGAGCACACACTGTAAGTGTATGTGCTTTCCATAAACATGAAACACGTTATGGTACTTCTCCAAATGACATTAATGATGTTGCACTTTCTGCCATTTAGCTGCTTGGTCCTAGACATATATTTGATTATTGGCTTATCTACTGGCCACTACATCTACCTTGTTAATAATGGACATCTAGGTGGTTATTTTTTAGGTCATCATACAAGACCCCTGCACAGTTCAACCAGTCATCTTATCTACCCTCATTAGTCCTAGTGAAGACTGAGATATCACTTCAGGGCATATGGCGAACCTTGACAGGGTCTGTGATTATTTACAGTCTGACCAGTGCTCAGTCTAGCCAATGACACATGAATGAGAAGTACACTGCATGGCCGACTCCCTGGTTTTATTCATTTTAGCAATCATTGAGAGGCAAGCATCCTCAGATTATCAGGATGCCTTTATAGGAGTATAATCCCTTGAATTATTTATTATTCTATTTTGTCTCAGTCTTGGTTGCAACAACAACAGTCAAACTTACTTTTACTTCTTGCTTTGCAGAGTTTATAATTTATTCTCATAGCAACTAGGTGAGGCAGGTGAAGTAGATAATATTATTTTTATATTATTTATGAAGAACAATGTTTAGAAAGGTTGATTACACCAAGTCCAATACGATAAAAATAATAATAATAATACAGCTGGAATTTCAGATTCAATTATCTATGAAAATATGAAACGTATTAGAGTAAACTTTAAAATAGTGGGTCTTGCCTTTTAGTGTATTTAAGAACCCTTGGGATCTTACCTAAGCATTATACCAGTTCAAGCTGCTACTTCCTTTCACTCAAAACAAGCATGGGTGAAGCCACCAGAAGCAAATCAGAAGAAAGAGGAAAACATGAATCTAAAAATGTAAAACCTGTGACAATGTGCTTGGGTCAAAGGATAGAGATATCACAATAGTATGCTTGGTTGATTAAACTGCCCAAATTCAGAACAAAATAGTTTTAAAAAATAAAAACTTAGGAGATTCAGAGTATAGATTATTGATATTCCCATGTTTTTCTCCATAAAAAAAATGTAAAAAACAATTTAGACATGACAATTTCTTAACAGTTAACACAGTAGTTATCAGATGGGAATTTTTGACATTTTGATAAATGGCATTTCAGTGTAGTTTAAATTTACACTGATCTCATTGTGAATGAAGTTTAACATATCTACACATGTTTAAGAGCCATTTAATATATGTATCATTTCACATAAATTTTCTATTCATATCTTTGGCTCATTTTCCATTGAATTTTGTTCTTTATTTCTATTTTTCTCATTTTTCATTTGTCTTTGCTTATAAGCAGACATTTCTGATTCTTATTTGAAAACATAAAATTTTATAATTTAAAAATTTTTGATGTTATAAAGGACTTTATCATTTCAAGTTATAACTCTTGGGGAATATTCTTTTTTAAACAAGTTCCTAAGCCTCTACCTTGGAATGTTTAGTTCTCTAATTCTGGTATGGGACCAAAAGTCTGCTTTAGCAATCTCTGTCTAGTCTAACATACCCTTATGTTAGTATTCAGCTGGTGATTAATGTTGACAGTAACCCAAATGTTTGCAACTAAACCACTCACCCGAAATATAGCTTTGACTCTCAAAGGCAACAAAAAACATTAATTTCCCAAGGCAAAATTGTGATCACTTTAAGTCCTTAAAATATTCACAAAAGTGTAATGATAAACGTGATGGTACTTAAAAATGGAAGCATGTAGTTGGGCGTGGTGGCATACACCTGTAATAACAGCCCGGGAGGCTGAGGCAGGAGGATGCGAGTTCAACTTAGCCCCAGCAACTTAGTAAAACCATAAGCAACTTACCAAGATTCTGTCTTTAAATAAAATATAAAAAAGAGCCAGGGATGTGGCTCAGAGGTGAAGTGACCCTAGGTTCAATCCCTCTCACCTCTATTGTAGCTACTGCTCTTTCCAGATGCTAACTATCAAGCACAGAGGGGTTGAAGGTGCAACTGAGATCAAGCTATACTGAGGGAGACAGAGGCTGGCAGTTCTTGAAGAAAGGAATTTCTTTTCTTATTGCCCCTTATCATCTGTTCACTGTACTTGAAATGATCTCCCCAAAATTTACTCCATCAGTTAGAAAATCACTGATTCACTTAGCTCCCCCTCTCTCCTCTCTCTCTCTCTCTCCCCACTGCCCTGACACATTAGCTCTTTAGATGTCATTCAGTTCAGTGGTTCTCTACCCAGAGGGTACAGTTAGTCAGTCACCTGGGGAGTTTTATAAAACTCTTGAGCCTCAAGCCAGGCCAAACCAATCAGAATCTCTGGAGGTGGCCAGATAGGTTCTAAAATGCCCCCCAGGTGATTCTAACAAGCTGAAGGATGCTTGGAGAATTTTGATAAACCTGGAGAAATGCTTTTGAAGAATGGCGTCTTCCTGAGGTTACCATTTCTGGATAGGGTGTTGCAGTAAATAATTTGTCTAAAAAGCAGCATGAAAAACTTGGGAATTTTTTTTACATTTTGCTTTATAATTCCAGAATAACCTGAAAATTGTTTTTCTTCATTTCTATTACTCCAGAGGAAGGAGTAAAAGTTACATATTGATTCCCTTTTGTTCAGACCTCTTATTACTTCATGTTCCCCTCCATCAACAAAATACACATACCATTTTGTTCTCTTCCCACATACTCAATTTTCCCAATATGGTGTTTCAGATATGTGGCAGACAGAAACTGAGTAGAAATCTTTTTTCAATCAGTCAAATGCTTTTTTTCTAATATTTAGAGATGTTGATCATGTCTAAGCAATTTCCCTCTCACTTCCTGTGTGTTTAAATGTGAATGAATGGGCTAATGTGTAACTTGTATACTATCTCTACATACTGGTTGCTGTATTTATAGCTAAACTTCTGGAAAATAAGTGCTATTCCCAAACCTAACAATCCCCTTTCTGTTTACTGCAGCACTTTCTGAATCAGATGCATATGTCCTAAAAATAGTATTTCCTCCCTTCTAGTCACTTTCCCCATTTTCTTCATTTTCAACTTTGCCTCTAAGTCTTTCTTTTCTCTGTTCTCCCACAAAGTAATTTCGTTCATAGCCCTATTTGAGAGTTCCGAGTAAAGAAGACCCTTTAAAATACAATTTACCTATACAGATGGAAAAATATAAGACATATGTTGTGTTAATGACAATATTACTTTGGTTGTTGCAGAAAAAGAAATAGATGTCCCTTATATGTTTTGTCCAAGTGTACATTAAATCCATTGGCCTATAATTCTATCTTTTTATTTTGTACCACCATATAAATAGATTCCCAATTAGAGTTCATGGCATTCATTTTCATACTGGAGGTTCTGAGCATAATGACTTAGCAAAAGCAGCTTATCATAAAAGAGCTCTGTTGGTACCACCAGGCATACTTTTGAAAAGTTGTGCATACAAAATAACTTGATTTTTATACCATAAAATGTTTGTATTTTTTTAAAATACAGACACTAATCTAGAAAATGTTAAAATAGAACCTACAAAATTTACTTCCTCTTAAAACTTCATTTTATTTACACAAAATGTGTTTATAAGCTCACTATGATTGCTCAAGAAAGTTGAACTAGTACTTCTGAAACAGCAAAATGTTTCTTTTATCATGAAGAATAATTTGAAAATTTGGAGGTATTTTTACTTTTTTTTTTGGTAATTAGTAATAGAATATAATTTTCTCTCTAAAGAGAATCGAAGATATAAAAATTCAGATGACTGGGAGTTTTAAAACTGTCCTTGATATGGCAATGATTTTCTGTTATTTCCCCAGACCCATAAAAATGTACATTTATGTACAATATCCAGTGGAAGGACTTTCTGCCACCTCATCTTTTTGCACTATTATTTTAATGTGGTCAGAAATACAAATTGATTATTGTGAATCATTGTTTTATTTTTCTTTTCTTTTTTAAAAGTTCATTCAAATGTCTTTTAACCTTCTGGTTTTATATGGCATGTTACATGTCACTTTTCAAATGAGAAATGTCAGTATGAGAGTGTGTGGTATTTAGATAGCATTTAAGGTTAATTAGAATTTTCTCTCTGGTAACATTCTGAAAATTAAAGAGTGATTTTATCAATAAACCAGCATTATAATTTCTATTTCTACTGTTCTCTCAAATTAGGTATGGGAGTCTGACTTTTATCTTCCATAAGAGTAATTGCCAAGTATAAAATTCTTAACTATGGTAATATTTTCTGACACAATTTTCTTTTTAATGAGAAAAGTATGACACATTTAAATATTTTATGACACGTTTAAAAATAAATATTATGTGGCTACAAAACTAAAATGGAAAAGTTTTCATAATATAATTAAATTACCATATTACAAATGTGTTTTTCATCTCTGGTTTAATGTCTGAGACAAAGAATCAATTGCATTAAATTGAATGGAATTTAAAAGAAATGTTATCACCTTTTCTGTTTATATCTTTACAAATATTTAACAAGAACCACAAAGGAAAATTTGTAGGAAAAAAGAGACATAGGAGTTTTATTAGAGAGTAAACTTAGTGAAAGTCAATAGCAGCTTTGGAAAAGTGAATGTTATTTTACTATACAAGTGGAATAGTGTTATAAACAATGCAATCTTTTCTGGCTGTGTTATTCCAGATGTTTTTTTTTTTCTGTTTAATTTAGTCATACACACACACACACACACACACACACACACATATATATATAATACATATATACATGTGTATATATACGTATAGGTCTATATATCTGTATGTGTATATACACATATATATGTATATATACATATATACACATATATATGTATATATGCCTATATATACCTAAAGCACGGACCCACGTATCTATATGATATTCTGTGGAACATATTTTTTTGTTGTGGTTTTTTTTTTTTTTTTTTTTTGTACCAACCCCAGAGGTGATTAGCCACCGAGCCACATCCCCAGCCCTTTTTATATTTTATATTGAGACAGAGTCTCACTGAATTGCTTAGCACCTTGTTAAGTTGCTGAGGCTGACCTTGAACTTGTGATTCTCCTGCCTCAGCCTCCCTGGTCCCGGTCCCTGGGATTACAGGCATGTGCCATTGTGCCTTAAGGAAAGGGAACTTCTGGAGTTGACCATTGGATTAATTAAACAGAATTGTTGCTTTGGGAATTCACAATGTTAAGGACATTTGTCTCCACAAAAGAATATAATATGTGCATATTTTCAAAATAATTGACTGTGGAATTGTTTTTTCATAAAATATCTATCAATATCTAGAGAAATATATTGAAAGATCTCTGGGTTCTACAGAACCCTGTTGAGAGAATGTTGATCTGATTAATTAGAACTTGATTAAGGGCAAATAACCAGGGAACATTCTTTCAGTCCTCCTCTGATCTCCTCACTAAACTGGTCCCTTTCTTTGGGTCTTTTCCATGTGACAGAGAAGTTGTCTTGGAGTTTGGCTAATGTTCAGATTTTTAAAATGTGTATTTCTTGCTTTAAAAAATATCTGAAACAAAAGAATAGATTTGCTTACTACAAATTTTAAAATTTTACCATAAAAGTTCTAAAACTAGGATATGGGAATGAGTGCAAAGTTTTGAAAGTGACTTATCTATGTATTGCTGTTTTCCATTAATGCACCAAGCTTCTCCTGGAAAGCTCAGAGATGGAGTTTTCTACTGAATATCACATAGCTTCAGATCTGTATGAATGGAAAAGTTATAGTCAAATTTTCTTTGGGAGTATGCATGACAGTAGAATACCATCAATGGTAATGTACAAAAATAAGGCCAGCAGATATTAATATTTCAATTAGCAAAATACCAATCAGAAATACAGAAGATATGAAAGTATATTCATAAGCTGCAGAGCACCCCAAACTTCACAGTGTAATCATTCGTCCTATGACTGATTTGTCTCAATCCACTAGATGTCTTGGTGTCCAGATATATGATGACTTCTTCTGCAGTAACAATGTCCAAGTAGCAGCTGGGGGGTAAGCTAGAAGTTCATCAAGCAATGTGTAAGATGCTGCATTAAGTGACCTTCACACTCTTCTCTTTCCTTATACATTATAATTCTGACACGAGGGATTAAAATTTATACAAAATAGGAAAAGTAATACAGTTTTTCATATTGTGCTTATGGTAATCTATGTGAGCAGTTGCTGGCATTATTATATTGATTTTTATTAAAAAGAGAAGCTATTTATAAGAGTATTTTTCTGTTAACACTCTCTATACACGTAACAGAGGGAAATATTTCAGAGAGGAAATGGAGAAGATCTCATGCTTTAAAAATGTCCTAAAAATAAAATTTTTAAAATTTTATTAATAAAGTTTTAAAAATAAAAATTTTAGGACACTTTTATTGTTTGACAATGTCTGATCAATATCTGGCCTGCTGAGGGCATCCAATGTTGAGAAATCCCTGCCTGAAGTTGAGACCACTTTTAGCTTTATCTGCTACAGATTCTATGTTACTTCTTTCCTCCAATTTCTCATCTCTCAGAATCATCAATAATCTTAGAGGATGTTGAGATTACTATCCATACTAGAAAAGTGGGGAAAAAAGCTTCAATAATTTTGAGGAACTTGTGCCATATGAACTTGAAGAACTTATGCCATATGCAATAGGATGTTAAACAGATTTCAGAATCAACAGAGATGCTAAGTAGATAGATACCATATTTCAAAGTGAAGTGAAAATTTACGATGAAGGAATTGCAATGGAGGAATTCTAGAAGATGTGAAATGGCTATTAATCCTTCACCCATATTAAAATTGCATAAAAGCTCTGAAATATTTGAATGTTGAGAAAAATGTTTGTGAGCTATGAATCCCTGCTCCTCAAGTAGGGAGAGAGGAAGATGTTTACACTTCAATTTCCAGTCAGTAAAGAGAGACTTTAAAATTTCTCAAAGATGGATTCTATGTTTGGAGGGCATGGTAGACTAATGACTGATCATCACCTGAGAAATATAAAGGGGCTAAACTATAGTTGGTTCATTGTCTTGGTGGCAAAACAAAACATAGTTGTGCTAAGACTTTGTTACACAAACTAGCAAAAATTAAGAGGAAGCTTGCTTTGGAGAGTTGGGATTAGGGACTTCTCCCAAATCCCTCTGAGAGGGCTAGTGAGAGAGAAACTCAATAACATTGGATACCTAGGACTGAAGAAGACAAAAGAAACCAGTCAAAATAAAGATGGATTACCCCCTAGAGACAATGTTATGGAGAGGCTCTCCAAAGGTAAGCTGTGGGTATGAGCTTCAGGGAAGCCATGGCAGTCTATCCCATCCCCAGTGTTGTGACAGAAAATAACAGTCCCATACCAAAGAGATCTTTCACTTGTTTTACCACGGTGGGATGAAGCATGATGTGGTAACTGGAATACAAAGAAGCATAGTCAGAAGTTGAAAAAGATGAAAAGTGTTGAACTTAAGTGGAGATTAAAATCCTGATAATTTCATTAACCTGGAAACATGTATTAACTAGAGAAGTTTTATCACCTGAAAGTGAATATGAAATTAATATTTCTTCATGTTTAAAATAACTGATTTATGCTCGTTCAATAATGACTCCATTTCTTTTGCCTTGTGAAGCCCAGAGCAGCCCAACAAGATTCATACAAGGTGAGGAAGGGACATTGAAAAGTGTCCCATACCCCAAAAGTGTCCTATACCCCTTTGGAAGGAACACCAGAAAGAGCAAGTCTGCAGCAATAGATACTAGGTGGAAGATTGATAACCATAAACTAGTTGTCCCCAGCTATACCACCCCATTGCAAGAAATGTAGGAAGAATTCAGAAAATCAAGGAAGAGGTGGTTAGCAAAATGACTGGAAAAATCTTGAGTTGATGCTTGATAAATTCTACAGTTAGTGGAGCAAGAATTAATCTAATCATCACCTTGAGGTAGAAATTTATTTAAATAATAAAAAATCAAGTTACATTTTTGGATCCAAGCTTGAAACTTGAGAAATTTCTACCCACACACTATATGTACACTGAGTCCACCACATTCTACATATTCAACTTCTCATTTGAATCCTTTATTTTTGTTATCATTGTATTAGAATCATGATTCTATTTGAATTCAAAGCCTAGATCTTATGTCCAATCAAGCTCCATACCAAGCCTTGCTAATTTCTTTGTCATCCTAGTAAATATCTATTTCTTTATATTCGTGCTGGCTCCTCCATAAAAAAGCCTGTTTTCAAATCGAATCTGTTAATGTAGGAGCTTCTGAGGTGCTCTCTGACTCCATCACAATCCATGGTGCATATATCAAATTACTTGTTTTCCAGAGATACAACTTTATAGGTTTAGTATTCTTAAACATCCAGTTTCATGGTTACATTCTCATACTCAGAGTTTAAATGACTTCTCTTACCAGTATTGTACTTGATGTTCTTTTCCACTTTGGATCTGCTGCTCCCCTACTTTCTAACCAATTTTGTGTTTATCATCCCTCAAAAATCCTTTTTAATTCCTTCCTCTCCTTTGCCTTTTGTATTCTTTTTTCCCAACATATTCTCCCTGAATTTTGTAACAAAAATTTTTTGTCAAGAAAACGTACTTTGATCCAGTTGAGGAAGAAATCAGGAAAACCATCCCCTGCACAATAACCTCAAAAAGTTAAATAATTGGGAATTAACTTAATCAAAGAGGTAAAATAACTCTACAATGAAAATTATAGAACACTGAAGAAAAAAATTGAATAAGACCTTAGAAGATGAAAAGACATCCTATGTTTTTAGATGAGCAGAATCAATATTATCAAAATAGCCAAACTACCAAGAGAAATATACAGATTCAATGCAATCCCCATCAAAATGCCAATGACATTCTTCATAGAATTAGAAAAAGAAATTCATAAAGTCATTTGGAAGAATAAGAGACCCAAAATAGCCAAAGCAATTCTAGCAAGAAAAGTGAAGCAGGAGGCCTCACAATACCTAATCTGAAATTGTACTACAGAGCTGTAGTAACAAAAACAGTATGGTCTTGGCATCAAAACAGATGTGAAGACCAATGGAACGTAACAAAAGACACAGATGCAAACCCACATACCTGTAGCTGTCTGATATTTGACAAAGGCATCACAAATATATCTTGGAAAAAAGACAGCCTTTTTAACAAATAGTGTTGGGAAAACTGTATAACTATATGTAGACAAATGAAATTAGACCCCTCTCTCTCTCATCCTGCACAAAAATCAAATTGAAATGGATCAAAGATTTAGGAATTAGACCAGAAACTTTACAATGCCTAGAAGAAAACATAGGGTCAACACTCCATCATCATGATGCTGGCACCAACTTCCCTAACAAGACCCCAAAGCACAAGAAATAGAACCAAGAATCAACAAGTGGGATGCCATCAAATTAAAGAGCTTCTCAAAGGATATGATTAAGAGTGTGCAGAGAGAGCCTACAGAGTGGGAGAAAACCTTGGCCAGCTATTCCTCTGATAGGGTATTGTTTTAGTCAGCTTTTTCACTGCTGTGACTAAAGGACCCAATCAGCACAATCATAGAGGAGGAAAGTTTATTTGAGGGCTCACGATTTCAGAGGTCTTAGTTCATATAAGGCTGGCCCCATTCCTTGGGGCTCAAGATGAGGCTGAACATCATGAGAGAGGTGTGGCAAGGGAAGTAGCTCACATCCTGGTAATCAAGAAGCAGAGAGAGACTCCACTCTCCAGATACAAAATATATACCCCATAACCACACCCCCAATTAACCACTTCCTCCAGTCACACCACACCTGCCTCCAGTTACCACTCAGTTAATCCCATTAGGGATTAATTTACTAATTGGATTAAGACTCTCACAATCTAATCATTTCTCTTCTGAACTTTCTTGCATTATCTCACACATAAGCTTTTGGGGGACATCTCATATTCAAACCATAACAGTGATTAATACACAGAATATACAAAGAACTCAAAAAACTTAACACCAAAAAAAAAAAAAAAAAAAACCCAAATAACCCAATCAATAAATGGAAAGAAAAAAACTAAACAGAAAAACACACAAATGGCCAACAAATATATGAAAAATATTCAGCACCTCTAGCAATCAGGGAAATGCAAATCAAAACTATCAATATGATTTCAGTCAGAATGGTAATCATCAAGAATACAAATAATAGCCAAGCATGGTGGCACAAGCCTGCAATCCCAGCAACTATGGAGGCTGAGGCAGAAGGATCGCAGCCTCAGCAATTTAGCGAAGCCTAAGCAACATAGTGAGACTCTGTCTCTAATTTAAAAATATAAACAGGGCTGGGGATAATACAAACAATAAATGATAAATGTTGGTGAGGAATAAGGGGGAAAGGTACATTTGTACATTGTTGATAGTGCTACAGACTAGTACAACCACTTTGGATAACAATTCCTCAAAAACCTAGGGCTGGAACTACCATATGATCCAGCTATCCTGCTCCTTGTTAATCTCCCAAAGGATCTAAAATGTGCATACTACAGCAATACAGCCACATCAATGTTTATAGCAACATAATTCACAATAGCTAAATCATGGAATCAACCCAGATGCCCATCAGTAGATGAATGGATTAAGAAATTGTAAAAAAGCCAGGTGTGGTGGCGCATGCCTGTAATCCCTGCACTTGGGAGGCTGAGGCAGGAGGATCGCGAGTTCAAAGCCAGCCTCAGCAATGGTGAGGCACTTAGCAACTCAGTGAGACCCTGTCTCTAATAAAATACAAAAAAGAGCTAGGGATGTGGCCCAGTGGTCAAGTGCCCTGAGTTCCACCCGTAGTACCAAAAAAAAAAAAAAAAAAAAAAGAAAAAAGAAATTGTAATATATATATAATGGAGATCTACTCAGCCATAAAAAAGAATGAAATTATGGCATTTGCTGGTAAATGGATGGAAATGGATAATATCATGCTAAGTAAAATTAGCCAAACTTAGAAACTCAAAGGTCAAAGGTATTCTCTCATATGCAAAAGGTAGAGTAAAATGAAGGAAAGGGGAGGGAAGGATAGGACAACATAAAGAACCAATCAAATATGAATTAATAAATAAGCAAAAGGGGGAGACACCATCCCGGCTCAGGTGGGCAGGGGAACAAGCCCCAGCCTGCAAGAGTTTGAGATCGGCCCACCCACCTCGGAGACACCATTCCGGCTCAGGACAGTAGGGGAACAAGCCCAGTAGGCCTGCCTGCAAGCATTCCAGCTCTGCCCACCCACTCAGGAGCCACAGGTATTCTCTGCCTCTGCCTACAGGTCAGGGAACAGGCCCCGGGCCCAGGAACAGGGAATATTACATGGGGATACCTATCTTTTGTTTCTCCTACTAACACCCTAATTCCCATGATTACCCTCTCACTAGTCAAATAATCTAGTACCTCTATCTTCTCACATCCTACCTCACAAACATTTTAGCCAATCCATAAGTCCCCCCTTCTACCATTCGATACTGTGAACCACCACACAAAAATACTGACTAAATGGTAGAAGATAATTGATCTCATCATTTATGGTTAAAGTGTCATAATTGTAAATATAAAAATAGAAACTAACTGATATATGGTAATACACTGGGTACTTTGCTGTAATATTGATCTTTCCCTTAAAAGTTATGCATCAGGTAACCTGTAGGGATGATATAAGACAATAAGAAAGAAACAGGAATACCTCAGACTTACACTGCAAGAGAGGAAAACACATAGATATCATGAAAAAACAAGGGAGGAAAATGTCCCAAACAATCCAAGATACTACAACAATAGAATCCATAGAAAGCCCAGTAGGTGAAATGTCGGAAAAGGAATTGTGAATATACATAATTAAAATAATTCAGGATTTTAGAAATGACCTAAGTGAGCAGATACAGGCAAAAATTGATCTCTCCAACAAAGAGAAAAGAGATCAAATACAGGCAACCATCGATCACACCAACAAAGAGATAAGAGAACAAATACAGGTAACAAAAGATTACTTCAAGAAAGAGAGTCTGAGAAAAAAACAAACAGAAATACTTGAAAAGAAAGAAACAATAGGCCATTTAAAAAACCCAATAGATAGTATCAGCAATAGATTGGGTCACTTGGAAGATAGGGCCTCAGACAATGAGGACAAAATATATAACATTGAAAATAAAGTTTACCACACAGTGAAGACAGTAAGAAACCATGAACAAATTATTCAAGAATTATGGGATACCATCGAAAGACCAAATATAAGATTTATTGGATTGAGGAAGGTGCAGAGAATCAACCGAAAGGAATACAAAATCTCTTTAATGAAATAATATCAGAAATTTTCCCAAACAAGAAGAACGAATTTGAAAACCAAATACAAGAAGCATTTAGGACACCAAATGTACAAAATTACAACAGATCTACACCGAGGCACATTATAATGAAAATGCCTAGCATACAAAATAAGGATAGAATTTTAAAGGGCATAAGAGAGAAAAATCAGATAACCTATAGAGGAAAACCAATTCGCATCACAGCAGATTTTTCAACCCAGACCCTCAAAGCAAGGAGAGCCTGGAACAACATATACCACACTCTAAAAGATAAGGGATGGCAACCAAGAATCTTATATCCAGCAAAATTAAGCTTTAGATTTGATGATGAAATAAAAACCTTCCATGATAAACAAAAGCTAAAAGAATTTACAACAAGAAAGCCAGCACTACATGTAAGCTGCCTGGTACCGAAAACCGGGAGGAAAACTCTCGGAGGCAGAGTAAAGATTTTACTACTTTTACTTCTACTTTCTTAGAGCTTAGAGAGGGAAAGAAAGATTTTTAGAGAGAAAGATTAAAGCGAGCTTTTCTTCTTGTCTTCTTAGCTTAGAGTCTTAGAGAGAAAGATAGAGCTTCTTCTTAGCTTAGAGATTTCTTAGCTTAGAGTCTTAGAGAGAAAGAAAGATAGAGCTTCTTCTTAGCTTCTTCTTAGCTTAGCTTAGTTTCTTTCTTCTCTCTTCTTTCTTCCTTCTTCTTTCTTCTGTCTTCTGTCTTCCTCAGGAGCCTCGGCCTAACTCTGACCAGTCATTACTTCTTCTATCTGGTTTCTCTTCTGTCTTCTATCTGGTTTCTCTTCTGTAACCGCTCTGCCTACGTTCTGGCCGCTCTGATTCTTCTGACCGACCGAGTGACTGCCCGACTGACTGAATTCTCCGTTCTCCTAACTCGGACCGCTTTCACCCGGTTATATACCTTCAGCTTTGCGGGTGCCTACAGGTGCGTCACATACATATCAGGTGGAACTTATGGCTTCCAGCTAGCTGCAATAGCCCTTCCTAATTAGGGCTCCTTCATATTCCTCCCCTTTAGTTTAAAAAGGTGCTTTAATTCTATTTTCTCTATTTTATTTTCTCTTATTTTCTTGTCCCTACCTAGCTTTTCACCTTTTGTTTTTTAAAGGGTGGATATTTGAGCCCTTTTTGAGAAGGTGCTGTGGCTTTAAGGAAGCCTACTGCTGAGGAGCAGCTAACGCACTTTGTTAAGCACAACTGCATAAGTGGCTTTGACTTTTTTTTTTTTTTTTCTTGTCTCTTCTTTATTTTTATGGCTTTTTTGCCAAAGCTCAATGGCTTTTTCTTTTCTTTATGGCTTTTTGCTAAAGCTCAAGGCTTTTTCTCTGTATGGCTTTTCTGGCTTCTTTATTTTTTATGGCTTTTGGCCGGCTACTCTGCTTCGGCTTTTGGCCGGCTCGCTTCGGCTTTTCGCTGGCTACTCTGCTTCGGCTTAATTCTTAACTGGCCTCAACTGAGTCAGAGGCTATGCTCTCTTGTTTCTACTCTTTTTGCTGGTCTCAACTGAGTCTGAGGCTATGCTTTTTCGTTGCTCTCCTCACTATCTTACTTCTACTTAGCTTCATTGTTCTTATTTCTTAGCTTTTCTTCTCTGCCTGCCGAGCCCCGGACGGACCACCATTTGTAAGCTGCCTGTAAGAGTCCCATGCTCTACCGACTGAGCTAGTGCATGACTGACTGAATTCTCCGTTCTCCTAACTCGGACCGCTTTCACCCGGTTATATACCTTCAGCTTTGCGGGTGCCTACAGGTGCGTCACATACATATCAGGTGGAACTTATGGCTTCCAGCTAGCTGCAATAGCCCTTCCTAATTAGGGCTCCTTCAACTACAGAACATCCTTGGCAAAATATTCCACGAGGAGGAATTGAAAAACAACAATGAAAACCTTCAAAGGGAATAACAATAATAAAGGAAAACTAACTATAGGATAAATCAAGTCAAGCTAAATACCAAAAATAAAATAAAATTAAATAAAATTAAAAATGACTGGTAATACAAATCATATCTCAATAAAAACACTGAACGTTAATGGCCTAAAGTCACCAATTAAAAGACATAGGCTGATAGATTGGATTAAAAAAAAGACCCAACAATATTCTGCCTTCAAGAGACACATGTCATAGGAAAAGCCGCCCAAAGACTGAAGGTGAAAGGATGGGATAAAATATACCACTCACCCAGACTACATAAGCAAGCAGGGGTTTCCATCCTCATATCAAACAAAGTAAACAAAGTAGACTTTAAGCCAAAGGTAATCAAAAGAGATAAGGATGGGCATTTCATACTACTTAAGAAAATCATACATCAACAAAAAATAACTGTCATAAATATATATGCCCCAAATAACGGAGCATCCACGTTCATCAAACAAACCCTTCTCAAATTCAAGAGCCAAATAGACCACAACACAATAATTCTAGGTGACTTTAACACACTGCTTTCACCACTGGATAGATCTTCCAAACAAAAGCTAAACAAAGAAACTGTAGAACTCGATAATACAATCAATAGCTTAGATTTAACTGATATATATACAGTACATTATCCATCAGTATATTATCTCAGCAGCAAATGAATCATTCTCTAAAATAGATCATATATTATGCCATAAAGCAATTCTAAGCAAATATTTAAAAAGTAGAGATACTACCCTGCATACTATCAGATCATAATGGAATGAAACTAGAAATCAATGATAAAATAAGAAACAAAAGCTACTCCAACACCAGGAGACTAAATAATATGATATTGAATGAACAATGGGTTGCAGAAGACATCAAAAAGGAGATTAAAAAATTCTTAGAGGTAAATGAGAGCACCAATACAACATATCGAAATCTCTGGGACATTATGAAGGCAGTACTAAGAGAAAAATTAATTGCATGGAGTTCATTCCTTCAAAGAAGAAAAGGTCAACAAATAAATGAATTGACGTTACATCTCAAAGCCCTAGAAAAAGAGGAACAAATTAACCTCCAAAGCAGTAGAAGACAGGAAATAATTAAAATCAGAGATGAAATCAATGAAATTGAAACAAAAAACACAATTGAAAAAATTGACAGAACCAAAAGTTGGTTCTTTGAAAAAATAAATGAAATTGATAAACCATTATCTATGCTAAGAAAAGGAGAGAGAAAACTCAAATTACCAATATATGTGATGAAAAAAGAAACATCACGACGGCCACTACAGAAATACAGAAGATAATTAGAAATTATTTTGAAAATCTATACTCCAACAAAATAGAAAATAATGAAGACATCAACAAATTTGTAGAAATATACAATATGCCCAAACTAAATCAGGATGACATACACAACTTAAATAGATCAACTTCAAGCAAAGAAATAGAGGATGTCATAAAAAACCTACCAACCAAGAAAAGTCCAGGTCCAGATGGATACACAACTGAGTTCTACAAGACCTTTAAAGAAGAACTAACACCAATACTTCTCAAACTATTCCATGAAATAGAAAAAGAGGGAACCCTTCCAGACTCATTCTATGAGGCCAATATCACCCTGATTCCAAAACCAGACAGAGACAAATCAAAGAAAGAAAACTTCAGACCAATATCACTAATGAACATAGATGCAAAAATCCTCAATACAATTTTGGCAAATCGAATACAAAAACACATAAAAAAAATAGTACATCACGATCAAGTAGGGTTCATTCCAGGAATGCAAAGTTGGTTCAACATAAGGAAATCAATAAATGTAATTCACCACATCAATAGACTCAAAGATAAAAATCATATCATCATCTCAATTGACGCAGAGAAACCATTTGACAAGATACAGCACCCCTTTATGTTCAAAACACTAGAAAAAATAGGGATAACAGGAACCTACCTCAACATTGTAAAGGCCAGGCCAACATCATCCTAAATGGAGAAAAGCTGATAGCATTCTCTCTAAAAACTGGAACAAGACAGGGATGTCCTCTATAGCCACTATTATTTAACATAGTTCTTGAAACCCTAGCCAATGCAATTAGACAGACAAAATAAATAAATGGGATACAGATAGGAAAAGAAGAACTCAAATTATCACTATTTGCAGATGATATGATTCTATACATAGAAGATCAAAAAAACTTCACCAGAAATCTTCTAGATCTAATAAATAAATTCAGCAAAGTGGCTGGATATAAAATCAATATCCATAAATGTACGGCATTTCTGTACATCAGCAACAAATCCTCAGAAAGAGAAACTAGGAAATCCACCCCATTTACTATAATGTCACAAAAAAATAAAATACTTGGGAACCAACTTAACAAAAAAAGTGAAAGACTTGTACAATGAAAACTAAAGCACACTAAAGAAAGAAATTAAAGAAGATCTTAGAAGATGGAAAGATTTACCTTGTTCATGGATAGGTAGAACTAATATTGTCAAAATTACTATTCTATCAAAAGCACTATACAATTTCAATGCAATCCCAATCAAAATCCCAATTTCATTCCTCATATAGATAGAAAAAGCAATCATGAAATTCATCTGGAAAAATAAGAGACCCAGAATAGTCAAAGCAATTCTTAGCAAGAAGAGTGAAGTTGGTGGCATTACTATTCCAGACCTTAAATTGTATTACAAAGGAATAGTAACTAAAACAGCATGGTATTGACACCAAAATAGACCAGTGGTATAGAATAGAAGACACAGAGACTAACCCACACATCTACAGTTATCTTTTTTTTTTAATATTTCTTTATTTGCTTTAGTTGTACACAATGGGTTTATTTGTACGTGGTGCTGAGGATTGAACCCAGGCCACGCACGTGCTAGGCGAGCGCTCTACCGCTGAGCCACAATCCCAGCCCCTGCAGTTATCTTATATTAGACAAATGTGCCAAAAACATACATTGGAGAAAAGACAGCCTCTTCAACAAATGGTGTTGGGAAAACTGGAAATCCTTATGTAATAAACTGAAATTAAACCTCTCTCTCTCTCCATGCACAAAACTCAACTCAAAGTGGATCAAGAACCTAGGAATTAAACCAGAGACCTTGCACCTAATAGAGGAAAAAGTAGGCCCAAATCTTCAACATGTTGGACTAGGTCCCAACTTCCTCAATAAGACCCCTATAGTACAAGAAATAAAACCAAACATTAATAAATGGGAGGGCTTCAAACTAAAAAGCTTCTTCTCAGCAAAAGAAACAATCAGCGAGGTGAACAGAG
This sequence comes from Tamias sibiricus, assembly GCA_025594165.1. Taxonomy (NCBI): domain Eukaryota; kingdom Metazoa; phylum Chordata; class Mammalia; order Rodentia; family Sciuridae; genus Tamias; species Tamias sibiricus. Next base: position 119,922,428 of record CM046664.1, on the reverse strand, counting down.
AACCTACAGAATGGGAGCAAATCTTTACCACATGCATATCAGACAGAACATTAATTTCAAAAATATATAAAGCTCTCAAAAACATTTACACCAAAAAAAAAAAAAAAAAAAAAACCACTAAACAACTCAATCAATAAATGGGCTAAGGAACTGAACAGACACTTCTCAGAAGAAGATATACAATCAATAAAATATGAAAAAATGTTCAACATCTTTAGCAATTAGAGAAATGCAAATCAAAACTACTCTAAGATTTCATCTCACTCCAGTCACAATGGCAGCTATCAAAAACACAAAAAACAATAAATGCTGGTGAGTATGTGGGGAAAAGGGCATACTGTTACATTGCTGGTGGGGTTGCAAATTGGTGCAGCCAATTTGGAAAGCAGTATGGAGATTTCTAGGAAAACTTGGAATGGAACCACCATTTGACCCAGCCATCTCACTTCACTCCTCAGTCTATACCCAAAGGACTTAAAAATAGCATACTACAGGGACACAGCCACATCAATGTTCATAGCAGCACAATTCACAATAGCTAGATTGTGGAAACAACCCCAATGCCCATCAGTAGATGAATGGATGGGGAAACTTTGGTATATATACACAATACAACACTACTCAGCAGTAAAACAGAATAAAATCATGGCATTTGCAGGTAAATGGATGGAGTTGGAGAAAATAATGCTAAGTGAAGTCAGCCAATCCCAGAAAATTAAAGGTCAATTGATTGCTTTGCTATGATGATACCGAATTACAGTGTCAAGGGAGGGGGGATGAGAGGAATGAAGGAATGTTAAATAGAAAAAATGGGGGAAGGGGAGGAAAAGGGGTAAGGGGATAGAAACAATGATAGAAGGAGTTGGACATCAATATACTAAGTGCATGTATTAAAACTCAAATGGCATGAAAATACTTTGTGTAAAACCAATGACTTGGAAAACTGTGCTCTTTATATGTAATATGAATGAAATTGCACTCTAAAAGCATGTATAACAAATTAAATTAAATAAAAAAATTGAAAAAAAAATAAGCAAAAGGAAGTCTAGTAAAATAAATGAAGGAAAATGGGAGAGGGGAGGGAGGACAGGAAGAAAGAGGAGGAAGAACAAGGAAGAATTGTGATTGAAATCAATCTCTATGCGTGTATGAGTTTGTCAGGATGAACCCAACTACAATGTATAATTATAAAACTCTAATAAAAATAAATAAATAAATGAAGGAACAAACAATAGAATAAATGAATGAATAAATAAATAAAAATTGTCTATTGGCATTCAGTCATATGAACTAACACAGGGAGATTCCTTGGCAAGGCTCCCCCAGTTGTAACAGTTTGCAAAATTATGGTACAATATTATAACCAGGATGCTGACATTTGCTAGAACTCCTTAATTGTACTCAGTTTCAGAGTTCTGTTTTTAGTCCTGCCTGCACATGAGCATGGGTATGTTTATATATGTTATATAAGTTCTATATGAATTTTCCACTTGTGCAGGTTCATGTACTTATGGATACAGTCAAGACACTGACTTGTTCACACCACAAATATCCCTCATGTTGCCTTTTTCATAATCATATTTACCTCCTTCTTCCCAGTCCACTATCCCTAGCCCCTGACCAACATTATCTAGCATGCCCTTCCAAAATCTTGACATTCCAAGAATGTACTATAAATGAAATCCTATGCTGTGGGATCTTTTGGGATTTGATTTTTCTGCTCAACATAATTTTATGGAGGTTTATTAAACTGTTTCAAAAATTAGTAATAGTTAATATCTGTTGGTTGAATAAAAATATAACATTGATTTCATATTAATAATGCCATATATTTTTTCAAACAAATGATTTGGATTCCTTTTTTTTCTTTTTTTCTTTTTTTTTATTTTAACTTTTTATACATGTTTACAGAGTACATTTCATTTCATATTACATATAAAGAGCAAAATTTCTCAAGTTGCTGGTTTTATAGAAAGTATTTTTACAACAATTGTGTCTTCATACATGTATTTAGGGTAGTCATGAATAACTCAGTTTGCCATTATTCCTATCCCCTTATCCCCTCCTCCTCCCCCCCTTTGTTCTATTTAAATTTTTTTCATTCCTCTCATCCCTACTCCATTGCCATTATAAGTTAGTATCTTCATATCAAAGAGATCATTCGGCCTTTGGTTTTCTGGGATTGGCTAACTTCACTTAGCATTATTTTCTCCAACTCCATCCATTTACTTGCAAATGCCATGTTTTTTATTATTTTTTAGTGCTGAGTAATGTTCCATTGTGTATTTATACCAAAGTTTCCCTATCCATTCATCCACTGATGGGCATCGGGGTTGGTTCCACAGTCTAACTATTGTGGATTTTGCTGCTATAAACATTGATGTGGCTGTGTCCCTGTAGTAAGCTGTTTTTAAGTCCTTTGGGAATAGACCAAGGAGTGGGATAGCTGGGTCAAATGGTGATTCCATTCCAAGTTTTCCTAGAAATCTCCATACTGCTTTCCAGATTGGCTTCACCAATTTGCAGTCCCACCAGCAATGTAGGAGTGTGCCTTTTTCTCCACACCCTCACCAGCATTTATTGTTGTTTGTTTTTTTTGATAGCTGCCATTCTGACTGGAGTAAGATGAAATCTTAGAGTAGTTTTGATTTGCATTTCTCTAATTGCTAGAGATGTTGAACATTTTTTTCATATATTTGTTGATTGTTTGCATATCATCTTCTGAGAAGTGTCTGTTTAGTTCCTTAGCCCATTTATTAATTGGAGTATTATTTTTTTTGTGTTAAGGCTTTTGAGAGCTTTATAAATCCTTGAGGTTATTGTTCTATCAGATGTGCTTGTGGTAAAGATTTGCTCCCATTCTGTAGGTTCTCTATTCACCTCACTGATTGTTTCTTTTGCTGAAAAGAAGCTTTTTAGTTTGAATCCGTCACATTTATTGATTCTTTGTTTTAGTTCTTGGGCTATAGGGGTCTTATTGAGGAAGTTGGGGCCTAAACCAATGTGATAGAGATTTGGGCCTACTTTTCCTTCTATTAGGTGCAAGGTCTCTGGTTTAATTCCTAGATCCTTTATCCACTTTGAGTTAAGTTTTGTGCATGGTGAGAGAAAGAGATTTGATTTCATTTTATTACATGAGGATTATCAAAGGCATTTCTGTACATCAGTGACAAATCCTCAGAAAGAGAAACTAGGAAATCCACCCCATTTACTATAGCCTCAAAAAAATAAAATATTTGGGAATCAACAAAAGAAGTGAAAGACCTCTGCAATGAAAACTACAACACGCAAAAGAAGGAAATTAATGAAGATCTTAGAAGATGGAAAGATCTACCTTGTTCATGGATAGGTAGAACTAATATTGTCAAAATGACCATTCTCCCAAAAGCACTATATAGATTCAATGCAATACCAATCAAAATCCCAATATCATTCCTCATAGAAATAGAAAAAGCAATCGTGAAATTCATCTGGAAAAATAAGAGACCCAGAATAGCCAAAGCAATTCTTGTCAGGAAGAATGAAGCTGGTGGCATTACTATTCCAGACCTTAAATTGTACTACAAAGCAATAGTAACAAAAACAGCATAGTTTTGGCACCAAAATAGACCAGTTGACCAATGGTATAGAATAAAAGAAACAGAGACGAACCCACACACCTACAGTTATCTTATATTAGACAAAGGTGACAAAAACATTCACTGGAGAAAAGACAGCCTCTTCAACAAATGGTGTTGGGAAAACTGGAAATCCTCATGTAATAAAATGAAATTAAATCTCTTTCTCTCACCATGCACAAAACTTAACTCAAAGTGGATTCCTTTTGATATCATTCCTACAGAATACTGCATACTGCTCAAATTCATATGAAGAGAAAATAAGAAATACATTTTCTTTATCACTACGGCACTTCAATATTTAAACACACCAGGATAAAAACAAGTGCATCCATTGGAAGAATTTTCTTTGTAGCTCCTACACAAACTCTTGGCTGAAACACATTTGACCTCTATGTCCATGAGTTAGCAAAGTAGAAGGCAGGGAAGATTTCAAATAAGGAATTCCAAAGTTCATCATCATAAGTAGGACTCTCAAACCAGGCTAAACAGGAGAATCATCTAGGCAATTATTCCTAAACACTGGTTATGGGAGTTCACAAAAGATCAATAAAATTATATCTTCTGAGAGTGGGTCCATTAAACCTAGAGGTGATATTGAGCCAAGGCAATTGCTTCTAGTTGGCATCCAGAAATTATTTTGACTGAACAATGCCCAGGTCTTATGAGTTATTGAGTATTTTGAATATTACCCTGATTATAACAATTATCACATGTTATTTTGAATTTAAAATATTAGTTGACTCTAATTCTAAAATCTATATAGAAAATGAGGCAGAATTCTCATGCTTTTGGGAAAGAGCAGAATGGTTAACATGAATTGTAAAATCCCCTCTATGACCAATGTAAACCACTCAAGCCAAAAGTTTGTTTCTAAAACACCAGAAATAGTTGAATTTGTATAAAGCCCCAATGTTTTTTCCAGTCTATTTATTTTCAAATTTTTATTCATAAATAAACATTTCAGAGAATGTATTTGTGGCAGCACTCTTTGATATATTCTTCAGTCTAATAAAATTCCTTTGACAGGCATTGTTAGTTGATTTCCAATAGCGTTTGTCACTTTTACTAATGGAACTTAAATTTATTTGGGGCTAGGAGTACGCTCAACTAAAAGCTCAATTCCTGAGGTTTCTTTGACTCAACAATAGCTATGTGTCACAGTTATGGTCAATGATATGGAAATAAAAAGACAACAAGGGGGGAGATCCAAACAAACTCCAAACTATTGGATCTGAATAAAATATTGATCATACTTATCTTGTACGTACACCTTACCTACCACTTTTCTTCATTATTCTCAGTTTCAATGCAAATGAGATGAATGGAGGTGTGGCATCCCCCTTCTAACTATGAATTATCCTTTATGGATGATGGAAAAGGAAGGTGGAAGCCTCGTTTTTAAATACTTCCACTGGACTTGATCTGCATACACCAGTCTCTTTGTTATTTCAGTAAAATAACCCATCTATTTGGGATTCTGTCACATCGAACCAAGTGCAATTATGACTTATAGAGGAACTGAAATCACCCACGTCAGACAAGTAGCACCTGATTAGACCATCAAGCTGCTTTAGTTCCTGAACCATCTTATATGACTTATTCTACTTTCTCAATAATTATCTTTCCTTATCACAACATTTTTAGCATAGTATCCCTGCCTCCCCTATTCATATTTTCACCCTCCTGCATGTCTTGCTATGTTCTAAATTTTTCCCAGGTATCCCCTAATTTTCCCTCTTTGATTATAGATATCCAACCAGAGGCCTAACAACATTCTTCTCTATCAACCAAACACATCCATGCATTCCCAGCATACTACACCCTATTCTTTTGCAATCAGGATTAAGATTCTATGCTCTGGCAATAATGATATATTTGCTATTTCACAGACATATCACATTCCCCCACGTCCTCGCGACTAAACACTTAAGGTCATTCCAGGTGAATTGGGCTGCACGAAAGAACCAGAGATAAAAATTTACGTTAAATTTGGGGGTCTTGTGATGGCTCCTCTTTGACCTTAGGGGTCCTTGGAAAGAGAGTGAGGAGCATGTGCTGAACCCTTTTATTAGGGAGAAACCATTCAAATGAGGCAAGGGGTCAGGTTTCAGGGGTTTTAGGCTAGCTTTGGATGTCTTGCTGTCAGCAGGTTGATGGACATCTAGGAAGGCCACGCCCATCTCATGTGCTGAGTAGGGATCAAGAGCAGAGCAGACAAAGGGAGTTTCCATGGAACATTCTATCCCAAACAGGGCAAAGGGATAAGATACAAGGGAATAGGTGGGTGTAAATCAACCCCACTGGGCACAGCTATTCCTAGGGTCCACACCTTGTTATCTGAGCCCAGGAAAAGCCCCAGTCACGAGTCCTAAGGCTTCCGCATCAGGCATCCGTGCCCTTTCAGATCCCAGTAAAGGCACCAGGACTGAAAGGGAGCACCTAGTGTAGCTTCCCACAGTTGGTGCCCTTCCCATCCCACCTAGCACATGCCAAGTATTCAATAAATATTTGCTAAATGAATGTAGATTCGGTTATCCACATCTAAAGGAAACTGATATTCAGATTAAACCTTCATAAAGTAATACCATTACACACCTTAGGAACCAAGAAGTAATTCCATTTGTCTCCTTGTGATTTTCAGTTCTAAACCTCTTAAGTAGCAATTAACATCAAACTTTGGGGGGAATGGAGTGTATCTATCCACCTTTGGATATTTTGTATGTATATTTTAGCCAGAATCTGAACACAACTATGAATACGAACATAACAGCAAGTAATAGATGTAATTCCTTCTGGTTTTAGAAGAGGAAAGGGTGCTTCTGAGTTATACCCACATTTCAGGACCTAAGCTAGGTGTGTTATTTTGGGATCCCCCAGAAACAGGCTGCAAACTCAGGATTTCAGTGAATGTAGTTTAATTTGAAGAAAAAAAACTGGTAGGAGAGTAACATGGGGAAAAGAATGAGGCCAATCAAGGGTGCAATATCCAGCAAGTTACTATGTATACACTTTTGGCTGGGTCCTGCTGGAGACCTGAGAGGAGAATGTAGAACCTGACCTGGATTCTTACCCTGAGTGTGGAGACACTGGATTACTCGTTCTTCAGCTCCCATCTTCATAGGCTGAGGAGTACCCCAAAGACAGGTGCATTTCATCATTTCTGACCTGATCACACCCAGGCAGAGTGAAAGCCTCTAGGTGCATGTTGCAGGTGTCTGCAGAAGGAAGCTTTCTGTGTGAACTGGAAAGTGAGTGCCAAGGCACATGGGTAAGGCAGTAACAGCATCTGCTTCATCAGTTAAGCTAGCATAGGAATAAAGGGCCTTGTTCTCTAGTGACATTCCATATGTTCAAAAATGATCAGAAGATGCTCTTCATATGTTGTGATTTGGATCCTAAAAGAATATTTAAGTCAGGACTTTAAGTACTGAAGTATGGATATTTAAGTACATGTACAGCTTTATCCCTTATCCGGAGTCCTTAGGGACAGTAGTGTTTCAGATATCAGATTATTTTTAAGATTTTGGAATATTTCCATTTACACAATGAGATGTCTTGGAGATGGGACACAATCTAAATATAAAATTCATTTATATTTTATATATACCTTATACACATAGATTGAAGGTAATAAAATAAATGTTTGTGTATGAAGCAAGGTTTCGCACTGTGGAATTTCCCCCACGTGACACCATGTCGGCATTCAAGAAGTTTCAGTTTTTGGAGGACTTTATATTTCAGAGTTCTGGATTAGGGATGCCCTGTCTGCAAAGCTTTTATAAGAGGAGAAGACTACCTACTACAAAATATTTCACTGAAGGAAGAGTGGAGAAAGTTTATAAGGAGCAGGAGAAACCTGTGTAGAGCTTCTGTCGGATTCCTGAAAGATTGCCATTACACACACAGGTCTTTGTGCACTTAAAAGACATAACAAGGAATTCCTGTCAATGTAACCAGAATTTAGATATGTCTGGTCTTGGTCCCAGCAGCATTTCCCACTCCCACGTCTTACCTTGTACCCCCATTGCCAGATGTATTTCAAAATGTACTCAACCCCTTCCTACTCGCATTGGGGAAAGTCTTTTCTCTTGATTCTGTGCTCATCAGAAATAAGTTCTAGAATATACACCTCCCAGACCCAAGATAACCCCATCCAGCTCCCATCTCCCTACCCATAGTAGGAGCCAAATATTTCCATTATGAAACTTTTTCAGAAGGGTTATTTCCATGATATACCCTAGGTCTTGGTCAAAGCCATTTTTTCCAAAATTCAAAAAACACGAAACTAATTTTGAATCTCAAGAAAAACTCTCAGATATCTTATATCTGCTTCCTTCCAGAAGACCCCCTAAACATATTCTCTAGCACTCCCTCCTCAGAATATCCACATGGAAGAAAGAGGAGCCTTCACTGAATCACAGAAGGTGAAATGGGGATGGGATAAGCTTCTTATAGCCCTTTTTTCCCTAGAATGTTTCCATCCTAATTACTTACCTCTCAAAATATGCCTCTAACAGAAAGAAATGGATGTGTTTTTATCACTGGAAGGTTTCAGATTGAGACTATATAACACTTGTCTGGAATGTTCTAGAAGTGCTTAGTACATCTAACTAAATGACCACTAATCTTCCCTTCCAACTTGGATATTACTACCTTTCATTAAGACATTTCCAGCTTTTTAAAAAACATTTTTAAATGAAGCTTTTTAAAAAAAAAAAAAAACTTTAATTTTTTTTTCTTGGAGAATTATCTCTGCATTAGGTCCAAATAATATATTATTACTACAATGTTTTCATAAAACTAAGATATCTGTGTGGAAAGAGTACCTCATTACCTGAGCTCATTATCTTAGTCATGGCCCCAGCATTGACCTAGGAAATACTTGTGTAATTTTGCTGGGAGCTGGCAGATGAGCTGATAGGCAAATGCCCAGCTGCTTGTCATAATGCTGATAAAGGAAACCTGGACTGCACAGTCACCGCCAGCTCCTGACAGCAGGGACTGCTGAGCAGTAAATGTGGCATCTGCCACTCCTAACTACCACATGCTACAAACTGAGCAGTAGAACAGAACGTTACACAAAACATTAACAAAATGCCTGGGTGAAATATATCAAATAGATTAGACTAATTATAGCACATATCCCAGAGAGTGGGGGGAGAGGAGAGATTCCACTGAAAAAGTCAGCTATTTTGAAAGCAACAGGCTATGGCTGTTAGACCGAAATGAACCTATTTTCCATTTTTGCTTCACTTCTAAATGTGTGCAGACTCAGCTTTAATGTTGCTAGTGTCAAGCCTATCACTGGATCTTGAGAGATTTGAGTCATTCAGCATTTAGGCATGTTGTTTAAAGTTTGTTGGGAAAGCTATGCTTGTGCCATTACTACACCAAGGCTCTATTCATGATCTTGATACTAGCCTCTATTTACGGTCTCCAAAATACATGCATTTTAGTAATGTGTAAACATTGCTTTGTCCAGAACTTTTGAAAATGTTGCTGTTGATTTCAGGAGTCTACAATGATGTTTCTCTCATACATATCTCATTCAGAATTTACTCAGCACCTATTTCTCATACCATTAAAATAATTTAGTATTATAGCAGTGAACATGGAATGCCTGTTCAATTTCACAAATTAACACTGCATATGTAAAGTTAGAAAAAATTTCAACAAAATACTGGTATGTGAATATTTTTGTAAATACCAATGTTCCAGAAAATTGTGCCATAGATTCATCTGCAATTCAGTTCTTTGGTAGAAAGATATTGCTTAGCTTCAGAGACAGCTAAGAAAACTGGCTTCATGTAAAAGTATGATTGAAGTTTGTTTTGAAATATTGAAAAAGAAGGTGATTTAATTGAGCTTATGGTCATTTAAATGAATTTCAAGGAATACAATTAAAGTGCTGACTATCCAGCAGAATGACAAAATTTGAAAAGCAAAACCGTGCAGAAAAGTTTAACCCCTAAAGTGGTATAGCTTTAAAACAAGAATAGAAAGCCTTTTTGATAGAAGGCAGGCCTGATTTGGAAATTCCTGTCTTCTGGGGTTTTCTACTCTGTACAGATTCATCTTTAGTTTATGGACTTTGTAGACAAAATGATATGACTGTTGAGGCTGGATTGAAAATGAAGTGCTCAATAAATACCTAACACAATGTACAGTTCAGGTTTTCTTTGCCACTCACCTCTTTTCTTACTCTGAGAGCACCCACTTTGTCTGAGCCTCTGCCTCTCCCCGCAATCCAACTACGTATTTCCTCCAGGGCTGCCACCTCCATCATACTTCCTTGCTGCCCTAGTTGCCTGGGCACAAAACCCTCACAGGCACAACTAAAATCCTTTCCTGAAATTTACAAAAAGTATAACAAAGAAAACAAATCTGTAATGTTGTAAGTTCTGCATCTGTGGCCAGGTATGCTTTCGTATGTAGAGGAGGCTGAAGAAATGAACACAAAACAAAAAAGAGAAGAGATGAAAACAAGGTAGTCCAGGTGGTGTTCAGCTTCCTGTTGAAAAAATAAAAAATTCTTCCTTTGAGCCAAGCTAGTTGAAGTTATGATGCTATTATTGCAATCAAAAATTCTGAGCAAAATATACATTCCAAATTATGTGCTATAGACAATTTTTATGTACCTTAAGATTTGTGACCCAAAGACCTCCTTCATCCACTACTGTAGTAATAACATGTTATACTTATGTCACAATATCTATATTCCCATTTATATCCACTTTTATTTCAAAGTATAACTTGAACCAAATTTACACAAGGATTTCCATGTTCTGGTTTCTGATCTTGGTAAAAAGAACAATAGAAAGTACAGAACTAAACTAAACCAAACTCTATTATAAAATCATTTATAAGTCAGTCTATTTTGCTGATCAGCTTAAGCATATCTAAAATATTCATGATTACTAACATTTCCCTATTCAGGTGGTCTGGTGCAACACTTGAGATTGTCTGAAAATAACCCCGAGACTCTCTCAGTTGAGACATCAGTTGCGACTTTGGGCTGTCCGAAGTAGCTTAGCTTCCTATGAGACTGGCTTTCTGCTCCCCATAGGAGAAACTACACTTTCACAAAAAGTAGCCAGCCTTTCCAGAACTAGGTTGCTGGCTTTCCCAGAGAACACCTACAGACGGACAGCACTCAAGTCCTGCCTGCCTGACACCCAAGTGGATGATAGGTCCCTCACACTGGTCAAGGTTGCGCTCATTATGTGTCCTTAAAGAAGAGTGAGGGAGAGTGGGTGGCATCTCTTCCCTGAAACATATACTCATGGCGGGCCCTGCAAAAGCTCCTCTGGCTCAGCAGCCATTCTTGGATGATAGTAACAGATGAAATCTTGCCTGATCTTTCCTTTTGCTGATTCATGTTTTGGATATTTCAGTCCTTCATAGACATGTAAGATTCTATAGAATTCATCTCAAACCTTGATGAACTGAAAGTGGTACCTAAGAAAAGACCACCTTGCTCTTAGTGTTGGATGGTGAAGTGGCAGAGCCCTTGACAGTCTCAGCAGTGGTTCTCAGAAGAACCACTTGTCTTTTCTGACTTGCATGCACAAAAGGAGGATTAGCTAAGCTTTTGTCTGCTCATTATGCCTGAACCTTGGCAGAGAAAACTCAAGGACCATGTAATAGTTAAACTATGTAAATACGGTCTGAACGCCTCTGCCATCTTGGAAAAATTGAGTACCTGCTCTGATGAATTCAGTGCAGCAAATATATGTCCTTGCTTGGCTACATAGCATACCACCCTGGGCAATTCAGAGGATTCGAAAATGAGCCACATTCTCTACCTTCAATCCTATTTCCTACCTGTAAAGGCCTTTATATTATCACAGACCTTACATTCTTGCAGCATCTTGCTTGTTTTATAGATTGGACATCTTTCACATCTGGAAGACTAATCCCTGGCCTTTTAGAGATAAATAAATAGTTTTGTTCTTGGAATAAAAAAAAAAAAAAAACTTGCCAGCACAATAATTGCCCAATATCCTCAGAAAGGAACACAGTTGGCCCTGCTTGGCAGCTAATGGCATGTTTGTATCTTAGAAACTAAAATTAGAAGGGTCAAAGTACTGTGCACAGAGGAACCAAATGCCCCCAAAAACCCAGGGTTGAACAGCAGCCAAGTCTTCAGAGTACCCCACCCAAAGTCCAAATTCCTTTAAACTGTTTTTCAACACTAAGGGTGGAACATGGAACCAGAAAGGATGACAAGGACAAAGGATTATCGGAACTGACATTCAGTGGGGGTGGTGGGTGGGTGATCTGATGGACTGAGACCAAGAACAGAGACAGGCATCTAGGACAACTGATGCCAATAGAACAACTTTTATTTCCAGAAGACTGGGGAGTGCCTGAGTCAGACTGGCTTAAAAGTTCAAGGCCAGGGCAGACAGTGGTAAATGAAAAAAGTTATTATTCTTGCATTTATATTGTACCTGAATTATTAAATTTTCTTGAGGCTAATTCCAATACTGTGGAAAATAGGAACAGACACCTTTTGTTTCACTATCTTGAAGAGACTAGAAGCTTTCAGCTTAAAAAAAAAAAAAAAAATCTTTCAAGCAACTTAAAGGAAAGCTCTAAATCCAAATATCTTCACTGAATGACAAAATAAAATAGTTATTTCTGAAGTGGGATATAGAAGATAAGGTATAGCATTTCAGATTTCAAAGTGATAAAGCAATTTCCTGATAAAATTTTTACAGAGCATTTTTCTGTTAAGTGACCCACTGTGTCCCGGGCCAAAGTACAATAATTTACCCATTTTCTTGCCCATTTTGTGAAATGTTTTGAAATAATGTCAGCTTATTAACTCCCACTTAGGGCAAAAAAAATTTAGCCTCTGCTTTTCACCCATTTTATCTGACACTAATTCTCTCTCTGTGTGTCAATCTTGTAAGTTCTATTAGCATTAAAACCAAAGTTCACAAGTTTTAAAAAAAACTGCAATAGCAAAAATTAATGCAAAAATAGCTAAAGGGAAAGAAACACAATTATGAAAGAGCTTTAAGAACTCTGATTTTAATAAGTCACTGTTTGCACATGTGTGGGTGTTGGACACCACTTACTTGATGCCACATGCTCACTGTTCATGGGCCCAGGGGACAAAACAGGGAGGCAGAGTGGTGGTGAGAACATGGATGATGAATAATAAATAAATAATAATGGTAAATGGCACATATGACTATACTTATATGTGTGCATATATTAAAACAAGGTAATGAGGAAAAACAAAGATGGGTAAGGACCACGGAAAGTACTGAAAATACCAATTTAGATACATGTTATCTGGAATGTAAATGTAGAATCAGTATTGTATAAATGTCGAGTTGAAGGTCAGAGGGTCTTTAGTCTGGATTTCTAGTACCAACTTGACAGTTCCTTAGCTAGCATCTTGTCTCTAGGTTGCCAATTTTGTTGCCCTAAACTTCTACATCCTAATATGTAAAGTGGGGATACTAAAGGAACCCAATTAAAAATGGTTGGTGTAACATTCTTGGCCAGTGCTGGGCACAGGATTGTGACATGTGCTGCTTCTTGTTGTCTGAAATTTGAAATGTGTGTCCACATAAAAGCGTTTGTGTTGTCCTTCTCTACTGAAATGAGGAAGTTTCTCCACCTAATGTGGCTCCATGATCACATCTTTGGCTCTAACAAATAAATCAGAATCAAACTACTTAGATCTCATCTTGCATCTCTCTGTATTCTTCCAAGAGTTAGAGGACACACATTGTTTATTAATTTGCTTTCCTTGGGGTATGCACAAGTCATTTTTATTGGCTGTCTCTACCAAAATGAAGCCTATAATTGATTAACTGCCAGAGCCTATAGTTGGCACTTAATTTTCCTCTATCGTCTTCAATACATGAACATTTTTCCTAAAATTTCTCTTCCAGCCTGTAGCAAAGCTACCTCTAGGCCCATTCTGGGTAATTATCACCATGACATGGAAAGAAAGACGCTGGCTTATGTATAAAAAGGCAGCTCCAGAGATTTGTTAAAAAAGTGCTCTATATATGTGTAATATGAAATGTAGTGTATTCTGCTGTCATTTATAACATCTTAGAATAAAAAATAATTTAAAAAAAAAGGCAGCTCTGCATATAAAAAGAATCCCCAGCCTAGATTATTTCCTTCTTTACCACAGGGAATAGATGTGACCTTTCTGATTTTTCCCCCCTGCTTTTTCAGGCAGGGAAACAATGGCAGATGTTCTTTGACTATAAAAGCCAAACAGCCCCAGTCATGACCTTCCCTGACATAACCAGCACTCCAGCACCACATCACCCAAGTATATATTCAACTTGATTGCATACTCCTCAAATCCTGACCCACATGTTTTAGTCCACTTGTTCACTGCTATGACCAAAAGACCTGACAAAAACAACATAGAGGAGAAAAAGTTTATTTGGGAGGCTCACAGTTTCAGAGGTCTCAGTCTGTAGGTGGCCAGCACCATTGCTCTGGACCCCAGGTGAGACAGAACACCATGGATAAAGGGTATGGCAGATGAAAGCAGCTCAGGACATTGCACCAGGAAGTTGAGAGATTCCTGTCACTATGGACAAAAAGTATACCACAAAGGCATGGACTCCAATGATCCACCTCCTCCAACCACACCCTACCTGCCTACAGTTACCTCCCAGGTAATTCCCATCAGGATTAGTGTACTGGTTAGGTTAAGTCTCTCATAACACAATCATTTCACCTCTAATCTTTCTTGCATTATCTCACACAGGAGCTTTTGGGGAACACTTCATAACTAAACCATAATGCCATATAAGCTAGATGACCAGGGTATGGTAACCATCCAAGAAACGACTTTGTCACATAAATGAGAGAGATGAAGTGACATGGACTGAAGTATAACTAGTGACAGAACTAGAGCTCAAACTCAAGTTCTCTCATTCCTTGTTCACCCAGCTCCCTTCATCAAACAAACTCATATCCACCAGATTAGCACACAGGAACATATTAACATGGAAGGGACTGACTTTTGCTTGGAGTACAGATTTTTCTGCAAACCAACCACAAGTGCCACCAAGACAGACTATTATATAGCTGTCGTGTTCTTTATGTTTATTCCACTTTCACTCAAAATGTATAACAATACAAAAGAGTAGTCTTAACATTGTGATCCATTTAACAGATAATGATATCATGTATACTGAGTACTAGCACCAGAGACTAAAATGAATCTATAAGAACTGAAGTTCTAGCAGCAAAATTGGAAGGCACCACTATGCTTTGGGTAATTGTATCATTCCAAAATAAATCTCTCATGGGATGCAGTTTTATTTAGAATCCATCTGGTGTTTGAACTCACAAGGGCCCTTTCTTTAATATTTACTCTCATGTGTGTATAAATTGCTATACATTACATTTATCAAGAGAAACTATTATGCATTCCTAATGATCATTTCAATAGTGTAAACATACAGGTGGCATCAATCATCACAAATAAAAGGAAATCAAGAATATAGACCCCCAGGTGTCTCCATATATACAGTTATTTACAAAATTTAATAAGCTAAATATTGGCTGGAAAACTACAAGTTAAAATGTCAATTTCTTCATTTTGAAAGGGCTGTAGTAATCAGAAGTCTTACTAAATTAAAGTATATTTGAGTAAGTCTCGCCCTTATGCCCAGGCAAGAGGGATATTAGTTCTAGGTTTAAGTGGTCACATAATTCAAACAGAAGCAAAATCATAAATGTTTTACAGAGCACATGAGTGCCCCTGTCACTCAAAATCACTTAGTCCCACTACAGCACAACCTGAAATTCTAATCACCTGTGCTAATGACTGACACCATTCAGACCTCTTGCCTTATATTCTAGAAACAAAAAGCAGCTGTACTATGAGAGTTGTGAAGGTTTGTAGCTGTGTCACTGGACACTGCTGTAGAGAGGAGGCACATGAGCAGCCAAAGTGTTTAGTAAGAGAAAAGACAAATCAACTCACCACTCAGTCCTTCCTCTCAGATAGCAGACAGCATGAATGCATCAGAGTCTTACACAGCAAGGTGCACAGCATACGCTTCTAAGGTTTATTATATATTTTTTTAAATGAGGAACCTAGATTGCTGACAATCAAAAACCGGGGAAAATATCATTGTATGTCAATATGATAGAAAATTGTGACCAGATTTTTTTTAAATTGTGTTTTTAAGGAATATTTATTGATTTAGGAGAATACTCAAGCAAATAAAGGAGGATACAAAAACTATGCTTCATGTGATCCTAATTTATTTAAAATGTATTTATATATGGAAGGAAGTATATAAAAAATGTACTTTGTAGGTGATAAGTTTCAGTCAACTGAACTCAAGTCAGTAGTTACTTCAAACAGAAGTATATTTGCTGCTAGTTTAGCAATCTGGAGATATATTATTCTAGTGTTAGTTCAACCCTGTCAATGATCAAAGTTCTTTTTAATCTTCCATTATATTGCATATTAGATTTTGGCTTTTAGTTTGTTGCTGCATGATTGTAAAATTGGCTGCCACAGTTCTGAACCTTATATACTCACACGATTGCATTCAAATAAGAAATGAAGATAGATATCACAAAAAAGAAGCTCTCTCCTAAAATGGGTCCTTCTTTACTAGGAAGCAAAATCTTGCCAGAACCCTCAGAAGACTTTCCCTCCATCTCATTGGGTAGCACTGGGGTCACAGACTTACATATGGGAGGACCACAGATATTGTTAGTGCTTGTTTTAGATTATTAGGATTCATGCCCTGGGACTGGGAATATTGCCATTTAAAATATGGTCTCTATTTAGAGTTTAAAAAAAAAAAAAAAAAGGAAAATGGGCATTAGATAGGTAACCAATAGTACCTCACTGAAAGTTTTGTTATTCATAGTAGCATTATAGTTGATTTTCAATTTTGCCGTTTGTACGCATGTCCAAATTTCCTACAATGAATTATACATGAGTTTACAATAAAAAGATTATTTTTTTTCTTGAAGAAAATGCCCCAAACATTGTAAAGCTCCTAAAGAATTTCCTTGACTTGAGGGCAAAGGCATGATTTAGCTGGCCCAAGAGACATTCCCTTAAGGGTTACAAAAACATAATGTAATAAATTTGCAAAAACCTATTACGATTGCATTGCTATTTATAACCTCAAATCAAAATGGCCTGCTTAATATGATTAAGTTTATAGCTAGTGGAAATGTTTGTTTTGCCAGTTTTAAGGAATAAGAAAAGCACAGAATAAATCTGAGTCTCAGGCTAGTCAGGCATGACCAGTATTTACACCAACAGAAGCGCCCCATTCATGTCAATTGTTTTCACCCGGAAGCTTAGTCCCTTCTTTAGAGTCTGATATCTTTGAGTTTCATATTTTCTAGGCAATGCACCCAATTTTTAAGTCTCATAAATATTTTAAAATATAGCTTAAATGAAAGATGGAAAGAGAAAATCCTGGGATAGAATTTCATATTAGTTTTAAACTCCAAATTCTAACTCAGTGATCTTTGTTTCCTTTGGAATAATGGATTTGTTAGAAACAAGAGCAAGGTGAAACTACAAAGGCAATTAAAAGCTCATTTTGAGAAGATCCACTTAAATTTCTCATAAATCAAATAAAATAGAAGCATGGCAATATTTATGTTTAAATTTAGATACCACAGAATATACAGAAATTTGCATACCTGTTCCACCAGCATTCATATTTATCTGCTCCTTAAATTAATTTGCCCATTACTGCAAAATGATGAATTTTTAGTAATTAACATGATTGAAAACCAGAGGAAGTCTTCAGTCTAGATTTTAGAAAGATACTTTATCACTGTAGATTATTCTTTCAGAAAGTTTTTTTAATTAAAATGCTTTGCATTAGAAAGTAGTACTCAATGCACAATTTACACTAGAAAGGAAATTATATATTAGTTTTAAAATATCTGATGTGATTCCAAATTGTTTACAGTGATTTTCTCTGAGAAGGGAATAAAGATAAACTTTTACTGTATCTATTTGTTTCTGTATTATTTGATATTTTTTACAAAAGAATATGTTAATACATTATTTACATAATTGAAAACCAATATAATTTGTAAGAGAAAGCAGGTACAACATGCAGTTTTATTCCATTTTCTACAATTTCACAGAACAGATCACATGTTTTTCAATTGAGATTAGTAGCAGTATGCCAGAAAGCTCCGACTGAAACCAAAACCAAACCAAACAACCATAGTGGATGTACTCTATAGTTAATAATTTAAAGCCTTATTTTTATACTAAAACAAACCTTAAAATAATGTAATTATATAGAATGCAAAATTTGCTAAAATTATTAAGGTAAAATCTGAGGCTTCAACAAATGTATTTGCTGCAAGCTACTTGGGGCTCTAGTTCATAGAGAAATTTGAGAAGTGCCAAGTTTTAGGGGCAACAGTGAGGTTTGGAAAAGCTAAAGGAGTTATCTAAGATACAAATGACTCATATTCAGTGTGAGGGAATTTTTTTCTTGACAATTGTTAAAATGATAAGAAAGATTTTATTTAAGATGGTTGAACTCAATTCTAAACACAGCAAAATATAGCTAGGGATTTAGAGATAAAATGAAAGCATCCATAGATAGAAGATTACTAAAAGGAGTTGTCAAGGGTAGGGAGATTCTTACCAAATCAATCTTATAGGATTTTTATAAAATACTGACCAAGGACTTAGATGTCAAAGGTAAGGGATGAGGAATTTGACAGAAATCAATGGTAGAGGAACTGACACTAAACTGATTTGGTAGAATTCTTAAGCAAAGGTCAAGCCCTAATTGAGAAGGAGATAATGATTAATCAATGCAGGAGACTTTGTCATCAGGAACTGTGATGTGCTTTGCTCTTTTCTTTCAGCCAATAACATCTACACTGAAGAGTTTGTTTTCTGCCTAGTTGATAAAAACAGTCATTACTGGGGAGAAATTAAAATAAAAATATATTGTAAAATTTAATATAGTGTCATTGACTTTTAGATTCCTTAACAAAAAAAATGAGGAAAACAGAAATGAAGAAAGAAAAGCAATTGCATTTATAATAGCTGATATATATATGGTGGTATGGTGGTAGTGGGTTTTTTTAATTACTCTTTCATTTCTTCTCACTCCAATAATTAAATTATTTTGTCCTCTCTCTTGTTTATTTTTTCATTCATGGCCTTCACATACTACCTCTTTTCATCTTTTGAAACTTTCTTTTGCCTTTCATTTCCATTTTCTTTTCTCTAAATGAACTGTATTTTTATAATTTTTAAAAACTATTTGGTTTACATAATTGTTTCTCCTATCATTCAAGCTGTTTCAGTTATTAGTATTGTGATACCATAATTGACACTTTGTGTTTACTTTAATATTATATATACCACACAACTGTTGTTGTTAATTTATGACCCCACCATTCCTGTTTTTGTGGTTATTTGTTCATAGTTGTAATAACAGGAACCTGCTATTTACTTTAATTCTATATACTGTTTATGGATATTTTCACTATTATTTTCTTACTCCTTTTTCTATGAAGGGCTGGGAATAAAGTCTTGTTCTTTGAGTTCATGAGTAGATGTTCTGCTGCTGAGCTATACCCCTAACTCAACTAAGAGACAGAACAACTTGCTCCACACACAATCTAACTTCACTGGAACTTCAGCAATACTTTAATACAAAGAATAGGGGAGACAGCAATACCAAACTGATGAACAGACCCCAAATTGGAATGGGTGGGGTTTGGGGGTTAAGGATTCACTCATGATCATCTGCTTTTATAGAAACAGCAGACAGAAATACCACAAAGCCTATGGAAACCACACCTAAAAAGGACCTCAGAATAGAAGGCTCCCATAACTTCTAGAACATATAGTGTTGTCAAATTTAGAAGAGTAATCACAGAGGGTATACCCCATATACCCTACTGTGTGCAACACAATTGCTTGACTTACTAGAAGGACCCCACTTTTGTGAGACCTCTAGAGAAAGTGAGATTCTCAAGTTCTAACACATTTCAGAATGTGCCAAAGTACATTAGTTGTAACTAAAGAACTAATAGGGAAACTATACCATAAAGCACACTTGGAAATATATTTAAAAATTCAGAACAAATTGATATCTCAGAATACTTTGCCAAGAGAAGGCTATGCCCTAATAAGGTCCTAAATTAAAATTAGAAGAGAAATCCATCCCATAAAATGCACAAATGTCAACATAGGAATACAATAAACATGAAAAACAAACAAAGTAGCATGATATCATCTAAGGTTCGTACTTCACCAGCAGTTACTCCAGAGATATCAAAGTGGATAAAATACTGGGTTAAATATTCAAAACAATAATTATAAAAAGATCAATGGATTCTAATAGATCACAGAAATACAATTGAGTGAATTAAGTAAATCAGAACAGAATGTGAATGAGAAATTCAATAAAGAGGTAGTGATATTGAAAAAGAACTAAGCAGAAATATTAGAAATCAAAGGCATATAAATAAAAATTTAGTTGATAGACTCTCAAATAGATTAAATTAGGTCAAAGACAGAATCTCAGAGATTGAAGATAAGGTGAAAACCCTTGAATACTCAGAGAGTATTTTAAAAAAAATTAAGAAACTATGATCAGAATACACAAGAACTCTGGGACAACATTAAGAGACCAAACTTAAGGCTCATAGGCATTGAGTCAGGTGCAGAAATAGAAGCATATGGCATTAAGTGAAATATTATTAGAAATTTTTCCAAACCTTGAGAATGAAATGGACATACAGACACTAGAGGCATTTACAAAGAAGGTCACTACATATTAATAATGGGAAGAATCCAACAGGAAGTAATAACAATAGTAAATATTTATACTCCAAACATTGGTGCACATAATTATATTAAACAAACACTACTAAACATAAAGGTTCAGAGAGGCCCCAATACAATAGTAGATTTATTTTAATACAGCTCTCTCACTAATATATAACTAATCCATACTTAAATATTAGCAAATACAAAAATTTGAAATAATTTCCTTTTATTAGATTATAATATGAATGAAATTATAAACCCAGAAAAAGAAAATACTTTAGAAACTGTACAAACACATGAAAATAAAAAAAATACACTTTTGAATGATAACTGAGTCCTCAAAGAAATCAGAAGACAAATGTAAAAATTCTTAGAATCAAACAAGAACAGAAACACAACATACCAAAGTCTCCTGGACACAGTGAAAGCAGTTCTAAAAGGAAAGTTGACCACTATGAGTACCTACATGTTAAAGAAAAAAAAGAAAAGAAAAGAAAGATCTCAAATAAATAACCTGAGGATGCATCTCAAGGTCTTAAAGAAAAAAAAAATAACTAGAACAAACTATTCCCCAAACCAGTAGAAGGAAAGAAATAATAAAATCAGAGCTGTAACTAATGAAATATGAATAAAAGAATAGCAAAAAATTTAAACAATTGGTTCTTTGAGAGATACAATGATTGAGAAATCTTTAACAAAACTAACAAAAAGAAAGTGTGAGAAAAGACTGAAACCAATAAAATTAGAGATGAAAACAGAGATATAACAATAGACACCACTGAAATCCAGACCACCACTAAGAACTACATTTAAAATTCATATTCCAATAAAGTGGAAAAAGTAGAAGAAAGAGAAAAATTTTTAGACTTAAAAAAACCAAATCAGACCAACAACAAGAGACTGAAGCAGTTATAAAAAAGACTTTCAACAAAGGAAAGCCAGGACCACATGGATTCCCAGCTGAATTCTACCAGAACTTTAAAAAAAAACTAATGCCTATGCTCCTCAAATTATTCCATGAATAGAATAGATGGGAACACTCCTAAACTCATTCTATTAAGCTTGTATAACCCTGATACCAAAACCAGGTAAAGACATATCAAAAAAAGAAAACTACAGACACATATCCTTGATTAATATAGATGCAAATATTCTTAATAAAATATTAGCAAATATAATTCAACAGAACATTAAGAAGATTATACATTATGATCAAATTGGTTTCATTTCAAGGATGCAAGGATGCAAATCAATAAATGTAATACACTACACAAATAGAATCAAGTACAAAAATCACATGGTCATATCTATAGGCACATAAAAGGTCTCCAATAAAATTCAACACCTGTTTATGATTTAAAAAAAAACTTGAAGAAACTAGGAATAAAAGTAACTCATCTTAACATCATAAAGGCCTCATATTGCAAACCCAAATCTACATCATATTGAATGGAGAAAAACTATTTCCTCTATAATCAGAAACAAGACAAGGATGCCCACTCTCACCACTCTTATTCAAGATAGTCATTGAAACAGCTTGAGCAATTATGCTTGAGAAGGAAATAAAAGGCATACAAATAGGAAAGAAGTCCCTGTCTGCAGATAATAAAATCCTGTACTTGTAAGATCTGAAAGCTCCACCAGTAGACTTCTAGGCCAGATAAATAAATTCAGCAATGTAAGACCAAACAAAATCAATATACAAAAATCCAGAGTTTTTCTGTACACCAGATATGAATCTGTTGAGAAACCAATTTATGAAAACAATTCTATTCACAATATTTTTAATAAATAAATCTATGAAAGAGGTAAAATATCTCTAGAAAAATTACAGAATTCTGAAAAAAGAAGTCAAAGAAGACACCAGAAAATGGAAAGACTTCCCATGATCATGGATAGGCAGAATTAATGTGGTTGAAATGTCCATATTGCCAAAAGCAATCCCCATCAAATAGCACTGATACTTCCAGGCATAGTAGCACATGCCTGTAATCCCAGTAGCTCAGGAGGCTGAGGCAGGAGGATTATGAGTTCAAAGCAAGCCTCAGCAACTGACTGAGGCCCTAAGCAATTTAGTAAGACTCTGTCTTGAAATAAAAAATGGGGGGCTGGGAATGTAGTTCAGTTTTTGTGATCCTGGCTTTATGCCCAAAATTAATTAATTAATTAATTATTTCCATAACCAGAAAAAACAATCTTAAAGTTATATAGAAGAATAAAATATGCAGAATGGTGGAAGTAATTGTGAGTCAAAGAATAATGATGCAAGTATCACATTTTCAGATTTCAAATTATACTACAAAGTCATATTAACAAAAACACATTTGGACTATATAAAAATAGATATGTAGACTAACAGAAAAGTATCAAACAATGAGAAAAACCCACACAGCTACAGTTATCTGATTCTTCATAAAGTTGCAAAAAACCACAAAAACTTACATTAGAGAAAAGACAGCCTCTTTAACAAATGATGCTAAAACAAACAGGGAATCCATATGTAAAAGATTGAAACTAGATCCCTGTTTCTCACTCTGAACAAAAGTCAACTCAAAATGGTTGAAAGAATCCAGGATAAGACCAGAAATTTTCAACTGCTGGAAGAGAACATAAGGGAAACAAACACTAATATATAGACTTAGACAGCAATATCCTCAATAATATTCCTATAGCTCAGGAAATAATACTGAGAAATAATAAATGGGATGGCACCAAACTAAAAGATTTAACACAGCAAAGGAGACAATTAACAGGGCCAAGAGAGAACCCACAGAATGGGAGGAAATCTTTGCCAGCTACTCTTCTGACATAGTATTAATATCCAGAATATATAAAGAATTCAAAAGACTCAGCACCAATAAAACAAATAACCAATTCAATAAGTGGGCAAATGAAGTAGACATTTGTTTCTCAAAAGAAGAAGAACAAATGGCCAACAATTAAGTGAAAAAAATGTTCAACATCTCTAGCCATCAGGGAAATGAAAATCAAAACTACACTGAGATTTCATCTCACTCCAGTTAGAATGGCAATCATCAAGAATACAAATAACAATAAATGCTGGCAAGAATGCAGGAAAAAAATCTTACGCATTGTTCCCTGAAATGTAAATTAATATAGCCACTATGGGAATGAGTATGGAGTTTTCTCAAAAGTCTAGAAAAGGAAGATGGTATGATCCAGCTATACCAATCCACAAAATTTATTCAAAAGAATTAACATCAGCATATCATAGTAATACACACCTATGTTTATAGCAGCACAATTCATAATACCAAGTCAGAAACTGAACAGAGATGTCCATCAACTGATAAGTAAAATATGATATATTGTATAATGGAGTTTTATTCAGCCATTAAGAAAAATAAAATTATGTCATTTGCAGGAAAAAGGATAGAACTGGAGAGCATAATATTAAAGCAAAGTAAACTAGACTCAGAAAGTCAAGTTCCATATATTTTCTTTCATGTGTGAAAACTTGATTTTAAAAAAGAAAGAAAAAATGATCTCATGAAAGCAAAATACCAGTAGGCTGAGTAAAATCAGGGGAGGTAGGAGGGGTGGACAAATGGAGGTATTGAAACCAGAGTTTGAAACAACTCAATTTTCTGCTTCTGTTGGTGGCTGGGGTCTCTGCACACTTATTACTGAGAAAGCTTGTGTAGTGTTTGCAGCTAATCACAGCAGGGGATGCCTACCAGCATCAGCAAAGAGGTTCCCAGCCAGCAAAGCCAAATTCTTCTCCACTACTATTGAGTGGCTTGTTGTAACACTCAGCATTGCAGCTCTTATTGGTGGGCTATGCCCTCCAGTGTTGCAGTCGACCCCAGCAGCTCACTGCCGATTTCTTTCCAGGTCCTTGTCTCACAAATTTAAAGAATGAAACTCATGGCACAACAGAAAGCAAGAGTGAAAGGAGTAGGATTTATTCAAGTGAAAAGAATAGAAATAGAAATCTTGCTCAGGCAAGAGAGGCCCCACGAGTGGTTGCCACTTGAGTGTGCTCATCTTGGGTCAAAACTATTGGCCCAAATTTAAGCTAATCAGGGTGTGGAAAAGTACCCATGCTAGACATTAGCCCTCAAGTCTGATCTTCCATTCAGGTCTACCCGACTTCCATTTCCCTACAACTTGTTAGGAGGCAGAAGTTTGAGGTCATGAGATCGTGGATGCTTGGGTATTCAGGGCTGCAGTGCTGTGTGGAGCAGGCGCCCATAACCAGGTCAGGCCAGGTCAGTCTGCCTCAGAAGGTGGGCACACCCTGGCTTACCATGGATGGCCTTGTTTTGCTGTGTCTCAGGCCCACGCCAGTATGGTGGGTTTGGCACAGCCATGGCTGTGCTTGCCACCCACACTCCATTACACCCCAGTCCACTGCTCCAGGACAAGGGCTTGGCTTCAGTACTAAGGAATGATATTGAAATTATCATTATGTGCATGTATGAATATGCCACAATGAAACCCATTGTTGTGTATAATTATTATGTACTAATGAAAAGTTTTTTCAATAAATGAAATTAGGATATTCAAGAAACATCTGCGCTCCTATGATTATTGCAGCACTATTCACAATAGCCAAGAAATGAAAACAACCTAAGTGTTTATCAAGTGATTAATCAAAAAACAAAATGCAGTATATATGCATATGGAATACTATTCAATCATAGTAAGAAGAAAATCCTTCCATTTTCCTCAATCTGTAAGACATTATGTTAAGTGAAATAAGCGAGGAACAGAAGACAAATTCCACATATCTCACTTAAACATGGAATCTAAAAGTTAATCTCTTAGAAGTTGAAAGTAGAATAATAGTTACCAGAGGCTGGGGAGAATAGAGGTGAAGGGATTGAAAGATTGAAAGATTGAAAAAGGTTGATCAACAGGAACTAAATTACAGTTAGATAAGAGCAACTAAGTTACAATTATATAGGATCAAGAAGTTCTGGAGTGCTATTGCATATTAGGGTGACTATAGATGACAAGTATGTAACCTATACCTAAAAAAAATAGAAGAAAAGATTTTGAATGCTTTCATCATAAAGCATTGATAAATTTTTGAGAAGACCGATGTGTTTAAACATTACTCAATATTTGATTTAAACATTTTACAATGTATTTGTATATTAAAAAATCAAAAGATACCTCATGAATATATATTTTTGTGCTTTTATCTTTTAAAAATAAATTTTAATTTTAAAAATACAAATATAATATATTCTCTGATTTCTAAAATATTTAGAGAAAAAAGCATATTTTCCATGAAAAGTTTAAAAAGACTTGATTTTGTAATTTCTGTTCTCAAAAATGTCAGGAAATTATACCAATTTTGATCTATCCTATCCACTTCCTGCCCAAAGAGAAAGCATGAAATGGTGCTTCTGCTAAAAATGATGGAGATTTGCTTTAATCCCTCCTCTCTCAATTTTGAAAATAAATTCTAAGGGGCCAAAGAAAACATGATTTCCAAAGTATAGTTCATTTTTGAAGGATGTTATTTTCTTCCTCACACAGTATGAAGTTTCATGTGGTAGCCCATGTAATTTTTACAGCTAAACACATGGTGTGGCAAAAAAAAAAATAATATAATAGATAGATAGATAGATAGATAGATAGATAGATAGATAGTCTGGGCCCATAGAAAGCCTGAAGACTTAACATGATGGTATTCACTTACTTAAATGACCTGATATTGATTTGCTTACATATCTGGGAGAGTGCATAAAAGATTCTCCACCATGTCAGTATATTAGGGTGGTATTCTTCATGGGAACAAAGTGGGGGGGAAATGATCATAAAAATGTATTATCTCTAAAATATTTAGAATTAAAATTCTGATTGCTAATTTACATCATATTTATATTTAGTTATGAAAAGCTTTAATTCCTTCTTTATTCACCTTGGCTTCTGGCCCTAAGATGGATCCAATTTTTTTTTCCTTGGAAGAGTTGTTGGGATTTGAGTTTAGGCCAAAAAAAGCTAAAGAGACTAGGGAGCACTTACAGATGGAGATAATTAGCATATTAAAAATAGGCCAGCCAGATTTTTTTTTTTTTTTCTTTTAATCAGGAAGTAGAGGGGTAAATGCTCTTTCTGGCAAGACTATAGAAACTGTGTGGACAGAGGAAATGTGATTCAAACTCTGGTATGAGAATGGCATTTTACTTGAACCAGGTTTCAAAAGACTGAAGCAGGAGTTCCTTGTACTGAAAACCATGAAGTTGGCGGGCTTTGTAGGGGCCTCCCTTGAAATTCTGCTCCAAGGGTACTGTTTTGAATTTTGTTTGAAAGTCTCAGAATGGGAGCTGCTTGGTTTTAGAGGACACAGGATAAACATCGTGAATTCGATTGCTTTCTAATGCATGGTAGCGGAAGTGCATTTCTGATACCACCTCCTGTTGAAAGGGGATTACAGAAGAAGGCAGTAGATGGGAATGAAGGCCCCATGATGAAACCACTCAGGCTTCATGGGCTATTATGCCAATCCCAGAGCAAAGGCCTGAAGCTGATTTGGGATTCAGGCTCCATCAATGGGGTGAACTTAATTTGCTAGATAATTCACTGTGGTTTCCTGAAGTTTGAATTCACAGTCAGCCCTTCAGAGCATATGTTCCACCCATTTTCTGAAGCCTACTTTCATTTAAAACAGGCTTACAGAGTGTCTGCCCTAGAAAAGTGCTTCTTAATGGGTGGTTTGGGCACTAATGATTGGATACAGAAATATCCAGAGAATGTATAATATTTACTAAGATTTAACAATTCCTTGGTTCCCATTGTCATCTAGAAGCATGTTTGACCATCTTGCTGATTACTCACCATGGATTTTACAAATACAAAAATGTTAACAGTGATAATCTCTTATAACTTCTTCTTTCTTCTATGGATTTGAATACAAAAATAATTTGTTGAACAAGATTATTGAATTTCCATGAAGAGCTCAAAACATAGGAGGGAAAATTATTTAGCCTTGAGTAATTTCACTGCTGTCTTCTTTATGAGAAGGGGTGAGACCAAGGACTTTTGTCATCTCTTTAGTGGTCTAACTCTACAGTTAAACAGGCAGTTTCTCCTTCTGCCTTCAAAATTGGATTTGTTGCCATGTGGAAGATTTCAAACAGCAGGTAGATTTTATCCTTACCAGTTCACATGAAAAAAAAAAAAAAAAAGTAGTTTCTTTTTAGTTAGTCATTCAACAGTTTCAAAATCTCCTAAAGTTAGAAATATTTTAAAATTGATTATTCATATGACAAAATTCTTCCTAGCTCAGGGTTTACCCTCCTGACAGGAGTAATGGCCCTCATTTTAGGAAGTATGGGATGTTTTTTAAACAAGAAGACAAGGAGAAATATTAATGGAACCTAGATGTACTTGGGTGCTTCCTGATACTCTGTTTCTCTATTGCAGCTGTGAATGGACATGGGTGGTATCTCTGACCTGAGAAGGATATGATTACCAAGGGCTACAACCAAATTGAAGTTTCCTGTCATACCACCAGGTGAGTCACTCAACCTGACAGGTGCTCCACAAGGGTAGGGTACAAGTGTTGGGGGCTTATGATGGTTGGTGAGCAAGAAAAAAGATTAATATCAGCTGCTGCTCTGAGAAAAGCTGCATCAATAAGTGTTTAAGTTCATATCAGTAGTTTCCTTTTTCTGAGTTTCCTTTCAAGGAGAGTCCCATAGGAAACACGGGAGAGGGGTGTTTTGTAAACCTGTGTGGAAAAGTAGATCTGTATGGAAGAAGTAGACTGTGGCAGCCACAGAAATGTATTGTTCAGATTGCCTTAAAGAAAAGCTGCTGCTGCAAGCATAGTTGGCTGATGGCCTACATACTGTACTTCCAGATCCTATTCACCCTAGGCTCCTCACTGCAACCAGTTGAGCATGACTATGTAACCATGCTGGCCACATGACAGAGAATTCATGCAATGGGAAAGCTTAGCTTAAGCACCCACATTAGCCTAGCCAAAATTTTCTCAGATCTGCACCACAATCTGAAGTTTCCTGTTTGATTCTCCTCTTTTGTCACTCTCCCTTTCCATTGATAGGCATGAGACCTGCTAAGCAGTCTAAAGTCTTGCCCTGATTATTTCTCTTCCTTCCCCTTCCCTACTCCCAATACATTTCTTGGCTATCAAATCCCACATGACATCTGTCTCTTAGGGGAGCTCAGTTGCTTCTAAATGGTATCCACCTGTAGATTGAAGACAGTCTCTGAAGTTCTGGTGAAGTCCTCACCAAACAAGTCTCATTCCTGCAGAATACCAGGAATAAGGAAGAAAATCTTACAAGTTTGCAAAGGGATAAAAAACATAAAAGTAGGGCACGGTGGCACATGACTGTAATCCCAGCACTTGGGAGGTTGAGGCAAGAGGAGCACGAGTTCAAAGCCAGCCTCAGCAATCACGAGGCACTTAGCAACTCAGTGAGACCCTGTCTGTAATAAAATACAAAAAAGGGCTGGGGATGTGGCCCAGTGGTTGAGTGCCCCTGAGTTCAATCCCTGGTACAAAAATAAATAAATAAATAAAAATAAAGATAAAAAATTAGCATAAAAAATCATAATGTATAGATTTCTCAAACACAGTTCTGGAAACTTGAAGATAATGGAGCAACACCGTATATGACTGGTAATCAAGGACAAAAATAAAATCTTTTCTAGAGGTGGAAAGATGGCAGAATAGAGAGGTCGCTTCCCTGTGGCTCTGTGGCATGAAACCAAGAAAAGCAAACAGGCAGCTTTTCAGCAAGTTTACTGAGACTTAGATGTCTGAATAGTGCATTTCAGTTTTGTTTTGTATTCTTTTATTTTTTACTTTTTTCTTTCTATTTTTAATTTTTTAAAATTTTTACTTTATATATATTTTTTTCTCACTTGTCTGTTTCCCTTGATTCTCTTTTCTTCTGCTAACATCCAACCTCTATTATTCCCTTTATCATATCACTCTTCCCATTTTTTACTTTTATCTTCTCTCCTCCTTCCTCATGAACATCATATCATACGCTACTCTGTTCTCTCTCTGTCCACCATTTGAAATTGTAAACACTTTTGCAAACTTACTGTTTATGTTGTAGGCAATAACTCAATACATCATTTCTGTTTATTGTGACAAAACTGTAAATGTCTTAATAAAAGCTATTTAGTTTAAGGCTGTATAATGTTTACACTGGTTGCTGTAATTATTTATCACCCCCTTAAAGGTGAAGTACTGATAACCTTCCTGGATGCTACAGGAGAGAAACTGTACTACCTCAGATCCACACTGCAAGATTGGTAGACACATAAACAACATGAAAAAAACAAGGAAACAAATCACCCCAAACAAACCAAGATGCTCCAATAACAGAATCCATTGACACCCACAATGGAAGAAAAGTCAGAGAAGGAGTTTAGAATGTACATAGTTAAACTGATCCACCAGGTAAAGAATGATGTAAGGAGTGAAATAAGAGATAAAATTCAGGAGGTGGAAGATTAATCAAGCAAAAATTGTCAAAACAAATGAATAAATAAACCAAATTAAAAATTCAAAGGAAAGCATCACCAACAGACTAGAAGGCAGAATTTCAGAAAATGAAGTCAAAATATACAATCTTGAAAATAAGGTAGACCATGGAGAAAAGAGGTTAAGAGAGCATGAACATAACTTCCAAGAAATGTGGGATAACACGAAAAGACCAAATTTAAGATTTATCAGGATAAATGAAGGCACAAAGATGCAAACCAAAGGAATGAACACTCTTTTCAATGAAATAACATCAGAAAATTTCCCAAACCTAAAGAATAACATGGAAAATCAAATACAGGAGGTCTACAGGACCCCAAATGTACAAAATTACATCAAACCCACACCAAAGCACATTATTATGAAATTGCCTAATGTACAAAATAAGGATAGAATTTTAAAAGCTACCAGAGAAAAATGTCAGATTATGTTTGGGGGAAAACCAATTTGGATCTCAACTGATTTTTCAACCCAGACCCTCAAAGCTATCAGGTCTTGGAATAATATATACCAACTCTGAAAGAAAATGGATGCTAACCAAGAATTCTATACCCAGCAAAATTAAACTTCAGATTTGAAGATGAAATAAAAGCCTTTTATGATAACAAAAGTTGAAAGAATTTACAACTAGAAAGCCTGCAATACAGAATATTCTAAACAAAATGTTCCATGAGGATGAAATTAATAAAAAAAAAAAAAAGTGCAAACCAACAAAGGGAGGAACTACACTAAAGGAATAGTCAATTAAAGGAGAAACTAAGTCAAATTAAAAACCATAAACAAATCAAAATGACTGGGAATACAAATCATATCTCAATAATAACTTGAACATTAATGGTCTAAATTCATCAATCAAAAGGCATAGACTGGTCTATTGGATTAGAAAAAAAGATCCAACAATATGCTGTCTCCAAGAGACTCGCCTCATAGGCAAAGATATCCACATTCTAAAAGTGAAAGGATTGGAAAAAACATATCATTCACATGGATCATGTAAATAAGCAGGGCTTTCTATCTTTATCTCAGATAAAGTAAACTTCAAGCCAAAGTTAATCAGAAGGGACAAAGAAAGACATTTCATACTGCTTACAGGTATTATACATCAAGAAGACATAACAATTGTAAATATTTATGCTCCAAACAATGGAGTATCAACATACATTAAACAAACCCTTCTTAATTTCAAGAAGCAAATAGACCACAACAAAATAATACTGGGTGACTTTAAAACACCTCTCTCGTCACTGGATAGATCCTCCAAACAAAAACTAAACAAAGAAACTATAGAACTAAATAATATAATCAATAATTTAGACTTAACAGACATATACAGAGTATTTTATATCTCAGTGATCAAATATACTTTCTTCTCAACAGGACATGAATCCTTCTCTAAAATAGATTATATCTTATGCCACAAAGCAACTCTTAGCAAATAGAAAAAATGGAGACAGTACCTTGAATTCTATCATACCATAAGGAAATGAAATTAGAAATCAATGAAGAAATTAAAAAATAGAAGCTATTCTAACACCTGGAGACTAAATAACACACTATTGAATGACCAATGTATAGCAGAAGAAGTCAGGGATGAAATATTAAAAATAGAAGTAAATTAGAATAGCAACACAATGTCTCTGGGACACTCACTGTGAAGCCAGTTCTAAGAGGAAAGTTCATTGCATTGAGCTTGTTTATTGAAAAAATAGAAAATAGCCAGATGAATAACCTAGCATTACATCTCAAAGCCCTAGAAAAAGAAGACCAAATCAACACCAAAAGCAGAAGAAGACAGGAAATAATTAAAATCAGAGCTGAAATCAATGAAATCGAAACAATGGAAACAATTTTAAAAATTGACAAAACAAAAAGTTCATTTTGAAAAAAATAAACAAAATTGATAAACCCTTAGCCATGCTAACAGAGAGAGAGAAAACTCAAATTACTAAAATTCATGATGAAAAAGGAAATATAAAAGACAATGCTCAACTAAAGACAATAATCAAAATTATTTTGAACATTTATACTTCAACAAAATAGAAAATCTTGAAGACATTGACAAATTTATAGAGGCATATGACCTACAGAAAATGGATCAGGTAGACATACACAATTTAAACATATAAATTTCAAGAAATGAAACAGAAGACACCATCAAAGCCTACCAATCAAGAAGAGCCCAGGACCAGATGGATTCTCAGCCGAGTTCTACAGACCTTCAAAGAAGAATTAACACCAATACTCCTTAAATTATTCCATGAAATAGAAAAGGAGGAAACCCTTCCAAACTCATTTTATGAAGCTAGTATTACCCTGATACCAAAACCAGACAAGGACACATCAAGGAAAAAAAAAACTTCAGACCACTATCCCACATAAACATAGATGTAAAAATTCTCAATAAAATTCTGGCAAATCTCATCCAAAAAATACATTTAAAAGATAGTGCACCATGATCAAGTGGGGCTTATCCCAGGGATGCAGGGTTGGTTCAACATACACAAATCAATAAACGTAATTTGTCACATCGATAGACTTAAAGACAAGAATCATATTATTGATTATCTCAATAGATGCAGAAAAAAACATTTGACAAAATATAGCACCCCTTCATATTCAAAATACTAGAGAAACTAGGGATAGTAGGAACATACCTCAACATTATAAAAGCTATCTATGCTAAACCCAAGGCCAACATCATTCTAAATGGAGAAAAATTGAAAGCATTCCTGTAAAAACTGGAACAAGACAAGGATGCCCTCTTTCACCACTGTTATTCAACATCATCCTTGAAAGTCTAGCCAGAGCAATTTGACAGAAGAAAGAAATTAAAGGCATATGAATAGGGAACTCAAACTATCCCTATTTGCTGATGACATGATTCTACATTTAGAAGACCCAAAAAGGGCAGGGGAAGAGGAAAGACAGTAGAATGCCTCAGACATAACTTTCCTATGTTCATATATGAATACATAACCAGTGAAACTCCACATCATGTACAACCAAAAGAATGGGATCCTAATTAGAATAAGTTATGCTTCATATATGTGTAATAGGTCGAAGTACGCTCTGTTGTCATGTATATCTAAAAAGAACAAATTAAAAAAATATCTTCCAGCCTAGATAAAGTTGAGGACACTGAATTTTAGTAAAACAATAAGGTTTTGGCACGCTTAAAAAATTAAAGTAAAAATAAATGTGTCATAATAGTCATCTAAATGTATTTCTTTAGTATTTTTATAGTAGATGGACACAATTATTTTATGTTTATGTGGTGCTGAGGATCAAAGCCAGTGCCTCACTTGTGCAAGGCAAGCTCTCTACCAACTGAGCTGCAACCCAGCCTTCCAAATGTATTTTCTTTCAGAACTGTATCCATTTTAGCAAGGGATATTACCAAATAAGCATTTAAAAAGTATTATTATCTGAATACACAGGAAATATTACTCCTTTAAATACTGTTAAAATAACCATCAAAATCCACAAAGAATGTGGCACTGTACTCTGCTCTTAGGTATGTCATGTGCTTGTTGAAAAGTGCCTGTTAGCAATGGTCTAAACATCTCTAGTCAATTAAGAAATACATGTTTTTGTTTTGTTATGTTATCCTATGAAAAAAAGAGACACAATACCTTCAAATGTAAATTAGACTGCCATTAATTAATCTCGTCACCTTAAACATATGCAAATTCTACCACCACTGTGGAAATTTTCTCCAGATTCCTTTTTGGGGTTTGAACAAACAAAATAAAATGGGTTCTCCATACATTTAATTTTAAAAACACTATAAAAATATTCAATTTTTCATATGCCTGACTTGCTAAGCAGACTTTTGAATTGGACAGAAGGAGGACTCACTTGAATTTCTGATAAGACTGTAGGAAGAAGCAATGGAAGGAACAGGAAACTAGTCCTTAAATGTTGACAAGTTTTCTTTTGGGGATAGAGTGACAGATGAGAAATAGTTCTCCAAACAATAAATCAGTTAATTCAACACTATTTGATTTTGAATAGCACACTGACCATGAGAATGTTTGAGCCTTTGTTACCATTCACCTAATTTACATTTGTTAAAATTATCATTTCTTCCCCAGTGTAGAATTTATATTAAAGCCAGAGGCTAACACAGGCATTACACCATTGTGTTAATGCAGAAAAGCATTTACAGAGATTTTCCCAGCCACCTATAATTTCTCTTATAGCTGTCCATCAAGGTGATAAAATATTTGCATCTGTTCATCAAGCAACAACTGGACCCCTCTAGCTCCTAGAGATATATCCCATAACCAGAAAAATAATTTGTTACATTTCAAAAGATTGACTAATCCCAACAGATTTATTTGTTTCTATAAGAAATTATGTTTTAACATCATGGAATAAAGCACCTGACAAAGTGATTGTAGAAAACAATTAACATTCAGAAAGGTCAATAAGCTGTGTACTTGCCTGTACTTCTAAGATACCTGTTCTCAAATTCTCTTGAGACGTATGGTCTACCTTCTTCCTTCCATTGACCAAACATACCACAGTGAAGGTTCAAGGGCCTAACTCTTCTCCAGAAGATATATATTTTATCCTCTTCCAACTACCAGGCAGAATATTGCAACATGAATATTATGCAAACTGGGATCTTAATTCTATCTGAAATAAAGACAAACATAGAGTCTTTCCAGGAACCAAAGAAATTCTAGTGTTATATATATATTCTAGAGAAGGTAATGTACTGAGGATTCCAATGGAAATTGAGGTTTATAATGACAGTCCAAAAGCAGTTTTTATATCAAGAAGTAATTTTTTAAAATTAAAAAATTTGTAATATGCTCAGAAGTAAACCAATAAGAAAGTAGAAGAAGGGCTGGGGCTGGGGCTCAGCGGTAGCGCACTTGCCTGGTATGTGTGAGGCACTGGGTTCAATTCTCAGCACCACATATAAGTAAATAAAAATAAAGGTCCATCAACAACTAAAATAAAAAAAAAAAATTTTAGAAAGAAAGTAGAACAAAATGGAAACTATCAACTGAGCTTGGGATTTGATTTCACATGTTTTAATTCCACCATGTTCTTTCCCCTTTTATAGCTTTAGCATCAAATTAAATGGAAAACGAGTTGAATTCTGTTGTGGGGACACCCTTTTTTGGATTATTCGAAAGCCATTTAAACAGTATCTAATGATTAAGAGGAATTCCCTGAGTTAGAAAGAAAACCCCATGTAAACAAAGTATAATTGACTAAAGAAAAAGAGAGAATGGAAGGAAGGAAAGGAAAGGAAAGGAACAGAAGAAGAATTACCTAAGAGATAAGCAAATTTGGAAGTAGAGCAGTATGGGATAATAATAATGATAATGATAATAATAATAAATACTTAGCAAATGCTTACTGAGCACTAGCACTTTGCTAAATGTGTTATTCCTATTACCCCATTTCATAGATAGGTGACATCTCTACCCTTCAGTGTGAAGCCATCATCTCAAGTCTGAAAACATGCACTTTACTTTACATGGAGATAGAAGTCAAAACCTGATTCTTTACCTCCAGGGCTAATGGCATGATGTTTATAGTTCTGCAGGTGTTTATAATCTAGAATCTTAAATTCTGCCAGGTGAAGGCCTGCTTTTGGTAAATGATCCATTGTTGATATTAGGCATAATACACTAAGGGTATTCTTTTATTAATGATCCCCCAAAAAACTTCGAGTGAATCACAAGGTGTTGGCCTGTCCCTGCCGTCAGAATGCAGCCACACTGACTCAGTGGTCCATAGGGCCAGAGGGCGATATCCTCATGCGGTTCCCCTCTAATGGTCTGTATTTTTTGAAGGGGAAGAAAATGCTCATAGGACAACTGCTGCTGCCAACTCAGGGACAGTGAGTAAATCAGCCTGAGCAGGGAAGAATTAATGTAATGGTCAGGGCCATGCCCAAGATCATAAAAGAAAACCTGAGAGAATAAACGAAGAAAAAAGTGATATACAAGCTGTGACTGGAAAGTGTTAGTGCCCTTGCAAGAAAGAAACCCATTAAAATGAAGAATCACTGGCAGACAGGAAGGGAAAATGCTGGTGAAATTAACAATTTCTATTTTGTCTTGTCCTCATGCCTACAGGTACGTGCTACCTAACACAGTCACAACTCATGGGATGAAACCTTACAATGCTGTCCTTATGTATTTAGTAAAATTGGTTCACTCCCTATCCATGCATGAAAATGAAATGATTGCTCACTACAGTTGCTATCAGTTGCTAAATAGTCCTGCCTCGGTTAAAATGTTCTGTTACATGTAGTCACCACAATTCTGAATTTGAGTTAAAGTTGGAGCCACTCTCTGCCCTTGGTGTATGGTAAGTCCCTTCACTTTTTTGCCCAGTACTTACCTTGCTTCCTCCCTCACAAACCTTCGTACAAGATTTCTGCTCCTTGGGTGGAGATCTGTAGCTGAAGAGATAGGGAGATGTCATGCAGAGGGTAAAGCTCAGGCCCAAGAAGCGAGGTTCGAGGACCCAGCAGTTGCAAGAAGACGTAAGGCGTGGTAGGAATATTGGTCATCCTTTATTTGGAGGTGGCAGTAGCTCTTAGCCAGCCCCAATCCAGTTCCATTTAGCCCCAGTCAGTTCCATTTTGTCTCCAGAGGCATTTCCATAGGTCCTATTTTTATGCAGGCCTAAGAAGACACATTGCCAACAGGTTACACGGTGGGCGCATGTGCCCAAACAAATGTTCATGACCTTGAGTGCACACGCTGAATCAAAGTGTTTCTGAGCCTGACTACACACTAACCATAACATAGCTGATTCAAGACCTTGGCTACACATTAAAAACATAACATAGAAGCCTCGGGAAGGGACCCTAACTATAGCCATTTTGGATCTGCCCCAATAGGAGAGATAAGGAAAGCAAGGTCTTAGGTCACAGATTGGCAGTACTCCATGGTTTTGGCTTTTTACTTAAAGCTCGTTCTACTGAAGGGACACTTTAAGGTTCTACTCAGTTGCTTGGAAATACCATCCTAAAATTCTCAGGACCTAGGAGCTACCTGGTTATGCATGTTTTCCTCAGCCCCTAGTAATCTAGCAATACCTCAATGTCTCTCTGCATCCCTTTTGGAAAGTCCTGGAATGATTCCAGAACTAAGGTCTCTTACCCATGGATAACATAGCATTCATAGCAAACATAACTGCTCTTAGTGCCCAGTGAACTTTAGGAGTGCTGTATGGAGGCCTTAACATAATAAAGTCTCCCTCCTTGTCTGACGTAGTTACCCAACCAATCCATTACCCTTGAGATTTTTCAGGAGAGAGAGATTCCAGTACACTTCAACCTTGAAGCATAAATATCAGACTCCCCATGTGTCTCAGTAAAAGAACAGATTTTAAATAAGGAGAAGGCATATCTCAGAACTTGTCCTTGTAGAGGCACAGACTCTCAGTACATCTTTGCAAAGAAACCCTCCTAAGAATTTATATTTTGATCTTCTTCTCTCACCTTCTATATACCTGAATAGAGTGAGGAGTTCAAGAATAATCTATTTTTCAGCTTCTTATTTTGTAAATTCTGACCCAGGACTTCAACTTGAAATAGGTAGCTGTTTTCAACTTAAACTTTTATTTCGCCATCTTGTTACAAGGTATTGCATATGTTCTACATTTAGGATTTTCTATTTTTACATATAATGTTATTTTCCCATGCCTTACCGGATTGGGAATATAAAGTTGTAGTCCACTTTTATACCCAAATTATGAGGCAAGAACCCCAACTGTTTCAATGACTAGTAATTAGTGCATCTCCGAGTGTCCCAAAGATATTTTTGGTAGTTTCCCAAAGGGTGCCACATATATGCCCACAACCCAGTCTGTAACTGCATGGTGTCTGTTTTTTCTTCCTTTCCGAGGCTGGCTTATAATTTTCCAAATTCTCTGCTTCCAGATTTGAGGAGTGTCAGATCATAGCTAGGTTCCAAGGGGAAGTAGAGGAAATAGCCTCCACTCCAATTGCTTGCCACATTTGGTCACTGAGACTCTGAAATGGTTCATCTTTCCCAGAAATTAAATTTTGGTCATCAACTTCCCATGAGTCCTCTAAATTTCTCCTAAAAAAAAATACCCAGTGCCATTATTTTTCTGACTGCCACTTTTCTCAGCTTGGACAGCCCAACCCAGTCTATGGGCCAAAAAAATCTCCCATTCTTAGCTCCCCACAACCGCAAAATATACCACCCAAATTCCTTCCTTCTCCTCCCTCTTGCCCCACAGAAAACAGAAGCCTCTGTGCACATTAATAGATGGAAGAGAAGAAGAGGTAGAAGTCTCATTAATAACCTCTGGGACAATGATCTGCTGGCTAAGAATGTACATCTTTTACTTTCTAAATTTAACAGCCACTAAAAGCAAAGTGGATGACAAGGTATGTCTGCTACTAATGGAAGAAAGATTAAAAAGATGTACACATTTGTAAATACAAAGATTATCTTCAGAATGACCTGTAAGAAATTAATAAACATGATTGCTTCTAGGGTAGGGATTGGGTAACTAGGGACCAGAGGTAAAGAAAAGATTTTATTTTTACTAAATTTCACTTTGTACCTTTTGCATATTTTACATGTACATGTATTCCCTATTTAAATAGATTTTTAATGACTGCTCACTAAAAATACTTTCAATTTCACAATTTTAAAAATTGTGGCCTGTTTATTTACTTTTTCTCCTGTAACCTGTACATTGTTTCTCCACTGAGAAAGAATTTGCAGTGAATTAGAATATAGATAAAAATCTTTCCCTTTTGGGTGTGTGATCACATTCTTCATAGCAGGAGGTACATTTTTTTCTAAAAAGTATTGTCTGTTTCCCTCTTTTACAGTGTTCTAACAAACATAAAGTCTTTCAGTAATTCTACACATCACTGAGGAATTTAGACAGTGACAAATTGTAAACAGAGGCTGACTCTTTATGTGTTCTTTGTAGTATGGATTCAGCAGTCCCTAGTGAGTCTTGCCAGTGTTCTTTTAAGTGAATAAATATCAAAAAGTTTCAAAACAAAAGCGTAAATTTCACAATTATCCTACATATTTTTAATTTAGCATATATTATATAATCTATATATATATATATATGTGTGTGTGTGTATGTGTGTATGTATGTATCTGGAGAGTGTTTATACTTTCAAGAATAAATGTATCACTTGTTTACTTTTCTCTCAGGTTCTGTTTATGAAATACTGCAAAAAAATGTTTTGTAAATAAAATAGAGAAAGCAATTTTTTGTCTTTATGATACTCAATATTCTCACTGACTATGAAATGTGACCTAGTTTTCCTAGATCTTTAGCAACTGGGGTAGAGTGGGATGGGGATATTGTTAAAAATAATGCTAGTCATTCAGGGAATGTTGTACATAATCAAAGTGTGCAGGTATAAATTAAACATGGGAACAAAATCATCTTTACTGTAGTCCTTGGACAAAAAAATCACAGAAACTATAGTCCTTCCTCCCATTGGATCATCAGTGTTAAAAGGTCTTCCTAGTGGCCTTTGCACTGACTCCTTAACCTAATTTAGGAGTGTGTTCAAGCCTCATGATCTGTCTCTAGGTGCTCTATTCTCCCTGGCTGCTGGTCTCTTAGTCTCTTTTACTTTACTACCAAGCTTTTTGAAAAAGAGATCTACTCTAGTTACTCAGTGTCACCTCCCTTTCATTACTCTAGCCTCTCCAATCTGTTTCCTGTTCTACCACATCAATAAACTGCTCTCTCTTTCTAAGGTCACAGGTCATTTCCTAGGAGCCAAATCCAGTAACAACTTTCAATTCTCAACTTACCTGAATTTTCTTAGCATCTGACACTTTTTGGTAATCCCTCGTTGAAACACACTTGTCAGCTGAATTTCATGGAATTACTCTACCCTAGTTTTTCTCTACCATTTTCCCTATTTCTCATTTTATGGAGCACTTTTATTATTATTACTTGTGTAATGTGTATTATATAGCAGGACCTGTCTTAGGTATGCAAAGGAAATTCAATTTCTTTTCTCACAGAGACTACAGAAGAAAAACAACAAAATAAACAGTTACCATAAAGGATAATAAATGCCCTGACTAGAGAAATACAGAGTGCTAAGACAAGCAGGGAGACACAAAAGGGGTACCTAACCCTTTTGAACAGCTGACAAGATGGCTTCCAGGGCAGTGATGTGCCACTGTAAGTCTGAGAGTGAGTAGGCATTACCAAAAAGACAATAGTGCTCCAGGTGAAGGGAGCAGAATATGGGGATGTGTTGCCGCCTAAGGCAACAATACTGCGGGAAAGAAATCAGAGGCAGACTGGGAATGACTGGTTCCTTTATTCTTGCTTCTTCTTCTCTGCTTTCTCTTCTGTATTCTCTCTCTCTGACGCCCCCCGGCCTGGTTAAATACTCTACACCCATCAAGCATACACGTGTTACAAGCTCAACTTACAGGTGTGTCACACAGTGTTCACGGGCACAGAAAGATTCTTAGTTAATTACATTAAGGTCGGGTGTAAACAATTAAACGCCTCTTCTATGGCTCTCAGCCAGCCACCATCTTCGCTACTTCCTCATACAAGGCTCTTACAGGGATGTCTGGGGGTGGGAGAGAACATCACTCCTTTCAGGAACCAAAATGATTTCACAGGAGTGGGGACCTGGACATTAATCACCATCATCCATGAGGGCTACTGTTGATACCAGTCTTGGAAATCAGGATTGGTCCTTGTTCCCCCAGTGTTGAAGATTAAATACCAGAGAAATGCCAAGGCAAGCATAGAAAGTAAGTTTTATTTAAGAGACAGAACAGAGATTTCTCCTGAGAGAAGGGGACCCAGAGCTGGTACCCATGGAGTAGGGTGTCTTGTCTTTTTATAAACCCCAGGTTTTCTTTCTTCTCATCTTCCTTTCACTTTCCATCTTGCCTACATGATCAAAGGCAGGCAAAGAGTCACCCAGGAGGTTACCTCTTTCTATTCTCCATACCTGCCCAAAAGGCCAGAAAGGAGTCATCTGGGGGTACTCACTCACAGCTCCTTGTGTTGGGAGAAGTGATTCCCTGGGGGTGTTGGTAACCTTGGTAATCAGTTGAGGGGGTGGTGCTCCAGAGTTGTTAGCATTTTATTCTGATTTCTTTGAATTAGCCCCCATCTTTCTAACCCCATCATTCATTATCTACATTGACTACCTGTCCTTTGCCCTGGTTTTACTGTAAGCCAGGTCCTACAACATATACTTTAGATATATTACCTAGTTCTCCAAACAAGGGCATGTGGTAGTTATCATTATCCTTATTATCACAGAAAATAAGTAGAAGTTAACATGTAAGGCCTACTATCTACCAGTTATCGTTGAAGGTGCTTGATATATCTTAATGCCTTAATTCACTTGTTTTAGTCAGCTTTTTCACCACTAAGTCCACAAGACCTAACAAGAGCAATTTTAGAGGAGAAAGTTTATTTGGCACTTAGTTTCAGAGGTCTCTGTACATATACAGCCAGCTCCATTGCTGTGGGTCCGAGGTCAGGCAGAATATCATGACAGAAGAGTACGGTGGAGAAAAGCAGCTCAAGATATAGTATCAGAAAGCAGAGAGAGAGAGACAGAGAGAGGATAAAGAGAGAGAGAGAGAGAGAGAGAGAGAGAGACTCTTCTTACCATGTACAAAACATATACCCCAAAAGTACACCCCAATGATCCATTTCCTCCAGCCATATCCTACCTATCTGCAGTAACCACCCAGTTAATCCCCCATCTGTAGATTAAAGATGCACTGATTAGGTTAACGCTCTCATAACCAGATCATTTCACCTCTAAGTTTTCTTTCATTGTTTCACACAGGAGCTTTTGGAGGACACCTCCTATCTAAACCATAACATCATAGCTACCTTATATTATATAGTATAGGGGCTGTGTGTGTGTGTGTGTACACATGTGCACACTGTATCCCTATTTTACCAGATCATGCAGCTTGACAAAGTCAAACCCAGAGAACAGATACTTTTACAGGAGTTGGAGGGCCTTATCATAAGTGATGAGGACAAGTCTGAAGGACAGTTTTGTTAGTGGTGGAACTCCAGGTCTGGAGGGAGGGAGGGAATGGTGGGAACCTGGGTGAAGAAGAGAAAGAATATAGCAGAATGGAGGGCCTGCATGGGAGAGGATGGAAAATACCAATCTCAGGAACATTCACTACCTCCATATTTTTTCCTGTCTAAACTAAGCTTTTTTTTTTTTACTTGTTACTGAATATTTGATTGGTAGGTAAAACTGATTGAAAATTATCCACCACCAATTTCTCATACAATTCTTTATGGGAAATAACAAACATATAAGTAAGTTGTGTTTCTCTTCTGAGAAACAGAGACCTTGATAGAGACCCACTAACAAGACTAAATTTGTTGGGGGGGGGGAGGTGTTCTCTTTAAAAACTTTAAAAATAAGAACAGTATAATTAAATGGCTGTTGAACATGTGCCAGAACTAAGCCTTGTGCCTTATATGTGTTATGTCATGTGATCCCTAAACCAAGCTGTGCATCTTCATTCCACTGATGATGAAGCTGAGGTCCAGAGGTATAAAATAACTTGTCTGGATGGCACATCTGTAGGAAACAGAATTCAAAACCAGAGTGTCTGAGTCCAAAGCGCATGTTTGTTCTATTCCACAGTACTTCCTCCATGACTGATAGATGAGTCCCAGCTGTCCTAGTTTGTCCTGCCGAACCATCTAATTAGCTCCTTTTTAGACCAGTGGGATCAATGACTTCATGCTTATTCTGCACAGTAACTTACCACATCCTACTCCACCATTGCATAGCACACAAAAACCTTCCTACTTCATCAATCAAGCCCACAGAGCCTTCCCAGCTCATCTCTCACTGCTGCTATTTTTTTTTCTATTTATCTGCTCTATCATTACCTCATCCCCAAAACCACATTCTGAAAGAACACTTAATGTCATGGGAAAAATTTTTTATTATATAGCCTCAATTATTTGTTCAAATTTATTTCAAATAACATGAAGATTATTAATCCAGTTTGGGGAATCATGACTACGTGCACAGGCACACATGCACACACAAAGACAAATAATGTATAGCAAAATATTATCAATATCTATTTCAGGAAGGTTTTATTATAAATGATTTTAAGTTTTATGTTTGTTCTCTGTTTCCTCAATATCATTAAAATAAAACTTTTTATAACATTTTTATAATAGCTATTATACCAATGTAATGTCTTATTTCCCAGCATGATTATTAAACCTCTCTGCCATTTTTATAAAAGAGAAAGTAGGTAATTGGATTCATATTCATGTTGCTGAGGATGGATGTATTATTTGTATTATGGATATTACCATTTGAAATGAAAAATTAA
Organism: Tamias sibiricus; assembly: GCA_025594165.1. Lineage (NCBI taxonomy): Eukaryota > Metazoa > Chordata > Mammalia > Rodentia > Sciuridae > Tamias > Tamias sibiricus. The sequence goes on along the minus strand of CM046664.1, from coordinate 119,879,141 downwards.
AGCTTGATCCATCTTTGTTTAAGCAGCAGTGTGTTTACTGGTCGGCATAATGTATAATAGTTGACAGATCTGAAACCAAGTCATTTGTTCCTGGTTTCTAAGTTTTTACAGAGGTGAAAGAAAGCATGGTCTCTATCTTAATGCTCTGGCCTCTCGACAGGGGTCCTGGTGAGTCCATCTCAGCAGGAAGAAAGTGGAAATAGCTGGAAATAATTCATTGCACACATTCCAGAAGCATAATAAAAATAAGTTCTCTCCTGAAAATAAATGCATCTGATGTAGGTTCATAAGAACAAAAAGGAAATAAAAGTCTCATTGACCATCTTGACCCCAACCAACTGAATCCCTCTTACCTTCACAGTGTCTTTTCTTCTTTCTTTCAACCTCCTGCTCTGGTTCAAAGATTAAGGGTCAATGTCTTTAGAGAAATTTTAGGAACATATAATTTATATGGATCCAAAGATTCAATGCCCATGAGCTCTATAAAATATCATGAGAGAATCCAAATTTACAAAATATGATAAAAAAAAAACAATGCTGTTTATTCTTTTTAAATTTAGTTTAGCTATAGAAAAAAAAATTCTTTTTGGTAATTACCTGGACCTATCCTTACAGAACCCCACCTTTGTATCTTAACTATCTCAAATGTTTTCACTACTTTCCCCTAGTTTCTCCTGAGTTCTTCAGAGTTGATTCTCAGAATCACAAAATTTTAGAAGAGGCCTTAGGATCCTCTGTTCCAACTGCCTCATTTTATTATTGAAGAAGCAGTGGCAGCTCACAGAGACTAACTAATTTGCTCATGAGTACAGAGACAATTAGCATCAGAGCATAGACTCAGATCTCCTAATTCCAAATCAGGTACTTTTTTCATTGTACCTTACATTATCACAAAGGAATAAGTAAATTCTTTTAAGGCAAAAAATGTCTCAAGATATCTCAAGACACCCAAAGCCCTTCTACCAAGATTTTCCTCAGGTCTCCTTGAAACTGAAGATCTCAATGGCATTACCATATACATTGACTCCAGCTATCAAAGTTCCTATCAAAATTCCCCTTTTATGGAGAAGACTGAATTATGTGGAGACTTAAGCAATTTACTTAAGATCCTACAGCTGAGAAAAGCAAATTTAAGATTCAAACTCAAGTCTTAAATGCTTTTTTTTTTTTTTTTTTTTTTGGTACCATGGATTGAACCCAGGGGTACCTAACCACTGAGCCACATCCCCAGCTTTTTTTATTTTTCATTTTGAGACAGGGTGTTGAGAGCCATCCATGGGCTGTGTGTGGACTGTGATGCGCATTGTAGCCTAGTGAGGGGATAGGTCTGGCATTGGGAAGTTCCTATGGCACCCCCACAAGGATAGACCACCTGATGCAGGTGAATTTCCCCCTCAGCTCTGCCAAACATTCGGCACAGCATCTGAGATAGGTGTGACCTTGCCAGCCCAAAAGCAAGACTCTTCCCTTGAAATTTTATCCCTGCCTTTGATATTTACCCCTTAAATAAACCACTGGAACCATCTTTCCTTTGTCTAGTTCCAGCTCTTGTGTGGACTGGATGTATCAGGGGCTCCGCTTTTGTAAATATATTTCTGGACTCTATGTGTTTTGTTCTTCACTAATTATTTTAGACTTTAAGTTTTCAGGTGGCTTTCACCCTCCTTGGCAGGAAGAAGAACCCCCCAGTGAGATACTGGCCATCGCCCCCATTAACAGGGATTCACTAAGTTGCCAGGATGGCTTATGAACTTGCAATCCTCCTGCCTCTGTCTCCAGAGGAGTTGGGATTATGGGTGTGGGCCATGGGTCCTGGCCCAGGTCTTTTTTTTTTTTTTCCTTCAGCTTCCATAAGTGGTATATTTGTTGCTCAATTTAGGCTTTTATAGGTATCTTATATATAGGACACCAGAATATATTGGGTAAAATGAAACTAAATTAGAGGACAAGGCTGAATTATGCATCCACAGCGGGCTTCTCAGTCCTTCATCCTGAACAAAATGTAACTGACCTCTGTGGTCATGCACATCTCTAGCCAACTAGAGGACCCCCTTGTACAGGTAAAACTGCCTCCTGAGCTCATTGTGTGACCAAGACACCCCCGAATGCACATATCCTGCAGACATGCTGCCCTAGAGCAAAGGTGCCCAGTATCCTTATTTTATTATATTCTAAGAACTTCACTAAGAGCTGGAATTCTCAACTTTATTGTTTTTTATTTTAATTTCTTTTTGTTCTAATTAATTGTACATGACAGCAGAATGCATTTCAACTCATTGTACACAAATGGAGCATAATTTCTCATTACCCTGGCTGCAAACAATGCAGAGTTGCAGTTTGTGCAAGCATATGTGTATGTAGGGTAATAATGTCCTTCTCATTCCACCATCCTTCCCACCCCCACACTCCCTCCCTCCCCTCACTCCTCCTCTCTGTCCAATCCAAACTTCCTCCGTTTTCTCCTAGCTGTCACCCACCCCTTCACCCCCTTATGGATCAGCATTTGTGTGTCAGAGAAAACATTCGGCATTTGGTTTTGGGGGATTGACTTATTTTGCTTAGCATGATATTCTTTTTTTTTTTTTTAAGATTTTAAAAATCTTTAATTCTCCAAATCTAAAACTTTATTCTTTTCATACTATATGTGAGTTTATATTAATATTATATTCAAACTACTTAACAAGTTTTCTCCATAAATTCGTTTGTGTTCATTAATAGAAATCATATAGGAATATCATATAAGAATATCATAGCTTAGCATGATATTCTTGAATTCCATCCATTTACCTGCAAATACCATAATTTCATTCTTCTTTTAGGCTGAGTAATATTTCAAGCATTATACAGATTTAATGCAATTCCTATTAAAACCTCAATGACATTCTTCTTAGAAATAGAAAAGGCAATTATGAAATTCATTTGGAAAAATAAGAGACCAGAATAGCCAAAACAATCCTTAGCAAGAACAGTGAAATAGGAGGCATCACAATACCAGACTTTATATTACAGAGCTATCATAACAAAAACAGCATGGTATTGGCACCAAAATAGACATGTAGACCAATGGTACAGAATAGAAGACACAGAGACAACCCCACATAAATACAGTTATCTCATGCTAGACAAAGGCACCAAAAACATACATTGATGAAAAGACAACCTCTTTAACAAATGGTGCTGAGAAAACTGAAAATCCATATGTAACAAAATGAAATTAAACCCCTCTCTCTTACCCTACACAAAAATCAACTCAAAGTGGATCGAGGACCTAAGAATTTGACCAGAGACCCTGCACCTAATAGAAGAAAAAGTAAGCCCAAATATTCATCATGTCAGATTGGGACCTGACTTCCTTGACATGACCTGTAAAACACAAGAAATAAAATCAAGAATCAATAAAATGGGATGGATTCAAACTAAAAACCTTCTTCTCTGTAAAGGAAATAATCAATAATGTGAAAAGAGAGCCTACAGAACGGGAGAAACTCTTAACCACATGAACATCAGATAGAGCACTAATCTCCAGGATATATAAAGAACTCAAAAAACTTAATGCCAAAAAAATAATAACAATAATAACCCAATAATAAATAGATGAAGGAACTGAACAGACAGTTCACAGAAGAAGATATACAATCGATCAACAAATATATGAAAAACTGTTCAACATCTCTAGTAATTAGAGAAATGCAAATCAAAACTAAGATTTCATCTCATCCCAATCAGAATAGCAATTATCAAGAATACTAGCAACAAATAAATTTTTCCAAGGATATGGGGGGAAACATACTCAAACATTACTGGTGGAACTGCAAATTGGTGCAACCAAGTCTCGAATGCTTTTGCAGAATACTAAGTTGCTTCTCCTCCCCTGATTCCAAGTCTTAACTCCAAAGTCAAGGTAATTTACCCATGCTGCTTTTTAAAAGAGAGAAAAAAATGTTTTAAGCTGACAAGAAAAAGAAAACATACTTATATTGCTTGTGTTTTTATTCACTCATCCATCCATTCATTCATTTGGTAGTTTGTCACTGGGAACACAGGCATAAATGCAATGCTCCAGAAAGAAGTCTAATGTACATTTACCATGGTATTCAGTAGAGCAATCAAATGCCCACAGGTTTTGATTATTTGATGTATGAACTACATTTATTCCATGTGTTGTTCTGGGCTGTATACTTCAGAGGAAAAGGAACTTAGAAAGAATCTGAAGACAGAAAGATGACTAAATGATTGGAATAATAAATAAATAACAAATAAATGCACAAAGAACAAAATTATTTTATCAACTCAAGAGAAATAAACATAATAATAGTTTCCAGTTTATGAAAGATTATTATCCTGACAATGATGAGAGGTTAGTCTCCATTTCCAAATAAATTGAGATCAAAAAATAATGTAACAAAACCAGAGTTTGCCTAAATGTGGTCAATAGTTGACTGAGCATAAGAGATTAAAATCTTTGGCTTAATTTATGGAAAAAAAAGATCACAGAATTTCAAGAGCAATGGAATCTCTAACCCTGTAAGATTTTATAAATTAGTCATTTACCCATGGTGAAACTGTGATTTTTTTCTAATGTGCAAGGGAGGAGAAGTATGGGAATACAGTTGACTTCAAAGTTTTTAACATCAGCATAGTTCTAAAACTGAGGCATTTTAATAACACTATCCTATTAAATATCCAATCTTACCACATCCCGCCTACAATTATTCTGATTATTCCAGAAAAGCTGGCCAACATTTTCAAGACCATTACAATCATGGGTGCCACAGCCACAGTCCACTTCTCTCTCCCGTCTGCATGTGCTTTGGATCAGATGGTATCCACAGATATCAGCAAGCTTCTCCAGTGACCCATGGACAGTCTTCTATAGAAGGTCACATGGTCAGTTAGATGCATAGCTCACAGAAGCTAGAGGACAGAAGGTAGAAGAGACCTGTGGAAAGCTGGATGGAGCAGTGTTCATTCTATAATACTGTACAATCTTACAGTACTCAGATGCTTTTACCATCTGATTTACATTCCAGCAATTGGGTAGTAGCTCTGCAATTTACTGGCTCATTGAGGCAGCACTTAACTTCCCTAGCTCTGTTCCCTAACACTGGTAAACTGACTTGACTTTGTCAGCCAAAAACATTGCTGCTATCATGATAACTACTGCTATAAATAACAATTTCTACTTTGAAAATCTAGTTGTTGAAATCCCAGTGTTACAGAGCTGGGGACTTCTAGGAAACTGAGGTAATGTGAAGATTCCCCTTCAATCCCCAATTCTTGTGATCAAGTCAGAAAGATTTCAGACATGTGGTTCAGAATAACAGGAATGAGTTTATTGAAGGGATAGGACAAAGGGAAAGGGGACACTCTCAAGGAAGAGTGAGTCTTCCCAAAAAGGAGAGGTAGACAACATGCCTCTCCTACACTCTGGTTTTATTGGAAAACCTAGAAAATTTTCCACAGAGTTCTTCCCAGGTCTACCTCTTGACTTTTGACTGGCAGCAAGATGATAATAGACTTTCAAGTACCCACTGCCATGACAGTTCTAGGTCACATTGGCCCATGCTGACCAGTTCTAATTGGATTCTTAACCATACATTCTTATAGATTTCATGGTTAGGAGGAATTATCCTCATCTCCTAAGTTTCAGGATCTGGTCTATGAAAAAGGTCACACAAGTTTTCCCCTTCAGGATAACTTGAGTTCCTCTTATGGACATTATTTTGGGTCTACATTTCTCCTGCAGATAACAAGTAGTTTGCTGAGAAATGTAACATAGCCTGCCACTTAGGCCAGGCAAAACTGCAGGTAATTTTTTTCTTGGAAAAAGAATAGGGGGGGTCAGCACAATGGGCCCAATTTTATGGAATTATTCTCTTAACCTCACATTGCCACCATTTGCACCTGTCTGTCCCCTAACACCAGGACAAGAAAATAATAAGCAAAGAAATAGAAGGACAGGAAACTGAGATATAGCTGTGATAGAGGCAGAGACAAATTCCCTCCATAGATAATGTTATAGACTCTAGAATGGCTTTTCTGAGAGACATAGAAGGGAAGAAGAGGAGGGAAAACTGAGTCTCAGAACCACCCTTATCTTAGACTTGAAAGTATGCACAAAGGAAGGCCTTGGGGCCCAAAGTATTGATGTAAAAAAAAAACACTGAGTTGAAGAGGGGAAACTGCAGTCCCAGGACCTTTTATTAGGCTAATTCTTTCCTGCATATGACAGAAGAGAACTGACTGATTAAAGTATTTATAGCAAAACTAATTATTCAGGTTGCAGATTCTATACCCCTTTCAACTCTCAATCCACCACTCATTTATTTCCTTGGTCTTACTTCTGATGAAATAGCTTTTCTTGAATAGTTATAGTCTGAAAAAATGTTTGACTCTTCAAAATGATTTCTTAAGTTAACTATCCCCAGAGTACCTGAAAAATTGCCTATCTGATGAAAAATACATTTTCATTTCTATGCTTCAATAACCCAAAATGGGCCACCCTGAATTTTATCAAATATTCCAAAAGAAGGGAAAAAAATCAGTTCTGGCTTGAAAGTAAAAATAAGAAACTTAGAGACCATGGGGAGAAAGAAACTTAGAATGAAAGTACTTTCTCAACCAGAGCACTCCTGTTGAGACATGATAATAAAAACGTTCACAGTAATAGAGACAATATTTCTGCTCGGCACAATCTGAACAAAAGAAAAAAAATCTTTATATTTCTAGGAGCCTAGGTGTTTGTCCAGGCATTTAGGTTTTTCTTTGGAAAAACACATGCCATGTTTATTACTCATCAAATATTGAATTTTTTGGATTAAATCTTTTAGTCTGACCTTGTTTTGCAAAACACAAAGACTGTTTTCCTGCCGTTGAATAAGCCTATAGGTAGATGGTATATGTCATTTGATGTTAAGTTTTTGCTTTACAATGTAACTGAGCTAACTGACGTGCAATATCTAATTCTTTTTCCCATAGTGTTTAAATTTTCGAAAAATTAGAAGATTTAAAGCCATCTGCAAATCTAATTACCATGAGCTTCAAGGATTGTCCCACTTCTATTGTCATATTAAAATGCTATAATAATATGTATTGTTTGGTATAAGGCTGAACAACAGTTGTTGATGTTTGGAAATTGTCCTTGTTTTAGTGAAATTTGATTTGTTATAAAATATTGATTTGGTGTAAAGTTTACTGTTTTCCATTTGCCAGGAAGTCATTCAATAAACAACTACAAAGTGAATTTATGGTGGTAGATTGATGGAAGGATACAAAAGTAATATACAATAATCAGGCTAGATTCAAGTTTTAAAGGAATAATAGAATTTGTAGACAACTTGCACTTACTGAAAAAAGTGTTATGGTTTGGATGTGAGGTGTCTCCCAAAAGCTCACATGTGAGACAATGCAAAAAGGTTTTAAGAAGGAATGATTGGGTTATAGCCTTAACCTAATCAGTGAATTAATCCCTGGTCTACGCCTTGGTAGCTGGAAGCAGGTGGGGTTAAGGCTTGAAAAAGTGGTTCATTGGGTATGTGGTTCATATGGGGTATATATTTTGTATCTGGAGAGTGAATCTCTCTCTCTCTCTCTCTCTCTCTCTCTCTCTCTCTCTCTCTGCTTCCTGATCACCATGTAAGCTGTTTCTGTCTTCCACACTCTTCTGCCATGATGTCCTGCCTCACCTCAAGGCCTGAGGAATGGAGCCTGCTGTCTATGCATTGAGACTGCTAAAACTGTGAACCTTCAAATACACTTTTCCTCCTCTACAGTTGTGCTGGTCAGGTCATTTAAGTCACAGCAGTGAAAAAAGCTGACTGAAACAGAGTCTTTTAAAAATGGAGAAGAGAAGTGTAAGCTGTAGTTGAAAAGCTAAAACAAATGCATGATGTAATTGGGAAACATAAAGCATATATACATATATGCCAATGTCATAAAGCCTATGCAATAAATACCAGCTAGCTGGCCAGATACACAAACGGACCAGAAAATGAGATCCCCTCACATTCAAGACGGAACAATGGCATTTCCCTCTAGGAAATGCTTACCTAAAAAGATGTAATTTATTGTGACTTTAAAATGAGTATGCAAATGGTAGAAAGAATATTCTAATTGGGGAATTTGGGTAAAACAAATGCTGTATATGTCTAGGTGATCCCAAAGCTAGAGACAAAGCGTTTTATCTCCCAGGTACAGCCCAGGGAGGCTGGAAGCATGGTGTCAGGACAGCAGTACAATGTGGATGAATACAGTGCCTAAGGAAAGGCTCAGAGTCCGTGTAAACTAGAGGTGTACCCAGCAAAACCAGAATTTCTTGGTTCCTGAGAAGGCACAAAAGAAACAGAAAGGATCATACACACAAAAGAGTCTAATTAGGGAATGAAAAGACAGCAGTGATTCATGTGGACATAAGGAGAGGGGATAAGGACTGCAGTCATCTCAGAATGCATGAAGGCCAATTTCCAAAGACCACAAGTTTGATCACAATGCATGGTGACCAATAGATGCCATGTGTGGTTGGAGAGCTGAGGTTCCCTTACCTCTATGATGCTTCAGCCTCCCAGTCCTTAAATCAACACAAGGATTAAGGGAGAGAAAGAAGGAGAAATCAAGAGACATATTTACACAGTGATGTTTATGGATATAAAACATACATTGGTTAGATACAATTATACAATGATCCATGCACTTATCTAATAGCATTTAAAGCAAGAACTTTGAAACACTGATATCACCTACCAGATAATAGATTCTATGGTAAGTTCCAGAAATACAAATACCCAATAAGGACCCTCTTCCCAACTGGTTACAGACTATTGCAGTAGGAAGGTATGTGAACAAATAATTGCAATATAGCATAGTAAGTGCTTTAATGGGTATTTGTAAACAGTGTAGTGAGAACATGAAGAAGAACACAAAACAGCTTCTAAGTGGTGTTTGTGGGAAAACCTGGTTGTGTTGCTTTTTAGAAGCATGAACAATACTTTTCTATACAGAGAAAACAACAAAGTGTAAAGGTGTACATATTTGTCACAAGGTGGAAGGTTACAAAACAACATAAGTGGTTTAGAATGGATTGGTACTGCACCCCACTTTGGGAAAATAAATATTAGAGATGTAGGCATAGGATAAAATTATGGAATTTCTTACAGACTGAGCTACAGAGTTCACTGTTTTAATAAGTAAAAAAAAACAACAACCCTTAAGTGATTGTTAACACATTTTGGTTAGACTATGTTACTCCATAGCTTGTCTTAATCACATCATGTTTACCCCACTAGTGATGGAGGTATTTCACCCTAGAGCTAACTGATGGCCAAACATAGGACCCATGAAGTGACAGAAGGGTATTAGACATGTACACTCACAGCCCAAGGCAGGAGGGCCAAATGCCACCTAGAGCCACAAAGAGGCTGCACTCTGAAACAGAGTGAACCAATGGGTACTTTACAAGTTGGTTTGCAGTACCAAGACAATGAGGTGCTTCTTGGTTCCCATGAAAGAATGTGACTGACTTGTTTGAGTAATCCTGTGGACTGGCAGGGGACAGACTGGAATTGCACACTCTTCCCTAGATTAGAAGGGTTGAATGGATAGGGGTTCTTATCTGCAGCGGGATTGTGGGGAAGGAACTTGTAATTAAGCTATTGTAGGCTCTCCTGCTTTCACCAGATGTCAAGACAGAACATACTATTAGGTTTTAATTTTAGGCTTTATGTTATGTGGCTCTATTTAACTAAATAAAATTCAATAGTTGATTACAATTAAACTCATATCAGATAGTACCGGGATTTTGGGGTGGGGGGAGGTTGTTTGTTTGCTTTGTGGTACTAGGGATTGAACCCAGGGGCAGGCACACTACCACTGAACTACATCCCTAGTCCTTTTTTTTTTTTTTTTTTTTTTTTTTGAGATAGGGCCTCCCTAAGTTGCCCAGGTTGGCCTCTTCTGCCTTGTGAATTTCCTGCCTCAGCCTCCCTGTTGCTGAGATTTCAGGTTCCCTATCCTCCCAACAGAGTACTTTGTACATGGTAGCTACTCTGTAGATGTATCAAATTGAATGGAGCTCCAAAGCTGTCAACTATCTTGACCAATAGAAATAGCAGGGGCACGTATTAAATATTTGTTCCCAATTAGTTGGCTCTCTATTCACCTTACTGATTGTTTCTTTTGCTGAGAAGAAGCTTTTTAGTTTAAATCTATCCCATTCATTAATTCTGGGTAATAATTCTTGCTCTACAGGATTCTTATTAAGGAACTTGGGGCCTAATCCAACATGTCGGAAATTGGAGCTTACTTTTTCTTCTATTAGGTGTATTGTCTCTGGTCTAATTCCTAGGTCCTTGATCCACTTTGAATTGAGTTTTGTGCATGGTGAGAGATAAGGGTTTAATTTCATTTTGTTGCATATGGATTTCCAGTTTTCCCAGCACCATTTGTTGAAGAGGCTATCCTTTCTCCACTGTACATTTTTGGCGCCTTTGTCTAATATAAGATAGCTGAAATTATATGTATTAGATAGAGCACTAATTTCTAGAACATATAAAGAACTCAAAAAAACACCAAAAAACCAAGTAACCCCATCAATAAATGGGCTAAGGAATTGAAAAGACACTTCTCAGAAGAAGATACACGATTAATCAACAAATACATGAAAAAAATGCTCAACCTCTCTGGCAATTAGAGAAATGCAAATCAAAACTACTCTAAGATTTCATTTCACTCCAGTCAGAATGGCACCTATCAAGAACACAAACAACAATAAATGTTGGAGAGGATGTGGGGAAAAAGGCACACTCATACATTGCTGGTGGGACTGCAAAATGGTGCAACCGCTATGGAAAGCAGTATGGAGATTTCTTGGAAAAATGGAAATGGAACCACCTTATGACCCAGCCATCCCACTTCTGGGTCTGTTCCCAAAAGACTTAAAAACAGCATATTACAGTGACACAGCCACTTCAATGTTTATAGCAGCACAATTCACAATAGCTAGGTTGTGGAACCAACCTAGATGTCCCTCAATAGATGAGAGGATAAAGAAAATGTGGTATATATACAAAATGGGAATTTTACTCAGCAATAAGAGAGAATAAAATAATGGCATTTGCAGGTAAATGGATGAAGTTGGAGAATATAATGCTAAGTGAAATTAGTCAATCTCAAAAATCCAAATACCGAATGTTTTCTCTGATATAAGGAGGTTAGTTCACAGTGTGATTGGATGGGGGTACATAGGATTAGAGGAACACTAGAATGGTCAAAGGAAAGGGAGGGCAAGGGAGGGAGCGGCGGGGGAAAGGAAAAATGGAGGTTGAATGAGATGGATATCACTATCCTAAATGCATGATTAAAGATCTGAATGGTACTTATATACTTTGTATACAAACAGTTGTATGTAAAAAGATGCTATATATGTGCATTATGAATTGTATTACATACTACTATTATAAATAAAAAATAAAGAAAAAAAAAGAAATAACAGGGGCAAATCTCTTGACAATAAGCACATAGTTTTTCAACTCTACAAAACAACAACAACAACAACATAGACTTCTTATAGTAGATATTTGAATACTTTATGTAAAATCAGAGAAGTTAGCCAGGCGCGGTGGCACACGCCTGTAATCCCAGCACTTTGGGAGGCTGGGGCAGGAGGATCGTGAGTTCAAAGCCAGCCTCAGCAATGGCAAGGCACTTAGCAACTCACTGAGACCCTGTCTCTAAATAAAATACAAAAAAGGGCTGGGGATGTGACCCAGTGGTCGAGTGCCCCTGAGTTCAATCCCTGGTACAACAACAAAAAAAAAAAAAAAAAAAAAAAAAAATTAGAGAAGTTATTTTATTTTGGAGACCACATTATCTACAGCAAAATTTTCCCCAAAAATAGGTAGTGGTCATTTGAGCATGCCTTTCAAATGGGATAAAAAAGGAAGTAAATACGTAAAAAATTAAATATTAAATTACAATAGAATGTAACCTCAAAATATTAGAATTTTGTTAGTCCTTATAAACATTTTAAATCATTAATTTCCTCCTCACAATAATATGTGTGTGTGTGTGTGTGTGTGTACACACATATATTACTATGAACTACCTCTTTCTGCTTGTTTAGTTAGCTATTCCTTAATCCCTTTCTCTTAAACTGTCCCATGTAAAATTGATTCAATGAGAAATATCCAGGCCAGTCCCCAGAGACTGATTTGGTTGGCCTACAGTAGGGTCCAGGCCCTTATCTGTATTTCTAAAACAGACTCTAGTAAGATTCAAAATGAGATGTCAAATTCCTTCTGGATGTTTCCACCTCGGGTCTCACAGATACCTTCAGTACATACAAGACATTTCAAAGGAATGTCACTTATTTCCTTCTATACCTGCCCTTTCCTCTATATTCCTAATCCACAAAATCATCATCACACCACCCAACCACTCAACCCTCGAGCTCTCCAAGCAGGAAACCTTAGAGATCTTCCATACTCCCCTTTCCCAGACCCTTAACTCTATCCAGCCACTACCACAGTCATCGGGAACCAAGGCTCAGGCCTTTTCCCTCCTTTGACTTCTCCCAGGTTCTCCAGACCTGCTGCTGCTGACGACTTACTTTACATTCACCATCTCTTGAATCCCCACAGAATTCTTCAGTTCAGCTTAAACATTTGAATCTATCCTCCATAGATCTACTAAAGACCTTAAATTTTTTTTCTAACAATTCAGATCTAAGTATGTCATTTTTTCTGAATATTCTTCAATGACTGCCCTTTGCCTAAAGAATCAGTCAGGAGGGCCTTGGCATTTGCCTTTACTCGCTTATTTTTATCTATTTTCAGATATCTCAGCCCGATGCTTCTATCCACACCCTCAGCTCCATTCATGAAGAAGTCTCTGGAGTTTCTGACTCCCCTCTGTGGTTCCATACTCTTCTATGTTGCTGCCTATGCTAAGTCTGCTTTCTATCAGCCATCATGTGAAGGGGGAAAAAAAATTCATGGTCAGAATTCAAATAACTGCCAAAGTTCAAATCCTAGATTTGCTTCTTAAGAGTTGTGTATTATTTAATTTCTCTGGCCCTTATTTGACCCTTTTATAATATGGGATTTAAAAAAAAAAAGTACCTAGTTTGTTTTTGTGAAGATTAAATAACACACTTAAATTTGCTTGTATTTGGTTCATATCAAGTGCTCAATAAAGAAAGAAAAACAAAGCAAAACCTCCATAAACTAAAATGCTTAGGAAAGTCTTCCAAGCTTGCAAAGGACATGGTTTCTCAGTGTTTCCAAAATTGGAGTTGGCATGATTTTCTGTGATCATTTCTACACAAACATCCAGTAATCAGGTAAAAAGCACACCCTGCTGAGCCTTCAGGAACCATACTCTGGACAGACTCACTATCCTAACACACTGATCACTCAAGACACCCTGACAGCACCACCCATTGCCATTTCTATCCAGTGTCATGACAGTTTCTGCTTTACATGGTGTGGGGTTGGGAAAGAGGTTGCAGGTGAACAATGCTGAGGTCACCTGGGGAAGGTTTCCCCAAGGGTCAGCTGAGCTGTTTAACTAAAGTATGTGCACAGCATTGACTCTTGGTCAATACAGGAAATGTCTGATTGATAGTGCTGTTTTGTAATCATAGTTGTGAAATGACTTGGGTCTAACACCTAAACCTATATTTGTCAACATGGTTTTTGGTAAATGATGAGATTGATTATTTGCACCTGTTCTTGTGGAGACCCTGTAGAGGGCTCCTTCATTAGTTACCTAGAAAACAAGATAATGGTGAATAGCATGATTTAAAAAGCCCAGCCTTGACTCCATTGTTTTCCTAGTTCCAAGATGTGGTATGCTCTCTTCAGTCATTCTGGATTGGAGAGAACAAGTGCATCCTAGTACAAGCTTGTGGAAGAAAAGCAAAAGGATCTTGTTCCCAGCCTCTTCAGATACCTACCAGTAAAGCAGCCTTTGGCTGAGATGCACAGATCTATTTTAATGCTGTTTTTCTATTGTATTTTTTCCCTGTGTTAATCAGAAACCCACAATAATTGACTCTGTGGGGCTTTTAGTAGCCAAACACAATCTCACTACAAATTTTTCTGCTGTTAGGTTTCACAGGATCATCCAGCTAACAAGATGTGAAAATATCTATAAATATATGAAAACCATACCTAAAAATGTATAAATGTTTTTAATTTATAGAGATAATCACTGCTTAATTTTAAAATACTATTGTGTTTAAAACATCACTTCACACATGTGACACATTTTGAACTTAGTAATGTGTGAAAATGTTTATAAAGATTGCATGGGAAAAGTAGCTCACCATATGGAATAGAATAAAGCATGAATTCAAAAGTAAATGTCAGTTAATTCTTTAATTCTTGATTTTATTTCATGCACTTTAGGAATTTTTTTAAGGAAGTTGGGGCCTAATCCAACGTGATGAAGACTTGGGCCTACTTTTGCCTCTATTAGATGCAGGGTCGCTGGTCTAATTCCTAGGTCTTTGACCCACTTTGAGTTGAGTTTTGTGCATGGTACGAGATAGGAGTTTAGGTTCATTTTGCTGCATATTGATTTCCAGTTCTCCCAAGCACCATTTGTTGAAGAAGCTATCTTTTCTCCACTGTGTGTTTTCGGCACCTTTGTCTAGTAAGAGATAACTATGTTTTTTGGGTTTGTCTCTGTGTCTTCTATTCTGAACCATTGGTCTACATGTCTATTTTGGTGCCAATACCATTCAGTTTTTGTTACTATAGGCTTGTAGTGTAGTTTAAGGTCTGGTATGGTGATGCCTCCTGCTTCACTCTTCTTGGTAAGGATTGCTTTAGCTATTCTGGGTCTCTTATTTTTCCAGATGAATTTCATGATTGCTTTTTCTATTTCTATAAGGAATGATGATGAGATTCTAATTGGAATTGCATTGAATCTGTATAGCGCTTTGGGTAGTACAGCCATTTTGACAATATTAATTTTGCCTATCCAAGAGCACGGGAGATGTTTCCATCTTCTAAGGTCTTTTTCAATTTCTTTCTTTAGTGTTCTATAGTTTTCATTGTAGAGGTCTTTCACTTCTTTTGTTAAGTTGATTTCCAAGTTTTTTTTTTTTTTTTTTTTTTTTTTTGAGGCTATTGTGAATGGGGTAGTTTTCCTAATTTCTCTTTCAGAGAATTCATCACTAATGTAGTGGTCAGAGAACTTAGAAATCCCACTCCTACATTTATATTATAAAGGAACTCACATGGTGCATCCATAGGGTAATGGGCAATGAGAGTCATTATTTTGTTTCCATAGCTGAAAGCTTGAGGTGGGGAGTCCATCTCTGGGATATCATATAATAAAATATGATGGATATACCCAGTGGAACACTATGTAACAACCAGTAACAATGAATCAGATAAACATATAGCAATGAGAATAGATCTTTTAAAACGTGGAGCAAAGAAAGTATACAAAATAGAATTAAGTCTGTGGTACAATGCCTTCGTTATAAGTAAAATAATCAATATGCACCTAAAATGCTACTTATTTATGAGGTTTCACACATATGCAAGGATACCTATTAAACATATATGGAGAAGGGACATGGGAGAAGCAAAACAAGAAGAATTAAGGGAGACCATCTATTCGTTATGTGAAATAAACACAGTAGTTTACATTTATAAATTCTGCCATAGTGCCTCATTGGACCAGGCTTTTCTCGGAATTCTCTTATGTGTTTTGGAGGTTTTATTTTATCAGGGACAAGTTAACAGATAATTTGTCATCTAAATTGGTATGCTATTGAAAATAGAAGATAACAAAATAGTAAATATTGTATAATATTTAAGGTATTTATCTACTGATTGATCAGTTAATGCAATTATATTAGGGGACATAAGTTGTAATTCTAGTCACATGTCATTTTCAGGGACTTTGGCTTCCTGTCTTGATAAAAGTAATAGCAACTTCATTTACTCTCCCACCTTAAGCAATTTTAAAATGGAAAAAAAAAACTGATGTAAAAGATTTCAGATATTGGATGATAATCAGCACAGGACAGGGAAGAGAAGAGACAGAGAAGAGAACAAATGAAGTAAGCTATGGTTGCAGGAGTTTACTACCTAAAGAGTTTCCAGGGGAAAGAAACACAAACCAGAACTGACAGAGTTGCTTATCTGAAAAAACACTTGAGAATTTGGGGAGGCCAAGGCAATAATTTTTGCAGTTCAGAGTATCAGATAAAACTGCAGAAAGATCTACACAAAGGGAGAGCCCCAGAGAATTACTGAAAGCTCCCCTTAAGCTTTTAGGTGACTACCAATCAGCACATGCATATGAGAAAACTACACCAAATGGGGGGAAAGTCATAAGAAATAATGAAAAAGAATGAGCTTTTATAGAGCCAGAAATAGGTTTTTGAGTTTTTGTTCATTTGTGTCTTTTCCATCAGCCAAAGTGTGAACTTCTCTTAAAACATGCATAAAAATTTAGTCTCAGACTAACAGCTGCCCTGGTGGCTCTGCTTAGCAAGTTTCAAAACAAACAAACAAACAAAAAGGACTATTTCTAAGTAACTAAACTAAGCCCCAAAACAAAGTTGAATAATATCAAGAGACATATGTAAGTACTCAGCACCCAGTGAGTTAAAATTTATAATGTATGGCAACCAAACAAAAATTGCTAGACAGAAAAGGAAATATGACCACAATGGGGAAATTAAATCAATAGAAACAGACCCAGAAATGACACAAATATCAAATTAGTAGACCAAAACATTAAAACAGTTATTATAACTTCATTTTATTTGCAAAGGAAATCATGAGGACATTAAAGAAAGACATGAGAAATTCAAAAATAAAAAAAGGCCCAACTTGAACTTCTAGAGCTGAAAATATAATATGTGAAATGAAGAGAACATACATGGGTGAAACTAGTAGCCAATATTGCTGCTTGAAATATAAAAATAAAAATTAGACTACCTCCCAAAATTGTATTTTCTTTAGACAATGTAGAAAGACATTTTTTTCTTTTTTTAAAATTTGTGGCTCAGTGGTAGAGCACTTGCCTAATATGTATGAGGCACTGGGTCCAATCCTCTGCACCACATAAAAAAATAAATAAAGATATTGTGTCCATTTACAGCTAAAAATATTTTTTAATTTGTTCTAATTAGTTATACATGATAGTAGAATATATTTTGACATTTTATACATATTGGAATATAACTTCTTATTCTTCCAGTCTAAAAATTGTTATAAGTCAAGATATTACAAAGTGAAATCACAGAATTTCACTATGTATACACCATATTGGGCTTTATGATTGATTTTGTAGAGTTTATTTATATTTATTTTGTAGGACAAAATTGTAATTCTTCCTCTTAGCAGAACTTAAATCTGTAATTAGAATTACCTAAAAATGGCAAAAGTTGTTGACGCTTTGACATTAAAAATGTTAAGAGATTGTTAGCATTCCATGCAATAATTTGATTAAACATTCCAACTGATTTTGAAAAAACACAAAAATACTTAGAGGATTCATCTTTTGAAAGTTCAACACCACTGTAAAGTACTAAAGAAGGTTTATAAGATTGATCGGCCTAGCTGATGATAGGGAGTAGAGAAGAAAGCAGGCACTGCTATGGTAATGTATTGTTTATATTCAATATCCACTTTATCGCCAAAAAATTTATACTTAAGTTACTCAATTGTATCTATATATAAATGTGTGTAATTTCAGCAACTATATATTTTGATTAGCATAATATAAATTCTTATCTAGGTGCAACTAAGTTGCGTATGCATGACAATTAGCTCCAAGCATGTATGCTTCATAAATTTCTTGAATTATGATATTATTTTTTTATTATGACCTTGTCTACCCACAAATATTTTTATTCATAAACACAATATGGATAAATACATAACTTCTTCTTCGATATTAAATGGTTGATTTAATTTACAATGCCAGTCACAACAATGTCAGATAGTTCACTTTCAACTAAATAAAAATTCCAAGTTTTCCATAGGTTACATAAGTTGAATTAAAAAAAAAAAAAAAAAAGAACTGAGCCATTTTAATTAATTTACTTGACTTTTATGTGGAGCATGTGATGTCACTGATATGGAAAATATTTATCGAACTGTTTGTGAAGTTCTAATGGAGCTAACATATTAATAACTATGTTTTATTTTTTTGTACATGTGAAAAGTGAAATCAGAAATGAGTGAATTGATTCAAAGGAGATTCATTTGGTTTACAGTAAAAGTCATATACAGTCTTCCTAAGATGACTGCTCACTTTTAAATTAGATGCTGATGCATCTCAAGAATATTGTTCTTTTTGGTGTTTGCATGGTTAGTTAGCTCTCAGGGTTGAATGGTAAGCATCTTCAAAACTTGCATGTTCTTAATATGTTCATCTTCACTTTTACTGAGAAATATAAATCAAAGTGCTTGATTTTTTTAAATAAACAAATACTTTGTTTTTGTTTTATTGGTTTTGTTTTTGGTTTTGGGCTCATTGATGTCAAAAGGGTTTACTTCAAAACACAAAAAAACTAACAAAAGTATGACATGTAAGTGAATATTATTATGCTCTGTATAATAAATGACAAAATCACTGTAGTAAGAGCACTCAGCCAACTTTTATGCACCACTCTACACAATGACTGATCAGACTCTATTTCTCCCAATTACTTCATGCACATTTAATTTAAAGCTTCCTGTGTTTCTCTTTAATGCATCAGAGGGGCTGCTCTGCATGTTTTTACATCTCAAAGACTAAAGTAGAGTCTGTGGTCCCCAGACAGGCTTAGATGCCAAGCAGCCAGCAAAGGCAGAAGCTTCAAATAATTGTCCTTATCACTCTTGCCCTAAGGCTGATCTATCTCTTGCCACTCACATCCTATCACACTTTGTTTTATCAGTTACCATCTTTCATGCTGTCCCTAAAAGAAAGAGGATAATTGTGTATTTCATTTGAAGAGAGGAGAAAAGATAGGTGTTTGGTCATCTTTTAGATTGAAGTGCAAGATTAAGTAAGAACTTTGTATGCTGCACAGCAGAAGCTGTAAGTACAAAACAAAGGTGTACCAAATCTACCTCAGTTGATTTTAATGCTAATATTAATACTTCATTTTTAAAATAAATAAAATAAGAATCTAGGGTATATGCTAAAATAGAAAGGATATCATAATGGAAATACATGAAATTGTTCTGGGCTAGCCAGGTCATATGGCTACCACAACTGGAATGATAGAT
This sequence comes from Tamias sibiricus, assembly GCA_025594165.1. NCBI lineage: Eukaryota > Metazoa > Chordata > Mammalia > Rodentia > Sciuridae > Tamias > Tamias sibiricus. The sequence continues at coordinate 119,859,900 of CM046664.1, read as the reverse complement.
TCTATGCTTAGTATAACTATTTTTCTGTTGTTGTTTTCATTACTTCTGCTTACATTTTTAAGTTAAGCACTGATTGCTTATTTTATGTTGTTGGATTCCAGGCAGGAGGCTGTGCCTCCCAGGCAGAAGGCCACTCCTCCCCAGGTGCTTTGTGAAAAACTACACCTCCCGAGATCCTTAGCATGACCAGCAAACCTGACCAGCAAATGTCCTGTCCACTGCCCCCTGACCTCTGCTAGCCTATAGGGCAAGGACTCACTCCAAGGGAGTTTTATGACCCCTACTCTATTTAAACCAGGGCCGGACTGAGCTCGCTCTCTGTTCCTGCCGCTCTCTGTTCCTGCTCTCCGTTCCCGCGTGCTCCAGCTCCCCATCGTTCCCCGCGGTTCATCCCCATCCCCTCCACGTGTTTCTTTTGGTAATTCAATAAACCCCTTCCCTTTTCCTATACGACGGTTCCAGCGTGCGTCCATCCATCCTGCAAAGTTTTCTAACATATGTCATTACTATAAGAAGTGCCTGCAGTCATGATTTCTCATAGTAATTACAGCAAACCTACTATACGCACAGCTAATTCATTTTAGAACCAGGATTTTAGAACCTAGCTCCTATACCAAAGCCTGTACTCTCAACAGTAGTTATGTTTAGCTCAAGTGCTATATGTTCTATAAATCCTTGCCTGAAATTCCCCCGTTCTGATCATCTATTGCTGCCTAACAAACCACCACAAATATAAATGGCCTTGAATAACTATGACTTCATAAGGCTCATGGATTCTACGTGGCAGAAATTTCAACCAGCCACAGCGTAGATGTTTTATTTCTGTTCCATGATCACTGAGACCTCAGTTAAGAGACACACAAGTGGCTCAGCTGGAATCATCTGAAATCTTCACACACATGTCTGCTAATGGGGCTGGCAAGCACGAGGATGGCTTCACTGGAAATCAGAATACCTGCAAATGGCCTCTCCCAGTGGCTTGGGCCTCTCCCTGCATATCTGTTGAGCTCTGAGTGAAAGTATAATGGTAGAGAAGGTCTGGAGAGGAGCATCCCAAAAGAACCAGCAGGACACTTCCCATTCATGAACTTGCCTCAGAAGTGTCAGCTTCTTTTGGTGTTAAGTTTTTTGAGTTCTTTATATATTCTAGAAATTAGTGCTCTATCTGATGTGCATGTATTAAATATTTGTTCCCAATTAGTTGGCTCTCTATTCACCTCACTGATTGTTTCTTTTGCTGAGAAGAAGCTTTTTAGTTTAAATCTATCCCATTCATTAATTCTTGGTAGTAATTCTTGCACTACAGGATTCTTATTAAGGAACTTGGGGCCTAATCCAACATGTTGGAAATTGGAGCTTACTTTTTCTTCTATTAGGTGTATTGTCTCTGGTCTAATTACTAGATCCTTGATCCACTTTGAATTGAGTTTTGTGCATGGTGAGAGATAAGGGTTTAATTTCATTTTGTTGCATATGGATTTCCAGTTTTCCCAGCACCATTTGTTGAAGAGGCTATCCTTTCTCCACTGTACATTTTTGGCGCCTTTGTCTAATATAAGATAGCTGAAATTATATGTATTAGTCTCTGTGTCCTCAATTCTGTACCATTGGTCCACCAGTCTGTTTTGGTGCCAATACCATGCTGTTTTTGTTACTATTGCTCTATAGTATAATTTAAAGTCTGGCATGGTGATGCCCCCTGCTTCACTTTTCTTGCTCAGGATTGCTTTGGCTATTCTGGGTCTCTTATTTTTCCAGATGAATTTCATGACTGCATTTTCTATTTCTTTGAAGAATGACATTGGGATTTTGATTGGAATTGCATTAAATCTGTATAATGCTTTTGGTAGTATGGACATTTTGACAATATTGATTCTACCTATCCAAGAACAAGGTAGGTCTTTCCATCTTCTGTGTTCTTCTATGATTTCTTTCTTTAGTGTTCTATAATTTTCCTTATAGAGGTCTTTCACCTCTTTTGTTAAGTTGATTCCCAGGTATTTTATTTTATTTTTTTTTATGCTATTGTAAATGGGGTAGTTTTCATCATTTCCCTTTCAGAGGCTTTGTCACTGATGTACAAAAATGCCTTTGACTTATGGGTATTGATTTTGTATCCTGTAACTTTGCCGAATTCATTTACTAGTTGTAAAAGTTTTCTGGTAGAGTTTTTTGGGTCTTCTAGGCATATTATCATGTCATCAGCAAATAGTGCTAATTTGAGCTCTTCTTTTCCTGTCTTCATCTCTACCACTCTCTATTGCTCAAAGCAGGTGTAAGTTTGCCCAGATTCAAAGGAGAGGACATAGACCCCTACCACACACCTCCCAAAAGGAAGGGAATCAAAGATTTTTCAGGCCACATTTTAAATGACTACATTTCCACACAACGCATACACATGCACACACAATTGACAACTCCTTTGTATTCTCATGGTACTTTGTAAAGACAACTAAATTAACATCTCTCACCTATTATAACACTTATTTGTTTATAAACATCCATCCTATAGTGAACTGTATGTTTCTTAATGTGCAAGACTCTGTTATAGTCCCTGAATTTAGCACAATGTACAGCACCATAGTATCTATTCCATTGGTATGTGACAGATGGATTGGGAAAAAAAAAAAGAAGAAGAAGAAGAATTAAAATTAAAATTTAAAAAAAATTTTAAAATAGTTTTATTGGGGCTGGGGTTGTGGCTGAGTGGTAGAGGACTCACCTAGTGTGTGTGAGGTACTGGGTTTGATTCTCAGCACCACCTATAAATAAATTATTTAAATAAGGTCCATTAACAACTAAAAAAATCTCAAAAAATAGTTTTATTTTAAAATTTTTAAAATAACTTTCTTGAAAGAAAAAAGAATTTAAACTTTTTTCTCTAGTTCTCAGCTACAATTAGATTTAACACATGAAAATATAAATTCCCTTCAATCCTTCCTCCATTCCAAAAAGAGATCATAAAACCTCTCAGTGAAGAGCAGGTGGAGGTAAGCTAGGTATTGGCTTTAAAAGGAGGCACTGGCCTCTCCTTTCTCCTTCCTTCCCTTGATGGTTTAGAAAGGCCAAGGCTCTCCTGTCTTTCTCCAAATACCCTTTGGTTTTGTGATTCAGAGATATCACAGAGACAGAACAAGACCCTTCATGTCTAGGTGACCTCGGTATCTGACCCTGGAAAATGTGACTCATTGCTTATCCACACTTGGCTCTTGAGACCCCAATCCTTGGAGCGTACTGACTAAACCTCCCCACTTTTTCTTCCTCTGCTTCCCCAGCTTTCACCACCACTCAGAGATCTGAAAACTTTTGGTCTCCAAAAATTCCTGGTCTCCACTGACTTTGAAGGGTTGATGATTTTCTAAGCCATATATGAATAAAACCACAGTACTTATATTAGTGAAATGACAGGTAGGTTTTACTCCATAATTTCTATCTTGACATATTTTCTGGTGTAAGAAGTGAATTTGTTTTATTATACTTTGGTATTTGAGATTTTCTTTCCCGCATTTAAAAAAAAGCAGCGATGAAAATATAATTAAATGTTTTCCTAGATTAAAATTGTATACTTGTTTGCTGTCATTCAACCACTTGACCTGTTGAATTCTCTGGGTTAACAGAATATGTCTAAATTGGATTATACTGTTGTTTTTGAATATCTGGTAATACTTTTAAAATATAAAATAGATTGTTCAGCAAGATTCCTGTTGCCAGAGAAAACATTGTTAAGTGGTTTCTCTAGATAAGCCTGGCTGGTACATGAGTCTTGGCAGCTACCTTCCTCAGCTCTGGAACACCTCCACCTGGTTTGTTTCTGCCCATCAAAGCTATAATGTGTCTGGAGAGGGATGTTTTTAGCAATGTGGTCTTATGGTTGTATGTAGAATCTGCAAAAGTAAAATACTTCACCTGTGATTTAAGTTAACAATAACTATCTCTTTACCGTGACCTCCTCTCTACCATACCCCTTCTTTAAGATGTGACAGTGATAATTTTTAGGCTCAATCAAGTAGAAATTGGGTTGAGAATATGCATTTTTTAAGTGAAATTTGCATGGATATTTTGGGATGTTTCAATAAAGCCACTTATAAATGACACATTTCTTATTTTCTTATATGGGAAAGAGAACTTCTTTTCATGCCTTTATCCACTAAATAAATGGAAAAAATATTGGAATGCAAAGGCCATAAAAATGAATAGTGAAATCAAGATAAATTAATTTGTCATTGAAAGTGAATCAGTCAAAAAATTCAAACTATATCAAAAGCAATAATTCATTTTAAAAAGAAGGTAAAACTACAAGAGAAGTAATGAATAGACTCTTGGATTATTTTATAATCAAAATGAAGAGGGCCAAATTATATGGAGAACTTGGAAAACTATTTAAAATTCTCCTTCATTTGACATGAAATGTTGATACCAATACATGTAAATATGGAAGGCTTCTTAAAACAGGTTGCTTGGCTCTATCTCCAGAGAAGGCAGAAAACTTGCAGGTCTAATTAGTTCTAAGGGCTTATGCTGCTGATGATTAGGGGCCACACTTAAGAGAATCATTGGTATTCTTAGGTAATTATCTCAAGTCTTTTCTTCATTTCTTCCTTTTAACCCTCTTAAAATAAACTTTATAGTCTGTTCCATACTTAAAAAAATGATTGATCTTCAATAAATATTGTCTTATACTAATAATGGTAATATTCTGATTGTTTCTATTTACTTATCTTTGCTTTCTCAAATAGAAAAACTTCTCTTTAGAATATATGTACCACCAAATTTTGCCCAATATCAGTTCATTTCTGACATTAACGGATATACAACTCGAAAAAGATTCAGATGGATAATTTCACCACAGTTGAGGTTTTCAAGATTTCTATAAAAACCATTTATCCGGGCGCGGTGGCACACGCCTGTAATCTCAGCACTTTGGGACGCTGAGGCAGGAGGATTGAGAGTTCAAAGCCAGCCTCCGCAATGGCGAGGCACTTAGTGACTCAGTAAGACCCTGTCTCTAAATAAAATACAAAAAAGGGCTGGGGATGTGGCCCCGTGGTCAAGTGCCCCTGAAGTCAATCCCCAGTACCACAAAAATAAAAAAAATAAAATAAAATAAATAAGAATAAAAACCATTTAATTCTTTTATTTATTTTATTTCAAAGACAAAACAAAAACTTGAAAGTCATTACATAATTTTTAAAAAGCTTGTTATTTTCAATATGGTCAAAATGATATGATTGAATTTGACGGTTATGCTTACTGAGGAGATAGTTATATTTTATGAAACTGAGGTTTTGGTTAACTGTTCCAAAGAACCCACAGGAGTGAAGGACTTTAGGGCATTTGAGTCTTTTTTACTTAGTTGGCAAGGTGATAATTGATTCTCAATTACTTGGCACATGTAACTGTCCCTGGCAAATTTCTGAGCCCTACCAGATGCTGGGCACTGCTTTTGAAATACTCAGGGGTAGCTTCTCATCATTCCTGCATGGAAGCAGGAATGTTGTGTTTCATTTCACAGAAATCTGATTCTCTAACCACCCAGTCTCACAGGGCCTATCTCTTACTGACTGATAGGGGACAGAAACAAAGTTATTGATCTGCTCCATGGAATGTACATCATTGACTTAAACACAAAACTATAATTTAAATAGGTTTAAGAGAAAATTCACCTTCTTTCATGGAAGACTAATTTCCTAATTTTCTCCTTTAAGTGGAACACCACAGAGGTCCCCAATATGTTTGACTCAAAAGACAAGGTTAACAAAATATTTTCCCCTAGTCTCACTCCAGTAGTTTGTAGCTAGTTACCAAGTGAGCAAGGCACCCTCTTGGGCATGCTACCAGTGTAGCCACATGGGCCACACTCAGAAAGATCTTGCACTTATTTTTTAATTATTATTCATTTATTTATTCTAATCAGTTATACATGACAACACAATGCTGTTCAATTCATTGTACACAAAGGCAACACAATTTTTGACTTCTCTGGTTGTACCCAAAGTAAGGGCACATCATTAATGCAATCATACACGTACCTAGGGTGATGATGTCCATCTCATTCCACCATCTTTCCTACACCCATGCTTCCTCCCCTCCTCCCCTTTGCCCTATCCAAGTTTCCTCCACTCATCCCATGCTTCACCCCCCCCCCCCCCCATTGTGGATTAGCATCCACTTATCAGAAAGGACATTTGGCCTTTGGTTTTATGGGATTGGCTTACTTTGCTTAGCATGATATTCTCCAGCTCCATCCATTTACCTGCAAATGCCATAATTTTTTCTCTTTTAATGCTGAGTAATATTCCATTGTGTACATATACCACACTTTCCTTATCAATTCATCTATTGAAGGGCATCTAGGTTGCTTCCACAATTTAGCTGAGGTTTTGGTTAACTGTTCCAAAGAACCCACAGGATGACTTTAGGGCATTTGAGTCTTTTTTACCTAGTTAGCAAGGTGATAATTGACTCTCAATAAACATTGATGTGGCTGTATTACTATAGTATGCTGATTTTAAGTCCTTTGGGTATAGACCGAGGAGTGGGATAGCTGGGTCAAATGATGGTTCCATTCCAAGTTTTCTAAGTAATCTCCATACTGCTTTCCAGATTGGCTGCACCAATTTACAGTCCCACCAGCAATGTATGAGGGTTCCTTTCCCCCCCACAAAGGATCCTGCACTTATTTTAAGACCATCCTGAAAGTCTTGATGATTTTAACAAAGATACCTACATTTTGGTCCCACACTGGGTACAGTACCACAAATTATGAAGTTGATCCTGACTGTGAGTTCTACAGTAATATTTGTGTCTAAGAGCTTTTTTTGATGTTCATCAAATTACTCTCTGTCTGAAAGTGAGAGGAATGTTTATCAAATGAAGTTTTGTCATATTACTCCATCATCAACTTTTTAAGCAATACAAATGATATCTATACTGTCATGTTATCATGTGACAAACATAAATACAGGTATGATTCTTAAGCCATAAAAGGACACAAGCTTAAGTTACTCATTTTAATAACTGATGAGAACAACATTGCTGCTCTTGAGAAGACTCTCAGCCAGGTAAAGCTTACCTTAGAATCCTGAGCATTTTCTTTCTGCATGACCCCCTCCTTGTAGCCTCTTTCCATTCCATTCTCTAAATTTCAAAGCCATTCTCTTGATAATGTACATCCATGTCATATTCACCTTGGGATACATATTTTGCCAATTAGTAACTCATCCTGAAATACTTTTATTTTGTTAATTCCCAATTTTGGAAAACAAACCTTCTTGTCAGCATATAAATAAATAAATAAATAATTTTAAAAATTCTAAACATATAAGATTCAAAAGTGACAAAGAGATTTTCCAAAGTTTTGAAACTTTGTTAAGTTAAATTCAGACCTGTTATTAAATGATATATGTACAAATTGGAAAACTTTTTCCGAAGGGAAAATTGCTCTATTTATTCAAATTAGAAATTTTAAAAACTATAAAGGGAAGCTGAACAATTTTTTTCTCTAATCCCCCCATTTCAGTAATGAACCTTGATGAACCCCAGTGCTCCATCCTAATGACATTGGCACTACAGACACACCCAGTGGATAGAGGTTGAACCTGTCCTCTGGCTTCAGAGTGCCTGAATTAAGACCCCCCCAACTAGCTTTGTGACCTCTGGCACATTCTCCTGCCTCAGTTTCCTCATGTCTATAATGGGAATGCCAAAGGCATCAGATCCCAAGATGAAGATTCCATGACGTGAACTAGCACAGACTTAGATCAATTCCTGGCACATCGTTAAATGCTAGATAAACATTAGTGTTGTTACATATCAGTAAGTGGACCTGGATGTAGTGTCTTCCTCTCCCTTTCTGAATCGCTGTGCCAGTTTTTGTCTTGTGATGCCATCAACACTTCTTTCCCTTTCTGGCTTGGCCCTTTGGTGTCCTCAGAAATCTTGAGGATAGTTAGCCCTCTCCTGGGCATGTTGCCTCCCCCATAGCCTTCACAGTAGTGTAGAAGCTGGAGAATTTTGGCCCTGGAGAGGTGCAGGATCTGAAGCCTAGAGGCACTCTCTCCCACGGAGTCGGGAAAGTGAGTCCGTCATGCTGAGACCCGAGACTCTCTCAGACCCTGGACTTATTCCTTGATGTCTTTGGGCCTCGGTTTCCTCATCAGTAAAAGACATGTGAAGGCATTGACAGGGCTGAAGGGAAATAACGGAAGCCACACTGGCCCCCCCCAACCCCCGGCCATCTGGCCCACTTTTATTTCACTCCCATGGTGTTGTTCTTTGTCACATTTCATTAGGTGCCAATATTTTTAAATTGGGAGAGATCGTGTAAAATTAAAATGTCTGCATTCTCTTTAGAGTTTGGAGCACCTGCCAGTCCTAAGCCTGCATCCCGCATGGCAACAGGCTAAGTCTTCCCGCGCTGAAGTGGCCATGACCCCCTGTGGTTTGCAGTGGACCCTGTTGCTCCCTGTTTTCGTTTATTGTAAACCTGACCTGCTTCACTCTCATGTCCACGCTTTCCAAACCTGCTTGCTCGTACCCCAGTAGTAAGAATCACTAATGTTTAGTGCGTACCCCAATATTGTGTATTCCTACCCAACTATATCCATGAACCGCTTGTACTAATGTGTCATGTGCATCGTCAAGCACTCATATACAATAAAGATATTAAAGGATGAAAAAAAAAAGGGAAGCTGAATTTCCATAGTACTAACATAGTTTTGGCTTAAATAAATAAAAAAAAGTTATTCTAATTTCCAACTCATCATTCTGTTTTATGTTTTTTTCTCCCCTTTGGAAGTTTTAATTCATCAGTTCATATGTATAAACCATGAGTATTGCAAGGGTTTGGACTGAAAAAAAAAAAAAGGTTTATTTAAGTTTCTGTTTCTAATGGGTTGCTTCACCAATTCACAAAGATGTACTTGACCTCATTCTCATGTGCCTTTCCTAAAATAAAAGAAAATGTTTAAATTCACAATATAGTTATGGACATAATATCCTTAACTGATCAATACCAGAAAGAAGTGCTACATTTGTGCTAAAATAGTAGACCACAAATAAATGCCTAAGATAGCATCTCACTTGGCATCCTGTTTTGGATCATGGAACTTGTGTTGGATGATTTCTGATGCTCAGGAGATTCCCTGCTGTTTCCACATCTCAAAGTCAGCCACCTGCACTTGATTTATGATTGAGCTTATCTAAGAAAGAACCCAAGCACTTTACCCATACATACAATTTTGTCTTAGGTAAATATGCATATTTTATTTCTACAGCTCATTGTGAGAAAAGGTATTTGTGGTGTCAGTAATCAAAACACTAAATGTTTTTACATTCAGCACCTCTGACCCTCATGGTTTTCAACCTCTTCAAGGTCAACTTCATCCTCCGTTTTAATGTGCCTTTCATTTAAACAGAAATTTTATTTATATATATCATGAGTTTGTTTTTCAAAAGAAAAGATCCAATCATTTTCTTCCATGAGAAAGGAATGCAACATTTATAATTGAAAGGTTAGTAATTTTAAAGAGTCAAAGTGAATTCTTCCTAATTTTGAGGTTATAACAGGCATTATGGTTCAAATTATAATCTCAAATAATGCAGTCTAATTTTCCATTAACTTTAGTTAGAAAGGTATGTAAAATATATTTGAAGAGAAAATTGTACCAGAGATTGATAAACATTTCAAGGATAAAGTTACCATTGAAATGTTCAGCGAGATCCATATATCATTATTCAAATGATGTTAAAGTCACATCAAGATTATACAAGATTTTCCTTGGTATCTCAGAACAAACATCTCACTTTAAGTGGAAGTTTTTCTACCTCCTAATTTTTCAGAGCACAATAAACTGGGCAAGTACATGGATGCTGTTGCTTGTGAATTTCACTAGATGGCACCAGGAGCATCTAATATCGCCAAGCACCCAATGCTAGCTTCCTGAAACGTGTCAGCATTTCCTTAAATTGTATTTTATTTCTAAAAGAAAAGAAAATTAAATACTTTTATACATATTTGTATACATATATATATATATATATAAACAAATGCTTTTCTCTTGATATTTAAAAAAATCAGAATTATTTTGGAAATTGTACACGTTTAAAAACTTATTTAAGCATTGCCATTTTTTCAAAACTGGTTTTCCTTCTCTGATTATGAAACATCTATGATGGTTACTTTTCTTCTGAAGCATTCTACCAAGCTGCAAAACCTGCATTTGTAGTACCTTCAAAGCTTTTTTTCCCTAGAACTTATAAATGTCTATAAGAAAATTAGAAATAGTGTCTGATAGAAGGTAAAATGTCTTATCTAAAGTCAGATAAACAAGCTAACGGTCACACAGAACCCAAACTTTCAGGCTACATAATCAGGAGTTGTTGAATTATAAGGGTTGTTTGTTTGTTTGTTTGTTTGATGTTAAGACTCATTGCATAAAGCAAGCAGTAAAGTGAATTGGAAAATTTTGGCCTCAAACAAATAAGGTAAAATTCTTTATTTTGCTGATTTGGGGAAACTGTTTCTAACTTCCAGACTGCTGGCTCTGTTAGATAGTTGAACTTTGTCAGTTTATAATTTCCTCTAGCATATAAAGCTGATTTTTCTTCCTGCCATTTATTATTTAGTGAAAGTGTCAGCATTACAGATAAACCAAATGTTTGGCTACACGTTCACAGGACCGCAGTAGCTCTCCTTTACAGTGGAGGGTGAAACTGAAACATGGGGGTGGGAGGGAGTAAGACAGACGTGGACCTGCACAGTCAAGCTCAGACCGTGTTGGAGAAGGCAATGAGAAGCTTTTGTAATATTTGATAGGTTTTGACAATATACATACTATGTGGGTAGGAGGCATAGACACCTTCTATCTTTGCTTTAAGGGGTGAGTTCTAAAATTCACGAAGTGTTCACTGCTTTCTGAAGAAGCACATCTGTAGGCATGTAAGATGTTAAGAAAGCATAAAGCTCACTCAGTCACTCAGTATGTGATCCTGAGTGAAATATTAACATCTCTGAGCCTTAATTCCTTATCTCTAAAATGCAGACAATACCTACCTTACACAGGTTGTTAAAAAGGAGCAAATGAGGGGCTGGGGTTATGGCTCAGCAGTAGAGCGCTCACCTAGCATGTGTGCTGCCCGGGTTCGATCCTTAGCACCACGTAAAAATAAATGCATCGTGTACAACTAAAGTAAATAAATAAATATAAACAAAAAAATAAATAAAATTTTTTTTAAAAGGAGCAAATTAATACAGCTGTCCAGTGCAGACCTGGCACTTACTGGATGCCCAGCCAATGTGAATTTCTCGCTTCCCCCAACTCCCTACTCAGACAGAGTGACCAGGCTGTTTTTGAAAATGCACAGGCATTCACTAAATAAGTACTATGTAAGAATAGCAAAATAGTTATTTGTTTGAAAAACAGGCAAATTCACTATACCTAAGCAATGTAAACTGCTTTTAAAAACTTAAAATTGCCTGCTTTCCATATCACTGAAGTAAAAATTATATTAAAAGAAGACATTAATATGGTTCTTCAACCATCTCTTTAATTTATCTCTTTATCTGGAAAGTGACAAGTAAAGCAATTGCAACTTCCACTGGCACCTATTGGCACCTACTCTCCATGGCACACAGGGATCACTCTCCATACTGTCTAAGACAAGATGCACCAGAAGATTAAGCAGATGATTTTATTCAGGCTGTTGCAAATGGGTGATTCTCCCAGATCAGAAGATCAGAGCTGTCTCTGAAGAGTGTCTTTGCCTTAAAACATTTCAGGAAAGAGTAGACAAGTTACAGATGGGGATTTATCACTGTATTGTTTTGCAATCAAGGGAAGTCTCTGTTATTTAGCTACACAAGACAGTTTTATCTCTGTGTCCAGCTAGTTTCTGTGAGAACCAGCAGTTGTAATCTTAGGTAACCATTCATGAGATGAAGACTGGGCATTTCACTAGAGGTATCTGGCTTTGGCGACAGACAGATTCAAGCAAAATGTGAAAGGTTTGTGTTGGCCTTGTCACAGGTGAACAAGGAAGTAACAGGCAAGTCTTATGGCAGTCCTGAAGAACAAACAGTAGGTGATAAATCTTATCTAAGTCATATGGGGCCGGTGATTCTCTTCAGTCAAGTTGTTTTTCAGAACCCCAAATAGTGGTAGATTTGAGAAAATGAAAGACTGGTGAAATTTCTTTACTTTAGATATTTTCTGGAAACACAAGGCTTGGATAAAGTCAACATTTTTAGTCCATCCTCCTTTTTGTTTAAAACTAATTAATTTTGTTTATTGCCAAACAACCCAGAGATGACCCTTTGTCTCCTGACTGAAGTAAATTAGGGTCTAAGAAATAATACTGTGAGGATTCTTGTTAGTATGATATGTACAAAATCAAAAGACAGAACTGCGACAAGTTTAATTTAAAGATGACTTTTGATTTTGATTTTAGAATCAAACAACTGTTGATTCTATAAAATAAAATGAGCATTCCAATGATCTGAACAGAGACGTTTGGTTTTACAGGCAGAAAAGGAAATGTAGAAAGGAAAAACAGAAAACAATGAGTGAATTTGTTGTCTCAGTTTACTTTCCTTAAAGATTAAAACAGAGGGGACTTCTGTGTGTCTCTATTTTGCTGATTCAGGTTGACTGAAATCTCCTATATTTTAGGAAGTTGGCTGGTTTCAACGTTCAGTATGATTATGTCACACTTAGCACAGGTGACCACATCCTGCTTTCGTTTAGTCTGTTAGCCCAGTATAGGAGGTTAGTCCAAAACAATAGCCTCTTGCAAACTTTGCTTAACATTTATGTTGAAAGGTAGTGATAAGGATAACTTGTATAAGAGTCCTGGAGGTCAGACATCTTTAAAGAAGGCTGCCTGAAATGTGAAAGAGAAATACTAGTATAAAGATTGGATTAAAAAGCCAGGAATTGAATCCTGAGAGTGTTCAGTTCAGTAGGTTCCAAGACTTGATAAATGAAAATCTTTTAATTATGCAGCACTGCTTGTTGAATTTCTTACAGTTAAGAAGTTGATCTTCTTGGAGAATCTGTCCAGTGTTGGTTGATTCTCTTTTAAGCACAGGCAAGACATGAGCATTTCATTGCATTGTCTTAGTGGCCTATACAGTGACTTGTCCAAGGATAAATCAAGTCCGTATATGGGCTTCTGTGATGATGAGTCCTTCAAGGTATATATCAAGTCAGGGAATCTTTAGATAATGATGTAAAAAGCCAGTGACAAGGCAACCCAAAGTCTCAGTAAGATCTTCAGGTAGTCAGATTTTTGTTCTCAGTGATGCCAAATTGAGAGGGAGGCAGAAGCTTTAGTTTAGAAAGCAATAGTCAATTATTGAAGGAAAGTGGGGAAAATTGAAAATTTGTTGAGATTGACAATTTGTTTAAGGCAACAAGAGCTAATCCAATCACAGGTAATGCTATGGTTTACATACGTGTTGTGCCCCAAAAGTTCCTGTGTAAGACAATGCAAGAAGGTTTAGAGGCGAAATGATTGGATTATAACAGCCTTAACCCAATCAATGAATTAATCCCCTGAGAGGGGATTAATTAGCAGAGCATGTAGGGCATGGTTAGAAGAGGTGGGTCATTGGGGGCGTGCCTTTGGAGTATATATTTTGTCCACAAGAGAAACACATTCTCTCTCTTCTCTCCCCCTCCTCCCCTCTCTCTCCTGCTTCTCTCTCTCTCTCTCTCTTTTCTTTTTTTTTTTTTTTTGGTATCAGGGATTGAACTCAGGAGCACTTGACCGCAGAGCCACATGCCCAGCCCTATTTTTTTAATTTTATTAAGGGACAGGGTCTCACTGGGTTGCTTAATGCCTTGCATTTGCTGAGATTGGCTTTGAACTCATGATCCTTCTTCCTCAGCCTCCAGAGCTGCTGGGATTACAGGAGTTATAGGAGTGTACCAATGCGCCAGCTCTCTCTGATTCTAGATCATCATATCCTGACCTCTTTCATCCTCCACACCATTCCACCATGATGTTCTGCTTCACCTTGAACTCTAAGGAATGGAACTGGCTATCTATAAACTGAGACTTCCAAAAACATGAACCCCAAACTAAATTTTTCCTCCTAAAATTGTTCTTTTTGGTCTTTTGGTTACAGCAATGAAAAAGCTGACTAAATCAGGTAGGTAACAAAACCAGTTTTTCAGCAGTGGAGAAGTAAGCCAATTAAATCTCAACCAAACATGCCAGAGTTTGCATATCCATCAGCTACCTGATATTTACAAAGAGGTACCAAATAGTTCAAAAATAACTGCACTAATGTTCTGAATCTGATAACCCAAAGAGGTCTGCTATAATTTTCCACTGAAACAAAAATGTTCTCGACAGTCACTATCTTTGATCAAAGATAATCTCAAAAAATATAATTATTTTTGAGTGTCTTATTTCTGTCTTATTGCATTTGGCCTGATTATTTTCACAAGTACAGCAAGAATGGTAATTTTCCCTATGCTCCTTAATAAGTTTATTATGTTGGAAGTTATCATCAGGAACTCTATATTTGACTTTTGTATGCCTCTTGGAGCTACAATGCCAAATCAAACCAAATCAAAAATTCAGCATCAGATTTAACTTGAATTACGTATATATTTGGATTAATTCATCTTTTCTTTGAGACCCCTCAAATATCCTGAGTTCAAAATTCCACCAGAAAATAGTCTTTCTTACTCAACTGTAAGTCTAAGAAAGACCCTTGTAAGGCTTCTAAGCCCTATTAACCAGGTATTGGGCCACTTTTCCTAAAGGGGTTTTGTAAAGATTGGCTCCATCAAGTCAATCTCAGTTTCTTTTAAGTCTCTCTTCATATTCGATTAAACAACCATCATTATCAGTCATAGCATAGCATGATCTTGGTTGCATAATCAGTATTTCTAATTATGTCCTGTTAATAACAAGGAAAATAATCTCTATGCATATTTAACTATGTTGCCATGAAAATAAGAATATTTAATAAAAAAGCTTTTGGTTTCTAGAGGGAACAGGAAAGGAGAAAAATAAAAATTTTAATTATGTTTACCAAATACAGTATATAAAATTGTTACAGGTCATAGGAAAAAGTAAAAGGGGTTCCTTATATCAAGACCATAGAACATTAAAACATCAGCAATATTCTAAACAAAAACCACAATTGTATTCAATCAGTGTATTCAGTTCTGTGTAATTAATTATGTTCCACTCACTCTTGGGTTAGCAACATTGTGGACCCAATTTGTTCCTTGACTAAAGTTCTGGAAATCCTGAGTCAATCCACAGGCATGGTCTTTAAGCAGCACCATTAAAAACTGGACCCATATGTCTCTGGCATCAGCCCTCTCCTCAGGCCTCTACAACAGTCCTTTGTTGACAGTGATGCACTCTGACCTGTGGCTGATGTCAAGCGCTTTCAGGGAAGCATCACAGCCAAACACAAACTTCCTGTAGATGTCAGAGGTGTAAAATGGGTGTGATTAGCTACTTATGATCATTCCCAAAACTCAAAGCTCTGAAGAGCATTTGCTACAAGAATAACATAATTAGCAAGGAAATTTTCATTGTTTCTGTGACTTGCAAAATATAGTACATCCAGAAAGTTATAGACAGAAAATCTATGAATATAAGCATTAATGTAATTTTCAAAAAGTGGATATTACACCTAATTTATGAAAATGGGTGAGCATACCCTTTACTTAAAAAAAGTCTTCAAATATCATAATTCTGATACATAATGCATCCTGACTGACCAAGTATACAGTTAGAATATACCAAAAACATTGAGATTATCAAGTAAAAAAGATTCACATTTGAGACTATCCTCAACAGCTTAGAGAAACCCTGTCTCAATTTTTTTAAAAAAAGAGAGGAGAAGGGAGGGCATATAGGGGTAAGAAAGACAGTGGAATGAGCTGGACATCATCACCATAAGCATATGTGTGAAGACACAAATGGTGTGACTCTACTTTGTGTACAACCAGAGACATGAAAAATTGTGCTGTATATGTGTACTATGAATTGAAATGCATTCTGCTGTCACATATAACAAATTAGAATAAATAAATAAATTTTTAAAAATGTTTAATGGTCCAGGGATGTGAAGAATAGACGTTCAGAGGATTAGACAAAGCAGAATGAAGGTAAGGGAGGGGGAATAGGAATAGGAAAGATGGTAAAAAGAATCTGATATACTGTCCTATGTACATGTATGCATACACAACAGTGAAACCCACCATCATGTACATATACAAGACTGGGGCCCTAATTAGAATAAGATATATTTCATACATGTATAATTTTATCCAAATAGATTCTATTGTTATGTATAACTAAAAAGAAATAATAACAAAAGAAGAGTCCAGGGATGTTACCCAGTGGTTAGAGGCCACAGGTTCAATTCCCAGTACCCCCCCCCCCCCCCCACACACACACACACACACTACATAAGTGTGACTTTCCAATAAAAAAAAAAAAAAAAAAAAAAAACCACTGACTGAGAGTATACTATATTTAAATTAAGGAAATAAAGTTGTTGCTATCTAGTTAATATTTTTCTGAATAAGTGAAATTATGATCGATAGGACTAATACTGTTGTCTAATAGACAAAGACTGATAAGATTTGGCATTTGAATATCAAACTTACTGAAATCTTTAAAGCGATTGATTCAGATGATTTCATTCAATGTTATTCTTGGTTAGGCAGGCTTTGTGAACCTATTCTATCATGGTTATGAAAAATCTTCAACCTGGGACTAATCACAATATCAAACAAAATTTTGATTGTAAGCTAAGTAGACATTTGTTTTGTATTTAATTATGTTTGAAAGCAAAATAGTTTCTCATTATTGTGAATTTATGTCTACCAGCACCAAAAGTTCAGAAAAGCAGCTTCTAAATAATAACTTCCCTCTCTGTATATATATATATATATATATATGTGTGTGTGTGTGTGTGTGTGTGTGTGTGTGTGTGTATGTATTTAATGTATTTGACATGATGTTATTATGTTTTGATACACATACATATGGAAAAATGATTACTACACTCAAATTAACATATTCATCCTCTCATGTGGTTACTTTGTGTGTGTGTTACAAGTACTAAAATCTGCTCTTTTAGCAAAAGTCCAGTAAACTATACAATATTTTTAACTACACTTCTCTTGCCTCACACAGATTTCCAGAGTGCTGGTTACTATTAAATTATTTTCCCCACATAACTGCAACTTTGTACCCTTTGACATACATATTCTCATTTGTCCAACCCCATTCTCCACCCCTGGTAACCACCTTTCTATTTTGTTATTTGAGTAATAATCACTTTAAAAAGTGTTTTCTAAACTCTTT
The DNA here is from genome assembly GCA_025594165.1 of Tamias sibiricus. Taxonomy (NCBI): domain Eukaryota; kingdom Metazoa; phylum Chordata; class Mammalia; order Rodentia; family Sciuridae; genus Tamias; species Tamias sibiricus. The sequence goes on along the minus strand of CM046664.1, from coordinate 119,842,554 downwards.
GAGATTACACTAGGCTCTTTAAAAGTTAATATATATAAATATATATATATATATACACCCTAATTTCTTCATCTGATAATTCCTTTAATTGAATTTTTTATTCCACATTTGTTTGAATGGGTTTAGGTCATTTCTCTTATGAGGTATAGCTACTATTTAGGTTAATAAATTTACAAGAATATATGTTGAATAGAAAAAGTGTATACAAAATTCTAACAGTAGTCATTGAATTTATGGATAATCCCATGTGTTTGTATTCTGGATTCCTTTGGCTTCACCTGTATAAAATTATACTATGTTTGTACCATAATTGGTCATTTCTATACAGTTCAGAGCTGACCCTTCACAGGTTGCATGTTTTATCATTAGCTTAATCTAATAGTTTTCAGTCAAAACTCAATTTTCATAGAAAATATGTATGAGACACAGGGAGAAAATGTAGTTTTGTTTATTCTGGTTTTTGTTTTGTTTTGTTTTGTTTTGTTTTGTTTTGTTTTGTTTTTTGCAGTACCAGGGATTGAACCATGGGGTGTGCATCCCCAGCACTTTTTAACTTATTTTGAGACAGGGTCTCATTAAATTGCTCAGGCTGGCCTCAAACTTGTGATCTCCCTGCCTCAGCCTCCTGAGAATCTGAGTTTATAGGTATGTACCACCATGCCTTTGGAAAACATAGTTTGTTAAAAATGATGCAAAGAATAATAAATTAGAAATACCAATATTTAATGTTAAAAATAAGATATTATCCAAAAAAATATTATAAATAAGAGGTAAAATTGATTATTCTTTGGCATAATCACAGGCAGGAAAATCTTTAGCCATTAAATTGTGTCTTTTGTTTCCAATGTCTTGCCAGTAGTATTTAAAACACACAGTAAAATAAATTTTTAAAAATAAAAATACAAGAAGTACATCCTGGAGAAAAAAAATTCCTATAAGTACATGCAGAAACTACAGCCTGTTTTTTAATGACATTTGGATATCCATAAATAGGAGTGTAGGATGATTACACCATAAAACACCCCCATAACACTCACACACTTATCTACATTTTATTTTCAAAGTTGTGACTATACCTGAGTAGATGCATTAACAATTCACTTTGGCCTTGAAGTCTTTGGTGAGGTATGACTGCAACTGAGCTATCCAGAATTACTGATTAACATTTATGAGCCTTATCTAACCATTACACTTGCCTGCAAATGTCAGAATAAGTTATTTTTCATTAGTATTTCATGGGTACAGTCAATACCAGTAGTGGAAATACAACAAATTTAATTGATAGTGGTTTAGAAATACCTTAAAGTTTCTTGAGGGTAGAACTAGCACAATTTCTGCAAAATAATCACTTAAATATACTTCAGGGAGATTATTCTATTTGTGGCACCTTTGCTTTTTCCATTTTCCCTGGAGGTGTTTTCTTTTTATTAGTTCTTTTATTTACCTATCTTTTTTTGACTGCACATAATATATACTTCTACGTGTACACATAGCCATTCATTCAGGAACTATTTTTTGAGCATTTCCTATGTGGCTAATACTGACTTAGAATTAATGATGAAGATCTGTTCCTGCCCTCATGGGGCTTTTAATCTAGGGAATGACATATTGCAATACTATGGCAATAAGTGACAAAAATGGAGAAAGCTCAGTGTGATTTGGGAGCATACAGGAGGGATACCAAACAACTTTGGGAATGGGGAAAGGAAGAGTCAGAAATCATTCCTGGAGAATGTAGTAAATTAGGTGAAAAGTTAATTGGAAGGAAACCTACAGGGGTGTAAAAAGACAAGACCAAAGCTAGCAGAGATTTCCATGTGTCTGTATATTCAGAAGTTATAACTGAAGTCATTAAACACAGATCCACCATCTTCAATGGAACCACCACCATGGTGCAGATTTTCAGAGAAAACTCTCATGGGAACACCATCACGCTCCAGGCTGAGCCCTCACATACTAAAGACAACATAAAGGCAGGATCCAGGAAAAGGAAAGAATTCCTCCTGATCAGCAAAGACTGATCTTTCTAGTAAGCAACTAGAAGGTGACTATGCCTCGTCTGACTACAACTTTCAAAAGGTGTGCACCCTTTATCTTATGTTAAGACTTGGCAGTAGTGTTAAGAAAAAGAAGTCATTTACCACTCTCCAGAAGAATAAACACTCGAAGTTAAGTTGGATTTCCTGAAATATTGTAAAGTGGATGTAAGGGGCAAAATTAGTCCCCTTTGCCATGGGTGTCCTTCAGCGGGTTGGAGTTTTTATGTCTAGGCACAATGACAGACATTATTGTGGCAAGTGCTGACTGGCTTACTGCTAGAACCAACCAGAAAACAAGTTGATGTATATGAGTTAATGAAAGATATGAAATGAACTTTTAAAATCAATCCTAAAGCATGATCTCTTTCAGAGCAAGAACTCTGCCTTGCTACCTAATTCAGGGGCTGGCATTTGATAATGCATCATAGATGTTTGACTTCAACCACAAGTAAATACTTGAATTATTTTGTTTATAACCTCAAACCCAAAAGCTAGTTCAGAACAGAAATATGAACTAGAAATAAAGTAAAAGATGCTGAGAGTTACAGGGTGTCCTGGAAGTAGGCAAAAACCTACTGGGAGGTGAAATTTTCTTGGCACCCCTGTACAGGTAATCCTAGTCGGTCCTGAAAATAGGACTCATCAGGCCAAGCACAGCCACAGAACAGGCAAGGAGACCCTCCCTTAAAAACAATGCTTTCTGCTTGGACAGATTAAAAGTATGGCTTGGGTGGGATGTTTCTTCTTGCTCAGATGGGATTCGAGGCAGGAGCAGACCAAGACAGAAAATCTGAATAAAATAAAAAAGGAATAGCAACAAGGAAGAGTAAAAAAAAAAAAATAGATTTTTTAAAGTAAGGAAAGAATATTAAAGATTTTGGATAAGAAGGTTGAGGAAAATTATAAGCAAAAAGTTAAAAAAGTGAATGAAGAAATAGATATAAAGCAACAGGAAATAATTTTTGCATATCCATCCCAAGTCCAACTCATGAGATTGACTATAAAAACAAATGCCTATCAGACATTTTCGGTTACCTTACTGAAGACCTTTTGACTAGAAAAACATTGTACCTTTTATTATGACAAGGACCAACTGTTTCTACAACATTGTTGAATCAAATGTTTGTGAGACATATAGATCATAATTTTTGGAAAGAATTGCCCTACTTTTTCACCTTCAAAAAGGATTTTTTTCCCAAATGTACATTTATGGCATTTGTTCAACCACAAGTAAACACTCAAATTATTTTGTTTATAACCTCCAACCCAAAAGCTTGTTCAGAACAGAAATATGAACCAGAAATAAATTACATGGTAAATCAAACCCTCATTTTGAGGCTGGGACACTATGCAAAGTGGTTTACAATTTGTTCTTTGCAGTGTAAATGAAAACCCCAAGATATTGGCAGGAGAGGAAACTGCTTTTTTTTTTTTTTTTTTTCCTTACCCATCATATGGGCAAAAACTCAGAAGTTTTAAAACCTAATCTGCTGCTGAAGCTAGCTGGTAAAATATGTTACATTCTCTGTAGAGGGAAATTTGACAATACCTAACAAAAGTACATATGCAGGCACTGTTTGACCCAATGACTCCACTTTCAGGAACATATTCCAATAAACTGGCAAAATATAAAAGTATATAAGCTTAAATGATTCATTATCCTTTGCTATAATTGTTAAATAATGAAAGCAAACCAGGTATCTGATTATAGGACTGGTTAAATTAATTATGGAGCATCCACATGATAAAGTGGATGTAAAAACAATAATAGAATAAATAAAAAACATGTATCTGTAAAAACAATAAAATAAATAAAAATAATGATACATAAAAATAGAGTTTTCTATACAGTATAGCAATATCTCTAGAACATATCATTAAGTTAAAAAAGCAAAATAAAGAAAAAGGATATGTGGTGTGCTATTGTTTAGTTTAAAATCATGAGTGTTATCAATATATTTTCTTATATTTTAAATTGTGGGAAAATAATCTACATATATTAGTTTAGTTATCTATAAAAAGGGGGAAGAAATAGGGCGAAAGAGAGAGGGACAGAGCTAGATTTCTTAACATATACATTTTTGTAGATTTTATTTTGAAACCATGTGAATATTTTACTTAATTTAAAATAGCTTTTTTAAATGCCTAAATATTTCAAGCAAATAGAAATAAAAGAAATTGTGAATTTTTCAGTGCACTACTACTTCAAATGACTTTAAGACATCATAATTTCACTATATGTCCTTAGTGGGATGTACAATAATAATAAAATTATCTGCACAAGAATATAAAGCTGTGGGCAAGGAATGTATTACTGGCACAATAGCATTTGAACTGTCATTCTGAAGCCCAGGAAAAGTAAAGGTTTCTATTGGCAGAGAAAGGGAGATACATACATAAGATCAGTAACGTTTAATTTTAAAAGTATCTAGTTCTAAATTTTATTGAAAGTACAAAGTATAAACTATGATGTTCTTTGTATATAAAGGGGAGTGAGATTGAAGACTCTGTCTATATACTATACAGTCTACAGAAACTATACAAACCAAAACACAGGGAGAAAAAAAGATTAAAAATATATGTACAGAGCCTGAATGATTTCTGGAAAATTAGATATGATAATAACATCTCACACATGTAATAAGCATCTGAGGAGAGAATGCAATGGTCCGACTTAGGGTGGTTTGATTTGTGATTTTTTTTTTTTTTTAATTTTACAATGGTAGAAAAGTTACATGTATCAGTAGAAACCTTCCTTTGAACTTTGATCTTTTCTCTGGCTAGTGATGGGAGGTACACTCTCTTGGTATGCTAGGCAGCAGCAGTAAGCCAACCACATGGTCACAAGGGAACAACCAAAGCTCTACAGAGTACTGTGTGGCCAAGCTGTGATGTTTGGTGGGTTTGGTGGGTTAAATACGTTACCAGCTTATATCCTCAACTGGCAATGGGTTTATCAGGATGTAACACTATAGCAAGTCAAGAAGCATCTATATAGCAGAAAAAGAACTAAAACAACATTTAAAGCATTAAGGCAAACATTTTTCCAAAAAACGATTTCTAAACATCTGACCCAGAAATCCAAAAGCTCATCAATTTCCTAAGTGAAGCAAACCACACTTAGGCATATGACAGTCAAATTACAAAATACCAAAGAAAGGAAAGAAAAATTTTAAGTAGACAGAAAAAAAAAAAAAACCCACACACAGTGCATTTGTGAAGTAATAATAATTATCACAGGCTTCTCATCAGAAATAATGCAAGCTAGAAGACAATGAAATCACGTCTTTAAAGTGTTGATAGAGAAAAATGAAGGTATAGTCAAAACTACACTTCAAAAAATGAAGACAAATCAAGGTATATATAGACAAATGAAAGCTGAGAAAAGTCCTTTATGCTGAAGAAATAGGCTCAGAAGGAGATATACATGTAAATGAAGGAATGATCATTTTCACTTCCTAATATTTAAAAAGACACCTGACTGCTCAAAGAAAAATTAGCAACTTTATTTTGGCAGTCATAACAGAAATAGCATGCATGAGAACAATAGGGAGAAGGGTATAAATGGAAGTTTACAGATAGAAAGATCGTCCATAGGAAGTAGAGCAACATTAATTCAAGGTGAACTATAAGAAGTTTAAAATGTATATTATAATCTATAATGAAACAAAATTTTTGAAAAAGAGCTTTAGCCTCAATGCCAATAGAGGAGAAAATAATGCACTAATAGAAATAGTAATTCAATAAAAACAAAGGAGGAAAGGGAAAAGATAAATGGTAAGACAAATAGAAAATAGACAGAAAATGGTAGATTTAAGCCCAGATGTATCAATAATTCTATTAAATATAAAAAAAACTAAAGAGTCCATTAAAATATAGATAAGGAGATCCAATTAATGAAAAGCAAGACCAAATTATGAACTGATAATAGGAGACAAACCTTAGATCTGAAAAAATACACAACTTCATTACTACAGTTGGATACATAAGCACATCCTCAGTAATTAATATTAGTGATAAATCAATTGAAATATAAAAAATTGGAACAATAGACTACCACCTTGATCTGATAGGTATTGAATTCTCTTTCCCAAATTAAAAGAATGTGCATTCCCTTCAAGGGCTCACAGGGGAAAGTATACATTAAACACTTGTATTAGTAAAGAGTGAAAGTCACAACCAATTATGTAAATGCTCGCCTAAGGAAAACAGAAAATAAAGAAAAAGAAAAAGATCAAATGAAACCTAAAGTAAGCAAAATAAAACAGATGTAAAACTCGGTGAAATAGAAGACAGAAGAGCAATAAAGAAGGTCAATGAAATCAAAAGCTGGTTCTTTGAAAACATCAATATAATTGATAAACCTCTAATCAGTCTGAACCAAGAAAGGGGGAGATGGGGAGGGAGGAGAGAGAACACAATCAATATCATCAGGAAGGAAACAGAACATCACTACAATTCCTGGAGAGATTTTTTTTTAATTAAGTGGGATATTACAAATATCTTTATGTCAATAACATTTATAACTTAGATAAAATTAATAAATTCTTTGAAATACATTATTTTTTAAAGAAATAAATCCATAATTATAAGCCTTTCCCCCATAAAAACTGTAATCCCAATTGACTTCATCAGTGAATTTTTCAAAACATTTAGGAAGAAATAATATCAAGTTTAAACTAAAGGAATACAACACACTTTTCAATTCACATGATGGAGGGCTGGTGATATAGCTCAGTTGCTAGAGTGCTTGCCTTGAATTCACAAGGCCCGTTCAATCCCCAGCATCACAAAAAAAAAAAAAAAAAAAAAAAAAAAAAAAAAAAAAGAGTCAAAATCAATTCATACCATGGGAAAAGACTGATATGAAAACTATATGAGAACATAGTTTCTCAATTCGTATAGTTCTCAACTATGGGATAACATATCTTAGCCAAAAAAGGAAAATAAAGATAAATATCCATAAACAAGTACATGAAATATTTTAAAACATATTTCTAAAAAAAGTAGGTGCATCAATTTAAAAATGATAATACGTTATATTTAATTATGGTTTAGTCCTGTAATACAAATTGGTGTGACATTCAAAGATTAACGCATTAACAAATTAAAGGAAAAACTTATATGGTCATTTCAATAGATGCAAATTCTACTATTTGACAAATCCAATACTAATTAATGACTTTTTAAAAAATCTATCCATATGTTTTAAAATTTTGTCCATGAATGTTTGATCTTTTTATGTTCTACATAATGTTTGTAAAAAGTTATTGCATGTATTACTTTTAGTGATAGCAAAATATTGAAAACAATTTGTCAACAACAGAGTACTGGTGAAATAAATTATATACATTCAGGGAATGGTGTGTTGGACAATCATAAGAATGAAGAAATTCATTGTGTGGTAACATGTACTGAGCACAAAGATATCCTATGAAGTGAAAGCACAAAGAAAAATGTGTATGATAAAAGAGGAAGGGAAGAGATAGATGGATATATAGATAGATCAATAGATAGATGCACATTTATTTAATTGTATATCCATAACATCTCTGAAAGAATACACCAAAAATGTTTAATATCCGTTCATGGTAGAGAGGGGAACTTGTTGGCAGGGTAACACCAAGGGAAGGGAGATTTTTTACTACAATATCTTTCTCTTCCCATTGAATATTTAGCTATCTCAATGCTCAATGTATCACCTAATCCCAAACTAAATCAAATTTAAGTTCAAAAAGTAAAGAAAAACTCTCTTCTGTGAATGACAGTCATATGTAGTTCTGTCTGTGTAGTTCTCGGCATGGGGTGTTTTCCGCTGTTGTGCTTAGGATAGGATGAGGTATGATAACAGGATTGGACTCTAAACATGGGGATAGGAGAGAACAGAGAAATATCAGGGCAACGAATGTCACAGGCCAAATTCTGCGCTACAGTAAAGGTGACCCTCAGTTTACCTAAGCCAAACTTGAGGTCACTTTCACAAAAGACTGTGCCAAATAGGCATGACTTAGAGATTCCCCTCCAACTCCCCAACTTTTCTTTCTGGCCATACAGTCCTATCCTCCAGGTAAATACCAATGCCATGTAACCACAGCTGTCTCTTACTCATCCCCCATCTGACCTAATTTTATCTGATCCTTTAAATCCCACTCCAGGGCTGGAGTTGTGGCTCAGTGGAAGAGTCACTGGGTTCAATCCTCAGCACCACATGAAAATAAGCAAATAAAGGCATGGTGTCCATTTGCAACTAAAAAAAAAATTTAAAAATTAAAATAAATAAATAAAATCCCACTCCATGCACTCAAAGCTAGCAAAGAAGATGAAGTAGGATTCATAAGGAGATGGATAATGGAAAAGTGTTCCTATGAGCGACTCTGGGAATCTAATGACTAAATTATAACATAAATTACATGAGAAAATTCATTTTTATTTCCTATACAACTAGGGCAGAAATAAGACACTTTAAAGAATAACTTGTTTGTAAATTAAGAAACTTCTATGTTTATATTCCCAAATTTAGGCACAAAGACAGGGTCATAACACAAAATGAAATTCAAGGCTGATTTAGACCCATTTAGCAAAGATGTACATTTTTCTTAAAAATAAATTTTTACATTGAATCCAACTTATGAATGGTAATACACATATTTATGCTATAAATATATAACCAGAGTCTATGCTGATTAGTTTATGAAGACTGTGGAAAAATTGAAGAAATGTTTGCATGAGCTTTAAGAGAAAGCAGACAATTCTAAAGAGCTTTAAGTGGTGACTTCAAGTAGCTTTTTGTCCTTCTTTACACTGATATAAAAATATGTGAAACAGATGGTACTTCTTGGCTATTTATAGCTTGTGTTGAAACTCATTAAATCAGTTTGGATTATGATTAAAAAATCTTCCCACCTCTTAACTGAAACATACCATAAGGTTTTTCTTAGAAGGTGTGAGAGAGGAGCTGGTGGCTATAGTCAAGGTTTTCTTCTTCTATGGATAAAATGCCTAAAGCCACCACTGACCTTCTGTAGGCAAGTATATACACACAGAAAATCAAAGACAATTGGGAGATGTAAGGACCAAAAAAATCTTTGTAGCAGTTCAGAAAGCAAAGACGCCCATGAACAGAGGCAGGGCCAAGGAGGCCTCTTTAGGACACATTTGGCCAAGTTATTTTGGCAACATTCTACCTAGTGCTTTTTTCTTTGCAGGGAAAAAGATCTTTCTCAAGCTAGTTCCCATAAAGGGACAGCTATTTAAAAAACACCCAGAAACCTTAGAGGACACTAGGGAGATATTTGCAACCAGGCCCCTTGGCGAATCTGAGAAGGAGAAAGTCAAGAACCTGGCTACTCAGGGCACACTGTGTCTCAGCTGGCATCTCTTTTTCCTGGTTTCTGTCTTTTCAGCTCCTCCTTCAGGCTCACTCCTCCACTATCTCCTGCTTACTCATTCTGAATATAGCAAATTGTGTCCCAAATAGGCCTCCCCATCCCTGATTCCATATGACTTTTCTGGTCCAGGAATTACCATCTCACTTCATCCCTGGCAGTCTTTTATTAGCATAAATTTGAAAAGTGAACATGTGATTTGTTGCAAAGTTGCTGATGGATTGTTCAACCTTGGATGAGGTAGTTTTTCTCCATCAAATCAGCTTGACTGGAGGTGATTGGGGAGAGCACTCTCTATGTGTAAGTGACCACGCCTTTAAAAGTAAAGAGAGCACTGTTAACAGTTACACCAGGAACAGACATAAATCAGGATGGACACACACCAACAAAGATCAGGACCACTCCCAATTCCGACGACTACAAGGAGTATGGATTTTATAAATCAAAAACGAAGACTGTCTAGTACACTCTTCTGGTACATATTACTCTTTTGTCTTACACACACACACACACACACACACATTATCTTTTTCTTCATAAATATACTCTAAGTATGGCTTGTCACACTACAACTACACAAATGCTCACCCCATACCTGGAGGGAAAATAACTAATTACTGCCAGTTCTAGTATATGAGGGTCTTCTATCACCAGGTGATGCCTCCTCTTGTCCTCTTATCTCTCCAAGTCTTCACCAATGTACATTCTGTGGAATAACTTAGTGGTTCTCAAAGTGGGACCCCAGGAAATTCACGAAAATGCAAATTCTCATGCCCTATCCCAGATTACTGAGTCATAAACTCTGGTGGTGGTTCAGTAGTCTGTTTTAATAGACCCAATAGATAATTGATTGATGCAAAAGTTTGAGAACCACTAGAATAAACTCTAATATTTAATTACTAGCAAACTGGAAAAATAAATAAAACCATTTGCCTAATAGAAACACTTTCCCTTCAAGATTTTTTTGATCTTCTCAAAACTTTAAAGAGAGACAACCTATATTTCATAGCTGAGACAGAGAGAGAGAGAAAGAAACTAATGAGCCATTATGTTCACTTAAGAAGAACAGAATCAAGTTAGTTCCAAATTTTTTATTTCCCTAGTTTCGATTTCTCATGAAATCTAAGTGTGTCCTGCCCTCAAGATTTCTTCTGAGAAATTTCAATTTTTTCTTACATATCTGTTAAACATAGGTACCTTACAAACCACTGGTCAGTACAGAAGACAACACCTAATAATCAATCATGGAAAAGTGGGTGGCATTGGAAATATAGAACTTTGTATTAATCTCTGATCTTGAGCATATATTAACAGCCTTTAGGGGAAAATTTGGTCTCGCAATGGTCTTTCCAATAGGCACTCTGAGGCCAGGCTCTGAGTTACATGATGAATTAAATCAGTGAACGCCATGGGCAGCAACATGTTGTCCCACTCCCCTGAAGTAGAATGTTCCTTGAGTAACACACCAACTATCGTTTTTATTGCTTGTCAAGAAAAGTTCAACGTTCAATCTTCTTTGTGGTCACTTTGGGACAGAATTCAGGGAGGATATCCTTATGGAGCGGTGTATTTTTATTTATTTATTTATTTTGTCAGTGTCCATTTTATTGTCATGTATGGCCAGACTCCTTGCTGAGCTCATTTGAGTCAGTCAGAGTTCTTCAGTTGCCAGCCTGAATTTTTTTTTTTTTTTCTGGCAACACACAACATATATAAAACTTTAGTGAGATGCTGCTAAATCTCATTTGGAAGTGTTCCATGCACTAAAAGCAATACCAGAGGTATTGCTGAAATTGTGGCTCAGTAGAAACCACCCACTTATTCACTTTTTTCTCATAATGGCCCTAGGTTCAGGGCCCTGGTGGAATGGCGCAGATTACCTTTATTTCCCAATTTAAAACCCTGAATTTATAGTACATCAAACTAGGTTCCTGGGTCCATGTAATGAGAAGAAGAGAGTACTGGGTGTGCTGCCTGGAAAGGTGTCAGGGTATCATCATACCCTGACTCTACTCTACCAATTACAATTGTCATAATTGTCATGATCTCCACTTTTTAAGGATCTTGTCCTGCAGAGGAGAATGCAGTAAGTTACATGATTCTTTCATTGGGAATAAGTCCAATTTCTGTTCATTATAAGTAATACTACTATGACTATTCATGAAAACATCCTTTTGAGCATTTTTGTTGGGGAGATGTACACACACACACACCCCTTTGTCTAGTTCCTCAGAAGGTCCTCTGCCTTTGTCTTTCTATCTGATGGTTCCTGTCATTGCTACTCATTGCCTGTACTTGGTTAACATCCTAACTGCACTTCTCAGCTATTTGAGATAAAGCAAATGCTTTTGGAAACAAACTGGAACTATCATTTTATCCCTCCCATAAAACCACTGTTTACGTTCTTGCGGAATTTGGTTTCTACTTTTGTTTGCAAATTTTGTTGCTGCATATTTAAAAAAGTGTAATAAAACCAGAAAAGGCAAAGAACGCACATGTTTGAGGTCAACAATGGCCAAACAGATGTGGGCTGCTGGATCCCCGTTCTGACTCAGAGTAGCCATTCTTAGGTTCCAGTGGTTCTAACTGGGTTTCCAATTTCCAGTCCTTCTGAACATGGGCTTTCCTTGTCTGACTTTCCTCAAATCTTCTTTTTTCCTTAATTTAACCTTGTTTCTATCCTCTGTCAGGCTATCATGCTACACTTTCTTGTTCTTTGTGGGCACAAAGCTCCTCTGTTTGATTGAAGAAGCACAGCCCTCTGAGTTAGAGCCAAGCAGGATTCTGGTCACTCTATACACTCTGAATGGTCTCTTTTTCTCCTCCCTTCCCCTATAATCTTTCCTTCTGAGGCTTTTTAGATTCACCAATTTGTTCTTTATTATGCATAGTTCTCTAGTTTGTCTGAATATCTAGATTTTAACTATTCTATTTAATGTGGATCTCTACAAGTTGGAACAAATAAATATTTATAGAAAGCCATTATTAACCAAAGATTAAGAATTATATTATTGCCAAAAGTGATCTTAGAAGTAATCTAATCCAACTCCTTCATTATTCAGATATAGATACTGAGATTCAGGATGGTTAGCTCATTTTGTATGTTAATTAGGATAAGCTGCTGTAACAAATAGGCCACAAAAATAGTAATGAGTAACTGCCCTTCATCTCCCAGTTAATAGTCCTAGAACATTATTTCATTTTTCTCTCCCTTAATAGTATCAGACCTAGACAGACAATGGTCATGTCATCCTAAAAGTGCTGATGATGATCAGCCTGATGGTTATCATCCCAATTATCTTGAAGAGGAAAAGAGCTAAGAGTAACACATAGGATTTGTTTAATAGTTAGAAGTGGGACATTAGTTTTTCTCACATTGCATGCTGTTGTTGCCTGAAGCGGAAACCACTTGGAGCAACGAACGCCGCAGGAAAATTTGGAGGCAGGATGAAAATGAAAAAAGGTCTTTTATTCTTCTTCTCTCTCCGGCTCCAGCAATCACTCCAAACGCTCTAACTCCAACCACCACCTTCTTCTTCTTCCCACACACTCTAACCAAACTCACCCAGTTATATACATATAGCTTTAACAAGGACACGTGCTTACAGCTCGAGCTTACAGGTGCGTCATGCAGTGTTCACGGGCATACATTATTCCTTGAATAATGTATTACTATCAGGTGGAAACTAGAACATCTTTTATGGCTCTCAGCTAACCGCAATCTTTAGCTATCTCCTTGATTATAGACTCCTTCAGCATGCAGAGGACATAGTCACCTGGCGTACTTAACCAATTGCAAGGGTGGCAGTATGGCCACAAAATAGTGAAGTATATTTTGGGAGACAGATGATAGTTTCTATCAGAAAGATCACCGGTCACACATACTTAGAGGAAAGGTGTTCTTCACAGTACAGGTGCTTATATATGAACTGATGTAGTCATTTTAAAAACATACTTTTAAGTAAAAAAGTAGTATTCTTACTAAATACATGAGAAAGGTTTATCGCTTCCTCGGACTAGAGGCCTGAACAAATATAATAACCAACATCCCCTGAATGTTCACCTGGTGGTCAGGTGCTTCTACATTCCTGCTCTTCTTTAATCATCACAGAAACCCTATGAAGTTACTATCTTCATTCCATATTTGATACCATCTTTGACTTCAGAGAAAGAAACTGAGGCTCAAGCAACTCTTTTCACTAAAAAGTTAAATTTGTTAATACTTATTAATAATTAGAGAAAATGTTTGAATTCAGTGATAGTGAATATAATGTAAACTGTGCTGCCTTTGATGAAAATAATTAACAAGTCATGAAAGTCTATTATAAGCTAAGTTTGAGCACCACATTCTTAAATATATATAACTATATAACTAAATCCCCTGAAAGTGTTTTGTGTTTTTTTTAAGTCTTTTATATAGTGTATTGGTTAGTTTTCCATTGCTATAAAAAAAAAAATCCTGAGTAATCAACTTACAAGAAGGAAGTATTAATTTCAACTCACTATTTCAGAGGTTTCAGTCCATGGTTGGTTGGCCCCATTGCTTTTGGATCTGTGAGGCAGTTCACTGTGACTGGAACATGTGGAGGAGAAAATTGTTCACTTCAGGGCTGCCAGAAAGCAATGATAGAAAAAGAGAGAGAAAGAGTCAGAGCCTCAATATCCTCTTCAAGGGCATCCCACCAATGACCTATTCCTTCCACTGGGCTCTACCTCTAAAGGTTCTACCACCTCCCAGTAGTACAATGGATTGGGGACCAAGCCCTCAACACATGGGCTTTTGGGGGAAATTCAAGATCCAAACTATAGCAGACATGTATTTGATATGAATCAACCCAACCACGCAGTGTAGAAACATACATAAGCAAAATTCACCAACAAACATTTGAGATGGAAAGACACCTTCCAAAGTATGACTGTTTAGACAAAGAATAAAACAAAAATACATATTAACATTTTTATATACAATATAGATGCCATTTTTATTTAAAGTATTAGGCATTTCCTCAGCTACTGCTAAAGTGCTTGGGCCTTCAGGAGAACTCAGGGTTGTGCAGAGGGAAGACCCTTACTTTGTCTGCCAAGAAGCATCTTGCCCCGCAGGCACTAGCCATCATTCACCTGCAACATGACATGTGCCCACTCTGGCAGACCATGAGGTGACCTTCACAAAAGACATAACTGATATCCTCAATAAACAATCTATGTAAACAAAAACTTTCTGGCCATACTTCTTTTCAAGGCTGCCCAATCCCTACTTTCTACCTTTCTCTGGTAGAGGTACAAATTGGTTTTATTTACTTGTTTTCCCAATTCATCTTTCCTCTTTGCTCCACTATCTTTTAGTGTGTGTGTGTGTGTGTGTGTGTGTGTGTGTGTGTGTGTGTGTGTATCACATAAAGAATTTCAAATTATTTGAAGAATGAGGTGGGAAGGGTGAAAGGAAGGATGGATGGATGGGAGGAAGGAAGGAAGGAGCACAAAAGGAGGAAAGTATGGAAAAAGAAAAGGAGAAAGGAGGGAAAATAGCAGTGATCTGTGCTAGAGATTTATTTTGTACAGCTTTTCTCTTCTACGAATTTCCACTGTTTGTCACTAGCTCTCTTCTGGATGTGTAAATTTTATCTCAAATCATTCAAACACACCCAGTAATCTATTGATTTTATCTTCTAGGAAACATTTCTCTAAGAAGGTGTTTGAGTAGCAGATGTTCTGGGATTCTCTTTATCTCTTGGGAGAGAGCAACTGTTTTCTGTATCCCAGTCTTCCTTGTTCTTAGCTTACCCCCTTGTTTTGGTGGAAAACAACCTTCAGCATATCTCTGAGAAACAGTGGGTGGGAAAGTTTCAGAAGTGTTTATATGCAAAAATGTCTTATTCTAGTCTCACACTTACTTGATCATTTTTCAAGGTCGTGGTTGTAGGTTAGAAATTCTTTCTGTGTGAAAAATTTGAAGGTAGTTCTGCACTCTTATCTGAAGACAAAAACCATGATTCCAAATACCACTAGAAACTGTCATTTATTTAACAAAAATGATGTAAATATAATAACCAAAATCTCATGGGTCTAAGTATTCCCAAGAAAATACTCTTTCCAGATAAAGCTTCCTTAAGCCTCTCCCAAGAAGGGGAGGGTTGCCAATGACATCCCTAAAGAGATCCACCAAACTTTTATCAACCAGGAGGTGTTAGTGCAGTAATACACATAAAGCCATGTCTTGATAGTCACATATGTCAAAATGATCCCATTCAAGCAAATTTCCTGTGTGATGTTCTTTTCTATTCTACAGTAGCACACCTGCCCAGAAGCATCATTTTAATTTCCTTAAATCCTTAAGGGGACCAGTGCTCGTCACTGCAAGTGGGCTTCATCAGGCCTTCTTATTCCCTCTGCATTGCTAACTAGTCACCCAAAATCTTGTCCCTCTCTTTTCTTGTCACATAGCTACACTACATTTTCCAGCCTTTCTTGTAGTTACAATTGTCCCAATAATAATGCAATGTCCATACAAGTGATGTGTTTTCTTTTCAGGTTAAAAATTTTAAGAACAGAGTGTTTTCTGCATATTTGTTTTCTTTTTTGCCAACTGATTATAGATGATTTCTAAAGAATGAAAATTGCCAATATTAGAAAGATCCATAATAAGTGAATAAATTGCAGAATGTTCCTGAATTACTAAATGTGGAAAAACTGCCTGTTAGCCAGCAATTTTGTACCTGAGCCAAAAATAAACTAATATTGTTGAGCCACTGTGTATTGAGGCTCTATTCTGTACTTTACCTGAGGCAGCTTCATACAGAATGGATGATGATTCTTGATGCTTTTTCTGCTTCCCTCATGCCTTTACCTACCCCATCTGTTTGCCTGTCTGTCTCTTTCTTCCTTCATTTCTTTCTTTCATTTTCCTCTTTCAATTTCTTTCTTATTGCTCCCTTAACCCAAACATTTTAGGATATTCTTGGGGTTCCCAGTATTCTGAAATTTCAGCATGATGTCCTTGATAGGTCAATCTTTATTCAGAGGATTCAATGGATGTTTTCCCAGTTTATTTCTAGAAAAATGAATTATTTCATTTCTAAGTTAATTTCCTTCAATTTTCTCTCTCTCTCTCTCTCTCTCTCTCTCTCTCTCTCTCTCTCTGTGTGTGTGTGTGTGTGTGTGTGTGTGTGTGTGTGTTCATTCAACAGAATAATTAGAGATTTCAGGACTCTAGAGGGCAGAGGCTGCTCAGTTTGGACCATCTATATCATTTACCATCAGCCTTCTAAAAGATGTTTCTGTAAAAGTAAATCATTCCAGATTCTTTAGGGTTTCAAACTTGAGTGAGCATTATGTTGGGAACTTTGAAAGTGGAGTCACTTTCTTGTGCCTGGAGAACATCCTGTTCTGGAGGGGCACCCTTTCAAATCTTAGGTATAGGAGGCAATGTTGGTGGGAGGGGTGTTTTCCACCTTTACCTCCTAGGACCTGGGAACTGCTTTATGGTTATAGCTTCTGCTTCCAAGAAAGAGCCAAATTGCTATGTGGGTAAGCAAAATAAAAGCACTGAAACAGGTAACCAGATTGTGAACCTATAAATCACGAAATCAAAACCTGCCTTTATAATCTCCACACTGTCTTCTGAAATTCATTTTACTACTGTAATCTTTTTAAAAGCTGTTTTATTGATAATTTGTGACTATGATAAAATATAGTCTAAGTAAATATCACTTAATACACAGACATGTGTATTTAAAAAAGCCTTTATGATATGGACAACAATATTCCTAATTCTAACACTTAGAATTCATTAATCCTGTAAAACATTCATGATTATTTGAACATAAGTCTGATTTTCCATTCTACTCAAAGAACTTCCATTTATGTGTATGTATGCTTATGTGCGTAACAAGATCAACTGTTTGGATGGCTCTCCTAAACTTTCTAATAGTTGATGTTTTATTCTACAGAAATTACCATGTTTTTATGAGTACAATTCTTATTTTAATTGATCCAATATGCCTTCTCTTTCTCTAAAACTACTAACCTGAACATAGAGCTTTAACCTTTTTCAGTATTCTGCTTGAGTGAACCTTGTATGAAATAAAATGATTCTTGCATATGTGGGTATGAAGGGAAACCTTCCTGCACCCCAACCCCCCCCCCCACACTCTGCACAACTGAAGGTTTATGTCTTTAATGTGAAGTATACCGACAATTGACAGACTGGCAGGATAAAAAACATATAAGTTTTTTTTTTTACATGGTTCATCACAAAAATGTGAGTACCCAATAACCCATTGAGGCCCAGAAATTTATACACCCTTCTTCACAGAGCAGAGGGAAATGGGAATATAAGCAATTTATAGGTTTAATAAAGAATTTTTATGGAAGATTAATGGGCCCAAAGAACAGATAATGTTCTGTGGCAAGTCCTCTGGGCTCCAGTTGTGGTGTCTGATTTTCAGACTCTTTCTCTGTGACTTTGAATTGAATGTTCTTTGTTAATGAAACTTGAGTAGGAGGATTAAAGGCAAATGTGTTCTTTTTTGGTGGATCCACACTTAAATAGATAACCAAGCTTCAGAGAAAAGACTTATCCTGTGCTTAGAGATGGGGGAGATGAGAGCAGGTCAGAGAACTAGGAATACCTCTTTGGTGTTCCATTTCCCTCTAACTCAAAGTGCTCAGCATGTTGAAACACCATTTAGGGTATCATTTTCTGAGCCCTAACACACAAACACTATGCGGAAAATAAAGTGCGTATGGCAAAATTCCCACTTACCCATTTCTTCTACTCTGTGGGATAAATGTATTCTCAGACAATTTGGCCCTTTGATTCAGTCCCGTACAGGGATGAGTGCTGTGATTAAGGGTGCAGGCCCTGGAGTCCCTCTGCCTTGTTCCAAACCCCAGACCTACAAGTTCCTCACTCTCTGAATCTGATGTTCATCTGCAAATTAAGGATAATACTAGTATCTACTTCATAGATTGTTTGAAGATTTAAGTAGTAAGACAAAGTTAGTATTGCTTTTCTCCCCAGTTTTTTCTGAAGTTTAATCACAAACATGTGACATGTATTTAATTGCTATTTTAGTAAGTATTCAGAGTTTTCTCCTTAAAACTATTGTCATTTATTAGAGAAAAAAATCAGAGTTCATTGTCTAGATATGGAAAAGAATAAATACAAGGTAGGACTAATTCGACCTATATTTTATTGTTCACCTCATGAAATACATATGCAATTCAATTAAAAATATTTACAGGTAAGTGTGAGAGTTGCTAACCATAACATGTTTGGCATCTGTAAGGTGATGTTTGGGTAGTACAAACTGTACTTTCTCAACTGAATTACTTCTACCTAAGAGTGTACTAGGAAACCAAGAAGGATTTGAATCAATATGTTTTCCAGGAAATTATTAGGCTTAAAATTAATCAACATATTATTTCACTGGTCTAGAAGCACAGTTGTTTAGGGTATACACTCTATGGGCTGCTAAATGTAGCAACAGCCTTTTAATTATTGTCCAAAACTTCACCAAGACCTGGCTCCTGAGTTACCAAGAAAACATTTTGTGGAATCAACTACAATAAGAGTGAAAAATAAATGCTCAGTATTTCTTTTGCCTAGAATTCTCTTCCTCCAGTTATCTGACAGCTATACTCTCAAGGGCCACACTATAGAAATATAAGATACCATCCATTTTCTTTGAACTCTTTATCCTATTTTTTATACTTATTTTTCTTCATAGCTCTTAAAATCACTAAAAATATTTAAAATTTATTTATAAGGGTTGAGATTTTGTTTTGTTCATTGTATATCCCCAATTCTTGATAAATAGTTGGTGCTAAATATCATTTAAGTAAGTGAACAAATCTTTCTACATATTCAAATATTATATATGCATATATATGTATACATACATTTGTAATATTATATTGCAATTTTCCATTTGTATATTAGTGAGGGACAATAAAAATGACTATGCAAACTGCATCCTTGTAAAACAATATTAATTTTCAATGAGGAATAATATGACAGTTTGAGAATCTTAAAAATTATTTTCTTAAAATCACTAGAACTTTCTGTCAGCTATACATATATAGATATGTAAAAAAAAAATAGTAAAACTAATATGTGTTTCATGCATTGTATTTAAAAGTGTTACCAAAGCTCTTGGGCAAAGGCCCCAGCTCTCAGAGGTCCCATCAGAATAGACCCAGCCACCTACCAAAAATGTCAAAGAGATGAGCTGTGGGGAAGGGTAGGAAAGGAGCTTTAATAGTGAGTTAATACTGCATAGAATGGATACTAGGATACAGACACCAAAAAGCGGTTTTCAAGGGGCTGACAAAAACTTTGAAGTTTTATAGAAAAGAGGAACAAAGGCAAGGGTTGGGAACTTGCACAGCTGGCAGAGTAGGTCATCTGTTCATCTTGGTCAAGCACTGGTCTGATTGGTCAGTGTTTTGGAACTGGTTCTGTGAAGCCCTGGGGAGGTTATCACCACTTGAAGGGGTAATTCTGTTCCCAGGGTCAGATGATTGCTCTTGCTTAGGGGATCATCCTCAGTTCATGTGGTAATTGCTCCCACTCAGGGATGCAATCTCATCGTGGGGCAATCTGTTCTGTGGGTCATGCCCTGCTTGGAGTAGTTTCAGTCTCTTGACATAAAGATGCTTATCATTCAGACCTGTTGTTCCTGGAATCCAAGGTAATTGCAGAACAAAGTGTCTCAGGATAAAAATAAAGAGGCAAATGGAGTCAAAGAGGAAGAACATGGAGTTGGTTAGGTCAGTGAGTAGGCCCTCCTTCAAAAACAATGTGAACACTGATGTTTAATGTGCTTTATTTCTTTGCAAAAACTTAAGCAGAATAGTTCAAACAGTGCTCACTTTCCTCTCACTGTATAACTTACAATAGCGACTGAACATCTACACTTTGGTGAATTATCACACTCCTTTCTGAATTTGAATCAGCTTCTAACATTTTATCTTCTGTGCTTTCAACAAAACAGCACACCTGTGAGACTCTCTTTAAAGTGAAGGTGTTTTGTTTTGTTCTGTTTTCTAATGTTACTTCTTCTGGAGCTTCTACAGTCTTTTCATCACAACCACTTTCTACATGTATTCTGATAAGTTCACTTTCACTAAATTCCTCCTGCTATCTAAGGTGAGCCTCTAGAATTGGCAGGGTCTACATCCCCATGGTCAGTGCTTTAATTTGGGCCTGGAGTATATCCCAAAGGTCCATGGGAATAGTGGAACATTTAAGAGGTAGGGAGGAATTTAAGTCACTGAGGACATGCCACTGAAGGAGATACTAGGACCCCGGCTCTTCCTCTCTCTTTCTTGTAGCTTTTCAGCTGCGATAAGATAAGCAGTTCTGTTCCACTACATGCTCCCTGCCTTAATGTTCTGCCTTACCACAGGTCCATAAAGGGCCAAGCGACCACAGACTAAAATCTCTGAAACCATGAACCAAAATAACATTTTCTTCTTGTTAAGCTCACTTATTCATGTCATTGTTACAACAACGTGAAACTGACTAATACAATCAGCTATTTAATTCTTTTTGTATTTGATTTGTATCCTGCAAAGTTATTTGCACAAGGCAGTAAAAGTTCCTGCCATACTGCATGGATATTACCTACTTTTAACTCCTGCCATAAGGTTTGAATGTTTTCAGTTGCATGTTTTATGCTATATTGCTCCCAAAACTCAGCTAAAAAGGTAACATGATCTCCAGTTTTAGCATCAACAGGCTATCTCAAATTTCATATAAGAGACTTTAATTGTTAAAATATTTTTTGGCCCATAGGCTGGATGAATAAAGTTGTATTTGGTGGTAAAAAGCAAATTTTCACATTATCAAGTTCCCAAAGATTCAGGACAATGGTAGTATCCCTTAAAAGTTAAGCTACTTTGTCAATGTTTCTCTCAAATGCCAGGAAAACCAGGAGAGGACACACCTACATGCTTTGCTTTCTGTGTGTGAGCTAAATAGTAGATGTCACAGACCTGGAAAGAGGTGATGTGAAAGTCACTGATCTTGATTAGCATCTATTATTTACATAGTCATTTAGGGACCAGTATTCTAGCAGTCAAGTTTGTACTGTATGCAGTTACTCAGTTAATATCTTTGGTCACTGAAATATGAACTGTGTTCTTGACGGACTGGTGTCACTTAATTAATGTAACTGAAATTCATGCATGTCAAAACACACAATGAGAGGAATTCTGATCTACCTCTATGAAAGTACCTGTTTTCAGAATTTAAATGTGTATGGTTCTGAAACTGGCACAACGCAACTTAAGGAAGTGTACTTGCAAAAATTCTAGACTGAGGCAAATGAGAGCAGAACCAGAAAAAAGGAAGGAGGATAAAGGAGAAATTCAGTAAAGTGTCTCAGTAAGGAACTAGAATTTGCCTCCATTGCATTCTTCAGTTAATTAAAGGCATTTATGGGAACAAACCAGAAAGTTCACGGTGAGTCATCAGGTCCCAGCATCAAGAGACTGCCTGAAAGAATAGTTTTAGACTAACCCAGAAGGTTTGGCTTGATTTCCATCTGAAAGAACTGCATTTAGAAAAACATCCAGCACAGCCAGAGGGAACTACAGCCCCCAGAGATCTCACTTCCCAGGGAATAATCAGTGTAACCTGCTGAGCCTGGGTGATATAAAGTGGGAAATCCACAGGGGAACTGAGAACAAAATCAAGGCCATAGGTAAGATAACAAATAATTACCAGGGAAAGGAACAACTTATTTTATTTTGCCTGCCAAGGTGCACACATGGCCACTAAACTCCATCTAACCTCCAATCACCAGACCCTATCCCTGGAGATCTGTTCTTATTTCCATAAAGCTATAAACACAGCTTTCTAGCCTTATAGTGGGCACTGAGTTTCTCAAACTCTTGTCTTCTTCTCATTCAACTTTGCCAAAAACAATCCTTGGGCTCCTGCACAGGCTCTTTATGTAGTCTTGCTTTCCAGTTGGTGAAGGAAAGTTTTGTTGCCTCATGGGCCTGGATCCAGTCCCAGACAGATCTGATTAATCACTTCTTTCTCTTTTCTTGAAGATAACAATATTCATTATACACCTCTCCAGGGTATGCCTCTTTTTCCGTAACTATTTTCCATTTCCCATCTATCAGTTGGATGTCCCCAGCACATCTTTGATTTCTTATTTGGAGTATTTTATTAAAAATGAGAGAATGTATTTAGTTCTTATTTCAGTGCATGGACTCAATTGTTCTTATTTACCTTTTTTCATCTTCACACATTTTCAGAACCTACTAGGTATTGTATATTGACTCTTCAGCAGGTACAACCCATTTCACTTTTAAATTAAGAATGTATTGCTGATCGATGCACACAAATGCCATGTTGTTAACAGCCCTTACAGGATTGTACTTAATGTAAGACTTATTTGTGTGTGACTGTAACTTATTTTTCCCTTGATTACAAGTTTCGCTGCAAGATTTCTTTTCTCACCTTGAAATAAGTTTTTTGCCTCCATAACATACTTGATTTGGAGTCACTATCTTGACAGTGGGAACATTTCAAACTTTTCTTGCATATGAAATAACCAGAGAGGTAGACTTTGGAGGCCCCTTGACCATAGTCATTTATCACTGTAGTTTACTTGACACAGGATAATAAAAGTGGCTACTTGGAACCACTCCAAGGACTACAAAGGGTGGGGTAGAGATGCTAGGAATTCTAAATATGAGGTACCTTTTACTTAGCAAAATATGACATTATTAGGCAAAATGCACAAGTGACCTCAAACAGTGGCTGTGACCACAAACTTCAAAACAAACAGATCAAGTTTCCCCTTGGGACGTAAGCAATTCAAAAGTCCATCCACACAGAAGCTATTCCAAATGTAGTTGATATTAGGCCAAGGTTCTTATAAATCACTTTTGCATAGGAAAGTCTAAAAGTGTTATTAAATAGTACCTATTCCAACTCCACCTCACAGAGATTCTCAGTCAATTGGTTTATGAATGTCCAGAAATCTGGGAGCCACCTTTGTTTTAAGTCTTGCCTCATGCATTGATCTACCGCAAAATGTGAAAATATTTTCAATGTTTAAAGAGCAAGCATTACTGATCCTATTTAAAGATGAATTAGGGAGAGTGGTAAAAGGATAGCTCTGTTTCCTGAGTTAGTTATGGGACACATATTTCAGCGATGCTTTGGGATAAATGACAATAGTGGTTTTCCAACTTTAGTGTGCACCAAATTTACTTGGGAGGCTTTTAAAGCACTGATTGTCAACCTGCAACTCCAAGTTTCCTATTTCACAGGTCCAAGATGGGCACTAGAAATTGTATTTCTAATAAGTTACCAAGAGTTACTTATTATGGTTTGAATTTTATATGGCCCCCAAAGGCCCATATGCTAAAGGCATGGTTGCCAGACTAGACTATTCATAGGACATGGAACCGTTAGCCAGTGGGGCCTAGAAGATCACTAGGGTATTCCCTTCAGGCCTTTCCATATTCCATCTCTCATCTCTCTCATCTCTAATTTCTCTCTCTCTCTCTCTCTCTCTCTCTCTCTGTGTGTGTGTGTGTGGGGGGGGGTGTGGGTGTGTGTGTGTGTTTCCTAGCCTCTGCCTTGCCATAGGTCCAAAAACATTGGAGCCAAGTGACCACGGCTTGAAACCTCAGAAACCATGAGCCAAAGTAAATCTTTCTTCATTTTAAGTTGTTTACCTCAGTATTTTGCCATAGCCGTGGGAAACTAACACATTACTGCTGGCCTGGGCTCCTCACTTTGAGAACTACCATGTATAAGATAAGCTTAGGTTAGTTTACCTGTTGACTTTATTGTATGGACAGCTTAAAAACCAAGAAGTCTACAGATATTATTTGAGGGCCCACTATATTCTGGTTGGGCCCTATGTACTGGCGATAGAATGGTGAACCAGACACTGACTGCATCAGTTTGATAACAAATAACTAACCCAAGTTATGTTTGAGAACCACTCTACTGCATATATGAAAACTTATGAGCCACAGGGTCCTAAAAAGAGACTTCTAATGCTTGCTTTCTATTGCCAAAAAGCTTACAATATAGATGGCGATTATCACACGTTCCTTCTCTTGGGTTACCACAGCTTCTCCAGAACAGCATAAAAGACATGAGATCTTTCCAAAATAGAAAATTAATGTGACATCAGCACAGCAATTTTTTTAAAAAAGTATGTATTTTCAAAAGCCTTCAACTAGAGGGGGTGCTTCTAGTAAATCTATTCCACATTTTGTTCTTACTCTTCCAGGAAAATGGTTCTTAGCACTCAGCAGTAAGCTCAGGTACACACAGAAGTACCCTTAGGGTAGAGTGTGATTTGGCTGCTGAAAGGGCGTTCCATGCAGGCTTTACCTGAACAACATCTAATGCTCTAACCCAGGTGTGAACCAGTACTCAGGAGATGTTTAACATATTTCAAACAAATCAGGCCACTGGAAGAACTTTGAAGATGTGTTCAGATGCTCCTTGATTTGCAGTGAAATTACGTTCCAATAAACTCATAGTCAGATGAAAATATGCTAAGTAAAAAGCACATTTAACATACCTAACCTGTGGAACATTGTAACTTAGCAACATAGTACACATAGAACAGCAGTTTACCCTCATGATCGTGTAACTGACTGGGAGCTGTAGAAATAATTTACCATCACTTATCACTAGTCCAGGAGTAGATCAAAATTCAAAGTAGGGTTTCTGCTGCATGAGTATTGCTTTTGAAACATTGCAAAGTAAAAAAATCATAAGTTGAACCATTGCAAATGGAAGGCCATTTGTATTCAAGTTATTATATATGAAAAATGAACTCCGTGCCAAGCACTCTAAGTGCTTGAAACGCAGTCTAGTCTAGTAGATAATGTCATTAACACCAGAGTCAAACTTTTAATAGACAGGTGACTTTGAAGCTAGTTACTTGGGCTCTCTGTGCTTCTGTCTTATCATTAGCAAAGCCTACCTTACAAGGACACTGTCATAAATGAGTCATTTTATGCAAAGAGCTGAGAACAATGCCTGACCTGCAGTGAGTACCCTGTGTAAAATGTATGTTTTTGACAAACTCTATACTTTGATCCCAGCAATTCTAGGGTATAGGTACTATTGCTAAATCTATTCTAAAATGGAGGAAACCGAAGCATGGAGAAGTTACGCAAATCTCCCTAAGTGAAAAAGTGATAGAACCACTCCTATGAACTCATGCAGTCTGACCTTGGAACTGATTTTCTTAATGGCAGTATATACTGCCTCTTGAGAGGATTGATTTTTGAGAAGACAGGGCTCATAATACATATTTTATTGGAGTATATAACTCAACTGCGAGTCATGTACTTGAAAAACATTTCTAGCAGATTCACATTCTCTCTAGACCAATGAGGAAATTAAGCCCTTGTGTTAATTATTCTTTTCATATTTGAAGTCTCTGAAGGAAACAATGCAGTTTAATAGAAATAATATTTACTATAAGTTTAACAGGCCTGCCTAGCTCTGTAGCTACTTGTAGGCAAGTTTTGTATGTTCTCTCTGAGCATGTCTTATCTTCAGCAAATATTGGCAGCAGTATTGACCTCATGCCATTGTTTTGTGAATTAAATGAAAGAGTATATATAAAGTGCCTAACCCAATCCCATGTTCATGATGGATATTTTAAAAACATCAATTCCTTCCTCCCCTTAAAATTACATACTGGGATAATTCTAGTTGTAAAAATAATGTTCTACTTCCCACAATTATGTCTTTCTTGTAGAGAAGAAAGCACGTGGAATTTTTTTCATATATAAACCAATAGCCAAAGTGAGGCTGGATCTAGGAAAAGACAGTCTTACTGAATGTTCTGATGGGACTCCTGACTTTGGCCATAGGCTGAAGTCAACAGAAGGAAAGCAAAGGGTGGCAATGAGGCCCTTCCTTCCCCTTCTATGCAAGGAGCACAGAGGAGAAGCTCACTGAATTTATTTTATCTTGCCTTTAGTTGGCGCCTTAAGCTCTGGGAACTTTGAGTGTTTTCCTGATTTTAATCTCATTTTGAATTATTGTAATTTTATTATAATATTATTTATAAGAGTGCAAACATTTCACACCTACAGAAAACAGTACAAGAGCCACTTACTTTGTAGCAGCAAGAGATAAAATGATGGAAAACTAGAATTGAGAGAATTGGAAGTGAGAAAAAATGACCGATTATGTGATTTATATTTTAAATATGTCAGTAAATCTTACTGTTTCTTCCTTTCATGCTGAAGATTAGACCTAGGGTCTTGTGTATGCTAAGAATGTGCTCTACCACTGAGCTATACTCCCAACCTGATAGTTTCTTTCTTAATGATGGATCCAATTGATCTAATGCAGTCAGAACCAGTTGTGTGTGTGTACATAAACATGCATATGTATACAAACATATACACATGAATACATGCATACTAACACAAAGATTAAGGCATCTGATACAAAGATTTGAACCCTTCAACATAGTTAAGTTGATAAAGCATCTTCTGTAAGATGCCTTCTTGTAAGCTGCCTAGTACCGTAAACCGGGATAAAAACTCTCGGGGGCAGAGTTAAGCTTTTACTACTTTTACTTCTACTTTCTTAGAGCTTAGAGAGGGAAAGAAAGATTTTTAGAGAGAAAGATTAAAGCGAGCTTTTCTTCTTGTAAAGATTAGAGTAAAGAAAGATAGAGCTTAGCTTAGAGAAAGATTAGAGTTTCTTTCTTCTCTCTTCTTTCTTCTGTCTTCTGTCTTCCTCAGGAGCCTCGGCCTAACTCTGACCAGTCATTTCTCTTCTGTCTTCTATCTGGTTTCTCTTCTGTAACCGCTCTGCCTACGTTCTGGCCGCTCTGATTCTGACCGACCGAGTGACTGCCCGACGGACCGAATGAATTCGTTCTCCTAACTCGGACCTCTTTCACCCGGTTATATACCTTCAGGTTTGCGGGTGCCTACAGGTGCGTCACATACATATCAGGTGGAACTTATGGCTTCCAGCTAGCTACAACAGCCCTTCCTAATTAGGCTCCTTCACCTTCTCTTGTCTTCATATCTACAGCTGAGCTTGAAGTCCATTGCACAGGTATTTGGGAAGGAAAGATGGATATAAACTGAGAACAGACCCTTTGGAACCCAAGTGCCTGAATAGAGCCCATGAAGATGAATCAAAACCGAAGTCATTTCATGCTGACTCTGATCTTGGTTATATTGGGTGTCCTGTAGAAGCTAGATCTTCTTCACACAGCCAGCTCAGGAAACAGAGAAGCTGAAGAAGGATCTAGGAGAACATGAATTAGTTGCAGGCCTGGCTTAGCAGATGTCACAGTGTATGTGACTTATACAATGCCTGCTACTTCACCTCTCAGCCTTCAAATGCCCACAAGAAATTCTCTTGTGTCCCAGTATAACCAGAATCATATAGAAAAGGGAATTCTGATGAATACAGTTTAGCTTGGCTAAGTTGATATGCTATTAATGAACATGTTTTTTAAAAAAACCTTCAAGCTTACTTACTTAAATAACAAACATAATTAATCTTACACAGTTTCTTAAGAATCAAAAAGTGGCTTAGGAAAGTGGTTCTGGATCAGGGCCCTCTGTGAAGTTAGTTAGTTGTGGCCAAAGTCATCTGAGGACTTGACTAGATTGGAGGGTCTACTTCCAAGGTTGTTCATGTAGATGTTGCCAGAGGTCTCAGTTTCTTATCAGGTGAGATTCTCCATAGGACAGTTCCCAGTGTACTAGCTGGTTTCTTGGGAAGTGAGAGATGAGAAAGGAGGTGGGGGTGGGAGTGGGGTGATGGAAGACACAGTATCTTATTAAATTAATCTCTTATCACTTCTGCCATATTCTGTTGGTCACACTGATACCATGTGGGAGAGGACTACAGGATATGAATACCAAGATGTGAGGTTCTTTATGTGAATATCAAGAGGTAAGGGTCCTTCGGGACTGTGATAGAGCCTGCCTGTCACAATGTCAAATTCACAAACTCAGCTCTACCCAGGAAATGGCCTCAATTTCAGGTGGGATATTGGTTCACTTCTGACTGGGTTGTCATGTCTTTGTAAAATCTCTTCTTTGCGCTCCATCCATTTCTCTGGAAGTGCCTCCAGTAGCAATACTCTTCTTTAGTGTTGGTCTTTACCCTTTACATCTCATTTTCACAAACATTGTCAGATTTGAGCCTCCCACAGTTATAAGAGGACAAAGCTGGGCCACAGCTACATGTCATTCCGCTTCCAAGGTCAAGGTTATTTTTACTATTCTGCAGCCAACTTTATATTGCCTTGTCAAAATAACCACTCTGTATTACCTAATATTAACTGAAAGACTTATAGTCAAATGGCAGAGTTCAAAAAGCATTTTTTTCCTGTCTCTCATTACCAGTAATTTTTCTTTAGTCTGGTTAGCTATCTTCAACATGATTTTCCATATTTGTCATTGTAAAATCACAGACATGTTTTTTGCTACTTTAGTACTTTATGTCTTTGAAGTATATAGGGCATAGTTTTCTCGACTACAAAACATCATGCCAAAAATAGTCACATATTTTTTACTGTTTTCATAGCTCTTTCTTTTAAGCTAGTGACTCGCTGTTTAAATTATTTCTTGGATGTAAATGAGACAATTTTAAGTGACAAATTACTTTTTCCTATTATATCTGCTATTATTTAGTTCTTGGGATCTTTTTACCACTGATACCATCTTTATAACTTCAAATGGGCTGCTCTGAATTACAGAATCATGTTTGGACTTCCAAATCCCAGTTGCTTTTCCTACTTGGTGAATTAATCTGGGTTAAAAAATAAGTTTAAAAGGAAGTTTAATGTTGTTTCTTCTCTGTCCTGAATCTTGAGTGTTCTAAGGTCCAAATTCCCCCTTTTCGTCATCTAGCCCCCACCTCTTTTCCATAACTCACCACAATCAAATTTGCCTCTAAAATAAAATAAAGATATCTCCACCCCTGAAAACACAAAGACCCCCAAATCCTCTGTATATTGCACCAAAAAGGCACCCTCATATCCTAGTCCTGAGCAAAAAGAGATTAAAATCTGGAATTTTGAAGAATAATATGTTTTTGTTCCAACTTCAAACCCCACCTCCACTCTGCTACAGATGGGTTTGAACCCAAACTTCCAGATGGAGCTTCTTTTGACCTTGCCAATGTTTTCCTGTTCACTTATTTAGCCATTATTTAGCCAAATGCTGTTCCTAAAGCAACTTATTAACTCCTTACTGGTTGTAGAAAACTGAATTCTTGACGTGAACCTCCAAACTTTCTTGAAGTTTGGATAGAGAAAGTTCCCTATACATCTTGGGGATTTCATAAAAACATATTTTTATGGCCCAGTTAAATTGTTTATCCTAAGGTATATCTTCACACATTATTTTATTCAAGTGACATTAATAGTGTCTACCTTGTTCCATTGTATTTATCTACCTACATGACTCTTTTCCCTCCAATTTTATTTCCATAGCGTAGCAAAGGGTAGGTCACATTGTAATCATTTCATAATTGATGTGTTGAATAAATGACCAAGGTCTGATTCAGATTGCTAGATATGTCAGTCTAAATTTCAGCTAAATGATGAAACTGTTTACATTCCCTGGTAATCATGGAAACACAGTGCTGTCTTTGGATTTTGGCAATACTCTCTCTAAAAAATGTGAATGGGGAGATTGTTTTTCAGAGAATTAATTTAAATACAAATTATATATTTTAGACAGATATAGCTAAAAATATGAATTTCCTTCTATAAATTAGAAAAAGTGAAATGCATTTAGGGTTACTGGAGCTGACCAAGATCAATATATAGAACACCAACAGCAATGTATTATTGCTATTTATACACAAGAAACAAAATAGTTTAAGTCAGGTCTACTAAGATGGATCCAATTTTTTCTTTCACTGATTTCAAAACATATTTCAAGGTTTTCTGTTCAAAATTCCAAAACAAGTCACTAAGTTGTTTTTGACAATAAATTGGGCAAATAAAATCCTATTCAGTACAAATGCCACAGTGTATTTTGGGGATTTGTCTTTCCCCTTTCTTAAAACAAAGCCACATCAGATTTGGGATGGAAAAAAAAAAAAAAAAAGATAAGCTTAAAACATCTTATGCCAAACTCATGGACTTATCTAAAGATTAATTGGGATATTTCAAAAAGATAAAGGAGGCAAAACTAGAGGGAGATAAAATAGATCAGTGGTTGCTTGGGAGTAGAGGGTTGACAATAAAATGGCACCAGGGAATTTTATTCTTGTGTTGGAACCATTTTGTATGTTTTTATTGTGGTGGATACATAATTACATGTTTTGACCCAAACTCATAAAACTCTACCCTATAAATTTTTACTGTATTTAAATTATACTACAATTTTAAAAATTATAATAGTGGAGCTACATTGATAGGACCCTTACTGGCCAAATTTGGAACCATGTTTAGCATTAAAAAGAAAAATGACTACACAAAGACCTGAACCAACTCTTGAGAGCAGTTTTGTTTGTAATAGCCCAAAACTAGTAACAATCAAAATGCTCCTCAATAGCTGAAAGTTTAGACCAACTGTGGTGCCTATGTACCATGGAATATAACTCAGCATAAAAAGACATGAACTGCTGCTCCACACAGCAATGTGGATCGATCTCAAGGACATTATGTTAAATGAAAACAAGCTATCTCAAAAGGTCACAGACTCTAATACATCTAAATAACATTGTCAAAATGACAAAAGTATAGTGATTTGATCAGCAGTTCCAAGAATCAAGTTATGATAGCACAAAGTTGAGTGGATAAAACTCTTCAGGGGCAGGATGCTAGAAATGTTTGTGATGACGATAGTTCTGTACTCTGATTATAGTTGTATTTACACAAATCTCAACCTGTGATAAAGTGGCCCAGAAACACACACATTGTACCAGTGCCCATTTCCTGGTTTGAATACTGAATTATAATTACCTAGGATGTAGCTGTAGAGAAAAACTGGGTGAAAGGCACTCACAGGATTTCTGTGTGTGAACTTCACAACTTCCTGTGAATTTATGATCATTTAAAAATAAAAATAATGCAAATGATAACAATATATTAAATAAGAAGGGAACACATGGTTCTCCCAAGTGGTGGGAGGGAAGATATTTTTTAATACATGTCCAATTTTTTTTAATTATTTATTCACTTTTTCAAATTTACATACAACAAAACCTTTTGATGGTTTACAATTCTATGCATTAGACAAAGGCATACAACCATATAATAACCAACAAAAATTATGAGATAAGATAGATGAATACCCCCTAAATTCTCTCATATTTCCCTTTACATTCTGTACTCACCCCCCCCCCCCAACCTGGCAACTACAGATTTATTTTATGTTCCTGTAATTTTGCCTGCTTTAGAATGTCATAGTTTAGGTGATATCTCACAGTATGTGGCCTTTGAAACTGGCTTTTTTCACTTAGCAAAATGCATTTAAGTTTTAATCATATTGTTTTATATATGGGTAGTTTGTTCTTTTTTGCTGAATAATATTCTATTGTATGGATGTAACATCATTAAATCATTCACCCATTGAAGGACATCTGGAATGTTTCCAGTTTTAGGCAGTTATGAACAAAGCCAGTCAAAACATTTTTCTGCAGTATTTTTTTTTTTTTTTATAAACTGAAGTTTATAGAAGGGAGAAGTATAAAAAGTAACTGGAAGATTAAAAATGTCACAGGTTTATGAACTTTGTTATTTTGCTATATCTAACTAACAGTTTTCTTGTTAACCAAGTAAAATTCTCTGGTCTTTATTATGGACTAAAATGTTTTCCCACAAAATTCATGTGTTGAAGTCCTAACCCCTAGTCCTCCACATGTGATTATGTTTGAAAATAGGAACTTAGAGAGGTGATTCATCAAAATGAGGTGTTTGGGGGGTGGGCCCTAAGCCAATCTATATGATGTACTTATGAGAAGAGGACATTAGAGCATTCAAAGAGATACCAGAGGCTGCCTGTACAGAGGAACAATCCTTGAAACAGTGGAAAAGTTATCTACAAGCCCAGGAGAGGGGCTTCAGATGAAACCAAGCCTGCCTACTCTTTCCTCTTATACTTGTAGCTCTAGAACTATGAGAAAATAAATTTCTGTTATGTAAGCCAATCAGTCTGTAGTATTTTGCTATGACAGCCCTAGCAAACAAATACACTCTTTCACAAGCTTTCACCTAAGAACCATACCCTTTTCCTATCCTTGAGTGCTAGTCTGAACAAAGAAGGCTGTTATCCCCAACCCAGGTCATTTGTTTTGTTTCATTCTTTTGCTGTGCAGGAGTTTCAAACCTAGGGCCTTGCAAATGCTGAGCAAGTGCAACATGCTACACTGAGCTACACCAACATCCCAGATCATTTAAATGTGTACCTTTCCTACATTCCAATGAGAAATGAATACTGAAATAGCCCTCAGGCAAGAACATCTACTTAGAAATGCCATCTGGAAGTCCCTCTGATATCCCCACTCTAATATAAAATGTATATCAGTGTTCTTTATCTCAGTCAATAAACAATGACCCTAACTGATAAACACATATTTTATTCAAAGCATATTCAAAAATCTCAAAATTTCTGGGAATAAAACCCAAAGCCTGACAACAGACTTGGTCTGATGAAAACATTTGCTGTTGTTGCTTCTTCCCACTGAGTCCTAAAGGAAACTTGGCAGGTACTGCCTTAGACCCACTGGGAAACTTCCATGCCACAGCCAAGACTGAAAGTTTAATGTATCTGCTGCCACATGCCCCAGTCAAAATGGAAGCTCCCTCAAGGCCAATACTTCTATTTGCTTCTCAAAGACATTGCATGGGCCAAGTACTTTTTATCTGATGGAAAGGATATAAATCTGAACCACAACACAAGGAAGAAACAGCACTCATTGTCTAGGAATTTACCCAAATACTGAAAGGCCTTTCAAATAACTAACCTTTAAAGTTACAACTATGTTATTAATGATCAATTCAGACTTGCTGCTATGGCTATTAACCTGCATTTTCTTTTCAACACTAACATTTTAATAAAAAATGATTTATTTTTATTATTATTATTTTAATTAAATATATTTATGCTGTGTAGTTTGGCAACAATATATATCTACAAATTGTATCAGGATAGTGAGCATTTTCATCTCAAACATTTTTTTTAAATTTTATTAACATATAACACATACATATTTAGAAGGAATATCATACTGTATTCAAATATATGTATATAATGTATACTGATCAAATCAGAGTAATTAATGTTTTCATCTTCTTATCATTACTTTGTGTTCAGAGCCTCCCAACTCCTTTTTTCTAGTTATTCATAAAATATATATTAGGATTGGGGCTGGGGTTGTGGCTCAGTGTGTGGCTCATGGCCTCGCACATGCACGGCCCAGGTTCGATCCTCAGCACCGCGTAAACATAAATGCATTGTATTGTGTACAACTAAAGTAAATAAATAAATATTTTTTAAAAAAATATATATATATTAGGATTATGAATTATAGTCCACTGTACTATGGAACACTAGAACTCATTGTTTCTAATGATTCAACATTGAGCTTGTTATGCTTTCTTGAAATCTTAGCTTCCCTAACTCTAAGTATAATCCTCACTTCAACATCTGGAAAGATGCTTATTAGCCAAAACCGCCCATCTGACCTTTCTCTCCAGAGAGTCGAGAAATGGTAATAATACAGAAACAATAACCCTATGTCCTTTCTAAAAACAATTTCAGATGACTTGTCTGTGGCATCTGCTAATGAATCATTAGTTGTAATCAATTAGATACAGCATAAAACAACTGCTAAAGGAAGCATATGCTATTAATCTTAGAGAAAATATTTGTATTTTGAAATATAATATTTGTATTTTGAATTGAAAATTATTTAGCATACATCTATAGTTTTTTGTTATCAATAGAATGAAAGGATGTGTTTTCACAATCCAAGTAATACTAAATTAGATGTGTCACTTGAAAAAAATTTTTTTAAGAAGAAAACTAGACAAAGTCTATAGATGGAAGATATTTGACTCAGGGTCATCTTTCAATGCCTTGTTCCTATAACCATTTTTACATCTTAGAAAAAAATGAGAACAATTTTGAGAACCTGGTGTCATAATTTTTGCTTTAAATTTCAATAAACTTAATTTAGCTTCCATTTCCACCACACATTTAAATGGCCAAATCCAACTCATCAGCCCTCAAAAGTATTTTGTTTCCAAGTTATCAACCTCTCAAAAACCTTCTCTGGTTATGCCATTCTTTCATCTTTCCTATTCCTCCATTATATCTAAAAAAACACACTTTATTGGGGATTGAACCCAGGGCCTTATATATGCAAGGCAAGCACTCTACCAACTGAGCTATATCCCCAGCCCTCTTTATTATATCTAATAAACCTATTTCCCCATCTCACTGTGATTTCCAGGCCCTATATATCTTCCTATACTTCCATCATATCATCTTTTTCTAGCTTGCACCTGCTACCTGCCACCAAGCTGGGCAGTATTCCATAGCCTTATTACAACTCTCCACCACTATGCAGTCCCACTCTTCTCTTTCTCAACATCCACACCACACCAAATTCGTTAGATTTTGCTTGAAAAAAGTGTCTGCCCTGCTCCCTTTAATTTACATTTGTCATTTCTTGTTGATGTCCTAGTTTTAAAAAAGTGCCTCACAGGAACTTTTCTCCTTAAATGGTCTCTATCTAATCATCAATCTTTTGCTGATGATTTGTCTTTTACTCATTTGAGCAATCACCAGCACCAAACCCATACTGCCTGCTCATAGATATAACACAGCAAACAATGACAAGGTGTAAAATGTGGTTTTATGAGATGATAATGTACTAATTCCATGACCACAAACCTGACTCAAGCCTATATTCAGGGGCCAATTTACCATGAAAAAATAAATAAATTAAGCTTTGAGGCCTTTCATTTGTACCACCCCAAGAAGGGTGGAAGGGACATGATTAGTTGTTCTATTGCTATGTAATAAATTACTCCACAATTTAGCATCTTAAATAATACTCATTTTATCTTATAGTTACTTTGTTTGAGGAGTCAAGGAAGTCCTTGTTCAAGTCCTTCTGGTTCAAGTTTTCACATACGATTTCAATCAAGGAGCTGACCAGAGCTGAGTTCCCATCTTTTGGCTTAACTGGAGGAAGATTAACTTCCAAACTCATGTGGTTGCACATAAGTACTTCTCTGGTCACACACAGGCCTCCTTAATATGGCAACTTGCTTTCTCAAAGTCAGCAAGGGGGAGAAGAGTCAGCAAGACAATAGTGACTATCTCATATAACTTAGTCCCATTCTATTTGTCACACTATTGGTTAAAGGCAGGTTACAAAATCAGGCTACACTCAGGGGTGGGAGATTATTCAAGGGTATAAGTACCAAAAGGCAGGAATCTTTGTGTGACTCTTTAGAATCTGGCTGCCACAGGGCCGTGGGAGCATGTTCCATAGGTCATATAGTTTCATAAAGTTTGCAAAAATAAAATATCTTAGCTGCAATTAATAAAGACTGCTGTGTTAGTCAGCTTTCAATCACTATGATAAAATACAGGAAATAATCAACTTAAAATAGGAAAGTTTTATTTTGGCTCATGGTTTCAGAGGTTTAAATGCAGGTCACATGACCTTGTTTTGGGCCCATGGCAGCACAGTATACAATGGTGGGAGAAGGCAGAGAATGTCTTTTGACCTCATAGGGGCCAGGATCCCAATATCCCTTTCGAGGGCTTTTGACCCAATTTCCTTCCACTTGGCCTTATTTCCTAAAGGTTCTACCACCACCCAATAGCACCATTGGCCAAGGACTGAGGCTTTAGCACACAGGTCTTTGGAGGAACAGTCAAGATACAAACTATAGCCACCACTGTCTTTCTCCATTTATAACATGAGTCCATTGGAAGCATCCCTTCCTCCCTTATTAGGTGGCATTTGAATGATCCCAGAAATTATGTCATACAATAAGGAGAAACTGTGTTGGAGACAGATTTACTATGGGTATACTGAGGTATGATGAGTGGTTTTCAGCTGCTTCTTTGTATAGCCAATTTATTCCCAGTTACTCTGGAGAAAGAAAGATTTCCAGGGATATATTAGTTGCCGGCTATGTTGATTCAACCATTCTGTGACATAAAACAGAAATCATATCATCATATGTCAGGACCTTACACTGTCTGCCAAGGGGATGGAAGAGCTCTGACTTTCTGGCTGCTTGCCACATTACCACGCCCTGTTACCAGACCTAGGCTAAGCAGGGGGCGTGGCTGTGAGAACTGAAACCACCCCAAGGATAGGCCAATGGCTCCACCAATGGCATCCGCCCATGCTCCTATGTGTCCCTATGATCTTTCTGCTGATTGGCTGATGTCCACTATAAAGCATTGTGCACCCCTTCAATAAACGAGTTCTGGCATTCTACTGACTAGGCTCCCCGACGTGGCTCTGAGTCTTTTGAAGGCGGGGGAGGAGGCGTTGGCGGCCTGTACTTTCCCAATCCAGTCTCATCGTTGAGGTAGGCCCCTCTGGCCTCTTTTGGTAGACAGAAGAGGTCCATCTCGGGTACGGGGGGCTATAGACCTCAACCCCTTATAACTTCGCGACAATCATATGAACATATTTTTAGTCTTTCAGTATGGGTGGGATTAGGGGATAAGACAGAGCCAGAAGACTGTTTCAGGAATATGTTTTCAATCATTAAATGTATATAGATGGAAATGGAAGATTCAGTTTTCTTCAATGCCTAGTCAAAGCAGGTTGTATCTTGTCAAAATATATTCAATAATGCATTATGTATAATTATAAACACACCACTTTTTTTTTTCTTTTTTGATGGCATAATACGGTGTTCATTTCAGAAGGGATCCTGCCCCATACCTGTGAGGAAGGAATGCTGCCCAGGGAAGCCAAGAAGAATCTGATGGATAGGTCCTGCTGGGTTTCCCACCCATTCTGTTAACATTAAACATTCCCTTTTTGCTCAATCACATTTTAACACAGCTTTAGTCATGTCTATTCAATGAAGCCTCCATAAGATTCCCAAAGGTAAGGAATTAGATTTCGGATAGCTGAATACATAGAGGTTTCCAGAAGGTGGTGTACCTGCAGAGGGCTTGGAAGCTCTGCACCCTTTCCACAAACCTCACCCTATGCATCTTTTTATCTGTATCCTTTGTAATATCCTTTATAATAAACTGGTAAATACAGTGTTTCTCTGAGTTCTGTGAGCTGCTCAAGTAAATTAAACTCAAAGAGCAGTAGTGGAAACCCCAATTTATCGCTGGTTGGTCAGAAGCACAGGGAAAATAACTTGAGACTAAAACAACTTGAGACTCCAATGGGACAACTGAAGTGGGGGGTTGGGAGTTGGGAACTGAGCTCCTAACCAAGGGATATGACACTGTCTCCAGTTCAATAGTGTCAGAACTACAGAATTTCTTACTTGCTTGCTGGGGTCGGGGGAATCCCCACAACTTTTAAGGTCACAAAATCTTCTATATTGACTATGATGTGAAAACACAAGTATAATAAGTTGTACCACACACACACACACAAAACTAAATCATCTTTCAATTCCCTCTGTAGAATATCATGTTATGTGTCATAGGAAGAAACAATTAACAAGTATGCGACTTAAAAATGTAAAGAAAAAAAATTTCATCAATGTCAGTTTGTTAATAAAAAATTCTGATTACATTTCTGGATTTTCATATTTATTATATTTGTTAACTTTAAAATATGTATCTTTAATCAATTTTCCTTTAAACAAACATTAATACTTGATTTTTGTAGTACTTTTATTTTTATTTATTTATTTATTTTTGCTAGTGATGGAACCCAAGCCCTTGCACTAGCTAAGCAAGTGTTCCAGCACTGAGCCACCCAAACCCTTAGTTGTCTTTAAGTCTCCAAACTATGAAAGCCTCAGGGCCCTGTTAAATCCATCTACCCCTGTCTGCCTTCACTGACCCTCATTAGTGTGGCAGCTTCCTAAAGAATCCTCATCTGCTAGCATCTATTCAGACCCCTACCACTCACTGCTGGCCAACATCCCTCCCAAGGAAACACTGTAATCATGTCACTTCTCTGTTGAACAATTTTAGCCTTTCCCAGTCCTAAAACATATCCAAATTCTTCAGTCTGGAAAAGAAAGGTCTCAGTATAACATTTACTTTTATTGTCAACAACCTTTTACTTTGGTTTTTGTTTTGTTCTGTTTTCCTGCCAACAAGACTTCTTGCAATATAACTACTTGCTGTTTAAAACCATCCTTTTTGGTCCCTTCTCTCCCTCTTTTCCCTTTACTCTCATTTCTCTTTGTCAAAATCCTACCAATCCATTAAAACCTGACTCACAAGCCTTCTTTGTTGTTCTCAGGCCCTTGGAGGCACTCCTACCTTCCCTATGCCTGGAGCACTTTTCCCCCACTCTCCTTGTTTATATTTTACCATTGAATATTACATTTGAAGCTTTTGATTATTTTATATTTTGATTTGCCTAATAAATCCTAAGCTCTTTGTGAGCAAACACCACTTCTT
This sequence comes from Tamias sibiricus, assembly GCA_025594165.1. Taxonomy (NCBI): domain Eukaryota; kingdom Metazoa; phylum Chordata; class Mammalia; order Rodentia; family Sciuridae; genus Tamias; species Tamias sibiricus. The sequence continues at coordinate 119,803,538 of CM046664.1, read as the reverse complement.
TTTCACTGTTGTAACCTCTTTAGCTCTTCTAAAGCTATGCTTGAAGAAAAATAAATATTAGTTATGAATAATTGTTATGAATAAAGCAGGATTTGAACAAATGTGAATTAGTTCATTTGGATGCCACCTCATTCACTATAACAAACTCATATTTATTGAAGCCATACTATGTGTCAACTGTTGGGAGTCTTTGCTGTGAATCTAAAAACAATAAAACAACAAAATGTATGTGTTGCTTATAGGGAGGTAAACTTCTAGTGGACCAGACAAACATTAAACCAAGAACCACATGAGCAAATATAAAGTTTGGTCCTTGACAGGGCCTCGTAATCATACATGGGTTATGAGAGCACAGAGTATGTCTAATTTCAACCAGTTTGGATATTTTCATGTGCATTTCCCACAATAAATCATAAATACAATTCCATTTTTTAAAATTTTTCTTTTGTAAGGAAAGAATTATATTTGATTTAAATTAACCATGTCCATTTTGCTTAATTACTTAACTAATGCTTCATCTGATGTGAAATTTTTACAAGATTAGAGCAGTGGTTTGTTTCTTGTTTCTGAAAATTGGCACATTTAGTGCTGCTTTCTGAGGGCATGAGTGAAACTGAGAAGCCCAAAGCTCAGCCCTTCTCTGGGAATAATGCTCTCTTTATTTGAATGGTGGCTGTTGGTAGCTGAGCTTATCCTGTCTGTAGTGTTCTTTCTTAGTCTGACAGCCACTGGCCAGTGCCTTTGCTCCCATGAATCATCCTGTCCCACAGACTGCACTGCAGATAGTCTGCTGTGGGGTTTACAGATTAGGTAGGTTATTCATTGAATTCTGTCTTCCCAGAAAAGATAAGTTGGAGTCTTAACTTCCCAAACCTCAAAGTGTAGCCTTATTTGGACACAAGAGACTTTATATATGTAATCAAGTCAAAATGAGGTCATCTAGGCCCTAGTCCAATATGACTGGTGTCCTTATAAAAAGGGGGATTTGGGATGCACAGATAGACATTCACAGAGGAAAGATAATGTGAAGACACAGGGATAAACAATCTACCTGCAAAAAATTCCTAAGACTGTAAGAAATTAAAGGGGGCAGATATCCCTCAGAAAGAGCCCTACCTCCAGCTACCTTGATCTCAGACTCTGTCCTCTAAAGCTGAGACAATAAATCTGTTATATAACACACTTAACTTGTGACAGTTTGTTGTGGCAATCCTAACAAACTAATACATGATATATTTTCATACAAAAGTTAGGTAAAACCTTTAGGATTTTTATTCTATACCATTTTTATTTCTTTATAATTATTTTCATTTTTGCCTAAATGCAAATTTGGAAACAGCACCCAGAGTTTCAATAATATGTATCACTTGGAGATAAAAACAACAAATAAAAGCTCTCTTGATATGAACATTTCTTTTCTGGGACTAACTAAAAGTCACAAGGCCAGTTTGGCTGGGACTTCCTTCTCTATCTGCTGCTACCTCCAACAAGATTAAAAGGCAGTGTAGCAGTTACACCTTCAGGGTAGAATGAAAGTGGTCAAAAATGACCTGGAACTCAGAACGGAAGAGGAATGTGGGAGGGGCACAACCAGTTTTGTGTGGAAGTCTTTTAATGCTTGGCTTACTACCATATTTACTTTAGGGATTGAAGAAACCATTGCATCCTGTATTAGTCTGAAAGACATTTTAAAATTCATCCAAATGGCTGCTCCCTGTGAAGGAGTGCCTACCAAATAAATAACTTCTATTCTTTTCAGAATAAGACAGCAGTAGGGTCCTTTCCCCATCTAGGCTTAAAATGGGGACGAGGCACATGATATATATCTGCCAATTAAGAAAATTTACTGTGCTTATTTAATTTATTTAGGTAGAAATAAATTCCTACAGGTTAAATACTTTAAAGAAATAATTTTTGAGCACCTATAATATATTAAGTGCTAGGAATACAAAAGTGGGCAGAATAGGGACAATCTATTTCTTAAGGTATTGGCAGGACTTCAAAGGAAATAGTAAGCACAAGACAAATAGCAACCACATGTATAAATGTAAAATTCCCAGTTACAAGTGCAACTAAGAAGTGCATGCTGCAAGAAAAGCAGGTAATGAAATTTAATTTATCAAGGAGATGAGGGAACTCTACTATATAGTAGAGATTTGTGTTTCCTTCCTGTTTGCTACCCACCATCTGAGCCCATCAAATGTTTAGAAAATTTCATACATTGTAAACACTGACTGGAGACAGATAACGCCTCCCACTATAGATACTAAAAACGTCTGATACTGTTTCCCTGGTTTCACATTTTAACTAGAATGTGGTGTCTCTCTCTCTCTTCTCTCTCTCTCTCTCTCTCTCTCCTCTCTCTCTCAGTTTGGATTTGAGATATTCCTCCTGTCTTACTGCAGGGATATTCAGAGATGAAATAATTAGATAATGAGTAATAATCCGTAACCAAATCTGTAACATAATCACTCCATTCTAGTGTGAATGGAGTCACGGGGTGGTAACTACAGGCAGGTGGAGTGTAGATGAAGGACATGGGTCACTGGGGGCATGCCCTGAAAGGACTCATCTGCCCTTCACCCCTTTCCCCATATCGATCTGCCTTGAGGAGAGCAGCTTCCCTCTGCCCCTCTCCATCATCATGATGTGCTGCCTCACCTTGGACCCAGAGCAATGGACTTCACCAACCACAGACTAAACCTCTGAAAACATGAACCACAATAAATGTTCCCTCCTCTCTGTTGTCTTCTGTCAGCTATTGTGGTCAGAGTGAAGCAAAACTGACTAATACACATTCTTGCATTGTTGTAGCTCACCAATGTGTAAAGGGACAAACTGTAGTATATAGCATTTGATGACTAGGGTGGAGATTTCTTCTGCACACCAGTTTCTTAGTTTGGTTACGTGTTATTCCTAGATGCTAATGCTTGGTTTTTCAGTCTGTACAGCCATTCCGTTTGTAAATTGCAAATATCCTTTTAGCACGTTTTTTCTGCTTAGGTCAGAAAATGTTTATTTCCTTATAAATGCAAACTTTGAATGATGCAACTCCCCCTAAGGAAGTGCCATTTGAACTTAGATTTGAAAGAGGAATAAAAGTTAACTAGAGAAGAGAGGAGACATAACTGTTCCAAACAGGGAGAAAATCACAGGGAGACTGTAAGGCAGGAGTTTTGAGAATGAGGAGAAGTCCACAGTATGAGATGAAGTTGGACAGGTAGATATGCTTCAATGATTTCAATGGAAATGGAAGAAAGTTGAGAAATTTAAGCAACAACAAAATCTTTAGGAGGTATTGTTGAATTACTTAGAACAGATTTATAGTTTCAATATCAAAAGGTGATTGAGTAGGTTGTGACAGCTAGCATAATGAATTGCATGGCAATGCCATTCATAGAGATATAACACACTAGAAAACAGCAGGTTTAGGAGTGCTTAGGGAGGAAAGAAAATTCACGACTTCTGTCAAGGTTGCAACAATTTTATGGGATTTCAAAGATATCCAATAGGAGATATCAAGTAGATAGTTAAATCTGTCTATAGCTCAGAGGTGAGGCCTGGGCCAGATATGTAAGTTCGAAATCATTGCCATACATGTGGTAATCAAAACTCACATGAGTTTTTCTAGTGAGAGAACACAAAGGAAGAAAAGAAAGGACCTAGAGACAAATCTTGATGGCACCCACCATCTAAAGAGCTCTATATATACAGAAGGATAAGTCAAAAGCTAAATAGTAGCCAGAAGTATATAAAGAAAAACATGAGACCATCTTCCATAGTTTGGATCTGAAATGTCCCCCAAAGGCGCTTGTATTGAAGGCTTAGTCCCAAGGGTGGCACTATCAGGAGATGATATAACCTAAGGCCCAATGACAGGTCTTTTTTTCTCCCACTTCCTGACCATAAAGTGATTGGTTTCACTCTGCCATATGCTCCCACCATGATGTGCTGTCTCACCACAGGCCTAAGAGTAATGGGTCCACCTGGTCATCAGAACCTCTGAAACCATGAGCTAAAACTAACATTTTCTCTTTATCAGTTAATTATCTCAGGTATATTGTTACAGTAATTAAAAGCTGGCCAACACACTGTCTGGTTACTAAAGGAGGGGAAAGGGAGGAAAATGGTAAGGAAGAACAAGTTTTGATTAGCTGATTTGAATGCTCTTAAGATTTCCAGGTACAGTATGAAGAACATTTGAAGAATTCAATAGCATGGAAGTAACTGATGGGAGATCTGGGTTTATAAAGTGAGAAGAAAGGACATGAGGCAATGAGACAGCAATTATAGAAAATTTACTTAGCTATAAGGAGTGAATTAAGGCTTTTGTTAAATTTGAGATATGGTTTTGAGGAAGTTTTATTTGTATGGTTTTGACAAAAAGGGAGAGATTTGAATTTGTGTGTAAGTCACAAGAAGAATTAAGTTGAAAAGGAGAAGCTGAATATTCAAGATAGAGAAAGATTTATATGGACAAGTTCTTGAGAAGGTGAAGAGGAACAAAATCCACAGCTCAGGGGGAAAGGAACTGCCTTTAGATGGCAAAAAGGGAGGGAAAGGAAGATGGGTGTGAGTGCATGTATATCTTCATATTTTTTAAAAAATATTTATTTATTTACTTTAGTTGTACACAATGCAATGCATTTATGTTTACGTGGTGCTGAGGATCGAACCCGGGGCTGCGCACGTGCCAGGCGAGCGCTCTGCCGCTGAGCCACAACCCCAGCCCTATATCTTCATATTTACTAGAGAAATTGAGGTAGTTCTAGCCTAATGGCTTTAATTTTCTCTGAAATGTAGATGTGTTAGAGGGGGAGACAAAGTTTGAGGAGGTTTGAAAAGACTTTGGGAGGGATTTGAATCAATCAACACATGCTGGTTTGTAGGGTACCATGAACCATGAACATATGCTGATAGCAAGGTACAGTTTGATCATGAATTTTCCAACAGAATTAACCTACCCTTTCAAGTAATTTTCTCCAGTAGGCAGGGCTACAGAAATGTAAATGGTATAGTCTTCATTTGTAGGTGTGCAACCTGTGCAATGGTACAGGGCTTTGTGACTGGGAAAACACACACACACACACACACACACACACACACACTTTGTATAATGCTCTGCCATTCCTGTTTAGAAAGTCTTAATTTTTGATAAGGGACTCACATTTTCATTTTGCACTGGGTACTATAAATTATTAGCCAATACTGCCATTGGGACTCTAGAATTCTGTTTTGTATCAATATCTTGAAATTTTGTGCATAAAATAATGTTTGAAATGGGGGAAACAATAGTTAGGAATAGACTTTTATTATATTAATGGCATTTAAAAAAAATTATAGGTATGGCATTACAAAAATTCTATGAAAACACTGAAGCAATTGTATCATGGCTAAAATATGCAGAAAAATCAGCATTTTTACATGGATTGGCAATGGTCTAAATGTCATATCTATGGAAACCTGCAGTGGTAATTTACCAGCAAACAAAGAACTCTGACAGTTTTTTGCTACATTACCATCAATTAAAATGATACCATATGATGCTATTTTTATAAGTTGCACTGTTGAGTTTCCCATTAGCTTATAACTTTGGAATTTCAAGTGTCATCCTCCAAGATTTGTTAATTTAATCCATTTAGTTTGTATAGTTAGTGAATATATTTGTTAAACTAATGACATTAGTGTCTTTATCCTAGCCCTGTGGCCAAAACAATTAGGCTTCCTACAATAGAGATTAAATGAGAAAAAAAAAAAAAAATTACTGTGTGTTTTTGCCTTCTATTTATAGAAATGAAGAATAAAATCAAATTTATGGTTAGATGCCTAATCATATTAAGAAAGAATAATGCTCCCCATTTGGGAGTACTTTGGAAGTGAAAAGTGCTCTTGAAAAAGGCCTCTAAGAAGTAACTTTGCTTGTGTTGCTTGTTTAACTACTAATGGGAAAGCCGGCAGAATTGAAATAAGATTTGCAGGCGAAATAATAGATTGCATCAACCATAATTCCCTGATGTCAGTCACTGCATTGTGGTCATGTAAGATGCTCATATGAGGGGTAGTTGGATGAAGGGCACTGTGATGATTAATTGTATATGTCAACCTGACTGTGTTAGAGCATGCCCAGAGAGCTGGTGAGATATGATTTCTGCATGTCCATAAGGGTGTTTCCAGAAAAGATTCACACTTGAATTGGTACACTGAGTAAAAATCTGCCCTCCACAATGTATGTGGGCATCATCCAATCTTCTGAAGGTCTAAAAAGAAAAAATGGTGGAAGAAAGACAAATTCCTTCTGTTTGAGCTAGGACATCCATCTTCTACCCTCAAAACTCAGCCTTATTTTTAAAGGAATCCTTTAATTTTCCTTTATTGTTTTCCGGAACCTGGGGCAGTTTTAGGTCCCACTAAAGAAGATAGAAAGTTTAGAGCTTTATTGGCTCATTTAAAAGGAAAAATGGAGGGGGTAGACATACCTAGTGGTGGGTGACTATCCCAACACATGGGAACAACTGAGCCCATATCTCAAATACTCCCTGGCATTCCTTTGAAAACCTGCAACAATATGTAGCAAACCGAATAGATTACTTTTTCATTTCTCAAAGAAAGATTGTTGAAGGTGCCTAGATTGAGCTTATGATAGGTGGCCCAAAGAAGTACACTTTCTTTTTCAACTTCCTTGGCTCCAACCAGTAGGAGACAATAGGTCCTTTAGGCCTTTAGACTCAGAATGAACTACATCTGCTTCTCCAACTTGCTCACAGTCATGGGACTTTTGGTCTCATAATCTCATGAGCCAATTCCCTTTAAACAAATAAATACACATATATAGATATAGACATATAGAGATATATCTCCTATCATTTCTGTTTCTCTGAGGAATCTTGACTAGTACAAGTATATAAGAATTCAATGCTTTTTTTTTGCAACTTTTCTATAAGATTAAAATAATTTTTAAAGTAAAATATTTTAAGTAGCATTAAGCATTCTTTTTAAATAAAATCTTTCCTATTCAGAAATAGGCCTCTTATTCAGCAGGTATAAGATTAAGTATTGTTACAGAGAAGAATAATGAACTAATGAAATTAGCACTGTGTGTATCATAAATCAAAGAACTAACTTCATTTCTTAATGGTGGTGTGTTGAGGTATGCATACTAGTTAAGAAAGCATTCTTTTTTTCCCCTCTCTTGTGAGTTTAAAAAGATATATTTGTGAGAATGAATGTTCTTTACTGAAGAATTAACATTTGTATACCTGTTCATGGTTGCTTGTACATAGAGGTATATTGGAAAGACAGAATGAGAGAGAGTGAGTGAGAGAGAGAGAGAGAGTGTGTAGAACTTTAATAATTAGCTGCTGCAATTCATTCCTAAGATTGTTTTGATAAATTATCAAAATCCTGATAGTTTAAAACAATAGAAATTATTTTCTCACAATTCTGGACCCCCCCTTTCTTGCCTAGCACTTAAATCATTCTCTTACTCTTGCTCTAAACTCATTCATCTCTCACCACTTGCTTCAATTCCCTTGCCTACTTCCTCTGTTGCCACACCTATCCTGAAACATACCAGCCAGATATTGGTTTATATGTCTCTTTCTCACCCCTTACACTTTGTAGAAGACAAATCACAAATAGGAGTATTTAAAATTCAAAGCTCAGCTGAGCCCTCAGTGCTGCTGGTTATCTTTAATAGACTCCTAATGGCTACCCCAGCCAACCTGTCACTCTCCCAACCACCTATTCTAGCCCTGTAATCTTACTCTCTTTAGCAAAGGATTTCAATGCCTACTTCAGAGAGAAAGCAGAGTATTTCCTATTTCCTCTGTGTATGAGACTAATTTCTTCCAAACTTTTTCTTTTCTCTTTCCCATCATTTCAGTGGGAGATAGGACCCTCTTCCTGTTCAAGGTCACCTGGAAACTGACTGGAAACTGTGTCCATGGGTAGGACTTGCTGACTTTACTGCATAGAGTCACCTAATGTCGCTTTTCTCCTCTTAAGTTCATCAATTTAGAAAAAAAAAAAGAAAAAAAAATCTTTTACCTACTGCCTGGGTGTTAGCCTTGCTGGGAATCAGTGAAAAATGAGATCTGGTATTCTCAACATTCAGGATGTGAACTTCCACATCATCTCCCTGTGTTTGGTATGGTAACCTCACCTTCAATCATGCCTGTTTTACCTCTTCATGGAATGAACACCCACCACCACCCCCATGGGAAAGATTCATTTCCCTGGCTGCATACATTCAGAAGGAGATTTGGGGAAACTTGCTGCTTCTGAAACTGGCTTCCAGTCAATACTATTCTCCATTTCTGCAGCATGGGGGATGGGGTGCTACTCTGATTTCTTCTCTGCTGACTTTAGCATTTGGTTTTTCTTGCATCTGCCAAGCCACTTACCACTGACCACAGACTGCTTGCTTCCCAACTTCACAAATTTTGTTCTGTCATCTTCTCCCACATAAATTATTTGTTCTTGGGGCTTTATGACTGTTTTGAAAACTCATTTTACACTAATCATAATGAGATCTCAAGTGAACAAAAGTTGGGGGGCTGAGCAGAAGGATCACGAGTTTGAGTGTAGCCTGGATAATTTAGTGAGACCCTGTCTCAAAATAAAATTTAGAAAGGGTTAGGAGTATAGCTCAGTACTTGTATAGCATGTGCAAATCCTTCAGTACCACAAAAAAAAAAAAAGAAGAAGAAGAAATAAGAAAGAAAAAAGTAAAAAAAAAAAAAAAAAAAAAAAAAAAAAAAAAAAAAGAAAGAAAAGAAAGAGGGAAAAAAGAAAAGATGCTTTGCAAAAATTCCAGAGTCTCTTTGCTTCAAGCATATAATGCTTTCACTTAATTGATTTGGAGTTTGGTAAACAACTATGAGAAATATATTATGAATGCATAGTTTTGATACAAGGTGGTTTATACACACAAGAATACAAAAAGAGGAAAGATAAAGTCACTATAAGTCACTATCCTTAAGAAGTTTGTAAATTAATTAAAGAATCAAAACTAAAGCACACAAAAACAGAGTGAAGAGAAGTAAATGTATGCTCTCTAAACACATTCTGCTCTTTTTAATTAGAATAAATGGATTAATTCTTCATTCCTAGCCCTGATATGATAGTATATTAAAGTACATTCTTCTGCAGACTTATTTCAATGATTTATCCATTTTTGTCTTCAACTTTGTTGTTAATTTTTCATAAATACATAAATGAACTTTACCATGGTGTACAAGTATGAACTATGAACTGATGATGTGTATTATGGAAGGAATTTTCCATAGGATTAACTATTAAACTATTCTTTCCAAGCACTACCTGGGGTCATCCCCAGAAGTCCCTTCTCTTGTTCCCCTCCTACCTTCTAAGTCTGTATTAATGAGCTCCACATTTTGTTATTCCACCAAAAAAAAAAAAAAAAAAAAAAAAAAAAAAAAAAGTTGTAATTCCTCAGATTACAACTGACCAGCCCATAACAATAATGAATGCTCTGGGAGTATTTCTGACCAGCCATCTTCCTACAAGTCCTGAAAACTATGAGCACATTTTAAAAATTTTGACTTTTACAAATGGGAATTGTATCCTTTCCTGCTCTGGGAAATGTAAAAGTTTCAAATGATTATTTCATTTTAAAGCCCAAATTTATCACTAGAAGATCAGGTAGAATATTCTGCTATAGTGGTAGTTGCTGTTGGCCCTGCCAGGCTTAGATAGTCCCCTCTCTTTGCCAAATGCCACACAGTATGCTTATCACCATGAAAAAAAAAAATAATTATATTTTTTTGAGCTACTGTCCAAGTATCTGGCTCTTATTTTTAGACTTTGAGCTCCCTAGAGGCAGGAAGTCAGGGGCCATGTCTTCTTTTGTGTTTCCTACTTTTAGTTTAGTACCTTAAAAGAAAGATATTTCTTAGTTCCTTTCATTTATATAGCAAATGCTTGGTAATTGTCGAATGAATGGGTCTGTGAATTATATAAAACATAGAGCCACAAATTAGCACTATTTCCATACCTAGAAGACCCAAAAAACTCTACCAGAAAACTTTTACAACTAGCAAATGAATTCAGCAAAGTAGCAGGATACAAAATCAATACCCATAAGTCAAAGGCATTTTTGTACATCAGTGACAAATCCTCTGAAAGGGAAATGATGAAAACTACCCCATTTACAATAGCATCAAAAAAAAAGTAAAATATCTGGGAATCAACTTAACGAAAGAGGTGAAGGACCTCTATAATGAAAACTATAGAACACTAAAAAAAGAAATTATAGAAGACCTCAGAAGATGGAAAGACCTACCTTGTTCTTGGATAGGTAGAACTAATATTGTCAAAATGTCCATACTACCAAAAGCATTATACAGATTTAATGCAATTCCAATCAAAATCCCAATGACATTCCTCAAAGAAATAGAAAAAGCAGTCATAAAATTCATCTGGAAAAATAAGAGACCCAGAATAGCCAAAGCAATCCTGAGCAAGAAAAGTGAAGCAGGTGGCATCACCATACCAAACTCTAAATTATACTATAGAGCAATAGTAACAAAAACAGCATGGTATTGGCACCAAAACAGACTGGTAGACCAATGGTACAGAATTGAGGACACAGAGAATAATACATATAATTTCAGGTATGTTATATTAGACAAAGGCACCAAAAATGTACAGTGGAGAAAGGATAACCTCTACAACAAATGGTGCTGGGAAAACTGGAAATCCATATGCAACAAAATGAAATTAAACCTTTATCTCTCACCATGCACAAAATTCAATTCAAAGTGGATCAAGGACCTAGGAATTAGACCAGAGACAATACGCCTAATAGAAGAAAAAGTAAGCTCCAGTTTCCAACATGTCGGATTAGGCCCCAAGTTCCTTAATAAGAATTCTGTAGCGCAAGAATTAATATCAAGAATCAATGAATGTGATAGATTCAAACTAAAAAGCTTTTTCTCAGCAAAGAAACAATCAGTGAGGTGAATAGAGAGCCAACTATTTGGGAACAAATATTTAATACATGCACATCAGATAGAGCACTAATTTCTAGAATATAGAAAGAACTCAAAAAACTTAACTCCAAAAAAACAAATAACCCAATCAATATATGAGCTAAGGAATTGAAAAGACACTTCTCAGAATAAGATACACAATTAATCAACAAATACATGAAAAAATGCTCAACATCGCTGGCAATTAGAGAAATGCAAATCAAAACTACTCTAAGATTTCATTTTACTCCAGTCAGAATGGTGAAGGAGCCTATAATCAAGGAGATAGCTAAAGATTGCGGTTAGCTGAGAGCCATAAAAGATGTTCTAGTTTCCACCTGATAGTAATACATTATTCAAAGAATCTTTGTATGCCCGTGAACACTGAGTGACGCACCTGTAAGCTCGAGCTGTAAGCACGTGTCCTTGTTAAAGCTATATGTATATAACTGGGTGAGTTTGGTTAGTGTGTGTGGGAAGAAGAAGGTGGTGGTGGTTGGAGTTAGAGCGTTTGGAGTGATTGCTGGAGCCGGAGAGAGAAGAAGAATAAAAGACCTTTTTTCATTTTCATCCTGCCTCCGAATTTTCCTGCGGCGTTCGTTGCTCCAAGCGGTTTCCGCTTCAGGCAGCAACACAAACAACAATAAATGGAGAGGATGTGGGTAAAAAGGCACACTCATACATTGTTGGTGGGACTGCAAAATGGTGCAACCGTTATAGAAAGCAGTATGGAGATTTCTTGGAAAAATGGGAATGGAACCACCCTATGACCCAGCCATCCCACTCCTGGGTCTATTCCCAAAGGACTTAAAAACAGCATATTACAGTGATACAGCCACTTCAATGTTTATAGCAGCACAATTCACAATAGCCAGATTGTGGAACCAACCTCAGTAAAAGAATGGATAAAGAAAATGTGGTACATATACACAATGGAATTTTACTCAGCAATAAAAGAAAATAAAACAATGGCATTCACAGATAAATGGATGAAGTTGGAGAATATAATGCTAAGTGAAGTTAGTCAATCTCAAAAATCCAAATACCGAATGTTTTCTCTGATATAAGGAGGCTGATTCACAGTGGTGTTGGGTCGGGGTACATAGGAGGATTAGAGGAACACTAGAAAGGTCAAAGGGGAGGGAGGGGAAGGAAGGGAGCAAGAGGGGATGGAGGGGAAAAAAGAAAAGGTGCTTGAATAAGATGGATGTCATTATCTTCAATGCATGATTGAAGATTTGAATGGTATGAATATACATTGTATACAAACAGTGTTTTGTAAAAAGATGCTCTATATGTTTATTATGAATTATAATGCATACTACTATTATAAATACAACAAGTTTGAATAAAAAATAAAGAAAAAAATAAATAAAACATAGAGCCAAATAAATATTGACACCCTTTACATAATTGTAAGCATATAAATATGGTTTGAGCAGTATATATAAATAAGTTTCCCTGTAAGACATTTGTATCTCCCTAACTTCAGGGGAAAAAATGTTTATTCTATTTGTAGGATTTTCTCTTAGATAACTATTGACTATCCTCAAGGAATGCTTTATAATATGCAGGAGCCCTGTTTGGGGAGATGGCTTGAATTGCGGTTGACTATGAGCCATGGAGATTTGGGCATTGTCGCCTTCCGTAGTCTCACGGGACTTGGCCCGGGATCTCGAGTGACTTGGCCAACATTGCTGGTCGGGTCAGCGCCATTTTGGTGGTGTGTGCGGCGCGTGTTAGTCGTTGTTAGAGCCAGAGAGAAAAGTTATCAGAATAAAAAGCTGTTTGTCTCCAGTTTGCCTCTGAACTTCTTCCCGTGGCTTCGTTGCTCCAAGCGGCCATCGCTTCAGGCAGCAACAATAATATACATCATATATTATGTCATTTGCCTTTTCCCACTCCTTTTTATCTTTTTATTTTTTTAGATGTTGATGGACCTTTATTTTATTCATTCATCTATATGCAGTGCTGACAATCAAACCTAGTCCTCACACATGCTAGGCAAGTGCTCTACCACTGAACCACAACACCAGCCCTTCCCATTCCTTCTTAACTTTTATGTGTTGAATATTCAATTTCCTGGGTTTATATCCTCTTCTCTTTTTCTTTTTATTCCTGTCTTCCCTTCTTTCTTCCCTCACTTCCTTTTTTAAAAATTTCACTGTTGAAAGAACACATATTTTAGTGACATCTTAAGAAAGGAGGTAAGAAGAGTAAATTTAATGTTACCTTTAGTTGCATAAAATATGCTTATTCTATCTTTACACTTGATTGATAGTTTGCCTGAGTAGGATTTTATAAGTTGAATATCATTTCTCTCAGAATTTTAAAAGCATTGCTTCACTGTCATCCAGCTTGCAGAGGTTCTAACGTCATACTAACTCCTAATCTTTCATATAAAACCTATATTTTTTCCACTTTATAAGATTTCAATACACATTTTTCACCCACATGTGCTAAAATTTGGAAATTATTTTCTTTATTGTGAATCTTTTCAAATGTATTACATAGGCATTTTAATAGACCCTTTTACTAAGCAAACACATGCACTGTATTAAGTTCAAAGAAACCTTGTGTTTCTCTTGATAGTTTGCCCATCTCCATTTTCTTTCTTCTCATTTCCTTTGACATCTATTAGCCAGATTTTGCATTGCTTCCCCAATTTCTTTCATATATTATTTTCTTCTAATTACTATGTAATTTTCTAAAATTGATCCTCTACCTTTAAATTCCAGCTGAAGCTTTTTATTATCTTATTTTAAATTTCTGATTACCATTTAGATTCTTTGCCATTTCTCTTTTATGTTTTCTTATTTCATGATGATATAATATTTCTCATAATATGTCTTGTATCTCTGACGGCATGAGCTGTAAGTTTTTAGAAGCAGTCCCTACTGACCCTGTGGTCTCTGTTCCTTCCCCACCCCACCCCCTCCATTTTCTGCCTTGGGTCTCTGTCTACTAAAGGCTCCTCATAAATGTCTAATTCTTGGTCATTTTTTCTTAATACATTTAGGGAAATTTTAAGACCTAACTGAATGTTCCATGTGATGGGTGAAGATTGATAATTAGTAAGTCTCACTGAAGGACCTTCGGTGTTGAGTGGGGTTTTCAACTGGGTGACCACAATGTCTGCAACTGAAGTATTTTCTGGAAGATATTACTCTCCTTTCCTCTCCTGCCTGGGAGGTTTATGCCTGGCTTCTAAATTCCTAGAAGATGAGGTGGAAAGGCAAGGATCTTTTAATTCTATTTGCTGACTCTGGCTTAATTCCTCTGCTTTTCAAGTTCCCTGTTTGCCTAGGAGCTGCTTGGTTTCTATTTGTCCAGAGAATAAGCCAACTTCCTCCCTCAAGGGAGGAGGGAAGAGGTAAGGGTAGTCACCTGGCCCTGTGAAAGGCTGGAGAGGAAAGGATAAGGGCCTCCATCTCTGTCTGCAGAGACATCCATGCCCTCACCAATGCCTGGTACCTGAAGTCCAGGGATTCCCAGGAACTTGCTTCCTATGTGGCCTGTAAACTCCAGCTTTCTTCTATCTTCTATATTAGTAGCTGTTCCTCTCTTTTTCTTCTATCCTCAAAAATGTGTTAACACCATTTGTCCATTGTTTTCTTCTCCTTCTATTCTCTTCTCTTTTTTTTTTTCTTTGTGGATATAACCTTTCTTCTCACTTTACTGCCACCTTAGGAAAGATTTAAAAGGGCAAATGAAGGACGATTAGCAGAAAAGTTGACTAAAAACACCATCAAACTTTCTTCACTGGTTTGAATTATACATTATTTAGAAATAGCATACAAGGAAAGAAGGAAAGAAGGAAAGAGAGGGGGAGAGAGGAAGAGAGGGAGAGATAAAAGAGAGAGAGAGAGAGAGAGAGAGAATACTTTAGTTAAGCTTGTAGCTATTAAATCATTCTTTATTATATAATTAAAACCACCATGTTTTTCTCTGACCTTTTCAAGCATTAGAATCCACTTCTAATAAGCAATAATTGATATCTCATACTGAAAAACTCTAATGGGTCTAAATTTCCTAGTGAAAATTTTTTATATCTTTAAAGGAAAAATTAAACTGGTACTTGCCGAATGCTGACTGTGTGCCCAGTACTGAGCAGCTGTGCTCCAGTTTAGCTCTTACAAAAATCCTTCAAGATAAGTTTTGTTGCATTATTGTTCACCCCCAGAGCTGCAAGACCCCAAGCCTACTATTTACCAATCTCAAAGGTGTTAGATAAAATTGGGCCCACAGGCCATACCCCCCAGGTGCGTTAGGATTATCCAGTGAGCCTGAGCTTTAACTTCCCAGAAGTGCCCATCCCTCGCCAGAATCCACCTTTGGCAGGCTTCGAGTCCCCACCCTTTCTGATCCCAGGAATACTTGCCTCTCACGGGAATTCACCTGGGGGTGGGCTCTCCCTTTCTGAGCCAATCCCAACCATACAAGTCACGCTTTCGCCCCTCTGTACTTAAGCCCCTGCCTGTCCAGAACTACTCCCTTTTCACCGCTGTCTTCTCACCAACTCTCCTCTTCCCCTTCTTCCCTTCTTCCCTTTCCCTGTCCCTCTCTTCCCTTCTTCCCTTTCCCCTTCTCCCTTTCGTCCCTTCCCTTCCCCTCCACGTGCCCCTGTGGTCCCGACCAGCCGTTAAGGGTTGGTTAATAAACCCTTTTACCACAAGGTGGTCTCTGGCGTGGGTTTTTGCCCTTCAAAAGGAAGAACTTGGAGGACTCAATGGAGAGGTCTTGGACGTGTTATTACTCACTCCTTGTCCACCAGTGGACCAAGATACAATGGAGGGCCACACTGCCTTCAGAGAGAGGAAATATATGGGATGGACTGCAGGCTCACAACACAGGTGGAGTTCTTCAGATGTTTTATGAGTACATTACTTTCCTTTACAAACAGGGTCACTCTATTTAGATCCTCTCCTAAGGACTAGAGACTAGGAAATGGCCAGGTGCTCTCCATTCCCTTTGTTATCACATTCTTTAGAGACTTTGTTATCTCACTGCAAGCTTCTCAGGGCACTGATTAGTGTTTAGTCCAACTCCACCTCTTCAATGCCTCTGAGGCCCCTGCAGGTCTTTCACAATCTCAGACTATCCCACATCTTCCAGGAAGCCCCTTGGGTGGGACTCTGGAGTCTCACTGTATCCATAGTTCACAATAGCAATGCAAAGAGCAAGAACCTGTCAGCATGCATCACGGGGTTAAGATAACATAAAAGGCATGGCACCATGTTGAGGAAGGGAAGTTAACCATTTAGAGAATGGATCAATTAAAAGGATACATAGCATTAATTTGATTAGATGACTGGGTTACTATGTTCATTTTCAGGTATAGATACACAATATTCTACCCCCAGAACTGCACATACTCCATCTTGGGCAGCCATCAGCATATCTAGTGCCATCCTGTTTTGTAAAATCACCCTTCTTATCCAAGTAGTTTTCTCATTTAACAAGGTTATGGCTTGTTTAGTGTGATTAAGAACTTGAGGAGTGTGGAAGGCTAAAGCTAAGATCAGAGTCTCTACGTCAATCAGTGCAGCTGTTTGGAAAGAGTAGCTAAGGGAGAGAGCCACCAGGAGGCTCCACAGTGCCCTGTGTGATGAGTCTTCATGCTGCCCCAGGTGTGTGTGGTAAAAGAGGCAGAACTCGACCTGGGATGTAAGGCCATCCCCATGTGCATTATGCTGTCCAATAGTAAGGTAGGTAAGGTCATCCATAGGGCCCACATATCCACAGTGCACCCCACAGCAGGGAGAAAGCCCTGTGTGTAACAACGAGTGATGGGGTGAAGCTATGTGTTGAATTGACTATGGTGTCACAGAGGGTCACTATACTGGATGACACAACTGTAACTGTAACCTGAGTTGCTACTTCCTATGAACTCCCCAATTAAAGCAGAAGACTTTTGTTTAGTGTAATTACATAATGCATTTTGATGGTGAGTTTTTCAGTCTAGCTTTGTGTCAGTCTAGTTTATTCTGTCACACATTTATATTTGGGCTACTCAGGGAAGTCCTTGTGCTGCAGTCACAGGGAGTTCTGAGAAGATTCAACAGTCAATCTTGTGGGCATGATGAGTAACTCCAGGTGCCCTGTTCAGGAAGAGGTCATGGAGATAGGCTCATCTATGGAGAATATGGCAATTGTTTAAAATAGGCACCAGTAATGGCAAATAAGCTCCATGAGGTTGTATACAGGCTTTGGTACAATCATGTGTTAATAAAGTAGCCTGTCACACCCCATGACTAAACAGTCAAGGTCACTCCAGCTGAACTGAGCTAACACAAAATAATCACACAGAGAAATACCTTTTTCTTTGGGTTCTGTGACGGCTCCTCAGACCTAGCTCCCACCAAGGAGGCAAGGCAGGCAAGAAAGAGAAAGAGCATGCCTTGAGCCCCGATTTACTGGGGAGGAGTTATTCAAATGAGGCAAGGGGTCAAGTTTTAGGGGGGTTGAGTCTAGCTTCCTGATGTCTTGTTGTCAGCAAATTGACATCTTGGTAGGCCACGCCCATCTCATGTGCTGTGTGGGCATCAAGGGCAGAGCAAGCAAAAGGGACACACAAAGGGAGGTTCCATGGAACATTCTGTCCCCAAAAGGGCAAGGGGTAGGATTACAAAGGAACAGATGGATGTACCTCAACCCCACCATGTGATGCCTACTCCTGGAGCCACACCTTATTATCCAAGCGGAGGTAAAGTCCAAGTTATTGCAGGGTGCACTAATTATTCAGTACCTCTTACTCAGGACTTAAAGATGTGTATTGTCCAGAGCAGCTCCCGACAGTAGCCTGCACTGTAGGCTTGCCTGGGCAAGTATACAATAGTAATCTATGTATTTGTACTTTAGGAGTAGAGAAAGAATAAGAAACCTCTGGAATATACACTGTCATAAGATGATACAATGTATTCCTCAGGTGATGACACTTGAAGGTAACATTACCTGTACTTATGAGGGCCAGGTTCCCAACACAGTAGGCTTTACTTGTAAACTTAGACATTCTCTCACCCAAAGGGGCCACTAAGGCAAAGTACTGGGGGCTTACTTGTACAGTCCATTGCCAACTCTTGCTCCTGGTCTCCTTGAGGAACCAGCAACATTAAGTTGTTACTTGTGCCCCAGGTTAGTTTAAGAAAACATTCAGTGATAATATCCTTTTTCTATAACCTTAATGCTGGCAGCCGTGGGTTTGATACCATAGAAATGGCTGTAGGGTGCTGATGTCTGGGTTTCTCATTTAGTGGCCTTAATGCCTCAGGCAGATGAGCAGCCGACCACTGCCTAGAGTTACTCTCAGTCCTTCAGGCTGGTTGCAGCCCATTTGTTCTTTCAATTAATTCAGCTTATAATGTCCTTGCTTAGCATCTGGACGGCCATCTTAAGTGACAGCCGCCATTTTATGGAAGAAGTTTCACTTTCCTGCCCAAGAGCATTTTTGAGAAAGGCTCACCACTCCCCCATACCAACCCAACCCATAACTGCCTGCATTAGGACCCGCCCAGCTCTGATTCCTGGGCCTGCCCCATAAAAATCCTGGAACCCAAGCCCGTTTTGCTTCTCTCTGCTATAGAGAGATGGCCTTTGTTTGTCAGCTCTTTGTCAGCTCTGACAAACTATTGTGTGTATCTCTGCCTGGTCTCCATCTTTCATTTCTCACTTACCCATCTCTGGTTCCTTGCTTTCCCTTCACAGCTCCTGTTAGATTGTATTGCAGGTATGTAATTCATAGTACATCCTTGTCTTGATCCCACTATTGTATGTCATGGTCTGTGAAATGAATTCCTTTGTCATACTTACCTATGGTGCCATACATGGAACTTTGGCCAGAGCAATCCCTTACTAATTGCTATCTGATTGGAGTTTTTGTTGAGAAATACTTGCATCAAGCCAGTAACTGTGTCCATAGGAGTCAATGCATATTTGGTTCCTTCTTATATTGGGAGAGGGCCAATGTTGTCTATTTGCCATCACTGAAGAGAGACATCACCTCCCTTATTGTGGCCCTCAGTGGCATCCAGTGGTCATGGGTACAACTAGAACAGGCAAACCAGTTCTGGCATGTAGACACAACATCAGACATCTTTATGGGCAGTCCTCAGTGTGTCAAAGGTACCCGCGTAGTTTTTTGATCTGTGTGTTTTAATCTATCATGTAGCCAAGTGGCTGGAGCTTTCTTTAGCTTTTTTTTTTTTTTTTTTTTTTTTACCAGTTGGTCAGATTTATAATTTCCTGGGAATTGGAGAAGGCAATGGATAGTTACATGGTATATTGTGACAACTTTGGTTTGGATGCAACTCCAAATATCTTCTCATAGTTGTCCTCCCTGCAGAGGCCTACCATTAATTATCCACGGCTGGTGTTGCCCATGTGGAAGCCATCTTGTAAGTCCTCTGACTATGGCCCAACTATCTGTTAACAGTTAATAGCCCACTTTCACGAGCAATATCCATCCATAACACAGTTGAGTCCATTGGTTACTCTGTTCTTGTCCTTGCTGCTCCACAGAGGCTCAGTCACTGGATGAAAGGCTATAGTTCTCCATTCTGGGAAGGAGGTTCTTTTGCTGATCCATCAGTGTACCAGGCTGACTCTGGGGTTGGAGCTTGGTCTTCTTGTATGGATGAAAGTAGTAAAGGTGTGTCTTCTGGCATTTCATCCTTTTCTGTATCATGTGTAACCAGTCCCAGAAACTTTTGAAGTTCTAAGCTGAGAGGTGAAGTGTTATCTATTCCTCACTGTTGAGAGTACTCACCCCATTTCATAGTGGTTGCCATCAGAGCTTACCCCAATTGTGGAAGCTTGGCTATTTGCTGTAGTCATACACTGATGGGGTAAGCAGTCACAACCTTGACTGTTGCTTCTCTGGTGATGGACTCAGTAGCAAGAAGGGCAGGAAAAGTGGCATACAATTGTTTTTCCAATAAGTTATAACATTCCTTTGCCACTTTCCATAACTGTGACCAAAATCCAATGGGGGGGGGGCGTCTCATGTCCCCTAATCCACTGTGATAAACTCCATCCAGAGTCATCCGGAGCGACATGGATGTTCTTATGTTGCTCAGCAAGTTCTGATGTGTCTTGTTTTCCAAGAAATTGTACCATTTTACTGTCCATTTGGCATGATTAAAAGTCAGTCCAAGCTGGGCATGGTGACACATGCCTGTAATCCCAGTGGCTTGGGAGGCTGAGGCAGGAGGATCGCAAGTTCAAAGCCAGCCTAAGCAACTTAGCGATGCCCTCAGCAACTTAGGGAGACCCTGTCTCTAAATAAAATACAAAATAGGGCTGGGGTTATGGCTCAGTGGTTCAAACCTGGTACCAAAAAAAAAAAAAAGTCCAGTGTCACATGGTACTCTTCTTACACAAATTACACAGAATTTGCAATAACTAAGCCAGAAAAGAAGTGAAATCCCTCCAGTAACCCAATAAGCCCATAAATTATTGTATTTACTGTGTTGGGAAGCATAAATATTTGAATTTTATTTATTTCAGCCTGACAGTAATTTTGTCTTACCCCCCCAAAAAAAAAAAACACCCAAGATTTTTACTGATAAGCTAAATCTCTGCATTTTGCCAGGTTTGTGGCTCATTCTCTTTCTTGCAAAGAAGTCAGAAGCATAGGGGTAGCCTTTGTGAACCCTGATAGAGAATCAAGTGTGATCATTATGTAAGCACTTTTGCCAGCTACAACTGGCACCAGATTCGTTACCATACCATGGCACAAAGTGGGACTATGGAGATATCCTTGAGGTAACACTGTAAATATCTACTATTGGCCTTCCCACATAAAGGCAAATGGGATGACACATGCTTAATCTCCTAGCAATGCAAACAGATCTCCCCTATGGTCATTTGTAGGCACTCCCCCCATAAGATGTCAACACTCATATATTTAGGAATAGGAGCCACAAACACCATGTGGGTGTCCAAGCCACAGTGTCAATGTTATGGCTTAGACTCTCACTGATTTTCCCCTATATCCACCAATAGCAGTTAACCTGCCTGAGAATTTGTCAGAATTGTGGTACATCAGTGTCCACTTAGCTCCCATATCCACCAATGCTCTTACTCTCTGAATATTTTTTGAAGACCAAAGTCTTATCAATTTTGCAAATGGTGTCTAGTCCAGAGTCATGACCTCTCTCCTACTGTCTCACACCCTAAGATTCAAAGACTCCTCAGAGGTTCATTCTGTTTAGAGTTTCTACTAAAGATTAGATATAAGGGAAGTAACCAGCTCCCCATTCTCCATTTCCTGTTATCACATTCTTTAGAGACCATCTTATCTTACTGCAAGCTTTCCTATGCACTGATTAGTATTAAAACCAATAATTATCTTGACTGCTTTTACAGATAAGGAACCCAAACTCAGAGGTTAAAGGAATTTTCTTAGTGTCAATCACAGCTAGAAAATAATGGAGTCAACATCCACCCCAATACTGACTTCAAAGTTCATATTCTCCAGCAACTTCACTGGTGACTCACTATTTCTTCCCAGTACACGGATGTGAATTCTACCAAAAATTCATAGGTTTCATTGGGATTCAAGTGATAACTATGACAAGTTATGAGCTCTTTGAAAAATAACTTAAAAATCACAGCTTACAAATTGTTTTCTATATATCATATCTATGTCTAAAATTATGTATTCACCCAAAAGGGTCAAAAACACATTTCAGAAAATACATGTGGGTCAGTTAAATACATTTTTCTTATTGAAGTACTGTACTTCTAAAAATAATTTTAGAGTTCATGGTGTAGTCCAGTGGTAGAGCACTTGCCTAGCAGTTGTGAGACCCTGAGTTTGATCCCCAGCAATGCACATACATAATAATAATAATAATAATAATAATAATAATAATAATTTTAAAGATATTACCTAACAGCACAGACATTTTTGTTGTTGTTTTAAACTAAGATCCCATCTATTAAAACTCTGTCTGGATACCATACCGTGGCATATGTGGAACATGATAATATTTGCCAACTTTAAGCAAAAAAGGACTTTTAAACAATGTTAGGTAATATATTTTTTTAATTAGGTAATATATTTTTAAGAGTTCTGATACTTTGGAGTCAAATAGGTCTGGGTCTAATTTTTACCTCTGACCCCAGTAGTGGTATGAATCTGAACAAATTTCTTCAGTTTGTCCTATCTCCATATTCTAAGTTGGAAGTAACTGCAACTAACTTGCAAGTGTATTGAGTGGGTTAAAAGAGACAGATCTCAAAAGGCCTTAGTACATCTGTATCATTTCTCTCCTCCAGGTTTGGTTGTTGCAAAGAAAGAGTCTGACTCAAGCTAGTTCAAGAACAAGCAGTTATTGTAAAGGTACATGTGAATGGAAAGTTCACGGAAAAGTCACCCAGAACAAAGGCAACTTGAGAGACAGGCTGTGCCTGCCTCCCTTCTGCACTTCTCTGGCTTACAAATCCTTCTTTGCTTAGTGGACTCTGCCTTAACTGTTCTTTCCCTATCAATCTGCTTCTTCTGCTCACGTATAATTTTTACTCCTTATAATTTCTAATGGCATGTATGTGTTTTTGACTTACCACATGACTATTTCCTGGGACACCTTTCAAGGTACACTTTTTTTTGTCTCTGTTAATAATTGGCAGTTTACTTCAGGTATTTTTAAGTTCAGATTTCCAGAAAGAGTTGCCTGATTAACCCAGTTTATCTTTTCAATTATTAACCCAGACTATAAGTCAGTTATTATTGGTTCAGTCAATGCTAACTAAAGCAAAAAAAAAAAAAAAAAAAAAAAAAAAAAAAGAGAGAGAGAGAGAGAGAGAAAGAAAGACAGTCAAATGGTCCTCCCACAAAATGTTGCCCACTCTTATGTAAGAACTAAATGTGGCAGTGTTCTTAGAAGTCATGTGAGTTGAGAATATAACCCTAACAACTTTAGAAAGATAACCTACAAATTTTAGATAAAAAGAATCTGATGTTTATATGCCCTGAGTGACAAAACTATTATGCACATTCACTTGTCCCCTATTTTTATTCTATTTTTTATTTTTTCTTTGAGGATTGCTTGATATTATCAGGAATAGGAGAAAATAATTTACCAATATCCCTGCATTCATGCTACCTTTAGTCTGAATCTATTGGAGTTAATGCAGACTTGAAAATGAATTTACTGAAATCCTGCCAAGATTCTTTTAAGAACTCAGTTGGGGGCATTGTGCTCATTTAAAAAAAAGATTAAGAGGCCCTATTATTAAAGAACTCAATCATATTCATATATGAGAGAATAATTCACAAGAAATGGTTCCAGGACAATTAATAGGAAAGTAGCAAATGTGATGGAAAGACATCATCCATTTGTATTCTAAAAAATACTTGTATTTTTTAAAAGACATCATCCACTTGTATTCTAAAAAAAGATCAAATACACTGATTTGAGCTAAAATAATAATATGGTCATATGAAGCTTTTTCCATTTTGCTTAAAACCAGAATTTGAACACTTGGGAAGACATATCTCAGATCACTAAGGGATAAATTAATATATTATGTATGTAGAGTTTCTGAAAATTACTTCCTTGAGTGCCAAATTTGCCATCTGAAAAACTTTCAAGGCTGAAGGAACAATAGTTAAGTATACATACATGACACCTAAACAATGAAAATCAATGACTGAAATCCAGTTGGTGTGCTTTCAAAGAGGAATACGAAATACATTTTGTTCTACTTCTCCTATATGAGGGTGGGTGGTAGAAAGAGAGAGGGGGAGATCTTGAAACTTTACAAAGTAATAAATAACTAGAATTACTTTGATAGTGATTATACTATCACTTGGCTCTAATTTGATACATATTTCTAATTCCTTTCTTTATTGGTTTTCACTGGAGCTGGAGTTTAGATTTGATCTCTTTTGACCTCTACTTCTCTTTTTCCCACCTATTCTCATTAAATGAACACATTTTCTTGCTCTAATAAAAAATTCAAGGCCTTTTTTATTCTTTAGCTCTTTCAGGATGATTAAAGGCATAAATCTAGAATGCTGGGAGTCATTCATCCCTTCCCTCCCCTTTCTCTCCATTTCCAAGTTACTGAAAACTTCTTTTAATTCTGCTGTCCAATTGTTTATTGGTGCCATTTGTTCCTCTCTGCATCTGCTGCCACTGCTTAAATTCAGACCTTCTTCATGCCTGGCTTGTACAGGTGCTGGAACTTCGCCAGTTGACTGTCTCTCTAATCCTATATGCTGTTGCAACCTCCATACTTTCATGGCTTCCTTGCTAAAACCCAGATGTGATCATGGCTTTCTTTGTTTTCAAGTATGTTAGTTTTCCATGGTCTAGAAAATTGATTCCAAATAATTTAAACAGGCATATAAAACCCTCATGTTAATCAAATTTTAATTGTTGTGGCCAAAAGACTCAACAAGAAAATCTTAGAGGAGGAAAAGTTTATTTTGGCTCAAGATTTCAGAGGTTCAGTCCATGGTTAGTAGACTCAGTTGCCCTGGGCCCAACGGGAGACAGAACATCATGGAAGAACAATGACATGGAGGAGTGTTTTTCTGTTTGTGGTAGTCAGAAAGCAGAGAAAGAGCAAGGGGACAGGGCCATAGGAAAGATAACCCTTCAGGGATACACCCTTAGTGACCCACATCTTCCATCCATATCTCACCTGCCTATTGTTACCACCCAGTTAGTCCATTCAAACTAGGATGGAGTAATTATATTACTGCTCTAATCATCTAATCATTTCTTTTCTGAATATTCCTGCATTAACATAGAAACAAACCATAATAACAACCTTCTTGATTTGACTGCATTTTCCAGGTTTCTATTGATTATTTTCTGCCAATCATCTCTGTTCTTGTCACATTACTGACCTTTAATATGTCCATGACTATCCTTTACTGTTCTTTCTACCTTGCACACTGTTTCTGCATTGTTTGTCAGATGAAATAATATGTATAGCACCTCAACACTACCTTCAATACACCCCTTCCCTTACTGACAAATTTTGTTCCTGTGGTCCCATAGCTCTTTGAATAATCTTCTATTTTTGGCATATCTCATAGTAACTTTTTGCCTGCAACCCTTTTGCTCCAAATAAAAACAATTTATTTTATTTGTCCTTGCATACCTAGAATCTTGTGCAGTGCATAACACAGAGTATATATTCAATGAACATCTATTTAATGTCTTTCAAATTAATGTTTGGTGATTTTATGCTACATGCCCTTTGGGAGAAACCTGATCTATTAGGTTTCTGTAAAAAGGACATGGAAAGCACCTCCAAATAGTTTCATTGCTGAAAATGAAACACTTAGTAATTTGGGGGAATATGTTGTTAGTCTAAGATCCTCAATCTTTAGTACCTTCTAATATACTTCTTACACAGAAGCAATTATAGACTCAAGTCTTCATTTAGAGAATATAAAACTACTTAAGCCAAATGTGATAATTCTGAAATCTTATGATTCACAAAGAAATGCCTTGTAATATAATTATTATGGATTAACTTTTGTCCCCAAAGGAATATATTGAAGTCTTAAGTCCCAGTATCTATGACTGTGAACTTAATTGGAAATAGAGTCTTTACAGATGTGATCAAGTTCAGATGAGCTCATACTGAAGTAGGATGTGTGGGCCTTAATCCAATGATTGGTGTCTTTATTTAAAAAAAGAGAGAGAGAGACAGATACAGACACACAGAGAGAAACCCATGTAATGACAGAGACAGAGACAAGTGATACAGCTACAAGAAAAGGAGTACCATGGATTAACTCCTACCACCAGAAACTTGGAAAATTCAAGGAGATACTACTCAGAATCTCAGGGGAGCTTGAATTTGCAGCTACCTGGTCTCCAGAACAGAGAATAAACTCTACTGTTTTAATACATCCAGCTTGGGGTACTTTGTTACAGAAACCATAGGATACAAACCATAACAACCCAGGGTTCACCTGATGTTTTCAGCATCAGAAACTATTTTTAATAACCCTGAAGTAGGAAGCTTACTATCTCCAGAAGGTGTTAGTCCATAGTACTAAGCTGGAATGCTGCCAAGAGAGTTTTCAAATTACTTCTTATACCTTTTATCTCGAACTGAAAAGCATGACATCTTTAAATCCTACAACTTGTGCAGCTTTTAATGACAATTTATATAAAAATGTTTCTACACAAAGCAACTGAGAATTGGTAAATGTAATCTGAAAATTTCAAGTATATGGGTCTTGATGGATATTTTCCCTCCATTATTTAGAGACACTGGTATTGTTTCAGTACAACCTTGTTCTGATGGAGTGATGATTTTTATTTGTAATCACATCACATCAGAAAGGGGGAATTATGTGGCTGCTTTCCTCCTACCTAGGCCTAATTATAAGAGAGGACTTGCCAGTTTTGTGTTTCCCTGTTTGCTCTGGCACCCAACCCAATGGAAGACAGGACTACCCATCAAGAAGCAGTAACACTACATTAAAGGAATTAAAAGTCAAAGCAGCTAAGAATCCAAAGAATATCATTGGATTGAGGGAAAGAGCACGTTGCCTATAAAGTGATTAATCTCCCTCTGGCTATAAAACAAAAGGGAAAACATCACGAGTTTAGGGTTACCATCCCTTAAGGACATGCAACAAAAGATATGTGTGGGTTTTTTTTTTTTTTTTTTTTTTTTTTTACTTTCAAATGGTCCATGAAGTTGATGTAAATTGTAATTTGAAGATCACTTTTTCAGTTAACAGAGCTTCAGGGAAAACCAGGAAGGTAAATGAATACTTCAAACAGCTGCCAGCAGAAGAAAATGAATGTCATCTCTGTATAAAAAGAAGTTAGTGTTTACAAAAGCAGAATACATGGGATACTCCAATAACCACTTAAGAAGTTAATCAAAATGAACATGGGAAATGTCTATAAACAAAGAAGCTGCAAGAGTTATTACTCTTTTCTCCCCCTTTCTTCTCCACCAAAAATCATGTCCCCTACCTCCACCATGACACAGCTAAAGTATTTATAAGGCAATCCAGGAACTAAAGGAAGCAAAAGCATAATTGCCATATACTATCAAAATAACTAACAGAAAGAAAAATAGTTTATTGGCTTTGATACTTAGTTCGGACCTAGAACATTACTTAACATCATTAAAATTTTGGTGTGGTACCATACAGTCTGCTTAACTAGTCCAGATCCATGAGGTGGTCAGCCCCTAAAGGTACCTTTGTGGAAGACACAGATGTTCTTCTCTGTTACAATCTGGGTAAGTATCCACCAAAGACCCATCTATTAAAGGCCATGTGGTGCTATTGGAAGGTGGTGGGAGTCTTTAAAAGATGAGGGGAAGTTAGATCAATGGTGGACATGCCCTTGAAAGGGATATGGGGACCCCAGCCCCCCCACCTCTCAGCTTCTTGGCTTCCATGAGATAAGCAGCTTCCTTTATCATTCACTCCTGCCATGATGTTCTGCCCCACCACAGGCTCAAAAGAAGTGAAAATAAACCTTCTGTTGATTCAAAATAAACCTTCTGTTATGGTTCGGATGTGAGGTGTCCTCCAAAAATCTCATGGATTATGCAATGTAGCAATGTACAGAGATGAAATGATTGGATTATGACATCTATATCATATTTGGTGGATTAATTCATTTCATTGATTAATAATTTGAAAGGACTACTTATTTGGTGGTAACTGTAGGAGGTTGGGGTGCTGCTGAAGGATACAACTTTAATGATTTCTAACTTTAATGATTACTCCACTGACCTATTTAGAGTCTCTATGCCTAGGATTCTCCTTTTGTGAAATATTTTTTCTGGTTTCCAGCTGAGGTTCCTTCAGGTGAGCTAGACTTCTTCCTGGGGACAGTTTTGGCTTCCTGAGCATTTTTGTATAAAAGAAGCTTACGTTTGAGTCTCTATGCCTAGGAAAATTCTGGGGTCTTAGAGAGAGCTTAGAGAGGGAAAGAAAGATTTTTAGAGAGAAAGATTACCTCTTAGCTTTTGTGAAAGCTTCTTTCTTCTCTCTTCTTTCTTCCCTTCTCTAGAGCTTTAGAGCTTAGAGCTTTCTTTCTTCTCTCTTCTTTCTTCCTTCTTTCTTTTTCTGTCTCTGTTCTGTTATTCTATCTGGTTTTACTTTCTTAGAGAAGCTGAGGTAGAGAGAAAACTAGAGCGGCTTTCCAACTCTTAGGTGAGCTAGAGACTTAGAGAAAGATTAGAGCTTCTTTCTTCTCTCTTCTGTCTTGCCCTTTGTTTCAGGAGGGACATAGTTTTGTGGCTTCTGATTCTTCTGAACTGAGCCCACTGTCTTTTGTATAACCCGGTTATAAGCTTACGTTTGGTCAACCCCTTCCAGCTAGAGACAAATTCTCTTTACAATCTTACTTTTTACCCCTCAGCTCAACTGAGGTATTCTTGGGAAACAAAAATTGTATATATTTAAGTGTTCAAAGGAGTTTTTTTACTTATTACTCTTTTTGTGATGTATTGCTATATGTATAGTGAAAGACTACTACAATCAAGCTAATTAACACATCCATCCACTTCACATAGTTATGATTCTTTGGTGCCGATCATGAGAACACTTAAAACCAGCTCTTAAGTTTCAGTATAACAATGCAGTATTATTAACTGTATTAACATGTGCTATGGTTTGTCCCCCAAAGGCTTGGTCCCCAGGATGGAGGTATTGTGAGACAGTTCAAACAATGGAGCCTAATGGGAGGACCTTAGATAATAGGAAGTGTCCTCCCAAAAGCAATGGTGGGACCTAGGTCTCCCATCTCTTCCTTCTCTTATTTGCTCAAGTTTGAGATGTGACTATTCTCCTACATACCCTCCTACCATGATGTACCACCCTCACCAGAGGTCAAACCAATGGGGCCACCTGATCTTGGATTTGAAACTCCAAAATGATGAGCCTAATAAACTTCTTCTCTTTCTGAAATTCATTTCCTAAAGTATTTTGTTGTACTAACACAAATGCAAATAATATGTCATGCTATACATAAGACCCCCAAAACTTATGTGTCCTACATAAAATAATCTGTGTACCCTGTAATCAATGTCTCCTTGTTTCCTCTACCCTTTAGTCTCTGGCAACCACATTCTACTCTACGTTTATGAGTGAGTTTTTTAGATTTCACATGCAAGTGAAATAATGCAGTATTTTTGTTGTTATTGTTGCTTAGCTCATTTCACTTAGGATAATATCCTCTAGGTTCATCAATAATGTAACAAGTGCCAACCTTATTCTTTTTTAACTTCCTGCTAAAGTCACGTTTTGATCTCTTCTTCCTCCATGGAGATAGTCTTTAATTATTTAAAAATACCATAGATCAGATTTTCTCAAACCTTAGTTCACACACCGCCTTCACAATTTTTCCTTTTCTAATTACAACTCAAATAATTATTCACTTAATAACTATTAAATCATGGTGCATCCTATCAAGTAACACATATACAATGTTCTAGGAAATCTAACTTTAAACATACAGTATCAATAAATAGTCATCGTTCCATCATGGTAAAGGAAGGTTGTTCCTATAGAGAACATATCCTATAGAGAACATATCATTTTGTATGCACTTAAATAGTTGTTTTTCTGGGATAAAAACCTTATTGTATAAATGTATTAATTTTGTTATTATTAATATATACTTGATGTTGGTATTCATTAATGCCTTTGTGACAACTGATAGTGAAGTTAGTGAATTAACTAATATGTTGTGAGGAAAAGGAGGTTTGACACATGACCCTTCTGATTTTTCTCCCTTTCTTCAATACAAAATGGCTAAGAAATTCAGAGTTTTTTAAAAATATTTATTTATTTGCTTTAGTTGTACACAATACAATGCATTTATGTTTACGTGGTACTGAGGATTGAACCCAGGCTGAGCATGTGCTAGGCAAGCGCTCTACCGCCGAGCCACAACCCCAGCCCAGAAATTCAGAGTTTTGATGCACCGATTTGATTAAATTATTGACCAAATTCTCTGCATGATGTGATTTTTTTAAACAGATACTGCTGCTTTGCTAATAGGTTTTAAGTAAACTCCCAATGTGCCAAAGACAACGTTGAATAATCCATAAGAGCTTTATTGAATGTTATGTAGAGAATGACTATACACAGACTCTTCTATTTTGCTATCATTTATTATCAAGCTTATTCATGCTTTAGACTTTCAAAGTGACTCTCCATGAGCTCTGAAAGTTAGAAAAGCACTTCTGTCATCTGTTTTTATCTTTTTTTATATGTAACCTTTGAATCACAAAAATGATGTGGGAAGGTATCAGAAAGCATTGCTTTTCAATAAGTACTACAAACAGTGGGAAATTGAGTTTTTCAGGTGTTCAGTAACCCGAGCAATGATCAAACACTCCCATTCTAGTTATTTCGCTCTTCAGAATCCAAGTAATGTCTTTCAAAAGACTCTGGAGAGTTGAACAGCTTTTGAGACAAAATGACTAACTTCCCCAAACTGTGTTGGATTTCTCATCAGTCTCACGAGAAAGAGTAATACAGACTCTTGGAATCAAAGCCAAAGTGGAAACAAACAATGTCACCTATGTCATTTCATCTGCATGGTGAGATAATAACAGTAGCTCCTGGCAAACACAGCCTTCTTGAACTGAAGCTGAAGTCCCTCAGCTCAGAGAAAACAAAGTAAATCACATTCTTATTATTTAATTGTGACTTTATTACCTGAGACTTGCCAAGGTTAAACAATGTCAAAATCTGTTGTGCTTCTTGGGAGGCAGCATAATCCTATTACTTGGAATAGATCTTAATTCAGTTACGGAAAAGTTAGGGATATTTGTATTTAATGTGTAAATCTGACCTTTGCCATCATTAAAGAAGATGGAACTAAGAACTAGAAAATTATAATGCATTTGAATAAATTTTTGACACCAGAAAAAAATTACAATGTATGAGCATAAAGCTTTCTAAGAAATACTATAGCTTTTATTAACTAAATTGAAACATGCTCAACTGATGTGATAGATTCCAATTTTTAATCCTGATAAAAATTTTAGATGGATAAGGTGGTCTGGACAATGACTTTATCAGAAAAACCTGGAATAGAAAGTACTGTTTTGCTAAGGAGATCCAGACGTCTGAGGGTTTCAAAACTGTGTTCTTAAAGGGTTAGGCAGGATAGAAAGAGACCTCCAGGGAATTGGCAAGCATTCTCTGATACCATGTTGGGTTTATATATCAGGGTTAAAAGTATAAGTTTATCCTTCATTTATCATATTCAATTTAAAATATTATTTTTATGAGAAATATGTATTATAAGAAATTATGTAACATAAAAATACACATTAATGAGAAGTGAGTGGCTATAAAAATAAGTTCAAAATCTTGGAAATGAAAGCAATAGAAATATGGTGATAGAAGCCATGAGAGCTGGAAAATAATAGAATGGTGAGATCCCAGTCAACTAGAAGATTGTGTTGAAGAAATCCCTCAAAACACAGAGACCAAGTGATTTTTAAAATACACAAGAGAACAGATAAAAATTAAGAGGCTCCAAAATTTTTCTGATAGGTGCTACAGAAGAAGAAAAAGAACTAACAAAGAAGCAATATGCAGCAAACTAGGGTATTTGCTATCTATTGCTACATAACAGGCTACCACTAATTTTGCAGCTTAAAAAAAAGCACATTTAACATCTCACAGTTTCTGTGGGTCATGGTCAGAACCTGTTTTAAATGGATTCTCTACTTCACAGTTTCATAAGGATATGATCAATGTATGAGCCAGGGCTGAGGTTTCATCTGAAGTCTCAGTTGGGGAAGGTCCACTGCAAGTTTACCTGGTTGTTGGCAGAATTTCAGCTCCCAATTGCTATTGGACTATTTAGTTCATAGATGACTGTTGTCTGCAGATCATTCTCATTTCTTAGTCACATGGGTCTCCCCAACAAAGTACCTTGTTTTACTAAAGCCAACAAGAAAGAGAGAGTCTGCTAGGAAGATAAAAGTTACTATTTCATATAACTTAATCATGGAAGTGATATTGTTTGCCCTTTGCCACATTCTATGATTAGAATCATGTCAGTGCAAACCTAAGAGAAGGAGATAACACAAAAGTGTGAATACCAGGATTCTGAACTGGATCCTGTCCAGAATAAAAGTGCTTTGTTATTGCTCTGCTACAAAAGATATCATTATGAAAATTGAGAAAATTACAAAAAAATTTAGATTAAAAAATAGCATTATGACAATCTTAATTGCTTTTCATAATGATTCTAGTTTTGATTATTATGCTGTAATTAAACCATGAAATATCCTATTACTGAAGCATTTAAGTATAAAACAGCATCATAGAGTGAATATTAAAGCAAATGTGGTAAACTGTTAATGATTTAGGACATGTGAGTAGTTTTTTTTTTGTGTGTGTGTATTATTCTTACAATATTTCTATAAGTTTGAAGTTATTTTCAAACAAAAATATATATCTAAAGACTGTATATTTCATCAGTTTTCATAACAATATCATTCATAGCAAAAAATATGTATATACACATAAGAGAATAAGAGGTGAAAGGTGGAGTCATTATAAGAACTCTTGTGGAATTTTGCTTAAAAATGAAGCAGAGTAATGACTCAGCAGCTGAAAATGCTGGAATTAAGGTTTAGTGCAATCATCGTTGTTTGACTACAAGTGATGTTAACTGAAGTATATAATGGAAAAATGGGAAAAAATACAATTGAAAAAAGACAATAGATACTGTCATGGTTTAGATACAATCCATTTGATGGATTAGTAATTGAATGGATTTCTGGTGGTAAATGTAGGCAGATAGGGTATAGCTGGGGGAGGTAAGTCACTAGGGGTAGGCCCCTTGGGGATTATATTTTGTCCCTGGATCCTCTCATGCTCTCTGCTCCCTAGCTACCATGTCCTGAAACACTTTCTTCTACCACATCCTTCTGCCATGATGTTCTGCCATACCTCGCGACCAAAGCAATGGAGTTGGTTAACCATGGACTGAACCTCTGAAACCATGAGCTACCTCACTTTTAAGAGGAAAGAAAACTATGTTTGTGATTATCAAAGGCCAGTAAAGAGGGAACGGCTTATAATATCAAAGTCTGCAAATCTAAAATAGAGGAAGGGCATATCTGTAAGAATGGAAGCATGATTCTTCACTCACATTCCTATTTAAGGAATCTATTTAGTGCTTCCAATTTTTAAGATGCTTGGAAAACTAGACTCAGCAAAAATTAAGCCCAAATATATGGCAGAAGTTAAATTGAATTAGTCAAGTTATAAATTACGTATATCCATTAATATAACCTTCGAGTGCCAATAGGTGCGTCATGGATAAATGAAATGCTACACTATCTTAGAAAAAGAAGACTCCTATCTTATGGCTTAGCGGTATTGGTCTGAGTCTCAGATGGGTAGTTAGAACTCAAGCTCTCTTAAGAATTGTTTTCTTTGACAAAACATGCTTAGTCACCATCTAGGTACCCCATGGTTTTGTTGTTGGGCCCATGTAAACTTACTTGAGAGTATGTTTACTGTCCTAAGCAAAGATCTCAGTACCTACTAATTTATTTCCAAAGAAAAACCCATAAATTAATCAAATAGTGCCAACATTCCTGAGGGAAAATTTGATGAGAAAACACTGAGATCCTATTAAGATGGTTCTCTCCCATCAAATTCATCTTAGACTTACCAAAGTGCTTTACACTTCATCTCAGAAACAGTTCAGTTTAGACCCAGACATAAGGATGGTCCAAAGATTGTGCCACTAGCCACAATATATATTTAAGCTTTAAGCTTAAATAGGTAAAGTTAAATAAAAGTAAAAATTATTTTTCTCTCTTAAATCAACCACATTTCCAGAATTCAATAACCACATGTGGCAAGCTACCAGTTACCATACTGGGAAGTTCAGACATACAATATTTCATCATCTCATCTCCAAAAGTTCTACTAGCACTAGTCCAGACTGTAGAAGACTCCTATGATTTATCCCATCTTCAAGACTATTTCTGGTCCAAGGGGAGCATAATGAAACATTAACTTCCATATAACCTCAGAACCACCATGGACTTCAAACTAATCCAAACTGAAGCTCTCAGCTTTCCTAACCTGATTTCACATAGACCCACATGAACCATCAGAGTTTAAGAAGATGATAAAGCAATACTTACCTCAAATGACATAATCATAACTGAGAAGGTCCTTTTAAATCTATGAAGCTCTATGCAAAAAATATTTCCTTAAGCAATTGCCTTCACTTTATTGTGGGGAATCACCCTAAACTATTACATTCAGTATTGGACTCTATAGCTTGAGATAAATGCAGAAAATTTGGAGCCAGATCAAAGGAGAAACACAAAGATAATGAAAGGGTTGAGAAATAAACTGTCGTGGCTAAAGAAACAGAAGTCATTCATTCTGGAAGAATGTTTTACAATTATCTTCAAGCATAAGGATGTGTATTAAATGGAGAATTATGTCTAGCAACTTTGAAAGATACTGTGGACAGAGCAGAATAATTAAATTAAATTAATTGCATAGAAGTAAATTTCCTGACAAGGATTCCTTTACTTCTTTACTAGATGTATTTGGAAGCAGAAAAGATTCCATGTGAAATACTTTCTGGTCACTGATTCCTTCTGAAGAAAGCATTCAGATGTAGTTCATTATGCATATATGTCCACATTTTGTACCATGTGCAAATCTGTTTTCAGCTGGTTGGCCTAGGGATTGGTTATAGCTCATAGCAAGTCACCTAGAGTCTGATCAGTGGCTACAATGTAAGCCATTGTAGCCATTCAACAGGGTCAATTCTATACTAGGAGTGATTGTAAAAGATAAGCTCATTGCCTCCCCAGAACCAACTTTTCTTTTTTTGTAAGACATTGCATTATTTTTCTTGTGGAACCATTCTCCTACCCCACATAGCACAGGTCTGGTTAACCAAAGCATCCATTTCCCCTGGCCACAATGATTGGGTCAGAAATAACAAGTAGTCTGAGTCAATTCAATGAAACTTATTCCAGGACTTTTCCCCACAAAACTGTCAGGAACAAAAGAATTTATCTTTGTGACCTATTTTGAGGTATGAGATTAGAAGCCTGGTTCTAGTGATCTGGGGTGAGTTGCCACTCAAGGTGAGTACAACAATGTAGTACTTTTTTTAAAAGATAAAATAATTTAAAAAAAAAAAAGAGATGGTAGAATGAGATGGATATCATTACCCTAAGTGCATGTATGAAGTCACGAATGGTGTGAATATACTTTGCATACAACCAGAGATTTGTAAAAAAGTACTCTATATGTGTAATATGAAATGTAATGCATTCTGCTGTCATTTATAACATCTTAGAATAAAAAATAATTTAAAAAGATAAAATAACGTTATTCTATTTTTTAGATTTTTTTGATCTATTTATTTATTTTTTTTAATGTAGTGCTGAGGATTAAACCCAGTGCCTCACACATACTAGGCAAGAGCCCTACTACCACTGACCTACTACCACAGCCCCCAACAATGCAGTTCTTATATACACTTTCATTCACTTTCTCCAAGTCAGAAGCATTCATCTCCTGCAAGGGAGCAAGCAGCTATAGCTACTAAGCAATGCAACTAAACCATGGAGCTGGGGAAGGGGGAGAAGCAAGAGAAGAGGCCTCTATTCAACACCCTAGACTTTCATTTCACCTCCCCTGATCCTTGCACCACACTCTACCACTACCAGTGGTCCTCGTTGCACTTCTTGGGACAAATAGAGACTTTTCTCCTAACAATTGCCTCTGTCCCTTAATTCAGTGATCACTGCCCCATGCCTTCCCACCTGCTAAACATTTACTGGAATTTTTCAGACACCTATGTCCTCTCTCCTATTTGTCCTTTGCATAATTGTATTCTTTACTATCATTTTAATTCGATCTCAGGGAGGAGATAAGTGTTTTTGGTCAAATACATCATCTTTAAACTACTTTAATGGTAATAAATAAATAAATAAAATACCTATGAAGAAAAGACAAGAGTAAAGGAGAAAGAGAATTAAAGCAAGATGTAGTGTCTGCTAATTGTTGTCAATAACAATTATTCAAGTGGCTCCAGGAACCCATTGTGTACTGGGACATCCTCAGAGTGACAGTCCTTCAGTGAGTTTAGAGACCCATCCTGCTGGGTCCTGACAAAGAGCCATACTGTGGATGTTTGCAACTGAAACTTTCTCTTGGCCTTGTGAAAGTGATACACAGGTGAATTTGGTTGCTTTGTATTTTATTTTCTATTTTTGGAATAACTTCAGTTCTTTGAGGGATCTTTTTGCTTATTTAACAAACATTTAATAAGCAACTAAAGGGCACATGGTATTTTATGTTCTAAACTGCACTGATGAAGACCCAAATCTTGCTCCAAGAGAATCTTTAGTCTTTTTTATTAATTACTTAATTAATTTCTTTGTTCTAATCAGTTATACATGACAGCAGAATGCTCTTTGATTCATTGTACACAAATGGAGCACAATTTTTCACTTCTCTGGTTGTACACAAAGTAGAGTCACACCATTCATTCAATCACACATGTACTTGGGGTAATGATGTCCATCTCATTCCACCATCTTTCCTATCCCCATACCCCTCCCCTTTGGCCAATCCAAATTTTCCCACTCATCCAGTGCCTCACCCTTATGATTAGCATCACTTATCAGAGAAAACATTTGGAATGGAACCACCATTTGAACCAGCTATCCCACTACTTGATCTATACCCAAAGGACTTAAGAACAGCATACTACAGTGATGAGGCCACATCAATGTTCATAGCAGCACAATTCACAATATTCAAACTGTGGAACCAAATGCTCTATATAACAAATGCTCTAGATTCCCTTCAATAGAAGAATGGATAAAGAAACTGTGGTATATATACACAATGGAATATATACACAATGCAATAAAAGAGAATAAAATTATGGCAATTGCAGGTAAATGGATGGAGTTAGAGAATATCATGCTAAGTGAAGTAAGCCAATCCCCCCAATCCAGAGACTGTTTAGTCTTGTTGAAGAAAAATAATCTGTATATTTAAAAATGTGAAAGTGTTTCTGAAAGAGGAGGACAGGGCAAGGAAGGAGATGGAGTCAGGTGGGTGGGGCAGTGGTTATATGCAAGAAAGGGAAATGTTTGGCAGTAGCCAGCCCTCTGATGCCAAATTGGAACACTGATGTCTCCAGATGTCTCTTTAAAAATCCAATCTCAGTAGCAAGATTAACATTGGAGAGATTTACCCAGATTTGAGGGTGGAAGAATTGGACTGGTAAAGAGCTTTATTTCTAAAATACAAAATCTTACTCTATTCTTAAGATACAATCTATGATCTTTTGGCCCTTAGTTTCCTCATTTAAACTTTCTACAGTGGTTTACAGTTCTAAAATTTTAGTATTTGAACCCAAATTCTGGCTTCTGGGCAATCTTCTCATAGTTTCCTTATTTGTACCACATCCTGTCCCCAAATGATCAAATTTTTTTAGCACTGATTTGAAATTTTATGTTCCTATTTCAGTCCCCACCCATGACATATTTCTTCTCAATTTGTTTTTAAGGCTGAAGTAAAGTTCAAGTGAAACCTAGCAACACATAAACCTAGGAAAGAGAGAAGGATATAATTTATTGTTTGGTATAAAAGAGATTATTTGTAACTAGAAATATACCAAATGCTCTCAAATGCATGAGTAGAATTATATTAATTATATTTTGATATTCTGAAATGGTATTTTTTCTGACTGAAATGAATCACACAACTATTACAATAATCATAGCCCTCCTAAACTGAGGAATCCCAAGTTTTTTGATACTTATAATGTACTTCAGAGCCATCTCTCTATCATATAATTTGTACAACAATCTCTAATTTTGTTTTCTTTCATAATTAAAAAGAACATCTCAAAATTGTATGGGTTTTTAAACTAGTCAAGAAATCTTCATTTTTGTTCTTTGATTATTAGAATTATCCAAGTTTTTTGACAAAGATTTTACATCTTCTGCTGATTTTTTTAGATTTTTGATTCCTTCAAAGAGAAACTAAGTCCTATGAGAGGATTTGCTCAAATGTTTACTTATTCTAAAGCCTCTTTGGGGTTTATAATTCTGGCTAAATGAAATAAGTTTTACAATGAAGTTTTATGTTTTATTGATACATATATCCTAAAGCTTTAAAATTCAGATTGTTCAAACAATGCTGTATGTAAATCATGATTGTTATTTTAGTATACCTTAAAGGAAATTACTTTGTTGCATTGCTAAACACATATATCTGCATACATATGTATATTATATATATGTTACATATATATATTATATATACATAATTCTTAATTGGTAAATAACATTGATTCTTATAGCAAGTATTAATTCTTAAAGCCCTTAGCCAAAATTTTTACTGTTCTATGGAATATAACCTAATTCTAGATATGTAAAATGTGATAAATATGATGTTGACCTTTCTATCTAAATGGTAATTAGCCTCACATAAGAAGAACTCTAACTAATAGACATTCCTTAAGGCAAATCTCTGATAGAACTACTTTTATAACAAGCTGGATTTTTTTGGTTAGATAAAAATGTTAGAAATAAAGTTACTATGTTTATTAGTTCAAATTGACTATACAGACTGGATTTACTTTGCTCTTGTTAATGTTCTGCATTTTTCTTACCTGTTTAATTTCTTAACAGTGGACTTCTTGGTAAACTTGACTAAGAACTACTTTTTCTAAACCTCCTGTTGCTTGTAATTGGCTAAAACGGGGTCTTCTGACCCTAACTCATAAACTGCCACTTCCCCTGCCATGGAGAACCAACCAGATCAAAGAACTGGACAAACCTGCTGCTGCATGGGACCAAAACACAAATAATGAGCAATAAATATGTTCAGAGAAAATCATTCAATAATTGGGGGGAATTATATGGAGTCAATTGTCAATCTCCACCAAAATAAATAGCTGGTAGATTTTATAAAGAGAGTTCTTATGCAAACTAACACTAAAGTCCTTCCCCTAGGCAGAACTATTAAATAGTTCAAATTTTGCCCCCTTCAGAAATAAGCTTCTGGCTTCTTTATACTTCAGGGTTCCTTGATGGGACCTATACACTAACCAAACAATGAGCTGCCAGACAGATGATACCATGCCCCAATTCCCTCAACACCGAGGGATGAACTAGATAGAGGGGAATTAGAAGCAGAACCTCTTTAAAATTGAAAGCAACTTCCCGATCACTGTTTTTCTGCATCCCAAACTTTCTCAAGCTGAGAATGAAAACTGGAAAACTTCCCCCTGGCCTGGCTGGGTGCCAAGGAAGCTGAAACTGACCTGTTCTCTGGCTGGCACTGCCTAGCTAAATCTGTAAGCGTATGTCTCCTGACTTTTGTTTCTACAAATCCTTGCCTCTTCTGTAGTAGGACCTGCAGAGAAACAATCTAGTGGCTTCTTTCCACCCTGATCAAAGCGCATACAAATCATTTTTTCCTTTTTACATCCATTGCTTCTTTCTTTGCTTTCTTCTTTTTTAAAAATTATTTTGGCTATTTTTTCATTGGTACAAGATAATTATACAAAATGGTGGGGTTCATTATGCCATATTCATACTTGTACATAACATAATTTGATTGATGGCATTCCCCAGTACCTTCCCTTTCCTGCCTTTTTTCCCTACCCCAATCTTCTTGTTCTACTTTACTGATCTCCCTTCTATCATTATTACTATTATTTTAACTAGAACATTATAATTATATATATTATAGGGATTCATTGTGACGTATTCATAATTTGGTAGATATCTTTCCCCAGTATTTCCCAACGCCTTCTCCGTCTCCCTCCCTCCCTCTTGGTCACCTTCCTCTACTCTATTGATCTTCTATTTCCATGAGATCCCCCACTTTAAAATATATCCCTCCCCCTGCCTTGCATTGTACTTTCTCTCCCTTCAGCATATGAGAGAAAACATTCAACCCTTGACTTTCTGATACCAGCTAATTTTACTTGGCATGATATCCTTCAGTTCCATCCATTTACCAGTAAATGACATAATTTTATTCTACTTATGGCTAGCAAATCCCACTGTACATTTTCTTTATCTTTTATCTGTTGACGGGCACCTAGGCTGGTTCTATTACTTTGCTGTTGTGAATTGCACCACTATGAATATTGGTATGCATGTATATAGTATGATATATGGTATACAATTATTGATATAGTATGCTGATTTTAGTTCTTTTGGATAAGTATTAAGGAGTCGGATAGTGGGGTCATATTGTGGTTTAATTCTTAGCCTTTCAAGAAATCTCCATACTGTTTTCCGAAGTGGTGACATTAATTCAAAGTCCCATTAACAATGTATAAATGTATCTTCCCCCCAAATCCTCAACAGCAATTATTGCTGTTTGTATTATTGATAATTGCTATTCTAACCAAAGTAAGATAAAATCTCAGTGTGGTATTGACTTGCATTTCCCTGATTGCTAGGGATGTTGAAACTTTTTTTTTTAAATGTATTTGTTTTCTGTAGAAATGTCTGTTTAGATAATTTGCCCATTTATTGATTGGGTTATTTGGATGTGTGTGTGGGGGGTGTTATGTTCTTTGTGTATTCTGGATATTAATCACCTGTCAGAAGAGAGACTGGCAAAGATTTTCTCCCATCCTATAGTCTTTTTCTGTAGTCTTGTTTCCTTTGCTTTGCAGAAGCTGTTAAATTTGATGTCATCTTATTTATAGATTCTCAATTTGATTTCTTGAGCCTGAAGAGTCTTTTTAAGGAAATTGATGCCTGCAGCAATATGTTAGATTAATGACCCTATGTTTTCTTCTAGCAGTTTCAGTGTTTCTCACTAATTCCTAGATCTTTAATCCACTTTGAGTTGATTTTTTGTGCAGGATGAGAGATAGAAATCTGGTTTCATTTTTCTGCATATGGATATCCAGTTTTCCCGGTACCATTTGTTAAAGTCTTAAATTTTCTCCAACGTGTGTCTTTGGTACCTTTGTCAAGGATCAGATAACTGTATCTATATGGGTTTGTCTCTGTATTGTCTACTCTCTTCCATTTGTCTTCATGGCTATTTTGATACCAATACCATGCTGTTTTTGTGACTATAGCCTTGCAGTGTAATTTGAGATCAGGTATTATGATTCTTCTCACATTGCTCTTCTTGCTCAGGATGGCTTTGATTATTTCAGGTACCAGTTATCTCTTCTGTAATAAATCCTGTGTCGTTGGTATGTCTGAGCTTCAACACATAGATTAGTGTAATACAGCCTCCAATGCCTGTCAGTTTGCTGTTGTAGAAACCATGATTTAGTTCACTCATGGACAGCTGCTCCAACACTGTGGATTCCTCTGAGCCATTGTTGTGGAACCTCTCTGTTTCTGCTACAGGAACAGATGTCCATGAGTGAGTCTTGAGGGCCCTCCCCTAGCTGTTCCCACTTGGAGCATAGTCATCAGTTTGTTTTGTTTTGTTTTTCCCTTTCCTGTTTTATGTGTTAAAGTAAAAGTATAATGGAAGCTATAGCAGGCTTAGTTTGTGTGTGGAGCAAGGTGCACTGTCTGTTGGCTGGGTTGTGGGTGTAGCTCAGCATCAAAGCCTCTGCCCTGTGAACTCACAGTGTCACAGTCACTTTTCAACATCTCCAAGGGTTCAGGCTATGTCCCTGGGTGCAGTCCTAGTTGTCTTCTACCAGAACTGCCACTTCCCCCATAAATCCGGCAACACCTCTCCTCACCAGCCACCATACTCGTTGCTTATTTCCTATGTGGACATGGCCTAAGTCCAGCTAGGTAGAATCAAGATAGGTTCCCTGGCTTGGCTTCCAGTAACACTTTTACCAAAGAAACTTTAATTGTAATGATACACAATTAACTGAAAAAAAAAAATGGTGCTGTATAAGCAGGACTTCCCACCTTTTTCATATTTTGATACACATGAGAGATGACTCTATTTGTACAGCATGCTGGGATAAACCACAGAGGCTGTTCTAGGCCAGTGGGACAAACCTAGGGGTAATAGGTGCCTGCTGATTGTGAGCTAAGATTTTAATGCTCCAGTTGCACACCCAAGATAACTCACTATGGAGGACTGAGAGTACAACACAGACTTTGTTTCAAAAATTGCCTGAAATCCCTTGTGATCTTCTGCTTCATTGGCACATCTATCTCTCTACTTCTTTCTCATCCCCCAACACCTGCATTTTTGCTCAAGTTGGGCTAAGCATGTACAATTTCATTTTTACGTTGGTTT
This sequence comes from Tamias sibiricus, assembly GCA_025594165.1. Taxonomy (NCBI): domain Eukaryota; kingdom Metazoa; phylum Chordata; class Mammalia; order Rodentia; family Sciuridae; genus Tamias; species Tamias sibiricus. The sequence continues at coordinate 119,761,307 of CM046664.1, read as the reverse complement.
AATACCATTGTACAAATCAAAAAAATAACGACAATAGATTTTATTCTTTGATATTAGGGTAAGGTTGTTGCATTACACACGATGATTTTAGAAAGAGAGTCACTATGAGGAATTGCATTAAAATTGTCGACCCTCCTAGTCTGTGTTTAGTAACCATGCCAACCATACAATGTGGCTATTATCGCATTGACTTGGCCCAACCATTTCAAGAAATAGACTCTACAGATACTAATAGGAACCATTAGTCTCAGTGTGTTACCATCACATGACTGACATTACATATCTAATCAAAAGCCACCTAAGGTATACATTCCAGAAAAGTTATCTGTACTATTACCTAGGAGTTTAATAAAATCCCTTTAATTTTCTCTTCATGACCTCTTACTGACTTAGATTTATAAAAGATACTATATGGATAATGAAATTAGATGCTTATTTATGATTGTTGTTGGACAGTATTATCACAAAATCATTTCCATTTTATAGAATTAAAAATAAGGGAAAATAAAAGTAGGGTGATGAAGGAGAGGAGAGAGTTGTATGGGTAAAAGTATATATTTCTTCTTTTAGCAGACATTAATTTGATAATATTAAAGAAATATCCAGTGATTATTAAATCTCTAGAAAATAAGTAAAGGAAGGCCTTATGGTAACTTTTTCTAAGGTGACTTACTCAAAGAGCTTTTTTATTATAAACATAGGTCCAAATTTGAATAAAATGGAATGATGGCTAGAATATATAGAATTCTGGGTACCAGACTCTGTGCCAAGCACTTTCCAGAACTTTCCAAACTCACTTCATTCTCAGAACAACACTATGAGGCGGACAAGTTTATCTTCATCATATCAATGAGAAGGCTGAAACTGACTAATTGTTAGAGAACATGTCTATAAAGAACCAGAAGAGGACTACAAGATTAGAATCTTAAACCATCCCATACAGATGCCTCTGATCACATTGCCTTCGACCAATCATTGCAATAAATAGACTCTACAGATTTTAAACCAGCTCCTTTTACTAATTTAGCTTGATCCTGACAATTTCAATGGTTTATAAACTTGGTTCCACACCAGAGGCATCTGGAGAGCTTTTAAGACTCCTGGTCTTATCCTATACCAAGTAAGTCACAATGTATGGTGAAGGTGAGAAGAACCAAGATCAGTATTTTTTAAGATTTCCAGACAATTCCAACCCCAGAAAAGTTTGGAAACCACTGACCAGTGCTGACTTCGGATGTCCTGGCCTAAAGCTGGTTCCAGAGTCCTAAATTTCACTTAGACGAAATCACTGTAATGCAGGTCCTGGAGCTAAACAATTAGCTAGAGGTTATGACTACTCCATATTTTTAAGAATTTTCTCCTTCTACCTTCCTCTACCCTCAAATAATGCTATAGATTCACTATCATTGGTGTGTGCCCAGGTGGACTGAGCAAAGATAGCAACTTCTTTTAGGCACTAGAGCAGTATTGGCTAAGCATACAGAAAGGTGGGAGAAAGAAAGATTTTTGGCAGTTAGCAGTTATTTTGATGATGCTAGACAGTCAAATAGAAAAATTAGGCCCCCCAGATGGACTTTGGAATTTAATTATCCCATTTGGCTGTCTAATGTGAACAAATTAGTCATCAAATTCCCTCTTATTTATTTCTCTGTACTGCAGCAAGTTATAAATAAGAACACTGATTTAAAACAAAACTTTTATTTTTGCTATATTTTGCAGAAGGTCAGAATCAAAAAGAACCTGATGAATCATCTGGGTCAAGCCCATCATTTGACAGCTGAGGGAACCAGTCCCTGGGTTGTGTTTTTATTCTCCCAATAAAGCAAGTGCTTCCCTGAGAGAAGCAGCTCAGGGTGACCCAGTGCCCAGAGGCGACTGTCAGGAGACTCAGCAGGTGCAGCCTCTCTAGAGAGGAGCTTGTAATTCTGACACCCACCATGTTTGCCTCCCCTGAGTAGGTGAAGCATTCTGCCTGGTAAACCCTAAATTTAGAGAAATAAAAATAAAAAGGGCTTCTAGGGGTTTCCTAGCCTTGGGGCCTTCAGGGGAGATGGTAAGGAGTCAAACCCCTCCCACGGGTCTTGAGGTATTAGGAAGTTGGGGCCCTTCTCTGCCTATTTCTGGGGGACCTATCTGCAGATTTTCATGATTTGTAACCTCAACATTGTTGAGGTCCCTGGATCTTTGTGGACCTTGTTTATGTTATGTTCTTATCTCTGACTCTTTGCAAACAATTATATTGTAGCATCTTACCCCTACTGGTCACCTAACTTTAGTAATGACAGTTTTTTAAAATATATATAATATATTTTATAATTTTTCTCTAAAGAACATCTATGTAAGCCGGGCGTGGTGGCGCAAGCCTGTAATCCCAGCACTTGGGAGGCGAGGCAGGAGGATCGCAAGTTCAAAGCCAGCCTCAGCAATGGTGAGGCACTTAGCAACTCAGTGAGACCCTGTCTCTAATAAAATACAAAAAAGGGCTGGGGATGTGGCCCAGTGGTCGAGTGCCCCTGAGTTCAATCCCCGGTACCAAAAAAAAAAAAAAAAAAAAAAAAAGAACATCTATGTAGAGGGGAAAAAGGAAAATCAACCAATCCCAATTAAGGTTTCCCCTTAAATTACCAGATTAAGTATAAAGATTATTCATTTTGCAGAATTAAAACCTTACCATATCTTAATATGGTCAAATAAAAATGTATCCAACAAAGCAGACAGTCCATTAATGATTATGTTACCAATAGATGTATTTCATTACCATACTAGAAATTCTTCATTTATTGCCCATGGTAGATATTGTAGAATAGGACTGACTGCTACACTAGACTATAATTACATTAATGCAGACTCAGATACTAGTCAGTTCTTTTGGAAGGCAAACCACATGATTTGTTTGTATTAAACAAAACTCTTATCAACGTTTATTGCAGCTCAATTCACAATAGCTAAAATATGGAACCAACCTAGGTGCCCTTCAACAGATCAATGGATAAAGAAAATGTGGTATATATACACAATGGAATATTACTCAGCCATAAAGAATGAAATTATGGCATTTGCCATTAAATGGGGGGAGTTCATTGGATTAGATAAAGGGGAATGAAGAGAAGGGAGGGAGATGGGAATAGGAAAGACAGTAGAATGAATCAGACATGACTTTCCTATGTTCATATATGAATATACAACCAGTGTCACTCCGCATCATGTACAGCCAAAAGAATGGGATGCCAATTAGAATAAATTATACTTCAAGTATGTATAATGTGTCAAAAATATACTCTACTGTCATGTATTTATAAAAAGAAAACAATAACTACAAAAAGAATTCTCAGTCCCTGCAAGGAAATAATATACCCACTTCCCACATAGGGAAACTGAAGCCCATAAAGATCACTACTAAGCAGCAACTTTGGACTTCACTTTTGGGTTTTGTAGCCTCCAGTGCAGTTGCCAAGAGTCCAGAAATGAGAAGGACTTCTTTCTTTTCTCTTCAGGGTGTTGTTTCAGTATTTGTTAATGGGATAGAAAAATGGGCACAGGCAATGTAAAAGTGGTGAGCATGTTTTAGCTTTAAAGCCTCTTATTGGAAAGTGCCATAATCTTAAAATAAATGTTATCATTTTGTTTCTCAAAAACAAAAACAAAACAGGCCGGACATGCTGTGGCACATACCTGTAATCCCAGCGGCTTGGGAGGCTGAGGCAGGAGGATTACAAGTTCAAAGCCAGCCTCAGCAAAAGTGAGGCACTAAGCAACTCAGTGAGACCCTTTCTCTAAATAAAATACAAAATAAGGCTGGGGATGTGGCTTAGTAGCCAAATGCCCTTGAGTTCAATCCCTGGTATACCCCCACCAAAGCATGCCTGGATATAATTGGCTGGTATATACTTTGTATTGGCTCCACAAAACTGTGCTTAGGATGTTGGAAACAAACAGGTTGGTTGCTTTTCTGCGTCTGTATTTAGGCATTTCTAAGTCTCTATATATGTGAACTGTTTCTCTCCTTTAAATTCCCATAAACCCCTTCTCTTAAAGCACTGACAGAAGCCATATCCATCTGCAGTTAAGAAGTTCTTTTCATTCCTTAGACCATATTCCACTATTCTAAACAAAAGTTCATCATTCCTGAATTCTCATGAAATTTTACATCCATTAATCCCAAACCTAGTTCTCCCTTCCCTCTGTTACTCCCTTCAGATGCAATGAATTTGTAGCAAGAAGGAAAACTTCTTATAAAAAAAGATGACAAGCTTGCATCTATTACATAGAGGAACTGCATAAAAGTGACTTTCTTTTTCTTTTTGTGATCTTATGATCCTCCTGCCTCAACCTCCTGAGTAGTTAGGATTACAGGTGTATACCACTGTACCTGGTTAATTAGTAACCTTTTTGTGCAGCATCATTTAGTGTTATGAGGGTAGGACCTAGAGCTTGGTATGAATTGGAATAGTGAAGGCAATAAAAAAATAAAAGTATTTACATATTTAAAGGTTTTAAATTTTTTTCCCTTTGGAAGTCAGGGGAGACAGGGATTGGAAATGTTAGAACTGAAATAGAAGTTTTAGAAGAAAGATTTAAATAGAGGCAAGAAAGGTTAGGGGAAAATAAGAGAAAGTAAGAATATCCCCCTGGTAAAAATGTCTATGGATCTTTAAAGAAAAATAATATCTGTGGTTAAGAGGGGTTGGGGAACAATATTTTTTGGTCACCCCCTTCCTTCTATCTGGGAGGAGACCATCCTTTTCTGCACCATTTTCTAATGGAATATATAAAACACCAAGCTATCTGTACTAATGACAACAGAGAGAGTAAGTTCACCTCTGCAAATTACTAAGATAATTAGAGGGAAGGACATTAACTAAAGGTATTAATCATGAGTTCAGAACCGAGAGTTCCAGAGAAAAGAGCTGTCGCAGAAAGAAGTAAAAACCATTTATCACTGTAAAAGGCACAAGTGCAAATATGTAGGGAAGGGCTCTGGAATATAGATAAGAAGGAGAGGCCCTTCACCCTGGAGGAAGGTTCCAGGTGGTACAGATAAAAGAGTGACTTCATATGTCAGACCACACCCATCCCAGGAGATAGAGACTGGGAACAAACTGTCCCAAGAAGGACTCCTTCCTCTTCAGAATCCTGTGAGGGCACCCTAGGGCTACATTGCCTCTCCAGGGGAGGAGCATGGGAAATGCTTGCCGGTATCCCCCTGTCTACAGGAACCTTCATCAAAAGACCTTGTTCTTTCTTTTATTCTTTGTTTTTCAGAGAAACACCACTCTGGGAAAGAAAAAGCAACCCTTTAGAGTAGCCACGCCTTAATCTTTTCCTAAATTCTTAAGTAGTAATTGGCACTATTTGTCTAACAAAGAAAGTGAATTGCAACCTTAACACATCTTCTAAAATTGTTGTCTGTGCTCCAAATAAAATGTAAATAACAGGAAGACAAGGATTTTATCTTTGTTGTTCTATGTACTATGCCCAGCACCCAGAACAATGTCTAGGTGACATGTGTTTTAAAATATTTATGAACAAATGACTTTAAGGCCCTATTTTCCAACCCTTTGGAGACATCTATAACATAAAGTAGATCAGTTTTAGGGATGCTTTGTTAAAAGCAGGAGCAAGAGTAGGGGCCACTTGTAATGTGATAAAGGGCAAAGGGGACACTGCAGGAGTTCCAGAGTACAAGCAGGAATTAAGACCAAGAGGGGGAGTGCAGGTAGGCCAAGGACAGCCCCGAGGACCTACACTTGAGTGCGGCCTGGCTCAGGGCCATCCTGCCAACCTCCGCTCCAGTGCAGGTGGGCCCAGGTCAGCCCAGGCAACACCAGCAGCGCTCAGGCAGGCCTAGGACAGCTTCACTGACCTCCACTCAGAGGACCACCTCTTCCAACCAGCAGACCACCACAGGAGCTCAGATTCAACCAGTTCAGCCCACACCAACCTAAGTGGGACCCAACCCCAGGGTAGGTCCAGAGTCCACTACCCCACCCCCACCTGGGAGCACAAGCCTAACCCACTTCCATCTTGAGACACTGCAAGCATAGACATAGCCTTCCCCATGCAGTAGCCCCTACTGCTTGACAACAGACAGGGCCTAAAAGCAGCTGCATCTCAGAGCAGGCATCCCAAAGACATTTATAAGGCCCACCCTTTTAGCCCCATCTCTGGAAGATGTTGCATTCATCTTGGGGCACCTTCACTGTTATCTCGAGTTACCTCCCCTAATGCCGACACCACCTTTAGTTGCAGTAGCATACATCGAGGGACACCTGCAGGTTCTGAAAGCCCAATGATAAAATAAGAAATAAAAGCTACTCCAACACCTGGAGACTAAATAATATGCTACTGAATGAACAATGGGTTGCAGATGACATCAAGAGGAGATTAAAAAATTCTTAGAGGTGAATGAGAACACAGACACAACATATTGAAATCTCTGGGACACTATGAAGGCAGTTCTAAGAGGAAAATTCATTGCATTGAGTTCATTCCTCAAAAGAAGAAAAACTCAACAAATAAATTACTTAACATTACATCTCAAAGCTCTAGAAAAAAGAATAATCCAACACCAAAAGCAGTAGAAGACAGGAAATAATTAAAATCAGAGCTGAAATCAATGAAATTGAAAGAAAAGAAACAATTGAAAAAATTGACAAAAAACAAAATGTTGGTTCTTTGAAAAAATAAATAAAATTGACAGACCCTTAGCCAGGCTAACAAAGAGAAGGAGAGAGAAAACTCAAATTACTAACATACGCGATGAAAAAGGAAATATCACAACAGACACTACAGAAATACAGGAGATAATTCGAAATTGTTTTGAAAACTTGTACTCCAATAAAATACAAAACACCGAAGGCATCAACGAATTTCTAGAGTCGTATGATTTGCCCAAATTGAAGCAGGATGATATACGCAATTTAAACAGACCAATTTCAAGCGATGAAATAGAAGATGCCATCAGAAGCCTACCAACCAAGAAAAGCCCACAACCATTGTCCACGGTGGACAATCTGCCTTTTCATGGTGGCCTAGACCTTTATCTCACACTTTAGGAGACCTAAACAACCATTACCATTTATCAGATGGTTCAAGAGCAAATTTCACCTGCCCCACTGTTAATTTTGAAAACTAGACCAACATACCCACACCACATGATTTAATGAGAATGAGGGAGGTTTCACCAAAAACCCTCCTATGAACACCCCTGTCTCTTCTTTCTTTCCTTTGTTGTTTTCTTTTTAGTTGACATGCAATAATTGTATATGTTACATGTTTATGTGATGTTTTGATATATGTTTACCTTGTGGAATGATTAGATCAATCATTATCCCTTACTTTTTTCTGAATTACAGTCTATTCATCCAGCCTGTGGCCCAGCAGTGCTAACCTAATCCTGCCTTTGACCTTTTGAATTTGAAATTAGTTCTTGATCTTTCCAGTATTTGATTCTTAGCTTTTCCCAAAGATCTGTACTGTTGTTCATTTTCCGTATTTTAAGTAAAAATCCATACCCAAGTCACAAATCCTTGTGATCCTGACACCAGATATCCTCTGCTGGACTGACCTCAACTTCTCTGTCTAGTAAGAGTTGGGGACAACATAAAAAAGGTGAAGAGGGGGTTGAAGTTGTAGCTCAGCAGTAAAGCGCTTACCTCCTATGTGTGAGGCACTGTGTTCGATACCCAGCACCACATATAAATAAGCAAATAAAATAAAGGTCCATCAATAACTAAAAAAAATTTTTTTAAATATGATGAGATTAAAGAAGATACAGGTAATCACTAAACAAATATGTAATTAGTACTTAACAGAAATTATTGAGTGCTTTGTTAACTAAGCATTGTAAGTGTTGTTATTATCTCCCTCTTCTGTATTGTCTCTTCCTGTAAGCTACCTGGTACCGAAACCCGGGAAAAAATCTCGGAGGCAGAGTTAAGCTTTTACTACTTTTACTTCTACTTTCTTAGAGCTTAGAGAGGGAAAGAAAGATTTTTAGAGAGAAAGATTAAAGCAAGCTTTTTTTCTTGTCTTCTTAGCTTAGAGTCTTAGAGAGAAAGAAAGATAGAGCTTAGCTTAGAGAAAGATTAGAGCTTCTTTCTTCTCTCTTCTTTCTTCCTTCTTCTTTCTTCTGTCTTCTGTCTTCCTCAGGAGTCTCGGCCTAACTCTGACCAGTCATTACTTCATCTGGTTTCTCTTCTGTCTTCTATCTGGTTTCTCTTCTGTAACCGCTCTGCCTACGTTCTGGCCGCTCTGATTCTTCTGACCGACCGAGTGACTGCCCGGCTGACTGAATTCTCCGTTCTCCTAACTCGGACCGCTTTCACCCGGTTATATACCTTCAGGTTTGCGGGTGCCTACAGGTGCGTCACATACATATCAGGTGGAACTTATGGCTTCCAGCTAGCTACAACAGCCCTTCCTAATTAGGGCTCCTTCATCTTCCCACTCATTTTGATGAAAATTATTTTTTCCTTCTATTCAATAACATTTTGGTCTATTATGGAAGCTTTACCTTCTCCCATTTTCTTTAATTTAAGATTAGTAGTTTTCTTCCTTAACTCCTTTTTTTATTGGGGTTCCTGTTGACCCTTCTGTCTCTTAGTATATAGCCTCTGTTGACTCTTCTGTTGTTCAGCCCCCCACCCCCACCCTCTCCTCTCTCTCTCTCTCTCTCTCACACACACACACACACACACACACACCCCACACTGCTTTGAAGAGAATGCAATTCACCTCCACCCTTCTTCAAACCTTCCAATGCACAATTCTCTATACTCTGTCTCCACATTCATCACAATTACACTTGAGGTTCATAATGTGTTTCTCTATGAGCAATGGTCTCAGCCACTTCAGTGTTTTTATTACAAAACAGCCTGGATGCCATATTGTATTTGTTTTTGTAACTTCTCTGCAATTAACATAATCTATGTTATAGAGAGCAACACACCAGCTCTAGGCATTGCAGTAGGCAATGCTACTGCAGTGAAATTCAACCATGAGCTCTTTACCTGCACTGATTCAAATTTTTCTATGCCTCTCTGTTATGGTTTAGATGTGAGGTGTCCCCCAAAGCTCATATGTGAGACTATGCAAGAAGGCTTATAGGTGAAATGATTAGGTTATCAGAGTCTTAACCCAATCAGTGAATTTATCCTCTGATAGGGATTAACTAAGTGGTAACTGAAGGCTGGTAGGGTGTGGCTGGAGGAAGATGGTCATTGGGGGCATGACTTTGGGGTACATATATTTTGTATCTGGCGAGCAGAGTTTCTCTTTCCCACCCCACTCTCACTCTCTCTTTGCTTCCTGATCATCATGTGAGCTGCTCCCCTCTGCCACACTCTTTCATCATGATGTTCAGCCTCACCTCAAGCTCCAAGGAATGGAGATGGCCTTCTATAGACTAAGACCTCTGAAACCATGAGCCCTAAAATAAACATTTCCCCCATCTAAATTTATTCTTGTCAGGTCTTTCAGTCACTGCAGCATAAAAGCTGACTAAAACACTCTCCTAGCTCCTTCTTCATTCCTGGCAGCCAGCAATCTAACTTTAGAGAGACCACCAAGCCTTCAGTGTTTCTTAAAGTGTTTTATCCCTTTAGGGCCCTCTTTATGAAACTGGATTTACTCCTCAAACCAAGCAGATTTGTCATAAAAGTCTCTTCTCCACTAGGCTAGATGTCCTTGATCCTGACATTCTGCAGATGTGGACACCACTATCTTTTATGAGACCACTACCATGGCTTGCTTTCTCCACTGCTGTTTCCTAGACTCAGGATTCTTAGAGGAAGAAGCAGCATGATTCAGATCCTACTCAGTATTTCTGTTTCTATTGGGCCTTCATGCAGCTGTTTGACCCTATCATGTTCTTCTCATTGACTCAGGAAACCCTCTGCTTCCAGAAGTTATTTTAACCACGAATCACAGAATTCAGCACACAACATTAAGAACTGTTGAGATAGTGTGTTCAGTCCCTTCATATTTCTGGGGAAGAATCTGAAACTTCGTTGGTTTGTCTGAAGATTCATAGAAAATTTTAGCCAGAGGAAATTTTAAACTCAGACTTCCTGCCTCCCACTTGTTGCATTAGTGTTAGCCTCTTTTATTTATTTATTTAAATTTTTAAAAATAGTTGTAGATGGTAAGCATGCCTTTATTTGTTTAGTTTTTTATACAGTCTAAGGATCAAACCCAGTGCCTCACCCATGCTAGACAAGCATTCTACCACTGAGCTACATCCCCAGCCCTAGAGTTAGCCTCTTGATTTCCTCCATGTTGTTTATGTCCTGACCTTTCCCTGATCACTTAGTAGATGGTGCCTCCTATGGCACAAGAAAGACTAGGGAATATTATCTCTGATTCACTTCAGCATTATCCCTTTCAACAGGCCTATTAACCTCTTCCATAAGTTTCTAAGGAAGTGATATACCACTTCTAAAGTAGAGCCCCTCCAGCTGTTCTTCTGGACTGCAAACAACAATTCTTCTAATTTATCTGATTTTCATAATTTTTTTAAAAAAATCTTTAGTCACTCCTTTATAGATATATTTTTAAATCATTATCAAATTTTGTCATTTCAACAGCTTTAAAAAACAGAAAGCAAAACAAACAAAAGCAAGGCTGACCCTATGGCTTCTATTAATTACCAAACTACTTCCTCCACTGTCAAACTAAAAAATAAGTGATTTACACCTGCTGATGTTCTCTTTCCACTCCATACTCTGAAATACATGTACCAATTTTATCACCCACCAAAGATGCCCTTTCAAATTCTATAATCTTTCCTTCTCATGAAGTCCTACATTTTTTTTTCCCCTTAAAATTGTATGGAGTCCAATTTTTCCTTTGAAAACTTTCCTTGAATGTCTTTCTTTCTCCTTCTCCTTCTCCTTCACCTTCTCCTTCTTTTGTACCAGGGATTGAATCCAGGGACACTTAGCCCTGAGCCACATTCCCAACACTTCTTATTTATTTATTTTAATTTTGAGACAGTGTCTTGCTTTAGTTGCTTAGGACCTCTCAAAATTGCTGAGGCTGGTTTTGAAATTGTGATCCTTCTGCATCAACCTCTAGACAGCTGCTATCCATAGGCATGCCCCATCATGCCTGGTTTGAATATTTTTCTTTCATGGAGTTTCATAAGGATTGTTCTATCCTTCCTGCTCTGATCACTTCTGTTGTTGTTGTTGCTGCTGCTCTTCTTCTTCTTCTTCTTCTTCTTCTTCTTCTTCTTCTTCTTCTTCTTCCTCCTCCTCCTCCTCTTCTTCTTCTTCTTTCTGGTACTGGGGATTGAATTCAGGGCCACTCAACCACTGAACCACATCCACAGCCCTATTTTGTATTTTATTTAGAGACAGAGCTCACTGAGTTGCTTAGTGCCTCACTTTTGCTGAGGCTGGCTTTGAACTTGAGATCCTCATGTCTCAGCCTCCCAAGCCACTGAGACTACAGGCATGCACCACCACACCTGGCCTCTGCTTCAGTTTTTCTATACCTAACCCAAAACACAGGCTCCTATATTTTTGTTTGTTTGTTTTATTATAATTTAACATTTTAAAAAAATTTATTTGTTCTCCCTTCCCTTCCTAACCCTTTGTCTTATCCAATGAATTTCTATTCCCCATCCCCATTGATAGGATCCTATCTTAAGGCGTGTACCATTACTTCTTCTGGAAGCTGTTCCAATTTGAAGTCTACAGAAACAACTCTGGATATCTCTGAGCCCAACATTTCTAGCCCACTCATCCTGCATGTAATCCTAACTACCTTCCCCAAACATAAGGATGGGGTTATGGTTTGGATCTTACATATCCCCCAAAAGGCCATATGTTGAAGGCTTGGTTGTCAACTGTGGTGTTTTGGGAGGTGGTAGAAATTTTTTTTTTAATATTTTTTAAGTTGTTGATAGACCTTTATTTTATTTTATTTATTTATTTATTTATTTATTTATTTATTTACATATGGTGCTGAGAATCAAACCCAGTACCTCACACATGCCAGGCAAGTGCACTACAGCTGAGCCCCAGCCCCAGCCTGGGAGGTGGTAGAACTTTTAAGAGGTGAGTCCTAGTGGAATGAAGTTAAGTCACAGGGGGCATGTCCATGTAGGTGATATTAGGACCTTGGCCCTTTCCTTCCTATCTGATCTCTCTTTATTACTTTCTCTCTCTCTGTCTCTCTCTCTCTGTCTCTCTCTCTCTGTCTCTCTCTCTCTCTCCCTTTCCTGGACATCTGAATCTGAGAAGCATGATAGGAGCAAGTGACCATGAACTGAAACCTCTGAAACTATGAGCCAAAATAAGTTTTTCTTCCTCACAATTTGATTATCTCAGGTATTTTGTCACAGTGACAGAAAGCTAACTAACCCAATGTCTACATATGGATTGTATTAAAGCCCAGGGATTTGATAAGAATACTCACATATGTCACATCAGTAGAAAAAACAGAATTGCTTAGGCCCCAAACCCTGAGGCACTTAAACATTTAAAGATCAAGTAAATGAGAAGGAACCATCAAAGAAGACAGAGAAGAACCAATGATGAGGGGCAAGAGAGAGAGAGAGAGAGAGAGAGAGAGAGAGAGAGAGAGAAAGTATCCTGGAAGCTGGAAGCCAGGGGAAGAGAAAATGAGAAAGAAAGCAGCCAATAAAAGAAAAGGTCAGTCTGACCAAAAGAGAAAGAAGACCACTGGAGCTGCCAAAATGGAAGTTTCCAGATGAAGGAGAGTCGTGGGTGTGGACAGAAGCCAGAGTGAACTGAATAATGCATAGTAGTAGAGGCGGATCCAAGATGGCGGATTAGAGGAAGCCGCACTTCAGGGCAGCTCCGTGGAAAGAATCCAACAAAGCAGATAAATTGCCTTTCATCATATATATATAGGCTGAAAATACCGATCTCCTGGATGGTTTGATTACCACTACCAGAGAGAGAAAGAGACAAGCTGTCTACAGCGGCTGGAGCCGTGAGGCTCCTGCAAAACCGCCTGGGTGGTGCACAGGCCGCGCGAAACAAAGTCAGTGTGGGGAGACCGCGCTACTACTGCAACCCCAGCCACACTCACGGCACACCAGCGTGAAACCGGCAATAAAAACCAGCGATAACAGCCAGCGGAATTGGTGCTGGGGAACCATGGGAGACCGCGGGACTACAACACCAGTTCAAATCCACACTCCACCAGACGCGACCCTCAGTAGTAGGGCCCCTGACAGAGCGGCGCAGAGACCTGCGAATAGCAAGCAGGGGCAGAGTAGAACGGGCCACAGTCCGAAGCAGCGCTGTCTGCACCAAAGTCACAGTTGTGGCTTCCCGGTGCCACTTCGGCAGGGAGACATCCACCCAACGGCTTTGAAATCGATCTCCGAGGATACGGGAGTCTGCGGAGCTGCTGTTGACTGGAAGGAGAGCACCGCCATCTTTGAAAGCTGCAGTGGCTGACTCAGACAAAGGGGAGGAGACGGAGAGCAACAGCTGCAGCCATCCAGAGACCCTCCAGCTCTCTGAAGACAACGCACAATTGGGTGAGGCTCGGGTGGCCAGCAGGGGAAGGCGTTTCTGAGGCCAGCACAGCTGCCACAAGAAACTGCAACTGTGGGTGGGCTTGGGGAGGGGGTGCCTTCTGGAGGGTCCCCTTCCCGGTGCCATTCATCTGCTGACACACACAAACCCCCTGGGCCACTCCTTCACTGAACTGTACAGCCACTGGCCTAAGATGCAGCCTTTATTTCACTAACAGCCACTGGCCTAAGATGCAGCCTTGATTTCACTAACAGGATCACAGACTGTCTAGAAGTGATCCAATAACAATTGGTTTGAACTGGAAAGGAAAAAAAAGAGGGGGGCTTCCCAGGGCCCGTTTTGTCTGAGACTTGGAGTTTGACTTTTTTTTTTTTCTTTTCTTTTTGTTGGTTTGTTTGTTTTGTTGGATTGCAGGGAGGTTTTTGTTTGTTTGTTTGTTTGTTTATTTTTCTTTTTTTTGGCTTTGTTTTGTTCTGCTTTTTTTTCTTCCTTCCGCATTGATTGTTAATGTGTTTGTTTGCTTCCGCTCCCTTTTTTCTTTCCTTCTTTTCTTCCTTCTCACTCTTGTATCTTTTCTTCCTCCTTCATCTTTCATGTTTACATCCTGCCAGTGCATACTAAACAGAGGCAAAAACAAGTTATACGCAGAACTTGGGATTTCAAGAACTGGCGCAATTGAACTGGGTAGCAAAGTGTTATTATATATAGTTTACTCTCTATTTCCTTGATTCTCTCACTCCTCTCTCTTACACCAATTCCTACTCTTTTATCATTTTTTTTTTCTTTTCCAACTTACTTTATATATAAATCGGTCTTTCCACCTAATTGTCAACTCCATTCTCTTTCTTCCATTGTTTACTGATACTAAACCACCTCCACTAAACCACTTCAATAGATATCTCTTTTCATACTTTCCAAGAAAGAACAATTCAAGACACTTCCTTCTTCCTAAACATAACACCTCTGTATCTAATACTTGAAGCTACAAAACCCTATCAGAAGCGTACAGAGTAAATTGGAAATAATATCTGAGTTAACAAAATCTGTACATTGTGATCAAACTTGGATTTTCTGAATAGAAAGTGTTAGGTTCTAAAAGTGTAAAGGAATTATAAGGTGATCTGATAGCATTGTACTACAGGAACAACATAAGGCTTTAAGGTAAAATCGAAATAGTCAAGGTCCCACAGTGCAGAAAGAATAGACACACAAGCAACATGAAAAAACAAGGAAAGAAAATGACACAAACAAATCAAGATACCTCATCAGTAGATGTCATGGCAAGCACAGTTGGTCAAATGCCAGAGATGGAATTTAGAAATTACATATGCCAAATGTTTATGGAACTTAAGAATGAACTCAAAAATGAGATGAGGGAGCAGGTACAGGAGGCAAAAGATCATTTTGACAAAGAACTCCAAAAACAAATACAGGAAGTAAAAGATTACTTCAATAGGGAAATAGAGGCTCTAAAGAGAATCCAAACAGAAATTCCAGAAATGAAAGAAGCAATAAACCAAAATAAAAGCTCAATTGAAAACATCTCCAACAGAATAGACCACTTGGAAAAAAGAACCTCAGACAATGAAGACAAAATATATGTCCTAGAGAAGAATTTAGACCATACAGCAAAACTTGTTAGAAATCAAGAACATAACATCCAAGAATTATGGGACAGCATAAAAAGACCAAACTTAAGAGTGATCGGCGTAGAGGAAGGGGCAGAGTTTCAAGCCAAAGGAATGAATAATCTATTTAATGAAACAATTAAAGAAAAATTTTCCAAACTTGAGGAATGAATGGGAAAACCAAGTTCAAGAGGCATACCGAACACCAAACAAACAAAATCTCAACAGATCCACACCAAGACACATTATAATGAAAATGCCTAATACACTGAGCAAAGAGAGTATACTAAAAGCCACAAGAGAAAGGAAGCAGATTACATATAGGGGGAAACCAATCAGACTATGTTCAGATTTTTCAACCCAGACCTTAAAAGCAAGAAGATACTGGAATAGCATATTTCAAGCTCTGAAAGAAAAGGGATGTCAACCAAGAATCTTATATCCAGCAAAATTAAGCTTTAGATTCGAAGATGAAATAAAAACCTTTCACGACAAGCAAAAATTAAAAGATTTCACAACTCGAAAGCCAGCACTTCAGAGCATCCTGGGCAACATTTTTCATGAAGAAGAAGAGAAAGATGATAACGAAAATTAACAAAGGGAGATATTAAACTAAAGGAAATACCAACCAGAAGAGAAACCAAATCAAGCTAAAGACCATAATTCAAATAAAAATGGATGGGAATAAAAATCACATCTCAATAATAACCCTGAATGTTAATGGCCTAAACGCGCCAATCAAAAGACACAGATTATCAGAATGGATTAAAAGAAATGACCCAACAATTTGCTGTCTCCAAGAAACACACCTCATAGAAAAAGACATCAACAGACTGAAAGTGAAAGGCTGGGAAAAGTCTTATCACTCACATGGCCGGCGGAAGCAAGCAGGGGTTTCCATTCTCATATCAAATAAGGTAGACTTCAAACCAAAACTAATCAAGAGGGACAAAGATGGATATTTCTTATTACTTAAGGGAACCATCCATCAACAGAATATGACAATCATAAATCTGTATGCCCCAAATAATGGAGCACCTACATTCATCAAACAAACACTTCTTAAGTTCAAGAGTAAAATAGACCACAACACAGTTATTCTAGGGGACTTCAACACACCTCTCTCACCAATGGATAGATCATCCAAACAAAAGCTAAACAAAGAAACTTTAAGCCTCCTCAAAACAATTAACAATTTAGACCTAACGGACATATATAGAATATTTCATCCCTCAGTAAATGAATACACATTTTTCTCAGCAGCACATGGCTCCTTCTCCAAAATAGACCATATATTATGTCACAAGGCAACTCTCAGCAAATATAAAAAAATAGAGATACTACCCTGCATGCTATCGGACCATAAAGGGATGAAATTGGAAATCAACGACAAAACAAGGAATAAGAAAAACTACTCCATCAACTGGAAGCTAAACAACATGCTACTGAATGAACAAGGGGTTGAAGATGACATCAAAGAGGAGATCAAAAAATTCCTAGAGGTAAATGAGAACACAGATACATCATATAGAAATCTCTGGGACACTATGAAGGCAGTAGTAAGAGGAAAATTCATTGCACTGAGCTCATTCCTTAAGAGGAAAAAAAAAACCAACAAATAAATGACTTAACATCACACCTCAAAGCATTAGAAAAAGAAGAACAGACCAACACCAAGAGCAGTAGAAGACAGGAAATAATTAAAATCAGAGCAGAAATTAATGAAATTGAGACTAAGGAAACCATTCAAAGAATTGACAAGACTAAAAGTTGGTTCTTTGAAAAAATAAACAAAATTGACAGACCCTTAGCGATGCTAACGAAAAGAAGAAGAGAAAAAACTCAAATTACTAACATTCGTGATGAAAAAGGGACTATCACAACAAACACCTCAGATATACAGACTATAATTAGAAATTACTTTGAAAACTTGTACTCTAATAAAATAGAAAATACTGAATGCATTGACAGATTTCTAGAGTCATATGATTTGCCTAAACTGGATGTGGAGGCTATACACAATTTAAACAGATCAATTACAAGCGAAGAAATAGAAGATGTCATCAAAAAGCTACCAACAAGGAAAAGTCCAGGACCTGATGGGTTTACAGCCGAGTACTATAAGACTTTCAAAGAAGAACTAATACCAATGCTCTTCAAACTATTTCAAGAAATAGAAAAAGAGGGAGCTCTTCCAGACTCTTTCTATGAGGCCAATATTACATTAATTCCAAAGCCAGGCAAAGACACATCCAAAAAAGAAAACTTCAGGCCCATATCTTTAATGAACATAGATGCAAAAATCCTCAACAAAATCCTGGCAAATCGGATACAAAAACATATCAAAAAGATAGTGCACCATGATCAAGTGGGGTTTATCCCAGGGATGCAAGGCTGGTTCAACATTCGGAAATCAATAAACATAATCAATAAACATCACATCAATAGACTTAAAGACAAAAATCATATGATCATCTCAATTGATGCAGAAAAAGCATTTGACAAAATACAACACCCCTTTATGTTCAAAACACTGGAAAAATTAGGAATATCAGGAACATATCTTAACATTATAAAAGCTATTTATGCAAGGCCCAGAGTTAACATTATCTTAAATGGAGAAAAATTGAAAGCATTCCCTCTAAAAAACTGGAACAAGACAGGGATGCCCCCTTTCACCACTGCTATTTAACATAGTACTGGAAACTCTGGCCAGAGCAATTAGACAGACAAAAGAAATTAAAGGTATCCAGATAGGAAAAGAAGAGCTCAAATTAGCACTATTTGCTGATGACATGATAATCTACCTAGAAGACCCAGAAAACTTTTACAACTAGTAAACGAATTTGGCAAAGTTGCAGGATACAAAATCAATACACATAAGTCAAAGGCATTTATGTACATCAGCGACAAAGACTCTGAAAGGGAAATGATGAAAAATACCCCATTTACAATAGCATCAAAAAAAATAAAATACCTGGGAATCAACCTAACGAAAGAGGTGAAAGACCTCTATAACGAAAATTATAGAACACTAAAGAAAGAAATCGTAGAAGACCTCAGAAGATGGAAAGATCTACCTTGCTCTTGGATAGGTAGAATTAATATTGTCAAAATGTCCATACTACCAAAAGCATTATACAGATTTAATGCAATTCCAATGAAAATCCCAATGTCATTCTTCAAAGAAATAGAAATAGCAGTCATGAAATTCATCTGGAAAAATAAGAGACCCAGAATAGCCAAAGCAATCCTGAGCAAGAAAAGTGAAGCAGGGGGCATCACCATACCGGACTTTAAATTATACTATAGAGCAATAGTAACAAAAACAGCATGGTATTGGCACCAAAACAGACTGGTGGACCAATGGTACAGAATTGAGGATACAGAGACTAATACATATAATTACAGCTATCTTATATTAGACAAAGGTGCCAAAAATGTATAGTGGAGAAAGGATAGCCTCTTCAACAAATGGTGCTGGGAAAACTGGAAATCCATATGCAACAAAATGAAACTAAACCTTTATCTCTCACCATGCACAAAACTCAATTCAAAGTGGATCAAGGACCTAGGAATTAGACCAGAAACAATACACCTAATAGAAGAAAAAGTAAGCTCCAATTTCCAACATGTTGGATTAGGCCCCAAGTTCCTTAATAAGAATCCTGTAGCACAAGAATTACTACCAAGAATTAATGAATGGGACAGATTTAAACTAAAAAGCTTCTTTTCATCAAAAGAAACAATCAGTGAGGTGAATAGAGAGCCAACTAATTGGGAACAAATATTTAATACATGCACATCAGATAGAGCACTAATCTCTAGAATATATAAAGAACTCAAAAAACTTTACACTAAAAAAACAAATAACCCAATCAATAAATGGGCTAAGGAATTGAGAAGACACCTCTCAGAAGAAGATACACGATTAATCAACAAATACATGAAAAAATGTTCAACATCGCTGGCAATTAGAGAAATGCAAATCAAAACTACTCTAAGATTTCACTTCACTCCAGTCAGAATGGCAGCCATCAAGAACACAAGCAACAATAAATGTTGGAGAGGATGTGGGGAAAAAGGCACACTCATACATTGCTGGTGGGACTGCAAAATGGTGCAACTGTTATGGAAAGCAGTATGGAGATTTCTTGGAAAACTGGGAATGGAACCATCCTATGACCCAGCCATCCCACTCCTGGGTCTATTCCCAAAGGACTTAAAAACAGCATATTACAGTGACACAGCTATCTCAATGTTTGTAGCTGCGCAATTCACAATAGCTAGGTTGTGGAACCAACCTAGATGTCCCTCAGTAAATGAGTGGATTAAGAAAATGTGGTATATACGCACAATGGAATTTTACTCAGCAATAAAAGAAAACAAATTAATGGCATTTGCAGGTAAATGGATGAAGTTGGAAGACATAATGCTAAGTGAAGTTAGTCAGTCTCAAAAATCCAAGTACCAAATGTTCTCTCTTGTATAAGGAGGCTATTTCAAAGTATTGTTGGATGGGGGTACATAGGAGGATTAGAGGAACACTCGAATGGTCAAGGGAAGGGAGGGTAAGGGAGGGAGCAAGAGGGGAGGGAGGGGGGAGAAAAGAAAAAAAAAGGTGGTTGAATGAGACGGATATCATTTTCCTTAATGCATGATTGAAGACCTGAATTGTACGAATATACTTTGTATACAAACAGTTGTATGTTAAAAGATACTAAATATATGCACTATGAGTTTTACATATTAAAAATTATAAAAATAAAATTTAAAAAATGATAATAATAATGCATAGTATTAGAGAAATAGAAACAGTATGAGAGGTCAACTCTTTTTTAAAAAAGTTTTGCAGAAAAAGCAGAAAGTAAGATTTGAGAGTAAAGGTACTAGTGTTAATCTTTTCATGGTTACAAAATGGAAGATATTTTAGAATGTATGCATGCTGGTGAAAATACTCAGAGGAAAAGATTGGTGATGCAGAAAAAATGAGGTTAATGAAGAGCAAAAGTTCTTGAGAAGCTAAGAGAAGAGGCCACAGCTCAAAAGTAGGCATATACCTTTGAAAGAAAATTGAGTGCAGCTGTCATTGTCACAGGGAGGGAGGATGGAGAAGGTAGGTTCAATTACTAGTAGGATGATAGATTTTGTGGTGGGAAAATGATGAAATTCTTTACTGCTAATTACCATTAATTTTGAATACAACTACAATTTCATTATCACAAATGAGGAGAAGTTGAGAATGGGTAGAGAGATTTTAAGAGAAGTCTTATACTGTGGTAAAAAAGACAGAAGAGTAAGACTGCTGGATGGCACCAAGAAGCTATATGAGATAAGGGGCGGTGTACTTAAAAAGAAACCAGCTTCTTGTAATGATGTTCTTGCAAGATAGATGATAGATTAGATAGACAGACAGACAGACAGATAGATGATGGAATGGGGAAGGTATTGAGATGGAGAGTAATGGGGTAAGTACCATTACATAGGAGTTCAGGGAAAGCCTCCCAGGTGGTTTGAGCAGACCTATAAGGAGTTAAGGATAGTTTCCAAACATTCTATACAGAAAATACCCTAAGTGCAAATCCTGTAGGTGGGGGCATGTGTCCAATATTCAAGGAATATCCAGGGGGACAAAAACAGTCTCTAACATTACCTATCACTTCAACAGAAGGTGGCAAAATTGATAGAGACTAAATTCTGTACTTTTATAAATGCAGGGTAATTGTTAACAGCTCCTAAGGAACAAAAATAAAAAAAAGTGTAGGTTGGGGAAAATATAGGTCTACCCACAGTTTGGCAAGAATTTTGCTTGCTGCTTCTTCCCAAGTGGTGATAATAACAGTTCAGAATTAATTAGATTTAATAGAAAAAAGAATATTGTCTAGCAAATGAAAAACCCTTTCCTGTTAAAAATGCCCTGCTTCATCTTTTATTGGCATAACCTTTGATTTACTTTATATTTTGTGGAAAAAAAAAAGACTGAAGAAATAGACGAGATGCTTAAAGTATATACTGAGGTTTTTAAAAAACCTCTAATTAGTCTAATTAGCAAAAATCATCTGTTTTATTTTATAAAGCTTATTTTATTAAGCTACCAGTGTTTCTCATTTTTTAATACCATGAATAATTATCAGGATAACAAAATTGTTTGCCCAATTTTAGAGGTATTTGGATACATAATACTGGTGATTTTTATAAGTTCAGGTTGGTGAATTATTTTCACTTTTCTCCATTTGAAATTATTTCCTCTCTAATGAAATCAACCTCTGAGTAAAAAGCATCCAGATCTTTTCTGAAATACAGACACACTGAAAATTAAACCAAGTTTCTATGTACAACATTTATTGATGTTAAGATACTGGAGTTGACTATTAGTTGTCTACCAACATCTGTTCTTCCGACTTCATAGCAGTAGAGCTTTGTCTGGCATGTCTCCACCCAGCTAGAGATGACAAGACTCCTCTGCAGCTGAACATGATCAAGTGACAGAGTTCTTGATGTAATGTGAATGGAAGCAATGTGTTCTACTCACTTAAAGAGAAGCACTTTACCCCCTGCTCTTGTTTCCCTATCCTGTAACCTGAACTCAAAGGAAGCCAAGAGGATGGCAGAGCAACCAGAAGAAGACCAAGTCCCTGAATGACAGATCTTATGGACCATGGCTGCCCATCTCCATATAGACGTTATTGAATAAATACTCTCTATTTGTTTAATAATATATGTCTAACTTTGTGACGGAAACATAAGAACATATGATATTGTCCCTTATTTTACTGGGATTATGGTACAGTCAAAGGGAAAAAAATAACACAGAAAAGACAATTTGAACACTTAAATACTTTATGCACAAGTTAATACTCTCAGAAAGGAACTAGGTTATAAAGCAATCTATGGAGTTGGAAGAAAATACTTGATATATGGGTTTAAAAAATCCCCAAATGAACTGGAAGAAAAGCCATTCAAGATTCTTAATTTGTATAAATAAATGCATCGAGATAGGAAGGAGAGAGTCATGTGAAGAAAACAGGGTGAAATTGGACTGGTAGGCAGGTTGAGCTCATGAGAGGGGGAAGAGACAAGTGAGTATGGCAATGTAACCATTGCAAAAATTCAGGTTCTTCATCAATTAAATGGCATAAATACAATGGTAATACCAATAGATCAGCATGAGAAGAGAGTAGAAGCAAGGATCATGACCACCAGGCAGTAACCTGAATCCTGAAGTGAGCTAAAATGAAGAATCATAGACACAAAATGAGGACAGACAGAACAAAAATAAGACACATATGCTGATAGAATGAAGATTTGTTAAAGTCTAAGTGTATGCAAAAATTGAAGGTCTCATCAAGCTCTTGTAGCCAGCATCAATAATGCAATAATACTTTCTCATAAAGATGACTTGATCATGACTCATTTGTAGTGGGTGCTATAGTTTGGTTCTTAGGTGTCCCCCCAAAGGCCATGTGTTAAGGGCTTAGTACCCATGGTGGTTCTATTGGGAGATGGCAGAGTCTTTAAGAGGTGGGATCTGGCGGAGATCTTTAGGTCCTTGGAGGTGTGCTCTCAAAGGGAATAGAGGGACACCAGCTACTTCCCCTCTCTCCTTTTTGTTCCCTTTATTTGCTCTGACACATGCCCTTGCCATCATGTATTGCCTCTCCATAGGCCCCAAAATAACAGGACCGATGAATCATGAACTAGAACCTCCAAAACTGTGAGCCAAAAATAAATCTTTTCACTCTACAATTCATTATCTCAGATATTTGTTATTGTGGCAGAAAACTGTCCAACATGGTGGGCTTAGTTTAATTAGTTGTTTCATACATGAGATAGTGTTTTTAATCGTGACAAACTTCATTGAAAATACAATGCACAGTACATACAAAGGGTGCATGTATTTTGTTGTGGTTGAACTGAATTAGAAACTTAAGTATTTCTATTGTAAAAATTTCTCTATATTTCATACATGGTAATGAAGATGGCCTCTCATAGGAGGTAGTTTATAATAAATTTAGCAATTTATAATAAAGCCTTTGAGAAGCAATTATGTTTTATCCAGCTTTTTGTTTTAATATTTGTTCTCCAGGGAAGATATTGTGTTAATCATGGTAATATTCCCCTCAGTCATTCTTTGAACAAATGTTTGTTGAGTGTTACAGCAAATATAAAATCCACGAAGCATGAACCAGTCTAGCAGGTTGTGGAACAGCAAGAAGGCAAATGTGCCTGTTAATAGGGGAGAAGAAGGAATGAGGTCAGGGAGATAGGAAAGTGCCTGATTATGTTAGGTTACATAAATCTTGGACAGGAGTTTGAACAGAATAGAAGTAGATTGCATATATATTAAGGAGAATAAATATTTCCGTTGTTGATATCATACTCTGCAGGCCAACCTACAACAGAAATTCTTATACTGTGACACAAGTATACTTAGAGCTTTACTTTCTCACTCTTCAACACAAAGTGATATCAAGAGTCACCTGGCACCTGAGGAGAGTCCCTAATAGAAAGCAAGATAAATGAAGAAAACAGTGCAATAGCAAGGGGAAATGGTATATTGAAAAAAATGTATCAGTGGAATCTTCATGATGGTGATAAAGTAAATTTCAACAGCAAAACTGTGCCACAGGCTTGAGCAGAAGAATAGAGGAGTGGAACAAATGAAGACTCCAGTAAAAAGTTGGGCCAAGAAACAAAAGCTAGTTCTTTGGAAAGATCAACAAAATCAATAAGCTGCCAGCGAGCAAATTAAAAAAATAAGAGAAAATTAATCCTAAGAAAATGAGAGAGGGGCCATCACTACAGATTTCCAAGGACAGTAAAATGATAATAGGGGGATATTACAAACAACTCTATGACCACAAATTTGATTAACTGGATGATGTGAATCAATTCTTAAAAGACACAGTCTGTCAAAACTCCTATAAGAAGAAATGGGAAACCTGAATAGGTCTATTAAAGAAATTGAATCAAAAAACAGAAAGCATCAGGTCCAGATGGATTCACTGGTGAATTCTACCAAATGTTTAAGGAGGAATTATAACAATCTTCTGTTCTTTTTTTAGAAGATAGAAAAAAGTAGAAGAAAACCTTTTTCTTTCATTCTATGAGTTCAGCATTATGTTAATTTCAAAACTTGACAAATACATTACAAGAAAACTACAGACCAATAACTCTCATGAATATAAATGTAAAAATTCTCAATGAAATATTAGCAAATTGAATTCAGCAACATGTAAAAATAATTATATAACAGAGCTAAAGAGGGTTTTCCCCAGGTATGTTAGCCTGGTTTGATATTTGAAAATCAAAGAATATAATATATCATATTCACAGGAAAACAATACTCTCTCTCTCTTTATACTGGGGATTGAACTCAGGGGTACTCAACCACTGAGCCACATCCCCAGCCCTATTTTGTATTTTATTAGAGACAGGGTCTCACTGGGTTGCTTAGCACCTCACCATTGCTGAGGCTGGTTTTGAACTCGCAATTCTCCTGTCTCAGCCTCCCAAGCCACTGGGATTACAGGTATGTGCCACCACACCTGGCATGATATTATCATTAGATACAAGGAAAGCATTTGATAACCCCACACCCATTCATGATAGAAACTCTCAGCAAATTAGGAATACAAAAAAAAAAAAAAAAATCTTTCCCCAAATTGACAAAGAACTTCTTCAAAAACCCTAGAGCTAACATCATATTCAATGGTGAGAAATTAAAAATGTTCCTGTTACTTAATATTAGGAAGAAGACAATGGTGCCCTTTCACCCCTCCCTTTCAAGATCATGCTGGACGTTCAAACTAATACAATAAAACAAGAAAAAGAAATAAAATGTATATAGGTTAAAAGGGGGAAATAAAACTGTCATTGTTTGCGGATGATATGATCGTCATTAGAAAATCTAAAAGAATTGACTCGCTGCCCACCAAATAAAAATAACTCCTGGAAATAATGAAGGTTTATAGAAAGTTTTAGGATAAAAGGTTAATGTAGAAGTATTGATTGCTTTCCTATATATCATCCATGAATGACTAGAATCTGAAACTAAAACACAGTACTATTTTTTTCTTCTTTTATTAGTGTATTATAGTTATACATTATAGTTGAGTTCATTTTGACAAAATCATACAGGCATGGAATGTACTCCATTTCAGTCCCCAGTGCCCCACTCCTCCTCCCTTTCCCTATTCTCCTTCCTCTATTCTACTAAAAACACTGTACTATTTATATTAACACCCTACAAAATGAAATCTGTAGGTATAAATCTAATAAAACATGTACAAAATCTCTATATATGAGGAAACCCACAAAAATCTGATGAAAGAAATCATAAAAGAACTACATAACAAGAAATCATAAAAGAACATTTATGGCTAGGAAAATACCATTGTCAAGATGTCAGTTCCATTTGACTTTTCTATAGATTCAACACAATCTCAGTATCGGCAGTTATTTTGTGTATGCTGACAAACGAATTCTAAATTCAGTATGGAGAGGCAAAAGACCTAGAATAGGCAACTGAATATTGAAGGAAAAGGACAAAGTTAGGGAACTGAAAATACCTGACTTTGAGACTTACTATAAAGCTACATTAATCAAGAGAGTATAATTGCTGTAGTTTAGATGTGTCCCCCAATTTATTTTTTGGGAGCTTGATCTCCACTGCAGCATTGTTGGGAGGTGAGATGTACCTGCTGAGAGATAATTGGGTCATGAGGGCAAAGGCCTTGTGACTTGATTAACACCTTTTTTGTGTGGAAGTGGGCTAATTATTGGCAAGAATGTATTGTTATAAAAGCAAATCTGGCCCTCATGCTTCCTTTTCTGCATGTTATTTCTTGCCTTTTAACCTTCTGCCATGTTATGATGCAATCCAAATCTCCTCGCCAGATGCCACAGCTATATCCTTGGACTTCCTTAGCCTCCAGAACTGTGAATAAAGTAAACTTATTTTCTTTGTAAATTACCCAGTTTATGATACTCTGTTATAGAAAAATAAAGACAATGGAAAAAATAAAAATATATCAATGGAACAAAATAGAGAACCCAGAAATAGACGCATGTAAAAATAGTCAATGAATCTTTGACAAAAAAAGCAGAGAGAAAAAATGGAGCAAAGATAGGCTTTTCAACAAATGGTACTGGAACAACTATGTCCACATGCAAAAGAATTAATCCACCTAAAGCCAGTTTACAATGAACCAGGTTTTTTTTTTTTTGTTTGTTTGTTTGTTTTTATCTCCTATGTTTGACCATGTTCCTCAGTAGTATTTATACATTCCTTGAATTCACTGTTCTTAAGGTTTGTCATGCATTCTCTCCACTATGTGAATATAAACTGTTTGCATGCAATGGTTCATGGAGTGTCATTGGTAGGATTGTATTATATTCCTATTAGATGTTGAAAGAATATTTCTTGAAAGAATAGGGGATGACTCCATTATTGCTCATATGGGTTAAATGATGTACTTCTCTACAAAAGATATGTCCATGTTCTAACCCCTTTCAATGATGACCTTATTTTAAAAAGTCCTTTCTTTGCAGATGGAATTAAATTAGGGTTTTGAGAGACGATCCTGTCTTATTTGAGTGAGCCCTAAATCCAATGATAAGTATCCTTATAAGGCATAGAAAAAAAGAAGAGGAGAAAGAAGGTCATGTGAAGGTAGGTGCATTGATTGAAGTAAACCTACAATCACCAGGAACCATCAGATTCTAGAAAGGACAAGGAAGAATTCTCCTCTAAGGCCTCCAAAGGAAACTTAGCCCAGGTCGCACTTTGATTTGGGATTTCTGTTTAGAATTAAGAGAAAAATAAATTTTTGTTGTTCATATCATATAGTAATTTATTATGGAAGCCCTAGGTAACTAATACATATGTCATTCTCTTGGTTTGTTTATAGAAACTGGTCTTCTTCACTTCATTTTATAATAGTAGGACTGTTTTTATCTTTGATGGTAAAGGGATAATTGCCCTAGGCCCTTTTTGTACTCATTAAATTCTTTAAAAATAGCAAATACAAAAATCCTTAAAACTCTGACAAAAAATCAGCAGCAAGTTATATGATTTTCCAAAAATTCTACCTTGCCAGGCATGTTGGCTCACTCACACCTGTGATTCCAGCAGTTCAGGAGGCAGAGGCAGGAGGATTACAAGTTCAAAGCCAGCCTAAGCAAGCGCGAGGTGCTAAGCAACTCAGTCAGACACTGTCTCTAAATAGGGCTGGGGATGTGACTCAGTGGTTGAGTGCCCCTGAGTTCAATCCCTGGTACAAAAAAAGAAAAATGCTGTCTTGCTCTAATAGTTATAAATTCCTGTAGCATTATGTTTTGTAATCATTGGAGATTGACATATAGTCCTAAAATTAATAGAGAGGGCCTATGAACACCTTATCTAGTTTCCTCATAAGGCAACATCTTACAAAACCATGGTGCAATGTCCCAACGAGGACACTGACATAGATAAAAATCCACTGATCTTATTCATATTTTCACAGTCTTACTTGTAACCATTTTGTGTGTGTGTGTGTGTGTGTGTGTGTGTGTGTGTGTGTGTGTGTATTTATGTAGTTTGATCACCAGTGTTGGTTCCTGTATTCACCACCACAGTCAAGATACAAAACTACTTTATTGCCACAAGAAAACTTTATGTTGTCCTTTTATAACCACATCCACCTCCTTCCCTTCTTTTCTGTTATTCTTGAGGATAGGAAATTGGTAAATCTTAAGGGAATTATGCTGAGTGACAAAAGCCCATTCAAAAAGTTTACATGCCATATGAGTCCATACATACAACATTATTGAGATGACAACATCACACAGATGGATAACATTCTTGCCAGGTATTTTCTCTTGAAAATGAAATATATTAAGAAATTTCAGGGGTCATACCTGACTCAAAATTGTCCTGCATAGCAAATAATTAATTCAATGAACACTTGGGAAAATCTTTTATGTGCCTCACATTATTTTGGTGCTGGAAATATCCAGTCACTGTTCAGGAAATGCTCAAAGTTACCAAGTGAGAAGTTTTAAAATGAAATCATGTTAAGCGCTTGGCAGGAAGAATGAACTGCCATGTTCAAGAGGCTCTAGTTCTGTCTCCCTAAAGGAATGGTGAGAAACTGTGAAAGGATTTGGCACACAGGTTAAGGATATGGGAGTATAAGCAGCTGAGGTGTTAAGATACAGATACAGATTGTGGCCTCTGGAATCCTGGAAGAGGATAAGTGGGCTAGTGATAAGCATGAACACCAAGGACTGTACCACAAATAATGGAGAGGTGACACTTCTGCTGGGTTGGAGATGGTATGAGATGTCAGCTCCTGCCAATCAACACAGACTGTGTGAAGGGTAACACAGAAAAGAACTGAGCAAAAACATCTCTGCAAAAATGAGTCCTGAGAGTCTTGGAGAGTGTTTAAGGAAGACTATGCAAATAAGCTCAAATTGGCAGCCTGAACTGATGAGCAGAGACCTGAACATTTGCATGCAAATCAGGGGAAAATAGGTGAGGACATTTAGGAATTCTCAGGGGTCACAGATCTGACATGACAAGTGAGTTTCATTTCCTACATTAGAAGCTATACTAAACTGTTCTCCAAAGCACAAACAAAATAAAACAAATAAAAGACTGTGGGAGAATTGTTACTGTTCTCATTTATAGGGATGAAGCTGGTTTGGACAGACTAAGCAATTTGTCTGAGATCACTTGGTAGCCAGTAATAGATTCAGTAAGCTTCCAAATTCCTCTGTCTGACTTCAAATCCAACCCCCTCTCTTTAAGTCTTTCACAGTTAACACATGAGGGGGTGGGGAGGGTGGCCTGGAGGCACAAAGGAGAAGGGAGATGTGGGAAGGTGAGATTATCTTAGAATCCCCAGATTCTGAAGGTTAATTTTCACATTCCTGGTTTTTCAGTGAAGTGAGCAATTTCCCTGGCTTTGGCTTCATGAATAGAGATGGAAATTTTGACTATTGAATAAAACTCTGCAAAACACCAGATGCTATATTTTGAGCAGAACTTCTCTGGGTAAATAAATTCCACTTTAAAGCATGAACCAAGCCTCGGTGAGGCCATAGCAGTTCTACAAAGAATATTTCAAAATAAAAGTACCAAAAAAATATTGAACATCTAAGGGTACATAACTAACTTTTCCTATTTAATCAGGATACAAGATTAGAATAGCTCAAATGTGGTAGGGGTGACAGGGGGTGGGGAGTGAAAAACACTGTAGTCAAAATGACCTAGAATTGGAAATACAGTTGATAAAACAAGTTTGAATGGGTAGAGTGGTTCCGGTTTCCTATTTAGATCACAGATATAATAAGGAAAGGCTTTCTTACACATGAAATATTGCCAGGGTGTACCAAGCAAGGGTTAATGGAATTGTTTGGGTTTCCAGTGTGTGTTGTCAGCTTTTCATCACTGTGACCAAAATACCCAACAAGAACAACTTAGAGGCCAGCCTAAAATTTATTTTCAGAAACATCCCGGTGGTGGGTGGTGGAAGGGTGTGGTGGAAGAAAGCAGTTCAGGTCCAGGCAACCAGGAAAGGGAGGGTAGCCACAGGGATGTAGCCAGGGGCAAGATATAGTCCCAAGGGCACACCCTTAGTGACCTACTTCCTCCAGCTGCATCCCACCCAACTACAATTATCACTCAGTAGTTCATTCAGTTTATTGGGTGAATTAATCCACTGATGAGTACAGCTCTCATAATCCAGTCTTTTTACTGCAGAACATTATTGCATTGCCTAACATATAAACTCTTGGGGACATTTCAGATCCAAACCGTACCAATGTTTTTAACTCCTTCTTTGGGAAGATGAGATCGAAATAAGCAATATTAAGAAAAGATCCCACAAATTTAAGGGTAGATAATATTCTGGAAAAAAGTACACAAAGATTGCAAACAACATAGGTAATAGGTTTTGTTTTGTTTTATTTCAGCTGATTGTTTGGCTCTTTGTATATTTCTCAGATCTATTGTGACCACATGGGAGTTTGGTCTCTGGAGTGTTGCTGAACTATCTGTAGTGACCATGAAATCCACCAGAGAACCAATATTAATTAATACTAACAATTAGATGATATTTTGTTATTTATATTCCTACTGTTTGGCCTTTCAAAGCAAACAGCACATTCAATTTTCTGTAACTCAATTAATGTTTAATAAAAATATCATAGTCATAGTGAGACCTTTTTTGTTTAAAGGGTTTCCATGCTAAGTTCTTCATCAAGAACTAAACTTACAGGCCCAAGCAATTATGTTTTAGGAAAAAAAAAAAATCTTGGTCAGTATTTGTTCAGTTGCTACTCTTGGGAGGATTTTTTTT
Source organism: Tamias sibiricus (assembly GCA_025594165.1). Classification (NCBI taxonomy): domain Eukaryota; kingdom Metazoa; phylum Chordata; class Mammalia; order Rodentia; family Sciuridae; genus Tamias; species Tamias sibiricus. The sequence continues at coordinate 119,730,815 of CM046664.1, read as the reverse complement.
TTTTTTTTTTGCTGACTTTTTCTTTTTTTAATGGAGTGTGGACAGAAGTGTTTTTTAGATGACTGGAGGCTTATTTTACTACATTTATTTAGAATTATATGAGTGTCACAGGTATAGTCACATTTTCCTATTTGTTCTGCTGCAGTGAAAAATTTAAAAACATTTCCTCCTGAGGTCTGAAAAATATAAATTTTAAAATACCTTAAAGACTGTGTGTCTGTTATGTATGTGCAAGGAACATGCATGTGTGTATCTGTGTGTTTTTAGGCTGGTATGGGGTTTCTGCATCTTTGCTCAGCAGATATTAACACTGCCTTATGAAACTTCAAAAACACATTTTTTAGAATATAATGCCAAGTCAGAAGTTTTTATAAAAGTAATATTTTATAAGACAGAATTATAAATTTATTCTTTTGCAAAACCTAATAATCTTAGTAATTATTTAAAATAAATATTTGAATATAATTTTGAGGACATAGAAATAGTGATTACTTTTTAGTCACTATTCCAAAACACTTTAGAGATTTGGGATACATATATAGTGTACCATTTAATATGATTAATAACTTAGACAAAAATGTCAAATTTTCCCATACTGAAAGACAGTTCTGGGGATGGAGGTCAGTGGAAGAGAGCTTGCCTGGTATGGGCAAAACCTTGGATTCAATTCCCAGAACTACAAAAAGAAAGAAAAGAAAAGAAAGAAAGAAAGAAAGAAAGAAACAAACAACTAACAAGAAAGACCTATAAAAAGATTAATACAAATCAGAGTCCCAAATTGTTATGGTATCTGAAATTTTCTTGTTTGTTAATAGAAAAGAAGTAATATATTGAAAACTCAGGAGTGCTTTTTCATGAAAGATACATTTGTTATAAAGGGATTACATTGTATATGTCTCATAGTAAATTGAACCACTTATTTTATAGACTGTACCACGAATATATCAAATATAGCGCTCTGACTTCTTTATATTATTTTGCCCTCATAGGCAATGATAAAGTTGAGAGTACTGAATGTACAATTTTATGAAAATTCTGAACAACGAGTTTTTAAACCACACATGAGTTTTGCATTTTATTCAGTATGAATATAAAATTCACCACTTTTGCTCTTGGGTTAATTGGTCCTCCTCCCCACTGCTATTCTTTAAAAACTAGGAAAGTATCTGGTCATATTTCCATAGAGTTGAGCTTATAATCCAATGTAAACATGTTTTAATATTTTAATGGGATCCTTACTCTCAAAGGTGGACAACTTTTCCCCCCACCCTACAAACCTGTTCCTCGGTAACTCAGTTATTTATTGGCATGGAACAAATATCCAATACTTCACAACTGAAAACATAAAAGTTTATGTCATTTCTCAAGATCTGTGGGTTTCTAGTTGGGCAGTTCTGCTGATACTGTCTAGAACCACTTTTGTGATAAAGGAGCTTAGCTAGGACTGTGAGTTAATCAGTTTTCTGTTACTACAATAAAATTACTGAGATAATCAACATATGAGAAGAAAAGATTTATTTTAGCTCCTCATTTTGGAGATTTCCATCCATAGTCTGTTGGCCTGTTGTTTTTGTGCCTGTGATGAGGTAGCACATCATGGTGAGAGAACATAGTAGAGGCAGATTCCCATCTCATCATGGATGGAAAGCAAGAGAAAGAAAAGAAAAATCTAGGGTCTCCAATATCCCCTCCAAGGACATGCCCCTAGTGACCTAACTTCCTCCCACTAGGCTTTACCTCTTAAAGGTTCAACCATCTCCCAAAAGTGCCTGGCAACCAAGCCTTTAACACATGGGCCTTGGGGAGACACTTGTACCCAAAGCAGAGTAGATGGGAACAAGCAAGATGACTTTACTCACATGTCTAGTACCTCAGTTGGGGTGGTTGGAAAGGTTTGGGGATAGCCAGGACCTCTTTCTGCATGTTAATTTCTCATTATTCAGTAGCCTAGTCTGAGTTATTATATATGGTGACTAGATCTCAGAATAAAAATGGAAGCTACAAGGCTTCTTAAGACCTAATCTCAGAAGTCACAGCACCACCTCCACAGCATGCTATTGTTCAGACCATTCCCAGGGCCAGTGTAGGTTCACAAGGATGGTATAGAGATATCACCTATTGATGGCAAGAGTGGCATAAACTTACAGAAATGAGGAATTTTTGGTGATCATATTTGTATTCAACCTTCTACTATGTATACAGAAAAATGATGCCAAATGGACTATTTTGCTAAGGAGTGAAACAATTAAATTTCTGAGGTTTTTCATAAATTTTATATTTAATAATATTAAATAATCCTTATTTGGGAAATAGTACAGATTAGAGTTTTCCAAAAACCCTGCATCCATTGAAGAGAGAATGAATATTTTTTTCCAAGCAAGCAAACAAAAGAGATGGGCTTTGAAGTTAGGCATATGGACTTCAGCCGTGGTTCTGTCAGATCCTAGCAGTAGGACCTTCAGCAACATCCTGTTCTAGTTCTATATTTTTCTTGCATGTATATGTAGGATTTTGTGAGGCTTAAATGACTATATGTTAATTCTTAGACAAGTCTCCACATGTCTAAGATTTGAGAAATGTTGGCTTCAAAAATATAAACTATCATTACCTGTCATGTCACATAGTAACCCTGTTTTGCTCGTACCTCTGGAAGCTGTAAAGTTCTCTGTATTTTTATTAAACTTAATCATTAATCTTGATTACGTTCCCTGCCTCCCTTGCTTCCTGATAAGGAAAAGAAGGAAGTTATATTTACTCTTTCATAGGTGGAACAAGGGGCTGATTAACAATAGTTCTAAAGAAGTGATTTATCAACTTAAAAAATTACAACATATATTAATACAGTTTACATTGTAACCCAGGACATGTACAGACACAGAGTAACCACTGCACATAATAATTTATACATGTTTCAGGAACAGTATTTATCCTCAAGATGTGTTATGAAGTCTAGTTTTCTGTTTGATGAAACAAAAACAACAAAACATTGGTTGTGATCCACTGTTATTCATTTCATTACCCATTAAGGGATTCTAAGCATCTTAGGGTCAATGGGAAATGGAAGACCAAGCACACTATGCTCTGGGTACAGAAATTGTTTCCGGTATGGTGCTATCATAATAAGACAAATGTACTTTCTAAACATGTCAGTTGGGTTGGGTTATAGAGCAAAACACACTTCCACAAATAGGGACTGACTCAAGAAGCTTCATGATTTCTTTCAGTGGGACAAAGGGGTTGAGGGGTGTTTTTGGTACCATAATAAACTGCCTTTTTGTTTGTTTGGACTAGGTGGAGCAAGGTTGGGGTCCCAATTTCACAACTTACTACCTTGTATTTTTGAGCAAGTTTTTAAAACTCAGTTTTAGAGTCTTGATTTTTTTTGATTTGTTAAAATAATACAAAAAATTTATTTTGAGCTGTGAGAAATAAGGGCACATACAAAGTACTGTACACTAGCAAAATATTTGGCACATAGAAAGCACTCAGCATGTGTTTCTTGCTTCCTTCCCTCACCATGGATCACAGACTCCAGAATTTGTAGCTATTATTTAGACTGTGTTTTATATTTTTGGAGGAAAGCTGAGATTTGATGGAATCATTATTATAGTCAAACCCTATTATTTCTTTAATGCAATTTAATTCCTACTACCATGGATTGTCTCAATATCCTAAGAATAGTTAATAATATTAATTTTTTGGAATATGAATCTGATTTAAGGAAATATTTTTATGTTCTCAGGTTATGTATAGTAAGGTTAGAATTAATTTTCCAGTCATCGGTACAATCGTGGGAAAATGTCCCAACAGAAAAGAAAAACATTTCTAACTGTAATGTTGCTAATAATTTAAAGAAACAAAATGACATGCAAATGCAAGTATTAGTTTCCTCCTTGAGTGTGCCTTAAACGTTACCAGAATTCACTATAATGTCTCAAATGGACAGGATTTTCATGATCAGTAACCTAGTTCTCAGGAGGTCTAAAGATAGTCACTTCAGGTCCTGGATTGACATGACCACCCCCCCTCCTCGATGGATCACTAGGATGGGGCTGGGCATTTTGAAATTTCTGCCTTTAAGGCTGGGCTTTTGTGTGTGTGGATGGCGGGGAGGAGGCCATGGCACATTTTCCCTCCTCCTGGGATGTCACCCAGCAGTCGGCCGCCGTGGCGGCAGCTCCCACGTGGCAAGTCTAGATTGAACCGGGCGGGGCTGGAGGCGGCGGGCAGGACGCGGCGCCCGAGCGGATCTCCGGCCCTTCCCTCGGGCCTGCCAGGGCGCCCGCGCGGTCCTCCACCGCCAGGGGGCGTGCGCGGCTTCGCGGCGGCGGGGGCCCATTGGTCGCGGCGGGGGAAGCGTGGGAGGAGGCCTGGAGGGGAACTAGCTTCCTCCTGGCCACTCGCCGGGGTGAGGGGAAGCCGGAGGAGTCTAGGAGGAAGCTGAGGCGAGCGCTGGAGGCGGAGGCGGAGGCGGCTCCGGTCGGCCTCCGGCGGGACTGAGCACAGGAGGCCGGAAGGCGGGCGCCCGGCGGGTGAGGCGCCAGGAGAGGCAGCGAGGTCCGGGGAGGGATGGAGGGAGGCTGGGGGAGCCGTTCACCCACCTTCTTCCTCGTTCTCCGCGGTCGCCGGCGGGGGACGGGCCCTCGGGCGAGTCGGCGGCAGGACGGGGACCCAGGGCGCCGCGGGCCCACGACCGGGGCTGCAGCCCGGGTGCGAGCATCCTCCAGCGGCGCCTGGGCTCCGCGGGGGGCGGGGCGGTGCCTGCACCTGGCGCCGGGTCCCGCTCTCGGGTCTTGGCCAGCACCTGAGAGCGCCTTCCACACGGAGCCTCCAGCTCCGGGTTGGAGTAATGTGGACCCCAAGAGGCGGGGCTGGAGTTGGGTGTTGGATTCGAACTCTGTGGAGAGCAGTCTTGACTCACTTGTAAAGTTTTAGTCTCTCCTAAACTAGAGGTACTTTTTATTTTTTAAAAAAACTTATAGCCCATTGGTGTTTGGTGTCATTGATGAATGTGCTGTTCATTCTTTGAAAGAAAAAAAAAACAAAAACTTTTTTTTTCTTCTATGACCACAGCTCTCTACTATGTGTGATGACTACTGCCCCTACACCTAAATAATGAGTAAGGATTGACAGATTGAGGTTGATACCTTCAGCTGTGATTTTTTTTTGGGGGGGGGGGGTGTGGGGAGGGGTAATGTGGGGAGGGATACTTTCATCACACTCTACATCACCCTCTACTTCAATATGTTTATTTCAGCACTTCTGATTGATAGAACTTTTTTCGTTTCTTTTTATTTAGTGAGAAATATATGGATACAGTGTCACCAAATAATCTTAAATTGCCTGCTAATTGCTGGACACTGTTGCCAAGTACTTCCAGGTATATTTCTCACAACTCAGTGAATAAGTCCTTTTACCTATCTTCTTTCCTAACTTTACAGATGAAAATGCGAACTCCCAGAGTAGTAACATAAAGGTTGATGCTAATAGCAGATCCCCAGACCACCTGGACCTCTGAACGCCTTTTAGGACTAGTGATAGATACACTATTATACTTTCCAGGTTTGGGGCAGCATTCCTATATTCAAGCAGTACTTTACAGAGTACCAAGAGATCTCCATTTAACTTAGAAAATAAAAGTTAGTAACTTACCAAATGCCATTCAACAAGAAAATGGTAGAATTGGCAAATCAGCATCTGGTTTGGGTGGTATCATTGACTTGTACCTCCTTCCAGAGGCTGCCAGCCTCTTCAGTTCTCTGCCCGTTTACTAGTTAAATCAATTTTTTGTTTTATACAGGTGTTAGGAGCTTTGTGTCAGATTCTCATACTGTTTCCCCAACTCATTAAAGACTAGCATTACCTGATGAGAAGAAAAATAATAATTTTATTCAATAAACAGCATTTACTCCTAGTCGGGGGAAGCTCCAAATCACCAATATGGCTTTTAAAAAGTAGGGAGCTTCTGTTTCAAAGGGGTGGCAAAATATGAGTGAATACCGCTGGACTAAAGTGACCTTAAAAACTAACGATGTTTTATTACAATCACAAACTTTTAATATATATCATTACCTTAGGCATTGCTAACTAATCTTCCATATTTTGTGAAGTCACATTAAAAGTTGGCCCAGAGAGCAAAAATTTTGGTTTTATGTTTCAAAAGATTTCACCTAACTCAGAGCTTAGTACAGGAACAAATTTTGTCCTGAACCTAGTCCAAAAGAGTATGGGGATCTGATAATCTGAATTTTTAAGCAACAGTTTTGCATTTAGTTACTTTGTAAATGGCATTGACCAAATTAGCGCATTTAATACTTTTTTCATTTGATCAGAGAGGCTGAACAAGGTGAGACTCTGTAAACATCAAAAGGTTTTGTGATTTTATTTTTTAAATATAGCTCCTAAAATACCATGAGCTGATTTTCTTCTCAGACAAGGAAATTAAACATCCTAATACCTCTAAGTCTCCACAGTGTATGGAGTGAATATGCTCATAAAAGGGCAACATGGAGTTTCCTTTTGGCAGCAAAGTAGTTCTGTATCTTGACTGTGGTGTTGGATACAGCAACCAACGTAGGTTACCAGATTACATAATCAAAATCACATAAACGGTTACAGTACCAGATTGCATTTATCTATTCATTCTTTAACGGACCCTGGTGATTTTTTTGTGTGCCAGTGAGAAAGTTATATTAACCTTTGTAGCAATGAGTCACATCCTACTAAGTTTCATCATCAGCTCCAAAGACTTATTGTGGTGGTGTTATGGTATCAGGTGTGCCACCTAAGCAAGGATCCTATTCATTACCTGCAGTTAGTGGTCATTAAGTGAATCCTGAAGGATGTTGGTCAGCAGCAATGAATTTTTTAAACTATTTCAGTTGATACATTTTTTCAGAAAAAAAAATTACATTAGAAGCATCTATTTGCGAATGGCTGCTGGCCTGCCATTTTTTAAAAAATCTTTTTTTAGTTGTAGATGGACATAATACCTTTATTTTTATTTATTTTTATGTGGTGCTGAGGATGGAACCCAGTGCCTCACCTGTGCTGGGCAAGTGCTCTACCACTGAGTTATAGCCCCAGCCCAAGACATCATTTTTTGAGGTAGAAATAGCATGTTAATTGCATTTCATCCAGGGCTGTTGGACATATAGAACTGCTGTTTCTCCATTTCTTTGTGTAGAAGGCTTGACTGACAGAATTGTGTCTACCATTGTGCACATCAGTTCTACAGACTATTTAAAGACAGTATTAGTGTGGTGGATGTCGAAAGTTCTTACACAGAATAGAACACAGCTGAGTAACTTTCTTATTTGGTGTAAAGTAGCTACAAGAGATGAGGATAGAGATTCTACCTGTATACATTTGTGCTTTCTAATTTTTTTAAAAAAAACAATCTATGAGATGAGTACTTAATTATTTATGTCCATCTTATAATTGCATTATTTTTGACATTATTCTTGATAATACCTATTTCTGTACATCTATTTCCCCCAAGGTGGTTTAGTATAGGATTAAGTTCGTTTAGATTATAACCCTTTAAACAATTGTAGAATTATTGAAGGAGCAGACAAAAATGAATGGCATTTTGTTGGATTCTTTCTTGTTTTCTGATTTGGGTATGTTTGTGCTCTAATCACCATTCCATTCCCTCAACTGGACTATAGCTTTTTAATCAAAATTATGCTTTGGTAAAAGAGAAGAATTGTAAGACCACCTTTGGGAAATTGGAAATATAGTGATCTATTTTAACCTTTGCAAACTGGAGTTGTCTTCCCTGTTCCTTGTCAATTTTCTCCAGATGTATTCACTGCTTGCCTCTACCTCTTTCACCCCCCAAGGAGGATTCCACTTGTTGTTCAGAAAACAATGAAAATTCTTATATGAATTTTTTTTTTAATATTTTTATTTATTTGCTTTTAGTTGTACACAATGCATCAATGTATTTTATTTGTATGTGGTGCTGAGGATCGAACCCGGGTCGCCCACGTGCTAGGTGAGCGCTCTACCGCTGAGCCACAATCCCAGCCCTCTTATATGAATTTTAGTTTGGGGCCTTTGCAACCTAGATCATCATCTTTTTTTTTTTTTTTTTTTTTTTTTTGGATTGTTATGCTCTTGGTCTGAAGTTCTCAGATTTGTGCATGAATGGGAATCACTGGGGAGCTTGTTAAACATGCTGGAGTTTTAATCCCTATTTCTAGGGATTCTGATTCTTCTGGTCTGTGACTGGCTCTGGAATTTGCATTTTAAAAAGTATATTAGTGATTCTGATATCCCTTGTGCTGGTAATACTGTAGTTAGTGCTTTGTAGGGTATTTCATTTAATCTTTGCAATTGTTTGTACACCATTGTTCCAAGAAACAGAAATGTGATTGTAAACCTCATCCTAAGTTTAGACATGCTGATAAGGGAATCAGTGTGCCTCTTAAAATTAATAACAGTGTTTTAGGTGCCCAAGAAATGAAAGGGCCCCTCTTGTCAAAGGGTTGTTATAAGCATATGATATGAGATAAAAGAATTATAAAACAACATTTCTTCAGATCTTGTATGTACCATGTAAAATATTTATAAAATAGAGGCCTTACTTGACATCTGTTTATAATGAAGATCATATGGGTGACTTTGTTTTAAAGATGCAGCTTTCTTGAGGTGTGATGCACTCCAACTTGGCCCCATGTGATTTTCATCCTACTCATTTCCAGTCATTTATGTTAGTGGCTCAGTTCAGAAGTCTTGTGTTCCACTGGAACATTTACTTACTGTCACATTGACATCAGATGTGGCATAATGGTTTGATTTCTATCTTTTTATTATTCTTTTCTGTTAGTCCATAGCTGTCACTAATGCCAACTACCTGGTTATGCACTCATACATCAGCCACATACCATCCTGTGCTGAGTAGTTGTAGGAGGTGGTGGTAGGGCAAACACCAAATCTCAGAGAAGGCCTCAACTCTGGCTGCCAATTCAAAAAGAAAAGCTGTGGTGGTGCATTAGGTACTGAAAGAATGTCTGTAGGTTAGAACAAATCTTCACTGTTGAGATTTCAGTGAAACACAACCCTACCTGCTTTTGGTGCTTCCATCTATGGTGGGGAAAGTTACTCAGCTGTGTTAGATTTAGGGAGAGGAGAGCAGAACATGGGTTGATTTCAGTTTTAATCCCTTAAGGTGTTTTTGGAAAGCATGGTGAAATGCTTGTTGATCAACTGGATTATTTCAGAAATTGGATCTCTCACATTTCTGAACAGTGAAGAGTTACTCTAGGTCTCCTCTGTGGCGGATTTACATGGACCAGAGGAGTTGACTATGAGATTGACATTGAGCTGACTCATGTTGCTCTCAGAAGGTCATTGTGTTGCTCTCAAAATGTGTGTTGTCTGTCAGGCTTGGCTACTTCTCTCTCTGCTGTCTTTGGTGCAGTTGATTTAGGCAGGACACTTACATGATTGATGGTGGTCCTTTGTTAACTTGTTTTTAGATGAAATTCAGTGGGTAATTATAGCTGTATTTTATCTGTTTTTATTCTTAGGAAATTGGAGTTTTATCCAAGCTGCTCTCGATCAGGTGTAAGTTTTCTGAAGTGTTACGCTATTCAGTATTAGGAGAACCAAATGAAAAGCAAGGCGTAACATTTATTATGGATTGCAGTGGAAAGCTGAATCTTCGAAGTGTAGTCCCAATTTGCTTCATCTCTAACATTGGTTAACATTCTAGGAGGAAGTTAAAAATACTTCCTGTTCATTTTTGCTTTTCCATAGTATACTTTTAATTTTGTTTGTTAATCACATTTAGATATTTGTCTTCTTTTAAATGTAATTTCAATGTCATTAAGAAAATGAAAGTCATATGGTGTTGATTCAGATAACTATTAACAATCCTGGGATAGATCATCCATATGCCTCTCTTCCCAAGGTTTTCAATAGAACAAGACAAATTTATTTTCAAAGACTTACTTATTGGTTCAGTTGACCCATTATTTAAAAAATTTTCATCTGTTGCTTTCCAATCTCACCTTTTGGGGGGCCACTTTGCAGAAAGAGTTGGAGGAAGTTTTTTCTTACACCTTTTGTCTCCTAGTCAAAATATAACTTTAGTTCTTTTAAAAACTTGGGACGGGGCCTAGGGTTGTGGCTCAGTGGTAGAGCGCTTGCCTAGCATGGGTGAGGCACTGGGTTAGATTCTTGGCACTGAATATAAATAAATAAAAATCCATTGAAAACTAAAAAATATTTTAAAAAAAAACCTTGGGAAACCTTAAAATTGTTAGTCATTACAATATTTTATTTTAATCATTATTTCATGCATACTTTTAAAAGCTGTGTGTGTGTGTGTGTGTGTGTGTGTGAGAGAGAGAGAGAGAAATGATAGATTCTTTAAATGGATGCATCTTCTAGAATACAGTATCAGCGTATTGGGTTTGGTTTTTTTTTTTTTTTCCTTGTTGTGACCAAAATAAATACGTGACAACAACAACTTAGAGAAGAATAAGTTTATTTTGTGTTCATGGTTTCAGAGATCTCAGTCCATGATGAGTGGAGGACTCCATTGCTCTGGACCTAGAGTGAGGCAGAATATCATCGTGAAGGGTGTGGTGGAGGAAAGCTGCTCAGCTCATGGCAGGCAACAGAGAACAGGGGAGCCATGGACAAAATATATAATCTGCAAGAGCATGTCCCAGTGACCTACTTCCTACCTGCTCATAGTTACCATCCAGTACAGTAGTCCTGTCAAATTATTAATCCATGAGCTGATTGACTACACTGTGTTATAGTTTTCATAATGTAATCATTTCACCTCTACACAATCTACATAACACATTAACTCTTTGAGGGGATACCTCATATGTAAACTACAACAGTGTCCTAACATTAAATACTGTCTGAAGTTAATAATTGAATTTTTTTACCCCTAAACAATTAGCATTAAAAATGCCACATTCTATTCATAGTATGTATAACACTTGATAGCAGCTCAGGGAGCATTCTGAGTTTTCAGATGTTTCAAATAAATGCAATCATCTTATGCCTCTCCATTTTGTTATTTCAAAATTTGTCTAGCCTGGCAAAAATGTAGGTATGGTAGCATCTGGATGAGATTAGAAATTTCCAGAACAATTTGGCATGGCATTTTGTCAACAGACCTCTTAAGAGTATGTCTTTGAGCAGCTGGGGTGAAAAGGAAATGGATTTATTTTGAGCTTCTTCCTTACCCTTCATAGGACTTTAGACAAATCCCTTGACCTCATCCATAATGCCTGTATAATACCCACTACAGCTGGAGGACTGGTAGGGAGATTACATAATATAGGAATGTGTGTGAATTTCACCACTGTATGCATGCGTTGCTAAGTTTATGTTAACTGGCAAGATATCCTTCTCTTGATAATTATTTTCATGGCTTATTTCGTTTATGGAATGGTGTTCTTGTAATTTGCCTGATACAGAATCCACTTCTGAAGGAAAGACTGGAAAGCACAAACACTTGATCTGTGCTTTTATTTCTGCTGTTTCTTAAGTTAATGGATTCTAAGACAATACCTCCTTTTCCACATGGTAGTCTTAGTTCTACTTGAGTAACAGAACTTCATTCATTTGGACCAAAGTAGACTGTTGGGCTAAAGGAAATGTTTTTATATTATAAAACATTCAGAGAAATCAGTATGTCATTCTAAGGTCCTAGCTTAGGCTCTCTTCAGTGTAGGTCCCATACTTGGTATTTGTCCAGAATTTCATAACACAAAGGCATGATGGGGGCCCTCCTTGCTTTTGACTTTCAGATGGTTATGCACTTTATAGTTTGAAACCTGATTTATTATCTAAACACTGAAACTTGTTTTGGCCTACATTTGTACTTTTTGGAGCAATTATGTTTCTTAAATATACTGAGGTTTTTAATTAGTTAACAATAATAATAATTATTATTATGCAGTACCAAAAATTGAACCCAGGGGTATGCTACCACTGTGCCACATCCCCTGCCCTTTGTGTTTATTTTGAGACAGGGTCTCACTAAATTGCTGAGGCTGGCCTCTAACTTGCAATCTTCCTGCCTCAGCTGCCTCAGTTGCTGGAATTACAGGTGTGTGCCACTGTGCCTGATGCTTAATTTATTTATTTTTAATCTGTCATAAGAATATACTCCTACTGCTAAATTGCTCTGGTTTTGGTAGCTGGTACTAATTTCTGTAGCTCCATCTTTTCATGAACATGTAAGAAAAATAATAAACCCTTTACTTGTTGCATCTAGATAGAGTTCTGAATTTCTAGTAGAGGTCTTTCTTATCCTGGTACTATTGTTTTTGTTTTCACTGGACTTCTTTGATACTCACTTGGTTGTTGGTATGGTTTAGCCTGAGATTTCCATTAAGTTTTTCTTTTTTCCCTTTTGAGATTATTATAAATAAATATTTTGTTTTGTATCTAGTGCTATCATAAGAATATAAATCAGGAGTAATTTGGAAGTAGCATCATAAACATGCTCCATGATTTGCTCTCAGATATATTCTTTACTCCTTTTTGCTGATTTACATTTTTGTATCATTAATTAAACAAAGATGTGTTATAACTAAAGCCTTAATTTAGTGAAATTTTAGAGATCTTACTAACTTAATTTTTTGAGAAATTTTAGCATAAACAATTGTATTCAGCTAAACAATTGTAGTTGCTTACAATGTGGTAGTAGTGGTGATAAATTTAGAAGTAGGCATGTTAGGAGGTACAAACAGGTGGCAGGTATAGGAGGCAGTGCCTGTAATTATACAGGTGCAGCCTCAGCAGGTAATGGAAACTGGAATAGAACAGCAGGTGTCTGGTGCCCAACTGCTTATCGCATTTTCAAAGAAGTTTTCTGAGACCACACTCAGATAAGAGTGAAGTTATTTGGAATATTGGCTGGGAGGAAAGCCTTGTGTGTTATGAAAGCAGAATTCAATTTTGCTGGAAGCCAAAAGAGGATTTATAACCTATTGGGATTTTCATTTGAAAAGCCAAGTATTTTTTTTTCTTTTATGTGATGGTTTGCATATACTTCACTTTCTGTTTTCTTTTAGTGTTTTTCTAGCCTATAGCTAAGTAGTTTAAATAGATATGTAACATTGACTTTTTCTATTATGTTGTAGGTTTTCCGATAACTAACAAAGGAAAAGAAATCAATAGTGAACAACTCAGTTTAAGTGTTGATTTTTTTTTTTTTTTTTTTTTCAGGGTAGATTGTACAGAAGAAAAGGAGACAGGATTGGAGCATGCACCTTTGGGTGCTGTCCACCCTTCCCCAGCTACCTGCTTTTTTAGGAAAACTAGATGTCTCACTTCCTTTCAGTGTCCTTAAGGGTAGATCATTATAGATCAAAGATCAATATAGAAACTTAGGTATCAAAACAAAATAAAATTTATTTCTAATTTATGTGATTCATTAATCACAACTTCCCTTTGAATTCCTTTCTTTTACAATAGATTGTTGACTGAAAGCTTTCCAACTATACATGGATGTGGCTTTCCTATAAACTCATTTGCTTTTCTATTTTTAATTTTTAAATTTGCCTATCTTGAGTTATTTCTTAGGTACATATACATGTACGTTTATGTGTGTGTGTATTTTATACAGCATCTGTTTCTTGTGTATGGTAAAATAATATCAAAGAACAGGTTTTTTTTTAAAAAAAACTTTATGTATTTTTCTGTCAATAATTGCTGGAATGTTTAAAATTATACTTCTGTACTTCCGAACATATTATTTTGCATATGTAAATTGAAAACCATGACGAGAACCCTGGTATTAAACTAAGAGTTTGCCATGAATGCTTATCATAGTGACACCTGAATTATGTGAAATCAAAAATGAAGTGTCATCTGGTCATGGTGGCACATGCCTGTAATCTGAGTTCTTTGGGAAGCTGAGGCAGGAGGCTTGTAAGTTTGATGCCAGTTTAGGCAATTTATTGAGACCCTCTCTTTAAAAGAGATGGGGATGTAGCTCAGTGGTAGAGCTCTTGTCTAGTATGTGGTGGACTCTGTGTTCAATCCCAGTATTACAAAAAGAAAAAAAAGAAGAAGAAGTAGGAAGTAGCATGGAGTAAGCTGGCCAGTCTAAACTCTTACCCCATTTCTGCAAATAATTTGTTCATGACTAGGTAAGCAGCTTATCCTGTTTGGACCTTGTCTGCAATCCCAAGATTGTGAACTAAATATTAGGAATAACTTATGGATGCATAATCACTGAGAATAATAAAGCATTGTCTTCTAGTCACAGCCTAATGGCAGGTTTTCTCATTTGTGAGGGAGCTTGAGGGTACAGACCACCCACCCTCTTGGAATTTTATGGTCTAGTGAAAGGAGACAGACCTGGTAATAAGAGTTTTTAAATTAAATGTCAATGTGGGTAGAATATTTAGAAATGTCATGATGTTTACTTAATTAGTTCAAAGTATATACTCCAAATTCAATCTAAAAAAGAATATTCATTCTAGAATTAATGGTGTTTTTCTTTCTTTTGATCTTAGGAGCATATTTAATGAAAAGTTTCATAGACTGAAAAACTAAACATGAGAGTAGCAGGTAAGATATTTAATTCAGTGTAAATAATTTTGCCTTTTGTGTAACCTCTTTGTTTAGTAATGACTAAAGGTAACAGTAAATAATGTTTCTTTGTTTTATATTGAGTGTAAAGCTAAAGTTAACTAAATCATTATTTAGCCTTTTTTGTAGATAGTAAGCAAATTATAAATTGTACATTTAGTGAGCATTACATATATTTTTATAAATCTTTTTTTTTATTTTTTAGGGAACATGAGGAAATTTTTTTTAATTCAATGTTGCTGTATTTGTAATAGTAGAATGCATTATAATTCATAATACACATATAGTGGTGCAATCGGTTAGTGCGCGGTACTTAAAAATAAATCTTTTGTTGAAATGTTGCTAAATATTTTATGTATGGTTTTAACATTTCTTATACTTTAAGCTTGTTTGCCTAATACTATATATAAAATGTTCATATAAAGAGTGATTTTTATCAGGTTAGGAGACTGATTTTTATTTTGCTAAAGTTCTAGCCTATTGAGAAAAATGAGTTCTAAAAGTTTCAAAGTTTAAATCTCTCCTAAGTAAAATTAAAACTAATATAGGTGTGGGACTGGGGCTATGGCTCAGCAGTAGAGCGCTCGTCTCACATGTGTGGGGCCCTGGGTTTGATCCTCAGCACCACATAAATAAAATAAAAGTGTTGTGTCCACCTACAACTAAAAAAATTAAAACATTGAAAAAAAACTAATATAGGTGAAGGATTCAATGAAATACACGTTTTTACTCAGTATTTGTTAATTCAAGTTCATTGGCATAAGTAAGGTTACGTGATGTAAGAACATTAACGTGTACCTGAAGGAGCATATTAAAGAAATTGAGAAACATCACTAGATGTTTATAGTATTAAGCTAGCTATCTTTAAACATAAAAAGGCACATCCATACACCTGGATGGATTCTTGCTACTTATAAAGAAAATAAGTGATTCCCCCACCTGTCCTTCAGTCAAAGCCAGTGTAACATTCTACAAAGGAATTTCTATCAAATGTGTACCCAACATAGGAGATGACTTGTAATTTCTAATAATCAAGGTAATTAGTCTTTCTCTTACTTGTCATGTTCTCACCAGCAAACCAAGTAGTTTCCTACAGAAGCATCTCTTTAAAAAAAGAAAATGTGCCTAAAGTCAAGGTGGATTAACTAACAAACCAGTTTCGTTACTTTGGTCAGAATTGTATACAAACAGGCACAGTTGATTAAGCTTCATGATTATTAAACAAAGGACATGATTATTAAACAAAGGATAACTGGAGGTTGTTACAAATGCTTGGAAATTTGAAAACCTGGATCTCTGTTCCATGAAATTACCACTCTATCCTAACTTTTCTCTCCCTTGGAGTTTTTGTTTTTCTTAGTTCCCCTGATGGTCCGACATAATGAATAGGTCTTGGCTTAAGACTCAAGGCTACCACTGATTATATGACCATATACAAGTGATCTAAAAATTTAGCCTCATTTTTCTGTTTGGCAAAATAGAAGTATTATCTTGGAAAGCTGTGCAAATGAGATCATGCTTATAAAGCTTTTAGCTCTATAGTATACATTCAATACGTGGTATGTATGTTATATCTTTTATATATCTATAACTTTTTAGTTCAGGCTTAGGTTTAGCTTTGCATAAAATTTATTCTAGAACTTTCATGTTATAGACTTGATATTTTAATCATTTTAATATTTCAGTCTTAAACGATGAGACTATCACATATCTGCTTTATGGGAAAGATAGGGAAGAGTTATCTCTGCTTGTATGTGCCCATGATTGCTAGGAAATAAAATGGCAAGACTATCATGTGATTATGTAGTCTTCAAGCCATTGGTCGTAGTCTTAAATGATCAAGAAACAATATGCCATCTGTTATCGTTCATCTATTTTGCAAACAGTTGTTGAGAGTATTAATATGTATGAGACACTCGGTTTGATCCTGTGGGGAAGAGTTGAAAGCCCAATGGAATTTTGCTCTCTCATGCACTAAAAATGTAGGCAGCTTGTCATTGCTATTAAGAACAGGAAGCAGTTTTTGGAGGGGAGAAGGTAGGAAATGGAGGAGGGAGGCAGGGACTGAGTAGTTAGGCTTCCTGTTGTCACTTCATTGCTATGTTAATGGAATGTTTCTTCTTTTTTTTTTTTTTTAACTTTATTTTTTTAGAGCAGTTTTAGGTTCACAGAAAAATTGAGAGGAAGGTACAAGTATTTTCCATTTACTCCCTATCCCAATGTACGCATAGCCACTCTTAGTGTTTCATAGCAGTAAATTGGCTCTGAGAAGCAGTAGCCTCTCAGCATAATCAGCATTTTCAAGCATCATCAGTCATCAGTTCATTCCTTTCCCTTCCCCTAAGGCTGCAGTTTATTCTTTTTAGGTTGATAAAATTAGAAGGAACCTTTTTTTTTTTTTTTTTTTTTTTTTTTTTTTTTTGGTTAATTCCTTACCCAATACTTTCAGCTTGGTATATTTTTCTTGAAAAATGTGGTAATTTGGTTTTAGAGTGGAGTACTGTGCATACCACCAGACTTTGTCAGGATCCCTGGATTCTTTCTATGCTGGCACTAATTAATCTGTTCTCTTGGGCATTTACCTCACCTCTAGGCCTTTTTTCCTTTAAGAATAGTGAGATGACTGCTGATCCTATCTACTTCTGTTATATCACTACAAATTAAACCATTAGTAAGAGAGGGGAACAGACAGTGTATAGATACACATTATTATTTTTCCTAAATAAGTACATGTCTCTGAAATACTTAGTTTAAGAGGAAGATATTTCTTAGCTGTCCTTTTCTATATCCTTTTCTGTCTTGCACTTTGTCCTTTTCTTCCCTACATTTGGTTAGCTGTGAAGAAAAAGGACAAAAGATGGGTCTTGTTAAGTAGTAATATCAACAGTGACTATTTGTAAGATACTCTGACATGATTAAAAATACAAAGGTATGAAAGTCAAGCAGTCTGCCCTTGTGGAGCTCACCAAATAGCCATGTTATGAAACATCGGGATAGACATCAAGTTATTCTTCCAGGAATGCAGACAGCCTTCTTAAACTAGGTATTGAGAATGGGAGGAAGACTTTGATGTTCGCTATGTCACAAGGGTTTATGTAGCTCCAGGAGATGTATGGTTGGCAACAGGACAACAAGCCATTATGTTTCACTTGAGTACTGCTTGTTTAGTGGATATTCTCCTGGCCCTGGAATCTCCAAAAGGTTTAGTGTTTTGGTAACATCTCTGTATAGCATTGTACTTTATATTTGAAAAGGATTAGGAGTACATCATTCAGTAAACTTGGTGGTGGGTGGTGGGTTCCATTAGCTGTGACAGTTGTGTAGTCCACCGAAACTAATGACAGATATTTAATTTTTTTTTCATGTAAAACTAGGCAAATGGTTCAATAAATCCTTAGAGTTGACAACTAACTCAAGAATTCTTTAATCAGGAAAATTTTTTATCTTGATGGGATTGTTAGTACAGCTTTTATTGCAACTCAAGTGAAATTAAAGTTTAGTAGATAAAAAATAGAAGCTTATTAGTCTTAAACTTTTTTTTTAAGAAACTTACATTTTCATATTATTAGAAGATAAATAATACCCATAAGCTTACATTTTTCATAAAAGTGTATAACAAAAGTTTTTTGGGTTCATCAACTCATGCTGATCATTTCTGCATTTTGTCTAGGTGCTGCAAAGTTGGTAGTAGCCGTAGCAGTGTTTTTACTGACATTTTATGTTATATCTCAAGTATTTGAAATAAAAATGGATACAAGTTTAGGAAATCTCTTTGGTAAGTTTTATTTCTCTCCTTTCTTAAACCAAATTTTTCATGTGGGTATCTGAAGTTTTATCAGTTTTCTATATTGAGTTACTACTATTGAGTGTATCTAGGAAAGGAATTATTTTATCAGTAAATGTGATTCAGTAGCATATTCTAAAATACATAATAGGTCTTAGAATTAATTCAGTATAAAGCATGAATCTTCTATTCAACATTCTGAACATATTTAATGAGTCTATTTTATACATGCTTTCAGGCATTAATCATGGCTTCTGAATGTACATTTTAGAAGATACATAGTACCTATGAATTTACATTGTTTCTGTTTGAGTTGGCTGCTAGAAAACTTGGACCCAAATCTCACCCTCTGTTACTGAGTCATTATGAGCCATATTAATGCATTTTAAATGTTGGTCATCAAAATCTGTCCTGCTTTCCTACCCTTATTTTCTTTCTGTGGCATTTTTCTTTTACCTATTCATTAAATGTTCCTATATTGTAAATGTAACCAGCATAAGGTACCTTAATTCAGTTTTTAACAAAATCCTTAAGTTAATAAGTTAACATTTGAAATGTTTGCTCAGGAACCAGTTATATTTCATAATATTTTATTTATATGTTTCATATCTTATTGAATTAAGTACCAAATGTGTTTCTGTTTTGGAAGTATTTTATTATGAGAATAAAGAATGGAGCTTAATGTTTACATATTTAAGTGGAAAGTAATTGTTTATATTTAACTAAGGTCCTTATATAAAATTAATTCTGAACCTTTTCTGGCGACCACAGGCCTTTATCATTTGAAGTTAGCGAAGCTGTTGATACCCTTTGTAGATCCTTGTATTTATATTGACTAAGCTTTGGCTGTGGTGTTGTTTAAGATATTAAAAAATTAAGTGTGGAAAGTGAGACAGTGAAACCTGGAAACAGTATTTTGGCCTAGTAGGCAGAATTGAATAAGAACCACTGAGATCTCTGGATTAGTGATTTTTGCTTTCCATAAATTGAAAGGGGTCTAAAGACCTAATATCTTGTTGCCTTATCCAGCATCTAGGACTGGGCCCTACAAATAATAAATGCTGATTGAGTGAAAATAAGTGTACATAACTGAGCATTCTGATTTTTCTGTGGAAAGGAAGAATATTTCCTATGTGAGATTCATGTAGAACTGCATTAGTTGGGAAATCATTGGTGATCATTCAGTTATGAAAAACATAGTACTTTAACTTAGTTGTCTATTCTTTTCATTTTGATTTTTCCTGATGATAAGAACCTGCAAGATTTTATTGTATTTTAGCTATGTGATTTAGGCACTCTTAGGGCAGATATTATTTTTGATGTCATAACTGAGGTAGTATATTGCATCTGTAAAGCCTTATTGGATTTCAGTCAGTTGAATTGATGAAAATTCAACTTTTGGGGTTTAATTTTAATTCTCATTTCAGATTATAGTAGCCAAGATGGATACATGTTATCTTTGCCATTTGTTTAGCATGTAACTTAATTTACCAAAGTTTAATGAGTTTAGCCCAGTATTGGGATTGTTTCTGTAATGTATATCTTAGCATCTTCTTTGGTGAGTTTTCCTTTTTTTTTTTTCATTTTCTAAAACTTACTTGACAGTTTCTGTACATCATTTTGATTTGAGTTTATTATGTAATATTATTTAAAATTTATTTCTAGAAAGAAAGAATTAAAATTTTGATACTAGTTTAATAGTTGAAAATACTAAGGTAGACTAATTGTGATATTTTTTTAAAAAAACAATTTTGGGGGCTGGGGATGTAGCTCAGTGGTAGAATGCTGGCTTAGCATACATGAAACCCTAGTTCAAACTCCAGCAAAACAAAGAAAAAACCCACAATCTTTTAACATTTTTTTTTAGAGGATTGTAGATTTGCATACACTTATAAGAAATAATACTCAGAGATCCTGCATACTCTTTAATTGTTTTCTTCCATTAGTAATAGCTAGAAACTGTAAAACATGATTATGGCCAGGATATGAACATGGATACAGTTACCAGTCTAATTATTGATCTTGATTTAATATGTGTGAGTTTTCAGTATGGACACTTAGCTAGAAAATACACTGTACACAGTCCAAATTAGTTTTGTATATATTGTTGCAGTAAATAATGTTCTATAGAGTTCATTTGCCCTTTTATACTTAAACCACTGGTAAGTAACAGATACAGCAGAATGCATTTCAATTCATAGTACACACATAGAGCACAGTTTTTCATGTCTCTGGTTGTACACAAAGTAGAGACATACCATTCGTGTCTTCATACATGTACTTAGGGTAATGATGTCCCTCTCATTCCACCATCTTTCCTACTCCCATGTCCCCTCCCTTCCCTTCCCTACTCTTTGCCCTATCTAATGTTCCTCCATTTCTCCCATGCTCCCCCTGCCCCCACACACCCCCATTATGGATCAGCATTCACATATCAGAGAGTACATTTGGCCTTTGGGTTTTGGAGATTGGCTTACTTCACTTAGCATGATTTTCTTCAACTCCATCCTTTTACCTGCACTTGAAATATTATTTAAAACTAAAATACAAAGTCATTCTGATTCTGTAGTAACTTACTGAGAGACATTCATTGATATAACTAAATCAGAAATATTTGCTATTATTCCTTGAGGTGAACTGTTGTATGTATTGAAAGAAATTAAGGGTAGAACTGTCAGGTAGTTTGCAGTCAAAGTTGCTAAGCGCAGGGATTTGTGTGTTTGTATATTGTGCCTGTAACCTACCTTGGACAATACCCTTTTATTTACAAAAGATAACTTACTTGTTTGTGCTCTAGGAGCTAATATGCTTAGAATTACAGCCTTGGTAGACTGCTTTTAGTTTTGATGAGTTCTGCATAAAAATGAGCTTTCATCTGGAAAGAAAATTGTTTCACAAGTGTTTTCATCACCTTCAAGCATCCTGTCTATCCCCTTATATGCATTAAATGGAGGTCAGGTTGTTTAATAAAAACCTGATGACTAACAAAGTTATTTTCTCTAAATTGTATTCTAGTAAAGTTTTTTTTTTTTTTTTAATTGAATAGCAGTTACTGGTTTTACATCTTATATTGTATATACAAACTAGTTTGACTGCTTTGAGGAGCCATCCCTGGTTTTCATTCTGCTTCTCTTTCCTTAGCCACTCCACATTTCTAAGGTTCCTGTGCTCTGATCAATAATTGCTTATTGATGTCATAAGAGGGTCTCCTCAGCCCTGTGTCTTTTCAAATCCTCTCTCTGGATAACTTTATCTGTTTGCCAATTTTCCATTTTATATCTTAATCCCAGTCCTGTTTACAGCTAGCCTTCATACTTTTGCACTTGGATCGTCTCCAAGTATCTTAACATATCTTAAAATCAACAAGTCCAACAATGAATTCATCATTGATCTCCACACCCATCTCCTCATTAGATTATAAGCATCTTCTTTTTTCTTTTGTGGTGCTGTTTTTTGAACCCAGTTCCTCTCTGTGTTAGGCAAACACTCTCTTCACTGAGCTGCATCCTCAGCCCTAGATTATAAACAACTTGAGTACAGAGAAGGTGTTTTTGTTCACTGGATCATATGAATGAATGAATGAGTGCTTTTTAAGCCAGCTCCTGAGCTAGGTTTTTTTTTTGTTTGTTTGTTTGTTTGTTTTGGGTGGTGATGGAGATTGAACCCAGGGCTTTGTGCATGTGAGACAAGCATTCTACCAACTGAGCTACAAGCACTCTACCAACTGACCCATATCCCAAGCCTCTGAGCTAGATCCTTGACTCCTCCCTTTTCCTCTCCTGCATGTGGTTCATTCCCAAGTCCTATCACTACTGTTTCCTTAGTTGCTCTGAATCTGCTTTTGCTTCCTTTCATTGGGTGACTGTCCTTACCTGGAATGCTACAGCATTGTCCTTGCTGACTTCCTGTCTTTGGTCTGTGCAGGCTGCACCCTATTTATACCAGAGGGTTGATCTAAAGGCTCCTTCTCTTGGCTTCCAGCACCTGGCAATTTTTAGTGTTATGTGATCACAAGAGCAAAAGTTCAGACATTCCTATTTTCAGAGGTAGTACAGTATGAGTTTGGGTATTAGATGAAAGATTGCTTTAAAAACTAGCTCTGTCAATTACTTATTTTGATCTACAACAAATAAAATCAGTAAACTCCTCAGTTCCTTTGTCTTTAAAACATAAAGTGATCAAATCAATGAGCCAAGTTAACCCTGTTCTGACCTATTACCATAAGTTGGGTAACCAGATTATGGTTTTGTTTTTGTTGTTTTATTGGTTCTTTTTAGGTATACAGGACAGTAGAATCCATTTTGTCATAATTATACAAGCATGGAATATATCTTATTCTAATTAGGACCCAATTCTTGTCAGATTCCTGGTTTTTTGTTTGTTTTGTGGTTTGGGGGATTGAACCCGGGGCCTTGTACACACAAGTACAAGGCAAGTGCTCTACCTCTGAGTTACTGCCTGAGCTTCCTCTTTAAGAATCCTAGCACTTGACCTGGAAGACATGCGTTTGTTCAGGACAAAGTGAAGTTGAGAATTCTTACCCTTTTGCTGCTTATCACATCCTGGGTTTAAGTTTTTTCATTTATGAAGGAAAAACATTGGTCTAGATCTCTTACTTTTCCTGATAAAATCAAAGGAAAAAAATGACATAATTTAAGAAAATTGAAAGAATGAGCCCCAGTAATCCCAGCACCTGAATTTACCAACATTTTTCTGTTTTCTTTAAGGCTCTGTCTTTATCACAAGAATATTTTTAGTATTTAAAGTCATGCTTTGGGTGAAGTTTGTTTTGTTTTATTCCATTCATTAAACTGTTTCCACATTTTTGTGTTATCTTTTTATGATTTTAATGATGTACAACATTCTACTGAGTATTCTCTTGAATTGGTGAAGCTTCACTTAGATTACATGGTCATTCTTATCATTTTAGATCCTGTCTTTCAGCTTTGACTTTCTGTTCCCCATTTTGAATATTGAGCTTACAGGAAATTCACAATTATCTAAAATAGTACAGAAGTAAAAACTAAGTCAGTATTTATAGTCAGACAGCTGGCTAACATTTATCACACTGCATACTTATTAGCCAAATCAGGAAATGGCTGTCCACAGTACTTTGATGATCTAAGTTATAATTTCCTGAGCTGTGATCAGATGTTGCTGCTTCTAGAAAGTTCTCTATGTAATTATGATGGATAGCAAGGCTCAGATCTACTGGATTGGAGTTAAGATTTCACCCTCTGGTTTCCATCTCCCAATCTACTAACCTAACCACCAAGTCAGGATTATGTACATTCTCTGAGATTTTATATTCATATGTACTGAATACCATATAGCAGTAACCACTTTTAAATATCACATTCACCAAGTATTTTTAAAAATAAGTTTGTAGAGTAACTTGCTGTTTGCACTTTAAAGTTGTAATAACAAAACTAAAAACAAAATGTAAAGATTAAAAATAGAATGTTCTATCAGTAATAAAACTTGACCCTCCATGATACATCTATACAAGTGTTTATAATAATTTTTTTCTGAGATGATATTCACATTTTATTTGTTGTATTCTGAGCACTCTCATTCAGACATTTTTATAGGCCTATTAGAAGCTATACCTGTTTTAAAAAGTGGATACTTGCTGATAGGCTTATTCTAACAAAGGTGACTTTTTTTTTCCCCCATTAGCAAGGTCAGCATTGGACACAGCTGCACGTTGTAAGTATTTTATCTCAATATTTTACAAATGGCTTACTCTGTCTTAAGGCATATGAGAGCTTATATTCAAGCAATGTCAGTATTTAAGTGTGAACAGAAACTGATTTAGAAGTTGGTTTTTAAAGTTATAAGGATTCCATTTGATTAGACAGCCGAATATTCTTGGTATTTATTCATAGTGAACATTTTTTTCCATTAGTGCTTCTCAGTTCCAGTATTATAAGTCATAAAGGCAGTGGAGGAGTAAAGGAATCCTAGTTTGAACCTCTAGTATGTGGGCAGAAAGTCAGACATTAAGCTTTTTAGTGATCCTGGAGGTAACTGAATGTAACTTTAATGACCCTGGAGGTTTTTATGCATCTATGGAAATTCAAAGTGGCAATTCATATCTTCCCACATCCTGAAATTTAAAGATAAACTCAAGAATAATTAGATAAAATACATCTACACTTATCAAGATCATGTTACTTGATCAATTTATGTCAGGTGTTAGCTTGTTTCCCAGGAGGTTTTGGGTTGTGGTGGTATTTGGGTTGAGGTTCTTCAAAGCCCTCTGGGGTGGGAGAGTCTAGCATATTTTTTCAGTTGTGTGTATTTTAATGTTTTACATTATGTCTGTTCTGGGTTGAGATTTAAAAAAAAAAAAAAAGTCCTCTTATTTTCTTTATAAAAAAAAAAATCCTATTTTCTCCCCCTTTAAAGCTACAAAGCCTCCCAGATATAAATGTGGTATCTCAAAAGCTTGCCCTGAGAAACATTTTGCTTTTAAAATGGCAAGTGGAGCAGCCAATGTGGTGGGACCCAAAATCTGCCTGGAAGACAATGTGTAAGTATGTGTTGGTTTGGAGCTATAAATTATAGACCTGGCTTGAATAAATCTGAAAATAAACTGGGCATGCTTCTACTAAAGGAAAGTTATTTTAATTATTATATAATTGATTCCCCCATGCATTTACTGAATTGTATGTTAGAGAATGACTAAGAACACAGCATTTATTCAGTTTCGTGTAGAGACAAGGGATTTTCTTTGAGTGCATTCTCTAGATCTGCATTGTCCCATTTGGTAGCCATCTAACACGTATGGATCTTTTCTCTTAAATACTGGAGAGAAAATTAATTCATTTAAATTAATTAAAAGCTTATTTCCTCAGTAACAGTTGTCACATTTCAAATGCTCAATGACCACGTGAGGGTTGTGGCTGCTGAATTAAACAGCCCAGATAGATTTCCATCATGGCAAAGTGCAGTCAACAGCATTGCTCTGGATAATGAATACCTTATCTTACAAACCAGCATCTTTCATCTTAATTGAGTGCTGCTTGTTGAAGTGGGAAATGATCCAGTGATAACCACAGGTCCATAGTTGCATAAATTGCCACTGAGCTGAATGGTTTCCTATGTTGGTTTGTAGATGATGCAGCATCCTACCTCAGTGTCAGCTGTCACATATAATTTAAGTCTGTGCCTCTGAAATTGCAAATCCCACTTTTAGTTGTTTACTTTTAATCTGATTGCCTGGAAAAGTAGTTACATGAGCTTTTTTGAACTTTATATAAAATAGTAAATGTGACATTTGATTTTGTAGAATAAAGAGCAAGGTGATGTTAGGTTAAAAAGGAAACTACCTAAACTAAGCAGTTCCTCCCAACTCTTTGTCTCTAATATAAAAGTTACTAAGTTTTTTTATTCTAGCCCCTTTTGCAGTGAGCTAGCTGCAAATATTATTTAGCCTCTAGAACACTTTTCTTGCGAAATTAAAGGCTTGAACCAGATGCTCTTTAAAAGTCTCTACTCACTTCCTTTCTTTTCCCTCATGCTAATGGCAATCCATTCTTAGTCCATTGTCTTTTGATTTCTCATTATACTACTCCTGTTTTACTGATATGTAAAAAAGCACTTTGGGATTTAGAAGTTCAAAGGTGTTTTTAAACATTCCTAATCCCTTTGTACCTTGTTTGACTAAAAAGAAACCCCAGCTTGATTCTAAACAATAGGGAGAATTTTCTTTTGAAACAGTTAGCCCACAGATTACCTTTGGACACCTACTCTAGCCCTTTCAAGCAAGTAAGTTTAATACAAATAAAAAGAGATCAAACTCTTTGACTAGTGGGTTTTCTATCTCCAGATTGCGTAGGTCAAAAAGAAAAGTTTGTAGGCATTGGAGCCTGGAAAATAGTACTGGGCTTGGAGCCAGAGAATTTGTTCAAGCATGGTGGGCATGTCATGTAGAATTTATACTTTACTTCAGTTTCTTTAACCATAAAGTAGAGGCTGGCCACCAGTCTACCACATTTCAAGATCATTCTCCCATTCCCATGAGAGATTAAATAATTGATGGGATTTTATAGCTAGGCCTCAGGTCATGAAATGAGTCCCCATTGAGGGGCTGAGTAATTGAATAATTGGTGAGGGATCCCCAGTAGAGACATTGCAAGGACCAAGTTGTCCAGTGCTTTGTCCAGTATATTCTATTTTTATATTACAAACTTAAAATTTTTTTTAAGTTTCAGTAAGACTGAATTTTCTAAGCATCATTCATTCATCTATTCAAGAAGTATTCCAGCATAATCTTCCTATCATGGAATTTACAGTCTAGTAGGGGTGACAAATACTTAAAAAGTAAATGCTGGGCTGGGGTTGTGGCTCAGCGGCAGAGCGCTCGCCTCGCACGTGCGCGGCCCGGGTTCGATCCTCAGCACCACATAAACATAAATGCATTGCACTGTGTACAACTAAAGTAAATACATAAATATAGATTAAAAAAAAAGTAAATGCTAATCAGTGATCCTAAATTGAGACACTAGCTGTGCAGGCAGCAGGATGTGGTAAGTACTAATTGAGTGAGCAAGATGAGATGTCCAACTTTAGTGTGAGGCTCAGGGTATGATGTACAGTCTGAGAACCAGGGATGAGAAGGAAGACGACCAGATGAGGAGTGGGGAAGTGCATCCTAGATAGCAGTGTGAGCTTGCTCAAAGGCCCTGAGATGGGAAAGCTCTGAAGAAATGTGACTAGGTCCAGGCCATGTAGCAACTTTGTAAGCAATGGAGGTAGAGGACTGAGATTTTTTTTCCTTCTGAGTGTGTTGAGAAGTTGTTGAAGGTTTTTTCAAACATTGGCGTTATGATTTCATTTACATTGAAAAAAATGATCTGGTTGCTATATAAAATGATGTAAGAAGTGGAATAGAACAGTGGGAGGCTGTTGCTAATCGCTGCCAGCTTTTTGATACTGCCTCCCAATTGGTTATGAGCCTTTTTGCTTAAACAACTTCTGAAATGTGTAAGTAGATAATAAAAATACATAAGTAGAAATTTTAGTTATTTTCTTGCACCTGCTTTGAGTACACACAAATTCACTTTGGTGAACACTCTTCCAGTTCAATGTGGCTCACCAGAGGTGATTCGGGTGACATTGTCATTTGAGGTTATAACAGTAGTAGAGAGAGATGCTATTACACATTTTTCAGTGAACAAGTTAGCTCCTCCTCAAAAATGATTGGGCCTCCAGTATCATCAAGGCTGAACTTGAGAAACTCTGATAAAGATAAAATGTGGCAATTATGATTAGGATGGTGTCATGATGTTAAGGACAAGTAAAGGCAAGATATGTTCTGGAGATTATGATGTATTTTAAATGCATCATTAGTTAGAAAATTCTGAGTGTAAACCTCAGGTGTCACAACAAAACAGGACTTGCAGGTTTTGTTGCCGTTTATGTTGGCAAACCCATTGAACTCTTGTTCAACCCATAAAGTTTTTATCTAAGGCATACTTGTGTCTGATTTCAGTTTGTATGAAGTTGATATTAGTAAAAATACTTAACCTCTTATAATCTTAATGTTTGGTACAAAGTATATGAGGTGTGTGTGTGTTTTAACAAACTGAATAGTATTTTTAGCTGTGTGGGCCAAGAATTAAAATCATTATTATGTAGATACTTATGTAATAGTTTAAAATGTCACCATTTAAAAATCCAAAAATCACTCTATGCCCACAAGTAGTAAATCAAATCAAAACAAAACAAAAAACCAGCCGAATGGATTTGGCCTGTCAACTAAGTTTGCCAAACCCAGTTCTAACTTTAAGTGCTAGAAACTATCAGATGTATGATATTGATCTAATCATTTCCTTTACTTTTTCTTTTGCCTGGAGGTGTGAGTGGTACAGACATTCATGAGCGATAAAAGAAAATGTTTCAATTTCTGTTAGTAGCAGTGACATACATTTTGAATCATCAGTGTTTTTGTTTCAGGTTTCCATTTGAATTCGTTTTTTAAAAATTGATAAGCTGCTGCCCTCTTGTGGGAGGCTTAAGCCATTGTGCTTTTACATCACCTTCATTTTTTTGCTTTCTGATGGGTTTAGCCACAACAGCCTACTCTGATGTGACCTGTACTTGGAAAAGTCACTGTCGCATTTAATCACTAATCCAACAAGTTAGTCATATCTGATTCTTTTTTTTAAGTAATTATTTTTATTATTTTATTATGTGGTGCTGAGGATCAAACCCAGTGCCCCCACACATGCAAGGAAAGCATACTACCACTGAGCCACAATCCCAGCCCTCATATCTACTTCTTATTATTAATGATAGTTTACTTATCTAGTGTATTTTTGAAAGGAGCACAGCAGCAAATACATTATGAAACTTCCCTCCTCTTTGGTACAGTCGAGTCAATAGTAATATAATAAAGAATAACCCTTTTTGTGTTTATCAAGACTAGTTTAAACATGTCTAAGATATAATTCATATACCTGACACTACACTCACTTCAAATGTACAGTCAGTAGTTTTTATTTTAATTCATAGCTATGTGCAACCTCGGCCAATTTGGAACATTTTTATAACCTAAAAAGAAACTGTACCCTTTAGCTATTGCCCTCCTCTTGTGTTCTCATCCTGCCCTGCTTCCCCACCCCAATGCCCAAATAAGCACTTGTTTACTTTCTCTATAGATTTGCTTATTTTGATTATTTCATATAAATGGTATTGTATGTAGTTGGTTGTGATTGACTCCTTCACTTAACATAATGTTTTCAAGGTTGATCCATGTTGTTACTTGACCATTCCTTTGATTTATGGCTGGTTAATAGTCCATTGTCTGGATATAACATACTTTTTACCAATTCGTTAGTTGATAGACTTTGCATTATTTCCTCTTTGATTATAATGAATAATATTCCTATAAATTTGTGTGCTAGTTTTTGTGTGGACATACTTCCATCTTTGTGTGTATACTGGAGTGGATTTTGGTTCAAATGGCAACTTAACTATTTAGGAACTGCTAGATTGTTTATCAAAGTGGCTGTAACAGTTTACCTTACCAGTGGTAGTGGATGAGGATTCCAATTTTCCACATATTTGCCAGTTCTTACTATCATCCAACTTTCTGATTACCACTATCCTAGTAGGTGTGAAGTAGTCTTTCATTGTGGTTTTGATTTGTGATTCCCTTAGGATGAATGATGTAGCATCTTTTCATGTGCTTATTGCCTATTTGTATATCTTCTATCATGAAATTTCCACTCCAGCTCTCCGTCCATTTTTAAATTGGGTTGCCTTTTTATTATTGAGTTTTAATCTTTCTTTTCATTATACTTCACTACCACTCTTTTTATACTTAAGTGAATTTCTTAGAGACAACATGTAGTTAGGTCCTGTTTTAACCCACTCTGCCAATTTCTGTCTTTATTTGGTAAATTTAAAATACTTACATTTATTATAATTATTGATATGTGAGGGCTTTGTTTACATTTTATATTGCCTTCCTAAGAACTTTGTGAATGTATTTTAAAGTCTTTTGATTTATTCAGACCGTTTTTGAGTGCATCTCTTTGTGTAGCTTTTATAGTGATTGCTGTCCTTACAGAAAGTTTTCAGACTCAAGGTCTGCACTTAAGAACAGGAGGGAGAAAATGTTAAGTTAGATTAAAATTAAAAATGTGTCTTTCTGCAGTTCTTATACTGTGAATAACACAAGAGGAAATCATCTTCTAGTATTTCAAAATATTTATATGTTCTTGCTTACATCATTAGACAAGTGAAGTTTCAACATAAATCTTCATTTTTACTGTTTTACTCTTTAACATAAACACAACTAACATCCAACATTTGTATCCAACATTTGTGTTAGAACTGCATTCATTCATTAGCTGCAAACCATAGTTAGTCACAGGTATGAGTTCTATGAAAATCAGTTAACACATTTTGTAGACTGAGTTGACTATGTGGAACTTACAGTGAAGTATTATAGGCTATATTTGTGAAATTGTTGCATATTTTTATACCAGTAAAGTTTGTAAGCTGTGTGCCTATGTGTATATATAGATGTGTCAATATGTGAATACATGTGCATATGTACACACTTTTGTATCAACACTGCCTCATTCTCCTACCTTTAAACTAGTTCTTAAACATTTGGCAGCACACTGCTGGGAATATTACTGTTACCTTGAATTTTAAAAATGGAAGGTACCTTGTAAAATTGTAGTTTAATAATTCTAACTGAACAAACTAAACTGGTAAAAACCAAATGTGTCACTCTGCCTTCCATTTCACCATGTCATTGTTTTGTGTAGTGTTCTGCGAGGTCCCAGTTCACTCTGGTTATCTCAGGCAGACCTGTGGTTAGATACGGTAATTGTGTAAGCAGTGCACAGCTTATGTTGCTGATTACCAGAAGAACATTCACAATTAGGTGAAGCATTCACGGAAGAGTGCTTCACCACTCCTCTTGCTTTCAGGTGATAAAAGATTTAGGTAACATCACTTCATGTCACACTGAACTGCAGAAAGTAAAAAAGAGATTGTCCAGTTTGTTTTTCCCCCCCTCAATCCTGTGAAGAGGGTGGAGAATGTGTGCATATGTCTGCATACTGTGAGAATTATCTTAAATGGTATTACATGGTGTGGCATAGAGCAGCAAGTCCCAGTACTTTTAAATATGCATTATTATTTGGGAAATATTACTTAAGAGCATTGCTTTAAAATTATTTGTGTTAGACTATCTTTTTTGACTTTGTAGAGGCCTTTTATTCTTCTGCAGAGCCAAACAATTGATATGTATTTAATATTCATTTTCTGCATGACTTTATTTTTGTGATATGTGTTCATAAGCAGTATCTAATAATTCTCTTCACTTTTTCCCTTTTAGTTTGATGAGTGGTGTAAAGAATAATGTTGGAAGAGGGATCAATGTCGCCTTAGCAAATGGTAAGAATAATTATTGTAGCTTATGGATATATTCAGTGGATATTCTTGTGCCTAAAAGTAAAATGCACCTAGTGTCAAGGAATCAGGTTTAACCACTTTTGACCAAAACCAAACCTCCCTCAACCTCCACCCCCACCCAGACCACCATAGATGGAGACTTTGTATCTATTTGTAGCATGCTTTCTTGAAAGTATCCCAGTAGTGATCATTCTGTGGAAAGCTTTCTTTGAGATTATCAGAAAACAGCAAATCTAATGTTTAATTATGTTAAATTGATGAAATTTTGGTGCATATTTTGGCATAATAATGAAGATAGGGAGATAGGAATGAAGGTATGTAAAATGACAAAAGATAATGGACTATTTATTGGATAGGTAGAGGAAGAAACAAAGATTGAGAATTTATTGTAATTTTTCAATGTTGTCTACAAGCTTCTCATAAGTTCACTGAATCCTGGGCATCTTCAGTGTTGTAGAATTAAATCTGAAAATCCAATCCATGGAACAAGGGCTATATGCATGCAGATCCTCTCTGCTCTAGTGCCATAAGTATCCCATAAAGCATAAAATGTGGTAGAGCTTACTAGCCACCTTACCCATTCATTGTATAGGAAAGTAGTTTTTTTATATATTTCACAACAAGATGTAAATTTTTGCATTTCTACTTTCTCCATTTTCTTAGGCAAAACATTTAATATGTCTATTTAATCAATTTTAATGGGTAAAATGTACATTTTATTTTTAAATGTCTTTAATATATAAAAGGGTATCTGACTCAAGTGGCTATGTCTTTGTTGTAAAAGATTTAAATAAGGGAAGCTGATAATACATATACTTAACTTTGAATTGAAATAGTATGTAATTAATAGTGACTTCTGTTTACCACTCTTTGGTGTAAAAACTTAATGAGAAAGTCCTATTCAAGGATGGAACTGGAGGATATTATGCTAAGTGAAATAAGCCAGTCCCAAAAAACCTGAGGTCGAATGTTCTCTCTGATATGTGCATGCTAACCCATAACAGGGAGAGTAGAAAGGAGCAGTATAGAAGTTCATTGGATTAGACAAAGGGGAATAAAGGGAAGGGAGAAGGATGGGAATAGGAAAGACAGTAGAATGAATCAGACATAACTTTCCTACGCTTATATATGAATATACAACCAGTATAACTCCACATCATGTTCAACCACAAGAATGGGATCAAAATTGTAATAGCTTGTACCCTAAGCATGTATAATATGTCAGAATACACCCTACTGTCATGTGTATCTAAAAACAACAAATAAAAAAATAAATAAGAAAGTCCTATTTAAAACTACCCTTCAGATGCATATAATTCAGATTTTTTTATTTATTTTTTATTCTAAGTTGTTATAAATGACAGCAGAATGTATTACATTTCATATTATACTTACAGAGCACATTTTTACATATCTCTGGTCTTCATACATTCACTTAGGTTAATGATATCCATCTCATTCTACCATCTTTTTTTTTTTTTTCCTCTACCCTTTTGCCCCTCCCTTCCCCTCCCTCCCCCTTGGCCATTCTAGTGTTCCTCTAATCTTCCTATGCTCCTCATCCTAACCACACTGTGAATCAGCCTCCTTATATCAGAAAAAAACATTCAGCATTTGGATTTGGGGATTGGCTAACTTCACTTAGCATTATATTCTCCAACTTTATTTACTTGCAAATGTCATGATTTTATTCTCTTTTATTGCTGAGTAATACTCCATTGTGTATATATACCACATTTTCTTTATCCATTCATCTACTGAAGGGCATCTAGGTTGGTTTCACAGTTTAGCTATTATGAATTGTGCTGCTATAATCATTGATGTGGCTGTGTCCCTGTAGTATGCTGTTTTTAAGTCCTTTGGGTATAGACCAAAGAGTGGGATAGCTGGGTCATAAGGTGGTTCCATTCCCAGTTTTCCAAGGAATCTCCATATTGCTTTCCATATTAGCTGCACCATTTTGCAGTCCCACCAGCAATGTATGAGTGTGCCTTTTTCCCCATATCCTCTCCAACACTTATTGTTGTTTGTGTTCTTAGTAGCTATCATTCTGACTGGTGTGAGATGAAATCTTAGAGTGGTTTTGATTTGCATTTCTCTAATAGCCAGAGATGTTGAACATTTTTTCATGTGTTTGTTGATTGATTATATATCTTCTTCTGAGAAGTGTCTTTTCAGTTCCTTGGCCTATTTATTGATTGGGTTATTTGGTTTTTTGGTGTTAAGATTTTTGAGTTCTTTGTATGTTGTAGAGATTAGTGCTCTATTTGATGTGCATGTGATAAAAATTTGTTCCCAATTAGTAGTCATATTTCAGATTTTAATTTCTCAAAATAATCCCTTCTGTGCTAATGAATTAACATCAGTCATTTGATAAGATCATTTGCTTCATAATGTATGGAATATTTGAATTGCATAATCTGATCTGAATTCAATCTCTTTCAGGGAAAACAGGAGAAGTGTTAGACACTAAGTATTTTGACATGTGGGGAGGAGGTATGTGTAAATAATGTATATTGTTCCTGGCTGATGGTGACTGAATCACCTCAATGTAATGTAGCCCATTAATGAAAGAAAAATGATACCCTTGTGTTAGTTCATTTGCCTCTCTATCTTTTCACTAAGCATTCAGCTCAGCTGTACTTTAATAATCAAATTGTATACAGTTTTTTTTTTTAGAAAAGTTGTTGTGTGTTGTAATTGAATAAAATAATATAAAAATCAAGATTTAAAAAGAAAAAATCTGAGTCCTGTCCTACTGGACAGCTATTTTAAAGCCCTGGGCTCCTTGAGCTTTCTGTCTGAAATTAGAAACAGTATATAAAAGACTAACATAAGCAATTTAAACATTTTTTTACTGATTCTGTTTGTTTACATATAATTTTCAGTCTCAAAAATAAATAGTAAGTGGGAGCCTTCAACATACACAGATAAACTATCAGGTTTTAGAAAAACAGTAATCCCATTCATCCTAGTTCTACTTTTGAGCACGGCCATTAAAGTACATGAATATTGAAGAGAAGTAATAGGTTTTCTTTGTAATTCACTGGACTTAGTGCAATCCAAAATTATTTTTCCCTTTTGTATTTGGAAGTCGTTCATGGAGTGGAAAGAAGACACCAGCATGCAGAGCAAGGAGCTGGCAGCTTGAAGAAGAATGATGCCCAAAAGGAAAAAGGGTTTCTTCTTCAAGTTGGAAGGGAGACCAACGTGGTTTATCTTTTGGTTCTTTAAGTTGGTTTCCACTTCCCCATCCTCTTTATATATTCCCTAGAAGCCAAAGCTCTTAGGTTTCTTTAGTTTATGTTGAGAATTTTCAAAGAATTCAGCATATAAAATTTCTTATAAAATGAGATGCTGTGTATTATTTATTTCTTAAATAAGATTTAAAGAACATTTTATGGCTGTCAAAACTGTGTGAACTTAAAAGTGTTACCATCAGTTTTAGATTGTAAAAGCATAATTGGTCTTACCAAAATGTGTTACATAGAAAGGCTTTTAGAAAGCTGTTGTTGAAATCAGTAGTTTGACAGGAAGCTCTGGTAGTCCTCACTCTTCTCTTCACAGGAAGATGAATTCCTCTGAAAACATTCTCCCAGTTAAATAGTTGCAGTTTGCTGCCATCTTTGCATTTAATGGGAGTAATTTGTTAGCTGCTTTGTTTGTTCCATCTTTTCTGAATTGAAAATGCTATTGTTATTATATATAATCAGAGAAAATCTTTGGAATCTTTGCTGTGGAAAAAAAAAATGAGTAAATTTGAAGTAACCTAGCTTTGAAGTAGGGTTACAGGGCTATAAGGAAACCTGACCTTGTAGACAACTCCATATGTGAGGTGATTTATAGTACCTGACCTTTCTATCTGGCATCACCAGTTTGTAGTCACTGAGTGGTTTATTTTAATGTTCTTGTGGAACGATATCAAGGTGATTATAATATTTGCTGTAATTAATTTGGCTTTTAGTGATACCCTACATTCCTTGCCCCGGCTCACTGCAAAAGAGAGATCTAGAAAATTCTTGAAATCTGTGTGTGTGTTTAGAGATGTTTTCAAAAATTACAGATCTCTTGGAGAATTGGATGAAAGCAGAGTATCCTCCTTCTAAAAAGTGCCCATACAAACAATTTTACATAGATTGAGGGAGTCCATGAGCCACTCTCCAGAAGCTTACCCACGCATCTCAGAATCAGGCTTTCCATTAGACTCAGTTGTTCATATCTGAGTGATACCTTTCACTTTATAAGTCATGACTCTGAGTTGGATTTTCAGCCCCAGGATATCAGTACAAAAGATGTAGGCTAAATCAGGACTGGAAAATTGTATG
Source organism: Tamias sibiricus (assembly GCA_025594165.1). NCBI lineage: Eukaryota > Metazoa > Chordata > Mammalia > Rodentia > Sciuridae > Tamias > Tamias sibiricus. The sequence goes on along the minus strand of CM046664.1, from coordinate 119,695,184 downwards.
CTGATGGTGGGATCATATTAAGCGACAAACTTGACACTTTTTGAACTTCCTAAGATTTATCTTCCTTTTAGATTACTTTTCATTTTAAATTCTTGTTTTATGGATACTTCGTATTTTACGATATTAATTTTAGGGATTATTTCTGATGGTTACTCAGTCATTTAAAAAGAAAACCCTCACCCTTTCTTTTTCTTCAGATGTGGCACCATTTATTGAGTTTCTGAAGGCCATACAAGATGGAACAATAGTCTTGATGGGAACATATGATGATGGAGCAACCAAGTACGTAAACAAAATCTTATCCAACTTGTTGGGGCTCTAATTTGTAATTATAAAAACAACACATTTTCATTGAAAAAAATGTGTTAAATAGAACAAGGTAATCCAAGATAAATTTTGTCAGGATTTTTAAATTATGTTTTCTCCCTATCTTTCTGCATTATGCGTGTAGTGAAAATTAGAATCTCATAGTTCACAATTTTTTTTTAGTATTTTCTTTTATATTCTGTTTAATCTTAAATCATTTCCCCTGGCATTACTATTCTCCAGTAGCATTTTCTATGGCTCATCAACAGTTCCTCCTGTGGGCTTACCTTTTTTTTTTTTTTTTTTTAAGTTCCCGCATTATTGCCTAATTTTTCTTCTATAAATAACACTGTAACAAACATCCTTTTACATGATTTTTTTTTCTTTTTTGTACTTTGGACCATATCCTGAGGGTAAATCCTTAGAAGTGGATTAATGGTTAAAGATAGTGTTGTGATATATTTTTCATAAAATGTAATAGGTGCTAGTTTTATAACTTTTCATAAAATCATGTACATTGGAAAATACAGAAAAACACAAAGTTTAAGTTACATAGTTCGTCTCACCAGAAAGGGATACCCATATTTTAGTTTCCATTCTAGATGACCTAATACACTTGTTTTCTTCATTTTAAATATTTAGAATGATTGTATTCATAACATCTTCCCACTTAAATGGTGAATATTTTTTCTTGTCACTGAATATTCTTCATAATTAAATTGTCATAGTTTTTAAACCTGTCATGATTCATGATCTGTTGAATTAGGATCCCTGCTGCACTGTAGACAATTTCCAATTTTTTATATTTAGCAAAATGCTAATATTTTTTGAATAATCCATGTGTATATCCTTATAATATTTCTTGAAGTGAGACTGTTGAATTAAAAGATGCACATATTTTATTAAACAGAATTTAAAAAAATATTTGTGCCAAATTTATATTTTTCCCAGAAGTTATTAATTTTTTAAAAGTTCCAATTCTGTAAGTGTTGAAAAGATATTTGGCTTTTCAAAAGAACATGCCTTCTGTTTTTGGTATTTTCTTTTTTAAATTGTCTTTTGCATTCAAGTTAACCCATATTTACTTGTTTATCGAGATAGTAACCATTATTCATGTTAAAAATATATTTTTTGGTATATCACTTGTTTATAGTTCTCTAAATTTATGGTGACTTTGGACTTTTAAGGTTAATTGTCAGGTAGTTGAGTCTGTGGATTTCTCTTTGTAGTTTCTTTTCCTTTTAAAATTGAGATGTATTTTTTCATCTCCACATTTGATATTTAGTGTATTTTTTTTCTTCCCATGATTTTACCATTTTACTGTGTTTCTAAAAATTCATTTGGAAGATGCTGTGTAACTAGGGCCTTATGTTGACTTGGTTTTGAGTCTGGAATTTTTGTTCTGTTGACCTTTTTTTTTTTTTTTTTTCTGTTTTCAAAGACACTGTTTCATTTGTTTTATAACTATTGTGTGAAAGGTAAGTGTACTTCTTGAATGTCTGGTAGGGCTAAGCCCCCTCTAACATTCTTCTTTTTAAAAAATATCTTTGATATTATTTCCATGAAAAGCTGGGCTTGGTGGTGCACACCATAATTCCAGTGGTTCAGGAGGCTGAGGTAGGAGGATTGAGAGTTTAAAGCCAGCCTCAGCAAAAGTAAGACACTAAGCCACTCAGTGAGACCCTGTCTCTAAATAAAATACAAAATAGGGCTGGAGATGTGGCTTAGTGGCCAAGTGCCCCTGAGTTCAATACCTGGTACTTCCCACCCCCCACCACCACCACCAAAAAAAATAAAAATAAAAATAAAAAAAATTCCTTACATATTTTAATTAAAAAGTCTTTAAAACTATAAGATTCACACAGGAATATGGCATGTCTTCTATAGATTGATTTTTTTTTTTAAACATATATAGTGAATGGTTACATTATTGCAGATACAAACTTAAAAAGTAATACCTCTTTATAAGGGAATCTAAACTGAAGTCATTTCACAAACTGCATTTTTTCTGGTTCAACTGAGGCTATATTAGATCTGTAAACTGAAGATCAATGTAAAATTGGCAAATTGAACCATTTCCACATACCTGAATAGGACGACACAGGATATAATTATACTTTCCTTATCAAAAGACCAAGTAACTTGCTCTTTGCTTTGGCTGTTTTAAACCCCTTTTGGCTGTATTAAGCCCCTTTTCTGACTAGACCCACATGACCTTTCTTCTGTGCTACATTCTTTTGTTATTATATTGGAATCTGAAACAGCACCCAAGCCTGGGCAAGATTCCCTGGAGTTGCTCTGTAAATATCTTCACTCTCATACCCATGCAGTTTCCCTATCTTAAACAAAACTAATGCAGATTCATAGAGAAGTGCTATGCTCAAGGGTGGGCTCCCTTTAAATTCTGCCTGATTGTCCTGAACTTGGGTAAATGGAACAACAAAACAATAAATATGTTCTCCCAGTCATTTGATACTCCAGGTATTTAAAGCTAATTGGTGTTTATTTTTTTCTTTTCTAGGCTCAGCACACAGAGCTCTTTTTACCTTTTATCATGTTAGGTTTCTTGTTTTACTTACACTCCTGGCTACATTTCTTGGGCATTCTTTAGCTGATTATTGTCTCTTTTAAAATGAGTGTCCCAAATTAAATACAGTGCTCCAGATGTGGTCTGGCCAGTGCAGAGTACAGTGGAGATGATCTCTTGCTCTGTTTTAGAGATTACATTTCTTTGAATATTCATGTAGACTGGTATTCTGTTAGTTTTCTTTAAATAATCATATCACATTTTTGGCTCATGAGTTTTTGGTCAAGTTAAATTCTAGAATCTGTTCATTGGATCTTAGAGTTTCTTTTTTAAACCACTGCCAAGTCAGGTCTTTCTCTCCATTCAGAACTTGATTTTGTTAATTTAGATGAAGGACTTTATATTCATTTATTCTTGTTAAATTTAATTTTGCTGATTCGGGCTCTCTTGATCTTGATTCTGACATTTGTCCTCTGAGGTTTCAATGATCCAGGCTTTGTACTCTTTCCAAAGTCATTTTTATGTACAAAATAAGTCCCTGATAAAATGTTTATCAAGGGCAGTGTGTCACCCTTTAGTGGCCTCCTCCTTCAAGGGATTCAACTGATAACAAACTGCAGAACTCCAGTATACCTCAATAAGCTTATCATCCAGCTGCAGTTTTATTATTTTACTTATAGAGGCTGTTTTTTGAGACTGTCAGATGCTCAGTTGAAATCCATGGATGATGCTAATTACAGTACCCTGATCTACTTCCTCCATAGCTGATACAGCTGAAATGTCATTAAGTTGACTTTACTTATTTCCTCTCTCCTTCCCACTACATGCTTTTTTTCCTTCATTCATTTTACTTTATTAGTATTATTTGTGTGTGTGTGTGTGTGTGTGTGTGTGTGTGTATTTGTGTGTGGTGCTAGGGATCGAACCCAGGGCCTTGTGCATGTGAAGCAAGCAACTGAGCTATATCCTCAGCCCCTATATGTGAAGCAACTGAGCTATATCCTCAGCCCCTCCTTCTTTCATTTTAATGCTCAGATTTCTTCATTGTCTTTCCTTGTAGAATTGTGATGGGAATTGGAACCATTGTTTCTAAAATTTTTCTTGCATTTTTTGAAAACTGGAACTTTTGATTTTTTGTCTCAGCATCTTCATTTTTCCATCTTGTAAAATAACTGATACTGCCTCAAGATTATATTAATAAGTTCCTGTAAAACCTGTGTGCCTTATGTGGGCCTGGAGGCTTAGATCTACTTTAAAGCACTTACATAGACATTTTGGAGCTGATATTCTCTATTTATGTTGATTAAAGAATGTGTACCTCTCTGGACAGACAGTCTTGCTTTCTTGTGATGATATTGTGTCATTCTTGTGAAACAGTCGGTCCTATCATTACTCACACATAAAATCAAAATTTCTTTAGTAGTCTTTGGAGTCTCATCTTGTTCTGAGAACTATAGGTCTCCCTGGTAGTATTAAAAGCTTTGTTCTCAGTAATCTGTTTTGCCTTGTATTTTTAAAACTGTGACTTTTTTGTAAAGTTTGAGCCCATCACAGTGCCCTCCTATAATAGCACTAATTTAGAAACTATATTCCCTTCTTTCTAGCATTGTTAGCAATTATATGGTGAAAATTATCAGGGTTATTTGGTGTGTGTGTGTGTGTTTTCCCTCATAGGCATTTCTAATCTGAACTTTCTGTAACAAACTCTCTTTCAAGTCTGGGCTAGATGGCCCCCAAAATCTAGTATCTGTTCTTCAGGCTACTGAGGTAGTATGGTGAAGTTCATAACACTTCTGTTTTCCTACTGGTTCTTTCCCATTAATCAGAATTTACCCAGAATAACAGTTCTCCTCATTGCTTTCTGAACTTCAAAAAAGGAAACATTGGCTTGACTCAACATAAAAAGAGAATATCAGCTCCAAAATGTCACACATACTTCCTTTACCAGCAAGGACTGAAGCAGAACCAGACTCCGTCTTGTTCCCTACTTCCACCTCAGTGACCTGGAGTTTTTACTGGAGATTTGTCATGGAGGCACCATCTACCTAAGCCATTCCCAAATTCCAGACACCAAGACAAGAGTAGGCATTCAGCATAAACTACATCATTTGTGCACACAGGCATAAGGAATCATTCTCTTTAGTTTTTGAAAAGGATTGGAGCCCTCTTCATCTAGATGTCAGCCAAGACCAACCCAGTTATCAGGCCTTTCTAAGGATGGAAACCTCAGGTCTGCTATATTAATACTGTCTTGAACAGGAACTCTGGATGGTCTCATGGAAATACAAGGAAAAAGATTAGTGGAGTGAAAACATAAAGCTAAATCTTCACATTTCTTCTAGATCTCATGCTAAATTCATTTGTACAGATTATAATGATAACTTATGAAATTGTGAAAATAGCTGCTTACAGAAGTAACAATAACTAACTGCCCTTCAGTTTATTTCTTAGTTGCTGCAAATGCTTAGCCAAGAAAGATTTTACTTACTTTTTGCTGGGGCCAGATCTACATTTGGATGGCCACCTACTTCGGAGGCAATTTTTTGTGTATAAAGCAATCACTTACCATTTGTGAACTTAACATTTATAATTTCAGCTATTTATGAGCATCCCTAAAGGTCTATGAGATGGCAATTTGTAATTCTTTTGAGGTGTAAATATGAATGGAGTCCAGGGCTCTTTGCTCAGAGAACCTATTATGTACCCTTTGCATTTCAGTACTATTTATTCTTGTTATGGCTGCAAAACTCATCTACTCGTGTTACAAGTACAAAGTTTTGAGAAAGAAGCCAGAAAATAGAGCATCTACATAAATTGTATGAGTGGAATTTTGAGTCTTCCAGATTCACCACATATGTCCTAACACAATTTGGAAACAAGAAAACAGAGTTCAGGCAATACTTTTAGGAAATTTCTAATACAAAAGTTGTTTTATAAAGGGAGCAAACAAATAGAAAGTGATACCTAATTCATGTAAGGATGGTCACAGGAAACAAAACTAAAGGAGAAAGTGAGAGAGCCCATGCACATGATTCCATATGAATGTTTCCTCTCCAGAGACAAAGGTGTCACTAGTTCTTTTCACACAAGAAACATTTCACATCTTTTTGGTTCACTCGGTTATAATGTATCACTTGATATAGAGTTGAGTCTGAAAGGCTAAATATTCCAGGTGCTGCCCCTCATTTTCTCACTGCTTCTAGTGGACTCCTTCAGGTGGGTAAGAGTACAGTGCCCATGCTATGGTCAGATTACTCCATTGCTCCATGAATGTAGATGTAAGTTATAGAAGCTGTTATATTTGTAGTTCTTTCCTGTTTTATGATTTCAAAATATAAATCATTCCTTTTATCTTCAGTTAAATGAAAGCTATACCTAGTTTCTTTCATTAATACACTAAAAAAAACACAGATATTAGCACAGTATGTTTTTTAAAACACTGGAGTGAAAAAGTATCTTCTCTGCCATTTGCAAATATGAAATACCCTGCCCCACATTTTAGCAGAATAAACCTTTCAAATTGCCCTAGAAGAGCTGCTTATGGGGCCATGTGATATAGGACTTCGTATCAAATAACCTGTACAGGTGACCCTTAATTACATTTTTGTTCTGTTTATAGTTGTTTATCTGAGTTTCTTCTCCCCTTTGAGAGACAAGGGAAAGGGAATCGCTCAGTGTTAGAATTATAACCTACCCCCTCCCCCCCCAATTTTTAACTAGTAATTTTGACTAGTAATTTCCATAGTGGCTAGCTTGCTACTGCCCTCCTCTTTCTGATAGTTAATATTTTCATTTTTATAACATAGCTGAAATAACATATTTATACCCCTGTTCTCAAAATTTGCTTTGTCTAAAATAAAACACCGCTGAAAACATCCAGATTTCTATCAGCATTTACCTTTATTCCATTCCCATGTAATTTATAAGGGGTTTTGTGGAGATTCTAAGTGCTAATTAATTTTACAAAGATGTTGGTTGCTTAAGATCTTGGATTAGAATGGCCAATGGGGAGGGAGGGGAAGGGAGGGGGGCAAAAGGGTGAATGAAAAAAAAAAAAAGATGGTAGAATGAGATGGATATCATTACCCTAAGTGCATGTATGAAGTCACGAATGGTGTGAATATACTTTGCATACAACCAGACATTTGTAAAAAAGTGCTCTATATGTGTAATATGAAATGTAATGCATTCTGCTGTCATTTATAACATCTTAGAATAAAAAATAAATAAATAAAAAAAAAAAGATCTTGGATTAACCTGGGTAGGCATCTACTAAAACTTATTTATTTGATGACTATAATTACAATAATTAAATGAAGATAAATTTAGATGTTTGAAATATGTACATCTGAAAGGTACTTCCTAATAGAATAAATTTAATGTTAGTTGCTGGAATTCATGTTTTTTTTTTTTCACTAAAGAATTCAAATAGAAATGTTCTGTGAAAACTGTTTTGTTTTTTACATTTTCTTATTTAAGTCCACATTTTCATTTTACTTCATGCTTTCAAATGTTGTGGGAGAATCAATGCTAAGTGCAGTGCCCTATATTTACTGTTGTTTTCTTTTTCCCTTAAGACTCAACGATGAGGCACGGCGGCTTATTGCTGAATTGGGAAGCACATCTATTACTACTCTTGGTTTTAGAGACAACTGGGTCTTCTGTGGTGGGAAGGGCATTAAGACAAAAAGTCCTTTTGAACAGGTTAGTATCTTAGAACTTCATAATCAATTGGAAAAAAGCAAATTGTATAAAACCTTCCTGTATATATTCCCATCCAGTTAATGAAAATTAGATAAAGCAATTATTAAATATATTCAGATATTTTTCATTAAGTTTTTGATAACTGGTTATTTGAAATAACCATGGTGCTTTTTAAATTTCAAAATTTAAAAAGAAATTCTTTATTTTTTTCCCCTATGTAACAGTACATTGGAATATGATTACCTTTTAGGAAGCATTAGTTACTAAGTATTTTAATTAAGCTTTAGCTATTAGAATCAGCTAAGTTTGGAAATACTATAGAACTTAATAGAATGTAAACTTTACTTTTTGACTAACACATGATCCTGTAAAAACATCTTCAGTGTTTTGATTCAGCAGTGTTTTGAGGGTTGGCCACATATGTGCCAGACCCCAGGGGTTGCTCATTTAATATCTTGGTCAGTAATTTATATGACCTCATTGTTGACATGAATGTTACTGAAATGAGTAATGTTTTTGCAAATAAGGACACAAAGGTTTTTTTAAACTGTATATTATCACTGTGTTCCAATAGCACATAAAGAACAATAAGGATACAAATAAATACGAAGGATGGCCTGAAGTTGTAGAAATGGAAGGATGCATCCCCCAGAAACAAGACTGACGGAAATATGGAGAAAACTGAAGGAAGCGCACTTTCAATATTAATGGGAGACTCATAAAGAAGAAACTACGTGTAAATATTTTAAGAGCATGCAGCCATCTTGGTGTGTGCATGAGCATTATCTCTTTTGATATCAGGATTATTTATTGCTAACGTAAATAGCTGTCTTTGTAAATAGTCCTCATGGGCAAATCACTGAACCATTTTTAAGCACATTTCCTTAAAAGTACAAATGTTTAGACTGCTATGGTAATAATATACATCAATTCTAAAAGCATACTCAGTGGATACTGATTAGATTGTGAAAAACATATCGATACATATGGTTGCTGTGAAAATTAGTCATGGAATAATATGGCTTTTACGGAGGAGATTTTGTTTATAAATATGTGTATAGATATACATCTGGCCTTGTGATGATATTATCTTTTAAAGTCAAAAGAGATTTGGCTAGTCATATGTGTAATGTCACCTTATAGTCAATTTCTCCTGATGTACCTCTTAGGCTTTATTTTCCCTTCCAAAGAAACCAAGAAATAAAATGTTGAATATGAAAACTTATGTCAGATTTGTGAAAAGCACAACAAATTCTTTAATGCACACAGCAAAAAGTCAATATATAAATGTTGGTGTCCTTCAGGACCACAGTTTCTGAATTTTGTGTTAGTAATGTCAATAACTTGATCTTGTATAACTATTAAGAATGAAGCTGGAGGTGGAAACTCCACAGAGTTGGGGAACCAGGCCAAGTCCCCTCCCTGACCTAATAAGGTCATTGAGGCCAGCTAAAAACAGTATATTTAGAACAATACAGGCATATATTTTTCTTATTTGTTATTGGCATTGACCAAGTGGTTTAAAAAGAGCTATGCTTTAATATCATGACACTTTTGATTTATAAAAGTGAGAAATTAATTTTCTGTTTACTTCATCTAACTTCATAATGACAATTATTGCCCAAAGCTATAGTGGCATGTTTAGAAACGTCCTACTTACTGAGTAGACCGATAACATTTTTTAAATAATAATTTTGACCCAAAATGACTTCATTCCCAATTCTACATAAAAATATAGGAAATCTAACTTTTTCCTTAAGATGTGTACTAAATTACTTAGTTTTGTTTTATTTTACTTTAATTTTTCTAGGGCATTAAATACCTATTATGTATGAAGTATCTTAAACTGGAACATAAACTAATTTAATAATCCAAACTGCCTTTCACAGTATAAGGCAGCCCTAAAATTTTGAACCTAAATTTTAGATGGCTTGTATAAAAATAACCTATAAGCAGTATTTGTTATTTTGCTGTAAGTTGGATGCCTTTCAGATATTTCATAAATATTAATAACCTTTGGGGTACTGTTTCTTCCCTCAAACTGAATGTAATTCATAAGTAAATGCAATGCACCTTATGTGTTAAACGATTTTTGTAAACTTTTTAGATTTTTGGTGCTTATATACTCAATCACATTCAACATGTATATTTTGACATTTAAAATACTTCCCTTGATTCTGTAAATTAAAAAAAAATAGCTATTTTACAGTTCCAGGGATTGTACAATAAATGTTGCAGGTTTTTTTTTTTTTAAATAATGAAAATAAATACATCTTGTTTTACACATGAATTTTTTTATTATCTGGCAAAGTAATATACTATGAAACTTCACAAAGATTTTTTGAAGTATTTATTGTACTGCTTAACATGCAAATAAATTAAGTCAGTGCTGTGGTTAAACAGCAGAGGATATATCATAACATATATGGAATTTAAATATCTAGATGCCAGGACACCCCTTTGATTTTAAAGATTGTAAAAGGATGGCTTTTGCAGATGCATTGGAATGTCGAAGAGATGGGGTTAGGATTAGTTATGTAACTGCTTTGGTGCAGTATGTTTTTATTTGAATTCTATCTTGTATAGATTGTGCCAACTTAACTTTGGAAGCAATAATTTTACTACATTATATTTCCAGATCACTTTAAAGTCAACATTATAAGTAAAACAATGCTCATTTGACATTAATAATTTTCTTTATTGAAATAGAAATTTGACATTGACATTTCAGAAATTTACATGGTATTTAAGGGCTTTGTGGATGCATATTTTTATTTGTAATCACAGATGCTTTCCTAGAACAAATGTATTATTATATGAATGTAAAAATAGAGTAAAAGGAAGTAGAAAATAAGTGATATTTGAAAAATTAAAGAAAAATTGAGCCAGTCTTCCTATTCCTGACTTTAATTTGATTAAAGTGAAATTTATCATTGTGTATTCTATATTGTATTTGTTTTTCAGTGAATCAGCTAATATTTTATAATAGCTGAAAATTCATTTAGCCTGTATTTTACTTTATACTTTTAAAGTCTACACAGATTATAAATAATTTGACCAAAAAATATAATTTTGTTCTGTTTGATCCTCACCACTACCTGCCTTTTTTTTTTTTTTTCTTTTTTTGGGGGGGAGGTGGTACCGGGTATTGAACCCCGGGGGCACTCAACTACTGAGCCATCCCCAGCCCTATTTTTGTATTTTATTTAGAGACAGAGTCTCAGAGTAGCTTAGTGCATCACTTTTGCTGAGGTTTGCTTTGAACTCAAGATCCTCCTTCCTCAGCCTCCAGAGCTGCTGGGATTACAGGCATGCACCACCATGCCCAGCACACTACCTGCTTTTTAAATGAAAGAATGAGAAATGTTCTGTGTTCAGTGAGCAGATGGTTAAAAGTAGAAATTCATTTAGAAGACTTTTTTGAAATGTACATGAAAGGAGAAAATTACTTGTTGATCTGGTAGAAGATTTACCATTTCTCAATAAATACAACCTCTTGAATAGCAGTAAAAGACATGTAAATTTAGAGATGTAGAATAAAGGAACAGATTTCACTTTTTGTAAAGCATTCCTAATTAATGAGGATGCTTTTCCTGTCTCTTGCCAAGACTACTTTTCTACCATATACTTGTTTCTTGATTGTCACGTGCCAATAGCTAGTCAGTTTCCACCCATCTGAAGGCTCCTCTGTTTAATTAGGCTTCGATCCTCTCCTATCAGTTGCTTTGTTGCAATCCCCTTTCTTGAGGTTCTAGTTAAAGGCTAGATGAGAGTATGGAACAGATGGGCCTGGCCAGGGCCTGACGGTCTGCTGTTGCTAGGTGGCATGAGGGGAGCCAGCAGCAAGATGAAAGCCCCTCCAGGGAATCTTAAGGGGCCTGCCTCCACTACAGGCTTGCTCCAATCCACTGAACATTTGGGTGTCTCTTCTGTGGGTGGTCAGAAGGAAAAGAAGGCTAAATAAAACCTTAAAGAGAAGGGAATTCTGTGGTGAGACAGTGTAGCGTACTGGTTAGGAACACAGACCTGCCTGCATATGCTTTTGTGTTTCCACTGGTTATGACAGGATGACCTTGAGAAAGTTCCCACACCTGTGAAACAGGGCTAGTACTAGTGTGTTCCTACAAAGCACCTGGCACAAAGTACTCAATAAATGCAACTGATAGTATTACAGTTGTAATAAGCTGTCTCTTGCAGGCTAGTAACAAAAAAAGTTAACAAGTCAGCCTCTCTAGCTTTCCAGACCCATCCTATCAAGCCAGCAGGGCACTTTTCAGTGCACTGGGCAGTGAGATCATAGGAAAGGATGCAGTTATTCAGCAGAGGTCATCCTTGACTTTCAGGTCTCTTGACTTTAATTACCTACCCTTTCATCCATTACACCCTGACACCAAACTCCCCTTCGTGCAAGGAATTTAAACTTTTGTGTGTCTGTAAGCAGTTAGCATTTCAAATGTTCCCATGTTGCTCTGGCCCTTAAAGGGGGAAAGTATGTGAATTCAGCCAAAGAGGCAGGGAGCCTTTGTTGACTCCTCCTTTTAGCAGCGGCTAGTTAAGGAGCTCCACAGTAGAGCACAGATTTGTGCTCCCAATAATCTAACCATCCACCCCAACTGTAGCTGCAGGACAGGGTGAGGCAGGACTCAGTTGTATCCCCTTGCACACAAGCATTCTTCTCTTTCTCTGAGGGCCAGTGAGAATCCTTACCTATCAGGAGTGTTTGGCAAAGAAAAGGAGTCTTTTGAATGGGAATTTTCACTTCTTTACCTTCTGGGATCAAAACATTCCTTTTACGGCAAAGTCTATTTGAAATCTTTTGTTTGACCTTTTATGTTTTCCATAATGTCTGCTACTGCTGCTACAGCTTGGAAGTGTCATGGGTGGGATGAACAAACTCAAAACTCAGTCTTGGCACCAGTGAATCTCCTGCCAAGGTTTAGCCTTCTCTGTGACCAGTGGAACAAACTGGCAAGTTGGAAGTCTATCTGTTCAACAGAAATGCTGTTTTCTGTAAATACATTCCTCCAGCAGAGGAGGGTAATGCTTAGCTCTGAGATTCAGGTCTTAACTGAGAGCCAGTTGTGAGCCTGAGTTCTCTTATCCTAAAACTTAATGCAAATTTTGCATTTTATCATATACAGATGTTGATAAGAACATGGAAATCTTTTAAATTACTTTCAATTTTAGTTCCAAATGCTGTTTCTTTTATGTATACCTGTGTGTATTAGGGGCCTGGTTAGAGAAGTACTTTCTGCTTTATTTGACAAGAACCAGAATGAACTTCAAGGAGAATGTCATGGGAGTCCAAGCTCTGATCAGAAGAAATGTTTAAAAGCAAATAATGCTGGGGGCTATCATTAGAAATATGTTCAGTTCATGGAGAAAGCAGTAGTTCCTGATTGTTTGGGAGGCCCAGGGTAGGAAGTGGAAGGGTCATCAACTGGTATTTCCTGAGGTGCTGGGAATGAGCTCTGGCCCCTGAGTCTTGCCTGCTGATTACCTGGGAATGTAATGTGCCCTTCCCTAAATAGTTTTCTCTTCTCTCTTAGGACGAGAGAGGACTTGCCCTAGACTTCTGTAGAAATCTGATAGTTGACCAGAATAAGGTTGAAAACCAATGGAATTGCTAATAAAGTACCTTACAAGGGGGTGTTAACATTCCATTATGGAAATACTCTGGAATAGTGTTCCTGTGGTTCTAAAGCCTGGGTGTGTTGGATATGGGCACAGTGACGAGTTGTGGCAACTGGAATTTTGAGATTGTTGTTCCTATATCTTAGTCAAGAAATTTTAAGTGTAGTTTCTCAAGAAGTAATAGGTTGAGGATTTGGGGGAAAAAAATCTTAAAGATAACAATTTCTTACATGAATAGTGAAGTTTACCTTTTAGTTCGTAAAAATTATTCATCCTGTACCAATTTATTAGGAGTTAAATTAGTATGCATGTTAGGATGCATCCCACTGACTTCTTCAGCTTTTCCAATTTGCTATTTACCATACATTACTTTTTGCCTTTCATAGAGCTTGAGAGGAGCAAAAATTATTTATTTGCCAGGGAGTTTAATATAAAGGAATGACAGTGGATAGGACTAATGAAAAGTGAGGATTATATACCAGGAATAAACAGGTAACCATTGATTTGCATTTTGTATACTGAAATGTTTCCTTGGTTTAGAAAGAAATTAAGTCTATTTAAATGTGCAGTTTAATATGGTAATAGTCCATCAAAGAGTAATTAGTGGCAACAAGAAGAGGCTGCCCTTCCTTTTCTGGCTACATAGGGGCAGGTGATTATAGATTATGACCATGGGTATTAGCTCATTACTAAAATATAGAAGGGGAAGGGTTTTGGACCTCTAGAGGTGAGTCACCCTAACAGCTCAGAATGACCATTTGACAATAACAGGCAGTCCTATATCCCCCACACTTTCTGACTTTCTCGTTCTTAAAATCAAGTGCTTTCACTTATTCTGCAAATTAAAAAGTCACACATGAAACTTTAGTTTGTGTTAACTTGTTCCACATCTATTATTACTTTCCCTTTATAATCACAAGGGAAGAGATTGCTTTTTCTAGCAGATTTTGTTTCAAAAGGTTTTAATCTGTTACAAACCACCTCTAGTGGTTTTTCTTTGGATGTGAATATAAACCATTACAAATGGTAAATTTCATCCATCTATTAAAAATAACACCTTATGTAACAACTGACTGTAAGCATAACAATAAAAAGGATGTAAGTATTTATTTTACGTCAAACCTAGTTAGTGTGATCTTTACCCGAAGTCATTTATTTTTGGAACAATTGTTAGATTCTTGTATAATTCAACTGTTAGCCCCGTTGGGATCTACAGTACAAATCTCTTCAAATCACTCTGTGTTTAGACATCAAGAAACAGTGGATTTTAATTATAATTTCACAGCCTACCTCCGTTCTCAGTTCTCCAATCACTTCATGCCCTGCTCCTCAACCAAGTTTACATAACCAAACCATGAAAAAAAAAATACTAGAATTGTCCTTTTATTCGCAAATCCCCCAAACTGTAAATATAGTTTATTGACAATTTTGATACTGTAGCACAATAATAACTTAGTTCTGGCTAGGGCATGGATGTATGTAAGTTAGTTATTCTGTGACAGGCTGGTTACTTGACCTGTTGCAGGTACAGTTTAGTTTCCTCTTCTATAAAATGAGGGCCACAGTAATGGTACATACTGTAAGTGGCTGTTGTGGGAATTAATATATATATATAAAATATATATGTAATGTATATATGTACATACATGTATACAGTAAATATATATTATACACATACATTTATATATGCATATATATAATTATACCAATACCCAGTATACCGGGAGTGCAAAGTATTTGCTAATATTCTCTTTCAAAGGAAATGAGTCCCTCCCTGGTGTACCACCATGTCCCCTTTCATGCTGTGCCACATGCCATCCTCCTCCTCCAAGAAAGTTATGATATCACTCTTATCTGTGGTAAAACTGAAATGGAAAAGAATCCAGGCACCTTAGCTCACTGTCCTTAGGAAGGGTTCACCTAGGGGACTATCATGGTTCCTGGAGATGGGGCTTGAATTTTCTTCCATCTAGTCAGCCAAGTGGATCATAATGTTCTAGACCCCTAACTGGCTCCAAGTGGTTGGTTTAATTTCTTGGTGTTTGGCGCCCTGTGGAACTGATGCAAAAAAAAGTATCAGCAACTCCCAAAGGGCCTCTAAATATTTTGATGAGCTTTTCTGCTTCCACATTTTAAACTAAGTAAAATCTGACAGTACTTCAGAAAATTAAAATGCTTTGAAAATATTTACTGTGACTATCAACATGTTTCCAAAACTGCAAAATCACAAGATCATAGCATCTAAACATTTATAATAAAAATTTCCTTATTATTCTTTATATATCTATCATAGCTCCTTAAAATATATGTCAGCTATCATCCAAATTGGGATAAGGAAATAATGCAGTTTATATTCAAAAGATTTAATGTGTTATTAATGTTGTGTAAATGCAATCAGAAATGTTTTCATTAGTCAATTTCCTCATCCAGAGGCTACAAATAAGGCCATTTAACGTGATATTCTTGATTTTATTTTAAGATGAGTGGTTGTTTCTATTAGGCAATTCCAAATTAATAAAAACGTTGAACTATTAAACTGGAAAAAATAACACTAGAACACTCCTCTCCCCTTTTAACATGATACAGGGCTTTTGAATAAATCAAGGCACTTTGTACCCACATACATAACCCACAGAGCTTTGGACTTGCTTTGTCTGGATGTGAATTCTATGTGATGAAAGAAGCTGTCCCGGAAACACATCACTAGAATTGGGACATGTAATGACTTGCTGGCCCCCATGCCGGCACCCTTTACTGGTGTATAACACCTTGGTTTTCCTCTATGAATTCACCCACTGTCTGTTCTCAAGCTGTGTCATTCTAGTTTGCATTGAAACCCACTGCTACTCCAGGCAAGGGCCATCAGACAGATAAGTGCACCTACTGCCTACTTCCATGCCCCCAATGGTCATTATGATTGGTTCTGAGATGGGCACATTTAACCAATCAGGGCCAATGACACTCGACCTTTGCTGGGGCTTCCAGAAAAGAAAAATAACTGCTCTCTTCCAGGTGAGCTTCCTTTTAGAAAAGAACCTCCACCTTTCCTTAGAATAAGACCTCTCTTTCCTTAGAACAAGTATTAGGAGAATGTGAGCATCCCTGTTGCTAAGAAAAGCAGAGGACCTGGAGCTGCCAGGGGTGGGAGGGCTTGGGGGTTATCACACATTGTGGAATCTGAAGTCAGCCTGAAGTGGGGGAGAGACCTGAGCCTCAGTGTGAGTTTATGGATCAAGTTTCACCTAAACCTATTACAATTCTTAAGTTTTCGATTACCAAGTCAATACATTTCCTTTAATATTTAAACCAGTCTGGGTTGTTTTCTGTTACTCGAAAATAGAGTCCTAACTAAGGCAGGCAACAGAGCCTAGACTAGATAAGAACCTTTGCCCTCAGAGTGGTGTTCCTGAGGGCACGGTGGTGCTACCACTGCCCTACTGGGAGTGGGAAAGAAGTGGGCCAACACCAGGCTGTCAGCCAGTAAGAGAGAAGAGAAACTCAGGACGACTTCATGGAAGTGTCAAGGAAAAGGAAAAGAATAACCCAAAGGTGCAGCTTTGGGAGTTGGAGCCATTCTTGTTTAGCACATAGAGAAGAGCCCGAGTTAGCATCAAGTTTTTAAAGTAAAGGCCGAGTAATCAGGTATTCATAAATTAAATTCTGCCTGATTCTCACAGTCAATTGATAAGGTAATTATGAAAAGTTTTCTGGTTAAAAGAAGAATTGATAATTAATAGACATTATAGTCTTCCTCTTTTTTTGGCAGGGGTGGGGGCACTAGGGGTAATCCCAGAGGTGCTTAACCACTGAGCCACATCCACAATCCATTTTATTTTTTATTTTGAGACAGGGTCTCCTTAAGTTTCTCAGGACCTCACTAAGTTGCTGAGACTGGCTTGAACTCATGATCCTCCTCCTGCCTCAGCCTCTTCAGTTGCTGGGATTACAGGCATGTGCCACCATGCCTGACACATGTTCAGTCTTGATTTTTAACAGTAGAACTGGGACATTTTCCATGAGTGTTCTCTTTTTCATAAATAATTGCTCTGCTTTAGAAAATGAAATTAAAAGGAAATAGAATGAAACCTCTGGGTCAGGGAAACATTTCTTTATCTTATTCATAGGAAAGAGAATAGTCTTTCTTTACCATTCTGACTTAGAAAACTTTTTTCTATATAATACTGAAATATTTAACAATGCATAAAACCATAAGCATTTATATTAAAATACAACCTTAAACATATCCCTGTAATTTTCACCAGGAACCTTGTGAAATATAATGAAAATACATGCATGGATATTAAATCAAGAAAGACCAGTCAACATTCAAATGGAAATGCAGCATTACATACAATATAATAAATATCCAGGATATCAAATCTGCAAATTGATCATTACTCTGACTTAGATTCTTTTATCCAGTTAAGACTTGCTATATAATTTATTATAATAACCTTACAAATTAAACATTACTAATGCGAAAAGAGAATTCAGTTAATCTGACTACTGAAATAACACAATTCCCAATATTTTGCAGCATATTTTAATCTATAACATAAAACTGTCATTTTTGCAAGAAATACACATCCATATACCTAATTGCTCAATTACCTTCTTTTTCAATGTTAAAAAAAAAAATTCAGAAGTAATATGAAAAGAAACAGAGGCTAATCTTATTTTTGAGATAATTTATTGCCTCAGCTCTTGGGCTTAGGCAATAAATGTCTTATGTTTTAATATATGTCATATAACTTAAATACCATATTTACATTATATAAAACTTTTTTTAGCAAAATACTATACAAAATACTGTCTCTACACATTTAAAGGGTGCTTTTCATTGTAATATATGAGAGCCCTTTATATTTTTACCTATGCTGTATTCTCACCTGTTTTCAGAATCTCCCTCTCCCGGGATCTCAGTGCTGAGTTGTTAACAGAGGAAACTGGTCTATAATAAAAGTATGACTCCCAAGATCAAAGATTGCTGTGTACCACATAGAGGTTTTTCTAAACAAATTCTCTTGGTTAAAAGGCACTTAAAATCCAATTAATACACTGTACTTTTTACAGTTTGACTCTTTGTCACCAAATGTCTCTAATGAACACTTTTTAGGGATATTGTGTTACTTATGAAGATTTTTTTTTTTCTATTGCCCTTCTTTTGAAGTACATGAAAGGGCCAGTAGGCACCAACCACTCAGTTTAATTTTCAACATCTGTCTATGCACAAACATTTAGTAAAATTTCTTCAATTAAAATACTGAAAATAAATGAGATTCATGTTTACCACTCCTGGTTGCTATAGAGATGTCTGTAAAAAATGATGTTCACCCACCATTACTGATTTCCATAACTGAGATCCATAGTTGAGGATCTTATCCTGAGTATGGACCAGGTCTCCAGTGTGAGGGTTCTTTCTTGCTGAGGAAACGGATTTATCTTCCTTGTATGTCAATATATATCCTCCAAACCACTCACAGATGAATGCAAACCTTTGCAACTTCAAAATCCCAAGAAATCCGTGATCAATGTGTGATTGGATGTCAGTTAAGTAAAGGAAATCCCAGAGGGGTCCGAGGATCTGGAAATGCCAGTGCAGGAGTCAGCTTGGCCAGCCCTGTACCATGAGAGGGACCCTCCGGATTGCAACCCCATTGTTTGTTGCTGAGTCTTGCTGGAGGCTGGAGGGAGTGCTACTTACAAGTGTGGACGTCAGTCATGCTCTCACACCTCCTGCAGCGGACATAGCAGCACCAGATGAATTTACACTCACACCTCTCCACGTGCCTGACCACGTGGGTGTTGTAGCCTCGGCCACAGCACAGGAGGTTGCAGCCATCTGCACCCTCTGAAGTACGGTTGCATTCTCTGCCTTGTGTCCCTGGGATCCCCAGCTTTTTATCTTCCACACAGTAGTTGGGAGACTTATTAACATAGAGCAGGTCATCCTTACGGATTGGTATTTTCCTCTGATCTTTTTCTCTCCTGCGCATTTTCCTCTTTATTTTGTCCGATACCTGGATACTGTTTTCATATTTATCCTTTAACCAATGGCCAATCTTTTCAAAAGAAGACATGGTTTTCCAGCATGTTTTCACGGCACAGGAACCAGAAACTCCATGGCAGCGGCAGTCTACTGACATCAACTTGGCGACCGCCTGAAACCAACCGTAATTGTGTTTAAATGTCAAAAACACAGCTAACCAAATTACTTAACTTTCTGGGTCTGTTTCCTCCTATTAAACAAAATAATGACAGTTTTGAAACTAAAGGATCTTTAACGATTGTTTAGGCTTCAGATGTTTTGTTTTCAGTTTTGTTCAAATGTCCCAATGTTGCAGAGCAAATCCAAGTTGTATTTAAAGTAGTAGTATGTTAGGCTATTGTTATCAGAGATCATCAGAGATACCAAAGGACAATTGCTTTCATTTCATTTCATTCCATTTCATCTTATCTTATCTTATCTTATCTCAAATACCCTACTCAAATTTGTGGGAGGATGCTCATGAATGCCTGCACCTTCCTGGTACCAGTGAATACCCTGGTATTCACAGTGTGATTCATGGACCAGCAGCCCCAGCATGATACATGAGACATTCAAGCTTCACTCCAGAACTACAGAATCAGAAGCTCCAATTTAACAAGACCCCATATGATTCTTTCGCACATTTTAAGTTTGGGAAGCACTGATACAGCAGGTGCCCTCAGCTTACACAGTATATAAAAACATTAATGGGGACTCTACAAATAACCCATGCTCAAATCCTTGAAATTCTGACTTAATTGGTTGGCACAAGATGCTCAAATTATGATAATGGCAGCTGGTGATGACACCTATTGGTCCAGTTGAGAGTCTTAGGTTTGACCACTATAAAAGTTAGCTACATTAATGTGGGATAGGGTGGGGTAGGATAGGGAGAACATGGTGTCCCCTGGTCACAGGCCACATGAGAAACCTTGACTAATCAAGTTAGGTTTGTCAAAAGGAGAACGAGCTATAGGGTATAGATGCTTCCAGCAAACTCTTCCTCTTTTCTGGAAAATTAATTCAAAACATATGTCCTATTCCTGGTGGATCCGTAGCACTATCCTAACAGAGAAAACAGAAAAAGGATACTACTATGTAATTTTTTTTTTATTTCTAAGTGGGGAGTTCACTTAGAAATTCCAGTTTATGGAGAGTAAGGAATTAAATAAGATTACATATAAATTGGTAATAACCCACAGTTGGGTACATATTAAGTTGCAAATGTCTCCTTTTTCTGAAGAAGTTACAGTAAGAGTTAAGATAAAAGCTTCAGTGGACCTAATGATGCAAAAACAGTAAAGAGATTTCAGAAGTTTAGGGCTCTAAACTCTTACATACCAGGCTCACCAGCATAGCTTCCTTCAATCCCCAGCTGATGGCAGAGCAGATTAATAAATCGTCAGCACTAGCTGTAGAGTTGACATTCTGTCAACATGCTGGGCAAAATGAAAAATGGATCCATCTATTCAATTACTTGGAAATTATGTATGTAATCTCACCAAAGAAAGGAAAAAACCTCACAGTTTAAATTCCACTTGCAATTCTTATCAAAACTATAAAATGATAAGGGTGTATACTTTGCTAGTTTGTATTAAACCCAATATTGGCATATTTACAGAATGACATTTTCTAACACATTAGCAAAGTTCTCTGTACTATCTTATGTCACAGAATATTCCAAACAACTAAGATTAATTTGTGACTTTCAAGGAAAGCATATGCTATTGATTTGTACAATGGTTGTTAATTCTTAGTAGTGTTTAATCAACAGAATAATATTTAAACTCTGTTCTTTATTGAATATGGCACATATACTCATTTTGAAATCATGAAACTGAAAAGCTAATAAATGTATCTATTTCTTATTAACCTAAGGCAAAATATACCCTCCAGCAATATAAGAGAAATATATCAAATACGGCACACAGGCTTACTTGATTCAATTCATAGCACTTGATATTCACAAAGCCCTCAATTCATTAAGACACCACTAAGCAAATAAATGATCAAACTAATGTGATCTGCTTATCTTTGTTCAGATTTTAAGTGCCTGAAGGATTTGAGAAAAAAGAGCTCAATCCATCTAAGGTAATAACAAATTATCCAAGAAAGCCAAAAACCTAAAGAAAGTATATTTATGCCTGATCATCATTCCTTATAGTCATCACTTAGTGATTTAAAGCTGTTTTTTCCTCTGGATCATGATTGAGGAGCTGACTTGTCCCATTATTAACCAGTTCAGACATCATGGAAGGAGTTGCGGTCGGCAAAGCACAGAGGACAGAGTAGATGCTCATCAAATACTTTTTGAATAATTAGTCCTGCTCCCTCCAGTAGTTTTAATCCATCCTCGGTTAGTAACCCGAACCAGAGGAAGTAATAAAAATCACCTTCATAAACAAAAAAAACTCACTGCCCCAGGGTCAGGGGTATTAGGACACCTTCAGCCAGCTGGACTATGCACCAATTCTTCCACTCTAGCCCTGTCTACAGCAGGATTAGTCCACAAAAATGACACGGGGCTTCCTAGGTTTGAAGGATAAAAAGAGACTTTCAAATTCAATTTTCTCAACCACTGAATTTCTATCTGAGTTTGGGAGAATTTTCCTATTCTAGAAAACCAACCCTTCTAAATACCTGGAGCTTATAATTAGCCAGTAACATTTTTTAAAAAGTTTTATTCCATTACTTTTGAATTTTAAGTGGTTCTATCAATAAGAAATCATATTTTTATCATTTATCTGATGTATCTTAGAATCTGTTTATAAGTGAACTTCAAAGAGAAGAATTCCAATAACTTGACATGCAATTTGAATGACTATACCCTCATACTACTTCAAGGGTAGACCTTGTCCAAATGTAAATTAAAATAAAGCCATATAATCACACTCAGAATTTTATGAAATGCAGAGTTTGGGGGCAGATAAACACACAAACACACACAAGTTTTAACTCTACAGAATTTAACATTTCTCATAGCACATTTTCACAGATAGTTTTACTTTGATTTAGTTTTTATAGGAAGAAATGCTTTGTACATAGTACGTACTTAGTGAACAGGTATTTTGTTATAATTTCAATTTTATAGAAAAAATAAATAGCATAAACACTTGTCAGATAAGTTGGTGATTTGTGACATAACATCCTCACACACTGCAAGATAATTTTTAGTAGAACAGAGAAAAATTAAAGAGGATCAAGCAAGTATATTTAAGAAGATTGTATGAACACTGCAAAAATTAAAAAGTATATTCTAGATCTTTTCCTCTCAGGTCCTTCATTTATGTTAAATAATCATTCTGAGTTGCAATGATAGCTCCATCATTTTCTGGTAATGGGAAAAGTAAGAGAATAGCAACCGAATGAGTTGTGTGTGGTTATGAGAAAATTCCTTTCTCTACTCTAGTTGAATTGTTAAGGTTTATAACGATATTAACAGAGGAATGTTTTGTTAACTATTGCAAACAGATGTGCACATTTTGGTAGAACATTTTTAAACCATGGGAGAGCAATTAGGAGGGTGGCATTTAATATACTGTACTCCTCACGTCAGTTTTGGTTTGATCAATTTCTGATGAAGTGAAATAGGAAAGATGTATCATTGGTATAAGGTAAAAATAGAAACAGCTTAAGAAGTGGTTTAAGGATTGATTGGTCCCACAATTTGGACTCAGAGGTAATGCAGCAGGCGGAGATTGTTTTCCAGTATAGTACATTATCCAAACTTTACAGGAATGGCCAAAAACTTGTTGTGGAACATTTTGTGACTAACATTTCATTTTGTCAATCATCAAATGATCTGTTTAAGTTTTTATGAAAACTGTGACATGAGATTGGATGGGTGTGTGTAGGATTCCTACTCCTCTGACCCATTTTGTCTCTTTTGGTTCAAAAATATATTTGAACCTGTGAGAAGCAAAACACTTACGTGTTGTTCAACTACTTATAAATATTCCTGAAACAGGTCAATGAAAATTTGGGGCTAGTCCTTCCCACTTTGTTGAGTTACTCATCATAAAACAAATTATGGGGTAGGAAAACTTAAAAGTTTATGAGGTGGACATGGTAAGAATGGAAATATTTTAAGCACACCAAAAGAAATACCCATAAATATTCCAAGTCACATTATTCCCAGAAGTTCTGCCCCTGGAAGACATCACATCATTCTGCTAGCCAATCACTATTCGGCAACATTATTCTTGGAGTTATAACTTTAGGAATGGTGTCAGAAACCAAGTGGGAATCAGAGTATTTAAGGTCAGCGGTTAGAAAATCATCTATCCTGCTCATAGCACTACTAAGCGCCAGTACCCACATTTCTCTGAACGCTTTCCTACATTTCGAGTTTGGGATTTTGAGACTAGAAAAATCAACTCAATTGAATGCAGACCTTGAACTTCACCCAGACAAATATGCCTAGTAGATTAAAATCCTAATTGCCAATATTGAAAATTGAGTCTATTGCTCTTACATGTTAGCTAATACCCTGGAAACCTGTTCCTTGGAGAGTTTTTTGTTTTGTTTTGTTTTTCTTTTGGGGGATTTTTTTTTTTTTTTTTGGCTACCAATGGAAAGAAAAATACAAAATGTTTTGAATTATAATACCTCATGACAGAAGACCAACAAAAACACTAGTGTTGTACTTTCAAAATAACCAGGTAAATATTTTGTAATATTTTTAAGATTCCATTTAAATTAATGTGAAAATATGTTTCCATAAGGAAAAGTCTGAAATTTGTACAAAAAGTATTTATACACATAGGCTGAATTATTTTCTCCCGAGACAGAATAATAGCAGAAAATCTATGTAATATGAGAAAATTTATTTTTGCTAACAAGTAGTGGATTAAAATCCAAGATGAATAGCTCTTTTTAAATAAAATCAGAAAGCAAATAAAAGTTTAATACTAACAGTTACAGAAGCAACTATTGATATCTAATTTTAAAAAACACATGAGATGAAATAAAACTAAATAGTTACATAATGTTACTTCTAAAACTGCATTTTAGAATGATTTAGGGCTTTTCATAAGTTCAGAGACTACTACTTTATTTGAGAAAACTAATCATAACATGAGCGCTTAAGTTTCGGTTTTCCAGTTAAAAATTTTTAATCACTACCAAATGATTTAAAGAAAGGCTAAAGAAGATGTAAGTCCTATGTTGATAATAAACTTTTATTTGATTGTTTTCTTGTTTTATAATATATACCTATTTTATAAAACTTGATAGCTTTCTTTAGTTTAACTCTAGAGTTTAAAAGAACATATATTATTTACATTTACCATCTTTTATATTCCTGTGTTAGAAATTACAAATATTTCTTCATTGGATAATATTTAAAGTGAAGCAACACTTCACTCATATTTTTTTAAATGTAAAACTTTAAGGGACAGAGTACTGCATAACTACATAATTAAGCAAGAGTTATTTAAGTGAGGTAAAATAATTTTTACTTTTTTAAACAAAAATATGGAAAACTTATATAACTATTGATTTCTCTGTTTACTATTTTGAATTCAATATTCAAATTGAATGGAAAATTTAAATTTGAATGTTTAAATTTGCTGAGTTTGCGGTTTTTGCATTTTAAACCAGGGCAGTTAAGTAAACTGTCTGGAACTCACAACTATTCTGAATGAGTCTCAGTTATTTATTTGCCAAAAATGTAAAACAAATGCAACATGTATTTTAAATATTCCTAAGAGATACTGCAACTTTAATTTACTTCAGGAGAATGTGGTAGATTGCAATGACTACTCTGGGACCTTTATAGGTTATTGCCTATTTACAATAATATACAATATGTGTGGATAGCCCTGTCTTAAAAAGTTTATTATAATGTAGAAAGTACAGATTCATAAAAAAGTTACAACCTTTGAGAAAAGTCACTATGAATTGCCAACTAATTCAACTATGTTGTAGAACTCAAACTTTATTGAATCAACAATGTAAATATACCTAAGTTAAATTAAGCTAGACATATACTCCATTTTAAGAAAACAAAGTAAAAAATCAGAATTTATAAAAGAATTTAATTAGGTGATTGTCCTTCAAATTTCCCTCCCCTCAACCTACTTTGAATATAGCTATATTTCACAATAGTCAAACATTTAATATAGCTATAATATTTCTCTGCATTTTATGTTTTTAAAAAACAAAATTAAATATATTTTTAAAATAAAATATCCATTTTATTTAACACAAGAAAACTTTGCAAAAAATGTTATAGTAAATATTTTTTGCTATAGTAAAAATAGTAAATATTATAGTAAACTTCTGAAGAATGTTTGCTCAAGAAATTAAGAATACATGTTTCAGAACCACTGGACAAAAAAATAGTGGATTTAAAGACACATAATCAAAATTCAATTTTGGAGAAATAATATTTGATTCAGTACCATTAGAAAGGCAGATACCATAAATCTTATTCGAGCTTTGCCTTAGGTAGTTACCTAAGGGGGTGGAGCCAATAGCACAACAGGTACATGTACAATGGTTAATTCATAATTAATGTTTCCGGTATGCAAAGTATATGACCACTAATACATTGTATTACAAGATTCAACTCACATTAGATGTAGAACCTAATAAAATCAATGTGGTCAGTACACACTCATTAAGGAATATGTGTGCCTGTGGATATATACATATATGTGTGTATATATTTAAGTGTGTGTGTGTGTGTGTGTGTGTGTGCGCGCGCGCAAGTGCGCGCGCTGTTGGTGTTCAGGGTTTAAATAATGTAGATGAATACACCCAGAAGTGTAATCCTAGTGTTATTTACATAAAGACACTGGACTTTTATTCCATTTTCTAATACATACCTGCCTCCCAGCTTCATTGTTATGTAGGTTCATTGTTAGCAGTACTTTGCTTTCTTTTCCCGTGCTGTTTCTGATGGGGAAATCCAGGAACTTTCTGCTGAACCACATACCATACTGCACATCATCGGAACAGCCTCCCCAGTGCCAGCCTTCACTTGCTGAGCCACCATTCTGCAAGGTGGTGTCACAGGAACATTCTGTCATGTTGCCTGCACTGCATGACCTGGTTACAGAGTGCACCAGGCCTGCCGCCATCACAGCATAAATAAATGCTGTCTCCTTAGTGCCTAGAATAAAACATAAATTGCTAAATTAGAAAGTCATGTCATTTTCTGTTTATGTTCACAACAAAGTCTCCCACTCATCCTTTTACCTGGCAAGTAGTTTTTCAGCAGCTTACAATGGATGTTTTAATATATGTAGGAAGGAAGATTTCTATTGTTTCAGTCTTTAACACAGCAATATGAATTTTCAGTATCCCACTTGAGGGGACTTTCATACATTGTAATGTCACACATTATCTTCATACCTTAAAATCATACTTAAGCTTAGAGTCCAATAGACAGCTCAATAACACAGGTCATATTTACAGTCCTTTGCATGGATACTGTGAATCTAAAATACTCACAGGAAATCAGAGAAGGAAAGGAAAACATTTTTGAATTTAAAATATGCTGCATTCACAAAACACATGCTGAAAAAATGTGATTTTTGTTTGAGTGAATAATATTTGTCAGAATGAAAATTAAAATTAAGCCAAGATTAAGATGATTAGTAGATAAATGTTACAGTTTACTTTCATACTAAAAACTAGACTTTAAAAAATCCCTGAAATTAACATAAAACAGTTCACATTTTACATAGTACAACTTGTACAGTCATAAAGGTAAAGAAAAGTAAAATAATTGAAATGTCACCAGCAGAAAAAAAAATTGTTACCAAAAGGTATCCTATAATGAAATAGTTGTATTTAGCACTCCTGAAGTAGAGTTTGAACTAAAATCTTTGAAAATTAAAGTTCTATTAAAACATTAATAAGGTGAACTTGAAGGGACTCCTCCGCAGGGCGACTTTTTTTTTTTTTTTTCTTTCCAGATGTTTAGATTGGAATAGAAACAGTTTCACGCCAGTTGTCCAAGAAACAGCTAAAGCTTTTCAACAACTAAAGCTTCTGCATTTCAACAACTGTGAAAAATACTTTTTTTTTTTTTTCCTTTTTCCTTTTCTTTCTTCTTCTTCTACTCCCCACTCCCACCTACGGAGATCTGGGCTCCCTCGGAAGGGTGCATGGGCTAAAACTTCCAGGCAGAAAAGCGATGCTTTGGCAGCAGAGTGTGTGGGGACCCTGAGGGAAAGGGTCAAAGGTGGAGGGAGAAGGGAAGTGAACCCGAAAAACGACGATGCGTCTCTCAGCAACCCAATCCTAAAATCCTTTGACTCTGCTAATATTCCAGGAACAATCCTGGCTCCCTGCACCTTTATCCTTAACAAGACATTACGCACGTGGAAAGAGAACTTTGTTTTATTGCAGCTTCCCCCGCCGCAGGAGTGCGCTGAGGAAGGGAGAGCGAGACGGAAAGGAAAACAGGGGAGCCAGCTAATGTAGTGGTGCTCAGGTTAGCCGCGCTTCGGGTTCTCGGGGTCACTCTCAAGCGGTCCACCCGGTGCTCGGAGGAGTCAACAAACGCGGGGCTTCGCTTCAATTAGCCACTTGTCTAGGACTTGGTGCGCTGAGGAGCCGGTTAAATCAAAGCAGATGCGGCGGCAGCATTCCCCGCTGCCGACATCATGTTTCTCCAGCTGGTCACTCACGTAGGAGGGCGCTACGGGGTCCAAGGGGGTCGCCCGGGTAGGACAGTCAGAGTTTTTCTGCAACTCTGGCGTCGCGGCGCGGGAAGGAGGAAAAGCCACAGCCCTAGCGCCCGGCTCAGTACCTGGGGAGTCCCCTCTCCTGCAGTATCGCACCTGCACCCGGAGTCTGGCCTCTGTCGCTCCCGGTTCCCTGCACTAAAAGCCTTTTTCAAGATTTAGAGAGCCACGAGACCACTCTAACCTTATTTGCTTTATTTGAAGGAACTGACAGAGGAGTCGTCGCCTTGTGTTCCCTGCCATTCCCAAGGGTCCTGAACTCACCGCTGGTCAATTCGTAGCCAAAGAGGGGGCTGGTGCCGAGCGGGACAGCGGCGGCGGCATTGGCGGTGGCGACCATGCAGTTCCATCTCTCGTGTTTGAACTGGTTCCTGCACTCCTGAATGCCCAGCCGGGCGCCCTCGCGGATGCTGGGCAGCAGGTAGGGTTTCCTCTTGCACAGCTCCTTCTGGCGGCTGTTCAGTGGCAAGTTGGCGCAGCCCAGCTTCTCCGGAACCCCAAAGGAGGCGATGCCCAACCACCTGTAAGACACGGCCGCCCCTAGCGTAAGCCGCTCCCCTACCCTCCTCCCCAATCCCAGATGTTTTCCCGAAAATTAGCTCACCCGCTCTAGGGTCTCCGCCCCTCCTCTCCTGGCCTCAGTTAAATGTTCCCGGGGGTTGGGCACCTCTTTAACCACATAACCCAGGTACCTCTGCTGCCCCCATACTCACATCCAGTTTCCTTGGACTCCGCAGGGGAACAGCGCAAGCAGGACTGCCCACAGCGCGCACAGGCGGGGCAGTGCCAGGAGTGTCGCTCTGTCCATGGCCCCCGCATGGAGTCCCCCAGCTCCAACCACTCCTCTTCTGCCTCACTTCTCCAGAGGCTCAAAGGGCCGGAGGTCAGTTCCCCAGCACCAAGTTGTTCCTCGCCCTCTTGCTTCTTGCAGAGAGCATAAAAAGGCGGCCAACAATGATAGGGTCTCTCACAAGCCTCCAACCCCCTTGCAGTATGAGAAGGTGGAAGAAGTTGCTCGGGGGCCCTCCTGCTCAGAGTTGGAGATGTGCTGGAGATGCGAGAAAGTCCCTCACATTCCAAGGTGTGAAACTTATGTTGATGTCTCTGCGTCTCCATCGCCCCCGGCTTCTCTTCTCATCCCCTCCCCCTGACCGCGCCTGGCTCCTGATTGGCCCAGTAGCGGTCCCGCATCTCATCATCCCGAAACCTCAGGATCCTATTGGCTGACTGCGGGCTCGGCGGGGGGCGCTCTGGACCCGCGCCTCCGGGGAGAGTCTGTCCAGACTAGGGGGGTGTCATAACCTTTCCTCTTGTCCCAGCTTCCTAATTGCGTCGGGATTGATTCAACCCAAAGACTGACAGGGCTCTTGTGTCTTGGCAACCCAGGATAAATCGTGGGTTTGATGGGAGACGTTTGTCTTCCACCCACCTCAGCTGCTTCTGGATTACCCTCTGGATCGAGTGGCTGGAAAATCTGTCTCCCTTTCTTTCCTTGTTTTTCCTTCAATTCCCAGAAGAATAGTCTTTTGAATCAGGGTTGGTACCAAACAAGTTGACCATCCAAGCCCCTATTTGAGGTCTTAAGTGCCAGGGGACTTTAGAGGATGGGTAAAATGCTGTCGGGTTTATGCTCTCCGCCATTTATGTATGCTTTTATTTTTAGCGAAAGGGAGGATTCCAGCCTAGTTTCTATTCTACCACATTTAAATTGTGCTGTGATTTTCTTTTCCCTATTTGTCTTGTTTCCTGCGCTATCTGTCCCAAGTAAAAATGAAGGGAAGAGAAGTGAGTGATAGTTGTCTGGAGAACTCTAGAACAGATAAGGGTATGTTCTTATCCTTCTCTTCAGACTCACTTGGCTCTTGTGAAAACTTTGGACTGGGCTACACACCCAAAGCAACAACAGCAAAAACCTACTGTGTGGCAGTCCTGTGGGAATTTATAGGGCAAGGTTCCTTCTCTCCAGAATATAAACCAGTCATTTGGAGAAATCTAAAACAAAATAATTTGAGATTATCAGTAATGTAGAGTATAGAAGTTAGCAGGATACTCTTTGGGTCCAAATGTACAGGTAGCTGAATGTTTTTGGCAGCTGATAGTTTTGGAAGGTTAGTTAACCAGTGTTTTGTAGAAAGAAAGTTCTCTGAGACAACTCTGAAGACCAGAGAAGCATGTTTAGCTGTGGTGTCAAAAAGCTCTGTCTCACCTACTCAGACACAAGAAATGCTTCTGAGATGCATCACTTGCTCCCCAGACACTTCTGAAAGGCTAGCAAATACTCAAGGTGGACATATCAGCTCAGTGGGTACCCCAAAGGAGACTCATGTGATAATGTTTGCTGCTTGTTCCCAATATCCCATACGCTAGAGCAACAAAAGCCATTGAAATTCCCATTCTGTCCCATTCACTCCTTTATCCAACAAGCATTTATTGAGTGTACACCATGTACCAGGTCCTAAAGCCACATTGTAAATTTTTGAGAGTCAATTTGATGATAGGTTATAGTTACTGATCCAGAAATATTTTGGCTAATGGTTAGTGGCCTCTCTGAAAAGCAGAACCTTCCTCCAGCTCTCTTTATTCTGTGAGCTTCCTCAAGAGGGACCATGGTATATTCATTGTTGTACCCTTGCCATTGGACCCAATACATGACATCCTGGTTTAAGCACAATTGATTGAGTGAATTAACATGATGAGGAACATCTTCAGTAGATATACCTAAGTGGCCTAAATGCTGGAACTAGAGAAGCTTTTTCCTTACAAAGAGAATTGGAGGGGGATGCCATCTCTGCATTGCAGGAAGGGTGTGGAGAACATCAATTCCATTGTGTGATTTCAGAGCCAGTAGTGGTAAATGTTTTAAAGAGGTTGTTTATTTTTTTCCATTCAAAAATACATCACGAGGGGCTGAGGATGCAGCTCAGTGGTAAAACACTTGACTAGCATGCATGAGGCCCTGGGTTCAACCCACAGCACTACAAAAAGAATTTTCCATAATGGGTTACAATATAATGCAATAAATGTAGAAAGTATAACACATACAGATTATTTAATCCAGTCTTGGCCAGAAGGAATAGCCACTTGCATGTTTCCTTCCTTGTTACTTTAGGGGCCTAGCACTGTCCAGGCATCTAGATAAAGCCTTTGGAGGAACAAAGTATACTCTTCTTAGAATCTAAGACCACTGGATCAAACATGTTCAAATACAAGGCACATTTTCAGGGCCTTAGTGGTCCTGTACCTCTTTCGTATTATCTAGGGCCTTAGAGGTCATTGTGTTCATACTTCTAAAGCAAAGGCAACAAATTCCTAGAACTTGACCTAGCTGAATAAGTAGGCTTTTGTTCAATGAATAGACATTTGAGTTCTCATCTGGTGCCAGACACTGTAAATTCTCATGACTGACAGCCTGCTATCCTTCCAGATTCTCTCTTGTCCTTATTCTCTCCCCCACCACTTACCTCTCTATGCTTCTCCTGCTCTCTCCAGTGTTCCAAACTTCCCCCCAACAGTTGGGAGATTAAGAAGTTTGACTAACTCTCTAGTTAGTAAGTAGTAGAATCAAAAATCTTATTTTAGAGGCCCTGTTCTGTCCACCACAACATACTTCTGCATAACCTAATTTAAAACCACAATTAATTTTTTTTCCCCCTGCCTAAATCCCAGATTGCTAGGGCATAGGATCCAAACTTCTCATTGTGTTCCATGGTTCCTACATCACAGTCCACAGTTGTCTCTGTTGAAAAAGTTCTGTTTTCTGAAGATAAACAAAACCCATAATAAGTAGGTACCCTGAGGCCATCTCTATGAAGTGGGTCCCTGGGGGTAGGTGGCAGCCTGCATGAATGCCTTTCCATTTTCCCTCTCTCTGCTATCTCCGGGTTTTGTGGGCTGGGAGGAGCCACGGAAAGAAAGAGCACAGGGTTGGGTTGGGTGACTGCAGCTCTGGTCAGCAGGTGATAGATAATCTTGGGTAACTTATTTCTACTTCATGTCTTGGTTTTCTCATCTGTAGAATTATCAAAAGCTCTCTTTCAGTTATAAATCTCTTTGGAGTACTCATAGGACTGGAGTGGGAAATGTGGTATGTGTAGTTACATGTGGTGACATGTGCAGGGGCATAGGGAAAAGTGCATTGCCAGAGGATTCCAGGAGCATGAAACCCTAGCCATTTTGGGGCTTGTCTGCCTGAGAAATGGGCAGGTCCCCAGAGTGGCACAAGCTTCAGGAGTTCAGCCCCCATCTTGTGTCTTCAGCTCCATGTTTGCTTTGGGATTTCAATGAAAGTAAATTATTTTAATTGCAGAAATCTTTTTAAAGGGCCAAATTATAATGTTATAATCTTATCATAAGATGGAAAGCAAAAGACCTGACCAATATTTTATTTGTCCTGGAATGTGAAAATGAGGAAGTCTTTCATAATCTAATTTATATCTATTAATGCAAAGTAGTTCATCTCAACTCAGCAATGAGCATTATGCTATTTAGACTGGAGGAGTAAAGTAAAAGGTGGGTTAAATATAAACATACACATATCTGCAGATTTCAAATTGCTTATTTCTTTAGCCACAAGCAGGAGCTTCATTTTCTATTTAATGTTTTTGGTTTTATAATTTGGAGGAAGAAGAAAATATTAACTGAATAATAGAATACAATCTAATGTTTAACTGTGTTAGGCAAACTTTCTAAACTTGAGACGCTGATTTTTATAAAAAGAAAAATTTAAAAACTTTACCATTAGTTGTTCAAGAATGGGAGCTAATTTTGTGTCATCTCATGGTCTGAATTCAGCTACCCAAAATTTGATTAATACTATTAAGAACAGCACCATGTAACTTCAGGTTCCTATGGATTACTGAAGCATCTCTAATTTCTTGATCCCACAGGGAGGAAATTTGCTTGAACTTGTTTTCCTAGGAGGAGGAAGGTGTTTTGAGTTATCCTCTGGGAAGAGGATTTAAGAAAGGAAGAGCCCGATTTCAAGCATATTCATTTCACACAAAGAAGCTCTCTGGAGAGACTGTGAATCTGTGACTGTGGTCATCTCTGACCAGCTGAGGCAACTGAACCAGATAAGTAGCTGGCTGGCAATAAATCCCAGCTCCCACTAAAGATGGTTGTAGATTACTAGTTGTAGGAGCCAGGGAGCCTGTTCTTCTGGGAGTTTTCTCTCAGCCCCTGGGAAACTCAGCAAAAAGTTTTCCTGGGCAGATATGCCTTGGACTGTGCCTCTGGCAACCCATCAGAGGACAAGACTTCTAAGGGCCCTGTTGTAAGAATTTCTGCTACAGATCACAGAGACTTATGCACTGGAAACTGATACCAACAGCACCCCAGCTGGTCTTAACTCCCATGATAGAACAGAAGACCAGAGGTGACTTTTTACATAACTGGGTCCCCATCCATTCTATTTTAAATTCCACCTGGATGCTGCAAGTATGAAACAGAGCACAGGCTTGTGATCACTGGCTCTCAGGAGAGGGGGAGGGGAAGAACAGCATTTTGGATGCCCTGCAGTTCTTTGGTAGCCCCAAAAGCCCATAAGAATGACAGACATGGAGAAGCAGAGGAGATACCAGCTATAGAAGTTCCCAAAGCTATAGAAGTTGAAAGTTTTTTATTTACTTAGAATTTAAGGTTGAAGAAAACTCATAAAGCACTAATACAAAGTGGCTTATCCCAAGACCAACATCTCTCTGCCACTTTACTTAAAAAAAAAAAAAAATAAAGTTGAAAAAAAAATCCAAAATCTAGTGTAAAAAGGAGCGTATCTCTAGCTGCATTTGTAGTCATTATGCAGTCTTCTTGGGATGAAGGAACAAAAGTGACAACAATGCTTAACAAATAAGAGTGAGCACTGTTATTTATAGGACACCGGTAAGCAAAACACAAAACCAAAACACACAGAGAGTGTCGTTTCTTTGAATATTCCTTTAGAAACATTTTTTTTTTTTTTAGTTTTTCAAAATAAGGCAACTTTACCAATTAATGAATTATTATTGGTTTTTAAAAAGTTATCAAGAAAACTACTTCAAAAATCTTGTTACATTTTTTAGAGTAGTATTTACTCTTAAACACTGCTGGGCCACCTACAGTGAAAAAAATAAATTGCTCATGGAGGTTTTTACTAACATAGAACAATCAAAACTTCAACTGAAACATCATTTCAAATTAACTATGTATATTTTATTCTGTAGATTTTCATAATTACACTTAATGGTGTAATGTCATAAATATTCTATGGGCAACAAATGTCGATAGAAAGGAGCTAATACAGACACTGCTTTTGTGTTCGAAGTGGCTGTTGGCACCTTTAACTGTTGGTTACTATCCTTATTGTGGGTGGAGAGAAAGTTAAAGTGGAGTTTAAGTCTGGCCAAGTGCAAAATGACATTTGGTGTTTACTCCTGTCTCAGTCTGTACACTGAGGTAAATCACATTGAAACTCAACCTTAACATTTTCATTTGCTACACTGAAATCTTTCTTATTTTTTTTATTTGTATTTACTCATAAAGCACTTTAAAACCCTTTGGCTTGACTTCTAAAATTCTACACTTAGGATTTGTCTATAGCATTCATTTCTGATTAAATTTATTCAATTTCCTTATACTCATTCTCTCTAGGCAGCTCAATTTCTTTTTTCCTTCTCTGCATATTTATGTTTCAATTTCTTGAGAAACACTGCCTCCAGGCCTAGAACTTTCTCTTCTCCTTTCTTATCCAAACTCACCTAACCAATTTCTAGGTCATAGTACTTTAGAAGTTAGCTGTACTTATTTATATCTTTCTGCCCAATTCCTACGTCACCTAAGGTCCATAGCACAAAATCTGTCACTAAATTTACTTTTGCTTTATAACGGTCTAATATGCTTTGATTTCCAATCACCAATTAGATTATAAATATCTTTAAATCAAGCAGTTGCAATGCCCATCACCACCACAGGGCTAAGAACATGGTAGGCATTCAATAAATGTTGTGTGGTTGTTGCTTTAATGGACTGCAATCTCACAAGAACAGTAAAATCAGGCTTGGGGATATAGCTCAGTTGGTAGAGTGCCTCCCTCACATACACAAGGCCATGGGTTCAATCCCCAGCACTACAGGAAAAAAAAAAAAAAAATTAAAAAAACAGTGGAATCCATGAACAATTGAGAGCTGTTAGCATTGACATAACCTACTAATTTGCCACTTTTCAATGGGAAATTCGCCATGTCTTCAACCTACTACATTGCATTAGCGTGTGCCATATCATTTGCACAAGTTTCAAGGGGACCACCAGATGGCTATGTCTACAGTCTTCACAGCTTCAGCTTCTGCTAGTGTTAGAATCCATAAATAAAACTGATAACTCTTAAATCTTTCTGACAAACCTGTAGCCATTCCTTGTGCCCTTTCCAGGTAAGTTTGTTGAGCTAAGCTAATCACTCAAACTCTTACTGGCATTTTCCCCAGAGAAAGCTTTTATTTGAGTAGGCAAGTGTGCAGAGCCCAGGAGGTTTATGAGGATTCAGAGACATAAACACAAACTGTATAGTAGGTGTGAAGTGGGTTCCAACTGCAGCCCTCTCACCTTCTGTTAATGATTAGGGCGAGGGAGGCATCAATACAAAAACAGCCAGCTCGAGGGCTCTCAAGTTTGCGATCTGATGAAGTCTTCTGGTGCCAGACCAACTTTTGGGGTTGTCACATGGCTTAGTGAAGCAGCTTCCAAAATAGGCTGAAAAACCACAATTTTGATATACTGGGCTGGATGCCAGAATCGAGTCGGAGTCCAGCCGACTGAGTAAAAGATTCCAGTTGCTACTTTAGCACCAGCGTATTGTCTGAAATCCCCCGGGCACACCCATGAAACCAGCACCAGAGAAATACAGTGGAGCCACTTTTTAATGCTGTTTTGGGGAGTGTACTAATATTTGCCTTATAGGTTAACTGAGTTATGGCAGGCTTCAGCTGGAAGGAGTTTCCCTTCAGGAACCGATTTGGCCTCAGCATATCTTAATCTTATAGTAATTGTTGGCAGTCCAGGGTGGGGTTTAGTACTGGAATCTTACCCTTCATACTCCACCCCTCTCCTTGCCTCAGGGGTTCTGATGAATAAAGCATGCACCGAAAGAACTGAACCGGTTTGGGCAAACTATCAGCTTTGTCAAGTAAAAAGTTTCCTAGTGGTGCTAGACTATGCAAAGTGAAGTTTCCCATTCCCCTTGAACCAAAGACCAGGAGGCTGACAACACAAAGCTGATCCAGCATATCCACCCGGGCTCAATAATCATAAAATTTTCTGACCAAACAGCATCTCTTATAGTTACCTTAACTCTAATTCTGACAGAAGAAATCAGAAAGAGGCACTGGAAGTGGAAAGGAGCGCTTGCTCTATTTAAAGGACATGGGGGTCTAGGAAGGAGGAAGATGAAGCCAATCTTACTTTTGAGGAACCCACTGGTGATAAGGACCCAATTAACCAACCACTCTTTTTCCAAGGGAGGAGGTGAGAAATAAAGCACAGATTCCTCACCATGCAAGGAGGAAATGAGAGTATAGAAATGTTAGAGTGTTAGAGGAAGCCGGGCGCGGTGGCGCACGCCTGTAATCCCAGCACTTTGGGAGGCTGAGGCAGGAGGATCGCAAGTTCAAAGCCAGCCTCAGCAATGGCGAGGCACTTAGTAACTCAGTGAGACCCTGTCTCTAATAAAATACAAAAAAGGGCTGGGGATGTGGCCCAGTGGTCAAGTGCCCCTGAGTTCAATCCCCAGTACCAAAAAAAAAAAAAAAAAAAAAAAAAAAGAAAAGAAATGTTAGAGGAAATCTTCACTTTCTGGGGAGAGACGAAAGTTAGGACAGATCTGTTCCCTACTGTAAAATATGCTGTTGCAGACCCTCAATATAGACAGGCAGATTAAGAA
Organism: Tamias sibiricus; assembly: GCA_025594165.1. Taxonomy (NCBI): domain Eukaryota; kingdom Metazoa; phylum Chordata; class Mammalia; order Rodentia; family Sciuridae; genus Tamias; species Tamias sibiricus. Next base: position 119,658,381 of record CM046664.1, on the reverse strand, counting down.
ACTTCTGGATGCTGAAGTTAGGATCACTATGGTGCAAATTCTCCAGACCATATTCAGAGAAAAGACAAGTTATATTGATGATCATTAGCAGCAATGTAGAGAGTAGATAGTACAGTGTCTATCAGTGACCACTGCAGTACCATCTACTTCTGCAACTTGAAGTCATGGCAAGACGGAGTGATATTCTTATTATCAACCACCCTCAACTGTATAGGTTAACACAGAGAACAGGGCAGGTGATTTAACTCACAGCATCCCTAAATAACATCTTATTGTTATTGTTTTATCTTTTTAAACCTTAGGATACATTATTTGTTTTCCTGTTTGTAGTTTTCGTTGGTAACATTAATTCATGCTTCCTCACATTTTGTCATTTTAGGCAAGTAACCCCGAGTATATCAGGTGGCCTAATCAATATAAGGTTGAAAACCTGGATGAGGTTAAATCACAAAATAGATAATCAACAGGTATTTTAAAATCAGTGTGTTCAATTTGAGAAATATAACACTGATATATACAGATGATCATAAAAATGCTGAAGAAACACTTTAATTCACTTAATAGTCACAATTATTTGTTGATAGATTGAATTAATTTTTCAGACTAGACCAGACATATTATAGCTGCTTGTCATTGACTACATATAAAGAAATATGCTATTTTTTTAGGATAATTTAAGTCATTTGATAACACTTATGATGAAGGGTTATTTTGGTAATTGCTTCTTTAAGGTGTGTCTTGCTTGGAATTCAAAATGAACAAATAAAGGAACTGAGAATCATAAATATATTTCACAGCTGGAAAAAAACCCAGAAGAACCACTTAGATTGCACTTATCCAGGACTGTTTGTCTTTTGGGCTTAGTTTCATGCAGTAACCTTCAACAAGTCTTAAATTCTTTCTGTGACTCCTTTTTCTTATATTTAAACTGTACTATTCAGAAGTCTAATCAAAGGCATCCAGAGAATAAATAAAACTTTGTGAAACAACTTAAATAAAATGATCTTTCACATTAAAATTCCAAAACTAGGATATATAAAAATCACATATGTGAATCAAACAATGCTGTAAATCATGTAATAAAAATAAGTTTCTCACTTTTCTACTTACCATTTGCCATTCCTGAGATTTAATAGCTTACAGTTTTTTCAGCTGATTCTTTGGGTATTTTTCTTCAATTTGTTGAATATAAGGTTTCTACAGTTGCTTCTTTTTTTCTTCGAGACAGAAATAATCTGTCCATATTGGTCTCCAACTCAGAATCCTCCTGCCTCAGTTCCTGAGTAGTCACTACAGGTAGACATCACCATGACTGGCTTAATGCAGGTACTTTTTAATTTTTAAAATCTGAGGCATTGTCTGGTACTTTCCTCCCTACTCCTGAACATTTGTGCTTTCTTATCCTTTCTATTCTCAGTACAGATATCTCAAAATTATGGTTAGATTAACAGTAAACTTTTACATTATTATGACACTTGATATTACTCATGCTAAGCCACATATTATACTCCAATTGGTTTTCTTTGCCTTCCTTGCCTTTCCCTCCATTTGCTTAGTTTTCTTTTTTATTTTGTTGTAAACTGACAAATTTTAATTATATATATTTAAGGGGTACAAAGTGATGCTACAATACATGTATACAATGTGGAATGATTAAATTAATCTAATTAACACATGCATTGCCTCAAATGCTTCGTTTTTGTAATATAAATATTTGAAATTTACTCTTAGAAATATGCAATACACTATTAACTATAGTCACCATGCTATGCAGTAATCTCAGAAAAACTTATTTCTACTGTCTAACCCACATTTGTACCCTTTGATCAACATCCTATTTGCCGCACTCTCCCACCTCTGGTATCTATAATTCTGCTCTCTTCTTCTCTGAGTTCCCATTTGCTTAGCTTGCTTTGAATCTATCCCCAAACATCACCAGGTTTTAATACATCACCAGATGAATTGGAAGTGCTTATCAATTTCATTTTTTTAATACAATATGTCTCTCAGTGTCCCCTGACCTGTTCCAATCAGGAATAGTTGCTTTCACATCGGATGCCCAACTGTTCTGGGACATTCTTCATTTTCATCCCAGGGGTCATATTTTTCTTGTTTCTGTGTAGAAACTTCATTTTCCAAGTCTTGTATATTCTCATTTTTTGTTTACTCTCTAATTCTAGCGGAGTACATAGTCCCTTAGCTTTCTCAGAAAGTATATGTGAAACAAATTTTATAAGATTTTTTAAATCTTTCTCTGATAGTTTGGCTAGTTATTGAATTGTATGGCAGCAATAACTTATTTTCAAAATGCTAAAGGCAACTTTCCATTTTCCATTAGTATATTACATGCTAATATACATGTACATATGTAACATTTATATGTGTGTGAATATGTGTGTGTGTGACTTCTGAGAGTTTCTTTTTTATGTTCTCTGAGTGTTCCTTTATAAAATGAACTGATTTCTTTTTTTCAATTTAAATACACACACACACACACACACATACACACATATACACACACTTTCATGGTAGCATCCTATTGCTCCCATGAAAATATTTAGTGACTACAAATAACTGGAAATCAGAAGTCAACAACAGGTCAGCAAGACTGGATTCCTCATGGAGACTCTAGGGGAGAATGTTTTCTTTCCTTTTCCAGGGGCCTATGCACCATGCTATGTGGTCTCTTCTTCATATTACTCTGACCTCTGCTCCTGTTGTCTCATGTTCTTCTCTAGCTATGACCCTTCTGTCTCCTTTAAAGGATCTTGATGATTACATTGATACCATATTGATAATCCAGAAAACCTTCTTATTTCCAACTCCTCAATTTAATCAAATGTGCAACGACCCTTTTGTCTTGTAAGCTAACAGATTCATGAGTTCCAGGGATTATGACTTTGTAGTGGGTTAAGTGGTACCCTCTCAAAAGATATATTCACACCCTAATACCCAGTACCTGTGGATATGATCTTATTTGGAAAAAGGGTCTTTGTGGATAAAATTAAGAATCTTAAAATGAGATTGTTCTGAATTTTTAGGTGGGCCCTAAATCCAATCAATTTGTCCTTATGAAGGACAGAAGAGAAGAAAAGGCTCAGAGGAGAAGGAGCCCATGTGAAGACGGGGCAGAGATTGGAGTGATGGCAAAATGAGAATTGGAACCACTAGAAAGTGAAAGAGGTAAGGAACTATCCTCCCCTAGAGCCTGCAAGGAGGTATAGACCAGCTGGCATTTTGATTCCAGACTTTTGGCCTATAGTACACTGAGACAATACATACCTGTTGTTTAAGCAGGTTAAGGGACTTGCTTAAGGTAGCTCTAGGAAACTAATTTAGACATGGGCATATTTGGGGAAGGAAGAATTATTCCCTCTAACATATCAATGATTTTTTTTATGAAGTTTTCTTTCCCTTGCTTCTTCCAAGTTTCTTTTTTTCTGTTTGTTTTGTCGCTACCTATCTTTTTAGAAACTTGCCTCAGATGTCTCATAATACTTTCTTGTTGATCATAATTATGAGTGGAGTCCTGAGCCAATCAGAAGCTCTGAACATGTGGGTGGTTCTTATTGACTTTGGGTTTTATTTTACTGTGACTTTGATGAGTCATTTTATTGGCAAATCTTCAATGTCAGTATATTTATGTCTTGTGTCTTAGGCTGGTCAGTTTCCACAGAAGCACATTCCAGGCTCCTGTCTTGATGATATTGACTAGAGTTCTTCAGTAGAGAAGGGCTTGAGAGGTCTTAACATTTACTATCTAAATTTTTATTAAGTATGTCATTTGCACCCTCACTTCTGGTGTTCCTCTGCCCAAACTCTCAGGCTCTTACATTCTTTCAAGAGTAGACCTACTGCCTTCCTTTGGGGCATATGGGACACTTGTTAAGCTCTCTCTAATAGGGAAACAATTTGGTATCTGACCCTTTTGTTTTTAGCCCTACTTTCAATTTGGTTACAGGGATTGTGGTATCCCCAATTCCTAACATTTGGAATTTTTGTGGTGTCTCATAGACTGATTTTTTTTGCCTTTCTTAATGGCTTAGATTCATTCTACTTACTAGGTTCTGATAATTCAGTCATTAGTTAGTTATCTGCTTTCCAGTTTTCAAAAATGTATTTCTGTTTCCTTGCTTGTTCTTTTGTTGTTTAGATAGATTTTTCTTAAATTAATTTACTATAGTTATAATAGACTTTTGGAAGAGAGAAAAAAAGTAAATATTCACATTCTATCCATTACCTTTAACCAGAAATTTTATATTAAAAACATATTTCATAGATATAACATCATTACAGATTAGGTTCATTCATTGTGAGGAAATTTTAGGTTGTGTTTTTATTATTTTTTAATATTTTCATTTTAATTTGTTTTTCCTATAGAATCTAATTTTTAAAATATCTTGATTATCCATTAAGAGTTTTAATTGCATTAATATTTATTCATCATACAAAGAATAAGAAATTGTTATAGGCAAAGAGAAAACTCACTTGTAATCCCATGACCAGAGTAGTGTCTATTGACATTTTGATGTGTGTTCTTTTGATTTTTTTTCTTGCATATGTGTATTTTATACTAAAAATATCATATTATAATATTGATTTATTAATCTATTTTTTTCATTTAACAGACCAAAACAAGAATTTTTTCCAATCATGAGGATTTTATTTAATTTTCCCAAGTACATTAGCAGATGAGTACAATACTTTGGAAATTCTTTGTGGAAACCCTTTGAACTGAGCCATACTTTATAAACCACTTATTATCTCCCTTCCAGAGGTATGTTAAGCCTCAGCAAGAATCCAATAAATAAAATTCATTCTTTTGATTGATGATGACATTTCTTTAGCAAATATTTTATAGTAATTTTCTGCATAATGACATTTCAGTCAATATTGTACTACATATACCACACAGCCTAGGTGTATAATAAGCTATACTATCTAGCTTTGTGTAAGTACACACATCATGTTTGTACAGTGATAAAATTGCTTAATGACATGTTTCTGAGAACATATCCCTATTGTTAAGCAGCATATATCTATCTTAAGTCTTGTAGTAGAACTGCTTCCCTTAGTTAAAAGGCCTTAGAACACCACCTAATCGGGCCAGGAAGTACTCATTCACAGAAACTTTGCACTTTCCTTTATTTATATTTCTTTATTTACTCTGACACGATATAGGCAGTTTGAATGTGTAGCATCTTCAGACATTGTCATCTCAGTAGCACAGAGTGCCCAGATGGTCTGATGGTTTGAAACCAGGTAGACAGGGACAATGGTCAAGGAATGTATGTGTAGTGTGTGGTGCTAGGAAACATTTGATCTGGTCAAGATTACTGCAGAAGGGCCATAGTCAGACCAGACTGGGGAAGTGCCTTCATGTCACATATTTGAATGCTTCCTCATAGCAGTTGACCTTTTGTTTGAATGTTCAGTCGCAGTAATTCTAGTAGTTGCATAAATTGTGTGGTGCATCGCAGACAATTGATTTGACAGTTCCAATGTTTCACATCATGGTTATTGAACATACGTGCTACTTCGGATGTGTATTGACAATTGAGAAATCTGGAAGTTAATTTTCAGATGTTAATTTAAGGATCCAGACTGATAATCTGTACTGTAAAGCAACTGGAATGGTATCTTTGGGAGAATGTTGAGCAACAAGCAGCCTCATACTGAAAATGTAACATGATATTCACTGAAATAGTTCAGTTAAGTTTATAGACTGGGAACACTTAAGTCAAGACAAAAGATAGCTTTCATTACTGAGAGATGTGATGAATTCAATAAGCAAATGAGTTACAATAGACCTATTTCAGATGCAAGAAAGCTCATGATTCTAAGGACTAAACTAAGAATCAGTCCTTTGTAAAATACAGTTTCAAAAGTACCACTAATCAGATTAGTGTGTATAAACAAGACATTTATTTGCCTTTTGTGACTGCCATTATCCTCTCTCTGATTAAGATCATCTTTGCATTCTCTTAGCACCACAGTTATTTCATGTCTGTAAAACCAAATGCACATCTGGATAATTAAAAGTTTAGTTTTCAATCAGAAGCTGTGACCCTTGACTGCCTGTTTTTGGCATAGCCTCTAAGAGCTACTTGCTGAATTTGTGGATAAATTCTAGACCCTTCTGTCTGACTGGTAATTATGACAATGAGTGACATCTGCCATCAATTCTTTAGGGTTTATAAGACCTCTGCTTCATTCTTCTTTTACTTTCAGTTGCTCTCATTTCTTACCTTTCTTTAGTCTTATTACCTTCGGTCATATTCTTCTTTTTCTTTTGTCCTCCTTGTAACCTGAAGGACAAAACTGACTTATTTTCTCAAGTGGGGTTTTAAACTAAAATAAATACACAAAAAATTGATTCTTCTGGAACCATAAGAATAGGAGATTTGCCAGGCACAGTGGCACATGCCTGTAATCCCACTAGCTCCGAAGATTGAGACAGGAGGATCACGAGTTCAAAGCCAGCCTCAGCAATTTAGCAAGGCACTAAGCAACTCAGTGAGACCCTGTCTCTAAATAAAATACAAAATAGGGCTGGGGATGTGGCTCAGTGGTTGAGTGTCCCCGAGTCCAATCCCCAATCTCCCCCCCACACACCCCCCCCCAAAAAAAAAACCCAGGAGCTTTAAGTTTTTAAATCTCATTCCTCAAAAGAAATTTGCCAGTTATCATCTTGAAGTGAACCATATTAATAAGCACAGCAAAATGGGGCTGACTGTTAGGTAATAGTTCACTTTTAATTTGCACAAAGGAGGATAGAAACTTTTGTAGTTTATCCTCAGGTCGCTGAACTAACTTACCTCTCTGGAGGTCAGAGAAAATGGGCATATCTAGTCAAATGTTTTAAATCCTTTAAAAAATTGTTACCACTACATAAATCTTTAATGCTTCTAATTTTTCAGTAACTTCTTCAGAAAAATGATCTTTACATTTCTTCCTACCCCATGCACTTCTTAGAAGCTTGACTAACATGTTCTCCTATAAATGATCTGTAATAGTTTGTTTAGGAGAACACAGTTGTTGCTATACACTCATTTGAATAACTCGTTGTCTATCAGAGAAAATCTCCTAAATGGGGCCATGAGAGTGGATGGAAGATGCAGGACATTTAGCCCACCAGAGCAGGCACACTGAACCTGGCAGCCATTGAGAGAGTCGGCATCTCTGCTATATTATGCTGAGTTGCAAATTTTATTTGTTTTCTCTAAGTAATAAGGAATTAATATAAGCTTTTCATTTCCATCATCAATTAAGCAGCAACATTTAGTAATTGTTTTGGTTTAGTTATGAGGTGTCCCCCAAAGGACATGTGTGAGGCAATGCAAGAAAGCTCAGAGGTGAAATAAATGATTGGGTTATGAGAGCCTTAAGATAATCTGTGCATTGATCCCCTGATAGGGATCAGCTGGGCAGTAACTGTAGGCAGGTAGGGTGTGGCTGGAGAAGGTGGATAATTGGGGACATGCCACACCTTCCACCATGATGTTCTACCACACCTTGAGCCTTCTATGGACTGAGACCTCTGAAACCCTGACCCCAAATATACTTTTCTTCCTACAAAGTTGTTCTTGTCAGGTCTTTTGGTCACAGCAGTGGAAAAGCTGAGTAAAACAATAACTTTCATATCCTTGGCAACTGGTCTGCTCTTAGATAACAGTGTAACAAAGAAGAACCATGCTTTAGGAAGCAGTGTAAACTAGCCAACTGAGAGATGGAGAGGGCAAGAAAAGACATGTTTATTAGATATTCTGGCTGTGCTGAAGTGGTCGAATGCAAAATGACAGGTAATAGGTTTAGTGCAATTATGTCATCTCTGGAATCTTGAGTTCTCCAGATAAATGGTTAGCATCTCTCTCTCTCTCTCTCTCTCTCTCTCTCTCTCTCTCTCTCTCTCTCTCTCTCTCAAATTTATTTTAGTTGTAAATGGATCTTTATTTTATTTATATGTGGTGCTGAGATTCAAACCCAGGGCCTCACACATGCTAGACAAGTACCTACCACTGAGCCACAACCCCAGCCCCTGGTTAGCATCTCTTTAGCAATTCTTTGTAATTGTTATATGCCAAGTCCATCACTCAGCTCTAAGTGATTTTAAAGTTCAGCCTTTAGAATGAACTTGGCAAAGTATGGCCTTTTGTCACAATGGTCCATTGGCAGCTAATGATCCTTTGCTTCTCAGGTTTCTCTTATCCCCCGGAGAAATCCTTTCCCCAAAAGAGTTCACTTCAAGATGATGTCCCACCCCTCTTATTTGCTCAGTCCCCCCAATTTAGCCAAAAGTTGGGAGAAAAACAATGTGATTAAATTTAGTCACAGTACAAATGTCTCAATGAAAAGTTAATTTAAGCGATTCCATTGAGTGAAAGGATTTCAAATAGTAGAATCTAATGAAATAAAGAATTGTGAGTATAGTGTGGGGCCATTTGGTAACAAAGCAAGGAAGTTTTCCTTTCCTCTGAATCCTAGACATAGCTGTGTAAGAAAGGATCAGCATCATTCTCATGCTCTGAGTTCTCTTTGTACTTCCTAGATTCATAGTTATAATGCTACTTGCAAAATTAAATTGCTGAACAACATATCTGTCATCTAGTTTTAGGAATAAATATGCAAAGAAATCTTTCAACAGTTAATCTACTATTGTAAAAAATATTAGAGAATTGATGAGCATAAAAGATGTACCTATTTGAAGTTCACCAGAAACGGATGTCTCCTTACCTATGCTTTTTGGCGATAATGTGATCTTTCTACCTATAGAGCTTTTAGTTCTATAATTAAATACAGTTGCATTGTTAATGTACTGTTGACATTAACTTGTATCTTATATACACAAGACTGGGAATACACATATGTTAACTTGAAACAGCTGTTTGCAAAATTACTACAATATGGTCAATACTTCTTTTAACCATTATGTCCTTCTATTTAAACATGATTTGCATCTGTAAGCACTTATTATGTATAAAATTAAAGGAAGATTTACGACATTAAAATGAATTTTGATGCTACATTAATATTGCATTTGACAACAGTATGGTAGAAAAAGAAAGCTAGTGGAAATATTTCTCTATATCAGAAGCCATGCCCCATTGAAATGCATGCCACAAGGGCAGGGCCTGGATGGCCATCTTTCCACAGGCTCCAGTCATCTGATAGTTCAGAATGGGGCCATCAGTACAGCTTCTGTCTGCCTCCTATAATCTTGGTATGGAAATGGTAGAACCTTTGGGATAAGTTATGTGATGTCCCCTGGTTCTTCCAACAACCTCATTTCTGGCTAGTTGATACATGAAGTTCCATAATCAGAATGTCTTACTTTGCTCTCTCTTAAAATTTCAGTATCTTTGTGTGAACAAATTGAAATATGAAGACTGATCATTCATTTAGACCCGAGTATGACTTCATCAAACCTTTTCCAGATTTGATGGGGGCAGGATGGAGAAATATACAGTGAGTGGGTGTTGAACACAGAGGAGGTCTCAAATCACCTTAGACCTGTATGAATTGCAAGACTTAAGGTCCACCAGCATCCTGAGCTCCTAACATACTCCCCACATGGGCTAAGCAGGCAACTTCATATGCAGCTCACATCTTCCCTAACTTCCTCTTTAGTGCCCCCACTTCCATCCTCAGGGCACAGTGGGAGCTAACAATTGGTACTTGCTGAGGAGATTTTTTAAATGATGATGATATTTCTAACAGCTTCATCGAAGACTTTTAGCAAGTTCTATTTTGAACATAATTTCTAACCCCAGGAAATGCTTGAGGTTGTTAGAGCAAATTTTTTAATTTTATAAAAATTCATTGAGAGTCTTTCCTTTGCTAGGCAACTTATTTCTGAAAAGAATGCAGAGATTAAAACATAATACTATTCAGTGGAAGAAGCCGACCACAAAAACCATGTATTGTATGATTCTATTTATATAAAAACCTCCAGGATAGGTAAAAATCTGTCAGAAAACAAAGACAGAAAGTTGATCAGTGCTTGTCAAAGTTTGGAAGATGGGGGAGGAGGAGGGTGGAAAATGAGTACTATGTTTCTTTTGGGTGTGATAAAAATGTTCTAAAGTTAGATATTCATGATGCTTGAAAAGCTGTGTAAAACATTTTTTTAAAAAACACTGAACTGTATACTTTAAAAGAGTAAATGTTATGATGGGTAAGTTATATCTCAATAAAGCACTTAAAAGATAAATAATAAACACAACCAAATTAACAAAACTTTAATCCCTTTCTCATGGAGCTTACGTGCTTTGGGATATACTTAGAAAAAGATAAAAGACTGAGGGAGGCAGGAGCAGAGAGTGCTAAGGGAACATCAAGAGAGGCCACTTGGATCAGTACTTGGAGAATCAGAGGAGATGGGACCTAAGCTGAGAATTAAGGAGCAGAGAAAAGAACATGAGAGAACAACATTTACTGAGCTCCTCCGTGTCAAACATTTCACAATAGAAAGATGAATGGATCAAGCTTAAGCCTTGAGAAGCTCAGTTGCAATGGGACACAGTATACAGAAGCAATTACGGACAATAATGGACTGTCACAGTGGTGTCATGATTGAGGTAGACACAGGGACACACAAGTCAAAGAAGGGGAAATAAATCCAGTCAATGGGGTGGAGCCCAATAAAAAAGTAGACCCAGGAAAGGGAAGGAAGTTATGTTTTAACATGTTAAGAACCTTGCACCTGGGAGTACCCTCTTCCACAGTGCACAGGGTTCAATTACACTGCTGCTGCCATCTCACTCCTCTTCTATCCATCTCAGCACTTGCCAGTGGGCAAGCTTGACAGGATCAGAGACTCCCCCAGGGAAAGCTGTGAGGTAGAAAATATGGCAAAGAGGCAGAGCACATGGCAGAGATCTCTTCCAAGAGTGATTCCCACACAAGAGAGCTCTATTAATCTATTTACTTTCAGAAGGGCACAAAGGTGCCCAGCTCTCTCTCTCTCCTTCCCCAAGTTCTCTTTAGTTTTAAAAGTTGCCGTCCTCACCACTTGGCACTTCAACATTTCTTAGCATCTTCTCCTTCTGGCGATTCCTGGCAGTTCAGTTGCTTGTCGCCTCTCGAAAGAACCATCTGAGAGACACCTCCCCTAGCATATCCCTCTCAGCTCTGCCACTGCTTAGCATAGGCCTGGGATCACATTCTCCACATGTCCAGACAGGCACCTGGCAAAGGCACCCAGAGATACATTCTGTCATTCTAAAGTCTTTGCATACTGTAATAAATCAAAAATAAGAGGAATGTTTTAAAGAAACTAATTCAATGGCTATAAGATTGTTACCTATTTCATTGCATGTGCATGCATGTATATATTTGTGCACATTTTAGACACATAAATGCACATGTACATGTGTTTATAGAGTACGGATGAATTCTTCCTTAAAATAATACAGAAATTTTCTTTTTAAGGCCATTATTTAACACACACTCCACCCAGAGAGAAACTTAAGAAGGCTTGGCTTTGGTCCAACTGTTTTGACTTTCTGCTCTGCAGAGGCAGCATAACAAGTCCACGACCAGTGGTGAAGGGAAGGCATTTATTTTTACTGTATTTGATAAGAGTTTCCTGAAGATGCCCACCCAGGGAAGCTTCCATTGGAAGAGAAGTCAATTTTAAGAAAGTCAGTACTTCAAAGACTGATGATAACCCCAGGAGACAGAAAACACCATTTAAGCCAATCACCCACTTGAAATTACGAGTTCTTCTGGGAAACGAGAAACTGAGATGCAGTGTCTGTATCAGTCCCATCTCAGAACCCATAAATAATTCATGGAAGGTATCAATTTATTCATAGGATAGGTGGCCAAGAGTTCTGGGTGTTTACCAATAACATGGCCCTGGAAACCCCATCCTACTGAAATGATTCCTATTCTTGGCAGGAATAACTTGTGCTAAGGGTTGTATCCACACCCGTTTAAAAACATGCCACTGATTTTGCATAGCTAATGTGAGCATTGGAATGGGTATTCTTTGGAAGCAAGTGTGAACACATACCAGGTTTTGCCCGATGGGCATGCACGTGTGGTGGAAACCTATGGACTCAAATCTGTGCCACTTGATAACTGAACTTATTTAGGCTACAAAACTATTGTTTCAGCTCCCTCATTCTATTCTTAATTCAGACCAAATTTTATCTTATAAGTAGAAGTAACTGTAAATAATTCCATATCCTGCCAATGACATGGTACTGATTTTTAACAAAAGACTCATAAACTCTTTTATGATAATATAAAACTGTAGAACCCATGCCTGTTACAACATAAGCTTCATGTTACATGTAATTAAGACAAGGAGGAGAATATAAAATGTAAGTTTTAAAATGTATCATGTATTCCATATTTAAATGCATGCAGAGAAATACTGTATAAGTTGCATTTTAAAGGCAAAGGTAAGGACAAACAGGAATTGTCCTGGTAAATAAATGATCCCCTGGGTGAAAAACTAACTGACTCAAATACAGGTTACCATTTCAGGTTCTCCAGAGAATACATTATATTGATGATCAGAGCACATTTTCTATTTTTTTTTTCCAATGGTAGACAAGGAAAATATCATTAGAAGGACATTCACCTGCTATTTGGCTCAAGTTATCATTTTTGGCTCAATAAAGACTTAAATGATTATTTACTTTTTTAGATGGAATTAGATCCTCCAAAATGACATACATGTTAAGACGAAGGTTTGAAGAGAGGTCTGTCAATAGCAGCTGAAAAGTGATCTTCATTTATAACTCTTGCAGAATGCAGAGGAGAGGGAGTCTCTGCCAAGTGAAGGGCTTCAGCTCCCTTTCAGCTTTCTTCTGATTGAGATGGGCCTCCTGGACCCACCTGGGCTACATTTGATTCAGTGTTGGCCTTTTGCACATGCTCTCAAATCCATGTATTGGCTGAAAAGGGCCACAGAATTTTGAAACCCAAACCTTCAGCGTAATAGGTAAAAGAATCTACTAGAGACCAAATAATCTTTTACATCTAAGTGGAGCTCAGCAGATACACATGTACATTACAAGTCACAACACAGGCTCATTTTATTTTAGTATTCTTAAATATTTTTCTAGTATCTAAATTCATGACTTAATTTTTAAGACATGCAAATTATGAACCAAGTAAAAATTTAGAGACTTTAAAGAAAATTATAATGTTGACCTTGATGCTATACAATCTACAGGTTTGGAACAGATTTTATTATAAAAAGAAAGTAGAAATAAAATTGAACAAAATATACATCATATTTCATAACCATTAAATCATTTAGCTGAGCACTAAAAACTGAATCAAATTGATGCATTTCTCTAACCATAAAGTAAAAAAATTCACTCTATAGTTGAGAATCAATTGAATATATTTTATAGTTATAAAACCATATTAATTCTGGATTCTGATATGTCAGTAATCAATTCTAATTGCTTTGCTCTTTAAGTATGTCTACATATTTTCATGGATTTCATATAAATTGCTTTTTCATGTAACCAAAAGTATATATTTTAATTTCCTGTAATAAAAAATATAATATGATGTTACACATAAATCACCTAAGGAAATATCTTGGTTAGAGATATTAAATGCCTAATCCAAAATGCAATATTTTCCCCAGATGTATTATACAGAGTCGGAAAAAAGACTTTAAAAAAACTAAATGAAAACAGTTCTTTTCAGAGAGCACTACAGACTTTCAATAAAATGCTAGTCAGCATAAATCAAACTCAAGAGTTAATCTACCTAAACATTACCACCCTGTAGGAATCCTTTTATAGTGTGTGTGTGTGTGTGTGTGTGTGTGTGTATGTGTGTTTTCTAAATGTGACTAGTTTGTTTTTACTATTGGGCTTAAATAATTACGTTTTCTTGCATGGCAAATAGACTTACAGATTACACTCTTGATTAGTTTTAAGACTTAAGATGTTCATTATATATATTGAATGTGCTAAAGCACAGTGATCGGATATTTAGTAAAGTCATAAAACAAATTCTTTATATTTCAGTGAACATAAAAATAAAACAACTAAGCGCCATTTTAGGAAGTCTGCATGGTCCAGATCAGTTAGGAAAAAAAAAAAAAAAAAAAAAGTTCTTCAGCCCTTACATGAAGGGATGAATGATAAAAAGAAATATGGAAGTTGATAATAGCAGTTACTGCAGCAATAAAAACATGATAAAAGTCTTTTTGAAAGTATGAAACCTTGGAAGCCTTGCCAAATACAAAATCTAGTTTGTAGGTGCTTGCAGTATCCTGTTGTCTTTAGTAAGTTTTTTGGGGGAATTCTGACAACTTCTGGTTCATCTCCTTCGGCCAAAATGATCTATCAAAATGCATTTATTTCTAAGAATAATCAAAATTAAATACATATTAAATTAATATTATATTAAATACATATTAAAGAAAAAAAAAAATTCAAGTAAAGACAGGTGTGGTCACGACCCATGCTTGCAATCCCAGTCACTCTGGATTCTGAGGCAGGATAATCAGAAGTTCAAGGCCAGCCTGGGAAATGTACTGAGACTCTGTTTCAAAATAAAAAATAAAAGGGGCAGTGCGTGTGGCTCAATGGTAGATCACTCTGTGTTCCATCCCCAGTACTGTGAAAACAAAACGAAACAAAACAAAAATTAAAGTAGCATTTGCAGAGCGATTGTTTCTTGGTCCACAATGGTAGAATCTGCTATGGTATATTTTGTACTTGGATGCATGTTTTTGAAGTCATCAGCTCATGTGAGTTACATTTGTTCATTCATTTACATTTGTTTAATTATAATAGTCTTGGACATTGCTTTTGGTGATTTTTAAATATTTTTATAAGATGAAAATTCAAGAGAAAATTTTTAGATACTGATGATTTTTTTCAGCATGTGCTCAAATGAAAGAGGCTTAAAGATAATATTTAAGAAGATCCTACTCCTGGTTATCTTTTTATGCTCCTTAACCTTGTTATATTAGATACCTGGCCCCCTTTCATATCTAAACCTTACAGCTTTGAAATAACTCTTACTGGTATGGTAGTGTAATTTTGATGCATTTTTGTATTTCTTTTTGGAGTCTTCCAGTAAATGGAACTTTGAAAGAAGAAACTTCAGATGCAGAATAGCTTTTTTTTTTTTTTTTTTTTTTTTTTCCTCCATAAACCTCACTGCAACTGTTTCTAGTGATCTCTTCCAACACTTTCTAAGTGGGAATCACTGTTCTACAGAAAAGGTTGCTAGGCACATAGGCCATTAATACTAGTAAGATTGAATGATACAAATGTAAACCAAACAAGTGAGAGATGGTGAGCCCTTCTTTTTCATTGTTCTTCTAAGGGATCTTATTTGCCTACTGGCAAATAGTACAATGTGCCTTTAACCCTATCACCCACCCCCTATACACATGTGCCCACACACAGTGTCAACAGTAATGCTTGGAAATGTTTATGCAGTTATTCTTGACTTTCAATATTATAATTGTTTTCTTTAGTTTAGATTGGATACTGATCAATTCTTACCCCAAATAGTATACTTCCTGTAACTTTCACACCTAAAAATACATTAAAATGCTTATACCTATTTTTTTCCCCACTCAAATGAGGAACTTGCTAAATGTAGACAAATGTGTGTGGGTGTACATACACACACACTTATTTCCCCAAAGTAAAATAAAATGTTGCTACTTCAATAAGGTGTGTGCCTTAGCTTTTCAATCACTGTAACAAAAACACTTAAGATTTACTTTGGTTCATAGTTTTAGAGGTTTTAGCCATTGTCAGACCATTGTTTCTGGTCTGTGGTAAGAATATCATGGTGAAGGGTGTGTCAGAGCAAAGCTGCTCACCCCATGTTGGCCCCTGGAAAGGAGTGAGAAAAAAAAAAAAGACCAGGGATAAGTTATAGTCCCCAAGGGCAGGTTCTCAAGGACCCACTCCTTTCAGTAGGTCCCATCTCCTACAGTTTCCACCACTTCCCACTAATAGTCCGTTCAGCTATGAATGCATTAATGGATTGATCCATTGATGAGGCTTATGAGCCAATCACTTCTTAAAAGGTCTACCTCTGAACATTGCTGCATTGGGGACCAAGGCTTCAACACATGAGCCATTGGGGGACTTTTGGATCTGAACCATACTATCATAGTTAAAATGCTTTCTAGAATTTCAGAGCCTTACTTAAAAAAAAATAAAGCTTGCCTTTAAACTATGTTCAAAAGCTTTGGCCATTGTACAGCAGAGATTTCATTTGATCATACACTTAGAGATTATCAGAGTTGAAAAAATACTGTATCCTATTAATCACACTCCATTACTTGGATCCACATGATAATATCCCTGCCAAGTGGCTACTGTTGGTATGGTTATATAGCTTGAGTGAAACAGAAAAGAACAGATACTCTCCAAACACAGAGTATTACTAGTAAGACATTTATTAATAATATTATTACAATTATTTCTAAAGTCCGTTATTATTTCAATGGTGAAGAGGCAGACACTAGACTAACTCAGCCAGATGATTACTACAGTCAAGGTGACAGTAATACAGGAACAGCTGAACTGCTGTAGAAGACATGATACATTGTAACATGATGGAGCAGCTGCAGGAAATGATAACATTTTATAACATTTAAAAAATATCTCAGAGAACCTAAAACTGAAGTTTGCATGTAGATGAGGATACCAGAAAAATCTTTTATTTTTAAGTTAATTCTGTACCATTTTCTTAAAAATAATCTATCATCTGTAAAATGCCTATATTATTGTTTATATCAAGTGATATTTGCATTTAAATATACTTTAAGGCAGTTAAATATAAATTTTGTGTACATTCATATAAAAATATATATAAAAAATAGAATATTTGAAGGAAGCGGATATTCATACTAAAGAATTGTTCAATCAAAATAGTTTCATTTTTTGTATTTTAATGAAATTGAGGTATTTATAAATTAAGTAATTACAGCCATATATTGAATTAAGCTTCTCAGCCTTTTTTTTTTTCCTCAAAAGAAAAATAAACCTTTAAAAGCCACCATAATGGTGAGATTTAATCTCACAAAAGAGCATTTGCATAATTAGAAAATTAACCTTTTTGAACCTAAAATTCTGGATACCAGTATTAGGTATGTTTTATATGTATGCTACCATTTTTATGAAAAACTAAATTTATGCCCTATTCTAAATTTGGATTATATATAGTTGCTCAAGAAAAACAAAGCTATAGATACTAAACAGTACCATTTGGGGACATAGGCAAATGCTTTATGCTAACCCACTTAGAATACATAATCCTTTGCAAAATATTTATGTAAAATGTAATTGTAATCTCCAATTACATAGTCTGTCTATAGCAGCAAACAAAAGCTTTGTTGCATAATATCATAAATGAAACATAATAAAGTAATACATGAGGAACTATATTTTGTTCCTTGCTTTAAAATTATCTAAATCATCAATTTAGACTGCAGTTACCCATCTAAGTTTACAGACAAGACAGGAGGGAATGTTTATGAAAAACACAAGGAGTGAAGAATTAAATATTTTGGTGTTTTAACTGTAAAATATTTTACTTCCTGTTTCTCTCATAGAATCTCTTCAAGTACCTTGTAGGGCAGCATTTCTGTTGTTTCCCTTTCAGTTATAAAATTTTAAAAGTATAAGAAGAAACATTTTTCATAAGCATAAGATCCACAAAGTCTAAGTCCTCATAAACGCCACGTTTTCTCCTGGTAAAGAACATAAGCAAAATCCCTACTTACACATGGAATGTAATTGCTTCTTTGCATTTTAAAATTAATGTACCTATAGAGAGTTTAACACAATACTGAAGAACCTGATCCTCTTTCCCATTCAGTTCAAATGTCTATATTCCTGTTTATTATCACAAGTCCATACCCAGCCCACGATGGTCCTAAATTTTTATTATATTTCAAGTAATCATTTTCTAGCTTTGTCATTCACTCTGAAACCAAACTAATTGTTCAAATTCACATCTTGACTTTGTAAAGCTATAGGAAAAATGTGTTATTACTCTTTTTAGTGAAGCATGCATTGGTGTGCAGGTATGTGCTGGTGTGCATGAGTGTGTGGTCGATCTGAAATACAAGTGAGGCACATTGTTTGGTTCTCTGCCCATCATCCAGGTGAGAAGCTTGTCTTTACCTCCAAACTCAGTTGTTCTTCAGGGATCCCGCACAGTCTTTTTACTTGCACACATCCTGCTGAGAAGGATTTCAGAACAAACCTGATTTATTGGACCTCTGACATGATATGGTGATTGAAGATTTGTTACAAAGTCTTGTTGTAGTTTACTTTGATTGCTGAAATATTTTCCCACAGTATGATTCTTTGATCTTTTCATCTTAATAAAGTGAAATTCTTTGGATAATTTTGATTTCACTACCTGCAAATAAAGAGCAATAAAATGAGACAAAATCAAGGGCATTTAGGCCTTGCATATATCAATATTACTGATTCTCAAGATAGAATTGCATTTCTGCCACACAGATGTTGCTCAAAGGCCACAAATATAATTTACATAACCAAGAACTAGGGTAACTTATGTTTCAAAGAAGACAATGGGTGAAATTAGAATTCCTGTCATTTTTCATACCTCTGGGCAGCTGTTCCCAATGCAACTAAGAAACTGTCACAGATAATGTCTCCACTACACCTCTGTGTGTGTGTGTGTGTGTGTGTGTGTGTGTGTGTGTGCGCGCGCGCGCGCGTGTGCGCACATATTCAGGGTCAACAAACCAAATATAACACCAGAATAGAAATGACACTGTTGTGCCTTTGCCAGGCCACTGATTCAGACTTGGTACTCTAAATTTGTTGTTACACCCTTCCATAGAGTGGCAGCTAAAACTATTTTCAGAGAAAAAAAAGTGTTTTTCCATTGCAGATTCCTAAAGTGACACTGTGGCAGGTAGTGGTTTCATTTCTCTGGGTGCTTAGTGTGCCATGAAATTTGAGAAAGAGCCCATGCTTTCTTAACCAATAAGGTAGTGTATTTGCAGATACATATATAGCTATAGTTTGATCCTAAATATTTTTGCACAAGTGGTATTACAAAACATTCATAAAGCATGGAAAGTATTATAAACAAAAGTTTTTTTTTTTTTCCCTTTGTGGCTCCCACCCCTAGCCATTCATTTGCTTTCCAGATAATACCAGTTTATTCATGAAACCATTCACAGTATTTTATGAATATTTGCATATACTCACACATATAAACAAAGAGACTGTATTTATGGTTTATTTGTACATTTCATAAAAAGTTATTCTGGTGGAATCCTAGAACAGTGAGCCTTAATCATTAGGCTGATAGAACTCAAGTTGTTAGCACTAAAATTCGGGGGCGCTCCCCTGAGGTAGGGACCCCAAGAGAGATAGGGGGAAAGTGTGGAAGTAGAAAAAGAGAGGAAGTAAAGGAGAGAAAATAGGGCAAGAAGTTTTGGGCAGCTTTACAAATAAGTAGCAAATCATGAATTTCATTATTTTAATATAACCATGAAACATAGTAAACTATTACTGATGACTAATGGAAGTAATACTTGCTCACGTAGATTTTTTTTAATTCTTATGCTATGTAATGATTTAGGTACATATTTTTTATTCCATATAAGAGAATGCAATGACTTATTTATCCAAAAGAACTAAAATTGGCATTCTGTAGTAATACAGGCACATCAGTATGTATAGCAGTCAAATTCACAATAGCCGTTATAGAATCATCCTAGGTGCCCATCAACAGAAAAATAGATAAAGAAAATGTGGTACATGGGGCTGGGGTTGTGGCTCAGTGGAAGAGCACTTGCCTAGCACGTGTGAGGCACTGGGTTTGATTCTCGGCACCACATAAAAAAATAAATAAAATAAAGGCATTGTGTTCACCTATAACTAAAAATGTATAAAAAAAGAAAATGTGGTATATGTATACAATGGAGTTTTATTCAACCATGAAGAAGAATGAAATGATGGCATTTGATGGTAAATGGATGGAAAAGGAGAACATCATGCTAAGTGAAATAAGCTGGATTTAGAAAGTCAGGGGTCAACTGTTTTCCCTCATATGGAAGCTAGAGCAAAATAAAAGGAAAAAGGCAGAGGGGTGGATCCCACAAATATAGAGGGGAGATCAGTGGAGTAGAGGAAGAAGATTACAGGGGAGGGGAGGAAAGACAGGAAAAGAGAGGAACTGTGGATGAAATCGACAAAATTATGTTATGTACATATATAAATATACCACAGTGGATTCCACCTTTGTGTTTATCTATAAAGCATGAATTTAAAAAAAGAAACAGAAGGAAGACCAGTAAAGTAGAGGAAGGGAAGCAGAGGGAGGGAGGAGGGAAAGGAAGGAGGAAGCACTAGGGACTGAAATGAAGTAAATTATATTCCATGTATGTGTGATCATGTCAAAATAAATACCATTATTATGTATGTATAACTAGAATGCACTAATAAAAATAAAATAAAAAGAGATGCAATGAAAACAGCCCCCCTCCAATAGATATTTGAAAAAAAATATATAGAATATCGACTTGATAGATAAGTATTTTAAATTACATTATAAGTGAACCTAAAGCATTTTTCAAGTTATTTGAATGGAAAATCTATAAAGACCAACACCAGAATGTGAACAGTAGCAGACTTTTGGAGAAGGGATTTCAGGTCATTTTTAAATGTATTCATATAACTTTTTGTCATTTTTCTTTTAATACAATGAATGTGCAATACTTTGTAACCATAAAATTTTGAAGCAATTACCATTTTGAATTTAAAAAAAAATGTTAACAGAAATGTATTTTAAAAGAAATTACCCCTTGATAACCCCAAAGAAATGAAGAGTTTTCCTGTAGCTATGGGAGGTTTGGATCAAATGACTGTTAGAAAGGGTATTGAAATCAGCAAGTTGTGGTAAGGAATCCCTATGGATTATAATTTAGAGATCAGTTTGCAGTTAACCACCGATTAATATTCCAGATCCTAAAGTTGCAAGTTTCTATTAAGTCCAGTTCTTTCCACTCCTATCTGATAGGCTGGAGAGGGGCATGAGTGTTCTCCTGAAGGTTTTGTCCTTTTAGTGAGATTTGTGCTCAACTCAATATTGGGGAACAATCATCTAGAAGTTTACTTAAGGAAACACTTAAGCATAAATATAGCATTCAATCTTGAAATAATATTATTCCAGTGTTCTGAAGCCAAATTGAGGTAACTTTTGCTTATATAATTTTATCATAAATTCTGGCTTTTGCAATTGCCTGATGATCTGCATGCTAATTACATGTAAAATAGAAAACCTTCTACTATAAGACAAAAAGTTACAGTTGTTTAAACATTATTTTAGTATTTTGTGCGATTTCAGGATTGAATTTCATGTTACCTTACAAATGTTGGATAACGCTAGGGTAGATGTAAGCAACGATCTTTAGATCCATAAATTGGATATTTAAAATACATATCTTTGGTGTATTTGCTGAAGTGCATAGCTTTCACTCAAAAGTAGTGTCCATATTTTGCCAGAGCTCAATGGGAATGTGGATAATTATCATCTGTTTTTAGAGATCACTGAGTTGATATCTGGGAAAGGAAGATGGAATGATGGGGTCTCCTCTCATTTCTAAGGGCCAAGGTAATGCCTCCCAAAGGTTAATACGTGCATTATACTGTTCGAAATGGACTCTTCCACACATATTTGGTGATTGGCTCAACAATACTTAATTCTTTTGGTTTTGCAAGAAACAAAGATGATATTTCCTCATTCTTTTATTAAATAAACATTGCCTTGATACCAAATCCTAAGAGCTGACAAATATATAGGATTATTTCCATTTTGATGTGTCAAATGATTTGTAAAAAATCCTTCCAAAATGCTGTTGTGAATTAAATCAGGGGCCTTAAAAATTACAATATTATGTTCTATACTCTACCACATATAATTTATTTCGAGAATGCAAAAATGTTTCAATATTATGAAATATATAATTGCAGGAAATTGCTAAAGAATTATGTGGAGCTATATATTTGTCTTAAAAACCCAAAGGAATCTACTGAAAAAATAATGAAATATTATAAAGTTGATATTTAGAATTATACAGCTTTTCTATATCTTATCAATGATTAACAGGAAATAATTCGAAAATACTAAACAACTTCACTAAATTCAACAATAATCTATAGGTTGCAGGTAAAGAATGTATCATAAGTTTAATGAGGATTGAGAATGTGGCTCAGCAGTAGAGTGCTCATCTAGCATGCAAAAGTCCTGGCAACACACACACGCGCGCGCGCACACACACACACACACACACACAAACACACACATTGCTGGGATTACATGCCTGTAATTCCAGTACTCTGGAGGTTGAGGCAGGAAGATTGCAACCTTGAGGCAGCCTCAGCAATTCAGTGAGACTCCGTCTCAAAATAAAATAAGTGAAATGAAATTAGATGAGATAAAACAAAGGGCCAGAGATGTAGCTCAGATCCTCACTACTGCAAAACAAACTAAAAAAAAAAAAAAAAGTTTAATGAAATGTGAAAAATGTATGAATGGCCAGGTGCAGTGGTGCACACCTGTAATCTCAGCTGCTTGGGAGGCTAAGGCAGGAGGATTGGAAGCTCAAGGCCAGCCTGGGTAGCTGGTGAGACCTTGTCTCAAAATAAAAAATAAACAAAGATTGGAGGTGTAGCTCAGTGGCAGAGCACTTGCCTAGCATGTGCAAGACCCTGGTTTAATCCCCAGTCCTGAAAAAAAAAAAAAAAAAAAAAAAAACAACAACTAACAAACAAAAACACAAGAACAAATGGAAAGACAACATATCAAAGCCTCCCAACCTTACAGAAGAGCTACTCCAATGGTAAGCATAACAGGATGACAAATTCTAAAATATATCTTTAAGAATAAATGTTACTTTGCTTCTTTTATCTTTCCTCCACAAGCCTCTCCGGTTTTGGGGGGTTTAGGGATAGAAGGAAATAGGGGGGCTAGAGGGGCTGCTGATCGTGGGAATACTCATTCTACCATGGTCTATTGTCATTGTTTATTTTGCTTTTTAAAACTTTTTCAATGGTGCTGGAGATGGAACCCAGGGCCTTGTGAATGCAAGAGTACATATTCTGCCACTAAGCTACAACCCAGCCAAGGTCCATGGTCTTTAGATCCTAGGGGCAGCTGGTTTTCTCTGAACACTCTATTGCCACTTCAGCAATACCACTCTTCCATCTCCAGCCTTTCTTCTGTTCTTCAAAGACCCATGCTATCCAGGGAGAGCTTCTTCTGACATCTCTCCAATGTTGCCATCCACCAGCTTCTTGGGCTCTTTTAATCCTGTTATCATTCTAGATTTTAATGTGGTTTCTCATATCACATTAAGTCGGTCACTCATCTTGGAGTCATTCAGTCTCTGGGGCAGGACGAGTAGTGCCTGTTTTTGCAGGAGGATTCCAAGTTTGGGCTGAGGGGTGCAATGCTATGTGGCCTGTGTAATGCACAGAGGAGCAGATGTTCCTACCATGCTGTTTTGATCACAGGGGCTGAGATGCCTCCTGGGAAAGAATCTAAATTTTTTCCTCTATTCAACTTCTGATAAAACGTATCATGCCTCCTCTCTAAAAGGTGTGATTTCATGGTAAGCCAAGCAACTATAACCAAACACTAAAAAACTTAAAAAAAAAAAAAGTGTTTCACCAAACAGTACAACTTATTGGAGCCCAGGCTTTGGAAACTCTGTGATGGAGAATACACAAAAGGACAAAGTAAGTTGGCCAGAGAACCACACATATATGAGACCCTGAGGGTACATGACTGCAAGCATAGAAGAGAACTGCCATGGCTGGCGCCTGGGGCAGCTGCAGCATGTGGGCTCTCAGAGAGACAACAAGGAATCAGGGCTGTCTTCCCGCATTGGAACAGCATTGAACCTGTGAGAACAGCGTGTCCCAAAGCACACTGAAACCCAGGTGGGAGGGCATGTAATACTTGCAAGAGGTAGTGTTCCATTATGAGCAGGTGGAGGCAGAGTCAGGGTAAGTGGGGTTCCATATGCCATGTTGAAGGTCTATGCATCTCTTTTTCCCATCGTTAGAGAGGTCAGAGCTCTGAACACATAGCATTCAGCACGTTAACTGGCATGCAATACATTTTTGTTAAACCGGCAAGTATATTTTACCTTGTATTATTGTGTCCCTGCCTTGATTCACGTGGCAAACTTCTTTGTGGAAAAAACTTCAAGTATCATGCTTTCTAGGAACTTGATGGCAAAATATGGCTTAAAGGCTGAGTATAAGCAGAAGTCAACAGTGGGATGGAAGGAACAAGAATGTTCATACTACAGATTAGAATGAACTTCATAAACTACTATTGCTCCCCAAAATTTATATGAAGAAATAAGGTAGTTCTAAGTAGAACCTAATGTTATATAATCCAGTGACTTTAAATATTGACAGCTTAATATATTTAATTGCACAGGATTAAAATCAAGGAGGTAGATTTGAAATGGAGCTATGTACCAAACTGAAGATAGTCTCCAGCGGAAAAGGAAGGAGTTTTTGTTTTTATTGTATAGACTTATTTTTTATTTTTATTTTTTTTGCCTTTTATTGGTTCTTTTTAGTTATACATAACATTGTGATTCATTGTGACATAATTATAAAGATATAGAATATAATTTGCTCTAACTCAATCCCCAATATTTTCCTTTTCCCTCCCCTCCCCAACCCTGTTCCCTTCCCTCTACTCTACTGATCTGTCTGCTATATACTTTTTCTTTATATTTTTAGTTGCTGATGGACCTCTATTTTATTTGTATATGGTGTTGAGAATCAAACTCAGCAACTCACACCTGCCTGGCAAGTGCTCTACCACTTAAGGTTTTTTGTTTGATTGATTAGTTTGTATTTTGTGGATGTCCATGAAGGTATGATGGTGAGATTCAGATGTTTACCAGGAACAAGAATTCAGGTAACCCTTTTGCAATTAACAACAAATAATAGGAAACAAAATAAAACTACACCTTGTAAAATAAAAATTTAATGGTTTTGTTCCATATGATATCCATCTTTCACTCTTCAGAGTTTCTGCGTTAGGAAACACATGGAGTAATTCAGATATGGTCCCTATCCTCAAGGGGACTATATAAAGACACATGTCTAAGATACTTGAAGTAAGAACAAGAATGAAGTGACTTCAAAGACATTGTCTGAGACTCGCTTTGCAAGGTCAGGCACCATGTTGTTTCCATGTAATGAATAGTTCTTAGTACATTAGGAAGATTTAGTGCTAATTTATGGTGGGCAGGATAATCTATTTACAAAGCTATTAATTCTTTGAACTTATTTGTAAAAATAAGTATCTAACACTGCTGTCAAACTGTTCTGAGTTTCAAAATATTACTTTACCTATTTGCATAGGCTCTATAGTGGACAAAAAAAGAGTTAGCTACGTTCTAAGGCTTGGAGATGTATGCCAGTAAGAGACGTTTGATACCTGTGCAGTAAAGAGCAAATTGCTTCTTTCCTTTGATCTTGTGTGGACATGTGCCCACTTGGGAACTTCCCAAAATCAGAGCACCATTTAGGGCTGTTAAAATCCAACTGAAGTGTCAACTGGAAACTAGCTTTGCAAGAGAGCTGCTAGCAATTCAAATGTTAGGTTACCTCTGGGGAATAGTGATAATAATAAACAATCAAAATGAGCCATTAGAAGACATCAGTGAAAGATTTGAGCCTTGAAACAGAGACTAAATTCTTCAGATGTTTTTTCACAGTGATCAGCTCCCTCAGAGAGATATACTAATGGTTTGACACATCTAAATGCTTCTGTAAATTTGGGTGCAGATGTCTTGGCCACTGAAAAAACAACATGTGTACTTAGGAAAGAAGTCACTACCTATGTTTAATAATCCACGGTATATGATTTGGCAAATGTTTACAATATTTAAATATGGGTGTTAAATGCCAAAATTTTTTTCCATCTTAATCCAAAATAACTCCTTTTCTTTACCTTGTTTGCTTATTTTCTTTTTGTGACATTGTTGTGTTGAATTATATTTAAAATTAAGAAGAGGTAGTGAAGGGCAATTGGTGTCCACAAAGTATAATAACCTATTAGGTTAGCATTTTTCTATGTAATAAAGTGTTATTATTTATCATAAGTCTCTTATGAAACTTTTTCTCACAGCAATGTTCAAATTTAGATTGAGTTACAGGTAGGTATAAATTTTCAAGTACATTGACAGTGTATTCAAAACAATTTATATTTTTTAATATATGAACTATAGAAATTAGGATGGCTTAATTTGGGAGCTGGGATCAAGAGCTATAAATACATACTCTATGCAGATAATCACATTTTTCTGTGAATCAATGGAACAAGAATTGAAATTCTGTGCTTTAGAGTATTAAAGTAATGTTTACTTTTTCATGGGTTTTCTTATATGTTAAGCGTTCTCTCCATTTATGATTACAGATCTATCTACATCCCTACATCATTAAAAGCTTGGGCATATTGAATTTTATAGGGCACACTAAAGGCCACAATTCTACGTGACTGGCTTGTGTTAAGACTTTCCAAGCAAGTGAAAAATTGTTATCAATTATACAACCAAACTAACATTGCAACTTTTACTATTAAATATACAATTACTTCAACACTCAAAATTGGTTTCACAAAAGTATTCAGAATAAGTGTATTACCGTGACAATTAATAGCTGCATCTAAAATAACTTGTGAATTTTCCAAAAGCCAGTACAAAAAGGGCAGGCTTGGTGAACTGGAAAGTGCCAGGCAGATTACAAGCAAATACCTTTCCTAAAACCGATCTTGACCTGAATAACCCTGAAGGAGCTTCTGATGTAGTTCCAGGTTCACAGAACAAAATAGAAAACAATTTTCTTGGTGCGAGTGTTCCAGAATCACCCTAGACTGGATCAGAGGGATGTTCTGATTACAAACATGTGTCATGATCATGAGTAGGGTCTGAAGAGGAATGAGGGTGATGGCTTTCTAAGACAGGAAAACACAAGATTGACCAAGCCAAATATGCTAATGTAGACTTTTAGGATAAATGTATGCTATTGAAATATTTTTTATTTGATGTAGTCATTGTGCAGTCTGCCATTCAATTCAAGATCTAGTCACAAAATTATGACCAGCTGAAAAAGTAGCCTAAGAATTCACAGAAATGAAATAAAAATAAAGCAGCAAACAATAGCTAGAAGCAGTCTTTATAATTCATGATTCCATTTCAGAACATCATGCACTTTTGACAGATAATAGAGAATTCTTTCATTTCACCCTCTTCCCCAAATATTTAATTGTGGCCACATGAAATAAACTATGTTTTGATTGAAGGGAGTCCAGCTTTTGAATGGGCCAAATATGCTGAGGATTAGGGGACAAGTCTAAAATGTCTTTGAGGAATGAGTTTTGCTCTGTTTTGGGGGTTTCCAGATTTGCAATGAGCATATTGTCTGTCTCCCATCCTACTTCTAATCCCCAACCCTTCTTATTCTGAGAGCTGAGACTCTAACTCCTAACTCTAATTCTACTTGACTGGTCTTGTGTGGACCAACGTTTCAACTGCTGGCTTCACCATAGGGATTTTCTCAGCTCAGCTCTGCCTTTTCAAAGAAAACCAATTTTATCTGGCCAGAAGGGCTCTCCAGCCTCTTGTCTGACTGCATTCTAGGTCTGGGGAGAAGGTGAGGAGCTCTATCTTCTAGGCGCCAACTTTCACTTTCTGTTTTCGGCTTCCAGATTCATTTGTTCTTGACCTGTGTTTTTGACTTCAGACTTTGCAGTTCAGTTTTAAAAGTTAAAAATGTGGATGTAGGTTCCTGACTGCATGGACTAGGGTAGGGAACTCAGTGGTCTACCAACTTTGCAAACTATTTGGAGCCCTGATTGGCAGGTGTGCCTCTTACAGTTTGTGTTTCTTTTTTCTAGGCATTTGAAGTTGCAGTTTTCCTTTGCCTGATCACCACATTTCATAAAATAAATTTGAATTTCTTGTCTGTTAAGAGTTATTATTCTGTCTTTTCATTTGGGAGGGGTGGGTAAATAGCTTTACGTCTGTAGAGTCTTAGGATTCAAATGGAAGAGAAGATAAATGCTTCTGGTCAATTTGCCACATTTAGCTGATATTCCATGTATGATTTTGGACCCTGCCCAAAGTGTTTTTAGTGGGATGTTAATAGTCGTTCTTACAAAAAGAAAGTGGAGCACATAGGGAACAAGGTCATGAAGAAAACAGGGTACAGGGTTGTCATTTCCTCCTCCTTCCTCTCTCCACCTTTTGCAGAGCTGCCAACAGCATCATGTTGGTACAAAGCACTGGAGGTTCACAGCCTCTGTGGTCCCTGGGAGCCACTATGAGAGCCCAGGGAGCAATTTGCCATTTTCATTGGAAAACAAGAAGTGGTTACTAATTATAGTGGCTTTATGATTTGGATCTGATTTGCTGCTTCTTTCACATGCTTAAGAAAGAAGGATGTTTTAGTTCTTTCATTTAACGCATATGAAGAGCCTTTTAGGAAGTACAATCCCTTTGAAAAATGGATCAAACACTTAAATTCATACAGCATATTAGGTATATTTGTAAATAAACTTAAAACATCAAAAATAAAGAAAGTGGCCTGTGGTCAATAAAAGTTTAGAAAAAACTGAATCAAACTAAGCTAGACTTTTATCTGTCTATCTATCTATCTATCTATCTATCTATCTATCATCTCTCTATCTGCCTATCTATCTATATTTGATTCAGAGTCTTGCTGTATTTCTTAAGCCAGTCTCAAACTCCTGGGCCCAAGAATCCTCCTGCCTCAGTCCCCTGAGTTCTGAGAACTACAGGCATGCACCGCCCCCCCTCCCCGCATGGGTTAAGCTAGACTTTATTTGACATAAGAGCTTTGCAATCACTTACTATAGTAATATTGTTTGAGAATTCATAAAGTAGAGGCAGATCCTGTTTTCACCAGGCTAGAACATGAAAATAGCATGTAGGAAATGTTACTCAAGGCAGTTCAATACCTGTCTTATTTTGATTTCTTAAGGTTGGTAGTAGACTCTAAGACATAAATACTTATGCAGAATATGAAGAGGATAACTATCTATTTCTTAGCTTTACTGCCATTCTAGATGTCAGGGCTACAGAGGTTGGGATGTATAGTTTACTCATGGTGCCATAGTACTAGTTCAACATAAAGAGACTGATGTCTCTTCATTTATTCTCTATTTACTTACTCTTATTAAAAGAGAAACCCCATTTAATTGGTGTTACCACCATTCAATATGAGATACTCACTTTAAAACAGAATTTTTGCACACAAACATCTTTAAAAGGGGTGGGGCCTCTCATCACCAATGAATTCCTTCTCTTTAGGCACTGCTCTCTAATCAGATAGTAGAAAAGGTTAAGGTTCACTTGCAGACGATAAAATGAATACTGTTCATTTTATTCAGAAAGAACAGTATAGAACCATTTTTTTTAAAGCAGGGGTGGGGGCAGTAGTATAGCAATTGCAGGCATTTTGTGATTTTCTTTTGGTACAGAGCCCCTGAAAGATAGTAAAGAACTACATTGGATTTGATGTATGGGAACATATTCCTGATGGAGGCATGAAGGATGGATTCAAGTAGGTGAAACTGGAAACCCTGAGACAAAAATATTGCTATAGTCTAGGGCAAATGAATGATAGGGAAGAAAGGAGCCTCTTCCCCACTTTGTACATTTAACAGCACCTACTGACAACTTACCGGTGACCTTGATCCAATCCTTACCCAATTATTGAGGGCATTGCTCCAACAGTCCTATTCTCTCCTGTATTTTTAACATACCACTTTCTTGATTTTTCCCCCCTTTGTTCTCAAACATGTCAAAAACTTTTCTCCTCTAAATCCAACATCTTCCCCCCTTTGTTACGTTTAATTGTTGAGACTTTACAAGTCCCCTTTTCTCATGTCCCAGATTCCTGCACTCTGTGGCAGTCTAATTCCTGCTGCCAATATCTGACTGTACTCTCAAGATGGTCAGAAAGGACTTTTTTTTTTTTTTTTTTTAAACAAAATGAACCATTACCTCTAACTATCATGCACTAACAAAAGGGGAAAATGGAGGGACCTTCTTCATAGCAAAAGCTGAGTGTTTTGAAATCCTTATCTTAGATCTACCTATTACATGTGACAGTGTGGACCTGGTCTCTATCTCTCTGTCCATATATTTACTCTACAGCTTTCTATGGCCCCATACCTTACTAGAGTTTTATTCTAGTAGTTTGTGCTCTAAATTCAAATGCTCTTATTTCTCCAGACTTTGATCTATTTTCACAGATTCAATTATTGCTGATTTTCTGATGACTCCCAACTGAACTTCCAGTCCTAACTTGTCCTGAAGCTTTGTACTTACATCTTCACTGCCCATTGTTAGAGATCACCACCTGGATGTCTTGCAGGCATCTCAAAACACAACATGTTCAAAACTGAACTCCTCATCTTTCTCCTAAGCCAGTTATTCTCTGTCTCAATTCCCATCTTAGCTCTCTATCAGCCACCAAGGCAAGGAATCATCTCTGGTTCCTTCCACACCCTCATTCCACAGATAAGACCAACAGCTATTATTATTATTTTTTTTTCTTAATAGGGTTTGGATTTGTCCACCTCACTCTGTCCTGGTTTGTTGACTTTGTCCGGTTTGGGGCAGGCCTTTACTATCTCTCTCCTGACTTCTGAAAAAAGACCTCCTAACTCACCTCCCTGACTTACCCTTCTTTATATCTGATTCCTAGCATATCACTATCCCCATACATCACTATTCCTAGACGTACCCCTTTGAAACAGAATCACTTCTTTCTTTAAAACCTTTTCATGGATCTCTACCACCTATAGGATGAAAGTCCAAGCTCTGATCATGATCTGGCTCTTGCCTACTTTTTTTCCCAGTTCCCTTTAGTAACTGATGCTCTACAATATTCAGAATGGCTTCTGATTACTTGAGAGGCGTGGGTATTTCAGAGCTACACTTATCCCATGAAGTTGGACCCATCTTCCCTCTGCTATCACTTGACTAGTTCTGTTCATCCTTCAACAATCAACATAGGTGGTTTTCAGATTGGGCTAATTGTCCTTCTTGGTGTGATCACAATAGTCTCATATATACATGTCACCTAACATATGGTTCCATAATATGTTTTTTTTTTTAAATACCTTACTCCTTAACAGCAATATCCTGCAGAAAGAAAATGTGTTTTATTATTTTTTATTTTATTTTATTTTTTTGTGGTACCGGGGATTGAACTCAGGGGCACTCGACCACTGGGTCACATCCCCAGCCCTTTTTTGTATTTTATTTAGAGACAGGGTATCACTGAGTTGCTAAGTGCTTCGCCATTGCTGAGGATGGCTTTGAACTCGCGATCCTCCTGCCTCAGTCTCCCAAAGTGCTGGGGTTACAGGCATGCGCCACAGTGCCTGGCTGTTTTATTAATTTTTGCTTCATTAACATTTAGCTCAATAACTGGACTCAACAAACAAATGGTGGATGATTAAAAGAATAAACAAGAAATTATAACAGAGTATAGAGGAAAGATTCTGGAGACTAGTATGTAAACAGGACTTGGTAACTGGTTGGTTAAGATTGTTAGGGGGCTGAAGAAAGATAAGCAAAAGTCAAGAGTGTCTTTAGTTTGTAAATGGCAGTGCAAGAGAGTATGTTAGCACAAAGGGAACAAATTTAAAGGGGATATTAATTCTTCCTTTAGGGACCTGCTGCTTTTGACATGTTTATGGGAGTCCTTTAAGGTGTTCTCTTGGCTCATTTTGTAACAATAGTAAAATAAAGTAGGTACTCAAAAACATCTGTTAAATAAACTGTCATTACAAATTTATTTAAAATAGCTATGCTAATAGTTAAATTCTAGAATCTTCCAAATCAGCTAACTATATGTGGGTCATTTGTTTTTACTGAAATTTTTTTTTTTTTTTTTTTTTTTTTAGGTAGATGAATTTTAAAGTGTTTTTTTCTCCATTGTGTTTAGAGAGTAAAATTTTAAAGTTTAAAGGAGAAAAACATTTCTAGGCCACATAATGTTTTATTTAGTTAAGATTAAATAATAAAGATTATAAGATAAAGATTAAATAATAATGGAAAATCATCTCTAATAAGGAACCGAAACTACCTTCTTTTATTCTTTCTGCTGTGCCAGAATCAAAGGAAACCTGCAGGTATTAGTGTTGGTTCGTGATGCCAGATGATTTTTGTTGACTGAGTCAAAGCTCTAGTTAACATTTGCCAGAAAACAAGATATTGTGTAAGGTCTGTACAATTGATTAGACGAATTAATAATCATACTGCAATTGTTGGTGAATTTGCCTCTTTGGCAACTAGGTTTGGGCTGATAACATTTTTGAATACTTGCCAGGTTCAAGCTTGTTCACATTAACGTTTGCCACATAACATGACACAGTCCAAAATCTCTCTTGGACAAGAGCTACCTGGATCCTGTTTGTTGTCCTGAATAAACACTGGAAAACAAAATTCCATTTATACCCATAAAGAAAACACCCGCTTTTCTAATCAACAGGAACTCTTTAGTTAAAGTTGAGGTACACCAGTTGGGAAACTGTTTATAAATTCATGGTGGCAACATATTCTCTTTTGTTACCTTGACAGATAAAGAGACTCTCCAAGATCTTTAATGTCACCTATGGTAATAAAATCTTACTGATGCAGGTTTTGTTATATCTATGGTAGAAACCTGTCCACAAAACAAAGAAGTGTCAAGGTCTTACTGTAATGATTATACTCATCTTCTTAGGTACTCTTGAAACTATTGTGGGAATGGTTTAATTGAACACCAGAAGACACAGGCCCCAAGCCAAAATTCTTATGGTTATAATACAACTGTTTCTCATTTTGTTATAATTTTATGGCAAACTTGTTTTTTTTTTTTTTTTTTTTTTACCACTCTCATAAAATGAGCAAAGAGCAAAAAACGACTATCAGCAGAATGTTTGCCCTTCAATATGTTTTGCATGAAATTAATAATCAACTGCTTCCTGGCTTGCTGCATTCATCATCAAACCATTCTTCATAAGGAGGTTTTAGATTTTTTTTTTTTTGATTGCTTATAATAAGCTAATAGTGATTTAAAATGTTGGCTGATGGTTTAGAAAGATTATAAAAACATCAGTGTCAGCATTAGAGACTTCCTGAAGTACAAGTGGTACAAATTGTCCAAGAGTTAAGCAACAATTATGCCTGAGCAATGAACGAGTTTGGAGACTTAATGATGAAGGGAGTCAACAGAGAAAGATGATCTTATCAACTCCATATCATAACTGAAAGGGCAAATGCTCCCAGAGTGTATTTCAGCTCAATCATGAAAATTTACAAGTAGAAGACACTACCAGGAATCAGTTGGGATAATCTGAGGGGGCTCCCAAAACAGCATGCATTAGAGACAGAGCTAAGAGGAGGCAATTTGTACATGATCAAGGCACAAAAAAAGACAGAAAATCAGGCAAGTGAAGCAATTTTACCTGACATGCTCAAATCATTATTTTGCTAATTTAGGATAGTTTTTATTAGAAATAATTGTAAATCAATATCCTAGTGCTGATGGTTCAAGGAATCTTTGGAGGGGTTTTCACATTCCATGATTGTTAGCATAAACCAGTTGACACTGTGGCAGGAGATATGTGTAACCCCATGTGGGAAGGACATTTTCTGATTTTACTTGGAGTCATGTTGGAAATCATTGGAGGACATTTCCTTGTTAGACTTTCAGAGCCCTAAAGCTGGAAAAAACAAAAACAAAAGCAGATGCTCTCCCCACCAAAAACTAATTGAAGGCACATTATATAAACATAAATAAATAAACCTTTTCTAAAAGAGGGAAAAAGAAAACAACCAATCTGTATGTTGTCTTTCAAAGTCCCCATTTATTTGTGGATTTGCTTTTGTGACCATCAATGATCCTGGGCTAGCTCAGCTGACAGTTCATTGTTCCCTGCTCTTCCAGGCTAACACACTTGTGTTTCTAATCCTGACTTTTTGCAAATTGGATAAGTACTTTATGGATGGTATATTTTATTGTGGAAGCAATTAGTAGGCATACAGTCTGCTACAACTTAAAATATGTTCTGCAGCAGCACAGCCAAGCTTCAAGCTGCTAGATCAAAATTTATCGTGTCACGTTCTCTACTTCATCTGCTGGCTCTCATGTCTCTGAATGCAGTTCTGTTGGTCACATACTAACCCAAGAAGCATCCATCAGTAAATCATACAGGACTAGGGCAGTGTCGATAGCTTTGAGGTATTTGTAAGAATCTGGGGATGAGGATGGAATGTGACAGTCAGCTAACAGCTGAAAAGAGGATCAGAAAGAAGCTTTACTTGTTATCTCACTAGTCAACCCACAAAGGGATGCATTCCGGTTAACAAAAGGAGACAAATGGAAAGGATGAGTGACTCAGTATCTGATGGGAAGGTTAAATGGAGGCTCTCTTCACCTCAGTGCCGGCTGAATCTCCTGAGACCTGGATCCTAATAGCATGTGCCAGGAAACCTTATATTCCAAGCAGTTTCTGGACAATCTATTCAGGACTTGTGAAAGTGTGGGCAAAACCCATTTATGTAAACCCTTGTCTCATCAAAAGAGTTGTGAGATGAAAAAGAAGAAAGAGAGATTTCTACGTGACTTTTCCATATGCCTTGTGGCTTTCTTCCCCTTCGGGGAGTTGCTTCCTTCTTGCTTAAAACCAAGTGAGAGGGATATTCAAGAGACCAACTTTGAGAGAAGGACCCATGTCTATTAGAATTTGGGGGCATTAGAATTAGTATGAGATACTTGCTGTAGATTCACTTTAAGGTGTGTGTGGGGGGGGGGAGGGGAAGAGAGAAAGTGAGGTCACAAGAGTGAGAGAGAAGACTTCATTGGGAATTAACTGTATTTCCAGCAACAGTGGAACAAGAACGCATGAGTACTTCTGTAGACCAAGTGAGAGTAATTAAGTATAGCAAGCCTAGTGCCAACTTGAGTATCTTCCAAGAGGATGCCTGGAGGGGCAATGTGACCTCCAACTGAGTGGACTCTTAGTTACCAAGGGGCCAAAGAAGGAATCCAGCTGCAAGAAAGGGTATTGCCTCCATCAAGAAAGCTGCAGACAGAATGTCCTGGTGGGGGATCTTTTCAAGGACATTCACAAAAGCACTCATAAAAAAGGAAGAAGTGGCTTGCTATACCCAGAAAGCATATTGCTGAGTTATGCCTGTACCACTCAAGTAAGATTTTTCTTTCCTTCAACATACCCTCTGTGCTCTGATTTTATGCCAACAGAGCAAGGAAAAGAAGTGGAGCAAAGCAAAATGGAGAAAGAGTGAAGAAAACTCCTGCATTCTCCCCACTACTTTAGGCTTTTGAGACAGGCAGCCCTGAACTGGGGGAGAGGAATGATGTGGTTATGACACAGGACTGGACAATTTTAGTACTGATGTGATAGTCTTCCTATGTGTGAAAGTGATTGGAAACCTTTCAAAGCTATGGGATCTATCCAAGATTTTATTCAAGTGGTAGGGAGGAAATACACAGAAGAATCTGAAAGGTCGGGAGGGAAAAGAATTAAATTATTCTTTGCTATTACCTTATCAGGTAAGCCTACTTAATTACTAATTAGAAACAGTATCATTATCACATTTGTAGAAGAAAAAAATTATTCAAAACACAGATCTCTGCTATGCATTGGTTAAACCCTTCTTTAGTTTAGCACATGAAATAGACTTGATCCCCAAACTGAAGACTTTTGCCACATTCTTTGGATAAGATTTTGGATGGGAGGGCTTGAAGTGTGTTGGAGAAGGTAAGCTCTCTACAGGTTCCCAGGTTTCCATCTTCCCACATGCATTCACCAATGACCCTTGTTTTTAAGTATCTAATTTTTAACAACAACTCATTTTTTTTTTTTGGTGGTGGTGCTGTAACAACTCATTTTATGCAGCCAAATTTGTAATTACTAAATGTCTCGCCTGAGTGAGGATGAGTACATCATTTGATCTCCTTCTGATATCATTTTCTTCTATATAAAATAAAGGTACTTTTTTTTTAAATCAAAAGCTATAAAAATCAGAAAGCCAGCATAAATACCTCATGGAAATGACATCCACAATTGCCCTGCAGAAACTCTTTGTATCGCCCCATGGTTATAGTGAATGTGTCAACCACTTCATAGCCATAATTTTTTGCAGCATCCAGAATGATCATATTTTCTTTCCATAAGTTCTGTACTTCACTCTGTATTTCAAAGTAGAAGAATAAGAGTTTTTATTAGCAGTGGATTATTTTATTATTTCATAACTCAAGCAGAAATCATATAAATGCCATCTTTTAAAACAGAAATTGGTTATATTGTGCGATAAAGAATTCACATGCATTTCTTAAATAAAGACATGGTCTATCTTTTTTTCATTCAAGAAATCAATATAACTGTGTGTGTGTGTGTGTCTGTGTGTGTGTGTGTGGTGTGTGTGTGTGTTGCATAAAAATCTATAGACACATAGTTTTGAACTTTCCCTTCCATAGAAATAAATTAAATTTATTGTCTAAAATAAACATTTAAAAATTTCAGTTTGAAAACCAACATTTAAGAATCACGAGTGCTAGATCCAGCTATTTGGATTCTCATTCATTGAGTCACATTAATTGGCATCGGCTTTGTGCTTAGTTTCTAGCCGCAAGACAGGAACACAAGGATAAATAAATTGTGGTCTCCACTCTGAAGACACTGCATTCTGATAAGAGAAACAGATTCATAAACAGATAGCAAGTCCTTTATTAGAGGAAAATATGCCAGGCTCTGCACTGGTGGAAGGAGTAGCTGTCAGGGCCAGGGGAGAGCTGGATGGTGAGGCTTTAAGAGGAGGTTCTGAGCAGTCTTGAGTGAGGTTTCCTGGCTGGAAGAGAGGTAAGTGCTTGGGGGAGCAGCAGAGTTGAGTGAAGGCTCCAGCTGCTGTTACTGTGGATCAGATTCCTCCTTGCCTCCGGCGCCAAGTCCCTGGCAATGATTGAGCATGGCTGGGAGTTCTAGTTCAGGTGCACTCTGCTAATCACTGTAGCTTCAGGGCTTCTTTGTGGCTTGGCTGTTTCTCAGAACTGACCTGCAATCCTAGACTTTCTCCTGAAATCATCCTTCTTCCTCTCCTTTCATATCAGACCTATTGCAGTCCAATACAGTTCCCAGGGAATACTAGGCACTCAAAAGATATTTGGTGCAGGATCGAGTAACATGCATCCAATGCTGTGGTCTGAAGGGCCTCCTGCCTACTCCCACACCCCTCCCTTTATCTTTCCCAGGCATCCCCCTTTGTTTATCCCCTTATTCAATTAATCCTGTCTGTTTCTTAGAGAAGCCAAACTGACACAGGGAAGGTATTGCACTCCTTTTCCCAAAGGACAAATAAGATTTTACAGGTAAAAAGACAAATAATAGCTGCCATTTGTTGATCCAACTGCAAGGTAAAAAAAGCAGTTCCGATACATATAATTTTCTGCTTTCACTGTGCTTGCGTATTTATTTGTACGTGATAGTGAAGAGTGTTTTCTTCAAAATAAAAGTAGCTAATAGAAAAGGTTCAAAAGAAGCAACCTGGAGGAAAGAGACATGCTAATTTTCTATGGGCTTCCACGATCATATAAAAAATGATACTTGCCCAGAGCGGTGGTGCACTCCTGTAATCCCAGCAGCTCGGGAGGCTGAGGCAGGAGGATTGCGAATTCAAAGCCAGCCTCAGCAAAAGCGAGGCACTAAACAACTCAGTGAGACCCTGTCACTAAATAAAATACAAAATAGGGCAAGGGATGTGGCTCAGTGGTTGAGTGCCCCTGAGTTCAATCCCTGGTAGCTCCCCTCCTAAAAAAAAAAAAAAAAAAGATGCTCAGTATTCTCAATTTTGTGTATAGGCTTCTTGTCCAGTTGCAAGTATTCTCTCATTTTAATCTGCCTTGTTACAGAAGTTATATGAAAGTTTAAGCAGTTTCCAGAGAAATTTTTCTAGAG
Organism: Tamias sibiricus; assembly: GCA_025594165.1. Classification (NCBI taxonomy): domain Eukaryota; kingdom Metazoa; phylum Chordata; class Mammalia; order Rodentia; family Sciuridae; genus Tamias; species Tamias sibiricus. Next base: position 119,620,350 of record CM046664.1, on the reverse strand, counting down.
AAAGACCAGTTATGTGGGAAATAGATATTTGAATGCAGGGAGCTAACAAGACAATGCTTTGGGGATCAACACATATGAGAGAGCAAGGGAAGAAGAACTGGGCAGAGTGAAGAGTTGAATTGCAACACAGCAGCAACAGAAGCTCTCGCTAATGCCACCTGGAATTCTAGAGCTGGTATGACCCAAGTAGCCCAGGTCAAGAAAGGGCACTGAGTCTTAGCACTCCTGCATGGGCATGTTGGGCGTCTGCAGCAAAAGACAGTTTCTGCTGAGATTTAGATGTGAGTCATCATTAGGACAGGAATGAATAGGAAAGGGTGATCTGGGAACATTCAAATCACTAAAACAAATCACTCATTCTTTTGTGCACAAGCCATTTTTTTGTGGGTTCACTTTGTGCTGAGAAACGTGTTTGGCACTTAGGGTACCAGAGTGACTCCTGCAAGCTCCCCTTACTTCCATGTCTCTGTTCTCATTCAAATTATAGCCAAGCAGGATAGATGGACAACAAAGGGTTGTGTGCACTGGGTGACAAGAGTGAGGACACAGACACTATTCTAGACACTCATGGAAGGAGGAACTAACCAAGTCAAATATGTCCATAAAGTCCTCCCAGAGGAAGAAGCACTTAAACTAAGAGGGGGAGTTTGGAGGTGACACAGGTGAAGGGGTGGGGAGAGTAGGATCCAAGAAGAGGGAACAGTGGTTTCAAAGGCCTGAAAGCATGATGTGCTTGAAAGCAGCACATGCTCAGCCTGACTGAGCTGTGTGTGTGTGTGTGTGTGTGTGTGTGTGTGTGTGTGTGTGTGTGTGTGTATGCATGTAGGCATATGTGTGCATATGCTCTGGGAACGAGGGAAAAAGGGATAGGTCTAGAGAGGAGGGCAGTTATCAGTCTTGCAAGAATACGATGGGAGTTCAGATTTATGTTCTGTCTTTATTTGATATTATCCCTTTCCACCACCTTTCTATTTTTGGTTCTTTTCTCCTTCCTTCCTTTTGTTCTCACTCTGTTGGAAAAGACTGATGAGCACCAGCAAAGCTCTGGTGGCAGGCAAAGTCTTTGATGCAGGGTCTGGCACATAGCAAATGCTGAAGAAATGTTAGCTGGGATGAATGGATTGTGAGTTAATAACCTAAATATAAGCAGGGGCCATGAATGCTCCAGTTGCTGCAAGAAGCTGTAGTCAAAGAAGCACAGTGGAGCTACCAGAGTCAAGAAGGAACTGCAATCTCAACTGGTGGCCCTCAGATAACATTAAAAGGGCTCCAATTCATAACCCACATCTAAAAATGATCAGAGTTTCTTTTCCTGGTCCCCAGTAAACATTAGCCCTTCAGCTACCTCAAGTTTTAAATGGCTCAACTCTGCTGAGTTCAAGATGCTGAATTTGAAGGTTTTACTTCAGTCACTTTCTACCAGTTCTCCCATTTGGGGATCATAGAAGATCTGGCATATAAAGTTTCCAGAAAAGAGAGAGGTAATGTGCTCAGTACTGGGAAAAAACTGAGTATACTCAACACAGACACAAAAATAAATCTTAACTCCTTACATATCAAATGGACAGTTTCCTGCCTGCCTAGTTCCCACTAGGCCCCTGAACCATGACTGTGCAATTGCCTGCAGACTTGGGCTGCTGGTGGACTCTCCTCGCTTGAGCAAGAATAGCTGGTTCTCTGACCTACAGATGTGGTTTTTCCTTTTTGTTCTGAAATTTCTATTCAGTGGTGAGAAGAAGTTATTATCTTCTTCTGGTCAGAAAGCCCTAACTCCTTTCATTTATTAATGTCCAACTACAGGGGAAAAACAATGATACTACTTCAAAGATTTTTTTTTTTCTCAAAAAAAAAAAAAAAAAAAAAACAAACAAACAAAAAAAACAATTGTCTTAAAAAAAAAAAAAAAAGCCACTGTTTCCCAAAGGACTCTTTGATATTGGAAATTTCATTTGTGGTTTTAGCCTGAACCTGAAGAAAAGAAAGCCTTTTTATATAGCCTAGAAAGGCATATGAAAAGTTGGTGGGTAAATGATACTTAAAGTGGTTTCTCTTATATGTGCTTTAGTTCTTAATTTTGCATGGTTTGGCACCCCTTTGTCTTTTATAAACTCAGTGCAAATTATTTGCAACACATTTGTGGGCTATGGGTCCTTGTTCCAGGAATAATTATAATTGATTTGAAATTATAATCTCTAAGAATATAATCTCTTTTGATCTTTATGAAGGTTTCCTTTTGGAGCCTTTTCCAACAGGGATCAAAATTGGAATTATGAAGTTCACTTAGCCCAGAATAAATGGACTTACCTGTGTTAAGAAATGCACTCCGTCCACTGGTAGATGGAATCCAATTCCCAAAGTTTTGATGATCACTAGGATATTGAGTAAATTTTCCCTGAATGAAATGATCAGAATTCTAAAGTCACAAACCACAATTATGGTTTAGATATTTGTTAGTTACACAAACAAATCCAGTAGAATCCTTTTAGAATCAGATAATTGGCATCCAGGACCAAATTCCCATTTTACAGATTTGATGTATATTAGGAGATTTTGTGGATTGAGTTGGTATCAGTGGACATGTTTTGATCTGCAGCAAATTTAAATTTGGATAATGAAGAGTCCTGTTGTGATTAGATATAAAGGTATTTTGAAATATTTTAAATCAGGCTTTTAAGTCTAAGTTTAAATTATGAAGTGTTCTTTAAATGTTGATAAAACTTAGCCATTATCAATATCACCTTTTAAAAAATTTAAAATATCAATGACAATTACTGTCACAGCAGTTTACCTCTTCAAAACCTTGTGAATAATTTGCAGGTGGTTGGAATTAAGCCACTGAACACCACCAACAACCAATACAGTCTGGCCAGTATTCTCTAGGGGACGTGATCTGAAATCCAGAAAGAAAAACAACACATGTTGCTTTAAAACAGATGGTAAACATTTTAACTGCATTGCCTCACATTTCATTGAACCATGTCTGGCTTCCTGATCACAGGATCTCCTTGTCATTTGCAACTCGTTTTCAGCCACATTACTGAGTATCTAAGCCTTTCAGCACATTTGATATACAGTGAGCAATTATGACTGCTAGTAAAACATCAGGACATTGTGGCCTTGTGCCATTCATAATAGTTCCATTGTACCTGTGCAAGAGATGTTCAAGTGCTTTCTCAAATGTTGGTCTCAGTGAAGGACTTATCCAAAACTGGGGATAGTAGGAGTAACTAACCAATGTCTTCCCACCATTGACGTTGGGATACAATTTAGTTCCATGCACTTTCTGCCATTCCTGGAGTGTTTCATTCAGTCTTTCAATCAGATAGTACATGATTCCTCTGTTGGTTGAATCACCAATGAAAAGAATCTATAAAGAAAAAGATATTTGTTTCCAATCTGCATGTTTACATGCTATAAGATAGTCTAAAATAATTAAATTTTGAATATTCATAAAATCACATGTCTAATCAAAGGACAGCCCTTCAAAAATAACATTCCTTAGAACAAGATTTATCATATCCTCACCCGACCTGTTCCTTTTCTTCTCTTCTATATTATTAGTAATGACATCCTCTAATTGTTGACCCACTGATGCATAAAACTTTTCTCTCTGTGCTATTTTCAAATTTTCTGTCTCCCATATGTTCATTGCTTTCGTATCTACTCATTTAACAAGTTTTGTTGACTTTAAAGATGTTTGAAATATTTTAATGCTCAGGATTTTTCAATCTGTTTTATGGATGTGAAAACTGAGAATCTGCAGAGGTAACTAGTGCTAGAGGTCATGTTATTATTTGAAAAAAAAAAAAAGACTAAAATCTGATTTTCTGTACATTGTACCATGTCCCAGGTTGCATAGTCCAGTGCCATTTGCTCCCCAGGAAAAGCTTCCACATCCATCACCTCCTTCCCATCCCACCAGCCCTTCTTTGGGCTCTGACTGTCTCTAAGCCGCACTATTGCAGCACTCTCCTGAGTGATCTTCCTTCTTGAACTGCGGCTGCCTTCTAATTTATTCAATGCACAGTCTTGCTGGGATAAATTTTTAAATATCTAGTTCTGGTTATCTTATTTGCAGGTTCAAATTTTTTATTGGCTTCCATATCCTACAGAATCAAGTCTGAACTATTTAAGTTCAGCTAACAGTTACTGAATTTTTATTGCATGTCATGCTCTGCTAGTTGGAGATTTCCACAGATGAGGAATTTGAGACTCAGGAAGACTGAGGTCATAAATCTAGTAAATGGTGAACACAGGACTCAAACCCAGGTCCTTTGACTTGGTGCAGGGGCAACCTCTCAATGCATCCCCTCATGTAAGCATGACACACTCCTACTTTTTCACTGAACATGATTTGCACTCAACAACATCTGTTTTTCCTTGTGTTAATCCATCTGCCTCTAGGGTTCCTCCCTCTACAATTCCACCTGTCAACCTCCAGACCCAACACCAGTGGCACTTCTACCAACAGGCCCAGTGCCCCTACCCTGAATTACCTTCTCAGGCCTCTGTGATTCCATTAAATTTTTTACTTCCACTATAGACTGAATCAATGTCTACATGAAATTATGGCTATCTGTGTCTTTTTTTTTTCCTCATATCTTATCAAGGAATGATTGAGATCAGGGTCAATTTCTCATTCTATTTCCGCATAGTGCTATGCTTGCGCTTTTAAAACACTTAGTGAACTGAAAGTAAAAGGGGATTTTTTCCATGGACAATATTTGAATATTTTTGGATAAGACAGTTTATTCTTGATTCTTTTTCCTCTTTCTGTAGAGATTTCTTTTTTCATTGGTCATGCACATATTTTATTCTGATTTTAACAGCCAGAATTGCCATCATTTCTCAGGAATTTCTGCATTTGTCCATCCAAAGTGAATTTAGTGAGAATCTGCAAAGGTTTATTCTTTCCAAGGTAAGTGTGTCACAGGAGTTGTGTGAGGAAATCCAGAAAGTTTCTCCAATTTGCCTTCAGAGCCAATACTCTTACCATAAACCTGGTCAAGATTAACTGAATACTATGCCAAGGCCCACACCAATCCTCTCAGACAAGTTCCATGTGGAGCAATAAAATTTTAGTACAATAAAATGATTTGTGCAATGAATTGCTTATTACTAGATTTAACTTGTAACTATTCTTCAAAACAGGGATTTTGAATCATCATGAACACTCTTAATTTGAATACTAACGATTATGCAAGTCCATTTGTCTAGTTTACTAGTGCTGCCATCACATAGTACCACAGACTGAGTGCTTCAACAACAGAAATTTAATTTCTCACATTTCTGGAGGCTAGAAATCTAAGAGTGATTGGCAAGGCTGATATCTTCTGAGGGTCTCTCTGGCTTGTCTTCTCTCTGTCTTTGCATAATCTTCCTCTGTGTGCGTCTGCATCCTAATCGCTTCTTTTAAACACTCTAGTCACATTGGATTAGGTAGACTCCATCCATATGATCTCATTTTACCTTATTCACCTCTTTAAAGCCCCATCTCTATAGGCACTTTCTGAGGCATTAGGAGGTTAGAACTTCCAACATATGTATTTGGCAGAAAGGAAACCACTCAGACCATGATACTAGTAAAGGACCCTCAAGATCTAGCTGTAAACCAAATCACCGCTAAGGATTTTTCTTTGCAGCTTCTCCTCATTTTGGTATCAAGGTACAATTCCTTTCAGGCAGCCACTATGGTCACTAGATATCTGTATTATGGCCTATTGAGAGATACAGAGGTTTAGAAAAATCATAGTAGCAGCATGTTACTGAGAGAAAAATAACAAAACTTGGAGATCTCCAGTCTTTCTGTGTGATTAGGTCTGAAGATGTGACTCACCAGAGACAAAACAGCCATGTTTTCAGAATTCTAAGGTACTATTCTTTATTACCTAGAACATCTTAGACAAATGTAGTGGCTTCTCCAGGGTATAATGTCCTTATGTGGAAAATGGAGGAAAACACAGTACCACCTTAGAGGATTTACATGAAAATTTAAATGCTTATCCTGTTGCTGGCACACAGTAAGCACACAATGGATGTGAGCTGGCATTGAGGCACAGAGAAGCCGGCAGCATTTTCTGAGGGTACCTTGCAGTGCCTTGTGAAGCACTTTGAATTCTTCAGCCCATTTAGAGAAAATGGTGTGGAAGATGGAAATGATTGAGTCACTGCAGTCTCCCCTACACCACCAAGCTGCTACTACTGACCCCAGTGGGACTAGAAGGGCTGCTGCAGAAAGCAAGGTTCTGGATGGAGGACTGAAAGAAAGACTGTCACCTGAGCAAGCCAACATGCTCAGAGCTAGTCCCTGGTGTTTCCCTGGAGCATCCATGACCAATAAAAGCCACACAGATACCAGAAGGAGCTTCAACATTTGCAAAACAAGTTCTGTTACACAGCAAATTCCTAGATAGCATTTTTTAATCCAGTCAACACAGCTTTGGGAAGACCATCTTTTATAGGACTATCTAATCCCATTGCCTTTCCATTCATGAAAGATGAAACTAATAAAAGCATAACTAAAATAAAATGAGTCTGTGATATTAAATTGATTGTTCTATCAGTGAAGCAGATTTTGTAAGAGGTTAACTGGTATTCCTAACTAAAAGATTTCTAACATTAAAATGCCAGCCCTTGCCGAGCGCGGTGGCGCACGCCTGTAATCATAGCACTTTGGGAGGCTGAGGCAGGAGGATCACGAGTTCAAAGCCAGCCTCAGCAATGGCGAGGCACTTAGCAACTCAGTGAGACCCTGTCTCTAATAAAATACAAAAAAGGTCTGGGGATGTGACCCAGTGGTCGAGTGCCCCAGAGTTCAATCCCCCCCACATACCACAAAAAAAAAAAAAAAAAAAAATGCCAGCCCTTTTAAACCTACAGCACAGAATTTAAAATTAATATCATGAATTAAAGAGTGGTTCTTTTCAGCCATATGATTCATTTTCAATCTTTTATATCTTTTAGATCACTCAGATTTGTTGAAATTCATTAAAAGGAAATATGCAGACTATTTGTTTTATAGGACAAATTCTATTTAAAAATCCCTAAATTATAACAAATATTTATGACTATCCATACAATTAATAAATGACTTTTCCTCTCTCCCCTGAAAATTATTTCCTTAGATTGACATATACAGGTATTGGTGGGCACAAGCAATTGGAGAGAGAGAGAAAGTGATCATTAAATATAAATAGCCAGTAACAATATTATTGTTTTTTTCTTTTCATGGAGTAAAAATAACTTCACTGAATGTTTAAATCAAAAGTTCCCAAAGTTTTGGTTGTGTCTTCATCAATAAATACCATTTCTAACTATTATTTGTGATAGGAAACCATTTCTTTAAGAATAGAAGTCTTTTTTATGCATCACAGGGATTATAAATTATTTCCTTCCTTTTTCTCTTCCTTCAGCATAGGTTGTATTTAATATGTACAGAAATGGAAGCATTCCTTTGGCCCAATAACATGCATGAGGTTGACAACACAGGGCTCACCCAGCTAGCAGGAACCCACAGAAATATCCAAGAGGGGCAGTCCCACAGGAGAGCAATAGGTGCTATCATCAACTAGTGTAGGTAATACCTGCTGATTGGAGAGCACTCACTGGGTGTAAATAAAGAAGATGAAAGTGCCGCAAAAAGTCTTATTCATCACATCTAGCTCAGGGTCAAGCATCACACCTGTCTTGAGAAAACTCCATGGAGGTGCTGAGGAATCCCAGGATTGAGAAACACTGCTCTCATAAGATAGACACCCATTTCTAAAGGAGACAAGGGGAGTCCAGCTGCAACACGAAGCCCAGGGCACATCAGATGACTAATGATATTTAAGTAATGTCAAAAATCCAGTTCAACAAAGCATCTCTCTATGCAACTACATTCATTCCAATCAAGCATTTCAATTAAATTGAATGTAGATAGGAAGCCAAATTGCTGTTTGCAGGTAAAAACAAATGTAAGATTGAGATTTAAGCAAATCGCCTTCAAACACAAAACTTGACCATAAAGAAAATCAAGCGACTATATAACGCCGGTTAAACATGGTTCTTCCAGCTGTTGGAACTGAACTGCTTATGTCACCATTTTGTCTGGCTTGTAGGTGTATTTACTGAATGCTGAAGGAGGGCACCAAGTATGAGTCATCCTCTCCTGGGGAGCCTGAAGTGCACTACCCTTCTTTTATCCAGCCCCGATTATTGAAAGCGACAGCGACAATAAATTAAGTAGCCATAAAATGGAATTCCCATTACTCAGAATATATTATTATAAATTAGCCACACTTCAAAAATTTAAACACCTTTAGGTCCAAGACACTACTTAGCTTGAAAACATTACTTAAAATTTTAAGTTACATTTCCTGTTTTAACAGCTGAGTTCAAGTACTTTCTGTAAACATTGCCTTTTATATTTCCCTTTCTTAATTGCACTCTTCTTTCAGATATTTTATTACTGGTTTAAATTCTGAACTGTTTTCAGCTGACAAACAAAATAAGGGCTTGTTTCATCCAGTTGGGTTTCATGGTATAGTTGCTTGATTTTCAGCAGTAAATTTGATTGTCATATTTTTAAACTATTTCCTACGTATTTCACACTGTGATTATAAAGGTCGGCTCTGACAAATTTTTATCAATGTTCCATTAATTCTTTTAAGAAGTGGGTATCTATTTAGAGAAAAGTGTGAACATATACTTGGAATCCTAGCTTTTGATTCAACTGATTTTGCTTTGACTCAACACAAAATCACAAAACTTAAACATATTTATAAAAACCTATAAATGAGACACATCCTGTTTGGATAAAGCTAGAGTTTTAAAGGGGTCTCACATGTACCTGCCCTCCATAATGCTCAAGTGTGCTACAGAAATGAATTGTGTAAATGCTCCGAGGAGAAAGGTCGCTTTGTCTTTTCACTTGAGAGCTTGATCTGTCTTTCCTTCTGTTAACGCTGATGAAATGAAGGAAATGACCAAGGTGCAGAAAGTTCGGTGCTGCTCACAGGTCTTTAAGTGCAGCGAGGTTCCTGGTCAAAGTTACTGGAAACCTGAACCCTTTTCAAATCTCAACTGATTTGTGTCTTGTTCCTTCCTTGCAGGTGGGCTTGTATTTTCAAGCATGGTCTTGGCATTAATCAATGTAAAACAGTAGGAAAAAAGATGGAACAGGTCATAATAACAACTTGAGGAAACCCAACAGAGAGAAATGACTACTTGGAGATTCTAAAGAAAGCAGAATGCTATTTGAAGGGCTAACTTTTCAATAGTTCTCACTGGACCTGTCAAATTCTGTTGCTTTTACAGTTGATTCTTTGGAGAAAGATAACTCAGTTTAATATGTTCCCTCAAAATGAAGCTTGCCAAATTTAGGATTGAAATTAAAGATCTGTTTTCTCCTTTTCTTTTTCCAGCACAATAGGTTTGAACTATGGCAAGAATGAAATTTGTGGATTCTCACTATTTAATGTCTTCGTTTTCCTTTTTTTTTTTTCCATATTATTTTTAAGTCCTCAGGTTAGTAGAGCTACTATACTCTTAGAAATTTTGTGTTTAGTGCGACCCTTCATTTATATAGCCCATGGTGTGTAAACTAGAGACCTGAAAAAATGAGAACCTTAGTGCCATCTCTAGTGCCTTTCTCACTTGGTTGGATCCTTTCCCTTCATCCCACTAAGTGGGAAGTAAAAAGCACTTGGCTTGAGGGATGGGATCCTCACAGAAAATGTCTTGAGAAAAATGAGGATCACTACTTTTCCAGTTCAATTAAGCTATTTCAAAATAACCAATTCATAGATGATCTCAAAGTACAAACACTACTCTGCCCAGCCATCTTCTTTCTGTCAACTTCTCCAAACCCTTCCAATCTGTATCTGGGGACTGCCTCCTACTGTGGCAATCATCATGCTGTTTTGCAATGATTACTTCTCTCATTTGTCTTCTTCCACTAGAAATTTAGCATCTGGAAAAATGCTGTACACTCCTGGGATAGCTTCTCACCTCAAAAAACATTAGATGAATGAATGAAGTGACATCATGAAAGTTTCAACATGTCTTAGAACTTAACTTCAAGTAATGGGGGGCTCGGCTCTGTGATAGCATTATGGATAACTGGTAGCAGCAATATTTCTGGCATGGGACAGCATAGGAAATCTGATGAGTTTGATGAATAAAAATAATCACTTTGTTGGTGAGATAGGGAACTATAGCTCAGGCTTTCTGATTGCCTGTCTGAACCTCTTCCTGCTTCATTACTACCTCATTGTCCTTATTTATGTACATGTTAAGTGAATATTGTTAAAGTAATATGTTTCTTTTATTGAATATTTGACATGGTAGGAAGAGATACAAAAAAAAGTCAGCATACAATACATTTAAAAAGCAAAACATTTGTATTACTTTTTCTTCCATTCTTGTAATCGTTATGCCTTAAGATTTATTTGTCTTTGGAATAGCATGGTAATTATTAAAATTCTGAGTAGGATGAGAACTTATTTGTCTTAGTAATCAGACATGAGAATTAAGAAGTACTTGGTATATTTTTATTATTCTAATGGAAAGTAAAAAACAAATAAACCGGGAAACCTTTTGCTTACCTACTCCAATTAAGACATGAAGCTTTCCAAAACCAAGTGCTTTAACATAGTTGCAGCTTTGAATGTTTATAATTACCTCTACTTTATGAGCCTTATTAATGTAGGCATCTGACTGTATTACCAAATCCTGTGACTCAATGCGAAATATTTTTCTCAGGATCTCCCTCCTTTGCACTTCCACTAGCTCTGTGTTAGTTATGATTTAGACAATGCATTAAAATATAGATTTCTGTTTTTTTATGGGCTGATTTATGGATTGATTTCAGTGCTGGGAATTGAACCCAGAGTCTCGTGCTAGTGATAGACAAGTGCCCTATCACTGAGCCATACCTACAACCCTAATATATACAGTTTTAGTTTAAGAAAACAATGTTCACATATTGTGAAAATGAAAACACACATAAAAATATCTGTGCTCTCTTCCCCAGGTATGCTCTACTACCTGAGCTGCATTTGTGGGCATGTGACCTGGACAGTCTCACAAGGCTTTTTCTTGGCAAGGTTCTATACTTGGTTTATTGTCCCACCATTGCCTTGGAATTCTTAATAATGTTTTAACACAGGGTCCTGTATTTTCATTTTGTACCCTGCCCCTCTTCCACTCCCCTCCACCTATGGTATTCACTCTTATCAATTTGTTACTTCCAGAATTTCAATTTGTTACTTCTCTGTGTAAGCAAGAATGTTTGTATGTATGCATTGGTTGGGTTTTTACATCAATGGGATTATTCTATACACAATCTTGCTTTGCCTTTTCAATGTTGCATGTAGCATCCATTTCCTTCTTAACTGAGGTAGTTTCCCTTCTGCTATGGGAAGATCTTTCTACTTCTGGTTATACCACTCCTCTGCTAAAAGGAGAAAATGCTTCTCTGTTTGTGTATAAAATAAATTAGCACCCTGGAAAACAAATCAGACTCATAGGACCAGTGCCCGTGTTTTGGAAAATGTGAGTTTCTGTTTGCCTGTCTGAACTGTGAGCACAGGTCTCAAGGAAGACTCTGGACTAGGTGAAGTAATATGATAAGTCCTCTCTGTTAAAAAGGAAGCTGGTTGGCCTTTGCTGGAGTCACCTAATTTGAGCATAGGACACTGTTTTCAGACTTTGCAACAGCCAATCTTTCTTGCTAACAAGTAGGAAAAAATGATCTACCCTACTTACCATTATCTTTTTTTTTTCTTGGTGTGTGTGTGTGTGTGTGTGTGTGGTGCTGGGGATTGCACCCAGGGCCTTGTGCACGCTAGGCAAGCATTCTACCAACTGAGCTATGTCCCCAACTCCTTACCATTATCTTGTAGAATTGTTAAAAATCAGCTTTAAAACTACTAGAGACAGTATTATGGACTAAATTGTTATGTTCCCTCCAAATTCATGTGTTGAACTAGTAACCTGCAGTGTGACAGAAAGCCTTTAGTTTTCTACAAAATCAATTAATGCACAGTAGAGGCTTAGATCATGTTTACTTATTATTTTACAGATGAAGAAAATGAGCCTGAGAAACCATACATGTCCCATCCCAAACCACAGAATTTAGTAATGAACTTAATATCTACTGCTTTTCAGGTTAATAAACTGTGACATCTTCTTGGAATTTTACTGAATACTCTAAATTCTGAGGTCAGAATGGTATTCTGAGTTTAGAGACATCTGGCTGGTGTGGCAACAGCGATTGTCATTGCTTCCAGTGTTGCCTTTCTAAGCTATGGAGGGTGGATGTCCTAGTGGGGGATTTATAGTGCCTGAGTCACAGCCACTTCCACGCTTCTGCAGTGACTGGTGAATTACCCCATCTCTCAGAACTTGGATTTTCTTAAGAAGAAAAATTATTACTAATATTATTCTATTAATAATATTAATATATTATTGTTATGGAGTTATGATTAGGAGTAAAAAAGATTTTAATTCATTGATTTACTCAACCAATATTTATTTATTTGTTGGTGTTGGAGTTTGAACCCAAACAGAACCTTGCACATGCTAAGCATACGCTCTAGCACTGATCTATATCCTCAGCCTTACAAATATTGAGGGATGATTATGTATCAAAAAATTGTGCTTAGCCATTAGGTTGTAGTAATAAATCAAATACATTTCCTGCCCACATGAAGCTTATAGTCAGTTGGGATTTAAGGTATAAGAAGTATAGGTACATAGTTCTCTACACAGAATCAAGAATCAATGCTCAGTTAATATTACTGATGGCAACATAGGTTTCTAAGTAATTGTTTTCCTTTTTTCCCTTTTGTACAAATTAATATTGCTGCTTTATGATTAGAGATTTCCTAATCATGAAAAATGGGGCATTTTTATTGGAATCATGAAGAAGATGTCTACCTTCCTGTTCTACCCCTTACCTCCTATCATTCTTCTTAAACCAATTGCTAGTAGAAAATTTGGCATACATTCCATTACATTCTATCTAGGGTGTTTTTTTTTTTTTTTTTTTTTTTTTTTTTGGTACTGAGGATTGAACCCAGGGGCATTAAACACAGACCCATATCCCCAGCACTTTTAAAATATTTTATTTAAAGCCAGAGTTGCTTAGGGTCTCACAAAATTGCTGAGGCTGGCTTTGAACTCATAATCCTCCTGCTTCAGCCTCCCTAGTTGCTAGGATTACAGGTGTGCACCATCACACCCTGCCTCCAGGTTTTTTTTTTTTTTTTAATGCATAACTATAATTTTGTAAAAGTCAGCATTTGAAATCATCCCATGTATGAGATCTTACACACAGTGTATAAGGAAATGTTCATCTAATAAAAAGTACTTGGAAAATCTGGTGAAGGTTACTTACTTGGTGTTATTAAGCAAGCATCTCACTCTATGAGCCCATTTCGCATGTCCGAGAGTTCTGCCAGACTCTACCTAGTCAGAGCGTGCCTAGCAAGAAGACAATGCATGTCCAAGAAATCAGCTTAGAAGCCTCACTAAAGGGAAAATCAGTCTAGTGAGGTCCATGTGAGACCTGCCCAGGAATGTGAAAGAAGATCATCAAGGTTAGAGTGTAAAAACAATGCCATGCACTTGGTAAGTTCTACAAGAAGTGCGTCTTGCATGCATTTGATTTCTTGGGCTGAGCTACAGATGTCTGTCTTAACAGCAGTGCCTCTAGAGCTGCGGTTGACAAGGCCAGCTGCTCTGAACTGCCAACTGTCAGTTGACGTGGCAAGATCCTAACAACTTATGCTGCAAAAACAGCATGGAACTGGGTCAGTGCAGGACACAACTTTAATATCCTCCATCTGTCAAGTACACTGATGGAGATAAAAATGAATATTTTGAGCAAGAATTGTTAAAGCTCTCCTATGATACCATCTACGTATAATTGAAAAGCCAAGTTGTATTCAATTAGTTTTCCTCTGTGAGTGAGGGCAAGAAATTGGTCTAGAATATACAACCACCTGGTTTTTAGAGCTGTAGGCAGCAAAAATTGAAGGCTTCCCCAACAGGACTGGATGCAGCACCTACCTTCCTTCCTCCCAGGCACTGCTGGAGCTGAGGCTTAGTCAGGACACCATGCTGGCAGTTGTGGGGCTGCCAAGTTATTTCTCTCCAGTCACAGGTCCTGTTGTCTGAACAACTAAGGCAAGGCACGATCCACTGGCCTGGAACAGATGGCAAAACTTCCTTTGGTTTGGTTTCTACTGGCAAAATTATAGTTTGCAAGTAACTTGAGAATCCAACGTATGGCACACAATTATAGAAATTATAGTGAGAAGATTATTCTTATCATATAAATCCAGTGGAGCAATGCATGGCCTCCTGCCAACCAAATAGAAGAGCTGTAGTAATGTTCTAAAACAGCACAGTTCACATTGAAATTAAGTATGAGCTCTGTTCCATGCAACCATATACTTACATTACAAAAAAATTAAGTGATCAGGTACTACTCAATTATTTTTAAGCAGTATATCACTGCTACTTTGGTCAATAGGACAGAAGTAGAGTAAGAGCCACTCAAATTGTTAGTAGGTCTCAAATACATACTAAAGTAACACATTCTTAGATTGCTAATCCAATAAGAGATATTTTCCCTGCTCTTAAAAGATCTAAGGTATAAGAGAACTACTTCTGTGTTCTGATATTTCATTATTTTGGAGAAAAGTTATTATTCCTCAATTTGATTAATGTTTTTGGTGTTAATCTCTTAAGCTCTTTCTGGCTGTGCCTTCTTTATTTCTTCATCTGTTAGATGAGATGTATCATGTTCTCACATGATAGGTGTGAGGATGTCATGAAATAATGTACTTAAAGGGCTTAGTTACCTGCAGAGTTCCCCTACTTTTTTGAATTAAGAAAGAAAAACAATTTACAAACTTCATCCATTCTGGGTCTGATTTGTGGTGCTGCTATTAAAAGTGTGATATGAATTTTAGCGGGAAGAATTTATTTGCAGGGCAGGAATATAATACATTTCACATTCCTGACCTCAGGGATGTCGGAGCTGTGTATGTGAGGTTTGTGTTTATGGAAATAGTTACCAATAATAAAATATAAAAAGGATTATAGTTTATAGCTTGTATTGATTGATCACAGAAAGGGAAAAAAGTATGAGCATTTTAGAGAGAGAAACTGAAAGAGAAAAAATATAAGGCAAAGGAGATGAGAAATTATAAATTTCAAGGAAGGGAAGAAAATGTATAACAGAATCGCTTTAGGGGCTCAAAATCAACTGAAGCAGAATTGCAGAACTAAAATTCAAAAGCAATGCAGACATATTTGTTCCTCTTGCCATTTTTTTTTTTTTTTTTGCATTGCTTTGATTTTTCAGTGTAATGAGAATTCCAGAAAAATGCTTCATTCAATGTCTGTCTACTCACTCTCTACTTTCTACACAATTTCAGAACTAGGGAGTGACACTCCATTTCTCCACATACATATCACTCAATGTAGTTTAATTTAATACATTAAGACCTATCCTGTTGAGGTGTTAGGTGCCATTGGTGTTAAAATATCATAGTAATTTAAAAAACAGTATTTTAATTGCACCCCCATATACCAGGGGGTGTTTTAATATATTAACTAATTTGAACCTCAGACCTACCCTATTATCACCTCCTTAACTGGGATTCAGAAAGTTTAGCTTGTTGACCTCCAAGAACTAAGATTTGAACTGGACTATCTGCTCTAGGACTCATGTTCTTAACTATAATTCTGAGTCCCCAAAATTGATATTCAGGTTCAAGGGTTATAATTTATACATGTAAAATAATTATACCATCATAACAAGGAATGTAAAATTGACATTTATATCTGTGTGGTAGGGAGAGAACCTAGAATTTGGAGACACACACATCTGGTCTCTGCCGCCTCTCACAAGCCCTGAGGACCTCAATGTTGACTGAAAATTAGAATTACCTGGAAAGCTTTTTAAAATACCCATACCAGAGATGTACCCCTGACGGATTATGTCAGAATCACCAGACATGGGATTGTTCTTCATTGATTCCAATTCAAAGTCAAGATTGCAATCCACTGTTTCAATTAGTCTTTTCATAATTCAACTTACTTCTGTGTAAGGAAAATATGTACAGTACCTGACACGGTGCCCAACATCCAGCAGTTGATGAATATATTTTACTCCCACACCCCAACCTCAAGCAAACCAAAGTAGTTCAGAATCAAGAGAGTCAAGAAGGTCAGAGTTTTCTGGAAGTATAAAGTGTAAATGGGACTTTATGGACAGATAAGATTTGGAGACATGGAAGACGTGGTACTTTAGGGATAGGGCCTTAGAGAAGTAAGGCAAAAGAACTGACTGGCCTCCATATAGATGGCATATTGGGGGGGGGGAATGGTCTACTAGGTGAAAAGTGTTTCCACAATTTCCAGATGGAGAAAGTAGTAATATTATTAAAACACAGAAAATGTGGGACAGGTACTGGTTTTAAATGGAAAAATGCAGGTTATTCTCAAATGTGTCCATTTCTCTTGCCAATTCTCTTTGTATGATTCTTCTTTTTCATTCAGACTATATCTTGATTCCTAACTCCAATTTTGCTCCAATATACATAGTTTACAATCAATACATAACTTTATTCACATCTGTAGCTCCTTTAATACTATTTGATTTAGACACAACCTAAAATTTAATATTCTTGATGAATCCCCCCCCCCCCCCCCGCCAGAAAACCTCCTTGGAGAAAGGCTTAGTCTTTTCATTGTGGATATTTGCATTCAGCAATGTGCAGAATCATCTTGGTTGGAGCAGAAGGCACTTACTTCAGCTCATTCCTTCCATCCTCTTGTTTTACAAATGAGGCAAAGTAGGGCCCTAAAGAGTTAAAGGACTTAAAGTGGGGTCATGCTGTTCCTGACACGTCTGGACCATTACCAAAAGTCTGCAACTTGCTCCTTTTTTATCATGTTAGGCTAGGTCAGCATAAAACCATCAGTCGAAAATGAAATATGGCCCAACAGTCTTTTTGGTAGCATTTATAGGAAAACCCACAAACTGGTTGTTGTAATGAATTTTCATTTATTTTATAAAAACTGAATTTTCTCAGTGGGTTCATAGGTTGATAGAGACTATGTTTAAACAAAGACTGTCAATTTTCTTTATAATGGATAACAGTACATTGGGAGCAAATATGTTTCTCTGAACATTTTCATTGGATGGCCAAGTATCTAAGAGAACATGCATCCCCCCTCTAACCCTGGCAATCTCCACCCACCATCTTGCTGACAGCTCATTTTTTACAAACAGGCCCTCCTTGGCGGCTTGCTGATAAGGATGAAGAAACAAGTGGTCAATTGAATGCACGAAGACTCAAATATGGCTGTAATTAGTTTGTGGGCATAACATTGCGTGCACATAAAAAGAAGGCTTGAATTGGTCTCTGAAAACTTGGACCCAATGGTTCACACTACTATATATTTATATAGTCATAACTTTTTTGCATTTTTTTTATGGGTGAACAATGCCTTTTATTTATTGTGGGTTACTAATACTGCTTGCAATAACCATCTGTATAACATCTGCAGGGTTGGGGTTCTTGACATTTTAAGTGACACCAGCTCTTAATAACATTGCCAGAAAAAGGGACATAAATTCTATGTTATATATTTAAACACTGAATGAATCAAAGCTGCAATTTCTGAAATAAAGTATGACATATGTTTTAAGGAATAACAGTCTGTGGAATGAAACTATCTTTTAGAAGAAGTTATTTTATTTATGGTTATAGCTCTATGTTTAATGCAAACTAAATTTCAGCCATTTAAGTGAATCAGAGTGATTATACAATGGAGAAGTTCAACTCTGTGATTCAGGACCATGGTAAGATGTAAAGTCATATAAATGCTATCACTAATTCCTGTCTCTCTAATATTATAAAGTAAATTGGTGGTTTATTATGAAGAAAAAATGTCATTTGTATATTCAATATGAAAAGTGTTAGATATATGTCATGTTTCCTTGCTAAATATTATACTTTGTATACAAACTGTTTTGTGTAAAAAGATGCTCTATATGTGTAGTATGAACTGTAATACATACTACTACTATAAATAAAAATTTAAAAAAACAAGATATCATGAAATCTTTTAATGGTTTTCACATCATAAAATGTCATCTGAGTTATTTTCCTTAAAGTTAAATATCAGTCATTAACCACTGTATACATTTCTTCTTTATCCAAATTAGAATTGCTTCTTAATTTCTTAAGCAACAGATTGAATTCTTAGATTATGTCCTTGTTGAACTATTTCCTAAAAGATTGAGATCAATTTAAGAATTAAAATATAGTTATTCAAAAGTACATTAGCTAATGCTAATGAAAAAGATATTTTGACATCATTACATTGCAAAGTGGAAAAAAATAGATCCAGTTTTGCTGAGTAAATGTAATGTGCTCTTTAAGATTTTTGAACGTGACTGGTGGCTACATTTGACTACATAAGCTAAACCTAGAGCACCTGAATAAGCTTCCTTTCAAGTGTCGCCTGCTGTGACTTCTTTCATTAGGAGGGAATCCTGCTTTTTAAGGAAGGAAATCACCTCTGGCAGGAAAGAATACATCCTTGGAAGCTGCCATCCTGATCTCACTTGTTAATTTTGAGTTTTTAGGCCCTTAGGAGCTTCAGTGGGGATAAGTTTATCTTTATCATTGTGTCCTGGCTGCTCACAGTCTTCTGTGGAAGGGAGGATAGTTTGGATCTTAGTTTTAGTTCATCAACCATTTTTCAGACATATATTAGACATTGAAGGATGAACAGGAACAATGTGTGCCCTGGGAAAACAAGTAATCTAGGAAAACCATCAGTAAAAGCATTACTGCTCATGCACCCTTGACGTCTATTATACGTACATTGTAACACATGTACAGATACACTGACGCTTATATATATGTCCATTATAAAACATAAAAATAAAAATGGCTAGGAAAAAAATAAACACTTCTATTTGCCTCTGTACTGACTTCACCCCTGTGGGGTGCCTCATGCTGGTCCCTCCCCTTCCTGGTGTGCATCATTCCATTTTGGAGATCACTGATCAGAGACAGAGAGGAAATTTAAAGTACCCACTTCTAAGTGCTATCATAAATCTGTGCCCAGGATTGCTGTGGAACACAGAGGCGACACCAAACTAGCAATCTGGTAGAGAAGAAAGGTTTCTTGGAGTGGAAGATAAGCATCAGAAGAAGTTAGGCAATGACAGGAAGAGGACGTGTAGCGTATGGGAACAGTGTGGACTTGAACCTGGAGTCCTGCCAGGAACAGCGTTGTAGCATACATGAGGTAAGGATGCTGAGAAGAGGTGAGAGAGAGAAGAGGAGCTGGAATAAGGAGGCCTTGAATTTTTAGGCAAAAGGAGCACAGTTGACTTGGCAGTCAATTTGGAGATCTTTTCAGAGGGCCCAGTTGACAGCCTCTCCTGGAAGGTCCTAATGCAGAGACAGCACACAACTGAACCTGACGTAAGTGACCGCACAGTTTAATGTGCAGAACAAGCTGCCTTTTCTTGAGGAATCCCAGTAATGTATCTTGAACTTATCGCGGAAGAACTTTTGACTTGGTGCAGTCCGAGGAATAGAATTAAGTTGTTTTATGATTGTCATAAATTGTCAACTGATAAAAAAAAATAGTTAACCAGACATATCGGTATCTCCTTTGTACATTAAGAGTACTGTCTTCTTTAGCAGAGAATCACAAATCACACCACCTGACACACCATAATGGGTAAATCCCTTCTCATACACTGACTGGAATTTATTATTTAGAACACATGTTTAAGAACAGGGACCTGCCCACGTTGGCTAAGCATGCATGCCAAATTGCAATTTGCCCTGCCCATTTGGGAAACACATTTCCCATTCAAGCAATGGTGTGAAGTTCATGGCAAGCTCCTGAACATTTTCTCAGACTTGCTAGATGAAGGGAGACCGGGGGTCAGGAGGACAGAATGGTAACCAGGAAGCTTGGAGAAGCTGCTTCCTGCTCCCGTAATCACTTTGGATGCAATTTTAGTCCCAGCTTTGGCTTGATGCCACTATCTCCACTGAAAGACATTGCTAGGGAAAGAAAAAACAGGGAATGGGGAGAGTGGCCCCAGAGATGTGTCTCATTCCAGGTCTGCTCAAGGCTTAGGCAGGATATAACACTGTCATTTGAATTTGAGGTCTTAATTTTCCTACTTGTATTAATGTTCAATGTATGTAGGTGGGCAGTAATAATCATTCTCACGAATTTTTTAAAATTAAAATAAATTATTTTTAACTGAACCTAGGTCCTTCATAATTCTTTGGTTCATCACTGATATTTATTTTCTGCCTACCATGTACAAACTGTGTCACCAAGTGAATCGATACGATGTAAACAAGTCAGATACCTTGCCTTCCTGAAGTTAATATCTTGGGAAAAGTGACATCTAACAACTAGTTACATATTTAATTCTTTAAACAACTGTGGTAATGACTATGAAAAAAAAGTACAGTGCTGTGACATAGAAGGAAATGGATTCAAGGATTAAGGATGACTCCCTGGCAGAAGGAATTCTTGAATTGAGATTTGCAGATAAGAAGAAGGTACTTCAAAGAGGGGAAGATGAAGAGAAAAGAATTTGATTAATCAAAGTATTTTGAATATTAAAATCATGCATTCATATTTATCATGTGTACTGTAGTTCATACTAATGAAAAACATCATGCCTTTGATTCTTTTACAATGATAGTTTAAATAATCTTATACTTATCTATGTTAATTTTTTAAAAGAAGAAATTATATCCAAAGTGATAGTCACCTTTTATGTCCCCAGATGGACACATCTTCAGTTCAGGGTGTGAAATGGCTTCAATGTACTCAAGAGAAATAGGCTGTAACCCACAGGTCTCCTTTGGGTGAATTATCAAGCCACAATCCTGCATTAAAATGATATAGAAATTAGTTGTCATAGCAATTAACTGGAATCATAATAAAATCTAAAACATCTAAGATTTTATGTGCCAGCTAACCTTAGTGGATGAAAAGTGGATAGAGTTGGGGAAGTTAGGAAAAAAGGTGGTATCAATATATCTGGATATACCTTGTGCATTTTATGGAACAAGAGAACAGTGAGACACATTGGGAAAGAGAACCACTGTGCTCAGAGTAGCACCTGTGAATTTTAGATCCAACCATGCCATGAACTGGCTATGCAATTAAGTCACTTGATCTCATTGCTCACTACAAAATGATGAAGGGTGGAGAAGAGAAAGAATTGCATCAAACATGTAAGTACTGTGACAAACTATCGCCAGCTAGCCGGGCTGGTGACTCTGCTGGGTTCAAAAATCTGGCTACATCAATAACTGAGAAAAGGGCAAAGAAAGTATGCGAGCACACAGAAATACCTTTTCAAAATCCGGGAGGGCTCTCAACCCTGGGGGTCCATTGGAAAGAGAGAGCTTGCACCTGGATTCTTTATTTTTATAGGGCGGGGGATTCAAAGGGAAGTTTGATGGAATGTTCTTTCCAAATAAAGCAAGGGGTCAGGTTTCAGGGGGTTGAGTCTAGCTTCCTGATGTCTTGTGATCAGCAGATTGATCGACATCTAGGCAAGTCACACCCATCTCAGGTGCTGTGTGGAAACACAGGCAGAGCAAGAGGAAAGTGCACACATGTGTTATATGGCCCAAAGAGCACGCAACACCAGGCCAGTCCTCCTATATGCTCAAATGAGCATAGCTCACACACACAGCCCATGGATGGCCCGTGACAACAAGCTGCATTATGGCTGCACAATGTCTACTTTTCTTCCTTTCCTCCTTGTAATGGAAAGACCCTTTTGTGTTGGAGGAAACAATGGGCCCAATACTTAGAAGTTCTATTTCTCAGTGTAAAAGGTGGTTATGGAACACAGTTCTAGCCAAAAAAAAAAAAAAAAAAAAAAAAAAAATGAACATTATCTCTGAGTTTCTGGAAAAGTTTATTTCCCTGATGACACTTTTTCTTTGTTGCTGCTTCATTTCTTTTCCTTGGAATGCGAACATGATCCTGAAGGATGAGCAGCTATCTTGGGATCATGAGGAAACCATGAGCAGACAAACAAAATGATACAGTGGAGCTTCAGCGCCAACTTTGGGCTGATTACCTCTTTCCTTTTTTCCTGTGTTACAAATAACAAACTCTTACTTGGTCAAGCCACTATAGAAATGTAAGATGTAGCCAAACTCCTCTCTTCCTCTAAGAGTTCACGAAACATTCTTTTCAGACTATGCAAAATTTTTGAATATTTTTTGTTCCTAAAAGTGATTAATCCCACTAGTAGAATAAAAAAAAAAAAAAAAAAAACAGTCTGTAATGGAAAAGATCATTAGCAGCTTTCATTTCCTTCTTCATTGGATGATTCCAAATTTGGTGAGGTATATTCACAAAAATGAAAGACAGCTTTTTTGGTTGAGCCTTAGCATTTATATATATATATATATACAAAATTTATACACACACACATACACACACACACACACACAAAACAAAAAAGGCAGTATTTAGGAGAATTGCTTAAACCCCTCAACCCTATAAATCTCCACACTTGGGAGTTTTGCTGGAGACCTCACAAAGGAGTCCCAACTCCTGAGCAGCTTGTCACAGTTCTCATTAGAGTTCAATAAGATAATAAAAAAGGGATTTTCTTGTTCCACACTGTGCAGAGTATCTGTGTTTAGTATGTGATTTAAGAAACTCATGGACCACAGCTGTGATAACATTACCTACGGGCACTATTCTGCCCTGGCTGTGCCTTTGCTGGACCCAGGAGTATGTGAGCACTCTTTCTTGTTATAGGTTTCTCTGGATGCCCATTTCATTCCTTACCAAGGTGCTTGACCAGAAAGGAATAAGTAGTATTTCTCATTCTCTCTCTCTCTCTCTCTTTCTCACTTTGTGATATTACTGTACTTTTAGAGTAATACCAAGTTGGATTATTTAAGCTGGTAGATAAATATTTTTAAACTTTACCTCCCTTCATTGACCCCATGGAATCACTTTTTTAAGATGAAAAAAAAATTCTCTTCTCTCTCAATAGTTTAATGCACCTTTTAAAATATACGTTCACTCCCTGTAGCACCCAGCTCCTTTCATAGGGACCCATTTGCTCACCTTCCCCTCAACTCCTATCATGTCCCATGAGTCAGTAATGGTATCTTCAAATGTGCTGGCCTGGCTGCCCCCTTCTGAAAGACAGGCCTTCTTCCAGAGATGGCTGTTACTCTCCCCACAAGAGATGATGTTCCTGGAGAGGTCACTGCATTATCAACACACCTGGGCTCAGGTTTCTTTGAGACTCCATGATATATTTTCCCCAGTATTCTGTTGGAGTCTTGAGCAAAGACATCTTCTGGCACCTTGGAGCCCCTGATACTCATTCAGAATAAGGTCTTGTGAAATGCAAAATCTAGAAATTCCATCCCATCTTGGACCCTAGATATGATCATGCCAGAACCAAAATGCCATGCTGCTGCCCATTTCCTCCCCTCTAATCCTGCACGGGACACATTCCTCTCCTTAGGTACATTTTCTCATGTTTTCACTGGTCCTTTGCCACTCCCACCCATGGCAAGCAAGCCCTTCCACAACCCTCAAAGGCTTCCCACAATTCCCTCCACTGGGGAAAAGACAGCTTGCCGCGGTACAGCCATCTCCAGGGACGTCTGCCTGCTGAGTCCCTCAGCAGCCCCAGCACAGTCAAGAAGTATATCTTCTCCTGTCACCCAGCTGCTGCTTCCAAACCATCTTATTACCTTTTGCTCTGGCTCATTTTACCTGGCTCCTCCCTGTGGCTATCTTCTACCAACATTTTCATTTTGTGTTTGTATTTACCAGTGTAACACCTTGGTTTATCAATCTCTCCATTTCACAATTTGCCATTGTGTCCATATGAACCCATTATATTTTATTCAACAGTACTTTGAACAAACTCCAGACCTTTTCATTCAAGCCATAGATGTTCCACTTTCCATCTTAAATTTGAATGCATTTTCTCCAAATAAAACATACTTTCCTGTGTTTATGGTGCTAGGAGTTGAACACAGGGCCTCATGCATGCTAGGCAAGCAATCTAGCACTGAGCCAAAACCCCCACCTGTTTTTCATTTTTATTTTAATTTGTTATATATGACAGCAGAATTCATTATAATTCATATTACACATATACAGCACAATTTTTCATATCTCTGGTTGAACACAAAGTAGAGTCACGCCATTTGTATCTTCATGAATATACTTAGGGTAATGATGTCCATCTCATTCCACCATCTTATCTACCACATGCCCCGTCCTTTCCCTCCCTCCCCTTTGCCCTATCTAGAGTTCATCTAATCCTCCTCCCATCACCCCCCCCCCGCCCCCACCTCCCAACCACATTATGAATCAGCATCCTTAAATCAGAGAATACATTCAGCATTTGGTTTATTGGGATTGGCTAACTTCACTTAGCATGATATTCTTCAACTCCATCCATTTACCTGCAAACGCCATGATTTTATTCTCTTTTATTGCTGAGTAATACTCCATTATGTATATATACCACATTTTCTTTATCCATTCACCTACTGAAGGGCATCTAGATTGGTTCCACAGTTTAGCTATTGTGAATTGTGCTGCTATAAACATTGATGTGGCTGTGTCCCTGTAGTATGTTGTTTTTAAGTCCTTTCGGTGTAGACTGAGGAGTAGGATAGCTGTGTCAAATGGTGGTTCTATTCCCAGTTTTCCAAGGATTCTCCATACTGCTTTTCATTTTGTTTTGAGACAGGGTCTTGCTGACTTGTCCAGGCTGATCTGGAACTTGTGATCCTCCTTGTTTAGCCTCCTGAGTCTCTAGGATTATAGGTGTACACCACTGCACCTGGCTTAACATAATTTTCTTCTAACCTTATTCCTCTCTGTTTTTTAGTCACGCAGGACTTCCAATCCCACGATTCTGATCCTGAATTTATGTCTGTACCATCAATTTCTAGTTCTTCCGGTTTTATTTCACTGAAAGTACATATCAACATTCAAGTCCTGTAACTGTGCAATCTATCTCCATCCAAATTTCTACATGCCATTCAGTGACAATGGAAAATATCACACAAATGTTAAGACAAATACCATAAAAGTTTCTTGCTGGTCTTTCAGTACTGCCTAATCTTTTCTCTATTATTTCTAGTTATTTCTCTATTATTCTAGTTAGAATCCTCCCTTTCTCCACAAGGACGACTTCAAATCTTCATCAATCTCCTGACCCTCCTCAATTCAGCATCACCATTGGTCTCATTGGGCTATCTTGTCTATTAATCCATGAAGAATATACAGCCCATCAGGCAGGAATTTGCTCAATTTCAACACACCTTTTTACCAAACACAGCTAATTTGAGGACTCTTCTGCTGTTGTCCAGCCCTACAAGTCTGGCCTTCTCCAGAGTTGTTCCTTTAACTCTCCTCAGTCGCACTCTGGGGAAGATTATTAACCCTCATGGCAGAATCACTCCTAAACTACATCCCTCCCATGCTCATGAGTCCCAAACACATATTCACAGCTTCCTGAACATCTCTCTTCATGTCCCACAAGTACCTCAATTTTACTGAACTAGAATAGATATCACAGTTTGGGCCAAAATCCATTCTGATCTCTATTTTTCTTGCTGTTTTCTTTTAAAGAGAATGCTAATGTAAGGCCTCCCCTGTTTATCTTGTAGTCAAGAGTGGCCTCTGACATAATTCTGGCCAGTGAGATGTAGATAGAAATTTGCTGGAAATTGCAGGGAAAGCACTTGATTTTATGATGCAGAGGCTGTTTCTCTCAAAGTTTTCTCTCTTTCCTTCCTTCCTGCTTCTTGGAACAGGGATCTGAAAACTGAAAAAACTATCTTCTGTTACAAAGGGAAGGCCAAGCGAATTGTGAAGACTTCAATTCTGACATCCTTGATCTGCTGTAACCATACAGACCTATTGTTGTATAAGAAGTAAATACCTCTTATTTGTTTACATTACTATTTGTCAGCTTTGCTGTTGAGAAGCCTCCTGTTCCTTTAGCTTTCCTCTGCCAGTTGTGCCATCTGCCAGGATGGGTCAAGGTCTTGCTGACCATATATAGCTTCCTTTGGAAGCATCATGAACATTTCTCTCTTCAATGAGCCTCCTCTTTCTGACTTTCTGTTGCATTTGTTGCAAAATTTTCATCAGGAAAGAATAAGATAGGATAGTTAATGGATCCCAATTAGTGCTTGCTTTTTTTTTTTTTTTTTTTTTTTAATGTGAAGGATGCTCCATGAGATTACCTGTAGAAATATTCCAAACTTTCCAGTCAACTCCTTTGTTCTTAGGTGATGGGAATGAAAGGGTATATGAGAACTGAGTAAAAGACTACAGACTAAAGGGCTAACCTACAATCTTTCCAATATCTATTTATCATGGATTTTTATTAGATCCCTACCCAGAAGATACATAAGCCCCTAGACTAGCGTGTTTAAAGTGGCAACCTGGTATAAGGTCCCCTAGTGCCTTGTAGGAGTTCTATCTCTTGTCTTCTTACTTAAGTAAATCCTATTCCTTTCCCTCTTGCCTTCCATTGTTGTCCATTGATTTCATTTTTTGAATTTGTGAGAGAAGAACCAGGAAAAATATTTGGAGTGAGCTGCTAAGGTCTGCCATTAATAGCTGCAACACACTGCTTGGTAGCAGGGAGAAGAACTTGGCTTTGCTGACTTGATCCTCAAAGTTGATGCTGGCAGGCATCTCCTGGTGTGATTAGCTGCTAACACTAAAATGGATTTTCTCAGCTTCAGAGGCCTGAAGCTTACACAGACCCAATCCATCAGTAGAAGCAGAGACTCAAGTTTCATTTCAAACTCCGGTTTCACTGTTACTTACAAAACAGTCAGACTTAACCTTAGAAATTATCTTTCCCAAATTTGTCCCATATCCCATAATCTCAATTCTGTTTACAAGCCAGACACCTCAGTTATTGGAGTCTCCCTTCTCTCCATTTCCCTTAGTATCCAACCAATCACCAGAGCTTTGTGATAGATAGGCTTGGGCCGATGGGCCACCTCCCCCATGGAAATTTCCATGAGGAGCAACCTGGTTTCATTTTCCCCAGGCAGGAGCCAATCAGCTTAAAGGTTGCTCTGTTCCCCAGGCAGAAGCCAATTGGCTTAAAGGTCGCCCTGTTCCCTGGGCAAAGAGCCAATAGTGTTAAAGGTCTCTCTGGTACACCCCCCACCAGAAATCCCTACTTAAGTCCCTGCCTTCCCGGAGCACGCACACAACAGCTCATCCCTGCTGAGAGAAGGCAGCCACTGCAACACCTCCACACTCATTGTTTCTAGCCCGAAGGCAGCTGCCCCAACCAACAGCTCCAGAGACCACAGCCGGCACAATCAGGCACCCACCCTCTGTCCAGAGCTCGCACACTCCCCCTCTCCCTGACTCCTCTCTCCCACCAGAGCTTGAACACTTCCCTCTCCCTGACTCCTCTCTCCATACTTCTTTACCTCCGACCAGCCACAAAGGCTGGTGAATAAATCTCTTGGCTACACAGTTGTTTCCAGTGTGATTTTTGCCCTTCACTTTGTATAGGCTTTCTTCTCTTGATTTCATTTTTTGCTTTCTTGATTTCAGTTTGATCTGTGTATTTGTGTCTATTTGCCATGGGAATTGCCTTGTCCTCTTAATGGATCTCTTCTGTCACCGGTTCTATTGCCTGCCCACACATGCGTTTTCTACATGGTCGCTGAAGCCATTTCTCTAAAATGAAAATCTTAACTCCCTTTTGCTTGAAATCATTTGAAACTCATTGCATTCAGAATAAAATATAGCTGCTGCCTTCCTTTTTTGGTTCATCTCCACCTGTCTTACTAATCTTCACCCCATACTCTGTTCTACCTGATTAACTGCAAGTTTGTCCAGTGCTACTTTTTCCTAATGTCTCTACACTCCACCCCTCAGCTCTCTGCCCCACCTATCACCTGCTTAACTCCCACTCATCCTGAAACACCCACCTCTGTGGCTACTTCTGGGAAATGGATCCTGATACAATAGGGGTTGGATGTATGTACTATTGTCCTTTTGCTTTCATCCTGTTTCTTTGTCACTTGCTCTCTTACTGTGAGAACAGAGAGCCTAATATTGCAGTCTGTGGTTTCAGTCTTTAAAATCTAGAGCTGGAAAAGGAATTATATGCAATAAATATTGTGGACACATGAGTACGTGAATGGTCCAATTTGAAGAGAAGCATTATGGTACTTTGTGTAAGTCTGTGCGTCCTTTAAGTGGCTCTTCAGAAAAGGGTCATATTATTAGCTCTCACTCTGGAGGAGACAAGCCACAAGTATTGAAACTATTTCAGTCTTAAGGTCTATTTTAAGACACTCACATTTCTTTTTTCTTTTCTTTTCTTTTAGGATGTATACTAAAAGATGACCCAAAATTTCTAGAATGAAACAAAAATTTAAATTTCACTGAACAATGAACTTAGCAAAAGATGCAAAAACATTGTGCTTGGGAATATTTCTCTTACCGCTGGAAAATGTTTCATTGGCTGGTTTTGAGATTTGTAGTATTTTTTCATGATAAAGACTTTAATTACGTTTAGTTTTTCATGAAAATCAATCCATAAGCCTCACAATTTTTCTCATTTTGGCAAGATTGATTTCTTAAACATATGCTAAGTGGCAATATCACATATCCTGAGTTCTATGTGACTCACATTGAAGATGCATAATATACAAAATCCTTCATAAATACAGCATAATTTTAGGAGATATTTTAATATGGTCATTTATATATTTGTGAGATATGCTTTTATTTCTCACACAATTATTCATTTTTTATTTTTATTTGGAACCAGGGATTGAACCCAAGGTACTTAACCAGTGAGCCACATCCCCAGCCCTTTTTCATATATTTTTTAGAGACAGGGTCTCTCTGAGTTGCTTAGGGCCTTGCTAAGTTGCTGATGCTGACTTTGAACTCATGATCCTCCCATCTCAGCCTCCTTAGTGGAGAGGATTACAGGTATATGCCACCATACCTGGCCCATTTTATATCCTTATAAAATACCATATTAAAGAATGGAAGAGAACACATTACCAAATAATAATTAATTTGCCATATATGAATTTACTATCTATTTTGCTATAAATACATTGTAAAAATACCTTGCAAATAGCAGGATGAATATAAAACTGGAACATCATGATACTCACAATGATTAATGAAATAGCTTTTTTTTAGCATTTACTCTATGCCACATATCATATTAAGTGATTTACAAATATTGTTTTACTTTTCATCATAACATCTTTTTCCTTCATTTTACAGATAAGGAAACAGAAAGGCTAAATTATTAAGAGGCAGGATTTAAATGTAAGATGGTCTCATTGCACAACTCTGCCACCTCATCTTAATACATTGCTGACTTTCTGAAAGGCATGACAAAGCATTGCTTTATCATCTGATCTCAAGCTTTCTGGGAAAGGTTAAGCACTTTATCTCCTTTACTCCACCTTCACCCAGTGCCAGGTGAGAGCTGGTTCCTTAATGTCAACTTACATTGCCTAATTATGCTTTTTCAAATGCCGCCATACCAAGGCTGGTTCGGTATAAATCAATCCATGATGTAAGCCCAGATTGGAAAGTTTTCAGATCATTCTTCTTTTCTAGCATTTCTCACAATCCTGGGCATGTGGTAAACATTTGAAATGTGGTTGCTAATACAGAGTTAACATATGAATATATTGTCCATATATGGGATCAATGGAAAGGGATGGGGGCCCTTTTTTGGGAGGGGTATCCAGTAAGGAGACCATTGGAGCAGAGAAAGAGGATAAGAATATAAGAATAAACACGGCCTAGTCAGCCAGCCCAGGATCCATTAGAGTGTATATATTTAGGGCACTGGAATGGCCTCAACTACGATTCTGTCTCTAACATTGTTGAGTCTGTACAAAACAAAAAAATGTTTAGATAATTCTTATATGATCTATTTAGCTCTAGAATTTTATGTCTGTGGTTTTACTTTTTTGATAAATTTCCAAATGGGCTTCTTGTACAAACTTCTATCCTATTTCAAAGGAATGAATTATTATTTGTCTTCATGTTGTCTGTAAATTTAACAAGTGCTTTCCTAATATTATAGTCAGTCAGGCATAAACTGAGTAGCTATCGTGGGATTCACAGAATCCAAAGTCCAAGGAACATTTGTAATTAGCTGACGTATACATTAGCAAGAAATAATTACAGCATAATTTATGTGCAATTGTCCTTTGTATACTACAATCCTAAAACTGAAAGTTTTTTTTTAAAAATGCATGTAAAACTATATGAAGAGCTTTATATACTTTATGAATAACATTGAAAACATCTCTGAACATAATAGCATATACCTTTAAATAAGTGATTATAATGTTAAGACTTTAATTTATAGATACATTTAATAAAGTATACAAACGTACATGTAAAAGGCAATGTACCACAGCATTTCTTATACTAACAGAAAACTTGACACTACTCAAGTATCCATCAATAAGGAACTTGATAAACAACTTATACTACATCTACATAATGGACTATTTTGTAATTCTTAGAAAAGAAGAATGCAGAGTAAAGTGATAGATATATATGTAAGATGTTAGAAGAAACAAAGAATTGCAAAGCATGACACATACCATGCTCTTAAGTGAAGTTCTAGATACTATATACACTTGATCGTGCACACATAAATTCTATACGGATACACAAGAAACTGAAGAGTGGATCACTTAGATTAAGAATTGCAAATTAAGTGTGGTGAGGCATGCTTGTAATCCAGGGCTTGGAAGGCTGAGGCAGTTTGCGAGTTTAAAGCCAGCCTCAGCAATTTAGGAAAGCCCTAAGCATCTTGGTGAGATCCTGTCTCTAAATAAAATATTAAAAAGAGGAATGGGGATGTGGCTCAGTGGTTAAGCATCCCTGGATTCAATTCCTGGTACCAAAAACAAAACAACAAACAAAAAAAAAAAAAATTAAGACTATAAATTTAAGACAGTAGTATTTAGATAGGAAAGTTAAAAAAAGAAATAAAAAAGGATATCAGAACAGAACTGATAGTTTCTGCGAGGGTGTTTTGGAGTCTAAAAGCCACTGTAAAAAGTTCCACAAACTACATGGCATAAACAACAGAAATTTATCGTTTCGCAGTTCTAGAGTCAGAATTCTCAGAATTGAGGTGTCAGTGGTTTTAATTTCTTCTGGGGCTATCTGCCTGCAAGTCATTTAGTACTGCCATGTTCACAGAGCTCATCCTCTATCAGCAGGAACAAGAGAGAGGAGGGCAAATAAATGCTCCAGGCAGGGGGACGGGCATTTGGAACATTTTGAACTAAGTGAAAACAGCCACTGAACTCGGAAGTGGACAGTGTTAGAGACCAAGATAGAAGCGGGCAGAAGTCCATCAAATTAACTTGGAATCACGATTTTCACGGTGGATTCATTCTAATGACACCAAATTCAGGACCATAGCAACGAATCAAGTTTCTTCAATTTTCTGTTTAAAAATTCTTATCAGATAAACCTCTAAGCTCTATCCCCTTGTATAAAACTTATGAACATGCCAGGCGCGGTGGTGCACGCCTGTAATCCCAGCACTTTGGGAGGCTGAGGCAGGAGGATCGCGAGTTCAAAGCTAGCCTCAGCAATGGTGAGGCACTTAGCAACTCAGTGAGACCCTGTCTCTAAATAAAATACAAAAAAGGGCTGGGGATGTGACCCAGTGGTCCAGTGCCCCTGAGTTCAATCCCCGGCACCAGAAAAAAAAAAAAAAAAACAAAAACAAAAACTTATGAACAATTTTTTTTTTTTTAAATTTTCCTTTTAATATACAAATAAAATTAAACATCTGTTCTGAGAAGTGGGAGATGTTTTGACTTTTATTTACAATTTGCTCCAATATAATATTTTTTGGTGAGCAAGATTTATCTATATTATTATCTTGCTTTGAATTTATTTAAAAAAATGTGTAGCTACCTGTCATTCTATTTTATGCACAGGAGATCCCTAAAAATGCTGCTTTAAAAATTGATAAGCATCAATGTTTGACATTATACGGTTTTAGTGAGAGATTACTAATGAGTTTTAATATTTTATTGTTTTTAAAAAGCAACTGAACTTGAGGTCAGGTAGTAGGGTGTGGCTTTGCTTGTTTATGCTTGATGTTCATTTCTTATAACATGTTAGAATCTACATAGTAATGATCCATTATGCAATGTGACAACTGTGTGCTTCCCTACACAAATATCAGCTGAAAAGTGGCAATACATTATATTATGAAAGAATTTTAAATTAGTCCACAAAGAACTCAGGAAGAAGGAAAATTGAAACAAATTATAAGCAGATGAATTCATTATTTTCAATTAAATGCATTAATATGGCATCAATATTTGGAATACATCTTTCTGTTTCTCATGCATTCCAAATCTCTGAACTAATAAATATGAAATTTTCTTTCTTTTTTTTTCTTTTTTCAATCTAGATTGTCTTGAGATCCGCCTGGATGGGGCCAGTGTGGTCCTGAATGCTGAAGTCCATTCTGAAAGACATTCTGTAATGTTAATTAAGAAATATTTATGTGTGTGTGTGTGTGTGTGTGTGTATCAGTCTCTGGGTTTTGTGGAATTTGGACTCAAAAATCTATGCAGATGAGGCCTGTGAAGTGACTGATGTTCCTCGTTTTCTGTGAGCTAGAAACCCCATCAAAAGCAGTCTTTATTATGGTGTCTCCGTGCTTTTGGTTTTATTTCCAGATGGAATCTAGAGGGTTAGATGTGAATGCAAATGAAAAAAAGAATGCATTTATATATTTAGGTATCTGAAAACACTCAGTTTTGTTTTATTTTTGATTTGTGAACAAAGTGGGGAATTGGGACTGAATGTACTGTGTTGGGTTCTGTCATACTCTGAAGAATCTGGATCAGTTTGAGAGATGACAAAACATCAACAACAGCAACACAACAACAACAAAATTATTTCATATTCAAAAGGAGTAAATCTATTACTTGTAGGCTGAAATAAAAATAGCAGGGGTGGGAAATGGGTAGTAGGCTATAGAGATATTTCAAAAGACAATTTAGTTGATATGTACTTAATCACTAATGGTGATTCCAAATAAAAAAAACTAATATTTGCCATATATTAAGTAATATGCCAAGCAGGCCTGCCCAGGAGGTTATCAATCACTCATACTGAAAATAGTTGTTTTATTTCAGCTTCAACATTTCCATTTACAAATGGCCCATTAATAAAGGATACAAGGTCGTATCCTTAGTTAGATGGCTTTGGTGGGGAATCTTCTGAGTGTTTTGAATAGAGTTGAATATTTAATAACAGGCAGTTACAGTGGCTTTGGGTACTATGTGGATATTTCCTGTCTGCCTTCATGCCTTCATCTTGATAACTTCTACATACACACACATACACACACACACACACACATACACACACACACACACCTATACCTACACACACCTATGCACAAGCACACACATGTGTAGGCATATAACAATCATTAGAAGTGTGAGATTTTTAAAAGGAACTTGAACATTTACAAGCAAGTTTAACTTTGCCTCAAATCAGAGGTGTCTTCTTCTTCTATACATGCTGTCAGGTTTTGTGAGTCTCTGGGGCTCCTAATAAAGAGTGAAGGTAGCACAATAAAAAGAGCACTAGGGAACCCCCTTGCTAACTGTTAAAGACACCAGCCAGCCATCACATCCTCAAGTCTGTCATAGAGTGTACAGAGACTGTTGCACATCAAGCCCTCTGCAACATTCATGAATACCTCAAAATGCAAATATCAAAATAAACTAATTAGTGGACTGAAGTATATGCCAGAGTCCATTCAATGCTTAATGTGATTAAATGTCCAACAGATACCTTTGAAAAATGATAATAGAAGATACTGGGAATTTTTTTTTTTTAAAAGTCTTTCATATATATATCTTGGCTTAGACAAAGGCAGAACTAGTTAACATAAATTAGCATAATTACATGGAACTGACTAGAAACAGAGAGAACAGAATTCCCCTAGAATTTTTAGGGAGTTATATTTCTACTGAGACCACAAACCTGGCTTGCAAAAGCCTTTGGCTACTCACCCCTAAAATAAACCTGGGTAATATCCTAGTCTTGGTAAGAAGGAAAATACAAAAAGTGTGAAGCCCCAATTAGAGAAGAGTCTCAAACAACCACTACTGGATATTAAATAAGAAAAATCTTTCCAGAAAAGGCAGTGTTCAAAGAAGATTCTCCAAAGAGCTTTAAAGTTGAGCTAACCAAAGATCTTGCTCCATGTAAAGGCAAGGAGTCTGAATCCTGCCACTGAATTCCATAATTGCTGAGGGCGGCGGATCACTGCTTTTGTCCTCTACCCTTACCTAAATGGGACTTTTCTTTCAGATTATTCTCCACATTGAGCATGGGGTAAACATGGCACATAACTTCTCGTTTTATCTACAGATCACTGGACCATGAGGAAAAACATTTAGAACCGGTACCTGTCCTGGAAACCTTGAACTATAGACTCTGGAGAGGGTAAAGATTCTATTAGAGAGGTGAAGGGTCCTCCAGGTCCAGTAGGTGGCCAAAGCCAGAGGGGCTGGCTCTGCTACAGCCTCCATATCGCCCCTGATATTCCTTTTTCTCTCCTTTTTTTTTTTTTTTTAGTTGTAGATGGACACAATACCTTTATTTTATTTATTTTTTATGGAAGATAATTCTCTTTATTTAAAGGTAATCAGTTATAAATATTAGTCATGTCTATAAAATATTTTTGCAGCAACACCTCTACTAGTAATATTAGGAACATGTTGCTCCTGAGATAAGAGAACTAAAGGGACTCCATCTTGTTCTTTAGCAGCCATTTTAGGAGCTCCTAGAAATAGTTCTGTTTCTCAGAAATAATAGAACACGGAAAGTCCTGCCTCTGTACCCATTAATCGTTACCTAGCATAACATATTTGGCAACACAAAAATAGCAATTCTTATATAATGTAAATGGTTTCCATTTTTCCTGGGCAACATACCTTGTCAGAGATTGATTGTCTAAATGTTAGTAACCATTCTCTAACATGTGCTCAACTAGGATCATCTTGACCCCATTCCCTTCTACATGATCGTTGCTATACCAACCTGGAAAGTCTGTGGGAAATATTATTGTACCCATTGCTTTGTCTTGCTAACTTCCTAGATTCAGCTTCTGTACCATGGCTTGCTTGCATTGGCTGAAACCCTGCAATTGAATATTCCGCCCTCTGTGATTTTTCTCTTTATAAACCCTTGAAAATCACTGCCAGTGCTCCATCTTCTCACACTGTGTGATGTGTGAGGATGGTGGCCACTGATCAGCTTAATAAAGCCTTTTTTTGGCATTAGTGTGACATGGCTTGTGGCTTGGAGTTTTAACTGGCATCCTGTTGGATACAACATTTTTGGTACAACAATCCTAATGATTTTTTTTTTTTTTTTTTTTGAGACCTGCAGAAGTTTAACTGGACATATGTCCAGAGTATATTTCTCTACCTCCCTTGCAAATATGTGTGGCCCTGTGACCAAGTACTGGATGAAACACAAGCAGAAATGAAATTTCTGGTTACATCTTCTAAAAAGAAGTTGCTTGCCATTCACTTCTCCCACTCCCCTCTTCCTGATGGCTGGGACATAGCAACAAGGTATACAGACATTTCCATCCAAAGATGGAAGCTACAATGTAAAAGGTGGCAGAGCTGTTAGCCAGCCCTGACCCGCTCATTCCTATACTGCTACCTGAGAGAAAGAAATAAACTTCAAGATTCCTTATCTGTGTTTCCTTATCTGTAAAACTGAGATAATAAGAGTATCTTACAAGGTTGTTGTGAAGATTAAATAACATGTTTAAAGTCCTTAGAATGATGCCTGGGCCACAGAAATTTCCATATATTATTGTTATCATATTCTTATTCCTGTTAGTATCACCAATATTGCCACTGCTGTGATTTTGGAGTCAGATTTCCATGTAATACTTACAAAGCTAAAAGCTTAAAATAAAAATAAATAAATAAATAAATAAAAATTTATATATATATATATATATATATATATATATATATATATATTTTTTTTTTTTTAAGGTGTCTCTTTTGGAAAAATTCATTGGTGCCTCTGAGTAAATTAAAATCATTTTGAATTTCACAATGATCTTTGAATTTTAATTCTGTGTTCAATTTCACTAGAAGGATTAGTGTCAAGTAACATTCTCCCAAACTAATACTTTAGGTCAAGGGATTGGAACTTACTTTAAACTAAATACCATATCAAAAAAAAAAAAATAATGTAAAGAGAATTAACTCACCATTCATTATTTGTTTTTTTTTTTTAAAAAAAAGACTGTGCTTGCCACTTGCTAGATCAACAGCTAAAGTTTAGCTCTGTTGAAAATATTAATCCTAAATCACATTTACTCGGTGATCTACAAATCTTGGCTTCTAGTCTAAGATAAAGCATGTGATTGCTCTCATCTTGGAATCTAATTTTATTTGCATTTAAATATGCTGGCTCTTAAAAACTTTATGAAAATAAAATTATATTGCTCATAGTCTGACTTTTTCAAGTGGCAGTAACAAATGCTTGCCAAACTCTTCATAATCTCTTATCTAATCCACCTAACTCTAATGATTTAGAATAGGGCCTGACATAACAGAAGGTGTTTATTACATGTTGATCAGTGTAACTGATGCATGGAACACATCCAAGAGGATAGAATTGGGACACTAGCTTTATTTGCAATATACTATCACTAGCTGAACTTGCTCGACATAACCATAGATGTATGGCATCTGAACCTGGTTGAGAATTAGATATAGAGGGCCAGGAGCAACAGTCCACATACTAACCCCATAGCCCAGGACCTCAGGCCTGCATTCTCTCATTTATTCTTGTTAAATATGTGCAACCACGTGACACATGGAAAATGTTATACCGAAAAAGAATGATTTTATTACATGTCTTAAAGCTATAAATTCTACAGTCTATTGAGTCTTTAGTAGTAATTGTTTAGCAGGAGATAATTTTCAGATTGCTCTGATCAGCATGATGTACATTCAGTTAAGTTCAAAGTATCAATGTATGCTGGAAGTAACTACATTCTCTCCGGAAGGAAATGCGGATCTTTTTAGATTGGCTATATGACTATCCAACTGCTATGATCAAAAGTTAACATTCACCCCAAGTTTAGATACATTGTAATAACAAAAAAAATTAGACACCTATGAACATTTGTGTTTATGACAGGGCAGTCTTTTCTATGCATAGCCTTATAAATCCTATACTTTTATATATGTTAATGAGACTCTTAAGAAATGCTCTAGGAGTAGTCCAGAGGTCACTCTCCTAAAGTATTTGTTGATTACATAGAGAAAAATGGAACTTTATAGTGGAGAAACCTAGCAGACAAGTGAGCAAGAGAAGTACAACCAATTCGGCAGCATTCTTTCCACAACTGTGTCACTTCATTTAATCAGCAGATTAAGTCACATAATTCCAAACAGAGACACATTCTACAAAATAACTGCCTTTCCCTCTTCAAAATGTCCAGGACATGAATGAAAAGGCAACGCTGCAGAAGAGCACAGAACAGAGAAGACTAAGAGACATGAATACTAAAAGCAACAGGGAATCTTCGATTGGGTCCTGGAACAGAAAAAGAACACTTTGGGAAAAACCAGTGAAATTCAAATAAGGTCTTTTGTAAACTAAATATATTGTACCAATATTAATTTCTTAATATTGATAATTGTACCATAATCCTAGAATGTTAACACTAGGGGAGTCTGGGGGAAGGGTATTTGGAAACTTAGTGTAGCTCTAAAATTAATTTTTAAAAGTTAAAAGATTAGTCCAGCACAGTTTGCTATTTATGATTGAGAATTTTCGTGATGGCAAAACATACCCTGTAGAAAAGTGTTTTATCCTGTAGGAGGCTTTCAAACATGGTTCTGTTGAAGTGTCATATGGCAGGGAAATGGCTCTGTGTGGTCATGTTTTATTAGTTCATTGGTATCCCACAGTGTAAATTGTGATTAATAAGCATTTGCTCTTAAAATTTGCGGGAACTGTGGGAGGATAGTCCACCAGCTAAAGAAGAGTCAAGGCATACCTGCTGTCTTATGGACATGCTCTTGGACAGCAATCTCCTGGAAGATTGGCAAGGAGAAAGGGCAATGTCATGGAAGAGAGCCTGAGTTGTGCCAAGCACCAGCTTAGGCACTTCCCATGCAGGACTGCGTCGAATCTTGACAACAGTTGGAGGAAGATGTTATTATTCTCCTTGACCAGATGGGGAAACAAAGGTTTGGAGAGTTTCGAGGACGCTTTTCTGAAGTGAAGCAGCTTAATGAGTGGAACAATTAGAGTTTGAACTATGGTTTTATCTGACTTCAAACCCATGCTTCATAGACTGAAAAACAAAACAAAATAAAGCAAAACACACTGTACTAAGAAACAAAGGTTGTGTTTGTGAAACATTTACAGACCAATTAAAACTTCATCAGGGAAGACTCTTTTCATGGCTACAGATGGCATCTCTAAACATAACCAGCTGCACTTAAAATGATTACATTGGTCAAAAGTGAGACCAGGCAAGAGTATGAATAATTCAGGCCAGATCCATCTCCCCAACCCCCACTGAAAAAAAGTCTTGAAGCACCTCTCCAACTCAGGCTGGGTCACAAATACAATTTCTACTCTTGAATAATGGCACATTAGGAGACAACTTATTAGCTGAAGATTTAAAATTACTTTCCATAGTAGATAGTGAACAAACATTTATATATCATTGTCTATCATCAAGGAAAATATTTGCTTTAATATGATTTTCAAAATCATCAATGCTCATTTGTCATGTGTTTTCAGTTCTCCAAAGAAGTTTATAGTTTATGACATTTCCTCATTTGTTTCTTTCAATTGATTCCCTGAAGAGACATTTGTTTAACATCTACATGAGCCAGCCGCAGCCTCTGCACTCTTAAGAGTTCTAGCAGAGAAAACAGATATGTAAACACGCAATGGTTGCAGAAAGTACTGAATGCTGTAATGAAGATTGTTCCAGACACAGCATTGGCACAAAGGACCACGATCAGTTCTGCTTTAGAAAGGAGATGCTTCAGTTTGAACTTGAATACTTCAAGTTCACCAGACAGGTTAGGGTTGATGAATTTGCCAAGCAGAAGAAACAACAGAGGCAGGGGTGAGGAGGTACTCAAAGCAACCTTCTCTGGTACCAGTGTCTGCAGAGGACTGGGAATCCTTTACATCTGAGACTAACTGAACCTTGATTTCTAAATTGCTAATTTTTTTTTCCTGCCTCCGACTATTAGCTTGTGATTCAGTCCTTAGCCATAAAATACACAAGACAATCTGGAACAGATTGGAAATGGATTTTGTCTAGTTATGTTTAGGAGCTGTATAAAGCATATGGCGTCAGTTACAAAACTCTGAAGCAGTTTGTTCAAAACCCAACCCAGCCATATCAGTTCAGGCTTTGATATTGTTAGTTATCACCAAACATGCCCAGTAAGGAGTTGGCATTTTCCTGTCTTTGGCACAAGATCCAAACTTAAGGGGAGTCTCTTTTCATGAAGGAAATCAAGATTCCATGACCAGTTACAAAAGAGGATGTCCTGGAGACATTTCAAGATACAAAATTGTCATTTTATTTTGTCTTAGATTCCCCAGAGGTTTTAAATTAGCTCATTATTTCCTGAACTTGAATGCTGTTACTGGGATTTGATCATTACCATTAAGCAGTTGTCACAACTCTCTGTGTGGGATGAAATGACTCTTTCATTCAAAGCCAAGTCTGGCAAGTGTGTCTTTAGAGATCACACATCTCCAGGTCTTCATAGTTTCAGCCTCAAAAGGCAGACGTTGTGAGTTCGCCCCAGGTGTCCCCTCTCCTCTCAGCTGAAGTCATTGGGCCTTACCTCCTCTGCCACATGCTCAGCAGACCTGCCTTGTCACTGCTTCTCAATAATCCACAACCATGTGGTGTTTCAAGTTGATCTCCAGAATATGTCACTTCTATGCATTCGTCAACAGCTGTTCTGGGATCCTGCTGTCACCAATCAGATATGCTTGCCTGGCCTAGTAGAACTGAACTAACTGCTTTAAAGTCAGAGGCCTGGTTTTGTTCTAGAACTTTGTAGTCGTTACTGTGCCCAGATCTGATACTTCAGTGTTTTCTCTTTCCAAGGCCAATGTTATCTTGAGGTTCCAATGTTCTAGCTAACTTTGACAGGTCCAAACTAGACATAGCAATAGATGCTACTAATTGCCACCTTGTCCCCCTATCTTGCCCCAGGTAGGCCTTTTAATTACAGCTGTGTACATGACTAAATGGTTAATAGCAAAGGCTGATCACTGGGAAAAAATATTATCTAGGGGAGACAGAATGTTCAATAAGTTGGCTATTATTTTTTATCATTCCCTGTGGTATTCATAGAGTTTTAAAACTCCATTTTAATTGTACTCTAAAAAGTTTATTGAAATAAAAAAATGATATCATAATTTATAGAAAAGCCATATGTTCCCCAACATGTGTTTCATGAAATATAGGTTTTGGGAAAGTTAGTAAGTACTTTTTGAGTCAAGAAAAGAATGGTGCAGTAACTAAACAAATTTTGGTAAAATTTTAAAATATATTTTGCCTAATTTAGTGGTAAGTAGTAAAAGTGTTCTACAAAGCTTTACAGTTTCAAATAGCTGATTCTAAGGAAAATGTTTAGTAAGTTGCCATTGTTAAAACTGAAGATAATTCAGCTATTCAGAGAGTTTTAATTTCCTGAAGACACAGTCATTTTCTGATGAAATGTCTTTCTCAGAGAATCTATGACCAGGAAATTAGATTAACTTAGTCAGCTGCTCTGATGAGGAGTTATGTAGAAAAAACTGAACTGAGAAAAAATGTGGGATCATTTTTTCTATGATTGGTCATGAGAACAAAACCTCATATGTAGCAGCAAAGACCAAAACAAAAGAAAATACCACAAAGCTGTGTGGAAACAATTGTCATCCATTTATTATTTTTAATAAAAATTATAAACAAGAGAAATCTTTTGTGATGACGGACATCTATTTGGCAAAACTAAGAAATCATTCCTGGGAATGCATATGTTCTTGAATTAACTACAATCTTTCCTTTTTCAGTAAGCCACATACTAAGCCCATGATATAATCATGAATTCTATGAATACACCCATGCCATTTATAGCAAATTTTCTATGTATCACAAGGTCACCATTCAGATTGTATACTATGCTATTAAATTTAATTTTCATCAATGATCATTGTAACAATATTTATGACAGCAAAGCATAAAAGCAATCTGTAATATATACTAAACCATGATTTCTGGGGCAAGATTAAAGAACATTCATGACCTGTCACATACATTTTGTATTATATTTGTGTGGGGAAACAATAAAAATATTAAAACTACCATTAAGCTGGGTGCAGTGGCGCATGCCTATAATCCCAGTGGCTCAGGAGTCTAAGGCATGAGGAGAGAGTTCAAAGCCACCCTCTGCAACTTAGTGAGGTGCTAAGCAACTCAGTGATACCCTGTCTCTAAATAAAATACAAAAAAGGGCTGGGGATGTTGCTCAGTGGTTGAGTGCCCCTGAGTTCAATCCCTGGTACAAACAAAACAAAACAAAACAACAAAAAAACGTACCATTGATCATTATGGTTGTCTTATACCTTAGATATATGTTCCTGGAAATTTTACAGATTTTAGTAAGGAAAATTAACTTTAATTAGATTAGCAATTTTCCATGATACAAAATACCCTTCTCTAAAGTGAACATAACTTCTTTGTGATATTAATATTCATAATGTCTGGCTGCCCATTTTGACCTATTTAATGCTTGTCCTTTGGAGAAATGGAGGTCAGATTTTCTTTATGATCTGGTTAAAACCTAAACAGAGAGAATGTCATTATTTTTTCTTGATTAGCATTTCAGAGAAAGCCCCATTCCCCATTTAGGAGCACTTTGTTCTTTTCCGTTTTGAGCAAGGGGAGATGTGTTGGCCGTTGAAGCTCTTTGCACATTGATATAGTTTAGATTTCAAGATGGAAGAAAAAGAGTGACTTTTACCAGACTCACGCACAAGGAGCAGGCTACAGGATCTGCCTCAGCATAAAAGTCCTAAGAGAGAAAGCAGCTGTCCAGAGGGGCTGCCTCTGGGCGATGAGCTGCCTTTCCATAGATGTGCAAAGGCAGCGCAAAGACAGCTCTTAGCAGCCAGTTTAAGGTGACAAGTAGGGGAACCTTTAGCCTTTCACTTGCTCCAAGTCCATGTTTTAAAGACCCTTTTTAGTTTGAGCATTTAAAATACATTTGAACTGAACAGTTTCATATCTTTTATGCCTTTAGTGTGTTTGGAGTGGGCAAAATATTCGGCAATCACTACAGGGGATGCTTTTGAGAGAATTCCAAGGAAAGTAAACAAAATGAATGGTACAAATTGTATTTCTTTGTTTCAAGTCATATATGTTTCCATTGTCCACTTCAGAACCCCTGAGAGAGCAAACTATTTTGCTCATAATTGGGGCTTGGTTTTCAAGAAAAATAAAACAACAACAACAACAACAATAGTGGCAACATCTCCAAGTCTGGCAAAGAAATAATATCCAAAAATACCTGAAAATAGAAATTTCCTCAA
This sequence comes from Tamias sibiricus, assembly GCA_025594165.1. Taxonomy (NCBI): domain Eukaryota; kingdom Metazoa; phylum Chordata; class Mammalia; order Rodentia; family Sciuridae; genus Tamias; species Tamias sibiricus. The sequence continues at coordinate 119,577,576 of CM046664.1, read as the reverse complement.
CTGAGGAGTGACCATAAAATCTTTTAACAGTATGAAAAGTGAAGAAAGAATTTTAAAATTATTTATGGGGTGAAAAGTAAAGGAGGATGAAATAATTAACTTACTAAAAATGGAAACATTGCTTCATTGACAGATAAATGGTACTAATAAATTCCCAAACTGTATAAATTATTTAACTTGTCTTTTTTGGTTGATAAATGACAATGTTTCTAATGGTCTCAAAGAACATGGACAGATTTTTCATGCTTAATGAACATAAATTTAAGGGAAAAACTCCTCAAAAATAAGAAAAATTATTATAATCATGCTACCTATTAATTGATTCAACCATGTAGTTTTTTGTATCATTTAATATTCATCTGAAATCCTGATGAACAAAATAAACCTTGCTTTCCATAGTGGACAGCCTTTCCTTGAGCTAATCTTGAAAAGTAATTGTATCCCAGAAAAGAAAACCAATTATTTTATAGAGGTGGCCTGTAGCCCCCATTTGAATCATCAAGATCAAGCAATGACCTTTTTTTTTTTTTTTTTTTTTTGGTTATATTTATCTGCCCATTTTCTACAGGAAAGGAACATTAATAGCTACATAAAGCTTCAACACATGTTGTACAGAAAGGACTATATAACTCTCTATTATTTCTGCCTGTAAATGACTACATGTCTAGCACTAGCCTGGGGCAGAATTGGCTGCCAGAAACTTGACCTGCATCATGGGCTTAATGAAGCTGTAACTTTCTGTTTATAATTCTTTCCACTTTTAACTAGTATTGTAACCAGGGGAAATGAGATAATGTGCCTCTCCTTTTTGGTCCACATGGGTTACTGACCAGCCCTCTGTGAAGAGACGAGTGATACAATCTGGACGCTGCTCAGGTTCTGTGACTTGCTCTGCCCTTGACCCTGAGGACAGTACAGATCTGAGCAGCTGGAGCATCTGAGAATTTTCACTCAAGAGAATAATGAGACACCGTTCCCTGTCATGTGTGCTGACCCGCAGACGTGAACATATACACCTGCATACAATTTCCTTCTGCCTTTCCCAGATGACAATGAACAAGCATGGGCCTTTCCAGCATCTTTTTTTTTTTTAAATATTTATTTATTTGCTTTAGTTGTACACAATGGGTTTATTTGTACGTGGTGCTGAGGATCGAACCCAGGCCGCGCACGTGCTAGGCGAGCGCTCTACCGCTGAGCCACAATCCCAGCCCTCCAGCATCTTTAATTTAGAAAAGTTTTCCTTTAATATTTTTAGCCCTTTTGGAATCCATTTTCTCATTCAGGAGCTTCTACTTTGCAAAATTATTATGGCCTTTAGACTTTTGATTTGCTGGGTCCCTTCAGGTCACCACAAGAAAGGAAAGGATATTGTAATTTTTCGTTCCCTAAACATAAGGTAAGCCTTAGTATGTAGTTAAAACCACTGCCCTTTCCAAATCTGGAACAAAGCATTTGGTGAGGCACCACTAAGGAGGTTAAAGAGGTTTGAGAATAGATATTGCTCCCGCTCTGAGTGCCCTGGAATGTTGGGTGTCTGAAATGAAAGATGCAGGAGAATCTGCTTTCTGAGCCTCTTCCTGCCTCACCTACCTGAAAGGGGGGAAGGCAGCCAGCATGGGAGCAGATACAAAGAGCTCTAGGAGAGATGGGTGTCTTGGCCTTTCTTACCTTTGCAGCAACAACCTCAAGACTTCAAGCAAGTCCAGCCAAGTTTTACTCAACTGATAGGCAGCCTCATTTCATCTTTCCTCTCCTAGGCTTTCTTGTATTCCTCTGACATCCAAGTGAAATATGGCCTCATAATCTACTCTTCAAAATCATCCTTCCCCTCCATACATGGTCATGTTCCCCCTGTTGTGAAATGGCTAACAGTTTCATTGGCTTTGTTTCCTCAGAAGAAAATTCAGTTTCCTCAGCACCACAAAATAGGAATGGGCTAGAAGATGATGGACTTGCAGTTCAAGTTTACCGAGGGCAGTTGATATTTTAATTTTCAATGGGAGCAGTTAGGGAGCCATCATGACCTCTGGGACAGTGTAGAATGGTCTATGGACAGAGCAGAAGTCATTCTGTAGGAGCTTACCTGTTGACAAAAGAGAGGGAATGATGGCAAAATGGCCGCAGGACTCACAAGGATAAAGAATTATTTTAAAATGTGAAAGTGACTTGTGTGTTTGTGATGGAGAGGGATGTAGCCGCCTGAAGCGATGGCCGCTTGGAGCAGCAAAGCCGCGGGAATAAGTTTAGAGGCAGACTGGAAACAAACAGGATCTTCATTCTGTCAGTTTCTCTCTCTGGCTCTAACAACTCTAACACGTACCACACACCACCAAAGAACCAACAACCAAAATGGCCCCGACCCGCTCCACGCTCGGCCCAAGTCTCTGAGATCCTGGGCCAAGTATCGTGAGACTACGGGAGGCGGCAATGTCCAAAACTCCATGGCCTGAAGTCAACCTCAATCATAGCCATCTCCCCAAACAGGGCTCCTGCAGAGGGAGAAGAATCACCTCTTCAAAAAGAACAGGTAACTGTGATGGTCTAGAGGGACTTGGAGTCATTGTGCATCCATACCAGATAACTTTGATCTTGCTAATGATATGTTGGAACTTAGGGCATGAGGATGAAAGCTTACAAAGAGTGGAAAAGATCTGAAATGGATGGATTGTGTCCTCTGGTGGTGGGCCAGGTGTGTCATCTTTATTTACAATGGGCTGCAAGTCACTGGGTCTAAAAATAGGAGTGACTGGCTTTAGAAATAAACAAAAGCCTAAGCTTGAAGGAGGGAGTAATGCTGGAAAAAAATGTAATGGATGAATGCATCATCAAGCATGCATTGAAAACTTCCTGGGTACACAAGCCTTCCTAGTGGTTCTTTGGAAAATGAATTACAAGACCTTTTACATGGCTGTGTTGCCTAATGGTGTTGTTGTCTTTGGCAAGGGTGTCCATTAATTTATGCAACAAACACTGACTGTCTCTATTGTCAACTGCTGGGTTAGGGATGGCAGTTATAATAGAAAACAGTACACTCTCTGACGCAGGTCAGGTTTCCATTATCTAGTAACTTCCTACTCTGCCTTCTTTACTAGCAGTATCAACTGAGATAAGAAATCAGAAAGATACTTTGAATCCTTTGACCTACCTCTCCCCACCTTCTCCCCACCCCCCACCAAGACTGGTAACCACTGTTTTGTTCCCTATATTTGTATATTTGATGCTTATTTATTTATTTTTTTTAGATTCTACATGTGAAGTCATGGAATATTTTTTTCCAAAAAATAGACACATGAGATGATGGATACACTAATTTGTTCCACTCTAGTAACAAAAGATTACTATATATGTATTTTATAACATGATTTGTATATCTTACATATGCCCAATAAAATTTATTCAAAAATATAAGTCAGAGTGTGTTTTAAACATTTTGAAATCCAACTCTAGCAAAGTGTCTATAAGAAAACTGAGTTTTTTTCTTGGAACAATGGTCCTATTGTGATAATAATCATAACAATGATAATAATCAAAACAATTTCTCGATAGAAGACTCCAAATGATGCTCCATATCTCTCCCTTATGCCCCTTATCACACACCTTTCCAGCCAGGCATGACAGCCGTTGTCCCCTGGTGGGAAGCACAGAGTGTGTCTTTACTGTGTTTTTGTCATCCCTGCACCCACTTCCTTCCGTCTTCGGAGACTGGACACCCTGTTCCTGTGGCTGACTCCTCTGATGAAGACATCAGTGCTAAATCCAGCAGAGGCACAACACAGAACTATCCCAGCAGCCGAGTATCAAGCAGCGGAGTCCTTTGATCTTCAGCCTTGAGCATTCTTTGGTGACCAAAACTTTGGAAGGACAAGCTAAAAGAGTATGTGTGGGGATTGGAGGCCAGGTCAAAGGTCATACTCTAGAGAGGATTTCTGGGAGTAGACTTAAGGAAATTGCCTTTTCTTTTTGATGTCTTGAGTCTAGAATAGTAAAAATATTTCCAGAAATGTATCCAGGAGTTTTGTGGACAGTTTATTACTACTATTGTGGCCACAGAATTTCTGCATACTACACCCAACTTTCTTTAGCATGCTCAGTATTGTTTAATATTTCTGTATATGTAACATTAAATAATTGTGAGCAATGGTGGGAGACAGAAAGACGGGGTCAGGGAGGAAGTCCCTTCCTATAAGGATTTTTCAGACTATATATATATCAGCTACAGATTAGGTGAACAGACAGGAAAGAAGGATATGAAACTGAGGTCTGTCTTCCTAGGTGAAGGGTTGAATTTATAACTGGATCCAAGTATTAGATTCCTAGGGAGCTTGTCGGGTAGGGGCATGGACTAATCACCCCTATCTAGATGTGAGAAAAGCAGCAAAAAGCTGTGAAGGAGGTAACTTCCTGGGCATTCATCCCTCAATAATTTATTTCTGTAAATTTTGTGTTTCTCAGGGTTGCTGGGCGAAAAGCACACATTCTAGAGTTTCTTTCCTAGCTCTGGTCCTTGAGTTTCCCAACTGACACTCCCACATTTCCCACATCTTCTCCTAAATATTTACCTATTAAGGTCAGAAACTCTCATGTGTTCCCATGCAGGTAGGTTTTTGTTGGTTGGCGTGTGAGTCCAGGTCTTGCATTGTCTATCTTTCTCCTTACTGCTCTTCCTTACTTTCTTCCATTCAGACTTGCCTTTGACAGGGATGTTCTTTGAACCCTCATCATAGGTTGAGTGCATGAGAGGGGTGGAGGGCTCTCCCTGCCTGCATTTCTCGGGAATACCATCACCTTCATTGCCATTCCCCTGTTAACCTGTATTTATCAATGTGATATTTTTTTCTCTCCTTGGGCCTGTGAAGTTCATTTCTGCTCTGTGTTGCATGGATCACCATAGGACTTTCTATTTAATTCCATTCAACAAATATTTACTGTTAATTGTGCTCTATCCAAGTGTGAAATAAAGATGTGATAAGACTCTGCTTCTCTCTTTTTTTAGGGAACTTGAAAATTTCTGGGGGCAATAGTCAAATGCAGAACAGATCAAATGTTATAATAAATTCTGCCAGATGCACTGGAAAAGAGGTAAGTGAAGGTATACCCACAACCCCATGAAGGCTTCCCAAGACATCTCCATTTTGCCTTTTTCTGATTTCCAAGTTCCTCCATGGCTTATTTTGGGCTTAAACCAGCATTCTCCACAATGTGCTCCTTGTAACACTAGTCCTAAGAGATGCTGTGTGAAAAAACAATTTCACGACCAATTAAGAATAGGAAATGTACACATACTACCCAGAAGTTTCAATGCCATATATTCACACACCACTTTTTTCAGATCTTATAGAAAAAGTAGTACTTCTCTGACCACACTCTTAGAAACATTGCCGTAACCGATTTATTAAATGATTAGTATGATAATATTAAGAAAATTCTGTGGATTTGCAGAATATTATTTTTATCATCATGAAAGAAGACCTTTCATAAAAGCTGGATTTTTAAATATCTAAACTTGTGCTGCCCAATGTGGTATCTACTGGCCACATGTGGCTATTGAACACTTGAAATGTAACTGAACTCATATGAAATTTATTATAAATATAAAATACACAGTAGGTTTGGGAGCTAATATAAAAAAATCTTAAATATTAATAATTCTCTTTGATTATATATTGATACACTATTTAGGATATATTTGGTTCAATAATATGCTATTGAGATTAACTTCACCTCTTTCTTTTTATTTCTATCTAATGTGACTACTAAAATTTTTAAATTACTTATCTTTCTACTGGATGACACTGTTCTTAAAAGATAGGAAATGTAATTTGTTTTACTTAGTATTGCCTTACAGTTCATAAAAAGACTATGTACTCAGTGAAAATATTTACAACATACTTGTTGGGTTCAATTAATTTGACCTGCAAGGTTTGGATTTGGTTGAGAAAGCCAGTGAATTGAGTTGAATTCTCCTGGGTATTCATGCTTATACTCATTGCTATATCCAAGGTGTGGATCATCTCTGTCACAAATCACAGAGAAGAACATCGGCAGTACCACACTGATACTGATTTTATAAGACCTCTTGTTAGGATCTTGACTCCCAATCAGAATGCCAATGTACTCTTGTAATTCCTGCTTCAAAGCCATCTGTGGGCATTTCTTCACATTTTAAGAGTTGTTAAACATTTTCCGACTGTAGAGTGATTCCCTGGCATTTGATCTGTATTTGCTAAATGGAACACCTCTGTTGCTTTTGACACTATTCTTCAGGAAGCAAAAGAAAAAACAGAGGTTAAAATTCCCACACTTTGCTTCAGAAGAATCTTTCCAGATGTTTACATAATACTAAAGGAAATAACTGATATAGATGAGGTTTCCAGTCACTGATAGCAATGAAACAAGATAAAAGCACACACTTTAAGTCGTGCCACATCTGTGTGCATTGTCACACCTGAGGATCCACACCTGTGAAATAGTTATGCCAGTGCATGGTATCCTGCAGCCACCTCTATCTTCAGTCAAGAGAAGGGAGTTGTACTTCACATGAGCATGCAGAGAAGCCTGCAGCTTGGCGAATTTCAGAGAGCAGTAGGAAGGCAGCCCTGATGGCAGCTGACAGGAAAGCTGCATTGAAAGGAAAATAAGCAGGATTGGGCAGCACTCTCCAAATCATGAGTCAGAGTGAAACAGGGAACACCACCATGGAAAATCCACTGCAGATGCTTTCAATCAGATAAAAGTGTGCCTGCTCCACTCACACTCACCATCCAAAGGGAATTACAAGGAAAATGGATCTGATATACTCATCTTTCATGCAGAAACCTAACATGTACCCAAGAAACCATACAGAATGTAATTATCAAAAATCGGCTTTCACTTAAGAAGATACAGAAAGCTTAAAAAGCTGTGTACGCCCATGATATTCAGAAGTTCACATTTGAACAATAAATAAGCCTTCCTGTCTTATGAGACTGGTCCAATAGAGTCTCTTGAGATCCTCTAGTTTAAGGATGCCAAGATATAAAGTACTGATGGTCTGTTTTTTTTTTTTTAAATAATAAAATACCATCTTGTCTTTCACATTATAACTACTACCCCCCAAACACTGTTTATTGACTTCTTATTGTACTTTTTTTGTAAACATCTTGTGTCCATCTTTTTCCTTAAAATAAACTCCATTATTAGGCTTAAACTTGGAGACATATTTACAAAATCTTCTCTCTAATGTTAAAAAAAATGATTTCCTATTGGCATTAAACAAAAGCCTGACTTTTAGAGTTTTTATGATTTGGCTCAACCAACTGGTCTGGCAGTATTACCATAATAAACTTTGTATACTCCACAGACTAGGCAATTTGGGCAGCTCACTTCTTCACCTCTGTGGCCTGCCAGGCTCAGCCTACATCTCTACACATCCAACTCCCATGCCGTGTACAAAGTTTAGCCCAGTTCATGGTTCTCCCAGTAGCTGTGAATCTGAGTATGTGCTATGCATGCATACACACACGTGCATACACATACACACTTGATTGTAAATAATTCTTCCCTAGTTAAATCCTAGACCTGCTAATTATTATGTCACCTTACCCATTAACTTCTCCGTACCTTAGTTTTCTCAAATGTAAAAATCTGGATAATAACAACACCTACTTCATACGGTTACTATGAAAAATAAATTAGCTTCCTAAAGTGTTTAGAAAAATTCTAGGTATGTAGTATGTCCTTTGTAAGTAATTTCCAGAATTTGTAATAATTGTCATAGTAAAGGTATTAGTGGTAGTATTATTATTTCTACATCCTGAATAGCACTTCTTGGGATCTTGTACATTGTACATGACCAATAAAGGTAGCATAAAAGAGTAAGTAAAGGAATATAGAGCAAGAAAATTTAAAACAAAAATCAATGCATTAATTTGTTACTACTTTTAAAAACTGTCTTAGGAATTCTATCTTAATAATACTAGGACTATTAGGCATTCTTTAGAAAAACAATATCTTTTTAAAAGAACTAAAATAAAAACTCAATAAAATGGCCATTTGTAGATTAACTGTTTTTTGGAAAATGCATTGCTTTAGTATGTAATTCTGGAGAAACAAACACTTAGCTTGCATTTCACATCCTTATACTGCAATAAACTTACACAAAATGAAAATTGAGCTCGATCAAGGCTAAGTATGATGACACTGAGTGGAGTTTTGAACTTTCCAGATTGCATTTATGTCCATTGTCTCATTAAGGATTTCCGGCTCTAATGAGCTTGACTTGTGGAAAGAGTTTTAAAAATAGAACTGAAAAGAAAAGAAAATTGTGTGTGATCTGAAATTCAACCTCCTCTATTCTCTGTCACTGGACAGAGGCAGGGGGAACAGCAGAACCACTCCTTAGCTTTTCAAAATCAATGTGTGTTTTGCAGAATGGAGCTGCTGCCTTTCAGTCAGAGTATTTTCCCCTGCTGTCTTATAACTATGTCCTGCACTAAATTTAACCTGTCCCCAGATTCCCATTTAATTCTCACAGCTAGGAGACAGGACTGGTCCAGCAAATCTGTTTTCCTACTGCACCTACCAATCTGCCCTTTAATAATTTATTTTCTCCACGAAAATGGTCTCTAACTAAGCTCTAATAAATTTTGCCACACGGTTGCTGCTTTATTCAGAGAAGAGCATTTTATGGGTTTACTAATAGTGCTCTTTTTCAAAAGCTACTGATTAAGCATTTGCCTGATGGTGGCAAGTGGCCGGAAGGTACAATGGTGCTGCCTGCTTACCGAGCAGTAGCCCACAGGTAGTTTTCGCAAGGGGTCCATAACAGAATGCATACAGCTAGTGCCAACTGAGCAGACTGAAGTTTCACCCCACCCCCAAGCTCTTAGCAACAGATTGCTCACGGCGATTTTTTCCCCACCACGTTATTCATCAGGACTAATCCAGCAGCCAATAGCAAAATTCCTTCCCACTCCCCACATCCCAAAGCAGCTAAATTATTTCTGAAAACTGAATGACACGCTTGGCAGAGGAGCGTATTCTACCGCGAGGCACTGCTTACAACAAGGTTTACTTTGGCCTCCTCAACCAGCAGACCCACTAAACACCATCGCCCCCTGCCTTCTAGGAAAGCGGCATCTTAAGCCACACAGTCGCTTTGTGTGTTAATGTTCAAGGCACCAAAATAACTGCCAAGCAACACAGCGAGGCTTCCTGTACTCAAGAAAACCCCTATTTCACGGAGGCCAATTTATAGTGTGCTCATAAGAACACACATTCAGACCAAACACCAACCCCGCTTGAGGTTTTGTTAGAAGTCAAGGCACCAGGAATAAGCAGTGAGTGGTGTTTTTGAAAGAAAAAGTCAACGTACAATTATTTGATTTATCGTTATGCTGAAAACGAATGTTTTCTGCAAAATTCCCAGCTGTTTGGAAGTCCTTTAAATTTCTTAAATATATGCATGATTTTCTCTGGCCCCTTAATGGTCATTGAGAGGTAGAGATGCATTGGAATGTCCTTGAGATGAATTTAGTAATGATTGGTTCTTGACTTGTCCACACTTCTCTGCATCTGGCTGCAGAGCAGGCATTTAAAGCAGCAATTCATATTCTCAGCTTAGCATAAGTGTGTTAGATATATTTCTCTGTTGATCTAAAATGACCATATTTTTAAAAATTCAAAACTTATCTTGAATTGTGAACATTAGCTATGCTGATGTGCCTTCAATAACCAAGAATATTTGTTTGTTTCAATATGTGCTAGGACATAATAAAAGCTGCTCCCATCATATCCGCTCCCCCAAAAAGAAATTAAATTAATTAAAGCATGGAAAGAATAAATAGAAAATATCTTTAAATAATCTTGTTTGTCTTAACAATCAGGCTGCTAATTCTACAAAAGGATATCCTGGGTTAATCTTGTAGTTATCTGTGTAGATGCTTTATTATGTCTATTGAATGGGTCTGGGGTCTCACATGTTTATTTTTGCATTTTCTACTTCAAAAGAATTAATAGACTAATCAATAGAAACAGAAGACTAGTATAATGGCTTTCACGCTGTAATAAAGAAAAATAGCATAATATTTGTAGAAAAACTTTTTTAAAAAGGATGTAGAATGTCATTTTAGTTTTTCTCTAATGAATTTATAAAACTAAAAATTCTTTTCCTTTATGATATACCAGAAAGTTACAAAGCACAAACCCTAATTCACTTTTATTCTTCACATTGCATTACATGTTTTAATAAGCAACGAGACATACAAGTTGAAAAGCTTGACAGCTGGTAATTAGAACGATCATCAGTCACAGTTTTGCTATGTGGAAACAATATATGGTCTGCTTCAATGACCTGGAAAACTGGTAAAAATAAATTTATTATCTAGTCAATGGTAAATAAATTACTTTTAATTGGTATTATCCAGGTAGTGCCTAAATAGTAACTGCTAACATTTACACATATATTGCTATCACTGCTTGTTTACCCATGTTAATAGAGACCATGATGCTAATTTCCAACTCTTATTATACACATATAACAAAATACACATGATTTATTTCTGAATTTTCATGTCAGGTATGTCTTACTCTGATACCCCAATATTATAGGAAACGTAGTTGTAGAAATTTGGCATAAATCATAACCATGTTTAAATCTTTAACATTAAGAATAGGCAACCATACATTCCTTATTATAACACTTGCATAATGTGTTTATTGTGAGGCAATGAATATACTCAATCAAGCCTAGTAGGTGCTCAGGAAGCAGCAACTTCCTTCTCTTTCCTCTAATCTGTGTCCCCTCCCTTCCAGGTGCTTGTGGGCCCCTCTAAGATCATGGAGCATACTATGTCATGGCTGAAATTTTCAGATGATACATGAGAAGAAGAAATACAGGCATAAATTGAATTAATGTGATTTTGATTTTATTAGTTGAAATCATCCAATAGGAACTTTGATACAAAAGAAAGAAAAGCTTTTACATCCACCAAATAAGCCTTAAAGGTATTACAGTGCTATCAGTGGTTTATTTTCTCAACTAAAGTAACCCAGATTGTTCACATTTTCCATCGTTTAGTTTGGTATCTTTAATAAATGTTGGCCGGCCTCACAAGCTCTCATATTTCACTTTTGGTTCTTTCTTTTTAAATTTTTTTATTAAACATTTGTTCATATGCATTGTAAAAACAAATAGAAATTAACCATGGTGATGGCTAAAATATAAACCACAGATTTGAGTCAGCAGAGATCATTTTGGGTAACCCGACATTCCATGTCTCTGTGTATTTCAGTACCTTTGTCGGCCTATTAAATGATAAATGAAAGAGATCAGAAGAGCAGAATACAAATTAATCCCTCTTAAGAGTTCTATATGCTGTTGGTCAGATCCCAGACCCAAAAAGAAACTTGATCTAGGTTTTGAAAGTACTTTGGTGTCTCAGAATAATTTCACTTGATCAAGTTCCCAGAAAATACATGGTTCAGACTGGTGACAAATTGTCAGAAAGTTAGGGGAAAGTTTGGAAAGAACGCAAATGAAAATCTTACCTATTTTATTTATTCTTTAATTTTTGATTCCCAAGTAATATCATGTGTGGTTAATAGTTGCAAATTTAAACATAACACTGAAGCCTAACAATATTTCCCCTTTCTAATTTCATTCTGTTTCTGGTTCTCATTACACCAGAAATGGGACCACTGTACAAGACATTTTCAATGCATCTGTAAAGGTCAACTTATATTAATTGTTGTCTAGAAAGTGTTTTGGTTGTGCCATCCAGACAAAAGATGAAGCAACATTTTGACTAAAATATTTATTGTGGACTGAATTGTAGTGTGATTTTGTTGTTAAGCCAGGGAAATACTCTAAAGGAAAGTGGACAAATTGCATTGTTCAAGTAAGAGTTTTTCCTTTTTTCCTTTTACTATCCTTCTCAATTTCTGTAATGAGCTTGCCAATTAAAAATACATTTTGATTGAGGTCTGAAACTGATATACCTCCCAGAGTTTTGGACCCAAAACTCAATGAAAAAGAACCACAGAGGCATGCAACCAATAACCACCCAAATTTGAGTAAATTAGGACTATTCTGTTTTGCCACAATAGTCAGAAAGCCACAGGCATTCCACCACCCCAAAAGGGTCTGGAGAATTGGTGGAAAGTATAAAAAAAAAAAGAATACAAATTGTGCATAGTTGTGCTGCTTCATTCTTACTTAACAAGTATAGAAAGAATCCCAAATTTGAATTGAAAAGCCTCCGCTATAAAAATAGTAGCCTTAAGTAAAAATTTTGATCAAGTGTTTCATCCAACAAATGCTTTTTAATGTACTTTTAAAGCTCATCCTAAAAAACACAACTCCCATTTCTTATATGAAAGTAAACAGAGTTATCAAATTGTGCCTTTATACTTATCTTCACATGTTATACTTGAAAAATAGAGATACATGCATGACTTTAGGGATACAACACATTCGTCCATTTTACTGAGAAATTCATGAGTATTTACTGAGAAATTCAGCTTTATCAAGAAAATTCATTGGGTATTAAAGATACATTAATAAAAGACAGAGTCCTAGCCATTAAGAAGCTCTTAGCTGGTGAGGAAACCCTTGTAATGTAGTATGAGGGTGCACTGTGACAGTGCAAGGGTGTTAAGGTTTGTGTTCTTTCCAAACTCATGTTGAAACTTAACCTTTATTGTGCTGGTATTAAGAGGTAGAACTTTTGGGAACATGATTAAATCATGAGTGCTCCATCCTCGTGAATGGGATTAATGCCTTTTTATTAAAAAGGCTTCAGAAACTGCCTGGCTCTTACATCACTTCTGCCATATGAGGACACAGTCTGTACCCTTTCTGCTTTTTCTGCCCTATGAGGATGCTGTAGGAAAATGTCATGTATGGAAAAGACCCTCTTCAGAAACCAAATATGCTGATGCCATGATCTTGGACTTTCCAGAACTGTGAGAACCAAATATCCATTGTTCATAAACTACCCAGTCTACAGTTTTTGTTATAGCAGCAGAAACTGACTGAGACAGGTAAGGAAAAGTGATTTGAGGAAAGCTAAAGTTTTTTTTTAATTAATTAAAGTATTTATTTTAATTAGATATATGTGACAGCAGAATGCATTTTGATTTATTGTATACAATTGCAGCACAACTTTTCATTTCTCTGGTTGTACATAATGTAGTGTCAACCATATGTGCAGTCAAACATGTACGGTAATGATGTCCATCTCATTCCACCATCTTTCCTGCCCCTATGCCCCCTCCCTTCCTCTCCCTCCCTTTTGCCCAAAGTTCCTCCATTTTTTTCATGCCTCCTCCATTATGGATCAGCACCCACTAATCAGAGAGAACATTTGGCTTTTGTTTTTTTGGGGATTGGCTTACTTCACTTAGTATGATATTCTCCAGCTCCATTCATTTACTTGCAAATGTCATAATTTTATTCTCTTTTAATGCTGAGTAATCCATTGTGTATATACACTGGAGTTTCTTTATCCATTCATCTATTGAAGGGCATCTAGGTTGCTTTCATAGTTTAGGTATCGTGAATTGAGCTGCTACAAACATTGATGTGGATGCATTACTGTACATGCTGATTTTAAGTCCTTTGGGTATAGACCAAAGAGTGGGATAGCTGGGTCAAATGGTGGTTCCATTCCAATTTTTCTAAGGAATCTCTATGCTGCTTTTCAGATTGGTTGCAACAATTTGCAGTCCCAGAAGCAATGTAAGAGTGTGCCTTTTCCCCCCACATCCTTGCCAACACTTATTGTTGTTTGTATTCTTTTTTTTTTTTTTTTTTTTTTTTGGTACCGGGGATTGAACTCAGGGGCACTCAACCACTGGGCCACATCCCCAGCGCATTTTTTTGTATTTTATTAGAGAGAGGGTGTCACTGAGTTGCTAAGTGCCTCGCCATGGCTGAGGCTGGCTTTGAACTCGCGGATCCTCCTGCCTCAGCCTCCCAAGTGCTGGGATTGCTGGCGTGCACCACCGCGCCCGGCTCTTTTATTCTTTTTTAAAAAATATTTTTCAGTTGTTGATGGGCCTTTATTTTATTTACTTATTTATATGTGATGCTGAGAATTGAACCCAGTGCCTCACACGTGAGAGGCAAGCGCTCTACCACTGAGCTACAACTCCAGCCCCTGTTGTTCATATTCTTGATAACTGCCATTCTGATTGGGGTGAGATGAAATATTAGAGTGATTTTGATTTGCAATTCTCTAATTGCTAGAGATGTTGAACATTTTTTCATATATTTGTTGATCAATTGTATATCTTCTTCTGAGAAGTATCTGTTCAGCTCCTTAGCCCATTTTTTTTTAATATTTATTTATTTGCTTTAGTTGTACATAATGTGTTTATTTGTATGTGGTGCTGAGGATCGAACCCGGGCCGCGCACGTGCTAGGCGAGCGCTCTACCGCTGAGCCACAATCCCAGCCCCCTCCTTAGCCCATTTTTTGATTGTGTTGTTTGGTTTTTTTGTTGTTAGGTTTTTTGAGTTCTTTATGTATCCTGGAGATGTGTGTGTGGCTCCCAAAATGTAGGCTCTCTCTTCACCTCATTGATTGTTTCTTTTTCTGAGAAGAAGTTTTTTACTTTGAATCCATCCCATTTATTAATTCTTAATTTTATTTCTTCCTCTTTAAGAGTCTTCTTAAGGAGGTTGGGGCCTAATCTGACATGATGAAGATTTGGGCCTAATTTTTCCTCTATTAGGTGCAGGGTCTCTGTCAAATCCTAGGTCCTTGATCCACTTTGAGTTGAGTTTTGTGCATGGTGAGAGATAACGGGTTTAGTTTCATTTTGCTTCATATGGATTTCTAGTTTTCCCAGCACAATTTGTTGAAGAGGCCACATTTTTCTCCAATTTTTCTCCAATGTATGTTTTGGCACCTTTGTCTACTATGAGATAACTGTATTTATGTGGGTTTATCTCTGTGTCTTCTATTCTGTACCATTGGTCTACATGTCTATTTTGGTGCCAATACTAGAGCTTTGTAGTATAGTTTAAGGTCTAGTATTGTGATACCTCCTGCTTAATTCTTCTTGCTAAAGACTGCTTTGGCTATTTTGGGTCTCTTATTTTTACAAATGAATTTCATGATTGCTTTTTCTATTTCTATAAGAAATGACAATGGGATTTTAATTGGAATCACATTGAATCTGTATAGCACTTTGGGTAGTATGGCCATTTTGACAATATTAATTCTGCCTATCCAAGAGCATGGGTGATCTTTCCATCTTCTAAGGTCTTCTTCAATTTCTTTCTTTTGTGTTCTGTAGTTTTCATTGTAAAGGCCTTTCACTTCTTTTGTTAGTTGATACCCAAGTATTTTTTTTTTTTTAGGCTATTGTGAATGGGGTAGTTTTCCTAATTTCTCTTTCAGAGAATTCATCACTGATGTATAGAAATGCATTTGATTTATGGCCTTGATTTTATATCCTGCTACTTTGCTGAATTCACTTATTACTTCTAAAAGTTTTCTGGTAGACTTATTTGGACCCTCTATGTATAGAATCATGTCGTCAGCAAATAATGATAGTTTGAGTTCTTATTTTCCTATTGTATCCTTTTAATTTCTTTCATCTAATTGAGGAAACCTAAATTTTTTTAACATTTTAAAAAATTTATTTACTCTAATTTGTTATACATGACAGCAGAATGCATTTCAATTCAAGTTTTTAACATTTAAAGAAGAGTTTCTAAGGTACATGGACTTGAACTGAACAGATCTTCCAGGAAAAAAAATGATTTTTAAGCAAAGGAGCAGTATTTATAACGTGACAGCAAATTAGGAGAAATTATAGGAAAATGGGGAGTCCAGAAGATAAGGTATAAGATGGGAACTGAACTACAGGGGAACATACCAAGATTAGCTTTTATCCCCAAACACACAGGGAGCAAGAGTTTTATGGGCAGGATAAAATCATAATTGCACCTTAGAAAGATTACTCCACAGTGTAGAATGGCAAGAAGCTAGAAATAAAGGGAATAGTTTGTCAGAAGTCCAGGTGAGACAATGAAGGAAAAAAATGCAAAAGATATTAAAGATATCTAGAAGTTAGGACTTGTTGATCACTTAGATGTAGAGGGAACACAGCACAAAGAAAGAACACCTCTGAAAAATCTGATATTTTTCTTTCTAAGTATGCACTTGAATATATTTCTTGTTTTCTATTGAGAACTGCAAGAATATGTGCTGCATGACTTTACATCTTGGTCTAAATGAAACTGACAGTAATATTGAAGGTAGATGAAAAGTGAAGGTTTGCCCAGCCTATCTGACATCTTCCTAAAAAGCCACTTATTTTTTATGTTGTTTGGGTGTGGAAAACTAATAAGAGCTTCATTTGGTAATAATTAATAATGCTTTTCTGTTAGCACAATAAATGAGTGTCAGTGCATATATTCCAGCAGATAGAATACCCAGGTAGCTTTTGTTGGGTTTTGTGCATGAGTATCATTGTACTACCTACAATTTGCCAGGTACTCTGTGGTGCTTTTCATCTTTCCTTACCATGTTGCCCAGGCTAGGATCCCTCTCCCTATCACCATCTGCCAGACCTTCAAAACCCTCTCAAATGACGTGTCCTCCAGGAAGACTTTTCTAGTCCCCTTAAGTCAATGCTTTATGCGTAGACTGCAGGATGCATGTTGGCAGTGTCCTTTGCTCACCAGGGCATGAATTGGCCTATAAACTGCAAACTATTTGTTAATATCTGTAAACTGTCTTTTCCTTATGTTCACTTCACTGTTTTTAGAGAACTTTGGATTTTTGTTATATTCTGAAGGATGGCAAAAAGCAAGAATCAAACTTTTTTTTTTTTTTAACTTTTTCTCCAAGTACCTATCCTCTGAGAATTCCCAAATTCTCTCTTTATAACCATGTGGCCCTCACCTCCAACTGACCTTGACATTCACAGGCTGAAGGAACAATATTATAATAGTCAAGACTGGTTACACAGGGTTTAAAACTCAGCAGTGACTTGGAGATGGGGAAAATCTGATTTGTATGTGTGTGACTTTTGTAAACGTATTTGTAATTTAACTCACATGACTTCACCCAGATTTAATAAAATCCTGTCATCACATTCAGACTTCAAACTTTTAGATGTTCACTAAATGCTAAATGTTGTAGAGCAATTCAGATCTGGTTTCATTTTTCAGTTTGAGAGAGAAGATTTTGATGGCCAGAAAAGTATATATATATACACACACACACATTTATATACACACATATATATTTACATATCCATAAATATATATGTGCATATTTATATATATGGTATTAGGAAATAGGGTAAATTAATGGTATTTTTGTATTTTTATAAATAGCATCTACACATTGATTTATTTTCCTTTTTTATTATTTTGAGTCTAGAAAAATGCTGTCTCTCCAGTTTTTCCAAAGTTAAAGTTGAAATTAGTCTTTGAAAACAATATTTGGGATGAAAGGCAGTTTAGGGTCTGGAAGATAAAGGTCTGGAAGTGAGAAAATCTTGGCATTCATCCTACTTAAATATTTAAAGTCCTGTTTTTAAAAACTAAATGGAATCCTGCCATGTCTGGTCTCCAAAACCACCCAATGCCTAATGCCCACCCACACCAGGAAAATCTAGTCTTCACTGTGGTTTTCAAGGTTCTTCATGAGCTGTCTCTGCCCCCTCCCTCTCTGCACCCATCTCGTTCTCTTCCTCTCTCTACCTCCCCCCTCCAGGAGCCACGCTGCCCCTGGGCTCACTATCCCTGTCCTAGCAGGTGCCTCCATCAGGCCTTTCGCCCTTGCCATCCTTCCCCTTGAGATACTGCTGCCCCAGGTATCTGCAAGGCTACTGCACTCCTTTCATTTTGATCTCTGCGAAGATGTCACCTCATCAAAGGGGACCGCTGACCAGCTTTTAAAATAGCACATTTCCTCCCCTGTTCTTCCATCATGCTAGATTTTTCTACATAGTATTTCTTAGTATTTTCTACATAGTAGTTACCTGTTAAAAAATTTTAAGTGTCTCTTCGACCCAAATGTCAGTTTCAAAAGAACAAAAGATTTCGTCTGCTCACATTTGCCAACTGGTTTCTGTTCATTGCTACTGCCGGGTGTCTGTTCTAGCACCTGATACTTAGTAGGCACTCAATACTTGTTGACTTACCTACAAGTATTTATGCCTGAGAAGTGAATATTTATTTCCTAAGCAAATTCAGAGTTAAGGTGGTAAAAAAGGCAATAAATAGAATTTATATGAAAGAAAATCTTTAAAACTCAAAATAAGAGTTTTCAAGTTACTTGTTGCTTATGTATGTTTTTAAATCATCGGTTTGTTTAAATCATGAGCCTAACAAGATGTGAGCATTGCACATAATTGTGCTGTGCACCTCTTCACTGCACCATATCAAGAAGCATATAAAGTTCAGTCTGTCAAATAAAATAAGATAAACTAATAAAAACCCATGTTTGAAGACTATATGGTTACATTGTAATATGGGGTTAGAGGACATCAGGGCCTGAATGGCCAGGTCATCTCTTTGTCCCTTCATACTTTGTAATTCAGAGTTGCCCCCTTATCCTCTATTCTGTTTCTCAGGCCTTCTGCTACCTATGAGCAATTTCCTCAGTTAAATTACTCTGTGTGAAAGAACTGTAGTGGTTCTTGCTCTGGGCTGACCTGATTGATACAGACGAGACCACAAGTTTAATTTGGGGCCTGATGAGGCAGAGGTGCCTTTATATATGATGAACAGAAAGCCTCACCCCATTCCACGGCCTGCTCTGGCCCTGCTCTACCTCTCCATTCTCTTCTGGCTTCACCTTCTCCCTTGTTCAACCACTCTTACCAACTTACCATATTGGTCTTTGTTACTTTCTTTAAAAATGCTAAGGTTTTTTTTCCTGTCATAGCTAACCTCATTCCTGAAGAAGTAGTTGCCATGGCTAGAATTTTCTTACTCCAACTTTCACAATAAAGGCATTCTCTGACAATCCTGCCTACCCCCAGTGTTCACTGTCATTTCCCATCAATGCAGCTTGCTCCTTTCCTTTATAGCACTTAGCATCATGTGCAATCACTATATTACTTATTTGGAAGTTTGTTTAATATCCAGCTTGTCAAGTGTTTTAAAAATGTCACAAGATCAGGAGAGGGAAATCATGTCTATTTTATTAACCACTGTTCTTAGTGCCTAGAAGAATGAATGAATGAGTGTATTACCAAGCTGCTCAGGGATGCTGGGAGCATTCCCAAGCTGGATTAGTTTCCAGTTTAGACTTCAAAAGAAGCAGGAAGCACCTGAGTATGTTACTATGTTTGCATCAGAATGCTTTTAGCACAATACCTCAGCACACAGGGAAAGATGTGTAAACAAATGCTCTGGATTGTGTTGTCTTTCTGGGTGTTTGAGGAACTGGGTCAAGAATTTCTTTTCTCCTGTAGAAAATACAAGACCAATTTAAATCACTGGGTAAGAAATCCAGCTTTTTGACTAGTTTGATTAAACCAGTGCCAGTAGTCCTTTAAGATTTAAGATGATTTTTTTTTTTTTTTTTTCCAGTGCTGGGGATGAAACCCAAGGCCTCAGCACACTAGGCAAGCACTCTACCATTAAGTTACATTCCCAGACCTAAGATAATTGTAGGATAAAAATATTTACAACAATTTTACAGGATGCATAATTCATTTCTTAGAGCCTCACAAGAGACATTGCTTCTTCAATAGACTGGGAGGCACCTATATCATTTGATATTTGATGCTATTAACTTTGGTAGATGTACACATAATGTCCTATGCAATGTAAATCTTGTAGAATGATGTATTATGCTGGCATTCAGTTTTCCAGACACAAAGAAACCAAAAACTCATACTGGTTCAAGGATAGCTTTTGGGTGGAGGCATAAAGTATCAAGTATTTCAAATAGAGCTATAAGGACTCTCTTGTATAACCACCATACAGAAGGTAAGTGCTAGTGTTTCACCCACAATATTCAAATATTCTTTGTTAAAAATGAAGTTTACTGTGAGTCTTCACATCTACGATGTGTAGATAATGTACAAATATTGAAGAAAAACTGAGGCATACTGTACCAAAGCCAAAGAAAGAACAAAGCGCTGTGACAATAGTTGCAAATGTGTTTCCTTATCTGTATAAATAACAAGGTTTTGCATATGAAATAATGATTTGAGCAAAGCAGCAACTTAAAGTACACAAATGTAGAGGGATTTCTTCTCAATTTATTTTTTCAATGACTCTAGGGAAAGGTGGCCAGAAGGAGAAAATAGTCCACAATTATTAGTGTTGTATCCATTTTATTGGTTGTATTTCCCAACACTTTAATATCTTATCATATGTGACTAATTAGAGGCTTGCAAAGCATTTAAAATGACCTATGGATCATTATGACCGTCCCGCTGCAATTTTTCCAGTTTATCCCTTTCTTTCTTCTCACCAGAATTGGACTTCTGGGTTGTTCAAGCACAGAATCTCAGTCAGCAGCCACATGCTGTGGAACTAAAACTTAATTAGGAAACTGTGATAATTGGACACGTGTCAGCAGTAGCAATTCATTCCCAAGGACCCCCAGAAGATGCACAGTTTTCCTACATTCACCAACTGCATTTCCTTACTGAGTTTCATACTCTTACATTATGCTGCTTTGCAGAAATAAGGAACGAAAGGCAGGAGGCAGTCATGTTGAACATTATTTTTCTCCATCCTATTACAACCAAAACCTCCACTGTTACTTGGCTCTTGATTCCACAGCTTAAAACTATATTCTTAATTATTGGCAGTAATAAAATTAAAAAATTTGAACTTTGGCCACTGTAGGTATCAACCTGTGTATATTGTGCATTTATCTCCTGTGATTTAAGAGGGATTTCTGAATTGAAATAGAAACTCACTTGGGGTAAAAATGGATGCTTTGAAGTAATCCTGCAATGAGTGTCTTCCTAAACTATTTGTCTCAGTCGCTCATGAAAGGTATAAGAGAATCTACTACGGAGTAAGAGTGTGGATGTTTCTTATATCTTATGTTTCTTATACTCCATGTCAGAATGGAGATATATCATTTGCTCTATTTTCTTTCAAAGAAACATTTAGATTTGTGTATGTACTTAACAATTTCTGGGGACCACATACTATTTTTTATACACAGAATTGATGCTATGGACCTAGAGAACTTTTATTATGCTTTGGGTCTCAGGAGTGGAAATAGAGTTGCACTGAGCCATACCTATGACACATTGTGCCATCATTTGTGACCTACAGCATACATTGCTCAAAGATTTTGCTGTAGGCTTGTTTGTGCCTTTAACTACAGACCAGAGTGAGGTTAATCTCTGCTTAGAGGAATCCTTGTATATCTTTCACTCCTCATTAATCATGGGAGTCAAGTCATTCCAGGCATAGCAACAATGATTTTTAAGCTTTCAACTGTATACATAGTTAATATTGAATACTCTTTCCTTCTCTAGATTTGAGAAGGCTCACTTTGTTAAAGAAGCTTAACTGTTAAAGAGAGCAAAACTAACATATAATTCTACTGTTTCCCCATTAATTTACCACCAATGAGAACTAAGCTTTTTCTGTTCACCCACCTTCAGTGTTGACTATAATTCCTTTGCCTAGTTGTTGATGAAGACAACTATTAATTTACTCAGAGTCTAGCTCAGGAAATAGTTACAATAATTTTAATATTGTTAAATTGGAAGAAATGAACCCACTGGTTTTCTGTATAAAATATAGTGCAAAACTTATTAAGAGGAAATATGACTCTCCTTAAAAACTTAACAAGAGGGGCTGGAGTTGTGGATCAGCTGTTTAGCCCTGGCCTAGCACGTGCGCGACCGGGGGTTTGATCCTCCTCAGCACCACGTAAAAATAAAGGCATTGTGTACATTTAAAACAAATAAATAAATATTTTAAAAATAACTTAACAAGAAAGGTTAAGTATTGTATGGCTTTTGATGGCAATAAAAAAAAACAGAAATAATGAAACATATCTTTATGGTTAAATTAAAATAACAATAGTACTTACTTCATATATATCAGCAACTGGAACAGATTCTCAACTGCACTTATATTTTACCTGTTCGCAAAAATTGTTGATTTTCCCTGTTTTTTTTTTTTTTTTTTTTTTTTTTTTCAATAGGCTCAGGACACCTCCTACCCATTTACCATATCAATCTATCTCCTGAGTAATAGGAAAAATGTTTAAATCAAAATTGCTATACCCAATAAAGAATGCAAATGTGGTTCTGCTTCTTTTCTCTTGGAATAAAAGAGTTAACAAAAGAAATAATTTTTGAAGAGGTATGTAAATCACACAAAGTGTGGGAAACAATTGGTACCTGCTTTACCATCAGAGCTGTATAACTCTAACCCACGGTGTGCCCCTTCCTCAGTTACCAAAACATAAGCATTCCCTGTGCTTTACTCTTAATATATAGGAACCAAGTTGGAAGGAAAGTTGAAGCCCTGAAAATTAAAATACATGGCAAACACACCAGTTATGTTCTATTCACATCTAATCCCCACTGATATCTGAGATATTTCATATCATTTAAATTTTTACTTAAGCAATTTCCTGCCACCATTCATTCACATATCCACTCCTTGTTGCTTTACCCCTGAGGTTCCTGAGGTTTGTGAGGGAAGATGGTGACCAAGCTCCTGCCCTAAGGAGATTCCAGAAGACTCCCAGCTCTCTGGAATACTCTAAGGATATCTGGAATTCCTGAGAGTCCGTCCCTATTTCCCTCCTCTCTTCCCTTGGGAAGATTTTTGAGGGCCCTTTATGTTCTCAAATCTATGTCTGAGTTAATATTCCATAAATACTTCCTGACTGGCTACTATCATCAATTCTACTTTTCAAAATTTTTTTAACACTTTAAAGAAAATATTACTTTAATTTTAAATTTTTTGTTGCCATACCACTTCATTTTTTTGCTGACAGATTAAAAATTGAAGATGAATTGCTAAGCAGAATGGGAGCAGAAACTACTAAAACTATCAAGGGAAAGAACCTATTGAGTTGGCATAAGCCAAATGATTTTGAGGCTTAAACAGTTGAAATTAAGCACTTGACATTTGGGAGAAGCTTGTATGTTCTATGACACATAATCACTATGGATTATCTGATTATTAATGATTATAACTTCTTGGCAAATTCTTACACTTTTGTAAGGCTTTGTAGAATAACCAAATAAGGTTTTTTTTTTTTTTTTTTTTCAAAAGGACAAAAGTTGGACCTTAGAATAATAAATAGGAATAATTCTTTGAAGGAAAAATAGTGTTAGTGTAAAGAGGAGGGAGGGAAAAAGAAGGAACTAACATGTTTCTACCACCTTCCATGTACTAGGCACAGCTGCCATCAAGCCACATATGTGCTCCTATTTAATAAACACTTGCAATTGCTTAGTGAAGTAGGTACTTGTCTCCCCATCCTACAGAAGAGGCGAAACTTGCCCAAAGTCACCCCAACAGTAAAGAGGGAACTGGAACTAACCCCAGGGCTGTCTGTTGACTCTAGAACTTGTGATCTCATAGAGCTGTTTGTCTGAGCCATGCTATTTGCAGTTACACTGAACATCAGTTGAAACACAAGTCTCAGCCTTGGAAACACAGTGGCATTGAATAATCACAGAAAAAAATCATGAAAGAAGGAGGAAAGGAAAGGAGATGGGAGGGAGGGAGGCAGAGAAGGAAGAAGAACACAAGAAAGGAAAGATGGAAGGAGGGAGGGAGGGAGAGGGAAGGGGCAAGGGGAGGAAATTACTGACTTGTCACTTCACTCCCACTCTGAGCAGTTACAGTCTCTATTAACTGGATTTCTTTCATTTTAATGGGAGCTGGTCTGTTTTTAATGAAGTAACAAACAACATCATCTACCTAATTTCTGGCATTTTAATGAATTTAATGTAAGTTTCTTTTTTTTTTTTTTTTTTTTTTTTTTTTCCAGGAAACCTAACATCATTAAAACTAAAAGGAGCTCCCATTTAAAAGTTTAGCATGGACTGACATACTCTAAGTTTACTGTAGCTTGTATAGTGATTTTTACTAATTGTTATTGTTCAAAATAACAGAAAAATTTATATGTCATGATAGGTCTAGGACACAATAGTTTTATGAGGGAAGTAAGCATTTGTGATGCAGGTGACACAGACCTAACTGGCCCCCTAGATAGTTTCACGTGTTTATTTTGGAATTGATGTGGTTTTTGTAATTCTAGATACCAGCTTTTTCCCCTGGAATATCTAACACAGAACCATATTAAGAGTTGTGAGACCAAAATATCCTCAGTTAATTTGCATTCATATTCTTTTATTCACAGTTCTCTGACAATAATATCCCAGCCTGCCATACACTAGGTGTGTAAACTTTAGAAAGTGACTCTGTCACTCTGTGCTTTCTTTACATGTAATAAATGGACTTCACAATAAAACCTTTCCCACACTTGAGAAGGCTATAAGCTACATAGGTTGATGACCTAAAGATGATACCCTGCTCCCTTTGTAAAGGGCACATCCAACTCTCTTTCTTTTCATCTTTTCACTTTTACATTATGTAGTAAAGAAATATCTGTGGGACAATGAAAAACTCAGGCTCCTAATAATATATGAAAGCAGGGAGGAGGTTTGTACAGCAAGATGTGTTCAATGGGGGAAATGTGTGGAGAATCAGAATGTATAGATATTATCCCAAGTAATTCTAGATTTTGTAATGAATTCCATGTTGTATCAAAATAATTATCTTAAGCTGGGCGCAGTGCCGCAAGCCAGTAATCCCAGCTATTTGGGAGTCTGAGGCAGGAAGATTGCAGGTTTAAGGTCAGCCTCAGCAACTTAGCAAGGCTCTAAGCAACTGTTTCAAACTGTGAGAACATGTTTCAAAATAGAAAAATAAAACAAAAAGAGGGGTTGGGGACTTGCTTAGTGGTAAAGTGCCCCTGGGTTCAATACCTAGAATAAAAATTTTAAAGTAATTATCTTTTAGGATATTATTACTCTATTGGTTTCGATGTATAATGGGCAAAATCAAGTAAAGAGCCTCCAAATTCTGGAAGAAAATGAAATTTACTGGCATAATACCAGTTTTTTCCATTTCAATGTTGGTATTTTCTAAGAAAAAAAATATTTTTAGAAACTGAGGAAAAAAGAAAATAGGCCATCAACTGAAAACAGTTGTTTCTCCTGCAGTTTTCACTCACAAGATGAGTCAGTCTAAAGCTCATCACGCACGTCCCCTGCAGTTTGCCAAAGAGGGACAGAAGCCATGCTGTTGGGAATGTATCCAGAAGAATGCTAGGTGTGTAAACTTTAGAAAGTGACTTTGGGGCCATGGATGATGTTATTCTAGGAGTCTGAAAATCCAACAAATCTCACTTGTTGAGAAGAGAGGCAAGTGTTGTGAACCTTGACAAAGTCACACAAGGTCAGAAAACACCACTGCCCACCAGATCTGTGCTCTGAATGTGAGAGGATTTTGGATGCTGTGTGTATCATGGAACATGGGGGCATTGCTGTTAGTTTCTTTCTTCCTGCTCAAAGTATTAGCACATGGAAAATAATTTAAAACATTTAATGTTTACTGCAGAATATCAAAGTAATGCAATCGATTTGATTTTTATTATACAAATTAAAATGTACTGCCACTCTTCCTTTGGGGAACCAGGCTAAACAATAATCTGTAACATGCAGTGACCAAGAAGCTAACTATAAACTGCTATGTTGAGTTGAAAGTCATTACCATTGAGCTATCATTCATCTCAAACCTGAAGCACTTGAACATGCTTCAATTCATAAGCATTTGAACATGCTTTAATTCATTTAGACAACAGAAAATCAAGTAGAGATATGAAATTAATAAAGTGATTTACATGTTTAAAGTATGGACACATAAAGAAAAAAAGACTGTCTTCTGCTGCCGTTTGAAAAAGGTACACTGTTGTGATAGTAATTCAAAAAGATCTGGGGCATTAAGTTCATCTTTAGATGGGAATCCTCCCTTTCCTGTAAATTTATTACACACATACATTAGAACATAAAGGTCTACATTAAGTTGGATGCTTTCTGAAATACTTCACTTGACCTTGCCTCAACCAACATTCTCTACTTCATTCACTGCCAAACTTCTTACAAAGAAGAAGTCGCATATATATATATATATATATATATATATATATATATATGCGATTATCATTTCCTCCTCCTCACTCCTTTCTTAGCCTAGCAGCCCAGCTTCTGCCCCAATCATTCCAGGCAAACAGTTCATCTGAAGGTTTCCAACATCCTAAGTGACTAAACCAACTGGTCAGCTCAGGGTCTTACTCCTCCATCCCCTACTTCTCTGCAGCATCTGACTTCACTGATCTTCTCAATACATCTTTCACTGCTGGCTTCCAAGGCATGGTACAGCTTGGTTCTTCTCCTGTGCCTCTGACCTTGTTTCTCTGTAGCATGCATCATTCATCTCCTTCCTTTCTCCTACCCTCTAATACAGGGTTTTCCCACAGTTCTTTCCTTGGACCTCTTTTGTCCTCTCTTTTCTTTGGAGAGTCTCATCTGAGTTTACAGACTCAGCTATCACTTTGATACCAAATGGCACCCACATCTCCAATGCCAGTCTGCTCTGCTACATGATCCACCTTTACTTAGGACTACATCTCCCCACCTGCATTTCCCTATCTGTCTTTTAATTCAGAGAATTTATGTCCAGTGCACATCCTCATCTTCTGAATGGAGTTAGCACTTCTAGCTTTCCCTGTGTATTTATTGGGGTCGCAATTTGTGCTGTCACCTGAGCTCAAATCCTTTTGTCATATCTTCCTGTTTTGACTCCTTCCCTTCCTGCATTATGTATTTCTACATCTGCATCATTATGATCCTGCCCATTGCCATTATAGCACAGTCTACAATGTCTGCCATAGCCCTGCTCATCTGTTTGCACAATATTTTTTTTTTCCTTTTAAATACTTGCCTTCAAATGTTCTTGCAGGGGATCTTTCTGATCAAGCAGTTCCCCTGTGGCTGTGCTCCCATGTCACAGTGATAGATGGGCTACCCACCAAACCAGGGAAGTTTCCGTATCCTGAGCAAAGCAACCTTGTTTCATTTTCCGGGCAGGAGCCAATAGGCTTAAAGTTTGCCCTCTTCCATGGGCAAAGAGCCAATAGTGTTAAGGGTCGCTCTGGTACATCTTCCACCAGAAATCCCTATTTAAGCTCCAGTCCATTCAGAGCTAAACACACAACAGCTCATCCCTGCTGAGAGGAGGCAGCCACTACACCAGCCTTAGACCCACTGTCTCTAGCCAGACGGCAGCTGCCCCAGCCAACAGCTCCATCCTCCAGCCCAATGGCAGCTGCCCCAGCCAACAGCTCCAGAGACCACAACCGACAAGACCAGGCACCCACATTCCATTCAGAGCTTACACACTCCCCTCTCCCTGACTCCTCTCTCCCACCAGAGCTTGCACACTCCCCTCTCCCTGACTCCTCTCTCCCAGCACCTCTTTGCCCTCTGACCCACCATAAAGGCTGGTGAATAAATCTCTTGGCTGCACGGTTGTCACCGGTGTGATTTTTGCCCTTCACACAGCACCAAGTTAATTTTTTTACAACTATCAAAACACACACACATATTAGCATAAAAAATGCACACTTTAAGCTGGGTGCAGTGGCGCACGCCAGTAATCCCAGCGGCTGTGGAGGCTGAGGCAGGAGGGTCGCAAGTTCAAAGCCAGCCTCAGTAATGGTGAGGTGCTTAGCAATTCAGTGAGACCCTGCCTCTAAATAAAAAATACAAAATGGGGCTGGCGATGTGGCTCAGTGGTCAAGTAACCCTGAGTTCAATCCCTGGTACCAAAAAAAAAAAAAAAAAAAAAAAAAAAAAGTACACACTTCACAGACCCCAAATATGGTGTGTAAAAATATAAACTTATTTCTCGAAAAAGAAATTTAATATCTAGTTAAATGCATATTCCTCCATAAAGTGAGTATACAGGAAACTTCTAGATGTGTTTGCGTTCAGTGATGGGGCCACAGGACATTTGATGAGGTTTCCTTAGATGCTTTCTCCAATAGTCTTTGCTGTCCCTTCTCTTGCTTTCACCAGTGGCTGCCTCAACTTGACCCCTACTCAGAGGCTGCATTCAGAAAAATGAAGGCGAAGTCTTCTCTGTTGCTGTGTCCCCAACCTCTTTTGTGCAGGTTCTGGTGACAGAAGGATCTGAATTCAATGGCCCCTTCTGAGGACATTTCCTAGCACCTGGCTCCCTTTCTCCCCACCTGCATTTCCCATCTGTTTTCTAATTCAGAGAATTGTGTATCTTGAGGGGGGTTATAAAGGGCTGGTTCCCAGCAACCTTTTCTGTAGGGAAAAATGGGCTTTATTTTCTTACTTGTGTTTATGCTGTAACACCCTTATCCCTGGGGCATAAGCACAGAGCCCACCACAGGCTTCCTGCATGGAAGGCAGGTGAGGAGGCAGGAGAAAGGAGGAAAAAGTCAGAGCTAAACGTCCTGTTCCAGATCTCAAAGACTATTAACAAACCTACCTCTCCAGAGAGGGCAATTGCTAATCTGAAGGGTAGCACTTCTTGCTGACAGGGTTTTGGAAGGAAGGGGCACAGCATTATTGCTGTCATTTGCTTTAAAACTTTGTTCACTTCATTCAATACCTGTTTTATTTTCTAAATTAAAAAAACATGTATGTAAAGACATGAGTTCACCATATACCTCAACCATAGCATTTCTGAAACTCTATGGAAGGAATCACTTAAGGCAAATAAGTTGTGACCTATGTGTGTTTTGTTTGCCTTATATAAGGTTTTACATCCTTTAAAAAGGATTTTAATGGAGTTTTCCCATAAAATCGATATTTTCCATTTCTCTAGAAAAAGATGAAAATTGGTTAACAACAGGAATTTGTATAGAATTGGTTTGGTTTGAGATTGCAAGGATAGATGAAGATGAGGGGGAATTAGGTGAAGGGAACTAATATCAAATAAGCACTTTCTATGTGCCAGGCAACTACACGTGCACACGCGCACGGACACACACGCACACACTCACATACGCACAAGCGCGTGCATGCACACACACCATTTCATCCTTGTAGTGACAAAGGTAAGATTTTATTCTTCCCATTTTAAGAAGCTAGTAAGTTACAGAGCCAAGAAAGGACCCTGCACCTCTCTCACTAGGAAGCCATATGAGTAAAGGGGAAATAGCTAGAAAATAATTTAGGCCCACTGCACATAAATCCCAGTGGTACTTTTCATAAAAAGGAAGGGGCAGAAGCAACAAGCAAACCAAAATACAAAAAACGTGAGCTTCTGCCATTGCCTGCTACTTCTAAGCAAACATCTTGTGGCCAGAGTACGCTTCCTTCCTGGGTAGTAAAATTAAGTAGCTATAAGTTAAAACATGACAGATTTATCTTAAAGCTATAAATCCTTCTATTCTTTGGAGCACTTCTGGTCACCATTATCATAGGGGCCTCCTTTTCAAGGACTGAAGAAGTCTCTAGGATAGAAATAAAATAAATAACTTATATTTTACTTCTGGTTGCCTTGGTCTTTTTCAAAATGGGATACTATCAGCTGAGAAAGTTTACAATAAGTTATATTAAAGTGGCTCTTCCTACTGTCTCTATGAATGCATAAAGGAGCAATTTTCTTTCTAAAGCAAATGTGTCTGAGAAGATGAACTTGCTGCTACACAGATAAAAAAGTTGTCTCCCTCAGGAGAGTTTGCGCCTTTCAGATACCATGAGCTGCTGTCCTGCTTCTCTCCTCTCCTTCTGGACATAATTAGTTTCTTTAATCATGCCTAACAAATCAGTCCTTTCATTCTCTTCATGTTTTTCCTTGCATTTCTCTGAACTCCATCCAGTTGCTTTCTATAGTTTTAGGAGTGAGTAAAATTAAACAGAATATTTCAAATTGTCAATTTTTTAAAGAATATTCAAAATGTGATACTATAAAAGCTATTGGTTCCCTAGAAAACACCTTTAAGATAAAAATAAAATCAAAGGCAACAAAAGGAAAGAATGATAAAGAGCTAGTCATAATTCCTAGGAATGTCATAACCTCACAACATTTGTACAGATATTCCCCCATAACTCAATGTTAGGAGGCTCTGTTTGTTATTATATTATCTACAATATTGCATGTGACATTACAATATCATTTATGGCTAACTGTGAAATTCAAGCTGTTTCCAGGGTGCTTTCTTTTTTGGCTTCTTTTCTCTAGTTGTTTCTCTAACCCTGATCCTGTGCCCAGGGTCTGTCTGCATTTGACTCATTCCTTAAGTAATTCACACCTGCCTGTCCAACTAAATCACCAAGTAGCACTCATTCCACACTGTCCAGTGTAGGAAGCCACTTACCCCAAGTAATTTGCTGCTTCCTGGACCCCCTGCTGTCACCATTTTCCAGAAAGAAGATGAACCATATCCCTTTGACTTGCTGCCTTCTCCAGCAAATCTAATTTTTCTCAAGAAGTGCCTTCTGGTCTCCACCGGCTCACTCTGGTGTCAGCCTCAGCCTTCCTCTATCATTTTCTTATGCTGGGTAAATAGCTGTGCCATGCTGGCTATTTTCAAAATACCGTAGTCATTCATTCAAAGCTTATTTTAACTTACAAGCTAGAGCTTTGTTTTGAAGATAATTCATCTCTGATGTTGGAACTTTCTTGAAACATGCATATTGGAATCTGAGAAACAAAAGTGTGATTTCAGCCATAATCTTGATGTTTTCTAGCTAAGGAAGAATAGAAGACTGGCAGAGATGCAAGATTCTGAAACCAAACTGCTCACATTTGAATCTGTGTGATGAGATGCTGTTATAGTTTGGATCTGAAGCGTACCTGAAAGCTCATGTGTTAAAGGGTTGGTTGCCAGCCTGTTGTGCTATTGGGAGGTGGTGGAACCTTTAGGAGGTAAGACCTGGTAGAAGGTCATTGGTTCTTGAAGGGAATACTGCGACCCCCATCCCTTCATCTCTTTCTTTTTGCTTCCTGGTCAAAGAGATGAGCAGCTTTATTTTACCACATGACATCTGTTCCACCTCCCTGCCATGACATTCTGCCTTGCCACAGACCCAAAGTAACAGGGCCAAGTGACCATAGACTGAAACCTCTGAAACTATGAGCCAAACAAATATTTCTTCTTTTTAAGTTGTTTATCTCGGGTATTTTCTTACAGCTACATAAGTCTGACTAACACAGACACTTAATTTCTCTGTGCCTTAGTTTCCTTATCCATAAAATGGGAATAGTAATAATGGTGTCTCTCTCTCAAAGGACTGTGAGATTCATTAAGAATGGGCAGGTAAAATTTTATCATTTCATGAGTTAGTAGCTACAAGCACCTCTGTAGCACTGCAGGTCATTGAATAATAAAGGAGATTGTCAAACCTTGTTCAGCTCCTCAACAAAAATGATCTCTATCTTTAATGTCAATTTCTAGTTAGACATGAAAGATGTGCACAAACACAAAGAAGCAAGACAATTCTAGAGCAATAGATACCTGTTCTTCAGATTTATGTTCATTCTGCATAAACATGGAATCTATTAATCACTAGAGATTCATTAATTGAATTCAATACTAAGTCTAGATTGTTATTCTCAACCTGACCTGCACAGCCAGTTGGATCTCTCCTTAAACTTAGAAATCAATTATATGAATTTAGTTTGTATTTTCATAGGTTTATCAGCATGAGATATATTAAAGTCCTAAAAATACGCAATTGTTTAGACTAAACTATCTGTTGATCTACCATCTATTCATTGATGTCAGGTCCTCTTTATGTTTTAACAAAACAGGTACATAAATTAAAATCTGGAAGAATGTTAAAATATTTCATTTATATTACTATACCTCTCTGTAAGAAACCAGTTTTCTGCAACCTTTAAATATCCTATGAGATTTTTTTAAAGTATATTGAAGTAAGGAAGAAAAAAATCTTCATTACAGTTTTAACTGGAAATGGAGAAAATAATTTAAGAAAAAAACATTAAAAATCTTTCATTCTGGATGGTATTAATTAAACTGTGAAATATGGGAGAAAATATTCTTGGGTTTTAATATGTGCTTAGCATTGTGAATTAAGCACTGGTTTAATAAAGGATTATTAATGATCTGAAATACTGTACACATATGTCTCCAAGCATTCAGTCTGTAAGATACTGATTTTGGGGCCACACCTGGTTACTCTCAGCATACCACGCAGCCTGGGCCTGCATGAGGCTATGAGCCAGTAGCTGCCACCGTTTGACCTTGAGACGCTGTTTTACCTTTCTTGCTTCAAGTTATATTTTGCCACACTATTTCATACAGAGTTCACTACAAACCACCTCAAAGCCTTTTCAGAGCAGGATATAAATAAATATGTTTTAAAAGAGAAGGAACTTAAACCAGGACTTTCTGATGTTGACCTTAGTTTGATTCCAAACTCCAAATTCCAAGATCATGATGATAATTGAACATACATTATTGTTCATTTGAAACTGACTTAATAGTTAAATACACTTTGATCTGATAACGAATGTGCTAAAGTTTGAGAATAGCTAAATGAAATACTTCTATTCTTAGGCATTGATTGATTTAAATAAAAAACAGTGAGAAATACCACTTTATTTCTTATTGTAGGAATACATAGGATGTGCTCATGGGACTTTAGGAAATATTTAGAGAAGGAAATATTAAGGGTTTTTTAGACACTTTTGCAACATTTTATAGCACTGACTGAGACTTAAGAAAGTCCCAATAAGTTATATTATATTTAAGGACATTCCCAGGATGCAGGAAAATGAGTGGAATGTTAGCCTCAGGAGATTCTAAGGATAGTATACAGATATGAAAGCACTACACATTTAAATTTTTTCTTCTAATAAAGCCTGTAATCATATGAATAATGGGAGAATTTGAAAACGGTATGTTGCCAATAAAGACATATCAATTTTTAATCAGAAATAATTTTCTAGCTAATTGGGCACATAAGTGATCATAAACAAAATTTATGGATTCCTCTAACTTTAGACATTACATTTCTCATTTGACAATCTAAAATATCATTTTTATTGTCAATTAAAATAAACTCAGTTCACTGGAAAAATGTAAAGGTACAATGAAGGAAAACAGCCATTTGAGTAATTTTAAATATTGGTATGAATTTTTTTTGTAAATTTAAATGATGGAGGGAGCTAACATTTACTGAATAAGTTAGAGATTATTTAATCAACATTTTACAAGTCATCTAATGATAACAAATAACTACCTTAGTTGGCAATAGTAGGAGACCTAGAGATATAATGATCTCATCTTTTGAATTTTAATGAAGGATGTAAACTCATTTCTTGTTACACTATGTACTTATCCATCATAGTATTTAGGATTGTTTTAATTTATTAACAGTATTATCTGCTGAACATCTGTTTTTTTCCACTAGACTCTGCATTCCATAAGGAGAAAGATCATGTCTATGTTAATCAGCACTGTATCTGGTGTACTGTAATCATTTCAATAACAACAATGTGTTAACTTTTATTGAATGCTTATTATTTGTCAGGCCCTATGTTAAGTATTTCGTATATATTACTATCAACCTCATCTAATTGAATTTATTGATCTAATAAGTATGTAAATTCATAAAGAATAAAAATATCCTGTACTTATACAGAGAAACACAAAAGACCCTTTTGCCAAATAGAATGAGGACCAGAGTGAGAAGGACCAGCAAAGGTCAGCTACTCCATATAAATGCTGGACCCAGGGATCAGAGAGGTACAGTCACTTGCTTAAAGCAACAGAGGAATGTCAAGAATATGGGTATTTCTGATGATGAATGTGATGCTATTGAGTGATTATAGGGCATCTGAAAAGAGGTGCAGTTAGTCACTCCAAAAATTATGCAGATTTCTTGTGTGGATTTATTCTTCACCACTCAGACACTCAATCAACAAACATTCAATGGCTACCTCCTTTCACTATTTTTTATGAGGTGACAGGCATAACAAGACAAAGCGGAATTGTGGGGAAGAGATATGAATAGAAACAAAAGCATCATTAAGGTGTGGCTAGTGTAAAAGGGACAGAGAGGGTGAAAGAAGGAAGTGCTTTCCTCAGACTTGGATAGAATCATTTGCTTTAGTGGAGCTGTCCATAGTGGGGATAATATTACTAAAGATAATTCATTTAATGTAAAAAAGTTGAATATACCTTGGGTATTAATTCAAAATTAGTTTGCCAATGTCTGGGAGAATCACATTTCATTACTACTATCCTGACACAGTGAAAAAAACCCCATTGGCTGATATTTTTCCTCTCTGGACACATTAGCCATAGATAGATGAGATCATTCATTTATTCATTCAACAACTATTTATTGGATGTTTATTATGTGTCCAATAATCCATCAGAGACAGGGATTCAAGAGTGATGAACTTTAAAGCTTAGTCATTAGTTTATGTGATAAAAGTCAAGAGAATTTTGAGTTTTGATCTTTTGAATGAAGAAGACAAATTTTGAAATGTTAAGACCGTCTCCCCAGCTTCTTCAGAAATATAAAATTAAAAAGATCATTTTTTTAAGTAAAGTATCAAATAGGTAAAGAGGTCAGTGGATAAGCAGATTTTATTTGAGCAACTTCCTCAACATATTAAAACTCTGATCAGTAAGAAATGGCCCTGGTATCACAGTATCTGGCATGTATGCCAATAGCTAAGTGTTCTGCCTCTGTAGAGAGGCTGAGCCAAGTGGGGACCTTGGAAACTGAGCTCAGCTCCTGCTGTTTAAAAACAGTAGGCTGTCAAAGGTGAACCAAAACTAATGGGTTTCAGTAACTTCTCTTATATGTTACAATCCACATCAAATGGTTTATTTTAACTTTTTGTCACAGATTCAAAATATGTTAAGGCACCTTCTTCATCTTGTAGGATGCAGAAAATGTCTCTATTGCCTTCCTTACCTTTTTCAAGCAAACTTTATCTGTGATCCCTTTCAATAACTTTATGATCTTGAACTTGACTCTTCACCTTGTTAGAAGATGATGCTTATGAACTAAACATAGTTATTTTTAAAGTGGAGGGTGAAGGGTTCACTCTTGGTCACATTCCAAAGAACTCCTTTATTTTTCTATAGAGAAATTAATTCCTTTGACAACTCCTCATTCTTCAGGTTCTTCCTCCTTCTTGCAGGGGCTCAGGAAGGTTTCCTAGGTTCTTTTGCCATAATCTTGGCTACACTCTGATTTCATGACCTCTGAGTTAATTCTTCTTCCCTTCCTATTAATAAGTGTAAGCAGGCCGACTTCAAACGGCCTGCAATAGGTCATGAGGTTTAATGGGCACAGAGATAATCATCTAAATTACATTTTTAGGCCTGATGGGGTAGACAGACTGAGAGGGTAACTTTACCAGCATTCGCTGTTAATCAGCAAGGCGGGTGGGTCTAGAGAGCATAGCTGCCTTTGCCTTGCTCCCTGAGGGCTGGGTCATACTGACTGATTAGCAAAGGCAGCTGCATTAACTTTCTTCTCCCACAAAGTGTGTCAGTCCCGAAAGGACATGAAAGTCAAATGTGGCCACAGCTCAAACACCAGACGCACTCT
The DNA here is from genome assembly GCA_025594165.1 of Tamias sibiricus. Classification (NCBI taxonomy): domain Eukaryota; kingdom Metazoa; phylum Chordata; class Mammalia; order Rodentia; family Sciuridae; genus Tamias; species Tamias sibiricus. The sequence goes on along the minus strand of CM046664.1, from coordinate 119,541,973 downwards.
TTTCATCTCTGGGGAATTATCTGCCCTCTACTTGTAGATCATGATTCTCAGCACAACAGTTGTTGCTCATTTTCACGATCTGTTAACACTTAGGAATTTTTACATTAAAGAACTTTCTCTTACATTGATTTCTTGTTGCATCTAGGAAAATGCCATCGCCTATTGTTTATTTTGTATTGCTCCATGATTCTTTGCTTTGAAAGGAATAAGAAACATGGGCTTACTCTAAAGATAAAAGGAACCAAAATAACTTTACCTCTTAAAACTCAAAGATAAACATCCTTTGGGAACTGGCAGAAGGAATATCATCAGGAGTTGTTTTTACAATCCAAACTCATACAATTTGGTTACATATTTCAGTTTATTATCAAAGAAAACAGCAGCCTTTAACCAGTGGGATGTTAGGATGTATGTTAAACTGAAATTCTAAAAAGAATGAACTGGAATCATTCAAAATTAATCAATATGTCTCATGTAAATGAATATGATTCAATATTTCTCATCTGTATGACACTTCATAACTTACAAAAAAGGCTTTTATACCCATTATCATTTTATTCTTTACAACAACCCAATAGGCTAGGGAAAGTATTATCTTTATTTTACATACCATAGCAATTTTCTGATAAATGGCATGATCACTGTCACTGAGACATTGAGTGATAAAGCCAGTGCATAAATCCAGGCCTTTGGATGCCACACCCAATCCAGTGACATAAATGAATAACATTTTTCAAAATGTGATCTTGTGGTGAAATGCACTAGTGGCTTTTTTTCTTTCTTTTTTTTTTTTTTTTTTTTTTTTTAGTTATTTGTTCAAATAGGCCCTAATGGCAGAGTTTGTAGGTAAACTGTATTTTCTCAAATTAGCATTCTAAAGTGAATGGAATCAGATATACTAAACTGATTCAATAAGGAGGAGTTTAATTTGTTAAAATAGCCACATACATTATAATGTTTCTAAAGCCTTGGATGGCTCTTAATGGCATGAAGTTTATAAAAGCTGAAGATTTATGAAATCATATTTTGATTTGATGCTGAAGGGACTAGAACCCTAACAAAAAAATGGAATACAAATGATAAAAATAAAAGCCAGAATCAAAAGAAATGCTGGGTCTTCATACACTATAAACTTAGAATATTTTAAGACATTTTCTGAATTATAAAAATTTTACCTCTCCCCAGTTACACCCCAAAAAGAAAGAGAGAGAGGGAGACAGAGAGAGGGAGAGGGAGAGAGAGAGAGAGAGAGAGAGAGAGAGAGAGAGAGGGAGAGAGAGATAAAGAAAGTGATCTAGAAACATCAGACTTAGTAGTGGCTAATCATCCAGAGGACTGAAATAGGACTTAGGAACTCTGTGGTGAGGACTGGAGAGAGAAAGACAAAGCAGGAGACTACAGTGTGGAGGCCATTAATTCTAAGAAAAGAACTTTTTTAAAAAAAATATTTATTTATTTGCTTTAGTTGTACACAATGCAATGCATTTATGTTTACATGGTGCTGAGGATCGAACCCGGGCCGCGCATGTGCTAGGCGAGCGCTCTACCGCTTAGCCACAACCCCAGCCCAAAAAGAACTTTTTAATGGCATATGCTTTGGTCAAATGAATACTAAGCATATTATCACTCTTTCATGATTAAATTCTAGGATTAAATTCTAGGATGAATGAGGTAGACATTATTTGAAGATACTCATGCAAAATCATGTTCTCAAACGTGAATCTTATCCACTAATGAAAATAGTCTTCATTTTTAACACTTGTCAATTTGGGAGTTTTTAATTTTCAGTTTGACAGAATAGTATTTTTTGTGTTTTGCTTTTAGAAATGACTTTTAGAAGTTATTTTTACAAAAACATATATAAACAACAACACTAAAAACATGAAAAACACAATTTTTGAATACTTAAATGAAATTTATGTCCTACTTTGTTTGGTAGGGATTTTATTTGATATTTGGTGAAATTTTTCTTTTTGTTTTTGGTTCTTTTTGTATTCATAGATTTGAATTATGCTTGACAAAGGAAAATAAAGCAAGAAACAAAGTAATTTATGTTATCAAAATAATCATTGGAATAATTTGTTGGGATGTTCTGTCAGCAAATCACTAATGCCTTTGACCATTCTAGAAAACTCAAGAAAAAACTTGGAAAAATATCTCTATTGTTCAGAATCACTTGTAGGAAAAACAAGACAATGTTGAGAAAATGAATAGAAACACATTTGTTCTATGAAAAATACAAGAGTGGTCAATATAGAGTTGGAAGTCAGGTATGGAAAGTACCATTAAAAGTGCTGGTCATATTTCAGTTCAGTAACAAATACCTAATAAAATCAATTTATCCTTTTCACGGTTTTGGAGTCCATGGTCTGTTGGCCCTGTTACTTTGGGTCTGTGGCAGGAAATCATGGCTTCAGTATATGCTGGTACAGAACAGCCTACCACACGGCCAGGGATGAAACAGGAAAAGGAAGAGATCAGGTTCTCACAATCCTCTTCATGGGCACACCCCCAATGACCTAAAAATTCCCACCATGCCTCACCTCTTAAAGGTCCCACCATCTCCCAATAGTGCCAAGCTGGGAACCAAGCCTTCCCTTAACACATGGGCCTTTGGGGGACACTTCAAATCCAAGTGGTAGAAAAGGTGTTTATTTTGTTCTCTGGGGAAAAAAAAAATATCTACTTGGTGACATTTCCTAGACACTAGTTTTTTTTATATACAAAGATGGGATCTTCTATAAGGTAAACAAATAGCTTTTCCTGTCATTCAAGTAAATGGAATACAGAAGAACTGCCTTGAAAAGAAAATGTTCCTAAGGTGCATCACCCTAAAAATAGGAGCTTTTCATATGAAAAAGAAAAGGCTTCATAAGCTCAGGGATAGTGAAAGCAGATGGTTCCCAAAGTGCAATCCCGGACCAGAGGCATCAGCATCAGCATCACCTGCAGACTTGCTAGACTTGTAAACTCCTGGGTCCCACCCCAGCCTTCAGAGCCACAGCCTACGGCTGGGGCCAGCAATATATTCAGCAAGGCTTCCAGGGGATTTCAATGCATGTTCAAGTTCGAGAATCACTTGCATAAAGAAAAGAACTGACAGTAAGGGAAAGAAAGCCAAGTAAAGCAAGGTCTGCCCTCGTCAGAACAGTCCTGTGCCTTTAGGAGAAGGTATTTACAAACACCCCCAATGCCCACAAGCAGTCAGAAGCACTTAAGGAAACTAAGCCCTGGGAGGAACTTAAGAAGGGTACCAGATTAGAGAGGAATCCAGTGGCAAATTACAGAATATTCTTCAAATCTACCATGAGACACAGCCCCTTATAAACGGTGGATGAAGAAGCCAGCAGTGGGCAGGCCCTGTGGCATCTGGAAAAGCACATGTTTAGACTAGTGAGACACAAAAGCCATTTGGTCCACATGACCCTGTGATGCCTGAGTTCTTTCTTAATATTGCCACCAAGTGGTCAACTATTCTGTGTTTTGGATACCTTAAAGAAAATCTTGCTGCTTCTGGAGGGAAATCTTTTATTATTTCTTTGGAAGAGGCAGCTGTCTTCTTGTTGTGAGGCTTAATAAAAAACCAGGACTAGGGACATTTGTCAATTTTTGTTGCCCTCTATTAAATCCCTTATTTTTTTTTGCAGGGGGTGGGGAGAGGGTGGTTCTTTACATGAAATCCAGGTACTCCTACTCCTTCTGTCTCGTATGTAGGACAAGGACATGTGTTCTAAACTTCTAAACGTGGCCAACTGAATGTCCCATCACAACACTTCAAATTTGGAGCAGATGACACAAATAAGAAAGGACTGATTATAATTCATTCATGGCCTTTTTTATGGTTTGGATGTGAGGTGTCCCCCAAAAGCTCATGTATGAGACAATGCAAGAAGTTTCAAAGGAGAAATGATTGGTTTATGGGAGCCTTAACTCAATGAACAAATGAATCCCCTGATGGGATTGACTGAGTGGTAAGTGAAGGTGGGAAGGGTGTGGCTGGAGGAGGTGGATCATTGGGGGTGTGGCTTTCAGATATATATTTGGTATCTGGTGAGTGGAGTCTCTGTCTGCTTTCTGATCATTATGTGAGCTGCTTCCCTCTGTTATACTCTTCTGCCTTGTTTTTTTTGCCTCACCTTGAGCCCTGAGTATGGAGCCAGGTGCCTATAGACTGAGACCTCTAAAACTGTAAACCCCCAAATAAACTTTTCCTTCTTTACAAGTGTTCTAGTCAGGTGTCTCAGTCATAGCAGCAAAAATGCTAAGACATCCCTGATGTTTAGCAGCAGGGGCTGAGCCCGTGGGATCTGACAAAGGGATGACTGCCCGGTGTCAGCAGTCATCAGGGTGGCATCCAGGAACTGACAGGTCCCATGATGTGATGTGGTGACACGGTGGCCCCTTCTGTTTCCCTTGAGTCCTACCTACTTCCAGGTTCTTTAGCCTTCTTTTAATATCTCAATTCTTGGGCCTTGTTTCAAATAACTTCCTTTTCTGCTTCTGTTGGCCAAAATTAACTTCTATTTCCTGCACCCAAGAATTTTTAGTAATAAAGTAGATGTAATGGATGGCTGTGGGAAGTGGGGGCTCAAATAATGTCTCACAGAAGAGATTTGAGTGTGGTCGAAGGTGGGTTATCTATGTAAAAGTGATTTGTGTATAATTGGAGCAATAGGTGGAATACATGAATGGAGTTGAAACTGGAGGAAATTATTTCATTAACCATTTTTAGACTTAAAGTTCTTAGACTGGAAAAGATGAGCCCGATATGGAATCTGTCATTGTTTCCCATCACCTTTTTGTTTGTTTGTTTTGGGTAATTTATTCTTCATACCTAGCCACAAAGTTTATGGGGGTATTGACTTCTTACAAGTTTTAGGACCTCACTGGCTTGAATCAAAAAACAGTTGATAGTTGGACACAAAATCCAATCAAAGATAGGTTTTGTGAAAATTTTGCAAAAGCTTCTAGGATTGCGATGTGAGGTTATGAAGTTCAGTGGTGGCCACAGTCATGTACAGATGTGTAAGAGGACCCACATTTGTCTGAGGAAAAAGTAACAACTAGAATGCATAGCCAGGGGCTGGAGAAGAAACAGTCATTTAAGCACTGATGCAAACAGCCTTGAGCTAGAAATATCTCGGAAACTTTTTAGTTACATCAGTTAGTAAATCCTTTTTGTTTCAAAAGGCAATTCAAATTGAGGTTTTTTTAAACATTAGCAACGTAAGTTGTTCTAATCATTACATCCTTTTTCCTCATCTTCCATCCTTACACACACACACACACACACACACACACACATTTATCAAATTTATCATTACCAATAAGAGAAGATGACAACTAGTAGCCTCTGAGTTGAATCTTACCATAGAATTTTATTTCTTTGCCTTGCAGAGTGTTTCTTTTTAAAAATCAGTTACCAATATGTAATCCTTGGGAGAACTTTCATTAAAATCTAAACTTTGGGCTTCTTTTGAACAATCAGGAGTCTTAACAATACTGAACCAATATTCGAAAATGGAAACAGTTATTTTGACAGAGTAGGTGTTTTTTTGTTTTGAAGAAGGCATGTGCCTGCGAATTTGCCCGTCTTTACCACCCTCTATTGCCTCACACCTAGCCTAATTCTGTCATTTTTACTACCCACCTCTGAAAGGATTGGTGTTTGTAACACTCTGTGATTAGTAAGGTCTGTTACAGGTCTTTGTAAAAAGAACTGCTCATCTTGGAAGAGGTACCAACACATATTTGGAAGACTAATCATACTGTGCACATCAGGCTATGAGAATTTATTGGGGGCAGAACATGATTTGATTATGAAAATATCCATAACTTTGATAAACATTTTGCTTCATTTGTCATCTGGAGTAAAAAATCCACAGTAGTTTAAGAGCAGCTAATTGTATAACAATCAATATCATGAAATTTAAAACCAGACAGACTTGGATTTAAGTCCCAGGTCTGCCCTTGTTTTCTATAATGCTTTTACCCACTACATGTGGATATCATGTACATTAAAGTGACAAGATACAGCAATAACAGTATGTGTATGTAGGTATTTATTGTGATAGGCTATTCTACTGTGTGAGGTTATTCCAATCAAGTATACTAGTTTTGATTAAGGAGGCTCAACTTGTAAAGTAAATAAATAAGAAATAACTTTATTTTTTCCAATAATTGTCACTAGGCTTCTCCATTGACCAACTTTCCTTCTCTCTTAGTGGGCCTGACTTCCTTAATGATATTGAATTCTTGTATCATTATGTGTTAGTCATTGCCAGTTATTAAAACGGGCCCATTTTCACCTAAACCTTAACCTCATGTTGGATCCAAAGTTCTCCCTAGGATAGATTAGAATTGTTGCTCCTACAGCTTATGGTGGGTAGAGAGGTTTCATTCTAGGAGAGCTTTTGTAACTCTTGGCCCCTAGTATATATACAGCTTCCTCCAGTTATTCAACCACCACCAAAGTGGTGCTGTGCAGGGATTTGCCAGGTATAGTGAAGGTCCCACATTTCTTGGCCTTTAACTGGAGATCTTAAATCTGACTCCAGAAGTCAGAGAGAGACTAATCCAGAGAGAAATTCAAGGTGTATGAGGTTCCACCACCAGCTTAGGAGGGGCAGGGACCATGTGACAATCCAGGCAGTCTGAGGAAGCTGAGGATGGCCTTGGCTGACAGCTGGCAAGGATCAGGGAACTCAGTCCATAGCTGGAGGAGACAGTTCAGCAACAACCTGAACAAGTTTGGGAGTGGATTCTTCCTCAGTGACTCCAGGCAAGAACTCACAATGCCTGGCCAGCATTGTGACTTTTTAAGCCCTGAGCAGATAACTCTGTCACTCTGTTCTTGGATTTCTGAGTTACCAAAATTGTGAACCAATGATGTCTTAAGCTTCAAAGTGGTGAATAGAATCTGTCCCCTTATATCTTTCCTAAACTTACTTTTCTCTATTTGGGGCAGAAGAAAAAAGAGAGGAAGAGAAATCTCATTTGGGGTTTATCACTGTTGGTAGAGGTCATAGCTTATGCTTGATATGGATGGGGGTGGCCTCACATAAACCCTGCTGATCATGCAGTTGCCTGGAGCACTAAGTCTCAGCTTGCTTCTCCAGCAGATCCTAACTTAGTCCCTCACGTGCCTTTGTGTCCCATCCTGGGCCCCTGATAATTCTGAATGCAGAACCCACGTTCTTCTGCCTTCTACAGATTCCCCTCTGGGATCTGAAGCCTGGAGCAGATATTCCTCCAGGTGCTGTCACTCAGCTGATCCCTGCTCCTTAGCCTGGTGAACAGCAGTCTCAGCAAGCTCATTCTCCCTCTCTGGTAGTTGAAGCCCAATTCACAAGCTCTGGAATTAGGCAGGCATTCATCCAGGTAAGGGAGCAACTTTCTCTCCCTCTTTAAATTATCTCCAAACTTCACAGGTGTTTATCTCAGAAGGGAGAAATAGTGGCCCACTCTCTCTTGCCCCAGGGAAGCAAAGGAGAGGTGGTAGCTTTTCTTCATGAGCAATATTCCAAAGGTCATCCCTCTTATCTCTTTGTCTCCTTGTAGCTCTCCGGCTGCTCAGTATGTCAACATCTGAGGTTCAGAAGGAGGACTTTTTTCTACTGATATATGGAGAATTTGGAAACTTGACATTATTTGGTCAACTTCAAAGACTGGAATGGAAACAACTCTATTTCGCTACCAAAGTAAAGATGCAATTATTTAACAGTTTTTGAAAGAACGATGTCTTATTCATATGACTGACTTAAAGAATAATAACTTTAAAAAATAGGACATGTATTTAATTTTGCATTAAATTAAATAAAACATAAATGGTCTGTACAGTATCATTTAATTTTAAAATATTCATCAAGAACCTTTCAGGATTGTCCTAAATAACAGTGATCAAAGACCTAGGTTTCATCCTGGAGAAATGTATATGTGCGTGCGCGCGTGCACATGAATGAGTGAAAGAGATGGAGACAGAGGTATCAGAGGCACAGAGAGTAAACTGCAGGAACAGTGTTGGCTAATGCTGGTGTTAGTGTTAGAACAAAGATACCCACAATTATTTCACCATCTTGAACAACATTGAGCTAAAGGCGAGTGGAATCCATGATGTTTAAAAATAGAATTTGGATGAGGTTGTGAAAACTTCTTTCAGTAAAATAAGAGGTAATTTCATTTAAAAAATACCTTTAAACAAAGCATTTTAAGATTTATAATGTGTTATCTCAAATTCTTTCTTGGTGTAATGAATCCATGTACTTCTGTTCTATTTTTTGAAAAAGCCAATATATATATATATATATATATATATGTATATATATATATATATATATATATATATACCAAACAAAAACTTTTGATCAAGTCAGAGAACCTCTTTGATCTTCCACAAGTCAAGATCTCACTGAAAATTGACCAATAATTCTCCATTTACAGACATCCAGAGCAGTTTGGGAAAAATCTGAGTTTTCCAAATTAGAAGGGCAAATAATGTGATTTTTTTTCTTTTTGAATGTGAAATTTAAAATTTATAACATTTTTTGTTGTGCTTGATAAAAAGTGAAATCCTTATTCTGTTGGTCTGAAAAGCAACTTTTGAAGTCGGATGTATTTATCAACATACTCATTAGGGGCATTTTTTTCCCTACAGTTTTGGAGAGAGTTTGAAAACCAATACCAGTATGGTTTAGATATTCATAATTGTTTACACATGTTTCAGTAACAAAATATATTTGGGGGGGTTGGCACTTTACTTTTAGGATTTGGGACAGCTGGAAATTATTATCATTGTGGTTAAAAATGTTCTAACTGTATAATGGTGTTAAAAAGAATAGAACATTCTGGAATGCTTCCTCCTAACATGGAACACATATCATTTTATTAAATTGAGTGATTTAAGTATAGATTGACTGATGTCTAGCCAGTTACACATGAAGGTGTCTAAAGAAATAGGTTCTTGGAAGAAACACAGCATAGAAAATGACTGTGACTTAATATTAATAGTATTGCTGTTACACAGAGAACACCCCATTTAGAGACTAGATAGTTAATATTTCATGTACTGCAGTGACAGCTTCTAATTAAATCTTTAGGAAATAGGACATCCTTTCCAATCACAATATAGCGTATCCAATACCTTAGAGAAATGTAAAAATTCTGGTCGCATTTGCTTCTCAAAAAAAAAAAAAAAAAAAAAAGAAATGATTAATAAGGGATTCTGTGGCTCCCAGAACCTGTTTCTTCTAAGCAGCTAGACCATGTTAAGAGCCAAGAGGAAACAAGGTTCAAAGGAAATTCATCTAATATTTGTGCTCTGGTCATGAAAGGGGTGAGCGGTTGTCCACTGGCCGGCATGTGGCCAGTTGGCAGGAGGGTGGCGTGCCAGAACAAGGGGTTACTGTGATCACAGACAGACTTAGCATGGAAGGAGGATGCCAGAGTCCCAGGCAGTGCGGGCTATTTCGGGGACTTTACATGAATTGTTAGTTTTCACACAGTTCCAATATTGACATAGGGAAATCTATTTATTTAGTTCTTAACAAAAATACAAACCCATAAACAGTACCCGAACTTGATGCAATAATTATCTCTTGTGTGTTGATGTCATGACCTAATAATTTGCCTCTTGTTTGCTGATCAGCTACTGAAGATCTGCAGATTACTAAAGTAGGTCTTATCCTTGGAGACATCACTCAAAGAACTTTTTTTTTTTTTTTTTTTTTTGGTACCAGGGATTGAACTCAGGGCACTTGACCACTGGGTCACATCCCCAGCCCTTTTTTGTATTTTATTAGAGACAGGTTCTCACTGCATTGCTAAGTGCCTCGCCATTGCTGAGGCTGGCTTTGAACTCGTGATCCTCCTGCCTCAGCCTCACAAGTGCTGGGATTATAGGCGTGTGCCACTGCGCCCGGCCAAAGAACATTTTTAAGTAATGATTTACCACTACCTGCAAATATACAGCATTTCTTTCATCAAAAAAATTATTGTTTATATATTATGTGATATCAAGAAAATGCCACTAAGACTTAACAAATAAGTGCACAGAGTACCCAAGTACATATTCTATAGAAGAACTCTTTAATCAAGAGGAGTAGTCAGCGAATTTGCAGTACATCCTCATTTTGTAAATTTAGAATTAACATTTCTGCATTTGTGACTTTCTTAAGGATATGGGGCAGGCTCAGCAAACTCAGAAAACATAAGTCTGGATTCAATAGCCCTTCTAAATAAGATTTGACTACAAACTGCCGGGAAGATCAATGCTTTACCCACATGGTCTCGTCTTACTCTGCCACTGACCAGCAATGAACCTGGCAAATTGTTATGAATGGATCTTGACAAGTCATTGAGATCTACTTATATGCAGGATAAGGTGTTATACATCACTGATTCCATTAGCTCAAAAGTTTAGTGTGACATTGGATCATAAGATTCAAACAGCCTATGACAACACTGCTGGGCACAGAGCTATTGGTCAGTCCTATAGCTAAGAAAGATATGCCCACTACTGGATTCCCTCCTATACCCCCATCTGTCCATTAACAGTTTTGCCCATACTTATCCTCCGTGCATAAGCCCTGCAGGGCCTCCTGGCATGCTTGCCCCCTTTCTCAGGATCCCCCCCCCACTGTTTAATATTATCATATGGTAACTTAACCTCATATGTAAATATTTTCTACAGAAAAATAATCAACAACAAATTTCAAACACCAACCTTCAAATTAATTCTTTGAGCCAAATCCCTTTGCAAAACATTTATTTATTCTAGCAATCTTGTTTTTGAATGACATGTAGTAGCCAAGAGAATAACTTCCAAATAGCAGAGTTCTGAAAGCAGGCTACCTGAGTTCAAAATGGGATCTACTACCTACAAGCAATGCAACTTTGGCAAGTTCTCTGTGCCTCCATTTCTCCATCTGTGCAATGAGAATTATTAAACTATTTCATGCTTTATTTAAGTATTAATTGATTCAATAAATACAAAGCAATTAGAATAGGACCTAGCATATAATAAGTCCTAAATAAATATTAAAAACTATGTATTGTAAATGTTCGTTAAGGGGACAAATCTCTTATCTGTGAAGATACCTTAGAATTTTGAAAATAACTGAAAATCATTAAGAACAAATTCTGATTTTTTAAAAATAGGGAAGAGTTGAGCAGTTTTGGTTGATATTATGATTGAATATATAGAATGAGACTTATTTCCTCATTTAGCTTATTATTAGGCATGAATAAACTTATGGATTTTTTAAATGACAGCTTTCAAAATAATAGTACCATTTTAGAGATTATACATAAAATAAATACAAATTACATTAAGATATTCCTTGTACCTGATGAAACACAGATTAGCGCCTTTAAGCTTTGTAACTTCTTTATATAGATGGCACAGAGGACATTGACCTCCTCACCCATGATAGAGTCTATCAGGTATTATGGTTTTAGCAAAGAAATTCTTCTATTCTTTTTGCTTATTCTCAAATTCTTAGTGTCTCAGCTGAGATTGCTAATAAGATGATATATAAAATTAAACATGCAAATGTCAAGTTTCAAAGACATGTTCAAGGCAAACTTGAACTTATACTCAGTTCTGAAGTTGTTTCTTTTTTTAATCACATTCACCTGAAAATTTATTCTGTAATTTATCACAGATAGCTTATTCTACAAAGCCCTTCATATTTTTACATCTAACTCTAAATTTTAACATAAACAAGTTGAAAATCTCCAATACAGTTTGCTAGACTTTAGTAAGGGGAAAAAAAGATCTACGTTCTAAACTTTACCTTTGTACCAATCTGAATATATATTTTACTTATCTATCTTACTTAAAATGTGAACTTAAATTTATGAGTTCTTTCCATTTCCAGGCAGTATTCCAAGATCTTCACAATATTAACTCAATTTTTCCTGTAAACCCCTCTCTAGGGTCAGTACAATTCCTGTCCCCATATGACTGGTAAGAAGCTTGCTCAAGGTTTCCAACAAAGGAGTTGTTGAGCTGTGACTCAAATTCAGAAAGCACAAATAATATTTTGATCCAAGTATTTGAGAGATTGTTTTACTTCTTACACTTTTGTGCTTTTGAAACCCAGGTCTCTTGACTTCATCAGGAATTTAGTTTTAAAATATCACTTTGGGTCAAGAATCCCACGTGCCACATTTCTTTGCTAAATCATTACATCTAGAAGACTCGCCTCAAGCATGGAGAGTGTGCAGACAATTCAGTGCTTTTGCACCACATTACTAGAGAACGATGCCTGGCAAGTAGGAGGGCCACCAGGGAGCGAGCCTGCTCTGCTCTGAACAGAGAAGAGTTTTAAACTCTGTCCTGCTTCCAGAAGGAAAAACCAAAGGCGGGGGTGGGGAGTACGACACAAATTAGCAGGATTTTCAAAAGAAATTAAGTATGTTAGGCAGTAAAGTGACTGACTTGTCTTCAGAGAACAGGTCAAGCCAGCCTGTAGTTCTGCGATGGCTGAAGCCATCTGTGAGGAATCTTCACTCCCTGTTCTTGTCCCTATAACACATGCAGATGGAAGGAAATGTCACAGTCAAATGCATCTGGAAACTTTCTCAGCATTACCTAATGGAAACACTGGGCCAAGCTTTCTTTGAACACAAAGCAATTTGTTATAATCTGCTGAAAGAAAGAACACCGATATCTTTGACTAATGACAATATAAATAGTCGCCATAACAGGTTATGAATTTTCCCTGTGTGTTTAGGAGCACCATTACCTACATCTCATAACCAATTTTCAGAGCCATGAGGGGAAAGCAATGATTAGGTACCTCCTTATACTTGTTGATTTCTAAGGCAAATACTAGATGTGGTGGCACTTTGCTTTAAGAAATACAACAATTGCTGATTTGCTGTGCTAATAGAGCATTGAGAGAACAACATAATTCGAAAATGTCATATTTTATATAGAACTAATGTCTTTTTTTATTAGAACCATGAAGGAAACAATGTATGTAAATGCTTACTTAGTACATTTCCTGGAACAAAGTGTTCAATAAATTGAAATATCGTCATGTATGTTTATGCAAGAAATGACAGGTGTACTACAGAGAGCCCAACTTGGTTGTTTAAGATGTCTTCTGAAAAATAAATCCTGTTCTGGAGTTGGTTTGATTGTGGGAAGAGGACATGAAAATGCCTAAGCCAGCACCCAGCATCTTACCATGCTCATCCTTCTGGTGTGTACCTTTGCTAGAGTTCTTCTGGACTTTAGAAATGAAAAAGACTGTGGAGATGAGAGATAAAATAGCTAGGGGCCCTTTGAAGGAGTTAAAGCCCATTTAAAAAGTGGATATTAGGATTTAAAGTAATCAGAAAATCCCCTTGTCTACTTCTCTTGGAGTCAGTCTCCTTCAAAGTTTCAAGTGTCACAGTTGAAATCCAGCTGCTTTGACATAAAAAATAAGCAAATAAAAACCAAAACAGAAACTCTAATGGTTCCTTTATATTTCTCTGTCCAGTTCAGAAACCAGAAGGCTAATTCTTAGAATGCCAAGGCATAAACTTTAAGCAAAAATAAGGGAATACAACAGAAATTTACACTCAGAAAAACTTCTCCAGGTGCTGTCAGAAGCTGGGAAGACCCAGTCTCTCTACTTTATGTTGGCTCTGCTGCATCAATGATAATAAAAGTCCACCTCTTCTAGTGAAAGCAGCAGACGTGGGTTGGAGAAACATGCAGAACAGATGTGCTGAGCAAGTTTTTATTTAAATAGTAACTTATATTACCATAAGTTACATTAACTCATGAGGTGAGTGTTTAATATCACTCTTTCACCAACACAGAAAGATCATTTATATAAACACTGAAATAGATCCTAAATTTAAGAACATACCCCTTCCATCTTTACTTGCTTTTTAAGAAAACAGAGTGCCAAAGGTTTTCCTTCCTTGACTGTATGTAAATGCTTCCTGGCCACTGGGAAGGCTTATAGGTTTAGAACACCTTGTGTACACACTGCTCATGGAATAACATCTCACTACCCTTGGTGCTATGTGGTCTTTTGAAGAAAGCTGGTCAAGGATCACTCAGACCATGAGGGCAGGACCTGTAGTAACTGCAGAGGTTAAGTATTTAGCAAAGGGCACTTAGCAAAACTTGAAAAATGCATACATGCCTGTAATACCAGCGGCTCAGGAAGCCCAGGCAGGAGGATTGCAAGTTCAAAGCCAGCCTCAGCCACTTAGCAAAGCCCTAAGCAACTTAGCAAGACCCTGATTGAAACAAATAAAAAGGGTTGGGGATGTGGTTCAGTGGTTAAAAACCCTTGAATTCAATCTCTGGTACCAAAATAAATACATGCATACATACAGACAGACAGACCGCCTGGGGGCATTGATAATGAAATACACATTAGAACCTTCGGAATGAAGTAAAAGAGTAGGCCTGCTGTCCTATTAGGCACAGTAGTCAGAGTCTATGGCATATAATACTCTTAGGGGGTCCATGAAGATGTAAGAATTTCTGAGCATGTTTAAATAGGAGAGACTAACCTAAGATGTTTGGTAAATTGGTTGTACTAAATGAATTTTTTTAAAAAAATTTATTTATTTACTTTAGTTGTACACAATGCAATGCATTTATGTTTACGTGGTGCTGAGGATCGAACCCGGGCTGCGCACGTGCGAGGTGAGCGCTCTGCCGCTGAGCCACAACCCCAGCCCCTAAATGAATTTTTAACTTGAGGTATTTTCCACATAAGAAGACTTAACAGGATGCAACCCCATGTAAGTCGGGAGCATCTGTGCTCAAATCCCACTTTTGCCACCAATTAAATGTCACACAGAAAATTTGGACACAGTTTCTAACCTTTCTAAAGCTTTAGCTTCTCCACATATTTTTTTTTTAAAGTGAGGGGATTAAAAAAATAATCACCCATGTTCAGGGTTGTAATGAACATTGGATAAAACAGGGAGGTAAAGTGCTTATGCTAACCTGGCACATAAAAATGTTCTTCAAATGCTGGGTTCTACTACTGCCTCTGCTGCTGCTCATGGTCTTGAATGTCCTTAAGACTCACAGTATGTTTCAAAGAACAAAGTGCATCACAGCTACTCAATAACCTGTTACTGGTTGACAGCATTTCATTATAGCACCGATTCTATTGGTGAAAAAACAAATACGTTCCTCTGGTAAATTGAAGTAGGTAAGATAACTAAAAACTACAAAAATGAATATGTAATGGATATTACAACTTTGGAAACTAATAGGCTTTATTAAATAATTATTGATAAATGTAAGTCTGTTCATTTATTATGAATATTTTCTCAGGTAATGGACAACTATCACTTGGAGCTATTTTATAATTGCCCTCTGTGGTCTTGAAAAGGTACAAAAAATAAATGAAAGGATTGTAAAGCGTTTCCAAATACTACAATTGGAGTCACTCACACATCATTTAATAACTCAGTGTCTAAATAGCTTTTTTTTTTTAATAAAGCAGGAAAACACCAACTTTAAATGTATAGCTAAATGTTGGACAAATCCTGTTTTTTTTTTTTTTTAAATACTAGTTTTCTCTTCCCTTAATATTTTCCCTTTGTGAACTATAATCCTTTTTAAGATGAAAATTGGTTTTAGCAGAAGATCCATGAAGCATAGTCTTCCAGGCTTTTGCTACATGACTTTCCTGTAGATTTTATTTATGGCTCTATTCTGGCACAAGACTTTGGGGGCAAAATGTATATGAGATCATAGATCATGTGTCCAAGTCAACTTCTGTAGATGTTATATTGTTATCCATGTTAAATGCTTTTGATTTGAAAAGGGGTATTAAAGGAATTATTTTTCCATATGTATTTTAATTTCCTTAGAACATAAATATTTTTACTAATTCCAAAACATGATGCTTTTCCAGCCACAATAACAGTTTATTTATTACTTTCTAAATCTTTCTTCCTAACAGCAAAACATTATAATATTTATGCATAAATCAAAATGAAATAACAGTCTAGGTGTGTTATATGATTTTTTCTATTTTATTAAGAACACATTTTCTATAATTGAATGCATATTTGTGATTGTAATAATTGAGTTAGACAGAAAAGATGGCAGATTAGTGAGTAGAATAAAGAGCTGTCTGAATAATACCACCAACTAGAAGTCATTAAAAACAAAAGAATGAAAAAAATTAGAATGGTTCTATAAAATATAACATTAAAGGATTGCTTTTAAATTAGTCCTACTTCCAGTAAATGCACAAGAAAGTATGAAAGCAGCATCTCTTATTTGTCTAAATCAGTGGTTCTCATTTGGGGTTGGCCTTACCTCTCAGAGAACATTGGCAGTCACAATTTGGGTAAAAGGTGAGCTACTGGAATCTCATGTATAGAGATGCTGTTAGGATGCTGTTAAATTTTTTTTGTTTTGCAATTTTTAAAAATTTTTTAGTTTGTTATATATGACAGCAGAATAAATTAAATTCATACTACACATATAGAGCACAATTTTCATATATCTGGTTGTACACAAAGCAGAGTCACATCATTTGTGTCTTCATACATGTACTTAGGGTAATGATGACCATCGCATTCCACTATCTTTCCTACCCCCAAGCCCCCTCCCTTCCCCTCCCTCCCCTTTTTCCCTTTGCCCTCTCTAGAGTTCATTTAATCCTCTAATCCCCACCACTACCACAGCACATTATGAATCAAGGATGCTGTTAAATATCTTAAATGTGTAGGATAGCTTCCAAAACAAAGAATTATCCAGATCCAAAATGTCAACAGTGCTGAGGTTGAGATATCCTGCTCCCAATCTAGCTATTTGTATCAGTCATATAAATTAGTTTTCTCCCCCTAACTATACTAATAGTTGCCTCTGAGGCTACCATATACAATTTCCCCAACTGGAATAATAACAATTGGAATACAGACATTAAATAAATTCAAATTATGGTTAAGTAGGTACTTACCAATGTTTGAAAATATAAATGATACAAAAATGCCTAACAAATTACTTAAATTATTTCATTATTCTCTGAAATGTCACAGTAATTCTTTTTTAGTTGAATGGTATATGTTTTGTTTTCTCACTCTTCTTGGTGAAACGATGAAGTAAATAGTCAAAGCCAAAAAGATAAGAGAATGGAGGAAGGAGAAATTAGGAGGCTCCATTAATCATAAGTTGAATTCTCCTTTTTTGGTTATTTGAAGATGGATTGCTTTTTGTGTTTGCTATGCTCTGAATGTCCCCAAACATTTATGTGTTGAAACTTAACTCTCATTGTAGTAGTAATGAGAAGTGGGTCCTTTGCAGGTATGATTAAGTCATGAGAGCATACTGCTCAATGAACTAGTGCCTTATCAGAGGGCTGGAGGGAGTTAGCTTGGGTCCATTTTCTGCTTTTTCTCTCTTTCTCCATGTAGGGACGTGGCACATTTTCTTTTTTTGCCCTTTGTGGACCTCCCACCATGTAATGATATATCAAGAAGGCCTTTGTCAGACACCAAATGCCTTCATTTGGCAGATACCAAATGCCTTCAGACTTCCCAGACTCTAGAACTATGAAAAATAAATTTCTATTCTTTATAAATTAACCAACCTCAGGGACTTGGCTATAGCAGCATAAATGAACTAAGATAATGTTTATTTATATTTTGATAATGAAGTTATTAGACCAAAATCTAATTTTTAAATGTCAGGAGAAATGATAACTTTCCCCCTCCCCAATAAATATGGTTAAAATTAAATTTATCTCCTTTTAAGTTTGCATATGTAGATTTGGAGGATTCAAATAGAATGGCCTATAATTTAATTTGCATTACTCAACTCTGAACTTCAGCTTTAAGAATACAGTGAAGGCACTATGGTTGTTGACAGAAAAAAAAAAATAAAGATTTGAAAAACCAAAGTTTTTTTAATTCTCATGATGTATATCTACTTAGCTACTAATTCTCAAGTATCTCTATAGGAGAGTAGAAATTTATATCTTTGTATTGGAATCTTTGTCATCCTATCAGCTTGCAGTAGACCCTAAAAGGATTAAACATGAAAGAAATAAGGGAAAGGCCTCCAGAATAGAAGATTAGCCAGAGCCTCTGGTGATAAAATTTTATTCTGCTATTGACATCTCCCAATTCATGAGGCCAATTGTGTTTGGTTAAGTGTCTAAGGAAATCTACATTATTCCCATCTCATTTTTCAGCTCACCCATTGGATAGTTTCTAAAAGAAAGGCTAAATGATACTAGTGCTTATTAGACAATTTTGCCTGTTATAAAATATAGTACTTATTATAGGACCACACATAAACTTTAAATTAAGACCTTATGGAAAGGATTCTAATAAATGGCTGAAATACTTTTCTATGATCATCTGTAGGATTCATCCCACAAGAATTTTCTAATATGTTTCTCCATATTATATTAACAAATTCCTAATATAATCTATTCTTTAAGATAATTGTATAGTAATTAACTTGTTTCTGATCAATATAACATTTGAGAAGGAAAGCATGCCTTGGAATGTAAAAGTATATATTTCCCACTAGTATTTTTTCTTATTTTATTGAGGTAAAGTTTGTGTGCAAATCTATCTAAATATACATGCATATATTTTATATTTTATATAATTTGTATACAGTAAAATGAACAAATCTTAGTGTATAATTTATACATATATGATATATATGTATATATATATACATATATATGTGTATATATATATATATATATATATAAAATCACCTGGTTATATAAGTCACCACCACCCAAATCAAGATGTCAGACATTTACCCAAAAAGTTCCCTCATGCTGAGAGCTACCCATACCTCCTAGATAACCACTATTCTAATTTCCATCATTATAGGTTAGTTTTTTCCTATTCTTAAGCTTCTTATAAGTGAAATACAGTATGTCTTCATATAGCTGGCTTCTTTTCATCAACATAAGATTTTGAAAATTCTTCCATGGTGTATGTATAAGTAATTAATTTATTTTTAAATATACCAATAATGTTGTACCAGATTTATCTCCTGTCTTTGGAATCGTTTCTAGCTTTTAGCTGTCATGAATAAAACTGATATGAAGATTTGAGGGCATATATCTTTTGATGGCCATGCAACTTCACTTATCTTGGATAGAGAGCTAGATTATCCTATAAACACTATAACCCTATGAGAGATGTATAGGGTTAGCTCTAGTAATACAACCAAATTTTTTCAAAGTCATCAAATAATTTATAATCTCGTCAATAGAAAAACTACTCTACCAAAAAAGGGAAGAGTATTTAATATGGAAATAAAATTATGTACATACAAACAGATGCATACACATATGTGTATACATCTTCCCCTAGGTGTTTGTTAATTTTTTAGCATTTTTGGTATGGCTTTATTACTTGTTTTTCAATTCAGGAAAGAGTGAGATTAAAAAAAAAAAAAGCAGAATGTAAAGTGGAACTAGGGGCAACAAACATATTTTTTACTTTTTTCTCCAAATTTTAACCCAGTGTTTCCTCAAGAAAACAAGCATTGGTATCTATCCCATTAAAGTGACATCAAATTATTGTGGAAATGAAGTATACATATTCTCCATTTGAAGGACCACTCCTTAAATTAGCATGTTAACAATTCAGAAAAGTTCTATAATCAAAGAAAATAATTAACTTTGTTTAATCTATTACTACATGAACTTATTTGACCATGGGATACCTATTCTCTTTCCCCCCACATACACCTATTCATAGCTTTCAAAATAAGATTTTTGTCTTGCTTTAGACCATTCTCTAGATCAATATGAAAGTCCCTTCAATTTAGTGATAATTCACTAATTCGAGGTATTTGTTTCCTTGAAAAATGTAAGTCTCAGGGATAAGTTCCCTTCTGAGACAGTGTTTAGCTTTGGAGAATAGTTGAGAGGATATTCATGTCTAGCCATTAAATAAAAATGCAAATAATTGTGGCATCTGTACCAGCCACTGGAACCCAGTTGGACCTATTTCTCTTTAACTAATCCTCCATATTTCAAAGTTCCCAGTGACACACACATGCTTTTGACAATACAGGAGTATTTGCAGTTATTTTTTCTCTGAGTAGATTAGTAGATACATGATGAGAGTACCAATTACTACTTCCCTGGAATCATCTGTAGAGAAGACATATACATAATGGTAGAAATTGTTCAAAAAAAAAAAGAAAAAGAAAAGAAAGGCAAAAGCAGAAAACAAAGCCACCAAACAGAGAAACATCTCTCAGAGTAGCAGTCATCTTCTTCCACAATTAACAAGGCTACATAGTGGTTTGTTTTGCTCAAAGGAGAAACTCCAACCTTGAGAAATTATTAAGATATGAAATTTAGCCCAAGAAAATTTAATTTCATTTATTCAGTATCCCTTCTTTAAAAGAAAAAAAAAAAGTTCCATAAGTTTTCCCTCTCATCCTTTAAAATAAATTCCTTTGAATCTAGTTTAAAATTTCAAAAGTAGATCCAGGGATGAATCCAAGAAAAACAGCACTATTTAATGAGGAAACATGAAGCCAATTTCACAGCAAAGTACTAGTATTCAGACCTTTTTTAAAAGCAGAAACCACGACAAACCCACTGAGGACAATGAGGGCAGGGAATAGTCGCCACACTAAAAAGAAAACCGCTCATAATGAAGTATCTTAGCTACCTGCCTGGGACTTGTACTCTTTTACAGAGACCGCAGTTTAGGTTTAAGAGTATATGATATCTTATAACAATTTTCATTTGGCATTTTTCACCTGGGTTAAAAAAATTATTCCCAACTCATCTCCTGTGCACATGTAAAACTCACTTACCTGCACAAAACCACACGCTGTGAAGTCCTCAAAGAAGGGCAGGCTTGGGCGGTCTTCTCTATAGATGGTGAGTTTGTATGTGACCAGAGTCTCACCCTCTGCTGGAGACTCATCCACCACAAGCATGGAGATTTTGTTCATTCCTAAGCCCAGAGGGTAGTTGGCAAAGCTGCAGATAAAGGGGAAGAGAGACAGAATAGATATGAATGGGGGACGTTTATTCAAGCCAAAACCATTCAGTCATCAATATTTATTAAATGCCTCCTATTTGCATTAAAACCAGCATAGCCTATACAATCTCATAAGAAACCTCAAATATTAATAAAATTTATTTTATCGTACTCTACTGTTCCAAGGGTCACCTTGCAGAGCAAGTCATGCCTTCCATTAACTAAAGGGAAGGAAACTGATGCTATTAATTACCTCATTTATACATTAATACATTATCTCATTTAGTACTCACAGTAACAGTATATAGAAACTGTGATGGTCTCTATTTAAAATATAGAGGCCATTACATACAACTGGCAAGCAAATTGTCCAAAATGATATAATAGAGCCAGGGGTGCAACCTAGATGGGTATGAATGGAACCCCCCTTTCTTTTTCTTTCTTTCTTCTTCTTTTTTTTTTTTTTTTTTTTTTTGGTATCAGGGATTGAACCAGGGGAACTCAACCACTGAACCACATCCCCAGTCCTTTTTATTTTTTATTTTATGACAGGGTCTTGCTAAGTTGCTCAGGGTCTCACTAAGTTGCTGAGGCTAGCTGTGAACTTGCAATTCTCGCACCTCAGCCTTCCAAATCTCTGGGATTATAGGCATGTGCCACCATGCCTGTCCCTCTGTTCTTTCAATTAGACTCTCTTGATTACCAGGAATGCTAAGAGCTTTTCTTTCCCAACAGCCTGGACCTATGAGTATTTTCCTTGCCACATAGCATGTAATGAAAGTCTATTTTCTGCTCAAAATTATAGACAAAAGAGTTGATAACTTTCAAAAGCATGGGTAGAAAAAATATCCTTGTGAGACCAGGCAAGTTAGTGGGTACTGGGTCCACAAATTATCACTAACATATTTAAGCAATGAACCCCAGTTAACTAAAGACTTGAAGAGTTGGCTTAGGGTAGAAAGACATTACTATTCACTAGGATTCTCTCCAACAACCCAAAAGCATCAAGACAACAAATAGAATTTTCCTTAATGATTCCTCTTTGATTTCCTGTAACAAGATTCTTCCTTGTTATAACTTTGTCGCCAATATTATTTACAAAGATTGTTAATAGATGAGTAGCACTACTGTGTTCTCTATGAGCACATAATGCCTGAAAATGGGAAAGATTTCACACTCTGGAAATCTCTCCAAATGATTGATGGCTCCGTTTTCCTTAATGCCCCCCCCCCTTTTTTTTGTCCACTTAACAGGAAGCTGTCTCAACTCAGCCCAGTGAGCATCCCCATACCTGGGCCCTGCCCGCTCATACAGGTGCACAGTGCACTGACACTTAGACGTCACTGCCCCGATTGTCACCGTTACCACATCAAATGGGACTTCAGAGTAATAATCTTTGATCTTTGGATTAAATTCAGGATTTAGTTCCAAGTGCGGATGTGTGAAGATCTCCTTGATGTGACATAGTGTGTCTTTATCTGTTAAAACAAGAACAACAGGGCTGGGGTTGTGGCTCAGCGGCAGAGCACTCGCCTCGCACGTTTGCGGCCCGGGTTCGAAACTCAGCACCACGTAAACATAAATGCATTGCATTGTGTACAACTAAAGTAAATAAATAAATATTTTAAAAAAAAAAGAACAACAATAACATAAATCTGAGAAATGGATAGAATATTTTAAAATCATATATGTTTGACATTTTTTTTTCTAACTCTTTTGAACGATTTCAGTGATCACCACTGAGTGTCCATTCGGCACCCTGGTCATAGTTGATTGGTGGCTTCAGCTACATTTCCAATTTTTCAAATGTCACAGAATTTACATATAGCAGCCATTGCCTTTAGTTGATGTTGTACAGGTGGCATTTTTGCTCAGGCCCTTGAAAGTTTAAAGGCACAGAAGTTGGGGAAAATGTCTCTCCTGTGGGTTGATAACATTTTTATGATGTCTATGGCATATATCATCAACTATGTAAATGGGAACAATGACTTTGTGGGGTGGTGACAGAAGGAAACCAACAGGCAATGAGGAGTATTTCTTAATGGGAAATGCCATCAAACTGCCATGAGGTTGACAGAGTAACTATACGGAGTAGGGTGGAGTGAAGAATGTGTACTCTAGTATTAAACAAAACCCTCATGAAAACATCCACACAAATATCCTGAATCCCCTTCCTTTCCAGGCCACCTCAACATGGGAAAGGGCCATGAAACGTCAAAAAGAGATCCTATCTTCTGCTCAGTCCTGCCTTAGAATCTAGAATATGACTTTATATTGATGATTCCAAGACTTTAATCTTTCTCTTTGACAGTCTGATTTTTACAACAGCATCTTAGTGAGATTTTTTTTTTTTTTTAATAGCTTTAGAAGCACACACACCAGCCACGGTTAAATTATATTCAGTGTTTGTGTTTACAATGGACACATCACCCAAAGGGTTAGTAAAATGTTTTTCAAAGAAATGTCAACAAGTGGGGCTGGGATTGTGGCTCAGTGGCAGAGCACTTGCCTAGTATGTGTGAGGCACTGGCTTTGATTCTCAGCACCACATATAAGTAAATAAAATAAAGGTCCATCAACAACTAAAAATATTAAAAAAAAAGAAATGCCAACAAGTACTGTGTTCCATCAATTATTTTCAATAGTCAACAACACTCCAGAAAGACAAATAGAGAAAATTCTACAGAAATCAGTAAGATGAGAGTTTGCCTGCATCACCTTTCTATAAAATGTTGATCTATGCTTAACAACAGCAACACAAAAAACAACAATTCAAGGTAGGAAACTATAAAACTGGACTTAGGGAAAGGAGAGGATTCTGTTTATGGTTGTCCCTTCCTCTGCTTATATACAATTATCACAATGATGGTTTTAAAGTCAAATCTGATGGTATGTCTCCCATTTGCAGTGGCTTCTCATCAATTCCAGAGTCAAATTCAAGCTCCTAAGAAGGCAAACAAAGCATTTCACAAGCCCTTGCCTTGCTCTTCATTTGCCTCTCCCTTTGTGTCCTGGACTTTGTATTCAATATGATCAACGCTTTTATCTTTTTGATGAACATGGTGATGTATCACCAAATGCATGAGGATGGATCCCACCAATCACGTGGGTGCTTTCTTCTAGGTCTAGTGACCTGGTCTCAGAATAGATGCCATCATGCATGAAAACAAAATGAATAAACCTATGTATTTTTCTAGACCATCCTCTGTGGGCCTGTCCATCCATATTCTTAGCCTGTGGTAGAAAAAAACTACTCAAGTATAAATTAAGAATAATGATAATAATAATAGAGTAAATATTATAATTCCATTTTGTAGAAAAGTATAAATAAAAAAATAACTAGCCAATTCTGTTGAATAGCTTGGTGAATTGAGTCAACTACTTAAATAACAATCCTAAGATTTTTATCTGGCTGAAATATGAAAGAAGACTGCACCTATAATTTTAATAATCATATCAGCTCCTGAAATTTTCTTATAATAAAAGAGGGAAAACACAACAATGAGAGCAGAGATTATATTATCAGAACTCATACTGGAAAAGATCATAGCTTTTAACTTAAATTTAGCTACTTACTAATAACATTCATTTTTTTATCAACATTTTTATCCCCAGCATATTCTATGTTAAATTCACTGAGATAAGCACAGTAAAAACAGGATATGAGTAATAAGGAAATTTAATTCAAATAGATGCTGTTAACCCATCATAGCACAAAACAACTGAACTTAGGACACATAGTGTGCTGTGGAGAGGCCCATTGCCTAGGCACAAAGGGAATATAAATAATTGAACTATGCTTTCATGCTGAGAACAAGCTAAATGAATAAGAAAGGAGCCAAGCTTTTATTTCTCATAATGAGGCATAGAAATGTACTTAAATTTAGGAAATATTTTTGTAAAGGTTCCCTAAGAGACAGTTTCCTTTCAGTTTATACTGTTTACATTTCTCTTTATATTCCACTTAAACAGTCATGGTTTTCAGTGGGGCTTGCACACATAATAAAATGAACCTCAGCCCTCCTTGAGATGACACAAATGTGCAATTATTTTCTTCTCAAGATTTTAGCAAGTCCTTATTTTTGGTCTCTTTAGAAACTTTTCACCTCTGTCTCAAGCACTGTATCCCAGACTCCTGTTTGAAAGTTGATTTAGCTCTGATATCCAAACTGAATCATCAGGGTTTCTGCTTACAAACACCTGGTGTTTCCTTGGACTCTTTCCCAGCCCAATCCCAACTTGTCTCAGGCCAGCTTAACTAAGAACTATGGAGAACTCAATGTGAGGTATGGTGGTAGCAGGCCGCTTAACCTATTTGGCAACAGTACATGGGAAAGCTATTGGAAGTTTTGATTGTTTTTAATGGATTTCTTTGAACCATAGAAATTTATTGCTTTCTTGAGGGAAAATCATAACTCCTATTAAACATAAGAACAACCTAGGCTTAAAGATAAGCCCACCTGTTCTGAGGCATCATCAAAATTTTAAAACATATCCTATATCATAAAAGCTTACTTGTGAAGATCCAGGTAGGACTAGTTTTTATCAACATAAAAACATGAACAGAGTTGAAGAGTTATTATATAACATGTTCCTTTTTTCTTTACCATATTACCTGTGAACTGAAAACAAGAGCTCTTTGGTGTAATCCTTCCATTGCACAAATAAGAATTTAGATGCCCAAACAGGTGAGTGGAGAATCTAGAAGCCCAAACAGGTGAAGTGGGCTTCCTAGTGCTGCACCCAGCCTCTGCCCAGCTCAGAGTAGATACTCAACAAATGCTCATGCTAATTCTACTCCTAGTTTTTTCACTAGTCTCTTTCCCACAACAGTCCAGACAATAGTGTTCCAGGAAGACAAGGAAGCATGTATTTTCTGGGGTGGGAGATCAGGTTGGATGCATGTTGATTCTATTAAACCCTGTTATTACACTACTTATTAATCTGCCATGATTGTAGTGATAGTGTTAAAGCATCATGATTGAATTAACTTGAATTTATAAGATAACAAATAAGTTTTGATAAATTAGACTTCTATTTATAATAAATCAAACCTATGTCTAGACATTCTATTTTGTTCAACTTCAATGTTTTATTGGAATTGATATTTTATTTGTAAAAATATTTTTTACATAAAAAATTTTCTAAGTGCATGTTTTAGCACCACATATAGACAGATATAGATACAGGCATATTTTAAAAGTTACACATTGTCAAAAACTTACTATGTAGGTCTCTTATTGTTGCATGATGCATTATACAGTATTAAAAAAAATTCAGGAGACTAGAACAAATCATCTGAAGACCCAGCTTTATCATCTAACTAAGGCATTTTCTTGCCTTGACCTTGACTTAGGCTTTTTAGAAAGATATATTTTCAAGACCATTGTAATAACACGGGCCAGAGTGAAAGAAACTATTTTTAAATTTAAAGTTTATGTAAACTTAAAATTTATATTTCCTTTCATTGTGGCTTCATTAAAAAACAATTCATGAATTTTAAGAAAAATCAATTGAAAATTGGCTTAAAAATGCTTAACTATCTAAAGAAAATTCTACTCAAGTGCAGTGTATCATAGCAAACTCTTCCACTTGAGACACCTCCAAAATAAAGCTTTAGAATCCCTTGGGTCCCTCAAAATGAGTTCAGAAGTCATTATCCTGAAATAAACATAGCAGTTTATGCTATATTCCTTTCACTCTAGTCATGCAAAAGTGATGGATATTGACTCATTCAAAAATACAATAACTTCTCAAATTTTAATAAACTAGCAGCCTAAAGATATATGAATATTATAAATGACTTCTTTTTTCAAAGCAATTGTGCCTAACCATTGATTATGCTGCTGAAACACTTTGATCTCAACTCACCATTACTGCAATGTATATCTTTATTTTTGTTCATAATTTGTGGAGCTGCAGCTAAAAAAGAAATGTAAATTTTAAATTAAAACTATTAATTAAAATTTAAAACACATATTTAGTTAGCTCAAAGAATAATTTAATAAAACACATTTTATTAGCTTTTATGATACCAGTGAGCATTTCTAAGTAAAACCAATAATTACAATAAAACAAAAGCTGTTTGAGTCAAAAAGGAAAAGCTTTTTTATTCACTTTCAAATAAGAGAACATTAAAGGTGAAAAAGAATGGTCTAAATGTCATCCTTTGCCTGCAGGTGATCTATTGAAGTTCCTTCTAGTTTTATGATCCAATGACTATAATTTCCTAAACCATTAGAATTCAGAAATTCTATCCAGTTGGTTACACTGCAGTTTGTTCAAAGTTTCTGAATTTATCCAAACATCTATCTAAAAAACTACTTAATAAATATTTATGGAATAAATGAATTAATAAGAACATACAGCATGCTTAAATTATCCATCTAAAGAGAAAAATGGTAGGAGAGAGAAATAGTACCCATTTATGATTAATTCTTCACTAGGCCAACTGATTCATTCTGTTGAATCAGTGGTTCTCAAACTCTAGTGTGCTCCAGACTCATCTGAAAGGCTTGTTAAAATGCAAATTACTAAGCCTCATCTAGATATCCTGACTCAGGAGCTTTGAATCTTTAAGTTCCTATCAATGTTGATGCTGCTGGTCGAGAGGGTGGGGCACCAATGAGAACCAAGGTATTTGATTAAATCCTGGTTTATAATAGAAAAACCTAGATTTAAAAAAAAATTGTAGATACATGGGTGAGTGCTTTCATTTTTTTCTTCTTAAAATTAGAAATATTTTCTTGTGAAAAAAATCTCAGATATTCTTTAGAAGGAAAAAATGAGAAAACAGATAAGCATAAAACAGAAAATCAAAATCACCATTAATTTTCCTTGAGGGTCCTACTGCTAGTAGCCAATTGCTACACTTAATCATTTATCCTAAACATATTTCATGTCATAAATATTTTTCCATGATATTGGAATGGCTCTATAAGATTTCACTGGGTGACCAATCTACTCTCATGGCAATAGTAGTAGCTTCTAAATGCTTTTTATTCCCAATTTATTTAATTAAATTTTTTATGTTGTTAATTATTTCCTTAAAATGAATATCCAGCAGTGGAATTCTGGTCTGTAAGGATCATCTTTAAAGTTTTTCTTACGTGTTGCTAAATGACCCCCTTAATATATGTTGTTCTAATTTATGCATCCACCAGCATCATAATACTTTTTTTCCATATACTTTTCCCAACTCTCTTATTTATAAGAAGAAAAATCCAATTTTAAGGGAAAACAACATCTCTCTGTGTAATATTCAATTTTGATTGCTAATGAAGTTACACACACACACACACACACACACACACACACACACACACACACACACACATTTTGGTCAGGCAATTCTTATTTTTATGTTGAAATAAGTGGAACTATGTGGTTTTACCTTCTTTGTTTTCATTTGCATCAAATGACAGTTGTGGTTTTTCAATGTTCTCATCTTCTGTGAAAGAATTCCTGCAAATACAATGTCAAACAACCTGGATCAATGAAATGAACACAATTCATGGAAATTACATCAAGTACACTATCTTTTCATCAATGTGGGCACGGTTATTTTGATGAAGACAAAGAAACACTTTCTTGATTTTATTCCTCCAAACTGGCAAGTGAGCCTCCAGTGAGGTGGGTGGAAATCTCATCATCTCTAATCAGTAGAAGCACATTTGAAGCAAATCAGGGCAAAAAGTCACTCTTCAGCCCAACACTGAGCAACTCAGATAGCCTGGGTCCAACAGATGCGATTCAAAAACGCACATTGTTATTGGAATCTCTGGCTAAAGTTACACAGTTTTTGAAGCAAAAAGGGCTTGGAAACTCTGAGACACAATCTGGAAAAAAACATACCCAGAATATGAGAAAACTAATTGTAGCATGCTCTAAGGACTTATGTCACCAAGTTTTCTGTCCCTTAAACTCTAATAATTGGTCAGGAATGGAAAAAGGTCAGATACAGTATGCTGAGTTCACTTCTTTTTCCTTTGTTGTATAACTAAATACTTGGCCAGAGTGTCCTTTAAATTCTTATATTTGGGATGAAAATAATATAAATTTCAGACAAAATAACTGTTGGTCCTAATGATACAGAAGATGGTCTAGAGGCCCCCAACATGACTTTCCTGTTTTGATGGGTCTTTCTTTTCACTCCAGCAAAGTGGAGATAATAATACTTGCCTTACTTCACAGGGATGCTATAAGAATTAAATAAAATGCTCCATGTTACATAATGTTTTATACATATTTATTGTCTCAGATCTTGTGCTGGGCAATGTAGCAGAGCAGAGATAAACAGTGTATATTAAATTCCTTTAAGATATAACCATCAGAATGAGAATTAAGAAGAGTCAAGGAATTAAATATTTTGCTAATGTTAGAAGGTGTGATAATTGTATTGCAATTTTATTTCAAACAATATATCTCGCAAAATATGCAACATGAAATGCATATAAACTGAATTTTGGAAACATTACTATCTTAATGGAATGAGGTACTTTGTATAGAAAGGTGTCTTGGAGTGATTTATTGGGTAATTTTATGAATAATTTGTTTGTTTTGAATCCACATGGATTTTCTTGGAAAGCATTTCCTTAGAGCAAAATACACATACAATTGTATTTACATCAAAGTGAAAATTAGCAGATGGTGCACAAATATGGGTTTTAAGATTTCCATTCTATTCAGAATTATACTAGTTCAGTTGGGACTTCTGGATTCTGAGCCTTGTGCACAGTGCAATAACCGTTATCGACTACTGTTGTGTTCTGACTTTATTTTTTTCTCACCTAGTTACAACAAGCAAATGGTCTTGATTTAGAAAATAGAATGGTCATTAGACTCCATAGGTAGTCTATGACTTATTGACTATTTTTGCAAAAAATCTTGGAAGTGACCATTTTCAAGGCATATGCAATGATGACCATCCTGTCTGCATAATGCACTGGAAAAATGTACTGGACTATGGATGAGATGGCCAGGGTCATAGTCCCAATTCTACTTACAGTAGCTATCCAATGTGAGCAAATAATCTATCTTCTTAGGACCTGGGTTTCCTCATTTGGAAAATGTATGCAATATGTATGCATCCTGCTTGCATGAATGATCATTAAATATACATATGCTCACTGGTAAATTGAAGATAATTAAAATTGAATATTTTCTTAATATACAAGGAGCCACATACTAATTGCTTTTAGGTAAAAATCTAAAATTTACTTGTTTTAATATTAATTTAGGTAATTCTTTCAAATGTCTTTTTTTTTTTTTCTTATAAAAAAGAAAAGAGTTCTCTCCACTATAGAAGCTAAAGTGACCATCCTATGGTATAAAAGCATGAAAATAAAAGCATACTAAGATTTACTGCATACCTGTGCCACAGCATCAGGCACACAGAAGCTATTTTATGTGATCCTACTGAACTAATCCGTGGCAGATAATATAATCTGTATTTTACAGATGAGAAAACTTGAGTCTCAGAAGGTTCTGAACCTTGCCTGCTACAGTTAACAAACTCTTAAGTTGGAATTTTTGAATCCAGGTATGTACAATTGTAAAAAAGTCCTGTTTCCTTCAAATTATACTCAACACTGACCATTATCAATACGTTTCTTCATTGGAAGGGAATCCAATCATCTGAATGTAAGTGTAGTGGATTACTTAACCTGACAGCATATGTGGAGCTTGAGAAAACTTGCTAGAGAACAAACATTCTAAAGCTTGGGTATCTCAGGGGAACTTACTCAATGTTAAAAACAATACATTAATAGGCTCCTTGGGAAATCCAGCTTGTTCTTTATTTATCTATATTGGAGCATGAGACAGTCTTGCATTATTCCAGCAAGTGCAGAGTGAAAGCAAAATGGCTTTGAGCTATAGTATTTAAAACTTAATTTTCAAGCACACAAACAAAACCTTCTGTCAGGCCTACTACTTCCACATATTTTGGGAATAAGGCCAAGTTCATAAAGTTGTGGCAAGTAGGATGGGTTCTGATCCTGGGAGATGTTATAAGAAGCCTTCAAATATATGATTATTTGTATATTTTAATTACAAAAGGGTTTCTTCTAGAATCATTTTTACTACCTCTGGAGACAGAAAGAAATAAAGTATGAGTCAACAGAACTGCAGCCATCCCCAGGGTGACTGCAAGAGATGCAAATGAGTACGCCATGTGGATTACTCTTTCATCTTCCTAGGAGGTTTAGGTTTAATTCTATTTTCCTGGCAGTAGAAAAGTCATATTTTCTCAATTCTATCCATATAAAAGAATAGCAGAAAATTTTAGGTACCATCCCTTTTGCCACCTACTGAAGGCACCATTGCACACCTGTACCATTAATTAATGTCTCGCCTCTACCATCTCCTTCATTACTGCCCCTCATCAGGATGGGAAGGTACCTTACAAGAACAAAACAAACAAAAAAGACAGACTATGTGTACCTAAATTTAGATTTGTCCAGAATAAAGTCATGCTTCTAAGACCCTCTAAATAAATACTATTACTGTATCAGGCTGCAGTCAGATGGTTCATGAAACAAATCTCACCTAATTCTTTCCTCTCTCTTGCTGCCAGTAATGCAAAGATACATTTCATGGAATGAAACTAGATTGAAACTTTTAATTTTAAGCATTACCTTATGGAGGAGTCAAGTCTTGTTGGTTTAAAAATGGTTGGATATATTTTTGTTACAGTGTTTAAAGACCACCAGAATCATTATGGTTTCAGTGTTTTAAAGACATTTATTTTCCAGAGCATGAATTTTTTTGGACACACTTCTTTTTGTTGCTTTCTTTAATGTTAGGCAAAGGCTTTTGAAATCAATCTTTAGACTGGAGATTTTTTTGGATTGCACAGTTCAAATTTGTGGCTACCTTACCATTCCAGTGGATGTAGCTGGGCTTTTTTATTCAGGAGCCAAAATTGTTTAAATACATTTAAAAGAGACCAGTACTGGGTCGGGACCGAGCCAGGTTTTCCCAAAGGATTTGTTGTATCATGAAATTCACTCATCAAAGATCGAATCCCAGGAGTGGTAGATGGAAAGAGCTGAGAAGAAATATTCAAACACAAAGTATCAGCGTAAGTTACAGAAAATAAGTTAAAATGTAGTATTACTAGCAAAGATTTTTTAAAAAATAAATTCAGTTAGCTATTTTAAAAAATAAATTTATTGATTGATCAGTATTATAATTTAATTTTTCTGTTCAGTTGTCAAGGTAGATGTCTCTTTTTATAAGGAACTAATTTTGTCAACAATCATATTTCCAAACGGGATGAGTTTTTCTTTCCGTTCCATCTAGTATAAGTGGATTTCTCCTTCTTGCTATAGATAACTAACATATCTTGCTGCAGCTAAGTAACAGAAGGAATCAGGAAGAAGGGAAAATAAGGACAAATCCTCTTTGTTACAAGTAAATTATATCAGGGTGAGAAGTATTCCTCTCACTAAAAACTTAAATGAAAATAACCTCTAGTTATCTGGTTTCTACTCCCAGAGTCAGGAACTGAGGTTGTATGTACCCTGGCTTCTGCAAAATAATTCTTTAGTTCTTATTTTGCATTATGCTAAGAGATATTCTATATTCACAGCATCTTAACTATAGTATTGAACCAAATTACCATGAATGTAGCACTATATTTAAATTAATCAAAATGATAAATATATAAACTAAATTATCTTTGGAGAAATAAACTTACTTTGAAACCTCCAAAATATGGGCTAAATTATAAAAGCAAATGTCAAACATTCATTAATTAACTTAATAAATTGGTTACAGCTCATACAGCAGATATGTATACATAGATTTAAAAAACAAAGAAAAAATGCTCAAGCCATATGTCAGATTAATAATGAATTATTAATGTTCATTTTAGACATACTGTTTTTAAAGGATTTTTGCATGAATAAATCTTAGGTGGAAAAATGCAAATAATTAGCATCTATTTATATAAATGGAAGAGGTAGAAACAAAGCTTTCACTGAGCATACTCATTTATATGTAATAAATCATCCTTGGATATTGACTAATAAATTAACAAAGTCCAAGAAAATACACACAAATACTCCTTTTATATGCTGAAACCAGTAAAAATTGGTGCAATTATTTACATTTTCTTTCTCTGACATTTGTTATATAGTAAAAACAAATTAAGATTTAAGTAGTTTTCTAAAATATTCTTATTTTGTTCAATTATATTTGATTTTATACAAATTAAAAAGATATAAAAAGCAGAAATAAACTTAAGTTGCATGTAAATGTCCCAAGGCTAAAATCAAAACTTCTTTAGAAAAATGTTAACATTTTCCCCTTGAGAACTGTCAAATCCTGGAAGCTATACTAATCCATATATTTTTTTAATCTTTAATAAGTCATGGGTTTTGTATAAACTCATAAGGTAAAACATACAGATCTTGCTCATTTACTATTTAGATTTCTGAAAGAAAGAAGGAATATTAGTTTGAAGTCAAAAGCAGGTAGTTTAGGGCTGATCTACTATAATCTTAGTAATCGAGGTGTCAAAGATCACTTTTGTTTTACCAGTTGGAATTGCCCCAGACTCCCAAGTTCCTTTATGAAAGTCATAATTGAGTCAATTTCTTCTAAAGACAGACATTGATTTAGGTCCTTTTGATAGTTTTCATTTTCACCCTATAATAATAGGAGGAAAAAAATCATAAGCAATAGCTAAAGTTTAAATCATCTTTACCCCAATTACCTCCTACTTCATAAGCCAAATTGTAAACTCTATAAACAGATAAGCAAATTAACATTGCATACTACGTAGTGACTTTAACTCGTCACAACAATGTTAGAATATAAGTAAACCTCATATTTGACAAAGTGATCCTGGATGAAATAGCTTCATGATGCTTTGGCAGTAAAGTTGGGGAGGTGAATGAGAGGGAGAATGGGTGTGACGATCAGTTTGAGAAAGCAGCAGGAGTCTCCTGTAGCCTTCAGAGCATTAAATGAGTATTTACTAATGAACCCATATATGGGACATTGGCATTTGGCGTTGCACACAATTTAGTAAGCAGACTTCCCCCCATGTTTTCCCACATCCACTTTTTCTAATACATCACTGAAATCAGGAGAAATAGAACATTGATCTTTGTGAGACCTTTCACATGCTCCCTCCAAATTCTCTAAAATATAGGTTACAAAATAGAATAATATATAGGGAGCAATATTCAGTTTAGTAATCTGTATAGTATTTTATGTATCAAGCAAACTTATGCTAACCATAAAACTTCACCAGTGCTACTCTGAAGTATCATCAGCATTGTCTAAACACATTAACAGATATGAATGCTTTAATATAGTAATGTTATGACTTAAATCTCTGATGTCCATCTGAAGCAATTTCTGCTATCTAGATTGCCTTCAAAAAGTTCTACCACACCTTTAAAAATAGTCTGTAATATACAATATGCATTAGTCATAATATATACAAACATTCCTTCTGAATTATGAACTGCTGTATTTCATTTTCAACCCACAATTTTATCACAATCATTTATGCACACACTTAGTTGATGTAAAAATGTTGATCCTCAGGTCAGAAAAAATTAAGAGGTGCAATATCAATTTCAATAAAATTCTCAAATTGTTTGATTACATAATAAATAAAATGTCACCTTCTAAAGACGACCTAAAAAAACATTCATCAGCATACAAATTGGCACTTACCTTAAATACATCAGATCTATAAAGTCTCTGAAATATCTCTGAAAATAAGGAAAGTGAAGAGTCATTGGAGAAGAGAAAATTGAAAGTGTCTTTTAACAAGAATTCTTCTGTATTTTGGTCCTCAAAATCCATGTTATCATCATCTTGAAAATTCAAATGCTCGTGCACCTTTGAAAGAGTCAAAGCAGAGTGAATAGTTTCCATGAGTTAATTCAGTGGAATTACTTCTAAGACTTGATTTATTCCTGTTGTTTGTAGATCAGACCTGACATCTAGTGGTCTTTTTGGAGGTCAACAGTTTTATAAATATAACAGTTTATAAATATAACAGTTTTATAAATATAAAGATGCAATTCTTTAATCTAAGGAATTTAACTGTGATAAGGTCACATTAGCTTAAAACCATCTATAATTGAAGAATCTGTGTTCCCCAAAGATAATCACTTAGCCACATGACAGTCTTTTTTTAATTTTTTTTTTTTTTTTTTTTTTTTTTTTTCAATTTTGAGACATGGTCTCACTGGATTGTTTAGGTCCTAAGTTGCTGAGGCTGGCTTTGAACTTGTGATCCTGCTACCTCAGCCTGATATAGTCATGCACTGCCTTCAGCAAGTGACCTCTTTTTTTTTTTTTTTTTTTTGAGAAAACCACTGTAGGTGTGTGAAAATGGTGTTTGCCTTCATATCTCCTCTGTGTGTTCAGAGGTAATAAGTGCACCCTGGAGTGGACATAAGGATTGCATCAGCATGAAGATGTGAAATCAACATGTTTTTCTGGGTTAAATCTCTCCTATTGTTAGATTCAATTTTCCTTTATTTTAAATTTTTTGCATCTATAGTCAACTCTCATATGACATAATCTTATATATTATTGTATAATTGTATTGTGATTGTATGTGTGTAAAATCTAGTATGTAGTATAATTTTGTACAAAGAAGTATATTATATACAATAGTTTACAAGATGTGTAGTTAAAATGTATTAACCTTTATTTGCAGTATTTTAATTCTTTTTTAGAGTTTTTATCCCTCTACTCCCCTTAAGTACATTTTCTCTCATATTTTCCATTTTTTCCACTAAAGGCCTTAGTAAAAAAATGATATTTAAAAAAAGATAATACATAACACTTTTCTGAAGTACACATTTTTAAAAGCATAATATCAACTATTAGATACGTATACAAAGTAAAGCAAAATTAGTCATTTTAAGATGTCATTTCATAAAGCTTCAAAAAGAAAAAAAAAAACTTTTTTTGCACTTTACATCTGAGCTATCAGCCCAGGCTTTTTAATTTTTTTTCATTTTGAGGCAGGATCTCATGAAATTTCTTAGGCCCCCACTAAGTTGCTGAGACTGGCCTCAAATTTGTGATCCTTCTCACTCAGCCTCCCAGGTCATTGAGATTATAGGCATGTGCCATTGCGCCTGGCCAAAGTTTCAAAATTTTATAGGTAAATCTTAAAGTTATTCAACCAAATGTCTATAATTGTTTTTCCTGAGTTATAGTTTGAAAACAAATAATGCTACATGAATTTGAATTCTAAGCAAAAAAAATGTACAAAAGCACTCTAATTTCTATGTATTTATACTGGGAAAAAATCTCAAAAATCTCCATGGATTTTTAAATTAAAACAGACCAATTTAAAAACGCAATGTCCCAACATAAAGAATAAGAGTTGCCCTTTTAATAGCACTATGTGAATGCACCATGCAATCTACTATTTTCCATTATACATCTTGCTTCTCTCCTTTAACAAATACTTCGGTTTATTCCACATTTGTTTCATAAACAGTGGTTGAACCATAGAAAAATTCATGTTTGTTCTACATGAACACACAGTGGGCATTGGAACCCATAGAATCCTCACATACTAATTAATTCCCTAAACCACAATGCACATGAGCCTATTTTCAGGTTGCTATTTATCAATTGGTGATTGTGAATGAATGTCATGCATGCGCGTGCGCACACCCCCGCCCCCTCACACACACACTCTTCACTAGGAGTTGGAAGCTCACACCACTGCAGAGGCTTTGGCAACTCACCTGAAGCACTACAGGGTGCCTGAGACTGTCATAACCAATATCAAAAGTTAAAAGTTGAAAGCATAATCTACATCTGAAATAAAAACACAAGATAGCATGAAAATATATTCTCTTTGCTACACTGACTCTATTATTTGGTATCATATTGTTAATGACTGCTATAGCTAAATGTCAATATCTGTAATCAAATATTACATATAACTGGTTCCTGGATTTGGAATTTGTTTTGTTTCTTACAGAAAGTACAAGTATATCTAACGTATTCATAACACTTTAAACTATGAAGTTATTCCATGAAAACCTTAATATGGAGGAAAAAACTCTCCTATTCCTACATGTGAGATGCCCACTCACATACTAAGTATAATAATAAGTATAATAAATTGAGGAACCTCTCAATTTAACATGTCCTTAGAAGAAAGGCAATCAATTATACTCAATATACTGAAATAAAAGGCTAGGAGTTAACTAACCGTGTTAATAAAGATCTTTGTTTCCTTCTCTGCATTTTGAAACTCTGAGATAGCTGAGAATAAAATTTACTAGGTATGGGTAATACTGCAACCAATCAACACTAAATCTATATACTAGAAAGAGCTGAATTTGAAAGAAAGCTGCAATTTAAAAATTAATTTTAAAATTTTGTGTTTTGTTTCTTGTCACCAATATTTGGATACTAACAAGTGTACAACATGCTCTGAAGTTTTATGATCTACAAATTGGTCCATATATATTTAGAAGATCATACTAACAATTTTTGGAAGACAGATATTTTCTTCTCTTTTTAAAATTAAAATTAGTTTTTACCTATGGAAGGTCTTTGGTCCTAGAGTAGATGTTTCACTGAAGACTTCAGCAGCCAGAAGGAGTTTGCTGATTGTTTCCTTCACATTATCAAATGCCTGAAGTGGTGAACTTGTCTTCAGGAATGTCTCAAAAAAAGTTTGCAGCTGTGAACAAAGTAAAAGATTGCTAAGGTACTTAACCTGGCCTTGAATTTGTGCCTCAGCCTCCCCAGTAGCTAGGATCAGAGGCATGTGCCACCACACACCCATTTCAAGTCAATGTTTTTTAAAGGTATAAAACAAATCTTATATTGCTTCATAGACTTTCTCAAAGGGCAGTCTTAATTTGTCTATCTTTTCCAGGAGGGCCAATATGAACTATTCTTTGAGGCTATTTCTCTTTGTCACACTCAGGGAAAAAATAAAAAGAAGAAAAAAAAAAAAAACCTTCTTAAATGGAAAGTTTGATAATCTAAGGAGGCTTAAGTGTTTTATAATTTAAATTACAAGGTGAAAGAGAAAGGTTTTTAAATACCTTGTAATTTAAATCACTTTAGAAGTGCTTACTCCATTTTTTTTTTTCTTTTATTTCATGGCATCTAATCTTGGAAAGTGTGGAGGAGCTTTTCTAACAAGGCTGTGAGCAGAACTCCCAAGTTTAATTGTGACTCTACTAACAAAGTGACTGGACTTGCTACTCATTCCTCAGAATTTATATGTCCTCTCTTTAAACTGGGTTAATATCTACTAATCAGAGTTGTGAAGTCAAATTAGAAGAAAATTTATTTGAAAGCCAATGTGAGGTATGAAATCAAATCTTAGTTATTATCAAATTTCTGCATGTATCTGAATAAAAATAGCATATCAAAATTATTTCTTCACTGCATTTTTCTCTGGATGCACCAAGCCAAGTAGAGAGGAATCCAAGAGAATCCCAGTGTCCTGCTGACATTTTCATTTAAAATTTCATGTGGATAGAGCAATATTGCCAAAGGGCAGATGAAGCTCAAGTTTATGTCTTCTTAGAAACACCATAATTAAAACCATAAATAGTTATTTTTATCTGCTTAATTATTAAAGCAATCAGACAAGGATCTTAGCATTAAAGCTCAAATCAATTTTTTTTTGTACTGGTGATTGAACCTACAGTGCTCTGCTACTGAGCTGTGTCCCCAACCCTTTTTTAATTTTATTTTGAGGCAGGGCCTCCTTAAGGTATCCAACCTGGCCTTGAATTTGTGATTCTTCTGCCTCCCTAGTAGCTGGAATCACAGACATGTGCCACCACACCCATTTCAAGTCAATGTTTTCTAAAGGTATAAAACAAATCTCATATTGCTTCATAGACTTTCTCTAAACATACTCTTTTAAAGATGAAGAACTAAAAATATTTTTTTAAAAAACATGCAGCAGGTATTCTATTCGTGTTTTTGGAAGAACAGATAAAATGTATCAAAACTGTGAGATTGCAAAGTGAAAAACTATTTTGGCTATGATAATAAAGGGCAAATATTGGTGCAAATCACCTGAGGAAAATGGTAATTGTTATCTTTAAAATGTGCAAGCAAAATTCCCCAAGAGAAACAAATACTGACTTCATAAACTTTTACCAGCTGAAAAACAGAAACCTAATGAGACTACACATTAAAACCCTAAGAAAATATCATGGGCATTTGGCAATTGGGATGTTTTTTTTCCATTTTACTAAGGAAAATGAATGTAGTAATTGTATAATTAAAAGAAAACAAATTAATGCTAACACTAAAACTGCTAACACCCTTGAGTCAAAATAGAATAACATTATGTTTTTCTAAATAAAAGGAGCATGGCTGTCTCTCCTTCTGAAGTAGGCACACATTCTCCCTTGAATGTGCCTCTGCTTTTCAAAATAACCCTTTGTGTGTCTCTGAAAAAATTAAAAAGTAACTCATCATACTTGATATATTTTATTAGGGATAGTATTGCATTATTGCATTTTCCTATTTTCTTTCATGTGAACTGAATATTAAGAGATTAAGGTTAATAATATACAGAAGTTGAAAATGCCTATGTAACATATAAGATATTAAGACTGAGGATCAGATTATATCCTTCATGAGAAAGAAATATTAGCAAATTAACATTTAGATTGTGTTTAATCTTCTAATGCAGAAATAATTATTTCTTAATTTCTGACCATAACTGCATTGAATATGGAGTGCTGTTCATTTCATTCATGCAATTCAGCTTTCTGGTGAACTCTACCACATGGAAAGAGCTATGCCCTGTACCTTGGGAGAGAAGTTGCATAGCTCAGTAGTAACACTACAGACTAGTGGCAAAAGGTCCCATGTTCAGTTTTGGTTCCGTATCAAAGTTGTGAGACCTTGTGGGATAAATAATTTTATACAGATATTGCCAGGATTAAATTAGAGCAGCCACAAGACACCTATCATCATCCAGCGATATTCAGTACATGTTAGCCCCTTTTGGTTTTTATTAATTAAACAAGACAAGTCCTGGGGACCTAAAACTGCTGTAAAAAGTGAAACAAAATCTTAAGCAAAACAAGCACAAAATCACGACATGTCCATGACCACCATGTAAATGAGATTAAAAGAGATTGCAGTTAAAGTGGTCCTTGAACCCAGATTCTCATAAAATAATGTACATTAGTGATACCAACCAAGGAAGAACATTTTAAAAATATAAGAGTTTTGATAGAAATGGTTTAAGGAAAGAGAATAAAGAAGTTTGATGTTTGAATGGATCCCTCCAGGGGTGTCCCTCCCAACAGAAGTAAAGAGCAGAACCGAATGACCCAAACAACTGGGTTCCCCCCTCCCCCCATTGCCCTCAGAACTCAGCCTGCAGAGAGAAGGACTAACATCAGCCAATGTTCATGAAAGCTGGGGTATTTGAACATAACTGCCTTTATAACTACAAGTGTGGAGAGAGAAAATGACATTCAGAAAGGAAGACTCAAAATGGGACAACTTCTCTTATTTCTGCATTAGTTCTGCTTGCAATTTTTGTCTCTGAATGCATTCCCTTTTATCTCTTTGTATGCATTTTGATTTATGTAAGCCCTTCAAGTCAAAGAAAATTCTACATGAGTGTGACATCTTTTATTTAGCTTAGTACAGAGGCAAGCAACCTTCATATGCAAAAATAAGAGCAGATTTATGCAAGTATTTAATACACACACACACACACACACACACACACATATATATATATATGATCACCAAATTTCAATAAATCTCCCAAAGAGGGAATATTTCTAT
This sequence comes from Tamias sibiricus, assembly GCA_025594165.1. Lineage (NCBI taxonomy): Eukaryota > Metazoa > Chordata > Mammalia > Rodentia > Sciuridae > Tamias > Tamias sibiricus. Next base: position 119,501,221 of record CM046664.1, on the reverse strand, counting down.
CACTTTTTATTACTAATTCATTCAGACAAAGTGGAAGACTTACTTACCTGTCTGGTTATATTGCAATTTATTACTCTAATTGTATTTCCTTGATACAATTACTTGAGTTCTGTTCATCTCCGTGTGCTCTGATGCACAATGAATGAACTGTGTTTGATGCATCTCAGCATGCATCAGATAATGTCAAATCAGAAATTATTTGATATTAATTTTATTCAAAAGCCATCAGAACCTGAAAACCACATCTCACCCAAGAGCTTTTTCAGCTCAAGCACAAATCCCTGAAGGAACACCTCACCTTCACTGCTAATTTAAAACTATCAAACTGTAAATTCAAATATTAAGGTGAGTTCTCTCTCTATATATCATCACTTCTAATCAAAGTTTTTAAGTTAAATAAATTTGATAATTTAAGTTCCCAAAGAAATCAGTGCCTTGGCAGTGAGAAAGAAAATAGATAAAACTTTTTACATAACATGAAACTGTTTTACGGACAATAAATTCTCCCACTTCTGTGTAACAAGGAAGTGCAAATTTAATGCAAAATAAATCATATAAAAAATGACCTTGTAAGATTATGATTGTAAAACAAGGCAGGTAAACATTAGTGTTTGTTTGTTCTTGTATAAAATTCAAGCAGTAATCAGTGAGGTATTTACATCTGTACAACATCAATCCATTCAAGCTACTTATTGGGAGACAGGTAGTGAACCAAAATTACCAATTAACATGGAAGGTCAAGAGGAATTGAGGATGAACTTAACAGGATTTATGGAAAAAACTTTGGTTATGTATTTGATATCTTAAAATATTTCCAAAGTACCCTATTTATTTACCTTATTCTCTTACCTCTTCCCTTATTACATGCTAGGTTCTAACTTATTATCTTGCTCTTCTACCCATAAGATATTGGGCAATTTATTCTCAGTGTCCATATGTCATTCATTCTCTATTAAATTTGATGAGCTTCTTGTCTGCTCTTATCACTAGACTGTATTTTTAGATCAGAACTGTCTTGTTTTATCTTTGGGTGTCTGGTGCCTATTGCTGGGTAGGTATTCAGCAAATAATAAACAATCCTAAGCATGCCGTTATAAAAACCACAGAGACTTTGATAAGAGAAATTGTTTATCGTCATTTTTTGATAAAAACTTTTAGTATGGTATATTTATTTCTTGCCTCCATCTCATGAGAAATAAAGATAAGCATTTTTCTGGTCACATATTATAAAATAGTTGGAAAAATGGAAGCTTACAGCTGTTTGAGAGGAATTTCAAGATAAGAAAATTCACAAGTTAAAGCAAAGGATGAAAGATTAACCAATATAATATTTTTTTTTAAAGTAATGTTCTTGACTGAGAAACCATAGCAGAATACTAATATTTAATATTTTGAAATTTGGTTAGTGCTTTAGAGCATTATACCTTACTAAAGTTTAGCAAGATTTCTCTCAATGTTATTGTGTATGTGAGAAAGAAATTCTCGTCTTCTTAAAGAAGAATACTGACACTTAAAATAGTCTTTTAACAAATGTCATATGAAAAAGGTGTCCAATATTGCTAATCATTAGGGAAATGAAAATTAAAACCACGGTGAGAGATTACTTTATACCCTTTAGGATTATAATTATTTAAAAAAAAAACAGAAAATGATTCTGTGGGCAAGGATATGAAGGAATTGCAATCCTATGCCTTCTGGGTGGGAATGTAAAATGATAGGTACATAATAGTGGTTGCTCAAAAAAAATTTTAAAAATACATATTTTTAAAAAGATTTAATGTTTGATCAAACAATTTCAGTTCTTGGAATATACCCAAAAGAATTGAAAGCAGGATTGCAAAGTGATATCTGCACACCTATAGGCAATAGCCAGAGATGGAAGCAAGCAAGTATACACTGATGAAGGAAACAATAACAAAATGTAGTCTATCCATATGAGGAATATTATTCAGCCTTAAAAAAGAAAAAGAATTCTGAAATGTGCCAAAACTTGGATGAATATTTATGCCATCATGCTAAGCTAAACAATCCAGTCACAACTGTATGATTCCAGTTGCATGAGGCTTCTAGAGTAGTCAAATGTATAGAAACAGAATAGAAGGGGTTGTCAGAGGGGGAGTTGCTGTTTAGTGGGTAGGTAGTAAATAATTTCAGTTGTTCAAAACTTTCTGGAGATTGGTTGCAAAACAGTGTGAATATATGAACCCCAAATGAAATGTACACTTTACAGTAGTCAAGATGATAAATTTTTTGTTACTGCATATATCAGCACAATTTAAAATTTCTTACATATCATTTTGAAGTTCTCACAGCCACATTTCCTGCAAAAATGTGCTTAATCACTTGCTAATTTTGTACCAACAAAGTAAGCCCTGAATGTTATGTTCATTTGTTTAAGAAGTAAAATAACACACAGCAAGCTTAATTGCAAAGAACTATCCAGAAGTGATGGAACACAAAGCCTAGTGGTGGCCTTTTCAGGTAAAGAGGGACTATCATATAAGGGTTAAGACGTAATTTTTACTCATTTGTAGACGGAAGGGCACTCAAATATGTAAAATCCAAGATTCTATGCTTTATGACCAAAACCAAATTAAAAGGGAATAAGGATGCATTCAAACCTACTGGGGTTTTGTTGTTGTTTTGTGGCACTGGAGATTGAACCCAGGGCACTTTACCACTGAACTACATTCCTAGCCAAAAACAGTATGGTAGTATGGTAAATGCATAAAAGTAAAATACAGATGAACGGAATAGACAAAGATGCCAAAAACATGGTTTGAAGAGAAGACAGCTCCATTAACAAATGGTGCTGGGAAAATGGGATATCCAATTATAGAAGAATGAAGCGAGAACTCTATCTGGAATCCTGCACAAAAGTCAGCTAAAAATAGATCAAAGACCTAAGACCAGAAACTCTGGAGCTGGCAGACAAATACATAGGGAAAACACTGCAACATCTAGGCGCAAGAAACAACTTCCTGAATAGAACACCTGTAGTTCAGCCAATAAAACCAAGAACTGTTGAACCGAATGGCATCAATTAGAAAGCTTCTGCACAGCAAAGGACACAATTAGCAGGGTGAAAAGATAGCCTGTTGAATGGGAGAAAAGCTCAGCTAGTCTTACAACAGAGGATTCATATTCAGAATAATGAAGAGGTCAACAAATTTAACATCAAATAATAGTAATAACCGTTTTATTTTTTATATATTTTATTTCTTTTTTATTTATAATATTAGTATGTATTACAATTCATAATGCACATATAGCATCTTTTTACATACAACTGTTTGTATACAAAGTATATTTGTACCATTCAGGTGTTCAATCATGCATTTAGGATAATGATATCCATCTCATTCAACCACCTTTTCTTTTTTTTTTCACCCCCTCCCTCCCCCGTTGCTCCCTCCCTTCCCCTCCCTTCCCTTTGACCATTCTAGTGTTCCTCTAATCCTCCTATGTACCCCCATCCAACAACACTGTGAACTAGCCTCCTTATATCAGAGAAAACATTCGGTATTTGGATTTTTGAGATTGACTAATTTCACTTAGCATTATATTCTCCAACTTCATCCATTTACCTGCAAATACCATTATTTTATTCTCTCTTAATGCTGAGTAAAATTCCATTTTGTATATATACCACATTTTTCTTTATCCACTCATCTACTGAGGGACATCTAGGTTGGTTCCACAACCTAACTATTGTGAATTGTGCTGCTATAAACATTGAAGTGGCTGTGTCTCTGTAATATGCTGTTTTTAAGTCCTTTGGGAATAGACCCACTCCTGGGATGGCTGGGTCATAGGGTGGTTCCATTCCCAGTTTTCCAAGAAATCTCCATACTGCTTTCTATAACGGTTGCACCATTTTGCAGTCCCACCAGCAGAGTGTGCCTCTTCCCCCACATCCTCTCCAACATTTATTGTTGTTTGTGTTCTTGATAGCTGCCATTCTGACTGGAATGAAATCTTAGAGTAGTTTTGATTTGCATCTCTCTGATTGCCAGCGATGTTGAGCATTTTTTCATGTATTTGTTGATTAATTGTGTATCTTCTTCTGAGAAGTGTCTTTTCAATTCCTTAGCCCATTTATTGATTGAGTTATTTGTTTTTTTGGTGTCAAGTTTTTTGAGTTCTTTACATATTCTAGAAATTAGTGCTCTATCTGATGTGCATGTATTAAATATTTGTTCCCAATTAGTTGGCTCTCTATTCACCTCACTGATTGTTTCTTTTGCTGAGAAGAAGCTTTTTAGTTTAGATCTATCCCATTCATTAATTCTTGGTAGTAATTCTTGTGCTACAGGATTCTTATTAAGGAACTTGGGGCCTAATCTGACATGTTGGAAATTGGAGCTTACTTTTTCTTCTATTAGGCGTATTGTCTCTGGTCTAATTCCTAGGTCCTTGATCCACTTTGAATTGAGTTTTGTGCATGGTGAGAGATAAGGGTTTAATTTCATTTTGTTGCATATGGAAAAATAAAATACCTGGGAATCAACTTAATGAAAGAGGTGAAAGACCTCTTCAACAAAAACTAAAGGACACTAAAGAAAGAAATTATAGAACTTAGAAGATGGAAAGACCTACCTTGTTCTTGGATAGGTAGAATTAATATTGTCAAAATGTCCATACTACCAAAAGCATTATACAGATTTAATGCAATTCCAATCAAAATCCCAATGACATTCTTCAAAGAAATAGAAAAAGCAGTCATGAAATTCATCTGGAAAAATAAGAGACCCAGAATAGCCAAAGCAATCCTGAGCAAGAAAAGTGAAGCAGGTGGCATCACCATACCAGAATTTAAATTATACTACAAAGCAATAGTAACAAAAACAGCATGGTATTGGCACCAAAACAGACTGGTGAACCAATGGTACAGAATTGAGGACACAGAGACTAATACATATGATTTCAGCTATCTTATTTTAGACAAAGGTGCCAAAAATGTACAGTGGAGAAAGGATAGCCTCTTCAACAAATGGTGCTGGGAAAACCTTTTTATTTTTTATTGTGAGACAGAGTCTTAGTAAGTTGTCCAGGATGGCCTTGAACTTGTGATCCTTCTACCTCAGCTTCCGGAGTAGCTGGGATGACAAGCAGGTACCACCCAGCCTGGCTCAAATCTACCCAATTTTAATGCAACTGGATTGAAGTCTATTCCTCTTGATATATATTATTATTTTGGCTTTTTCAGACTCAATAGAGATTTCTCAGACTTTGACCTAATCAATCTGTCTCCTAGCCATTTGTACAACAGTATAAAATGTATCTGAAGTGATCCAAGTACCTCAGAATTTTATATTAGTATATTTTATATATGAAAGTCTTTTTTTTTATTGCCCTATTAGTCTCAATAAGAAAAAATGTGTTTCCATGACTATATGGCTATAAACTAAAAGAAAATTCTTCCAAAGAGTTCTGATACAATTATTGGCCATATACAATTGTTAAGAACAATAAAAATATTTAAATCTTATTAATTAATTTCTAAAAAAGAAAATTATATTGGTAATATACCTCTCATGCGGATATGATTTCTTTTTATTCAATTAATTCATATATCCCTTGAAAGAATACTTCTTGTTGTTAGACCAAGGATTCAACATCTATATTGATATTATTTTTCTTTGTTTCTTTTTTGTTTTTATTCAAAGTTGTTGTATATATAACAGTAGCATGCATTACAATTCATAATACACATATAGAGCACCTTTTTACATAATACTGTATACAAAGTATATTCATAATATTCATGTCTTGATATTATTTTTAATAAAAGCATGGGGGAGACTTGATCATATACGTACATGGGTTGCAAGAAGAATTTACATATAGCTACATGACTCAATTATTTGAATTCCCCCTAAGGTATATGAAAAAAAATCATGTAATGATTTATCACAAAATATCTAATTTTGTTTAAAACAACTGAAAACAACCTTCCTTGTGAAGGGTTTACTTCCTAATGGTTAGCATCCTTCACCCTCTCTAATGACACTTTTAAATCTGTCTTTGTTGGGTCATATGTTTTTTTTTTTTCACTCTAGGGCAATCATTATCATAATGCCAGACGAGGTAAAAGCTACTCTTTCTTTTGAAAGATGTCTATGAAAGCTTTGGAGGTGCCTTCTCAGCCAGGTGAAATTGTTGGTAGGTAAACACACAGGCTCAGAGAAGGCACCTTCTACATATCAGAGGGCTGTGGCAGGAAAAAACTGTGCTAATGAGGGCTCTGGACCCCTGGAAGAAGTCTTTATGTTTTGAAGAGACATGATTTAAGGAGGAGAATCAGATATTTTTAAATACAATAAGAAGAAGGAAAAAATTTTAAGGGATAAAAATAACTAAACTGCAAATATAAGTAGCGATGTAGCTTTTATTTAGTGCTCATGCATTATCTGAATATAATCCCTATTTCATAACCCTATGCTGTATTTAATAATAATCACTAACCTTGGCCAAACTGATGTTATTTGGCAGACACTGTGCTTCTTATAGGCACCATTTTGTTTGTATTTGTATATAGTAATGTTGTCATCTCCATTTTATAGGTGGAGAAACTGGGACTTGCGGATGCAAGTTATGTGCCTAGGGTTGTACAGCCAGGAGTGATAAATACGAGTGTTGAAGCCCATCTGTGTGACTGCAAAGTCCCCCACCAGGCATCATGATTTCTGCCCCTGTGCCTTTAATTGTAGTACACTTAGGAATGTGGACAGAGCCTGACACACGAAAGAATGAATCATCTGTGTTTTCACTTCCAAGGAAAATGTATTTGAAACTGTCATAATTACCAAGCACATGCCTTTACAACCACAGAAAGATCTAAAATATCAATTCAACAACTTGAGTATTCATGTAGCCCAATTACCTTTTGGAAAACTAAGACTTTTTTGTAACCTAAATTGCCCAGATCAAGAAAAAAAAAATTGTGTTAAATCAAATGATTTAAGAATATAAATATTCTCATCATTTGTTTTAGTTCATTGAAAATTGGCTTGCTTTAGGGCAAACCATGGAAAAACTGAATTAGCTAAACTTAAATTAGGATGCTTCTTACTCATTCCTTGGAATTAGATCAAAAACTTCAATATTGAAATAAGTCTCATGCTTCTAGCGACATGAATAATTTTATTCATTTATACTTCTTAATAATCCCAAGCTTTAAAGTATATATTAAGCTTGGAAATTCAGAATATAGATTCTGTGTGATCTAAGCAGTCTCACAATTGAAATTTTTGAATTCTCCCACAAGAATATGTGAGAGAATTGATCAGAAGCAGAATGCAAAATTACAAAAGGCTGTGAATAGCATGCAAATTTGACTATTTGCTTTGAATAGTGGAACCTTGATTGCATTATATTCAACTTTCTCAGAAAAGTGTCAGGTTTTCTTTATTATCACTTCCAAAATTTCTCAGTGGGATATAGAGGAGCAGAGAGATTTGACAGTAAAGAGCAAAAGCTAAGCTGTAAAGATTTTATCATTGAACTTTCTATGTATATGTCTACTCATTTTCTTTATATGAATGCCATTGTTCAAGCAGGTCACAACTATTTCCATTAAAGTTAAAGTACAAGCCTTCTTTAAGCTTCAATAAAATAAGGTCTGACAGCTCATTTGAAAACTTTCCATCATTCATTAATTATTGTGACTAGAAGGTGACATTGAAATTGGTAATATTTGTAACAGGTAATATATGTGACCAGCAGTACAAAAATTTGCAAATAGGGATACATTTGACAGCAAATCCCTATCTCATATTTCTAGACATACTCTCAAATGAGTAAAACAGTAAAAAGGGAAAATATTTCTCTTGTTATTCTGAATATTTTATTTTATATGAGTATTTATCTCTTTTAAGTCTTATTAAGTCTCATGGTCAAACACAAAAGAAAAGGGAATATATTCATTATAAAAACAATGGGTTCTGCAAAGGTCAAATGTTTTCTCTGATAAGTGGATACTGATCCATAATGGGGAGGGGGCATGGGAGGAATGGAGGAACTTTGGATAAGGCAAAGAGGAGGGAAGGGAAGAAAAGGGGAATGGGGGTAGGAAAGATGGTGGAATGAGATGGACGTTACCCTGGGTACATGTATGAAGACACAAATGGTGTGACTCTACTTTGTGTACAACCAGATAAATGAAAAATTGTGCTCCATTTGTGTACTATGAATCGAAATGCATTCTGCTGTTATATGTAACTAATTAGAACAAATAAATAATTTGTTTTATAAAAAAATAAAAATAATGGGTTCTGATTGGACAATAAGTAAATGAGGAGCAATTTAGTCCTAATTTATGAGTGCCTGAAATGTTAACTTATATTCAATCTGTAGTAGATTTATTATAACTCTCTGTAATTTCTTAAACATCTCTCACATCAGTTACCTTATACCTCTCTTGCACCAACCAACCAAACATGTGGTATTTGAAATAGACATTTAGTATTATGCATAATTTTAAAATTCATGATTTAGTATCTAGCCACATATAATGCTCTCCAGCCCAAATCAATGATTTCTCATTGTGTTCTGAGGACTGACTACTGACTTACATCTTCCCAACCATTTTCTTTTTCATTGCTACCAAGTCATCTTTAGGAAGCACAGCTAGAATCATGTCATTCCCCTGATCAGAAAGGATAGAAATCTCCAAAGGTTACAGAAGGAAGTGCCATGACAGGCACTAGAATTCCTTTTTGCTACAAAATGTGTTATTTTTATATGAGAACTCAAAAAAAGTGATACAATTCTTAAACTTCTTCTTATGCCCCTACGTGCATATTCCTTTGCCAATATTCTAACCTATAGTCAAGACCTTTTATTTGCATATGGGTGAACTCGTTGGAATTGTTAGTCATCTAACTTACAGAAACCTCACCCATAGGCATTTGTTTAACTTCAGCAAGAGCAAGAACATAAAGACATTTGCAAAGGAATCTCAGGGCAGAGTCATCCTAGGTTTTACAATTTCCCCAACTTTGAAAGTTGTTATACCCACATTTATTTCACCTGAAATGTTTTAAAGCAATGTTCCTATGTTGATTCTCTAAGCATACAACTCTGTAGCGTGGGGAATTACTTGACACAGCATGCTTGCCTTGGGCCCTCAACTCCGATTTCAGCAGTCAGCATGCTTTATGAAGGGAACCCCGTGGTTGCTTAGTACCACAGTTGTTGGGGGTAATCAAGACAATTCTATTCACCACAGGTCTGAGTACCAATCCTAACTGACAATTATTAGCTTTCATCTCCCCTACATCATGAATCTTCATTTCCTCATCCTCAGAGGGAGGAGAAACATATCACTGTATGTCCCAGGGTCCTTAAAAGTTTCAGATGGGACCATATATGACAACACATTCAAAAGTACAAAACAACTGTCAATTTACATTTCACATTCCGTGAAGTTTAAGTTCTTCAGGCTTTGATTCTTTTTTTTTTTAATTTTTTATTCTAAGTTGTTATAAATGACAGCAGAATGCATTACATTTCATATTACATATATAGAGCACACACACACACAAAAAAAACTAGCCATTTTTTAAAAGAAATTAAAGGGATACTAATAGGAAAAGAAGAACTCAAATTAGCACTATTTGAGATGATATGATTCTATACCTAGAAGACCCCAAAAATTCCACCAGAAAAAACAAAGGCATTTCTGTATTTCAGTGACAAATCCTCTAAAAGGGAAATGAGGAAAACTACCCCATTTACAATAGCCTCAAAAAAAAAAAAAAAAACTGGGAATTAATCTAACTAAAGAGGTGAAAGACCTCTATAATTAAAACTACAGAACACTAAAGAAAGAAATTGAAGAAGACCTTAGAAGATGGAAAGATCTCCCCTATTCTTGGATAGGCAGGCTTTGATTCTTAATGCATCTTACCTGGTTTCACTCACTCCATAAATCCTGTACTTTTTTTCCTCTTTCTTCCCCATCAGTCCTCTCTTAGGCCACACTGAGATTCTCCCTTCTCCAAGAGACACACAAACTCTAGCCAAATAAGGCAGCTTCATGCTGTCTTTGCACAGCAAGTGTAGATACCCCCTCCACATCTCTTCTTGTTCTTCCAAGCTCAGCTAAAATACCATCCATCCTGTGAAACCAACCTCACTCCCCCAGACTAAATAATTCCATCTTTACTATCCTGGCAACTCTGAGCCATTTATTGCATCCTCTCCTCTGTTGAAATTATTTATAAACATGTATTTCTCTCTGGCTGAAGAGTTCCTTGGAAGAACCAGTATTTCTTTTTTGAGTCCCTCTACACACTGCCCAGCACACAGTCGATATGCTTCAAACAGTTCTGGAATACAACTGTGTTAAATTGACAATAAATGATCATTGACATACTCAATATCACTTTTGCCTGAATTGTTTTTGGTTCCATGATCAAACAAAGAAACAAAAAATCTTATACAAGCCAGGAGATTCAGATTAAAGGCAGTGATTTTCCACCAATCTGTTGAGGAAATTGTGTCATTTCCACATCATACTTGGCAAAGGAAAATCATTAGAAATACATTATTCTCTATAGAAGAAGCCATCGGACAAGATACTCTTCCTCCATTCTCCTATCTCTTGCCTCTAATTTAAATACTTCCCTATTCTCACATTTAAATTCCATCCTGTCAAACCTGAAAATCTACCCTAACATGAAATATTTCTTTTTTATTTTAAAATAATAAAATAATATACTGAACATCTTTCTTAACATTAGCATAGCAGTTTGCAAAATATATATATATATATATATATATACACATATATAAATTCTTCCCATCCACCCCATTGTGCACACCTCTTTGCAGTATGACTTTGAAGACTTCTCATTCAGAGATACTGTCTACTTCTTCACCCTTTGAATCTTGGCTTATTGGTGTGATATTCTTTAACCAATGGGACATTAACAAATGTGATACAAACTGCTTTCGCTTCCTAGCACTGCTGTAACAAATTATTGAAAACGTGGTGACATAAAACAACAGAAATGTATTCTCTCACAGTTCTGGAAGCTTAAAGTCTGAAATTAATGTGTCCACAGGCCCATGTTTCCTGGTAGAAGACAATCCATTCCTCTCCTCTTCCAGCTCCTGGTGGCTGTTGGAATTCCTTGACTTGTGGGTACAAGATCCTAATCTCTCTCTCTCTCTGTCTTCACATGGTTTCTGTGTGTCTGCTCCTCTTCTGTCCGTTATCAATTCACTTTCTGACTTTCTCTTGCAAGAATATATGTCATGGAATTTAGGTCCTCTCTCTATAATTCAAGATGATCTCATGCTAAATCCTTGACTTAGTTGCATCTGCCAAAACCCTCTGTCCAAATACGGCCAAATTCATAGTTGTAGGAGTTAAGACATGGATATATCTTTTGAAGGGTGGGCATTCAGTCTGCTACAAAAGCAAAAGCTTGAAAATAACTTGGCCTTCACAGTTGTTCCCTCACAATTCTTGGGATCCCTGACACTGAATTGCCTGCTGGATGATGAAAGACACGTGGCCACGACATCCTTATGACCCTGAAGCCCAGCCAATAGCCAGGCTTGTGAGTGAAGCCAGGTTAGACCATCCAACTTCACCTTGACCACCAACTCTCTGCAGAAACCAGCAGAGTCTGCCCTGCCAACCCACAGAATCATGAGAAGTAACTGTTTGTTTGCTCAGTCAAGTTAGGGGATAGTTTGTTGTGCCAAAGCTAACTGATTTATGCTTTTTTAATTTGCTTGTTGTTTAATTTCTGCCTTCTTTTTTTTTTTTAAATGGAACCTACAACTCTTTCTTCTATGAACCTCTCATATGGAGAAGGTGATCCAAGAACCTCATCTTTAAATGTTATTGTTATTTTCAGTGCTGAGAATGCAGTCTAATGCCTCCTGCTTCTGTTTTGAGTTCTTCATTAACATTCCATCCAATTTCACTTTGGTTTCTATTCCAAACACTGAATAAATTTAACCCTTGTCAGGATAGGCATTTTTCCAAGCATTTTCTCCTCACCTTCGTCTCCGAATATTTCACAATCAACTACTCTACTACTACTCCAAGGGATTGAACTTGTGGCTGGAGGTACCACCTCCTGAGAATACCCCTTGTACCCAGGGTGGCTGCCTCAAGTTTTCACAGCAATGGGGATGTGGACATGTGAGAACCACATTGTCACATTAGGATAGGCAAGCAAGGTCTTCTCTTGTTTTAGAGGTGATAGAAAACTTCGGTTGGAAACTGGAGGGTCGGGACAGGGGTGAGGAGAGGCAAGGAGATGACTTTAAAAGGTGAAAGCAACACCAAACCCTGAAGGGGAGAGTTTTCTTAGTATGGATCATAGTAGGGTGTTGCAGGAGCCCTGTTTGGGGATTGGCTTGAATTGCGGTTGACTATGAGCCGTGGAGATTTGGGCATTGTCGCCTCCCGTAGTCTCACGGGACTTGTTGCGGGATCTCGAGTGACTTGGCTGAAATTGCTGATCGGGTCAGCGCCATTTTGGTGGTGTGTGTTTGGCATGTGTTAGTCGTTGTTAGAACCAGAGAGAAAAGTTATCAGAATAAAAAGCTGTTTGTCTCCAGTTTGCTTCTGAAGTTTTTCCCGCGGCTCCGTTGCTCCAAGCGCTTCAGGCGGCAACAGGGTGTGGAGTCAAAAAGAGGCAAATGAATAAGAGCCAGCCCTAATTGGTCAGCTGCCCTAAGATCAGGAACCCATCTGTTATGGTTCACATATGAGGTGTCCCCCCAAAACTCATGTGTGAGACAATGCAAGAAAGTTTAGAAGTGAAATGATTGCATTATCAGAGCTTTAACATAATCCATCTGCTGACAGAGGTTAACTGGGTGGTTACTGCAGACAGATAGGGTGTGGCTGGAGGAGGTGGGTCCTTGGGGCCATACCTTAGGGGTTTATATTTTGTCCCTGATTGGGCTGAGCTTAGGCTCTCTCTGCTTCCTGACTGCCATGTCCTGATCTGCTTTCCTCCTCCACACTTTTCTGCCATGGTGTCATCTCACCTTGGGTCCAGAGCAATGGAGTTGGCTGTCCATGAACTGAGACCTCTGAAACTTTGAACCAAATGAACTTATCCCCCTCTAAAATTTTTCTTGTCAGATCTTTTGGTCACAGCGAAGGAAGAAATGGTTGATCTCCCCCACTTCCTCATTTCCCCTTTCCCTTTCCCACTCCTTCTGACTAGTCATTCCCCATCCGATCTCTCTCAGTAAATGCCACTGGAGTTCAAATTATGGTTGAAGCCGGGTGCCGTGGCGCATGCTTGTAATCCCAGCACCTGGGAGGCTGAGGCAAGAGAATTGTGAGTTCAAAGCCAGCCTCAGCAATGGTGAGGCACTTAGCAACTCAGTGAGACCCTGTCTCTAATAAAATACAAAAAAGGGCTGGGGATGTGGCCTAGTGGTCGAATGCCCCTGAGTTCAATCCCTGGTACAAAAATAAAAATAAAAAAATAAATGTTGGAGAGGATGTAGGGGAAAAGGCACACTCATACATTGCTGGTGGGACTGAAAAATGATGCAGCCAATATGGAAATCAGTATGTATATTCCTTGGAAAACTGGGAATGGAATCACCTTATGACCCAGCCATCCCACTCCTGGGTCTATTCCCAAAGGACTTAAAAAACAGTGTTCTACAGGGACACAGCCACATCAATGTTTATAGCAGCACAATTCACAATAGCTAGGCTGTGGAACCAGCCTAGATGTCCCTTGGTAAATGAATGGATAAAGAAAATGTGGTATATATACACAATGGAATATCACTCAGCAACAAAAGAGAATAAAATAATGGCATTCACAGGTAAATGGATGAAATTGGAGAATATAATGCTAAGTGAAGTTAGCCAATCTCAAAAATCCAAATGCTGAATGTTTTCTCTGATATAGGGAGGCTGATTCACAGTGTGATTGTGACAGGGAGCATAGGAGGATTAGAGGAACACTAGAAAGGTCAATGGGGAAGGAGGGGAATGGAGGGGGCAAGGGGGCAAAAAGAGAAAAAAAAAGATGGTAGAATGAGATGGATATCATTACCCTAAGTGCATGTATAAGACAAGAATGGTGTGAATATATTTTGTATACAACCAGAGATATGTAAAAATGTGCTGTATATGTGTATTATGAATTGTAATACATTCTACTGTCATATACAACAACTTCAAATTTAAAAAATTAATGTTAAACCAAAAAAAATTATGGTTGAAGAGTCATCCTTGAACCTTCTCTGTCTACCCCTTCTCTTGGCCCAACACCATTTCTGGTTTCCACCTCTGAGATGTATTAGGTCATCATTTCCAAACCTAGAGCATGCCCCCATCCTTGGTATCAGGGGCCCCAGGATGGTCACACACATCTTCTCTGCCTCCTCTCACAATTCTACCCAGCAGCAAATTGAGCTCAAAAATTTGATTCAATTATGTCACTCCACTGTTTACTATCTTTAAGTGATATCTCTTTGTCCACAGGTGAGAAAAAAAAAAAAAGCCAAATTCTTTCCTTGATTAGGCCCTGTCCAATTTGGGTCTTGCCTTTCTCTCTAGTCTCCTCTCCCCTTAGTTCCATGAGATACATTTGCAGTGCTCTGCTGTTCCGTGAATATGCAAAGTCTTTCCTACCTTTAGACTCTGGTATTGTCCTTTTGCTGAGAATGTTTTACCAATGTTTCCAGCTCTTCAGATGGCACACAGTTTCAGTCATGAATTAAAGCTGGAATTAGAGAGCTCTTTCTACCTCTCAAAAAGTGAGCAATGTAAATTATCTTATATTCATCCTCCTGTTCATTTTTAGTTATATAAAATCTACAATTATTTGTATTTGTGTATAATTAATTCTTAACTGTTTTTCATCTATCATTCCATACAAGAATAAACTCCACAAAGGTGAGGACTTTGTATCATTTATACAGTGCCACTGGAGATTAACTTGATGTCTATCTATGGGATGTCCCAGTAAATGTCTTAGAAGGAATAAAAAAGATCTTTTAACTTACAGTAAAGATACTCCTATTTTACAGACATGGAAAGTGTCCAGAGAGGTTTAAATACTTGTCTATAGTCATACAGTTGGTAAAAGGACTTTCCTATTTGAACATCTATCTATCCCTGGGCTTCTAGAGGTTATACCTTTAGATTTTTCTTTTCTGTTCTGCATATCCAATACTACAGATCTCCCACAAGTGATTCATTTTTCTCTCCAGTAGAGTAAAATTGAAGTCAGATATTTGCTTATTATTCAGCCTGAAAGGAATCATCATTGTCCTATTCATATTTAAAATCATACTTCTTTTTACTTTAACAGTGACTCCTTGAAAGAATGAAAATGAAATATATTTCCTTAGCATAATGTTTTTCTTCTGTGACTTCTGAGTTTAGATAATGATTTGGTTCTGTGACTTGAATACTTATTCTGCATGTAGATGGTCTGGACAATCAAGCACAAGGAAGAATCATCTCACCTTTCAAACACATCTGGAAAAAAAATTCTAGCAGAAATTGTTCTACTAGAAATTTCTACTAAACCACAAAGTATCACTTTGGAACAGTTATTTGGTATAAAAAGGAGGGAGGAAGCTGTGGTATCTAGAATTATTGACTTGTGGAAGATAGGCTGGAGAAGTTGACAAAGCAAGAGCCACACTGCATGTGGATATGGATATATATGAACACAGGGGTACCTAGAATTTCATCTCCCATTTGCAGTCACTTTCTCCAAATTTTAAATATGTGCTTCAAAGAGCTTGTATGAACTGGCTGCACAGGCTTGGGGTGGAGGGTGTACAAAGTAAGAAGACAGCTATGTGACAGAGGAGAGTGACGTCTACAGAAATGCTCCCTATCAGTCAATGAGGAAGTTGGAGAATGGCTGCCTTGCAAGTAGATGCTCCATAGAGATACGGCTAACAAAAGCAGTGAGGTATGTCTTTATACTGCAGTAGGCAGGGAATAGAGCACTTTGCATGTATGCAGAATCCTGAAAAAGAATCTGCCTTAATAGCACTCAGATAAATGAAAGATACATTTTTATCTCCACATCAAAATATTAAGTCATTTACATAATTTGAGAGAATTCAGGTTAACAGCAGATCTGAGGTTTAAATTAAAATCGAACAGAAGTAACACAAATGATACGGGGTTAAAAGTAATACATTCTTAGATGCCAATTCTAGACTTTTAGTAATTTAAAAAAAAAAATATTGTGTATTTCAAAATCTTTTTAAGTGGAAATGGAATGTCCAAAGATTTACAAATGCTGAAAACTTTCCAGATAATTTTGTGGCCTAGGCAACTTCAATTGTACTGAAGATTATCATCATTGGGAATCTCTACTTATCAGTGTACCTTCCTAATACAATTATGCATTATCAAATAACTTTAAAAGATAAATATGTAAAATCCAATGAAAGAAAAAGTTCGAAACTTTGCTCATTAAGCATTTGTATCTTTTATTTCGCCCCTTTCATCATTGGACAGCTCAGGCTATTGGTGCAATGCCAAAAAAGACCACTTGGTGGCAGCAATACAGTAATTTTTTTGCTTCATAAGGATGTCGGTTTCCTTGGTGACAAAAAATTGCCTTTTCTTCCAAATTTGAAATCACATTTTAATATATGGGAAGGAAAAGGTTGTATTTCATTTTAAACTTACAATGCATAAATCACATAAGACAAATGCAAGTCAGATTTTCTCCTGAAGGGAGCAAAAGTCTGTCTTCCTTTAGCAAACAAATCAGTTTTACCTAGTTGGCACATTTGGGGACATCTTATATTTAGAATTTGTCACAGCCTCTGAGACAGATCTCAGGGAATAAAGTAAATTGTTAATAGAAATGCTAAAATGAGAAATGTGTGATACATTTCAAAATGTATTAGCAAAAAATTATTTTGTTGAATACCCTAAGATAAAATATAAATATCATATCATCCCCACTGGGTACATTTTCTATAATAAATTTACACATTGATCTAATTGATTTTTGAGACATTTACTGTCAGTATTTTCACTTTACTACTTTGTTCTCACATCCCCATTGTAAAGGAGTTATTTTTATTGCTAATTATTCTTTCAATAGAATCCTGAGTGGAATCTCTGTTCTAAGCCTTCTCTGCCCCTGTGCCTGCGGAGTCAGTGGTCATTGTCCCAGGTGTTAAAGGTTTATTTCCTATTTAAATGAAAATTAAACATATTCTCTTCTTTCAAGGATTTCAAACATATTTAGGCAAGTAAATTTTTCTTCTTGGTTTTTGTTCTCTTGCTTCTTTGCTGACTTTATCTGATTTTTACCTCCCAATATGTTTTCCTGTCAGCAGATGATATTTAACATTACCACAATGATGGAAAGCTCAGGTGAGCCTTGTTGTCAAAGACCAGGGATCAAGATTTATAAATTCAGTAACTCTCTAGGTACCTGCACAGAAATAGAAAAATTCAGAAAGCTTGCTGAGTTTGGCATTAATTCAGGGTTCCTTACCCAAAGATCCTTCTTAACAATTCTTTCATGTGGAGTGGAGTGAAGAAGGGATTACAGCTCTCTCTGACATCTTTCTGATTTAGCTAGTTCATTTATTAAGGAAATAATAACTGGGAGAGTAGGCAAGGAAGAGTAATGGGGAGAGGTTAATCAATGGGTACTAAGTTTTAGTTAGATAAGAGCAAGAAGATCTGGTGTGCTATTGCACAGCAGAGTGATTACAAATAATGATAATGTACTGCACATTTCATAAAACCAGAAGAAAGGAGTTTGAATGCTTTCACCAGAAGGAAATGACAAATGTTTTGAAGAGATCAAGAATGTTACACAATACATACAGGTATCAGAACATCTCAAAAATTGCACAAATATGTGTAATTTTTATGTTTTTGTGTAGCATTTAATTTTTAAAAGTAAAATAAAATAAGTATTAAAAAAGAAATAATGAGAAATTCAAAACTTAAGATAATGTTCTGTAAAGATGCTCAAAAGGTTTTGAAATATTGTTTATATTAGTCCTGTTTTGCAATGCCCATTTTTTGTTCTAAATATCTGTATATTTTATAAACTGTGATTAGTAAGGTGAATCAGAATTCAGAGTGACATTCCTGTGTTGGTAAGAAGAGGAAGAGCCTACACAGGCTATTGCTGAGGAGCTTCTTAGAAGACTGGTCACTGGCTCTCAGCTGCCAGTTGAAGAGCAGGATTTGCCCTTTCCAAGTCCCCATATGATCCCCTCTCCCATCTTGCAAACACTTGCCTCAGGGAATCCAGAGAGACATGGGCTTTGAACAGCACAGGTGAAGGGTGCAGCTTAGGAGTGGGGAAAAGCACATTCCAACACCCAAAATAACTTGAGAAGCCCCCTTTTCCATCATTCCAGCACCTGGAAGGAATTCACTTAACCTCCCCCGGCTTTACACTCAAATCCCTAAATATTAGAACATCTCTGGTTTTCAGATAAATCATTAACACTTACCAAATGATTTTCTAGTTTTAAGAGAAATAATAATTGGCTAATAACGAATAATTTCGCAAATTTATTCACTAGGCTTGTGATTTACCTTTATGTTGTCGCTGTAATGCATCATACTTGTACATATGTCTATATATGGTATGCATGAAGTATACTTATCTGCTCTGGCTTCATAATGATTTGTCCCCTCTGAAACACATGGCTGAAGTTTAATCCCAATTGTGAGGTATTGTGAGGATAGAAACTTAATTCCACTGTGGTGTTTAAGAGGGGATTCTTTGAGGAAGTAATTAGGATTAGATAAGGTCGTCAGGGTGGGGTCCCCATGATTGAATACTGATATCTTTATAAGAAGATGGAGAGAGACCAGCACACACTCATACTCCCTATCTCTTACCATATGATGCCCTGTGCTACTACGTGACTCTGCCGCCAAAGCTGTCAATAGATGTAGGCCCTTGACCTTGGACCAGAACAATGAGCCAAAATAAAATTCCTTCTTCATAACTAACCCAGTCTGTTATATTGTGTTATTAGCAATAGAAAACAAACTAAGAAAATATCAGCAATTATATTGGTATATATTTTTCAGATCATTACATGAGTTCAAAAGAAATAATATGTCTAACTTTGTCAAGTGGTGGATGTAAATTCATCCTACTATTTCTGTTTTAGACTCTGCTCTTAAATCATATCTTCCAAACTGACAGTTTTTAATGCTACTGTTAATAAGGCACCATGAATTGAAATGGTGATGATGGGCAACTTTTCATTGATAAATATTTTTAGAGTACCTGCCAAGCATCCTGTGAGGCTCTCAGAACATAGACATGTGGCTGCTATTCTGATGTTTAGGGCCATGTACTAAAATTATCATTTTTGACCAAAGAGCCATGACCATGATTAATGAACAATTTTCCTCCTCGTGTAGGATAATAATTCAAATTCTGTCTTGAGAATTAATGAATATAAAAAGTTATCTGACAAGTCCTTTATGGAACAAAGCTGGAAGTAAGTGAGTGAAATGAAGGAGTGGATTTAAAAAGAGAGAGAGAGAGAAAATTTCCATCAACAGCATCAAATTCAAAATCATTTGAAATCATGTGCAGTTGAAAACCAATCATTCTTTTTCTAGAGCAAACACATATTTGAAATAATATTTAATACCAATGTGGACTGATTTAGATAAATGTTATTTTGCTCTTCTCATTTAAGATTTTCCTCAAAGTTGGCTTCAGTCCCATTCTTATTTATTTAATTATATGCTGGTTAACTATAATTTCTATTTATAGAAAATCAGACTTCAAAATGAACTCCCTGATGAATTTTTTTAATTTAATCCAAATAAGAGTAGGTTAAGTAATACATCAACTCTTTTTACAAACTCTTGGGAGCACACTTTTATTCACATTCTTTCTATAGCTGACATAAATCTCTCAAGCCTACCGAAGGGCCAGATGCTCGGTGGAAAAGTCTTTTACAAGGTCTGTTCCACAGACTGCAGTTTTAGACATAAAATGAAGTTCAGGAGAAGAACACTTCTTAAGGTTGAAAAAACCGTACTGCTTCCAAAGACATTACTCATTTTTACCCTGGGAATATATGAGCTATCTCGCCCAGCATTATCAAAGGTACTGCATAAATATTGACAATGCATGAGGCTAACTTCATCCCTGCAACTGTATCATGTACCCAAACTGAATAAGAGATAAGAGATATATGCATCCTTTAAAAAGGAACTTGTAAATAACAGCATTCCCCTCTTTGCCTGGGTTCTGCTTGCCTCTGTGTACGTCGCATCATTGCACTGAAGGAAAAGGAAATGGCAGGCACTGGAAGTGGAGGAATGGTCCTCACTAAGAGGAGAGCTGGGGATTTTGAGTCACAATGTGGATTTGCTTTAATTTGGATTTCCATCGAACATGATTCTCACAGATAATGACTTGAGAAATATCTACATCTCTCAGGTTTTAGTCTTTGAATCAAAGTGGCCCTGTCCAGAAACGCAGATTATGACATCTGTCTATTGCACTTACTGGAAAGCAATTTATCATCCATACATCATTGATCTGCGTCATTTATATGTCATTACCAAGTAAAGTGACT
The DNA here is from genome assembly GCA_025594165.1 of Tamias sibiricus. NCBI lineage: Eukaryota > Metazoa > Chordata > Mammalia > Rodentia > Sciuridae > Tamias > Tamias sibiricus. The sequence continues at coordinate 119,480,650 of CM046664.1, read as the reverse complement.
GGCTTGGAGCAGTTAAGGATAAAATAGACTCATGCAATTTCTTCACGCAATTACATTTTTTAAAATGACCTTTGATTTAATTCAACCAAAAGACATTTATCAAGAGATGATTATATTCCAGGAATCATCTTCATGTAAATTTATATCTGGTATCAAACACTGGATGTCAACAAATATAATATCTTCAAAGATGGGATGGCTGGTCAAACAATGGCTTCATTTATGTCTCAACTAGACTAAATAAAGTTTTTGGCAAGTTTTCCTGCCCAAAGTCACAAGTCATTTCAGCAACATGCTCTCAAAAGAGTCAGCTATGTTCACATGTATAAAGAATCTTCAGACCTCTTTAAAAAGATATTAGAGTTTCCTCTCTGTTGGGGAACTTCTTATTTTTTGTAATTTACGATGAATAAAAGGATGCATTCCATCTATTTGATCTGTATATAAAGATGACCATGGACTCATTTGATCAAAAGTTATAGTTAAAATTGTTGTGAGTAGATTCTACTCTTGACTTCATGGATATAACTAACGTGTTTTGTAACTAAATTAGCTTTGGGGACAAGATATTTTTGAATAAAATATTGCTTATAGTTGGATTTATTATATTCACCAAGAAAGTAACATTTCCAGGACAGCAGCAAATATAGGTGTTTTCTATTCAGGTCAAAAGATGCAATAATCAAATATTGCATTTGCTGTAAATTTTCTTTCTGTTTTTGCATCCCTCCCCCACTTTTAAGCTTGAACATCCTTGGGAAACATCTAATACTTCCATTTCAAAATATTTTCATTCTAAGGGGATTTTTTAAAGAAATTCAGTTTACATAAGATTTATTATTTCTAAGATTTGCATTTCTTGATATTTTCAGCTCTCTCCAAAGCTTTAGCAGATAAAGTATCTCAGCAGCAGACCTAATTGGAAATAAATGAGCTCATAGTTATATCTGTGATTGCTTTCATACCTCCTTTAGCTGCCAGAGTGTTCTATAAACGGCCACTGATAACCAGTTTTGTGGGCTTGCCTCACTGAACAGTGCATAAATCACTACTGATTTAAGTAAGTAATTTTGCCTCTGAATTCAGGACTCAGTATGTACATACATGCACACAAATTATGCTTCATGGTATTCAAGAACAGAGTTTAATAACGTGCTAGTCTTTAAAGTGGGTTTTGGTATTGTCCTAGCATTGAGAAGTTTATGTATATATTTTTTTAACATCTAAAAACACCAGGAGGAAGTAGTAGTTTGGAATATGGTTAAGTAACTTAACAAATAGGTATGACCTTATTGTTTTAACAGAAGTTCTTCATTTGAAGTGTAAGAAAATATCCCCTGATTTTCTAAAACTTATCTGTATCCTCAAGCTGAACTTTAACACAAAACAAAACAATTGCTGTCTTGCACATAAACCCAGGAATCTGTGCTACGCCCCCTCAGAGAGCAGATAACAGTATTGTCCAGAATAATCAGGCGAGATCTTGAAAAGATAAATCCCAAGGACGGGATGAAAATGACAAAGAACTGTTGTGCTTTCCTGTGCTCTGTCCTACAGATACCACAAAAGCACGAATCAGAAGCAAAATAGGGAATAAAGCATGAAAACATAAAGAAAAGCAAATCACAACGAGCTTTCTTCTCTCATAATTTATCTTCAGGGGATTCGTAAATAAAACTACCACAAAAAGCTTATAATTTCTGTCAGTCACTTTTACTGGGATAGGTGATGGGGGTGGGCCACGGGGAGTGGAATAATTGTTAAAATATTACTCAGAATACCTGAGACCATCGGTTTCCTATCAAGATAGTGAAGCTACACAGGCAAAATGAGACTGAGGACAATAATAACCTTTGTAAAGGGGACTCTGGAAGCTGTTTTGCACTGGTCTGGCCTGTAGTGACCTGCAGAAGGAAGACTGAAGGTGGGTGGGGGAGCTGCTGGTAGCTACCTGAAAGAATAGGCTGGAGGAAAGTGTTCTAGTCCCCTGCCCCAACGTTCTCCAGGACAGTCATCACTGCAGACTGTTCCTTCCTTGTTAAGGATGTTGGCCCAGGACCAGGATTCAGGTTGCTGAACTTCTTGGGGCTGAGTCTTTGCTCAGGTAAAGAGTCAATGAGATATGTGGGATGACCAGTCACATTTGGCATCTACTTCTTCACCCTGTTCTCTCTCAAACCCAGGACTTGATGGGTTTCAGTGGAGGGTCGTGCTTCCTCCCAGTGTTTTTCTTCTAAAGAGGTCAGGGAGTGAAATTCTGACCAGTGAAGTTATCTGGCACAGTGACAGCAAAGAAAAGTGACCCAAAGAGGTTCTTTCTATGGTGCCCAGAATTCATTCTCTGCCCTTTCCTTGGATTCACCTGCAAGGTCTGGCCTTCCTCAAATACTATATTGACTGGAATAAATAGGATCTGCAAGAGAACTTAAGTTCAAAGGACAAAATAGAGGATATATGAAAAGTATGGCTACCTCAAAAAAAGGCAGCAAACTAAGTAATACATATCATGCTACTTAAATGGATGGACTAGGAATTTAAGATAAGCATGATTAATCTACTCAAGGAAATAATGGAAGACACTATTAAAATGAAATATGAATACAAATAATAAGAACAGAGAGAAAATGCAGTAAGAAATTAATAGATGTAAATAAAAATATATGTCATTCTTAAAGGACATCAGCATATAAGTTATACATACAATATTAAATAAATAACTGAAAGTAACAGATGAGATGGATACCAGGAAAGATATAGTGTAAGGATTTCATGACTCAGAAGATAAGATCAAAGAACTGCCCCAGAAGATAAAAACAATTTTAGGAAGCAGATAAAGAGATAGAAAATGCATAAGATAAGTCAAATTATAAAAGAGAATAGAAGTAGATAGATCAAATTCTGGACAACAAATGGAAGAAGAAGTAGTAAACAAAAATATTTCAAGAATTAATGAAAATGAACTTTCCAAAAGTAAAGACTTTTAGGCACAAATTGAAAACACTTAGATAAGACACAAATACAGGAGGGTACTGCAAACAGGGGAAGTTAGGGTGATAAATTCCTTGATAAAGTTTGTTTGTTGGGGCTGGGGTTGTGGCTCAGTGGTAGAGTGCTTGCCTGACATGTGTGGGGCACTGGGTTTGATTCTCAGCACCACATATACATAAATAAATAAAAATAAAGGTCCACTGACAACTGAAAAATATATTTTAAAAAATGAAGTTGATTTGCTATTGAAGGGGCAAAAGGACAAAAAAAAAATGGGGAGAGATGATGAAGATGTCAAGTAGAAATAAAAATTTACTTTGTGAAAAAAGAACTTAGGAAAGTGGTATAGAGACCAAATCCAGAGCCTTTAGGAGACAGAGTTGAGGGAAAGATAAAGATTTTGAAAAGCTTAAGATATCAGTAAGAGAAAATATACATGAGTATATGTTTTGGCAGGGCATGGTGGCCCATACCTATAATCCCAGTGACTCTGGAGGCTGAAGCAGGAGGATCACAAGACCCAGGCCAGGCTTAGTAACTTAGTGAGACCCTGCCTCAAACTGAAAAATAAAAATGACTGGGAGTAGAGCTCAGTGATTAAAGTGGGCCTGGGTTCAATCCCCAGGATCTCTTTCCCAAAACTGTATGTTTTGAACTAATGATGATCACTATATATTACAGATATTAAGAATGTATAACTTTTAAACTCAGAGAGTATTTGAACTTTACAGTGGAAAACAGAAAAAGATAGTTTAAAAGAAACAAACAGAAAGCACACTAAATAAAAGGGTCAGATAGGAGCAGTAAGTTCCAATAATTGGCTTGTACCTTCTTATGTTGGGACATCCATCTTCTCCCATCCTCTGATACTTGAGCTCCTAAGGCCTTTGGAATCAGACTGAATTATACTACCAACTTTCTTGTTCTCCAGCTTACAGATCATGGGACTTCTGCCTCCATGACTGATTAACTGAATGCCCAAAATAAATCTCCATATGCAAAATAAGCTTCTTATGTAATATTATGCAATATTACACATATTATCTATTATTACATTTGTAACATGTATAATATGTTGGTTCTGTTTCTCTGGAAAACTGTGACCAATACTGTAAGAGCCTTTAATGAGAAAGTAGCTAAGATGGCGGCTGGCTGAGAGCCATAGGAGGCGTTTACTTGTTTATACCTGACCTTAATGAATTTGACCAAGAATCTTTCTGTGCCACACCTGTACACGTGTATGCTTAATGGGTGAAGAGTATTTAACCAGGCCGGGGGCGTCAGAGAGAGAGAGAGAGAAAGGAGAGAGGAAGAAGCAAGAATAAAGAAACCACTCATTCCCAGTCTGCCTCCGATTTCTTTCCCGCGGTATCGTTGCTGTAGGCGGCAACACAATACAACATTCTTAAATGTTTATGAGGAAGGAAATAAATGTTTACAACCTAGTTACCCTAATCTTGAAAATTACAAAATAAAAAAGATAAACTTCTCCCACCAGGTATTAAGACACACCTACACGGCCAAGATAGTTTCAGCAGGTGGACCAAGTGAAACAAAATAGCTCAGAGGCAACTCCATGTACATATAGGAACTTACACAATAAACATGACATTAGATTCATGGGAGAAGGTGAGTTTTATCCCACAGTTGGGGAGAATTGGTCAGGGTATATTGAAAGAAAAATGGATCAAAGATGAACTCTTTTCAATTAAATACTTGTATCTTCAGGAAAAAATATAAAGACAATGGCAAAGAATGTCATTGTGATCTAGACATAAGAAAGTATTTCTAAAACTGTATCCTAAAGCACAAGCCATGAAGAAAAAATCAATTTGATTGATCAACAACAGACATTGTGGATAAAGTTGGCAAGATATATGACAAGTTGAGCTATGTGCAAAAGTCATACTGGCAAAATGAGGACTAGAAAGGGCCAAGTGTTGACCAAGCTTTAGGGATATGGAAGCTAATGATGGGATAGAGACTGATGCAGGAAGTCTGGAAGGCAAGCTGACATCATTTAAAACTATCCAAACGGGCCCACAGCCTGTCACCCAGTAATTCACTGCTGAGTATATATTTGCAAGAAAATCTTACACAGCTTCATAAAAAAGTCATATACAATGACTTTTATATTTGAAGCATTATTTGGTTTAACCCAACATTGTAACAGTTTATCTATTACTAGAAGAGTGGGTAGATATGCTATAATGAAAAACACACCAAGAAATACTGTCAATCAATTAAAAGATAGCTCTGAAGATGGACAACATGCATGGACACTTCCTAAAAATATGTAGTGCTGCGTATAAAAAATGCTAGAAAAAGAGACAAAGGCGCCAAAAATGTGCAGTGGAGAAAGGATAGCCTCTTCAACAAATGGTGCTGGGAAAACTGGAAAGCCATATGCAACAAAATGAAATCAAACCTGTATCTCTCACCATGCACAAAATTCAATTCAAAGTGGATCAAGGACTTAGGAATTAGACCAGAGACAATACACCTAATAGAAGAAAAAGTAAGCTACAATTTCCAACATGTCAGATTACTCTCCAAGTTCCTTAACAAGAATCCGGTAGCGCAAGAATTAATACCAAGAATTAATGAATGGGATAGATTTAAGCTAAAAAGCTTCTTCTCAGCAAAAGAAACAATGAGTGAGGTGAATAGAGAGCCAACTAACTGGGAACAAATATTTAATACATGCACATCAGATAGAGCACTAATTTCTAGAACATATAAAGAACTCAAAAAACTTGACACCAAAACAACAAATAATCCAATCGATAAATGGGCTAAAGAATTGAAAAGACACTTCTCAGAAGAAGATACACCATTAATCAACAAATACATGAAAAAATGCTCAACATCGCTGGCAATTAGAGAAATGAAAATCAAAACTACTCTAAGATTTCATTTCACTCCAGTCAGAATGGCAGCTATCAAGAACACAAACAACAATAAATATTGGAGAGGATGTGGGGAAAAAGGCACACTCATACATTGCTGTTGGGAATGCAATATGGTACAACCGTTATGGAAAGCAGTATGGAGATTTCTTGGGAAAATGGGAATGGAACCACCCTATGACCCAGCCATACCACTCCTGGGTCTATTCCCAAAGGACTTAAAAACATCATATTACAGTGACACAGCTACCTCAATGTTTATAGCAGCACAATTCACAATAGCTAGGTTGTGGAACCAACCTAGATGTCCCTCGGTAGATGAATGGATAAAGAAAATGTGGTATATATACACAATGGAATTTTACTCAGCAATAAAAGAGAATAAAACAATGACATTTGCAGGTAAATGGATGAAGTTGGAGAATATAATGCTAAGTGAAATCAGTCAATCTCAAAAATCCAAATACCGAATATTTCCTCTGATATAAGGAAGCCGGGTCACAGTATTGTTGGGTCGGGGTACATAGGAGGATTAGAGGAACACTATAATGGTCAAAGGGAAGGGAGGGGAAGAGAGGGAGCAAGGGGGTAAGGGGGGAAAAAGTGGTTGAATAAGATGGATATCATTATTCTAAATGCATGATTGAAGACTTGAATGCTGCGAATATACTTTGTATGCAAACTGTTTTGTGTAAAAAGATGCTGTTATATATGTATAGTATGAACTGTAATACATACTACTATAAATAAAAATTTTTAAAAAAAATAAAAAAATTTCTAACAATACAGAAGTCTTGTCCAGAGTGAAGTAGGGATTTTGATCAGTGCTCAGATACTGTTGAATGTATGAATGATGTGACATGATTTTAGGAACATAATTCTCATCTCTCTGTGCCTACTATGAGATTGAACTTTTGAAGTCAGAACATTTTGTAGATTAAAAAAAGACCTAATATCTAGTTTCATATCATTTATCCTAATAACAAGGACAAATGTAAATAATTAATGGTACGTAGATAAATATGAACAGCTACTGTACAGACAAAATAACTCTTACCACTAGTTCAGTTCTGCTCTTCATCCCTGATAATAAAAGGTCAACTGAAAGGATGAAATATTCAGAAAACAGTTCAGTGTACAGAGGAAAAATAACATTAGTTTAATGTCTTATGATAAAAAAGGGCAGATGACATGAAAGAACTCAAATTAGATTCTGAATTAACTGAAAGCCACAGTTGTTGATATAATTGAGATAGGATGATTGTTTTGAAGACAAAGAAAACAACTTTAAGAACACAGGTCAATACTCTTTCTCTAAAATATCAGCTGTTTATTTTATTAATCTATATAACATCTACATCAATTCATCAATTATCATACTGATGTGGTTTTGACAATACTTAAGTAGCCCATTTACAATTTTCATCATTGGAATACTTTTCAGAATTAAATATGCAATTTAATGTAAGATAAATTCTTATTTGTTTTTGGTACTGGGAATTGAACGCAAGGGCACTTTACCAATGAGCCACATCCACAGCCCATTTTTATTTTTTATTTTGAGTCAGGGTCTCATTAAGTTGCTGAGGCTGGCTTTGAACTTGTGATCCTCCTGTCCGATCTTCCCAAGTCACTGGGATTACAGGTGTGTACCATCACACCTGGCTATATGATAAATCATGATAAAGAAATCAAATTCAGTCATTTTTTTAAAAATCTCTTAAAATCACAAGGCGTTTTTGCATCTTTCTATTACTACATCTTTAAAATAAAAATTTCTTAAATTTTATAGAATATATTTTCACAAGACCTTATCTATACCTAAGTTAACCTGAGCTACCTTTTATAACTAAACTTTTGGGAGTTATTATTAAGTTCTTCCCTGAAAACTTTTTCATTATCTCTTAATGCAGCTTGCTATATTTGGCACACTTGAGAGCTGTGTTTTTCACTAAGCAAATATTCCATATTGACTGACATAATGAAATACTCATTATGCTTTCTATGGATGAAGCAAAAAGCATAAGGGCAAGGTTATATTTTTATTTGTTGCATTGATTATATTTTTCTTGAATAAGTAGAAAGTCAAGAAAAATAGAGTACAGCCAAAAGCACTCTGTAATAGGTCAAAAAATTAAACTAAAATAAGATAAGAAAAAAAAAAAAGATGTAGCCTTTGTGATCCCTAGTGAATTAAGCTATTTCCAGTTCATTTTTGAACCGGCACCTATTAAATGAAAATCTCTGCTTGCAGCAATAAAAAGATGCAATCTTTGTTCAAAGGGATTTGATAACCATAAAGGTCGGAGAATAGCAACCTGACGTACTTTACTTATCCCTGGTGTACTTTGTGTGAAATAACAGCTTCAGCAGAGCTTTTACCTTGACAGTGAAACGTTTTTTCTTTGGTGGACTCCACACCGTGCCCGTTGAATGTATGAATGCACGCAAAGGAGTTAGAGATGTCACCAGTACATATGCTTTAAGAATCACAGATAGATCCTCAGCTCTAAAGATTGTTTCATGGGGAGCAAGGACTGTTGTTTGATTCCTAAAAAATAAAACAAGATAGTTAGTGCCCATAATTTAGGGTTGAGTATGTAATGTGTACATTGCTAAAAGCTTTGTGAACCCCTTCTCTCTTGGACCCAGCCCTCAGTGTGTGGATTTCCTTAAACAATTTCAACTGCTTAATTAACTTCACCACCAGGGGGTGCACAGGTAAAGAGAGAGGAGATCAAGTGGTGAGTTCTCCACTGCAGATTTAAGCAAAAGATGCTTAAAAAGAAAAGAAGGTAGGAATACAGATTTAAAGATTTCTAAAACTTAAATTAGTCACACTACCCATGACCTCATATTCATGGTACTATCACAACATAAGGGATATAACTTACAATCTGGGAAGAGTGAAACGCTTACTGGGAAGGTTTTCTTGTGCTACTGTGTACCTTGGCTTTATATTTTTCTCTCCATAAAAAGTGTCAAGTTTTTCAGTAGTGGAAAAGCCACCATCAAAAAAACAAAATAACTCTTCCCACTAGTTCAGTTCTGCTCTTCATCCCCGAAAATAAAAGGTCAACTGAAAGGATGAAATATTCAGAAAACAGTTCAGTGTACAGAGGAAAAATAGCATTAGTTTAATGTTTTATGATAAAAGAGATATGTTTTCATCATAAATGGTACCAGAGTGCATAACCAGTTATTTCCTGCACCATGTTTCTTCAATCTCCATATGATTAATGAAAAAATTGTGCTACTTAACTTTAGAAATCTAGGTAAGCACGAGATGTATACATTTTTCAATAAATACCATTAACTACTGAAATACTACATAATAATTATATTTAAATTATAAAATTGTATTCACATCTTGGATAAAATAATTAAAATCCTTTAATTTCTCTGCATTCTAAAATACCTTCCTGGAGGTACCCTGGACAATTTAATACCTTATAGATTATTTCTTAGATACTGGGAACCATTAAAAATAATTAATAAATAGGAAAAATGCATTCAGCCATACTCATAGGATAAGGCAATGTCATCTGAGTATACAAGAGAAGTTAAAAATTTGTAGTTTCACATTGTCAAGGTTTTAAATTCAATTTACATTAATGTAACTTACAAGATAAAAGTACAATTTACCCAAATGTTTATTCTATAGCAGGAGAAATTTAAATGTGTCTAGAAGAAAGTCAATGATGACATTCTTTATTAAGAAGGGAGCCCTGAAAATTTATGTAAAAGAACCTAATAATTCAAAGATGCAACCTGCCTCCACCTCCCTCTGGGCTTCTTTCTTGTCTCCTAAAATGCTTATTGAATAGAACAATTCAAAATGTTCAGCTTACAGCTGTTCACGTCGCCCGTCCCATGGTTTCCACATATGTGGCTTCGCTGTTTTTAAAAGATGACTTGAAGTACTCGGCTGTCGTACTCCCTGATCCAAGCACACAGAGGGACTCACTGGAAGTCGCAATTCTGGAAAGATTCAGAAGAGCAGAAGACAGTCATTCTATGATTCCTTTTGGAATTGTTTCCAAAACAGAGGATGCTGTGTTAAACAGGGACCATGGGAGATATACAACCTTTTCTCCTTACATTCTGAATTCACGCTGGATCTATGAAGTATGAATGCATGTTCAGAGATGACTTTGTTTTGTAGCATGTTCTTTTACCATGGACTCGGAAAACAATTGCAATAACCGATTTCAAAATCTCTTGCTCAGAAGTGGAGGTAAATTTGATGTCTCTAACTACCCAACCCCATGCTGACCTCTCTTCCATACAGCTAAGTGGACTCCCAATATAAGGAAGGCAGCTGTAGGAACTGCATTTTGTTTGCAGCGTGAATATTTCATAGAAAACTTGAGTTGACTTCCTGACAACGCAATGCTTCATATGCTAAAGTTTGTCATGCTTCATGACCTTGGAAACCTCAACAGTCCTTAATTGTTTTGTAAAATATTAATTATTGGGTTTTTGAGTATACAAAAACGAAGAAGAATAATTTACTTAAGAACAATCGAATTGATATGTTTGAAAAATGAAATAATTGCATATACTTACTTAGAAACCTCAAATTTTACAGAAAGTTATCAAGTAAAATGAAAAATCATCTTCCAGTCCAATGCCATCTAGGAATACCCTCCAGCAAAAGCCAATGCTTACATATTAACTTTTTAACTTTAAATAAGCACAACCGGTCATCCATATTTGCTTCTTCCACATATAAATTGATGTGATTGATATAAGTATCAAGACATCCTCATAAAACTATATAACTAAAATAATCCAGAAGACATATCATCATGGCCTCTGTCTGACATTTCCCCATTAATCCATGGTGGAGTCCTTTCATATCAGCATATGTAGAATTTCCCCATACACACTTCTTATTTGGCTTAGGGTATTCCATTAAATGAATATACATTTATCCATTCCCCTTTTGTTGTGTATTTAGATTATTTTTTGTAATTTTTTTTTTTTTTTTTTTTGCTATTTCAAAAATACTGTGATGAACTTTGGTGAACTTTTACAAGTTTATGTAGGGGCAGATTCTTCTGGGGATGTGTAATTGCCAGTTCAATGAGTAAATGCATTGTATATTTGTTAGACATTACCAAATTGCCTTCCAAAAAGGTTGCTTCAATTTCCGCTCCCTCCCAGAGTGTATGAGAGTTTTTTCTTCACTCACAGGTCACAGTGCTTTATTTTTGAATCAAATAATTTATCTATCTCTCAAAGTGGAACACAGCCTTTAAATTATTTTCTCCCTTGTGCACAGTTCATCAATACTAACATAGTCTAATTTAAAACATTTCACACTCTTAAGTAAAAGTCAGCAGAAGTCAAGCTGTTCGATGTATTCCCATATCTCGTTATTTAGCACAGTGTGATCTTGCTCAAAAAACAATAACTTATTTGTAAGCTTTCCCTATTAATGAAGTTCTAATAAATCATAATAAAAAATATTCAAATTGCTTTGTTTTTGAAGGTGACAAATGAAGAGCCATTAAGATAATTTTTTCTCTTGAGAATCACAACTTTTAGAAAATTAAATGTTTATATAACCTTTACATTTGCTGAAAGAAAATAAAGGCTCTTAATTAAAATTTTACTAAGTAGACTTTTTTCTTTAGAACTTATTACTAGGAAAACATTGCATTTCTCTAGAAGAGCTTATTTGTAGCCTTCTTTGGTATAATATGAGAATGGTATAATATACTCTGATTTCCCTTGACACTTGCTACCAGGAAGCACATCAATCTGAAGCCCAATCACAGCTAACTTAAAAGAAGCTAGATATATTAACTGGGACAGTGCCCATTTCACCAGGGTAGCACCTCAACAGCTTGAAGGAAGTAGTCAAAAAATATGGCAAAAGAATAAACAGTTTGGGGCTGGGGTTGTGGCTCAGTGGTGGAGCACTTGCCTAGCACGTTCTCAGCCCAGGTTCGATCCTCAGCACCACGTAAAAATAAAGGCATTGTGTACAACTAAAACAAATAAATAAATATTTTAAAAATAAACAATTTTATGCCATTTTTGTCTGGTTTAGCTCCAGTAGAGGAGCCTATAACAGGAAGTCAAAGGAGTCTAGCACAGTAATTGCCAAGAATAAGTCTGATTTCCACAACGACCCCTGATGATTGAACAATGTAACTAAATATAGAATTAAATAACTATCTTTATTTGCTTATTTATACTATATTAATAAATTTTAGATTTCCCATTATATTATCCTAGAGTTGGTGGTGGTTATATTTTATGATTCTTTAAAAAAAAAAAAAAAAAAAAAAAAAACTTTGGCATTAGTTATGCCTTCACATCTAAAACTATCCCCACTACAATTGATTATGGAAATAAACTCCCTGATATCTAGAGAAGCTCTAACTGCATTTTACATAAGTTTATAAATAATTGTGGAAACAATTAGGGTCCTGGATTATTATTTAATAGAATCAGAGATTTATCTGGAATCACTCTCTTCTGTCTTTTATTTGGCCTGTCCATCAAAGGCTCTCTCAATAAGCCATTCCAATCAATTTTTTCCCCTGTCCTATTCCCCTTCTCCCTGACCCCTTAATACACTCCAAGAACCTACAAATCTTCTACAAATGATGCTCAAATTAGCTTCTTTTCCTGAAAGGAATTTGGGAGCTGAGGTTCTAGGACACAGATAATCTTCCAAATAGCTTTTCTCATTCATTAACACACACTGGTTAACATCTTTAGGACAAAAAGCAATTAAATGTGAAGGGCTTCACATGCATCTTTAGGGCTTTCCTGCCCCACAATATGAAGAGTGAATGTATAATAGATTCAGATGTGAAATACCACATGGTGAATAGTCCTGTACTTTTATTTATTGCCTACTTTTAGCTTATTTCAGAGAGCACTGAAGCCTGTAACTTCACTGATCGCCTAGAGTAAAAATGAACAATTTGTTAGGGATGCATGAAGACCGTTTTTCATGCCTTTTAATATATAGCTAGCTATGTACTGAGTGCTTGCAGACTGAGTGGAGTTACATGAAAAGGAAGATAGAAACAGAACTAAAACTCCTGGATTATCGGTTCTATTCTTGCCAATCAACACTTACTGAGCTCATGACATTGTTAAGGAGCTTTCTAGAATCCAGAATGTGATTCCCATGAATCTTCTAAACTTTCCACATCACTAAATACAATGTTGACACATAATAGACGCTCAGTCAATGTTTGTTCTAGCAATAAACCAGTTTTAAAGGAGTTTATCTAACACGTATTTGGAGATTAAAATGTTATTCTACTGAATTTAAAATATTTTCTTTGGTTACTTATTCTTCTTGTCCTATATGGCACATGACTATATATATCACAGGCAAAAACTAAACACTGGAAAACACTTGTACTAGCAAAGATTACTTGTCAATTTTATATTGCATCTGATGTAATGTTTTGCCCCCAAACTAATAATATGAAAATAATAGTTAAAGTATAATTATGTTTCACAAATGTTTGAATGTTGCCTTGAATTTCATATTAAGAAGCTAAACTTAGCCAGTATTTTCTTATTTTAAAATGTCCAATAATAGTAAAAAGGCCTTAATAAACAATTAACAATTAGTTTTTAGAATAGCAGTACAAATAAGCACTGTTTATAAGTATATTGTTATTCCTACCTAAGGGCATTGACAAATCTAAGTACAAAGCTTGAAGGTATAAATGCTATTCAAATATAACTTCAAAACATACATGCATAGCAAATATAACCTTATATATAAACAAACTGAAGTTATATCTAGAATAATTTGATCATAGATGTGAGAGAGCCACCAAGCAAGAAATATGGCTACCAGTAGAGGAACACAGCTCCTTCAAAGCCAGAACCAGCAGGAAAGGAGTGGGGAATAGTTATCCCCAAGTTGTCTCCTCCTAAGCTTGATTCATTTTAAAGTCAAAGGACAAGGAGCTCAGATCGATGGAGTCTATGTAGGACAGGCTCCTGGAGAAGGGTCTACCGTAAATCCTGAAGGGCAAATGGAGAGTATTCAGCACAAACTCGATTTCTGGAAAATATGAGTTTGGGCTCTAATCTTCCCCTTATTGGCCACGTGTCCTGGAGAAATGTGTGTGTGTGTGTGTGTGTGTGTGTGTGTGTGTGTGTGTACATATAGAGCATTTGTGGCAGGAAAAGATAGCCTACACTGAACCATCTGAAATTTCCTCTTATTATGTAAAAAATGTTTGATCGTTGATCAGATTTCAGTAATTTCATGATGTTCAATGTACTTGTTTGTTTTACTACACCTAGTGACCACTGAGGGAGAAGCAAGAGTACATACCTGTGAAAGAAGGTTCCATGTCAATGATAGGAATGACAAGGATAAGACCCTGAAGTCATACAATGAGTGTTTGGCCTATGCTCTGGAAACACATGCTGGGAGGCATAGTTCAAGTTCTGTCAATTCCTAGAGAGAACAAATACCTTTTCATTTTGATCTGTTTCCTTCCTTGTATGATGATTAAAAAAAAGAAGAAGAAGAAGAAAAGAAAAAAGAGAAAAAAACCAAAAACCACAGCAGCACAGCACATGGGGTGCTGAACAACTATGGCTGAAGGGTCATTTGCAAGTCTAATTTTCTAAGACCCCAGGCACAAGGATATCATTTTTAATATATGCTATTATGACTTAATGGAGAAGATAATAGTGCACTGCAATTTCTTGTTACCCAGATAACCAGAGATATAGTCATTGATATATGCACTGATCATAGAAAAAGTGAATATAGAAATAGAAACAATAAGCAAGCCAAGTACTGAAAAGTTTTACTAGAGTTGGTCATCTACATTTATTGTTCACACCCAGGATATGTGTGTAACATAGGAGGGATTTGTAAGCTGCCTGTCGTGGCCAGCCACAATGCCGTGGGAGGAAAACTCTCGGAGGCAGAGTAAAGCTATTACTAATTTTACTTCTACTTTCTTAGAGAGAGCTTACAGAGAGAAAGAAAGATTTTTCTTCTTCTTAGAAAGAGCTTAGAGAGAAAGATTAGAGATAGCTTTTTCTTCATCTTCTTAGAGCTTAGAGAGAAAGAGAGAGAGCTTGAAAGAGAGAGATTTCTTCTTTAGAGAGAGAGAGAGAGAGCTTAGCTTTTATAGCTTCTTTCTTCTTTGTTCTTTCTTCTTTCTTCCTCGGGAGCCTCGGCCTGACTCTGACCAGGAATTACTTCTTCTATCTGGTTTCTCTTCTGTAACCGCTCTGCCTACGTTCTGGCCGCTCTGATTCTTTTCTTCTTCTCCGACCCGAACTCTTCTTCCGACCGAGCGACTGACTGACTGAGTGAATTCATTCTTCTCCTGACTCCGACCGCTTTCACCCGGTTATATACCTTTAGCTTTGCGGGTGCCTCACGTGCATTTACAGGTGCGTCACATACATACTTATTATCAGGTGGAACTTATGGCTTCCAGCTGACCGCAATAGCCATCTCCCTAATTGGGGCTCCTTCAGGGATTGGTGTCTCTCACCTTAATTTGGTGTTCCTTAGATTGGCATGGTGTACCGTATCCATGTTGGGATGCTCTAGCAGCACCCAGCAGATCTGGGAAGCAGGCATGAATTAGTATCTCAAAGATCAATTATCTAAGACCTAGACGCCTCATAATGACAAAGATTCCAGGGACCATGGAGAGCACATGAAACCACAAAAGAGAGGGTAACCAGCAAATAGCCAAGAGAAAGTTTGCCTTTTATAAGAACATTCTGGAAGGGTTGAATTTTGAGCCCAAAGTTCCATTTGTTTTACCAAACAGACTGAAAGTGGTCTGAGAAGACATGGGCAAAAACAATAAAGGTGCATATTCTTTTTCAGTCAACATGCTGTATATAGTCACTAACCAATATTATATCCAAAAATATTTTCCAAATCATATTACAAATAACATTTATTTTAAAAATGACAATTCTTGACTTTTAATGACTATCTATTCATCAGTGTGGCTATCAGTCAATTCATTAGCCTTTCTTAGCTTACTATCTTTATCTGGAAAATTAGAATACTAGTAATAATAAGAACCAATCTCATATGGATGCTGACAAAACTGTCAAATTCTCTTAAAGTGCTTTGCATAGTACTTTTCTCATATTGAGTGCTCAGAGAACATTAAGTAGATACTACTAGTAGCAGGTTAGTAGAATTATTTTCTATAACTTAGAAATCCTATTTCTAACTTTAAAAACTTTACACTAGAGCAAAAATGCTGTTCCTTTCATTTAACAAAAAGAGGTTCCCATTACTACTGTTATATAAATAACCCATTAGGTCTTCTTTGGTGTGATTCTTAAACATCTGGCATTTAACATCAGTCTCTTAAGAACAAAACAAGAAGTATGTGTGTTATGAGGACAAGTGTGCAGACCAAAACCAAAACAGTTCCTTTACTTAGAAACAGACTGTAAAGACACACTCTCTGCTTTAAGAGACTTTCCTTGGGTTTGGCAAGGCAGTATCCCAAGAAAGCAGTTCAGTTCCTGTTCTACTTTACTTATTTCAAGAAATTCTGTATTAGGTTCTATGGATGGATTAAGCCTAGGACTGGCCTGGTTACTACAATATTCAAGTCTGTTTCTCTATATTTTATTCAAGGAGAGACATCTTTTCAAATACAAAACAGAGCTAGCTCTTAGTCAACATTTTCCTTGGTAATATTTTACTTTCATTTTATGCAAACAGCATTGGCAGTATACACACACAAAACACTTAAAGGTAGTATTAGTACATAATTCCAACATAACTCAGGCAACTCATGATTAATTTCTGAAGATCTGACATTAGTGGTTTATTACCTAGGTGTCTTTGACATCATAATTTCTTCTCTATAGTTTCATAATATCTTTTACATACTCTTACTGTATGGGGTACATCAAACAACAAATACAAATAGTCTGGTATTTCAATGCAGTACTCTTTTGGGGAAAAAGAATAACTTGCATTTTGTTGTAGGAAATGTGATGTGCTCCATATCCTGATGTAAGTGGAGACACAATTTGACCTATAAAAACGACGAGATCAAAGACATAGCAATGTGTTTTAAAGGGATAGTCATTGTATAAAATTCCCACTAACTGATCCATCAGTCAAACGCCTATTGAGCACTCAGTAAATGCAAGCCATAAATGCTCTCCTCCTGGGCTTTTCAGTAGAAGTGTCAAAGTCATGCAATTCTACAAAAACAATTTTCCCCATGGACTGTTCTATGTTTTGACCATGACAACATAAGGTCCTTAAATTCTGCTCATTTCCTTGGTAATAAAAGCTATGTCTAGACTACTACTTCAATTTTCTTGCCCTATGATTTTACTGCAATGACCAAACAGCATGAAAGATTGTTTTATTACTTTATGGCAGCTTAATTTTCCTTTGATGCTTTTCTGCATGAAAAGAGGAAAAGAAATTAAAAAAAAAAGAAAAAGAAAAATGCTTGATTACTCCAGCAAGGCCCAAGATGAATAATTTGATATAAATTAATGAGCATCATTAATAACAATTTGAAATACAATTTCCAACAAATATTAATACACAGAGTGCAACAAATATGACAATAAAATAGTTGCCTAAGCCCACCCACAGTGAAAATAAGTTAATCACTTGATTCATATTAAACTTTTTTCTCTGGAACATTTTCTGGATGAAATGTTATTAATATAATTTATATCAGAATAATTAATGACTTACTAGAATTCTATAACAGTGATTCAAAATTCTTTTCAAGTACATTGAAGTCAATCCTGATTTAAATGTAAAATATAGTCACTGGAGGTCATTGCCCCTGTTTAAATTAAACTACACATTAATTTATTTCTTCTTTAATAATGACTTCATGGGGCTTCCCAACCTGCCATTTTTACACCACATCTTCCATATAGAAAAATGTACACAGTATTGTTGCTAATCTACTCATCTCCTTCTGCATTATTTACAAATAAATGCATTATATTAGAGCCAACCACTTATTTAAAATATCAGGATTTTCATAATATTCAATTCCTAAATCGAGTGAGGTAAGAATATAGAACATATAGATTCTAGAGCAAGTTGCCAAAATTAAATCTGACGAGGGCCAGAGATTCAAATGCCAGAAATAGGCCAGGAACTTATGACTATATCAGAAAATGTTTTTGGTTCGGAGACTGAGCAATGTATTATATCTGAACCATCCTTCCCTGAGATTCTTTCCCTCCAGTTGACCAGCAATATGATTGGACTCTGTGGGGTTAGGTTTGGCAGAGTGGCACTATCACACAGGAGTCCAATTCTAACAGATTGAGGACACCAGGGCATGAGTCAGAAGTCAGGTGCAATCCCACAAGATTTGAAATGGTGTCTCTGTTTTCAACCTTAACTAGTTGAGCAGATCATTAGCCAAGTGCCTCTGACCTATTTTATGCCTCATAAATGACTAAAGAATTAACCAATTAATTGGACCCAAAGAGGAGGGGCCTTCATATCTGAAGTGCTAAATGACTACTGGTTCTTTAAATTATTAATTAGGTATTAAATTATTGAATTATTTCTTCCTCTTCTTGTTTGGATTTTAACCTCTAAAGCTAATCTGTTTCTTTTTCAGGTACCATTTAGGTCATGGCATTGAATTCTGATGAATATTCCCATAAGGATATTCTTCAATTTTTCTTAAGACACCTCTCATCTTTTATACTGCCAAGATGCTTTTACCATATATATGAATATATATGAATATATAATGAATATAATGATTCTATATGTACACACACAAACACACACACACACACACACACACACACACACACACACGTACGTATATAGAGAATTTTCCAGAGATTTTATGTACTCTAACCCTGGCTTTAGGGTTTTGAAAGCAGCATGTTATCTCAATTAACACTTGCGTGTCCCTGTGTAGAAATCCTAGACTTGAACTTCCTATTCTAAACTGCTACTTAGATGCCTTAGAATAAGTGGACAAGAAATCATTTATATCTTGCTATTTAATATCAAACGCATTAAATGTCTTAGGGAAAATACTTTGTGACACCAAATAATACCCCAGTCATTTTCAATAAATTGGGCATTTGTAGTCATTGCTTCAAAAATTCTGTGAGCTCTGGCATCACCCTGGTTTAAAGTCACTAAATAACCACTCAAAGTCTGTTGTTTGGGGCTGTGTAGGCTCAGCCACTGGAGTTGGATTTAAAAGCTTGAATTGTAGGTAGTAGAAAGTATTCAGGGTTAGCTAGCAACAGTGAAAATAAAATATCAAAGCCCAGGTTTTCCTCTCTTCCTTCCCCATTTAAGGAAGATGGACACAGACTATTTGGAAACCAAGTCTTTGTTATTTTATTTGAGGTAGTGGGAAAAAAAAAATCAATTGCTTGATTAATCCCCATAAGTGAGCTGGAGAGAGGAGTGTATGAAGAGCCCAAACAGGAGAGAGGTTGGGCAGAATGGTGTTTGGTGTTAGATAAAATTCAGGCCATACCCCCAGGTGCCTTCCCGGAAGTGCCCATCTCTCCTGAGAATCCACCTTTGGTGGGCTCCAAGTCCCCACCCTTCCTGATCCTGGGAATACTAGCCTCTCTCGGGAATTCACCCCAGGGCAGGTTCTCCCTTTCTGAGCCAATCCCGAGTGTACAAGTCTTACTTCCAACCCCCAGCAGCCTATGGAGTCAGGGGTCCTTTGGACCCCTCAAGTCGCTAGGTAAATTCCCACCAGGCAGGAACTCGGCCCTTTTTCCTCTTCCACCCCATCCGAGCCCATCTCCTCCCTGCCGGTTTTCCTCATTCCCTTCCATGTGTCCCTCAGTCCCCACCAGCCATAGGGGCTGGTTAATAAATCCCTCTTACTACAAGGTGGTTCCGGTGTGGTTTTTGTCCTTCATTTGGTAAAACAGAGTTGCTTAGGGAGAGAAGAAATTTATGAAAACAGAATTGGGCAGGAATTTTATTGTGTATTGAGTAAGACAAATTCCCCCTCTACTACCATATTGTGTGTAACACCCCATATCCCCAACCCCCCAAAAAATACTATTTAAAATTTCAAACTACTCTTCAGACTTTTGGAGTCAGATGTGCTGCTGTTGGAAGGGGGTGTTTTCATTTGTTTGTTAATTTGTTTGCTTATCACAACATGATGCTCAGCTTTCTCAGAGGGTCATTTCTGACTTGGTCCTCTGCCATGATGCTGGCTCAGTCCCATTGTGGGTGGGATGGGGTTCCTTTTGCCTGAACCTTTGCTGGGAGGCCCTCTGTGGGACAAAAGGCAAGGTCACTGTGAGGCACAGGGCACAAGTGGCAGCTGAGCCAAATGAAACTTAGAGAAAAAGCACACAAAGTTTCTAGAAGGAGCAAGGCTGAACTCAAGAGTGTTCATTCAATTTCATGGATCTACAGAGAAAAGTGACAAAAGTTCACAGTCACCATTATCCACCAAATGATTTGCAATTCAGGTTTTCTACACTGTTCTTCAAAACCATTCACTTAGTCTCCAACTTGCAGCTAACTCTGATTTCCCAGAGCATATTAGCCCTCCTTTCCATTCCCTAAATCTGGTGTTTCCTTCCCAAATTATTTAAAACATCTAGTCTCCGTCAGTCCTTGGAGTTTTGAGTTGACATTAAGACAAGTTTCAGACAAGAAATTCTCAAAATTGACTTCAGATTCTAGGGTTTTTTCTTTTCTTTTCTTTTCTTTTTTCATTCTTTCTTTCTTTCCAGTTTAGCTTTCCCCTATGAGCCACATTCTATATGATCAAGGGCTTTTCATCCACCAACAGTTTAAAATGTTGTTTAAATAGCTTACAAAAAGCAAAACACCCTATTAAAATCTGTCCAACAGGTAAAACTTCCTTCAATTGAGAGCTTAGAGTGCCCCTGGCACATATCTCATTTTTGTAGATTTACCAATAAATTGTGTAATTGGAAAAATTTAAACATTGCTTTGTGGGTGGTGCCTTGCATTTTACAGCCTGTTATGAATAGAGTTGAAAGTTCTTTCCCTTAAATGACACAAAAGTGTTCTAAAAGTGGCTGTGGACTGACTCACACTGGACCATGACAAGGAATATAGAAACAGAAACATTACAAAACACTGCCCTGAAGACGACAAATTAGGCATAAGCAGTTTACTTAAGCACGTCATCTCTCCCCACTCCTTCCTTACTCTGCATTTAGATTCAGAGTAAACTTTCCTGCCTCTGCAATCTTTGGTACACAAAGATAGAAATAATGATGGCTTTATATTCAAGGGGTAAATACATCCCCTGTATCTACACTCTGTTTATGAGAAACACTTCAAGTCCGATTATGACATTGTTGGAACTCAGTGATATGAAACACGCTACCACAAACTCCCAAAAATAGAAAGAGAAAGAAAAAAAGTACCTGTTTTTCTTTTTTAACTCTGTGGTCAATGAGAGATGGCGAGGTGCTATCTCCTGTGGTACAGTGTTAGTGTGAAGCTAATTTCTGTTCCACCAGCAGGATGCTGTTTCTGGCCTTGACGGTAAGAACTGTGCATTAGGCCTGGTAGCAAAGAATTAATCTGTCCTAAATCAAAAAGAGGCGGATGGCAAGAGAATCCCAAGATAACAGAATGACATGAATAAGGAGGGTGGCTTTGAATGTATTGTTTTATATTCCATAGACTCTATTTCTCTCCAAGTTTTATGTCAAAAACTAAAACAACAGCAGAAAAAAAAATTGTTCTCATATTATCTGTAAAGTTTCAAATTAATGTTGGAAGCATGATATCATACTCTAAAATAAAATAAAGAAGGTTCTGCTTGCTGAAGTGAAGAAACCAACTTTATTTTTTATTTATTCAAGTTTTGGAAAATACAAAAGGATTCTAAGGCCATGGCCAGGACAGTGACTGGTATGATGGGCTGTGGCACCAACAGCTTCAGCAGCAGCAAAGGGAGAAGCAGGGACAGCATGGACCTCAGCATCCCTGACATTGAACTGGGCACCTCAGCCATAGATGTGGTCAGGTGCAGCAACAGCCTCCACCAAGTGGGTACCATTGGGGGTGGGACCAGTGATGTGCATAAGCAGCAGATGACCACAGGGCATCAGAGCAGAAGTGGAGTGAATAGTGAGTGCCGGGTTATGGGAGGTCTGTGCGCCTGAGCACGTAGTATACACCTTCTAAGACAAAGCGGGTATTTGGAGGCATCAGGATGATTAGGAGTGCTACTGAAATTTAATGGATGAGGACCATATATGTTAGATGTATGCTTTGTGAGTGAATCTGATATTTATTTGAAATGCGTTGGTGAGGTGGAAAAGTCCAGCATCTTTTTTAGTTAGGTGTCCATTCTCACTGACCAATGCACATACCAAAATGGCTGCTACAATGTAAACGATCACCTGGAGCAACAATGAATTGTTCTTTATCCCACAGAACTTGTAGACATCTCCTGTGACATTGGGATGCATGAAAGGCCTGTTGGTAATTATTTTAAACCAGACCTTGTCTTAATTTTATAAAAACTCATTTTTTCTCAGTTTTAATATACACTGAATTTTTCAAGAAAGCAGACAGTAAGCTTTGTTGTATTTGTGACTTTCTCAAGAGTTGTTTACCATTTTAGAAAGGCACATCACCAACAGTAGCATCCCCATGGAATCTTAGTTTTCTCTATAATATCAGCACATCGGTCTGCATTTGTAGCTGTCATATTCATGGTGTGTCTAAATATGAGTGGAAACATTAGAGTACTATTATCCTCTGGTGTCATCACACATAAAGACTTACATATTGAAATGCATGTTGCTATATTATAAATTATTTTCCTAATTGTCCTTTATATTATAGTAGGGATATTACATTAGTCACTTTTTGTCACCATGGCAAAATACTGAGAAAAGCAACCTGAAGGAAGAAAAATTTATTTTGGCCCACAATTCCAGACATCTCAGTCCATGGTTGGTTGGCTCATTGTTTTTAGGCCTGTGGTAAGGCAGTATATCATGGTAGAAGGGTGAGACAGAGTTTAAAAAAAAAAAAAAAAAAAGGTGCACATCTCACTGCAGCTGAGAAGGTGGGAGGTGGGCGTGGAAGGAACTAGCAACAAAGATATACTCACACCCAGTAAACGACTTCCTCCAACTAGATTCCACCTCCCACAGTTCCAATACCTCCCAACAGTTCATTCAGTTACCATTATGAGACCATCAATGGGATAATCCATTGATGAGATCAGAGCCTTCATAATTCAATAATTTCCCAAAAGGCTCACATCTGAACATTGCTATACCGGGGACCAAGACATCAACACTTGAGCCTCTAGGAAGCATTCAAGATCTAAACTTTAGTAGGTATTATACTGATTTGTTAAAATTTGGTATATAGGTGATTTACAGATATTTCATTCCATGGCTGTTAATAAATATCATTTAAAAAAAAAAAGAATATAAGGTCTGATAGGACTGGGAAGATTTCTTTGAGATACCCATAAGTGATCAGTAGCAGAATTTTATTGTGAAGGTTTTTGAAGATAGGTAGTATAGGTAGAGGTGAAAGAACATTTTTATGACCATATTAGGATACAAGTTTTTTTTTCCTAATTTGTTATACATGAGAGCAGAATGCACTTCAATTCACAGTACACATATAGAACACAATTTTTCATTTCTCCGGTTGTACACAAAGTAGAGTCACACCATTCGTGTCTTCATACATGTACTTATGGTAATGATGTCCATCTCATTCCACCATCTTTCCTACCCCCATACCCCATCCCTTCTCCTCCCACCCCTTTTCCCTATCTAGAGTTCGTTTAATCCTCCCATGCTCCCCCTGCTGTAACTCCCTTATGAATTAGCATCCTTATATCAGAGAAAACATTCAGCATTTGGTTTTTTGGGCATTGGCTAACTTCACTTAGCATTATATTCTCCAATTCTGTCCATTTACCTACAAATGCCATGATTTTATTCTTTTTTAATGCTGAATAATATTCCATGTAATATGCCACATTTTCTTTATCCATTCATCTACTGAAGGCCATCTAGGTTGGTTCCACAGTTTAGCTATTGTGAATTGTGCTGCTATAAACATTGATGTGGCTGCATCACGATAGTATGCTACTTTTAAGTCCTTTTTTTATAGACCAAGGAGTGGGATAACTGGGTAGAATGGTGGTTCCATTCCCAGCTTTCTAAGGAATCTCCATACTGCTTTCCATATTGGCTATACCAATTTGCAGTCCCACCAGCAATGTATGAGTGTTCCTTTTTCCCCACATCTTTGCCAACACTTATTGTTTTTTGTATTCCTTTTTTATTATTCTAATTTGTTATACACATTTGCAGAGTACATTTCATTTCATATTACATATAAAAAGCACAATTTTTCAAGTTGCTGGTTTAATATAAAGTATTTTTACAACAATTATGTCTTCATACATGTATTTAGGGTAATCATGGATAACTCAGTCTGCCATTATTCCTATCCCCTTGCCCCCAACCCCTTAAACTCCCCCCTCTTTGTTCTATTTAAAGCTCTTTCATTCCTCTCATTTATGTTTTTTTGTATTCTTAATAGCTGCCATTCTGACTGGAGTGAGATGAAATCTTAGAGTAGATTTAATTTGCATTTCTCAAAGTGCTAGAGATGTTGAACATTTTTTTCATATATTTGTTTATTGATTGTATATCTTCTTCTTAGAAGTGTCTGTTCAGTTTCTTGGCCCATTTATTTATTGGGTTATGTTGTTAAGATTTTTTAGTTCTTTATGTATCCTAGAGATTAATGCTCTATCTGACATGTGTGTGGTAAAAACTTGCTCCCAAAATGTAGGCTTTCTATTCACCTCACTGATTGTTTTCTTTTCTTTTTTTTTTTTTTCCTGAGAAGAAGCTTTTTAGTTTAAATCCATCCCATTTATTGATTCTTGATTTTAATTCTTGCGCTATAGGAGTCTTATTAAGGAAGTTGGGGCCTAATCCAACATGATGGAGATTTGGGCCTACTTATGAGGTGCAGGGTCTGTGGTTTAATTCCTAGGTCCTTGATCCACTTTGAGTTGAGTTTTGTGTATGGTTAGAGATAGGGGTTTAATTTTATTTTGTTACATATGGATTTCCAGTTTTCCCAGCACCATTTGTTGAAGAGGCTGTCTTTTCTCCAATGTATGTTTTTGGCACCTTTGTCTATTATAAGATAACTGTAACTATGTGGGTTTGTCTCTGTGTCCTGTATTCTGTACCATTGGTCTACAAGTCTATTTTGGTGCCAATACCATGCTATTTTTGTTACTATTGCTCTGTGTTATAGTTTAAGGTCTGGTATAGTGATGCCACCTACTTCATTCTTCTTGATAAGGATTGCTTTAGCTATTCTGGGTTTCTTATTTTTCCAGATGAATTCCATGACTGCTTTTTCTATTTCTATGAGGAATGTCATTGGTATTGCATTAAATCTGTATAGTGCTCTTGGTAGTATGGTCATTTTGACAATATTAAGTCTGCCTATCCAAGAATAAGGTAAAGATACAAGTTTTATTCCAGGTTACTGAGTCCTGAAAAACATGGGTCCCACCAAACTACATTAAAGTGGTAGCTAATAATTATCAACTAATATTTATCAAAAAACAAGCATAATATTGAATAATTATAAGATACTTACTGTGTGCACTGTCCCAAATACAATAATACATTAACCTCTTCTATCCTCTTAACAACGGTAGGAGACAGAATGATGATTATCCCTATATTATAGACAGAAAACTGAGGCATAGAGAAGGTAAGAAACTTGCCCAAGGACACTAGGCCATTATGTGACCAAGATGGGATTTACATATGGAGCCTGGCTCTGTCTCTGCCTGCCACTATGCTCTAACAGTAATCAGGTAAAAATTGTGTAATCAGGTTAAAGCAATTACTCATTCTGAAAATATTTTCAAGAACAATTAATTGCACTAAAATCATTTATTTTCCATAAAACATAATTTGGCTCTCCTCACATTCATTAACCCACATTCTCAGATTGGTTGATTCTTTACGAACCAGTTTGGCAGTACAATCAGTGAATTCTAAAGAATATCATACAATCCTTCTATGAAGGCCAGGAAAGCAGCTTCAGAAAGCAAGAACTAATTCTAGGCTTTTCCAAGTGATGAAAGGAGTGTCATTATCGCTCTAGAGGCCCAGACCTGAGGCAGGTGGCTGTACCCACATCTGACTCAACCCCTACTCTAGACGTATGACCACAGGATAAGGTGTGTCATGGCAAATTTTTTATTCTGCCTGAAAAGGTTGTAAATGGCTTGCAGTGTGGAGGTCGGAGTAGGCACGTCAGAAAATGGGTAACAAGAAAGAGTAGGATGACCCTCAAGGGAGAGCCTGCTGGTGAGCAGGGAGGACCACAGCTCTGACTGTCCCAGGGCTGGCAGTTCCCACCTGCTACCAAGTGGCCTGTCAAGACACTGAAGCAAACAGAACCAAAGCAAGCCATCTTCTACCTGCAGCAAGTACACTTAACTCTGCTCATCTGTAAATACTGTCATAAAAATAAATTAAAAGGATTATGTTAGTTAATGAAAGAAGAAGAGGAGGGGGAATAGAATGGGTAAATAAATTCAATTTCTTATTAGCTCCAGCTATAAGAGATATTTTTTAAAAAAACCTTCTTTTTATTTTCTTGCATTATAATAGAGGATTAAAAGAATAGTAGTTCAAGCTTATCATAAGAGTTATAGTGCAGTACTTGAGATATGGATGTGCTATTTTCCAGCTATATGGCTCAGAAAGTGACTGCTTCTAGGTTAGAATTCTCTTCAATACATATATTCTCACAGATGTTCAGAAAAAGGCAAGGCAAAATGGGAATTTAGACAACTTAGACAATGTGGATAAATTACCTACTTCTGTCCTTTGTGGGGTGTATTGACCCCTGGGTATGGAAAACATTTAACTATGCACACTGGGATTGCACTGCTGCTAAGAGTCTATGATGTCATTATTTAAAATGACTCAGAAAAGAAGAGTAAATTCTGCATTTCACCATTAGATGGTGCTAGGAGAAGTTGAAAGAAAATAAGTCTCAAAAGTTATTGATGCAATGAATCATAGGGTTTGAAGGGGTTTACTGTATAATAAAGTCTGTGTTTCTCTTCCAGACAGGAGTACACCCAACTCATCATTAAAGAGTAAAACGTCTTCCAAAGCTATTCCATTATTCAGTTAATTATACTTCTGCCAAGATAGCTGTCCTTTCTAATCACAACTTCAACTGAGGATGAAGAACTCTGAGATTGTATGTAGGGATATGAATATATTTCTCTTTGTTGGTGGTTTGCTACAACTCTCATTTTTTGGTTTTTATCAATATATTTTGTAACAGAATGTATGAGATTGGAAGAGACTAAATGTCTGTTACAAAAATCGTCTCATTAATTATCATAGTAACAATGAGAAATTCAAAGACTAGTCATAACAAGCACCATCCTTCCATGAATAACGTGTCACATCACACACAATTTATGAAATGGTGCACATTTCAGCTTATACATCATGTTTGTGGACTTTTATTTTTAAATATTGATGATATGTTTCAAATCAAAAGTCAGTGCACAGTCCTGGACTTCTGTGAAAATACATGAAGAAAGCTTTGAACACTGAAAACTTACTGTTTGTTTTCATAACACTTGTAGTTTTTATGTTGTTCAATATCTGTCTCTACCACTGGAAGGAGACTGGGAGAACGATTGTATTGAAGTTCAACTCACTGTACCTTCTAATATTGACTCTTTTTCAATCTCTCTCTCCACCCACCCCTGTGTGTGAATGCATGCTGAATGAATAGATTTTTAAAGTGAATAAATGAATAGATAAAAGTCACAATGTGGTACATTTCTCATTCACACATTAGGTTTATTCACAGAGGAGGTAAGTGAGTTTCAGGATGAGTTTTCATCCCACCACTAAATCCTGGAAGCTTATTGTGCTCTGCACCTTTCTTAATCTAGCTCTTGTAAGTCCCAAGTGGAGCCCCTGATGGCTTAAAAGTAAAAATGTTTGACCATTGCTGCAAGAATGTTCTCATCTATTTTGAGCAAGCTATGTTTTTCAAGCATCTTATCAAGACTTCAGAAGAACACCTAACATTTTAGTTGTACTCATAATGGTTCAGGAAAAAATTATATGGATAAAATATTACAATCGCTGCTTGGGTATGCCAAGTGGACAGAAGAATGATGTAGTTCCCAATTAACAGGCTACAGCAAGCAGCAGATATTTTTCTCATTTTCAAGGAAATGAAGCAAAGCTATGCTATCATTTTCTCAAAGTCTTTATTTGATTTTGACTGTGATTAGTTAATTTAGATATTTAAGGTTCACAGAATGAGCTGTGAATTTTATAAATAGGTCAGGCTGGGTGGGTGGGCAGGGCATTTGCATGATTCAACAGTTTCCATGGGGTTCTGCCTGGTCTGAGGTCGTGTCTAAAATTCTCACCAATAGATTATTCATTTGGGTTGAAATATTTCCTATGGGGAAAAAGTGTACATTTGAGAGAAGAAAGTATAGCACCACTAATTAATTTATTGGATTAGCTAACTCTAGGGAGCAGAAGCAAGAACTGGGAGCATGTGAGAATTAAAGTTTCAGGTAGCAAATAATCAAGCATTACACAGGAAGACAAATCTACATGAAAACCAGCAAAAAATGGATGTGGGTAGCAGTAGGTAGTATCAGAGTCTTTGGTCCTGAAGAGAAAGAAAGATTAATATTCTCCTTCTTTAAAATGATTTGGGGGCTATTTATGCCTAAAAAATTCTGTGAACCTTATCATAGCCAATCAATAAATATTTATCAAATACAAAATAGATATCTGATGTCTTTGTTCATCCTTTCTTTTCTTGGAGGTCTGTTTTCCCCTATTCACATAGATTTGAAGGAAACTGCCAATCATAATGCCCTGACTTCTCTACCCATCTCTGGTTATTATGAGTTTAATAGTCTCCCACAGACATTTATATGTTGAAGTCCTAACTATACCTGGGAATATGAATACATTTAGAGACAAGGCCTTTAAAGAGGCAACTAAGGCAAAATGAGGTCATCAGGGTAGACCTTAACCCAATATGGCTGGTGTCCTAAGAAGAAATTAGAATACAGAGATAAAAGACCATATGAGGGCCCAGCGAGAAAGAAGTCATCTGCAAGTCAAGGAGAGAGGATTCAGATGAAAATGAACTAGTTGACACTTTGATCTTGGACTTTTACTCTCCCAAACTATGAGAAATAAATTTATATTAATTAAACCACTTAGTCTGGGGTACTTGTTATGACAACCCTAGTAAACCAATAAAATGGCCAGGTAAAGTAGTCTCAGCCCAATCACTGATAAAAGCTATTCTCCTGGTCACAGTGTTGACCAGGGTGGCCTGATGACCCACAGTGGCTTCTCAATTTGGAGGTGAAGAGAAATGATGATGTTCTGAAGTGGAATCAGTTCATCCATCTTTCCTATCACGTGAGAAATGCTTATCTGCAAAAAGAAAAAAATGAAGACAATACAAAGAAAGAAGTGAAATTAAGACCCCCTCTCTCTCTCTCTCTCTCTCTTTCTCTCTCTCTCACACACACATATACACACACACACACAGAGAGAGAGAGAGAGAGAGAGAGAGAGAGAGAGAGAGAGAGAGAGAGACAGAGACAGAGACAGAGATGGATGGTGGGGAGATCCTTACTAGAACCAGTTAAGCTTGAAGGCAAATCCATCTTCTATTTAACCAACTAACCAATTCATTTTTGCCTATGCTAGTTATTGGGTTTTGTAGTTTCAAAGAAAAGAGCTCTCCTCCATACATCTATTATACATATATTTTAGTTGAGGTAGAGATATATGATACGAAGAAAGGATTTAGCCATAGGGGAATTTACAATTTAGATGGAAATAAGAGACCTCTGCATGAAATAATAGCAGGCAACATTATATATTAAATTACAATTCCAAAATGAGCATGAGTGAAAATAAATTATGGGAATGGCAGAGAAAAAAAGAAACCACCTTGTGTTGGGGTAGTTGTCAAAGAATACATACACAAAGAGAAGAACAGTCATTCTAAGTAAGACATGTCAAAAAGGTATCTATGGGGGCCACCAGGAAGAAGGAAATAAAAGGCAAAGAAGAAGACGAAGGAGAGATGATCCTACCCTTTATTAAGTAAAGAAATTCCATTCTGTTTATATGTGTGTGTGTGTGTGTGTGTGTGTGTGAGAGAGAGAGAGAGAGAGAGAGAGAGAGAGTGTGTGTGTGTGTAGCCAGCAGGTAGTATCAAAGTATATATTAAAAATTCCTGTTTTTTTTTTCTTTTTTAATGCTTAGAGCTCATGAAAAAACAACACATTCCACATCCACTGCAATCTCAATCAATGCTCTCTCCTTCTTTCTGATTTAGATTTTTTGGTCGTATCTCACACATCCTCACTCTCTTTCACAGGATCTATGTGAAAAGGAAGCTAAAACACAATAGTCAGCAAGAAGTGAGAGATTTATTTCCTCCACCCTGAATGCAGAACCATCAGTATGAAGAATCTTCCCAGAAAGCAAATCTATAAGAAGTACTGAAACATCACTGCACAAGTGAAAAACATCTCTCACCATTGTCTTTCTGCTCCATCCTCTGGCAGTTAGCACTTAGCTTCTCCTCAAAAGAAATGGTGAACAAATATTGAAACCTTTTGGGTTAAAATAGCACAAATATATAAGGCTACTTGATAGAATTATTTGTGTCCATCTATAGCCTAATCCATAAGGGTCAATCAAAAATATGATAAAAAGCTCAACCTGCCCTTTTTTATAGCAATGAGGTGCTCAGTCTCTTGGCTGCAAGGATAACCACCTGGAAGTTGACACTACATCATGAAATTCATTGATGTTTCTCCCTTGGTTGTGGGTAATTTTATAACAGTGGTCTGGTTCCTTCCTTGATATAAATATTTTGTTATTAAAAATAGGCAATTACAACCAAGAGGAATAATACAGTTTACCTTCTACTCCTGCTCCTGTTATCTAATAGCATAAGTTCAATATTGAACTCATATTGAGCAAATGGATAAATCAGTCTAAACAATGGCAAGACCCTTTGTTGATTGTCAGGGCCCTCTTCCACAGATCTGACCCCCTTCATTAGCATTATTTCTATTCTATTTATTTTGAAAATTCAAAAATATTAGAGTGAAAAATTGTATAGCAGGGACTGTGATCATGTATGGAACTTGAACAATGAAAAAATAAGGCCCTACCTTAAAGGAACCTTGATCCTTGTAGGTAGACACACACAAACAAATTCAACAAAGATACACTGCTCCAATGGATGTTTTTACAAAGTACAACAGAAACACAGAAGAAAGTGTAAATCTTGCTCTACAAATTAGGTAGACCTCACTTTGAAGAGCGTCTTGAGTCAATGCCTAAAAGGACAACAGCATAAACTTTTAATATGAAATATGTACACAAAATATCCCTAGTAATTATCTCTAGGTCAGTCAAATTTGGGGATGCTTATTTTCTTCTTTATTTATTTCTCATAGTAAAACCAATATGCTCAATTTGGAAGGGATGTGTCCTTGGCCTTCCACTTGGCTTCTCTCAAGCATACAGATGAAAGACAAATTAATGCTCTATTTCCTAGTATCTAATTTGTCTAGCCCAACTGATGACTTGATAAAACCCTAGTGAAAGTTTCTTTTACAAACCACATCCACACCCTCAGCATACTCTGCTGACTTTTCTTTTGAAAAACATCCTGACCTTGGAGGAGAGGGTCTTCTCTATCTACACTGAATTCAACAGAGCATCAAGAGCTATAACTTCGTTCCATCAACCTTCAAATGCATAGAAATTCCCCCTAGATTCTTCTGTAGTGAAAGTACCAGAGCAATTCTTAACATTTGGGGAACAGGATATGTGTTTTTATAAGTATTTTAGGGGGGTAATTGAGGGAAGCTCCTTGATGGACCATGGACCAGTTTTTCTGGATATGGTGGTTGAGCAGGGCTAGTGAACATTTTCTATTTTAGCAATGTGAGGAAGCCATCCTAGAAAGAGAGAGTAGTGCACTGGTATAATTTACTACAAGTTTATTGTGGATGAGCTGAGAAATCAGATTGTAAAATTTTTCTGTGGTTGGAGGAAAACTACAGTTGTTACAGGTAGTGGCTGGGAAGCACTTTAGATGGCACAAAGTGTTTGGTAGGGGAAAATAATGTGACCAAAAAAAAAAAATGACTGATAGAGAAAATAACAGTATTGAAGGTCCTAGGATTATCACATGACTTTCCAGTCTCAGTGGCATTGAAGGAGTGAAAAAGTCTGAAAAGCTGTGATTACAGAATGGTGAATTAGTTTGCACTTTCATAAAGTTCCGGGCAATGCAATTCACCTAGCAAGGCTACAGAAGTGCGAGCCTGACATGGAAGTGTAATGAAGGTCATGGATATGATGAGATCAAAGAGCTGTGAAGCCAGGGTGATGAACAGGTCATCTGTCTCAACATGAAAACCAACAGGAATGATGGCAAGTTTGGAGGGGAGCCGGAGAAATTAACCCAAGTAGTAATGTACTTATTGAACAGGATGAATGACCCAAACACTGGTAGAGAATAATAAGGAAGAATAAATAGCTAAGGGAGGTTAACAATCTCTCCCAACTCCAGAGTTAAGGTTTTAGTAGGAAAACCCAGATTCATTGTCCTCTGAGGTTAGCAAAGCTGTTTTGTGAGTAAAATGGAGTCTGAAGTCACCAAGGACTTTGGGAAATGTGAACATGTACTGAGCGGGAGGAGCACAGGGAAGCATAAAGATAGGTGGGGGCGGAGAAGGACTAGGCCACTGGACAGTAGCAAATGGTCACTGAATTTTACAAGGATAAGATAAATAAGGGAATTTTCTTTAGGTTTCCAACAGTGCAACTATGCTGAGAGATAGGTCTGGGGAAGGCCACTTGCTATTGCCTTGTACTTTCTTGTGTCTTCCGCTCTTCTTGGAGACAAAATGATTTTTGTTGAAGAGTCTCTACATTTGATAACAGACTAATCCTGAATACCTACAGGTTATCTGGCCTCTGGAGCTTCTGAATTTGTTGTAAATTTGTTATGTCACATATCAGGCCCTTGTAAGCAGGTGTAACACCTATTCTAGACAAAAATCTATCCCTGGATCAAATTAGAGCACAAAAGATCTGCTTACCTGGTCTTCACTGTTTCAGTCCCTAAGAGCAAATCTAAGAGGTTTGTTTTACACAGTTATGAAAGGGTGGAGGTAAGATTCCTCTTGCTACAGTCTGCATAATGGGCTGGATTATACAGAAGCAAGAAAGGAAGTGGGAAGATATGGAAGCATTGACTTGGATTTGGCAGGTCATTGTGGAGATACAGAAAAGGCTATGGATTCAGCAAGCTTTGGGGATGGGTGGCTTGCTGAGGGACTGAATGGGAATTTGCATGTACTTCCAGAAATTCCGTCAATTAGAAATTCGTTGGGTTTGCAATCTTTTCTCAAAATGCAAATACATTTAAGAAGCTTATGACGAGGGCAGGGGTTGTAATTTAGTCTGAATTAGTTCCATCAGCTTGCTTCTGATATCACCTTGCTGAAGTCAGTATTTCTAAAGAGAGGAGAATTTTACTTGGGGGAAATACTTTGCATAAGAAACATAATCATGTGTGGCATTGAAGGTGATAGTCTTTTGAAATGAGAGAAGCATCAAGGAGCCCACAGAAACCAGAGTGGGGTGTCAGGATTGGAGAACACAGAGAACAAGCAAACTTTGGCCTTCTCTGCTTATAATATTAGAAACATCCCTCAGAACCAGGAGTGCAATTCCAGCAACTTGAGAGGCTGAGGCAGGACAATCACAAGGTCCAGGCCAGCCTCAGCAACTTAATGAGACTCTTTCTCAAAACAAAAAATAAAAAGGACTGGAGATGTGGTACACTGGTTAAAAGCCCTTGGATTCAATCCTCAGTACAAAAAAGAAGAAAAGAAACAATCATCAGTGCCATCTCAGAGAAGTGACTATTATTGATCAATGTTTAAAAACAATTTCAATCATGTTAAGTCAATGATAATAGTTTATATTTGGTAGCTAGTATCTAGAATTTTGTAAAGCCTCATCTGGTTTAGATATAAAATGTGTTAAACTTTATTATATTCTTTTTTCTGTATGTATTCACATGTTATTTTTAAAAATGAAGCTGTAGATTCTAGGATGTTCAAAATGTTATCTAGGAATACAAATCTTGGTATATATTTCAAACTTCACATGAAAGCCAATGCTCAGAACTAAGATAAAACTACTGGAAAGAATGAGTTATGGGCCAAATTTTGGCACACTCCTCACCAAGACTTCTTGGATGATGAAGCTGCACTAAAAAGAACAAAAACAATAATTCTCAACCCAAGTAAAACATTTCTCTTGTGTTTTGTTTTGTACTTGTAGTTCAAATATGGGGAAAAAATTTAGAAACAAAGAAAGGAAGGAAGGAAGGAAGGAAGGGAGGGAGGGAGGGAGTGAGGGAAGAAAGAGAGAGAGAGAGAGAAAGAAAGAAATCAAACTTCATAAAAAACATCAGAAAGCACTAGTGACAAATTTGAGCCAACTAACTATTGTAATTTTTTTTTATCAAAATACAAAGCCTTAAATGGCAAGATAAAAATAAAGTCTTGGTGCTAGTCAGTAAAATTTCCATGGATGTGCGCACTTCCATGTGAGTCACAAGTCTAAGGTCAGGTACGCTCTGGCTATGAAAGGAACATGCTGTGTTAGCCTTAAGTGCTGTCTCCAATCCCTCCTCTGCATCTGGCCAAAACTCTGTCCACCTCACTTGCACTGGTCCCAACCACATTCACCTCACTTCTTAGCGTCCTAGTCCCTGCCTACTGCTGAAGATAAAGGCTGGAAGAACAAGACTCCATACAGAAAAGGCGCAGTGGAATAATGGGATCTCAACATTGTTGTCCACTGCCACACTGCACATTTTTATAGATGAGTAAACTGAAGCAAAATTAGGTGTTAAGTCTAGCTCAAAGTTCTAACTCAGATTATGCTTTAGAGTTAGAACTTGTCAGGTTTTCTCTGAAATTGTTGGAGACACTTCTCTATGCATCTTTCATATTTGTGCATATTTTATAAACAGAGATACTGACTACTTTTGTTCTGAACTATCTTATCAGATATTTATGTAGCAGACAGCTTTGAAAGATAGAGATGGTATCTCACTCCACAGGAGAGGGAAAGTGTGGGTTTTTTCCTCAATCTAACAAAAATCTGGGCAAAAGGCAGGCATATTTATTGCACGTTATACAAGATCCATACTCCCTAAGCTTGGGGTTCCTCAAGTGAAAAGAAAAACAGGAAGTACTGAAGTGTCACCTGGCCAGTGAATGGGTATAAATGTTGGTAGTTTGCCTATTGCTATTGCTGTAACTGAGAATATTATTTGTCTGTGACCTAGGCATCTCAAGTCTTCTGACAACATCTATAAAACTGTGGCAGGTTGACTTGTGAGCTTGGAAGCAGGGTAAAATTTCAGGCCCTTTGCAGTTTTTGACAGAAACATAAAATCTCAGTGACAAAAAGACATGCAAAAAGAGAAATCAAGTACTGTGAGGTTTGTTGCTTGATTTTTCAGATCTAGGATAATTTAATTACCAGTTTTTGAGCATTAGGTATGATAGGTAACATGCTTTATTCTTCAAATTAAATTATATACACACGTATGCATGCATATTGAATTTACTTGATATTTTAAAATTAAACAAATGAAAAAGTTTTTTTTTCCTACTTTATACATTAAAGAAAGCCAACAACTGAAATTAAGTCACACAGTTAATAAGTGATGGATCTTAAGTCTCTGGTTTCAAAATTTCTGTTTTGTCAACCTCCAAATAAAACACAGCTAAAATGGTATAGGACATTTGGCTATAAATAAAATATCTAGATTATATAGTATAATGTGTAGTCTTATTATTTTTCTTTCATAACAGTACTATATACTTAGGTACTGATATGTTGTTATCTAATCTGAATTAGATATTAAATATTCAGCATTCACAATAAATAAAAATATTTTATGAATATTGAGTTTATGTTATATATTGTGTAATCATAGTAGCCATCTACAACAAAAGCTACTACTTATAACATTTAGATCAGAAAATAATGTTGCAGATACATTCCTTTAAAGCTACACATCTAAAAAAAATTCTTCAGCTAGAGAAAGATAATATGATAGGAAAAAAGATTCCATTTAAAAGGCTGTATATTCCATGATACTATCTTGTTAGTAACAGAGACAAATAGAAAATTAACATACTAGACAGACTGGGAAAAGGACTACATATGTCTAGACTTTATAGATGTTCTTGAGAATGAATAATGCTTAAAACAAATGAAGACAGAAAATACTTCCTAATTTTATGGAAGCAAAATGTAAAATGTAGGCTTATATAAGACTTGCTTGGGGAATTTTTTTAAGTCGATAATCCACTTCAAACCATAAACAGGTTTCCACTTCTATGATTCCATTCTGCTAACTACAATGCTAAAAAATTTAATATTCTGAATCAACCATTTTGAAACATAAACAGCAACAGAGAAAAACATACTTTAAAAATCCACTGAAGGCTCTGTTCAAAACACAAACACTATTTTTTTCAGATTGCTTTAACTAATAGAATGCTGGGTATTTATTAATATTATATTAGTGGAAGTAAATTACCTTACTTCTCAGAAAATTACTTTTTTATAAAATTAAATATGACCCAGTTAGAGCTTACCAAAAAAATTATAGTCAGTTATAATTGTCTTATAAAACAATAATTATAGAACCAAATTTATAAAGCTATATATTTAGAAATACATCTTAAATTGAAAGTTGAATTACCAATTCATTTATATTTTCCTTCCTGATAAATGACAGTAGAAGACTGTAGTCTTCACTGTGGAGCATGCCAAAGGGGTTTAGGTTTGCTGTGGAGAGGAAAATCCCAGGGAAAGGCTGATAGGTTAATACATAGCATCAGTTTTCTGACCACGAAGACATAAATTAAGTTTTTTAAAAAACAGAAATAAAACTATGCAGATTTAAATTCTAATTATGTAGTGAAATACCTTCTAGGGGTATAAACTATTAAATCTTAAATGGATTTTAAACAAGAAATCTGAGGAACCCCTTCACCAATGAATTTTAAAGTGGGCCATAATTTTGTCCATGAGGGTTTATTTCATCTGTAAAGGCTTTTATACCTTCAGATGTTTTTTTCCCACTGTGGAATCTATGCAGAAACTGGAGGAGGTCATTTTTGTCCCAAATTCCTAATATAGTCAAGACACAGAATTTATTCATTTAGTATTCTTTCTTAGACACATAAGAAAGGAGAAAAAAAAATTTAAGATCAGAATTACTTAATCATAAAAAACCTATAGTTTTATATAAAAGCCTATAGTTTTATATAACAGAACTTTTGAAACAAAGAAGTAATTATTTTAAAGACAAGCAGAAAAGAGGAAAAGAAATACACATTTGCAAATCAGAAGGAAAAACTGGGGAAAAAATACCACTGCTATGCTTGTATTCCTTATTATTGAGATCTTCCCAACAGCAAAGCCTGTGGCCTATAGAAGATATTAAGACAGCAGAACTGATAGACAAAGGACCTAATAGTAGTGTTCTGCAACCTGGTAGCTTGGTGTCTCCTTAGGACACATACATTACGAATTTATACACAAGGAAACAAAATGAAGATTACCTGGAAATCTTCTAATTATTTGACATAGTCCTTCCTTTCTGCAAAGCTGTTGCTGTATTTCTGGCACTATATTTATCTGAAAAGAATGAAAAGGACTCTGGTGAGTGAGGTATTCATAAATGGCAAAGCAGAGGAAACACAAAAACTTAAAGTCTAAATGTGAAGCATTGTCTATGCCATCCACACCCAACCTTCAAATCGAGTCTACATTCATATTCAAAATATGAAAATGATTTGATAACATAAAAAAATCTTGCCCTTAGAAATCTTCAAAATATTTGGGAATACTTTTGAAAGCTGTTTTTAGATTTCAAAATTGTTGCTTGATATAAAAGGAAATACTTATGGCAAATATAGTAACACAAAAAACTTCACTGTTTCAAATTTTGCATTGCAAAAAATAGCACTAAAATACCTCAAAGTCAACTAAAATTCCAGACATTCAGAAGCCTTCAGTGATTTGCATCACACAGTTATTCAGTGGTAATTCAGTGTTAAATCTGTTTCAAAACTTTGCATTCAGTCTTCATACTGAAGGGCATTATTGCTTTCAGACATGAAAGCCAATCACCACAAATCTCTATTTTAAGTAAAATTTGTTCTTAGAAAGATTTGTAAGTTCTATCATAAATTCAAATATAGATTTTTAGCTTACAAAGAAAAGATGCAAACAAATTTAATTCTCTCCTTTTGTGAATTTACAGATTACTAAGCTGCCATCAACTAAATCCCCAAACTAAGGCCACATATGGTAAAGCCTTGTTAAAACCAACAAAAAGAAATTCATGTAAATTAGCTTAAAAATCAGATTCATTTTGGAGACATTACTGATTTCTTTCTAATTAATTCACCTTAACTTAACAAACCATTGTAGTTTCTCCATTGTGTCCTGTGTTCTGCCAGCATGACTAGATAAAAGGAACTCAGCTCTTCTGGAGAAAAAAAAAAAGAGGCCACCAAAAACTTTGGTTGCAGTGTCACTTCTGCCCTTAATAGAATCGTGACCTTGAGTGCATCTTTCTTCCTTATTTCAATTTCTTCATTTGTAAAATAAAGCATTGAGGGCTGGGGTTGTGGCTCAGTGGTAGCTCGCCTAGCACATGCCCGGCCCTGGGTTCGAGCCTCAGCACTATGTAAAAATAAATAAAATAAAGGTATTGTGTCCAACTACAACTAAAAAATAAATATTAAAAAAAAAAATAAAGCATCGAGAGTCTTTGGTCTCTGAGTTCTA
The DNA here is from genome assembly GCA_025594165.1 of Tamias sibiricus. Taxonomy (NCBI): domain Eukaryota; kingdom Metazoa; phylum Chordata; class Mammalia; order Rodentia; family Sciuridae; genus Tamias; species Tamias sibiricus. The sequence goes on along the minus strand of CM046664.1, from coordinate 119,441,732 downwards.
TTTTTGCTCTAAGATTTTATCAATTCTTTAATAAGCTGTAGTTTTTTTAAAAAAATGATTCATTAACAGTGCTTTGAAACATTACATCAATTAAATGTTCTCTAACATTTGCAATCTTATTAACCTGTTCATTTATTTAGCAAACTTTCTTTCCTCAATAATAGGTAGAAGAAGAACAAACTTCAGCCCAGATCCTATATGAATGAAGCTCAGGCTTCAGCAGAACCCACATTTCTGCATTAGCCGCATCCTAAATAATGTATTTTGTTGAAAGTCTGCAAGGATTCCAAAGTCTTAAGTCGTTTTCACCCATTTGCACTGGGAATTGGGAAAAGGCTGCGGTGCGGTACACTTTTGGTTTTAGGGTTGTCTACATTTCTCAAATTCAAAAATGAGAGTTCAGGGTCTAACAGTAGGAAAATAAGGGCTCCCATAAGGCCCTGAACAATTCAATTCATAATTATTGAGAGGAGCTGGAGGGACTGACAGAACATTGCCAAGGTACTGAGAATCCAGAATGGAAGTGATTTGGGTTGTTTAAATGAACACTCAAAGCATCTTTCTAAATTAGATTCTGAAAAGTTTTGAAAGAGAATGAAATTGAACCATTTTCCCCACATAAGGCAACAATCACACCATTGCTAGTGACTTAGTAGAAATATTCATAAAGAGATCCAGTACTAGACAGCATCAAAGGACACGACTGGCTCAGTTTCTTTTCTAATCCTCTCCGAAGGGGTTCACAGCAAATATGCAGCACTGTGGATACAACTGTGTTATACCATCCCATCCCATGCACACTGAAGGGAACAGAGGAGTCCTGGTGAACGAATAGCAATAACTACAGCAGTGGGCCATAAAAATTTATGTAGGGATCCAGCAGTGGTAGAATACAGTTAGCATGCATTTCAGACACAAGGATAGGTTACTGGGTTTTGTTGAAGAGATGACTTGATATGAGGCACAGGTTCAGGAGGATGAACTGACTCAGGAACAGCAAAGGACTTGCTTCAAAAAATCAAAGTCAAGCCAAACGAAGAAACTGTCCTATACTTCTGCCTCCTATTTCCCTGTAGTCACTCCCCACACACAGCTTGATGACTTCTCCATGTGCTCTTTCCTCCAAAGTACATCTTTAGAATTCAAATGAGTGGAAGATGACATAATCAGGGTGAAATGTGACACCAGAAATATCATCTCTACTCAGTTCAGGAACTGAGCAACAAATTAAGCAGTTAAATGAGCAACTTACAAAAATTGACATTAGACCAGTAGAGTAGAGGACAGGGATGGAGGGATGGAGAGAAGGGGAGGATGTAAGGAAGTTCTAGGGATGAAACTATGCAAGTCCACATAGAAATAAACCACAATGATGTATCATACACATATATACATATATATGCATATATATATATATACACATACATATATATACACACATCTATATATATAAACACTCACATATATATTTATATGATATATATGTAATATATTTACATATATGATATATATTCCACTGTTAAGAGTTTGGGTGTGAGGTATCCCCTAAATCTCCTGTGTTTCTACAGGAATATTCAGAATTAAAAGGATTGAAGTATAAGAGCTGTAAACTAATCAGTTCATCCTAGTTTAAATGGGCTGAATGGTAACTAGGCAGGTTGGGGCACAGCTGAAGGAGGTGGGACACTTGGGGGTCTGCCCTGGAAGGGTGCATTTTCCTTGCAGCCCTTTCTCCCCACTCTTTCTCTGTGCTTCCTGACCCTGCTGTGAGCTGAGCAGCTTTCTCCACTGAGCTCTTAGGACATGATGTGTTGCCGCACCTTGGGCCCAGAACAATGGAGTCGGCTGTCTATGGACAGAGAGACCTCTGATCCCAGGAGCCAAAGTCAACTTTTCCTTTTCTGAGTGTGGTTCTTGCCCAATATTTTGGTCACCACAATGCAAAAACTAAAACTTGCACTCATTAAAATATCATTAGAAAGGAAATCAATAGAGTTGAGCAAGCAGATCTGAGAAGGGAGGAGGACAGGGGAAGGGAAGATAATTGGGGAATGAGGTTGATTAAATTATGTGCATGTATGAATATAACATAATGAATCCCATTGTTATGTACAATCACAATGTACCAATTTAAACTGGAAAAAAAAAAGAGCAACTGAGCACAAAAAGGCAAAAACATTCAAGGGTCATGTGTTGTGCAGTGTGCCAATACAACCCTTTGGATTATTAAAGCTAACAATGCTCTCCTATATCTTAATGCCTTTTTTATATTTATCATAAAATATATAATATTTGCATCATTACTAAGTGGAATATCATCAGAGTTTTAATTTGGATTAGCTGACTTATATAATGATGAGCTTCTTCAATTTAACTTTGCAATAATTTTCATAGCTTTTATTTTTTTTAAAGAGCAATTTTAGGTTCACAGCAAAACTAAGCAGAAGGCATAGAAATTTGCCAACTACCCCATGCTCCCCAACATGCATCACCTCTCCTAGTTTCAAGATCCCCTAGGACAAATGGTACATTTGTTACACTTGATGAACCTACACTGAGATGTCATTATCAGTCAAGTAATCATCTTAATAAATACTGATCTTATATTGGGTTTGAATGCTTTAAATACAAATAATACAGTGTCTGTATTTATACATAGACTGCAATTTTTCTTACTTGGCACAAAACTCTTTTGAAAGGTCTAATACTCATACATAAAATGATAATGACATTCATACCCTGGGATATTTCCAAGAGATGAAATTGGGAGAAAGGGAATGCTCGTTTTTTAAAAGATTTTGATCCCAGCACACCTTCCACAAACTTAATCTGTGATAAGCTGTATTAATTTGTATTCATTAACTATGATCAGAAGCAAAAGTAAAAATCACTCTTTTTTTTGAGACACATTTCATTAATAAAAGCAAAACCTACAATACTAATTATAAGCATTTGGAAAGTGTGCATAAATCAGAAAAACTAAAACCATAGTAATATTATCAACTTGTTAAGAAGAGTAGACATTTGACTTTGAATTATTGATAAACTGTAAAAAAAAAAAAAAAAAAGTACCTAAGAAAAGAAATGTTTTTTTTTTTTTTTTTTTTTTTTCTGGTCACTGGAATAGTGAGAGTGACAAGCACATGGCATTATCTTTTAGGAAACTGTTCTTTAATTTTGTATTTGTAGTCATATTTATGACTTTTATTTTTATCAAAAATTAGTCCTTCTCCCAAACTATCCAGTATCACCAGTAAGGAAAAGAATTAATGACAAGAAATTTTAAAATAGCTAATAAAAGAAAGAAAAGGGTTTTTTTTTTCCTTTCCCAGGTACTTCACAATTATCATTCCACAAATTTCACCTGATAGCACCCAGCATGCTTTACAATAACAGCCATTTCTGTAGTTCTCAGTGTGCCAAGAACTAAAAACAGCATCCTGGTTTTAGGGACTGATAATCCTACAAACATTTAAAGCTAGAAATGAATCCCTCTGCTTTGCAACACCAGCACCCATCTGTTTGAGATGAGATAGAGCCCCAGTTACTAAACTTAGTGTTACCCAAACTTCACTTCACTTTCAATATTATACAGGCCAAGACAGTTTTAAATTCATGTTTCAATCTTCCTAACTAGAAAGACTCATGTCCGTTTCATTATCAGTTACAGATATTATGATCACTTTCAATAAGCATTAAAATTACAAAGTTCTAATGTGGTTAGTAATCCTGATTCAAGCAGGTGCCCTTTTTCTGTTCCCTCCAAGGTCATTGACAATTCTACAATATCCCCAACCAATTTGAAGCAATTTCTGTTTTGAATATTTATGTTGTTTACATAAATGTGTCATGGTTCATAAAGCTGTAAATTATTCACTCTCTAAAGTGATAGCGATCTACATGCATCATTGAGAATTTATGTATTCCTTAAAAATACTTATTAGGTTAGGCTGCAAGTTCAGTGCCCAAATACTTATTTTTGAAATATCCTATTAATATGATTGAGAAATCAGAAATTTGAAGTCAGCTGCCTGAATTTGAATCTTGGTTGCTTTATTATTTAGCTGTGAGGCCTTAGACAAGTTTCTTAGCCTCTCTGTTTCCAGTCTCTTCATCTGTAGAGAATGTACATGAATAAATATGTAATTATTTAGAATGGTGCTTGGCACATAGTAAGATAATATATTAGCTATTATTATTTATTGTTTCTATCTTTAACATATCTCCTAGCTGTATTTCACCAATCCCATTGCCACTGCACAAGTCCACTCCACAATCCTCATCTCAATACCACTTTATTGCAAGAACTGGTCTTTGCTCTTTGGTCTTTTGGGTACTTATGTTAATATAGGTGCCATAGTAATCCTGTAAAAATGTAAATGGATTCATGTTACCCTTCTGCTCAGAGTTCTCCAATAACCCTCAACCTCACCCAGAATAAAAGCCATACTCCTTACAAGGGACCTCAGAACCCCCAACTATTGAGTCCTCCACTATGAGTACATCTCAGTCCTTACCTCCCAACTGCACTTATTTTACTCCAGTCTCCTGGGACTCATGTTTTTCACACCAGCAAAACACCCTCTTATTACTGTATGCTTATTGTTTCCTTCCTCTGTGTCTGTGGTTTTACCCCAGTCCCTTGTATAGGAGGCCCTCTTCTATATTAACGTCTCTTTCTTGGTGGAATCTCCTCCACTTGTCTCATCTAAAACTCAACCTCCCAATGTTTTTTCACCTCACTTTATTTTTCTTTGTAGTTAGTACTAAGTACTAAAAAAAGTACTTTTTGTCATCTAAACTATCATAGTTTTATCCAGTGATCTCTTTTCCCTTTATCTCCATATAAGTAACGAAGCTCCCTAAGAGCAGGGAATTTTTTTGTCTGTGTTGTTAACAGCTATATTCTCAGTGCCTAAAACAGTTCTTAATACATTTTGTTTAATAAATAATCAGAAAGAACAAATAGATGAATAAATAAATGTATGGATAAAAAAATAAATGAATGGTTTGATAAAGCCAAGAATAAAGTTACTGAGTCATTCAGCAAGGAAAGCCTCCCAGGGTTTTTGTGGCCTCAATCTTGATAAATGGCAGTATAACTTAGTGTAAAAGTAAGCCTCGAGACAAGAAGTTTCTCATATAAGACTTTTTCTATTTTTTAAATAAAAGTAATCCAGACATACCACATTGATAGAAAGAATTCTTTCTTATAGAAGAATTCTAGTGAATTATTGTAAATGGAAATAGGAAATCACCATTAGATGAACAGAATAATAATTATTGTGGGCAAGATCTATTTCTAGATATTAAAATTATTGGGCCAAGGTTTAAAGAGAAGCAAAATATTAACACAGTCTCAAGGTATCATTCCCTAAGAAAAATATTAATCACAAAGGGGAAAAACAGTGATTCCACAGTGGAAAAACCAGCAGACGCCATCTTCCCCAAGAGATGAAGGTTAACCTCACTAATAAAAAAACCAAACAGACATCATATGCCTCCTGATATTATGAACTGAGAAGGGCATATCATTTCTGTGACATTCCTTTCAAAAATCTGTAATATTATTATAAAACGTCAGATAAGGTCTGGGGACATAGCTTAGTGGTAGAGTGCTCACCTAGCATGCACAAGGCCCTAGGTTCAATCCCCAGCATCACAAAAAAGAAAGAAAGAAAAGAAAAGAAAACATCAGGTGAGTCCATGTGGAGGAACATTCTACAAAATATTGACTAGTACTTGAAAAATGTCAAGGTCATGAAGGAAAAGAATGATTGAAGAATGGTCAGAGATTGGAGGAGACTACAGAAAGAGCAAAATTATATGTAACAAGGGGTGCTAGATTGGCTCCTGGAACAGAAAAAGGACATATAATTTTTAAAGAATGAGAAAGTTTGCATATTGTTTACAATTTGCTGAATATTTTGTTTTAATGATAATTTCTTAGTATTGATAAATGTACTATGGTTATGTAAGATGTTAACCTTAAAGTTCTGTGGAGGATATGTGACAAATTTTGTATTATTGTTGTAATTTTCCTGTAAATCTAGAACTATTTCAAAATTTAAAATTAAAAACAGAATCTCATCATAACTGATACTGTACTGTGTAATTTACTTCTTAATTTATTTGTCCCACACCCTCATCTCATCTTCTGTGATGGTTAAATCTTGGCTGTCCACTTGCCTGGATTGAGAATACCTACAAAATTGGTAAAACACACTCCTCAGTTTGTCTGTGAAGCTGTTTCCGGAGATAACTGGCATGTGAGTCAGTAAACGGAGTGGGGAGACCTACTCTGAATGTGGGTGGCACCATCCAATAAGACAGGAGCCCAGATGAGACAAAAAGCAGAAGGGGGAAGCTCCAGGGAGCTAAACCAAGCACAGAAGCTTGATTCATCTTGAGTGGGTGCAGTTTTTGTTGCTATCATCACTAGGGACATCAGACTCCATTTTCTTCAGTTTTTGGATGAGGACTCACACCAGTGACTCTCCAGGGACATTCCAGGTCTTCAGCCTTGGACTTGGGGTGCACCATGGATCCCTGATGTTCCTAGGCATCCAGTTTCTGGAATTGAGCAGCTGCTGGTTTCTCCAGCTCTCCAGCTCGCAGAAAACCACTGTGGGACTATCTAGCCTCAGATTGTGTAAGCCTATCTAATAAAGCCCCTTGTATAATTACATGGACATTCTATTGGCTCTATTCCTACAGATAACACCAATTAATACAATTTCTCCATTGCCATCCCTCGCTGTTCTGCTCTGATCTGTCCTCATCACATATTCCACTGGTGTCCTGTGACTGTCATGTAAATTTAAAGCTAGCAAATGTCTTAGAGACTGCCCAGTGTCTAATGTCTTCTAATTTTAGGAAAAGATACTGAAAGCTACATTCTCATTGTTCTATAGCTAATTCCAGTTCAGATGAAACTGATAGAATGCAAGGACTTTGGGCACCTTGAGAACTAACTATGCAGCTATGGGAGGAACCTGGGCAATGAAGACATCTGTCACAGCAGCAGCAGCAGTCACATTAGTATAGAATGATCCTCAGGTGCCTTTCCTATGGTGGGATGAAACAGAAGGCAGGAATAGGGCATGGAAATACTACTCCTAAGAATATAGGGGATGCCTCTTGAGAAAATTGATGGGAAAGCTTCTGCATGGTTCAACCAAATATCAATACTAATGTCAGTGTGAACTCATTTGTCCTCATTTGCTGGTGAAACCTGGCTTTCATTTGCAGGTGAAAGAAAAACAATAAATAATACAATACTTTAAAAACAAAAACTAGAGATAAACCTGAGGAATTGTGATAATCCCTAGGAAGTGGTAGTGGTGCTGAGTCTAATAGATTTAAGTGGCTAACTTAGCAAAGAGAGTACATGGAGGTCTCTCAACCTTGGCACTATTAACACATTGGCTGCATGATTATTCATTGTGGGCATTATTACACTATTTAATAGCATCCTTGGCTTTGACCTATAGATACTAGGAATATATCTCTCGCCGCCTTCCCCTCCAGGTTGTGACAGACCCCAAAATGTCTCTAGATATTGCCAATATTACCAGGAAGACAAAACTCTCTCCTGGCTTAAAATCACTGAGGTAGAAATTGCTGGAAAAGGGTATTTCAGGCAAACAAAACAGTAAAAATAAAGGTATATTACAGAAAACAGCATAGGTGTTTAAGGAGCTATAATCACTGTCATATTGCTCATAGCATGACCTCCAATCTAGGAAAAAGTAAGAGAAGGACACTGTTAGGTAGGGTCCATTCACAGGGAAGCTTGAATCGTTTAGTGTGCTAAATATTCACCATTTTCCTTTCCAGATCTTCCCCTCCTTGCTGTTATCAGAAGGCTGGCTTTTATGGGTGGCATCACAGACTCTTTCTCGTCAAGTTGATGAGGACCAATGGGTGACAGTGGTAGAAGATTGGTGCCTGGGAGGAGAGAGATTTGGGGTTCTTATCTCCCAGGCTCCCTCTCTGCAGGCTTATAATCTGGCAAAGCTTACATTCCTTTAAAGCTTCTCTCCAGTGAAACCACTTCCTCATTAAGTTCTGGCTACACCATTCTTTCTCCATATTTCTCTTAAGACCAGGGGTGGTGGAAACCTTAAGATATTGTTGGACTTTAGATGCCTCACAATCTCTTCTGTTTCTTTTACACTGCCAACATCTCTGTCTAGTTCTCAGTTTCTCCTCAGTTTTACTCTTCTAAATGTAGCATATATTTCCAGCTGGAAAGCTAAGATACCATAAATATTTTAGATGTTATTCTTGAGTTAATGAAAGGTTTTTCAAAATTTTAAGCACAAGAATCACAAGCTCAATTCATCTTTTTATAGTTTTCGGCTGACATCTGTGGTCAGGATTGATTTCAGGGGCAAAATATTGCTTTGGATAAAAACAGGGATGAATATTTACCATTATCCAGGTTAGAGTGTTGATTTCTGACCAGAAAAAGGTCAGTAAATATAAGTGTAGAGAGTAGAAACAATATGAGGATTATGCTAGGGGTCACATTGCTTAGTTGGCTCTTGGTAGAATATAGAGGACAAAAGAAAGGAAGGGCTGAGCGGGGCGGCGAAGGCCACATTTGAGTCTTAGGAGATGACGGAGTGGTGGATGATGCTTGTAACCAACAGAACAGAAGCTGTGAGAAGCTGTGTAGAGTTTCTGAATACAACAGCAGAAGCAAATTTATTGGGAAATCAATGAGTCCATTTTTTACCACGATGAGTTTGAGGTGTGTGTTGGATGTCCCAATGGAGGTGCTCAGTAAGCCTTTCCATAGGCAAGCCTGAAGGCTGGGATGGTGCTCTGAATTTTAGATGAAGACTTAAGAAGCATCTACTACAAATGGTGGTTGAAATTTGGGGAGTTCTCTTAAGGAACATGGGCACTTAAAGAATGGCCAGAGATAAGGTAGCCATGAAGAGACAAGAAGAAATGGCCAAAGATGTACAAAGAGAGAGGTCAGTCAGAAGGCCAAGGGAGTACAAAGTTAAAAGAAGGTGAGGGGAACCCAGATTGTCATTGCACAAATATCAAGTATTCAGGGTAGGTTGCTAGAGCTCCACTTAGGAAATGGAAAATGGTTTGGACACTTTTCTCACAGGGAAGTTATAAGTAACAGCAATACATCATTTTTCTCTAGTACAGTGACCAACACATAGGTGTTGGCTAATTTTCAGTTAACTTTCTAAGAGAGAGCATTTACAAAAGTTCACACAATATAGGCAGTAAACAGTGAATGTCAATTCTAAAAGTTAATAAGAAATTGTGTGAATTTTATTGTAATTTAAGATATTAATACAAGTTTGAAAAAAGTCTGACCCGTGTTTTAGAAAATGAAGACTTTGGGTTTTTTTTTTTGTTTGTTTGTTTTATTGTTTTTTTTTTTTTTTTCTTCTTTTTTTTCTATGAGCCAACTGGTTTTATTTCAGGAATGCAAGAATGGCTCAACATAAACAAATCAATAAACATAATAAATCACACAAAAAGAATGAACATCATACAATTATCTCAATAGATGTGGAATAGACATTTGGTAAAATTCGGCATCCTTCATGTTAAAAGCTCTAACCGAGCTAGAAGGATCATACCTCAAACCCACAGCCAGCATCGTACCAAATGGGGAAATACTGAAAACATTTCCTCTAAGATTGGAGACAAGAAAAGGATGTCCACCCTCACTATTCTTTTTCTTAATTTTAATTTGTTACATATGATAAAATAATGCATTACAATTCATATTGCACATACAGAGCACAAATTTTCATATCTCTGGTTGTACACAAAGTAGAGTCGCACCATTTGTATCTTTGTGCATGTACTTAGGGTAATGATGACCATTACATTCCACCATCTTTCCTACCCATATGCCCCCTCACTTCCCCTCCCTCCACTTTTCCCCTTTGCCCTATCTAGAGTTCATCTAATCCTCCCTTCCCTGTCCATCCCCAGCATATTATGAATCAGCATCCTTAAATCAGAGAAATCATTCAGCATTTGGTTTTTTGGGATTGGCTAACTTCACTTAACATTATATTCTCTAGCTCCATCTATTTACCAGCAGGTGCCATGATTTTATTCTTTTTTAATGCTGCATAATATTCCATTGTTTATGGTCAGTTTGTGACATAGTGATAGATTTACACACATATACACATATGTGTGTATGTAAGTGTATCTCTGCTAGATAATACTCTCTGTACAAATATGTGAAATACAATAAAATTTTATTCTTGTATTTAAAAAAAGAAAGAAAGAAAATGAAGACTTTGCATCTTTCGATGAATATGTAACCAGGGTCAGCTACATTCTCTAGGCTACAGGCTTCTAGATACAGTTAGAGTCTTACCAAGTTCAATAACAGTATCAACAGTAGCTGATGCTGGGGAAGATCTCTCTAAACAAAATACTGTCTCCATTTCATGGTGAACTGTGTAAGTCACAGCCCATTGGAACTTTCTCTAAAGATATAATGGTTCTAATTTTTCAAGACTTTTCTTTTAAATATTGTGTAGCAAAAATGCCAGTGTTCGATAAAGTACATGCATATTTTAAGAGTATTTACCCTTTGATGTGAACTTAACTTGCACATGTCCTCCTTGGATACACAGGGTTTTCCATCAGCTTTCCTTGAAGGCAGACAAATGAGCAGATCCCAGGAGCTCAAATCACCTAACAGCAAAAGAATATGGAAAAGAAAACAATTTTTATGAGATATTTTTAAGGTAGCATTTAGTTCCTCAAATTAAAAAATATAATTATTTAAATCTTAGAACACAAGTAACAGGGATTCTGAATATATTTCACAGAAATAGTCAATATTCACAGTAATTGAAATTCAACTTTTCTAATTTAACAAGGTTAACATGTTTATATTATATTGCAGGGAAAGTTCAATTATCTGAAAAGAGATTATTAAATTACTTTAAAAGGCTGAAATTAGAACAATTTAAGTCACTAATTTTATAAATTTATGAAGTCTTATTTGGAGATTAGAAGGAAAGAAGATTCTACAATCTTTAAAGATAGAAAAAAGTTGTGAAATCAAATAATCATAAGAAGTCAAAACAATACATTTTGTCTAGGCTTGTATATTACCACTATTTTTAATAGATCTAAACATCAAATATACTTTCATACAACTTCTTACAAGAAAAGGAGTATGTGAGGCAGAAAGTAAAATTCAATGAAAACAAAATAGATAGGTTTTGTAAAAGAAATTTGTGATGTAGCTATAGACAGCACAGTTGAGTTCAAAATACAGGGTACAGTGGACCAATGAAAGTGATATTCACCAGGAACAAAGCTCTTTGTCAGTAAATCATAGTAACTTGAAAAATAATCTCAGGAGAGTACATTCTTGAATAATATCTGTATATTTTAAAATTAACATTTGTGTGTGTATTCATTTTCCTTTATTCTCTTTGGCATATATATCAACATTCCTTGTACAAAATGGATATCTTAAAAATATTTGTTGAAATAATGAATAACTAGTTAGGGGCTGAGGATGTAGCTCAGTGGTAGAACACTTGCCTAGCATATACATGGCCCTGGGTTCTAATCCCCAATATTAAAAAAAAAAATAACTAAATAACTAGTTCCTGATAGGATAAAAAATGCGTTAACTCATGGAGAAAAAAACGTCATGGAGAAAGACACTTCAATGTTTAATGTTGCTGATGATATAGAAATAGGTATCTCAAAAATAACCAATGGAAATGGGGGACACTGAGCAATGTGGAAAATAATTGACTTGCTTGGGAAATTTTCCCAAGTTTTGTATGAAAAATCAATTAAAATAATAATTTCTTGTTGATCAATCCTGAGATAAACACTCCCTCCAAGTAACTATTCATGCAGATCTCACGGTTCATTTCCTACATTAGTTATAGTAATTTCTGAAAAGTTTAGGAAATAATCAGCTTCTCCATATACCTCTCTTTTCAAATTTCTCAGAATTTCTCACTGGAGAAACATAATACTTCCAAAGAAAGGCTTCACAAAAGAAAGGACTCACAAGGAAAAGGGCCTTACATCAATTAGGAACAATATTCCACTCTCCGCCAATCAAGTTCTCAGTCGGACAAGCCCTGTGCTGTCAGGGCTACTGGTTCCTCTGTTCGCAACGGTCCTGTTGCTAGAAGAGAAACCTTGCAGACAAGCAAAGGGATTTGGACAATTCAAGCCCTAGAACTTCTCTCTTGGCTTAATGTATCCCAAGATGTTGGAAGATAACACAATAGTCAGGCCATAGGTGCAAGGAAAAATGGTCCAGGCGATTTGGAGATGAGAGAAATCTCATTGCTTTTATAGCAATCAGGCCTTAGGCTTGAAAGATCCACCATGCTCCATTTAGCCTCCCTTGGAAGACCTTTAAACCAATCTGACAGCTAGAACCAAATACAATATGATGCTCCCAGTACATCGATTTAAACGTGCAGCTGGCTTTCTTCAGCCAAAACCTTTGGTTTTGATTCAAAGAAAAACACAAAGACTGTTTTCATTTCATATCATTTCTAGCCCAGGAAATACTAAAACCTTAGGGGAAAAACCTCCTGTCATAAGATTCCCAACTAAATATTTTAAGAAGGTAAGGATATGCAAGGAGAGGGATTTTAAATTAAGGACTGCATTGTTTGAGCCTTAAAGGCAGAGTATATATTTTATATTCCTCTAAGGCATGCCACCCCTTGCTTCAGAAGGCACACACATGATTTCTAGAGTTGATAAAAAGAAATATACATTTGACCCATAAATGTCTAAAACTGGAAGACACATTTAAATAATTCAAAACATTCAATTTGTTGAGAACCTCCAATGAGTAGAAATATTGTACTAGAAATATGAAAGAAAACAGCAAAAATAAAAGAACAGACAGTTACTGCCCTCAGCAATCTATTTGAGGGTTCTAAAACACTAAAAAGAATTTAGGACAACTTATAAAGCATCACACAGTTTCTTGGCATTCATAAGGGTGAAACCTCCTCTCTCAAAAGTATTTGATTAATATTTTAAGTTAAAAATCAATAATTTAAAACTACTCTGTAGCCCATAAATTTCCCCTTTAAATGAAATAAAGTATAACTGAAATTTTAAGAGCTGTCTTCATATACTTCTTCCTTAATTCTTGCTACCATGGTCTGGAAAATGCTGATTGTTTCCACTAAAACTCCTTTTCCCTTCACTGACTGCTATATCAACCTTGCAAACCTCTACTTACCAGTTAAATATTCAGTAGCTCATTTCACTCTACATTTCTGTTTCCAATAAATACAAGATAACTCCCTTCCCCCATCCACTCCCGTGCTCCATTTTAATTTCTTATGAAAAGAATGTTTTTTGTTGTTTGTTTGCTTGTTTCATGAGAGATTCTGTGTACTCAACTTTGATTAAAGAAACCTAAAAGCCATGTTGAAATGTAAAAACTAGGCTTGGAGCACTGGGGATAGAAATTTATATCTCAGCAAAATTATAAACTAATATGTATGGTGGGGCTTGCCAATGTTCCAAGTGCTAAAAGCATGGACATCTAGCTGGCCAATGTGGAGGATCTACAGCAGGGATCACAGCCTGAAGGCACACAGTCAAGACCAGACATCAGATGGGCTGCCTTTGGCCTGCATAGAGTTTGTCTTGTTTTTGCTTTAATTTTAAGTATTTGCCAAAATGCAAATGTCAGCACAATCCACATAAAACTCCAGATTTTGGCCTTCATTGAAAACTTGGAAGCTCTGGAAACACAGGGTCCCTCAAGGCAGCAGAAGGCTGGCGCCAGCTTCCCACATGTTCTCCACCTGGCCCTAAGTCGGCCTCAGTTCTGCATTTAGTAGCAGCATATAGTGTTAGCCCTGCTGTAAAATACTGGTGTGTCAGTTTTCCACGCATTGGTCAGTTTATATTCAATTTTTAGCTTTTAATGAGTTAGATAAAGTGGTTTTCTTAAAATGAATTCAGGCAAATTATTGTTTGGTCTATTGGTTGCAGAGAAATGTCTGAACATACCCTTTGATCTCCAGATTTGGCATGGTCTTCCACAAGGGTGAGGAAGTTCATTTCAACTCCAAGTACATTTTATTAGTTTGTGTTAAAATTGGCAAAACTAAAGTGGGGCCTCTTAGAGTCCTTGTGCCTTTCAGAACCTGGACAAATAGAGTGGTCTGTGGAAATCTTCTTTGCAGTGTCTCTTTTCTTAGGTTATGAAGGTAACGTGGCCAACAAGGCACTGAGAGGTGGGCAGACCTCAACTTTTTCTCCTTCAAAATCTCAGTTTGGACCCTTACCACATGAGCCTGCTTTGGGGCTAATACCATAGCAGCAAATGACCTAGAACAGGTTCTTCCTAGGCATTGGGGCAAATATTATTTTTGGGGTGTCTTTCTTAACGTGCTTCTTCTGCCCCTAGAAGATTGACATTAGAATGATAAGAGTTGAGAAGTCATGTTTGGATGTTGCGGGGAAAGGCAAAGAGTTTTCTCAGTTTGCAGGGTAGATTATTAGGTTTTCCTAGCATGGAGAAAAATGAGAATTCAGTGTGATTTAGCACTGCTTCTTAGAATAGTGCATTAGAATTGGGGTCCAAAGCCATAACGAATAAATAAGTAGTAGTAATGATATGCATATAAGCAGCTAATAGTTCTTGAGTATTGATAATGTGTCAGGTATTATTCCAAATGTTTGTAATAACTCATTTATTCCATACAATATGTGGTATCGAGTATTGTTTTTAGAAGCACAGAAAGGCTCAATAATTTACCCACGGTTATCCTTCTGGTTAGTAGTGGGAACACAATTTGAATACTGGAAGGCCAGGTGTAGAGGCCATGTCCTTGGCACCATTATCCCTTCAAAGAACAAGGAGGCAACAGAGAAAAAAATGTAGCTATTGATGCCTGTCATGTATTAATTTATGAAGTACTTCCAACAACCCTGTTGTATACTTTCCAAAAGAAGAAATTGAGACATAGTGAGAAATCATCTAATTTGCTCCTTTTTTAGGTATTGTTCAATGCATCCATTTTCTCTTGGGACCTTGGAAAAAAGGATGACTCTAACAGGTATAGCTCAGGTATTGTAGACCCTTACACAGCAATAAGAACCACTGCATTATTAGCACTGCTGCTGGTAATTTAAGCTCAAGCTTTATACATAAAAGGAACTAACTAGTTCTCAGCTGCCCGTGAACTCAGAAATTATAAGTATTGTGTTGACTTCCATCTATTTTTGAAAAGAAATCCCTAAAAATTTTTTGAGGGCTAATATCATATTTTTCCTTTTACAAAGAAATCAAAGCTCCTGGGTTAGACCAGCCAAGGTCTTGAATAGAGAGGTCAGAGGGCACAGTTCTAGGGAAAACAGGATGTGGATGTTCCATTCTTCGAAAATGACAAAAACATGAACCCTGTACAGGCACCTCCCCTACAACTACGAAACAACTGCTGATAACACCCATCACTGTCTGGCCTTCACAGTGTTTGCTCCAGAAAAGATGAGAACTCACAGCCTATTTTAGAAGAAGAGGTCAAGGTCCAGATTTATTAATTGAGGCA
Source organism: Tamias sibiricus (assembly GCA_025594165.1). Taxonomy (NCBI): domain Eukaryota; kingdom Metazoa; phylum Chordata; class Mammalia; order Rodentia; family Sciuridae; genus Tamias; species Tamias sibiricus. The sequence continues at coordinate 119,426,157 of CM046664.1, read as the reverse complement.
CACAACAGCACTGACTGTAGCTTGTATCTCTAAGTGTGGTCAGAAGCCAGCTAACATCTCAGTGTTAAAAAAGTAAGAGCTATTTTTAAAGGTTTTTGTTTTGTTTTCTAAAAATCCAGCATCTGCCCCAAGGAGTGAGGCTGCCCCTAGAGTATTTCCAGTCTCCCGCAGGCAGGCTGCCACGGAAAGCAAACAATTGTTTCCTGGCTCACAAATGACCTCCCTCCTTGATAAGGTCTGCAGGATCAGTAATCTAATCTAGAGAAAAACAGAGAACTCTGAGATAGCAACATTCACATTAGCATCATCATATAAAGGCTGTTTATTCTTCAGGAATGAGAACTTTGGCATACCGTTTAAAAAAAAAAAAAACTATGACCATTAAGTTCACTCCTGCTTCATTTTTCTCCATAGCATTTACAACTATCTGACAGATTGCATATTTCTTGTGTATGGGTTTATTAGTTTTGTCTTCCCTTATTTGAATATAAGCTCTGTGAGGACAGGGAATGTCTATTGTGTTCCTTGCTGTAGACTCAGTACCTATAGTTGGAACCCAGGAAGCACTTGCTACATATTTGTTAAATGCATAAGTGAGCAAATAACTGAATGTGAACAGCAGATGATAATTAGAACACAATCAAAATCCAGTCTGTTGAAATGTTATCATAAAAATTAAAAATGGAAGCATAGTAAGAAAAACATTAGTTTTTTTTTTTAATTACATTAAGATATATTTTGGTTCTCGGCTAGTAAGGAAGAAGGAGGAGAATCTGACAAAAGGAAAATAAAGCTAACTATTCATTGTATTTACAGAAATTATAAAGACAAATAGCAATTTCCAAGAAGGGAGGAAACTCTTCTATGAACAGTTCTACTTTTGATTGAAGCAGATTTATAAAGTATGGCTTGGAAAATGAATTTGGCTGGGAGTTTCTAGGACACGTAGCTATCAAAGCTACAGAAACCAATCCTCATTTATTTATTCACAGTATTAGAAAATCATATTCCATAAATATACAACTAGAATATTTTCAGAAAATTTGTTTTCCTTTAGGGTGAAGGAGTAAAGATGTTTAATTTCTTTTTTCCCCCAGTGCATGCTAGTGAAGCACTCTATCACTATGCTATGCCTCCAGCCCCAAGATGTTTAATTTTAAAATAATTTTTCATAATATTTCTTTATAATATAACATATAAGGTTATTGTATACATTCACTACTCCGTCTGTATTAGCCTTCTTTTCACAACTAGATTTTAAAATTCTTGCTGAATAACAAAGTCTTACTTTCTCTGTAGCCATCTTTTATCATGATTAGTAGATGGTATTACATTCATGACGACATTTTAAACTTATTGATGATATATTAGGGTCTATGCTTAATTCGACCAAGACTGCTGGGACATAAATTAGCCATTGCAAATACCTACACCTTGTCTTAAATCTCTCAAATTGCATTAAACAGTTTCCTATTCTGTACTTTTAATGTGATTGATCTACAGAACAATAACATAGTACTTATAATTAGTTTTATTCATGGTTGTTCTTTAAAGACAAGAAACATTCACCTTATTGTTTCTAACAATCATTATAGTAGATGTTTATTGGATTGATGATTTCCATTTTCAGAATTAACTTTAAGAGAATTATAAACAGAACCTTGAGATCCTCAATGAATTACACAACAAGACCACAGAATGTAATCCAATCTGGTTCTTGAACGCCAAGAGCCTGGCATGGGTGTTCGCTCTACTTCCATATCCTTCCAGGGCTGACGATGAAAACTTTATGTCTCACAACAGAGAAATTCCAAACTCTTCTCTCCCCGATGCTCTAAAGACACACTAGGGATGCAGTTCTTCTATACTGATATCTGTCCTGTTTTCTGCCCTAGGAAAGGTGATAAAGATCTTTGAGATGGTTTCTGGGAAGAGTTTTGAGCTCCTGAAATTCTTCTAATCTACCCATAAACTCAAGAAATCACAAATATTCTTAAACATTGCAAAACAAAAGATTCCTGCTCTGAAGAAATTTACTGTTAAGAAAGACATGAAAGGAAATAGACGAGTTCATTCCTGTGAAATAAACTTTTTAAAAATTTGTTGTTTTTAGATTTGCATGACAATAGCGTATGTTTTGATATATTACACATACATAGGGTACAACCCATTACAATTTTGATTCAATTTTTGTGGTTGAACATAACATGGAGTTACAATGATCATGTATTCATATGTGAGCATAGAAAGTTATGTCCAATTCATTCTACTGGTCTTTCCAGATCCCATCCCCACTCTCTTCCCTTCGTTCCCCTTTTTCTAATCCAATGAACTTCTACACTTCCCTTCCCTACCCTCCGTTATTATGGGTTAGCGTCCACATATCAGAAAGAACATTCAACCTTTGGTTTTTTGAGACTGGATATTTCACTTAGCATGATATTCTCCAGTTTCATCCATTTACTGGCAAATATCATAATTCCATTCTTCTTTATGGCTAAGTAATATCCATTGTGTATATATACCACATTTTCTTTATCCATTCATCTGTTGAAGGGAACACAGGTTGGTTCTATAGCTTGGCTATTGTGAATTGAGCTGCTGTAAACACTGATGTGGTTGTGTCACTGTAGTATGCTGATTTTATGTCCTTTGGGTATAAGACAAGGACTGGGATAACTAGGTCAAATGGTGGTTCCATTCCAAGTTTGGGCTGGTCATAAGGCTGTGTGCTGGACTGAGTGGGTCTGGCAGCGAAGTGGTGCATGGGGCAATTTGGAACCCAGCCACATTGGGGTCCAGCTATTCGGCACCAGGTGGATCAGGGCCAGACACCAGGACCTGTGGGCCAGCCATGAAGCTACATGTTGGACTGGACAGGTCTGGTGGCAAAGCAGGGGTCTGGTGGTGAAGCAGTGGCCTGCCTGCAGGCCTATGGACCAGCAATTGTGCTATGGGCCTAGTTGGCAGAGTGGCGGGCTAGGTCGTTGGCTGGGGGTTGGGAGACTTGGGACTGGGAAGCCAAAGGGCCCTGTTGTGTGCCCAACTGGTGGAGGACCTGGCAGGTCCTAGAGACTGATGGATGCCAGACTAGGGAGGGAGCCTGGGTCCAGGCTGGTGCTGGGCCCTGGCCAGTGCTGACCCAGGTGGGTCCCAAGAACCAGGTGGGTGCTAGACCGGCTGGCTTGGCAAGCTGAGAGCAAAATGCCCTCACACCTTCTCTTCCAACCTTCCAACCCGATATAGCCACGCATCATTCCCTCTGAGCTGCAGGACTCACGGAGCTGGGGAGAGCCCGGATCTCTCAAGCTTCTCTAACCTGTGTTTCCCCAGCTGAAATACTGCCAGTGTCTGATTTTCCATGGGTGTGCTAGTCTCAGACAGGCCCACGGAGACCTAGCTGCAAACTTAGGGATTCGGTTTCCGGTTTCTATGGGCTCCCCCAGGCTGCAGTCTCAAGATGGCTCCGAGCACAACTGATAAACTCTGGTGGAGAAGTTTGTTTTATAACTAATTAATGAGTCAATCAGTCTCTGGTTTGGCTAGGGCAGACTGCCCCTCCAGTCTCAGGATTTTACACTCTAAGCCTCAGAGAAACATGGTATTCTTGCTGCTTGAGTTCTGGGTAGCCGAGCTAAGAGAAATGCTGCAGCAGCACACTAATCAGCCATTTTGGACTTCCCCAAAATAAACTCTTTAAGAAATGTTTGCTTTAGATTTGCTAAAGTTCCTCCATATGTTTTTTTAAATGATCTTTTAAAGGTTTTTATGCCATTTGTTTAATCTCCTTTTGAAGTATAACTGATGGTTATAGTGTGTAAAAGTCCATGACTTTCAAGACTATTATGAGAGAAAACTCTCATTACTGCGTTTTACCAAATTTCTACATGTCTGAAATGCTTGTCAACTTAAACAACCTTAAAAAAATTAACAATTTTTTTTTTTTTTTTTTTTTTTGGTGGTGCTGGGGATTGAACCCAGAGCTTTGTACATGCTATACAGGCACTCAACCAACTGAGCTATATCCCCAGCCCCCCAACACTGTAACAGTTTAAAAACACAAAAATCAGAATACTTCTAGTGCCCAGATACTGGTTTCTAGTACCATCGTCTAATAAAAGGAATCAGTCCTGGGGAAAGCAGCTGATTCAAGGGTCAGAGCAGGAAATATACAGGCATGTAGTATAAGAGGTAAAAATATATATATGTATTGCTCAAAACCAAACAGGGGTCAAACAAAAAAACAGTGATGGAGCCTGGAACAATCTAAGCAACAAAACAGGTAAAATATTGGATTGCAATCCAAAAATATAAAATGAATATCCATGAGTCCATGCTGATGCAAACAAATGACTGAGTAAATTAAAAAGTAGAGATGAAAAAAAAAATCTCCCATGCAGAAGAATTCCAAATAAGTTATATAGCTACTCTACTTTCAAGAAGATAGAGCATCACATTCCTCTCTTTAAATAAGAACTATGTGTAGTGACTCTCCCAAGAGTTCAGCATGCAAAGCCGAAATAGGAGAATAACTTAACAGTGGAAAAACCTTACAAATATAACCTCAGTCAGGTGATCAGCTTAAGACCAGCAGTGCCATGTCAGCTTGGTAGTACATGCCTGTGTCAATCAGCTTTTCAGTTCTGTATCCAAAACATCAAACAAAAACAACCTAGAGGAGGAAAAGTTTATTTGGGTTTCACAGTTTCAGAGGTCTCAGCCCATGGTCCTCTGACTCCATTGCTTTGGGCCTAAGGTGAGGCAGAACATCATGGCAGAAGAGCATGGTAGAAGGAAAGCTGCTCAACTCATGGCAGCCTGGAAGCAGAGAGAGAGAAAGGAGCCAGAGGCCCCCTAATGGCACAGCCCCAGTGACCTAATTCCTTTAGCCATATGCCCACCTGTCTAAAATTATACCATCCAGTAATCCATTCAAATTATCAATCCGGGAAATGAATTAGTCCACCAATTAGATTAAAACTATCATAATCCGATCTTTCCACCCCTAAACATTCCTGCATTGTCTATCACACGAGTTTACCAGGGGACACACCTTATATCCAAACCATAACAATATCCTTCCTCCAATGTGATAAGGAGGATGCATTTTCTCTGTGGTCATACTTCCAATCTATAATGTTGAGGAAAATTCCGTTTGAAGGACATCCAAAGAGCTGAGAATTACTTCTCAAAATTGTCAAGGTCATTAAAAATAAGGAAAGTCTGAGGAAATATCATAGTCAAGAGGAAAGGAAGGAGACATGACACTAAATGTAATGTGGTATCCTGGATGGGATCTTGGAACAGAAAAGGTACATTAGACAAAAACTAAGAATATCAGAATAAAGGATGAACTTCAGTTTTTAACATGTCTGAATAAACAAATTCTCCAGGGGAAATAAGGTAATAATTATTATGTAACTGTAGCTAGATATAAACTCTCATGTCCTAATTGCAGATATCACCAAAGAATTTGGTACTTAAACTATTTTACAAAACCAATCAGGGATGCAATGCCAAAAGCAAAAATAATTACTTTCATGCAAAATCTATATTATTCAACCATAAAGAAGAATGAAATTATGGCATTTACCAATAAGGGGATGGAACTAGAGATTGTTATGCTAAGCGAAATAAGATGGACTCAGAAAATTGAAGATCAAATATTTTCTCACATACTTGGAAGTTAGTTCAAAATAAGGGGAAAAAAAGAAAAAAAAAAAACAGAAAGAAGGAAAAGCGGTGGGGGGAGGGGGCATTCCATCAAAATAGAAGAAAGAGCAGTGGAGTAGAGAAAGGACATCCAGGGGGAGGGAGAAGGGATGGGATAAGGGAAGAACGGTGCAATGAATCTGATCCAACCTTCCTATGTACATATGAATATATCATAGTGAATCTCACCTCTATGCATATCCACAAGACACTAATTTAAAAACAAAACTATAAAATAGCAGAAAGAGTAGAGGGAAGAGAATGGGAGGGGGTAATAAGGCAGCGAAAGGGGAAGTACTTGGGACTGGATTAGAGCACATTATATCCCATGCTTTTATAATCACATCAAAATGAACCCTAACGTTATGGATAACCAAAAGGAACCAATAAAAAAATACCAGGAGACTGAAAAATAGATGAGATTTGAAGTTAAAGGCCTTTTCTTAATACATATTGCTTCTCAAATACCTACTCTTTCTTTACAAGCATTACTATTTCCCTCTAAATTTAGCTCTTCTGGTAATTTTATTTGCATACATTCCTTTAGCAGTTAGTTTTCTGCCCTTGACTTTCAAATCCACTTTTCTTAATCTTCTTCATGTTTCAGAAGGCATTTCCAGTTACATTCTAGAACAGATGCCCTACTGAACAAGTACAAATATGAACTCACTATCTCCCGCTAAGACATTTGTCCCTTCTTGCATTGTCCTTATCATCAAAGGTATAGCCCTTCACCCTCCCTCACTAGAGAGCATAAGATCATCCAACTCATCTCTCATGACCACAACCCATTAATTTCAAATCCCTTCAATTCTCAATAAAAATTCTCAAATATTTCCTGGCCTTTCCAAATTCTATCCCAATCTCTAAATCTAAGATCCCACTGTCCCTTGCAAAGTCTCCTAACTAATGTCCCTGCTTCTAATTATTTTTCCTTCTCTAATTTCCCTTCCTCCCTACTACCAGAAATATCCTCCTAAAATACAGATCTTATCATTGTTGGAACAATTCAGATAAAATTTCTTAGCAAAACAACCAAGGCCCTTAACATCTGTCCAGACCTGGTTCTTTCAGTCTTATTTCCCTGGAAGCAGCACCCTCCCTTCCACACATACTCCTTCCTTTATAGTCACACCTACTCCTTCTTGGTCACTGCAACTCTAGGCATTTTCACACGGGGTGCCTCTCCCATGCAGCCTATATTGCCAAACACTCTTGCTTCCAATATTTGCTTAAGAAATCATTTTTAGCCAGAGGTAATGGTATATGCCTATAATCCCAGCATCTTGGGAGGTTGGGGCAGGAGAATCACAAGTTTGAGGCCAGCCTCAGAAATTTAATGAGATCCAGTTTCAAAATTAAAAACAAAAACAGCTAGTTCAGTGATAAAGTATCCCTGGGTTCAATCCCTAAAAAAAAGAAAAAAGAAAAAGAAAAGAGAAATCTTTCTTATTCCCAAGTTATGACACCTTTCTAGGTCTCCACATTCAGAATTCGCCACTCCTTTGGAAGTCTTTTGCGATATTTTATTCTGCCCTCAGACTCCAACTAATATTACACTTAAACCTGGACATCCTGGCAAGAATGGTCCATGGACCCACATTATCATCACCTGAAAGTTTGTTAGAAATGCAAAAGTCCAGGTTCCAACTTAGACCTCACTGTTTTAGTCAGTTATTTTGCTGCTGTGACTGAAAGATCCAACCAGAACAATTTTTGGAGAGGAAAAGTTTATTTGAGGGCTCATGGTTTCAGAGGTCTTAGTCCATAGAAGGCTGGCTCCATTCCTAGGGGCTCAAGGTGAGGCAGAACATCATGGTAGAAGATGATGGGAAGCAGCTTACATGGTGATCAGGAAGCAGAGAGAGTCCAGTTGCCAGATACAAATATATACCCCAAAGCCAAGCCACATTTCCCACCTCCTCCAGCCACACCCTACCAATTTAGTACCACTCAGCTAATCCCAATCAGGGGATTAATTCACTGATTGGGTTAAGACTCATACCACAATCATTTCTTTTCTGAACCTTCTTCCATTGTTTCCAAGTGTGAACTTTTGGGAGACACCTCACATCCAAACTATAACAATCACCCAAACAGAATTTGTCAATAAATGAAATCCTCAAAGAGTTTGTATGCACATGTAAGTTTAAGAAACACTTATATACACCTCCGTCCAATTGTTTTTTAAAAGTTCTCACTCACAGTTACAATGCTCTATCCCCTACTCAAGCCAGTTAGGATCATACATGGAGCTCTTATTTTAATAGCCATGTAACAAGTAAAACTTAAGTGTTTAGTGTCGATTATAAAATATCCTAATGCCTGGCTATGATGATGTCCTCCTCTTAATCCTTTTTATGAGGTTGATGTTTTAAATTGTGTTCTTTTAATACTTGAGTACTTGACATGATTTTTCTGACAGACACTCCTTAAACCAAATTCCATGAAAGAGCAAAGGAGGTTTTCCTGCATAATTAGCATCTGACACATCATTTAACCAAATATTCTTCCTTCTTCTTATTCTATTAAAAGTTATTTTGCATGACTTCTTTAGAATGCAATGAATAAAACCTAGTCATATCTGGTTTAACATTGTATAATAATTCACTGGGGACTGTGAGCAGTCTGAGAGGGAAGAGGGAGTCATTGATTTCTAATTTATTCCAAGAATAATTCCAAACTAATTCAGCACAGATGAGAATTAGGCTTGAGAAAATATAATTCACTTACATGAGAAAAAGAATCAACCTTCTCTCAATGGCTTATTAGTTAATGTCACAAGTATTTTAGGATTACTAACATCTCCTATTCATATGCATTATTTTCATTAATCTTTGGAGATTTAGTTAACAAATCATAACATTCCTGTGAGATTTTTTTTTTTTTTTTTTTTGTTGTGGTACCGGGGATTGAACTCAGGTCCACTGGGTCACATCCCCAGCCCTTTTTTTTTTTTGTATTTTATTTAGAGACAGGGTCTCACTGAGTTGCTAAGTGCCTCGCCACTGCTGAGGCTGGCTTTGAACTCACGATCCTCCTGCCTCAGCCTCCCAAAGTGCTGGGATTACAGGCGTGAGCCACCGCGCCCGGCTTCCTGTGAGATATTTATGAGGCAAGTTTTATCTTCCATTTGCAAATCAAACAATAAATAATCTGATGAGGTTGTTCAAGGTCATTCCAGAAAACAGATGTGAGGCATAAAATTCAAACCTCCCGGTAATAAAAATACCAACACTGGGGCAATGTTTTAAGGATTAAATGAGTTAATATTTGTAAAGCACTTAGAATAACATCCTAGTATTTGATAAGCTCTATATAAGCATTTGTTTCATGAATACATAGATGGCTGGTAAGAAGATACAGACAGGTAAACATTTCAGATCTTGGTGATGAACTTTCAAGAAACAAAATATGACATATTCTATGTATCTTACCAGCCTATTATTTAAGGCTTCTGAACAGAGAGAGACACATCATCTGAAAATACAGATAACTATTGTTATCTGCCTCAGTCCAGTTTTCTCAGTACTCCTCCCTTCCACTGGAGGATGATATATTAACTCAACAAGTCACCGAGTGGTGGTTTCAATGCAAGGGAAAGAAACCTATCAGTTATTGCCTCCATTAAAATGCGTGCACATCACCTGGAACTCGGCAGCAGTTTTCTCCTATTGGTAATATCCAGTGCATTTGCTGGAACAGGTTACATCCTGAAATATGATGGAAGAAGGTTCCTTTTCATGAGTGAGTAGCACCAAGTTCTGAGTGGTAGGCACAAACTGGCCAGCCTCTTGGGACCCCCAAGTGGATGCTTCAGATAAGGAGGAGCAGGATAAGGGGTAAACAGGGCTATTGCCGAAGATAAGTTTCATCCACTTCACAATTTTCCTAAAATTGGCGCTGCTCCCAGAAGCCAAGAGTATAACAGAAGTGTCTCCTGAGGCTAATAATTCTGTCATCTATGAAACAAAAAAATATTTAGGCCAAAGTAAAACTATGCCAAGTACTATAAAGTGGATTGTTCCTATGCATCTAAGAAGCATATTTTATCCCACATATTTGAACAGGATTCTGCTAAATCACAGTTCCATCTAGTTTCATAGCATTAATTTTCCACCTTTCCAGAGACACTTGGAATAAAACATGCTGTTTTTCCCTGTTATTATTTACTACTAAAAATTCCAACAGTAGTCTATTTCTCTCATGTTGTTTGCCATTATTTAAAACCATTTTTCTATTTCATCATCATTGCTAATTTTAAGATTTAGATGTCGATTTTACCATGTTTTAATGTTTTAGCTTCTATCAGATCAATTCCCAAGAATAATATTGTTGGCTTCAAAAGTATAAGTATTTTAAGTTTTATAGATTTTCCAGATTGCTTTCTCAAAAAAGGCTGTATTTCACATTTCCATAAGCAATGTATGAGAACTCCTTTTCTCAAAATCTTTACCAGCAATAGGTGATATCATCAGTTTTGGATTTTGCCTGTGCCATGAATATAAAATTATACGCTATACTTTAAATTGTCTTCTCTAACTTGTTGTGAATTTGAGTATCTTTTGTTGTTTTGTTTTTCCATGTGTATTTTCTTTGGAGAACTGCTTATTTGTATACTTAGTATAAAAATTCACAAATAAAATTTTTATTTTTAAAAATGTCATTTAACATAATCACATATTTCAATTAATATGAAAGCACACATTTTTCATTAGAAATAAAAATTATGTTATTTTAAATCACTTTTTTAAAATGTTATGACATCTAATATTGTAGACACAAGGAGGACCAGCACTATGGATGGAAAAAAAATGGGAATCAACTTTTTGTAGAGAAATTTGTCAGGGGAGACCACAGTTTAAATATTTTCATCCATTGACCCAATAATTCTGCATTACCACTCAAATCTCCAAAATATAAGGCATATTAATGTTGCAGCAAAGTTTTATTTTATAGTAACAAGGAGAAAAATTCTAAATATCTATTAATAAGAACTTAGTTTAAAATTATGGTGAACACATACAATAAAGTACTAAAAATAATGAAATATGTATTTTCTATATACTTTCAGGGAACAAGTATGACACTGTGATTAAAAGTTGAAGTTTGGAGATAGATAGTCCTGGGATCAAACCTCAACTTAACCTTTTATAAGATGCACTGCTTTGGAGATGTGCCTTTCTTTCTCATCTGTGAAACAGAAATGCTTATATCGTGTCTTAGTTGTGTGAGTTAAAGGAGTTAACACATATATGTGGCATGATACATTTAATTAAGACATAGTCAGGGCTAACTTAAAACTATTGATGTGAGCCTGGCGCTGTGGCTCACGCCTGTAATCCCAGCACTTTGGGAGGCTGAGGCAGGAGGATCGCAAGTTCAAAGCCAGCCTCAGCAGTGGCGAGGCACTTAGCAACTCAGTGAGACCCTGTCTCTAAATAAAATACAAAAAAGGGCTGGGGATGTGACCCAGTGGACGAGCGCCCCTGAGTTCAATCCCCGGTACCACAAAAAAAAAAAAAAAAAAAAAAAAAAAAAAAAACTATTGATTTGAAAACATTAAAAAATTTTAAGAACTATATATGGCAAGATTTTATATAGTGTTTGTAAAGAGGCAAAGGAATAGGATACAAATGGGTATATATATCTGTGTGTGTGTGTGTGTGTGTGTGTGTGAGAGAGAGAGAGAGAGAGAGAAAAGCTCAGAGAGATGCTTGGAAATATGCACAACATTATTAGCCACGTTATCTCTGGTGGAATTTGAAGTAATTTTCACTTACATCTTTCTTTATGTTTGCAATATTTGATTGAATATTCTACCATAAACATGTAACATCTTTGTAAACAGAAAAGCCATTTTCTAAAAATGCAGTTTCAATAGGCATCCAGTCAAAAATAAACATTCTGCTCTGCAGAAAAACAGACATTGTTTTTTTACACATGGTGTTATCTTTCAAAACATTTCAAAATTCCAATAAGACGTTTTTTTCAATAATGAAAATATATAGGAAATAAAAATTAACCTGGACCTAGAAAATTTTAAAATTCAAAATGTCTCTGATGTAAGATAGCATGCCTTAAAAATATTCATTATGACAATGTAAAAAGATGTCTTTCCATAAGATGAGAAACGAATTTGGTCTCGTCATGTTAATTGTCATGTTGTGTACAGTTATGTGTACAGTTATATGAGATTTCAGGCACCACACAAAACGAAACTGGGGTTGATAAACTCTAATAGGCTATTTCTCCAGGAGGTGGAGGATTAATGAACAAGAATCTTTGAACAAATGAATGGAAGAGCATCACTCATTATTCCTGATAGGCTGACTATCTATCTGGATGAGCTTTCAGATTACTGTGGAATGTGTGGACCATTTCAGCATTCTCGGCATTCCCACTATGACACAAGTATGAATTCCCCAGAAGAACCTTCATCTGTTTCGTGCCACAACTTTGACTTTGAATTTTTTATGTCATACTTCCATAGAACAACAGGTAAAGTTCTCATTCCTAAAACAGCCTTGCTGATTATAAAGAGAATTTTGATATTGGTGAGATTTGAAATGGGAAATTGTGTAGCAGATGGAAAATACTATTTTACTTTTTCAGATAGAGTGTTGACAGCATCCATGAAGATACTGTCATTGAAACTAAAATTCAAAATGATTCTCACACTTTTCCAGGAATTTTAATTTTAGAAATGAATGCAAAAGAAATAATTGAGAATCTGGACATAGATTTATATACAAGGAATCTTACCAGTGCATTATTTATGATAGAAATAAATTAGAAATATGATAAATATCTAATGATGTTGGAAAGATTAAGTAAACATTAAAATAGTAATATAATTGCATGTAATCATTGAAATATTTGTGAAGTTTTATGCATATGTTTGATACAATAATAAATTTAAAATGGTATAAAATATATAAAAATATTGCAAAGATGTCCAAAATTGACTACATTTTTTATAGGTAATTGTAAATAATATAGGTGCTATAGGGAATTTCCTCTATTCATTATTATACTTTTTTGTATTTTCCAAATGGGAGTAGACATCAGATTATCTAATTTTAAAATATCCAATATAAATTAAAAGCATCCAGAGACATTAAGTAAATTAATCACGGTTTGTTGTGGGTCATGCAACCCAGGCCCATCTCATTTTTCTTCCAGAGGCTTATAATTGAGCCTTGAGATAAATCAGATGTCCATATTTTTGCTTTAATCTTACAACCTTCCAACAAGCCCAATGTATCCGCAGATAGTTTGTTGCTTGTTGCTCTCAATTTCAAATGAGATCCTTGATCTTGACTACAAAGAATTAAGCTAACACGTGCCAAGTTTTGCAAGTCAACTCAAAATTGATGGGGTTAGCATCTATGTAAATTTAGCAATAAGAACTTTTATGGATGTGGAAAAATGGTTCAAGATCCTGGTAAGGCAATTGGGGGATTATTTGGTCATTAAATAGCCAGAACTTCATTGTGCCTCTGGAAAAAAACACTGAAACCCAATAATAACAAAGTACCTGGCACAGTGATTTTCAACATACAATTCTAGTATTAGAACATTAGCATCACATGAAAACTTGATAGAAATCCAAATTCTTAACCTGCCTCCCCATTCTTTCTGAATCAGTTCTACTATGAGTAGAGCCCAAAATTCTGTGACTTAACAAGCTTTCTAGACAATTCCAATATATGCCAAGTCTGAGAATCATGATCCTAGCAAATCAGCCTTGCCAAAACCATGTTCTTTAGCAAACAATCAGACAGGGATTCCCTGTACCTTCTGCTAATTACATCAAAATTTAGCCATTAGAGATGGAGGCCCTCCCAACCAAAGCATTCTCAGCTCTTCATACCCCTTAATCACTTGTTTGGTCACTCTGATAAGGAGGTGGAATGCAAAACAAGATTTTTTAAATTCCAAGAGTGCTCTGCTCTAAATGGAACATTTTGTTGCATACATGATGAGATTCACATATGCCTTTCATATTTTTTCTAAGAGAAAGAGCTGAAAGAAGTTATTATTACTACAGAAAGGTTATTATTAACTTGTTGGTAGAATTGTTCTTTCTTTGACAACAGAGATATTTGACCAAATCTGAAACAAGGTTACACTAGGGTCAGGGATATATGAGTTCTGTTCTTCAGGTGACTGTGCACAGACACATCTGAGCACATTTCAATTTACTCTAACATATACCTATTTCCTATCACTATCAATAATTTTCCCCTAAACTTCAAAGAATATGATGCTTATATATGGCAAGGAAAGATTCAGCGATTTTATTAGTATATTGTGGGTTTATTTATTTTAATTTTTTTTATGCATTCATTTGTGTATCTACCAATATACGCAAGGCATTGTCCTATGCAGAATAACTTATAAGCAGATGAATAAAACAAAACAGTCCCTGCTTTGCTGTTTAGAATATAGAGGAAGAGAAAGCTGAGCACAGAAAAATTATTAAAACTATAACAAAGCATATTCTAGGCATCAGAGACATATGGATGATGTGTGATGAGGCCGCTTTATTTGTTTGTTGTTGTTTTTAATTTGAGGAGAACTTGTAGGGAAGAACTTTATATATTCATTTGGACTTTAAGAAATGACAGAAAGGAGGTCCTATGGTTTGGACATGGTTTGGGTGTCCTCTAAGATCAGGACATGTATGAAGACACAATTGTTGTAAAAATACTTTATATAAAACCAGCAACTTGAAAAATTGTGCTCTTCTTATGTAATATGAAATGAATTGTACTCTGCAATCATGTATAACAAATTATAATAATAAAAAAATAAAAAAAATTAACAAATGATTCCTGCATTGGAAGCTTAATCCCCAGCATGATGGAGAAAGTTGGTATGAGACATCTAGGAGGCGGGGCCTAGTAGAAAGTTCTTAGGTCAATTGAGTGACAGTGGAGACCATTTTCCCTCTTGTGAATACCTGACTTACACAGGACAGAAGCTTAGGAAAAAAACCTGGATAGCAATGCAAAGTAGAAAGATTTGCAATGTAATAAGGCAAATTGCTAATTGCTATAGTTCTCTATCCTCACCACACATTAATATCACCTGGAAAATCTTTTTATAAATACAATTATGCTTATACTATAGCAATTAATGCATACCTATGTTTATAGTGGCACAACTCACAATAGCCAAACTGTGGAACCCCAACCTAGGTGTTCACCAACAGATGAGTGAATAATAAAAATGTGATGTATGTATACACAATAGAGTTTTATTCAGCCATAAAAAATAATTAAATTATGTCATTTGCAGGGAAATGGATGGAACTTGAAACCATTGTGTTAAGCAAAATAAGTCAAACTCATAAGGTTTGACTCATGTGGAAGCTAGAAAGGAAAAAGGAAAAGAAAGTGGGGAGGCAGGGGTCTCATGAAAATTGAAGGGAAATAAGTAGGGTAGAGGAAAGGGACCAGGAGAGGGAGGAGAGGAGGGAAAGGGGAAATGTAAGGGAATGACACTGTCCAAATTACATTGTTACATTGTGTGCATGTACAAATATGCAACAAATCTCACCATTTTGCAAAACTAAACTATAATGCACAATAAAATATGGAAAAAGAACTCTGAAAAATTATGTAATGATTATCAGGCCTATTCCTTTCTCTCCAAATTCTGATTTAACTCTCTGGAGTGGGGCTTGGGCATTGCCTTTAAATTTTTGTAAACTTCCTTAAATAATTCAAATGTGTGGACAGGACTGTGAGCTTGTCTGATACAACGGTACAAAAGGTATTGAATTTCAGGTAAAGAAATATGTACTGTGGTTGGAAATAATAGGGGAGTATTTATTAGCTACTGTGGTAGCACAAGAGAACCCAAAGCAACTGCAAGGAAGGTGGTGCCCAGGCAGAGAACAGCACAGATTACAGGGCTTAGTGACAGATATGTGTGGCAACTGAAAAGGCTAGAGAGGATCTAACAATAGATTTAGAGCCAGAGAGATTGAGGGAATATAGAACTAGTGGCAAGAACATGTCAGGCAAGAACAACAGATATTGCTGGGGCAGGATAATCAGTTCTGTTTTCACACATGTTGAGGCAATGGGACACAACAATCAAACATCTACCAGATATCTGGAAAAGCTTGCCTCTCAAATTCTGCCCATAGGTTTGGAATTCCATGTTATTTAGAAATTTGATCCCTTGATGAGGTCATAGAATTTGGAGAGTACAAAAATTTATTGATGGGGTATTAAGATGGGAGCAGGGGGAGATGGCTTAGGATGAATGACTTAGAGAAAACCCATATTTGGAGAAATAACAAAAAGAAGGAGGGACAGAGAGATGGAAGAATCAAACTAAGGCAACATTAAGAAGTAAAGAGAGGGGGCTGGGGTTGTGGCTCAGAGGCAGAGCACTTGCCTTGCACGTGCGCGGCCTGGGTTCGATCCTCAGCACCACATAAACATAAATGCATTGCATTGTGCACAACTAAAGTAAATAAATAAATATTAAAAAAAAAAAGAAGAAGTAAAGAGAGCCCGGGGCAGTGGTGCACGCCTGTTATCCCAGCAGCTCAGGAGGCTGAGGCAGGAGGATGGAGAGTTCAAATCCAGCCTCAGCAAAAGGGAGGTGCTAAATAACTCAGTGAGACCCTGTCTCTAAATAAAATACAAAATAGGGCTGGGGTTGTGGCTCAGTGGTTGAGTGCCTCTGAGTTCAATCCTTGGTACAAAAAAGAAAAAAGAAGAACAAGAAGAAGAAGAAGAAGAAGAAGAAGAAAGAAGAAGAATAAAGGAGAGAAAAGTGTTCATAAAACATTCCTAGTCCCATTGCCCCTCCTCAGTGCAAGAATAGGTGTTAATTCCATCATGGTGTTTGCATTTCACCAAATTTGGGAAATACTATTAAGGACAAGATCATGAAAATTCTGAAATGATTTCAGTGAATTCACATCAATCTTAATTTATAATTTTTTTACAAATGTATATGACTTTTGAGAAAAACTGATACTTTTGTAGCAAAAATAATGTGACTACAAAAATAGTAACTGGATTTTGTAACAAAAAAGGAAATTTTTTTTGGTAAATTTTGGAAGGACAATTTCAGGAGTGGTGGGGTGAGAGTCAGATTACAGTTAGATGCCATTGAAAGAAAGCAACTTTAGCTAAAGAAGATGATGTTTCTGAGAGGATATCCGGGACAGATACTCATTAATTTGAGGAAAGTCAAGTCTATAAAAAGAGTGATTTGAAAAGTTTCAACAACTGCATAATATTGAGATTAAAAAGTAAAAGAGGTAGAAAAATTAAAAAGTAGCCTCAGAAATATGGTTAGATGCTCTTTAATTCCTCTAAAATCGAAGAAAATATTTAGAATATTTCAGGCAGATAAATCTGATACACTAGTAGAATGAACACACCATGTCCCCAAACTCCCTTAGCTTATTCACACTGTCACTTGAAAGGCCCTACATGAAGGAGTTTGTTTTTATTTTCTGGAGTCTTTCCTCAATCTAAATATAATACAGATATTATTTGTTTTTGCAAATTACATCTGCCCTTGAAAGCCCCCCCCAAAAAAATTAATTTTCTAAAGAGTCTTTTTCATTCTAAAGATATAAGAAAATTTAAAAATTACTTAAAAGAAATTATTTATTAAAATCTCAGTGCTGCATCATTTTAGAAAATACAATTAGAAGAAAATACATTTAATGAAATAGTTCAGAAAAAATTATCTCCAAAGTTATATTAAACATTTCCCAGTTTTGGGAAATTCAAATACCCAATCTGGTTTCTATGAAACTTAAAAAGATCAAACAATTACCAAGATGCTCAGCTTGAAGGAGAAACGCTACGGATTTCAGTAAACATCTGGTTGCCATTTTCAATTTTAAGAACTAACCCACTTAAGGAAGTAGTTTAGTTTGGGGGATAGTAAAAAACGAGACACTGGGTTTTTGTTCTCTTTGCCCTGTGGAGGGTAAAGGAAACATCAGAATGGGAGGTCACCCCAAGCTCAACTTTTATAAATAGAAAAGTTTTTTTCAAAAAGTAAAGTAAATGGAACTCAAGTCCTTGTAGTATAAACATCTCAACCAGAGTTAAGGTTAAATAAACATTCCTTGAGCTCCAGTGTGCCAATTAAAGAACAAATTCTGTTTGGTTGCAAATATATCAGTAATTCCATAACACTGAAAAAAATAACAATAAACTGGCATACACGATTATTATGGAGTGTCCTAATACAATAAAATAGAACAGTATGTCTTTATAAGTTTCTTTGATTCGATTTCTCTTTTGCCTCTTTTGATTAACTAAAGTACAGAAGCACTTCAAATACTACCCAAAGCCCATTACTTGTGTAATAAAAACCGTGTGTCAGATGTGTTCTAGGAGAAACACTGACAAGGCAAAACACACTGCGCCTTTTAAATGTGACCTTTACTCTTATGCCTTCCTGTTAAATAGTTATGTAGCAAATTAAAGTCAGGAAAGCAGCAGGGTGCTGGTGGGCAGCTACAAGAGTAAAAGGAATGAGAAGTTCATTAGACTCTCAAGTTTTAAATTATCAGTAGAAGTGTCTGCAATAAATGTGCACAAATAGCCAGAGGGGACCATCTCCAATATGGTCCAGAATAATACTTCCCCGCTCCTTTCTTTTTCCATATTTCCATCTCCCACCCATAAAAGTGCTAGACTAAAGAAAAGCTACAACTAAAGAAAAGGAATCCTAAGGACCACAGAGATTTAAATTTTTGTCTTGCCTTCTTATATTCTCTGTGCACAAGTATTAGACAACTTTGTAAAACTGCAGAGTAGAATAAGACTTTGGTGGTCATTTCTCTTGTTCTCCTACGTGATGTGGCAACCTCCTCGTGGGCATCATGAACTTGCTTCTGTCCCCACCAATCTTCCAAGCTGGGAAGGTATCCACTGATGGATTTAATGATATTCATCCTTAAATCGGTTATGCCTTCTAGAGTTGCTACAATAAATCTTGCATCAAACATCTCATTAAATAATGGGAAAACCAAAATATCGGTCAACATCTCACAGGGGCTCCCAAAAACATTCTTTTCCACTGGAATAACCCATTTTTTCATTCTTGCTGCAGTCCTGGTTCTGCTACAATCATAGAATATGCCTTCCTCAAGGATCCATAAATTCTGACTCCGTGATAAAATATACTCTCTGTCAGAGTATTTTGAACTATATTTTACTTATATTCTATCCTGGGAACAAGTTGAAACTTTTGGAAAATATCTATTCTGTTTTAGGTTGCTGTACCATTCTGAATTAAAACAATGATTTACTAAATAGTATCTGGATGGCAAGAAAACAAGTGACTGGATGGTGCCTCTATCTTTTTCTTTAGAGAAGTATATGTTATAACAATGCTGGGTCACAAGATATATTTTTCCAAAGCAAGGTATCTGAAGACTATAAAGTGATGTTTTACATTATGCTAAGAAATGAGCCAGAGAGAATAATGTGGAGGACAAAAACAAACCTAAGTGACAGGATGAAGTTTTTAACTGTTTCTCCTTACTGCTTTCTATGTTCACAAATATCAAAAGCTAAATGCTTACTTTATATGTTCTTTACTGGAGAGCATCTTTAGGTAACACTACATGTTACATTGCTGTATGGAATACTAAGTATTTGGTGAATGAATTATCATCTTTAAGCAGATGACCCACAAATCTATCTCTTCTGCGCTGGCCTCTGCTTGAGTTTCTACAGAAAAACTTTCCTTTGCAGAGCTCAAAACACCTACAACTGAATATATGTGAAACTAAACTCATATCCCTTCCTCCAAAAGAAACAGGCTAAGGAACAGTGGCAAATATCAGTAGGGGGCCTTGAAAGCAAAGAGTAAAATTCTGCAAAATGGACCCAGCACGTAAAAATCCCTGCAGTCTAAAATCAGTTGATATGTGAAGTTAATGTGTTTGTGCTACTGTACTTCTGCTTGCATTCTTTTTGTTATAAGAGTAGATTTGTGCATAAGAGGAATATCAGTGTTCCTCTGAGTTTACATAAAAATAAAAGGTGTATTTACTGAGTTTTTATGTAGGTTTCCTGAAGTATTCACTGTTAAAAAGGCCTAAATATTAGTGCACTACTTTATCTTCATTTATTCTTGCATTCAGTAAATATTTATTGCATGCCCCTCTGTAGAGGGCACGGTTTTAAGTGATGAGCAGAAAAGCATGAACAATGACTTTATGGCACTTACAGATTGTTTTTGATCTGAGGCTTTTCTAAGACAATGACCAGGATAGTGTGTGTCAGAATTTCAGGAGAGTTTGCAACCCATATCTTTTAAAAAGAACATGCAAGTTGAGGGAGTCTAACTTGAAAAGCACCTTTGGAGTTCATTTAACCCACAGTATAATCCTTATGGTACTTTATATTTTAAAAGGACCTCCCTACAGAGGACTAGGACATTCTCCTTTCTGTAAGTTCATGACAGCAATAACAATATAGTCTCCCACTTTGGGGGTGTTTGCTATGTGCTATTCTCAAAGCAATCAATTTGCACATAAGAAAATTGAGTTTTGAGAAGTTAAGAAACATGCCCAAGGTTATGTAACCATTCAAAGCACTAAAAGCCAACACTAAAGACTCCAACTCAGGTTCTCTTACTCCAAAGCTTATGATTTTTAATTACCACAGTCCACCACTTCCCCAAGCAAGTATTTAAAGAAAATTTAAATCTCAATTTCCTTATAGATTCTTTTTTAATACAAATAAACTAAGGAAAATTTTTAAAATATGTTTTTTATTAGAAAGGTTCAGACTGACCCGTAGGAGATGTTTCTTTTCATACAAACATCAGAAATAGCTTTTGGCAAGTAGCCACTACAAATAAACTTTCAAAATTAGACTAAATGTTAAGTTATCCACAGATATGTTGGACATCTTTAAAAGTATATATAAATAAAAATACAGGAGGACAGAAATACATTAAGCGGGAAGGAAATGGCTTTTTCTTTTTTAATATATTTTCACATTAAGTAGGGATCTGTATCTCTCGCTCTATTAACTCTATCTTTTAATAGTGTTTCTCAAGAGCACATTTGGGTAAATTACAGGGCCCTAATTGGGAGGGAAAAGGTTGTGGAGCAGCATTACTTAAAATATCATTCTCCAGGACATAATATATCAAGTAAAATATCAACATAGACAAAATAAATAACATTTATCATGGCATTAACATCAGTCTTTCATAGAAATGCCTTCAGGGAATCATGCTATAAGAGCACACTCCTACTGAGATTGCTTTAGGAACCAAGATATGATATCCACTTCATTTGCAACCCAAATGTTGTCCTGGCTCTTAGTCCATTATAATCTCTTAATATTATCTAGTTATTATCCTTTTTGGGGAAAAAAATTGTAAATACACTACTTGAGCATGTGAGAAGTTGGAAGGAGGAACTGTAATATTTCCTTCTTCATGTAAAACTTCTTTTCTGTTGTTGGTCTACATATTGGGAAGCTCACAGCCAAAATTCAGCCTAAACTATGGGAATATGCAGTTTGGGTCCTAATTTTATATTTCCAGTTTTATAATTTTATTATCATATGCATTGAATTCGTTTGGAATGAGGTGTGGTATGAGTTAAAATACTAAACTCCTCAAACATAGAATGTAGGATCAAATTAATATGGGTACAAGGGTCAGAACACTTTTTTTTATAAAGGGTCCAATAATACAAATTTTAGGCTTTCATAGCTGTATAGTCTCTGTTGTGAACGATCAACTCTGTTGTTGTAGAACAAAAAGCAGCCAAACGTAAAATGAAAACAAATGAGTATTTCTGTGTCCCAATAAACCTTTATTTGCAAAAAACAGGCAGTGGGCCAAATTTTGCCAGTGGACTGTATTTTCCAACCCCTGGAAAGAAAATCAATAAGGTATTTCACTTTTTGTATTTCTTCATAAAGCATTCTGTGTAAAAATCCCAAGTTGTATAAACAGGAGCCATTTAAAACCATAAAGGCGACTCCAATTCTGTAACTTCGATAGCAGGTTCCCATTTTGTTTTTCACTTGGATCATAATACACATAATTTGAAAGTACAAGATGTATTTGGAAGTTGAAAGTAAATTGCTAAATGTGCACTATCCTTCAATTATACAAAAATAAAATTTTGAGTCAATGATAAAATCTACTCTGAGTCAGAGTCCCGTAGACCACATATTACTTGGATTTCACTGGGGAGAGTAGATTCAAAACTTTTGGAAAACATCTATTCTCTTTTGGATTACTATGCACTGAAGGACTTGCTAAATAGCACCTACATAATAGGAAAGAGAATAATTGGATGGTGTTTCTATTCCTTTAGAGAATTATATGTTCTCACAAACACAGGACATAAGATACATTTTTTCCAAAGCAAGGAATTGGAAGAACATAAAAGTATGTTTTCATTTTGTGACATTTTGTAATCCTAACTCTAAACAGTTGTCCTCACTGGGTTCTCAAAACCAGTATAAAGATGAACCACTGATTGTAAATATCTACACAGTGGAAACATAAATAGTACAATGGCCTAATAGCAAGTTGATTTATGCATTATCTTATTTTTAAAATCAATTCTAAAAGTTGACATTTGTGGAATCAATAATATTTCCCTTGGAACAGTGTTCTCCAAACTGGGTTACACATAAGAATTACCTGTATCTGCTTTTAACATATGAAATTATGGGCCCTGTTCCCAGACTACTAAGTAAGATAAAATGTTGGCTTCCCTTTGCTTTGCCTCCTCCCAGAACTTTGATGAGTTTGGACACAGTGGATAAATCTGCACTACATACTTCTCTAAAATAAATATCACTACCACCATTAATAGAGAGCGAGAGCTCAGAGAACCTACATTTCTTAAGGTCACATATTCACAGCCCTATAGCCTTTTTCAATAGAGCCATCAACTTCTGCTATGCCACTAGAATGAAATTAACTAGGGGGAAGAACATAAAGCCCATATTCTAATTTAGGATCTGAGATTGCCTACTTTTCTTTTCAAACGGTGTTTACTAAAAAGGTAAGAAAATCATAAAATATAATGCCCAAATGTTACTCTACCAGTACAGATTATATTTAATAGAAAAGTGTTGCCTGGGAAGCTTATCATCCTTTTGCTTTTTCCAATTTGTATTCTTTCTGTCCTTACAAGATTAAAAAAAAGAAAGTGCTGGAAAAAGACCACCTGTGCATCAAAGGATGGCGCAGAAAAAAGTGAGGAGAAGTGATTTGGATAAAGGCAGGAGAGGAAAGAAAAGCACGTGGAATGGACAGGCACAAAAAGAAAAGTACATTTTATAATTATTTTCCTATAAACATAAATGTATTTTATCAATGTGTTAAACCTTCACTTGGGTATTCAGTAGCATTTGTGGCAGTATCTACTTTGTTTTTAATGTAATATTGTCAAATTGCGGGTTAGCAAACAGCAGAAACTGCAATGACAAAATGAAAGGTAGATAGACTGGCGCTCCAGATCATTCTGAGACATTTCCCCAGGCTGTTCACCTGGGGAGATTAAGTTTACATGTGCCAATGCAGCCTCATGCTCTCTGTTGATATGCACACAGTAAAATAAACAGGAAGTGAGAATGCGACACCAAAGCAAATCGAATTCTACTAAGGATCATATTTCTAGAAAATATAAAAATATTTTTGTAATAAGTGCCTCGATTCAAACATAATTTATAGATTAAATTGATGGCCATGGAAAATTAGGTGTCATTTTTAAAACTGTTTTCTTTTCTGTATGACAAAAAGTCAAGTAAATATTAGATTAGAATCACAAAACTGTTTTGTTTCAGGTGTTTGAAGTATACTGCTCTAAAGCGAAGACTACAAAATTAAATTTAAAAAAACAAAAGTCAATTTTCCATACTCATGAAATTGTGAAATTGCTACCCTTTCTTGAGGCCTATCCAGAAGTAATAGTTAGTGATAGAGAGTCAAAGAATGCCAAGAGAGAGTTAGAAAGGAGATGTTTTTAGAACTGTGGGAATGTGGGAAAAGGAAGCCAAATCAGCATTTGCACTGGCAAAGGCTGAGGACACCGTATAGCAATCTTCAACCATTGGGTGTAGCAGCTCCTTTGGCTGCCAGATTCTATTGCCTTCAGGCTGTCTTTGCAACTTCCTTGATATTTGGAAGCTGCAAAATAATCTTTTTCTTTTCCTTGTCAAAATGACCCAAAGACATCAAGGGAGAGAGGAAATGTAATCCATCTGTTTTGCAGCTGGAGAGAATTGAAAATTGAAATTGAATCAAAGTTGAAATGCACAGATAATCCATGTTGCATCCATAGTAAGTCAGGGGCAGCACCAAGGAGGTAGGGAAATACATGAATTTTAGACCACGGTCTCATGTCATCAGAGACACTTTGCATGACTTCAGGAGCACAGCTCACATGGCAGTGTGCATGGGCAACACAATTGCCCCATTCAGTGACAGGATGCCATGTTTTGTGGGACGAGAGAGAGACTAAACATTCTATATCTTTCCCTTGTACCAAGAACTATCCTGATGAATAGGTTTTGGACCATATCACCTACAGATGTTCCAGAACCTTAGATTGATGATCTTAACAGAGCCAACCCCAGCAAAAATATGAGGTTTGCAAACTTTATTTTCTGCTCTCATTACTATTCCAGAGATTTCACATTCTTTTTTTCGGTTTTTTTTTTTTTTTTTTTTTTTTTTTTTTTTCAGAAACACCTCCCCAACTTTCTTTCAATTTTCTTTCCAAGAAAGGGACACCTAATTGAAAAAGAAACACTGTGAAGTTAGCAAGACTCTTATAAAAACTATTTAAGCACAGAGATCTGACCATTCTCTCCCAAAGGAAACCACTATGGACCTCACCAGTTAATTCAAATTGCTTCTCCCACCCTCCCTTTTTAAAAAATTTTTTTAGTTATCAATGGACCTTTATTTTATTTATTTATTTATTTGTTTGTTTGTTTATATGTGGTGCTGAGAATCAAACCCAGTGCCTTACACATGCCAGGCAAGTGCTCTACCACTGAGCTACAACCCCAGCCCTCCCCACTCCCTTTTAATGAACAGGAAAATAGATATACAGTTAGCTCTTCATATCCATGGGTATCACATCTACAGATACAACCAACCACAAATTGAAAATATTTTTTAAAAATCACGTCTGTACTAAACACATACAAAACTTTTTCCTTGTCATGGTTCCCTAAGTGATATAACAACTATGTACATTGTAATTACATTCATTAGGTATTATAAGTAATTTAGGGCTGATTTAAAGTATATGGGAGGATGTGTTTAGGTCATATGTAAAGACTACACCACTTTTTATAAAGGATTTGAGCACCCCCTTTTTTGGTATTTGTGGGGACCCCGAAACCAAATCCCCTTGGATACTGAAGGATGACTATATTGCATAATGATAATAAGGAAAAAGTCTGATTTGCTTGTGTTGAGTGAGTGTTCTAGATCATTGTAGCTCTCACAATAGCAGCCTAGTCCAGGATAATGGACCAAAATAGAGATTAAGGGAACAGGGAGGAAAAGGAAGAACACAGAAAGTGAGAGTTGGAACACAGGTTTGCCCATCCGTCCTTCCCTGCATCTGCTGTAAGATACATGGTGGGTCACTTGCTTGGGGAAATTAATATTTCCTAGTCATTAGCTCTTCAAGTGTATTTTAAATAAGATCCTGGATGGAGAGTGAGGATGGAATCTGCTATACGCTTAGTTATTGGAAATGTTAGCTGTTATTGTTTCTGCCCTTTTAACCCTCATCATCTACTTAATTTTCTTTTTAAATAACTTGTTTAAAAACTTGTCTCTTATTTTTCTCTTCAAATGATAGAAATAAAATTACCTGACAAGTAATGGTGTATATAATAAATATTCCTACTTCTTTCATATTTAGAGTCATATATGAATCATATTTAAGCTGGCTTCTTGAAACAATTTCCAGCACATTCTACTTGCAGTCAAATGAAGTGGCAATTTTCTTAAAATATGGAGGAGTTTAGTGCTGGGAAGAACATGTACTCAGGCTCATAAACATAAACATTTTTAATGTAGCATTTAAACATGAACTATGCAACTCCGAAATGCTACAGAAATATAAACAAAATAATTTCAGAAATAAAGAGATCTCACTAAAGAAAAATTGAAAGAAACTAAAAACCAAAAAAAGGAGCTAAGTTTTCTATGATATGAGAAAGTTGATTATGCATAAAAATTTGTGTTTGTCAAATTTTTGAGAAAGAGATAGCATACTCTAGAAATTGTCTATATTGTGTGTGAAGTGACATTGGTAATTACTTTTTATTATCCTGACCTTGTTCTAGCACTCCCAGCCCAAGGCCAGCATCGAGTCTGTCTTCAGTGATGACAACCGTGTAGTTGTGCTGTGTGAGGATGTGCTGGTGTAGCTGAAGCTCCATTTTGCTGTAGGAAGGAGGCCTATAGAGCACGGCCCTTCTACCATGACTGCCAATGTGTGTCTCCATTGATTCTTCAATCTAAGAAAAGAAAGAAGGCATAAAAATTCGAGATGAGAAATTAGCACATTTCCCTTGAAAGGCATCATTAATGCAAATCAAAGGCCATTTAGAAAGTTATTCTTTACATTTTTCTCTAGAAATAAAAAATATTCTCTGAAAGGCTGACAAGGACACAGACAAGCTCATGCACACAAACAGAAGGTGAACTGACTTGTTCTCACTGCTACAAAAAGATGAAAATTTTAGGTTACTAAAATCTAGAGTTCCTTGTGGGGGGAAACTGCTGCATGGAAATACAGAGCTCATCTCTAGCTGAAACATATATAAGGACTGTACATGCATTGTGCTTTTATAGAGGAGTTCCACTGTATTATCTTTTCATAACTAATTTAGGTAAACCTATAGAGGAAACAGACTCAGAGGAAATAGTTTTTATGCTGTAAGGACATGGTCAAGCAGAGGTAGACCTGAGAGGGCATCTGGGAGCTCTTTGGAGGTATTCACTGCTGCTGCTGCTGTTACTCTCAATTACAACATCCCATACTTGGATGCATCTCACTGAGGCAGGACCAGGTGTCAGGTATGAGGAAAAAAAACTACTGAAGTTTCATAATTCTTGGCTCTTACCACAATAGTTTATTGCTCTCCAATATAAACAGTCTTCTTTCTCACAATAAACTTGAAATTCCATTAACAAAGGGAATTTTTTAATTGACAAATAGAATATTAAAATTCAAATTCGTTATCAAGCTTAATGATAGATACTGGGTGTTTCTCTGAAAATTTGTGATTAAACCTTCATTAAGTGAAGATGTCTTTTATCACCAGAAGGAGTGATGAGATTGGATGGAATTCAGGGACAACAGATGAGAGGCCAAAGAAGAGTGGGCAAAGGAAAGAGGGGAGGAAGATGAGGTGGAATTGGTAAAACCAAATTACTTCTAATGGCAGCTGTCAATCAATCTGTCCATTTCATGGGTCTAAAACACAGTATGTATCATGTTTCTTCAGTAGTTAAATTTCTTCATTATTTCCCATTATTGATAGAACAAATTCCACTTCTTTATCAAAGAACACACAACCATTAAATTTAGTCCCTGTCTTCCTTCTCTGTTATATCACTGTCTGAATCATTTCCATTCCTGATCTTCATCATGCTCCGTTAGATACAACTGTGCTTTCCACCTACAATTCCTTCTTCTATTCATCCATCTATCGAACTCCAAACTACCCCCTCAATATTCAAATATTGTCTCTTTTAGAAAGTTTTAATTGAAATATATCATTTCTACTAACATTTATGAAAGGATAGTGCATCTCCAGTTCAGCTCCTTAAAAAGCCAGGTCTTCATTGTTAGTATATCTCCAACATCTATCCCGGAACACAGCACGTGCCACATTCTTAATAAATGAAAGTATTTAGTAAATCTGTAGTGCTATATCAAAATCTTTGAAGATATGTATGGAAGTAAGAAGAAACCACATTAGATTGTAAACATTTCTAAGGTAGGAACCATATCTTATTTTGCATCACCTACAAACTATTGCCATAAAAATCAACAGACCAAGCCTAGTAAGGTTCCAGAGGACACAAACTGGAGCCAAACTGCTGCACTGAAATCACTTATCTTCACCAGCACTATTTGTGTGGTCATGAGCATCTCTTCTTGAAAGAGCCCAGAAGATTGGAGAGTTAATTTTTATAGTACCTACCACATAGAAAGTGCTATAGGTGGTTTTCTTAAAAAAATAATAATACATCATAAAGAGCAATGAGTCAGAAAACTTTCTAAGTTTGAGCTCTGCCTGGCACATGCTAACTTGATACAAGTGTGAAGGATGTGATGAAAAGGAACTGAACACTAGCTAATCATACCTTCTGTGCCCAGTACTTTGAGAAAATGTGCTTGATTAGCTATTTTCCTTTTTTAAAAAAGTATTATGTTTTATTGATGAGGAAATAATTTAAACACAAGGATTTACTTGCAAATTGGGACATAATTCCCTAGCAAATGCTGTCCTTGTGATGATACACTTACAAGGAGTATTTACAACTGAACACAGGTTGAGCCTCTGGATAGAGGGGTAAAAGGGAACCCAGTGGCCCTCAGGAAGCCAAAGAAAACAAACAGGCGTCTAGGTGAAAGGGGAAGACAGATGCCTCCAAATATATCAATGTCACTCAAGCGAAATGCACAAGATCCAGAATTCCCTTCTCACACTATTTTTTTTCAAAATCACAGGATGCCCTCTCTATTATAGTTGGCTCCAGTGTAGCAAAGATTTCACATGAACATAGATTGTTTTAAAGCTCTTAGCTATTGTAATTTTAGTTTTGAAAGATATCACTTCTTTTCCCCCAACCAGGATCAATTTAAGCAAGAGTAATGTTAACTTTTACAAGCATATCTTATGTAGTGCTTGTGCTAAATAAAGTATGATTACTGGCCATATTTTGTAATAACCTTTATAATTGGGACTGAAATTTTAATCATGTCTCAGAGACTACAGAGAATAAATAGGAAATGAGCCTGTCAGTAAAATTATGTTGTATTATCCTGTAATACAAACTGCCCCTGCCCTTGTAATATTTATAACACACTGTATCAGCAGAATGGCCCAATACCAAAGGGCAAGAACAGTTTTAGCCAGTCCAATGACAGGTGCACACACTGCGTAAGTGAAATAAAAACTATGTGAACAATCATGTCTACCACACAGCAAATGAGGGATTATCAAATGTGAATAGCAACACTCTGGGGAAACAGGAGCTCCCAATTACTCCTGAATTTGCAAGTATGTATCTTTAGTGGAAGAATACATTTAACCACTAGCCTCCAGTACATCTCAACATGAGACAAGCAGAATTTTTAAAAGAATGTGTATTTCCTGGATGCTTACACTATGAACTCCTGAGCCACTTGCTTCTCTCTTCTTTATAGAGATTTTAAAATATCTCCCCAGAAATCACTTTGCTAGATAACAAGAAAGTTGTTTTGTAACCAAGCACATTATTCTTATTTGAAGGACTTCAAAATCTAGAATCTTTACATCACCTTAGATCAAGCAAAGAGTGGAGTGTTGTAATCCTCTACCGTTGAGTATTGGATGCAGCCCTGTAGAGTGTAATGAGAGAAGGACTGGGAATTGAAACTCTGGATTTCAATTCTGGCTCTACCACTTGCTGGTTTCATCCACTAAGGCAAGTAGAGTTTTCTCATAAGTACAGATGAAGGAACAAATCCTATGTCAAGAGGTTGTATTGAAAATGAAATGAATCTTTGATATGAGAATGTCTAATATAGTTTAAAAAATAAATGATGCTAAGTATATACAAATGTGAATACTAATATTATAGTGTAGTTTTCCTTTTATCTTGGGAATCCTATGTTTTTCAACTTTTGAAAAGCTTTTGGTTCAGTATGTCACAAAAAGCATTTTTGCAATAAACTTTTTTTTTTTCTTTACCTGATCTGTTCCTCTGTAAGGGTTATCATCCTCTAATGCACAAATATAATTTACTTATTATATGAAGCATCTTTCTCCCCACTCCAAAATATAAACCAAACTACCTAAATTAAAACATATTTTTTTTCTCTGTTGTGTCTACTTTGTTTTCCAGTACTGTAGTAATTGGCATAAAAGAAACACATGATAAAATTTTTGGATAAATAAATGAAAACTTCTTTTACTTCAGAATTTTTGTTGTAAGTACAAACAATGGAATATTAACAATAGAAAATGGCTAAAATTTATATTAAATTTATTTCAATAGAATTGTGAATAATAGCAAGAATGGCAAAAATATTGAAGTATTTGAACAAAATAATAAACTTATAGTAAAAAAAAAAAACCTGAATACAAAACATTGCAAAGTGCTGACTTTCTCAGTTACCTAAAAAAGTCTTTACCAAATTTACCAATAAAATAAGAAATATAGCTTTCTAAAATATTATATGAACGAAAAATAAAAATTTGCCCTTTTCCACACAACAGAAAAATTTTTTTCTGGATTTATTGAAGTTGCCAGGTATTTATGATATCTTTTCATGCCCAAAGACAAATCATATAGTGGACTTTGAATGTGTGCCATTTATGACTAAAAGTTAAATTGCCTTCCTGGTCCAGATTTTGGCATTTAAAAACTATTACAGAGTCTATCATAGTGAAT
The DNA here is from genome assembly GCA_025594165.1 of Tamias sibiricus. Lineage (NCBI taxonomy): Eukaryota > Metazoa > Chordata > Mammalia > Rodentia > Sciuridae > Tamias > Tamias sibiricus. Next base: position 119,395,758 of record CM046664.1, on the reverse strand, counting down.
TATGTTTTAATTTTTCCACTGTAAAGGTGAAATACAGATTCTTTCCTCACTAGCAAAATGTATACCTATTTTTGAGAATGTAATAGATAAAATGGAAGGGATTTTCCAGGATGCATATCATACAAAATTTTACTTAAAAATTATGTTATAATTGCATGACAGTTTAGGACCCATAGGTTTCTGAATATGCAAAACAGCCTTGTAAGAATTCCCCTACCTAAGGACTAGGGGTATAGATTGCTGGCCTAACATGAGCAGGGGTCTGTGTTCAATCTTGGGAATATACATATTCTCCTACCTAAATGAAGTATTGGTGAACTTCTGTCTGCATCTTGCAGCAGATTCAACTGAATCTCAAGTTCATCGTTGAATGGACACATGCTTCTTAGAACTACCTTATCATATCACTAAGCAGCTTCTAACTGTACCCACAAACTGTACCTTGGGCTATCCCAAACCTTAACATTCGATGTTAGGTAAGTTTGCTCATCAGTGACTCTATGTAGGTTCTGAACAAATAGCAGAGAAACAAAAGCAATGTGTTTCAATATAAAAAATAAATGCCCAATAGAGCTTTGGTGAAGAGGCAAAAGAGGTATTGCCAAAACTCATCATCACTGATCTCTCAACATAATTTTTCCATTATCACACTTCACATTGTATAATTATATATTTTTTGTTTAAAGTTCACATTTCCTACTATTGAATTCTATAAAAGACTACGCTTGTCTGCTTTGTCCATTGTTGTATATACAACTAATTCTAAATTAAAGATCATGGATGAATGAAGGAGTAAATGAATGAAAGCATGAAAGCAAAGTATGAGTTCATTACTTGCAAATATATTCATGCTCTTTAATTATACTTTACTCACTCTCAGGTGAAAAAGAATCCTCTAGAAAAATCTCAATGGAGTCTCCAATAATCTCATTTCAGGTCGTAAAATATGCATGATCTATTCATCCCCAATGACCATATCTTGGACTTTGTGATGCCCAAAATATATTCTCTTCTGAAATTATGAAGTAAAATATTCCATTCTCTGATCACACCCATAAATTTCCAGTTCTTCTCATTTATTCAGCATTCTAGTTCTTCAACAACTAGTCATTCCCCTAATCCTCACTTGTTGCCAGCCTCCTTTTCCCTCACCTTCTCTGTCAGCAGCTCAGATGCAATGCTCCAACACTCCAATCACTCTCTTCCAATTTATTAAACCCCTTGCTCCACTGTACTTCCACATGCCATAACATCAAACGTGCAAGGGCCAGGAATCCAAAGGATGCAAGAAAAACTGATCTCTGCCTTCACAGATGAAGAACTCATCAAAAGAAGTAGATACAAGCACCAGGTTATAACACAGTATAAGCCGCAGAAATTGGTAGATGAGGGATGCTGTGGAAACACTGAGTTGGAAGACCAGAGAAAGTCCCCAGCAGCCTGCCTGTCCTCCACCTGGGCTGGGTTGTGAAGAGCTGCTAACAGAGTCCAACTCAATTCAGCATCAGGTTCCCCAGACTATCCTGGTATATGCTTCCCTGATCAATTCTCTCGCGTGCTTCTACTCTCTAGCTACCTCCATATTTCTGCAGACAATTCTGCCTCCCCAGTCACAGAAGAAAATAGCATATTAGAAGGAATCACACTGGCTTACACAGCCTGTTTTGTATAATCTGGGGCCTATCTGCAATCACAACTAACATTTTGTCTTTTTTCCTTATTTCCATGGGAGGAAACTGTCCTCCTCTTATGTGTAGCTAATTACAGATTCTTCTCCAGGTTCTACGCTCTCCCTCCTCCCTGGTAACTAGTATCCTCCCCTGCCCATTCCGTATCTATCCCCTGATCCCTGAGAACTTTGATCCATGTTTTAGCTCCTTATCCTGGATCCTTAATGTTTCTCTCTGTATGTATCTCTCTGGCATTTCCTGACTTTTTCTCATCACCCATTTGTTCATTTGGTCATGCATTCTTTGACCTCTTTTTTATTTTCAGCACTTTCTATGTGGCAGGCATGGTCCTAGGGTCAAGGGAATACAACAGTGAAGGACCCTAAGCCTAGTACTAGCCCTTACTGAACTTGCTCTTCAGCAAGAAGATCAATAACAAATAAGGAAATCATGGAATGCAACTACCTATGGAGATAAGAGCTCTGCAAAAGAATGACCCAGGATCTCTTTCATAGAAGGTGGCATAGTACTGCTGCTTATCTGTACTGTGAATGTTCTATATGAGAAAACAATAAGGCAAGAAAGATAATTCTTCAAAGTACAGAAAAGATGGAAAGACGAATTAAATCAGGAGGTATTTGATGGTCAGCACCATGGGCACGCTATCTTGTGAGTGGCAAATAAAGTCAGTCAGGAAGCAAACAAGAAATAACTAGCAAAGATGATTTTTAAAAAAAGCAATACATTACTTCTTACCCTGTTAGGGAGCTAGGAGGAAACCTAAACCTATTGAGTAATTGAGAATATAAAAGTTGATAACTATGCTGGTCTTCACAGATAGGTCCAGCTTTGATTCTTTTAACTAAAAGCCACAGCAGGGAAGAAGCAAGTGAGGAAAACTGGACTCTATTTTTTTTATTTAGTTTTGTTTTCTGGAAGGATAGGTATTCTGATAGAATTCTAGAAAGTCAGACTTTTACTACATAAATTACAAGATTTCCTAAGAACTGTAAGCCACCCTGGTATAATGCAAAAAGAAGAAGGGAAAAAAAAGTAGAGGAAGAAGGAGGAGGAAGAGGAGGAGGAGGGGAAGGGGAGGAAGGAGGAGAAAGAGTAGTAGTTGTTGTTTTTTTTAAATGTGTGCCAGGCACGGTGGCACATACCTGTAATCCCAGCAGCTTGGGAGGCTGAGGCAGAGGATCATGAGTTCAAAGCCAGCCTTAGTAAAGGCAAGGCGCTAAGCAACTCAGTGAGACCCTGTCTCTAAATAAAATACAGAATAAGGCTGGGGGTGTGGCTCAATGGCTGAGTGACCCTGAGTTCAATCGCTGGTACCCGCACCCCCCCCCCCAAAAAAAGGGGGAAAGTAGTGACAGTAACCTGAGTGACTAAGCCTGAGACCTGTCCCACTGGAACATCTCACCACACAGGGGAAGCCTGGGAAGAGGGAGAAGAACCGTGAGGGTCTGAGTAGCAAGCTCTGTACTGTCAAGCCTGGCTGGATCTGGAAGAGTCTAGGAGAGGCAGGGACAGCTCAGTCAAGTTACAGGAAGGAGGATGGGGACTTAATAAGAGAACGGTCTAAATGAGAAAAATTCAGAAGAAAAAAATTTGCTGTGAAGATGTTAAGTAAACAGGAAGGGTGTGTACCTAAGGGTACAGGGGAAAACCCAGAATAGCAGATCTGACCTGGCCATACATGGTAGAAAATATTTAATGATAAGTGACAAAAAGTTGCCTTTGTCCACAAGGATATCTGAAACATTGATCTCTCAAGGACACAGCATGATTTTAGCTTAACCAGGAAGACTTCCCTTTAAGCACAGCATCCGTGCAAACTGAAGATTCCTTGGTCACCTCTACATTCATTGCCCATTCTCCCCCGTTGAAATCTTTGTAACCACACCTTGTCACAGTGTGTTTGTGAAAGGGGTGCACAACATAGAGCTGGTGTAAATAAAGGGAAAAGAGAAGGAGGAGAGACTGGGGAGAACAGGTTGAAAGACAGAAGGGAACAAAAGCAGACTGAACAGCTTCCCACAGAATGCAGAGTCATGTTGGGCGTAGCTTCACATCTCTGTGCAGCTCATTTCTCCCCAGGACTAACCCTTACTCATAGCACGAATCTTGGAGTGGAGAAAAAATTAAAACAGAACCAAGAGCATAACAATACCCTGGCACCCAGATCTGGGGTGTCTTCTCTGACCTCCCCCGCGGTAGCTGTCAGCTCCCCGTCTCCATCCCCATTTCAACAAACCGCAGGGACCTATCACATCTCCCTTTCCTGCTCTTCCAAAATTTCCCCTTTTTCTTTCTCCCTGTTTTTAAAGTCATATAAAGCATTCCTTTCAGCCTCTCTTGAGGCTTTTCCTTCAACTAATTCAAGACTTCTTGCTTTGAGATGCCACCCACGATGCACAGCTGTGGGCCATCAGTTTACTATTTATTGTAACTCTGCAGACATAACAAAGATTGAGCTGAGATGAAAAAGACATAGGAATATCTGGAAGATGGCAGTCAGGATAGCTTCCTTCAAGAGATCTTTCAAGATAAAACTTGAGGTGCTCTGGAGAGAATGTCCTTTGCTTTTTTGTTTGGCACATTTGAAGTTACTCCCCATTCTAGGGCAAATGAAAACCATTCCTAAGTGTCCCTCTTTAATTTCTTTTCCTTTCCTCTGCCTTCCTCTTTCTCTGCACCCTTCCCTGTCCTCAGACACTCACAGAGAGCTTAAAGGAGGAAGAAGTTATTTTCTTGGCAGCCCTAAGCACTGCGTAGGCTTGCTGATCTTGGAGTAAACGCTGTCCAGCTGATTCTCCAGGTTCCTTATTGCCCTCTGAGTCTCCGCACTGTCAGCAGCCCTCACAGGACATCCTCTATAATGAAGGAAACATAGAACTGACAATCCACCCTTATGAAATAACAAGCAGAGGACAAGGAGAGACCTTGTTCTTTTGAAACATGTTAAAATAATAGCAAGTCTCTGTCCCCTGCATCCTAAACAATGAGTTAATTCAGCAAATCAGTCTTAAAATAGTAAGTCTATACAAAGGGAATATAGCGGAAAGGAAGGAGCTCTGGGGCCATTACAGCAACAATGTCAGTACCTAAGAGCACAAAATTGGCCAAAACTTTTCATAGATGCCAGACATGCTGAATCTGAGTTCAAGGCTTTTGCGGCAGCACTCAAAGCTTTTTAGGTCCCTAGTCTCCATCTACCTTCTGGTCCCCAGTCCTTACCTCTGGAGACCCTGTCAATTCCATGTGATATACTTCACTTGCCTCATTAGCAAATGAGCAGGGACACCTTCTCTCTTACTACTTGTGCTACTTCAAGAACAAAAAAGAAAGCAATTGATATGAAAGACTTCAAAAATATATTGTCCCTCACATATGTAAAGCTTTATTAAATATCCCCTAAATAAGTTGTTGGATACAAGAACCTCTAGAAAAAGTAAAATATTTTCAATAAAAAACTTAAAAATGTTTAATCATTTGGGTTCTGTCAAATTACAAGCATAGTATGGAAAAGTGGTATTTATATATTAGGGACATTAAAGTATTGAAAAATAATTAATGAATCACCATCTTTTCTCTTCTTTTTTTTTTTTTTATTTCTTTAAGGCAATGTTAGAAGAATCATACCATTAGGGAAAAAAATTATTTCACGGATATCATGAACATACTTCTTAGATTTTGAGCTTTTTGGTTTAGATATGAGGTGTCCCCCAAAAGTTCACATGTAAAATAATGCAAGGAAGTTTAGAGCTGAAATGATTGGGTTATGAGAGCCTTAACCTAATCAGTGGATTGATCTACTGATAGGTAGATAGGGTGTGGCTGGAGAAGCTGGGTCATTGGGATGTGCCTTTGTCCCTGATTAGTGGAGCTCTCCCTTTGCTTCCTGATTGCCATGTCCTAAGCTGCTTTCCTCTGCTCTATTCTTCTGCCTTGAGATTCTGCTTTGCCTCAGGCCCATAGCTATGGAGTGGGCCACCTATGGACTGAGACCTCTGAAACCATGAGCCAAATAAATTTTTCCTCCACTAATTGTTCTTGTTGGGTCTTTTGGTCACAGTGACTAAATAAATAAATAAATAAATAAATAAATAAATAAATAACTGACTAAAACAGGAGACTAGACAAAAGTAGGCAATTTTTTTTTTTTTTTTTTTTTTTTTTTTTTTTTTTTTTTTTGTGATGCTGGAAATTGAACCCAGGGCCTTATGCACGCAAGGCAAGCACTCTACCAACTGAGCTATATCCCCAGCCTGGCAATTTCTTAATTGCACAACTAAATATGATTTGATTTTAGACTTTGTTATAATGTTCTTTGTAAAAAATTCTTTAGCAACATGACATTCCCTTTATGGCTTAGAAAACATGGTCACAATTGTCTAGTCTTACGACCTTCCCCCAATGTTTGATCAACTTCTGAATTCCATTCTACATTTCAATCCTCTTTTATTTCTCTCGACATTCCCAACTACAAAGTTTGCTGCCCATCCTCCCACCACCCATCCTGCCCAGTTAATGACCCCAAGTGTTCCCCTAGCCTGCTGTCCTCTCTGCATGTCACCTCTGTAGTGGCTCCTGCTCGGGGTCATCATGAGAGAATGAGTGGCAGCCACGCTAGAATCTTTTCTGGCACCAGAGCAGATGAGTTCTCCTCTGAGCAGAGTCCAGCCTAATGAAACACCTGCTGGATGTAAGGGTAACCTTGAGGCCCAGAGCTGGGAATTAGGAGATTCTCTATCCACTATCTAGTGACCACATTTATACCCTATGGGGGAAGAGGACATATTCTTAACCCCTCTTCATGTGCTTAATATCATCAATCACAGGCAGATTGCATCTCTGGCTCCTGACTCCCCCTCTTGGCATCCACATCCATATACAACCAATTCAGCAAGATTCTCCCAGAAGTCCAGGGCCTCCATGAACTGTGCAGATTGTTAACCACAGTAGTCAATATATTCCATATGTGGGGGCCTGCATCTCCAAGGCAGCCAAGATCAGCTCCAGTTCTTGTTGAGTGTAGGATGGAGGGGCACACCTGGTAAACTCAGAGAAACTGCCTTATGTTACACATGGAGACCAAAATGTTAAGAAAAATGGGGAAAGTGTGCTATTGAAGCACCAGACTCCACATAAAAGAAGTAAACTGAGTTGCCTTAAACACTCATGTGTGTCTTGTCACTCATTCTGTTTTCTTGATTATTCTGAGCTGTTCAGTCTCTACTGTCTCCTCACCTTGTCCTTCCATCTTGTCCATTACTAATAAACAGCTTTGGCTTTCCTTGGAGATGACCCTATGTAACACTTTTCCCAGTCTGATTGACACCTAAGAACCCTCTTTCTCCTGCTTCTCCTTTTGGAAGGCCCACCCAGCCCAGCCTATCCCTGCTCACGTTTCTAGATGCTGCCCCATCACAATAACACATATTGCTTTCAAGATCAGTCCTAGAGGGCTGGGGTTGCGGCTCAGTGGCAGAGTGCTTGCCTCACATATGTGAGGCACTGTGTTCAATCCTTAGCACCACATAAAAACCAATAAACAAAATAAAGATACTGTATCTATGTATAACTAAATTTAAAAAAAATTAGTCCTAGAGCTCCCCAAATTACATATTATTATAGAATATTTAAGTATTATATGGACAACTTCTTCCTCCCACCCCCAAAAAAAATGGGCAGGTAATGACAATACCTAATAATATCAGAATATAAGCACTGATCATCTAATACTGATATAAAATATTCAAGTTCCTTAACTCTCTAATCCTTTCTTTACCGGAAAGATTATGCCACACCATAGCTTTTGGTTTTCTTCTGTGGCTGCCCAGAAAAGTTAAGTTCCCTTCCCAGAGGTCAAGGTTTTTCTTAAAGGGTCCCGCAGAAACCACCTCTTCTAACATGACAGATTGCTTTGGTCTTGTCAAGAAAGCAGGTGAAAATATCTTTTAAATGGAGGAAGACCTGGGTGAGGACATCAGAATTAAAGAATCCAATTACAAGTACAAAAGAATTGAAGCATTGCTGACTGTCATACGGAATTCTAAATTGACTACACAGCAAAAATTTATACTAAATCCATTCATTCAGCAAGTTATGTGCCAGGAATTGTGTAAACCTGATCTCTGGCCTGACCAACATGTCTGTAATTTATTTGAAAGTTTTGTTGCAATGCAAGACTTCACAGAGTCTGGTTACATTATTATGAGTGCTTGGTTACTTTGGTTAGGGTTTTGCTAAAAATTGTGCTTAGGATCATGTGCACATTATTGGATGATGAGGCACACTCCCATTTTTATCACAGAAAAGGAGCTTCTTTTAAGAAGCCATTATTTTATATTAAACACACATATATAAATGAAAGCATATTTTTTCAATAATACAAATTATCTGTCTCCAGAAAATCAAGTTTGTTTAAAGCAAAGGTGGTATTAGTTTAAGCTTGTTTTTTGAAAGAAACATAGTAAGCTTGCTTCTTTTTCCTCTGTGCTCACCTACTATCCCACAAACAAAACTAACTGTCCCAAATCTCCCTGATTTTAAAATAGTTCATGTCACTTTAACATACTTGGATAGTTTAGTCTGTGCTGTGGGAAGTTCCAGATCTGTTGTTCAGGCTTGCACTGTTTATTCAGAATGAAAATCAAAAAGATAGCTCTTGAAGATACTAATAAAAGGAAGCATGAGGGGAAACTCATTTGAAATCACATCTGCCCTTTGGGTTTGCTCAGGCGGGAGGGTTCACTGCTCAATATGAAAGTCAACTTTCTCGTTGATGCTTTGGTAAGGTCAGGGAGTTCCCGAACTGCCACAGAAAAGTTTAATTTCCTGTTCCATTTTTCCTGGAGCATTTGTGCACGTTGGCTAAATTAATGCTACATTTTCCACCAGGGAAGTGGTAGGCTTAGGGCTGAAGCTATTGGAATGCTATTATTCTTCCTATTGCTTGTTAAAAAAATAAAAACAGTGAAACATCAAGAGGAAACTCAATGTGACAGAACAGTGCTGGACTTCCAGCGGCATTTTGAAACAAAACTTTTATAACTTGACACCTGTATAACACGCTATACTATAACTTTTTAATGAAAAAAAAAAAAAAAAAACGAGGATTTCTAGTAATCACATTTATGTTGCATATATGCATTCTTTTCCCAAGAGGGGCCAAATGCAATGAGAATATTTTCATGATATTGTCCTTTGGGATATGATAATGCTACTCTCCTGCCTTTTATAATCTCATGGCTTTTCAAAGCATTCTCAGCAACAGTGTCTAGTTTGATCCCATAGCAACCCTGTAGCAGGCCATTTCCATGCCTCAGCCACAGACTAGGAAATTCAAATGAAAAAAATACTCACTTTTTTTTTTTTTTTTTTGTGGTACCGGGGATTGAACTCAGGGGCACTCGACCACTGGGTCACATCCCCAGCCCTTTTTTGTGTTTTTTAGTTAGAGACAGGGTCTCACTAAGTTGCTAAGTGCCTCGCCATTGCCGAGGCTGGCTTTGAACTCGCGATCCTCCTGCCTCAGCCTCCCAAAGTGCTGGGATTACAGGCGTGTGCCACTGCGCCCGGCTAAAAAAATACTCACTTTTCTATGATGCCTCAACCTCAGCACCGAAACTGGGGCTTCCTATTTCAATCCTAGGCAATGTCCCTTTTGCCTTGAAAGGACAAAGGGGTCAAAGCAGGATCTATTTCAGATGCATGAATCTTTAGCAGGTCTTTCTGTTGGTTTCCAGAAGTCTATACCACCACTCTTAAACCACACTCCTTTTCCTCTATCAAAACAAGTAAGAAGCACCAGGATCCTGAAGCAATATTACTATTTAAGTAAATCCTGTTTTCTTCTTAGAGATTATTCACTATCATCAGTCTTTCTCCATCACCTGACTCTTCCATCCCAAATTGGCTATTTTATCTCAGTTTTCTCTCTCAGACATACCCAGAATATGCTTAGGGCAACAGATACTAGTTGTAATTTGTCAAGATCAGCTAAGAGGTGGGTTACAAGGCATAGGCAAACAAAAGAATTAAAATATCAAAATTTATGAATAATTTACGTGCATGTCGAACACCACGGTTTGATAAATCAGGAAAGATGTGCTACATTCTCTGTATTAGCAGTCAAACACGCTTTGTTGAGGAGGACAGAAAGTATGTGCACAGCTATTAAGAACACAAACAACAATAAATGTTGGAGAGTATGTGAAGAAAAAGGCACACTCATACATTGTTGGTGGGACTGCAAAATGGTGCAGCCAATATGGAAAGCAGTATGGAGATACTTTGGAAAACTTGGAATGGAACCACCTTATGACCCAGCTATCCCATTCCTTGGTCTTTACCCAAAAGACCTGAAAACAGCATACTACAGGGACACAGCCACATCAATGTTTATAGCAGCACAATTCACAATAGCTAAACTGTGGAACCAACCTAGATGCCCTTCAGTAAATGAATGGATAAAGAAAATGTGGTATATACACACAATGGAATATTACTCAGCAATAAGAGAGAATAAAATCATGGCATTTGCAGGAAAATGGATGGAGTTAGAGAATATAATGCTAAGTGAAGTTAGCCAATCCCAAAAAGCCAAATGCCAAATGTTTTCTCTGATATAAGGAGGCCAATTCACAGTGGGGTTGGGATGGGGAGCATAGGAGGATTAGAGGAACACTAGAATGGCCAATGGGGAGGGAGGGAAAGGGAGGGGGCAAAAGGGTGAAGGAAAAAAAAAAAAGATGGTAGAATGAAATGGATATCATTACCCTAAGTGCATGTATGAAGTCACAAATGGTGTGAATATACTTTGCATACAACCAGAGATTTGTATAAAAGTGCTCTATATGTGTAATATGAAATGTAATGCATTCTGCTGTCATTTATAACATCTTAGAATAAAAAATAAATACAAAAAAGAAAGTACGTGCATACCTAGAAAGCCAGTGCAATGTTCTTGAATTTAACTGTATGTATAGGTGTCAGAGGAGGAAAATGACAGAGGCCAGCTACCATAGGATAAGTAGCTTTAAATATCTGTCTGTGCAAAATTTACGAAAGAAATTATGTGGGCCAAGAATAAAAATATGGACTATGCATGATTCATAAAACAAGTATAATATAGCCCATATAAAAGGCTTTTGTGTGAGGTCAGTGCTCAAATTCATCTTTTTAAGGGCAGAAAGAAAACAAGCATTTACTGAATGCCAATTCTGGCCTGCATTATGCTGGATGTTTTCAAGTACATTAATTTAGATAGTTCCATTTTCTTGATGAGAAGACTAAGGTTCACAAAGTTAGGCAAAGTTTGCCCATGGTTCAATAGTTAGCCGAAGAAACAGCTGGAATTTAAGCCAACCCATTGCACGAATATATTCCTGATCTTTTCATTCAAGCTGCTTAACAGGTTTGGCATTAAAATCTTTGATAGAAATAGTTGGGTCCGTTTTCATCAGTAATGTGTAGAGTTGCAGCACTTAGCCTTTATCAAGGTGTTCTGTTTGGATTGCACTGTAAACAGACTAATTTCTACTGGGAATACCAGCTGAGGATTAGAAATACCAAAAGTACTTATATTTCAGGGCACATGATCAGGCCCATTCTATTCTTCCAAATACATGGGCTCCTCCTAATAATTATTTGGTGCATCTGTTATTTTGGATTACAAGTACCTCAGGCCTGTGTTAGTGAATTTAATTGAAAGGTGAGTATGTCTGAGGCTGAGGCAGGAGGATGGCAAGTTTCAGGCCAGCCTAAGCAATTTAGAGAGACCCTGTCTCAAAATGAAAAATAAAAATGGACTGGGGATGAAAAAAAGAAAAGAAAAAGAAAAAAGTGAATAATTTCTTAAGATTCTTATACAACACAGATTTGTCATCATATTGTCTTTTTTGAAACCCCATACATGATAAGCCAAAAATGCTGTTTTACATTTTTGACAAACCTCCAAAAAGTATGAAAGTTAACAAAGTACTGTTTACCCTGCCAATTTCCAACTTTGGTATAGTGTTTGTCAGAGAATATAAATGCTATTTTAGAACATGAGCTCATCCTTGGAGTAGGAATGGCTCCCGAGGAAAAAAATCCAAAGGAAGCTAAAGGGAAAAGTGAAACCAAAACATTCTTTTCATCCCAAAAGGCCACAAACTCAAAGTTGATAACAGCAAGCACTTTTTATAATGTCAGTGTATCTAGTGGTTTCCATTTCTGCAGGTTTATCTCATATGAGTTTCCAATTCTTTTACTATAAGAAACAGAATTGCTCAGAGAGAAAGAGGCAGAAGTTATTGCCACTATCTTGGAAGAACAAGGGGGAATGGCACTTATAAAATGATTAATTCCTTGATACATAGGAAATTTAACATAACTTGTTTAAATATGAACTTCATCAAGACTTCATTAAAATGTGTCTAAAGTAAGCAGGATTGAATTTGTTTAAAATTTCCTCAGAATGAGCAGTTCTTCATCGTATGCATATTTCATTATAAAAATTTAACATAGACCTAATCAAGTATCTCAGAGAAATCCACAGGCATTAAATGCTCATCAAGCAGCCCAGCTAATTCCATGAAAGCCACGCACCTCTTAGCATGCTGACAGCTTCTCCCCACAGCCTCCTACTGGTAGACGCCTGTATTTAAAGCCCATGAGCATGATTTAAAATTCACACCTTTGAATTCAGTTAAAATATAAAAATATGTAAGAAGCAAGGTGCATTTTTTTCAGTAGAATCAGTCGGTTAACATATGGAAATTTCTTGATACAGAGGTTTGAGGATGGAATATGAGAAGTAACTGGAAAGGCACACTAGTTGGGGAAGGATGTTCTTTTGAAAAAGTGTGTTAGATACTTGAGAATGTTTATTGAGAAAGGGTCCCAATGAGACAAAGGAACTGAAGGCAACAGGAGAGCTTGGTGACTACTGATGAAGCAAATTCAATGTAGCAAAATGGTATGATGATTTCTATTAGCCAGAGGCCCAAGCAATATACAAGGGACCTTGATGAAGTTCAAGGGACTCTGGCACAGAAAGAAGAGCCTCAGAGTTCAGCAAAGAGAACAAAAGAGAGAGAAGGAGTTCTTCTCATTTCCTGTCCCCTGACCAGAGAAGGTGAGAGCTGGCCTTCTCAGATCCTCAAATTCATCAGTTGTTCATTGCTTCATTCATTGGCTAGAAATGTATGCAGTGCTCACTGTGTTTCAGATTCTGTTTTAGCACTGGAGACATAGCAGTAAACAAATTAAATAAATATTCCATATAGAGACTAATAAAAAATAAGCAAACAAATATTTTTTTCAGGACCCCAAATCTTAACCTCTTTCCTTCACTCCAAGCCCAGCTCACTTCTCCACGTCCTCAATTATAACATGCTGTTAATTTTAGCATCTTGGATTTTTTTTTTTAATCCAGCAAATTTTAGGACTTTGCCTACATCTAAACAGGACTAACTTTAAGTGACGCGTCAGCCTCCCTAAGTTTTGTCTTGATTCTAAAAGGTCATTGTACTGTGAAAAGAAAATGGTGGAAAGGCTGCAGGATAGGCAGGAGAACCCCATAAGGCTCTCATCTTAGTCACTCCATGACTTACACCAGGACTTCTGTTCATTACAGCAACTACTTAGTGCTCACCTACTTTGTGAAGGCCAAATGTTAGGGTCTATCAGGGCTACAGAGATGAATAAGTCCTCTAAAAAATTAAATAATTCATATTCTGAGAGCTGAGTGCTTCCTATATATGCCAGACAAGTTAAATGCTTCACATGATTTATCTCATTAAGACCCATCTTCAAGTAAGGAAACAAAATCCTAAAGAAGGCAAGATACATGTCCAAAGCAACAAGTTAACAAATGATACCAATTTAACTCCAGAGCGCTCATAATTAACTATTTTGCCCCATCATTTTTATTGGATTGACTAACATTCTGATGTTCCTTTTTATGTTTAAACAATTTTACAGAAAGATAAATCTTATTAGGGACATTAAGTACACACCTCTTTATGAAGATAAGGGATACCATGATGGAACAGATGGAATTTCATAGATTTAAGAATGTTTTAAGAATAACCATGAAGACTTCTAGAGGAGCTGACTGGGGCAGATGTCCTGGTGGAGACTCCAGACGGAGGTAGAAATGTTGGAGTTTGGAGAATAGGGTCTTGAGCTGGCTTACAGCTTGTGACACATAGGCAGAGGGGGCTGGGAAGGCATGTTAGGACATGATGGGGTGGAGAATGGTTTTTACCAAATTGAGTAGACTCAGGGTTAGAACTACTGAAGGCTTTTCACCAGAAATACTACGGGAACTGTGCATTGATAGCATAGATAGCATAGAATGTATAGACAAATGGACACATAACTTGTTAGACTGCTAAAAGAGGTTATAATATTAAAGATGATATGATACAACATTGAGATTATGAACATGGACTCTAAGAGTTGAGATGCAATTAACTAGAATCTGGATCCATTTGGGAGACTAGGGGACATTTCACCTTACACCAGCCATAAAAGTTTCTGCTAAGGTGTCATCTATTTAATGTACTCAACATAAAAAAGGCCTAAATGTGCCTCATGCCCTCACAGAGAAATCTGAGGTTAGTGCTAAGGAAATTATTGCTTAAAGGCAATTTACAAACCACAAAGAGAAAATCTAGGTATGGGTTAGAAACCAAGGAGATGAGACAGACTGGGAGGTAACAGACAATCTGGGTTGAGACACATGGTTCCAAATGGGAGTTGTGCACAAGGCCTTTACAGAACAATGTAAATATGGTCAACATTACTAAACTGTGCATGTAAATATTTAAGAGGATAAACTTTATGATGTGTGGAATTTTAAACCATTATTAAAAATTGATTTAAAGGATTTAAAAAAATAAAGAAAATTGAAGACTATCTTGACTTTCTAATTTGGAGTTTTCCAGTGCGGCTCAGTAGCAGACCTAGAATTTTTGGTAGAGAACTATGCTAGATGGATTTGGTGAGAGGCAAAGATTGGGGGGGGGGGGGGACAAGAAATATCATAAATCTAGGGTTTAAATCCTATGTATTGAGGAGAATGGAAGAGGAAGTCAGGTCCTATTCATGGAAATAAAAACATCAAGAGGAGTCATTGATTTGGATGTACAAGTTTTAAGAGAAAATTATTTAATTATTATAGTTTTGTTCCATTCTACAAAATATACAAGGAAATTGAAGATACAGATAAGTTGATACATTAACCTAAAAAAGTTTAAAACAAGACAATTAAAAGTCCAAGCAGCCAGTAATCCATGCCTGTAATCTCAGCACTTGGGAGGCTGAGCCAGGTGGCTCGCAAGTTCAAAGCCAGCCTCTGCAATGGCAAAGCATTTAACAACTCAGTGAGACCCTGTGTCTAACTAAAATACAAAATGGACTGGGCATGTGGCCCAGTGGTCGAGTGCCCCTAAGTTCAATCCCCAGTACCCCCCCAAAAAAGTCCAAGCAATTAAAATAGCTTTTTCACCAAAGGATGTCTATATTTATCATCAGAGTGAAGAAATGAACCTCAAAAGGAGACCATGAGTTATTCAGAGAGGTCAGAGAATAAGCCTCATGTCACAGGACTCAAAGAGTTGTTGCCCAATGGTGGAAAATGCTTCAGAGAAGAATGATACAGTTTGAAAGCAGATTGTTACTGGTAATCAGGGGGTCAACAAAAGAGAAGTTTCTGTAGAGAAAATCAAATGCAAAGGATAGTCATGGGTAGGTGTCTCAGCAGTGCATTCAAAGAAAACCAGTTCCAGTATATATGAAGGGAGCTAGAGACAGGGAGCAGAGTACATAACTTGCCAGGAATCAGGAAAGCTTACTGTTGTGTTATCAGTTCTAAGCATGTTTACTGGTAGGTGGACTGGCCCAAGGAAAGCTTGAAACTAGTAATATAAGTAAGTAATTATTCAACGGAAAGGTTTGATACTGGCAGTATTATAACTGTCAGAGTAACTGCGGAGCCAGTCCTAAAAAAGCTAAAAAAAGGAGTATTTAAGAACATAGGAAGAAAGCAAGATTTGGCAAAGGAGGAGCATCTTGAAACAGACTTCCCACTAGTTTCCCTACCTTCAGTTCTACTCTGCTCCAGTCCATTCTGCAATGTGTGTTCTAGAATATTCTCTCTAAAACATAAATCGATTCATGCCAATCTTTACTTAACATTCTCAAGGGATTCTCCATTGCCTTCACGATCCAGACTTCTTATCAGGTACACATTTCCAACACCTAGATCCTGGTGAACTTTCTATCTTGTGTATTTGCCTTCCTGATTCCTTCAGTGCCCTCCCACCCACTATGCTTTGAATTTTCCAAATACATTGAGTTATTTATTTTTTTTCTTTGCATATATGGATTTTTTATGCTTGTAGCACATTTTTGTTTCTCTTTCTTCTCTTAACTTCTTCTCTGCCCTCTCTAGCTCCTTTCAAAGAGAAGTCTTATTATTATCATTTTCCTAACACTTTCTTTATTTTGTCTGTCTCATGGTGGCTTTTATTTGTATAGCATTAGTGTCTCATAAAGAGCCTAGCATACACAAATTGTTCAATAAATATTTATTAAGGGAATGGAAAAAATAAAAGAATGAATGAAAGGGTTCAAGGAGAGAAAGGGTAAAGAGGAAATGAGGTTTTGTTGCTGCTTTTTCTTTTTTTCTGTTTTACAGTTGAAGAGGAATGTTCTTAATGAGATAATCACAATTTTTTTTTATTTAAAGAAAGTAAAACCATTTCCCAAGAGGGAAAGCTCATTTAGACATTTTCTGTGGATTTTTAGAAAGCAAAATTATCACCACTATTGAGTCAATTGTTAGATCACTCAGCCTCATCTACTCCCTGGTGGGCATTACTCATGCCATTGTGGTCATAAAGTTCAGACCTGCTCTTACCACCTCTGCCACCACTGACCTGCAGCACCTACAGGTGCTGAAAAGGAGGGACCACCTCACACTTGCTCTGGCAAAATAACACCTATCAAGGCCCTGGCTTCCCCAGGAGTCACCCTGAGAATCTGGGTTACTACCTGTTAGTAGCATGGACTCCAATCAATAAAAGGCAGAGGGAGAAGAAATCAGAAGATAAATTAATTGCTAGCATTTTCTGCCCCTTTCCTCCAATGCCTGTTCTGAGATGCAGTAGTTGAAAACAGCCTCTCTGCATATGACTCCCAATAACACACCCAGTTGTGTTTGCTTTCCCTTCTTCTGCTTTTTTCATCCCCATCTTGTACTGCGATTGTGTTTTCTAATAAAGTGTTAACACATAAGAATTTGCCCAAAGTTCATTTCTAGAAAACCTGGGCTAAATAAGCAATGTTTATGAAATTTGCCAATGTCCGATATATTATTCACTATTAAAATGCAAACAAAATGAATTAGACCATTTTTAATAAGAACATTCACTTATTTGCATTGAATTGTGGTTGGATGCTGGGGAGTGTTGAAGTTGTATAGAAGAGTCACTAAAACAGAAGAGTCAGGAAGAATAACCAAGCAACAAAGAAAGAGTAGTTCTTATTGTGGAGTGTCAACAGGAGATAATCAGGAACACATGGCTCTGGTGAGTATAAATGTATTCCTCAAATAGCAATGTTTCCATCAGAGGAGCATGTACTAAGGAGACATTGTGCCTGTTTATAACTTAATGTGCTCCCCATGTTATGCAATATTACAGTGTTATATTCCATGAAAGGAGATAAATCTACTGAGTCACCTCCTCCAAGGAGGACAACACAACTGTGTTTACATATTATGTTGGAATAGTTTTAAGACTCAGTGGATGATCAGACAATATGCAAACATCCAATGTTGAGAGAAAATCCAGAAGAAATGACAACAGTACATCTGCTCAGCAAGGCACTTTGGACTGTTCATGTGGGAAAATGAATTAAAATTTGGCCAGAAATAAGGAGAGTGCTTCTTTAGTATGCAAAGTTGGCAGATTCTACACCATGATCTCAATTCATATTGAAAACAACTCTAGATATTGAATCAGATCCCACTGGTAAAGGTGTGGAGGTCAAAGTTACTCACCTTTAAGTATTTGCTACTATAGAAACCTCTGTTGCTGAGCTGATAAAGTGCAAAGTGTCCTTTCAAAGAAGCAAGTACTACTACAAAAACTGGGAAACACCACTTGTTCATCAATGAATGAAAACTAATTTGAAAAAGACTCTGAGTATACTCTAGTTTCACAAAGTTTATCCCCACAGACATTATCATATTCACTGACAGATTTTTTAAAATATGCTTAGCTAAAGATTTTCATATGATTTTTTTTTTTATCTTGGGTTTATAAATCCACTCCCAACTTAGACAACCTGAATGAACAGTTAAACATTTAAACACACTGGTTGTTAAATTTCCTTTGTGGTTTTTAACAACTTTTTATTTATGAATATGAGATGGAAATAAATGATTTTTCCTGGAAACTTTCATGTATGCATACATACAACATTTTGTATAAAATTTATGGGGTTTATATATATTTTATACATCTAAATACATTATCTCTTTTGTTGTTGTTGTTGTTCTTTTTTAGATTTCCATGACAGTAGGGTGTATTTTGATGTATTATACATTCGTGGAATCCATCCAAATACATTCTTGAATCCAAAAACTTTTGGAAACACTTAAAGATGCATGGATTCAACTTAAGAAAAACGCTAATAATACAAATACTTAGATTTGTCAATAAAAGTAATAACAAAATTCAAAATTTATAGATAGAAACAATACTACTTCTACAAAACACCTAAAAGCTAATTCTAGGTCTTTAGGAACACCTGTACAGAATCTCTTCAGCTATTTTTTAATGAACTTCATAAGCAGTTGTTTTGGAGAATAATCAATACATTCCTCCCAATATATATACCAACATATTGATTTCTTTCTTCATATTTGATATTCGAAATAATATTTCATCACTTGCAATTGTATTATTATTCATTTTTAAGAACATATATTGCAAGTAGTATCTATTTATATCTTTTTTTTTTTTTTTTTTTTTTGTGGTACCGGGGATTGAACTCAGGGGCACTTGACCACTGGGCCACATCCCCAGCCCTTTCTTGTACTTTATTAGAGACAGGGTCTCACTGAGTTGCTAAGTGCCTCGCCATTGCTGAGGCTGGCTTTGAACTCGTGATCCTCCTGCCTCAGCCTCCAAGTGCTGGGATTACAGGCGTGCGCCACTGCGCCCGGCTTTATATCTGGTCTTAACTGAAGTCTGCATGGTTGCTTCTTTCTACCTTTCTTCCTATAGCTAATAAATAATGAATCTAAATCAGTGGCCAGTACAGAATAAAAATGAAGATACTAGGCAAATGTTTGAAAATTCAATTTCGTATCCACTAGGCTTCCAAACTATAATTTTGAATTTAGAATCTCGCTTATGTTGAAAATATTTAAGACTATGAATCATTTGGAAAGCTAAGTCATCATATGTTTGGCATTTTTGGTAAAGAAAAGTCTAGAGTGAATGTTTTATACCAGCAGCCAATAAGTTTAAGATGGTTTGTAAGTAGCAGAAGATCCAAAGTTGAAATGGAATTTTCTGTGACAGCCTACAAATAACAGTTAACATATGCCTAAATTACAAACAAAGCAGAAATCATGGAAAGTCAAGTAGGGCAGAAAAAAAAAAGGAAAAAAAACAACAACTGAAAGTTAATGAGTAAAACATTTCATCTAAAATTCTTAGAAAATATTTTAGGCATTTAAATATATGATTGTCTCCACTATTTTTAAAGAAATTTTATTCATTAGTGCTAGAAACTAACAAGAAGTGACTTTCAAAGTCAGTTACATCCATCATAAATTTAATGTGTTCAAGAAAAGAAAAAGTACAAATAAATGCTAGTGTACATGAACCCAAAATACACACTCCTCAATTATTTTATAGTGTCCAAAAATTTATTCATATTTGCAGTTGAAGTTTCAACTAAGGGTGTTTCTACACATATTGTCTGCTATTGTTTGTCATATTTCTTAGTCGATGTGTTCCTTGACATTATTGCTAACAAACGCAGACACTCGAAAGTCTTTAGATTTTCTTATTTAAAGGTAATGTTATTTTGTATTTCAGTAAGTTCTTCCAGTTGTGGTTCCACAAATTATAATGAGAGCTTTGAAATTACATTTATTGAGAGCAAAGTAGGAGCAAGTGGTTTGATTTCTGTTCCTTTGGGGCTGCACCATGTCATAATGCTAGCCAAGTGAATTACCTAAACATCTTTAAGGGTCCATAGTCCTACCTGTTAAGTTGATGACAATCATACCTACTGTACCTATCTCACAGTTTTGTGAGTCTGGAAAGCAATAAATAAAAGTGTTTTAAAAACTAATAGTAGTGGCACTGGAGGTGTTGGTAATGAGAGTAGTAGCAGAAAGCTGGCATTCAAGAGGAAATTCTGTACCAAACAATAACCATCATCAGATAGATCTAAATCTATTATAGATATAAGATACTAATCACTGATTACTAAATTATCGTGTTGTTATACTCCTTGAGCTAGTGGAGAATTCAGTGGCTTTGCCACCATGATTTTTGTATGTAAGTTTTGTTTTTCTTTTCTACATTGGACTATGTTAAAGGCCATTCTTTTACTGCTAAGATAGAACAGAGTGGTGGATGAAATACAAATCCTAAAGTTTTCTTGGTTTGTGTTGTTTTTCCTACACTTAGTAAGATTGCTAGTGAAGTTAACCTGAATAATATAAGTACACAATACTCTCTATTTCCCTAATTCTATAACAAGAAAATACGATGTGTCAATTAAGTTGAAGAAACCTATGACACTATTCCTTTAAATGCCTCAGAAATAAATAAACCACTTGAGAAAGATTTAATCACCAATGAAGAACTGATTTAGCCAATTATAAAATGGAATTTTGAAGTTTCTGAGTCTGGCAGGGTCTGGGCATTCATATTGACTGCCTTGAGGAAAGTGAGGCTCAGTGCCTATGAAATTTTAAATCTTTGATTTATGTTTCAGATCTTTCATCCTCAGATCACCTAGATTTTAGGATTCCTAGTATTTTAGGAAGGGTATTTTAGGAAGGAATCACATCACTTCCCCCTCCTCCAGTTATCTATTTCCTTCCACTGAAATGAAGTGAAATTCTAGAAGATAAAATAAAGGCCAGAACTTTCTGGAAGTAAATATAAGAAGTTGAAGCTTATGTAACATGTTTCCCTGTCAACAGGTCACTCATGGGCTGTTTATACTCTGCATGGCTTGCAGAAATCATGAAAGTTAATTTTAGTTTTACAGAAAGGACTGAGAGTCGGATTGTGGTCTTTGCAGAAATTGCCTCCTTAGTTTGTGAGTCTTACCTTTCTGATTTCCAGTGCATTACCGGAGAGAAAGAAGCACTGTTTGTCCTGGGTATATCCTTTCCTGCATCTACTTGCCTGAGTCTGGGTGGGTGGGTGGGGGGCAGCCCCGGGGACAGCACTTGTGAGCTTCCTAGTCCCTCGGAGGGTCAGAGTCTGGTAGAAGAGACAGATTGCCACCACTAAGACCACAAAAAAGGGCCGGGGGCAAAATCGCCGACGACAAAGACACACTGGACGACAGACCATGACCAGTTTCAGCTTCACTTGGCCCCTGTCCACGTTGCCGGAAAAGTCATAGCAGCTATTTCTTGGTCAGCATGAAAAATACAAATCTGTCTTCTTTTTCCACAACTCCAATCAAGTTTGCTCCATCTCCGCTTAAGAACTTTCCAAAGCGTCATGCCAAAAGATCATAAGTCCCAAAAGTCTGAGGTGGTTAATAAAAGTCCTTCCATGGATGACAGTGAAAAGTGACTGACCTTGGTTTTTAAAAAAAAATGAAAATACTAATAGTTGTAACTAATAATCTGAGTGCATCCCAGGCTGCCAAACTGTTGGCTTCCGGTAATGCTTTATTTCCACGACATCCTTAAACTCACAGAAAAGGAGTCCAGCTCTGTCTCAGCTTTACAGGAAAAGAGAAAATAACACCAAAGTAAATCTGGAGTCTGAAAACAGCACCAAAGAACGCAATAGGTTAAAACCCAAAGTGCCTGTTGCACAGCTGGATGCAGGCCAGGTTGCCCTAGCAGTTCCTCATTTTTCCTCCGGTTTTAAAGCAGTACTGTTTCAGCCTTTTATGTTTCTTAACTGCTTCCCTTCATTCAGTTTTAAATTGCCACTTTGCTGTAAGCATCCACGGCTTTTAACATTCAAAGGGAACAAGCGGTTTGAATGGACATGGTTAGTGTCAGGGTTTTGCTTGTATTGGTTTCATTCCGTTTCAAGTTCAAAGTTCTGTGTACTTACTCAGTTTTCATCCTTTTAGCCAGAAAAAAAAAGTTTCCATGATCCCCCTAATGGATTGCTGATCAAAACCACTCGGAAGGAAACGCCCAGTCGTATGACTCCAATTCATCTCACACACCCGACACACACGCGCAGACACGCAGACACGCAGACCCACACGCGCGCGCCTGCTGCACACTCGGCCTGGAGCTGGCGGACCTGGGGCATCGCAGCCACCCAGGCCGGCGGAGCGGGGCGGAGCTAAGGCCCGGAGCTCCTCCGGCTCTCCCCCGGGGCAGCTGGAGCGGAGCTGTCAGCTCTGGGCTGGAAACGGTGGACTTCCATAAACTGAGAAAGAAGTTTTGATTTCCCCTGAAATGTGGCTGCCTACCCAGAGCTGCAGAATTTGGAAACATATATGATGTCTGATTCGCTATTTAATTGCTTTTTTTTTTTTCCCTAACACAGCGTTGGAAAAACAAATAGCTTGTAGTCAATCGATGCCAAAGGTCAAAGATGAGACTAAAGCAGACTCAATTAATTCGTAAGTCCTTCACTCTGGGGAATTGTGGTCGCACTAACAAGGCTAAGAGGGCCACCAGCACTGTCTGGACTGCATAACAGGAAATCCTGCTGCATGCACCAGCATCAGGATAACTGAAGTCATCTCTGCTCTAACACCGAACTCCTTTCACAGTAGTTAGTATCACTTCTTTTCCTGAACTGATGTCCGGGTTTTACAAAGCCTAACTGCTTCTTTGCTCCTAAAATGAGTTGTTTATAGCAGATGTTGGTGTAACTTTTGCCGAGTAAAAAGCAGTACATAGACAACTTTGCCCAAAATTCAACCCAAAATAATTCTATACAAACCATCACGTGGACACTGATACTACTGCCAATTGTGTAAACTCCATCCCCTTTGGCTGGGTCAGTTGAAGGACCATCAAAGAGAATCTCCTAGGGCTTGTTGCTCTCTCTTTCCCAATCCTTGCTTTACGAACTTTGGATAGTAGGACTGGCTTAGACCCATGAAAGACATTCTTTGAGGGCTTTGAACTTAGATAGCTGCTCTAACCCGTTTCTAACCAAAATTCCTCTTTGTGGGCAGAAATTCTCCAGTGAGGCCACACCCCTATAGTGAACCCAATCCAGAGGCAAGCTGCGGTCAGTCGCTTATATTTTATGAGAAGGAGCGCCCTCTAGGGGTACCCAGCTAACGTAGATTCAGAGAAATGGGCATCTCTAATTCTTCGCTTTTTAAGAAGAAAAAAAAAATGAGTAGCTTAAAAACATTAACTAAAACATTAAATAATAAATATTCACTATAAAGCCATATTTATTCTAAGTCCTTGCATGTATTCTCTCAGCGTATTTTATTAGTTAATGTAGATTCAGAGTCCTCAATTCCATGACAAATGAAGAAGAAAATAACCAAGTGGCACTTAATGTTGAAAAGCCAAGAGAGTTTTAAGAGGAAATGGCTAAATGACAGTGTTGTAAGCCTTATAACTTTGGTGGATGTAATGGTATTTGAAGAATAATAGGAATTATGAGATCTTTAAGTTGGAAGGGTCCCTGAGCTAAAGAAATGCAGGATGTGACCGTGCTGCTTACTGGGTGATACAGAATGAGCAGGCAGTTCTATTGAGGCCAGAAGTCTCAAAAAACCAAGGTGTGAGAAATCTGAATGGCCATTTTTATACTACATTAAATAGTTGAGCATAACATACAGAAGGAAGAGTAAATCTGATGTGCAGATAAAATTGCCTTTGGGTTGGGGGAAGTGAAAAACAATAGCATTATTTAAAGAAGATGCTACAGGTAGACTCAAATAACAGAAATCAAGAAGGTGGATAAAAGCATTCCAGAAATTATTCAGGAAAGTTGAAGAACCCAGTTTCCACTTTAACCACTGAGTCCCAGGGAGCAAGAGAAGACAATAGATAGAGGGATATTGTCAGGAGAAAGAAAGGAGTTTGTTAAAGTGAGATGGTGGGAAAGAAAATACAGTACAAATTTTCACCAAATTAGCTGAGGAGACCCACAGATTCACATCTAATGTTAGAGTAAACCCAATCTGGAATGTGACCCATAGTATTCACAGTCTATTATCACTGTTCTTAAACAAGTGATTTGACTTATGTAAGTCTCAACCTTCCTCATCTGTGAAATAAAGTTACTGACTTTGAAGTGTTGCTGGCACAACTACATGAGATAATATATGGAAAACTTAGGCATCTGTGAACACCTCTTGGGTGAGTGTATACTGAGTGTAACTCTGAGAAGTTTTGGACCTGGAAGCTATGGTCAGTCCTCACTGAGCTTATGGTGTGCTGTGGTGTGAGGCCACATACAGGTAACTATCAAATATTCAGCCTCATGGAAAATTAAAGCACCAAAAACAAACACCAGCACTTAATATTTGTTGTCTTCCCTTCAGTTTTCCAGATGTAGGTGAGGGGTAGGTGGTGGTTTGAGTGGAGAAGGGAAAAGGTGGCATGAAAGTGAGCTTGTGGGGATGACACTTGGGACTTAGTCATGCCTAAACAGGAGGTTAGATCTATTTGTTGTTGTTGTTGTTGTTGTTGTTGTTTTTCAATTTAAAGTTAAAATTTAACTGGTACATACAAGCACAAAACTATACACTTTAATGAATACCATGTAATGTTTTGGTACATTTGATATTGTGTAAGTTTAAGTCAGGTTAAAAATATTTACTTCCTCAAACATTTTTCATTTTTGAATGGTAAAAACATTAAAAATCCTTTCTTCTAGCTTTTTGAAACACACAGTACATTATCATAATCTATAGTGACCTTGTTGTGCCTTACCACACCAGGACTGCTTAGTACCATTGATTAGCTTTTCTCCATTCCTCCCTCCCTCCTACCAGCCCTGGCCTCTAGTAATCACCTCTCTACTCTCAACTTCCATGAGATCAACTTCTTTATGTTCCACATATGAGGCCATCCAGTACTTTTCTTTTTATGCTTGGATTCTTTTGCTAAAACTAATAATTTTTGTTTCCATCCATGTTGCCACAAATGACTGGATTTCATTCTTTTCATAGCTGAAAAGTACTGCACTATCTATACATACTACGTTTTCTTTATCTTTCCATCAGTTGGTAGACACTAACTTTGTTTCTATTTCTTGGCTGCTGTGAATAGTGCTGGCAAGGAACCATGGGAGAACAGATGTCTCCTTGGCATACTAATTTCACACAAATTGCTGGATCATGTGGTAGTTCTATTTTTATTTTTTTCAGGAACCTCCATACTGTTCTCCTAATGGTTGTACTAATTTACATTCTTATCAACAGTGTGCAAGGGTTCCCTTTTCTCCACTTTCTCACTAGCACTTATTATCTTTTGTCTGTCTCTCTCTCCCTCTTTCTTCTGGTACTGGGGATCAAACCCAGGGACACTTTAACACTGAGCCTCATCCCCAATCCTTTTTGTTTTCTTTTGTACCGATAAAGGGTCTCAGCAAGTTGCTTAGGCTGGCCTTGAACTTTCCTTCCTCCTGCCTCAGCCTCCCAAGTGTCACTGGAATTATAGACTATGCCAAAGCTCTTTTGTCTTTTTGATATGAATTGTCTCTGGAATGGGGTGACATCTCACCATGACTTTGGTTTTCCCTGAGAGACATTAAAAATTTTTTTCAGGTGCCTTCTAGTCATTTGTATATCTTCTTCTGAGAAATGTCTTAGTCTACTGCTCATTGTTTTAAAACCAAGGTTTGTTTTGTTTCTGCTATTGAGTTGGTTTTTGTTTTGTTTTGTTTTGTTCCATACATATTAGACATATTTCAATGGAAGGCTAAATAGAAGCACATACTGGAGTTTGAAGGCATCAGACCAGGGAATGCTAAAGCCTAATAAGTTGTACCAGTGAGGGGATCAGCAGGGTAAATGTGCAGTAAAACTAGGAACTGGGGGTTCTAGCAGTGTTTCAAATTGAATACTTCTATGCATACAGTTTCACAAAGTACTCTTTCCACTCAGCAATTTTGTCATTCAAGGGTATATATTTAACTGGCACTAAGACAATTATTATCCTATAATTTCAAGGTTGTACAAAACAGATCAATCTTCCTCTCAAATCTTTTCAGCATAAAATATCAGAGCAGTGTGATGTTAGCAACCTTATAATCTCAGTGGCTTGATACAATAAAAACTCATTTCTTTATTTTGCAATGCTGGGGATTGAACCCAGGGCCTTGTACATGTGAGGCAAGCACTCTACCTTGCTTTTGAGCTATATCCCCAGCCCAATAGCTTGTTTCTTTTATCATTTTTCAGTGTTGGTCAGTTTCCACATTTCATTCCCAGGTTTCTTGCACCTGCTCTGTATCTATAGCCTAGATTCTTGGATAGCCACTAAGCTCCTCTGAATCCCACTAACAACAGATGAGGAAAAGGGACAAGCACAGTAGATAGTGTGGGAAGTCTTTTAGAAGTCAAGCTTCTACATGCCCAAGAGGAAAAGGAAACAAGGCTGATAAACGGTATAATAGTCCCCGCCACAATTAAGATGATAAGCCAAGGCTCACAGAGAGTCAAAATTGGGAGTTCACATCTTTTGGCAGGTGATAAGAAAAGCTTAAAAAAAAAAAAAAAAAAAAGTCACTTATCAACTGGGCCCTAAAGAGTCACAAAGATTTCAACTGCTGCAAAAGGGAAAAGACAAAGCTAGAAAAAGAATATCAGGTACAGACCAAGGGAGGCTGAAATTTCCAAGCTTAAGAGTTCATTTAGTCTTTATCTATAGACAGTAGGAATCCAAGAAGATTCTTTCCCAGAAGATTTATTAATGAAGATAGTGTGCTAGTTGTCAAAGTAGGATGAATCTGAAAATAATAGTTTTATTACCATTGATTCTAATTGTAAACTCATAAAGCAAAAAAAAAAAAAAAAAAACAAACAAAAAAAAAAAAAAAAACCTCCTTTGTTTTTTAGTGGGCATAAAAACAATAACCTAGATCAGGTTCATGTAATTATTCTGAGAAATGCAAAATACGTACAAATTTAAGAGAAAGATTTATGTGAAATATCAGATTCCTGATTTAGGGACTTCTCTGTCCCTTAAGAGGCAAATGTTATACTCAGGTAATGTATATGCAAATGCACTTGATAATGTATTATCCCACAAAGTTATGGAAACACAGAACATCATTCTATATCAGATTTGGGGTCATGCATCCTTTCATACATATTCAACAGTTTTCATTTTCCACTAATTATAGTGCAAACCCCAAGTAGAATCTACAGTGAGGTTCATGTATGGTACTTGATATGGTGGACATTAGTGAACAGGGACACAGTTCTGCAGTTTTTCTGCAATTTCTAATACAGTCAACATTTAATTGCTTTATTTCCTTCTCACACAGCTTGCTCTTCTCAAAATCACTTAAATGAAGTCACTTTTTATATACGTTATGGCTTTCACTTTAAGATCCCTGAATATTTTTATAGAGCTTTCTATGGAGAAGGAGGAGGAGGAGGAAAAGAAGGTTTTCTTTCCTCACAGTGGTTCTACACATGGGATGCCAAATGGTGATGGCAGCTCATGGCAAAGGTCTGAGAATCATGTCGACAGATAAAAGGAACAGTGTGCAGGGCTCCCTTCATGAAGTGTCTGTCCAATTTATAGGAAGAAAAAATGCCAGTGAAAGTTCTTCACTTTTCTACTTTTCTTTTTTAATTAAGTAAACATATCCTATAATCTCTTTGTAAGGTTTTAGATGAACAATCATTGCAGATGGATCAAAATCTCTAAACCAAATTCTTTCAAATTCTAGATCGCCCCTAACCATGTTGCTAAAATACAAATCACTGGGGTCCCATATGCCAACACTTGGGGTTGCCTTTTTAATGAGAAATCTGTTGTTAGTTTTCCACAATTTTCAACTGGTCACTTTCCTTACTTTCCACAACTTCCTCTCTTCTCATGCAAGCTTGCTCTGGTATCAAAATTACTTTCATAGTATTTGGCTATATTTTATGTACTAGTGTACTTGTTATCTTTATAGTATACATTGCTTTATGATGGAAGCTATTTTACCATCTCCATGCCCCTGTGGAATCAAGCAGTACCTTCTTGAAAGTGATTGTTTTGAAAATTCATATTTGTAGATGTCTACACATCATAGATTCAAATGCTTGTCATCATTGTTCCAATTTTTTCCTTGTGATTTCACATCCTGGTTAATACTTAACCCACTGAAGGCAGTTGTGCTCTTCCCCCTCCCCCCGAGGACATTTAGCAACTTCTAGACATAGTTTTGGGTCACTTACTGGCAGGAAGAGAGGAAGTAGCCTAGATGCTACTGACTTTGAGTGCACAAAAGCCAGTGATGCTGCGGAACAGTCTCCCCACATGCAGGGCAGCCTTCCAACAGCTATTTGGCACATACATCAAAATCTCAAAAAAGGGAAATTCAAATTTAACCAAGGGGATAGCTGTTGCAGTTTTTACATGGGAATGCCTACCATTTGTCTGTTAACTTAACACTGAGCACCTTGGAGGCTTGTAGCAATGCATGATTAGTTTCCCTGGGGTTTTAACTACTTCCTGAATATGTAATTACACTGCTCCCAAACAAATGCAACATTGGGCATGTAATATCCTTTAAGGCTCTCAAATTTTTTAGATTTGCATCCTTTAGAAGATAACAAATAAAGATCTGTATATACATACCCTCTAAATCACAGATGATAGATGGATGGACGACAGATAGGATGATGGATATATAGGATAGACAGGCAGACAGATACTGAGGTAAAGGGATTCACTTCAATCAGCAGGTACACAGGTAGAATGATAAACATTTAATTCAATGAATCCCACTGTGTGTTTTGCTTTCTTCAGGGCACAAGCTTACACCTTGACATAGAGTCAGAAATCCTGTTTTTATTAAATAATATAAAAAACATGAACAAATTTACTTTTTGTTGGTTATATGACAGCATCAAATTGCATTCTCAGTTAGAAATTTTGTTCGTCTTCTCTGTAGATCCGCAATACAGGATTCCTTGGAAACCATACTTTTTAAAATGTTTTAAGAGGGCCTCATAATTTTGCTTCTTTCATTTTCTACTTCCTTCTTTCTCCTTTCTTCCCCTTCCCATCCTTTTCTTTTGTCTCTTTTTGTAATCACAACTCAAGCATCCACTTACATTTTCAGAAAAAGAAAGTTTTACTGCATCACATTTGCTATTTAAAGATTGATGCATGTGGCATGATTGGAGGTTGGTTTGATCGCTCCTATGATCGCTGGTATTCTCTTAGCTAATCTGGGTGGGTAAGAAGGCCAAATTCTCTGAGCATCTCTTTGGTCACATATCTACTACATAAAGTAGACTTCCATATCTAATCTATGCCAGATGATCAATATATAAGCTCAGAGTTTTTCTTGTATACAACAACAGGTAACTGAACTTATCTTTAAAACAACCACTAGTAAAGTGATAGCACCTTTTGGTACAATTGAGAAAACCTAAAAATTATCTAGAATTGGTCCCTACTACTCAAGAAAATAATTTTACTGCAGATAAAAATACAAATGCTTCAAGGATATGAACATCTACTGATAAATTCTAGTGGGACACACTGGGGAAGGCATACTAAAACCTACTAATTAACTATTAGTAAGATCTTTCTAGTCAACTGCCTCTATGCTCAGGGTTATTTATATTTCTGGCTGGCCCCTTGAATTACATTTGACCTAGACAACCTTTTTAAAGTCACTTGGTACCTATTAAAATTGTTTTTATTTTAACATAACAGCATGGAGGGTCCCTCTACTGGAGCAGGTTTAACAATGCAATGCAAAAAAAAAAAAAAAATGAAAATGTGATGGCTAGTTTTTTTCCTGCTACTGTATTAAACTTGTGAATGTGTTAAACGTGCTCATCTTTAAAGACTAGGAGCTACACACCTTGCTAAGCAGAGCTGTTCTTATTAACATATGCAAGTAATGCAGGCAACACACAAGCAAACACACACAACCCCACTCTCACTGCCTACCCTGGCCTCAGTTCTGTCAAATCTGCCTGAATATTTTAACAAGCAGCAGAAAAATGGATGATTATAATGTTTTCCTTTACATTTCCTTTGTTAGCAGTCAAAGTAAAAGGTGATACTGGATTCACTAAAAATTGAATTATATGGCTCTGAAAAATTTTTAAAGAAATTATTTTCTTTCAGATAAATGTTTTAATTATGTTTAGGAGTCTAATGATGTATTAGTTAAAATACAAACCAATAAGGCATATAAGACATACTACTTTAAAATGGAAACAGCCAGAAGAGGGTATATTTCTTTCTTGTATCAAATTTCAATTAAAAAACAAAAATCTCAAGTCAGTTTGTCTTAAATCACTTTAAACTTTATTTATCTGTAGCAGAATCAAATCCTGAATAGTAAGATGCTGGGTCAGAAAGCATAAACTGTTCTAGTAATTTAGATTTTATCATCTAAATAAGGATATCTAAAAATATTAACTAACAATTCTATTTTGTTGTTTCAGAAATTGAGGGAAAGCCTCCATCTTAAATTTCACATTTAGCAGTTTCCAAGTTAGAGACTAATTACTTTTAGGTTATCCCTACTTTATAATCTTAAGTGTTATGATTTACTATAACTATAGTTAATAAACAATATGTAAATGTTACTCCCAACTAACAATGCCATGACACAGTGTGCAAAGCTCT
This sequence comes from Tamias sibiricus, assembly GCA_025594165.1. Classification (NCBI taxonomy): domain Eukaryota; kingdom Metazoa; phylum Chordata; class Mammalia; order Rodentia; family Sciuridae; genus Tamias; species Tamias sibiricus. The sequence continues at coordinate 119,365,053 of CM046664.1, read as the reverse complement.
TCATAAATACACCCTCACTCGGCTTTTGGATTTTTCTCCTGAGAAAAACCAGGTCCCCTGGTTCAGAAGCCTCAAGACTTTGAACATCCCTGCTTACTTTAGGACTCAGTTCAAATGATTCTTCCTTTGTTTCTTAACTATTGCAATAATCAACTTCCCTGCCTTCCATATTCCCAAAGAGCTTCCTATATCCATTCCAGCATTTGTCAAATGCCACAATCATTTGTCAACCCCCACCTACTTCTCCCAGTACCCTCCCACAGCAACATATGCACCTTAACCTACACATTTTCAGCATCTAGGCACTTAATACAGTTATAAATTTACTGTGGAAGAGATTCTTTCCTATTAAAACCCATCTGCTGACAGACTTTTTTTTAAATGTGAAGACAGAACTTTACAATGTCTACACATTCAGAGAATCATACTCTTTATAACCCAAATTTATTAGACACTTACTTATCTATGATTAAGACAATTAATTACATCTAGAAGGCCCTTTCTAAGGTCCAAGGACAAAGGGCACTAAAACTGCACAAACCTACAATGGTTGAGAACATAAAATACATGGAATTTGCTTCAAAGAAGAAAAAGAGCAAAAAAATGAAGTGCCCTTAAAAAGAATGATTGTATGTTTATCAAACACTCAGCTTCATTTAGGCATTGAATTAAGCCATTTATTGCTTCAAATGTGTCACCATGAACATTTTAATATACACTCCAGAGCAGTAAGGCCTCAAGTTTCACCACCTATAAATTATGAACCCACATTTGGACTTTTTGTGCTAACGATGATTACATAAGTTTTGTACAACAAAGATTTTGAATGCCCTTGGTATAAATGTCACATAGAATACTAATAGTTGGCCACAATTTTATTGAGGTAGTTCTATGTTTGGCCCATAATATATATTATATATCTTAGATATTAACAGGTTCTACCCATTACTAAATACTTGCACAAAATTTTGGTTTACTTCTTTATATACACTTCATAAAATATTCAATGTCTAAATTTGAAACTTGTCAAGGTGTGTTCTGAGTGATTTGGTAAGAAGAATTTAGAAATTAAAAGGGCTGCAGCAGCTGGAAGCAGGGATGTTCCTGACTCAGACAAGGAACTTTGTCTTAAAATAAGGCTGTGTATAAGGCTTTTTCCTTTGACCAATTCTTATAAAATGAATGAGTTTGGGAAACTCACAATATATAGTTAGAGGATATAAATGATACATTTGAGCATCTCCAGGCAATGTATTAATAAGTTAACCGAATACTATATGATATGCTACTTCTCAAATGTTTACAAAACCTCCATGAAAACAGTGAGCATCATGAAATCATGATATTATGTGATCATGAGGACTCACATTATGAACCAAACTTCTCTTTTTTGGGCTGGCAGTTATAAAATCAGACTGTAGAAGCTCAGAATCATGGAATCGCAAAGCTGGAAGAGAACTCTGAAATCTCGTATCTAATCCATGCTCTCTGGATAACATTGCATAGATTTTATACTATTTTAAGTTCTAAGAGGCTCCTAAGTGGTTTGTTGTTGTTGTTGTTGTTGTTGTTTGGTACTGGGGATTGAACTCAGGGGCACTCGACCACTGGGCCACATCCCCAGCCCTTTTTTTGTATTTTATTAGAGACAGGGTCTCACTGAGTTGCTAAGTGCCTCACCATTGCTGAGGCTGGCTTTGAACTGGCGATCCTCCTGCCTCAGCCTCCCAAGTGCTGGGATTATAGGCGTGTGCCACCGCGCCCAGCTCTAAGTGGTTTTAATTAAAGCAGAAATGCAACAGACCCAGTAAGTTTCAAAATAAAGGAAATATGATATAATAACTACTTAAAAGTTTTAAGGATTTTTCTATACCAGACTCTATTTTAAATAAAACACCCACTAAGTAAGATTGAAAATCTAAATAGCACCTGTAGAATAAAACCTTAGGAGTGCTTTAAAGACACCCTGTACCTGCACCACCCTGGTCTAATGAGGCCCAGAGTGATTAAAGATTGAAATTAACTCATATAGTATGTCACAGATTCAAAAATAGAGCTGAATATGAAGCTCCTGTCAGAGATCTCTTCACTCATGTTGGCCATGCTGCCTCCAATAAAAATATCTATAACCATTATTTTCATTTTATCTGCTGTAATCAGACTTCTTTTATGTCCCTTTGAAGGAAAAACCAGAGAAATATCCTAGAAAAATACATTAGAGTTTCAAATTTACATTAAAAATGTCTTTCCCTTATTTTCCTAACACAAATTCCAAGTATTATTACAGAAATCACAGATTACATATAGCATTCTATGTCCCAGGCCTCGTCCTTTTTAGATTATGAAAACTGTAAGTAAATTGGAATTAAGAAAATTTCATTATTAAGTGTGTAAAGTATAAATACAAGTATTTTTTAAAAACTTTATTTTAACACCTAATACAATTCCAATTTTAAGGATTACTTGCACAAAAAAATAAACACATTTGGTATAAAAATGTATCACTTTTAACACCCTTTCCCCATCAGTCCCCCCACCCCCGCCCTCATGAACTGCACTCTATCTGGATGCAGAAACATATAAAGACTAATGGCACAAATTAGGTTTTACCTACAGGAGTTTCTGTTTATGTACCCAGGTACTCTAGAGGACACCAGCCCACTTTATCACATGAACCATTTCCTTCAGCCTGCTGAATCAGTTTCACAAAGAAACAAAGCTTATTATAAAGGCATTTTAAAAACCATTATCTTAAATTCTTTTCAGAAGGGCTGACTTTTTTTGTCTTTTTTGCAACCATTTATATACAATGTTACATAACAGCTCTGGAGTACAGTACATGCAGCAGAATATACCTGTTGAATATAAAATACTTTTAAAATCATCATCGTTGGAATTCTTTGAAGTCTAAATTATAGAATGCCCATTACTTTGAGAAAATGGTTGAGGAGTACAAATGTCTGCATATGTTGGCCACAGAAATAATCCAAGGCTAACTGGAATAATATTCATAGCACACCAGGAGTGCATAAATAATTTACTTACATTATTAAAATACAACCCATAAAATTCAAGTTCAAGATCTTATAGGATTGTCAATGTAAATCCTTTAAGTGGTTGCCTGGAAATGAGTTGTTTCTTCTTTCTCCCTTCCTTTTTAGAGTCCTATATAAAATGCCGAGCTGAAACTTTTCTTCCTCAAGTGACACCTTTATTTGTGTCTACTGCCTCTTCTCTTCATTGCAGCAGTACACTGTGGACAGTACCATTTTCCTTTTGGAGCTTCAGTCAATCCAACACATCCATAATGGAACCATTCTATTGGGCACTGGAAAGCAAGATTAAAAAAAAAAAAAAATTAGTAGTTCTAGCAAATAGAAAGTGTATTAAACTATGTCCAGGAGACTGAATATTTCATTTAGCAAAAATTACAATTTTTAGATCTAGGAGATGATTTAGAGATCACTTTGTCCACATGATACACTCCATAGGTCAGGAAATAGAGGCACAGAAAAATTACTCATCTTGGATAAGTAAGGTTCAAGTAAGCTGTTCCCAAAGCACTAAATAATAAACTAAAATTGAATAATTTATGTTAACTTAATCAGATTATTAATATATATATTAATGTGATATTATATATATATAGTATATGTAATATACAACATTATATATGTAATGCAATAATATTATATATATATATGAGATGACTATTTTATGAAGAAGGTGAATGTATTTTAAAGATTTTATTTAATACTCAGCCTTATTTGCTCCCTCATAAAGTAAGTGAGCTTGTTGTAAGTGAAGACATGAGGCATACCCTGGGTGTCTTTTCTGGGTGCACCTATTCCTAGAGAGGCAGAGATGAAGTACCCCCTATGAAACCTATTAAATGGTTCTATATTTCCACGGAAAGTCTTAGCATGCAGAAGTGCACAGAGAGGAGAAGATTTGAAAGCTTATGATATGGCATTTATAGAAATCTCAGTCATCATTTTCACTTATTGCTCCAGAAGGTAGCCTCTGGTGATGTTCTTGAAATGGTGGAGCAATACTGTTTTGAAATAACCAAAACAACCCACAAGTGATTGTAGACAGTGGAAAAGGGGTGTATCCTCATCTACGTGAAGACTGTTTTGACTGTCAAATCGGGGAAAGGTACAACTTTTACAACACCAAGCCAATCCCTATATATCTTCAGACTGTTTAATTCTTGCTAATTGTATGATTCCAATGTTCCTGATTACTACTTTCACAGAATTCAGGGTTCTGTTAGCCCCCTGGAGCAAAACAAGCACACAATGAGGCTGAGCTATAAGAAAGTGAGGAGGGTGTCATAATTACAAAACAAAAATACTGTCAGCACTTAATAAAACATATATCTCTAACCAAAATCAAGCTTCCTAAAGAAGAACGAGGAATTCCTTTCTTTCTATCCTTTGTTTTTTATATCAGAGGTGGCTCCCTATTAGCTCCCACCTGACAAGAATGGTAGAAATCACTGTACTAATGGAAAGGAAATAATCCCACATTAGATCTTCAATTATCCCTTGGTAGAACTATTTTAAAGTTCTATTTCTTCAGTGTAATAAATGAACTGGACTCTAGTAAATACAATCTTTACCAAAAGGGAAGGAGAATGATTATAATTTTCATACAACATAAACACGAAAAATATAATCTACATATAACATCACAGCATTAGATTTAAAATTTTAAGTAGGGCATGCATTAAGGAACAGAGCCCTGTTGTGGAGAAGAATATTCTAGCATGAGCATAACATAATTAATGTAACTGCAATTTGTTTTCTTAAGACTGTGAGACATAATATACAAGAAAAAATATTTAAGCAATAAAAACCTATGACTTTTTTTCATTCCTAAGTAGCAAAATTCAATACTTACATCTTGGTTATCACATCCTACCATCTCTCCATATGATACCTAGTTAAGAGAAAATTAAATATTTTTATTATGACTATGTAACAAGTTTCTAAATCCAAACTGTTCTTTCCATACTTTTAAATTATAAATCATGTTCAATGTATTTGATTTAGTGAAAATACTAATTACCAAAAAAGTATATATGGTGATTCCTACTGTCAAACTCTCTCTCTCACACTCATATGTTATCTATGTAAATATGTGTTGTGGAATGAATGCTTGTAACTACCAAAATTTTTATGTTGAAACCCTAAGTTCCAATGTGACTTATATAAGACCTGAAGATAGGACCTATGAGGAAGTGGTAAAGGTTAAGTGAGGTCATCAGGTAAGCCCTAATCTGATAAGGCTGTGCTCTTGTAAGATGCAAGAGAAGCCCCTGCCCTTTCTTTCTCTACCATGTGAGTATGTGTCAGAAGGCAGCTGTCTATAAGCCAGAAGGAACACTCTCACTGGGACCCAAATTGGCTGGTATCTTGATCTCGGACTTCCCAGACTCCAGAACTGGGAGAAAATAAATTTCTACTGTTAAAGCTACCCAATCTGCAGTATTTTATTATGACAGCCATAATGTGTGCAGGGAATATAGCATGGTATGTTAAAATGTTTCATTACAAGTTATACCTGAGCACTGAGATTATGGTCGACTTGGACTGACCTCCTTCCCTCCCTCCCTCCCTTTTCCTTTCTTCCTTCCTTTCTTTCTCTCTCTTTCTTTAATGTGGTGCTGGGTATCAAACCCAAGGTGTCATGAAGGTAGGGTAAGTACTCTACTACAGAGCTACAGTCCCAGTCCTTGCATTTTTCTTTATACTCTTTGAATTTACAGCAAACATGTCACTTTTATAAGGGGGAGAAAAGCATACAAATACAGCAAATGTATTTTACCAGAGTAAAAGTGTTGGAAAATGGAATCATTTTCTTCTTTCTAGTTTCTTGTATTGTGCTGTTATAGAAATACATCAGACTTTTACCTGATTACAAATGCAATATCGAGGTTCATTTGGGTCATAAGTCCAATCAACCTGGCTATTTGAGTCTGATTCTGGCACTACTGTTGTTTGCTGGGAGATTTCCTGTACAACAGTTGATGATGAAGAGCAGGACGACAGGGAGGAAGAGGAGGAAGAAGAGGATGACTGCTGGCTGGAAGATTTGTTGTTGTTTCTGAAAAAAAAAAAGTATGGGTTTTATTTGGCCATCATCACCAAATGTATAAATCAATATCTAACTAGGTTATCTGATTTCAACACACACTTTTATTTAGAGCAGTGAAGAGCAACCTTTTTATAATAGTTTTCTTTTTTCATTTGGGATTTTTTTTTTTTTCTGGAGAATAAAAGTATTCAAAATAAACTTCTTTTAAAATTGTTTCAAAGTTTTAAAAATATCTTTTTAATATTTATATTTTAGTTGTAGTTGGACACAACACCTTTATTTATTTATTTATTTTTATGTGGTGCTGAGGATCAAACTCAGGGCACCGCATGCCTGCTAGGTGAGCGCTCTGCCACTGAGCCACAACCACAGCCATAAACATATTTTTAATCATAGTTACTACTTACCATTGATTTAAAAACTGTACCTAGTATTTTTAAGAATTAGTATTAATTATGGTTACCCTGGACATTTTTTTGTAATTCTACATAAACAGAATACTCTTCATCAAACTCCAAAATGCAAATACAGAAAAGCACTTGATGAAAATAATTATGACTATCAAATGACATGCAAATACCTATCATGTAGAAGACAGTTAACCAAGAGTATCAAATTCACAAGTTATTTACCACTAGCTCTAGGACAACTCCATTTTAAAAATGTAAACATTACCATAAACAGCTATATTAAACTTGGTTCATAAAATTAAAATTAATTTTAATACAGTGACAGTTCTGTGATTATTTTATATCCATCATTCTTTCAGGGACTTATACATAAAAAACATTTCACAGTTCAAAATAAATTATAACATAATTATAAAGTAACTAATTCTTTTGGCCTCACATTTGAACTTTCATTATGTATAAGCACCCAGCATATTCAGTTACCAGGAACAGATGGTATTCAATGCTGTTAAGTTTTCAAATTTAAAGATTATATAATCATCCTAAGAGTCTCACATATAAAACCTAGGCATATTTTCATATCATCAATTTTGGGAACATAAAATCAAGAATTAAGACAACTTGCTATTAATCAAATTGAAAAATCTTGTTTTTAAAAAAATGCAATTTGCATTTTATGTATTAATTTACCTTGAAACATATGGCAAAATAAGTGAAAAACATTTCCATAAAATGGTTTATGCTAATGAACAAATGAAAATAAACAGAAGTCATTTTATTAACAAGCTGAATTAAGACTACAGAAAGGAGGAAGATGGTGGACTGGTGAGAGGAGTCAGTCACTAAAAAAGGCACAGTGGAGAGTTCGGCTGAGTCACCAGTAGTGGTTCTGCAACCGCAGGGGAGCCAGGGCATTCGTGCTTCTCTGGGGCACTGAGATGGTGGAGTAGAGCAAGGGTGAGTCTCCAGATCTCTGACTCACAGGGACCCCGCACAAGACATCAGCAGCGGAGCCAGCGGGAAATGGCATGGTAGGTCAAAGACCCTGGCAGCGGTATCAAAGTAGAGCAACGCAGAAGGATAGGCACGGAAAGACAGATAGATGTGGACGACTTTGCGGTCCAGAGTACTTTCACGCAGATTGCCTGGCAGGTTTATACGCACAGGAAAGCCACTCAGGTCCTGGGAAGTGCCTTTAAGCCCAGGGAGAGCGATTGCTGGCATTTTTGAAAGTGGCTGCAGTGGACAGAGAAGGAAGGAAAGAGGAAGGGAGAAACACCTGTGCGCAGACACCAGCGGGGGCGTGCGAGGAATCTGCCAGTGCTCTGAGGGCAACATACACCTGGGTGGGCCACTGTCAGCCAGAGAAGGAAAGCGTATTTGAGTCCAGCGTGAAGGCCCCCGTGACTCTGCAACTGTGGAGGGGTGTGGAGAGTAGATGCCACTGGATAGATTGTCTTTTGGCGCCATTCACCAGTCTTCGGCTAACCAGGTATGCAGACTAAACTCCACCCACAACTACTCTACAACAGCCAAGGCTGGTTCCATGACAACTAGCTTAACAGCGAGAGAGTGAGGAGAGAAGCCAGAAAATAGACAGCAAGCATCCACATCCACTAGATGTGAAGGGAAACAGAAAAGCTTCCCTAAAGTTTGCATGACTGAGATTTATTTGTGAGTTCGACTTTGTGGTTTTTTTATTTTTATTTTTTTTTAAACTGTGAGTGTATGTGTGTGTGTGTGAGCATTTTTCCCTCTCTTTCATTTAGTCTTTATTGCGTTGGTAAATCCTGTCCCCAACCCCCATCTTTTTTTGTTTTTTGTTTTCTCTTTTCTTCTTCTTCTCATCTTTCCTTTCCCCACTAATACCTCACCCATGCACTCTCAACAGAGGTGAAAACAAGTTTTATACAAGAATTAGGATTTTGAGGACTGGGGCAACTGAATAATACATCAAAGCGGTGCTATATATATAGTTTCTTCTCTAATTTTTGACTCACTTTCTCTTTCTTCTCTTTTTCACTAATTTCTACTACTTAGACATTTTTTTATTTCTCTCAACTTTACATAAGTTTGGTTTATATATACATCAGTCTTCCCACTAAATTGTTCACTCCAATTCTTTTCCTCTCTCTTCTGCTGATATTAAACTACTTCTATAGATTTCCCTTTTCACACTTCCTAAGAAAAAACAACTCAATATCCTCACTTCCTTCCTCCTAAGCATATCACCTCTGTGTCCAATATTAGAAATTATAAACCCCTTTACAAACATACGGAGTATATTGGAGACAATATCTGAATTCACTAATTCTGTACATTGTGACAAAATTGTGAATATCTGAATAGAAAATGTCTGATTTTAGAGTGTAAAGTGTTTATATGGGGATGTGATAGCATTGTACTACAGGAGCATCATAAGGCTTTAAGGTAAAAAATGAAAAAGTCAAGGTTCCACAGCAAAAGAAGAAAAGTCACACAAGCAATATGAAAAAGCAAGGGTAGAAAGTGTCCCAAACAAATCAACATACCTCCTTAGCAGATTCCTTGGCAAGCACAGTAGATGAAATGTCAGAGAAGGAGTTCAGGAGGTATATAATCCAAATGTTCATGGATCTCAAGAATGATATGAGGGAACAAATGCAGGTAGTAAAAGATCATTTTAACAAAGAACTTCATAAACAAATACAAGAAGCAAAAAGATTACTTCAATAGGGAGATAGAGGTTCTAAAAAAAAAACCAAACAGAAATTCTGGAAATGAAAGAAGCAATAAACCAAATTAAATGTTCAATTGAAAGCATCACCAACAGATTAGATCACTTGGAAGAAAGGACCTCAGATAATGAAGACAAAATATATAATCTGGAGAAAAATGTAGACTACACAGTGAAATGGTAAGAAATCATGATCAGAACATTCAAGAAATACGAGATAGTTTTAAAAAGACAAAATTTAAGAGTGATTAGGGTAGAGGAAGGTGTGGTGATCCAAACCAAAGGAATGAGTAATTTATTCAACAAAATAATAGCAGAAAATTTTCCAAACATGAGGAATGAATGGGAAAACCAAGTTCAAGAGGCTTACCGAACACCAAATGTACAAAATTACAACAGATCCACACCAAGGCACATTATAATGAAAATGCCTAATATACTGAACAAGGAAAGAATATTAGAAGCCACGAGAAAAAGGAATCAGATTTCATATAGGGGGAAACCAACTAGAGTATGTGCAGACTTTTCAACACAGACCTTAAAAGCTAGAAGATCCTGGAACAACATATTTCAAGCTCTGAAAAAAAAGGGATGTCAACCAAGAATCTTATATCCAGCAAAATTAAGCTTTAGATTTGAAGATGAAATAAAAACCTTCCATGACAAACAAAAGTTAAAAGATTTCACAACTTGAAAGCCTGCACTTTAGAACATCCTGGACAAAATATTTCATGAAATAGAAAATAAACATAATAGTAAAAATCAGCAAAGGGAAATATTAAACTAAAAAAAAACACCAACCAGAGGAGAAACCAAATCAAGTTAAATATCATTAAAAAAAAAAAAAATGGATGGGAATGGATGGGAATACATATGGATGTCTCAATAATAACCCTAAATGCTAATGGCCTAAACTCATCATTCAAAAGACACAGACTGTCAGACTGGATTAAAAGAAATGACCCAACAATATGCTGTCTCCAAGAAACTCACCTCATAGAAAAAGACATCAACAGACTGAAGGTGAAAGGCTGGGAAAAATCTTACCACTCACATGGGCTGCAGAAGCAAGCAGGGGCTTCCATTCTTATATCAAATAAGGTAGACTTCAAGCCAAAGTTAATCAAAAGGGACAAAGATGGATATTTCTTACTACTTAAAGGAACCATCCATCAACAAGATATGACAATTATAAATCTATATGCCCCAAATAATGGAGCACCTACATTAATCAAACAAACCTTTCTCAAGTTCAAGAGTCAAATAGCCCACTACACAATTCTAAGGGACTTCAACACACCTCTTTCACCATTGGATAGATCATCCAAACAAAAGCTAAATAAAGAAATTTTACACCCCATTAATACAATTAATAACTTAGACTTAACAGACATATATAGAATATTTCATCCTTACTGAACGAATACACTTTCTTCTCAGCAGCACATGGTTCCTTCTCTAAAATAGACCATATATTATGCCACGAAGCAATTCTCAGCAAATATAAAAAAAGTAGAGATACTACCCTGCATTCTATCAGACCATAATGAAATGAAATTGGAAATTAATGATAAAATTAAAAATAAAAAAAGCTACTCCAACACCTGGAAACTAAACAACATGCTACTGAATGAACAAGGGGTTATAGAGGACATCAAGAAGGAGATTAAAAAATTCCTAGAGGTGTATAAGAACACAGATACATCATATAGAAATCTCTGGGATACTATGAAGGCAGTATTAAGAGGAAAATTCATTGCATTGAGTTCATTCCTTAAAAGAAGAAAAAAACCAACAAATAGATGACTTAACATCACATCTAAAAGCCCTAGAAAAAGAAGAACAGATCAACACTAAGAGCAGTAAAAGGAAATAATTAAAATCAGAGCTGAAATTAATGAAATTGAGACTAAAGAAACAATTCAAAGAATTGACAAAACTAAAAGTTGGTTCTTTGAAAAAATAAATAAAAATGACAGACCCTTAGCAATGCTAACGAAAAGGAGAGAAAAAACTCAAATTACCAGCATCTGTGATGAAAAAGGAAATATTATAACAAATACCTCAGATATACAGAAGATAATTAGAAATTACTTTGAAAACTTGTACTCTAATAAAATAAAAAATATTGAAGGCATTGACAGATTTCTATGTTGGGGACTTAACATATCGGACAAAAGAATAGAAAAACTTAACTCTCTGGTTGCCTCCCACTCCTTGATACAAGACTTGGACTAATGAGGAGGCATTCCCCTGACATGTTGTGAGAACTGAAACCACCCTAAGGATAGGCCAGGGGCTCCGCCAATATGATTTGCCCATGCTCCTTATGTGTCCCTATAATCTTTCTGCTGATTGGCCTATGTCTTCTATAAAAGCTGTCCAACTTTCTCAATAAACTTGAGTTCCAGCTCTGACCAGGCTCCCTGGTGCGTCCCTGAATGTCTTCCATCTTGAGGGCTGGCATAGGCCTCCAGCCGGCTTCTACCATTCTCGATCACGCCTCCGCCGGGGCATGATTTTCCCTTAGCCTTCTCCACTGGCCGGAAGAAGCTAAACCCAGGTTAGGAGGAACTAAAAACCCCAGCAATTCAAAAATAAGCCCCACGTTTTTAGAGTCATATAATTGCCCAAACTGGATCTGGAGGTTATACACAATTTAAACAGATCAATTTCAAGTGAGGAAATAGAAGATGTCATCAAAAAGCTACCAACCAAAAAAAGCCCAGGACTGGACAGGTTCACAGCCGAGTTCTACAAGACCTTCCAAGAAGAACTAATACAAGTACTCTTCAATTTATTTCAGGAAATAGAAAAAGAGGGAACTCTTCCAGACTCATTCTATGAGGCCAATGTTACAGTAATTCCAAAGCCATTCAAAGACACAGCCAAAAAAGAAAACTTCAGGCCAATATCTTTAATGAACATAGATGCAAAAATCCTCAACAAAATTCTGGCAAATGGAATACAAAAACATATCAAAAAGATAGTGTGCCATGATCAAGTAGGGTTTATAACAGGGATGCACAGTTGGTTCAACATACAGAAATCAATAAACGTAATACATCACATCAATAGACTTAAAAAACCAAATGATCTTTTTAATAGACTTTAAAAAACCAAATGATCATCCTAATAGACTCAGAAAAAGCATTCAACAAAATACAACACCCCTTTATGTTAAAAACACTAGAAAGGGCTAGGGTTGTGGATCAGCAGTAGGTAGAGTGCTCGACCAGCATGCGTACTGCCCGGGTTCGATCCTCAGCACCACATAAAAGTAAATGCATTGTGTACAACTAAAGCAAACAAATAAATATAAAAAAAAAAAAAAAAAAAACTAGAAAAACTAGGGATAACAAGAACATATCTCAACATTATAAAAGCTATTTATGCAAAGCCCCAGGCTAACATCATCTTAAATGGAGAAAAGTTGAAAGCATTCCCTCTAAAAACAGGAACAAGACAGGGATGCCCCTCTTTCACCACTGTTATTTAACATAGTACTTGAAACCCTGGCCAGAAGAATTAGACAGATGAAAGAAATTAAAGGGATCCAGATAGGAAAAAAGAACTCAAATTAGCACTATTTGCTGATGATCTGATAATATACCTAGAAGACCCAAAAAACTCTACCAGAAAACTTTTACAACTAGTAAATGAATTTGACAAAGTAGCAGGATACAAAATCAGTACCCATAAGTCAAAGGCATTTATATACATCAGTGACAAATCCTCTGAAAGGGAAATAATGAAAATTACCCCATTTACAATAGCATAAAAAATAAAATAAAATACCTAGGAATCAACTTAACGAAAGAGGTGAAAGACCTCTATAACAAAAACTACAGAACACTAAAGAAAGCAATTATTTAAGACCTTAGAAGATGGAAAGACCTACCTTGTTCTTGGATAGGCAGAATTAATATTGTCAAAATGACCATATTACCAAAAGCACTATACAGATTTAATGCAATTCCAATCAAAATCCCAATGAAATTCCTCAAAGAAATAGAAAAAGCAGTCATGAAATTAATCTGGAAAAATAAGAGACCCAGAATAGCTAAAGCAATCCTTAGCAAGAAAAGTGAAGCAGGTGGCATCACTATACCAGACCTTAAATTATACTACAGAGCAATAGTAACAAAAACAGCATGGTATTGGCACCAAAATAGACTGGTAGACCAATGGTACAGAATTGAGGACACAGAGACTAACACATATAATTTCAGTTATCTTAGAGAAAGGTGCCAAAAATGTACATTAGAGAAAAGATAGCCTCTTCAACAAATGGTGCTGGGAAAACTGGAAATCTATATGCAACAAAATGAAATTAAACATTTATCTCTCACCATGCACAAAACTCAACTCAAAGTAGATCAAGGACCTAGGAATTAGACCAGAAACAACAGGCCTAATAGAAGAAAAAGTAAGCTCTAATCGCCAACATGTCAGATTAGGCCCCAAGTTCCTTAATAAGACTCCTGTAGCGCAAGAATTAATATTAAGAATCAATAAATGGGATAGATTCAAACTAAAAAGCTTCTTCTCAGCAAGAGAAACAATCAGTGAGGTGAATAGAGAACCAACTAATTGGGAGCAAATTTTTACCACATGCACATCAGATAGAACACTAATCTCTAGAATATATAAAAAACTCAACAATCTTAACACACACACACAAAATAACTCAATCAATAAATGGGCCAAGGAACCGAAAAGACACTTCTCAAAAGAAGATATACAATCAATCAACAAATACATGAAAAAATGTTCAACATCTCTGACAATTAGAGAAATGCAAATCAAAACTACTGTAAGATTTCATTTCACTCCAATCAGAATGGCAGTTATTAAGAACACAAACAACAATAAATATTGGAAAGGATGTGGGGAAAAAGGCACACTCATACACTGCTGGTGGGATTGCAAAATGGTGTAGCCAATATGGAAAGCAGTATGGAGACTCCTTGGAAAACTGGGAATGGAACCACTTTATGAGCCAGCCATCCCACTCCTCAGTCTATTCCCAAAGGACTTAAAAGCAGCATACTACAGGGACACAGCCACATCAATGTTTATAGCAACACAATTCACAATAGCTAGGTTGTGGAACCAACCTAGATGCCCCTCAGTAGATGAGTGGATAAAGAAAATGTGGTATATATACACAATGGAATATTACTCAGCAATAAAAAAGAATAAAATAATGGCATTCTCAGGTAAATGGATAAAGTTGGAGAATATAATGCTAAGTGAAGTTAGCCAATCTCAAAAATCCAAATGCCAAATGTTTTCTCTGATATAAGGAGGCTGATTCACAGTGGGGTTGGGTCAGGGAACACAGGAGGATTAGAGGAACACTAGAAAGGTCAATGGGGAGGGAAGGGAAGAGAAGGGGGTAAGGGGGTATGAGGGGGAAAAAAAGAAGATGGTAGAATGAGATGGTTATCATTATCCTAAATGCATGATTGAATACATGAATAGTATGAACAGACTTTGTATGCAAACAGTGATATATAAAAAGGTGCTCTATACGTGTATTTTGAATTGTAGTGCATGGTACTATTATATATACAACTTTGAATAAATTAAAAAGAAAAAGACTACAGAAAAATTAAAAACAATTCTAAAACTTTTAAAAGGCCATGTTTTCTCCTTAAAAACATGGCAGTGCAAATGAAAAGCTCACATCTTCTCACCTGTCCTAAGTTCATCCTGATCCATTATGCCCTGGATAATGGGCATGGAGGCCCAGGTGCCAAGTAGATTGAAAACACAGCAAAGGTATTGGGCTACTGTAATGAGAAAACTTACTTGCTCTTTCGACCACTCCGTGAGTCAGCTGCTGACGAGCTGGCATTCTGCGTTAATGTTGTCATGAGTGCTGACGATGATGAATAGCCAGCTGTTTCCCTGGGCATTGAAAATTCTTTTCCCAGCTGAAAGTCATTATTCTTAAATGCTTCATAACTGGCTTTTAAACTTGATGTTCTTCGTCCCTCTTTCATCTTAAATAGACATTCATTTATAGCATTAATATATAAATACAGACTTTCTCAAGTTTTACAGGTTACAGTGTTATTTTTGTTTATCCAGTATACATTTATTTTGCTTAAACTATTATTTTCATCATTGTCATTTAAATTATTTTATATAGATTTAAAATCACCAGCCTCAGCAAAAGTGAGGCAGTAAGCAACTCAGTGAGACCCTATCTTTAAATAAAATACAAAACTGGGCTAGGGATGTGGCTCACTGGTCAAGTGCCTCTGAGTTCAATCCCCGGTACTCACAAAAAAAAAAAATTTAAAATCAGTTTTTACATAAGAAGTAACTGTGGGAAGAGTTACTTCTCAATTTGGAACATAGACAATTACAGAAGTAAACAAACTCAAACCAATCTAAGTCCCAAGACCACAGAGAAAGCCCTGAAAGTGGTAGAAAGGCCAAACAACTGTCCCAGCATGTACTAAGGACTACAGCAGAGAACACAAGCAACCTGGGCAACTACTGTGAGAAGGGTCTGCAAGAGGAATCTATCTTTTACTTTCCTTCATCAGACAGGTAGTTCCTATTTTTTATTTCATTATATGTTATTATTATAGAATGACTGGATGTAAAAATTAAGCCACACAATAAAAGAAAACTGTTCACATCCAGTTGTTTTTACTAGGGTTTGCCAATGGTTCTGAACTTTTTACCTGTGCTGTAGCTTGAACTGCTTGAGCTGCTGCCATGGTAATTGCCCCTGCACCAGTTCCTGAAGATAATGATCCAATGTTATAGGATGCCAAAGGTTGGGAGGAATTCACATTGTAAGCATTGTTGGAAGAAGCTGTGGAATTATTATTTCGACAACCTGTATAGAAGTAAAGAAGCAAAAATGGTTGTAGATTATTACTGAATTTAAAATACATCATTTGTCAGGACAAATAGAATCATTCAAAGGAAATTCTTCATGTAGTATAAATTGAGTAATGGAAGACATTTTTCCTTTTTCTTTTCTTCACATGCAGACTTCAACCAGGTAACAAATCTCTAAGATTCACAAGTCCTGAATGCTTTCATTCTCCTATTCTAAGACAAACAAATAAACCAAAAAGCAATAAATAATGTTTAAGAAAATAACCTCACCTAGTGTATTTTCCTTAGAGGCATCTGATGTAAGGGTAGAGAGCAGAGCTTCAGATTTAAACTTCTTTTCAGGAATGTGATCTGTTGTCGTATGGTGAGAAGTTGGATTATATTTCCTTTCTGAATATAAATAAAGAATTCATTGGTTTTTAAACTTTAGAGAACTACAGATAGGCACATTTCCAGCAGCCATTTATAAACCAGTGCACTCACAGTCTAGGTTCCTCATCCAACAGGAACTATGATATTTTCTCAGAAGAGAGGACAAACAGAACTCTATGTCACATGTTTTATCCATATTTAAAAATCTTCAGGAGCAAAGTACTGAAGATAACCCAAGATGCACGAAGGTTTCACATACAATGTGAGGGGAATTTTGTTCTCAAACTTTGTTTCCTATCAAATTGATTTGTCAAAAAAAAAAAAAAAAAAGTACCAGTACAATTAGTCCACTAGCCAATCAGCCAGTCAACAATTTCTTTACTCACTAATTCACCAACCATATGACTTTTTCATATGCCAACCAATAGGCTAAGCACTCAAGAAGACAGGATGAAAAAGACAAAGGGCCTAGTTTATTGGTTGGCTCAGTTGTAACACACCCTAGAGAGAACAGGACATCAGTAGGGAGGGAGGGAGCACATACAGCTCTTACTAGCACACATTGTCCCTCTAGGAACTTCAGAGAAAATAGACCACCTGTTGACAAGTCAAATGCACTTTTTCAAAATGAAAAAGATAAAATCTGTCAGGATTTGCAATGAAAAAATATCTCACTTTTTTTTTTAAAAAAGGAGGGAAGAAAAGTTCTCAGCTTATGCAAGAGAACACACAGGTGATGTGAATAATGAGTTTTTAATTGTATTTAACTATTTAAATATTTAGTGCACTAAACCAAACTTACTTTCCACTGGAGTATGTGAATGAGCATGGTGATTGTTCACTGGCTGAGAAGGAGTATCTAATTCCAAAGATCCTAAAAAGAAAGGCACAGAGATATACCACCATTAAATGTTACTATAGAATTCTACATGTCAATCAACTACTGGCAGTGTGTTCCCTAACCCAGCAAAGAAAGGGCTGGCATGCTCTGATGTACAGTCCTGTATCATTTTAGCCACATGTGTCAGAGGGCCACCAATGCCAATTCCACTCTGAGCTATCCTCTCCAAACAATAAGAAACCCATTTCTCAATATTCACCTTACATACAAAATGGCTCAAGACATGGTAATGCTGAGTTAGGGAAGTCACCACAGTGGGTGCCACGTGAAAGGATGAATGGACATTATAACCACAACTACTGATAAAATCTAAAATCCTCAGGTGAGTATAACAGAATTGAGGACCTTTTAGTAGGAGATTCTAACGTTCTAGGTGATAGGACACTATTAATCTGAAAGGAAATTCTTTGAGCAATAAAATGACATATAACAGTGAAGACTTCCTAAAAGAAGTCAGGGATTTTACTTGTAAAAAGTGAGGGGAAGAATCTCTAACATCAAGCTTTAAAATACTTTTAGAGAAATTCTCTGGGTTTATTTTTGATCCCTTGAGATGAAATTATGGCAGGGCACAGGATGGAGCAGTTTCATAACTTGATCCAATTTAGGTTCATATGTCTGTGTCCTTAGAGAGGATGCTTTATTAACCTTCCTGCAGTACTGAATAGGCATGAGTTACCATTATTCACAGCTACCATCAGCATTAAAAAAAAAAAAAAATCAAAGCAGCTATAGAATATTGTATTTTGTCCCCCAATACTTATCATTGACAGGCTTCCTCCAGAATAAAAGTATCACAAATAAATCAGATCATTATCTAAAGTGATGGATCTACTTTTGAATTTTTTTTTTAAAAAAATGTAACTAAGGAAATCAAAATGGATTTTATACTGGCTTCTGTAACTGACCTGGAGTGAGATATACAGCCTCACACCATCAAGAAACTTTTTCTGAACAGAAATAGGTAAATATTCTTGCTGTCAGAATGCACCAAGGGGGGAAAAATATGTTTGTAAGCTTTAAGTTCTAGTGGAAAACACCCCTAACACTATTTTGGTTCTACTGACATTTAGTGAATGCCTCCTCTAGGCCTAGCACCACACACACTCTCTACTTTTATGTATCTCACCTATTTAGGTTGGAAGAGATGAGGAATTATTTTAAAAAACAGAGCTTGGGCAAGTCTCCTGAATTAAACCCAAGAAGAATTTATGGGTAACTTACAGCAGGAGATCAATTTGAGCCTCGCAAAGAAATATTAACATGGCTTCTTACTAATAATACAAAGTTTAGGAAAGACTTTTTTAAAAAAGAGGAAGTGTTGTGGAATAAGTTACAATCTTTCTCAGTGTATACATCTGAGGAAAAGTATTAAGGAAGTTCCCAAGAAGAAAAACTAACAGGCAGGGCAAAGTCACTACATTAATGAATACAGGAGATGGTTAATTTGTCTCTCAATGGTGATACTTAAAAAAATCTTTGCTTTTACCACTAATCTTACTAGTATGTGTGGATATTTAAAGATGGAATGACTTAGTATTTTTGTTTTCATAAACAGTGAGTAGGATGATAGCCTACATTATCCCTTTCAGTGTCCGTGACCCAAACAGTTCCAACTGCTGGGGTCCAAGTTATGTGAACCAGATGCTATAAACCAGCGAAAGGCAGGATCTGAAAAGCTTCTGTAGGACAAGCGTCTCCTCAGTGATTTGCACATGTATTGTCCAATATTGATGGAAAACTGTAAATTTTACTTACGCCTCTCTAATATCTCTGTAATTCCAGCATTATCAGCTTCCAGCTCCATTTTAAACTTAGCCAGTTCCTGATCCAGCTTTCTCAAGTGTCGATCTACCTGTTTCAAAGAAGATCAAAGATAACCACCAAAATTTGGGACACTGTTAAAGTGTCAGTTTAATGAGGAAAACTAAATCTTTGTTTCTTTTAATGAATCTGCTTAGTTTCCTTGAGCAAGTCAATTAACCTATGCCTCAGAGGTTTTGAATCTACTAAATGAGGGTGGTAGACTGAATAATCTCCCAAGCCTCCTTTAATAAATTTTAAGTTTGAAGAAATCAGAATCTCAAATTTGTTAGAAAATGTTCTGTACTCAATTCACACAAGTGTAGGGATATGAAAGTTAAAGCAAAACTGAGACTTGGTATTAAAGGGTAAAAGGAGGGGCTGGAGGGCTGGTAACTTTTCAAAATATGCCCTATGAGTACATTCAGCCTAATCTCCACTACTTATCATCAGGCTATTCCATAGAGCCACACCATAATAACTGGTATTTAGAATGATGAAAGAAAGATCCTCTGTCTACAAACAAAGAGGCTACTATATTATGTACATACATTTCTTTAAGGCAGGAAAGCAGACCATTATACTTATAAACATTTATGTAAAGGGCTCAAACAAAAGGGGATTTTAGTCAGAAAACATCATTCCCCAAAGAGCCCGGTTAAAAAGATTTTGTCTCTAATACTACTGCCCTAGTTAAAGTGGCAAAATTTTACTTTCTCACTTACGTAGAGATCTTTTGACTTATTTCAGAAAATTATATGACACCTTAAACTAACAGCAATGTCTTAATGTATTTTTAAGCTTAATAGGAAATGTTTTCAATACTTTTTATAAACTTATTACTAAAAGTGAAAAAACAAGTTCTTTGAAAAATACTCATGTTACATTACTGACAACATCCTTTTCAAAGTCTAGTTTCCCACTGGATCGCTGTTATAATTAGGAATAACTCTTATAAACATCAAAATGCGCTATGAAACAGCATGGAGCAAAAATAAAAAGTTCAATTAGATAATGTGTATCTAAACGGGGGAGAGAGGGACAAAACAGCAGAGGACAAGGTACATGTTAGATGCCTATGAAGGAGCCATGTAACCATAGTGCTTGGTGTTTTAGAAGTCTCTTTTATAGTCCTTATGCTAATCTTTTGGGATAGGTTATTACTGTACAGGATACTATTTTATAAAAGAAAAAAAATAAGACTCAGGGTTAAGTACCATGCCCAAAGTCATAAAGCTAATGCATTTCAGAAATAAGATCTGTCTGCAATAAATTATGCTTAACCATTTATAACACTGCCCTCTGAAGCTCTGCATATGAAAACCAACTGATTTTTAACTCAAAGTAACATAATTCAAGTTGAAAAATGAGTAATGTCCTATTATTTGTATTTTATATGTTAGCAGCAACTGGGGTATTTATTGGTTTGTGATTTTTCAGTCACTGAAAGCCTTGTTTTCTCTTTATCTTACACACAAAATAACTCTTTAGAGCTTGAAAGAAGCTGAAATTACAATATTTAAAACCCAATAGGGTCATGTGTTGTGGATACTTGTTCCTATTCAAAGAACATGCAGGTAATTGAGCATCCTTCAGTGGAACCTCCCTTCCAATAATAAAGTATGAACACAGACCTCTGTTATTCAAGAATATTTCTTTCATTGTCAAAATTTAATCTCAAGGGAAATTAAAATAAATACTCAAATACTTAAGTTCCAAAACACTTAACACAATGAAAACACCCCATCACTTTTCTTACCTACAATTATACTCATTATAAATAGTGAGCTCCTACCATGTTCTTGGCACTGGATTAAATGGAGGATATATGAAAAATGTGAGAGAATTCCTACCTTCACAGGAATTACAATTTAGCCAACAAATCCAAATTTACATATGATATTTAACATAATAAAGATTTTTTTTAATACATAGTCTAGATGGAACAAATAAGCAACACTTCAAAGAGAGTCAGAAGTAGTACATAAAGTAAAAGCACAACATTGGGTGGTGGTAGACACAGAGGAGGTATAAATGGTTAGACAGCAAAGAATAAATTGCATTCAAATAAGTGGAAAGAAGGAGCAATGATTTAAAAATGTATAGAAACAGAAAGACTGTATGCTCAGAGAAAAATAAGACTATGCCAGGGCCTATAATATATATAACATAGAGAGGGAGACTGCTAGAATCCCAATTGGGAGTGTAGTCTTAAGGTGATAAGAAGACCTTCCTTTATTTTTAACACCATACATACTCATTCCACCTCTGCATTTAAACATTGTTTTAATTTGCTAAATACATTACTGACAAAGTTTATTATACTTGAAACATGGAAAATGATGAAATTTTCAATACTTGATAGCTCAGAAAAGCCAAATCAATAATTAAACAGAAAAATCTTAACCACCTTGAGGTGAGCAGTTTTGTACGACACCTTCCAATCATTCTTATTTTTAGATATGTAAATGATTATGAACTAATTGGTATTATAAGCAATTATTCAACAATGAAAATTATTTTTCTTTAATTTACATTACTATGTTAAATCAAATTAGAAGTTAGTAAGTAGAGCACAAGATCTAACTTAAGCTACAAAACATCAGGCCACATACACAGTATTAAAATGGTTGTATTAAGAGTAGCATGTTCTACTGGAATCCATAATATGCCCTCCTTCCACCCACTCCATTGCTTCTGCCTACATGAATGGGTTAAGCATTTATTCTAGCTGATCACCACAATGGCTCCATAGGCATCAAGCAATGCAGGAACGAGTTACCCCACCCCTTCGTAACACCTGACCTCACCAGACTCTTTCATAGTAGTAAATAATACTGGTCCATTGAGACAGATTCTCCATTAGTCCACAGATTCCCAACACCAGGTTGACCAGAGTCTAGTGATTTGTTCCCCATTTAATGTTAATAAATACCATTCACAAAAGCTTCTTTGTCCTATAATACCAAATCATATTCTATAACTCCTAATCATAACTGCTGTAAGTTTAAGCTATTTCTGAACTCTTTAAAAACAAAGGAAACATTATTTTTTAAACATACTCATGATAATAAAGAATTTCAGTCACACTGGGCTCCTCCGCAACAAACAAACAAGATAAAAAAATCCTCATCGTTTAACATTTTTGCATACAATAATAATACTTTATCCTTTCTCTTTTAAACCTCCCAGTTTTCCAATATTTAAATTTTAAAATATGTCACTGATGGACCCAAATTAAAACTAGGTACAGCTTTTAAAAAACTTAAGCATAATTTATTGTTTCCAAGACAAGTCAAGTTCTAAAATGTAGATGTCTAGTTTGCCCTTTCAGAATAAGCAGTTTATTAGGTTTTAAAAGTTGAAATCAATGGCAATAAGAGATAAATTTCTGTCTGCGATAAGATCTGGCTGTAGTGAACAATAAGGGTAAAGTGGGGAAGAAAAAAGAACCATGATGGTAAAGCCTATCTCTGGTAAGTCATAAAAATGATTTTTTACATCTCTAAATTTTATTTAAAGTGGATAAAAACATGACCTATCTTTCAGCTGAACCAAATACTTGAGGCCTTAGCACATAAACTACAATCTAATCATCTTCCTAAAAGACAATAAGGACAAGAGACAAATCAAAAGGTCAAACTCACATAATATATTTCCTTAATTAGAGTATCAGATGAGGAATTCTGAAATTTATACATAAAATGTGGATCTCTGAAATATATGTATCTCAGGTATAGGCCAGGATATAAAACCAGCAGCAAGTTCAAGGGTGCTGAGCCCTGCAAGAAACTGCTAAAATCATTCAAGCATTAACAAAAAGCTCAAATTTTATCAGAGTATCTGTAAATCAACTTTACTAGGTATGGCCATCTAGTACATTTTTACGACAGTGGCATCTGGCTGAGGAATATGAGTGTTTAATGGCTATTTATGAGTATCAGGATATAGCAGGCAATTGTTTTAACATGACAATTTTGTTAGTCAAATTTCACTAAAACAACCACTGAAATAAACTACCAGTTTGTGTACTGGACTCCTAATCCACAAATGTCTTCATCTGTTGATATTATGCAATAGTTTCTTTCCTTAACAAAAGGTAACCAGAGCAGTGCCAGTGCCAGCCATAGGGATCAATCAGTGTATTGTAATTTTAAAATTAAATATTTCAATAAAAATAAAAAGACAATGAAATACCATGTCATATATAGCAATAAGGGATGAAATCAAACCCAATTATACATAGGCTAAGTATTCCTTATCAGAAATATTTGGGATTAGAAATGTTTCATATTTCTAATGTTTTCAGATTTTTGAATAGTTGCAAACGTGTAATAAGAAACTTTGGGGACAGACACAACTCTAAACACAAATCTCATTTATGTTTCACATACACCTTATACATATAGCCTGAAGGTAAGTTTGTACAATATTTTTTAGTGCACCTGTGTTTTGACTGCAAACCATCACAAGAGATCAGTTGTGAAACTTTCCATTTGTGGCATCCTATCAACACTCAAAAAAGATTCATATTTGTAGCATTTCAGATTCTGAATATTCAGATTAGAGATGATCAGCTGGTAAAATCTATGCAAATATTCCAGAGCCCAGAAGCTCTGAAAGCAGAATAACCTGCGCTCCCAATCATTTTTGGATGAGGGACAAACAACTTGCATTAGCAGACTTTCACTTGGATGCTCACCACTGATATTTCAAGGAAAATAGCTAATCTGACAGGTAACTCTATTTAATGACCTCTCTACTGAGCAAGTCAACAATCCCCTTATGTTTGACTGTTTATTTGTAAGCTAATATGGTAAATTTTTTACTCTTGAATATAGTGCTGAAAAAAATATATGCACTGCCCAAGGCTCAGGCCTTCCAAGGAAGTATATAATTGTGTTCAACAATTTAATAATTATTTCTTCATGGGGCTGGGGTTGTAGCTCCGTGGTAGAATGCCTGCCTGCCTAGCCCATGTGAGGCACCGGGTTCAATCCTCAGCACCACATAAAAATAAATAAATAAAATAAAGGCATTGTGTCCATCTACACCTAAAAAGATTTATAAAATTATTTCTTTTTGATAACTCATGCTAATTTTTCATTTATGTTTGTAGTATCAAGTTAATAAGCGTTCTCTTAATACATTTGATTTTAAAATTTACTTAGTACAGGTGGTATGTCTTATAAAATCAAGGTGGGAAGTAAATGACTAAGGTTTGCAAAACAGTGGTTTATGTCACCTTGGTAAGTCTTTGTCCCTCTGTTCACTATTTGATTAATCTGTCAGGCTCTGAGGGCACAGAATTATCAAGAATCTCACCAGCCCTCAAGGGCCCTGGTTAGGAGATCTAATATTTGGGGACGAACAATTTTGCCACTAATTTGACTTTATCATTTAAAAAATCTGTTTTGTTATAATTAGGTAAAGCCAGGAGCAGTGGTGCATGCCTATAATTCCAGTGGCTCAGAAGGCTGAGGCAGGAGCATCACAAGTTCAAGGACAGCCTCAGCAATTTATCAAGGCCCTAAGCAACACAGAGACCCTGTCTCAAAATAAAAAAGGGCTGGGGATATTGCTCAGTGGTTAAGCACCTTTGGGTTCAATCCCCAGTACCCAAAACATAAAAATAAAAAGGGAAGCTTACAGTGGAAAGATATTTTTAGTTGAAATACCAAAAATTTATACATTACTATAAGCCTTAATATTTAAAAAATGCTCCCCTCCCTGAATGCACATCTATGAATCCTATTTTAGAAGAACTTTCAATTATCTCACATATCAGAGAAGGAAGAAATCTCTGAATTGAAGAAAATAACAAAATTATGAGACAATGTAAAAAGAAGGTTACCAAAATGGTTTGAGTATCATAATACTGCCTGGCCTCCTAAAGTGATTCAATAAAGAAAACTAAATTTACCTAAACTACATTTCTGTTACTTTTCTTCAAGTCACACACTGGAAAGCTGTATGTGGCTATTTGAACTGCTGTCTATCCTTATTTTGAAACAATCTCAGCACACTCTATCTATCACCCTTTTTCCTCCTAACTAAAATACATCTTTCCCCAATACTGACCCCATTAAACTGCATGCCCAGGACTCAGAACCTGGAAGTCACATTAGTGTACTTCCTTCTCTGTTACATATTCATATTACATATACCTGAATATGTAATCCAGGATTACATATTCAGGTAATTTTGGTCAAGAAATATTTATCATAGGAAAACTAATAGATGAGCTACCCTCCCCTCCTGAAGGTTTCTGTGTCCTGAGCAAAACAACCTTGTTTCATTTTCCCTGGGCAAGAGCCAATGGGCTTAGAGGTCTCTCTGTTCTCCAGACAGGATGTTCTTTCCCCAGAAAGGAGCCAACAGGCTTAAAGGTCACCCTGTTCCACAGGCAAAGAGCCAATGGCATTGGGGTCACTCTGGTGCACCCCCCACCAGAAATCCCTATATAGGGTCTGGTTCAAGAGACTCTCACACACAACAGCTCGTCCTCGCGGAGAGGAGGAAGCCACTCAGACACAACAGCTCGTCCCTGTAGAGAGGAGGAAGCCATGCACCAGCCTTAGACCCAATGCCTCCAACTCGACGGCAGCTGCCCAGCCAACAGCTCCAGCCTCCAGCTGGACAGCAGCTGCTTTAGCCAACAGCTCCAGAGATCCCAGCCGACGCAACCAGGCACCCACCTTCCGTTCAGAGCTTGCACACTCCTCTCTCCCTGACTCCTCTCTCCCACCAGAGCTTGCACACTGCCCTCTCCTTGACTCCCCTCTCCCAGCACCTCTTTGACCTCAACCAGCCACAAAGGCTGTTGAATAAATCTCTTGGCTGCATGGCTGTCCCCGGTGTGATTTTTGCCCTTCAAAAACAATGGTAGGTTCTGAAAATGCTAAACTAAAAAGACATAGCTCTTGACATTTACAGTAAGGAAGACAAGTACATAAGCAAAGGTAAATAAATAATTACAATGTGAATCAATCAGTAATAAAACCATGTGAATAACAGAGATCTAAAGGTTGGCATGACTATGTTGAGGGGCAGGGTGAGGGACAAACCACTAACTGCCTTTACAATACCTAGTCTCCCCTTTTTCCTTATAGATAAAATCCTCCATGTCTGGGGTGGTAATATGCCCAGTTAAACTTTTCTCAGCCTCCCTTGCAGGTAGAGGAGCCCTTAAGAAAAGTATGTAGGATTCTAGGAAACTCTTCAAAGGAGCTAACTGAACTTCAAAATGTGTCCTTTTCCACTACTCCAATTCTTCTTCTTTTTTAATATTTTGTTTTAGTTGGACACAATACATTTTTTTTTTTTTTTTTTTTTGCTTTAGTTGTAACACAATGTGTTTATTTATACGTGGTGCTGAAGATGGAACCCGGACCACATAAGTGCTAGGCAAGCAAGCGCTCTACCGCTGAGCCACAACCCCAGCCCAGGACACAATATCTTTATTTTATTTTTATGTGGTGTTGAGGATCGAACCCAGCGCCTCACATGTGCTAGTCGAGCACTCTACCACTGAGCCACAACCCCAGCCCTATCCAATTCTTCTTTTACCTGCCCAGACATATGAGAAGGAGCCTGGAACACTGCTGATATTGGGGTTGCCATTTAGGCCCTAGCTGGCCTCCTCCAACAGTTATTTTTCATAAGAGGAAAACAAATCCTTTGTTTAAACTGCTTTTACAATATATGCCTCTTCTGTTATCTTCTGTTATAAATATCTATTCCTAGACATAAATGACACAAATATCAAGATTAGTAAGACTACATGAATAAAGAGGCGATGCACATGCAGGATATTGGAGGAAGGAGAAAAGTTTATCAAGCAAAGATGAAGAGCAAAGTCCCTCTGCTCAGGGAGTGATCTCTGCACAGTATGCTCACTGTGGTGGTGAGGGATGGAGGATGAGGAGGAGATGCAGCAAGAGATCTGCCAGGAACCAGATCAAAAGGACCTTGAAAGACATAGTCAATAAATCTCCCAAAACTCCCAAGAATTTCAAAGAAAGAGATGATTTGCTGAAATGTGTGTTTTAGCATAAGAGTGATAATTCAAAGCAAAAACACTATAGTCACTATAGTCACTCAGTGAGAGATAAAGATGGGGCAGTGGGGCACTAGAAATGCCATGAAGGAACTTTGTGGAGTGAATAGCAATGTTCTGTTTCTTGTTGGAGTATCAGTTGCAAGAGTATATAAATGTCAAAATGTGCACAGTACACTTAGGAGATGTACGTTTTATTGTTTCTACTGGTATTTCAATCTTTTTAAACAAGTACTTGAACTACAGAATGGTAAACAATTGGTAAAGAAGGACCAATCAGAGGTCCTTAAAGTAATATGGATGAGACATGGTGAAAAACTCAATGTAGGAAGATGGGAACAAGGAGCCTAGGATGACTTTCAGTATCCTAAATTTGTGGTTCTTTGAAGTTTAGAAACAAAAGTAGAGGGAGCAGGGAGTAAATGAAGAGAGTCTAAGAATTTCAACTTTAAATACATTAAGCTCTGGGGCCTAGGAATGCTCAGATAAGATGAAAAGAGAGGAAAAATTTAGTCTTGAGGAATAATTAACATATAATTGTTAAAACTAAGAGAACACACAGAAAGGTAATGGAGGAGTTTTTAAAACTTGGGTGGGGAACTGGGGTGGGGCACAAAATTGGCATTTGACACAATTCCTCACTGATCCTCTGGACTTGGAACAGAAAAGGGGAAGAAAATTACCTTTACATAAAAAGCACCTAAAGAGTGAAAAAACACAGACAAGGACAGAACCTGGGAACACCACCATTATAATCTTTATCCAAGAAAACCAAAAGGCCACAAAGGCAGAAGAATCTTAGATGGTCAAATGATAATAGATTAGCAAGAATGTCAAAGAGAAAGTTTCACAAAAAGTCTCAAAATATACTGTCAATGGAAGGCAAAAGTCACAACTGTTGCTCTGTGCAGCGGCACACACCTGCAATCCCAGCAACTCAGAAGGCTAAGAGCCAAGTTCAAAGCCTGCTCGGGCAAGTTAGCAAGACCATCTCAAATTAAAAAGTAAAAAGGGTTAGGAATGTAGTTCAATGATACAACACCCCTGGGTTCAAGCCCCAGTATAAGAAAGAAAACAAAATTTCACAATTGGTGTTTGTATGTCATGTGCAGCATAGTTTTGGAACAGCTATTGGGAGAAACCAAAAGAAAAACTGACTACATTGAACTATGAAGACTAACAGGAAGTTCAAATATAAAGGGTTCAAATAATGAAAACCATGATTGTGCAGTGGCACCAACTTCATGGCTGCATGATTTTCTCTAGGTGTGATGACAAAATTTTTAAAGCAATGAAAACACTCCCTATGATGGCAACCATGTGGAGGGTACTGGTAAGAAGAAAGAGTTCAGGAGCTCAACTAGAACCTTCCTTGGAGAAGAACAGAATGATAAAGTGGAAGGAAATGAAGTATAGATGTAGGAGGTACTACAGAGATAGGACAAGTTCAAGTGATGATCAGGATCAATATGCAGCAATCAAAGGAGATTAGAATTCACAAAAGTCAAAGAAGCAGACTACTAGGAAGCTATTTCAAGACAGAATAACTGTGAACCAGGCGCTGATTTCTTAA
Organism: Tamias sibiricus; assembly: GCA_025594165.1. Lineage (NCBI taxonomy): Eukaryota > Metazoa > Chordata > Mammalia > Rodentia > Sciuridae > Tamias > Tamias sibiricus. Next base: position 119,336,250 of record CM046664.1, on the reverse strand, counting down.
CAAATGGATGACATAGATGATTATATCTTCATTCATAAAAATTGTACAAGATTATAGAGTACCATGTGAAATTTAATACATATATACACTGTGTAATGTTCAAATCAGGGTAAATATTTTATCTTCTCAAATACTGGTCATTTCTTTAAGATTGAAGCATTCAAAATTATTTCTTCTAGTTTAAAAAAAAAATAGAGCACATTACCATTACCATACTGTCACCTATTGTGAAGTAGTACAACAGTTCTTTCTCTTGTCTAATTATAACTTAGCACCCATTAATTGGACTTTCCCCATCTCTCCCCAGACTCTGTTAACCACTATTCCACTCAACTCCTATGAGTCTAGATTCCACATATGAGTGAGACATCGCAGAATAGAAATTTTTACAATAAGAATATAGGTGTCACCTGAAATAGCAATGGTATATTTAAAAGGAAAGAGAGGGGGAAAAAAAGATAATAAAGAAGAAGGAGGAAGAAGGGGGAAGGGGAGAGGAGAAATTAAAAGACAAGGCAGTCCTAGAGATAATAGAAAAGTGAAAGAAAACAGCTTCAACTTGGGAGGGGTGAAAGGAAAGCAGTGGCTTCAGGAAAGTAGAAAATTATAGTTGGGAAAAATAAGATGGATCAAGTCTTTAATAAAGGAGTGAATGCCTACTATCCGCCAAACTAAAAGCATATACAGACATATATATATATGTATATACACACACACACACACACATATATATACACACACATGTATATATGTATGTATGTATATGTGTATATATATAATACACATAATATATAACACATATATATAATATACACATATTAAGTCTCAAAGAGGAGTTTTTGATTCACAAAAATTATACATGTTTATAGGATACCACGTAATATTTCAATACATATATGTAATGTGTAATGTTCAAGGGTAAACATTATACATACACATACACACCCAAAAACTCTAGCAAAACATATAAATGCTATTAATTTACAGATAAGGAAACAGGTTCAAGAATTAATAACTTTTCCAACATCATGCTGTCAGTGAAGGGGCCGAACTAGGGTGTGTATTGCCCTCTGTATGGATCCATTATGGACATTCACGTTTTACTACACTTATATTTTCTTAAACTTATTATGTCACCTTTTAACCTTGCTCTCTAACTTAGGTGGCCTGCCCTAACATTTGTTAATTTTTACATTCAATCTGCTTATGCCACTACCTCTGAGTGAAGTGCTTCCCCTCAACAGAATCCCCAATCCCATCCCTGGCCCTCTGCTCAAAACTCATCTCATTCCCCTCTAACTGGGCCTGACTGGGTCATTCGGTTTTCTTTACCAAATACTCCCTAACACTCAACTCCACTGATCTTCACTTACTACATCTATGTGCATGGGTCCTCCACATGAATTTGTGGGTACGTCTTTCCAACTAAGTTTACAGGAATCATTTCTAGTACTTACTTTTTTATTCCTCTATTATATGCAGGTAAAACTCCATTAATCAAGTAAACAGTAAGTGAACAATGCGGTTCATAAATAATAGATGAATATATATGCACATTTTTAAAAAGCACATATAAATGTTATATATCTTTTCAAAATACATGCAATATCTTTAGTAAAGAAATAAAAATAGTAAAATGATAAAATGTTAAAGGAATAGAACCAAAGAGCTATATGAATTAAAATGCAGATAGTCTCTAAAGATTGACACATACAATCATTAAATATAAGGAAGAATTTTACTAAACAATTTGATCTTGGATTCAAATGTAAATGACTTTTTTCTGTGTTTACAGATATAATTCAAGACGATTAAGTTTGTTTTCATTTCACAATAAATCAAGATACAATCTACTCTACCTTTCTTTAGGCAATGTTTTTTATATGAAACATTTTTCAGAATAACTGAAAAAAGTTATTAGACCATTAAAATATTTTCACTATATAAAAACAACTAAAATATTCTCTACGACTTTACATAACAAGTGTTTCTTAGTTTAGTATAGGAATTTATAATGCATACCATATGAGGAGTATACCTCTTATGTGTGCCTCACTCTCTAATGGCATTTTATTTACATGTCTATTGCAGTAATAAAATTGCACCCAGAAAACTACAAAAATAAGATATGAAGTCTATAAGCTGAAGTTAAACAGAAGTGAGCAATTATTTTGTACCTTAACTTACTTTGAGAAAAAAAATTATTATTTCCTACTATATATATTTTAGAAGCTTCACATAAAGAGAGAGAGAGAGAACCATTAACATTACTTTTAGAAATACCACCTATTATATCTGTTTTGGTGATTCCAATCTTTTAGAACTACTGATGCAAGAAAGAAACTTTTTTTTAAAGGTTATGTAGTCTAATGTTTACCAAATATTTATGCCACCTGACCCAGTTGTTGGGAACAATCTATTAACATCCCTTCAACAGCAATCCCAAAGATTTTCTTCCTCCTTTTAATAGGAGTACACAGAAACAAACTCAAAATGATATAACAAGCACATAAACACATGCCCTTAAGAGAATAAGAATTAGTAAAATAAAGTTAAATATCAATTCTTGTTAAAACACACACCAGAGAGAGAGAGAGAGAGAGAGAGAGAGAGAGAGAGAATCTTACAGTAGTTTAGTCTTGGCTAAATGTTTTTGTTATGTCAGATGCAATGGATCAACTAGAACAAAGAGTCTCTGACTTCTCCACAAAAAAAAAAAAAAAAAAAAAGATACTAAACTCTCAAATTAGGTATGATTAAGAGAGCAATACTTTAGTTTTAGTCACATTTAAGCCAATAAAATTTAAAACATAATCCATAATTCATGTACTTCTGGCAGAGTATGCACACTAATTTTACTTACCAAGTCATATATCTGGTTTGCCAACTGTACCTTCTCATCTGCATCTTCCAAAGCCTTATAGTAGTCCTGAATAAAAACATTTTAATTTCAAAAATAAATTAATCATTTCAAAATAATTAAGTGTGTGACATATAAATATATTTCATTATTATACCTTGTTATCTCTGTCAGTCATCTTACATTAGCAATAAAAAGTCTCCTATGGATAAGGGTGTGATTGCAGAAGAATTAGAAATTATGGACAATGGCCAAGAATTAAATGAAAATGTTAAGAAATCCTAGAAAAGATATAAATAAAAAATACTGTTCCAAATCTAGTCTCTATACTAGAAAAAGCAATGTAAGCTAATGAATATTTAAAAGAAAAAATGCTAATTAGACCTTATCTAACTTGTAAAGCACATTTATGCTTTTTTTAAGCTTTGTTTTTTTTAAGTACAGCTATAGAAGGGATTTTGATCTGTATGTCCTTATTATCCAATTGTTCCCTAGCTCCCATTTTAAATTAGGTATAAATTCATACAACTCAATCTATACTTTAAATTTCTCTGCTGCATTGTAAAGCAAACACTTTTTTAAACAAGAGAAAAGGATTTTATGAATTTGACTGGTGCCAGACTTTTTGTTGTGCTATACCAAAAACAGAGTAGGTTAAAGGGATGATCAATGACTTTGAGATGTATTTATATGATGTCTATACTCACACACACGTGGGCCTCCAGATAACTCCCCAGTCAGGACACTTCTCTTACAGATTCTCATTTGTTTTTTTAATCTCCTAACAGAAATAATCTTCCCTCCATATGGCAGAATAAATAACACAACTACTTAATTTGTAGTTTCCAAATTGCTTTCTTAGTTCATCCTTGAACAATTCTATGAAGGTTGGGTGTAGGGAGGCATTATTACTCAGTGACACTAAAAGATCTGCCAATGTCACACAAACTGCAGAATCATGACTAAATCCAAGGCTTTTAAGTTGTTCTTCCAATGTATCCTTGAATAAACTAGAGCAGACCTTCCAAGAAAACCTTGAGGTGGGAGCTAATGTTCATCCTAATTTGGAAGAGAGCTCTAAGTCCTATAAAGCTAATAAAAACACAAAAGAATTTTGTATTTCTAGATCCATTTCATGTACAAATATACAGTTTTAAATTGAAAGGCTTTGAAAGATCCTTCCAACTCTAAGATTCTGTTCCATGAGTTCACCACCTTAGGTACCTGGTAATATATAAAATATGCTCAAAATCTACTGATTTTCACCCACTTATGAGCAAAATTGGATAGTAGCAATTTATTTCTAAAAACAAGGCAATTTAGTTATATTTAATTAGAAAAAAAAAAAAAATTAAAAAGGGAAAAATGTACCTTTTAAATAACTCTATAACTCTCTAATAGTCAGTAAGTACTTAAACCATTTTAAAAATTACCAAAATTCTTTGATCTCTATACCTAATTCTCTTAAACACAATAAATTATTTAAATTCCAAAGACCCACTGATAATCTTCTCATATTCTGATATCCAGAAATCTACTTAATGATAAAATATATTTTTCAGAGGGTCCCAACATTTATTGACAAATCATTCAAAGCGTTACACATACTTTTTTGATAGATGCCATCTGTTCTTCTCTCCATTCGGGTTTATTTTTCTTTGCATTCATAAAGAATTCACTGACTCTTTGTTCTAGCTGGTCCATTGCATCTGACATAACAAAAACATTTCATATTTAGATAAGCAAATTCATATATCAAATATACATGCTTTGATTCAGGGGTGAAAAAAAACATAATTGTCACCATTAGAGAGGCTGAGGCAGGGGGTACTTAAGTTCAGGGACAGCCTCAGCAACTTGGCAAGACCCTCAATAACTTAGCATGACCCTGTCTCAAAATAATAAAAAAAAAAAAATTAAAGGGCTAGAGACAGAGACGTAGCTCAGTGGTGCAGTACCCCTAGGTTCAATCCTTAGAATCAAAATAAAAAATAAAAACAACATATAGTATTTCACTTGGCCAGTACCTTTAATATGTATGTCATGTTTTGAATTCATAAATATACAATGCCTTAATGACCTAAGTTTTAAAAAGTTACAATTTTCCTTACTGATAATTTTTTTGTGTTATTTCAAAACTTTTCCCATTAATCAAAGTAGAATCAACAATACAGAAGGTATCTGAACTATAGTTTTTGAAAAGTACAATCTTGGAGTCAAAGCTAATGAATGTGACAAAATAATTGTGTACATGTATGAATATATAATAACGAATCCCACCATTATGTACAATTAAAATGTACCAATGAAAAAGAAATAACCACTGGATAATATTCACATTTCTTTCTTTTCCTTTTTTCTCTTTTTCAAGCAACTCTAAGCTACATCACAGCCTTTTCTTTTTTCCTCTTTGAGACAGGGTCTCACTATATTGCCCAGGCTGCAATCCTCCTGCCTCAGCCTCCTGAGTAGCTGGGATTATGGGTATGCATCACCACAACCAGCTTAATCCTCAAATTTCTATTAATAAGAAAAAGTAATAAAAAAAATTTTAATTATAAGTTATATAGTGCTAAGCACTCCATCATCTCATATCACAACAGGAAGTGGTAGGTACAATCTCATTTATTTACTCAATATGCTATTCTATTTAGTTTATATAGGCTTTTTCAAAGTATTCCAAGAATAATCATTTCATTGGAGGCCAGCTGACAAAGGAAAAATAAATGGAATTTTGTTGTTATATATAAGCTGAGGAAAATCTTTTTACTATATTCTTCTTCTAAAGATTTTCAGTGTGTAATAGTGCTTTGTTGATTCTGAGAAATCTTTCCATTAATTTTGCAAAAGTATTTTCCTTTGTTTAAGCATTTCCTAACGTTTGACATGCTGGTCTCTTCTGTTAATCCACAATACCTTATCAACACAATATTAACTTCATAATATTCTAGTTATTGCAAAATTTGTTATAATCTTAAATCCAAATTATAAGAGAATTTTAAATTTTTAGCCTAAAGGAAAGTGTCCAAAATAAGAACAACCTTTTATTAATGCCTTCCTTATATTAGGAACCATACATTCAAATTTATTTGTATTATTTTAATCCTCAGATGATATATACATATATTTTTACAGACAATAAGACCCCTTCAGAAGTGGTAATGCAGTCAAGGTCAATGAGTAAATTAGTGATGTCCTAAAATAAACTCAGATCTATCTGACATCAAAGTCTATGCTCAATCCTGCAAAAAACACTAGTTCAGCAAGTCTTTAGCAATTCAACTACATTAAAGTTAAAATGGATTGAATGGAGTTGGAAAACCAGGCATACAACACAATAAATAAAACAAGATGATTATGAAAGAGCAAGGTTAATTTTAGGGGAAAAAAAAAGAAAAAGAAAAAAAAAGAAATCACCAGACTACCAAGCTATCGCTGAAAGAAAAAGAAAAGCCCGCAATTACCCAAAATTTTATAACATCAGAAAAGAAACTTTTAGTAACATTTTATTTCCCTCATTCTGAGAAAATGATTACTCTGTTGACAATTCGAAGTGCATCTTACAGTTAATCCTCTCGTCTCTTTCATTAAGAATCTCAGCATTCCAAGTTCACCAGGCTCTCTAAAAACCCACCTATAACCTGTGCTTCCATGCTTTTTACTCTTCAATTTCTGAATAGAACGAACTTTAACAAGCATCAATGCTGAAATTCAAGCCCGATATGTAAAGCTCAAGTGAAAATTCTTCTCAATATTTATACGATGATTTCCACTAAGATAGATACAATGTCTACACTCTCAATGAATGTATAGAAACATTTGTTGCACAGTGCCAAATTTGAAAAAGGAACACGCATGTTCTAATGCCTCCTTTTGTAAAAGTCACAAGTAGCGTGGGGAGGGAAGAAGCAGCAAAACACAGGACTGCCTGATCTTTTTGACAACTCCTTAGGTACTACTAGAGTGACCCGGAGGAGAGTCAAAGCTCAGGAGGTGCAAGCATCGATGGCAAGCAAGTCCGGCACTGAACGCGTGCAGCGAACAAGAGTAAACGCGCCGACTTACTCTGCACCTGCAGATCCATCTCGCGCATCTCGGTGAAGCGGTCTCGCAGGTCCATAGGAAGCTGCTCAATCACTGTCAAAGGGAGAGTCCGTCAGGGGGCGGGGCCAACGGCGAAAGTACGCGATTACGTCATTGCGTGCGTGCGTGCGTCGGGGGGGTCGAGGGAGCCGGCAGCTCACAACGAGGCTGCCAGTTACCGTGAGAAAGAAACATCCCCCGCCTCCCCCTCCCTCCCGCCATCCCGCCTGCCCGTCCACTCGCGCTCTCGCCCGCCCGCAGGTCCCATAGGCGGCCCCTGCCAGCGCCGCGCACTCACTTTCCAAATAGTCCTCTAGGTACAACATCGCGACCCTTAGAGCTGGGGGAACGAAGGGGTCCAGGGGTTTATTTGTGTCACTCGCTGTCGCCGGAGTTTTGTCCCTTCCAATATGGCGCCTCCGCTAGCAGCACCCGCTCGACTCCGGAAAAAAAAAAAAAAAAAAAAAAAAAAAAAAAAACCACTTTGGCGCCTGACGGCGCTTGCCTCATTGCCGCCCGGAGCTGTCATTGGCCGGCTGAAGCAGTGACGTAGAACGACCGGTGCTCACCCCCGCGCCTTTGTGGGAAGTGTAGTTTTATTTCTGCTAAGCGGGAGTCGCCACGCTGGCGGTCCTCCGCGTGCAGACTACAGAAACCAGGCGCCATTGCGAACCAGGCGCAGCCGAGTCTGAAATGCGGTGCCTCTGTTTATTTGTTGATTTCGTGCACAGAGAATGACGGGAGTTGTATGCGCCTGCATGACAGTACTAGGAGTAACTTTTCACCTGTTCTTTGCTGTGATTCCATACCCCGCCGTTTGTGAGTCATGGATGTCAGGTAGTGCTTAGCAAATAGTAAAGATTCTAAACGCTGGAATAATCAGCAAAGTTCGGCCAATTCGGATTGTTTAAAACAGAACTCTCTGCTGGAACTTAGCCTCAGTATTCACTTATTGTGAACGGGATGTCTGCTAGGTTTCCCTGCAACTTTAAGGTACTTTGTCCTGAGACTGTGGCTTGAATGTGCGTTTCCCAGCTTAAAAAAATGTACAAATAGTCCTCAGTAACCACCCATGTATTCTGTTTTGCGGTGCGTCTTGTTGGTTGATCCATACATATAACCTGCACTTATAAAAATAAAAAAAAGATAAACTGTAGTAATGTATAGTTTAATATCTAATGGGCTGAACTACCAATAACTTTAGATTATTATAGCCTGTATTGGAGTCTGTAATTTGAAGCATTCTCTTTCCACTTTTTGACGACTCCTGGCAAAGTCACCAGTTAATATATTCAGTATTTCACTGTTAATTTTTTAAAAATATTTTTTTCTTGAAATTTCTTGCACTAAATAAATTCACGTATGTTATTTTCCACTCTTCTTAACTATCTTCCTTTTGGGGGGAACATTATCCCTTAGAACATCTACAAAACATCTTTAAGACATTCTTAGTTTATCCTCTATTTCTCTTCATCTTTCTTTTACATGATCCAGCAAATGCTTCCTAGTTTTGCAACTTCAGTTTTGTTCTCTTTCAGAGCTTTTATTTCTTACACACATTAAGATATTTAGTGTATATTCTGTTGCTGTTAAATCCAATACTGAAAATTTTATGCCTCTTTTTGTGCTCTACACCAAAAACAGACACTTGATTCTCAACTCTGAATTCATGTTTATGGGTTTATAAATATGGGGATTCTTTGAAGCTGGAGTTAAAATTGAGTCCTAAAGAGCATTAGAATTTGCTTCTGCAATTTGCTTTGGAACATCTTCAACCAGAGGAGCAGTTTAAATTCTGCAGTGGAGGTTTTATTGCACGGATAGATTGAATTTGAGCCTCTATATCAAAAGTCTCATAAATTATAACTTCTGGGGAGATATTTTTTTTCTTCCTATATAGGTCTCTAAGTCTAACGCATGTTTACTTACTGACCTCTTCAGTGTATGAGGTTTATTTCTCATTAACGCTCACACAGGGAATACAGCTTAGAGGGGCCCCAATTTTTTATCTCCTTTTTGACTCTTTCTTTTGAACTGGTCCTTGTCTTTATTTTCTGACTCTGGCATGCTGCACAACCATCAAAGCAGGAGCTCTAAGTGTCCAGAATTTGATAATATCTAAACAAAAGCCCACTTTGGCCCTCACTTTCTCAGAATACGCTCAATTTTCTTCCTTCCTTTAGAGTCCCTCTGAGGATTTCTTCATTCCCTACAAGTTCATCAATGTGTTATATATTTTTTTTTAACTCAGAATTTTTAGTTGTTTTCAGCAGGTGGCTCATTCAGAGCAGCTTTTATATGGCATGCTATCAGAAATAGAAGTCTATTTCAGTGTAAACTGAGCTTCTTTAGAGTGTGTTCCATATTAAGGAAAATGAGATAATAAATTATATCCTATTCAGTCAGTGTACACATACCTTCCAGAAAAACTGAAAACAAAATTTATACATTGTATATTTTGGTTAAAGAATGTAACTCCTAGTGTTGAAACATTTATTGGCTGCAGAAAATCAAGTTTGTACATGCATCTGATAGCTTCTTGCATCATTAGGTCATATAGTTGCTAGTTCTGGGAGTGGCTGCCTATTTAGAGCCAACACCACATTTTTAGGCAGTGCCTGTCACATGCAAGAGGAACTGTCTGTATATTTCTGTGCTCCCTGATCATAGTTTATTAATTTAGCAGTGGTAGACCAAAACTGGGCCTATCACTGAACCATCTTGGGATTTGAAATGGGAAATGAAGAGAAACAGCAATGGATGACATTGTAGCAGAATGGCATTAACTGAACATCATAACTAAATGGTCCACAAACTCTTGTACTGAGAGCACCTAGAGAAGCTATATTTTCTCCCTTGCTGTTATGGTTTGGATCTGAAATGTCCCCCAAAAGTTAGTGTGTTGACAGCTTGGTCCCTAATGCAGAGGCAGGTTCTTTGGGGAGGTGACTGGATAAGGAGGGCTGTAATCTCATCTATGGATTAATCCACTGGTGAATTCATAACCTAACAGATTATTGGAAGGTGGTGAAAACTTTAGTAGGAGGTAGGCCTTCATTGGAGGAACTAGAGAAATGAAGAATAAACTCAAGTATGAACAGGGAACAGCTGAAAGAACTTGAGGGTTTATAGGCCTTGCCTGCTGGGGATTGTGTCTTGCTTTTGTTTTCTTTTTTTTTTTTTTTTTTTTTTTTTTTCTTTTCTTTTCTTTTTTTTTTTTTTTTTTTCCAGTTCTGGGAACTAGACCCAGGGCCTTGTACAGGATAAGCATATGCTCTGCTACTGAGTTACATCCCCAGCCTGAACACATTGGGGTTCTGATTGTCCAGAGTGAGATTATTTCAAGCCTCAGTGCCTATGCCTAAAGGAGTAATCATAATGGACTGCTCTTTTTGTGAAACTACCTGGAAAATAATAGAAAGCTTGCCATTCATCCACCTGATAGCATGGATGAAAAAGCAGTCAAGATGAATGTGGACCCCAAACCTGCTGCACAAATGAGTTTGGACTCCAAAATTCAGACTCCTCACAAAGTGTCAAGATCCTTTACCAAAATAGTAAAAATTGGTCTGGCCTGGATATTAGTCAGCATTGCTATATTACAATGGAATACCGGATGCAACTAACTTTATAAAGCGAAAAGGTTTATTTAGCTCACAGTTTAGAAGTTCAAAGTCCAAAATTGGACAGAGAAGAATGGAGATTCAAAAGAGTACATGTTCTAAGATGACATTTAGATGAAGTTTCTAAATAAGTAAAACTGCGATGGCAGAATTAGGAGAAAGACTGACTCTGGGAAAAGTAGAGTGATTGAGTAATCCCAGAACGCTCTGCTGACAGGAATCGTTTCTTATACACTATGCTATTACCAGCTTGCAGAAGGCGCTCATTCCTATTTGTCACCTGCATAAATGGGTAGATTATTAGATGGTTATGGGCTTATGAACCTGACAGACATGAGTTTGAATTCTGTTTCTGTTATTTAATCATATGACCTGAGCCCAGTTGACCAAAGTCCCTAAGCTTGTTCTTTGATCTATGAAATCAGAATAAGGAGAGGTATTTACAATGTAGGATTGTAGCAAGGCTCAAAGGAAATAATGTTTAAAAGTACCTAGCACAGTGCCAAGCACATAGATGTAATCATGAAAAATACTGTAGACCTGACAGTATCAAGAGGTTAATAAGTGGTCTCTTAAAGGGTACTGCAGTGGAAGCAGTCACTGCAGAGTAGGCAACTAAGGAAAGTGCATGGTCTGTACAGTATTTAAAAACAATAGTAAAGTTGACTTTTACAGTCTGTTTTTTTGTTTTGGTTTGGTTTAGTTTTGGTATGAGGGATTGAACCCAGGGGCCCTCGGCCACTGAGCCACATCCCAGCCCTATTTTGTATTTTAGTTAGAGATAAGGTCTCACTGAGTTGCTGAGGCTGAGGTTGGCTTTGAACTTGTAATACTCCTCAGTCTCCAGAGCTGCAGTCTGCTTTCTTTTACCACCATGTGCCAGCAATTCTAAATAATGTCAGTGAGAAATATTTTCAGAAAAAAAAATTTGCTGGTGTAAGTTCTAAATAATCATGGCAATTTTGGTTGAATTTTAATAACTGTGGAACTATATAGTCCTTTTAAGTGATGGATTAGAAATAAAAATCAAAACCACAGGAATTAGATAAAGACATATTTCATCACTTAGATATTTCAACCATAACTATTTGGTCCCATAGAAGTTTTACTTATATTTTATTTCTTTTAAATATTTTTACCTTTATTTTGTTTAGTTTTTTTTTTTTTTTTTTAATGTGGTGCTGGGGATCAACCTAGTGCCTCACGTGTGCTAGGCTAGTGCTCTATCACTGAGCCACAACCCCAACCCTTATATTTTAAATTTAAGCAGTGAAACCAAACTGTTAGGTGTGATATTTTTATTATATGTAAAATTTAGTTTGTATTTGAATAATTACTGAACTTAATAATATCATGAAAATTCAAACATTATTTTAAAATAATTATTCTTGTTTAATAAGTGTTATTTAATTGCTATGACATAAATTTAGTTATTCATTAGCATAAAAGACAAATGTTTTTCTGCTCAAAAAAAGAAATACTTATGTTTTCACTTGGTGGAAGCTAAAAAAGTTGATCTCATAGAAGTACAAAGTAGAACAGAGGACACCAGAGTCTGTGAATTGTAGGTGGGAGGATGGGGACTCTTAAGGTTGGATAATGGATACAAAACATAAGAAATAAGTTCTCTGTTCTAGAGATGCAGCATAGTAAGGTAGCTGATTTACAACAATATATTATATATCTCAAAATAACCAGAGGAGGGGCCAAAGGATCTCAACACAAATTCTAATTACCCTGACTGGATCATTACTCATTTTATGTTATTGAATTATTATACTATACTCCATAAAAATGTACAATGATTATGTGTTAATTAAAAATTAAATTACCAAAATACCTGAATGTAATTCAAAAGATTAATCCATTCCTTTTCTCATTTTTTTCACTGTTAATAAATTATTTATGAAATTTAGAAAAAAAAATTTCCACTGAATTTCTTTTCTGTTTTTTATCATTATTTATTTAATTCCATGGTTTGTTGTTGTTGTTGTTGTTGTTGTTGTTGTTGTTTGGTGCTGGGGATTGAGCCCAAGGCCTCAAGCATGCTAAGCACGTATCACTGACTTGCATTCTCAGTCCCTAATTTCATGCTCATTTAGAATGTCTTATTTGTTCTAATTAGCTATACATGGCAGTAGAATGCATTTTGACAAATCATACATAAATGGAGTATAACTTCTCATTCTACTGGTTGTTCATGATGTAGAGTTACAAAGGTTGTGTAATCATATGTGTACAGGGGATAATAATGTCCAATTTATTCTACTATCTTTCCTACCCCATACCCTCTTCCCTCTCTTCACTCCCCTCTGTCGAATACAAAGTAGCTCTATTCTTCCCCTTACTCCTATTGTGAATTAGCATCTGCATATGAGACTTGCTTATTTCTATTAGCATGATATTCTCCAGTTCCATCTATTTACGCCAAATGCCATAATTTCATTCTTCCTTAAGGCTGAGTAATATTCCATTTGCATATATACCACAATTCCCTTATCCATTCATCTATTGAAGGACATCTAAGTTAGTTCCATAGTGTAGCTATTGTGAATTGAGCTGCTATAAATATTGATGTGGCTGTGTCAATATATTATGCTGATTTTAAGTCATTTGGGTATAAACCTAAGAGTAGGATAAATGGGTCAAATGGTTTCATTCCAAGTTTTCTTAGGAATCTCCCTCCATACTGCTTTCCATAGTGGGTGCACCAATTTGCAATCCCACCAGCAATATATGAGTGCACCTTTTTTTACCACATCCTTGCCAATATTTATTGTTGCTTGTATTCTTGATAATTGCCATTCTGATTGGAGTGAGATGGAATCTCAGTGTAGTTTTAATTTGCATTTCTCTAATTTCTCTATATTTTTCATATATTTGTTGATCAATTATATAAGATGTTGAACATTTTTTCATATATTTGTTGATCGATTATATTTTTTTCTGTGAAATGTCTTTTCATTTCCTTAGCCCATTTGTTGATTGGGTAATTTTTTTATGTTAACTTTTTTCAATTCTTTATATATCCTGGAGATTATTGCTGTGTGTGATAAAGATTTTCTCCCATTCTGTAGGCTCTCTCTCTCTCTCTCTCTCTCTCTTTTTTTTTTTTTTTTTTTTTTTTTTTTTGGTACTGGGGATTGAACTCAGGGGCACTCGACCACTGGGTCACATCCCAGCCCTTTTTTTTTATTATTATTATTTTTTATTTAGAGACAGGGTCTCACTGAGTTGCTAAGTGCCTCACCATTGCTGAGGCTGGCTTTGAACTCCTGATCCTCCTGCCTCAGCCTCCCAAAGTGCTGGAATTAATTTGTTTGCTATACTGTGAAGCTTTTTAGTTTGATTCCATCCCATTAATTGAGTCTTGATTTTACTTCTTGTGCTTTAGGTGTCTTGTTAAGGAAGTCAGTTCCTAAGCTGACATGATGGATATTTGGGCCTACTTTTTCTTCGGTTAGGTGGAGGGTCTCTGTTCTAGTACCTAAGTCCTTGATCTTCTTTGAGTTAAGTTTTGTGCAGAGTGAAAGATAGGGGTTCAATCTACTCCATGTGAATTTCCAGTTTTCTCAGCACCATTTGTTGAAGAGTCTATATTTTCTCTAATGTATGTTTTTGGGGTCTTTATCTAGTATGAGATAACTGTATTTATGTGGGTTTGTCTCTGTGTCTTCTATTCTCTACCATTGGTCTACGTATCTGTGTTGGTGCCAAAACCATGCCATTTTTAGTATGGCTCTTTAGTATAATTTAAGGTCTAGTATTGTGATGCCTCCTGCTTCACTTTTCTTACTAAGGCTCTTCTGGGTCTTTTATTTTTCCCAATGAACTTCATGACTACTTTTTCTATTTCTATGAAGAATGTCATTGGGATTTTAATGGGAATTGCATTAAATCTGTGCAATGCTTTTGGTAGTACGGCCATTTTGACAATGTTAATTCTGCCTATTCAAGAGTATGGGAGATCTTTCCATTTTCTAAGGTCTTTTTCATTTTCTTTCTTTAGTGTTCTGTAATTTTTGTTGTAGAGGTCTTTCACTTCTTTTATTAGATTGATTCCTAAATATTTTAATTTTTTTGAGACTATTGTGAATGGGGTGTTTTTCCTAATTTCTCTTTCAGTGGATTCATCACTGATGTATAGAAATGCATTTGATTTATGGGTATTAATTTTATATCCTGATACTTTGCTGAATTCATTTATTAGTTCTAGAAGTTTTCTAGCAGAATTTTTTGGAATATAGAATCATGACATCAGCAAATAGTGATAGTTTGGGTTCTTGTTTCCCTATTCCTATCCCTTTAATTTCTTTCTTCTAACTGCTCTGGCTGGAGTTTCAAGGATGATGTTGAATAGAAGTGGAGAAAGAGGGCATCCTTGTCTTGTTCCAGTTCTTAGAGGGAATACTTATAATTTTTCTCCACTTGAGGTATGTTCCCACTATCCCTAGTGTTTCTAGTGTTTTGAACATGAAGGAGTGCTATATTTTGTCAAATGCCTTTGCTACATCTATTGAAATGATTATGTGATTCTTGTCTGTAAGTCTATTGATATGATAAATTATGTTTATTGCTTTCCATATGTTGAACCAACTTTGTATCCTTGAGATGAACCCCACTTGATCATGGTGCACCATCGTTTTAATATGTTTTTGAATGTGATTTAAAAATAATTTTTGCATCTATGGTCATCAGGGATATTGGTCTGAAGTTTTCTTTCCTTGATGTGTCTTTGTTTGGTTTTGTTATCAGGGTGATATTAGCTTCATAGAATGAGTTTGGAAGGATTCCCTCCTTTTCTATTTCATGGAATAATTTGAGGAATATTGATATTAATTCTTCTTTGAAGGCCTTATAGAACTCTGCTGAGAATCCATCTGGTCCTTAGTTGGCAGGCTTTTGATGGCATCTTCTATTTCATTGCTTGAAATTGATCTATTTAAATTGTGTATGTCCTCCTCATTCAGTTTGGGTAGGTCATACGTCTAGAAATTTGTTGATGTCTTCAAGATTTTCTATTTTATTGGAGTATAGATTTTCAAAATAGTTTCTGATTATCATCTGCATTTCAATAGTGTCCAGTCATGATATTTCCTTTTTCATCATGAATTTTAGTAATTTGAATTTTCTCTCTCTTTTTCTTTGTCAATAGATAAGGGTTCATCAAATTTATTTGTGTTTTTCAATGAACCAATTTTTTGTTTCATCTTTTTTAAAAATTGTTTCAATTTCATTGATTCAGCTCTGATTTTAATGATTTCCTGTCTTCTACTGCCTTTGGTATTTATTTATTCTTCTTTTTCTAGGGCTTTGAGATGTAATGTTAGATCATTTTTTTGTTGTTGTTGACTTTCTATTCTTTTAGTGAGTGAGCTCAGTACAGTGAACTTTCCTCTTAGCACTGCCTTCATAGTGTCCCAGAGATTTTTATGTTTTGTCACTATTCTCATTTACCTCTTATTTTTTTATTTCATCCCTTCTGCTATTCATTCATCATTCAATAGTGTATTATTTAGTCTCTTTTTATTCTATTGTTGATTTCTAATTTCATTCCATTATGATCTGATAAAATGCAGGATATTACCTCTATGTTTTTCTTTGTGGAATAAGATATGGTCTATTTTAGAGAAGGATCTGTGTGCTGCTGAGAAGAAAGTGTATTCTCTCATTGACACATGAAATACTCTATATGTCTATTGAGCCTAAATTATTGATTGTTCTATTTAGTTCTATAGTTTATAGTTTCTTTCTTTCTTTCTTTGGTACTGGGGATTGAACTCAGGGGCACATGGCCACTGAGCCAAATCCCCAGTCCTATTCTGTATTTTATTTAGAGACAGGACTTCACTGAGTCGCTTAGCACCTAACTTTTGCTGGGGTTGTCTTTGAACTCTCAATCTTCCTGCCTCAGCCTCCCGAGCCACTGGGATTACAGGCATGCACCACTGCACCTGACTACAGTTTCTTATTTTATTTGTTTGGAGGATCTATCTCTTGATCAGAGAGTTGTGTTAAATTTACCCAGTATTATTATGTTGTGGTCTATTTGATTCTTGAAATTGAGAAGAGTTTGTTTGATGTACGTAGATGCTCCATTGTTTGGGACATAAATACTTTTGATTGTTATGTCTTGTTGAAGTATAATTCCCTTAAGCAGTATGAAATGTCCTTCTTTGTCTTTTCTGATTAACTTTGGCTTGACATCTACTTTATCTAATATGACAATAGAAACCCCTGCTTGTTTATGCAATCCATGTAAGTGATACTTTTTTCCCTATCCTTTCACCTTCAGTCTGTGGATGTCTTTGCCTATGAGGTGAGTCTCTTGGAGACAGTATATTGTTGGGTCTTGTTTTTTAATCCAATCTGCTAGTCTTTGTCTTTTGATTGATGAGTTTAGGCCATTAACGTTCAGGGTTATTGTTGAGATATAATTTGTATTCCCAGTCAGTTTGGTTTATTTCTAAATTTTAATTTAAATTAGTTTCTTCTTTGATTGATTATTCCTTTAGTGTAGTTCCTCCCCTTGCTGATTTTCACTTTTTAAAATTTCATATTCATGGAATATTTTGTTGAGTATATTCTGCAGGGCAGGCTTTCTAGTAGTGAATTATTTTAACTTTTGTTTATCATGGAAGGTTTTTATTCCATCTTCAAATTTAAAGCTTAATTTTGTCATATATAGATTATTGGTTGGCATCCATTTTTTTCAGAGCTTGGTATATGTTTTTTAATATATGTTTTTCATGTATGTTTCTTCAGGACTTCCTATCTTTGAGGGTGTGGGTTGAGAAATCAGCTGAGATCCAAATTGGTTTCCCCTTGTATATAATCTAATATTTTTCTTTCACAGTCTTTAAAATTCTGTCCTTATTCTGTATGGTGGGCATTTTCTTTATAATGTGCCTTGATATGGGTTTGTTGTAATTTTGTATATTTGGGATCCTGTAGTGTCTTGAATTTGATTTTTCATTTCATCCTTTAGGTTTGGAAATTTTTCTGATATTATCCTTTGGTTTATATCCGTGCCTTCATCTATCCTGATAAATCTTAAATTTATCCTGATAAATTTTAAAAGACCAAATTTAAGATTTATCAGGATAGATGAAGTTCTGTTCACGGTTTCTTAACATCTTCTCTCCATGGTCAACTCTATTTTCAAGATTATATATTCATTATAACTTCATTGCCTGAGGTTCTGTCTTCCAAATGGTCTGGTTTGTTAGTGATGCTTTCTATTGAATTTTCAATTTATTTTATTGTTTTCTTCATTTCAAGTATTTCTACTTAGTTTTTTTTCTGAATCTCTGCTTCTTTATTGACATGATCTTTTACTTCCTGTATTTTCTCTCTAATTTCATTCCTTATATTATGGTCTTTTACTTTGCAGATCAGTTTAACTATGTACATTCTAAACTCCTTCTATGACATTTCTTCCCCTGTGGATTTGCTTGGGGCAGCTCATTCCCTTGCTTTTTCATGTTTGTGTGTCTACCCATCTAACAGCATAAATCTGAGGCAGTAGAGTTTCTTATAGTCCACAAAGTAGTTTCCACTTTATAGACTTATAGAAGGTTTCTAGTACCTCACTGTTTAGGGGGAGACGAATGATAACAACTACCAATGCAAGCAATATACAGTATTGAATCAAATAGTTTCTACTTTGACATCTGTAATATTAATTATCACAATAAACAAAAGTGATATGATCAGTTTTTCCTTATAATAAAAACAGCAAGTTTACAAAAGGTTTACAGTTTCAAATGGTGGATAGGGAGATAACAGAAGTGATAGATTAGAGATTGGCTATGGCAGAAGAAAAGAGAGAATGGAAACAGGAGAAAAAATATATACATATATAAATTTTTTAATTAAAAATAAAATAATACAAAACAAAACTAAATATACTAATTAAACATCCTAATTCACAAAAAACTAATCCATGAAAAATAACTG
Source organism: Tamias sibiricus (assembly GCA_025594165.1). Lineage (NCBI taxonomy): Eukaryota > Metazoa > Chordata > Mammalia > Rodentia > Sciuridae > Tamias > Tamias sibiricus. Next base: position 119,317,725 of record CM046664.1, on the reverse strand, counting down.
GCTTCAAAAATGGTGGAAATGAGAAAAAAACAAATATGAAAATATATAAATGTCCATATACCATCAAGCTCACAATTAAACAGAGGGAAAAAAGTAGAAGAAGAAAGAAAGAAGAGAAAAAACTATCTTGGTGAAAACTTAAAGATTTCTTTCCATTGGAGTTCAAAATATTCTCAGCTTCTCTTCTCAGCAGTTCTAAGTGGGGTAGTCTGGAGTGTGATGATCCACCCTCTGGACTGTTGGAGTGAGAGAGGTATTCCCATAAGTGGACTTCCTAGAGACAGAGTTTAGGCATAGGCAGACTCCAGGCTCTTCCATGAATGCCAGTTGGTCTGGAGATTTTAAATCCATGCACTTCCAGTGCCCAGTACTTGCTGGTCCATGCTGGAAGACTTTACCCCAGGGATCTCGCCTGGGTTCCATTCATGTGGTATGGGAGCCAGTTCACCTGCAGACCCCATGTTTCCTGGTCTCAGGTTGAACCTCCAAACAATCTCTCCTGCCCCTGCCTTTTCAAGTTCCCAGCCAGATGCGTCTCTCCCAGCAGGTTCTGCAAGAAATCAGATTGGAGGGTGAGGGGTACAGCTGGGTGACCAATTGTCTCCTATAAAAACCTTTGATTTTTTCCTTGTCACATAAGCACATTCTATGTTGTGCAGTGTGTTTACTGGGCCTGTATTTTGGGTCAAACTCAAGTTTGCCAGGAATCAGCTTCCTCAGCTGCCAGCCTTTGTGCCACGGCTACAAAATTGTTCCTTCCTTTGTCCTTAGCATTCCACCTGGAGAGATGGCTTCTTTCCTTGCACGTGGATATCATGCAGAGTGTCTTTCAGGTTTGTTGGACAATGCCCTTGGTCTCTAAACACTCTGTACCCAGACATGCCTCAGGCCTCCCAAAAATTCAGGTTCCTTTACTTCCCTTATCCCTCTACTATGCCCATAGAGGGACTACTCTAGCTGGTGCTTCTGGCCCTGCCACTGCAGTGGCTGTGTCACTTGGGATTTTTCCCTTATTTTATTATATCTAACCTCCTGTGTCTCTGGTCTGCTTTGAATGTCCAGTTCTAAATTCCAGTAAAGTAACCCCTTTTTTGTTGTTGTTCTATTCACCCACCTTGCGGAGAATCTGCCTATTTGCTTTCTTGGTTTCATGCCATGGAGCAGCCAGCAATGGGACCTCCTCTAATCAACCATCTTTCATGCTCATTTTTGAAAATAATTTTTTGTATACAGGAGAAGTATATTAAGTAAACTTTCTGCTCCAGGTGCCAGACAGTCTAGGTACAGTTATTTGAATGCTTATCAGAAAAGGCAGATGTAAATTTATGTATACACAATGGCATCCTTGTCTAACTATTTCTCTATGTTTGATTTTGAAAGCCTTAGGCTCTCTCTCTCTTTCCTTTTTGTGAGACTCATGATGTAAAAATAAAGTAGCAAGCATCTTCTCTTTGTAGTGCAATATGAAAACATTTGAGTAACTGGGAAGATCTTCAAACCTGCTGGAAACCCTCCAAGGACTCTCATTTATCGTACAGGTGTGCTATGATATTGACATGAAGTGATGTCTGGAAAGTTCAAGCTATTTTCTTATTTTTATTTTTATCCTGTTTTTAATGAATCTAAATCATTAGAGCCTTAGAAGTCTTTATTTTCCTAGTAGGTCCAGAAGTGTTTTCCTAAAGTTGGTTAGGATATTTTTATCTTTGAGGAAATGGAGTGTGAAACTATGACAATGCTGTGCTTTTTTACACTCTGCCCATAAATATCTTATGAGACTTACTACATTGTTGTAGTAGAGGGCCTGCCTCCCCAACTAATTTGGAATTTCTCAAGGGCAGAGATCATGTTTTATTCATCTGTTGATCCACAGATCTGGCAGGTAATATGACTTCAATAAAAATGTGATGAATTATTGAGTGAATGCATGCATGAGCATTAAGCACAAGTTCTTAAGTTTTCAAGTTCAGACTAGTAAGGGCAACATGAAATTGTCATGATTGTTAACTACTAAGCTCTATGAAGAAAATAATATTCTAGTGGTCATCCAAGTAAATGGACTGGAATGCTGAGAAGAATTTTCTAAATAGAAGGCTTTGAAGAATTCTCAAATACAGGAGTAGGTCAGCTCCTTCATAGCGGTTTTTAATTAGCTTGCCTAAAAGGGTAGGTAGGCAGAAGGAAAATGAAAGTAATATGGTAATTCACGATGTACTATATTCTTTAAAATCCTTTGAAGTTCTAAATATCAATCTAGGGACTACAAGAATGTATTACTATAACTTATTTCAGTAAATATTTGTTGAACAGCAAATACTGCTAATACAATACTTGACCAAGACACAGTTCTTACAGAATGTATGTACAGCTCATTAAGGGAAGCAGATGGTTACAGAAATAATTTAAACACAATGTGGTAGGTGCTATAATATGTCAAATTTTGAGGGAAAGACCAGATGATTCTTCAAGAAGAATTTACATAAATGCTATTGAGATATGGTTATTTCTTTGATGAATAATTAACATATCAATTCAGCCAAAGGAAAAAGTGAAGGCGATCGAGATAAAAATGTAGATAAAATATCCACAGGTTCAAATACTTTGTAGTCATTAAATGTCATGTTTTTGATCACCATCTACAATCATGCTTTGATTAACCACAAGAATACCTTCTGAGAAGTGCATCACTAGGTGATTTCCCATTGTGTGAATATCATACAGTGCACTTACAAAAATGCAATCACTTAAAATTCCACTATCATTCAGAAATAACTATTGCTAACTTTTTTATGCAATACTATATTGCATATAGTAAAGCCTATTGCTCCTGGACTATAAATCTGTACAGCATGTTACTGAATGAATAACTTATGGAATAATGTATACAATAATGTATACACAGTGGTATATGTGTATATAAACATATCTAAACATAGAAAGGGTATAGAAAAAACACTAGGTAAGAATTTTTCACCTTCATTGTAATCTTATGGGACCAAAAATCCTGTCTATCATTGAGCAAAATGTTGTTATAGAGCACATGAGTTTAAGTATGTATTAAACTTGACCATGCCAGGCATGGTGAAGCACTCCTATAATCCTCGTGGCTCAGGAGGCAGAGGCAGGAGGATTGTGAGTTCGAAACCAGCCTCAGCAACTTAACAAGGCCCTAAGCAACTCAGCTAGACCCTGTCTCTAAATAAAATATTTAAAAGGCTGGGTATGTGGCTTTATGGTTAAGTGGCCCTGGATTCAGTCCCCAGTACCAAAAAAAAAAAAAAAAAAAAAAAAAAATTTTTAATTAAAAAATAAAAATAAAATGCAATGCATACAAAGCCACTTATCAGATGATTTACACTAAACAACCCTAACCAATTGTTAAAATATCGAGATGCTTCTATTTGTTGGTACATAGCAACTTTTCAGAGTGTTCCATACCACCCTGGATACCCTGGCCCTTCCTATGAGATTCTCTGGTCTCTCTCATGATGTAGCTACTAGAGAGTTAACACATGGCCTCCCAGGATCATGCTTCAGTGAGGCCAAAATCTGCTGTATGGCTTGGTAGTTATTTTGTATATTATTCCTGGATACAGGATGATGTAAAAAAAAAATGGGTTACAAAATGCTGTGTGGAATATGATAGCACATTTGAAAAAGCATGTGTGGATAGATTTGCTCATCTAAATATATTTAAGTGTAAGTTTCCATTTTAAAAATTGACAATGGGGCAGGGATGTAGCTCAGTAGTAGAATGCTTGCCTAGCATGTGTGAGGACTTTATTCTCCCAGTACTTCAAAAAAAAAAAAGTTAGTTAGCAGCAGTTATTTCTGAATTATAGTGCAATTTTAAGTGATTGTATTTTCTTTACCTATTTCAATTTTCTACATTTTTCAAAGTTTTAAATTATCTTATAATCAGAAATACAGTTAATACACACACATACACATGATGATTTGGCATCCTATGTAGTATGTTTTATCTGTGCCCAGATTTTTCCAAGTTCTAAAATACTGGGTAAATATCTCACAACTATTCTTAAATAGTCAATTTTATTTTCAAAAGCTTTCATGCTGGGCTTATATCGCTATTTGGTCCAGATGGTGTCCAAGTGTCAAAATACCAAGCCAGGTCATTAAGCAAATGAAGCATTTGGGATTCTGAATCCCATTACTGAGTCCCATTACCAACCTTGGATCAGACACATAAAGATCAGGATCTGGGGAAGCAGATACACAAATAGGAAATGAGGTCAAAATCACAGAGAGGAAAGACTTACTTGCCAAATCAAATCCTGGAACATAGGACAGTATGAAAAATGCTAAATGAAGGTCATCTGCAGTAGCAAGAATAATATAATTTAAGTTTGGAAACTAATTAAAGATAGAAGAGTGTTTTGGATGCAGGTTAAGTTAACTTCCACACATACTAGCACTGCAGTGATGTCAATTATGGCTGGAGGGGATAATACCAAGAGGAATAGCACTCTCAGTGTCATATCCCTTGAGTTGCTTTGTAATCTTGCTCACCAGGTAAGAAGCATGTTTTTAGAACTAAACTGATAGAGTACACAGGTACTTCTCTGGTCATCCAGATATAGATTCTAAGTTAATCCACTAGGTAATACATGTTGGATGCCTAGGAACTTTGATTCATAATGAGACCCATTACAGGTATTATTGCCAGCCTATAGAGTAGTGGTCCTCAATCAGGAGCAATTTGCCCCCAGTGGAAATTTGGCAATATCTACAGACATTTCAGTGGTCACAACTTGAGGGAGTACTACTGGCAGCTGGTGGGTAGAAGCCAGGGATGCTGCTAAATACCCCCACAAAACCATTCAGCCACTTGCAACAGATAGTTATCAGGTCTATAATGTCAATAATGCTGAGATTAAAAAGCTCAGATGTAGACAGATGCTAAAAGTTGAAGAGTGCACAACATCCTTGGGTCAGCATTTCGTATCTGTCAATAACATCATTTCCTTAACCAAATGGTATTGGTTTGAGAAAATCATACAGTAGAGGGCAGTGATAATCAAATTTTTATGTTCCATTATCTTTTTTCCTTTGTTGTTTTCCTTTTTCTACATCTCTAATTCCTAAAACAAAAATAATAGAAGAAAAACAATAAAACTAAAGGAAACAATTTTGTATTTTTGAGAAAAAACAACTCCAAGTTTTATGCAAAGATATATTAAAGATTTCAGAAAACAGTTTTCACAGTTATAGGAAACATTATCCCCTGAAACTGATATCTGCAACTTTTTATTCATTGTTTCCTTCAAAAAAATTTACCAGTAGTGTCTGAATATTGAGAAAATTAAATATATCACCTCATACTGATGTATAATTTATCATACTTTTATTGGTAGCTTATTCTAGTATTTAATAACCCTTATTTGGGGGAACTGCTGAACTCAACCCTTCTTATTATAAGCATATGGTCTTTTGCAGATGATTTAGTGAAATTCAGAGACAAGTATTCTTTATACATTAGCATATGCTCAGCTTTAAAAATAAAATGCATTCTTCATCTTTCTTCACATAAAATAGTCATCAAAAATGAAATAGGCCTATCTGAATAATTGAAGCAGGTCATTTTTAAAAAATATTCAATACCACTTCTTATCCCCTTTGTAAAAACTAATTATTGTTTTTATTATGTTTATAGCAACTAAAATCATGGTTAAACAAAATACCAGTATCTAAAATAATTATTTTCTAAATGATCATTCAGTTGTCCTGAAATTTTAGATACAGAAATAAAAATAGATGAGATAGATTTAGATGATAGATAGATGATGGATAGAAAGAAGATGGATAAGTGATGCTGAAAATATTTTCTTTCATTTTCCCACACAGTTGTAACATTATAATCATAGGATGTAAATGTTGCTTATTTTTTAACCTTTTAGGGCAATATATGAATGTGGTAACTATGTAACACTATAAAAGAGCTCTGTGAAATGCAACAGACTTTTGCCTTATTCATCCTTGCCTTCCTTTTGGTCTCTGGAGGTAATTGTTTCTGTTTTTAGTTCTTCCTGTATTTGCCTCAAGAAGTCAAAATGGTAGGCTTATACATTCCTTAAATTATTAATTTTCATAAGATATATAGAATACAAAAGAAGAGAATATGGATCACTTACACTTTTCTCTTTGTTTTCAGAGTTTGATATATAATTGCTGTTTTACTGATTAAAATTTTAACATTAATTATACACGTACATATATAACCGTATCCCTAACTGTAACACTAACACTAACTTAATCATTTTGAGACAGCATCTCTTGACTCCTCTCCTTGAATATGCAAAAACAAAGTGCCTAACTTTTTCTACCTTCACTCCTCCCCTTCAATTTTCTACCTTTTGCAGTTACACTTTACTTTGTCATAGTTGTTAATATTATATTCTACCCTGTAACCACAGCCTAATCTTTTTTGCATTATCTATAAATAACTCTAAAAGGTTAAAAAAAAAAAAAAGCAACATTTACAACATTATTACTATAATATTACAACTGTGGAGGTAATTGAAGTAAAATATTTCCAACATTATTTTATAACATTCTTCCACCAAGTGGTCAAAATTATGCCACTTCTTCATTTTATATTTATAGCATTAATTTTTGTCCCCCCATAATAGTTTCTAATTTCTATTTCTCTCATGCTGCATGCTCTATTAGCTTGTGCTTCTCAATCATGCTATCTACTCTCTCAACACCTCTTCTCTCCCATTTCCATTGCTTTTTACCTTCTCCTCTAATCAGTACTGAGTGCTGTCTCTGTTTATGGTACATTTATCATCCTGGAACATAATTTTATTCATGCTGGTATATGAAATATAATTAATTTGAAAGCATTAACTTTATATCCCATTACCTTGCTAAATCCACCAAGTTTTACTCAATTTGTTATATTGGTTTTGCAATTTTGAGACAGGCTCTTTACAGATGTAATCAAGTTTGTTTGTCTGTCTGTCTGTTTGTTTGTTTGTTTGTTTTTGGTACCAGGGATTGAAACCAAGGTCACTTAACCACTGAGTCTCATCCCCAGCCCCTTTTATTTTTTATTTTGAGACAGGGCCTTGCTAAGTTAATTAAGGCCTCATTATGTTGTTAAGGCTTGCCTTGAAATTGCAATACTCCTGAGTCACTGGGATTGTAGACATGCACCACCATGCCCAGTTCAGAGGTGATTAAGTTAAAATGTGGTTGTCAGAGTGATCCCTTCTCCAATGACTGGTGTCTTTTTAAGAAAAGGAAATTTGGTAAGGCACTGTCTTCACACCTGTAATCCAGCAGCTGGGGAGGCTGAGGCAGGAGGATCACAAGTTAAAAGCCAGCCTCAGCAAAAGCAAGGAACTAAGCAACTCAGTGAGACCTTGTCTCTAAACAAAATTAAAAAAAAAAAAAAAAAAATAGGGCTGGGGATGTGGCTCAGTGGTTGAGTGCTCCTGAGTTCAATCCCTGGTACGAAAAAAAAAAAAAAGAAGAAGAAGAAGAAGAAAAAGGAGGAGTAGAAGGAGAGGAAGAGGAAGAGGAGGAGAAGGAGGAAGAGGAAGAAGAGGAGGAGAAGGAGGAGAAAGAAGAAGAAGAAGGAGGAAGTGGAGGAGGAGGAGAAGAAGAAAAGGAAATTTGGACACAGACATGGACAAACGGAAGATGATATGAAGACTCAGGAAGAAGACAGCCTTCAGAAAGAACCAATCCTGTTATAACTTCAGAATGTCTATATTTCAGAACTGTGAGAAAATAAATTTTGGTTGTGTGAGCCACCCAGTCTATGAGCTGTGTTAAGACAGTGCTAGCGAACTTAATACATACAATTTCACTTCTTTTCTATTTTGTGCCCAAGCATACTGGGTAGAACTTCTTGAAGAGAGTTCTGAAGTGGAAATAAGAAAAATTCTTTTGCTTTATTTCTAGACTTGGGGGTAAATGTGTATTATTTCATCATTAAATACAATGTTAGTTGTAGGGTTATTTTTAGATACCACTTATCTAATTAAGGAAATTTATTCCTATTTCTAGTTTGTTGAAAGTTGTTTTCAAAATAATGATTTGGTATTGAATTTTGCCAAGGGCTTTTTCTAAATCTTATGATACATATTATTTCCTTTCTTTAACCTGATAAGGTAATGAATTCCATTGATTGATTTTTGACGGGTAAACCAACTTTGTATTCCTGGGATAAATACCACACAGTTATGTTATATTAATACTTTGTATATACTGATGGGTATGCTTTTTTAATATTTTGAGGACTTTTTGTGTCTATGTTGGCCTATAGTTTTCTAGTCTTTTCCATGTCTGATTTCAGTATCAGAGTTATGCTGGCCTCAAGTGTGACATCCATGATGGATTCAAGATCAAATGATTGCCTTTAAGATTGTGTTAGAAAATAAAAAAAAAAAAAGTAAAAGCTCTTAAATTATTTGTTCAAGGCGTTCAAAAAATAATTTTTTTAATGGTGTGACAAGGGAACATTTTATGAATGAAGAACAGGAACAGGGTTATATGGGAGTTTTCAGATGACTCAGTGAACCCCCCCAAAATCCTGAATATTTCTGAGCTGTTTCTTCCATACAAAACAATGGCCCCATTTCTGTTAAGTGAGGCTAATCATTCCTTACTTGAAAATCCTTCAATGATCTTGCCTGAGACAGTTACCTCTCAAGGAAAGCCAAGTACTAATTCATTTCTCACTAGCACCACCTCTGATTTCCTCAAAAACTACTTGAGTCAGATCCCAGTTTGAATCAGACAAGGCCAAATACAAACTCAAGAAGAGAAGTTTAATCCACCCACATTTTCAACATTTTGATAATTTATATCAGCAAAAATGAGGACAGTAAAATTGGAAATAAATTGAAAAATGATAAGAAAGGAGAAACAATTTTAGGTCAAACTCATACAGTGCTGATGGGACTGCAAATTGGTATAGCCACTATGGAAAGCAGTATGGAGATTCCTCAGAAAACTTGGAATGGAACCACCATTTGATCCAGTTATCCCACTCTTCAGCCTATACCCAAAGAACTTAAAATCAGCATCTATAGTGACACAGCCACATCAATGTTTATAGCAGTACAATTCACAATAGCTAAACTGTGGAACCAACCTAGATACTACCCTACAGTAGATGAATGGATAAAGCAAATGTGGTATATATACACAATGGAGTATTACTCAGCAATAAGAGAGAATAAAATCATGGCATTCACAGGTAAATGGATGAAGTTAGAGAATATAATGATAAGTGAAGTTAGTCAATCCCAAAAAGCCAAATGCCGAATGTTTTTCTCTGATACAAGGAGGCCGATTCACACTGGGGTTGGGATGGGGAGCATAGGAGGATTAGAGGAACACTAGAATGGCCAATGGGGAGGGAGGGGAAAGGGAGGAGGCAAAAGGGTGAAGGAAAAAAAAAGATGGTAGAATGACATAGATATAATTACCCTAAGTGCATGTATGAAGTCATGAATGGTGTTAATATACTTTGTATACAACCAGAGATATGTAAAAATGTGCTCTATAAGTATAATATGAAATGGAATACATTCTGATGTCATTTCTAACAATTTCGAATAAAAAAATAAATAAATTTAAAAAAAAGAATTATAATCTCTTTTATTTGGCATAAGCCTGTCATCAGAAGCTTTAATACTGGCTTTGGAAGGATTCTGAAAATTTTAGACCAGAAATTCTTGAGTCAATACAACGAAAATTTTACCCTTTCATGGTATTTGTCTTTTTAAGTTTAAAGTTCTTTAAATATATATCCCAATATAAAATGATACACAACTGATATAGATTTTCAGACCAAAATTGGCAATCATATTATGTGAATACATATAATAAATGTAGCTACATATAGACTACTTCCAGTGAAGTAACATTTGAAAATATATATATATATTTATATATATATATAAAAATATATATATATAAATATTTTATATATATATAATATATATGTATATATTTATATATATATATAAATATATATATATATAATATATGTATATATATATATATATATATATATATATATATATCAAACTAAGTTACATTTCACCTAGATGGGAAAGCAGTGCAACTTTGTCTTGCCTTAGCTCTGTGCCACAATCCACTGGACTTTGGACACTGGTAACCTCGACATCTTGCTGGATATTGTGAAATAAAACTGCCAGGACTGAATATCAAGATGTTAGAGATACTTCAGAGTCTTGTGTATCAGACTCTTTTGACAAATTATGATAGGCCCTCTGGAATTGCCTGTTTTTTGTTCCAAGCTGCCTGAACTCTGACTGATGTCACTTAGACACAACTGGATAGATGTTCTGCCTCCTTCTCACACAATGTGCTTCTTCCTTTGGCCTATGCCATGCAAAGCTTACCTCCTTCCTGTGCTGTATACTTCATATCTCTGCTTCTGCTCCATGGTCACACCTAAGCATGCACCCTGGAATTGCTAAGATGTTACTCCTCACTGTAGGACAGATCTTTGACCACCAGAGGATGGCAACCAATAAATTTCCCACATCTCAACCCACCAAATGAGTATCTGGAAATGTAGTTTATATACTTCCTAGGACTATCGGCACTAAGACTAACCAAGACTTATCCTCTATCAGTTCTTCCCTCTCTCATATCCTGTTTTTCTCTCTCCTTGGATTTTACTTTCTGATAATTCCAAATAAGCCATAGGCTCTGTTTTCTGGGGAAAGTAGGATGAGGAGGTCGGTACCAGAGAGAATTTAGGACCTGATTATTAACTGGTCAGAGGGTATTAAAAGGGGTGGTGAAATACCATCACGATTACATAGACTTTCTCCTGTGATAAGTCAGATGGTAGGTGAAACTTTAGGATAGACTGTGGCTGTGAAGATGGAACAGAATGCAACAATGCTAATTATAAGAATCGTGGAGAGGGATAACTTGAGGTAAGAAACTAGTACCAATTGGATATAATTAACAGCTTGACCAAATGATCTGGGACTTGGAAAAAGAAACTTCAAAAGATTGGTAAAAGAGCTTCAGAGGAAATGATATGTAATAGACTCAACATGTAAGAATAGTTGTATTTCATGAATGGTCATCGGAAGACCTCCACAACAAAATGGACTTTGCACAATGGAGTGAACAACATGCCAACTCTGCGGAGTTCCTCTTCCTATTCAACCATGATGCTTGCTAAATGGGAAATGTGGCAAGGAGAGGGCCTTTGCTTTGGCTCAATAAGAAGGACGGGGTACAGATTAACTTGGTAGTGTCCCTCCAGTGTGCCCAATTTTAAAGTAGTAGCCTATGAGGTCCAGTCAGCTTGTGAATAAATTGAAACCTTTTAAGTTAGGATGACCAGTGATATTTTCCTTAGTGGAATAAAAGGAGTTTTGATTGACTTTCCCTGACACCATGCATTGCCAACACTGCCACCTAACGATTGACTCAATATCTAATTATAGTCATTGCATCTGATTTAGTCATGCATTTTGTGGCAAAATAAGTCAAGCAATGTGGTAATGTTCATGGGATTCTCAAGTCTTACCATATAATAATCCCCCAAATATCTGTCCTATGGATGGGTAAAATGGTCTATGAAGACATAATTAACTTGGGAAACTCTTGATAAGACTGCCGTACCATGTTAGAGGATACAGTATATATTCTGAACTAGAAACTGACACATAGCACCCCTTGTCTAGTATGCAGAACACACGAATCTTGGAATGTAAGGATTCATGTGGGGTGATATACTTCCCAAATATTTGATCTCCAGCCCTATGACTACACTGGCTTAAATGTAGTTATTTGTAAACTTTTGAATTGTCTCCCTTTTAGATAGACGTTGAATTCGCTTTTCATTACATGAGGAATGGTGGCATTATGTTGCATTATACCAACATGTTTTTGGAAGTTTAGGTTTGGAAACCACATATGTCAATGTTGGGTAATTTATGCCGTTGTCTGTGGTGAACATGTGTCATAGTTTTATCTGTTTCTGAACATGCTGTCTATGGGAGGTCTTTATTTTATGGGAATAAAAATCACATAGATGGCTGCTTTCTTGGATTTCCCCACACAATGTCTTAGTCCATTCAAGCTGCTATAACAAAATAACTTTAGACTGGGTAATTTATAAGACATAAATGTGACCTGGAGGTTGCAAAGTTCCAGATCAAGGCACCAGCAGATTTTGCATCTGTTGAGGACACACTCTTTGTTTCATAGAAGGCACCTTGTTGTTGCCTTCTCTAATGGTAGAAAGGGCAATGAAGCTTTCTTGGTCCTTCTTTATAAAGGCATTAATCCCATTCATGAGGGCTTAACCCTGAAGTCCTAATTACCCCTAAAGGCTGCACCTCTTGTTACTATTACATTGGGGTTAGGTATCAACTTATGCTTTTCAGGGAAACTCCAACATTCAGACCATAGCATAGCACGTGACCTTGGCTCTGCTAATCAGTTGAACCCTTAGTAGACTAAATCAGAAAACTAATGAGGAAGCTGGCCCTATGAGAAATTCATTTTGAAAGTGGCAGTATGCACATCCAGAACACAGCTGATCGTACCAGCCAGGGCTTCCCTACTTAGAGTGGTGACTCTATACTCAATTCAGTGCTGCCGTTCTATACTCTTCTTGGTTGTGTGGCCATATGCCAGATATGTGGGTATCAACTTATCCTGAAACTCCAACATTCAGACCCAAAGGCTCTGAAAGAGGTTCTTGATGTCCTTTGATAAGTACATACTTAACTCTTTCCTGAATTTATCAGACAAAGAATCTATTGGCTTCAACCCACCCAAACAGCTTTACTAAAATGAGTCTTTATTCTTTATGTTATTTGATTGGTTTTTTGTTTGTTTTTGTTTTTTGGTGAGTTCTTGAGTTCACTGTTTATTTCATTTATTTTCATTCATCCTGTGTACTTAATAATATGTATAGGGCTAAAACTTTCTTTAAGCATTATTTTATTTTTTTATTGTCATTACTATATGTGCCAAACATTCTAAGATTTTGGTTTTGGTATTTTTTCACAAACAAATTGCTTATCTAGAGTTCTGAATTTCTAGGTGGTTGTGAGGAATTTCTTTTATGTTTTTGTTGACTTCTATTTCTTCTGCCTTATTTAAAAATATGTGTTCTCTGTTTTTACTACATTTGAGAGTTTGCTGAATTTTTGTGGCTTAACATATAGTAACTTTAGTAAATGCTTAAAGGAATTTTTGAGGGTGTTAAATTCAATATCTACCTAGTTCTATACTGAGTTCTACCATATTGTTAAATTTGAGGCCTTTATATCCTTACTTATTTTTCTATCACTTTAATCTCTATGTGCCGAGTTAGGTACTGTCAAGTTTCTGTGTCTACCTGTATATATGTATACATATATATCCATTTGCAGCATTGGCTTTTTGAATTTTTAAGGTGTTATTTAATTCCTAAAGATCCTTGAGAGATATTTATTGTAGATTCACCCTTTATCATTTTAGAATATCCATTTTTATCTTCAATGTGTTTTGCTTTGACTTCATAATTGCCTGATATAATTACAAACAATATCACCACATAGCTTTTTCCACATGATTAGTATCTCTTTACCCTTTTACGTTCAAACTTCCTTGAGTTTTTTATTTCAAATATGTCTCTTAAATCTGGGTTGGTTATTATTTTGCTGCAAATCTAATAGATTGATGTACTCTGTTTCACTTATGTTGAGATTTAGTTCTGACCTCAAATTGTTTTGTCTTTAGTGTTTTGTTTTGTATGATTTGCCAAGAAAAATATTTAAGAGCACAATTTAAAGAAACATAAAAATATTTAAAAATTTGTTTCCTCCTTGATGGTCAATTGAGACAATCACTCCTTAACGTAACTTTGGCTTTCCTTTCTAAATTAAGGAGAACATTCACCATGACACTTTCTTCATGTCAAACCTCACAATAGTGTAAAATATCCCCGGATTCCTAGCTCCAGCCCTTGATTTATTGTTTTAGGTAATTTTCTGTTAAGTATCATATAGCAAGTATCACACATTATTTTCTTGTGAGAGCTCCCAACTAATGTTTTTGCATGGCGGAAACTGGTTTTTCCTCTCTCCTCCGTTTACAGTGCTTTCTACTTTAAAACCATGAAGTGTAATCAGATAGAAAAGAAGTTAGGGTGACGTGTGTGTCCACAACTTTTAGAGCTATCTTTTTCTAGTTTTCTTTTCTTTTTCTTTCTTTCTTTCTTTTTTTTTTTTTTTTTTTAACAATACTTTGTTTAAATGGATCCTCCCTCTCATTCCTTTAAAACTCAGAGCTTTAAAGTCAAGGTTCACTGAATTATTTAATAAAATATTTCAATCCCTCTTAAAATTTACCAATTACATAAGCTTACCTCAACAAGGAAATATGCTGCTTTTTCCCTTGCTCTCATCCCTTCCCAGTGAATATTATAAACACACAGTCATACACAACTCAACTTTTATGATTATGTATTTCACATTCCTTTCTCAAAGGGTAAGCATCAGTGCCATCCATCTTCAAGTAAACTCTTATAGATAACTTTTGTCAAGAAGTGAAATTTGATGATGATAAATATTGAATCAATGGTGCTTTACCCTAACTACTCCATTCTTATGGAAATTTTTCTTTAAACTATGTGTGTATTTTCAACTGAAGAAGCAAATTACGAATGGTAACATATATTTCAAGATCAGGGCCATTAATTTACTTGATTCATCAACAGGAAAATGGAATTTCCGTGTGTCTTCAGATTTGACATTAGGCCCAGATTTAGACAAACACACACCATCTCTTTTAGTTAATTTCATTTGCAGCTGAATTAGTCACATTTCCTTTTTGTTCCCTTATCGTCTGCAAACACATCATCAACCTTAACCATTTACTTTCTATTTTCCAAAAATTCTTTTGAATTAATTTGCATTCTCATGTACTATTGTTAATACAAAGCTCTTACATCTTTTCAAGTGATTAACCCAGAAACAAGTGAAAGTTTTTTTTTTAAATCAGTTGAATTTAACACTTTATTAGTGTGTTCAGAGAAAAACTGTTCTAATATGAATTAAAATAAAATGTGATTTTGAAGGCTGCTTTTTTGTCACCAAAATATTGAAGTCAATCTCTAAAGATGGACTTCTATGTGAAGTTTTGGATTAAATATGGTTTATTGCTTTTAATATTATGGCAATGTGAGAGATAAAATGTAACTGTTTCTTAAAACTTTTATATTATTGCATCTTTGAAGTATATAGTGGTTTTTGTTGTTTGTCTGTTTTGTATTTTTGTAGGCTTTTATTGGTGTCATGGTTAATAGCACATGCTTAAAAGGGGACAGCATGGGATCAGATGCTTTCTTCACAACTCACTATTACTTAATCTCCACTTGCCCCAGTTTCCTGAGGATAATAATGGTTCCTATTCCATGGGTTATTTCTATGATGAAAAGAGTAAATATATGTAAAGTTCTTAGAAGAAGGCCTAACTTTTGGAAGCATTAATTATAATGTAATAATAATCATGGACATTGGAGCTGGCCAGACCTGGACACCAACCCCCATTCTTCTGTACACTGTCTCTTAAGCACGGGGAAGTAATTTGTTCACTCTATCCTCCAAGCTCCTATCTTCCCCATATGGCAAATAAGGGTAATAATATATATCCATCACTTTGCATGTGGTTGAGCACATGAGGCAAGGCTTAGTGTAATATCTGCCGTGTGGTAAGTACTCAAGTAATGGTACCCAGAAATTCCAAATATGTTTTGATATACATATGAATAAAAGTCAATTTGACTTGAATTAACTCATCTCTGTTCACTCTTTCTTGTCCAGGGTATTTTTGGTGCTAAATGTCCTCATTTACTCACATAAGAATTCCAGGCTGGGTTCTTGCTGGGTTGGCTAGTGTCTGATAGGGAAAGCCCTCTTTCCAAAAGTAGTTTGTCCACAAGCAAATCAGTTTCTTGAGAGTTGTTGAAAATTAATGTATTTTATGAATTGGTTTATTCAGTACCTCTTCACAACTAAGTGAGAAGTGTGGTACCAGAGTGTAGAGTTTTAATGAGGAACAGAATAAAGACTAATTCAAAAATCCAGTTGTTTTTCTGGTGCCTGGCAAGTTCCAATATTTTATATTAAAGAATATATAATGTTAAATTTTCTTTAAACTTCAAATATAAAAAGAAATTTTTGATTTTGTAAATATTTCTATTTTAAAAACAGCAGAAAAAAAGTAATTGCACTTTGAGAATTAACATAAATTTTTGTTAATAATTTGTGTATCAAGAAATCGTAACTTTGAAATAGTTCCTGTTTCACAATGGCTAAAAATAAACACTTGGGGAAAAAAAAAATTCAGGACTAGAGGTCAGAACAAGTAGGGACATGACTCAGAAATCAAAGTTCGGTCCAAAAAAGCTAGAGGAATGATTTGCATTGAAATTTATACATACCTGTATTAGAAAGATTCTTAAGGTTATGACTAATTCAGAGCCTTAGGTTTCTCCTCTCCCCATGAACTGGGCCATTCGTCCCTCAGCCTTTTCTCATTCCCCTTCTAGTACCTTGGGAAAAGCACCATGTGCTACACAGAATGTATTTCAGCATCTTCCTCAAGTTCCTGCTGCTAATGTAACAGTGACCCTGTGCCACAGATCTGAGTCACTGTCATGGCAACACTTCTGCTTTGCATATCGAATGCTCCCGACTTACTGTTATTGTTCTGCCTACCTCCTGACTCTCTCCATAATGGTAACAATATGCATTATATATTGTTTCACAATAAATTGAAATTTAATAATTGATTTCAAGTTTAATAGCATCATCCTAGTCAGCATAATCCTTTTCACAGTTTGTGTTTTAGTTTCTTCCCCCTGGATAAAATATATGTGGAAATAGGAGAAAGAATACTAGTTTCATTGAAGTGTGTGTTGTCTGAATAGCCATACTGATGGGACTTTTTGTTTTCCTAAGCTCTACTTCTGTACTAGTTTTCTTCAAAATCATCCTTTATTGGGGTATAGATTGTGGCTGTCTAATCAAGGCATATATTAGATAGCAAATAGCACATGGTAGAGATTATTATTTGCTCTTGTTAAAAGTTTTGGGGTTTTTTTTTTTTTTTTTTTGGTACTCTTGTTGATTCAAGTGTGAGTTTTCCTTGATAAGAAGCAATTTTAAGTAACAGTGGAATGATTAATGGCACATGGCTCTATAAGACAAGGTACTTATACAAGAATGTGGTAAGATGGTAATTCTATAGCTGATTTGATCATGGGGTTTCATGATTAATGACATAAAATTCTCCAAGCAGAAGTGTTTATTTATAAAAAAGAATGTGGTAACACACACTATCTTTAGAACAAAACACTGTTGTTGTTCTTGTTTAATTCTCTAAAAAACAACATTGAGAGGCAGATTATATGAATGAACTATTGTTGGTTTTAGATTTGTGATATCATTGAGTAGATGTTAAATTTTAAAACCTGACTAAAGAGTAATTAATGAACTGAGATTGTTCTAAATGTATATTTTAGAATAAATGTGCAATTGCTGGTATAAATTAATTGATTCTTATGTTTAATTTTATTTACTCCAATTTCAATTAAAATCTTTGAATACACAGTAAAGTATAGCAAAAAAAAATCTCTTTAAGAAATAGCTTCCTGCTTTAAAGTTGGAATCTTTAAAAGATATTATTAAACTATATATCAGTGACTCAGTGAATTCACAGGAGAGAACATATCCCATTAAAAATTCCTGAAACAGCTCATTGGGCAAGCTATATAAGTTTACTTCTGGCAATTTCTAGCAAAGTGCTCTGGAAGCTTATAGAATTAAAAATTGAAAACGCAGGGGGAAAGAAACTGAAATATTTTCCCCGTCCCTTTCTCTAGTCCTAAGCTTTTCAGTCCATTTCCTTCTAGTCGTTTGTCCATCTGCCCTTACAAATTAGGAAGTGACTAACAAAGAAAAGATCATGTGCAAAGATAGAATGGAATATAAGAGCAAAAACAAAAGAACAGGGGGGAAAAAATAAGGCCAGAGGCTCACTTGAAGCAATTACAACCTGCTTATAAATTGGAAAGTAAAATTCTGTTGTCAGAATCTCCCTCCACAATGTCATCCTCTGTGTCTTTCCAAATTAAGTTTGGCATACTTTGGGTTCATCTTTTTTAAACCACAGAATGACTGAAAGGTTGGAGGTTTACTGAAAGTATGCATGAGGAAGTGAAAACACAAAACAAAACTGCATTCACAAGAGATACCATGTCTCATTAAAGGAACCAGAATATCTCAGCTGCTTAGTATTCATTCAAATGAAAGTTTTTCATCTCACACTCGTGCCAGGCATTGTTGTAGGCCCTAGTTATGAACAAAATAAAGTCCTTACCCTCATGTAGCATATTTTCTACTGTGTGTGTGAGAAACATAAGTTAAAAATATAATGCATGCAATCATGCTAAAATGGAATACAAATTTGGATGAGCAGAGATTACTACATTAGTCTGAGTGGTCAGAGAAAACATCACTGAGAATGGGACTGCAAGGCAAAGATCTGAAGAGTTAAACATATGAAACTCAGAGGAAGAATGTTCCAGGTAGAAGAAACAGAAGGTAGAAAATCCTGATGGAAGACTGTGCTTACGTGTTACGAGATCAACAAGTAGCCCCTAGTTTCACAGATGCAACATGAAATAAAGGAAAGAACAATAGACCAAAAAATCAATAAACCAGATCAACCACACTGAATCATTTAATCTTCTGCTAACCAAATAAGCTTATTATAGATCTATCACCAAGCAAGGTGTAACTATCACTCTGGGGCCAGGAGATATACAGGCCATTCTAAGACACTTTCCCCGAAGACATTTATGTCTTAATAACAACCACAATAATTATACCTTTAAACATAGCCCTGTTTTGTATAGTGTCTCAGTCTAAGACTCCACCACTCCTCTTTTCATTAGATGAAATCAATCTTCATTAGAGTCCAAACTATATAGTCATATATGTACATACAGCTTTAGTAAAAAGATAAGATCCTTGCATTTTACTTTCTTTGTACAGATGTTCTGTGCCCATTAAAAATACACTTTCAGGACTCACTTAAATAACTCAGTTTGCTAATTTATAAGTTAGCACTACTTTGTCATGATGAGTTCACTTCATGACCTAATGTTCCTAAAGAAAAAACCCTGACTTCCTTTTTGGCTGTAAATCATACATCTACCAAGTCCATCTAAGAAACTAAGGTGCGGTCAGGAATCACATCGAGCTTCTGTCTTTCCTTCTTGCACCATTGTAATTGACCAAGTCCCGCTATGAATTTGAGTCTGTCAGTCAATGAAGACCTATGAGGAAAATCAGATCCTGAGAACAGCAGAGAGGACATTCAGCTGAGGACCAGGTATAAAAGGTAAAATTCTCTAGTGTCTTGGTTTCATTTCTTGCTCTTTTAACTTTCTCTCTACTGTCCAGGGTTTTTGAAGCTATTTTCATCCTCAATCTGTTTGCTATTGTACAATTGTGATTGTTTAGGAAAGCATTATAAACTGATGTGGACCTAGCCTCTGAGAGCCTGGGTCATAGCTACTCTGAGGTCTTTCTGATACCAAACACTTCTTTTAATTCTCTCTGGGCTCAATGGGTGTCCCATAATTCAGTGCTATTTTGACACTAACTAGTGAGGAGTAGCATCACACTCTACAGGTTAAAGGGCTCCATGACACAAGACTGCCCTCACTTCAGATGCCAGTCCCAAGTCTTGAGACCCCAGGCTACCTGTACGTCTGTGTCCAACTTGGTGTCAAATTGAGGGCTTCCCACACCCCTCACCCCAGGTTCAGGATAATTCACTAGAACAAATCAGAAAACTCAGGAAAACACTTATGTTTACTATTTTATTATAATGGATATAACAGAGGAGCAACCCAAGGGAGAGATGTACTGGGCAGGGAACTGGGGTGAAAGCTTCCATTCCTGCTTCAAGTCCTCCCAGCATGTTTATGTATATTCACCAACCTAGAAGTGCTCCAAGCCCCATTATTTATTTGATTTGATTTTTTAATTAAGTTTTCATTTCATAGACATGAGTGACTAAAATGTTGGCTATCAATATCTGAGCTCAATCTCCAGCCTGTCTCTCTTAGCAGGAGGTTTGTCTGGGGTTGGGTAATTCTAACCCTTTAAATGACCCTGTTGGTTTTTCTGGTGATCTATCTAGTGGTTGCCAAGCTGCCTCATTTACATAAATTCAGGTATGACTGAAAGGGGCTCATTATGAATAGCAAAAGATGTTCCTATCACACATGAAGTTCCAAGGGTTTTAGGAACTCTGTGCCACCAACCAGGGACAAGCACCAAATAGACTTTTTATTATACCATGTCAATCTACCTTGGACGTTTTCTATTAGACTCCAGAAAAGTTTGTGGTTTCCTTAGGAACTACGTTAAAGGAGATGCCACTGACCAAATCAGGGACAGTTAACTGACAGAGAAGGTAACTCTTTTTCTTAAGTAGAATATCAAATATTAAATGTTGAAAGAATGATGGAGTTAAAATCACTATTTGGAAATAGTCCTGGTAATAATCAGTTCAGACGATAATAATTAATGAATGTTAATAGAACTGGGTAAAAGTGATGAGAAATAGAATATTTCCAAAGTATCATATTATCTTTCTCCAAATACTATTGCATTGAAAGGGAAACAAAAATGCAGAGAAACTTGGCAAACCCCTCCTAATCACACATGATTAATGTTTAGCACCAAAAATGAGACATGCCAGTATCATGTGCCTCCTGATCTGATGCTCTAGAAGAATCCAGCATTATACTATAGTATTCTACAGAAATGTAGCATTTGCAGTATTATGTACCAACTTGCATAACCTGAATCCAATCATGGTTTCAAGGGAGAAGAGGTGTCTCTGAAGAAGGTCTGAGGAATTCCTGGAGAGAATGGGAAACGCAACTCAGGATCAGCAGGGTTCTTAGCTTACATGATGGAAAAGAAATTCAGCATGACTCAGAGACAGAAAGAGGTTTGTGTAGGAAAGTAGATATATTCAAGGGAGAATGTAGAGCATCTTGAGAGCGAGAGAGACATTTTGGGGGTTTCTGGCTCTTCTTTTAAAGGAAACTTGGTAAGAGGTGGGTATGGAAAGATACATAGGAATTGTCAGTCTTATAGTATCAAGACAGTTTCTGATGGTCTGGTCAGTCTCAGGATCCTCGAGCTGATGTGGCCTTCATTATCTGATCAATAAAAGTGCTAAAAATTTCCCTCTCCCCCCGCCACCTCTCTCTCATTTGCAGCACTCAGGATTGATGCCAGGACCTCATGAATGCTAGGCAAGCACTATACTGCTGAACTAGATCCTCAGTCCAAAAAAAGTCTTTAAGTTAGATGATGCTACTAAATCATCCTTAATGTCCTGATATTCATAATCATACTATCGACATGCAAGGGAATGATTGATTTATAGGCAATACCTATTCAAGTATTTGGGGAAGAGGTAATCAGGCCTACTCAGCATATACTGTTTTTATGTGTATGTTGCTAGGAATTGAACCAGGGCCTTGTGCATGTTAGGCAATGTTGCCGCCTACAGCGGCTGCCGCCTGCAGCAACGATTCCGAGGGAAAGAATTCTGAGGCAGACTGGAAATGAATAGGTTCTTTATTCTTCCTTGTTCTAACTTCTTTCTCCGGCTCCAACAACCTCTCCAACTCCAACCACCCCCTCTAACCAACCTCACCCAGTTATATACTTTTTGCCTTAACAAGTATACACGTGTTAACAGCTCAAACTTAGAGGTGCGTCACATAGTGTTCACAGGCATAGAAAGATTCTTAGATAAATGCATGAATATCAGGTGAAAATACTTAAATACCTCTTATGGCTCTCAGCTAGCCGCCATCTTAGCTATCTCCTTATTAGGGCTCTTACAAGGCAAGTGCTCCATCACTTGAGTTACATACCCAGCCCTACATATACATACTATTTAAGCAATTAGAGAAACTTTTCTGAACAATTTAAATATATATATACATATATAATGTATATAATATATATAATTTACATATATAAACACATAGTTGTATTGTGTTTGTGTATGTGTGTGTGTGAAACAATTGGAGAGTCTGGATGAAAAATAAGTTTGAAATTATTTCAGAATACAGAGTGACACAAGAAAAGTTAAGCTATGATACTTTCTCTCAAGGCAGAGGAAATCCATGTGGTGCTAAGAAAACATCAACCTAGAGCCTGCCGGGGAGGACTCTATAATTATGATATGGGGTATTAATTTCTCAACAAATAACAAATTATTTGTTTTAAGTTGGTCACTTAAAACAACAGAAATCTCTTCCTTTGCAGTTTTGGAGGCCAGAGTTTCCGGAGCAAGGAGCCTCAGGGTGGCGCTCCCAGGGGAGAGACTAGTGGTATTGTGCCTCCTTGCCTCTTCTGGCTCCTAGAGACTGTAAATGTTCCTTGTCATGGTAGAACTTTTATTCTCACCTAACCTTCTCTTATTCTCCTTTGTCTTCCCTTCTCCTCCCATCTTCTCCTCTCTTCTTTCTCTTCCAGTGTTTGGATTCAGGGCCCATCTCAGTAAGACAGAACAATCTCATCTAAAATTTCTTAGTTATATATGCACAAACTCTTTTTCCAGCTAAGTTCACATTCACATCCAGGGGTTAGGATATAAGCTTATCTTATGAGGGACCACAATTTAATTCACTATAGATGGTTCTATGGTTTTTGTAAAATTTGCAAAAAGTTGTGGTTTTTTGTTTTAGGTACTGGGGATTGAACCCAGGGGTGCACTACCACTGAGATACTCCCCCAGGCCTTTTGTTGTTGTTGTTTTAATTTTGAAACAGGGTTTCTCTAAGTTTCCCAGTCTTGCCTTGAACTTGAAATCCTCCTGCCTCTGCCTTCCAAGTCACTGGGATTACAGGAGTGCATCATTGTGCCCAGCAGGAAAGATACTCTAAATGAACTTGGTTAAGACTTAATTTCTTCCTGTTTCAGCATTTTTTATCATACTTTTCCTCATGGGGTGGCTCTGGAGTTGTGAAAAACTAGAAGACCTGATGGGAATTCGAGTTAGACATGTATTTAGTGTGAATCCAGAAGGATACATTTATGCGGTTTAATGTCACTTGTAAGGAGAGTGGAGTTACTGCTCGCCCTCCAGCGTAGGAACAGCTTCAAGGAATATTTTTGTTCCTATTATGCTGACACACTCTGTGTCCTGTGCTCATAAGTATGGATTTTAAAAATATTTGTTGTTAAATGCCAAATGTTTTCTCTGATATAAGGAGGCCGATTCACAGTAGGGTTGGGATGGGGAGCATAGGAGGATTAGAGGAACACTAGAATGGCCAATGGGGAGGGAGGGTAAGGGAGGGGGCAAAAGGGTGAAGAAACAAAAAACAAAAGATGGTAGAATGAGATAGATATCATTACCCTAAGTGCATGTATGAAGTCACAAATGGTGTGAATATACTTTGTATACAACCAGAGATATGTAAAAATGTGCTCTATAAGAATAATAGGAAATGTAATGCGTTCTGCTATCATTTCTAACAACTTAGAATAAAAAATAAATATATTAAAAAAAATAAAAAATGTCAACTTGCAGTTTGTCATTTAGAATACACATTAACTTTTGTATTTGTATATTCGTATTTTTATTCTTAGATGGGGCCTCAAAACGGTACATGTTGCAATGTATATCCCTACTAGTCTAAGAGGTTTTATGTAGATATTGAAGTTTGAGTATGGATTAATATTAGAAATTCTGTTTTAACACATTATTTTACTTTCCAGATGCAGGATTTATTCTCTCAAAAGAGCCCTCTAGCACTGATTCATAAAAGTGTACTTTTAAAAAAATTAATTTATTTATTTTAATTAGGTATATATAACAACAGAATGTATTTTGATTCATTGTACACAACTGCAGCACAATAGTTCATTTTCCTGGTCGTACATAATGTAGCATCGCACCATATGTGCAGTCATACATGTACCTAGGGTAATAAGGTCCATCTCATTCCACCATTTTTTCTGTCCCCATGCCCCCTCCACACACCTCCCTCCCCTTAGCCCAATCAAAATTTCTCCATTTTTTCTGTGCCCTCCCCACAATTAAAGATCAGCATCAATTTATCAGAGATAACATTCGGCCTTTGTTTTTTTAGATTGGCTTACTTCGCTTAGCATGATATTCTCCAACTCCATCCATTTACCTTCAAATGCCATAATTTTATTCTCTTTTAATAAAAGCTGAGTAGTATTCCATTGTGTATACATATACCACCGTTTCTTTACCCATTCATCTATTGAAGGGCATCTAGTTTGCTTCCACAGGTTAGCTATTGTGAATTGAGCTGCTATAAACATTGATGTGACTGCATTATTATAGTATGCTAATTTTAAGCCCTTTGGGTATAGACTGAGGAGTGGAATAGCTGGGTCAAATGGTGGTTCCATTCCAAGTTTTTTTTTTTTAATATTTATTTATTTGCTTTAGTTGTATACAATGTGTGTTTTTAGTTTTACGTGGTGCTGAGAATGGAACCCGGGCCGCACGCGTGCTAGGCGAGCACTCTACCGCTGAGCCACAATCCCAGCCTAAGTTTTCTAAGGAATCTCCATACTGCTCTCCAGATTGGTTGCACCAATTTGCAGTCCCACCAGCAATGTATGAGTGTGCTTTTCCCCCACATCCTCACCAACACTTAACTGTTCTTTGTATTCTTGATAACTGCCATTCTGACTGGTGTGAGATGAAATCTTAGAGAGGTTTTGATTTGCATTTCTCTAATTACTAGAGATGTTGAACTTTTTTCATATATTTGTTGATCAGATGTATATCTTCCTCTGAGAAGTATCTGTTCAGCTCCTTAGCCCATTTATTGATTGGGTTGTTTGGTTGTTTTTATCAAAATGGTGTTTAGATATCTAAGGTTCATCATTTGCAATTGATTATTTGAACAGTTAAAAGTACTTGATTTTTTAAAAAGAAAAGCTATTAGTAAATATACCAAAAAAAAAAAAAAAACAAAAAAAACTTGAGTTTGAATTATTTTCCTGAATGTAAATGTGTTTTTTTTTCTAGTTTACAACTAGAAAAAGAGAATGATTATATGTACGTATTTGCATGGAATTAAAATATAGATGACTTTAAGCTGTTTAAAACACGAATTATATTTTGGACCAACAACTCAGGCTCCAAACAAAGGAAAAAAGAAATTTAATTTTTGACTTGATTTTTTAAAAAAGGCAATAGGCTAAGTAATAAACAAATAGTTTAATTATCACAAGCATTTTTTTTATTATTTTAAAGGATGGTAGTTTTAAATCATGCTAATGGTACAAATCTCTGTTGCGAAACAATAAAAATTACAGGCAGGAGGTTATTCAAACCAACTTTGTCCCACAGTTCCTTACCCCTCTTTAATTTGTATAACATTGTAAATGTTCTTAATGCAATGAATTGTACATTTAACAATGATTAAAATAGTAAATTATAGTTTATGTATCTTTTACTACAAAAATTTGAAAATAGCCTATAAATATTTTATCTTCCAAAGTGCACTATATATTTCCCTAACTTTTTATTTATTATTTTTTGGGGGAAAACAGTTTTAGAAATCAACAGCACAGATATTGCTATGCATAATCAATAAATCATGCAAAAACTGGTTCTGGCTATTTTATGTAGTATTGAACAATCACTTTGAAGTCTTAATGTAGCATTTTCAAACATTATGCTATGGACATGCATGTGTGCATTCAGCATTTATATCATCCAATCTAGAATTAGAGCAGTCACTACATACACACCTAGGCAGCACACATTGTTGAATAGCACGCTGAATGAAACAGTAAATCAAAATTGGCTATGCTGGTAGGCAAAGTAGTCTATGATATTGGTTTCACATTCCTAACTAAACTAAAGATTTAAAGAACAGTGGCAGATTATGGCCTGTTGCATATTTGTGAGATCCCATCTGTCATAATTACTGTATCTTATTCATAATATATTTCATCACAGTCAATTGGAGCCATCCTTTATCTGAAATGACTAGATAATATCACCACAACTGAGATCCTGGACCACAGCCAGTCTTCTGGTATTTTAGTGATCCTCAATGCAACCTAACACCACTGTGAACAGGATGTTGAAGCAGCTGTTGCAGGAGACTGAAAAGGGTGCATTTGCAACCACTGGGCAGAAGAAGCACATAGCAAACTGTACAGACCAAGTTCAAGTAATAAGACCTTAAGCAAAGCATAATCTTCCTGGTAAAGTTTACTTGTATAAATCAAGGCAGACTTGGAACTGCAATAATCATTTCCCAATAAAAATTTCTCCTTTGGTAAAATTTGAGAATCTGTTAATTTATTCATTTATATATTTATGTCAATTATTCATGTGGTACTCTAGTAGATGTAATTTTTCAAGCCACTCTTGTGGATAATTAAAGAAGAAAGAACTAGGGCTGGGAATAGAAATGGGAAGTAAACCAAATAGTAGAGAAAGAATACTTCCTTTGGCATTTGAACTGAGAAAAGGTAAAACATGTTGAAAAGAAGAAAACTTAGTCCTCAGAAGAGGACTCGAATGAGAAAGCCAATGGAAATGAACTAGGAATATGTGGACACAGAAGTAGGGAGGAAGGAACTGGTCTGTAGATGTCAGTGTCTGTGCCTCATTAGATCGGAAAGAAATTAAGCATTTGGATAGAGAAATGTGGGAAAAATTCTTAATGTGAGAGAGCAAATTTATTAAACAATGAATGATACTTGCCCTTTTCCTCTTCCCTGGCTACTAAAATAAATTCTCACTTTAGTCAATTTTTCCCTTTCTGCTGAGCTCCAAAATATTTCCTGTCTGGTTTGACTGATTTTTAGGACTTTCTTGATGCACTATTAGAAGAAGGAATGTGGGCTGAGAGAACAATTTGAGTGCTAGTGTTTAAAAACGAAAAATTTCCTGGAATTTTGAAAGGGGAGTCACAGAAGTTACCATATGAGAGAAGCTGATGAGAGAGGGAAGAGGGATTTTAAGTGTTGTAGTAGATTATATGCCTTCTTCAAAAACTTAAAAAAGTATTATTTGGTTGTTATGTTTGGCTGAATTACTGATCTGACCCTGGACTTCATGGACTCTCAGTCTGTAAACATTGCATTAGCTTGTGCATAATCCTCAACTTGATCCAACAGCTGTGCATGCATCTTGTTGAGACTGCAGTGAAGAGAGGGAGTCTAAATAGTGACTTAGGTGATAACTTGTTTTGTATGTTTTTTTTTTTTTTTTTTAATTTATTACTTGCTTTCATTATTTGTCCTCGGCCTTGTCCTTAATGATAATAGTTTCTGGTCTGCTTTTATTGCAAACATAAAAGAATAAAATCTTTAATTGGTTAATTTCCGATTTCAGTATTCTGTTCTATTTTTCTGAACTATAAATTCCCCCACACAGAAATTTTCTAAGATATGAACTTTACAGTCCAAGAGCTCCAAAATTTTTATTTTTCACTTATTTATGTTCCTCACCTCAAGTGTACAGTTCCCTCCTTCCACATAGATTTCAGATGCACAGATATCACCATTCAAATAGACAACATACACATATGCATGCATACATCCAAATCACCACTCTTTTGTCTCTCTCTTACACACACACACACACACACACACACACACACACATTTATTGGCATGACTAAAGAAGATAAATAATGCACATCCCTTGGTGAAGCCAAAGAGTTGATGACAGTCCTTTAAACCGTACAGTTTTAGCCATTATAAGAAGAATCCTGTGTTTTGAAATATAGTTAATAAGGCCTAAGTACTTGGCAAAATCCAAGTTCAATATTGCAGCAGCCTGAGTTGAGTAAGTTTGATAAGAGGCATAGTTATAGGTAAAGAGTCTTGCTTCCAATAACTTGCTTCCAATTTATGACTACTTGGATCTCAAATATATGAAGACTCTTTGTGCCATAAAATGCCACAGGAAACCACAACATTGAATTAACACTGTTCAAAACTGGCTGGAGAAGCAACTATTCAGGGCTGTACCTGATAATGTCCAGCACAGGGTTATTTGCAGGCCAGTTCTCCAACAGTAGTATTTGGTAGAGCAGCCTTCCCCTTATCTGGGTGGTCTTACCAAAGGAAGTATAAACAGGACAAATCATTTGGATCTGCACCTTGTTCTGTGACCCACGAATACAGTTCCAAAATGTAACTACAAAGGCCAGCTCTAGAATTTGACCTTTGTATTAGTCTTAAACCTAAAGTGAATCTTCCTCAAGTTTCCTATGGGCTTAAGATAAGGGACATAAAGATTCCCCCAATTCTGTCTCTAATGAATTTTGTGAACACATAATTTGTTATGGAAACTTTTCTTTCAATACTCTTATGTAATTGAAACTTCCTGAGGATGGTGAGACCAACTGTTCTATACAATGAAAAATACTAAAGACACCTGATAGCCCAAGGTTTTGCTCTTGTAAAAATGTGGACCAGCCAACCAAGATGAATATTTTATTCTCTGACAAGAGCCTTTCTTTACATTCAAATCCCTAATTCTCCCTGTGAAAACCCATAGTAATCCTCATCAAAAAGTCTCCTTGACATGTGCACCACAAGTTCAGTTCAATTTTACTTATCAACACACTCTGGAAAATCCAAGGTTTTTTTTATTTTTATTTTTATTGTTGTTGTTTTTGTTTTTGTCTCACTCTAATTGTAATTAAAAATGTCTTTTGGGAGGAGGATTTTCCACTTTCAGGATTAAGAATGTGTAGAGAGTTCTACTTCTTGAGAAGAGGCAGGGGGATGGCCTCTGTGTCTTGCTTAAGGGGTCACTCCAGGACTATGGCAGCTTTAGAAACTTTGGAGAGAGAGCGGTGCGGTGTGGTGAATAATTCTCTTCTTCCCTCTTGAGAGTACACAGTTCAAATTCTCAGTGGCTATGGGTTCTCCCAGGAGCATTTGTCATGTGGGAGACACCCCTTTCCAGCTGAACTAAGTGTATAATCTTTCATTCTTTGGTCTTTGGTCACTCCTACTGAGGATATGTGTGGATTTGCCCCTCAAAGTACCTAGGTCTTGCCATCAGCCTTTCTCTTTCTCTATACTTAAATATCCTGCATGTATGTGATATGTCTGGGAAGAAAAATAAATGCTACCAGAACATTTAATTTTGACTTCTATACCTCTGTCCATCAAGTAGCCATGCCACTCAGAAGTCTATCATGCTTTTTAAAACATTAAAACAGTTAATTTTTCTGGCATACATCAGTATTTTTTTTTTAACTGCTCTCAAGGCTTTGAAACCATGACATTCTGCTAAAATTGAGAAGGGCTTGAGTGAAAGGGCTAAATCCAAAGGGTGGTGTTTGCAGTTGTCTTTCCTCAACTTCCTGTGTTGAAGAGAAGGCCATCAGCCTTCAGCCTTTCACTACACTCAGCACTGACAGACTGAGACATTCCACAGACTCCTCCTGCTTGAATGAGCCATGAGTTACTCAGGTCTAATCATTAGACATTACTGACATAAACCTTCTCTGTAATTAATATGTGTTGGTGAGCTTCTTATTCATACATATGCTATTTTCACTGTTGTTGAACTGAAAAACAGTCTCCACAGTACAGAACATATCTATATCAGATAACATTCCCAGCTGTCTCCTGAGATATATTCCTTATTTTATGTATTATGTCCTTTGTTCCTCCATTAAAAGATTGTTGCTAGACAAAGATACACATAGTAGGCTTAAAAAGTCCACAAATAAAAATTAATTATATTTACAAATTTATTTTAGTGAAATTGAAAGTCATAAAATAGCTCAGTTTACATAAAATTTTGCATTTTATCATACCTGGTAGGATTTGGTGTAATTTTCTTGGAATCAATTTGCTAATGGGAAAGCAAATTCATGATATTAACTTGATATACATTCATTTATAAGAAATTAAGAAAGTTTCTAATGACACAATTGGAAATATATAAGAATAGCTGAATCTATATACTATGATTATTTAATTTAATCAAGTTGATTTATTAATACATTTCTTAAGATGCTCATCAAAGAAACAGATCAATGCATGCTTATGTATTATTTTTTAATAATGCCAGTATAAGAAGTTATTAAAGTGTTTAAAGGGTGCTGTGATGGAAAACTACATTATGTAGAATAGGATTTGATAATATCTGCTCTGTGTTTTTATGGATTGAGGCCATTGACTGGATCGTATATTAAGTTTAGCACAGAGAGAAAGGGGTCAAAAATTTCAAAAATCTAATGAATGTTTGTTCTTGATGGCTCATTCTTTCTTATCTCTTCTTTCTAAAATAATGCCTCTGTTTTCTAGATTTATTTTTCATTTGTCTAATAGCAAATATTTCTATTTTATATCAGTTTATCCTGAAACATTTAATTTTTATGACATCGGAATTATGCAAGCTTAGTTTGAGTTTTAGTTAATTCCCATACTTTAATAACATAATACAAATTTTGGTCTTTCCAATTTGAAAAATATTATTTAATCTAACTATTGAGTAAAAGTAGGGCCTTCTTTTTGCTACTTCTGCCAAAAGAAAAGATTTATTCCCCAAGAACATGAAATAAAGAAAACTGAGCAAATGCTAAAACAGCTGCCAAGCCATCCATTCAACTTTCTGCTTATGCCATAGAAAGCATGCATTTCTAAGAGGCAGCATATGGGCCTTATATCATATTTATGTAGGCATTTGTGAATTAAATGCCACTTCTACCCCAAACTATAGTTATATCTTGTACTTTTAGGAAATCTACAAAAATTAATGCATCATGTTTTGATAGAGTTAATATTTTTCATTTAACCACAATATATTTTGTAGTTATTAGAGGAAATTTTCATTTTGTTGTTGGTAGTGTTTTTTTGTTTGTTTGTTTGTTTTAGGTGTAACTTATACACAGTACAAAGACAGTTGACCCTTGAACAATGCAGGAGTTAGGATGCTGACCTCCCCAAATATCAAAAATTGTGCTTACCTTTGACTTCTCAAAATCTTAACTAATTGTATGCTGTTGACCAGAACCTTACTGATAATGTGAAAAGTTAATTAACATGTGCTTTGTATGTGGCATATATAACATGGTGAAAAGCGCACAGAGCTGGCAGAGGTAACTCTTTACTGCCATACCAGGTTTATTGGAGAGGAAGGGCTCACATAAAGATGGTTAGTGTCACGTGGCATTTAAACTAGATACTTGCAAAGCTTGAACTCTCTCTGCATTAGCAACAGGAGTTGACTGTGAAATTATTATGGTAGTAGTTAATTTTATGCAGTTTTGGATTAATGCTGCATCTTTATGATTACTCAATTTCTCTTGATTATAAATAATAATATGTATGGTCTGCAAGTGTTTGGGTAAATTCTGATAAATTTTAACTTTTTAAATGGATTTATGTATATTTGATGGTAGTAAATGATGAAATTGACTATCATCAATATCTATATTATACACTCACAGTCTACCTTTTATATATATTTATTTCTAGGTTATGCAGTTCCAGTTTTTTTCAAATTGTCACAAATCAGAAAAGAAAAGAATTCGGTGTATAGATGGACCTGCACAGTTCAAACCTGTGCTGTTCAGGGTCAACTGTAATTCTTTTTGAGTTTTGAAAAATGCTTCACAATCAAGATATAGATCAGTTTCATCATTCTCCCAAATTCGTTTATGCCCCTCTTGTCATTATATCTCCTCTCCCAATGTCCAGTCCCTGATTAGTTTTTTTTCCCTACATTTGCCATTTTCAGAATGTCATATAAGCAGAATTAGATGGTATATAACTTTTTATCCAAATAATTTAATTATCATAATTCACTTGAGATGTTTTCATGTGTAACAGGAGAATATTTCTTTTAATAACAGAATTATTTTATCAGTGGATATTAAAATGTATTAATCCATTCTTCACCAAAGTTCATGTGGATTGTTTCTAATTTTTAGCTATTATACATAAAATTTCTATAAACATTTAGAAGATTTTTTTTGTGATATTTTCACTTGGTGAGGGGCATTCCTAGAAGTGGGATATTTGGGCTGTATGTTAAAAATATGAACTTTATGAAAATCTGTCAATGTGTTTCCCAAGGGGGTTGTATCATTTTATTTCCTCAAGCATGTGAGTATTCCAGTATGTCCATAGTATGACCAATGCCTGCTACTGTTACTTTAAAATTTTTGGACATTCAAATGAAAGCACAGTGAATCTTATTGTGAATTGAACTGGCATTTTCCTAATGATTAATGATGTTGAACATCATTGTATAAGCTTATTTGTCATCCCATTTTTTTTTTTTTTTGGTAAAGTATGCATCAAATGTCTGTAGATTTGATGTTGGGGGTGCAGCTTGGTTGTATCGTGTTTGCTTAGCACATGCAAGGTCCAAGTTTTATGCCAAGTACTGAAAACAACACAAAACGGAACTTTCTCTATTTCACAAAAGCTGTTTGACACAATTTGGTCATGATATATGAGCACTTATTTACATTGTTGAATACCAATTGAAAAACTTGAATCTAATTCATGAGGAGTAGTGGTTTTTAGTTTACTTTTGTCATGATGGCTTCATTTGAATTTAGTGTTATGATAATGCTAAGCTCATAAAATAAATTGGAAGATTACTTTCCTACCACTTTCTGAAAGAGTTGGCCTAGAATTGTTTTGTTTTCTTTTGCTTTTCCTTAAATGTGTTTTTAGCATTCTCCATTGATCTAACTGGGCTTGTAAATTTTTTTTTTTTTTTTAACCTGGAAGGTATTTAACTCTAAATTCAATTTATTTCATATATTCAAGGAATCTATTTCTTCTTGCATGAACTTGGAAAGTTCTTTCTGAGAACTTATATACTTCATCTAAATTGTGTTTACAAAGATTTAGTTGTGGGTTTTGGGGGGTTTTATTGTTTGTTTTTGTTTTTGTTTTTGGTACTAGGGGTTGAACTCAGGGGCACTGAACCACTGAGCCACATCTGAGCCCTTTTTTGTATTTTATTTAGAGACAGGGTCTCACTGAGTTGCTTAGTGCCTCACTTTTGCTAAGACTGCCTTTGAACTAATGATCCTCCTGTCTCAGCTCCTGAGCTGCTGGGATTACAGGCATGTGCCACCTTAATTGTTTTTAATATTTCTTTATAATATATTTAGTGATTCCTCTTTTTTTTTTTTTTTTTTTTTTTTTTTCTTGTGCCCTTTTTTCCACTGGAGGGGTCAGTCCCACTAGCAGTTTTCAGTTTTCAGTTTTGATGTCTGAAAAATAGTCTGTTACCTTGATTTCTTTTCAATATTTGCATTTTGTTTTCATTTTTATGTGTGTCTACTTTATTATGTTGCTTGATCACTTACTTTGGGTTTAATTTGTTCTATTTTTAATAGTTTTGTAGTTAAAAAAAAACTTAACCCTAGATTTGGGGTTTAGACACTAGCTTTGAGACTTTTCTTTCATAATGTATGCATTAATGCTATAAGCTTTCCTTTAAGCACAGCTATACCTGCATCCCACAGACTTTGATATGCTTTGTTTTCATGTTCTCTCACTTCACAATATTTTCTAATTTCCCATGTGACTTATTTGATGTATTATTTATTTAAACATATGTTGTTTAATTGAGACATATTTGTTTTACAGATAATTTTCTGTTTTTTTTTTTTTTCTTTTCTTTTTTTTGTGATATTCACAGCCCCTTACAGATAACTTTCTATCATTGATTTCTAGTTTAATTGTTACAGTAAGAATCAAATGATTTTACTTCTTTTTTTTTTTCACCTAGAATATAGACTCTTTTGAAAGATGTTCTATTATTTGTGCAATTTGGCTGCAATTGAGTAGTGTTTATAAATGCTACTTTGGTCAGGTTGTTTGATAATGTTGCTGGGATCTTCCATATGCTCCTTGGTGTTCCCTCTATTTTCAATTCTTCCCATTCTTGCTTCATGTGATCAGAAATTCTGCTGCTAAGTGCATACACATTCATCCATTCAACATCCATATCAGTACATACGAATGACTCCTTTATCAATATGTAACATCCTTCACATTACTCCTGATAATATTACTTGTTGGAGTCCTACTTTATGTGACATTAATAAAAGCCCTTCAACTTTCTTTTATTTAGTGTTTGCATAGCATATATTTCCCCATCTTTGATGATGATCCATTTATATAGTCAACATTAAGTAGGTTTTGTAAGAAATCATTTAGATGTATACCATTTTTGTCCAAACCATAGTCAGTATCTGCTTTTTGCTTGTGTTCATATGCCATTCTATTTAAGGAAGTAAATAATATAGTTGAAATTTACCATGGTTATTTGTTCTGTTTGTCCTCCCTGTTTTAGAGCCTCTTGTCCATTTTTTCCTTCTTTCTGTTGGATTATTTTAATATTATTTGGTTGTATGTTTTAATTTAGATATTGGATTTTAAACATATCTTTTCGCATTTAATTTTTATTCATTGCTGTAGAAATTACAAGGTACATGCTTCCATTCTGCAATATAATTGGGGATCAATATTATCCTACTTCAAGTAAATGCAAAAACTTTGCAAATGTATAGGACTTGTTAAGCCACTTCAGACCTTCATGTTGTAGCTGAATACCTCATCAAGCAATGTTATGCTTTTTGTTTTCAAAAATTTATACATAAAGAATTTAAGTGGGAAAAAAAGTTTTTTTTTGTTGTTGTTATTTATTTAGCATTTGGCTTACTCTTCCTTAATTTTCAAATATCCAAACTTCTTCTGGTATAATTTCCCTTCAACTAGCAAAAGCTTCATTTAGCATTCCTTCTGTATAGGTTTGCTGTAGCTAATTCTGTCTCCTTGCATATGAATATTTCTGTATTTACCTCCTGAAAGTTACTTTCCCTGGATTAAGAATTTGGAGCTGACAATCCTTTCCTTTTGTGACTTTAAAGATTTTCTTCCATTGTTCTCTAGCCTCCTTAGTTTCTGCTGAGAAATTAATTAATTATTAATCCTCTGAATGAAGAAGACAGAGACAAAGGTGGAAAAACTCACACGCCATGCAGTTTGGATCACAGTGTCAGTCTTTGCCTCCCCTCCACAGTCTGCCTGCTCTTACTTACTTCACAGAATCCTCAGGTAGTGTTTTGTCAGAGTTGTTAGTTCTCATCAGGAGGGGTTAGGTATACTTTAATTAGGAGGAGTACATTATTCATTTCCATAATGGAAATGAAATTGTATAAAGCACTTTACAATAGGGCTTACTTTATCCTTACCATTATTCTTAAACTTCCATTTACAGTGAGGGTAAAAATCATAGGAATGCAAATAGAATAATTAGCTCCAGTCAATCAATAGTATAGGTCTTTTGGAGCTATGTTCCTGACAAAGCAATATGTTACCTATGATGAGGATAAAGGCAGGCATTTCTTTCTGATGTCTTTGTGATCTAGGAATTCTTTGCCACTGTGACTTAAGCTGAGATCATCACCTGACATTTACTTAGGACTCAATTGTCCTCAGATTATATAACATATTGTGTGTATATAAATTGCTAGAATAAGTCCGTGCTTGCTGCTCAAAAAAGCAATCCAACTGTAGAGAGGAATCAGAAGATCTTTAGCTAGGGAAAAATAGAATGTGAATGGCAAGGTGATCAAAGAAGCATAAGAAAGAAAGACAGTGTGTTCTTTTTCAAAGAGCAGCTGAGCTACCCTAAAATAAATCAATACCTCATGAGGCAATGGAAGAGAGGTAGACTTATATGTATGTAACATAAAAAAGGAATTGGAACTATTCTAATTATGTATATTCCATATCATCTAGCATACTGCCTGTGTATAATGATTTCAAGATTTTTTTCTAAACAGAGCGTCAATTATGTAGATATGTATATGGGCTGAGTATCCAAAGAAGAAACATTAACGCACTCTGTTAGACTTCATTTCCAACATTACCAAGTGAACATTTTGGCTTACTAGTTTTCTATCTTCT
Organism: Tamias sibiricus; assembly: GCA_025594165.1. Taxonomy (NCBI): domain Eukaryota; kingdom Metazoa; phylum Chordata; class Mammalia; order Rodentia; family Sciuridae; genus Tamias; species Tamias sibiricus. The sequence continues at coordinate 119,281,670 of CM046664.1, read as the reverse complement.
CTCCACTTGAATTCTTCTTACGTGCCTACTTCTTCAGGCATGTAATATGTCCACAAACAAGTGATTTATTTTGTTATCTAAACTTAAAAACCTTTAAAATGCCTCTGATAAGGTGATAATGTTGGAAAAATTATTCCAAGGTGGAAAAAAATACAATTAAAACAATGATGGAAAAGTATTAAGAAATGAAAGACAGTTATGAAAAATTAAGAGGCTTTGTGATGTTTAGGATATGCAATAAATCTTTCTTTTAAACCTAAACTTAGTACTTAGTTATCATAAACAAAAAATTATTTTCTCCCATGAAATTAATATTGAACAAATATTGTAAAGGAGAGGCCAAATAATAAGCTTATATTGTATACCATATGTCTCAATCTGACTTGTTTTAGACAAATTGAACATTAAGGCAAATTACTTATAAGCAAATTCTACAGGTGAATTGACTTAGAGAGCCATGGTTCCACAAACTGATTTGAATATTAGGAATAGTTATTATACAAAGAGTTATTGGGCTGAAATCATTTTAAGAAGTTTACTATATAGAACTAAGTAAATATAAAAATAAATCAGTAAATATTTGCACATAATAATATTTATTAAAACCTTATTACTGGTCAAAACCTCTAAACTTATGAATATTATCAATAAAGGAAGTGGTAAATAGATTTCAGTATATGCACACAAAGCAACTATTTAAAAGTGTGACTCCTATGTATTCCTATTGACACAGTAGAATGCATGCAATGTATTGTTACAGGAAAAAAGCCATTGTATATTAATATGTGTTAATCCACTTTTGTAAAACAACAACAACAAAAAAGCCATGTGTGCACATGAGAGAGAGAGAGGAAAAGAGAAGAAGGAGGAAGAAGTAACACAAGTTATCTCTGTTGAATGGGGAGGAAAGTATTTAAAGCATGAAGGAGTCCATCTTTGTTTTTGTTTAAATTTTTCTTGGTTCAGTTTTTACAACTAGCATGTTACTCTTTTAACTTGCACAAATTTAACAAAATTATAATTTTAAGTTACTGTATGAGGAGATGTCAGCCAACTTATCACTTCATCTAGCTCTTCTCCCTGCAGCAAATTCATGGTCAATCAAGCAAAACATCTTACCACCTGCCTTTGATAATTTAAGGACTCCCCTACCTGGAAGGCATACTATGAACTGGATGTTCAAGTTCTTTTAATTCTGCCTATGAACTTATATTCATATGAATATTAATTGATCCATTCTAAATCATGTGAAACTATACAGCATCTTTTATCCCAGAATATTTTTTCCCACATAACACTGTAGTAGTAGAATTGAGAATATTTTAGAATGCAGACTTGAGTAGATGACAAATATTCAAGAAATTTTAACCTAAAAACTTCCCATGAATGAGTATATATACAACTTGAGAATCCTTCACAGCCTGTGTGTAGACACACACACACACACACACACACACAAATATTGGAAATAAATATGTTCAAATTGAGCTAGTTGCCATTTAAAAACAGTATTATTTGATAACTTGGAAATCTCTGTTGATAACTACGTATTTGCTCCTCGAGCCTACCCTTCTGCTTTCTCAGCTCATTGTATGTAATAATTACTTTCTACCTCAGAACCTCTGAACTACTCTACGCAACCCTTCATACACAAAAATTAACAGGTAAAGTAATGAATATCTCCTTTTTTCCTTTTCTATTCGGAAGAATAAGAACTGGAGATACCAAATATAATTTTTCATAAATTTTTAAAATAAATTTTAATGTGAAATTGACATAGCTCCCTGACTTCCAAGCCACCCATCCAGCCTACTGGTCCCTGCCGAGTATCAAGTAGGAGCAGTGGAGCGGTGAAGCGGTGGAGTGGCAGCCTGCATGCCACGGAGCCCTGGCAGCAAGTCTGGCTTGCAAGTGGCTGTGTGGAGCCCACCATGCAGGAGGCAGGAAGGAGGCAATGTAAGCCCCAAGGCATGCAGACCTACCACTCTTGGCCCAACAGTGTTAGTACTTTTTTTCAAACCCTAATTAGCATAAGTTTGGACCAATAGCAGTGACCTAAGTGCTATATAAACCCCTAGAGTTGCATACTTGGTGGGAGAAAACCTGCTATCTGGTACCCTTTTGCATTTGGCAAGAATTCTGTCCCTGTTTCTATTCTTCAATAAATCCTACTCTTATACTCACTCATCCTGGTCTGTGGATTTCTTTCTTTGAATTCAGGAGACAAGAATCACAAAAGAAGAAATCGATGGTGAGCTGCTGGGATCTGCTGCAACACTGGGCGGGGGAGGGGAGACAGCCCACCATTAAGGGCTGCAACACTTCTTGGCTGCAGAGACCTGCAGCTTGTTCAGATCCCACCTGCCAGCAGAAGTGGTGGATGGAGTTTCAGAATGAGATGGATATTATTACCCTAAGTGCATGTATGAAGACACGGATGGTGGGAATATACTTTGTATGCAACCAGAGATATGTAAAAATATGCTCTATATGTGTAATATGAATTGTAATGCATTCTACTGTCATATATGACAACTTAGAATAAAAGAAAAAAACTTGGGTTTCAAAATGAAATTATTCTATAAATAAAACTATAGTTGTATCAGTCCTTTCCCCATCATACAGATGGCTGTACTACACAACAACAATAACTATAAACAGAAATGTAGCATACATTTCAACCATTTTTAGTTCTAAAGCTGAATTTTTGAAAGACAAGGATCAGACATCATAGAGATGTCTTATAAACATTCCATGTATAGGGTCATTTAATTTTAATTCTTTCTAGTGCTCAGAATTGAACCCAGAGCCTTTTGCATGCTAAGCAAGCACACAAACACTGAGCTACATCACCAGCCCCTATAGTGTCTTTCATAAAACTATATTCAGTATTGCAGTAAATATGGTTTAAAAAAAAAAAAACTCCTTGTAATATTTTCTGTACATAACCCACGAATATAATCAACAGATAATTGCCACTTGAGCTCTGGATGACAAATAGAAAACAAAAGTATGCTCCTTTCATTCCTTTTGATTTTCAGGAAATCTTTCTGATTTCTTGTAAATTTACAGATACAAGTATTCTTTCCTGTATGTAGATACAGACTTTCTATTTATCATGAAAGAATGTCAGATACAGTCACCTTTGCCAGTGGGATTGAATAATGCAGCTTAGTATATAAGAAACCAACCTAGAATGATCTGCTTATATAATGTTATCACCATAGGACTTGATAACTTACAGGATAGCTTGAGGAGACTATAATCAAAGGGTAAAAATCCCAGGAATTTGTAGAGTATGGGCTTTGCAATCAAACTGCTAAGATATTCATCTCTGCTTCACACATTACTAGCCAGGGATGTTGATGAGTTAATTTCTCTAAATTCAGCTTCATCATTCTTTAATTCAGTGTTTAGTTAACAAGATTTTGAAGACGACTGCATGAACAGTGGTTTTCAGAGTACTCTAGCACAGTGCCTGGTACATAATCGTGGTGTCTATATACTAGCAATTAATTAATTTTAAATAATTCAGGGTCACACATCTTGCATACATTAAATTGACAAAATTCATGTTTTATTGTTTTCATATGCTTTCATATCTTAGATCCTGCAAGTAAATTTAAAAAAAACTCATTTGAGACTAAGATAAGTTTAAAAGACATAGAGCTAACTGTCAGACCAATTAGACCAAAGGAAATCATGACCCTGAAGTAAACATAATATAAGATACTCTTGAAACTGCTATGATGCTTGCAAAATTGTCAAAATTCATAGCATCAAAGCAGATAATCCAGAGAAGACTACCTTTGCAGCTCTGAGCAAGGAAAATAGCAATTCCAGATGATTGTAACCAAGCTTTAAATCCTTGAGACTGTCTCTATGAGGAATTAGCAAAAGATATAAAGTATCTTTTTTAAAAAATCTCTGGCTGTAATAGCTGGTTGCTGTGACCCAACAGAAAAGGTAGAAGTGATACAAAGTTAGGAAAGAAGAAAGGGGTGAAGGAGACAACTTCATTAATTTTTTATCATTGTAAAATTATAACGGCAGATTCACTTTTTTTTTTCTTTAAATGCAAAAGATCAGAGAGAAATACAGAAGGTAAAGAACTGGCATTTATTATCCAATTACCAGGTACTGAGCACTCAGCTAAGTGCTTTATTTACATTATTTTACTTCCTCTTTGCATTGATTGCATAAGGGTGTTCAGTTGGGTTATACTGTAGTAACAAAGTTTAGTGGCTTAAAATAGATGACTTGCAGACCAGAAGGTTCTCACAAGCCCTTTTCCTCCGTGGTAGTATAGCTTTGTAACTCCATATCACATTAACACATGCTTCCAAGATTGTCCCTGAAAATAAAGATATTTTTATAAACTTTCATAATGCCAATGAAAGTTTCTTTCCAGAAATAGCATGTTACTTCCACCTATACCTCACTGGCCAAGCAAGTTATAATACCATGCATAAACTCAATGAGGAAGAGAATGCAATTCCCACTGGTGTGAGAGGGAGAAATATCAATGAGCAGCACTGATATCTATCACAAAAGATAATTTCTTATTTTAAATTCACAGTTTTGGAGAGACATTAACAACTTCAGCAAAATCACACTGCTCATTTGTGGTATATTATAATGCAAAGCCCTGGAATCTATGTTTGTTCCAAAGCATTATACTTCTTCATATGTATTTGTTTTCATATTTGCATTAATGCAGCACAAGAAACAAAATACATTTCCCATTTAAATCAGTATAGAAGTGAGCATTATAACTTGTTTCATGGACAGATAAACAAAAGTAAATACATCAATTTTGAGGAAGCACTAATGCTGTAATCATGGACTTTTATTATTAATATTGTGATAAAATATTTTCAATTTTGTAGTGCTCTGGTTTTATTTTTACTTGTTTTGCTTCTTGCTTCCTAAAGGATTTTAGCACTCATGAGTCCTGAAGGAACCTCTGTTGCACACTTACATCACAGTAAAATCCATGGCATGCAGTTCAAAGAAAGTAGACCAATTAGGCTAAGAATATTTTCCAGATTCAAGGGAGCCTCTGCATTTAGAGCATGGTCTATGGATCAGTGAAGATGGTAGTTCAAAGGGACTAGTCAGTTTAGTGAAATGAGTACCTTGGTTACCCATTAAATTTTCCTTTGTAAATAAAGTAGAGTGAATTTCCCTTTGATCTTATGAAGATAGTTCAGCATGCTATACATAGCACAGAGATGAAAGTAGATGAGGCTGCTTAAAATGAAATATTCCACTGAGTGATATAAAGCTTTCAAACTCTTCTAAGCAGAAGCAGAAGGAATCTTGTAAGTAATGACCTTGCTTTGTAATATTTTCATAAGGCATTCGGCATTAATTTTCAGGTTATTTTTATTAATATAAATAAACAATGGGCACTGCAGGGAAAATATTATAAAACACGAGGCACAAATATGATCAATGATTTATAACAGCTGCATGCATCTACTTCCATTTCTTTAAAATTACATCTAGCTTTCACATTATTTCATCAATAATCCTTTGTCAATCTCTTCTCTGGCCAGGACATTAAATTTTTAATTTAATAAAAATGGCTTTATACCATACATTTAATCTTTCCCTAGCCGGTTGAAGTATTGTCTTTTTATTGGAAGGTTGGCACATTACAAAACAGAAAGTAAGAGAAAGTTCTATTACTGTGTTTTGTAGTTCAGAGACCCACTGTTGGCTTCCAGTAGCTTGTTTCTGGTGCACCTCTCTTCTCAAATGTCAAGTTTTATCTTACTTTTTTTAACAAATCTAGTCCCAGGAATTTTGCTAATATTTAGCTTATATTTCCGGGAACTGGCATTTTAATAGAGGATTTGAATCCAAAGGAATGGACCCCTATTGGTAGAATTTTCGACAGGTAGTACAAGGGGTGGAGAAAGAGGGCCAAATGGCATGCAGCCACTGGCTCCAATTGGCCTGTGTTTCACTTGTTTCAAAAGCTGACCTTGGTAGACAAATATGCAAAATATGTATATTTAGTGTATATATATTTTTATTTTACAGTTCTTTTAATGTTGGTTGGGAAAAAAAACCCTACATTTACAAAACCCTAAATTGTTTAACATTTTAAAATGCACCTAATTTTCCACTGGGTCATTATCGTGAACAAATGTTTTCTATTTTTTGTTTAGAACTTATTTTGAACTAATTATGTTTATGTTTGACAAAATGTTTCCTGAAGTTTAAAATGAATTTTTATATGTCTTAAGAATTAGTGGAAAAAATGCTGAATTATATCACTGTAACTACATGTCATATGTTATGGAAAGAATGATAAATACCCAAAGATGTCCCTGCTCTAATTCTTGGAGGCTGTGAATATGGTGTCTTAATGGGCAAAGAGACTGAAAATATGAGTCATTTTAAGAAACCAGAGCTGGACAGATTTTCCTGGATTATCCAGGTAGGTTTAACTTAATCACCTGAGTACCAGGTGATTAATCACCTTCGGGACCAGGGATTGAACTCGGGAGCACTAGATCACTGAGCCACATCCCCAGCCCTATTTTATATTTTTGTTTAGAGACAGGGTCTCACTGAGTTGCTTATTGCTTTGTTTTTGCTGAGGGTGGCTTTGAACTGGAGATCCTCTTGCCTCAGCCTCCTGAGCTGCTGGGATTACAGGCATGTGCCACCACGCCAGGCTCTGAGTACTTAAAAGAACCTTTCTAGATGAGAAGAGAATTGGAGGGAAGAATGGTCAGAGATGGGGGAAGCATGGATGACCTTCACTCACTGAAAAAGGCAAAGAAATGGATCATCCCTGAGCTCCCAGAAAGTAGTGTATTCTTATTAACACCTTGATTTCAAACCAGTAAGACCTGTTAGATTTCTGACCTCCAAAATTGTAAGATAATGTTTTTGTGTTGTTTTAAGTCCCTAGTTTGTGGTAGCTTGTTACAGTGGCAATAAAAAAAATAGTACATGTTTTTGTACCAGGAGTGAGGTTTGAACCCATGTGACACATTATATACCAGGTACTTTTTCTTTTCTCTCTTTTTTTTTTTTTTTTTTTTTTTGGCAATGCTGGGATTGAACCAGAGCCTCAAGCATGGTAGGCAAACACTCTAACACTGAGCTACACCTCCAGCCCTAAAGAATTTTTAACTAGAGAAAAATATGTATGCAGAAATGCAATTTAATTACAAAAAAATTTTGAAAAACAAAGTTATGTGATTTCACTTAATAACTCTGTTTTAGTCAGCTTTTTCATTCCTGTGTCTAAAAGATCTGACCAGAACAATTTTAGGGAAGAAAAGTTTATTTGAGGGCTCACAGTTTCAGAGGTATTAGTCCTTGGAGCTCAAAGTGAGGCAGAACAACATGGTGGCAGAGTGTGGCAGAGGGAAGGAGCTCACTTGGTGATCAGAAAGCAGAGAGACTCCACCCTCCAGATACAAAATATGTACCCCATAGCCACGCCCCCAATGAACCCCTTCCTCCAGCCACACACCCCACCTGCCTGCAGTCACCACTCAATCAATCCCATCAGGGATTAATTCAATGATTAGGTTAAGGCTATAACCCAATCATTTCTCCTTCAGACTTTCTTGCATTATCTCACATATGAGCTTTTCGGGGGAACACCACATCTAAACCATAACAAACTCTTTGTGTAGAAGAGAGTTGTCTCTTTTTTCATGAAAATAGCTTTGTTGATTTTCTCATTATACTGATAGAAATATTAAAACAAAAATAAACAACCCAACAAATTAACCAAAAACCATTTTACCCATTTGAAATCTCACCATCTTAGGAGATCTGCCATTAACCTTTTTTTTTTTTTTTTTTTTGTATTGGGAATCAAACCCAGCAGTACTTAACCACTGAGCTGAATCCCCAGCCCTTTTTATTTTATTTTAAGATAGAGTCTTGCTAAGTTGCTTAGGACCTCGCTAAATTGCTAAGGCTGACCTGGAACTTGCACTCCTCCTGCCTAGGCCTCCTAAGTCACTGGGATTACAGGCACATGTCACTGTGCCCAGTTGCCAATAATATGATTTGATAGGAAATGGAAATATTCTATACTTATACACAATTGACATTTCAGTTAGCTGTAGAATGGTAGGTTGGTAATGATTTTTCATCAGCTTTTTGATTGCTCTGTCCTATTTTTAATTTTGCTAGTTAAAATGCAGTATGACAAGTTAAACTTGAATTTTGGATAAACAGTGAATACTTTCTTTTTTGTCTAAGTAGATCCCAAATATTGCCTGAGACACACATATACTAAAAAAAGAAAAAAATATTGTTTACCCAGAATTCAAATTTAACTGGGCATCATATATATATATATATATATATATATATATATTTTTTTTTTCTGGTACCGGGAATTGAACTCGACCACTGGGCCACATCCCCAGCCCTTTTTTTTTGTATTTTATTTAAAAACAGAGTCTCACTGAGTTGCTAAGTGCCTCGCCATTGCTGAGGCTGGCTTTGAACTCGCGATCCTCCTGTCTCAGCCTCCCAAAGTGCTGGGATTACAAGCGTGCGCCACCGCGCCCGGCTCATCCTATATTTTTATTTGCTAAATCTGGCACCCCTACCAATATGACTTACCTACCTTTATTAAGATCAGAGGACTAAAGATATGGTTGGAAGCTCTGCTCACATTTAGATTTGCTGACATTAGGCTCTACTGTAAGGTCAGATGGACTTCTTGTTGAAGAAGCCCTCATGACAGTACCTTTAGCTTTTTTCCTTGGCTTGGACAGAGAATCCCCCAATGGTCTCCCTGTCAGTATCCTTGGAGGCCACTGAGGGAAGGATGCTGGAAGAGAGATCAGGGGCCTCTAAATCCAACACTTAGTTGCATTATAGTCTTCTAATCACCTTGTTTTAGGTAAGGACCCACTCCGCCAACCCAGCCTCTTCAGTGAATAAGTCTTCAGCCAAGATGTCGGAAAGTATCCCACCGCTGGGGTATGAGGAGGGACCAGGGATTGAACCAAGGAGAAGGCATCTTAAATGTCTTTTATACATTAATGCTTGTTTTAGATGTTTTTGCTTATTTTATCCCTGGTTCCTATATATTTTAACTACTCTGCAATATAAATCAGAGTGTTCCTAGCTTTTTCTCATTGCTTGATATTTATTTTAATAACACATAATAAATCAGTCCCTACTCATCCATTTGCTTTTCTTTTTTTTTTTTCTTTGTGTATGTATGTTTTCCTGTTCTTTCAATTCTTGTAGTTTTACATTTTTGCAAATCTCCTTTCTCTAGTCTTGATGAACTGTAGGAAGACAGCAAAAGAAAATACCTGTATTCTCATATTTAAATTGAAAAACCCAGTGGTCTTCTAAATATTGACTTTCATTTTTGAGGTTTGAGAAGTAATCTATAGGTTATCATTGGGTTCCTCCCATAAACCTTCAGGCATATATCAGAAATCCCAAACTATCTTCTGTATAAAAATTCAATATCGATTTTTAGAAATTTAAGTGATATATTAATCTAGCTACAGATAAACACATAGGAGGGAAGACCTGAAAGAAATATACTAAACCTTATTAGTAATTATCTCAAGAGTTTAGTTTTTTATACTTTCCAAATTTTCTCTTTGAATATTTATAGATGAAAGTACATTTAAGAAAGACATTTGTAAGTTCTAGAACACTCTACCAATATTTCTCAAAGTATCTTCTGTGAAACACTAAGATTTCATGTGACATATTTGGGAAAACTCTTTACAAGGACTTTGTTTTGCTCATTTCTGTGCTCCTCTGTCCCCCAGGACAAGGTCTGGGGAAGAGCAGGTGCATTGTATGCATCATATTTTACCAATTCTGAGACGTGTTTTTTCATATTTTAACACCGTTAACTTATAATCGTTGGCATCTTCTAATACTGGCTGGCCAGCTGGTGGTCCTACCTTTTATTGCCTACACAAGCTTGTTATTCCTGCTGGAATTAGTGACAGCTCAAACCCATAAATGTGTCAGTCAACAAACCATTCAAGTACCATTTGGAGGAAGAAATAGACTTCTGATTGCTGTCTGAAAACATGCCTTTGCCATGTCGTATTAAGGTCTAGAATGTATCATCATATGAAGTTGGAGAATAAGTGTCAGTGGCTTGGAAGAAAATCCTGGATCATTCCTTAGACATGCTGCTGCAGCCTTGATGCTGTTGGAGTATAGTGGACACGATTTGTGGAGTAACCTTGACACCAATGACTCCAGGTCAAAAAAGTGACCGAGTAAATTTACACTCTGATTGTGAATTAGAATTAGGAATATCTTTTTTTTTTTTTTTTTTTTTTTTTTTTGGTACCAGGGATTGAACTCAGGGGCACTCGACCACTGAGCCACATCCCCAGCCCCTTTTCGTATTTTATTAGAGACAGGGTCTCACTGAGTTGCTAAGTGCCTTGCTCAATTTCTGAGGCTGGCTTTGAACTTGCGATCCTCTAGAAGGAGCTTTTGCCTCAGTTATCCTCTCAAGTGCTGGGATTACAGACAGATTAGTGTTTTATGCACCATCTAGTTACGACCTTCCAAAGCCTATTTCATCATGGACTTGTGTTTTATATAACACATTTTCTCTTTAGAAGTATTTGGTGGGACTTCATATGGGAAACAATGTCATACATGCTCACTTTTGCTATTATTACATCTCACAATAGGGTCAGTGTCACATGGTAATTGGTGTTGAATGAGAATGAGACTAGTGAACTCCCCTCTCCTCATCATCCATTTATTTAGCTAATTTGCTTGTTTCCTTTATCCAGGAACTGCTGGTACAGCAGTGGGAAGAAAGTATCCAGGAATTAAATCCATGCCATGGAGCTCAATGTTTCAAAAGTAGCATAGCATTTGGATTTTCTATTATTAAGGGCAGAAAAAGCATGGGTAAATTATATATAAGACGCTCTTAAACAAAATAATTTTAGAAAGAAACGTGTGGATTTAGTTCTTGTACCAATACTCCCTCATAGTAGCAGTAGTCTAACAGTAATAACTAATGTGGGCACAGAAGAAGGAGGTAGGGAAAAAATGGAGATGGATCCGTGGATCACAAGTTAGGTAATGAGCTCTTTGGGATGAGGAGCAGTTGACCATATTTTCACTCTCCTCAGATGTATTATTTTCTATTTTAAATCTCAAAGGACTTCTGAGTTTTGGTGGGGGGTCTTAAGTGGAGTCATCCTTCCTGCCTTTGGGATTGAGGGAGTTTAGAGTGAGATAGAGATAATTGATCAGTGCAGACAGGCAATGTGTGCTTAGAGAAGCTGAATATTCTCCAGGCCCACAACTTGGCATTGATCTGATTTAATGCATTAACAGAACTTAAAAAAAACTGCAAATGAGAAAGGGGATTGGTCTGCAATCAAAGCATGCAAAGAAGAGAACCACAGAGGCATGCACAGGCAGTGCCCAGACTGCTGCTTCCTGGGTAGAGCAGTCCTGATCCAGTGCACAGGTCCTTGGTGGATCCTTGGCAGATAAACTCTTCATGTGGAAATGAATATTTTTAGGACTTGGGGGCAATATTACTCCCCATTACTTATGTGGAAAGATTCCCTACAAGAAATATCCCTCTCTTCTCTTTCCCATATTACTCCTTCCCACAGTAGGAAAAATGTCTTGTCTAATAAATAAAACATGTCAGAGAAAGATGGCATTCTCCCCTGCCCTCCCTCCAAGCCTTCTCTTTGGAAATCACCCTCACCATAGGATGGATGCCTACATTTGGGCCTTCTCTACTGCCCTGTCGTCAGGTCCTGGCTATGGCAGTGGGAGCAACTGGGATTGAATAGTTATACCAGTGGCAAGGTTAGATGATCTAATTCATTGGAGAAATATTATCAAGTTCACTTAGTTGCATAACTAAAGCTATGGCTCTCATCTAGCCTTCATCAGTTATAAAGTTGGCATCTTAAGCTCCATCTGATTGACTCCATATTTGACTTTTACTTGATACCAAATTGGGTGGAGAAGGAAGGGATGCTATCTACTAGGTCCCTTTATACACTGCAGGATAAACCAGATGATCTTATACTCTTGTTATTAAATACCTAAATCACATACCTAACTCCTTTTGTTCTGACTGTATACTCATCAACAGCCTTTGGATAATTACTTCCTTTTTATGAGGCTTGTTTAAAGGAAAATAAGATGTGCACCAAAAGATATTAGTGCCTGACCTCCTTAGCAGATATATTCCTTCTGGTAAACTCATACATTGGCAGTTTTTTTTTTTTTTTTTTTTTTTCTATATACTTCACTTTTGTGAGCCCTGTTAAAGTGCATCTGCCCAATAAGAGATAGGTATGTCAACAGAATGACCTTGAAAGTTTTGAGAACAATAACTAAAGTTTCAAGAGCTTTCGCAATTCAATCTAATCCTTTTTGGGGAGAGGAGGGGGGCCACTGGGGATTGAACCCAGGGGCACTTTACCCCTGAACACATCCCAGGCCTCTTTTTTTTTTTTTTTTTTTTTTTTGGTATGGAGGAGTTTTACCACTGAGCCACATTGACAGCACTTTTTATTTTTTATTTGGAGACAGGCACTCACCAGGTTGCTGTGGGTCTCACTAAGTTGTTGAAGCTGGCCTAGAAGTCATGATTCTCCTGCCTCAGCCTCCCAAATCACTGGGATTACAGTTGTGTGCCACTGTACCTGGCAATCCAATCTGCTTTTAATCAGCAAGAGCTGTGTGGTCTGATTAAAGTGAGAAAATGCAGGATTGCTTTATATGCAAATGTGCTCTCCCTTAGGTGTGAATACACTTATTTATCTTAAGAACTGAGAAAAATAAGATCAAAATCAGAGGCAGGACATGTGGGTGGAAGTTATAGACTCTAAACTGACTTGAAAATTAGATAATGATGTGATTCATATGAGCCATATGAAGTTTTCCTTTTTACTTTTGCAGTTCTTATTATAGTGTGCTAGAATGTACAGAGCTCATTATGTTCCATCCTCAACACAGGCAAGATCCAATCTTGTCCCAGGACAATCCTCAAATTATTAAGAGGCTGAGAAAGTAGCTCTAAAAACTAAGTTGAGACGTAACTTCTAAAATTTTCTGGGATGATGTTTTCTTTGTGGAAAAGCATTTTTCATATCTCAGAAGATTTAGAACCAATCATAGAAATGTTTAAGGGAACCAAAATGTAGTATTCATATTTTTACCTTAATTATTCAGTACAAAGTCACTATGTTGAACAGCAGTTCCTGGATCATATAAAACTTTAATCTGTTAAAATAACAGGTCAAGATTTAACACCATTTTAAAATGTTTAATTGGAAACTGATTTAGAATTGTGAGTCTAGACTGACTATAATTAAGTGTATTTGGGAATTTGAATATTTAAGAAAACTTGAAATCATTCTAAAAGTTTCATTTATTAATTTTATAAGTATTGCTTAATACATGAGAAAGTTTATTAGATAATTTATGTATATGTAGAAAATTGAGTAGATTAAAGGTATTAATGCATTTTAAAATATTAAATGAAATTTAATTCACAAGGTTTAAAACTGATTCCAGACAATAATTAAAGGCCTCCTTTAAAGTGACTGAAAATTTGCTATTTCTGTAAATAGAATAATAAGGTTTATAAAGTGAAGTGAAACTGTAGAGAAGAATTAATTCTTTTTACTTAAAACTTTAATAAATTGAATATTTTCAAAACTAACATAATCTACTAATGATTCTTTTCCATATGAGAACCAATCTGGAAGTACCAAGATTCTCATTTCATAGGAACCAACTTTAATATCCAAATGAATCAAGTTTCTGATATCAAAAAGTTGAGATCATTGTGTAGATTTGGCCATGGGAATTTAGTAAGATAATGCCAACTCAGGATGATTTTTAGGAGATAAGGAACTGACCTTTAACATACTACATTGTACTGACCAATTCTTTTCCTTTGTGAAATTTCAGCAGCTGTTTTAGTAAAATAAATTATTTCCTTAAAGAACTGAATATTTTAAAATGCATCATATCATTAAGATTAAAACCTATACTTTGAAGCCAGGTGTGGTGGTGCACACCTGTAATCCCAGCAACTCAGGAGGCTGAGGCAGGAGGATCACCAGTTTGAAGCCAGCCTCAGCAACTTAGGGAAACCCTGTCTCAGAATAAAAAATAGAAAGGACTGAGGATGTGGCTCACAGTGGTAGAGTACTCCAGGTTCAATCCCCATACCCAAAACAAAACAAAACAATACTAAATTCCATGGGCTGTGGATGCAGCACAGAAGTTGCACACTTACCTAGCATGTGTGAGGCCCTGGGTTCAATCCCCATTACCACAAGAAAACAAAAACATACACTTTGATAATGACAGATTTTTACAATTCTAATGCACCTCATCTTTGGTACTAATGAAGACAGGTTTGTAACTTTAATAATATAACTTAATGACTTTGCACTTCAAAAGAGCTTTTGTCCCTTCCCTAGGTCCTATTGTGGTGTGTGACTAGGTCACTGGCTAGCAATGGCGAGAAAGTTTAAGAGCCAGGCAGACCTTGTTTGGAATTCCAGGTCCGACTTGTACTTGTTTTGAGAATTTCAGAAGATATTTAACCTCTTACCTTTCTATTTGGATGATAATAATGTCATAATTGGGTTGTGGTAAAGTCTGGAAGTATTGTATAGGTATACTTGTTTCACTGGCCCTCAATGGATAATAGATGTGATTCTTACGGGTAGCTTGTAAACAAGGGCCTATGTGATACTAGATGAGAAAGGGTTAATTTCTCCTTAGAGAGGGTTCAGTGTGTGTGTGTGTGTGTGTGTGTGAAGGACCAGCTGCCTTGTCAACATGCTGCAGTGAATCATGGCTGGCTGCCAAACGGAGGCTGCAAAGACCCTTTTGCCATCAGACTTCGATCTGTATAGAGTGAATGATACCCAGCCAGGACTGGACTTCAGACTTCATAGAGTTAAAGACTCATGCAATCTCTCAGAGATCACAAGCCCTATACCCCACTGCAGTGAGAAAAACTTTTAGGTCCAACAATTGTCCATACAGATTTTGGGTTGCTTACTTAATTCCTTAGGGTTTCTTTCATTTACCAGCTATAGGCCCAGGTGTTGCTTTTGTTCATATAGTCAGTGAATGAATGCCTCCACACCTCAGACCCCATGATTATTTGAAGCAAAGTATCAGATTGCAAATCTCTTCTGTGAAAACTGTAAAAGACTATCTTTTCCCCCTTTGCCATTACTATTGTGGTTGATGAGAAATTCTGATAGTGGCAATTTGTATCAAGCCCCAACTCTAAACCACATTCAGAAAATCAAATAGAACAATCTAGAATGGAGAGGACAGGAGTGAGGGTGGGGTTGGAAAGGATAGAAGATGCTGACAAGAATTGGATGCAAAAATAGTGAAGCTTTTTTAGAGACGATATAAAGAGGAAAGGGATAGCTCCTACATTGACAGCCTCATTGAAATTCAGTATTTTTCAATGAAGTCTTTGTACATCTAAAGACACCTTTTAAATGGAATAACAGAGATAGAATCTAATGAATACCAAAGGAAAACTGACACCAATCCCATGAAGCAAAGGACACAGAAATAAAACATCTGACCATCATCCCAAACACACTTTGTTGATGTCTTCTTTTTGATGTGCCAAAAGTCAAACTTTTCCAATAAACATTTTCATTGAATTTTTCCCAATTCAGCCTGTAGAAAACTGATTTTTTTAGGCATAAAATATATATTGATTGGTTTACTTTAAATGGCCTTCAAGGGTTAATTATTCATCTTATCGTGATAGAGGTTTTGATCCAGTAAAACTGTTTTTAATTGTATTATTGTTTCAGAGAAGTTAATTTTTTATTTGGAAAAATGTTTACAGAGTGCTTATAGGTTGTTGCTACAACCAGGGAGATAAATGATAGGTGTTCTCTTTAAGGAGCTTACAGTCTAGTGAGGAATATAGACAAACGTGTAATTATGATGAACACTTTACTTGCTAAAAGAGGTTTACACAGTGTGTTACAGGTGCAGAAATGAAGGGCACGTAGTTAAGCCTGGGGCTGTCAAAGAGTTGGTTTAGGCCTACTGTGTTGAAAATACCAGCAAGCTGTCTGTGGGAGGCTGGATTTACCTTGCAACAATTTTGGAGTAAAAGCTGCAAATGGTGTTCTAGGGAATATTCACAACTACAGAAAAATCAAGTGCCTCTGAGAAGCATTAGCCACTCATGTGGAGATGCTGGATTTTTCCTTATGATTCATTTTTTAAATGCCTTTTAAATATATATATATATATATATATATATATATATATATATATATATATTACTAAGGGTGGCTTTGAAACTAATAGATTCCTCGTATACATGGCAGTTGGGAGGGATTAGATGAGATAGTATATGTAAAATAAAACTTCTTTACTAGGAAAAAGCAAATAAGAGCCAAGATGAAGAGTAGCTGTAGGAATAGATTGGGATGGAACCTACTTATGGAGGGTCAGCATGGATGACATCTTGGAGGAAGACATCTTGGAAGGAGCTGGTCATAGGAAGGGTAGAAGCTAAAGTATTCTAGGCAAAAGGCAAAGCATATATAAAGGTCCAGGGCAAGAAGGAGGTTGATGTGTTTGAGAAACCATGCACAGACCAGTGGGGTTCATGCATAGTAATTAAGGGAAGAGGCCAGAGATATATACAGGGACAATATCATGCACAACCTAATAACCACAACAGGAGTTTCTCAATTCATTCTAAATGTGATGGAAAGGTACTTCATTATTTAAGCATATGAATTATGTGATTTTATTTATGTTTTATGGACATCACTCTACTTTTTTATAGAGAATGGATTGAGGGGATCAAATACAGATGTGGCAAAGGCTGCAGAAGTAGTCCAATGGATAGAGGCCAGCTTTCTTGACCGGGTTGGTGACAATAGAGACAGAGAATAAGACAGATTTGAGGACTATTTTATAGAATTGATAGAACTTTCCACCACAGTGAAAACAGTGTAAGAATAAGAGAAAAAGAAGAATCAAGAATAATTCATGATTTCTAGGTAAAAAGTGGTTTGTATCAATGACTTTCCTTACTTGTTAAAAAGTGAGATGATGTTCCACCCATGAGCATTTCATTTTGTACACATTACATCTGAGATATCCTGTGACAGTTTGGATAGTAGCGTCTGGAGGTCTGGGCTAGAGATGTATGTTTAGGAGTCATTGATATATATATCTATATCTATCTATCTATCTATCTATCTATCTATATATATATATATATATATGTAACTTAAAGCTTGAGAACTAATTGAGATTATATAAGGGAAGGAAGAAACTGCGGACCAAAAGAAAAGGCAGGAAAATAACTGGAAAGGACAGAAATGTCTCAGAAAATGCAGCTGCTCCCCATTCCATCATCGCCCAGTGCCCTGCAGGGAGAATGAGCTCTTGAAATTAATCCTGGGTTAATTTGGTGGAGTAGGGAGGGGACAGTAGAGACATATATGAAAGCCTTAAGTAGAAGCAGCTGCTGACTCTTCTGGGTAGTAATTTGATGACTATTTAGCTTCAGTGGAATAATTTTGTTGAGTAGATGAAACAGTTTAAAATATGCTTAAACTGAACTGTGTATACCTTTACATATTACCATTTTTTTTTAACTTCATGGGTAGATTCACAGAGGATATTTTCAAATGGAATTGAAATGTTTTTAGGATATAGAAAACTTGGACATGCTATATGCTTAGGTTTGAGTTAACTTAATGAGCAAATACTACTGTTAAAATTCTAAAGCACTCTGTATCTGTTAATGATAAGTGATCACTTCTATTTGTGCTTTTCACATTGTTATATAAGAAATAAAAATTATATTTGTATTATTATATATACATTATGCCCATAGTATCCAGTAAGTGATTTCTGGTTGGTATTCACTGAAAAGCAATAATTTAATAAGGCAATGATAGTTTTTAAATCATTATTTTACAAACTAATAAACTTTTCTTCATTCTCCTTATTTAACCTGTTGGCTTGGGAACTTTTGTTTTCTTTCTTTTTTCCAAGTAATGAAAGAAGTGAAAATCTAAAGCATCCCTGTTACGCTCTGCGCTGATGTTACTAAGTTAAAAAACAAGTTCAGCAAGTTTTAAAGAAAAGACCTGTTAGTTAAGTAGAAGGCAAATATTTTCTTTAGTGCTGAGTGTAAAAGGGAAAGTCTCATATGACACATTGATGTTCTATCACTTCTCTCCTGAAGCCCTTTTATCTCAGAGAAGAGAGAGATGACAAAATAACAAGAGTGAAATGAGGAAATTTTATATTAACATTTTCCCTTATAAAATGCAAAAAGGTGACGATGCTATTTAATTCAGCTTCTCTGTATTTTTTCATGTAAAATATAAACTCATGATAATTTGGGATGCGTTTTTGACTGGGATGGAGCAAGTAAAGATAGTAACTAAAATGACACTGCTAAATGAGGTAAGGAAAATCGGAAAAGGAAGTGCATTCTTGAGTTGGCCCCATTGCATGCATATGACAGAGATGATCACTGCTTTTCCTCTCCTGAACAGCATCTCATTTGTAGGTAACATCCTAAAGGCTTTACTTATCCCCTGGAAGACAGTGATGTGTGGACACATTGGAACTGAAACAAGTCTTTGGGGATGAACTTTAGAGCTGAGAGGGATTTATCTCAACAGTAACTCTAGTTGCAGGAAACTCTGTTTAAAAAGAGGAGAGTAAAAGTGTTAAATTTTAGAACTGTGAAAGTGACTATTTGCGAATAAGGTTGATTTCTGCTCCTTGTGGTTCTTTCAACCCAGCTCCAAATGAATGTTGCCCTGAGAAACTAAATGAAGAATTCATACGCAAAACTTTGTACAGGAAAACACTGGGATCCCGAGCCTCTCTGATCATGAACCTGTTAAAAAACTGCAATGCTAGTTAGAGGAGTACCACCTGATGCTTATACATACACATCCTTCTTCCTCCCCTACTGAGGAAGGAGTAAGAATGACCAAGGGGAGAAAAGAAGCACAATGTCACAGCTTGCCTACATCACAAGATCACGGAGGCACTGACATGAGGTCAACAGTGGCAATGGGAACTGAGCCACCATCTCAGCACCTGGGACTGTGGAACAAAGCTGTAAGGAGGCCTGCAGATTGGGTGGGATAAACTGGAACTTGCAGAAGGAAAGAAGGTATGCAAGCCTGCAGTTTAAACATGAACAAAGAAAAACCTGTGGTTGTTCTCTCACTCTCTTACCTCTGTAAACATCTTCTATCACGTTGATGAAACAGGCCACACATATTCCATTTAGGGCTTGTACTAAAAAATTTTAATGACATTATGGTCCAGGCACTAACCAATTGGAATGAATGCTCTGAATCTCCTGAAAGAGATCCTAGAAGATATATGTAGTCTCAAGATTATTGCTTTATTTTCTTATTAGTACAAAATGTTGAGAGTGCACAGATTGACTAGAGAGAAAGTCAAGAGCTCAGAGCAGCAACTAATAACCAAGTACTTCAAAAGAATTCAGTATTTTATGACTAGTATGGCCATATCAAAGTTTGCCAGAAGAATATGAGCTCTGAAAAAATTAGATAGCAATTTCCAAATGTTCCTTACTTCTTTAAAACTCAAATCAATCGTGTGTAGCATATTTTTTATGTTTTACTTCAATCAATGTACCTTGGCATGCATCCCTGGACATTAATCATGTATTTATGTTGCTAAACATTAATTTTTATAGTAGAAAATATTTCAGAACTTATTTTGAAACTTTCATTATACCTCAGATCTATAATCAAAATTGAATTATTATCCAGTGGCTTTTATTGGTACAGATGAAGATTGCATTTATGTATGGAAACAAAATTTTAATGTCTACATGCATTTGAAATATCACAGGACTCTTTAAATAAATATTTTGGAGGAATTCATCTCGCATACCTTTCCAAGCATGGTTTCTAAAAAAGGCAATCAAACTGGCAAATAAACTTTGCTGCTCAAAAATTATAAAAATTACTAATAGGAAATATTGTTTTGTTTTTCCTTTGCCATTGCTCATAGCAATCAAGTTGCAAGAACTCTAGTTGAATGCACTGGTTCCTGAATGCAGCTCATTTGTGGTTCTGGCCAGAATGCCCACATGGAGTGAGCACCCTGACCAAGCAAAGCAGAGCCTACAGATTGAGTCGCTTTCAAGCACCTGAGTGAAGTTTGCTACCCTCCTCCATTAGTTGGTGATCAAGTGCCACCTTTCCGAGGGGACAGCAAGGACCTGTGATCCTGGCAGACACAACTGACTCAAACCAATGGGACAGCTCAGAGCTGCCTTGGTTTCAAAAAGAAGGAAAATCAGTGATTAGGTAACCCGGAGAATTTTCTCTTTTGGAAAATTATAGGCAGAATTTAATCTTCTCCCATGTGCTTTTCCCCAGAGTTTGAAGAAGGATTTAAAACAACAAAAACAAACCCCAAACAAAATAACATTCATCTTCCGCTATCAGGTAGTTAGGTAAGCATTTAGACAGCCAGTTCACTAGTGAATAGGAAGGCCAGCCTGTCAACTCTTACTTTTCTGATTCTGTCTTCCTTCTTTACTGTGGTGCCCTCTCCTCTCCTCTGTTCCTTCCCCTATGGGTATTTCTTCCTCTGCCCCCTCCTTCATCTCTCACTACCTTTCTGCTCTAACTCCACTCATCAGAGCTTCCTTAATCCTTTTTTTGTTTGTTTTGTTTTAATATGTTTTAGTTGTCAATGAATTTTTTTAAAATTATTTTATTTATTTACTTATATGTAGTGCTAAGGATTGAACCCAGGGCCTCACGCATGCCAGGCAAGCACTCTACCACTGAGCCACAACTCCAGCCCTCATTCTTTCTTTTAATGTTACAACACATATAAACAAGCACAGTGATGGAAATGTGGGAGAGTTTTGGGGGGTGCTTAAGAAAGATTTTATGATGTGGGTATTCTCAAAGATTCAACATATTAAAATATGCAGCTTTCGTATAATTAAGATCACTAAAAAAATATATATATACATACATATATATATATATATATATATATATATAGAGAGAGAGAGAGAGAGAGAGAGAGAGGGTTCAGATTAAACTAAATCTGCCTTAGTACTGCTAACTAATTAAACTAAGTGAAATCTTATGATTTGTTTTATCATTTTTACATTAAGAAAATTTCTCAAATGGAGGATAATTACAGCAGAAGCCTAATTAGATGCTAACAGACCATACTCTTTCTGTTGTGATGCATTAATGATTTATTTTGTGTTATAATTGTTGTACTCCTCAGGGAAAATTAAATGTTTCCTTTGCAATAATGTAAAAATGCATAGTGCAAAGTGGGAAGGGCGACGCTTGAGGAGGAGTCGCTGTTTTGATATTTCAAGTCAAATTCATTGCAGTTTTATTATCTATGTTGCAAAAATTTCTAAAACATTTGGTACTACTGTTAGTTTAAGCAGAAAACATATCTTTTGAAAATCACACCTTTCTCTTAGTCTCTTGAATCGAGACTCCTAAGAGTGCTCATTCTGGGTTATTATTGATTATTGGTGCATCCATTATTTTGTGATAATTGTTCTCATAAAAATGACAAAATATTATCATTTTGCCCTGTAAATGAAAGAATGACAGGTTAAATGCATAATGATTGATGCATTTGATTGAATTAACTAAAGAAACATAGATGCTACTTTTTTAACTCAGGCTTACAAAATTGAACCTAAATGAATATTCAATGTATAAAAACTAGAACTGAATGTGGGCACTTTATACAACTGTTTATTTTAATCACAGCCATCTTTGAAGTTGAAAAATTGACTAAGAATAAGAAGTAAAGCAAATTTAACAATTAAAATTCCTAGATATATCCAGAAGCAACATAAGCATTTGATTTATGTAACACGGAGACCATTTTTGAAGCTGTCTTAGAAACAGGAATTTGGTTTTATTTATTTATTTTTAACCAAAGAAAAATATACATTTTATATATAAAATATACTATTTTAACCAAAGAAAAATATATACCATATATCTAACTTCGAAAGCCTTAAAAATTGATATGCAATTTGTCTTTTTCAAAACACTGAACTGTTTTCATCAATAAAATTGAAGGACATTTCCTATATCAGATCAGCAATTAGTATTTATAAATTTTAAAAAGGATGTTAGAATATGAATATTTTGCCTCTAAAATGTTATTACATTATCCTACCATTATTCTAAAAATTATCTTTTCCACCTAGAGAGGACAGGATTTAAGATATGTGGTCTAATTTCTTAAAGTTGTAACTATATTACTAAACTTAAAGAAATTATTAGAATATTGATGATGATAAGATTTTACTTATCCCTCAGGATAGAGAGCTGTTAAGCAACTTGTCCTGCCTCATGAGAAAGGCAGCTGTGAACCTCATTTTTCTGCTTCCCAGTCCACTGGTCATTTCACTCACTGTATAGACTTGGAGTGTCTCAGATACAAAATTAGATTGTGGGTGGGAGAGATCTGCTAAAAGTAGAATTTCCTTCAAATATTTTCTCAGAGTCTTTTTCCAAAAGATTAGTTCAGTAATACTTTTGTGACCAGAGGCCACTTTAGAACCTTTACTACATAGAAAATTGAGGAGTAAACACCACACACACACACACACACACACACACACACACACACACACACACACTCTTAAATCCTTATTGCAAAAAAAGACATCACAAAATCCTCACTAAAGCATATGAATTTTTCTAGAATCTCATTAGAGTCTGTTTTGTCTCATCCTGCTTTCTACTCTATTATCAAAGTTCTCCAGATTTTCTGCCCAAAGTAAAATTGAAGATCTGTCATTTGCTCTTGATAAGAAAGAGCGCAGGGGATCAGAAAGGGGAGAGCCTCGGAGCTTGGAGCAAGCACATAATAACCAGTAAAAATAGTAAACAAACCTGCAAATACCAGCCTGAGGATACAGAAAATTATGTTATAAATGCACTAAGTAGAGAAGCTAACAACCTGCTTACCTCCACAAGCTGTGAGACCAACACTGTGAAGAGACTCTTATGCATTCCCTGCTAAATCTCAAGCATGTTTAAGCAATCTCTGCAGGTCTGTACACGTGCAAGTGTTCCAGCTCTAGGGCTTGAGGTTCATGTCTGAAGGCTCAAGGCAGACCCAGGCTTGCAGCTTTACAGGTTTCAGTATCCAAGGAAGTCCAGTGTGTGTGTGTGTGTGTGTGTGTGTGTGTGTGTGTGTGTGTGTGTTGAAGGGTGGTCATAGTGGGGGGCACTCATTGTACATTGTATTAAGAAACATACATTAAGCAAATTGTAACATTATAATGGCTTAATGGCCCATTTTCAACAGGCCCCTGCAAGTAAGAAAGCAACTGAAAGAGTGAGCAAGATCTAGCTTCTGTTGGGGAGGGAGAGGATACTGAGAATAGAATAGTCAAACAGACTGGATTTGGAGAATGATTTCTGATTCTAAACAGGATTCTAAATTGAAATGTCAGGTAGGAAAGGCAGAAACAAGAGACAAGAGACCCCAAATAGAATTTGATCAAGACTGTAAGGCCAAGAGGGATAGCTACTGCTGAGAGACGGGAATTCTCAAGAGTCCTGGAGCAATTTAGGATTGTCCTTGCTGTTGTACTATGTGCAACACCAGGGGTGTTCCCACCTTCCCTTCCTCATTCCCTCCTTCCTCCCTTCCTTCTTCCCTTTCTTCCCTTCTTCCTTTCTCTCTTTCCTGTTCCCTTCCTTCCCTCCCTCTTTTCCTCCCTCCTTCCTTCTTTATTCTTCCTTCTTTCCCATTCTTCATTGTCTCTCTACTCTCTGTTCTTTCCTTTCTCTCTTTCTTATTAGTTTATTATCTCCAGGCATCTCTTTTTAGCTTTGATTCTATCCACATCTTTTGTGTTTCACAAATATATTATATACATATTACTTATAAGCCCTAGCAACACTGTGCGTGTGTGTGTGCATACGCGGTCTTCCCTCTTATTCAAGGGTTCTGCATTTGTAGATTCAATCAACTGCAGATTGAAAATAACTTCATGTAGGGATAGGGTTTTAGCTTAGTGGTAAAGCGCTTGGCTAGCATAAGTGAAGCCCTCGATCCTCAGCACCACATAAAAGAAAATAAATAAAATAAAGATTAAATTTTTAAAAAAGAAACGAACTTCGTGTATATACTGAGCACATACAGACTTTGAAGATTTTAAGTCTCATTATAGTTATTCCTAATTTGAGGTCACATTGTCTTCATACCTTGCTCTCTCTCCTACTTTAGCCATGCTTGTTATACTGTGATGCATTTATAATGACAATTTTGACTTCTTTTCTGTTCAGTACAACTTCAGGTCAGTGTGTCACAGGCAGTTATTGTCCCTCTTGCTCCCAGCCCATACATAAATCTACCTACTTGTTTTTATCAGGTCTCATATTTTTGTATTGGAAATTGGACATTATAGGTAATACCTTGGAGCAACTCCAGGCCCTGGGACCTTTTCCTCCTTTGAAGCTCTTAATTGCTACGTGTGTGGTTTTGAAGTGACCAGCTGCATTTCTGGAGGGAGGTCTTTCCCCCCATCACAGTGACCATCTGAGGTTGCTCCTCCGGGAGGCACAGCTTGGCTTTTCCCACAGTTTCCCTGGGATGGCAGCGCCACTGGTAGGACTCACTACTCTTTTCCTTGACCACAATCAGGTGTTAAACTCCATTAAATGCCTGCTTCTCATTGTACTGTTACAACAATGCCCTGGGCATAAGTTCCTTTACTAACCAATCCAATCAAAATAGAGCTTCCTCAAAAGAAGAACACTGGCTTCTTAGGCCAGTGTTTGGTATTTGTTCTGACTCCAGAATGACTCCTCCCAGATGTCTGAAACCCAAGTTCTCTCCTGAAAACTAGTAGTCTACATCTAGGCTGAATCCTCATTAGACTCACCAAATTGCCTTTTATCACAAGCTCCACTGTTCTTGAGAGCACTGTTAGGCTTCTGTTTCTCCATGTTCTATTGCAAATGAAGTCATTTCCTTTGGGAAGAGATTAGGAGCTGGATGTTTATGCCCTGCTGCTACCTCCAGGCTTAAAATCTCTGAGAGTTTCAGAGTTGGAGGTGGGGGCCATGGCGAGCTTCTCTAAGTGACATCCCCAGTAGCTGATTGCTGGTTAGAGTAGCAGCAGTCTGTGGTCTCTTAGCATGGAACCACCAAGTCATGAGCTGGAATGAGGATGGCTGGAGCCCAATATTCACAATGTGCTATGGGTAAGGACTTGAGTCTGAAGGAGGAAGAGAATATTGATAATATGTCATTGGTATGAAGTAAGAGAGGGGAATCCTGAGATGAAGGAACAAATCTTAATTTATTTTTTAAAATTACTTCTATTTTCTTTAGTCAGCCAAGCCATTGAGGAAAAGACTGATTTTTAAACAAGGAATCTGTTGGGGAAAAGCAGCAATTTAACCACAGACAGCCAGAGAAATCCTCCTCCCTTCCCTAATATCTTTTTTTAAAAAAGTGTCTGACGTTGGTGGAACTACTTCTAAACCCAGAAAAGAACTTTTTACTTTAGCCTTGCAAAAATAGATGTAATGTTTGCTGTGCATATTTCTCACTTAGTTAAATTTATTTTTATAACTTCCTACTATACTCTTGAAAATAGAGGTATCATTTCCTGGGTGTGAAGCTTTGTTCTGTGTTAGTGTCACATGAGCTTTGGGTGTCTGGTAGGGGACTCCAGTGGATTAGTGCTGGGAATTGCTGAGGTGGGGGTCTGTGGGAAAAGGGGGTGATGGATGGAGGGGGTCAATAAACATAATGACTGAAAAATTATTGTTGAACTTGTTAGGTTTATGGCTAGTGTCAAGTCCAAAGAGCAAATGGAGCTGGAAAAGAAAGATAAATAACAAAGACAGAGGCAGAGAAAATGGAATTGGGACAATATCAGATAATGAAGAGTTTGTTACAAAAGGGCTTCAAAACAAGTGGAAAATTGTCATGAAGCACCCACCTGTTTTCTCCAGATTTGTAATGGGATGTAGACGTGAAGCTAGTGGCTTCAAGTAGATGTGGTTATACAGCATGACTAATGGTCATTGACTCCTCCAAATGAATGACCTGGTCCCTAGGTTAAGGCACTGTAGACATGAGGAGGATTTAATGCTCATGGCCAAATGTAAGTTCTTTATTTCTACCAAGTATTTCTACCTCTTTTGGCATCACATTTTCTTAGTTGTCAAGTCCTTTGAAATGATTCAGTATTGGTATTTTTCAAAGTATGACCAATATTAGTAAGAATTTCTTTTTCTTTCTCTAGCCCTTTCAATGCATGTGTGTACAACACAGACAAACACATACATACATACACTACTTGATTAAGTATATTTAGGAAGCTCTGGCTTACTTTACATAAAGTAAAAGAGATTTCTTTCCTCCAAAAGTTCTCAGGACCTCTAATGCGTTGAAGAGTTTGCCAGTGCCCTACTAGGTAAATCTAATAGTTAACACTTCCTATATGAATTTGCCCTTAGAATGCTTAAAAGATTAGTGGTTCACAGAATATTCTTTGTTAAATACTGCTAACAATTGTCTGTCCACTGTGTCCTTGTCTCCATGGCATCCTATATACTGCTATCAGAATAATCTTCCTAATGATCATACAGCCACTTATTTCTGGGCAATTTCTGCATGCTGTCAGCTATTATAAGACTCTGCAGCCAGACAACCCAATATTGCATTTTGGCTCTTACTTACTAAATACATGACTTGTCTTAGCTTCCTTACACATTAAAAAAGATCATTTTGAAGATTGAATTATTATTTTCATAGCACTCAGAAACAACACTTTCTAGCATATAGAAAGCGCTATAAAAGTTCGCTGAAATTTCTCTTGGGGAGAGGAGAGTGTGAAAACAGACTTCTAGGGCTTAGGAACAAAGAAGACTATAAAACAAAAAGATAGCTATGTCTTCTTCATGAGAAGTTAACAGGAATTTGGAGATGAGGTGTAAGTGGTGAGAGAGAAGATCCAACAATAGGGGGCAGGTCAACATGGAAGCTTTGTGGAAAGGCTCTTGGGAAGAAGTAAGGCCCAGAGCAAACCAGAGGATTTCTAGTATTTGTTTTGAGTTGTACGTGGGGCTGCTACAGAAATTCCTCCAGATTCTTTTGAGTGTTTAGTCAAAGGCAGCAAGGAACACAGGTTTGTGCTAGCTCTATGTTGAGAGGGAAGGAATATTTTCCTAAAGGCTACTGCCCTTCAGAAAGACTAGCATATGTGGGTTGGCAAGAGGACCCACAAACTTGCTCAGAATTCTAGACGCATTCCCTTCTTCTTTCCCTATTCCAGAATCCCCAGGGACATTGCAACGAGGAAACATTTTTACCCACTGCTTGCGGGAAAGAGGCTTAAGCTATTCTATTTAAACCTCTAAGGACAGTGTGACCCCAGCTAAATGTAGGCCACTCACACATTACATAATGCTCATGACCACTTTAGGAGGCAGGTGGACAGATAAGGAAACTGAGGCTTAAGGAGGTGAGATCATGAGCCCTTGATCACATCACTGTCAAAACATAAAGCCAGCATTCAAATTCAGGCCAACTTCAAACTCCTGTTTGTTGTTATGTTGTTCATTTTTTCCTATCAAAATGTTTCCAAGGCTGTCATCGACTCTGAATGAAGCACAAACTCCTCAGCCCAGCCTTCAGGATCTTCCTTAGTCTGGAAACTACAAACTTTCCTAACCGGAACATTGTGACTCTTAAAACTAGGGTCTAGAGGGGTTTCTCTGGAACTGTATTTCTTGGTTTTAAATCTTGCTTTTTCCAGGACCCTGAGTTCAGCTCCCTGGATTGGCCTCGTGGACTGGGCTTTGCCAGAGAGTAGCTAAATTCCCTTGGTGTGGAGTGGGGTCTTTCCTTGCTTGTGAGAAACTTTTCACATCTTTTATTCTACCCAACCCCTTTGCCACTGAGTTCTGTCCCTCTGCCAGGGCACCTGCTTGTGACCATTTGCTGGGTCTCTCTGACGCTGCCATCTGTCTTCCTGCCGGGATTTCCACCTAGTGCTTGCCAACACATTCCCCTCATACTTGGTTCCGCTTGACTGCCTGAATTTACATTGCCTTTTGATGAGTCTCCACTGAGTTCCAGTCACACTCTAATTGATTGGTCTAGTTTTTAGGTTCTGGCCATCCATGCCTGCTCCCATAACTGGATGAGGCATTTTGGTGAAAGCTTGGATATATAACAAACATGGTAAGTTCATATGGGAACACTGGCCTGAATGGAGTGAAGAGTCTAGAGAGGAGGAAAAAGGAGAGTTGATTTATAATGTCATTGGTGTATGTGCAAGTTGGTGACACTAGAAGGAGAAAAGGTGGAGAAAGAGAGGAGATTTTAAAACCCCAAGTTTCTGGTTGCTGTGTTCTCAGTCTCTATGTCTGATCCAAGGAGTGGCTGTTGCGACCTAGTTCATTAAGTCAACACACAGTCCACTTTCCAGCCCATGCTGTCTGCTGCCACTTTTTTAGGCCACCTTCCTGAACTGAGAACTAGTTCATCCCCACATTGGCAGGCTTGGAAGATTCCTCCTCTCTGTGACCTTGTGCTAAGGTAATAGTGACTCATAATACACCACTAATAGAAAACTCACACCAAAATATGCATAATTCAATTCTTACCAGGTTTTTTCTTTTGGAAAATACATATAATTTTCTAAATTAATTCTATTACATCCCAGGTCTTTTCTCTAGTTTATTAGAATAATGTTATTGATAAAGCTAAAAAATATATTCAAATATTGGAAAGGCTTATAAGTGATTAAAATTAACTATAGGAGCTCTCTATAGATGTCTTAAGTCTCTTTCATGATATCTCTTCCCTTACTGTGAATTGTGGACAGTTCATAGTGCTTTCTAAGAAAGAAAACTGACCAAGATAGTAGAACTTAATGGCAATTTTTCAATGGCAACTGTCATCTTTTTTTTTTTTTTTGTATTCATAAGTTAATCATTCGTGCATCCATTCCCTGAAATATGAAATCAAAATTCATTACATCTCTAGCTTTCCATACGTGGTAATGATATGAGGCAATTCATCTACTCAGTTCTTTTCTCTTTTTACTTTTCATATATATATATTGTATCATCACATGAAATACAGATTTACAATTCAATATAAATTTCAATAAGACAATGAATAAATTTTACTGTATTTGTGCCCAATATGATTTTTGTTCCATGCAATTTTGGAGACATGCTATCCCCAAAATATTATTTATTGTTTGTTTGAAATTTAAATCCAACTAGATATTTAGTATTTTATCTGACAACCCTAAGCTTTCAAGTTAGTGAAGTCTACTTAATTCGGTAATGAAAGGATTTTCTCAGATTCTATTGGGTATACTCTTTCAGAAGTGAACGGTGAAAGTAAATTCACCAATCATAGTTTATATGTTTTGAAATCCAGCTTCCTGTACTCAAAAATCAATTTTATATGCCTGAAATATTTTTCTCCTTAGCGCTTGTCAATAAATCTCCAACTGAGATTTGAAATTTTTTCGTAATGCAGAATAACAGTGGAAAGAATCCGACAGACCTGAGTTAAAAACTTGAATTTTTACTATTATCTGTGTGGCCTTGGAGAAATCAACTAAGTCTCAGTTTCTCACCAGGTGGTTATGGGGAATTAACAACTTTCATTGTGAGGAGCAGCTGTCATGTTAGGCACAGACAGCTTGTTCACAACCTATTAGTTCTCTTTCCTGTAATGATTGTGAAGACTTGTCCTAGGTATACTTATGAGGGTCTTATACTAAGAAGCAACAGGAACTCATCTGCATAACCAAACACCTATGCTTTTCCTTTGCTCTCCACAACTTGGGCAGAATGAGTGGAATAACAGGTATACAAATGAGGAGACTTGTAGAGTAAGGAACTGTTATTACCTTACTGCACAACTGAATTTTATCCCTGACTTTGGGACTGACACCAAAGAGACTGCTTATAAATGTTTGTCCTATTTTATTGATATCATTACTACTATATAAACAAAAGAATGGTTTTGTCTTTTCTTGTAGGGCAGAGACTTAGCATCTTCGACATGAGGTATATTAGATGTCACCCACTTAATGAAGCACACATTGCCTTAGGATGAGTTCCTGCAGCGCAGACAATGAATAGTGAAGACATTCTTCCTAATGTGCTGTTTCACATGCAGATTGTTATGTCTTCCATATTGTGAGTTTTCTATCCTCCTTTTGTGGGAAGAAAAAAAAAAGCAGTTCTCATAGAGACAAATATAGAGCCTGCAGATTGATAGCTGAATAAGAGGAGGATTAGAGAGGGAGGGAATGACAGCTGCCCTACAGCAATTGAAGAACTGTCCTATGAGAGAAAGGCTTGCTCAGGCTGTGGACTCCAAAGGGAAAGTTAGGATGAAGGGCTACAAGTGAAAGGGAGGCATGGTCAAGTTTAACCATCAAATCTGCCTCATATTGCAATGCCTCAAACGTGGTGATGTCTCTTCTACTGAAATGTTGATTCGCAGACTCTGATGACCATTTACCAGGAATATAAGAGGAATAACTACAGCTCTGTTTTTCTTCCTAACTTGCAAAGTGGGGATAATAATCCTGATTTATCAACTCACAGATGAGGGATTTGATGTAGCTAAACCCAAAGAGACTCTTTCTAGTTTTTAGGCCTCTATAAAGCCTTAGTTATTGTGGATTTTCAAACTTTGCTGAAGACTAGAATTATCTTGGAGCTTTGAAAAATCTGCAAGTGCAGATCACACCTGCAGAAATGCTAATTTAAGTGTGTGGGGGTAAATTAGAGCATTACCCTTTGTTTCAAAGCTCTTTAGGTAATTCTAATACATGGTAATTTTCAGAACCACTAAACTAGTGTACTGGTTGGAGAATCATGAGTGCAGTTTGGACTATAAAATTTTATCATTCTTGGGCAGCTGACCTTTAAGGAAAAGATACTTGATGGTCTTCTAGAAATAGAAGAGGTCTCTATTCTGATAGTTAGTGCTTACTGGTGCTCTTTTTCTCTGTTTCAATGGAAGTCACAGACTCCCCTCAGTGAGGGGATTTTTTATCTCTCAGAAGAGTATATGGCACCAACAAGCATTTGGATGGTTGTTTTGTTCCAATAGTCAAAGCTCCAAATGGGCATACACCTAACTTGCACATCAACTGATAGAGAATAAAAGTGGCTTTCTTTGCTCTCCTCCATGATTCCCAAAGTTGCTTTGCTACCAAAGAGGGAGTTCTGATGGTTGACTGAACATTTTTCTTTTTGTTTTGTGTGGATGGCTATACTACTTTATGCTCTTTTGGGCTTGCTATCTTAACACACTGCTTAGTAATTTGTTTATCAAGAATGTTTTTAGCTTAACCTTGATCTTGATTTTAGTTCTATCCAAATGAGACTGTGTCTCACTCATTGTCACTCTGGTCATGCAGCAACTGACTCTAGACAGGTGATGATGGACATAGAACTACAATATTCTTTTCTCCTGCAAGAAAATTTAAAGAGGACTACAGTTATTAGGTTTTCCCAAAGATGTTGTTTATATTTCAGATAATCATATTTGTTGGTGAAGTTTTATTTGCCGCATAATATGCACAAAATAATCAGAAATGCATACTGGTTATTTGGTTGTTTTGATTTTTGGTAATGGAGATTAAAGCTACAGGCACTTTACCACTGAGCTACATCCCAGGTCTCACTAAGTTGCTTAGGGCTCAAAAAGTTGCTGAGGCTGGCCTCAAACTTGAGATCCTCCTGACTCAGCCTTCTGGGATTACAGGCAGATGCCACCATGTCAGGGAGAAATGTACATTATTTTGAGACATAAGCCATCAAATCTTTTAATTATGGAAAATATAATCCAATCATTTTAACTTTAAGTGTGGAATTTCTTTCTTCTAAAAGGGAAGCTGT
The DNA here is from genome assembly GCA_025594165.1 of Tamias sibiricus. Lineage (NCBI taxonomy): Eukaryota > Metazoa > Chordata > Mammalia > Rodentia > Sciuridae > Tamias > Tamias sibiricus. Next base: position 119,249,682 of record CM046664.1, on the reverse strand, counting down.
TTAGAAGGATAGTCTCTTTTTGTTGTTCTGATAATTCATGAATTTCCAGTTTAAAAAATTGCAGTTAGCCAAAAACCCATTATTATGTATACATTTCAAAATAAATCCAGTTAAAACTAAAAAAAAAAAAAAAAAAAAAAAAAAAAAAAAAAAAAAAAAAAAAAACAAAAAAAAAAAAACAAACAAAAAAAAAAACACAGGAGAAAATTGGACAATTGGACACTGGATTATTTGCAAAAGAGTTAGAAAATGTTCTTTCTATTCTAGATGTTAGACTGGACAGAATTACTCTGATATTTATGTTTAGGTCAATGGGGGAAGAACTCCTTTTTTTAAAAATCAAGGAGTACAACAAATCAATAAGAGGGATCATAGGGCACCATGTTAATGACAAATCACAGGAGGTGGCTCCATAAAGGTTGTGAAAACTAGTTTCTCATTGCAGGAATTGGGTTGGGCCACCCCTTTGCCCCCCTTCCCAAACACAAATATTTTCATATAATAAAAGCCTGCTTCCCTATACTTATAACCCAGCCTCCAGTCCTCCTACACCAGCATTTTAAAGGGGTTTACCACGCGGACTTCTCCAAAGTTTCTAGATATTATCTCTTTCTGCACCGTGTGCTGTAGAGGTGACGGGTCCCTTTGGGGGCTCGCTCCGGGTGAGAGGAACGAGAAACACCCACTAGGACCCAACCCAGGCAGCCAGCGGCCGAGCATGCGCTGAGAGTTTGTGCAGCTGGCCCTGGCCGCCACTGCTGCCTTGTCCGGACTTGGCGAGGACTTGGGAGGGACAGCGGCTCTGGGAGGTGGCTTAGCAGAGACTTTCCAGCAACTGCTGCCCAAGACTTTTTTTTTTTTTTTTTTTTTCCTTTTTCCCAGGAGGCGGCGACGGCGGCGGGGGGAGAGGAAGAGAAGGAAGCGTCTGCAGCTTGAGTCAATGCAGCCCTTCGACTCTCCGGGAAGAGCTTTCCAACCCCGATGACTCCCCTCCGTGCGTCCCCAGCTATCCCTGGGAGGGAGTGGGGCACGGAGCCCAGCGCCGACGGTGAGTGGACGCACGTCTCTCGTCTTTCCTGCTTGCTGTCCCACCAGCCCGCTGGCGGCTGCCCTCGCGCTGTGTGCTAAACTACTTAGAGGCTGGCTTTGCAGCACCGCGCCGCCGGCGCTTCCCCCCGCGCCCTGCCGGGGGCGCGCGGACGCGGTGGCGGGGCCGGCGACCGCGCTGGCTTTGTGCTCTGCGGGCCGCTGGGAGCGCCGGGTCGCGGCCGCGTCCGGGGTCGGGGGAGGGGGTATGAATGACTATCCGGCGTCTGCACAGCTGCACCGATCCTAATTCCCTGACGCCCCATCCTCACCCCCAGCCCCAGGCTAATCCATCATTTTGGGACGGAAAACATCATTTCTCACGTTCTCCCAAAGAAATTCTAGTCGCCGAACGGAATCCCAGCTCCGCGCTGCCCCGTCCCCCACGTTTACACGCAAGCTTCGGGACCCACTGGGGGAAGTGCGGAGTTGGTGGGGGCAGGACCTGTCCTAAAGAGAAGGGCGCTCGCGCCATCGGACTCGCGGGTGGCGCCTGTGACGTTTTTTTTTTTTTTTTGGGGGGGGGGCAGTGTAGTTTCTAACCTTCAGGACAGTGCCGAGCTGAGCTGTCCCTAAGGAGGGGCGTGGGTTGAGGGAGGTTTTGAAGGGCGTCTATCAGAATGCAGAGGGCCCCGCCGCTTGTCCCCAGAGAACCAGAGTTTACTGTGCGCCTTCATTCATCCTGAGAGTCGATCTTTCTCTTCCCAGCAGGTGTTATCTGACTCCAGTGTGAAACTTTGGGGAGTTTATTCCCACTAAGACTTTAGCAAATGATGTTTGATGAAGCGATGTCCCAGATGAGCTAGGCTTAGGGACCCTCTGGACCCAGCGGAGGGCGGGCGGAGGACGGATGAGCTGAAGGTGGGGAACGGTGTTGAGAAGTCGTCTGTTGTCCTCTGCCCCCTGCAGACCGCTGCTGCTTTGCCTGTGGGAGTAGGATGTGGTGAAAGGATGGGGCTTCTCCCTCCTGAGGCTCACAATGGCCAGAGAAGATTCCGTGAAGTGCTTGCGCTGCTTGCTGTATGCCCTCAATTTGCTCTTTTGGGTAAGTCAAACAGTTCCATTGCTCCAACAGGTGGGGACGGCTGGACTGGGTTTTCTGCAGCCACCAGATAATACGCCAAAGGGCATGGTTCAGCATTAATTAATTACATGGGATCACACCCTCTATTTTTCAGAGAAGTAAAATTTGACCTTCTTAAAATGCCTTTGATCTAGCTCATGTTCCATTTGTAATTAGAAAAAGAAATCCACCCTTGGAAACTAGTGTCAGTGGAATTAGACATGAAGTTAAACTAGGGATATAAATAAATGCACGTGCTTGTACTGTTAGATAAGAAAATTATGACACACTACTTGGGCAACTGCTTGTTTGCAGGAATTTTAGATAACTGCAAGACATAAATTTTTTCTTTAAGTCACCCTAGCCTATAAAAATTGGTTGGGGCAAGCAGTCCTGGTGTTTTTGTAGGAATTCTACCTTGGTATGCTATCAAAAAGACTGGATAGATTTTTCTAGGGGATTCCATACAGTCTGAAAGGTGGTTTTCTTATAACTATTTCTAAATTGGCAAAGTTTAAGGAATTTTGTGTATGCTTTTGGAAAATCCCATAACCATTTAAGGAAATAAAATATATAAAATTTAACAAGCTCATGGAAATCTTTATGCCCAATGAGTGAATGATTTTTTTATGCTTTATACCCATGCATTAATTTTCATAAAGTGTTATTAATAATCACATTATTTATGAAGTTTAGGAAAATATGAAAATCCAGGCTTAGAATGTTCCTTCAGGAGATGGTCATGAGCTCAAGCAGGCATTTTTTTCCTTTCATCTTTTGTGTGTGTGTGGATGTGTGCTGTATGAATGATTTATATTCAAAATTTTCTATTAGAAAATTTAATGTGCATTTATTTATTTGGTTGGCTGGCTGGCATCGACCAGCCCTTTTTTTTTTTTTTTTTTTTTTTTTTTTTTAAGAGGGTTGTTACACATGGTCTCTAGAGAATGACATTTTTGGTTAAACTGGTCCTTATGAATTGGCATAATTTTAAGGTGACAAATTAAGTTTTCCTTTAGTGAATAATCTGAAAGGTACTTAAATAGTGTGTTTTTACTCAATGTGAAAATTAAAGCATATAATAGTTAATTTTACCATATGAAGTGTAAATTAACTATGATTTTATTGTAATTTTTAATTCTAAAAAGGTACATTTTTATGCTTTATACCCATGCATTAATTTTCATAAAGTGTTATTAATAATACATTATTTATGAAGTTTAGGAAAATATTTTTAGAATGTCAGGAGATGGTCATGAGCTCAAGCAGGCATTTTTTCCTTTCATCTTTTGTGTGTGTGTGGATCATCAAAGTCACCTGCTAAGCTATAATGGATTAAAAATTTGAATTTAGATAACTGCAAGCATAGTTTCTTCTAAAATATGTAATTATTACTCCTACCTTCTAGTTTCTCACTTGTCTACATTATGCTTTTTTAATTATAGAGTCGTCACATCCTATCACTAAATGGAGCTTTAAAGATGGCCTGGCTGAACTTCCTTTCTTTGTGAGCAAGGAAATTAAGAGCAAGTTAAATGACTTGCCAAAGGTCAAATATTCCAATAGTATTGATGCCAGGAACAGAACTTGGCTTTCTTGCACCTACAACATGTAGTAGCCTTACCCAGTTTTGAACTTTGACATTACTGAGATTTTTTTGCTGCTTTCACTAACAAAATAAGGTTTTGGAAAATCTGTTACTCTGTCTCGTATAGAGGAGGAAAAACTCAAATCATTTTACAAAAGTATTGCTCTTCAGAAAAATGAAATTTGTTTTAAAAACATCTCTTCCCTTAAACTTCTTCAGGCATCTTGGTTGCCTCCAGAGGATTTCAAATGCTTTTTCTTTATTGTTATCTTGTCCTTTAACTTCCTAACTCTGTGTATGTGTATTTTGATTTGTTGATTTGTTTGGGTCACTTTCCTCTTTCTTCATCCCTCCTCTTTTCCCAGTTTCTTCTCCACTCCAACAAATGAATTCCTATATTTCAGATGAGAATAGGCATGTCCAGCATGGTGTGGCTATACACAAATCTCTGTATTTCCATTTATTTCATACAAAGAGAGATTGACACATACCTGTCTGCGTACCCATCCTCATTCATGTACATTCTTGATTTTTCTTTTTGTCACATTGTTTTTTCAATTGGCTTAGTGCCATAGGAGTGGGATTCTTATGGCAAAAAGTATGTAATGATAATAGCAACAAAAACAAGATAGATAGCTAACATACATAACAAAACAAAACATATAGCTAACATAAAAAAATCCTTATATACTGCTTTCATTATGTTTACCATGAATATATAGCATCTTGGTTTCCATCTATTTAAAGTAGATGTAATAGTCACTATTTTTTAAGTTGTTGTGAGGGTTAGAGCTAACATATTTAAAGCACTTAGAACAGTGGCACATAGGTGCTGTCTACATGGTAGCAGTATGGCACAGTTGTTTTTACTACAGTATTGATGATGCTCAAGTAATTGATTACCTGGACATGGATTACTACTATCTTTTTGGTACTAATAATAGTATTTGTTATTATTATGATTAATATTGCTGCTACTTCCACCACTACTACAATTCCTTTGATCTAGCAACCTTATCCTGGGAATCTATCCCTTAGGAGTAAAAGCATCAGTATACTTTAGTATATGTACAAAAAAGTTTTGTTTTGTTTTTTTTTTTTTTTTTTTTTTTTTTTTTTTTGAGTACCAGAGATTAAACTCAGTGGCACTCACCCACTGAGCCACATCCCCCGCCCATTTTTGTATTTTATTTAGAGACAGGGCCTTGCTGAATTGCTGAGCATCTTGCTGTTCCTGAGGCTTGCTTTGAACTTGCAAACCACCTGCCTTAGCCCCTGAGTTGCTGAGATCACAGGAGTGTGCCACCACACTGGGTATATTTTGCTATCTTATCATGTGATAATTTTTAATTTTTGACAATATGAAAAGTTTAAAGTGTTGGCTCATTATTACTTTATTTTTTACCTCTCCCACTACCAGTAGGCATTAACATTATTTTACATAGGCATACTTTTTGTGTATATGATTTCATTTCATCTTCATTAACCATTTTATATTTATTATTTAGATTTGATGTTTGTTTATTCTTGATTTCATTTATGTTATCTGCTGCTATACAGTAGTCAAAATAGCTAACCAAATTTTTATTCCTTCTAATATAATTTTTCCATACAGCTTTATATGTTTTTTTTTATATATCCTTTTATATTTCTTTCATATTTCTCTTTTCTTTTATAGCACCTGCATTTTTTGTGTTGGTTAAGACTTCTTTTTCTGCCAGGCACAGTGGAACATTCCTGTAATCCTAGCAGCTTGGGAGGCTGAGGCAGGAGGATCATGAGTTCAAAACCAGCTTCAGCAATTTAGTGAGGTCCTAAGCAATTTAGCAAGACCCTGTCTCAAATAAAAAAAATTAAAAATAAAAAAAAAAAAGGACTGGGGATGTGGCTTAGTGGCTCAGCGGTTAAGTGCCCCTGGGTTCAATCCCTAGTTTAAAAAAAAAAAATAAAATTAAAGAAAGAAGATTTTTTTTTTTCCTGGTGAGGTGGTACATGTCTGTAATCCCATCACATCAACTCAGGAGGCTGAGGCAGGAAGATCATGAGTTCAAAGTCAGCCTCAGCAAAAATTAGGCACTAAGCAACTCAGTGAGACCCTGCCTCTAAATAAAATACAAAATAGGGCTGGGGATGTGGCTCAGGATCAAATGCCCCTGAGTTCAATTCCTGGTACTCACCCTCCCCTCCCCCCCGCAAAAAAAAAAAATATATATATATATTTCTTTTTCCAACTTTGAGCTTGTATTATCCAATTAAAAATATCAGTTGAGATTTTTGTTAGAATTGCATGAAATATACATTCTAACTTTGGAAAAACTGGCATTAATCTTTCAACGCTAAAGCAATGTTTTGAGATCTCACAGTATATTACCAAGTAAGAAGCAATTTTCATTCTTGTGCTGGGCACATTCCTGAGCATCCTTACATTACTCTCTTATCTAATTCTTATAATAGCCTTGTAAAATAGTTTTTTTTTTTTCTTATTTCCTTTTTTCTTTCTTTTTTTTTAAAGGTAAAGAAACTGGTATTCAAAGAAGTTCAGTAACTTGCTAGTAAGTGGAAGAACAGGAATTCAAAGTTCAACTTTGTTTTCATCCAAGCATAGTAGAAGTTACATTGCTGGGAACGGTGGCAAATTTATTTGCAGTGAAGAAGCCAAGTAAACATTCTCAGTAGGAAGGGATTAGCTGTCCACCTGCTCATTCCAAGTCCTCTGAAGCAGGGCTTCTTAGTCCTCAGTGTGCATGAGAATCACCTACGCATCCTGTTAAAATGCACGTTTGGATTTAGTGTGTTGCACTCTTGCCTGAGAGTCAGCATTTTTAACAATCTTTGCTGTTGCTGGTGGGATCCACCCTCTGAGGAGCAAGGTTTTAGGTTCTTATTGGAATTACAAGTAGAAAAGCCAATGTGGCGTCTGAACCCCACTTCTGAACCAGATTTTTCATCCTGACTATGGGAGAGAGAGAGAGAGAGAGAGAGACTTCCCACTGGGTTGTAAAATTGACAAACTTGCCCTCATTACCTAGGGGGTCAAGAGCTACAGAACATTTTAAACAGACTATCCCTCTGTTTCTTCTATATTGGCATCCATTCACCTTTTCTATTCCACTGGGTGTTTAGGAAAGAGAAGAATAAATGCTAATCAGGAAAACATGGAGAACTTTTGCAATTTTCTTTTGTTGTTCTGGGAGTTGAAAATCAAATTATAAAGTATAAAAAATACATCTCGGCTGTTTAACTTCTTAAAGTGTGAGATGCAGATATGTTTAAGTGAAAACCACCCCTAGTGTATTCAATATAACAAGTGCTCTGCATTCTCGTTATTGCTATGGATTCATTGCCTTGATTTGCCATCTACTGAGTGTCTCTTCTATGTTATGAAGAAGCATGAGCCTGGTATAATAGTACTGGGGCAACAGACAGATGCTGGGCCCTATTCTTTTTCATGAGGGTTGTAGGTTTATAATGCAAAGGGACACATGGAGATGGTGCAGATAGGGTGACATCCTAGCAGTTCCTTAGAGACTATGATTCACATTCTATCCATGATATTGGCTATCTTTACTTCAAATTTATCACACTTTTGCTATATAGATGGCATATGAAAGAAATGACACTTTCTTCTATTTTAAAGATGACTTTGGTAGCTTTATGATATGACTGTTTTCCATTCTTAGATGATAATTTTTCTGCTATTAGAAATCAGGATAAATATGATTCTCTTTGAAAACACCTGAAATTGGTGAACACTTAACATTCATCAAATATGTGAGTTTATATGATATCCTGCCTATAGTATTTAATTCCTGTTTTTCACCATCTTAGAAGAGCCATTTTTTTTACTTATCATTATTAGTGATAGTTGCAATGCAGTGGAACTACCCTGATTAAACATAAAAAGAAACTCATCAAAGCCTAAAAAGATGGACAGGAACCTAGTTCATGCTATTGGGACGTGTGAGGTAGACGAAACTACAGAAGGCTCGGGTGTTCTGATCCTTTTCCTCTCTGGCCATCTGTAGTAAACCTTAGGTTTTTTTTTTCCATGCAGCCCCCAAAGAGTTAGATTCTTGGCAAGTGGAAATTTGCATTGAAAGGACATTTATGTATTCATATTAAAATACAACTTTTTAAGCCAAGTGCAGTGGCCCATGCTTGCCATCCCAGTAGCTTGGGGAGGCTGATGCAAGAGGATTGAGAGTTCAAAGCCAGCCTCAGTAACTTAGAGAGGCACTAAGCAACTCAGCAAGACCCTGTCTCTAAACAAAATATAACGTATGGGCTGAGGATGTGGCTCAGTGGTTAAGCATATCTGGGTTCAATCCCTGGTACAAAAAAGACAAAACAAAACAGAACAAAAAAACCTACTTTTTAAATCAATAACCCCAACTTTATACTATGACTGACATTGAAGTTCTTTCTTTTTTTCTTCTTATTCTTCCTAAAGATTGGTGGAGAACCCTCCAATAAATATTTGTCATCTTATAAAATAAATTTTTTTTTTTTTTTTTTTTTTTTTTTTTTTGGTACCGGGGATTGAACTCAGAGGCAAATGGGCCACATCCCCAGCCCTTTTTTGTATTTTTTTATTTAGAGACAGGTCTCATGAAAAATTACGATCCTCCAGTTAGTCTTAGTGCAAAGCTGACATAAAATAAATTTTAACCATGAAAAATTACTTTTTTTTTTTTTTTTTTTTTTTTTAAATACACCATGGCTAGCTGAGTGACGATTTGAGCCACTGCATGCTTCTTAGGGACTGCATTTCAAGGATAGGTATATGGCAGGTTTTTTGGAGTCTGTTCTGCTGCTGTTAACTGGAGCAAAGGGCCCTTCACTCATCTGAATCCACTAGGGATGCTCCTGAGCTGTATGGAGTGGAGCTTACTGAAGTTGGCTTCACAGAAACTGTTGTGTAGAGTGAGATATTTTATCTTCTTTTATCTGCAGTGCCTATAGGGTGACCAAAGATATGGAAACCAGGGTGATTTTGAGAGTAGACTGGATGTCTACTAATATGTCAGAACACCAGAGGCTTAAAGCAAGTCTATCCCAATCACAGCAGGAAGGACAGTCACCCTGTGTACAGAGACATGATGATCTGTAAGAACTACTGTGCAGAACTCCATGGTGCTATCGATTTAGTCAGCTCTAATTAATAGATGTTCATGCTTAAATGATACTCACAGGTAATCTCCAGACCTTATTTCAACCATCGTTAGCATTGTCTAATCTTTCACAGCATTTTAAAACAATGTTATCTATTTGCTCTCTTTCTTCTCCATTTCCTGGTAGAATGGAAGCTGGGAAAAGGAGCTGGCAAAAAGGGGAGAGGGGAGAAAGCATGAGAGCTTGAACTAGACTTGTTATTGGTGGCACTTAGGTTGTGCTGCAGCCTCTAAACAATCAGGATTTTATTGTACATTTACATTTCAATAAATAACAGCTTAAATTATGTCTTTAAGAAGGAAAGCTCTGACTTCAATTACATTAAAAAAAATATTTTTTTCTGATGGCATTTGGGATTGAACCCACAACCTTGCAAATGCTAGGCAAGTGCTCTCTACCTGATCTACATCCCCAGCCCTTTTATTTTTTATTCTGAGACAGACTGACCTGGAACTTGCGATTCTCCTGACTAGCTGGGTTTATAGGCACATGCCACCGCACCTGCCATATTCCAGTGTTTGCAAATTTCTAGATGAGCAACTAGGGGTCCAGAAAGTTTGAATTCTTTGTCTAAGTTCTCTTTGTAGAGAGAGTGTAACAACAATCTATATCTCTGACATTCTGCTCCTTGCTGATAGATCTGACATAAAAAGTTCAGGTGGGTGACGTTAGACATCTTTCATCCTTGAAGAGAAACTATTCATGTCACTGTCACGTTACGTGAGACTGTATATGATACATACAGAAAACTGAAGGTTTTAAAAGCTGTTTTTGACTGTGACCTGACTATTTTGTGGAAACTATAGTTATATGTTTCTTGATAACATTCAGAGAATGAAGTTATACATATAGTTCTGATTTAGAAAAAAACTTGATTCGTGATTTGTTTTTTCTCAATTAGGTTCAAGTGAAACCAGAGTGTCCCCAACACAAGCAAATTTAATCTTTCTAAATATTTGTTCAGAGTTAGTGTTTTCTAAGCATTTTTGCAAGGCAGAATGTAGCAAATGTCCTGCTAAGTAATACACTGAATATATTTCTACAAAGTAATACTTGTTTTATTTTCTAAACATTTCCTTGAGCTTCAAATAGTATGTTGCAGTACTTGAGACTATGTAAGGAATTATAAGCCTGGTTAACATGGCTTAGTTATAACTATAGTGTTCCTAACAATTAAGTAATCAGGAATGATTTGATTTGATCAGTACACAATTGAATATCATGATGTACTCCATAATTATGTATAATTATGTGTGTTAATTCAAAGGGGAAAATATACATTTAAAAGGGGGGGACTGCTAATTTGGAAAATGAGCAGAAAATGTCATTATCAGTAAAGAATCTGGATTGCTTACATAAGTTGTGCTTCTAGATTTAGTAATATCAGGATTAATTATTGAGGTGACTATCTTACTCTTTTAGTTTCTTGCTATAGGCACGCACTATTTTTGTTGCTGTTACTAGTTTCTCAACCCAAGTAAGTAAAATCACTCTTTGAGGATGAAACTTTTCAGACATTTAATGTGGCTGGAATTAATGTCTAAAGAAAAAAAAAGCCATTTACTTTGTCCTTCACTTTAGGATATTATTTATTTTGACTAATGTTCTATGTATAGCTGTAGTGTTTGGGTATACTCCTATGGGGGGAAAATAGTGGGGCAGAGTAGAATGTAAAGTCTGTAGTTTAAAGGACTTTTGAGAGCACCTAGTCAGCCACTAACCTGCACTGTAAATCTTAGTATTGCCATTCAGCAAGCATTTCTCTACTGGAAAACTTGCAGCTATAGGAAGCTGAGTTCTTGTTAAAGCATCTGCTGACTTTGTTGGCTTATCTAGCATCTCTTTTAATTATTTTCTGATCCATTCACCTAACATGTGTTAGGTACCACGACTGAGTGCCTTCTACTGGGGTGCCATGGAAGGTAAAAATAGGAAATAACAGGATAAGTACTCTATGGAGTGTGTATAGACAGCCTGGAGAGGGAGGTCTGTGGGTGAGTGAGGTGGGAGTTGGGAGATAGTCTTAACACAGGCTGATGTTTGGGCTGGCTTTGAAGAAGTAGAGGTGGCTCACTCATGAGAATAGGAAGGCTGGGGCAGGATGGCATTCCAGGCACAGTGAACTGCATGAGCAAAGATGCTGAAGAATTGGGAAGTGTGAATGGTGACTCTTGCAGTTTTGTCATTGTCCAAGCATGGAAAGGATGTAGGAGGAAACAGGGTTGAAGAGATAGGTTAAAGGGTATCTGAGGAAGCCTTGTGTGACCTGGTCAAGAGTATAAACTATATTCTGTAGGAGGAAGTTGGCGAGAGAGGAAATAAGGGTTGGGAAGAAGCCAGGAAAGATAGCTATAGGCTAAAATGCTGAGTCTTTGTTCTATCAAGGTAGCTGAAGGGTGAATTCAGGTGGAATCTGTGAACTGGAGAGTTCTATTATTAAGGTGATTGTAATTGCCTGGTAAGAGAGAATGAGGGCCTGCACTAGCCAGAAGCAGCAGGAAAGGGGGAGGAATTTACCCACTGCCTCACAGGAACCATACAAAGGACTTGAAACTAATTAGATGTTGGATGGAGGAAGAGGGAGAGGTTCAGGCTGTCTGCCAAGTTGCCCGTTTATGTGATTGAAAGCTTGATTATACCATTTACTAAGATAGAAGAAACAGTGGGAGGGACACACAAGCTTTGAGAGGAACAGAGAAGAGTTAAGTTTTAGAGACCATTGAAACTGAGAATGACCTTGGTCGTCCCCCAGCCTGTATCACGGGGCTTCCTCCCACTTCCATTTGGTGGACCTTCAGATATCTGAGGATCCTACTTTTGAACTGATTTAGAAGTAGTCTAGTCTCTTAAAATGACTGAAAAGATGAAAGGAAAACCCTTAGGTCAAAAGTGACTTGTGATAATAAGAGGTAATATATGTGGATCTTATTATTCTGTTTTTTCATCATATGAATCTTCTCTGAAGTAGGATTTATTTTTTATAACACTTGCTAGTTGAAAAAAAAAAAAAAAAACAGGCTAAAGAAAGATTAAATGGCATACCCAAAGTCCTAGAAGTGAAAAGGAGTAGACTCGAGATTCTTAACTGTAATTCAGAGTTCTTTGGCTCCTATTGTCATCCTGGTCAAGACCCCACACCTTGAAGTGGCTTCTGAGACTCTGGTCTGCCCCCTGCCTGTTTGAGCATTCTCTTCATGTGCCAGTTGCCCTTCCTTAAACATGTCATGCTGTCTTCGCCCTGGCACCTTTGCTCTTCTTTTTGACTGACTGCTCTTTTCAATCCCTCTCTTCTTAATTAGCTTGACAATATTCTTCAGATCTTCGCTCTCTTAGAGAAGTCCCTCTGACCCTCCGGAACAGGGCAGAAACTCCAAAATGATTGAATTATACTCTCTAAAACAAATACACATTTTTGTCATAAATGTGGAAGAACAGTGCATAGCCAAGCAGTGTTAGCAGATTATACACAATGAAGAATAAGATAACTTATTGACACCTGACTCAGAGCTATTTATGATGTTGAAAATTGACTAAACAGCCTGTAAGAAATTTGAGGTTGGAGAAATCGATGTCAGTCATTACTTTGAAGTGTGGTAAAGGAGAGTTATTTTTTTTTTTATTTTTTATTTTAACTGCAGGGGCAACCATAATTTTTTGTATTTTTTAATTTAGAGAAGGGTCTCACTGACTATGCTGAGGCTGGCTTTGAACTCGCGATCCTCCTGCCTCAGCCTCCCAAAAACAGCACCGTGCCCGGCTGTTATTTTAATAGCAACAAAATAGCTAGGCTAGCCTGTCCCTGTGACACTTACAAGGTATTTAAAGACCCACATGTAGTCATGTAAAAGAACAACACATAATCTCAGGTTTAAGGAGCTCATGGTCCTCTGCTAGTCCTTTGTGTTTTAATAGGTTCTGTTATTAATTAGGTATCCTAAGGCCAATTAATCAATAGATAAATGCCATTGAAAAGAGGTTTATTGTGCTTGCAGATCCCAAGAAAAAGAGTACACACACACACACACACACACACACACACACACACACACATATCCCTAAGGGGAGGTCAAGGGGGGAAGCAATAGGTTTGGTCACAGGCAGAGCAGAGGGAGAGATTAGAACTGTGGGTGAGTGCTTTAATTGTGGTTTCCATGAAGAGGAATGGGTGAGGCAGTGTAAGCAGCTTTGGACTGCCAGTTTGAAAATTGGCTCTAGGGTGATTAGGACAGGTGTGGTGGCCCTGAGTGTGAGAGCCTGATAAGGGAAGTCCTTGAGAGTGTGGATTCTGGATCTGTTGGCTTATACTTGAAAAGTGTTCCTGGGAGGAAGACTCTCCCAAGGAGAGGTGGATGATAAGGGAGGAAGAAGGTCAAGGCAAGGTGACTCACATATTATCATCTTCTCTGGAACAGGGTCTGTTCAGCACCTGTATGCAGAACAAATGTTAAAGCATCAAGTTTGCAGAAGTGGCTAATACACTGTGGCTGACCCACTTGGTAGATGTTATTAAGTTTGCAATTTGTTCTTCATTCCCCAAAGAAATGAAGATTAATAATAACTGGCATCATTCTCCTTGAACTGTGGTCCCGGGGTTCCTAAACCTGACTTAGACTATCAACTCCTTTGGCAGTCTTATAAAACCTATAGATCATTTTCTGAATAAGTGTATTTTAATATGCAAGATAAACTGTATTGGCATACAAAGTAAATTAGTTATGTTGAAATATACTTCTGTATACAGGCTAAGAACCATAGAGCCCCCATTCACCAGAGAATGCAGTTCAGATATTTAGACCCAGCCTGACTGCTACAGACTACTCACAGCCTTCCTTTTTAAAAAAGGAATCCCGCATGCTCTGCAGGCTGGTCTCCTCGCTCTTTGTGAAGCATGGCATGCTCATTTCTAAACTTGGGAGACAGTTAGTGACAGCCCAGCACTCCAAAGCCCAAGGGCTTGTATTTGGATTCCAGATATGCTACTTAAGGTCTGTGAGAACTTATCTGGGCTTCCTGGCACTTTTTACAGTTTTTAATTATTTTGTGTAAATATTTATTATCTGTGTCCTCCAAGGTGCTTCAAAATTGCCAGGATCTTGTTTCTTTTATTCATTGTGAATCTCTGATCTAGCCCAGTGCAAGGGAGATAGGAGGTGTTGAGTAAATATTTGTAAATAAATGGTATAAAAGTGAATTCATTAGCTGGCTTCCAAAGGAGACAGACATTCTTCACTGTTCAAGAGGCCACAGAGCTCTCCTTGGAACCTTTATCTGGAAAACATGTTTCATGGCCATCCTTTGCATCAGCACAGAATCATTTGTACTTTAGATATTCATTATATCAGCATTTAAAGCTAAATCTGTGATATAACTGTAACTGTTGTTCCTTAAGATGCTAGAAATTGCTTAAAGTAAGGAAATTGAATTTTATCATACTTCACTTAAGATGGTAAGTGCAAGGCACATTTTAGAAAGATTTCCACCCAAATAGGAAAAACCTTTAGAATGTAGCAGTTAATATGAAGCTTTTAGAAAAGTTTCCCAGGAAGATTCATTCTCATCATGTTTTAGACAGGATTTTTTTTTTTTTTTTTTTTAAGTTTTGAGTTATGGGGGGCTGGAGTTGAAGCTCAGTGGTTGAGCGCTTGCCTAGCATGTGTGAGGCACTGGGTTTGATCCACAGCATGACACACACACACACCAAAAAAAAAAAAAAAAAAAAAAATAATAATAATAATAATAAAATAAAGGTATTGTGTCCATCTACAACTAAAAAAAATTTTTAAGTTTTGAGTTCTGAAAAATTTAAAACATGCTAAAGTAGGAAGCACAGCATAATTAATCCCAAGTTGCCCATTACCTAGTGTCTATAATTATCAAGATACCCTCTTCTACTTTTTGCCTAACCATTACAGATCATGATTATTTATGATACCATATCCCAGTCATCATGATAGTTCAATTATAATTACTTCAGAATATTTATCTAGATCATAAGGACCCTGTGAAAATAAACTAAAAATGTAAACCTAACTCATTTTTGTACCTATTATAATGAAGATAATTTTTAGTATTTTCAGATAGCCAATCAGTGTTAGAATTTCCCCAGTTGTCACATAAATGTTTCTTTGCAGTTGATTTGTTTGAATCAGGATACAAACAATATATTATACTGGGTAATATCTTAAATCTCTTTTAATCTATAATAGTTTTTCCTCCCTTCATTTTTTCATTTGCCAGTTTTTTAAATTGAAGAATCATATCATTCCTCTCACATTCTTGAATTTACTGATTGCATCCCGGTGGTGACATTTAACAAGTTTAAATTTATCCTGTGTACTTCCTATACACCAGTAATTAGAACTGGAGGCCTAGATTCTAGTTTGACTGACTTTATGGTAAAAATATTTAAAAGCTATTTCTGATCCAATCACATTGGGATACACATTGTGACTGGTAGCCTTTTTCATGAACTAAGATTGATCAATGGGTCTGGTCTCCTCAATCTGATCTCTCCATTCTAAAAGTCCCCATTAACCTTACACATGAAAACCATACAGTGGTTCTGAGCCCTGAACATGGGAACATCTGTGGAGCTCTGACACATTTCTGATACACAGGTTCCTCTCCAAGAATTGGTCTAGGGTGGACCTGGACCCAGTAATTTATTCAGACTTTAGTGATTCTAATGTACAAACAGGATTGAAAATTCCTGACTTGATAAATTTCGTAGCCATCGAGGAACTTTTCCTAGAGATTCATTATTTCAAAGGGGTTGTTAAATGGGGTGCTATAGTGTAATTTCTGCATATAGAGCAGAAATTTTTCTATTAAAACTTTCAGTCTTTGGTTTCCCCTTTAGTTTTTACAGGAAAAGTAGGATAAATATAAATAGTGGAGTCTTATAATAAGTCAAGTATCCAATGTCCTATATAGGTGAATTTTCTTAAATATTTTGAGTTTATAGATTTTTAGAACATTTGTTATGTTTCAACCATTGCACTTATTATCAGTAGTGCTATTATTTTAATGCTTATTGTCTGAATTTTAGCCAAGAGAAACCCATTTAAATTAGATCCTTGACTTTTTTTTTAATGCTATTTAATTGCCCAGTAGTCACATTTAATTGTTTCTTTGCTTTTAAGTATGAGAGTGTGTTTAAGGCTCATCTTATGTCTGATAATTTAGTTCTGTGATCCCAGCTGAGGCAATTTCTGTCCTGAACTTGAAATAAGCCATTTAATACTTTAGTTTTTCTGTATCCTATTTGGTGGCATTCTACTTCGTGGTTACCATATGATTACTAAATGAAATGGTCTATATTTATAGTAATTGTAAATAGGTAACAAATAGTAATTAGAATGTAAAGATTATGTAACAAGAATTCTTAATTTCTCAATTATTAATCCTATAGTGAGTTTTGCATGAATCCTGGGTAACCAGTCCACATTTTTTCTCCTTAGTTAATGTCCATCAGCGTGTTGGCAGTTTCTGCTTGGATGAGGGACTACCTGAATAATGTTCTCACTTTAACTGCAGAAACAAGGTAGGCTTCATAATTAACTATAGAATTCTTCCATCAGGTTTCCTCAGATCCTCATGTCTAGATACCTGATAGGTGTGGGGCTCCTCCAGGACCTTGTAGAAGTTTATCCTGCCCATGGAACCTTGTTGCAGATGCTGCACTTTTAGCATTCTCCCTCAGGTGTGCTGTGGTCCTCGAGGGGACCCAGTGGCTTATGTTTGTATGGGCCTTTCTGAGTATAGTAACCCCAGTCACCTGTCCTCCTGACTGTGTGCCAGCCATGTTATATTTGTGTAGAAAGGAAAGCTTGGCTACTTTTGCCCAAGGAAACCATTGCCATCTTCATACCTTCATATTCCTGGGCTGATGAAAACCGAACCTGGCAATGACATTTTCTTCTCAAGTTTCAAGGATTGATCCACTAGTATCACAAGGGACAAATTATTTTTCCTCATCTCAAAATGGAAGTTGTAGTATATAACCCTTAGAGCTGTGGTAAGGCTTAAATTAGATACCTTCCTGTAAAGTCCTCAACATAACAAAGCTTGTACACTCTCTTTTTTTTTTTTTTTTTTTGTGGTACTGGGGATTGAACTCAGGGGCACTCAACCACTGTGCCATATCCCCAGCCCTTTTTTGCATTTTATTTGGAGATAAGGTCTCACTGAGTTGCTAAGTGCCTCACCATTGCTGAGGCTGGCTTTGAACTCACGATCCTCCTGCCTCAGCCTCCCAAAGTGCTGGGATTACAGGCGTGCGCCACCGCGCCTGGCGCTTGTACACTCTTAATAATGGTTAAGTTTTGTCATTATGATTATCATTAGTTCCAATTAATGCATTTTTTGTAGTGTTCTAGCAAAAATCATCTCTTTTCTTCTGTGAATACGAATCAATTCCTCTGCATGGCAGTCTTTCCCACTTTGGAGGGTTGGGAAAGTCTTTCCCACAGTTGTCAGAGAGGGGAGATATTATGCACATAGGGCACAAGATCAGAAGAGGGGAAGGTAATCCCCCCTACCCCAGCTGGGAAATAGCCAAGGATCCCATGCAATTTTTGTAGGATAAGGCTTCAGAGCTTATATAATATTTTATAATATTGTATTTTATTATATTTTAAAATGAGTTGGATAGGAATTTTTCCATTTGCACAACAACAACAACAACAACAACAACAAAACCAAAAACAATGAAAAAGGAAGCAAGCAAATAAACACAAAAATAGCACCATGATTTTGAAAGAGGCAATATCGCCATTAACTTTAAGGGTGGTGTTTCAAAGAATCATTGTTCGCAGTTGTATCTTGCACAATGTCTTGGGTGTGTTTTGAGTCCATTTTACTTATAATGTGCTGTGGTTTTCTTCTTCCAGGGTGGAGGAGGCAGTCATCTTGACTTACTTTCCTGTGGTTCATCCGGTCATGATTGCTGTGTGCTGTTTCCTTATCATTGTGGGGATGTTGGGATATTGTGGAACAGTGAAGAGAAATCTGTTGCTTCTTGCATGGGTACAGTGTTTCTATCTTTTTTTTTTCTTTAAATTATAGTTAAAGGGACTTACTGATAATATATTGCTTTTTATCAGTCCTCAAGATTATGAGCTTGGGGAACTGTGATAGCAGGAACTAATCTGCTGTAATCGCTGATCATCCTATGAGGGTGGAACCCTTCTTTCTGAGAGATGATTTCAAGTACTTGCTGTACTGAAACAATGAAAGTAGGAAAATATGTACATTATTTAATTATTTCACTCCAGTGCTGTCCTAGACATTTTAATCTGACTGCATAAGTTCTTTTTAGTGTCATAGACAGGATCACCACTCAAAAAGGCCCCTCTAAACAAGTCCATGAAACTCTGTTTCCTACTCTTCGTTCTTTGAACAACACACCCTGTTAATTCATGTGAAAATCCAGGTGTGGAAGTAGCAGATACAGATTGTAATATTGGTGCTGCCTTTACATAGTTTAGTGGATATAAGATCCTAAGGGCCATGAACTTGTTCATTTCCTGATTACTTACTGAACATATCTTACTACTTACCAGTTTTTCCCATCAGACCAGCCAAGTGTAGACCATTTCACTGCTCTCTGATAAGATCTCTAATGGGGTTTATACCAGCAGTGCTGAGGCCAGAGAGGAAGAGATGCAGTCTTAGCTACTTTTTAGCTTTCTTTCCTAATTCTTTATTCTCTGATCTCTTTATTCTTGTTTAAGTATCGCCAGCCCATTAAGATTTACATGAAATACTATCTCCCAAAACAACAGCAACAATGATGACCATGATAATTAAAGTAGGTAACACTTCTATGGAGTTTACCATGCCAGACAATGTGGAGTTTTATATGATTTTTTTACATGAAGATTTTGACATGAATTAATCACTTTTATCTCTTTACACTTGTAATAAGATAGGTACTATTATTTTCAGATAACATGAAAGTGAGGAAGTGAGGCACAGAGAGGTTAAGTGATTTACCTGAGTTTGCCTGTCTAGTAAATGGAGGATCTACTATTCAGACTGTGGCAGCCCAGTTCCAACAATACATCTGTAATAATTTTGTATTTTACTGTATACTTGTTGACCTTGCCTGAGTTCTTACATGTGTCTTGCAGTGTATAAAACATTGCTATATTATTGTTCATTTTAAAACTGGAAACAATCATCTGAGATAAATAAATATTAAATGAAGCTCAGAGTTAAGTAATATGCCCAGGTCACTGGGCAGTAGGGGTGAAGTGGGGTTCAGACCTCAGTGATCCTGATTGCCAAGTCCAGTTTTCCATGGGCCCTGGCTGATGTCTCTAATAGACTCTTCTCCACTTTTTGAAGTTCTGTATATTACTTTTACTATACATTTTCTTTGTTTATAACTGGTCTAGACTACCAGACTACAAACAACTTGGTAATGTGAGCCATTCTCCTTCCCCATTGCTTTAATAAATATTTAGTAAATTCAATAATGGGCAGGAAATTAGGATAGTGGGAGTGGGACTAGCACATCAGACTGAGGATGGGGCCTGGAAGACAGGAATGAGAAAGCTTGTAAAGGAGGAACCTGGCTGTTAGGAGGGTTTAGATTACAAGGGAATGGCTTGTTAAAGGAAGATGTGATGCAGAATATGACATAATGTTAAGTCTTGGTAAAGATTTGCAAGGCAACTCTCATGGTTGTGTGTGTGTATGTGTGTGTATGTGTGCACATGCCCTTTATCCTTTATCCTATTTGTTATTTAAAAAAAAATTAGAAAGTTCCTGACTTTTATTTTGGATGTAGGTAACATGCAGAATGCATTCATCTAACCTGTTCATTTCCCTGTGTTTAGTCTTGTTTCACATTTAAGGCCAATAAATCAGATTAGCCTGAGAGAGTTACATTTTTTTAAATGTATTTTTAGTTGTCAATGGATTTTTTTTTTAATTTTTAACTATAGAGGGACACAATACCTTTATTTTATTTATTTTTACGTGATGCTGAGAATCAAACCCAGTGCCTCACACGTGAGGGACAAGTGCTCTACCACTGAGCCACAACCCCAGCCCAAGAGAGTTACAATTGGTGTCTCTGAGATTGCCATATCTACTGAATGATTAAAAACCTGACATGGAGTTGTATTACTGTTCAGGCAAAAGTAAAAATGCCATTAGTCATTCATCTGGTCAAAAGAAGTGAGGGGCTTCCTTCACCACAGATCTTTATAATCAACCTGTTCCTGCCACCCCTTCTCCTCAAAACAGCAGCAACAAAAAGCTGAGAGGCCTCCTATTAGAAAACCTTTAATTTAACCCTTTTGTTGAATTATAGATTTTTGGATGAAAGTTGTTCAAACACCCTAATTTAAGGTTTTCAAATGAAATAAAGATGTCTAATTAAATTGTATTTCAGATAAAATATGAATAGTGTTTTATTTTTCTTTTTCTTTCTTTTTTTTTTTTTTTGGTACTGGGGGTTGAACTCAGGGGCCCTCAACCACTGGGCCACATCCCCAGCCCTTTTTTATATTTTATTAGAGACAGGGTCTCAATGAGCTGCTAAGTGCCTCGCTATTGCTGAGGCTGGGTTTGAACTCACAATCCCTCCTGCCTCTGCTTCCCAAGTCCTGGGATTATAGGCATGCGCCACCGTGCCCAGCGAATAGCATTTTTGTATGTGTTTTAGTCAGCTTTTCCCCTGCTGTCACTCAAAGCTCTGACCAGAACAATTTTAAATGAGGAAAAGTTTATTTGAGGACTTATGGTTTTAAAGGGCTTAGTCCCTAGAAAGCTGGCACCATTCCTCTGGGCTGGAGGTAAGGCTGAACATCTTGGCAGAAGAGTGTGGCAGAGGGAAGCAGCTCACATCACAGTGATTAGGAAACAGAGAGAGACTCCACTCTCCAGATACAAATATATACCCAAAGCCACACCCCAATTCCCACCTCCTCCAGCCACACCCTACCACTTCAGTTACCACTCAGGTAATCACTGATTGGGTTAAGACTCTTAGAACCCAATCATTTCTCCTCCAAATGTTCTTACATGTCTCACACATAAGCTTTTGGGGGACATCTCAGATCCAAACCATAACAGTATGAGTATGCTCTATGCAATTTTTAGATTATACATTTATTGAAACATTATCTGTTGTTTATCTGAAATTAAAATTTAAATGGACATCCTGTATTTTTGTTGCATTTAGCTACCCTACTCAGATTTGTTCTTTATCATATGAAAGTGTCATAGAATAGAAACATGTATGTATTTATCTGAGGAATAATTAAAGTCTAATTATGGGAAAATAACAGGCCAGAAATAACTCGGAAAAGAACTCGACTATGCTGTGACTTTCAAAGTAATTTCAGGAGGAGAAATTCCTTCTCTCTTTAAAAGAGAAATTGAAGCTAACTGGAAATTGGTTTTAAGACTTCGAAGCATGCTTCCCAGGCTTCAGCTGCAGAATAAATGAAATTCCTTTGTTATTGCAGTTCTACCTTGCTATTAACGCAGGCATTAGAAAAGCGGTGGCAGCTCAGGGGAATGTAAACAGATTGAACAGACAAGTTTACTATGTCGGCATCAGCTGAATGTCACCGTCAGAAAATCATCATTTGTCAGAATGCAGGGCTAATATACATTCACCTGCCAGCAAAACAGTCAGGCTCTGCTCAGAAATGATGTTGTATGTACCTTGCATGTTTAAGACCTGTGGATTGTGTTTTTAAGGGGGACAACTTTTTTTTCCAGTTTTATTATTCCAGAGAATTTGCATATAGTTACTGATTGTGCAGAAGCATTTTTAAAGCTTTCGTAAAAATATGGAGAGACTGAACCAGATCTGAATGATTTCCTTCATGGAAATCAAGTAAATGTTTAATGCCATGGAAAAATTTCCCCTCCACAGTTGTTTTGTTGTTTAAAATCCTAAGGTGAAACCAGAGTATTCTTAAATAGCAATTAACTTTCTACAGACTCTTTGTTTAAGGATGTCTTTCATGTGGTTATAAATTTTACAATTATATAGTTGGTGATAGGTTGCTAAATTAAAATTAAAGTGTTAACTTGAATATCTTTATTATTTTGTTCATATTTTTGGCTGAAAGCCTAACAACTTTATACCTAAATCAAGGTCCATTATATCATTTGCCATATGTTCAGCATCTATCCACTGTTTTACCTTTGTTTTCTCAGAAAATACTTATAGCAACTAGATATGGTTAGACTTATTTTACAAAAGAGGAAAGGTAGCCTGCCCAAAGACTCACAAGGTGCCTGGCTGCTTAGTTGCTGCCATTAGCATTCAAATGCAATCTATACTCCAAGGCCATTCATGTTTCACTACACACCACTGTTATAATACATTTAATTAATTACTGGCATTATTTTCATAAGACTTAACTATGCTTCATTTATTACTCCAAAGCATTCAGTAGTCATTTAATTTTCAAAATTATAATCTTTTAGTGTAGTTATTATAAAAGAAACTCTGAAAATTTTACCATAGTGATCATTGTCTCTAATCCTGCCCAAGGATCAAGCAGGTTCTCCTTACCTTTCACCCTTCCTCTGTTCCCATTCTCCATTCCTTTCCTTTTCCCTCCCTAAAAATGGATTGTGTACCTAGCCTGTAATAGGCATGTGAAAGATAAGAAGAAAGGGGAGAAAATAAAGAAAATTAAAAAGTGAAATATATTAAATTTACAAATAAATATCCTTGGGAACTTAGAATCAGGGACAATGGAGACTTTCAGAAGTTTTTACAGGAGCATCTTTATCTGATGTGGATATTGAAAATGTATCAGGTGGAGAGGGGAGGGAAGAGGATTTACAGCAACATAGGGAATGTGTGCAAAAATAGAGGTGTAAAGGGTATTATGGTTTGGATGTGAGTTGTCCCCCAAAAGCTCATGTGTGAGATTATGTCAGAACGTTTAGAGGTAAAGTGATTGGTTTATGAGAGCCTTAATGCAAAGTGAATTAATCCCCTATGGGACTAACTGAGTAGAAGCTGAAGGTGGGTAGGGTGTGGCTGGGGGAGGTGGGTCAGTGGGGGCGTGCCTTTGGGGTATATATTTTGTATCTGGTGAGTGGAATATGTCTCTCTGCTTCCTGATCACTTCCCTTTGCCACACTCTTCCACCATGATGTTCAACCTCACCTCAAGCCCTGAGGAGTGGAGCCTGCTGTCTATGCATTGAGACCTCTGAAACCGTGAGTCCCCAAATAAACTTTTCTTCCACTAATTGTTCTGGTCAGGTCTTTTAGTCACAACAGCGAAAAAGCTGACTAAAACAAGGGGTGTGGCAAATTTAGGCAAAACTTAAAAGATTCAGTTTGGTTGTGGTATTGGTGCACAGTGAGACCAATATGAAGCAAATTCCATTAGTAAGGCCTTGGGAGGAGAGTCTAATGGTACCTTGTGCTATAGAAAGCCAATGGGTATTTCCAGTGTGGGATTAAAATATTTCACATTTGGCACTGGAGGCAATGAAAGTCCTGTTCGTAATTAAACTGTGGCTTTTGTACACACAAGAGCCCGTGACAGAGTTTTGTGATCACTTCTGATTCTTAAGTGATGCTGGTGTGACTGCCTCTAAATATGTCCCAAAAAAGCATGGAAGTAAATGTCTTTAAAAGGAAATGTTGTGTCAGAGACTGGGGCCCAGGACAGTTGCATGTCTTTTTGACAGGATTTTGGGTGCTTATTGGACCATTGGCTTACTTTTGGGTTTGAGGCATGAATGATTCCAATTTTTGTATTTCTGACCTTTGCACTATTTACGTGTACTCTGTCATGGTAAGCATTTGAAGCCTTCTGATTTTTTTTTTTTTTTTTTTTTTTTTTTTTTTTGTGGTACTGGGG
Source organism: Tamias sibiricus (assembly GCA_025594165.1). Taxonomy (NCBI): domain Eukaryota; kingdom Metazoa; phylum Chordata; class Mammalia; order Rodentia; family Sciuridae; genus Tamias; species Tamias sibiricus. Next base: position 119,225,916 of record CM046664.1, on the reverse strand, counting down.
ATTGAACTCAGGGGCACTCGACCACTGGGCCACATCCCCAGCCCTTTTTTTTTTTTTTTTTTTGTATTTTATTTAGAGACAGGGTCTCACTGAGTTGCTAAGTGCCTCACCATTGCTGAGGCTGGCTTTGAACTCGCGATCCTCCTGCCTCAGCCTCCCAAAGTGCTGGGATCACAGGCGTGCGCCACCGTGCCCGGCTGTATTTTTTCTTCATAGACACACTTGAGATACTTTTAGTTAAGTATAAGACCAATAAGTCTATATCCATTGATTGGGAGACTGCTCTTAGGCCGTGAGAAGTTCAAAGCCACAAAGCCACAAAGCCAGGTGTCCCTCTAGCAGCACATGCTGTTGAAGTGACGGTTCCCTTGTGCATGCTGGTCATTGGCTCAGCAAGCTCAAGTGCTTTTCAAGGTGAATGCAGCAACCATGCAGTGTTTTTGCTTTCTCATCTGCTTCCATGTCATCTCTTTGGCAAACATAAAACAGTGGACATTCATTTAAAAATCATGCAGCTGTCTAGATGACTCAAGAAGCACTGTCCTAAATGTATAGAGAATTAAAACAAGAGGACAAATCACACATATAAAAGAGAATTTCGTCATTTAAGCCAGAGAGGAAAGCAACTTCTAGATAAACTGTTAAGGAAAATTATGTTTAATAATTATTTTATGTGTGATGTCTAAGAGGCTGGTGACTGATTAATAAGATTATGAGTTGAAAAAACCTTTTTTATGATATTACATATATTTTAAAAACTTACTTTTTAAAAAATGGATTATTTATTTATTTATATGTGGTGCTGAGGATTGAACCCAGGGCCTCACACATGCCAGGCAAGTGCTCTACCACTGAGCCACAACTCCAGCCCATAAAATCTTGATAACAGTCCCTAGTTGCATGTTCAGGTTAAGATGAATCTAAGCTCAAATGAAAGAAATGACAATTTAAATTTTATTTTAGAAATATAAATAGTATAGTTATATCATGATGTATTCCTATTGAGAAATATATTTTATTTCTTGTAAAATAAACGGTTGTAGCTATATAAAAATATTTATGTAGAGGCACACATATATATATAAATAAAATCTGAATTTTCTTCAGATTGCCATTTTTTTCACTTTTTTAATATAACAATCAAGTTTGGAGACTGCAAATTTCCTCAAAATAATTAGCAACCATGAAGATATTGTAAAAAACATTGGATGTACTATGGCTTATAGGATGCCTTTGCTGAGTGCAGGGTAGGTTTGAGGATCTAGAAAGCTAGTGGCTGGAGCTGCTGTGATAATGCTAGGAAGCTCAAGGTGGGCTTGGAGAAGGGCACGTAGGCATCTTGGGGTGGGATGTAAACCAGTAATGCTGAAATCTGGCCATGGGAGTTGGGGCCAGCGTGTGGACAGTGTTCAGTAACTGTGCACACTGCATTTTGAGGTTTTATGAACAGAAAAATGATGCACTCTGACCTGTCTTTTGCTCATGTCCTTGGTAGCAGTGTCTGTTCCTAGTTGCTTTTGGGCCTTTTGTGCAATTACCTGGAAGATACGACTACCTGACTGTGGCACTCTCAACTAAGGGGACTTCCTGTTTAGAGAATTTTTTTTTTTTTTTTTTTTTTTTTTTTTTTTTTTTTTTTTAATGATAGAAGAGATTCTTGGATTCTCACAATATGCCTTTACTAAGGTGTTCATGTGGGGAAGGCTATCCTCGTGTTTCAGATTTTTTTCTGAATGTGTATTATAAGTAAAATTCAATCATCTGAATGTCTTTAGTTCAGATATGATAGTAAAAATGTAGCTACCAAACTAAATAAGACACTTAGAAACTGGGTGCTGGGGATAAGGTGCCTTTTGGGAGATAAGCCAGCACCCAGCAACTTTGTTGGAGAGGTGAAATAGTAGTTTTAGGGAGCTGTAGCAATTTTGCAGCCTCAGAGATGGGGGTGGGGTGGAGAAGAAGGTTCCACAAACAATGAAATAGGGTCAGGACTGTGGTACCACTGCTTAACTTGTTTGAGAACAAGCTAATTCATGTTAGAAGCATTTACTTACAGATAATGGATATGCTTTATTCAAATCATCATTGATTTGTTTATAAAAGCTTGTCTTCAAAGTCCTTTGCTTTTCAGCATTGTTCTATTCAAATATTTGTTGTAACAAAAGTGTGTTTCTTTAAAATTGTTCTGTAATTCATGCTGCTCTGTTCACACTGATCCTTCTGTCAATTATACTGAATTACTGATGTTTTGGCAACATTGGTGATTTAATAATTATATCATTATTCACACATGGTTTTTCTTCTCTGAACATTGAACATTACTGTGAATCAGTTGTAACATTCCAAAAGAATTGTGTTCTTATGCTTTTTTAAATTTTTTAAGGAAAGCAAAAACCCATGTGTTTGGTTCAGGAAGAAAGTATATTTACTTCAAAATGTATATACATATATAAAAATATAAACATATAAAATATATATCTATGTATATCTATATATAGATTATAGAATAAGCCCATCCACTTGTAATAAATATTTGTACTTGTGGATTTAGAATATTTAAAGGAAACTATTTCCTTTAATACTCATTTTAGAAATAAGGATGTTACTTATTCTAGAAAATATACAAAAATAATTTAGATGGCATATTTTGTCCAAGAATCAAGGTAGAACAATGAAAATAGTGTGATTAGGAAGAAACATTCACAGAGTTATGGATATGTTTAGAAGTTATTGGCAGATATTAAAGTATGAGTTTTCTCTCGGTCTAGTCGAGCATCATCTTTTCACATTTTCCATATCATTTGTTGTTCTGTAAATGTTGTAAGAATGTCTGCCGTCATGAACTCCTGCCTCTCTTGTGTTGGAGAAGAGCCTGATCCATCCAAATGGGTCTTAGAGGCGGGAACAGGGTCAGAATTGAGTCTGTTTTGCTTAGTTATTTCTAAGGCTGCTTCCTATTTGCCTTTTTGTGGACAGATTCTGGACATGGGGACTTCTGTCTCAAGTTCTGAGGAATGGCCCAATAATCTGTAGAGATAGCCTCTTCAGAGACCAGTAACACCCTATAAATTTTTCAAGGTGGGGCTGAGCTTTCAGATTTCAGCTGACCTAGCTTACAAGGCAACAGAAGCCATTCACATGGTGACCTCTCAAGCAAATCCAGCCGTTTTATTGCAGGGCTTAATGTGTTACCTGCCATGGTGTAAGTCGTTGACCTTGGGAACTCAGCTAGACCTTGGATCCTGCCACAACACATTTCTCTGTCTAGTAGTTGAAACAGCACATGATGCAAACACTGATTTGGACTTCAGTGACACCTTTGATTAAAAAACAAAACAAAACAAAACAAAACAAAAAACTGACTCCGCAATTACCAGTTTAAGTAAACTTACAAAGAAGAATAAATTAGGAAACATTTGTAGAAATAGTATTCTGTACTTATTCAAGTATAAAGTCTGAACTGGGGACCATGCCATACCAATACTTTCTTACCCGAGCTTGACTTTCTGCGTGTACTGAGTAGTTATAAAACTATTTCTTCAACAACTGGCCTGTAGTTCTAGCTTTTCCTAAATTAAACTGACCTCATTCTACTTATGATTCTTTAAAGAAAGAATTGTGTTGCCTATTCTTTAAAAAAATTGTAGAGAGACATTAGACAAGGTTAACTATGAGCCTGCAGAAAGTACCAACCCTATGTCTGCTATGACATTGTTTTGAGAATTGACTAAACAGAGATTGTGTGTATATATGTTTTAAGCAGCAAGTATTCTTGAGCTGTTAGTATTTTAGTCCCTGTGAATTCTTAACAGAAGGGCGGCTGTTCCATTATCTTGTACAAATATTTGGCACTGGAATTCCCTTATTTACTAACTATAAGTAATACAATATTTTTAAACCTCCAATCACTGGGAAAGGAAAAATAAACAACTGACATAAAGATACTTAGCACTGAAATCTTGCAGAGTTTAGTATTTGACAGGGCAGAGACTGGAGTTTATCATTTATCATTTAGTGAACACAGACCTTTAATCAAACTTTTTGTTTATTAAAAAGGGTTGGTTATGTAACATGTAGAAGGAGTCAAAAGGGTCCTTGTTTTCAAAATCCTAAAATGTCCAGAAAAGTATCCTATATTTTTAAATAGTTTTTTATTGTGGGGAGTTGAATCTCAGGTTGTATTATTTTTCCAAGATAAACAAATCTGACTTTTGTGGTTTTAAATTATGTTGACTGTTACTTATGGAAAAAAAAAATTTGAGTTTTTAGCCATAAATTAAGAGAGTAGCAGGTTAAAATACTTTTACAGTGTTTATAATTTTTACTTTTCTATCAGTGAAACATGTTCTTTTTTTTTACATTTACAAATGCATGTATTTTTATTCATAGATGGATCTATGTATAAACCACTACTTATTTATTCTATGGGTGTCCTTTCAGATGTGAAACATGTTCTTGATGGGGTTCTATAATCCTTATTTGATTATTTACTTGCTTGCACAAAGACACATGCAAAAGTATTCAAGAAAGCAGTACAGTTTTGTTTTATCATAAGGATTCCATTATAGTTGGTATTAATATAGAAAAAGAGTTTAGATAACAATTACCTATTTGTGATGAGTTGGATATGGAGTTTTTCATTTTCTTTTGATAGTCTGTGTTACAGAATACTGTCTTCATAAAATTAGATGAAATAAAGATGTTTAGTTTTACACTGACAGTGTATTTTTTTCTAAAAATTTCTTATTAATTGAAAGTCTATTTCCCTATGTTTCTTAACTGTTTACTGGGTTAAATACACTCAATAAGTTGATTAACTATGTTAGGGAAGATTGCTTTTTTGTTTACATTAGATTAACTAAAGCTAAAAATGAAAATTGAAAAGCAAATCAATTTCTCCCAATGTGAAAGTTATTTGAAATGTTTTACACAAAAGCAAATAGTACCTTCTCAGAAAGTTTGTTAATATAAATCATTGAGTTAAGAAGTAAAGATGTAAAAAGAAAAATTCCTGTCAGTTTTTTAAATGCATTTGGAAAATTTGGATTTAATGAACTATTAAGCACTCATTGGCTACATATCCCTTACTTCATCATAAAAATTATAAAATGTGAATAAGAACAGGGATGGGGTTGTGGCTCAGTGGTAGAGCACTTGCCTTGCACATGTGAGGTACTTGATTCAATCCTCAGCACCACATGGAGATAAATTAATGAAGATAGTGTGTCTATCTACAACTAAAAACATTTTTAAAAAATGTGAATAAAGCCGGGCGAGGTGGCGCACGCCTGTAATCCCAGCACTTTGGGAGGCTGAGGCAGGAGGATCGCGAGTTCAAAGCCAGCCTCAGCAATGGCGAGGCACTTAGCAACTCAGTGAGACCCTGTCTCTAAATAAAATACAAAAAAGGGCTGGGGATGTGACCCAGTGGTCGAGTGCCCCTGAGTTCAATCCCCGGTAACCACAAAAAAAAAAAAAAAAAAAATGTGAATAAGAACAAAATTAATTTTACTGCTAGAAGCTATTCTGACTGACTTAAGTTGAAAAGGTAAATAAGATGGAATTGTTATCTGATATAACTTTTTCACATAGAATTAAAACTGAATTTGTGCCTTTAACTAGACATAGTAGGTAGTAGAAAAAAAGAATTTTTTCCATCTTTAAAATTTTTATACATTGGTGATCTTTTATTTTTCCCCACCTAGAAGAGATCAAAGATGGATACACGGTGTTTTTGTGATATTCTTCTCTAGTTTAAAGATGAGGTTTTTGTGTAGACATGTATGAATGTGTACTTATATTCATGTGTGTTTGGAAGTTTGAATCTGTGGATGATGGATTATGAAGTGTTGCTAATAACGATGTTCCTGATATAACATGCTATGTTCCAGACACTATTTCATGTAATTTGCCTACCTTGGCTTATCAAATTCTTAAACTGTACTATGAGGTTGCACTTTCATGATCCTATTTTACAGATGGGAACAGTGAGGAATGGAGAGGTTAACTGACTTGCTCAATTAAATTGTAGAGCTAGAATCTAATCCAGGATGTCTGGTTCCAGAGATTGTGCTCTGAAAAACTTAGTGTTCTTTTTCCTCTTGATCATAAATGAATTGTGTCTAGCTCCATTTTTTTTTTTTTTGAAAAGTGGAGATGATGATAGTTTTGTAATTTTTGATGAGTAATTTATATTAATATATGTAAATATCTAGCACAATAAATGACTTTTTCTTTGAGTGAAATGAACTATTGTGGAAAATAATCCAATTCATACCAATCTGGGTAGAATGTATGTGTGGTTTTAATGACCAGTATTGCAGAATAGACCCAAATTTCCAGGTGATACGTATTAGGAGACCTCTAGATGTGTGGTCTCTAAACCACGTTTAAGTATGCACTTTTTGTGTTTTGTTATATCACTTCTATTTTAAAGTATTGAATGTATATTTAGCAAAAGAAAGGCAGGACCTGAACATACAGAAAGTCCAATTGCCACTCACCTCCTTTAATTCCAATAACCCTTAAGTTTATTTGAGCTACTTTAAATTTTTGGCATTTTAGAATTACTTTTTCTGTGCAAAGTACACTTAAAGATCCTTTGGCTATTGAGTCTTTTCTCTTTGGTGTCAAGGATGAGTTATTGTTTGCCTTAATTTTGTTTTTACTTATCAGAGTGTTTCATGCACATAATTTGAAGAGTTAATTTAGTGCTAAAACTCTTTTTATGAAATATAGCATCCTTCACCCCTGCCATTTCTCACTCCCAAAAGGCAACTGCTATCAATTTTTGTCTTAGCAGATTCCTTTGTAATTTACTTTCACATCTCTAAATCACATATTTATGTAATTCTTCTCATTCCTGTAGTTTTCATTTTAAGCACTATCCATTGACTTCCCCCATGAAGATGAAGAACTGGCATCCTTTCGTGCCTGACCCCCTCCACCTCTACCCGGAGGTACCATAATTTTGGTTAGATCAGTGTTTACATGATTGTGACTATGGAAAAATCTATTCAGAGCTGAGCCAGATAAAATACTGGGTTTATGTTTTCTTTCTGGAATAATATGCTGTTTTTCTTGGAATTAATAACTTTGTCTGATTCAACTATACATTCCCTGGTACAATTTTTCTTTTTATGCACTCAAATATATTGGACATTTCACCATTTTTCCCCCCAAACGTCTCTCAGAACATTGTAGACTTGCTCCAGTCTTGGCCTGTCAACTTTGTCGCCATCATAGAATGTTCTCTCACCATGCTAGCATTTCCTTTGCCTCCCTTTATTTTAGATACTGTTTCCTGGATTTCGAGTCATTGTCTTTTTGTCTTTTTCTGTTTATTCTCGCGTTTTAGGGAGCTCATCTTCTGGTAGTTTCCTGACAAAGCATGCACAGTGATTTTTAAAAGCTTGTGGGCCTTAAAATGGTTTTATTTTGGTGTTACTGGGAATAGAACCTGGGGCATTCTACCACTGAGCTAACACCCCCCCCCTTCCTTTTTTTTTTTACTTCCACATAGGGTTTCTCTAAGTTGCCAAGGCTGACCTGAATCTTGCCATCCTCCTGCCTTGGCCTCTGGAGTTGTTGGGATCAAAGGCGTGTGTTGTGTAACCTGGCTGAAAATGTCTTGATAAATCCTTATATATAAATTTTGACGGCTACGGAAAGAGGTTCAAAGTCATGTATTCTTTTTTCCCCCTAGAATTTGGAAGACACTCTTTTGTTCTTCTTTAGCTTCAAATATTCTATGGAGAAATCCAATGCTATTTTGGTTTGATTTGAGTTTTGAACTTTTGTAGGAAAGCTATATGATTTGACATCAATCCTCTGTAGTATTGTACTTTCTCTCTGATTGTACATGCTGTGCCCAGGTCCAAGACTGTGCTAGTGTGTCCTCTTCCTCAAACTTCTTTATTGATAGAGGTGTGGCAGCCACCTAGCTGCCTGCTATGGGGGAGGGAAACTGCAGGGTCCAACCTCTTCCTAAAGGGTTTTAGCAGACCTTGTCCTCATCCACTTCTAGAAATATCCAGAGCTGCCAACACTGAAGTACTTTGGGCTCTCCAGTATTAATCAAGTTGTTCCCAGCTTTCCCCTCTATAGACTTACCACTCAATTTTTGTGAATACCTGAGAAATTTACTATTCTTCTATCTGCTTTGTACTTTCCAAAATATGCTTGCTGTTTTGTCATTTTGTTTTTTCTTTTCTCTGGGATTAGACCTTTTAAAATACCCCCTTTGTTGTCATTCTAGTAAAGTTTCAAGAGGGAGACGGGATAGGGTAATTGCCTTCTCTGGGGTGAAATCCTAGTGGTGGTGGTAACAGGGAATCAGATCATTTTTATAAATAAATTTCTTTTGAGAATCTTCTTGTGATTCTACCATTTTGTCTTTACACATATAAAGAAGTGAAATGGCATTTAAATTGGGGGGAGGATAAGTCCCCTTTGTTTCTGTTGGGAGGTACATTTATAGTCATCAAGAGCTTAAACAGGAAGGTAGGATGCTATGCCCTTCCCTTCTTCCAGTGGACACAGGTTGGTAAGTGATGCTATTCTCGCAATTCTGTGGCCAACTCTAGATAATTTAAAATAACAAGTTGATGGAGGCAGGAAAGATGGTGGAATGAGATGGACATCATGACCCTGGGTACATGAATGACGGCACACATGGTGTGACGCTACATTGTTACAACCATAGAAATGTAAAGTTGTATTGCAGTTGTGTACAATGAATCAAAATGCATTCTGCTGTCATATATACCTAATTAAAATAAATTTTAAAGATCAATAAATAACAAATTGATTTCAGTTGTTTAGAAAAATAAATTGGACTCCCACCCTTCATACCCATCCTGCTTCAGTTTTCTAGTGAAGACATTTTTGGAAAATACCAGCTACATTCTGACTGGACAGGGATTTTACTTAAGATGTTGCCAACTAGCTTTTGGGATGCATGCTTGTCGGGATTGCTGCGTTACTTCTTAATGGGGCCGAGATCTAAAGCTACCCCTCTTTTTGGGCCCAAAAAGGAGGCTCCTTCTGCCAGCAGAAAGAGTTAAAGTAGCTTACCTGGCGAAGATAGGCTTAACGGGCAAAAGTCGCCGAGTGTCTACCCCCGCCTGATTGACGGACACCACGCCACACCCGGGGAGTTTTGGTAGAAAGCAATGCCAAAAACTCGGTTTATTGAGGAAGTTGGACGGTCTTATATAGGACATGGGCCAATCAACAGAAAGATCATAGGGACACATAAGGATCATGGGCGGATGCCATTGGCGGAGCGATTGGCCTATCTTTGGGGTGGTTTCAGTTCTCACAGCCACGCCCCCTGCTTAGCCTAGGTTCTGTAACAGGGCGTGGTAATGTGGCAAGCAGCCAGAAATCGGTGTAAGGTCCCGACACATGCTTTTTTGTGGGGGTGACACTGATAATCTCCTGAGGATGGACAGTTTTACACATCTTCATCCTATAATAATTACTTCTGTTCAAGAAGTATGAATTGAGTGCTTGCTATGTGCCAGAAAGTGCATTAGGTATTTTAAACATAATGATCTTTCTTGTCCTTGCAGGCATGTTTGTTCTGGTAGATACTGTTATATGATTATTAATGGCTACCACTTAGGGAGTGGTTACCATGCAATAGCACTTTACCTCATTGAATCCTTAGCACAGTACCGTAAAGTGGTTTTAACATATTAATTTATAAATGAGGAAACTCAGGCTTACTGGTTTGCCCAAGGTAACCCAGTTAGTAGGTAAAATAGCTAGAATCTGAAGCCAGGTCTATTTTATCTATTTTATTCTTCTACTTGTATAGCTTTTTTTTTTTTTTAATTAAAAAATCAACAAAGAAACTTCACATATCTTGTTCTATCTAATTTCCTAACGTTTAACCTCATCAGGGCACCTATATTTGAACTGAAGGTATTTATTTTCAGCTCCAGCAGTTTGATGAAAAAAAAATCAATTATCAATTGTATCATTTCAGGGGTGTGTCCTAGTATCAGAGTGCCTTCTAGATATACTTTTTGTGTGGATATATGCTTTGGGATAAAATTAATATGACTCAAAATTTATCTTAGTTATAATGTAGGCACTTCTATTTTAAGGAACCTTGTATTGAACAATTTCTCAAAGCAAGTATAATAATAATGTAAATAATTATATTCTAATTTCCTTGTATAAACACCTATTTTCTCATTCTTCATATGTTCATAAAATGCTTAGTTGATAGTATCATAGGAAGATGGGGATACTGTGCATATTGTTCCTTTTCTTGAACTACACAAATGGCTTTAAATGTTTCAAGGCACACTGGATTGTCATAGTATAATCTACAAAAGCATATGCACATTAAACAGGCAATATTTAAAATAGAAATGTGTAGGTGGAAATCAAGGGGAGTCAAATGTTAACTGAAATGCAAGGTTCAAATTAGGTAAAGGAAACCCAAGGAAAGGCTGAAATTGGTATTATGAGTTGGTAACCCGATCATGATTTCCATTGGTATTTATTGAATACCTGCTCTGTGATAGGTGCTGTTTAGGCACTGGGAATAAAATAATACTTAAGAATAAGATCTTGCCAGCTGACATTTCATGGTCTGGCCACTGAGTGAGCATTGTGACTTGGGGTAAGACAGCCAAAGAGTTGAAAGCCTATGGCCTGGAATACAGTAGACAGGGGACCCTGAAGTGCAGAGGGAAGGAGAAAAAGTAAGCTGGTCAAGAACAAGTGGTAAAGTACTGGAAAAAACTGTGGCACATTGCAGGCCATGACAGCTACGTACAGCAAGAGAGGACAAATCAATATTGGACTGTGTTTCATAAACTAGCACAGAATGACATTGATATCATACCTCACATTTTCTGAAGCACTTTCGCATGTATCCAATGCTCCCTTACAACTGCAAGAGGCTTTATTTTTATTTTCACTGTACAGATGAGCAAACTGACATGGGGGCAGTTAAAGGGTTTGCCAAATGTCACACAGTGTGTTTTTGAGCTGGGAATATTCTAACTCCAAATTCAGAGCTTTTTTCCATCCTGCTGGAGAGAAAGCACCCAAAGAAGAGAGGGCTAAGTACTGTGCAAGCTAAATTGGTACAGATCATCTCATCAAACCATGTGCACTGGGAAAGTTAGCATGAGAGGCACATGCTAACACCAGCAGGGCAACATATACATGCCCCCCAATAAAGCTGAGGACAGCAGATGATTGTGTAATGAAATGATGAAATGTGATATGGCTGTCCACTTCAGACCGTAGCAAAGCTCAGTGGGATCTGGTGCTTTATTCTTTGCTAGTTATGTTCTGTCCAAACTATGGCTAACATCAGGTTTTACAGATGCTTCAAATCCAGCCCTTAAACTAAATAGTGACTGAATGATTCTCTATGCAGAAATCAACTTGAGGATGACTTTACCAACAACTCAGATCTCACTGAAAAAGAAAATCTAGGAGTAAGTGGAGTCCATCTAGTATATTGCACAAAGGATGGACTTGACATTTGTATTTAAGGATGAAATTACAAGACCGAATGTTTCAGGCCAATGTAATCACAACAAAGCAAAGACAGTTGACAGTGAGGTTGCAGTTTCATTTGTAAAAAACACACTATTTCTATTAAATTCTAGATGTAATTCATTACAAAAAGTTTTATAATGTTAATGAAATTTGTGCTTTCAACCTTGAGGTCAAATAGATCAGCGTTCCTGAGTGTTAGTGAAATATAAGCAGGGTAATTGTTTTGTGTGGGACAGCTTGCATCGGATGGAAACATTGGAAATCTGAAATACATGATCATTTTGGAATTTTCCCAGAGTGATACAAGTGGCCAAATCATACGGAATTTACCCTGTCTCCCATGAGCAGTAATCTCAATTTCGAGTTTGGAATGAGAGTTTGTTTTAGGTGTATATGCTTGACATATTCATTCCTGTGGATGCCTAAGTCATGGTATTGCTAACCCACTGTAATGCTCATTCTACGAAAACAAACATGATATCATGCCTGCTGTTATGACATGCCTGTTTGGATCCATAGACCTGGCAATTACTTAGGTATTATACACGTTGCATACGTCTGGGTACTTGCCCAGGGCCTTGTGCTGAGGTTTTTCGACAGGTACAGCGCAGGCTTTTGCAAACTCACCAGTGACTCCAGGAGGCAGGAAATGAGTCATGTCAAGTGGGATTTCAAAGGATATAAAATAAGTCCAGAATTCTGCATAGTTAGCCCCAAGGCAAAATCAGCATAGCTGTATCTCCTATTCTCCCTCAGCATATAGAATTATCATCCATGTCCATGTTGTATCTTTGGAGACACCTGGCCTTTTGAGGACTGCTTTGGTTGTCAATGTAGCCAGAAATCATGTTTGAAAAGAATTTAGGTTAAGGATCTGAGAGAGCAAAGGTATCCTACAGTGTCATTTTTCTCTGGAGTCTCTCTGTCTTCTCTAAGATAGGAAAAAACGATCTAGCATGTAACTACTGAACATTTGCCCACTGTACCATAGGAGCAAATATAATATTTTTAGTGTCTAAAGATCTCTTAATTAAATATTAAAGAGAGTGCAGAGACTGAGTTGGAGTACTGTTGCTCAGCACATTTCTTCAATCAGGATCTCAAGACTGAAACCTTTAAATTAAATCCAAAATAATAGCAACACTTGGAAATGAGAAGTGAGGAGATTGAAGCTGACTATGAGTACTACAGATGCTGAAAATAAGAGTAGCTTGTAAAATGGATTCCCAAAGCAAAACACGACTTTATCTTTTGAGCCAATTATCATTTTCAAACCATGCTATTGTCTAAGAAATTATGCAGTTCTATATTCTTTATTTTTTTTAAGCAAAAGGGCTATGAAGGAAGCAAAACTAATTTTAGTGCTTTATATTTTTACAGTACAAGGATTATATCATGGACATAGTAAAGAATCAGTCTAATTTTCTGTATTGTTTATTACTCTTCTTCTTTTGGCAAAAATTGTGAGTATTGAAACTCAAAATATAGGTTCTGGCGGCTCACAATCCTGTATCAATCAGCCCACTCTCTTTTCCCTGCTACCCCTAGTTCAGGTAGGTCAGTGACCTCAGCACACCTTTGCTTTGATTTAGGTCATTTTTTTTTTTCACAAAATAGCCAGAATTGTTTTTGCAATATGCATCAGGTCATATCATCTGCTAGTAGATTTCCACTACACTTAGAATAAAATGCAGAATTCTTCCCATGGCCCACAGCAATCTGGCTCTTCCTGTAGGACTCATAGTCAGCTTCAATCTCCTTACTTCTCATTTCCAAGTGTGGCTATTGTTTTGGATTTAATTTAAAAATTTCAATCTTGAGATGCTGATTGAAGAAATCTGCTGAGCAATAGTACTCCAACTCAGTCTCTGCACTCTCTTTAACATTTAATTAACACTACTCAACACTACTGCTTTTGCTCTTCCCATCCCACTCGCTGTGCTCCAGATACCATTGAGTTTTTAACCAACTCAGTCATCCTGTAAGGTGGCCTTGAGGTTGAGGTTTCCTCTTCCTGGAATACTTTTTCTCAAATCCTACCAGCATTGCCCCCTCCGCCTCATCTTCACTGACTCATCTTTTTTTGTTGTTGTTCTTTTTAGATCTACATGACAGTAGAGAGTGTATTTTGGCATATTAACACACATGGAGTATAACTTATTCTAATTAGGATCCTATTTTTGTGGTTGTACATGGTGTAGAGTTGCCCTGGTTGTGTATTCAAATATAAGGATAGGAAAGTTATGTTCGAGTAATTCTACTGTCCTTCCTATTTCCCTCCCATCCCTTCCCTTCATTCCCCTTCGTCTAACCCAATGGAATTTGAAGGACTCAAAAATTTAACTAAAAAAAAAAAAAAAAAAATCCCAAATAATCCAATGAATAATTGGCAAAGGAATTGAACAGGCACTTCACAGAAGAAGAAATACAAATGGTTAAAATATATGAAAAATTGTTCAATATCACTAGCAATTAAAGAAATGCAAATTAAAACTACACTGAGATTCCATCTCACTCTAGTCAGAATGGTAATTATAAAGAATACAAGTAACAATAAATGTTGGCAAGGATGTGGGGAAAAAGGTACATTCATACATTGCTGGTGGGACTGCAAATTGGTGTAACCACTATGGAAAGCAGTATGGAGATACCTTAGAAAACTTGGAATGAAACTACCATTTGATCCAATTATCCCACTGTTGCTGCCTGAAGCGGAAACTGCTTGGAGCAACGAACGCTGCAGGAAAATTCGGAGGCAGGATGAAAATGAAAAAAGGTCTTTTATTTTTCTTCTCTCTCTGGCTCCAGCAATCACTCCAAACGCCCTAACTCCAACCACCACCTTCTTCTTCTTCCCACACACTCTAACCAAACTCACCCAATTATATACATATCGCTTTAACAAGGACACGTGCTTACAGCTCGAGCTTACAGGTGCGTCACGCAGTGTTCACAGGCATACAAAGATTCTTTGAATAATGTATTACTATCAGGTGGAAACTAGAACATCTTTTATGGCTCTCAGCTAACTGCAATCTTTAGCTATCTCCTTGATTATAGGCTCCTTCATCCCACTCCTTGGCCTGTACCCAAAGGACTTAAATCAGGATACTGTAGTGACACAGCCACATCAGTGTTCATAGCAGCTCAGTTCACAATAGGCCAGCTATGGAACTAACCTAGGTGTCCTTCAGCAGATGAATGGACAAAGAAACTGTGGCATATATACACAATAGAATATTACTCAGCCATAAAGAAGATGAAATTATGGCATTTGCTGGTAAATGGATGGAGCTGGAGAAGATCATGCTGAGTGAAATCAGCCAATCCCCAAAACCAAAGGCTGAATGTTCTGTCTGATATGTAGATGCTAGCACACAAAAAGAGAAGGTAGAGGGAGAAGAATAGAAGCCTCTGATTCGTCTTAAAGATCACCTTTACAAAGAAGCCTTTCCGGATCACCTGGTACAAGGAGCTTCCAGTCACTTCCTAGCAAATCCCTCTTTGTTTCATTTATTCTTTCATGTAACACATATTTATTGAGTACCTTATGTGATGAGAGACATATAAAAAAGTACCTGCCCTTGGTGAAGCTGTCACTGCAGTGAAGAGAGCAGTCGATGATGATTGCTGCCTAGGGCCCTTACACAACTCCACACTGTGAAGTGGAAGATTCATGAGCTCAGTGCTGTTTTATTCCTGCTGGAGGCAGTGAGAGAACTTTCAGAAAGCCCATTCTTTCTCACACTTTCACCACTTCCTTCTGTAAAGTTATCTCCACAGCTGGGGAGGGGGGCGGGAAAGAACAGCGAAAACAGGGATGCGATGGCCCAGCCCTCCAAAATGTACTGTGCACATTCTTGAACATTATCTACTTTTGGCATTCATTTTCTCATTTGTAAATGGGGTAGTCTTATTCATTTCACAAAGTTCTTGGCTGGATTACTTATGAAAGTACCTGATACATAGAGTACTATCCAAAAGTTGCTAAATTTTTATTTCTAATCATCGTAATTTCTATCCTTGGGTATCTGAGCACTGAATTGGCATGTCTAATAGTTGGATATACATTTCTTTTTTTAAATATTTTTTTTTTTTAGTTGTAGGTGGACACAATACCTTTATTTTATTTATGTGGTGCTGAGGATTGAACCCAGGGCCTCACACATGCGAGACAAGCACTGTACCGCTGAGCCATAGTCCCAGCCCCTGGATATACATTTCTATGTTGCTTAAAGTCAGTGTTTTCACAGAACTAGTCACCCTTTCCCATTTCTTTACCTAGGGTTGATAATGTTTTTCCTCTTCAGTGTCTAAATCCAGTCACTCCAATTTCCTGTGGATTTTCTTTTATTATGTTGCTTGAAGATGACCATTTTGCCTATTTGCAAGGCCACGCTTTAAATTCGGGTCCCCACCTCCTGTCTGCTCTTTGTCCTTCTAAGGAATCATCAACTTACCTAATTGGCCCTTCCCTCCCAAACCGATTAGAATCCTACCATTTAACTATTTATCATGTCTCTCTTTTTCAGAAACTTTGAGAGATGCTACCTTGTTACCATGGTGATAGATTTTTAAACCCAGTGGTGTATTATTTAAAGCTCACCATAATCTGTGTTAAATCTAACTCTCATCTGCCTTTCACATTTGATCTCCTAACATTTCTCTTTCTGGTAAATGTATCTTTTTCTTGTTCCTTGACCCTTCATTGAGCTTTTCAGCTGCCTCTGCACACTTGTTCGTGTGTTTTACTTTCTTAAAACTTTTCTCCTTTTGTGCCAGTCCCCCTCAGTTTGTGTTCATGTGTGTCCTCTATTTATAGGAATCCTGAATTTTCATTCTTATATTTTTTTCTTTCTTTCTTTCTTTTTTTTTTTTTGTACCAGGAATTGAATCCAGGGGCATTTAACCACTGAGCCACTGAGTCACATCCCCAGTCCTTTTTGTAGAGAGGCTCTTGCTAAGTTGTTTAGGGTCTTGCTAAGTTGCTGAGGCTGGCTTTGAACTCATGATCCTCCTGCCTCAGCCTCCAGAGCTGATGGAATTACAGATGTATGTCACCACACCAGGCCCTCATTTTTGTTTAATTTTCTACTATACTCAAGTTCGTGTTATCTATTTGTCCATGCATCCCTTGTCAGACTTTCTGAGATCCTTTTATAAATCTAAGTGCCTTTCCATGATAGCAACTGATATTATTTTTTTGCATTGTCATTGGTATTTAATATTTTGCTTTATACTATGCTTTTTGAAGAATGCAAAAGAGGTCTTTACTGACTAGAAGAGTAAGTTAAAATATGCTTACGGGCAGCACATTGAACTTTTTGATCACACCTCATCCATTTTGAAAGAAATGAGGTTTAATTTTTCAGAGAACGTGATTATGGTTTATCAAGCTTTAGTGTGTAAATTCTTCTTTAGCCTATGAAAAAATACTGGCATTTAGAAAAGATTTGTCCTAGGAGCAAATAAAAACTGCCCACATAGGCGAGTGTTGCAAGTTATCTCTAGGCGTTTCTAAATTTGCTGAAATTTTCCTCATCTGCTTTTTTTCCTTGTCCATTAGATAAAGATTACACTGAATAATATCTGATTTGTCTTTGGTGACCATACTTCACATTGGTTCTGTACTAACGGCAACCTTTTGTTTTTCTACAGTACTTTGGAAGTCTACTTGTCATTTTCTGCGTAGAACTGGCTTGTGGGGTTTGGACATATGAGCAGGAACTTGTGGTGAGTTCAAAGAGATACATAATCACAATCTAAAACAATATCTAGTTCAATGTATTAAATCAAATATTTTAGAGTGATTTAGGCCCATGATTGTTAATTTGAATGTTCATTCTACATAACATGCTTCATAACAATGAAATCCCAATGCTTCTGAAAAAATAAACTTTTCTGTGTCCGAAGCATATTTTCAAACCATAATTTGTAATACTTTATTTGATATACCATGGGACATGTCTGTAATCCTACAGATTGCTTATACGTGGATGTTGTAGATAAAGCTAGCATATGTTGTTAAATAATTTTTCCAACTTCTAAGTTAACAATAGGAAAAATCTGCATGTATAACATGATTTGTTTGAGAATGCTTGAATGCACCTCCTTAAAGCCTTCCAAGATACTGATCACACAGAACAACCCTGGGACCAGGAAGCTTGTATCTCCTGCTTGCAAGAGGCTGAATCACTTTCCACCATAGAAAGTGTGCTTGAGGAGTTGCTATATGTTGACTGCCTTCTAGAAACAATCTCCCAGCTTGAGACTTGGCTACTTGAAAACAGCTCTTCAGCACTTTTTTCTCTTATTTCACCCATTGAAACAGCTGGAACAAATTTAATAGCTGTATTAGAATGAATGAGGCCAGGAGTTTCTCAGTCTTAAGATTCTACTGGTCAAGTTTGGTTCATCTCTCACACTCTACCTTTGCTCACAATGGGTGTTACTTATTTAGTTTGCTCACTTCAGTGATGGAAATTTGTGCATTTATTATCCGTGGGGTGTTGCGCCTTGCATATCTGTGAATGCTGGCTATTTTCATGGAGGCAGGCCAGATTTTTCCACCTTAAGCATTGTAGAATAATTCTGTTTCAGTAAAATGGTGCTATCCACATGTAATCCTTGGACCATCTGTAGTAGGAGTTACCCAGGGTGATTCTTAATGGTGCACATGGTTGGGCTCCAGCCCAGATGTGCTAAGTCAGAAAATGACAGCAGGGTAGAGGGCAGGGCCTGGGACCCTGCATTTGTGATAGTTTTAAACATTCTTAAATTCAATAACTCTTAAGAAGAGAGGGTGATTAGTTTGTATTTGTTTGAGAGAGAAGAGTGCATCAGACAGTTGTGTTAATAATTGAAGTCGTTTCTGGTAACTGATGCAGTTATTAAAGATTGAATGGTGAACTTGCTACTTCTGTGAGGCTGTTGTGAATATTAAGTGGCAGCTACAGACTGGTGGGTACTCGCATACTGCAATTTGCATGTAAATGATGCCTTGGTGCTGTCACTCATAGGAGTCCCATGAAGACACACCTGCCAGTGTACAGCAACTCTGGGGAAGAGGAGAGGATTTATGAGAAGTTGAAAAGTCAGGCTTTGTTCTCCTACCTGCATTATAACATAAAGTGAAGAACTTTATTCAAAATAAAATCTACCATGAAAATATGAATTCTCTTTTTGTCTTTGAGTTCACATGTTAACTCCATCCCTAGAAATTGAGTATATTTAGGAAAGTGAAAAAGTAGTTGGGGACTTTGTTTTTATGTCTTCGTAGTGAAGAGATTGTTAAGTTGCTCTGTTTTCAAATAATAAATTTCTATCCCTTACAGTCAATCGATAGAAAGTAAATTTTACAACTAATTCTTGATCCCCTTACCTTAGCTTTGGATTGTGTTCTGTTTGATAATTATCAGATCATTTTAGAAATGAGTTTACTTTCTGTGGATTTTTAAAATGGATTTTATAGTATATATGGCATACTGATATATGATAATTCTCCTAAGTTATCGCAAATTTAAAATGAATTAATTTGAGGAGTTTGGAAAGGGATTGTTTTGATTCCAACATATTTCTAAGAAACATGAGGAAACTCAATAGAATTTGTATTTGTTTAGACACCCTGTTCTATTAAGGGACAATCTGCAAATGGCTTCTGAGTCCTGGGTACTAAATGAGTGCACAGTGCCATTTCAGTTGAGGGAATACATCATTGTTTTGCTTGCATAAATCTTCCCCATTACCTCACCAGAATAGAGCAAGGGCTGTTTTAAAGTAAAATGTGGAAAGCAGTCTTTAAAAAAAAAAAATGTTCTTCACATTTTTATTGCTTCTGCACTAATAACAGTGTGAATGAAAAGTGCCATTAAAGTTTATTATCTGCCAAATTTTGCAGAACCCAGCCTTTACATAGAACGAGCTTTGTGCTTCTAGCAGTTCCTTGCCTATTACTTTATGGCCAGATCCCAGTATTTTGTGCCAGAACCTCAATGGTCTCCTCTGTTTTCTTACCACATTTGGTCTCAGAGTGATTGTGGTCACCATGAAGAAACAACCAATATTTGTTTTGGAAAGTTAAAAAAATATATAAAAGAATGTTCTATTAGCTAAATCAAGAGACTTGACATCAGTCTGGTTCCCTGTCATTTTTGTTGTGTATATGTGTTTATCTTTTAGTCATCATTCCTTTAGATAAAATCTGTCAATAACATTTTTCAGATGACACATCTCTTGAGAATTTATGTTACTTCCATTTATTTCATGCCCCAAAAGATATGAGATGATAATAACTCGTAGTGGGTAGCTTAAATTTCGGTTAGTTCCCTAAACTTTGTTGAAGCTATATGGACACAGTCTACACAGTCAGCCCAGTATTTGGGGGAACAACATTGTGTGCCCCAAGTATTTGTATATTTTCTTCCGTGAAGCCTTATTTCCAAACATTTTTTTAAAAAAGGAAAAATTGAAGCCAGGCACGGTGGCGCATGCCTGTAATCCCAGCACTTGGGAGGCTGAGACAGGAGGATCACCAGTTCAAAGCCAGCCTCAGCAATGGCAAGGCACTTAGCAACTCAGTGAGACCCTGTCTCTAAATAAAATACAAAAAAGGGCTGGGAATGTGGCCCAGTGGTCCCTGAGTTTAATTTCCGGCACAAAAAAAAAAAAAAAAAAAGGAAAAATTGAAGAATATCTGTGATCAAGAATTTTTAAAACTATTTCTATCGATATTACTATGTTTAATAAGATTTCAAAATTATCGTAATCTTGAGTGCTAGTAGAACTTGCCTCTCCCCTTTTTATTTTCAGGTTCTTGACTTTTGTGTCATTTTTTAAAATGTCAGGCTTGCTGCCCTGAGCTTGATTTAGTCAACAAGCAAATAGAAATTTAAAATAGTATTTGCAAATTCTAATATGTTCTTCAAGTGTGTGTCAGTATGTGAGTAAAAGCATTTTTAAGTATGTGAGATTATTAGTGTCTGAATAAGTGTGCTTGAATGTTGATATAATTTTTTTCCCCCAGGTCCCAGTACAGTGGTCAGATATGGTCACTTTGAAAGCCAGAATGACAAACTATGGCTTACCTAGATATCGGTGGCTTACTCATGCTTGGAATTTTTTTCAGAGAGAGGTAAGTGCTATAGTTTTGGGGTGAAGAGTATAAGATAAGTATCACACTTTCAAAACAGGTATTCAAAGCTTCAGCTTCAGTAATTTTTTCTGTGAGGAAAATTAAGCCTGTGATTTAAATGTCTCTGGTGTAATTTTTTATGGAGAAATACCTTAAGTAACTCCATGCTCTGCTTTTCTTCCCATGAATACCATTTCCCTTTTATTTCACCTAGGTCGTATACATTTATTTGGAAGTCGTTTTTCTAAACTATTCTGAAGTTTCTTTTTCATGAGTTATTTTGCAATTATCCAAGTTTTTATTTAAACAGATTTTTTTTTTCATGAATTTTAGACTATCTGCATTTTAAACATTTTTTAATTGTTTTTAAAGATTGTTCTCATTTGGAGGCTAAGGATGTGGTCCAGTGCTTAAACGCCCCTGGGTTTAAAAAAAAAAAAAAAAGACGATTGTTCTCATTTAGAAATGAGTTTGCGGTCAGTACATATATCATATAAGGGCATGAATTTTCTAGTCAGAAGGTTCTTGATTCAAATCCTAGCTCTGCTGCTTACAGTATTACATGAGCTTTTCTAATTTCCTTAACCTCCTTGAGCCTCAGTTTCCTTGCCTGTAAAATGCTGAAAAGTTTAAATGATATCAATACATTTGATCTCATTTAGTTTATGGTTATTAATAACACCCAGAAGTATAGAGGCTTTTGGCTTTTCTTAAATAACTGCCACATAGCACTGTATGTGGCAGTATATACATGTATATAACCATTTCAAATGAAGTCTGTATTTAAATGTTGAAACTCTGGTGACTTGAAGTTAACCACTGATCTTGCTTCAGACCAAGCTCTTCTCCCAAGCAATTTCCTTGTGTTTAATATTCCCAGATGATCCAAAACCTCAGATTCCTTTAACTCATCTTAGTGATGAGTTGTGAAGCATTTGAGAATGAATGTCTTACCCAGTAGCCAGCTCCCTGTTCAATTACTCTGTCTTGGAGAGGGACAGAGGTTCAAGTTCAGGACAATCTCCAAATCTGGTTCTTTGTCTTACAATTGTTGAGATGGTAAAATTATCATTGTAACACAGATTTCCTGTTTATTTAAATGCTTCCTGACTTTGTTTGTTTACTGTCACATTTGTACTAAAAACAACACAAAGGGAAAATATGTGAAGCATTAGGGAATTTATAGTAAGCTATGTTCAGCTACTGCCCTGGGGAGGAGTACCCCAGAGCTATTTATTTTCTGGAATTTATGATATAGACCAAGATAATCCAGTAATCCAGGTTAAGAAACAAAGAAAGTGAGGTGATTTTTTTTTTTCTGATGACTCCACCTAAATGGACAATGTACAAGCACTGCACGTGACAACATGCTGTTTTTAGAATTGTCACATGGTAAGCTCCCTCCTTCATGTCATAAGGCTATTCCACTAAAAGGGGTGGGGAAGATCTCTGAGCACCATGAAATAATTTTTCTAAGGCTCTTAGGTTACTCTGCTAGGACTGTCATAACCAAGTAGCACAGACAGGGTAGCTTTTAATACAAATTTATTTTTACATGGTACTGGAAGCTACAAGTCCAAGATCAAGGTGCTGGCAGGGCCTGTGTCTTTTTAGGCCTCTCTCCTTGGCTTATTGTGTCAGTCAGATTTTTTATTTTATGACAAAAATACATCACATAAACAGCTTAGAAGAGGAAAGGTTTATTTTGGCTTGTGGTTTCAGAGGGTTCAGTCTATGGCTGGTTGACTAAGTTGCTTTGGGCTTGAGGTGAGGCAGAACATTATGGTGGAAGGGCATTGCAGAGGAGAGTTGCTGGGCTCATGGCAGCCAGGAAGCAGAGAGAGAGAGAGACAGGAAGGAGCCAGAGACAGAAATAGTTCCCAAGATGACACCCTGTGACCTCTTTCCTCTAGCTATAGCCCACCTGCCTACAGTTACCACCCAGTAGTCCATTGTTTTAATCAGCTTTTTCGATGCTGTGACTAAAGGATATGACCTGCACAACTGTAGGAGAGGAAAAGTTTATTTGAGGGCTCACAGTTTCAGAGGTCTTAGTCCAGAGAAGGCCGGCCCCATTCCGCCCGCCAGGTTGGATGTGAGGCAAAACATCATGGTGGAGTGTGTGGCAGAGGGAAGCAGCTCACATTATGGTGATCTAGAAGCAGAGAAAGAGACTCCCCTCTCTAGATACAAATATAGACCCCATAGCCACGCCCCCAGTTAACCACTTCCTCCAGCCACACCCCACCTGTCTCTAGTTACCATCCAGTTAATCTTATCAGGGATTAATTCACTGATCCGGTTGACCCTCACAATCCAATAGTTTCTCCTCTGAAACTTCCTGCATTGTCTCACACATGAGCTTTTGGGGGACACCTCATATCCAAACCACAACATTCTGCCCCTGGACCCCAAAAGCTCACACTCATCTGACAATGCAAAATATATATAGTCCATCCCAAGAGTCCCCATGGTCTCCATAGTTCTGAGATTGCTCAAAGTTCAAGTCTAGAGTCTTCTCTGAGGCTCAAGGCAATCTTGCATTGTGAGCTTTTGTAAAATTAAGAGCAATTTGCAAGTATCCAATATACAATGGTACAGAGTAAACATTTCCATTCACAAAAGTAGGGACATAGAAGGAATAAGACCAAAGCAAGACTGAAATCCAGCTGGGCAAACAAGTCCTGTAGATCCATGTCTGGCATCTGGGGCACATGGTATAGTGATGTCCTCTTCAAAGGGCTCATGTAGCTTTGCCTTGCGGCCTTGTTTGTTGTAGCTCAAGTGGCCTCTCTATTGGTTTATCTCTGCTCGATTCCTGCAACTTTCTTAGGACAATTGTCTCACATTACTGGCATTTCTTAATCTTGGGGTTAACCACTGCAGCTTTGGCTTCCTCCTCAAATCTCCACACCTTGCCTTCCCAGGGAGTGCCTGCAGGGACTCCGACCCTGCTGCACTTTGCCTGGCTTCCAAGGCCTTCCTTTGAAATCCTGGTGAAAGCCTCCATGACCCACTAACTCCAGCATCCTGCATTCCTGCAGAACCAGCACCACATGGTGGATGGTCTGCCACCATCTTGAGCAGTAGCCAGGTCTCCAGGGAACCTTGCTGCAGCAGCCTCTGAGTGGCTGAGCACATTGAATAAACTTCCTAGCCGGGGCCCTCCCAACCCCCATGCAAGAAGGATTCCCCACTGGTCTGAAGAGAATTTTCACTTTTACTCCCTTGAGCCTGAGATGGGTGTGAGCTTGCCAGCTCCTGTGATGCCCTCAAGCTGTCTCTCTTACTGTCTAGGCAAAGTTTTTAGCATTTCTTTAGTGGCAATAATGTCTTTAACAACCGCAATTTCCTTAGCCCCAATTTTACTCCCACCTGTCAAGTCCAAGTTTTTCCAATCTTTCTGCTCCTGATTATTACAATAAATTTGGCTAAAAGACGCCAGCAACATCCATGCCACCACCTGAATGCTATGCTGCCTAGACATTTCTTCTGCCAGATTAAGAAGTACATCGCTTTTAAAATCAACTTCTCATAAAGTCTCAGGACATGGGCAAAATCCAGACAACTTCTCAGCCTGAGGTGAGGCAGAACATCATGGTGGAAGGGCATTGCAGAGGAGAGTTGCTGGGCTCATGGCAGCCAGGAAGCAGAGAGAGAAAGAGAGACAGGAAGGAGCCAGAGACAGAAGTAGTTCCCAAGATGACACCCTGTGACCTCTTTCCTCTAGCTACAGCCCACCTGCCTACCATTACCACCCAGTAGTCCACTCAAGTTATTAACCTGTCAAATAGATTAATCAACAATGAGGTTGTGACCCTTACAATGCAATAATTTCGTTAAAGCCCCACCTCTGAACTTTGCCACACTGGGACCATGCTTTCAACAGGACATTGCAGATCCGGACCTTAACGCTTACAGGTGGCCATTGTCTCCCTGTGTCTTCACAGTTGTTTTTATTCTATACAGGTCTGTTTAAATTTCTTCTTCTTATGAGGATGTCAGTCATTGGATAAAGACCCACCTAATAGATTAATTATTTCTGTAAAGACCCTATGGCCAAATAGGGTCACATTCTGAGATACCAGTAACTGGAATTTCCAACCATGAATTTGGTTGGGTGGATGACATATTTCAGCCTATAATACCCCTCTTCAAAATAAGTCAGAGCTAAAAGTCACCTTGTCAGCTTTCGATTTTCCTGATCTCTCATTCAGTGTTACTCTGAGCATGTGCCTCAATATAATAGACTCTTGCTTAAGCCCTAGTGACATTTATTTAGTACCTTTAAAAAAAAACTATTTATTAACTTTAACATAGTGGTTGGAGCACAGGCTTTGGGATAAGCAGGCTCTGCTACATACTGCCTTGACCCATCAAGGGCCTCAGTTTATTCATGTATAAAATGGCAACTGTATGGTACTTTCTAGAACTTGAACGGTATTAGCAACAGTAAACCTATCCTACTATGCAGTGTTAAAGGAGTAGGAAAACTACAAGAACCACAGTGATGTGTTTGTATAATATTGAATTTACTGAAATACGTCTTCAGGAAATGTTTCAATACAAATTTACCATCCTCTGTTGAAGAAGAAATATAGCTATGTAAAAGAAAAAAAAAATTCAGTGACTTATGAAAATTAAAAAACATATTTGGCACTGAACATAGTATGTTTAAGTTATTTGGAAAAGCCGGGTCAGTGGATCACCTCATTTCCTGACAAAGCCAGATAAATGGGCTGTACCAGTGATTTGAGTTAAGAGTGTTCCAAGGACTGCCCTTCTGCCATCAAATTAGAAAGGATTCATGCCATTAGGAAATGAGAGAAATGAGTTTTCTCTGAATGTAAGGATTTTAAAAGACTGACTTTGAAAAAAAATAAATAAAAAGACTGACTTAGAATTGTAGTAGTTGATGATTTTTAGAAAGTGAAGTCCTTTTACTATAGTTTTTTTAAAGACTACTCAATGAATTATGTAAAATATATGATGTCAAATTATGTTTGACTTGAATTAGTGATGTTTCTGTTATGTCTGTGGTTTTAGAATTTTTGACTTTGTGATGATTATGATATATTCATGGCTTTTAGAGCAAGCTGCTAGCAAGAAAATATTAAAAACATTTGTAACATTTCTCAAAATTTTAGTATTAACTATACCTTTTAGTAATCATAATTTATAATACTCTCAAGATGACTGTTGTTCTTTTGAAACATCAGATATTTAGGCAAGTGGAAAAATACAACATAAATTTTAGTGTTTTCCTTATTTGATTTTTCATGAGAAGTTCAGAATTCTTCAAAGTTGACTTTAGTTAAACATTAAATGGTAGTGGATTGTGATATTTTATGATGCAATATTAGTCTTGAGTGCAGATTGATCTCTTGGGCTACATCATTTGCATAGCCAGTCACTCTTGGCAGATTTTTTTCTCTGTGACTACCCATATTCCTTGCTTCTGACTGTATGGAAGAATACTTGTTCCTCCTTTACCCAGGAGCAGAAAATTATTCAGCATAGATAATTGTCTGAATCTAATCTGTGCATGTCTTGAAGCAGTGTTTCTAAGCCTTCATCAGAGAGTTTTTTTGCTAATTTTTGGTGAAATGAAACAATAGAGAAAGTATAGTTTTCTTAAATATGATTTAAGAAACACAATATAGTTGTAAGTCCAACTTTATTTGAACTTAAAGGCACATCATTTTTTCTGAAATTATGATGATAGACTATGATGGTTTATTTCAAGAATCTCTGTTGAATGGAAATTCGTTGGCCCAACCTGTTTATTTCTTGA
This sequence comes from Tamias sibiricus, assembly GCA_025594165.1. Taxonomy (NCBI): domain Eukaryota; kingdom Metazoa; phylum Chordata; class Mammalia; order Rodentia; family Sciuridae; genus Tamias; species Tamias sibiricus. The sequence continues at coordinate 119,199,460 of CM046664.1, read as the reverse complement.
AGTTTTTGGAACTTTTACTGGTTAAGGATTCCAAGTCTGGTAACCTCCATGATGGTTTGGTCAATAAATCTTTTCGCAGAGATTATGAAACTTTTAATATAATATTTAAATGTGTTGGACAATTAAATAGCTAGGTAATATACAAATCGATTAACTACTCTCTTGTGGCCAGAAGTAAATGGCAAAGGTAAGATTTCAGCTATTGGATTTGTTATTATGTAGGTCAAATCTGCCATTGCACAATGACCCATGGAGAGTGTTGGAGTTGGGGAGGGAGACTTGGTCAGACCTGATTTGTTTTTATGTGTTTGGGGCATTATGGTTCAGAATTGTTCCATTATGGCGTGGGTAACCCTGGTGCTCCTTTATAGCATTTCTATCATCAACTAGAATGTACACATATCATTAGGTGATGACAGAAATGAGTTTAGCTCTGAGTGAAAAAATTTAAGAAATCTAACATTTAATCTTCCGTAAGTTAAAACAATATTTTTGTAGTTTCTGAGCCTGACCAGTAATTCTTTTGCAGTTTAAGTGCTGTGGAGTGGTGTATTTCACTGACTGGTTGGAAATGACAGAGATGGACTGGCCTCCAGATTCCTGTTGTGTCAGGGAATTCCCAGGATGCTCCAAACAGGCCCACCAGGAAGATCTCAGTGACCTTTATCAAGAGGTAAGGCCATATGTGGTTGATGTATTATGGACAAACCTTTTAAAAATAACTTTGAAGAATTGACAATATGCCGATGAATTTTTCCTGTGTAAATCTGAAAGGCCTTAAAACTGTTCTCTGACATGTGGAGAAACAGGATGAAGCTAAAAAGCCAACATAAAACCTGAACACTGCACACATTTTTAAGTGAGAAAACCAGGTTTTACAACTAATCTGATTTTCAACTGTATTGTCTAGAGCCAAGTTCAGTTGCCAACTCCTAGAGAGCCTTAGAAAACAAGCACACGTAGATGATATAGCTAACTCTGAATATTTGGGAAGCACAGGGTTTGGCTTTCCTGGGCAGAATATGTGTGTGGGGCCTCCAGGGATTTAGGGGAAGAAACACTCTTCAGGAAAACACTGCTTGCTACTCTTCAGTTCCCCCTGCTGGCTGATGCCAGTAGTGATGCCAGTTTTAGTTTGCTGATGGAATTTTATACTCACTTGGATTAAAGTCAACCATTATGTGCTGAGAAACTTACACATTTGTGCGTTCTGGGATAGTTGATCCGAATCATCAGTTACTTCTTATTGCTTTCCCCGTTTTTTCATTTTTGATGACGATTTTCATGCTGTTAGGAGTAGAATCCCATTTTCAAATTAAAGACTAGAATTGTGTTGTCCAGTACAATAGCTGCTGGCTCCACGTGGTTATTTCTGTTACAATTAAATTAAATTAGATTAAAATTTCAGTGTCTTAGTTGCACCATCTGTTTCCAGTGCTGAGCAGCCACTTGGTGACCAGTGACTCTTGTTCGAGGTGATGCAGATATAGGGTATTCCATCATTACAGGAAATTTTATTGAGCAGTTCAGATCTTGAGTGGAAACTCAAAGTGTGAATCAGATAGAAGGGAAGCTGCTCATGCTTAGAGGCTAGGATCAGTCCCCACGAATCTATTTCTATCATTATCTATATCTATATATACACATATATACATAAATAAGCACACACACACACACACACACACACACATACATATATATCTCCATTCAAGTACCTGAAAAAACAAAGCACTCTTGAAAAACTTTGGCCTATGACTTGGGAGGCTGAGGCAGGAGGGTTGCAAGCTCAAAGGCAGCTTCAGAAACTTAGCAAGGCCCTAAGCAACTTAGCGAGACCTTGTCTCAAAAAAAAAAAAAAAAAAAAAAAAAACAACGAAAAGGGCTGGGGATGTGGCTCAGTAGTTAAACATACCTGAGTTCAGTCCCCAGTACAAAAAAAAAAAAAAAAAAAATACCCCCAAAACAAACAAAAAAACAACCCACAAACCTCTGGCTTAACAGAGTAACTACTTACACTATTCACACTATTCATAATATATTTGTATGGTGTGTGTGTGTGTGTTTAAGTAATCTAGCATATATGTGTTATAAATATTCATTATGGCTAAGAATGAAACTTTAAATGCAATACATCAAGATTTATAAAACATGCTTTTTTTTTTTTTTTTTTTTTTTTTTTGTGGGGAGAGTACTGGGGATTTAACCCAGGGGTACTAGGGATTTAACTCATGGATGCTTTACCACTGAGCTACATCTCCAGCCTCACTATTTTAATTTTTATTTTAAGACAGGGTCTTGCTAAATGGCTGAGGCCAGTCTCAAACTTGGAATCCTCCTGCCTCAGCCTTCCAAGTCACTGGGATTATAGGCATGTGCAACTTCCAGCAAAACATGCATTTTTGTACATTTCAAGATGTTTTACCTTAGGAAATTACACATTTTTCCTAAGAAATACTATCATTTAAAACAATTTAAAATAATTTTAAGACTGTCTGCCAAAGTCAATTGCAGAGATAAACAGTCTATTTCTACTATATATTAATTTGAATGCTATAATTAATTAATTAAAAGAATTCTGGATTACCTGCACATGTGATCTACTGTACTCATATCTTAGATACGAGTAACTTTCTGCTGTTGGAAAAAGTTATCTCAGAGAACAGGAATATGCTACATTCAAAATATTAAAAAAAAAGTGCTCTGTGCTCTTGAAGGCATAACCTAAATAATGCCAAATATTTAGGATTTTCATAATTGTATAAGCTTGCTAGGGTTGCTGTAATAGAGTATCAGAAGCTGAGTGGCTTCAGCAACAGAAGTTTATTGCCTTGTAGTTTTGGAGGTTAAGAGTTCCAGGTCAGTATGTCAGCAGGTTGGTTTCAGCTGAGGCCTGGGAGGAAGAACCTGGCGCATGCCTTTGCCCCAGGTCTGGTGGATTGCTGGCATCTCTCCCATCTGGTAGAAGCATGCCCTAACTGTGCCTTCATCTTCATTTGATAATCTTCTTGTGTGAGTGTCTGCAAACTTTCCCCAGGAGCCTACTTTTCTCCAGTTTGACTTCCTAACTTCATCACATCTGCAACAACCTTATTTCCAAATAAGATCACATTCTTTGGCTTGGAGATTAGGACTTAAACATGAATTTTGGGAGGATCCAATGCAACCCATGACAAGAATTATGGAAATAACTTGTTTATTTTAAAAGATAATCAAACTACTTTTTGTCATTCCACATACAATTAAGAAGCATTGTGTTTAAACAAATGTTTTGATTTTGAATGTGTTATGTTTGGCAATATTTGGCTTCTATGAAAAGGAACACATGAGGTATAGGTAATTAAATAAACCACTATTGGGTCATGATTTCTAGGTCCCTCTGGTTATGCCACATCTTTTTGTTCTAGGTGTGAACTGAATACCATGTTGGTTAGTGTCTGTCTTGGTACAGTCAGTTAACAAATACAACAAAGTCATGATCAGTCCATGAAACAAAATAGTACTTAACTTTTCCAAGTCAGTATTAAATGCAAACATAACTGTGGATGTTCGTATATATTATAACTTACTATTAGGCATTAAAAAACAGGTAATTACAGAATAGGTATGTGTAGACATGTGAATTGAAACCCATCAAATTCCTTAGTGTGAATTTAATCCATTTTTCTGCTTTTTAGAAGTATTAGGTCAATATTGAAAATTATTGTGTTATAACACCATAGTACAACTTCTACTTTAGTGATTAATATTGATGATCTGGTTATAGCCAGCACTGAGCTCATGAGAATGGCAAAACATGAACCAGCTTACCAGATCTACCTGAAAAGTCTGAATGTGGATAAATTATCTTTATTTTTACTTTATTTACCTGTAAAATGTTTAATTTAGCATTTAACATAATGTTCTTGTTGTAAAAAGTTCATTTTTACTAATTTGGCTTAGCTTATTTTCACAAATAGTATTTTATAGTGGAACAATTTTACTTTTAGAATGTCTATAATTGAAAGATTGGAAGAAGCCACACTTATGCATGTGTGAATTGAAAACTCAGATTATTTTGAATATTTTTGTATTTTTATCAAAAGATTTCACCAGCTAGCTGGTATTGTATGTTATAAGATGTTCTTTAGACACAGACTTCTGGCCAAGGAGAAGGTTCATTATATCAGAGTAATCTTATTTTGTATCTCACAATTAATAACAGACACTGATATTGGCAGTGATATAGTACATAATTATATGCATAGTTGACTTACAAAAGTGGATCATTTAATAACTTTATGGCATAAGTACAATTAAATTCATAATTAAAAATAAGACTTAATTCCACTTTGCCCTGGAGAACATATGTTTCCTAATTGCAGTGTGTCCAGAGATCATCCAGTAGGAAGATGAGTGTGTGTGTGTCTAAAAGAAGAAACAAGTGAATAATAAATTGAGGTTTTGGGATGTTTATTCTGAATTTGAGAATACTCAAGGGAGATATTTCAGATGTCTTCAAATATTTCAAAGTTCATAATTCAGAACAGGAACTAGACTTACGTGTTGTTTCTCCAGGGGCCAGAAGTTACAGGAAGGAAATTTTGAATCAATAGAAGGAAGACCTTGCTCATCAAAATCTGTACAATTGTGAGACAGGTTATCTTGTAAAACAGTGAGTGTCTCATCACTAAAAATATTAATGTCAAGGTCAGGCAACTGTGTCATTGGTGGTATAGAAAGGGTTTTTAAATTAAGAATGAATCCAGACTAGATGAACTTCAAGGCCTCTTTTATCTTTCATATTCTGTAAACTCAGACAAGACTGGCTCTCTTTCTATAATCTTTTTTCAGTAGTCTGAAATCAAGGAAATAAATCATCCTCAACCATCTGGTGGCCTGCTTGGTCCCTGACCCAATAATATTGTATGACACATTTTGAAACCTGTGAAAAATGATAGAGAAGAAATATAGCAACAATTGCACATTTTAGAAACATTCCCATCATAGGTATTGTTAGGTTTGCCACAGAACTCCTCACTCCTCAAATAGCCATCATAAGCTACACACTTGTATAAAACTATCAGCTTAAAAATCACAGATGAAACTATTGTTGGCCCTCAGTTTGCTCCCATACGTTCATTTATCCAAAATGTCTTGTGATTGTCTCTTGAGTTCCACATGCCTTTCTAAATGCTGGGGAAACCATGGAAAATATTGCAGACAAAAATCTCTCCTCTTGTTATAATTTATGTTCCAGATATCCATACAGACATTTAACAAGGGGAAAAATGTAATAGAAAATAATTACATGTGGTAGTATGAAATTGAAGACTCTAAGCAGGGCAATGGGCAGGATTTTGTTGGCAAGGGAGCTATTTGGAATAGACAGGAATAGACTGTCTTAGAAGTTAATATTTAACCTGCGACCAATTTGTGGGAAGGAGCCAGCCATGAAGAGATCTGAAAAAGAGTAATTTTGGCCTAGGGAAAATTGCAGGTACAAAGGCTCACCCTCAGTTGGCCTGGGTCCCTGGTTACTGACTATCTATTACCCTGTTCTTTGGAATTGTCTGTTTAACTCTGCTCTCTAAATGCCAAGTGTCAGACTTGGCCTGAGACAAACATCAGACTCAAGAGTTTAAGTTGGTAAACAAGGGGTCTAGGTTGCATCTCTTCCTTCTCTCACCTGGTGAGTTTCCAGCATACCCATTACTAAATATTACAACCACCTTGATGTGTAGAAGAAAAGCAGAGAGATAGAAAGGAAACCAAAGGAGCCAGTCAAAAAACAGGTGTTTATATGGCAGGAATTCCCAGACTGTTATTGTCATTGTTGTCTTTTCTCCTCTCAAGTTCATTGCCCACGGACATGAGCTATTTATTCTTGGATGAACTTCAAGGGAAAAGTGATTCTGCCCATTTTAGTTTTTAATATTTTATATGTATTTTGTCAAAGCCATTACTTTCATCAACTTCTTTTAGGAATAGTTGCAGTTTTTAATCTCAGATGGGAAAAGAAGCATAAACAGCTCCTCAAAGGACTGAAATGTCATTCTGCTCCTCTCTGTGTCACTTCAAGAAAAATAAATGGAAGTAAACAGGCTCACAACAGCCTTGCTTCAAATGGACCCACTCACAATAAAAGGCAAAGGGGGACAGTCAAGCAAATGCATCTTCAGAGACCCATTTCTTTGTTTCGTAGTTAGAAGTAAGACTGCTGCTAATATATTGACTGCCTGTTGTGGTGTAGATCTAGAATGTTCCCCCAGGCTCATGGACTTAAAGGTTTGTTCCCCAATGCAGCAATGTCCAGAGATGAAGCTTTTACAATATGATTGGATCATGAGGTATCTAGCCTTATCAGTGGATGAATCCATTTGATGGATTAATAATTTGGATTATTGGGAGTAAGACTTAATTGGAAAGTGTGGGAAGAAGTACAGGCCTGCACCTTCCTCTCTCTTTTTCTCTTCCTTTCTCTGCTTCTTCTTGTCTATGAAGAGCTGATCAGCTTTCCTGCACTACACCCTTTCACCATAATGTTTCTAAACCTTGAAGCCAGCCAATTGTGAACTGAAACCTGAAGCCAGAACAAATCTTTCCTCCTTTAAGTTGTTGTTCTCAGATATTTGTCACAGTGACAGAAAACCTGACTAATATACTGCTTCTTCACAAAAGTATTCACAGAGGATCATGGAGGGCTGGACAGAGAGATGCCCTCCACACAGCTGTGTTGCTTTGAAACACTTTTCCTTCAGACCTCTAAACTTCATATATTTCATGTTTCAGGTTCAAATTTCAAACACTCTTAGTAATTTCTTTTTGTGACAAATAAGGTTATCCCAAGCCATTTATGACTCTTTGGTTGGTCATTTATTTCTTCTTCTAATACAGGAAAATAAATAAGGGAGATGGTGAAGGGTGAATGGAAGTGAAGGAATATGACTTTCTCTGAGTCTTGGCTTCCAGGGCAAAGAATCTGGGTGGAAAAGAGTACCTGTAGCTCTGTAGTGCTCATAGAACACAGACAGACTTACAGGTGTGCTCCTCCAAGTTAAAGATGAGGGAAGCTCATGATATTAAAAATAATATTCAATAGCACTTGTTAAACACAATAAGGAAGACTTTATTCAAGGAGGGACTACTGTAGTAGGCACAAGACCACTGTAGTGGGGTCTTGTAGGGTGGGGGGCAGATTGGAATCAGCTCTGAACACAGCATGGACTGGTGAGAACTTACAGTCAAGGAGGAAGGTGAGGGTCAGTGCACAGAAAATTACTAAGAGGAAATATTTGGTGTAAGGATATATTCTGGCTAACCTAACCCTGAAGATGGGCCAGTGGGAATTGACATCAATCACCTGGATGGGAGGCATGAGAAAGGTGATTAGATATCAAAGGTGATCAATAGAAGAATGGGAAATTTTAGCCAAGTGAACTTAGCAGGGTTCTTACTAAGACTGAACAACCCAAAGGTGAACGTGAAGATCCAAAGATCAAGGCCTAGTTGACAAAGAGCTGAGGGGAGCCTGAGGAGAGTTTGGTCAATGTTCAATGCTTTTCTTGCCTGTCTTCTTTGTATTCTTTGTATTTGGCAAGTTGTATTTGTTTTATACTCATTATCTATTCATTTTCCGGACAATATTTCAGTTCTCAATGCTTTCCTTAGCATTCCTTCTGTTAACATTTTTTGACCAGTTCTTAAGATTAGCCAATACTCTTTGTGTAATTGACTAATGGAAACAATTTTTACTTTAAATTTTCATACACAACATTTTATTATATAAAATTCCCCTCAGTGCACCTTTGAGATATAACAAAGTGTTGTGAGTCCAAAGAAAAATAAAAAAGGCTGTGTGGAGTGAGCGCTACCTAGTATGGGGTCAGTTGTTTTTCACCCAGCAACCTTGCTTTTTGGTTGTTGCTGGGATTCTTCTATAGCCAATACAACTGCTACATCTGACATGAAAGAAAGTTAGGAGGAAGAATTGAAAGAGAAATCCAAAGCAGGTAATAACTTAAACCTTCAGCAGGTCCTGGCTAGTTACAGTAACATGATGTTGGTCAAATCTGCATAGAATGGAAGGCCAAAAAGCTAGATAATCTTGAAGTGGGGCACAGGAAAGAGCTGGCTTAGAGCAGTCAATCCTTAATTGCTTTTATTATTATTTTTTTAATGATTGAGATATTCAACCAGAGCACATAAAGGTAGCAATATCTCTTTGGTCTTCCATTTGTAAAGGGTAAGTAGGTGTCATCAGGTGTGGAAAATATTTGAGTGGCATGAGGCTGAGAAGGGCCTACCAAGCCAAGAAGCGGTGGTGCAAAGTTAGAGCTGAAAGCAGGTGAGCCCAGGGCATGAGAAGGGCCAGGTCCCAGTGATGACAGCACGAGGCAGGGGCTGGGTGATGAAGAACCTTGTATATCCTGCTCACACATCAGTTTTATACTGAAGTGTGTGCTTAGCTTCCAAATAAAAAGACAAGCCTGATCACAAATTTGAGGCATTATTATGAAAGAAAGGCTTAGGAAATAGTAGTTGTGGGATTCTGGCTTATTAATAATGAAACTCTTCTGGATAAACACATATAGAGCTTCCTGCTCAGATAGTAAACCGTAGTCAGCTTCTCAGGCTCAGTGATTGTTTAGACAGAATATTCTCAAGAAGTTTCATTCTCAGGGTTCTTTTATATAAAGTCAAAGATGCTCCCACCTGTCTCTTGGCTGACTTCATTATGTCTTCCAAGTTAGGGTCTGGCTTGGGGTGGTACCTGTTTTATCATTCAAAGCCCTGCAGGATCGGTTTGGGGACTAGGGGCTGTCCTTTTTATCTTCAGGCTTTACTTGATCTAATAAGGCCTGGAACTATTCTTCCAGTTTTGCTTCAGGTATACAAATGCATTCTTCTTTTCCTTCACTCTCTTTCTTGACATAATTCAATATGAGTTTCCTATTCCCTGTTCACTGTTCAATCAACTTTTCCTCTTGTGCTTTATTAGTAGAGACTGGCAATTTTTGCCCTCAGATTGCACGGATATGAAAGCCTTTACAATATTTTGACCTGAAAAAGTACCTTACATAATAACCATCTTAGATTTGTGCTTAAAAGTCACGGTGCTGGCATTGTAGAGAATGAAGTGAGGTGGGGTTGAAGTGAGGATTGGGTCCTCAGGCTGGGAAATTAGGTAGGTGATGGTGGTGAATAATTCATGTGATTATGAGGGCTGGGATTCAGGTAGTGGCTTTGAGGATGGAGGGGAGCAAATGAATGTGAAAGATACTTAAAAAGTGAAATGAATAGGATCAGGTGATGAATTGGCTGTGGAGAGTGGGTGACAGGGAACTTCCAAGCACGCCTGGCTTTGATTTGGACCCTGGATAGATGGAGACGCCATTTATTGAGGGAAAAGGTTGGAGTCTGTTAGTTCCATTTTGGAAGTACTTTGTTTAGAGTTCTTGTCGGGTACTCTGCATGCATAAACTTAGTAGGAAATATGGTGCTCTGGAGACAGAACTCAGGGAGAAATGTAGATTGTGTGTGTGTGTGTGTGTGTGTGTGTGTGTGTGTGTGTGTGTGTGTTTTAGCTTTTTTTGCTGCTAAAATTAAAAAAACCCTACAAGAACAACTTTAGGGGAGGAAAAGTTTTTTATTTGGTTTCAGATGTCTCAGTCCATAGAAGGCTGGCTCCATTCCTAGGTGCTTGAGGTGAGGCAGAAAATCATGGCAGAAGAGTATGGCAGAGAGAAGCAGCTCACATGATGATCAGAATGCAGTGAGACATCCACTTGCCAGATACAAAATATATACCCCAAACCCACACCCCAATAACCCTCCTCCTCCAGCCACACCCTACCCACCTTCAGTTGCCACTCAGTTAATCCCCACCAGGGGATTAATTCACTGAGTGAGTTAAGGCTGTCATAACCTGATCATTTCTCCTCTAAACCTTCTTGCATTGTCTCACACATGAGCTTTTTGGGGGACACCTCACACCAAACCATAACAGTGTGCTAAATAAGGAAAGGGCTAATACAATGTCTTACATAAGGGGAGGTTTATTTCTCTCTCAAAGATCCTTCAGTTTGTCCATGCTGCTGGTCGGCTCTGCTGCAAAAGTTCATTCAGGGACCAGGATGGTGAGACAACTTTTCATTTTTAAATACCTATCTTCCAAAGTTTGTCCTGTTTTTCTCCAGTTCCAGGCAGAGATGAGGGAGGGGGAAGGAGCACATCCAATTGCATGAAGGCCTGTATTGATCACCCCTGCTCACATCTCACTGGCAGGGACTCACAGGGCTTTGCTTAATGGCAAGAGAGGCTGGGAAATGTGGTCTGTGGGCTGGGATAAGGCTGTGTCCCCTATAGGACATGAATTATTGTGGAAGAAGTGAGCAGACTGGGTGGGAGGGGAGGGGGGCACAAACAGTACACAGTTCTCACCTGTGTATAAGAGACATGGGATGAGGGAAGACCACATAAGGAGGTGGTGTAATGTACTCATCCAAGGACGGAACTCTGAGAATGCCAACACTTAAGGATAAAAGCGGAGAAAGCCAAGGCAGAGACAAATGGGAAAGCAGGAAGGAAATGAAAGAGAGGCTCTAAGTTTTCCTTAGTGAGGAAGCATGGTTCAGAGATTGACTAGGATCTGAAGTCAGACTCTTTGAGTTTAATCTTTGATTTCCTTCTTACTAGCTATATGACCTTGGGGAAATTTTTGACCTCTTTAGGTTTTAGTTTTCTTATCTGAAAAGTAGGAATGACCAGATTACTTACCTCTTAGGATTTGTTGTTGTTGTTGTTGTTTGGTTTTTGAGAGTTAAATGAATTAACATTTTGAAAGCCTAGAACAGTGCCTGTTTGCAGTGTGTACCACCATTTACAGTGGTGACTTAAAGTCAGTACAGGATTGAAAAGTACATGTAGAGGAGAAAAAAATCCTATTCTTATCTCACCCATCCCAAAGTTCATGGCTGACACTCCTATAACAGAACACTTATAGCTAATGAAAGTTTTACTTAACAAGAGAGTCTTCAGAAATGAAGACCCAGAGACCCAGGGAAAATTATATTTGGAGACATGAAAGAAGTGGATAGTTCTGAAGAAACCTGACCAGACAAAAGGGCTATGAACTCCTGGTAGTAAATTGGGACTTCTACCTGTTTTAGATTCTTCCTTCTCAAATGAGGATCTGCAGGGGAGAAGGAAAGAGGTCAGAAAATGACCTTCCTAGGTTTTATAGCTTGCTTCAGGGGAAGGAGTTCTGGTTTCTATACCTACTTTGGGGACAGATTGGTGGGAGAAGGATGGTGGGATGATCAGAGAGACCTTCTTGCTTCTACAGCCTTTCTGTCACCTTTGGCTCAGAAATACTCAGCATGCCATGGTGCCATATTTTGGTGAGTTGTGTTCAAGCTCTGACATACACATTGGATTTCTCAAAGAGGATATTTATTTATATAGCTCTATGAGTAAATATTTTAAATGCATTCCCTCATTAAGATATGAAATAATTTTTTGAAGAAGATGCAGTATTATCATCTCCATTTTATAGATGAGAAAATTGAGGCACAAAGAGGCTGAACAACTTAGCCCTACTCGTAGAATAAGTAGTAACTAAGCTTGAATCTTTCTGATTCCAAAGCCCAGGCTTGGAGACACTAACATTTTCAGATGTTGAGTGGTCAGGAACAACCTGAGTATTTCTAGAATCTTTCCTTTCTAAACCTCAGTGCCCTTATCAGATACAATATAAAAAGTACTTACCTCATTGTAATATGATAAAGAAACTGAGGTTCTTTCTGCATTGAGAAATCCTTAGCACACCGCTTGGCACACAGTAAATATACATTTTCAATCAACACAGGTGGCTAATGATAGCAATACCAGTAGCTCCTGATTTATGGAAGTAAATAGAAAAGTTACTAGTTTATGATTTATTGAAGTAAATAGAAAAATCACTGGTTTACAATTAGAGTTCAACCTAGCTACATTGCTCCTAGTTTTGCCTGTCATGACAGGATAGTGTGCATTTTCAGGTTTACATGTTTGTGCTGCCCAAAGGTAGATTTCTAAGGTGTTTGGGACTCGGTGGTTTCCCTTTTCCCTCTAACTTCTTACAGAAGGATTCTTAGGGTAGATAATTCATATGAGGAGTCTGTGAATAAACTCTTGGGCTTGGCCAAGCAAGGGAAGCCTCCTGCTGCTGAAACTAGCCTCACTAGTGAGAATGGGGCCTACTGGGTTTTCTTACTCTAGTCTATAAACCTATCTTTTGGTACAGTTGAAAACTGTTCAGTAAATACAGTCTTTTCAATCTGACAGTTCTGCTTACCTAATGGGGCTATTGTGAGGATTAAATGAGATATAAGGGTCTGTCATATTAAAGAAGAACAAGACTTTTTCTACTGCATTTCCTATGCATAGGTTAACTTTACTCTTTAGAGGACAAAAAGCCCCATCCATAAACTTTATTGATTCTTGTTTATTTATTTATTTTTTCTTTAAGGAAGCATCTGTTTCCATTTAGAGCTTAAAGATTATCAGTGCAGAATCCTTCTTTAATTTCTTTTTATTAGAGCTTTATAGTATCAATACAGACTTCTTGATCCAGCCTTTAATGACCATGAATTCATGAGGTCATGAATTGATGTCATTCAGTTCTTCAAGTCTAGAAAAAATAAGGTTAAATATTATATATTTGTATATGATAATTAACACAGTCATTTCAAACTTGAGAGTTACCACAAATCAATTACAAAAATATCAATACTGGCATGTATTGGCACTTGGATTTTATTTACACTTTATCTTCATAAACATTAAAAGGCAGCCTGACTTTTGATGTGGCCTGTGAATAGTGAGTACTGAAAAGCCGTGGGTGTTCTTCCAATTTTAGAAACTCATTTTAGAGATAGATCAGAGAATAATTTCAAGTGTATAATTTCCTCAAGTGAAATGAGGCATCCTGACATGCCTTCAAATAGATTCCAGGAAATGTAGAGATTCATGCTTTTTCTCTGATAAAGGTAGTGTTATTATTTACAGTTAATACTTGACTAGAATTTTAATACTGCAGCCAGCAAAGTAGGTTAGCCAAGTCTTACTTATACCTCTGAATTATCTGAAGTTATTAACGTAGGACTAATATAGCTCTATTTAGGAAGAAAACACATTGAGGCAAAATCAACTCAGAATATTTTACTTTGAGAAAAGCAAATAAGTGCAATTCAGTTCTTTCCCATGCTGAATAAAACACCCTTTGCAAAATAGAATGCAGTTTGGGTTTCTAACATTTCTGTTCCCTTTTTGACTTACTCAACTGACGTTTGTGTTTTGCAACTAAATAGCTATGAACAGTATAGCAGATTCTATACAAACATTTAATTTTTTTTTTTCTCTAGACCTAGTATCTTGCTTTTCAACAAAAGTATCCAAGTTTCCAGGGAAAAACTGTAAATCATATACATAATTATTTTTCTCAAACTAAGCTGAAGGTTATGTTAAGACTGAATTACTTCAATAAGATTGATGCAGAATGAACAATAAAGCCTGGAGCTATTTCTATGAAAAATTTAGAGAATGACTAAAGAAGAAAGTATAGAGGAATGTTCTTTTGAAAAGTACTTGTTTATGTAAATGATTCACTGATAATCAGCTCAGTACTTCTGTTGCAAGTTTTTGCAATGCTTTCTGTATCATCAAAAATTTCTAAATGGTGTGCATTTTAGAGACACTGTGCTACTATTTATATTTACATCTGTATCTTATTTTATTGCATAAGGGATTGAATTCAGCAGATAACAAAAATCTAATGACTTAATAATAAGGTATAAATGGAAAATCAAAGTTCAGAGAAAGAGTAAGCAGACATACATACTGTGAAGGCAAATGGGGTTGCTGAAATTGACTTTCCTGTTTGTCTCAGCTTTCTGACAGCTCAGCTGAACAGGAGACACACTCATCTGCATATTCTAATGTTAAAAGAGTAAATATTCTAATTTTTCAAAGGGAGCACGATTCTGATGTATTTTTTTTCAATTGGGGTTTTATATCTACTACTCTTAAATTACCAAGGAAAATATCTTCAATATTGGACTAATTTTATTTTATTTTTTACAGTGTTGTTTTAAATAATCTGTACATAATACTTTTTTTTTCTGAGAGGTTCTTGAATTCTCATGATGAATTTAAGGATGTAAATTCTGTCCTGTTTAAAGGATTATCTATGTGCTTTATTAACTCAATGACAAAGTGATAAGGTTAGCATGTTATTATAAAAATGAAGAAGTCTAATAGTTTCTAAGTTTTTTTTTTTTTTCACTGTTGTGACTCAAAGATCTGATAAGAACAATTAGAGGAGGAAAAGTTTATTTGGGGGCTCACAGTTTCAGAGGTTTCAGTCCATAGATGGCCAACTCCATTGCTCTGGGCCCAGTCCTGGCAAAATCATGGCAGAAGAATGTAAAGAAGAATGTGGCTGGGATTGTAGCTCAGTAGTAGAGCACTTGCCTAGCATGTGTGAGGCACTGGGTTCGATTCTCAGTACCACATACAAATAAATAAAATAAAGGTCCATCAACAACTAAAAAATATAAAAAAATAAATAAATAAATAAAAAAGAATGTAATGGAGGAAAGTGGCTCAGGTCATGGAACCAGGAAGCAGAGAGAGAGGAGAGAGAGAGAGAGAGAGAGAGAGAGAGAGACATGGCTTCCCTCACCATGAAAAAAATATGTGCCCCAAAGGCAAACCTCCAGTGACCACCTCTTCCAGTCATACTCTATCTGCCTATAGTTACCACCAACTTAATCCCTACCTGTGAATTAATGCACTGATTTGGTTAAAGTTCTCATAATATGATCATTTCATCTCTAAATTTTATTGCACTTCCTCACACCTGAGCTTTTGGGGGACACCTCATATCTAAATCATAATATTCTGCCCCTGTCTCCCAAAAGCTCATGTCCATCTCACAATGCAAAATACATTTAGTCCATTTCCAAGAGTCCCCATAGTACGAACAGTTTTTAACATTCCCCAAATGTCCAATTCCAAAGTCTCCTTTGAAACCCAAACAAAACTCAGTGTGAGCCCCTGTAAACATCAAAAGCAAGTTACTTATATCCTCTATATAAAGGTACATACTAAACATTTTCATTCCAAACAAAAATGGAGAAAGAGGTGCATAGAAAGAAGGAATGGGACCAAAGTGAAACTAAAATCCAGCTGGGAAAATTATTTAGCTTTATATACAGAATCTAGGGTAAATGGCTTCATGAGGTTTTTCTCCAAAGGCTCGTGAACCTCCACCCCTTTGGCTTTGCCAGTTGCAGTCCACATGATCTCTCTGTTGGTTTGTCTCTGCTCAATTCCCACAGCTATGCTTTGCAAGTGTTCCATGGTACCAGTTCAGCTTAATCTTGGGATCTTCACGGAAGCTTTGGCTTCCTTCTTACATCCCCGTGCATCACCCTTTCAGGGCTGCTCACAGGAACTCTTACCCTATTGCAACTTGTCTTGTCTCCCAAGCCTTCCTTTGAAATCTTGGTGGACACTTCCATGACCCCCTAACTCCAGCATCCTGCATTCCTGAAGAACAAGCATCCTGTGGTTGACACCAAGGTTGGCCGCCACATTGAACAATAACCAAGAATCCTGGAACCTTGGCTGCTGCAGCCTCTTGGGGACCTGTATGGCTAGGCAGGGTTAAAGTTCCCAGACCCCTTTGTGCAAGCCAGATGCCCCATGGTCTCTTCTCAAAGAATTTTTACATTTACTCCCTAGAGCCTGAGATGGGTGTTGTTTTGCTAATTCCTGAGATGCCCTCAAGATATCCTTCTTATTGTCTCTTGGCAAAGTCTTTAGCATTTCTTTAGTAACTGATGTCTTTCACAACCACACTTTCCTTAGCTAGTGTGAGTTTTACTCAGTTTTTTGATCAAACTGCAAGTTTTTCAATGTTCTGCTCCTGATTATCACAATTAACATTCCTAAAAGCTGCCAGCAATACCCAAGTCATTGCCTGAATGCTATGCCACCTAGAAATTTCTTTCACCAGATTAAAAAGTCCATCATCTTTAAATTCAACCTCACAGAAAGTGTCAGAACACAGGCAAAATGTGGACAACTTCTTAGCCAGAACATAACACAGATGGCCTCTAGTCCAATTTTCAATATAATCATTCTCCTATAAAATCTGAACCCACTCCTAACTGTCCACAGTCTTATCTGCATTCCAGTCTTCTGAGCTCCCACCAGAATTGCCCATTAAACTCTGCTTACAACAATCTAAAACTTTTCTAGCTTGTATCTTGAAAATTTTCAAAATTACTTCCACAAATTCCAAAAGCTTCTAAACCATATTGTCAGATTAGTCACAGCAACAGCCCCACTTCTTGATACCAATTTCTGCTTTAGTCAGCTTTTTTGCTTCTGTGATCAAAAGACCTAATAAAAACAATTGAAGGAGGAAAAGTTTAATTGGGGATTCATGGTTTCGGAGGTCTCAGTTGGCAGATATCTGACTCCGTTGCTTGGGGCCCAATGTGTGGCAAACATTATGGCAGGAAAGTATGGTGGAGGAAAGTGGTTCAGGACATTGCATCAGGACTCCTGGGTTCAATCTCCAGTACCAGGGGGAAAAATGATTTATAAACCTTTAAAAATAGATTACTAATTAAAATGTAGAACTCAGAAAAAAAAAAAAAAAAAAAAAAGGAAGCAAAGGTGGGGGGGAGATGGCTTTCCTCACTGTGGACAAAACATACCCCAGAGGCATGCCCCTAGTGACCCACCTAACTGCCTATAGTTACCACCCAGTTAATTCCTATCAGTAAATTAATGCATTGATTAGGTTAAGTCTCTCATAACCCAATCATTTCACCTCTGAACTTTCTTGCATTGTCTGACACATAAACTTTTGTAAAACACTTCATAATTGAACCATAACAAATAAGACCTCTACTTTGAATAAATCATACCTGCCCATATCCACATGGAGATAATTCTCAGGCTCCAGTGGTATGGAAGGAAGCCATCTCCCAACTGTGTGGCTTAACAATACAACCCTCTGTTGACTTCTCTGGGAAACTGAAAAAGCTTATTTTTCATTGGATCTAAACCTTTTCATAATAGCCTTGAATGTCTTAAAAAGTTATTGCATTTTTTAGGTTTATAAAGTTAAAAATTGATGTCATTTTCAAAATAACTGAAAATATCAGCATAATCCAGAAAAGAATCATCAAGATGATGAGGTATATACATTTGGAAAATTTGAAGGAACTAGAAATATTTAACCTGGAGAAAAGATAGGTTATAGGGAAAGTGATAAATCTTCAGTTATGTCTGCATTTTACAGAAAAGGAGTGGGCTAAGAGTAGAACTAGAACCAGTACATCCAGGCTCCAAGAAGGAAATGACTGCATGTGGATGGACTGTCTAGTGAGGCAGGGAGATCCTCTCACCATAAGTACAATTTCATTGGTTGCTTTTCCCCCACTGTGTATGAGCTATGAGCCATGCTTTCTTCTTTCTTTGCAAGTCTTGTAATTTTTTTTTCTTAGTAGAAAACTGGACATTTTAAGAAATTTAATGCAACAATTTTGGATATCAGATTCTCTCCCCTCCCTCCAAAGTTTATTGTTGTTATTTGTTAATTAAGGACTTTATTGAACTAATTCTGTAAAGTCTGTATTCTTTGTCTTGTGTGGTCCCTGAAGTCACTGCTCAGATAGCTGAATGGTCAATCAATGAATGAACAAATTTCTTCAGATATGTGGAACCAATAAGTCTCATAGCCTTTGCCAAAGTTGCACAGAACCTCAAGCAATCCAGAGGTGAGATCTTAGGCTCTTCTTAGGTCTTTCCAGAGCATATGTGCAACTCTGGGCATGTATATAACTTTCTAGATCCCCATGTCAGAACCTTGCCAAGCCTGCTATGGACTTACCATTGCCTACCTTTTTCTTTCAAGCTTTTTGGTCAGCTTGACAATGTGCACCTTTTATGAAATGCTTTACAGCCTCAGGGATCAGCAGCAGCCTCTGATTGTCTTTGGTAAACACTCTCAGGGAAAAAGGTTATGCCCCCAGTTGAGCTCAGGTCAAATAAGTGAGGTCTTCTAGGGGATCACCAGACCTAACAAATGATGACAATTCTCACTGAGAATGAGGCTTTACAGAAGCTCCAATCCCATTTTGCCCCTCTGGTAGCAATGAGGCTGCCAGTTTTCACCATGATTTTCAGGACTTTGACGAGCTAAGGAGGAAGAATAGGGAGTAGGGCAAATTAAAATGCCACAAAGCTTACTATTCTTACTGAGATTCAAATGCTTTACTTGCGTAAATGCTGCTTAGATTGTTGTAAGCCTTTGGCTGATTTCCAGAGTTCTGAAAAAGTTGATTCTCCATTTTTGGCTACTGCTTTCATTGCTTATATGGAAGAGAGACTATTCAGAAGTCCTAACTGTGTGCATTTAGCTGATGTCAATCCAGAAGTGCTTTTAGTTGTGCTTTTAAAAAAAATGGAAATTGGATTGGGCAAAGGAGAGGGAAGATAAAGGAGGGAGCATGGGGATAGG
Organism: Tamias sibiricus; assembly: GCA_025594165.1. NCBI lineage: Eukaryota > Metazoa > Chordata > Mammalia > Rodentia > Sciuridae > Tamias > Tamias sibiricus. Next base: position 119,180,901 of record CM046664.1, on the reverse strand, counting down.
AAAGATGGTGGAATGAGATGGACATCATTACCCTAAATACATGTATGAAGACACAAATGGTGTATCTCTACTTTGTGTACAACCAGAGAAATGAAAAATTGTGTTCTATATGTGTACTGTGAATTAAAGTACATACTGTTTTCATGTATAACAAATTAGAATAAATAAATAAATTTAAAAAAATGAAAAGTTGTTAACTAATACATCTCATTCCCAAACCATCCTTGGAAATATAATCTACTATAACTTTTTTAAAAATAAATATGATTGCTCTAAAAAAAACTTAAAATGAAATTTTCACAGTGCCAAAATAGGAAGCATGATAGATTGTACTTAGTTACTAATTTCTACTTTTTCTACCTCTTCTGTGCGATTTCTTAGCTTAAAATAAATTAGTCCAAAGGGATGGGAGAACTTATACCAGTAAAGAGAGGGGGGTGGAATTTACGGGTAAATTTTAAGCCCCAGAAATTATTAAAAAGGTAAAAATGAAGTGATAATTGACTCATAGCATTTCACAGGTTTGAATCATCAGCATATGTATTTCTTGAATGATATGCTTTTTCAAAACATAATTATTAAGTAATTGTGATCACCATGTTTCACAATAGATTTTTTTGAATTTTTTTATATAACTGAAATTTTATTTCCTTGAATGGCTTATCTTTACTTCTGATAGTCTTTGTAATAATCATTATTCAAAATATTGATCTTCCATACTAATTATTTTATATTCTTTGAAGATTCATCTTATATTAAATACTGAGAACATAGGTAGGGGATCAGCCACACATGATTCAGGCCATTTTTTATTAATTCCTTGAAAAGCAGATGTAAGACTATAATGGCACATAGCTTGTCAATAATGTTATATGAAGTGTTCATATCTTAATTTTCCACTTTGAAACAGAACTTTTTTAAAATATCTAATTCACTTAATTACTTCATAATTATCACCTCATAGAAGACTTTTAACAATCTCTCTGGTATGTTGGAATATAATTCTAATTTACACAAAAGCAAGGAGAAGTTAAAACTTGTTCAGAGCCACCAACCCAGGCTTTCTGTCTCCTGTAAACCTTTTTAAATTTAACTATTTTGGGGGTGAATGTTTCCAGATTATGTTAATTATTTCTCTGCTTAATCAGAGGCTAGTGATCTAACGTCTGAGTGGCAAATAATTATTTTGCATGAATGACTTTACTGTCCTGAAAAACAGTAACAGCCACTTGGAGTGTGACATCAGTATTTACAGGTGACACATGCTCTGCTTTTGACGTTTTTGTAGCATCTTACAAATTGTTGTCTCATACTTTCCCCTAAATATCTGTCGGTCACAGATTTTTCATCTGTTTTTAATTTGAGCATTCTAATTTGTCACCTGACACACTAGGTAAGATCTGGTACCCACTGGCCTCTTGCCATGCAGAGACATCATTCTAAGTGTTTGTTCATTTAATCCCCCAAATATCCCAAACAGGTAGTTACCATTACCATCTGGATTTTCTGACGAGAAAACAGAAGCACAGAGGGATTAAGTAACTTGCCCAAAGTCACACGGCTTATAAGTAACAGAATAGGGATTTGAATTCAGACCATTGTCTCTGCAGTTTATGATCTTAACCATTATACTCTACTGCTTCACATTAAAATGCTTGTTAAATTATACATCAACATAAAAGTGAATGGGCTCTGATAGAATACCCAAATGGAACTCTTTGAAAAGTGACTTGACTTTGGTAAATTGTTTTGTGATGTATATTTTGATTTCCCTAAGAATATATGTATGTCTCTGTGTGTATATTTCTTGTATGTAAAATAGTCAGAAGTGACATTATTAAACCCACTTAAGTATTATAAAATCATAAATATTTTAATTTCACTTTTGGTAAAATGGATGAATCTTTGCTTATTTTTTGCTATTAATTTTTAAGATTTGTTTTAATTAGTTATACATGACAGTAGATTGCATTTATGCACTGTGATATATCATACATAGATGGGATATAATCTCTCATTTTTCTAAGTGTACATGTTGCAGAATCATATTGGTCATGTAGTCACATATATCCATACAGTAATAATGTCTGTTTCATTCCACTATCTTTCCCATCCCCACATCCTCTCCCTCCCCTCCCTTATTTCCCTCTACCTAATCTAAGGTAACACTATTTTTCACTATAGCTCCTTGCCTTATTGTGAATTAGCATCCACATATTAAAGAAAACATTCGGCCTTTAGTTTTGTGGGATTGGCTTATTTTATTACAGGTTATACCAGAAAAAATGGAGTTATTTAAAAGTGTCTGTAACTAGTTTTACATGATTTTTTTATTTCTGTAGAGTAATGCCTTATTGGGGGAAGGTAGCAATAAGTATCTTTGAAATTGAAGAATTATATTTTATTCTTTCCTTCCCACTAAAATAATGTAGAAATTAACAACTGACTGAATAGTCTTGCTTTAGTTGGCTTAGTGAGTTCTTTTTGGAATTTAGCGAACAAAATTGAAGGAGCCCTAATTAGGAAGGGCTGTTGCAGCTAGCTGGAAGCCATGGGTTCCACCTGATATGTATGTGACGCACCTGTAGGCACCCGCAAACCTGAAGGTATATAACCGGGTGAAAGCGGTCCGAGTTAGGAGAACGGAGAATTCAGTCAGCCGGGCAGTCACTCGGTCGGTCAGAAGAATCAGAGCGGCCAGAACGTAGGCAGAGCGGTTACAGAAGAGAAACCAGATAGAAGACAGAAGAGTAATGACTGGCCAGAGTTAGGCCGAGGCTCCAGAGGACTGGTCAGAGTAAGGCCGAGGCTCCCGAGGAAGACAGAAGACAGAAGACAGAAGAAGGAAGAAAGAAGAGAGAAGAAAGAAGCTCTAGTCTTTCTCTAAGCTAAGCTCTATCTTTCTTTACTCTACTCTAAGCTAAGAAGAAAAGCTAAGCTCTATCTTTCTTTACTCTAAGCTACTCTACTCTAAGCTAAGAAGAAAAATCTTTCTTTCCCTCTCTAAGCTCTAAGAAAGTAGAAGTAAAAGTAGTAAAAGCTTAACTCTGCCTCCGAGAATTTTCCTCCCGTGGCGGCGCCGTGGCTGGCCGTGACAGGCAGCTTACAAATGGTGGTCCGTCCGGGGCTCGGCAGGCAGAGAAGAAAAGCTAAGAAATAAGAGCAATGAAAAAGCATAGCCTCAGACTCAGTTGAGACCAGCAAAAAGAGTAGAAACAAGAGAGCAGAGCCTCTGACTCAGTTGAAGCCAGTTAAGAATTAAGCCGAAGCAGAGTAGACAGCGAAAAACTGAAGCAGAGTAGCCAGCGAAAAGCCGAAGCGAGCCGGCCAAAAGCCATAAAAAATATAGAGAAAAAGCCTTGAGCTTTAGTATAAAGAAAAAAGCCATGAGCTTAAAAGAAAATAGAGAATTAAATAGCATGGTAAAAACCATGCAGAAAAAAAAAAAAAAAAAGCCACTGAGCTTTGGCAAGAAAGCCATAAAGAAAAATAGAGGAGAAAAAAAAAAAAAAAAAAAGTCAAAGCCGCTTATGCAATTGTGCTTAACTAGGTGCGTTAGCTGCTCCTCAGCATTAGGCTTCCTTAAAGCCACAGCACCTTCTCAAAAAGGGCTCAAATATCCACCCTTTCAAAAATAAAAGGTGAAAAGCTAGGTAGGGACAAGAAAAATAAAAGAAAATAGAGAAAATAAAATAGAGAAAATAGAACAAAAGCACCTTTTTTAAACTAAAGGGAAGGAATATGAAGGAGCCCTAATTAGGAAGGGCTGTTGCAGCTAGCTGGAAGCCATGGGTTCCACCTGATATGTATGTGACGCACCTGTAGGCACCCGCAAACCTGAAGGTATATAACCGGGTGAAAGCGGTCCGAGTTAGGAGAACGGAGAATTCAGTCAGCCGGGCAGTCACTCGGTCGGTCAGAAGAATCAGAGCGGCCAGAACGTAGGCAGAGCGGTTACAGAAGAGAAACCAGATAGAAGAAGTAATGACTGGTCAGAGTTAGGCCGAGACTCCTGAGGAAGACAGAAGACAGAAGAAAGAAGAAGGAAGAAAGAAGAGGAGAAAAGTAGTAAAAGCTTAACTCTGCCTCCGAGAGTTTTTATCCCGGTTTACGGTACCAGGCAGCTTACACAAAATAATTTCAATAATTATGAATTTCTTCCCATTCAAGTAGCTGCTGCCATTGGAAAAGCATTGAGTCACTGTTACTAAACAGAATAAATAAGAGCTTTCAAAGTCAAGTTCTTGCTAGGAGATAATTTTTTAAGACTGCCTCCCTTTCTGCATGTCTAGCGAGCAAACGCTGTGAGTGCATTTGATCTGAACTGTCTAGGATGTATGCAAAGAAAATAGCCTAGAAAATAGATATATTTTCTCCCTTCCAAGAAAATGGCAGGTTTGTATACTGTCTAGTACAGTAAAGATAATCCTTCTCTCTAAGGTGAAAGGCAGATAGGCTTATTGCCCATTACCAAAGATGAGGATTCCCTAAGCTTAGATTCCTCTTCCATAACACAGCCTTCTGTTTGTGCAGACATCATCTGACCTTCTACATGTTGTCCTTGGAACTTGAGGAACTGACATTTTCTCGGGAGATTGCCATTGCTAACAGTAATACAATCCATTGTCTCTGTCTTCTGCCAGCAGCCATTGAATGGCAGTCTAATTTGTTAGCTTCCAAGTGACATAAAATCTCAGAATTTTCAAAGTTCTTAAAATTTGTTATAAAGAGCTTTCTCAGATTTTTATTTCCAATTGGCTTCCCTTTAAGAGAGTGAATTATTTCTTTGCTGTGGGTATTAGATACAAGGCATAGCTGCTTGGTCACTTGAGACACTGGTTACTAGAGATAAGGCGAGTATGCTTTGGTCACTCAAGAGGGACACAACAGTTGCTAGTGACAGTTTACCTCCTGTGTTCCCCCTCACCCATTTTTCTTTTGTCATGATTTTTCCTACTCCTACACTTTTCCTCCTCTCCTCTCCCTTCAGAATTTGCTTTGATATCTGCCATGGGAACTCTTAGGCCTTTGTATTTAAAATGCAAACCAAAATCTTTCTCACTTTTTCTTAAGTGTTTCTGGACTTGTAAAGGAGCTAAAGACCTGTTTCAGATCCTTGCCTGGTAGAAGTAGAGTTGGTTCATGATAATAATTCCATGTGTATTCCAGCCATAGACTATAGAAGAGGATGAGGTGGGGTGTATAGGGTGATTTCTAATCATCATCATGTACAAAGCAGCCAACTGTGGAAATGCTTCTGATCACTGGGGAAAAGTCTGACCAAATTAGCTATAATTCAACAATGAACACAAAAACAACAATAATAATAATGTTGTTTTAGAAAAATTTAGATCAGTCTGCATCAGGGGTCAAACCTGATTGCCTATGAGCAGCCAAATCTGGCCCAGTGCCTTCTGCTGTGCATGAGGTTTCTTTGGCACATACCCACTTTCATTTATTTACACATGGCTGCATTCATATTACAGTGGGTGAAATAAGTAGTTGCAATAGAGGGCATACAGCCTGGAAAAACCTAAAATATTTACTATTGTGTCCTTTACCAAAAAAATCAAAAACAGAAAACAAAACAAAATGGTTGGTTGTCAATCTCTGCACTAGATGTGAGATTTCATACCAGTGAGTTTTAATTTGGGGTTGTGTAGACAATGAAAGAAGGGGCAGGCTCATCAGAATCAGCTAAGCAGGCTTTTTAAAATGTACATACACCTCCCTCTCTCCTCCATCTTCTCAGAAGCCTTTTCTGTTGAGAGTTACTGTTTTAACTTTATGATTCTAGTTAACTGATACATACTTTGTTTTCATTATTTTTGACCCTCTGTAACATATTTACAGTAATATTGATCATGTTATTTCTTTTACAGGGCTGTGGGAAGAAAATGTATTCTTTTCTGAGAGGAACTAAACAACTGCAAGTATTAAGATTCCTAGGGATCTCTATTGGAGTGACACAAATCCTGGCTATGATTCTCACCATTACTCTGCTCTGGGCTCTGTATTATGACAGAAGGGAGCCTGGGACAGACCAAATGATGTCCCTGAAGAATGACAACTCTCAGCACCTGTCATGTCACTCAGTAGAACTGTTGAAACCAAGTCTTTCAAGGATCTTTGAACACACATCCATGGCAAACAGCTTTAATACACACTTTGAGATGGAAGAATTATAAATAATGTCAAAGAAGGAACTCAAACTTGTTTTATGGGACTTGTGAATTTTTGAGTACACAGTTATCTGTTTCAGAAATTTGCAGATGTAAAAATATTTCCATAAAAGAATGCCTAGGTATATGATTTTCTACTCTTTAAAATTGAGAGAAAAAGTTTCTTATGTCACCACCTGGACAATAACTGATGCCCTTTATGATGCTAAGGACAGATCTAGTAGCCACTTTATAGCTCTTATATGATTTTTACTGGATACAGTTATGTTCTGAGGTAGTATGGTTTGGTTGGCATTTTTGCATCCATGTAAATGAGACACATATGTTGAGATTAGAGCTACGGTAAAGGTTGATTTTCTTCCACTGGCTAGTATATAATATATCAATTAACTGCTAACATAGGAAGTTAAACAGTACTAATGACTTGTTTTACTTGGTAATGTATTCTTTTGAGGGTGGCTAGATTATACATATGAACATTTCAAATTGCTGTCAACCTAATTGTGATTTTTGCTGGTTATTGATATGTTCCTAACATCTATAAGAGCAAACACATTGCCTTAAACTGATCAGGGAAATACATGTATATAAGTCTGTTCTAAGTTTGTATAATTCAGTAGATTTCAGTTCTTATAAAGTTAAGAGTAACAGTTGTGAAAAGGATAAATTTGTCTTGTACAGCACCATTATTTTTTAGTCTTTCCTGTTCATGGAGCTTTTAAATTCTGTCTGGAGTCTACATTATAAGTGTTAATTTAAATACTTAACCACTAATTTTGAAAATTACCAGTGTGATACATAGGAATCATTTTAATTCTGAATATAATCTGTTCTCTAGGAAGTATTAATAAGAAAATTTACACATAACTTAGTAAAGACTTGGATGCCATTTTCTTTGAAGCAAAGATTCTTTTTGACAATAAACACAATTTAAAAGAGCTTATATTTGCCTTTTCCAAAAAGAAGTAACAGTCTTCAAGTCAATATAAATTTACAGAAAGTAGTTTTCTTTGTTCCCAGAAAAATGTCTGTGAGAAACATTAAAATAAGTGACAATTTAACAAGAGATTATCTTTGCTTTATTTCACTGATTAATATACTGTGGTGAATTACACAGATTATTAATTTTTTACAAAGGTAAAATATATTTATTTGAAATGGGAAAAGTGCATTTTTACTGTATTTTGTGTATTATGTTTATTTCAGATTATGGAAAGAAAATTAAAACCACTGTCAATAAATATTTTCTAGAGAGTAATGATTTGGTCCTATTTTTTGTACATATGAGCACCTTTGCTACTTTAAGAGGTTAGCAAGGGGTGAAAGATGTGAGAAGGAATGCTTGAATAAGTTATTAATAATTTCCAAACTCCAGAACTAATATATCAAAGTATGTATTTTCCCTGAGGAGACAAAAAGATCTGTTTTTTTAAGCTTTCTTTGTAGAAATATGATAAATAACATAGTTAGAATAGATAGATAGAATATTAAAATATGCCTATTTATGTTAATTTACCTCCTTAATGATTTCATATCCAAGGTTTTGTAACTATTTTAATTTTTAAAGGAAGATTGGTCTAGCCAAAGAATGGTGGTACACTCCTATAGTCTTGGCTACTCAGGAGGCTGAGGCAGAAGCATCATTTGACCTCAGGAGTTTGATGACACCAGTGTGACATAGCAAGATGCCTATCTCTTTAGAAAGAAAAAAATGTCTAAGAAATACAATATTTGAAATTAATTTAAAATCTTCCATAGATTTCAAAGAAAACTGAATTACTTGCTCAATCAGAACCAAAATAATCACTTTCTCTAAATTTCTCAGCACCCCAACTCCCCATAGTTTCACCAACAATACCCAAGTAACTGAGGCAGCTGTGAATTTTGTTTGAATTATTTGGATAATGGTAAAATGTGGTTATGTGTTTCTTGGTATGCCACACTCATAGAAAAAGCAAACTTGTGTTGAGCTAACAAAAAAAAAAAAAAAATCCTCAAATTGCAAAATAAAAGTTGATTTCTATATTTTGAGACTAGATATTTTGATATATTACTATATTTACTCTCTCTAGAAGAGTCAACATAAATTTAGACAATCATCTTATGTATAATACATTTGCTTAATGGGAACAGATGACATTTATAGCATAGGTCCGCAAAGAACTCTTAGAGTAGCAGTGCACCTGGAATAATAAAACCTCAAGGAACTTTAAAAAGTGTGCTTAATGCTGCAGAGCTGAGGGAGTTTGCTGTCTGGGTACATTGCAAACAACATTAACTGTTTCTTTGGGATTTTTTTTAAAGCTTTCATTGGTAAAAATCACCACTTTTAGGGTAAAAGTTTAGGAAGATTATTTTTAGACTGGTTATCAGGCAATTCAAAGTGCCCTGGAGAACCAGAGATGGTGATTAGAAATGATGTCTGTTCTTAAGCCCTGTCAAATCTGGGTTAGAGACACTTGTGATAACTACAGGAAAAATAAAGAAAGGTATATGCAGTAGGTGAGGCCATGCTTCAGAAGAAGAGACAGAGGAAGGTAGAATTAAGGCAGCTACACCAAAGAAATGACTTTCAAGTTGGGTCAGGAAGGAGGAGTGGAGCTCAGCTACCTCATGGAGAACATTCCATGAGCTATGGGGTTAAAAAGTGTACATTATTTTGATTCGGTGTGGTTAGACAGAACTTAAAATGATTGGGGAAAAAAATCATGGGTAAGGAAATGGGTGAAAATTGGATTGGGGGTTTCATTCTTCTATAAGTTCAGTGGAGAGCCCCTGAAGTGTTTCCAGAAAAAGAAGTAATAGCTGTTTCAGAACTTTCACTGGATTAGCCAAGTGGGAAATGGTGCAGGGAGACAGGTGCACCCATTGCACAACCCCTGTGGGGGGTGGGGGGGGCATCACTTACCCAGTCTAGGTAAATGGAGCTCTCTAGAGCTATAAGATGCCACACAGCCTACACAGCCTGGTAGGAGACTAGATGGACTACTTCTTCTGTGCTTGTGGAGAGAGAGGCAAAGATCCTCACCAGAACAATAGAAGTCAAAAAAGCAGAGTGCGTAAAACAGATAACTACAGGGCGAATCCACAAAAATTGGCAGCAGATTGACCTTGGGGAGTGTGGGACAAAAAGTAAAAGAAGTGAAATTTCTAGATTTTGTGTTGGGTAAATTGGCATTAACCCAGGTAGAAGGCTGGAGGAGAATGAATGTGTGGGAGGGTAATTAATTTGGTTTGGGACATACTGAGTTGGAGATGCCTGTAGGACATACAGATGGAGATGTCTATAGGCAGCTGTAAATTCCAGTCTGCAGCTCAGGAGAATTCACTGTGAAGCCTGAGAATTTTTATGCATTGCTTTTCCATCTTAGGAAGCCTGACAGAAAATGGGCCATGAACCAAATCTCATATGAAGAGAATCTTAAGCAGGATGCTACAAGAGCTTCTTTTGTCTGAACTCCCACTCCTACAGATGAGTGAAAGGAGGTAAAGAAATAAGAAATGAAGACACTACTGAATCTTTCATGGCAAAAGGAGCCACCCCCTTTTAAAAAATACTGCCAAATACTATGTTGCTTTGCCTAACTGTCCCCCCTTCTTAGCATCATCCCGAGATTTAAAAGTGAATTTGTCTTCCTTGGAACTGAGTTCTAATAAAAATGTGAGGGGAATGCCCTCACATCTAAGCACACCTTAGAAATAACTATGGGAGAATCTTTGATCATCTTGAAGCTCATTAGCTTTTTATTTTAACGTGCTAATTGCAATCCATCTTTCTCTGAGTAACAGACATACCATGCAAGACACTTTACACATAGTGCCTCTGCTCTTCAGAATGTTTTTGCAATTTGTAAGCATCATCAGTCCCATTTTATTAATGAGCAAGATGGACTCAGAAATACTATTTATCTAATAAGTAGGAGTCATAGATCTCCTTCCTCCCTCTCGTCTTTGTGACATGGTATTTTCATCAGTCTGTGGTGAGGCTCAGCTGACTCCTTACATAGAAAAGCAGATTCCTTACATGGAAACCAAGCCCAATGGTTCTCCAAATTCTACTACTTCTTCCTTCAAACTAAAACTTTAGTCTTTTTAATTTCATTCTTCCTATTGTAATCCCAGAGATTATCTAAAGATTTGAAGTCATACATGGCTCTTTCCCTACCACCTACTGTATATCTATGACCTCCTACTGATATATCTTGTGCACACATACAGAGCCAAATTAATTACTTTAATCAACTTTACTGAGGTTTGATATATGCACATACATGCATACATGTATATAATATAAATTTTAAGTATACAGTTAGTTTTCACTCATGCATGCATGCACACACACATGTAACCACAAGTACAATCATAATACAGAATATTATTATCACTTGAACAAATTCCTCTTGTCCCTCTGTCCTGGAGATCCCAATCTCCTGATATCCCCATTTCTAACCTCAGTCTACAAGCATCTGTTAAATGTCATTCAAATTAATTCTTGAAGAGCACAATTCTTATTCTGTCACTTCCTTACACACCCAGGGGTTGCCTGTTTTATGTAAGACAGAACTTTCCAGCTCATTAGTGTATATCTCATTTACTCAGTATGCTGGGGTAAAGGAAGGTCAGAGACCACTAGCCATTCTAACCTGGCTGCCCTGAGGACTATAAGGAGATTATAGCTCAACACATGGGTTTAACTGAGATGTTAGAGACCTCACAAGACAATGGATTAAACCAAATAGAAGTGAATTTAAATTTCATAAAACATGTGTGAGTAGCCCAAAGTATGGCAGCCTAAAGATGTTTGGGGCTTAGTCTCCTTAGTCTGATATACTGAGATGCCCCAAATAACACACTTCCAAATAGCACACCTTACTTACACATTTCAAGTAACAGGCTGGATAAGGGAGAAATTAAAGGGGAGGAGGCACGACTCTTCCCTTCAAGAACATACCCAGAAGAGCTCACCACTTCCATTCCCATTGCACAGCTCTAAGAAACAGCTGCAAATAGTCCTTGCTCTGGACACTCATGTGTCCAGTTAAATCAGGAAGTTCTATGACCACCAAATTAGGGGGAAATGAGTATTGGTGTCAACCAGCAAATTTCTGCCTCACTCCTCATTACCTGCAAAATGAAATCATCCATTTGAACCTAGTTTTTCAAACCAATCCCCTATTATTTTGCTAGCCAGCTGAGCCAATCAGGGTCCATTCATCATAACATTCCATGTATCCCTTGGCTCCTTGATTTTGCTCACATAGTAACCTTCTCTGAAATAGCCTCCTCTCCACCCATTGAACTTGTACTTAACTTTAAATCTCAGATCGGCAGTCACTGCTTACATGAAACTTCTTCCCCTGACCATTGCAGCCCTCAGCAATATACCCTCCTATTGGCTCAACATTTGTTACTGTGGTATCTAATTCAGTCCTTGTATTTTTGATTTGATAATATTACTTTTCATTTATATTGTTTTGTTTTATTTTCTTTGCTTGTATGTCTGGATTTTCCTGAAAATAAATATTTTGTTCCACTATTTTTTCCACTGAGCATTTTGCATTGGTTTAGACAATATTTCTTAGATATCAGTTGCATATCTAGTCAGTATGGGTACAAATTAATATATGCACGAAAAATGAGTCAGTTAAATGAATAAAAAACATTGTCCAAAATGACTCCTATAAGGAGAATCCACCATAAAGGAAGCCATCTATTTTGCTTGACTGGGACAGAGGACACTGGATTATCATGGGCTAAGTACTCATTTAGCTACAAATGGATGTAGATTGGATCTGCAGAATGCGTTTAGAGCTCAGTCAAGTCTTATAAATGTCTGAGTGAACTATCAAATTGTATTTGTGGCCTAATAATATAATAGCGGTTTAGATTCATAAAATGCTTTTACTCCTAACCCCAGTACCTTTAGTTTTAAATATGCATTTGTTTGACTGGTAGTGTGCAGAGTAAAAGCTGACTGCACATTGCTAAGAAAATCCCTGGAGAGTGGGAGATTGGAGCACATCAATAATAACCTTGAAATTTCTATGGGATTCAAGAATGGAACTTAAAAATGTAGCATAGAAAATGTTGGTGCAATTGTATCAAGAAGTATTTCATTTAATATGCTCATAATCCCTGTGAAGTCAATTTTATTAAAATAATGAAAAACAAAGATGTTAAGGAACATGCTTAAGATTACACAACATGCAAGTGATATTGCTGGAATTTTAATCAGGCTTGCTTAAAGTCAAAATCCATGCTCTTCCCAACCTTATAAGAGAGCTACTTTGTTAACAGATTTACAAAACAATTTTTACGTTTATGGTCATAGCATATTGTTATTTTAGTATATTGCTGCATTTTGCTTACTAGTCTTTTTTATGAATACTAGTTATATTCTTTTTTAAATTATTTTTTATTCTAAGATGTTATAAATGACAGCAGAATGCATTACATTTCATATTACACATATAGAGCACTTTTTTTAAACAAATCTCTGGTTGTATGCAAAGTATATTCACACCATTCGTGACTTCATATATGCACTTAGGGTAATGATATCCATCTCATTCTACCATCTTTTTTTTTCCTTCACCCTTTTGCCCCCTCCCTTCTCCTCCCTCCACATTGACCATTCTAGTATTCCTCTAATCCTCCTATGCTCCCCATCCCAACCCGACTGTGAATTGGCCTCCTTATATCAGAGAAAACATTTGGCATTTGGCTTTTGGGGATTGGCTAACTTCACTTAGCATTATATTCTCTAACTCCATCCATTTTCCTGCAAATGCCATGATTTTATTCTCTCTTATTGCTGAGTAATATTCCATTGTGTGTATATACCACATTTTCTTTATCCATTCATCTACTGAAGGGCATCTAGGTTGGTTCCACAGTTTAGCTATTGTGAATTGTGCTGCTATAAACATTGATGTGGCTATGTCCCTGTAGTATGCTGTTTTCAGGTCTTTTGGGTAAAAACCAAGGAGTGGGATAGCTGGGTCATAAGGTGGTTCCATTCCAAGTTTTCCAAGGTATCTCCATACTGCTTTCCATATTGGCTGCACCATTTTGCAGTCCCACCAACAATGTATGAGTGTACCTTTTTCTCCATATCCTCTCCAACATTTATTGTTGTTTGTGTTCTTAATAGCTGTTTTATGTGTATGAGTAAATTAATATTTGATACTATATCAAGGAAATGCTAGAGCTCTGTAAATATATGTCTTTAATTTTATTTTAAGAATCAGGAATATATGTATCCCATCTTTAATACTATAAGATAAAAAAAAATTCTTGAATCTGTCTCCATCAATATTAAGAATGGATAACTCAGTCTACCATTATTCCTATTCCCTTGTCTCCTCCCCTCCCTCCCTACTCTTTGTTCTATTTAAAGCTCTTTTGTTCCTCTCATCCCCACTCCCTTGCCTTTATAAATTAGAATCTTCATATCAAAGAGATCATTTGACCTTTGGGTTTTTGGGATTGGCTAACTTCACTTAGAAATACATGTATGAAGACACAAGTGTTGTAAAAATACTTTATATAAAACCAGCAACTTGAAAAATTGTGCTCTTTATATGTAACATGAATTGAAATGTACTCTGCAAACATGTATAACAAATTAGAATAAAAAAAAATAAAATTAAATTTAAAAAATATTAAGAATGGCAAAATGGTACCTTTCTCTTTTAACTAAGAAGGAATAACAAGGAACTCTCCTCCCTGAAATAAACAACAACAACAAAAACTCATTCCAAAATATTTGAAATAATGTTTTATAACACACTGAATACTGGGTAGCAAAGAACAAGATCTCTAAGAAACTGGTAAGAAATGGGTGAGCCTATGCTTTCCCCAACTTCATTGCCTTCATAGCTTCCCAGATGCAGTGAAGGGGAGCATCTAGGTATAGCTTAGAGGACTCCATGGATGAAAGGGGTAGAACTGAGAGGACAGGGACATCAGGACAGAGTGATGGAGAGGAGAGGGATGCATAGATAAAAAGCCCCACAGATGTGTTGAGGGTCCCACTGGAGTATTCTGCATAGTATTGATCAGCACATTTGAAGGGATTAGGAGGAAATCTCCTGGTGTCCACAGACGGCACCAACCAGAGAGTGGAAAAAATCTCATAATTCACAGGGCATAGGGTGGGGTACTCAAAAAAATCTACTCTCAGTAATAGGGAATAGCTAATCTTGGAATGTGGCTCTACTGGTACTTAACAACAACAATAACAAAAAACAAGATCCAGGATCACTGTACTGTCTTTGAGTAATTTAAGTACATCCAAAAGAAGCTGGAAAACATTCATAGAAATATATATATATCTATAACCCAACAAAGAAAAGTTTATAATATTAGATATTTCATGAAAGATTATCAACCATGCCTAAAAAATAGAAAAATTCAAAAGGAAAACATCACTTGAGATAGACCTATAATTGACACAGGTGTCAAAATTAGGACAAGAACATTAAAAGATGAGAGTGATATCCCATATGCCCAAGAAATTAAGGGGAGTTAGGGAAGACATTTTTAAAGGCCTAAATCAAATTTTTGAGATGAAAAGTACAAATGTACAGCATGAAAAAACATACTAAATAGAATTAACAGCAGGTGAGTCATTGCAGGAGAAAAGATTACTACACTTTAAGGCATAGTAGTATAAATCATATGAAAGGATGAGTAAAAAAATTATAAGACAAAAAAAGGGAGCTGCTGAGCTATGACAATTTCAAGTGGTCTCATATGCATGTTATTGCACTCTTAAGGGAGAAGGGCAGAAGAAAGATTTGAATAAGTGCTAGGAAACCAGAGCTGGGGATGCAGCTCAGTGGTGAAGATCTTGCCTAGCATGTTCAAAGCCCTGGGTTCCATCCCCAGGACTGCATAGGAGGCAGAGGGGTAAAAAAAATATTTCTAAATTTTAAGATTTTAAAGATCCAAGAATGTCATATCAAAAAACCTCCATATAAAGAAACTTGTTAAAACTGCACCAAGGGAAAATATAATTGATTTGCTCAAAACCAGTGATACATAGAAAATCTTTAAAGAAGCCAGAGGGAAATAATTAAGTACAGAAGAATAAGCACAAGCATGACAGCCCATTTCTTGACAAAAACAGTATGATTACATCTTGTATTGAAAGGGGAAAAAAATCTACTTGGAATTCTCTGCCCAGTGAAAATATTTTTCCAGTAAAGGCAAAAACAACATTTTTTTTTTCTTTTTGGACACACAAGAATTAAAAATTTTCATCACCAGCAGACTGTACTACAAACAATGTTAATGGGAATCCTTCAGCTATATGGAAAATGATGCCAGATAAAAATACAGACCTAAAGAAAGTAATGAAGAGCACTGAAATGATACCTACATGGGTAAATTATGGGATTTCTTCTTATCATAAAAAGCATTACAAAGATACAGATCCAAACAGTCTGTTTTCTTAGACAACATGTTTGTCTATGTAGAAAATTTAATTGAATCTACAAAAATCTTCTAGAAGTAATAAGTGGTTTTCACAAGAATAGAAAATACAAAGCCAATATGAAAAAAGAACTTGTTTTCCTATACACTGGCATTGAGGTATCAGAAATTAAAAGAAAATAAAACAGCATAATCTGTAATGAAATCAAAATTATTATGTATTAAGTGATATTTCTGGATAAAATTATTCACAAGACATTGTACATGATGAGAGAAATTAAAGAATACCTGTAAATGGGGGCATATGGAACATTCATTAACCAAAAGTCTTAATTTTGTTAAAATGGCAATTGCCTCAAATTGATCTTTTGGTTAAATATAATCCCAGTCAAAATCCAAGCATGTAGTTTTTTGGAAATTTCCAAGCTAATTTTAGAGCTTATAGGAAAATTCAAAAGACTTACAACAACAAATAAAGGATGAATGAATTAATGAGCTGTAAAGTAAGAACAAAGATGAAATGATAATACTAATAAATTTCAAGACTTATGATGCTATCAACATTATATGGTACTGGTGTTAATATAAGCAAATTAATGAAATGAAATAGAAAGTTCAGAAATAAACTGACATATGGACAAATGACTTCTGACAAAGGTGCAAAGATAACTTTGTGGTGAAAGCATTGTCTGTTTTACAAATATTACTGGAACAATTAGATATCCATATAACAAAAAGAATTAAAAATGGACTTTGATTCATATATCACAACCCTATGAACTAAATTAATGAAAAATGGATCACAGACTTAACTGCAGAGCTAAAGCAATAATCCTCTCAGAGGAAAACAAATTAGAAAATATTTGTGACATCAAATTAGAAAAAGATTTCTTAAACATGATAGATACCAAAGTTCAATTCATAAAAGAAGAAACTGATAAATTGTACTTGATCAAATTTAAGAACATTATTTAAAAAAAAATAGATAAATCACTGACTGGAAGGAAATATTTACAAAATACATCTCTGGTATATGTCTGAAGAAAATTTTTGATCCAGAATATATAAAGAACTCTCAAACCTCAATAATATGAAAAACAGCGCCAATCAAAAGTGGGTAAAATATTTAAACATAATTCACAAAAAAGATCTACAGATAGAAAATAAACACATGAAAAAAATTCTCAGCCTTGTTATTAGGAAAATTTTAAGTTAAAACCACAATGTACCATTATATACCTACTAGAGCAGCTAACCTTAAAAATGTCTGCCAATACCAAATGTTGGTGAGGATCTGCAGGAACTAGAATTCTCATCTATGACTGGAGAGAATGTAAAATATCCACATCACCTTGCAAAAGGGTTTGAAAGTTTCCCAAGTTAAACATACACCTAAAGTATGACACAGCCATTCTACTCCTAGGTGTTTCCTCAAGAGAAAGCAAGACTTGTACATGAATACTTAGGACAGCATTATAAGCAATAGCCAAAACCTAGAAACAACCTCAATGCCACAAACAGGTGAATGGACAAAGACATTGTGTCATATATATATTGGAATATTACTCAATACTAAGAAGTAATGAACTGTTGATACTTGATAAATCTCATGAGAAAAGCTTAGCAAGAAAAGGTGATGATCTATTCACATGCAGAACAACATGGGTAAAAGTAAGTATTTTGCTGAATAAAATAAACCAAACAACAATTAGTGCATACTGTGTGATTCTATTTATATAAGACTCCAGAAAATTCAAGTTAATCTATATTGATTAAAGTGGCTCCGTGGTTTCCCCCAGTAGAAAAGAGAGAGAGGGTTAAAAAATGGGCATGAGGAATATTTTGGGGCTTTTGATTATATTCACTCTCTTGATTATGGTGATGGTCTCATGGATGTATGCAAATGTCATAACTTATGGAACTGTATCCATTAAATATGTTCATTTTGTATGTCAATAAACCTCTCTAAAAACACTTGTTAAAAGTCAATCTGAGGGGCTGGGATTGTGGCTCAGCGGTAGAGCGCTCACCTAGCACGTGGGTGACCCAGGTTCGATCCTCAGCACCACGTACAAATAAAACGCATTGAATAAAACGCATTGTGTACAACTAAAAGCAAATAAATAAAAATATTAAAAAAAAAGTCAATCTGAGTGTAAAATAGTGCTAATAGAGGTTGGGAATGGGTAGAAAAGGAGGATACAAGGAGACGGAATTGATCAATGCATGTGGTACTGAAAAATCACACTAAACCCCATTAATTGTATCATTAATACATATTAATAAAAATTTTTATAAAGTAAAAAATTAAATGGGAGAATACTTACCAGGAAGTTTCTCAATATAAAATGAAGAAATTATCATACTTTCCTTGTTTCCCATTTAACTTTTTAGGTTTAGTTGGTATAATTCAGAGATTACTCAATATATAGTGAAGAAATCATCATACTTTCCCTTTTTTCCCATTTAAATTCTTAGATTTAGTTGGTATGATCCAGAGATTTATGCCGAACTTATTATTAAATATTGTATATGCCATATGAATAATGGATACAGATGAGAATGAAAAATAATATCTGTATTAAAAAAATTTTTAGTTGTTGATAAACCTTTATTTTACTTATTTATATGTGGTGCTGAGAATCAAACCCAGTGCCTCACACATGTGAGGCAAGTGCTGAGCTACAACCCCAGCCCCCTGAATTTTTTTCTTTTTTTAGTTGTAGGTGGACATAATACCTTCATTTTATTTATGTGGTGCTGAGGATCTAACCCAGGGCCCCGCCCATGCGAGATGAGCACTCCACTGCTGAGCCATAGCCCCAGCCCTGAATTTTTTAACTATGTTACTAATACTTCTTTAGATTTAACTTGCTACTTCGTTGGTTTGAATTCCCGGTGCCATTCCTAATAGATAAGAGCTTTCCTTCTAATGGACCCTTTGAGCAATATTTTAAGGAAGGTATATGAAAGGCAGAATTTCAGAGTTGCCAGTTTCAGAGTAATTTTTAGTTACTTTACTCATGACAAGAAATTCTTGTCACAGACATTTTCTCTCCAAGCCTTGTAGACATTGTTGAGTTGACTTTGCAGGCTAATGTTCCAGCTCCTCAGGTTAAATGTACATTTCCTTTTACACCCTACCCTAGAGAGTCAGCAGCATCTCTACCATTGCGTGGTCCTAGTTACACACAAGTCACAGCAAGAGAGAAAAGAGGAATTAGACTGGACCCTTGCTGAGAAGCAGTGCCTCCTTCCAGAGGAACAGATGGAATAGAAGATGTCACCATCTTTGAAAAATATAATCTGCCCTAACTCCTTAATTTTTTATTTTTATTTTTATCTTTTGGTTCTGGGGGTGGAACCCAGAGCCTCACACATGCTAAGCACATGTTCTACCACTGAGCTACATTTCCAGCCCCACTAATTTTTTATCTCTTTGATGGAAATTTTGAATCAGGTTATTATCAACTATGTTTATGTTATAATCTTTGTTTTTTAGTCTAATTTTTTTCTTTTATTCTAAGTTGTTATATATGATATGACAATTCATATTACACATATAGAGCACATTTTTACATATCTCTGGTTGTATACAAAGTATATTCACACCTTTCATGTCTTCATACATGCACTTAGGGTAATGATATCCATCTCATTCTACTATCTTTTTTTTTTTTTTTTAACCCTTTTGCCCACTCCCTTCCACTCCCTTCCCATTGGCCTTTCTAGTGTTCCTCTAATCCTCCTATGCTTCCCGTCCCAACCCCACTGTGAATCAGCCTCCTTATATCAGAGAAAACATTCGGCATTTGGATATTTGGGATTGGCTAACTTCACTTAGCATTATATTCTCCAACTTCATCCATTTACCTGTGAATGCCATGTTAGAGAAATGTTAATCAAAACTACTCTAAGATTTCATTTCACTTCAGTCAGAATGGCAGTTATTAAGAACTCAAACAACAATAAATGTTGGAGAGGATGTGGGGGAAAAGGCACACTAATACATTGCTGGTGGGACTGCAAAATGGTGCAGCCAATTTGGAAAGCAGTATGAAGATTCCTTGGAAAACTGGGAATGGAACCACCTTATGACCCAGCTATTCCTTTCCTCAATCTATGTTATAATCTTTCTCAAAAGTCAAAACAACTATAAAAATTTCCAAAAGTAGATGAATTGAAAGCTACAAATCCACGGTGTTATGAGAATGTTAAATAATTTAAGAGGTGTCTCAAACTCTGGTGGTATTTAATTGCTACAGCACCATAGGCCAGTCTTCATTTGCCGGTGTGGACTTTGGTTCACTTCCTATCTTGTTCCTACTTCAATTAAATGGTTTCAGTCCTTTTCTTAATTTTGCTGACATCCCTTCTTCAGTAATTATTTCATCAATTGCCTGATTGTAATAGTTAGCACTTTATTAGATTATGACTAAATTCGCCTGTTTTATTGAAGATGATTTCACCAGGACAGAGGTGAGCAAGTCAGATGCTGAGCTTGCTCTTAATCTGTCAAGGACTTGATAACACTGATTCAGCAAGCTAGGTAGCCAGATGTGCTACCTGTTCCCTTGCTTGGGGATCTCTACTGCTACAACCAGGGGCATCTCTACTGTGCTCCCAGGACATATTCCTTCTCATTTTTAAAAGACTTAACAGAAAAGAATTGTAAATATCAATCTTTCACTGACCTACTTGGGAAAAAATTATCCATTACTCAGGGAAGGAAGAGAGTTATTTGTTTTGTTTTGGTGATGGATCTCCCTACAGTGTCCAGGCTGACCCTGAATTCCTTAGCTCAAGTGATCTTCCTGCCTCAGCTTCCAGAGTAGCTGAGACAACAGGCACATGCTACAGAGCCCAGCTAGTTTTCTGGTTTGTTTGTTTTGGTACTGAGGATTGAAGCTGGGGTGCTTAACCACTGAGCAACATCCCTAGCCCTTTTTTTATATTTTATTTAGAGACAGGGCCTCACTGAGTTGCTAAGTACCTGGAAAAGTTGTTGAAGCTGGCAACTCATAATCCTCCTGCCTAGCCTCCCAAATCACTAGGATTATAGGCGTGCACAGACAACGCCCAGCTAGTTGTCTGTTTTATAATTCATTGTTCATAAGCCTGTCAAAGGACAGGGTAATGTAGAGGGGACAGTTAAAAAGAAAAAAAAAAAAAAAAATATATATATATATATATATATATATATGTAGATGTATTTCCCAGAATTTAAAATTAAGCCTTGGGCTATTACTTTTAGATATCATGGATTAAACATATGAGAATTTAACTTCCTTCGTGTTGTTGATTTGTTCACACGTGTGTAGCTTAAAATATATTTCCCTCTGTATCAGAGCAAACATTTGGCATTTGGTTTTTTTTGGCTAACTTCACTTAGCATCATATTCTCTAATTCTGTCCATTTACCTGCAAATGCCAATCCCCAAAACACAAATGCCGAATGTTTTCTCTGATATAAGAATGTTGATTCATAATGGGATTGAGGGGCAGGGAGAATGGGAGGATTAGACAAACTCTAGATAGGGCAAAGGGGTGGGAGGGTAAGGGAGGGGGCATGGGGATAGAAAATAGATGGAATGAAACAGACATCATAACTCTAAGTACATGTATGAACACATGAATGACGTGACTATACTTATGTACAATCAGAGATATGAAAAATTCTGTTCTGTATGTGTAATATGCATTGTAATTCATTCTGCTGTCATATATAACAAATTAGAATAAAAATAAAAGAATAGTAACCCTAGAGTAATCACTATAACCAGATGGGCATCAATGTCTACATAAATGCCATCAATGTCTATGTAAATGCCTATATCTATGAACTGGGGGCTTTTGTGGCTCTGTCAATCATTTATTTAGCCATGAGCTATTGGTAGAATTGTTCCACACCCCTCAAATGCAAAGTAGTCAGTAATGTAAAAGGAACCAAGAGAGCCTTGGGAGAAATACATAATTTTTTCTTTTTCCTGTAGAAAAATGTATTTGGACTATTTAGAAATAAAATATAGATTACTGAAAGACTTCCAACAAATGGAATTCAGGAAAAAATTTCAACCCCTCATGTAAAGACCTGCATTTTAGGGGCTGGGGTTGTGGCTCAGCGGCAGAGCGCTCGCCTCGCACGTGTGCGGCCCGGATTCGATCCTCAGCACCACGTAAACATAAATGCATTGCATTGTGTACAACTAAAACAAATAAATAAATATTAAAAAAAATTAAAAAAAAAAAGACCTGCATTTTTTTTAAAGAGCACTATTAAAGTATATTCTATCCATCAAAAATATATATGTATGTATGTGTGTGTGTGTGTGTGTGTGTGTGTGTGTGTATATCCCTCTGGAATGCATACCCCAGCAAAGATTGAAGAAAATTGTGGTGACTGCCCTGCTACTATTCTGCTGGGGGCTGAATAGGAATCAAGCTGACAATCAGATTTTAATGATAATTCCTAATTTCTTTCTACTCTCTCCTAGTTTTCCTTGAAATTCATCTTCTTATTTTCTCTTGCCAAGTTTGAGGCTAATTCAATTCAATCCTGTAAGCTGTATTAAGCATCTGCTACATAGAGCAAGTTGGGCTGGACACTGAAGATCGGAAGAAAAATGTAAAAAACAATCCCCACCTCAGATAGCCTGCAGCTGAGGGAGACCAAGCAAATGCACACGGCATAGTTAACTAGTGCCTCATCCAGTTTCTAGCACAATGAAAGTACTGGCTAATGTGTGAATTGAATGAAAACACTGAAAATAGCATAAGATAGGTGGTGCAGATACAGGATTTCAGACAAAGCAAGACATCAATGCAGGCGGAAGTTTTGGCAGATCATGAAAAGATCATACGTGAGAGAGGGCAGGTTTTGATGAGATAAAAAAAAAAAAGCAGAAAAATATGTCAGTTTAGGATAATTACAAATAAATCAAAGAGACTGGCAGTATTATAGAGTGTCCAGCATGGGGAAGAACCTGACTGGAGAAGATAAAAACACACAGGTAGATTGGAGAATCTCACAGAAGACCCCAGAGCATGAGAATTTTGTACTTTTTGCTGAGAACATGTGTTTTCACCAGGAAATCCATATTGCTGAATGTACACTTACACTTCACTCAGAATAGGCTGACAGAAATGTATTCCAAAGGGAGAGAGATCTGAATATAGGAATACAAAAATCGGGTAATCTTAACTTGAACTGTTACAGAGGCAGCATTACTGAGAAGGAAGAAGCCAAACAACGAAAGTAGGAAATACAGAGACTTGCAGATTCTGAAGAAGAAGAAATCAAGTTTGACTCAGTGATTTAAAAGTCAAAGACAACGGCTGTGGTGGTACAACACTGTAATCCCAGCGACTCCAGAGGCTGACACAGAAGGATCACAAATTTGTGGTCAGTTTGGGCAACTTAGCTAGATGCTGTCTCAAAATTAAAAAATAAATAAATAAATAAAAAGGGCTTAGTATGTAGCTCAGGGGTAAATCACCTCTAGGTTCTAGCTTCTATATCTAAATAAACTAACAAATAAATAAACGTATGATAAAGATTCAGGACAACACAGCCCCAGTGACAGAAAAAGAGTTGGTAGGGAAAATTTGGGTTTGGATTCATATTGGATAACATTTTGGCCAACAGAGGATAACTTGGTTTTTAAAGGCAGAGGCTCAGGTTAGGGATGGTTGTTTCTATGGTGGCGGGTTTAGATCCTCAGGGATAATTGGGTTGTCTTTTTTCAACTCACCAATGTTCCTGTCACCCCCTCATTCTGCTATGTTTCATAGGAAAAAAAACCTGGAATCAATTTTTCAAAAATTTTTCTTGTGTGGTGTCAGGATAGATTATTCTAACAGGAGGCCCTTTCTTTTCTTTTTTTTTTTCTTTCTTCCTTTTCTTTTCTTTCTTTTTTTTTTTTTTTTTTTTTTTGGTACCAGGGATTGAACTCAGGGGCATTCAACCACTGGGCCACATCCCCAGCCCTTTTTTGTATTTTATTTAGATACAGGGTCTCACTGAGTTGCTAAGTGCCTCGCCATTGCTGAGGCTGGCTTTGAACTCGCGATCCTCCTGCCTCAGCCTCCCAAGTGCTGGGATTACAGGCATGCACCACCACACCCATCTAACAGGAGGCTCTTTCATGGAGTTCAGAAGGCTCAGTCCTTACTTCTCCCTGGGGCAGCTACAGTCTGAATTCTCACTGGTGGTGTCCCTGCTGGGAGCTCTAATTTTTACACTCTGGCTATCTTCTAGACCAACTTTTGTTTCCTCAAGTCCTATAGGCATATGCTTGTATATAAATTTTTTGCATTGAACCCCATTCTACTAAAAATTCCTAAAGGGCAATGGTCTTTGCTCTTGAATCCTGAGACTAAAACACCTTCCATGTGAACAGGATATGAATGATGACTTGAGACAGAGATACATTGTGTGTGTGTGTGTGTGTGTGTGTGTGTGTGTGTGTGTGTTGGAGAATAAGTAAAACCAGTAAAAGACATAGAAAAGGAATGACCAGAAAATTAAGAGGAAAAAGGAGCACAGCCTGTACAGGAAGGCAAATGGTTAAACTTGTGAAGCAAAAGATAATTTTTTTCTGGTAAAGGGACAAAACAGAGAAAAGGAGACTGTACATTGAATGAGAAGTATAATATCTGTCATGGTGAATGACAACTTGTAGGAGTTCAGTTGTAGTGTAATGCTATCCCTACACATTTAATTCCAGATGCAACTACAATGATGTTACCAGAACAGTGGCCCAACATCCCAGTGGTGTGCTGGTTAGATGATCCACATTCCTGGAGTTTGGTTATGACAAAGAGCCAGAGTTGGCGAAGTCCCTGAGTTGATAGAGGAAACCCCAAATACTTCTGCCATATAAAGCAATTTTTTGTGGTCTTAAATAATTGGTCTTGAGAAAAGGCATTTGCCAGATTTACTAGTGGCATACTGGGCTTTCAGCAGGAAATAATATCTTGAATAATTGTGCAAGGCAATATCACCCACTCACAGGTGACTAAATTTATGTTAATCTGCATAATTCTGTAAGATCTATCTCTTGTGGCATAGTTACATAGTTAAATGGAAAGATGACATATCTCTACTTTTTCAAATTTGATAGTAATCTCTGAAGTACTATTTGTGATTTTGTAAATTTTTAAATGGAGGGGCTGATATAGAAACTTTCATTTGGAAGTTCATAACTTACAGCCCTTACTCCATAAATCTAAGAGCTAAAGTGGTTTTACTTCTCATTGTTGGACGTACTATTTGCATCCAGAAACTTCTTAGCTAATCATAGGCATGTTCACAAACCTACTCAGTTCACTGCAAGAGAGACTTTTACTCCCTCTGCCTTATAACATAGAGCTATTACTTTCTCAGGACCACAAACCCACTCTCAGGACTACACTGACACCATCCTGCCATGTGGATCTATGGGAAGTTGTGTTAGCTCCAAGTTAGTCCAATCATCTGTGAAGAATCCATTTCCCATGTTCTGTACACAGCTGTATGAGACAATGACTTTCACTGGAATTCAAAGAATAAGACTTAAATATCCTTCTTGTGGTAATGTATTGGGGATATTCTTGAGGCTATCTGGTCTACCTTTCGTTGAAGGATCTCGTGGCTATGAAATGATTCAATTCTTGGAACTGAGTCAGCTGTGATTCCCTATTGCATTGATAAGTTAAGACTCTGTTCAAAAGAAAGTTTCTTGCTTTTTATAAAATATGATAGTCCAAACATCTAGGAATATCATAATCAATAAACTACTGGTAGTTATATCTGTGGGTAAAACTATTTTGGTTAGTGCTCTAGTCCTGCTGCCTATTCTCATAATCACCTCTAGCTGTCCCTGAAAATTTGGGAAATCACTGAGCCCATTTCAAAGGGATGATCTCTAAGTATCATCACTGCCCTGAAACACATTGAGCTTTTCTAAGATGTTGGCTCTTTCCTTACAAGTATATTTCTCAATGCAGTGCTAAAGGTGGCATTCTCTGGGCATGCCCAAAGGTGGGTAAGTGGGTAACAATGATAAGAACTATATATTAGGCTTGGTTTCTAGTTCCTGAGACAGAGCTCCTAACACCCTTGTAGACAGAGACACTAGGAGAATCTTTTGTTCTTATAGTTGGTCTTGGCCCTGGTTCCTAGCACATAGCTCCCCAAATCCTTGGCACCTCTAAAGTGTTCTTTTTTCTTGATGCACACTTTTATTAACTAGATTCGTAGAAGATCTGATTATCTGTAAAATAATGAAAAGTTATTCACTTGGAGATTAATTAATCAATATATACAAATTACACTGGAGATGATTGAAGGAGACTATAATCAAGGAGATAGCTAAAGATTGCGGTTAGCTGAGAGCCATAAAAGATGTTCTAGTTTCCACCTGATAGTAATACATTATCCAAAGAATCTTTGTATGCCCGTGAACACTGCGTGACTCACCTGTAAGCTCGAGCTGTAAGCACGTGTCCTTGTTAAAGCTATATGTATATAACTGGGTGAGTTTAGTTAGTGTGGGTGGGAAGAAGAAGAAGGTGGTGGTTGGAGTTAGAGCGTTTGGAGTGATTGCTGGAGCCGGAGAGAGAAGAAGAATAAAAGACCTTTTTTCATTTTCATCCTGCCTCCGAATTTTCCTGCGGCGTTTGTTGCTCCAAGGCAGTTTCCGCTTCAGGCAGCAACAAGTGGTGGCCTGTACGGGGAATTCGGTGGCAAGGTAAGAAAAAAGAAAATTTAAAAATATGGGAGCGAATATAACAAAAAGTTGGTTTATAAAAGCCACGAATGAAATTTTTGATAGCGAGAACTCAGAGGATAGTGAGAAAAGTGAACAAGAAAGCATATCCTCTGACTCAGTTGAGACCAGCAAGGAGAGCAGTAATATAAATTCAAAAGTAAGAACTGCAAAAGCCATCAGAAGCTTAATAAAATTAGCTGAGGAGTATGTACTCTCCTTAGAAGCTGAAACTCAGGATACTAGTGAAAGTGATAATAGTAACAAGGAGCCAAACCATGACAGTACGGTCTCCTCCACTGAGCCAGTTAGGAATTATGAAGCTAGTAGTGAGGAGGAATCAAAAAGCGATTCAGGGAGCACAGTCTCCAATAAAAAGAACAAAAAGAAATTAAAAAAGAGAAAAGACCGTCAAATAGAGGAACCACTAGTGCCCTCTGCTCCTTCATGGATAGAATACCTAACAGAAACAATAAGGAGTATTGATCAGAATGTACGTGCCCTTGAGGTAGAAATTGGCGGCCTTTCTGAGCGCTTATATGCTCTCGAACAACATAGACCGCAGGAGCACCTAGAACTGCCAGTATTTCAAAACGAACAGGGACAAAGATATCACGAGTCCCTAGACTTTAAAACAATAAAGAATTTTAAAGAGGCGGTAATGACCTATGGGCCTCAAGCTCCGTTCACATTAAGTATGATAGAGTCACTTAACACCCTAACCTTAGCCCCCTCAGATTGGAAAAGTCTATGCAGAGCGGTACTAAGTGGGGGACAATACCTAATCTGGAAAACTCAATTCCAGGAACTTTGTTCAGAAATAGCAAAGAGAAATGCTGCAGCAGGTTTCCCTCAAAGCAATATAGATATGCTCACAGGGGAGGGTCAGTTCACCGAACTACAAAATCAGCTACAATACGATCCAGGTGTGTATGCCCAGATACACACTGCAGCTGTGAAAGCCTGGAAGACAATCTCAGGCACAGGGGATCTGCAAGGCAGCCTATCAAAAGTTATACAAGGGCCTAACGAACCTTACGCTGATTTTGTAGATAGACTCTTAAAAACAACATCTAGAGTTTTTGGCGAAGTCGAGCAAGCTATGCCTCTAGTTATCCAATTAGCGTACGAGAATGCTAATAAATATTGCCAGGATGCAATAAGGCCATGGAGAAGTAAAAAAGACTTATCAATTTATATCAGACTGTGCAAAGACATTAACGAGGCTGTTATCACAGGCAACGTAATTGCTGCAGTGATGAAAAATTCCTCCCCTCAAAATTCCCAAAGGTTTCAACCTAGAACAGGATATTCCAGACAAAAGTATTATAATCAACCAAGATATGCTAAGCAATATCCCCCAAGGGTAATAAGATCAAATTCATACCGCGCTCCAGGCCGATGCCCCAGGTGCAAAAAGGTATACATTGGGCCAATCAATGCCATTCCAGATATGATATATATGGAAATGATTTATCAAGGATTTCAAAAAACGGGGCACGGGGCCCAATGCCCCGGGGCCCACAAATGTACGAGGCATTAGAGGAGGAATGCGCACTAGAGGAGGAATGCCCTCAGATCCAAATGATTCCTCGTCACAATCCCTCCTACCCATTAACTCCCTTATCAGAGGGACAAGAGGAAGTGCAGGATTAGATCTCTGTTCTACTGCCCGGATGGTCCTGACACCTGAAATGGGGGTTCAGCTGATTCCTACGGGAATCAGGGGACCTCTCCCTTCAGGAACTGTGGGACTAATCCTTGGGCGTAGTTCCAAGAGTTTATTAGGCTTTAATGTTATACCAGGGGTTATTGATTCAGATTATAATGGAGAGATTAAAATAATGCTAAGTACACACAGGGGTATCATCTCCGTAAATCAAGGAGACAGAATCGCACAGCTGCTCCTCATTCCCAGTCTCCATAGTTCTTTTAAAAGCATGCCACAAAATAGAAATAGCAGAGCATTCAGTTCCACTGGTTCAGGACCTATGGCTTTCTGGGTTCAGGATTGTTCACGGAGGCCGATGTGCAAATTAAAAATTCAAGGTATAGAGATGGAGGGGCTGATTGATACAGGAGCTGACTCTTCCATCATAAATCTACAACAATGGCCTAAGCACTGGCCTCTGCAGAAAGCCTCAACCAGTTTAAGAGGCTTGGGATATAGTAATACCCCAGCACAAAGTGCTGTAATCTTAAATTGGCAAGACAATGAAGGCCATACAGGAACATTCCAACCTTATGTTTTAAACAGCTTGCCAGTTACCCTATGGGGAAGAGATATCTTACATCAAATGGGGCTACACCTAGCAACCAAGCCTGCAGGTGTTAAGAATAAAAATCCTAATTATAATAAAAAAGGCAAAGGACATTTTTTCTAGGGGCCACTGAGAAAACAATTTTAAAAATACCATGGCTCTCTAATAAGCCAGTTTGGGTCCCTCAGTGGCCCCTATCCAAAGAAAAATTGCAAGCGGCCCATCAATTAATTAAGGAACAATTAGAAGCAGGACACATAGAGCCTTCCACCTCTCCCTGGAATTCTCCCATATTTGTAATTAAGAACAAATTGGGAAAATGGAGACTATTACAAGACCTAAGACAAATTAATAAAACAATGCAAATTATGGGACCTACCCAACCTGGACTTCCTAATCCTGTAGCTATTCCAAAAAACTATTACCTTATAACTCTTGATATAAAGGACTGTTTCTTTTCCATTCCCCTACATCCTCTGGATGCCCCCAGATTTGCTTTTTCAATTCCTTATATCAATAATAATGGCCCTGATAAAAGATATCAATGGAAAGTATTGCCACAGGGAATGGCAAATAGCCCTACAATGTGCCAACTATATGTGGACAGAGCTATACAGCCCATTAAAAACAAATATCAAGACCTCATGTGTTTACACTATATGGACGATGTTTTATTAGCTCACCCTAATCAAAAAATCTTATTTAATATATTTAGTGAAATAACAAAAAATTTTAAAAAATATGGATTATATATAGCAGAAGAAAAAGTTCAAAGCAGATCACCTATACTATATTTAGGCTTTAAAATCATGGATACTTTTGTTAAACCCCAAAAAATTCTAATAAGTAAAGAACATTTGACCACCCTCAATGATTTCCAAAAATTATTGGGAGACATTAATTGGCTTCGCCCTACACTAAGCCTCACTACTGGACAATTAAAACCTTTATTTGACATCCTTCGCGGGAACCCTGATCCATCCTCACCGCGAACATTAACTCCTGAGGCCAGGAGAGCTCTAAAATTAGTAGAACAGGCCATTGAAAGATCCCATTGCGATAGATTTGATTTTGCACAACCACTAATATTGATTATTATTCCTTCACAATATACACCCACAGGAGTATTTTGGCAACAGGGACCTATATTATGGATACATTTGCCTGTCTCTCCTAAAAGTACAATTGAGTCTTATACCTCCATGGTGGCTAAACTTATTCTTCAAGGACTTAAAACCTCTACTAAAATATTTGGAATTCATCCTGCTACTATTATTACTCCTTATTCATCGTCACAGGTTGAATATTTGTGCTTCAATGATAATGATTGGGCTATAGCTAGATGCTCTACTTCTGCAAATTTTGACAATCATATTCCTAAATCTCCTATACTGTCCTTTTGTATCAATCATCCTATCATATTCCCACAGGTAATAAAAACTCAACCCATTCCTAAAGCATTTAATGTATTTACAGATGGATCCTCTAACGGTACTGCTGCAGTAGTCACTCAAAATGAAAAAATGATTCATATCACTAATCAAAAATCAGCTCAATTAGTGGAACTCGAAGCTATAATAATAGCTCTGGAAAATTTTAAAGAACAGCCTATGAATATTTTTTCAGACAGCCACTATATTGTACATGCTGTCCCTAAATTGGAGCTAGTAGGTCCAATAGCACCACATACTCCAGCTTTTAAATTGTTTTCTCAAATCCAAAATCTCCTATGGCAACGAAAAGAACCTTTATTTATAGGTCACATAAGAGCTCACACTAATCTGCCTGGTCCTCTCCATGAAGGTAATCAAAAAGCTGACGCCCTCACTAAAACAATATTTATATTTACTACAGTACAACAAGCTACTTTATTTCATTCCCAGTTTCACACGTTAACAGCACTACCTTAAGACAAAAATTTAAAATCACAAAAGAACAAGCTCGTAGAATTGTCAAAGAATGTCCATCTTATGTAACACTTTTGCCCAATCCACATTATGGGGTTAACCCACGAGGTTTGATGCCCAATCATTTGTGGCAGATGGATGTCACACATGAGCCAAGTTTTGGAAAATTACGATTTATTCATGTCACCATAGATACATGCTCAGGCATGATTTTTGCTTCTTTACATTCCGGAGATAAAGTTAAAGATACTATATCTCATTGTCTGCAAGCTTTTGCTGCATTGGGCATCCCCAAAATGCTTAAAACAGATAATGGCCCTGCATATACATCCACATCCTTCAAACAATTTTGTACAAAGTTCAATATTATCCACAAAACAGGTATCACTTATAATCCTCAGGGACAAGGAATAATTGAAAGAGCAAATCGGACACTTAAAAAATATGTTACTAAAGCAAAAAGATGGAAACTGGAAAAATCCTAAGGACAGATTGGCAGTTGCCCTGTTTACCCTAAATTTCTTAACTTTAGATTCTAATGGACATTCGGCTGGAGATAGACACTGGAACCCACACCAACAACATAAACCTTTGGTTTACTGGAAGGATGTTCTCTCAGGTACATGGAAGGGTCCAGACCCAGTATTAATTTGGGGGAGAGGATCTGTTTGTGTTTTTCCAAAGCATGAATCCTCTCCAATATGGATACCATCTAGATTGATAAAGCAGGTACAAAGTCAAAAGGATCAAGACGAAGTTATTGAGGAGTCTAGATTGAATAAACAAGTACAAAATCAAGAGGACCAAAATGAAGGTATGGAGTGATTCCCTTAAGAGTCCTCCATTAAATTTACAACTTAAATTTCATCTTCCCGGCTGGGACAAGAAGATCTCTCTTCAGTGTATACACAATTGTATTTTTTTCTTTTATATATGTCTTTATGTCTGTGCATTTGTCTAAATTTCATGTTAATGTGATGTCACAAATATATGTTTATATGTGCGTCTGTCTAGTGTGAAGCGCTTAAAAAAAATAGGTAGATAGATATAGATCCAAATAACGTTAATTCATTTAAGCTTAGAATATTCTAATTAGATAATCAATAGATAGATAGATAGATAAATAGATATTCATATAAGTTCAGAATATTTTAATTAGATAATCAATTATAATGATAATCAATTTTGATTTATAGTTGTCTCCGGGACTTCTCTTCAGCTGTGAATATGTTTAATGTTGTATAACCTGATATTTTGGTGTTCCGACAGAGGATCGTTTATTTGTTATTAACTTCATTTGTTTAATAGCTGATTAATTTGAATTATTTCAACAGGTATAGGATTGCTGTGTATATAGAGACTTGAGGATTCCAGCTAACAAATTATTTTTCCAAAGTGCCTTTAGCTTTTCTTTATCTTTAATGCAGTAAACACCCTCAGTTTCTCTTTGATTATTTCTGAATGTGATATTTTGCCAGCTTATGTTTGTGGGAGCTTAAGCAGCAATGTGTGTGAGCAGAGATCAACTTTGAAGGAGACTATAATCAAGGAGATAGCTAAAGATTGCGGTTAGCTGAGAGCCATAAAAGATGTTCTAGTTTCCACCTGATAGTAATACATTATCCAAAGAATCTTTGTATGCCCGTGAACACTGCGTGACTCACCTGTAAGCTCGAGCTGTAAGCACGTGTCCTTGTTAAAGCTATATGTATATAACTGGGTGAGTTTAGTTAGTGTGGGTGGGAAGAAGAAGAAGGTGGTGGTTGGAGTTAGAGCGTTTGGAGTGATTGCTGGAGCCGGAGAGAGAAGAAGAATAAAAGACCTTTTTTCATTTTCATCCTGCCTCCGAATTTTCCTGCGGCGTTTGTTGCTCCAAGGCAGTTTCCGCTTCAGGCAGCAACAAGTGGTGGCCTGTACGGGGAATTCGGTGGCAAGGTAAGAAAAAAGAAAATTTAAAAATATGGGAGCGAATATAACAAAAAGTTGGTTTATAAAAGCCACGAATGAAATTTTTGATAGCGAGAACTCAGAGGATAGTGAGAAAAGTGAACAAGAAAGCATATCCTCTGACTCAGTTGAGACCAGCAAGGAGAGCAGTAATATAAATTCAAAAGTAAGAACTGCAAAAGCCATCAGAAGCTTAATAAAATTAGCTGAGGAGTATGTACTCTCCTTAGAAGCTGAAACTCAGGATACTAGTGAAAGTGATAATAGTAACAAGGAGCCAAACCATGACAGTACGGTCTCCTCCACTGAGCCAGTTAGGAATTATGAAGCTAGTAGTGAGGAGGAATCAAAAAGCGATTCAGGGAGCACAGTCTCCAATAAAAAGAACAAAAAGAAATTAAAAAAGAGAAAAGACCGTCAAATAGAGGAACCACTAGTGCCCTCTGCTCCTTCATGGATAGAATACCTAACAGAAACAATAAGGAGTATTGATCAGAATGTACGTGCCCTTGAGGTAGAAATTGGCGGCCTTTCTGAGCGCTTATATGCTCTCGAACAACATAGACCGCAGGAGCACCTAGAACTGCCAGTATTTCAAAACGAACAGGGACAAAGATATCACGAGTCCCTAGACTTTAAAACAATAAAGAATTTTAAAGAGGCGGTAATGACCTATGGGCCTCAAGCTCCGTTCACATTAAGTATGATAGAGTCACTTAACACCCTAACCTTAGCCCCCTCAGATTGGAAAAGTCTATGCAGAGCGGTACTAAGTGGGGGACAATACCTAATCTGGAAAACTCAATTCCAGGAACTTTGTTCAGAAATAGCAAAGAGAAATGCTGCAGCAGGTTTCCCTCAAAGCAATATAGATATGCTCACAGGGGAGGGTCAGTTCACCGAACTACAAAATCAGCTACAATACGATCCAGGTGTGTATGCCCAGATACACACTGCAGCTGTGAAAGCCTGGAAGACAATCTCAGGCACAGGGGATCTGCAAGGCAGCCTATCAAAAGTTATACAAGGGCCTAACGAACCTTACGCTGATTTTGTAGATAGACTCTTAAAAACAACATCTAGAGTTTTTGGCGAAGTCGAGCAAGCTATGCCTCTAGTTATCCAATTAGCGTACGAGAATGCTAATAAATATTGCCAGGATGCAATAAGGCCATGGAGAAGTAAAAAAGACTTATCAATTTATATCAGACTGTGCAAAGACATTAACGAGGCTGTTATCACAGGCAACGTAATTGCTGCAGTGATGAAAAATTCCTCCCCTCAAAATTCCCAAAGGTTTCAACCTAGAACAGGATATTCCAGACAAAAGTATTATAATCAACCAAGATATGCTAAGCAATATCCCCCAAGGGTAATAAGATCAAATTCATACCGCGCTCCAGGCCGATGCCCCAGGTGTGATCGTAAAAGTTCGGTGAACTGACCCTCCCCTGTATATCATTGCTTTGAGGGAAACCTGCTGCAGCATTTCTCTTTGGAACCATTGATCAGATTAATGCCATTGGGCCCAGATATTCCAGATATATATGGAAATGATTTATCAAGGATTTCAAAAAACGGGGCATGGGGCCCAATGCCCCGGGGCCCACAAATGTAGGAGGCATTAGAGGAGGAATGCGCACTAGAGGAGGAATGCCCTCAGATCCAAATGATTCCTCGTCACAATCCCTCCTACCCATTAACTCCCTTATCAGAGGGACAAGAGGAAGTGCAGGATTAGATCTCTGTTCTACTGCCCGGATGGTCCTGACACCTGAAATGGGGGTTCAGCTGATTCCTACGGGAATCAGGGGACCTCTCCCTTCAGGAACTGTGGGACTAATCCTTGGGCGTAGTTCCAAGAGTTTATTAGGCTTTAATGTTATACCAGGGGTTATTGATTCAGATTATAATGGAGAGATTAAAATAATGCTAAGTACACACAGGGGTATCATCTCCGTAAATCAAGGAGACAGAATCGCACAGCTGCTCTTCATTCCCAGTCTCCATAGTTCTTTTAAAAGCATGCCACAAAATAGAAATAGCAGAGCATTCAGTTCCACTGGTTCAGGACCTATGGCTTTCTGGGTTCAGGATTGTTCACGGAGGCCGATGTGCAAATTAAAAATTCAAGGTATAGAGATGGAGGGGCTGATTGATACAGGAGCTGACTCTTCCATCATAAATCTACAACAATGGCCTAAGCACTGGCCTCTGCAGAAAGCCTCAACCAGTTTAAGAGGCTTGGGATATAGTAATACCCCAGCACAAAGTGCTGTAATCTTAAATTGGCAAGACAATGAAGGCCATACAGGAACATTCCAACCTTATGTTTTAAACAGCTTGCCAGTTACCCTATGGGGAAGAGATATCTTACATCAAATGGGGCTACACCTAGCAACCAAGCCTGCAGGTGTTAAGAATAAAAATCCTAATTATAATAAAAAAGGCAAAGGACATTTTTTCTAGGGGCCACTGAGAAAACAATTTTAAAAATACCATGGCTCTCTAATAAGCCAGTTTGGGTCCCTCAGTGGCCCCTATCCAAAGAAAAATTGCAAGCGGCCCATCAATTAATTAAGGAACAATTAGAAGCAGGACACATAGAGCCTTCCACCTCTCCCTGGAATTCTCCCATATTTGTAATTAAGAACAAATTGGGAAAATGGAGACTATTACAAGACCTAAGACAAATTAATAAAACAATGCAAATTATGGGACCTACCCAACCTGGACTTCCTAATCCTGTAGCTATTCCAAAAAAACTATTACCTTATAACTCTTGATATAAAGGACTGTTTCTTTTCCATTCCCCTACATCCTCTGGATGCCCCCAGATTTGCTTTTTCAATTCCTTATATCAATAATAATGGCCCTGATAAAAGATATCAATGGAAAGTATTGCCACAGGGAATGGCAAATAGCCCTACAATGTGCCAACTATATGTGGACAGAGCTATACAGCCCATTAAAAACAAATATCAAGACCTCATGTGTTTACACTATATGGACGATGTTTTATTAGCTCACCCTAATCAAAAAATCTTATTTAATATATTTAGTGAAATAACAAAAAATTTTAAAAAATATGGATTATATATAGCAGAAGAAAAAGTTCAAAGCAGATCACCTATACTATATTTAGGCTTTAAAATCATGGATACTTTTGTTAAACCCCAAAAAATTCTAATAAGTAAAGAACATTTGACCACCCTCAATGATTTCCAAAAATTATTGGGAGACATTAATTGGCTTCGCCCTACACTAAGCCTCACTACTGGACAATTAAAACCTTTATTTGACATCCTTCGCGGGAACCCTGATCCATCCTCACCGCGAACATTAACTCCTGAGGCCAGGAGAGCTCTAAAATTAGTAGAACAGGCCATTGAAAGATCCCATTGCGATAGATTTGATTTTGCACAACCACTAATATTGATTATTATTCCTTCACAATATACACCCACAGGAGTATTTTGGCAACAGGGACCTATATTATGGATACATTTGCCTGTCTCTCCTAAAAGTACAATTGAGTCTTATACCTCCATGGTGGCTAAACTTATTCTTCAAGGACTTAAAACCTCTACTAAAATATTTGGAATTCATCCTGCTACTATTATTACTCCTTATTCATCGTCACAGGTTGAATATTTGTGCTTCAATGATAATGATTGGGCTATAGCTAGATGCTCTACTTCTGCAAATTTTGACAATCATATTCCTAAATCTCCTATACTGTCCTTTTGTATCAATCATCCTATCATATTCCCACAGGTAATAAAAACTCAACCCATTCCTAAAGCATTTAATGTATTTACAGATGGATCCTCTAACGGTACTGCTGCAGTAGTCACTCAAAATGAAAAAATGATTCATATCACTAATCAAAAATCAGCTCAATTAGTGGAACTCGAAGCTATAATAATAGCTCTGGAAAATTTTAAAGAACAGCCTATGAATATTTTTTCAGACAGCCACTATATTGTACATGCTGTCCCTAAATTGGAGCTAGTAGGTCCAATAGCACCACATACTCCAGCTTTTAAATTGTTTTCTCAAATCCAAAATCTCCTATGGCAACGAAAAGAACCTTTATTTATAGGTCACATAAGAGCTCACACTAATCTGCCTGGTCCTCTCCATGAAGGTAATCAAAAAGCTGACGCCCTCACTAAAACAATATTTATATTTACTACAGTACAACAAGCTACTTTATTTCATTCCCAGTTTCACATTAACAGCACTACCTTAAGACAAAAATTTAAAATCACAAAAGAACAAGCTCGTAGAATTGTCAAAGAATGTCCATCTTATGTAACACTTTTGCCCAATCCACATTATGGGGTTAACCCACGAGGTTTGATGCCCAATCATTTGTGGCAGATGGATGTCACACATGAGCCAAGTTTTGGAAAATTACGATTTATTCATGTCACCATAGATACATGCTCAGGCATGATTTTTGCTTCTTTACATTCTGGAGATAAAGTTAAAGATACTATATCTCATTGTCTGCAAGCTTTTGCTGCATTGGGCATCCCCAAAATGCTTAAAACAGATAATGGCCCTGCATATACATCCACATCCTTCAAACAATTTTGTACAAAGTTCAATATTATCCACAAAACAAGTATCACTTATAATCCTCAGGGACAAGGAATAATTGAAAGAGCAAATCGGACACTTAAAAATATGTTACTAAAGCAAAAAGATGGAAACTGGAAAAATCCTAAGGACAGATTGGCAGTTGCCCTGTTTACCCTAAATTTCTTAACTTTAGATTCTAATGGACATTCGGCTGGAGATAGACACTGGAACCCACACCAACAACATAAACCTTTGGTTTACTGGAAGGATGTTCTCTCAGGTACATGGAAGGGTCCAGACCCAGTATTAATTTGGGGGAGAGGATCTGTTTGTGTTTTTCCAAAGCATGAATCCTCTCCAATATGGATACCATCTAGATTGATAAAGCAGGTACAAAGTCAAAAGGATCAAGACGAAGTTATTGAGGAGTCTAGATTGAATAAACAAGTACAAAATCAAGAGGACCAAAATGAAGGTATGGAGTGATTCCCTTAAGAGTCCTCCATTAAATTTACAACTTAAATTTCATCTTCCCGGCTGGGACAAGAAGATCTCTCTTCAGTGTATACACAATTGTATTTTTTTCTTTTATATATGTCTTTATGTCTGTGCATTTGTCTAAATTTCATGTTAATGTGATGTCACAAATATATGTTTATATGTGCGTCTGTCTAGTGTGAAGCGCTTAAAAAAAATAGGTAGATAGATATAGATCCAAATAACGTTAATTCATTTAAGCTTAGAATATTCTAATTAGATAATCAATAGATAGATAGATAGATAAATAGATATTCATATAAGTTCAGAATATTTTAATTAGATAATCAATTATAATGATAATCAATTTTGATTTATAGTTGTCTCCGGGACTTCTCTTCAGCTGTGAATATGTTTAATGTTGTATAACCTGATATTTTGGTGTTCCGACAGAGGATCGTTTATTTGTTATTAACTTCATTTGTTTAATAGCTGATTAATTTGAATTATTTCAACAGGTATAGGATTGCTGTGTATATAGAGACTTGAGGATTCCAGCTAACAAATTATTTTTCCAAAGTGCCTTTAGCTTTTCTTTATCTTTAATGCAGTAAACACCCTCAGTTTCTCTTTGATTATTTCTGAATGTGATATTTTGCCAGCTTATGTTTGTGGGAGCTTAAGCAGCAATGTGTGTGAGCAGAGATCAACTTTTATTTTCTACTCTAATAATTCTTTTTTTTAGTTTGACAGCTCACCTTTTGATCTCAGTGCTGGAATAGCACTGCCTTTCCCTTAATAATGGATGCTTGAGTTTTTAGGTAGCGGGCCCTGAAGATTTGCCGGTGGAAATGTCTAGACATAAAAAAGACGGCTGATGTTACAACTGCAGGGACCGCGGTCGCTGCAAGCATCCCTGCTGCTCAAGCATCAAACAACCTAACCAGCAGTGTGGCCTCTGCTCTGCATGCATGGGGCCTCCTGAATCTGTGTTATAACTTATGGACATTTTGATTTTCCATTATTTTGGGACATTACGGGACAATGCCTTGCGGGTATTTGTCTAAGAGAACTCAGTGTGTTACTTGATGAAACTAAGGGCAGCTGATTGGCTTAAAGAACTTGATATGCTATGGAAACTTGGCTCGTCAGCAGTAGGCTTACCGCCTTAAAGCCGCAGTATCTCCTAAAAATTGGACGGCTGTTAGTCAACACACAGTCGATCCTGAAGGGCTCTATTGGATGGCTGGTTAGCCTATGACGGGTAAGATCCCCAGAAGGGGACAACCTAAGACACGGCACAGTCGCACGGGACAGTCTAATGTGGCCGGCATGTCAACCTAAGCCAGGAGTCAGGACAGCCTAGACTCCCATGATGGGTAAGAATGTCGGTTGCACATGGACGTCCTAGAACATCCCCTCTTTTAAAACTAAAAGGGGGAAATGAAGGAGCCTATAATCAAGGAGATAGCTAAAGATTGCGGTTAGCTGAGAGCCATAAAAGATGTTCTAGTTTCCACCTGATAGTAATACATTATCCAAAGAATCTTTGTATGCCCGTGAACACTGCGTGACGCACCTGTAAGCTCGAGCTGTAAGCACGTGTCCTTGTTAAAGCTATATGTATATAACTGGGTGAGTTTAGTTAGTGTGGGTGGGAAGAAGAAGAAGGTGGTGGTTGGAGTTAGAGCGTTTGGAGTGATTGCTGGAGCCGGAGAGAGAAGAAGAATAAAAGACCTTTTTTTCATTTTCATCCTGCCTCCGAATTTTCCTGCGGCGTTTGTTGCTCCAAGGCGGTTTCCGCTTCAGGCAGCAACAGATGATAAATGTTTTTGCAGTGGGAAAGAATGGAAACTACCCAAGTGGATACTTCCTCTTCACCTTAGCTTTCAGGTTTCTCCTGAAGACAGTTTCTCAAACTTGAATTGTGAGTCTTCTGGGATGTGGTTGCTGTCAGTTCTCATATATAGTCAATTTACAGGCTCTAACTGACTGACTTTTTTAATACAACAAACAGTCTGTTTAAAGTGCTCATGATCATTAACTGCATAGGAAAATAAACAGATGGGCACCATTTCAAGTCAAATGCCCAGGAATATTATCTTTTCAAACAAGAGTTCAGACGTGTAGAACTGCAGAAAATTCCACAATATTTATCACAAATTTTGCAAGGGTAGAATTTTACTTAGTTACATAGTTACATTGAAGATCATTAAGAAAATTTCAATGTATGAGTGTGCCTTTTCCCCCATATCCTCACCAATACTTATTGTTGTTTGTATTCTTTTTTTCCCCCAAAATTTATTTTTTATTCTAAGTTGTTAGAAATGACAGCAGAATGTATTACATTTCATATTATACTTGTAGATAAAGTGTTTTCTTCTTGTATGCTATTGAGATGACTGATAGCCAAGGGCTCCTGGCTAGCTAGATGGGAGGCTGGTTGTCAGGGGACATAACCATGTGATCAGAGTTGGCAGTTTCTTGTCTTACCTCACTGTATCCTCCAAGGGAGGGCACAAGGCTGAAGGTGGAGTTCATCCCCATAAGCCAACGACTTAATCAATTATGCCTGCATAATGAAGCCTCCATAAAAGTCCCAAAGTACTGAGTTGGGAGAGCCTCTGGATTGCTTAATATTCAAGATGTCTTGAGGGTGTGCACTAGAGAAGGTATGGGAACTCTGCCTCTTTTCCCATATCTTGCCCTCCAAGTCTTCCATCTAGCTGATCATCTGTGTCATTTGTGATACTCTTTATAATATAAAAATAGGTGAATTTAAGGAAAGTGTCTCCATGAGTTCTATAAACCATAAGAGGGCTTTGTGGGAAACTCTGACTTATAAGCATGTGTCACTACCTGGAGCTGGTGACTAGCATCTGAAGTGGGGGTGATTTGGGGGACTGAGCCCCTCACTTGTAAGACTAATGCTAACTTCAACCAGAATTGAGTTAAAGCATAAGGTACACTGTCAGTGCCCAATGAGAATTGTTTGGTTTTGTAAATTTGCTGAAGTTTGAGTAAGTGTGGAGGTAGAAAGCCCCCAAATTTGGTGCCCAGAGATAAAGTCTTCCACAAAGTTTTTTTTTAAGTGTACATTTTTTTCTTCAGTCTACGTGATTAACTCATCCCAGATTTCTATTTCCCCAAGTCTTTAAATCCCTTCATCTATAATATACCAAAGATATTCTGAAATTTCAACTTCATTCAATTTATATCATATATACATGCATAGAACAAGTAGTAAGACATAAATGGACATTATAACATAGAAATTTCAGGACAATGTGTGAAAAAGGGAGAATGGGGAACTGTAATCAGGGAAGCTTTGGTTGTAATTGTGATGCTTCATTTCTAAAAATAATAAACATGTCTGAAACTAAGGCAGTAACATTTGTTGGATCTTGGTGGTGTGAACACAAATGCTTGTTTATTCTTTGATTTTCTGTGTTTTCAAAATATTTCACAAAGAAATATTTTACCATCTTAAACAATTGATGAATCTAACAGTTGTAATTAAATATGCTCACATTACAAAATTTGCTGAAGTTTGAAAAAGTCATTTTAAAAAATCAAGACCCTTGCAAAGATTGTTTACAAAAAAAAAAGATGATTTACAACTGAGTATAGCTCACTGGTACAGCGTTTGAGTAAAATGAGTGAGACCCTGAGTTTGACTTCCAGCAACACATACAGACATACACAAACACACACACATAGAAACACAAATTTCTAGGAAGACAAAAACAAAGGGGAATGAAAACGAATAAATGAAATTTGTTTATAAATTAATTATGTATGAAGAGATTCTAATTATGTGTTTTTTGTTGACTAGTTAGGCAAGCTTGATAATTTTAATCAGCTCTTTCTGGAGACCTGCAGATTCCTGAGCTTCCTTCTTCCTGACTTATACTAAAAGTAGGGAGGGGAGGAAGCATAAGAATGGAAAAACTTAAGTTTGCCACTACAGTTTTCTCAATAACTACCATTGAACGCATGTTTTGCTTAACACTTTTCACTTGTCAAGGGTTTCTCAAAGTGTGGGTGCTAACCGGGCGCGGTGGCGCACGCCTGTAATCCCAGCACTTGGGAGGCTGAGGCAGGAGGATCGCAAGTTCAAAGCCAGCCTCAGCAATGGCGAGGCACTTAGTAACTCAGTGAGACCCTGCTTCTAATAAAATACAAAAAAGGGCTGGGGATGTGGCCCAGTGGTCGAGTGCCCCTGAGTTCAATCCCCGGTACCAAAAAAAAAAAGTGTGGGTGCTATGTCAGAAAGTCCCCACTAATTTGATCATCTTACACTTGGCAGCTATGATTAGTATTGTCCTTTTCAATGATTGCAATAGAGAGAAATGAGAGTAGCAACTGAAGTGGAAAGGCTAGCTATCCTGATTTAGGTCCAGATATTCTCTGGGATTTTCTGTATCTTTAATTCAGAAAGAGTTTATACCAAGAATTACCAAAGAGGAGAAAGACCCAGCTCTTAATA
This sequence comes from Tamias sibiricus, assembly GCA_025594165.1. NCBI lineage: Eukaryota > Metazoa > Chordata > Mammalia > Rodentia > Sciuridae > Tamias > Tamias sibiricus. The sequence continues at coordinate 119,138,862 of CM046664.1, read as the reverse complement.
GTCACTTAGTAAAATAAAACGTAAAAATAGCTGACTCAGGCAAATCAGCTATATGGAGATACCCAGGTAGTAAGGTGTGGTTTGGAATGAGATGTGCTGAGCTCATACAGTATGAGAGCAATTTGAAAAAGGGACATTCAGGAATGCCTGAGTAAATGTGTGTTCTCTCCTCAAACTGAACCACTGGGCTCCACCCACTTTCCCCTTCCAGGTACCATAATGGAAGGAGTGGACCAGGATGGCCTAAAACTTTGTGAGTTCAAAGGGCTTTCACAAGGCTTGTTTTATTTAACTCTCTCATCCACCTGCAATATAGAACTCCATCACCAGGGTGCAGACACTGAGGCCCAAAAGGCTGGATACAGTTCCAAGGTCTCACAGCCAGGTAATAGAGCTGGCCTCCAGTACCTTTCCTTGACACTTCATGGACTCTTCATTCCTTATTCTCTACATGTTCCCTTGGTCTTAACCTTATCATTTCAGGGAGCATGGGGAAAATTTAAGGCAATCCCCTCTTGTAATTTTTTTTATCAATCCCATAATTCATTGGAAATGACCTCTAGTGGTGGTTGTGTTTTATTACTGTAAAACTATTGAAGGTAGACAGTGCTTTAACTAAAATAGCTGATTGCGGAAGATGTTAACCACACATGTATCCATGCCAAAAGCTCTCATTTCTGTGAAGGAAAAGGTCATATCAATACCAGTCTCTCTTAATACACTAGCCAGGTTTTCTTTTAGGAGTAAAGCAATAAGTAGACTCAGGGAAGGATTTTTGCACATAGTTATAAGACATTTTCTGTTTCTGTTATACTGATAAAATTGTCCTCTATTGCTTCCTAACACATCACCCCAAAACTTAAAAGCATCAAACAACACACATTATCTCAAAGTTTCTGACAACCACTTGGCTGAATGGCTCTGACTCAGGATTGTAAGGAAGTGTAGGGAACATGTTGAATAAGGCTGTGGTCACCGAGAGCTTAAGATTTCCGCTTCTGGGTTAATTCATTCACATGGCAAGAAAGTTGATTTTGGCTGTTAGTCAGCACTCTTGATACTTCTCCACATGGAATACTTCTCTATAGAGCAACTAGCTCCCCTCAGAGCAAGTGATTCTGGAGAGCAAGACAGAGCAAGAAAGAGCTCCTGAGATGGAAGCTGCAGTCTTTTTATAATCTAATCTAGAAGTAATGCTTCATTCTACTGCCATATCCAATGAATTACAAGTGAGTCATTAAATGTAGCCCACATACAAGGGGAAGGAAATTGGGCTGTGTTTCTTTGATGAAGGCATATCTAAGAATTTGTAGACATGGCTTTACAACCTTGCTTTGACCAAATTCTCAGCTTTTGCAAGAGAAAGCACATAAAGTGAATTTATTTCTTTTCAGAGGGTTCACACACTGGTAAAACTGATAAAAACAGATAAAAGCTCTCTTGCTATTTCTCATCCATCATTGATAGTTCCTTCTATTTTCTTTGCTGCCCCTCCTCCTCTGCAGGCCTTGGAAGGCTGGAAGTTCCCAGCTGCTCAGGCCTCAACTTTATGGACACTCTTACCTTACAACTTCATCCCAAACTGTGCTTTATATACCATCTCGACTCTCATAACTCTCGTATTTCTAACTTCATCCCTGATCTCGCCTTTCAATTTCAGCTTTATATTTCCAGCTGCTCCCTGACATCACCACATAGATCGCATCAATTTAAAATGTACCATGGCTAACAGAGAACCCTTGGTTCCTTCTACTTCTTTCCTGGCCTTCTCATTTTTAGTAAATCTACCATACATTTAAACTCTTCCTGTTACATATCTAATCCCTGAGCAAGCCTTGTCAGCACTTGTTTATAAATATTTTATCCGAATCTACCAAACTTTCTCCACCTCCACTGCTACCACTCTGGCCCAACCTGTCTTTCTTTCTCACCTGGACTACTGTAATAGCTTACAGAGAGCCTTCCTCTTTCCCTCTCTCCCTGCCCTCTACCCCTCCTCCCTTCCTTTCCCTTCTTTTATCCTCCCTTTCTTTCTTCTCTCTTTCTTCCTAGTTCCTGTAACTATTTTCCATTATAGCCATGGTGGTATTGTGAAAATGTTAGCAGTTCATGTCACTCCGCCATTTAAAATTCCATGTGGCTTTTTATTTCACTTAGAAAAATAAATCTCAACTCTTTGGGCAGACTTAGAATTTTTTTCCTGTCTCTTGTCTCTGCAAACTATGTACCCACATTGATCTTCACGCAGTGTGTGTGTGTGTGTGTGTGTGTGTGTGTTGGTGAGTGTATGTCTATGTTTGTCATGTGCATGCTGTGTGCATTGCTATATTAATGTGTGTCTGGGAATGTGTGTGAATTGAGTGTGTGTGTGTATGCAGCAGGATGTGTGTCTGGCATGCTCTTGTGTGCACAAACCATCCTGACTGATAGGCAGTTTACATAGAATAGACAGAATAGACAGCACCCTGGAGAACACTCAGAGACTACAGACAACTTCTCTCTCAATATTTATATTTCTCTGGAGATTCATTAAGTTTAAGTGGTCTCTTGTCAATTGCAAATATCCTGGGAGCCGCTTAGTCATCTGTATCTTGGTGTGCGTCTTTATAATTAGACTGTATTCTTTCTAGCCTTGCTGACAATCACCAGAGATAAGAATTAGTGTAAGGGTCTCACTTGAGTTGTGGGAGGGCAGCATGCTGGCTGAGGTGACATGTCCTGGATTGTCTACCTGGATATGGTGATTTCTTCTCATCCACAGGGCTGGGCATCACTGGGGAGTGAAGAAGTCAGAGGTTCCCAAGTTTTGCTGAGTGCCTTCGGGGTCCTGCACGTTATGTGCTTCTGAGGCAACCCAGTGTTCTTTAGATTTGGGGCCATTTCCCTTTTAGTTCACAGCAAAAAGCAGATTTGTTCCCAGTAGACACAGTCGCCCCTCAGTGGGCCTAGGCAGCAGAGAGCAAGCTGGCACATTCAGTGACTATTTCATGCTTTGTCACATGTAGCCACAGAGGAAACCCTTCAGCGAGGTGCCTGCGAGTGCCTCTGAGGAAACCCTCCCAGCCCTGGGACTCTCCCCTCGTGTGTCTCTTTCTTCCCTCTGATGCCAGGACCTCAGACTTCACTCTTGCTATTTCTCCTGTCTTTCATTTAATTTCAACATTTCCTTTTCTAGATCCTAGATCTTTCTTAGCATGCCACTTTATACTTTATTAAGTTGAGAAAATAGAAAATCCACCTCCTTCACTCCAGATTCCCCTCTAGAAATTCTGTCATCTCTTGAGCCATACTCCCAACCAAGTGAGTCAAGGTTTTCTACACCGTGCATCTCTAATCCAATGTAACCTACATTGATGTAACTTACATCATGTGCTTTTGCTTAGTTGGATGCTGACCACTCTGGTGCCAAATCCCCCAAATACTTTCAATTCATACCCTACTAGGCATTTCAGCAACATTCAGTGAGTTGTCCCTTGGCTTCTTCTAGAAATCCCTCAATATTCTCCCATCTCCTTCCTTTCCTTATGGCAACTCAGACTACTGTGTAGCCCCTTGTGGCTTGCTCCAAGGATCTTTCTGTTATTTCTAACTTTATTCCAATCCCTTGACCTTTATACTGCTGATTTCCAAATGAATAATTCTCAAATCCTCTTCTGAGCTGTGCGTTCCTATGTCTAATTGGTTACTTAAAGAGAAATCCCTGGAGTGGTTAAATGTTTAGGCTTTGGAGTCAGAGTCTGAAATCTTGGTTCATTCTAGTCTTGCAACTTATTTGCTGTATGACCCTAGGTAAGGTATGTGACATCTTTACCCTTTACTTCTTTATCCATAAATCAGGACTCTGTATATTTTTTCTAATGACAAATGAAGTAATGCATGTAAGACATTTGGAAACTGTGCCAGACATACAGTAAGCATCTAAAAGTACTTAATAATTCTTTGTCTTATTATTACTATTATTTGCACCCTCTTGGATGATTCATGGACATATTCAAAGGAGAATTCGTGATCATTTCAGCAAATGACACTTTCCTTCTCTTAGCTGCTTAAATCAGAAATTGACAGCTTCCTTAGATATATCTCATACTGATACCAATCATTGCCCAGTGTCCTTGACTTTAACTCCAAAGTGGCCCTTAAATCATCCAGTTCTCTCAGGAACCTCCTTATATCAGCTATACCTCGACTCTCACTTGAGTTACTATAATGCTTTCCAAATTGGTCTCCCTGTTCCTCTTGTGCCCTTTCCCCAACTTATTCTTCAGCACTTAGCAACCAGAGTGATTTTTAAAGCATGAATTGTATCACATCAGTGGTCTGCTCAAAATTCTTCATTGTTTCCCACTGGATAAAGAACAAAGTCCAGTATGCTTCAGTGGAAAGTTCTATAAGTTTATATATGTCCTGTGCCCGGTCTACTTTCTAGCCAGTAGTCACTGTTGTCTCGTTCACTGAGGCTTAACCACCAAGGCTTTCTAACAGGCTGTCAAGTGTTATAAGAGCTTTTCTATCTTGTGGATTATAATTTTGGCTCCAGAGTATTATTGGAATGTTCTTCTCCCCTTTTTGGATAATTCCCACTTGTTTTGGGGGCCCTAATAAAAGTTATCTCTCAAAGAAAAGTCTTTGACTTTGAACTTAAGATAGGCTCCCTCTTTTTTCTTTTTTATGTACTCCTTGATTTTCCATTATGACACTTACCAACATTTGCAATTATATGTTGTCTCTGTATTTATTTGCTTAGTGATAGTCTTCCTAACTGTATGCAAAAGCTCTAATGTCAGGGATCATATCTGTCTTGTTAATTGTCTTAAGTGTATAGCAGAACATCTGGCACATATAAAGTGCTTGATCAATATTTGTTGGCTTCATAATGTGAATGAATGAAATATGAGGATAAAACCACCTCATCTTAATGCTGGAAAACTACCAGATGTAATTCAGATGTAAGTAGTCAAAAGATATTCCCAAATTTTTGCCTCTAAGTAATTAAATCTAGAATTGCAGGGCTGGGAATGTAGCTCAGTGGTAGACCACTGGCCTAGAATGGTATATTGTGTACAACTTCAACACTGTTTAATTGTGTTGTTAACAAAAGGAAAGACCAACAAGGATGTGGATGGACTTTGCAGTCAGACCTGGGTTTGAATCCCCTCAATCATTTGCCAGTGATGTGGCCTTGGGCAAGTTATTTAATTTCCCTGGGCTTCAGTCCTTTTGCTTGAAAAATGGTTATCCTAGTACCAGCTTGCATGGTTGTTGCACAGAATTGAAATGAAAGGAATGGCTTGTGTTGATTGATTAATGAATTGATGGTAACTGTCATTTCCCCTCAAAATTCTTTATTCTGACTCTTAGTTATGAAAGGGAAAGAAATAAGAATCAACAATGATTTATTTACTATGTGGATTTTTTTTGTTTGAAATTATAAAACAGAAGTAACAGGCAATAGAAAGAGATAAATTAAAACTCATGAATTTTACTGATCAATAGATTTTTTTTATATTCCTGAGGTGAATGCATGAGGGCTTCCTGGACCTGGAATGCCCTTTGCCTGGTAACTCTCCCCTTTTCAGACCATTTTATTGCTGATCTGAGTACTCTATAAATTTCTTTTTCCCCCAGGATGCATTTTGCTCTAAACTTGGGTTGTTTAAGCATATTTCTGCCTCTTTGGGGTCCATGTCAACAAGTACACTGCAAATACTACTGAGGACTGGATCTTGCTATCATTCCACTCCAGCACTTAGCACAGTGCCAGAAATGTACAATGTGCTCACAAAGAAAATGAATGAATATACCTATTCCACAGCTTATGTTTCATTATAACTGTTTTAACCATAGTTGAAGTATCATGCAATTGGCATTCCTTAAAAAGGATCTCTTTGCTTTTAGAAAATCTCTTGGAATTTATGTAATTTTAAGCTACAGGCTTAGGGGAACCTGCACAACATTCTTGTGTTGCACCTCACTGTTAAATATTCAGCTACACTGAGCATTGCCATCTTGTGTGAACAAATTTTGCCTCCTTCTTCTTAGAGTGCCCCCAGTTCTTCATGTGGTATGTACAATGATTAATATGAACCAGAGGATGTGGGTTTGTATACATCTGGGATCTTTATAAATTACAAAACCAAAGAAAACAGCTTAGCCCTTTGGAGAAAAAGGAAAATAGATTAAAAGCTCATACATGTAGTTTGAAAACAAGAATTTGAAATTCTTGGTATCCCCTTTAAGGTTCATGATGATAAAAACAGAAGACAGTTTTTTCACAACTCCACCATGAGACACACTTATGTTAAAGTCTAAAACAAATTTACCTAAGAAACTGATTACATTTTAAGAAAACCTATCCGTTGCTTTTCTTAAGGTATTCTAAAGAAGCATAGGTTCTTAATAAATTTGCAAGTGAGTAAACAATGAGTTTCTCTTTTCCCTGTGAGTGCTCAAAATCACCAACTCATAGCTGTCCTTTTTCTTCCTTGTGCTAGTGTGAGTTCAGATATTCTATAGTAGTTAAGCTTTAAAAAACAGATAATGCTGTATGGTAATGCCAAGAATGCTACTTTTGATGGTTTCCTTTAGGAGGATTCATTTAAAAAGCTTATATATTTCTACATTATAATTTTCTACAATCAACAAGAAGGAAAAAAAAAACTTGAAGTTATAGTGATCACTGGGCAAGAAAAATTTTTGTTCTGGATTTCATTCAAATTTTGTTTTCAACAGGTGGTGAAATAGGTGGAACTTCATATTCTGCCTGTCTTCAAAACTGTGTGTGGTGTGTGTATATGTGCACATCCCTGTGTACCTGCTTTCCTCAAAATTTCTCTCCTAAGTTTGATTTGAGAGATTTTAGTCAGATTTGGAATTGCTGTTGACCAAAATGCCTGACAAGAACAATGTACAGGAGGACAAGTTTATTTGGGGCTCATGGTTTCAGAAGTTCAGTCTGTGGTCAGCCAACTCCATAGCTCTGAGCCCAAGACGAGGCAGGACATTATGGCAGAAGGCTGTGGCAGAGGAAAGCAGCTCAGCACATGGCAACTAAGAAGCACAGTGCTTTACTTGCCAGGGACAAAGTGTAAACTGCAAAGTCACACCTCTGAGACCTATCTTCTTTAGTCACATTTTACCTGCCTGCCAGTTAATCTATATCAGATTAATGCACTGATTAGGTCACAACTCTCATAATCTAAACATTTCACCTCTGAACATTCTTGAATTGTCTCACACATGAGCTTTTGGGGGACAACACATAGCCACACCATAACAGAGATATGATAAAGATCTTTAATTACAAAACATCTACATAAATTATATGACAATTTATGATTACAAACACAAATGGATGTATAAGAAATTACCCAAGAACTTGTGTTTTTATTGTATTGCTTTGCCTGAAAATGCACTAGGTGTTTAAGTTGGCTTATTTGGTTTTCTCTTATATTAAGAAAAAGCATTTGTTGGGGCTGAGATTTTGGATACATTTTGGGCATTGGATGTATTTTCCTCTTCGTTATAAGAAGACATGGAGAAGTATGGCAAATTAAACACAAATGCTAGTAATTCTAAAGCTCATTTGCATTTAAATTTTTTCTATAGTCAAGAATAATTATAAAAATATTTTATTAGAATTAGGAGTACTCCTCAGAAACTGAAAATATTCTCACTTTTCGAGTTGTGGTCTTATTCTTACTTTTCTAAATTTAGTTCATTATAATCATTTTAGCATTCAGGATAAATTTAAGTTGAAATGCTTTTAATTTGAGGATGTATGTGATGGGGAGAATGTTCTGAATTAATTTCAGTTAACCTACAAAACTCACAAGTCTACATCTAATAGAAAATAACTGCAGTAAGATCTAATTAAATTCTCACAATCTTTACCAATAAAGTGAATTCTAGGTAAGCTAGTTAAAGAAACCGACATGTTGAATTCTGTCTGGTTTCCAGTTCTCCCAGTCACTCATGGCTTCCTTGCTCTCATTAGTCAGCTCTTGCCCATTTGGATGAATAAGTGCATTTCATTTTAGATAGTGGAGCTCTCTGTTATGTAAAAACATGCCTCTTTTTCATAGTGTGGTATGATTTTATATTAGGGTTTACATGCTATGTATTCCTAGCTTGGGGAAATAAAAAACAAAAACAGAAAACAGTTTTTAATCCTTCCATGTGGCAAGTTGGAGAAGTTGTATTATTTTATAATAATTTTAAATAATTTTATAAAATTATAACTTATCATATAAAAATTTCTTAATTTATTATCAGGATTTGACAATCATGAGCTGTATGTAATACTGATTCTTCCATACTTGTCTTTTACACTTTAAGTTTTCGTGTAAAAGAAGTTTGGGATATAACATTAATACAGTGAATAACACATTTACTATTCAAGTGGTAGAAAGGGGAAGATTGAAGTGGAAGGTAAAGAGAGATTATTAATAGAGCAGTGTTATTTTGGAGCATAAAACAAGCAAACGATGAAACCCAAAGAAGAAGTTTTATAGCAAGTAGTTATATCCCAAGTACCATTTTAAAAGGTACATTAAATTTTCTACAGTTCCATATAAATCAAATGTCGGTATTTACACCTTTATTGAAGCATTTTATTTTTGGGGGGACAAATAAAAAATACCAATCACATACAGAAAAATTTTGGAATTCTTTTTGAGGATGAAAAAAATCCAGGAATATTTTTAATTGTATCATATTAATTTGGGATACTGAGTAATGCAGTTATTTTGCCAATTTGAATCTCTCTGCACCTTATTTTGCATGTGGTATTAAATGCCAATAGACATTTTGCTGTCACTTTCTGAAATGTTTGCCTGCAAGAACTTAGATAGAAAAGATAATGAAGGGTGGGAATTGTGGTTACTGACATTAATTCCAAAGCATTTCTGTTCCATTATCATTAGCCTCCAGGAGTTGAACTGTGAGCCAATTAGATGATACAAGCTAAAACTAGAGCCCTGACCATCAACTTTGAAAGGTTTGGCAGGCTTTGTTCAGAAAGGGGAGTGAGACATGGTGGATTCTTTAACGCACAATTCTCTCTGTTTCTGTAAGAGAAACTAAGTGTGTATGCTGTACCAAGATGGCGTTGTTGGAAAAATCTTTGTCAATTAGACCAGTGATATATTTCCTAGTTGGTTCCCATTTTATTTGAATTTACCAATAGTTAATTGGGAAAGTTATTAGCAGCACATTTTTCAGGGTAAGAAAAAAATTTTGGACCAAAGAAAATGGGAGGACAAACTGATTGTCTTTTGTAATGACTTTGCAACCACTAGAATATGACTATACCCAGCCTCCCTCTGTGCCTCCCACCATTCTCTTTAATTTCTGTTCTAGTCTCCAAGAAGTAATAGCATCAACATTTTTACACAATAGAACTCTATCACCTAAATACATGATTTCATTTAAAATGTTTTATTATCTAAATTAGGAAAATCCAGACTCATTATTTTTCAGTGTTAAAGTTTTCTCCAAAGAAAATGTGGAATATAATTACCTAATGGAATGGTACATATAAAGTGATTATCACAGTGTCTGGCATATATTTAAGACCCAATGAAGTTAGCAGGCATTATTATTGTTTTTACCTTTTCATGATTATTTTAATCATCATTATTTTGTGCTTACTGTGAATTTATTGAAGAAACTACATATTGAAAGTGTTAGAATTTAGGCAAAGTTTCTTATGCTGGGAATGCCATTTTAATAAAAGGGAAGTTTATTAGGGGCCACGCGTGGAAGGGGGAGAAGAAGGGAAAACAGGGACGAAAGGAATCAGGGGCAGGCGCGAACAGAGAGCGATTTCAGTCTGGGGGAGGTTTAAATAGCAAAACTGGTGGTCAGATACCCCCTGGAGTGAGTCCTTTCCTTATAGGCTGCCAGAGGTTAGGAGGTGATGGCCAGGGCACCTGCTGGCCAAGTTCACTGGCCAGGCTGAGGACCCTGGGAAGTGTAGTCTTTTTACAAAGTACCTGGGAGGTGTGGCCTTCTGCCTGGGAGGCGCAACCTCCTGCCCAGAATCCAACAGAAAGGGTGCATTAGGATTTTAATTTTATGATTTGTACATTGGTTTCTTATCAGGTTAGCTGGGGATGACAGTATTATAAATTTAGATTGAATCCTGTGTAAAATTGTGATGTACATGATATTTTTACTTTTAAAATGCTTATATCTTCTTATATAAATTCTATGAAGTCTTCTGTCTAAGCAGGTATCTCTGACTAGGAAATTTACCAGATTCCTTTACTCAATTCAAGGTCCATTCAACCTCAATTCTTTGTATTTCTTTTTATCATTTCTTAGCACTAGTTTCTTATTCTTCTGTGTTAGGGTCCTGTTCTCTGTTGTACAGGGAGTCTGAGAGAGATCTGAGCAATCGAATAGTGCTTGATTATTAAAAATTGATAATAGGTTAATCTACCTTTTGGTGTTGCCATTCACAGCTCTAAGAAAGCAATTAAAGTGATTTAAACCATATTTTAAAATGCTAAACTGTCAATTAGAACCAAACCCAAGGAGTCCTCTCTTACTGCCTTGTAGCCCTTGTCAAGAGGCTTACCTTTGTCATCCAGGGTTGCTCCAAATCTCTCTTTAGATCTTTAGCACATCCACTCAATACCCTCCTATAGCCGTTCTCATGGTTTGGAATTGACATAAACCCCTCAGGCCCACCTTTGTGGTGAGTGCCCCAATAAAAGAAAGAAACTTACCTTTCTTCTTAGATGTACTGCTTTGTTGATTCATCCTTTCATATATTTCAATAGAAATGATGGAATGGATATTTGGTAAAGGTTAGTTTTTGTTTTTTTTTGGTTTTTTTTTTTCCATTTTTTAAAAACATGATCAAACTGTAAATGTAAAGCTTTGCCTCTGATCTTTTTTTTTTTTTTTTTTTCCTCTTTCTTTCTTATTTTTCCTCTAAGGAGGTAGGGATTCATGTGATGGCTCTTCACCCCCATAGAAAGAGAACCATTGTTTCCAGAAAGAGGATTCAAATGGCATGATGGAAAAGGTTCAGAAAGCACTTTGAAGAACACTGTCCTTTTGTCACATCTGTTGAAGAGATGTCTTCAGGAGACTGAGGCAGAAGAGTGCCTATCACTATGGCTGAAAGCACACTGCCATGTAAGAGCTTGAGTAGTAGGGTGAAGCAGAGAGGACATTGAGCTATTTTCCTATGTAATCCCTTGAGGAGGATTTGGTCTGGTTTACTTTTTTTTTGGTACTGGGGATTGAACTCAGGGGCACTGGACCTCTGAGCCACATCCGCAGCCCTATTTTGTATTTTATTTAGGGACAGGGTCTCACTGAGTTGCTCAGCACCTCGTTTTTGCTGAGGCTGGCTTTGAACTTGAGATCTTCCTGCCTCAGCCTCCTGAGCCACAGGGATTACTGGCCACCACACCCAGCCTAGTCTGGTTTCTTAATCTCAGTTTCTCTAGCATCAGCACAACATCTAGCCCATCCTAAGTATTCATAAATGAGTAGAATGCACAGTGGTTACCTAATGGACTTCCATAGAAAAACCGGAGTTAAAAATGGGGAGGAGCCGGGCGCAGTGGCGCACGCCTGTAATCCCAGCACTTTGGGAGGCTGAGGCAGGAGGATCGCAAGTTCAAAGCCAGCCTCAGCAATGGCCAGGCACTTAGTAACTCAGTGAGACCCTGCTTCTAATAAAATACAAAAAAGGGCTGGGGATGTGGCCCAGTGATCAAGTGCCCATGAGTTCAATCCCCAGTACCAAAAAAAAAAAAAAAAAAAAAAAAAAAAAAAAAAAAAATGGGGAGGGACAGGAGGCTCCTGCTAAAGAAATAATTAGTGCTTGAGGAGAAAAGAGGGAAAAGGCCAGGTAACAAGTCCACCATTGTAAGCTGCCTGTCATGGCCAGCCACAGACCGCTGCGGGAGAAAAACTCGGAGGCAGAGTAAAGCTATTACTACTTTTACTTCTACTTTCTTAGAGCTTAGAGAGGGAAAGAAAGATTTTTAGAGAGAAAGATTAGAGAGAGCTTTTCTTCTTATCTTCTTAGCTTAGAGAGAGAGAAAGATAGATAGAGAGAGCTTAGCTTAGAGAAAGGTTATTTTTTAGAGCTTCTTTCTTCTTTCTTCTTTCTTCCTCAGGAGCCTCGGCCTAACTCTGACCAGCCCTCGGGAGCCTCGGCCTAACTCTGACCAGCAATTACTTCTTCTATCTGGTTTCTCTTCTGTAACCGCTCTGCCTACGTTCTGGCCGCTCTGATTCTCCGACCCGAACTCTTCTTCTGACCGACCGAGTGACTGCACGACTGACTGAATGAATTCTCCTTCGTTCTCCTAACTCGGACCGCTTTCACCCGGTTATATACCTTTAGCTTTGCGGGTGCCTACAGGTGCGTCACATACATATCAGGTGGAACTTATGGCTTCCAACTAGCTGCAATAACCCTTCCTAATTGGGGCTCCTTCACACCATGAGAAGGCATGGATCTGATGCTATTTCCAACAAAAAGCCTTTGGCAATAAAATATGTCTTATAATTGTCTTAGTCTAACTTGTTTAAAAATTAATTATTTGGAGAAAGTAGAGAAAGTTTTACTGTCTTAAACACAACTAGATGAGGTAAAATCATTTTAAACCCTTATTTTTAAAATAATAAGGTGTGCCTACACATTTGTGTTGAAAATTCTGATGTTTATACAGTGCAATAAACATTGTTGTACCTGTGTGTTAATAAAACAAATACCCTAATAACATCTTCCAAAAGAGGACATGCCTTTTATATGAGACTCCGAGGATCATCTATCTGACATCAAGAACCCTTTTTATTCTTTTGAGAAATGTTGCTGGTAGTCATTAATATAACTCCTAGAGGCTATTTCCAAGCCAATGTTGTAACTAAGTTGAAGGAGCAGGCAGGTGTGTTGGACCTTTTTAAGGCAGGATTGACATCTCAATAAATCAAAGGCCATAGAGGAAAATAATTTACCAGAAAATACAGAAACTATTCACCCCAAAAATCATATACAGCACTAGCTAAATCAGTTTCTATTAAATGATTTGCTTTGTCTTTTTCCTTCTTTTAATAATAAACACTTAACATGTTCTTGCTCTTTGTCTCCTCAGGATATTAAAAAGAAACCATCAGCATGTGCATATTTTTAAAATGAATATAAGACTATGGAATATATAGTGTTCATACATATACATAGGCTTATATTCATTTTTTAAAATATATACACATTCAAATATGCATACATATAGTTAGACCAATCACCCTGTTTTCCTATATAGAAAAAATCCTTTGATTGAGAACCTAGTGGAGTTCTGATCAAAACTACTATCTCAGAGTTTATATATATATATATATATATATTAATTTTTTTAAAAAAAATATTTATTTATTTACTTTAGTTGTACACAATGCAATGCATTTATGTTTACATGGTGCTGAGGATCGAACCCGGGCCGCACACGTGCGAGGCGAGCACTCTGCCGCTGAGCCACAACCCCAGCCCCTCAGAGTTTATATTTTCTTTATTTTTTTTCTTTTTTTAATTTATTTTCTTTCTTTCTTTTTTGGTAGCAGGGATTGAACCAAGGGGTGGTTAACCACTGAGCAATTCCCAGCCCTTTTTATTTTTCATTTTGAGACAGGGTCTCGCTAAGTTGCTTAGGGCCTTACTAAATTATCTGAGGCTGGCCTTGAACTCGGGATCCTCCTGCTTCAGCCTTCTGAGCAACCATGATTACAGGCCTGTGTCACTATGCCCATCTCAAAGTTCATTTTACTCAATCCAAGGGGTAGTAATGAAGAAGTTTATAAGGTTCAGGGACTGGCCTTACTAAATGACCCTAATTTTTCTGTTAAAGTTTCTTCCTAAATTTCCACTGTTGATAGAAAGCTGCTGTCCACCAGTTTGGACTAGTTTTAAATGTCACAAGCTTCCCCCAAGTATATTATGATGAGGCGCATCTTACATTTTGGAAAGGAATGAAGTCCAAGGAAAAAGGGCAATAGGCAGCCACGTTGTCCTGTTCAAGCATGCACATGTTTTATTTAAGTATTCTCCAAAGGTCTATTTTTTTTTTCCAGCATAATGCAGATATTATGCTATCCTTTGAAATAAGATATATGAACTTCAAACAAAATTGTCAAAACAATGACCTTAGTTACTCCATATGGTACACAGAAATAATTACATTTCACTTACAATACAGATGCACTTAACACAGTCATCAATAGTCACTCACCACCAACACAGTATATTTTTTAAATCACCTAAAACATCAAAAAGTTTTTTCTTTTCCAAACATCTAAAGAAATTAATAATTTTGGATAAGTGATAAATGAAAAGAGGAGACAGAATTGTCAACCAAAATAACCTAACTGCATTTTCCTTGATGTAACACCAAGAACTTGAAAATAGAACTTCTTGTTGGGAATCAAAAGACATTAAAGTATTCCTGATTGTAATTCCTTAGTCTAGTTTTAAAAAAGATTCTCAATAAATGCCATCAAAGAAGTTTCACTATATGTTTGCTCTAGAAGCATAAAGTGACAAGAGGCAGGTGTTAATATAATTGTTAATATTCACACCGCTGGAAGATTAGTAGCTTTTTAAAAGACATACTAGGAGTAAAGCCAGTTCTTCCCAAGAGACAGTAGTTTATTGTACTTTCACTGAGCAAATGTTTATTAAGAGCTACTGTGTGCACAGCACTGTTCTAGAAGCTATTCTAGAAATGGGAAGCAAGAATTTCTGGCTTTACCCAAAAATGATTGGATTAATTCATTTTTATGATAAGTTATGATAAGCATTTGAAGATCTCTATAATAGAGGGATAATTATTAACTCTTTCCATGTATAGAAACTAAGCTTTATTCCTTACAGTGGTGGCTCGGAATGAACAAAACTTTATTTGACATAAAACTTTTTTACACTGTCACGTGCAGACATGTCTGCTGATGTACTTTAAGGGTGTAAAGGTATAAAGACTTTTTACTTAAATGTACACAGAAATAAATCTTGCATCATCAAGCTCCTGTCCTCCCAATTTCGTGGAGAACATTGCACCTTGCCAAAAACAGGACCTTTCTAAGATAAATTGGTGCTGCCTTCATGAATGGCATTGGCCGCATGTTTTCATCAAATACTGCGACACGAAGCACTCCAGTTTATCTCTGCATTTCAATTCACATTAGGTATTCTCAACATGTATTTAAGATCTAAAGCAAAATAAATAATACATCAAGTAAGATTCTGAGATCATCGATCCTGTGATATTAGTCCCAGTCAACTCTTCAGGAAACACATCCCAATATATCTAGTATCTGGGCTTTTCCATAAACAGCAAAGACATTAGAGATAATTCATAGATGTCAACTCCTTTTCTCTAGTTTTTGACAAGGGGATTGATGGCAATCTACTTACAAGATAATTTATCGGGGAATACAAAAGTAGGAAAGTCACTTGAACTACGGTAAACGCTAAGTTTCTCTGATGATAATGAACTCAATACAAAGGTACCTTAGAAATACAGAATGCACTGGGTCACAGGAATACAGTGGACCAAAGAATACTACTGAAAACATTGATGACACAGTAGTTTTGGATTAAAAAATCACCTAAACCTTGCCACACCAGTTTTTCTATGAATGTGGCTCTTACTGTACCTATGATCTAGAAAGTACAACCACCAAAAAATCCTGATTCCTGATACAACATGTGTGCAGTGAATTATTGCAGTTGTAACAGTAACTAGGTGCAAGGTTAAACAATAATACTGAACTATCTGAACACTTTAGATTTACTAATGAGCATCCCCATGAGAAATACTGCAGTTCTAAAAGGAGTTTATTTGCACAGCCCACCATGGAACAATCAGCTTGTTGTAAGTGCACAGAAATTTCCCCTTTCTACAATTATAGTTTATCATGCCTATTCTGAAGACAACATAAGGAAACTGAGATCACTGCTCCAAAGAATTCTAGCATGCATTATGATGGTTTCCTTCAGTCAATACAAATGTGTTGTATGAGTTTTTTTTTTTCCATATGTAATAATCTTCATCATAGCCAACCAATGTTCATGGTTTTAACAGGAAAAATTTTTATCAAAATGTTTTCCATATTTTTTTTTGTTTTGCATTCAACTGGAACATTTTGTTCAAAGATTTATTTTATTTGTTTTATTAAAAAAGAGTTCTGATCATAAGAAGCATCAATAGGCGGCATTTCATTGTGCTCATTCACAAAGTCAAAGGGCCACAGAATATTCCTCTGTATAACAGGTCAAACTCTGTCTAGAAATGCCATTGGTGGTTTTATTCACATCCTCGAGTTTGGAAGATTTATTTTTGTTTCACTATCAGCCTTCTTGTTTTGCTGTCTTAATCTGCAAAACGTTTATTTATTTATTTTTTTCTTCTTTCTTCTACATTGAGATTCTTTCCACAGCCAGGGCTCAAATTCTCTTAATCCTAATCCAATTGTCTTACAAGGCAGACACCCTGACAATATTTCCTCCTGAGTACTCGGGAGACTCTGGCCTGTCATCTCCTTCTGGTGTGGTTACTGGAGGTGTTGGGATGCTTATTATTGCTGTAGTCACATAAGGTTGTTCACAGTTTAGTTTGACACACTCTTCCATTTTGGCATTTAAGCTGGATCGGCTGATGAGAAAAAAAAATAGATTTAAGAAAGGAAGATATTTACTTAAAATTTTTTCAGGAAACTGAAAAATGTACATTTTAAGGCTTATAAGTAATACATACTTTAAATGTTTAGGAAAAATTATCATGTAAAAATGAAACATCAAAACTTAATATATATTATCTTGAACATTAGCCAGTTCATTAACATTAAATACATTTCTTAAAGTCAGCTCAACTGTTTCTTAAACAAACTGCATTCTGTATAAATGTGAGAAAGAAAAGGACCAGGTCAGATCTGGACAGCTTGAGCTGAGCAAAGTAAAATAACTTTCTTTAATATAGGAACTCTGAGAGTTTGGTATACCATGGGATTTCTCAATTCTTTTGTCCACAAAATCTTTTCATTATTATGTCTTTTTGAAATATATAATGCAAATAAACTCTCAATTTAGTGATGATCACATTTTAAGGACCCAAAAAAGTTAGCTGTTCCCATCTAGTACTTGAAGGTTTTCCCAAATGATATTGTTAACAAGTATGTTATGCTCTGGGGGCGGGGGGAAGGAGGAGAAGGATCAAGAAGGGTATAAACAGGAGTTAAAACTATTCTCATGGAAAATGACTAAAATGTTTATGTCATAGTATTTTCTTCTTACACATGTCCCCATTTTCTGCTTTGTTTTGTGATGGGTAAAACAGTGCACAGGTAAAATATCTTAAAGATAAAAATTATTCATTGTTCTAAATTTTAACATTGTGGTTCAATTTTTTTAAATCAACATAATCTGAATTCAGAATCTCATCTTGGTTTTCAACATAGATTGTTGAATGCCAACAAAGAAGTAGGACTGAACTTATAGAGTGTCATTCTAAGAATGTATGCTCTTCAAATAAAAGAGTGAAGTAAAAAACATTTTGGCAGAAGTTGACCTTTTTAATGTATAATTTAAATGTATTACTTTTTTATTAACATTTGTGGTTAAAAAAACAAATAGTAAATAATGAAAAGCAAAGGGAAAATGTCAGTGTAAAAATTTCACATAGATTTTCCATAAATGAACTGGTAAACAATTTTAGCATTCAACTTATATTTTTGATATTGGATTGAATTTTGTATTTGATATGGCCAAAAATACCTTTTGGATGAAAAGTATAGGTTAATAAAAGAGATTTGTGTAGGCATAGTTTTAGTCTTCACTGTTACATTGAATACATTAATATATTTTAGGTACTATTGCATATCTTTCAATCATATTGATATCAGTTTCATTTGTCTCTTTTTAGTAGTTTTGACTGTCATTTCAGGCTCTTTGAGTTTACATATGGAGCTCTTGAGTATAGAGGTCCTTGCTCAAACAAAAAACTGTGGAGTTGAAGTAATGAAAACATATTGTTAGTCATCTTTTCTTCTTCCTATTGTTAAGACATAATTACTACTTTTGACCCAACGATCTCCCAGTGGACCCCTTTTCCTACTTGTTGCAGTATCAGTTTTGTCCCTTTCTCAGCCCTAGAAGCCAGCCAGGGTTTCCCTGCTCATAGATGGCAATGTGACAGCAGGGACACAGCCTGTGAACCAGCAGGTTCATCCAACTACCTGTTAGACAATGGAGTTCTCTCCACACACCGGATCTGAATCGTGCTGAGTTCCTGCACGCTGCCTCGATGACTTCCAGACACATTGGCATTTGGGATGCGGAAGGTTTTTTTGTGTCGACGTGAACAGCAAGTGCTGGTGACTCCTTGTTGTGAAGAGAGAGACGGGCTGTGACTTGAAGGACGGTTAACAGTGGCAACTTCCATGCAGCTTTCTTCAAAGACTTGTTCATCCACAAATTCATGATTCTATTTCAGAGTTGTAAGAAAATGTGAAGAAAGCAGAGAAGCACATTTGAAATTAAAATAAACGAAATGCTTAGCTTTCTTTTTAAAATTCAGATATGACCACGTATGGACTTTAGGTGATAGATAATTAACACCATTTTCTGAAAGATTAGAATATCAGAACTACTTTTCTTTGACATTTGTGTGGAAATAAAATCTCTCTAGTTAGACTGAGTGATTGACGTCTATTGGTGGATTCAGTGTTCATTTACAAATTAACTTCACCTTAGAATATAATTTATTAATTTAAGCATAAAATCAGGAAGTCAGAAATTAGAGGGGAAAACCCCTTGAAATGAATATAGATAATATCTACAGGAAATTTAAAAATTTACATTGGCTTTATTTTTTAAACAAAAGAAGTTATGAAAATAGATTATTTTATAGAACCCCTGAGTAATATTGTTAAATATTAGCAAATACCTTCACAAGGGATTAAAAAATATTTTAATCTGAAAATAAGATATTTAAGATACTTTCCATTTCTTTAGATTCTTTTCTAAAAGCATTTCTAGTATGTAAGAAAACATAACTTATTAACTAAGAAAATAAAATGTTTATCTGTAAAGTGGGTCACTGTGCTTGACTCAGAACAGATGAACACTGAACTTTTGTGGCCTCCTTTCTTTGGGATATATCACAGGGAGAACTCATGACCTCAGTCTGTGTTCAGGGTGTGTTTGTGTGTGTGTGTGTGTGTGTGTGTGCGAGCGCACATATGTATGCACAGTGCTAGAGACTGAACCCTGGTAGAGCACACCGCTCTACCACTCACCTACATTCCAGCCTTCTTATTTTTATTTTGAGACAGGGTCTTGCTAAATTGCCCATGCTCTTGCTAAATTGCCCATGCTGGCCTCCAACTTGCGATCCTCCTGCGTCAGCCTTGGGAGAAGCTGAGACTGCAGGCTTGCACCACACTGCCCAGCTGTGTTCACAGTTCTGTACCCACTACCTTCTAGCCCACAGGCCATCAGTAATGGGCATCATTTCACACACCCTATTTTATAGATGCACAGTGCCAATTTCACTTTTAAAATGTTTAGTAGAGAATTGCCTCCTAAAATGCCTATGCAAGAATTTTACCTCAGAAATAGAAGGGAAACATTTTGGTCTGAATTGATAGAGAATAACTTCAATTACTGTTTTTCCTTTGTGTGCACAGAAATGGTCTTCTAATGGAATACTTTGCACATACCGAATTTCACTTAACCATCTCTCATCCTAAAATATTAGTAAAACAATTGAAGCAATTCACTGGCTAATAGGAAATAGATTGTTTTAGTTACTCATTTTGTCATCTCTTTGCTGAGAAAAGCATTTTGAAATACATGAAATTTAACATTCCACTGTTTAGAGTCTAGAGAATAATTTGATTAGATAAGGTAAAATTTCATGTTAAATATTACATTTTAGAGAAAAAATGCACAAAAGATTCATAATCTGCTTTCTTCTTTTACAGTGCACATTTCACACACATAATGCAAGTTATCCTGCATGAGATTTTAATTTATCTCCTTAGTGATTAGAATTGAAGAAGTCATTTTGTTATTGGTTACCCTATCTTTTTGTAGGTGGTTGTTGAAAGTCATTTTTGATTCAAAAAAATAGTTTTCATTGGTAAAATAATTGAAAAAAGGGAAACAAGAGGAAAAAGACAAAGGTAAATGCATGCTACCATTATGTATCATTTAAGTTCCAAAGTATTATGCTTTGAAACTTAATACTAAGTAACTACTAAGAAAGTACTTGTAGGTTGTAGACTTGTCCATATCTTTGTTTAAAAATGCAAATATAATTATGTATTTATCCTGTTAAAACACTTTAATGAGTTCCACTTATCATGGCATAAAGATCAAAATTGCTCACTTGACTTCAAAGACTGACATTATCCAGTCCCTGTCTCTCTGCTTCCTCCTGGGTCATGCTACTTCCGGTCACCCTCAAATTCTTTTGCCTTTCCTTAGGACAAGTTCCTCTTTCTTCATTTCCTAGCCTGCCTCCTGCTCATCCTACTGGTCTCAACTCAAGGTCTTTCCAGAAGCCTTGTCTGAGCCTGTCACCTTGTGGCTCCATCCTCTTTGCCCCACCCCACTGTGGCCCTGTCAGTGCTCCCACTGTCTACACCCCTTCTCCAGTAACACCCAGGGTTAATGTTTTGTCCCATAAATGGAGACACAGTGGGGACAGAGGCCATACTAACTTCATGGTGTGTCCTGGATCTGGCCACTATTAGGCACATAGGAGGCAAATAATACATATTGGTTGCATGGTTATATAAGTAAATAAACTGATGGTGAATGTGTTTGAATTGAGAATACATATAATGTGTCTGTGGTGAATGAAGAAGCTGACCTGATTCAATATGATGAAAAATTTTGCTCTGCTCTGTGATCACAAACTGTGACCCAAATTGACTAGCTAACTAAGGAATGAACATCTTTACTATGGGCGAAGTCCCACTTAGCACCTGTAAGTGAAGAAATGTAACCTCTCTCAACACCCAGAGGTGTACCAGTGGTTAAATGTGTCATTTTTTTGGTATGCAGACAGATCATTTTTGCTATGTACCTCTATTTGTTACATTTGTGAATTACTTGTATTAAACTTGTGAAATGGTTATATTCTGTTATTCTTTCTCTCTTTTTTTCTTCTTGCTATTGATATTCTCTTTACCAGATGTTTGGCACACTTGAAATATCATTTCTTTTCCTTTTTAATCAAAACGTTAAAAACAGAGGAGACACAATATTTTATTGGACTATGTATTGGAACACAGTTTTCTATCTGCATTTAACTGATATTTTAGAGTAGAGTTAATATACCACTAATTTAAGATAGAAGTTTCTTAAAATAAATTCCAACTCGAAATGTCATTATGGTCTCTCAAAGCAATTTCAGATACTACAGGTTTTCTATTTGGTTTTTAGCATATTTTTCAATAAGGCAGAGAGTGAAATGGTGCTTGGAAGTATTGTGCATACATAAAAGGCAAATGGGACTAGTGTCAGAGTGCAGAGGCAGGCCCTTGTGCTGTCTCCTTACCGTGGTTTTCTCCAGGCAGTGAAGCAGGTGGTGGTGCTGGGTTTCAAAGCTGGAGCCAGACTTGCTAATGAAAGCCTGTTCCTCCTCGGAAGACTGTCAACACATAAGAAACAGAGGTGCTTCTACTTTATTTGCAAACAGCAAGAATCTCAGCCACACAATTACAGAGAGATCTGGCCTATTTTCTGAAACTCACAAACAGCACTTTTTTTTTTTAATAAAAAAGGGCAAATGTGCAGTTGCTTTTAAGTTGAATGATCAGCATATATATTTTCATCAAATTAGAGGCCTGGTCTCTTTGACTATGCCTCCCTGAATTGAAAATTTAAATCTCTTTTACTCATTCAAGGACCAACTTCCTTTGAAAACCTGAGCCATTTATCTTTGGATAATAAAATTTAACCTCGTACTTATATAATCCTGAAACCATTATCGTGCACCTACATGAAAGATATTTTGTAAGAAGAGATGATGGAAATCCTAAATATTAAAGGAAAGTTTT
The DNA here is from genome assembly GCA_025594165.1 of Tamias sibiricus. Taxonomy (NCBI): domain Eukaryota; kingdom Metazoa; phylum Chordata; class Mammalia; order Rodentia; family Sciuridae; genus Tamias; species Tamias sibiricus. Next base: position 119,116,779 of record CM046664.1, on the reverse strand, counting down.
GAAGTAAAATTCTCTCATTCAGATTGTGACATTCCCAACACCAAGTGAATGGTGTTCTTTCATTAAGAAGTAAAACAAGACAGGGCATCACCTCTGCTTCCCCATTACCTGAACTTTAAGGAACAAGAGTAATTTTTCAATAAAAAAGAATTAGGCATTTGAATTATTGAGCATCTTCTGCCTCTCTGATGTTAATCTGAGATAGTGTAGAGATGCTGTCTGATGGTGAATAGAAATCACGATCCACTAGCAATACTCCATAGCACAGCTTCTAACTGGCTACAGCCAACTGGAGTGTACAGAGGGAACTTTAAAAAAAAAAAAAAAAAAAAAATGATACTTTTGCTGTTTTGGTAGCCATTTTCATAATTATCCCCAATATAATTATATGGTTAAGTAGAACTAAATTAATATTACCCCAATAAATTGATCATTAAAAAAAGCAAAGAGCTTGACTATACCTGCAGCTGGTTGCTGAGTAAACCATTCCGTTTGCTCTGCATGTAAGCGCTGGCGCTTCCGCTTTTGGCTGCCCGGATTCTGGCCAGTCTAGCTTTCTATAGGACAAGAAAAATGAACATCCCGTCAACACTTATGTGTGGTTTTCTTCAAACAGTGAAGTCATTCTTGCATTATCCTACTGTCAGCATACATGTTTTAAAAAGCAATCCAGCTTTTCACATGTAACTACTGACAAATATGCTCCTGTCCTCTTTTGAATGTCTTGTTTTAGTTAACATTTATTAGTAAGGTCAATTAACTACTTTAGAGGTGGGTTATGCATTCAGGAATTGAAATTAAATCTTTACAGTAAGATGAAGTTATTTCATTACTGTTTCTCTCAAGTGTGTCAAGAGAAAAATAGCAATATTACTTTACTTATATTTTCATTTATCCAAATCTGAGTAACTTAATGAAATGAAGACCAGTAGGCCAGTAAATCAGCTGCCATCTCCTTTTCATTTAAACTAATATCCTTTATAGAATTAGTAACTAAGTTCGAAGGACCAATTGCCTTTCTCTCCCCTTCCTTCCCTCTTTCCCTCCTTCCTTTTTTCCTTTCTTAGAACCATTATTCAGCTGTACCTGTGTTCTTAAACTTAACATTAATTTTTGCAATTATGCTGTTAAATGAGGAAAAGTAGAGCCAATGCTGAACAGAACAGACTCTCTTAAAAAAAAAAATTCTGTACAATGGTATACTCATCTGTTTTCTATTTCACTTTTGAATTTGTTGAAATGAAGAACACAGTGAGCCCATCCAAAGAGATTTATAAGATCCTTTAAAATTTTTAAGACATTTTTTCATATAGAGAATGTTCTTCAATTAAAAGCATTTTTTCCTGGTGGTCACTTCAGTTGTTCACTGTTAGAGTGACATCACCAGAGTGGTATTACTGAACAAACCGGTGGTCAGCTGGATTTCCGGTATGGCATTCTACTTTCTGACTGTGGGGATATGTCCCTGTTTGGACTGTAAGAGAAGATGACTGCTTTGCACCCCCTGGGGAGCATGACTTTTGTGCCCATTCTATTCTTGTGACAAATTTCTCAGCAAGTGTATGTAACATAGCAACTGGGGTGACTTGGAAAAGAAGTTTCTTGTAAACTGACCCTAAGAAGACTCTTTTTCCCTTTCTAACCACACCACACAGATACTATCTTTAGTCTCAAGCCCTAGAATGCTCTTTTTAATAAGAGTTTCAAAGTTAGACTTTTAAAGCAGAAAACAGATACATACATCTGATAAAAGCTTTAATCCTATAAAACTATGTACAAAAAATTGAGTCTGTCTGATCCTGGAGCCATCCTCTTCCCATGCTTTGGAGTAAACAATGGGTAATATTATTAGGAAATCCTGTCAGAAACTTTCTAAGCATGTCAAAGCAAGCCCACATATACATAGAGGATGGCATATATATCTTTACTCAGTTGGAAGAACACTCCTCATACTGTTGCACTTAGTTGTTTTCTTTTACCACAGCTTGGAAACTCTTCCACGTCTATAGGCATGGAGTGACCTTACTTTGTATGGGTGTGCAATATGCTCCTGTATGAATTAAGCATCATTTATTTGGCCTGCCAACTACCAACTAATTTTTTAAAGCATCTTTTTCTACTGCAAGTAATACTGCCTGCTTTGGACATTACAATGAGCTTTTCTGCAAGACAAACTTCTGAAAGCCAATTATTTCTCCATCAAAGAATGTCTTTATACATGTGATATTAACAGGTTTTACCAAATTTTCCTTCAATTAACAGGTTTTACCAAATTTCCCTTCAAAGTTGTTGTATCAAGAAGCTCTTTCATTCACAATCATTTGAGAGTCACATTGAGATGTTTGAAGCTCTCCAAGTAGCTTTAAGATACTGTCTTGGCTTTAACTCCACATTCACCTCTAAATATATTCTTCTTAGGCTCTGATTCCAGATTAAAATGGGTTGCACAGAGTTCAGATTTATAAGCAATGAGAAACATTAACAAATTTCCTCTCTTCATTGTCAGTGTAATGCTTAGGTCACTCAAAGACTGGGGCAATACTAGAGAATGAAGTTGGATGGTAGAAAAACTTTAATCTCAAGTGCTGTGCTGCAGGGCCAGATTGTCAGGCCTGACTCAACAAACAATGGAAAGTGATAGACACTTTTGGAAATGACTCAGAACTGACATAATGATTCAGAAATAAGCATTTACATATTGGTTTCCAGAAAGGGCTTATTGTTGAAATTTTAGTTAGGTATTTTTGGTCTCCAGAAACATTTTTTGCTTTATTGGTTTCCTTCTCTCTTCTACCCCCTCTTTCCTTTCTCTTTTCTCTCCTTCATTTCTTTGCCTGCCGACCTGCCTGCCTGCCTGTGCATCTTCTTTCCTTCCTTCCCTTTCTTTCTTTTGCAACTACTATATATAATATTACCTATATCATAGTCACTAGTCTCACCTATGTCTTTCTTTCATTAATGAGACATGTACATTAACCAAAAAATGTTATCCTTGGGCTGGGGTTGTGGCTCAGCAGTAGAGTGCTTGCCTAGTACATGCGCGGCCCAGGTTCAATCCTCAGCACCACGTAAACATAAATGCATTGCATTGTGTAAAACTAAAGCAAATAAATAGATATTTAAAAAAAATGTTATCCAGCAAAAGAAGATGGCATATACTTCTCATCATATAATGGCAAATCTACATACAGAAGCCATCACTACTACAGAAGTTGTTCTAACATTAGGGGGAAAAAATGATGTTTTAGAGACAGCATGGTCATTTTTGCTAAGGGCTTTAGCAAAAGAATCTCTCATCTTTGTTCAGTCTCTTTTGTTTCACTTTGACACAATATTGTTTGATTGGTAGTACATGCCAAATATTTGTTGAATGCTCCCCTTTGAGGTCTGTGATTACTTTGGTTCCAGCAGGTAATGGAGGGAAATTATTTTATAAAAGTATTTTAGAAAATGATTTTACTTATGACCTCTTCAGTATGACAATCTTGGCAACTCCAGTTATATAATTGGGAGGTTAAAAGAAAACAATCCTTCCAATCCTCTACCCTGCCCTTGAAGGAAATGAGAACTTCTTGTCATGGCAAATTGCCCGCAACAAAAATGGAAATCAGGGTGAAGTTTCAGTAAATAATTTACTGTGGTCCATTGGAAAGTAGAAGGTTTCCAAAGTGTTAATTAAAAATGGAGTTTATATTGCCAGTTTTAAAATAAAAGCTTGGTAGTTAGTTTTGAATTATTTATCTGCTTTAAGAAATACTGATGGTGTTTGGGAAAAATTGTTCATCTTCTAAACACATTTCTCCTATTCATCCCAATTTCTCAGAAATTCAGTTTTGCCTAATCCTCTAATCTCAGCAGGATTTCTCAGTCAGTTGCAAGGAATGATAAATGTAATGCATAAAATCCAAACGAACCAGATAAAGCAAATAACTGGTTCTGTGGCCAAGACAAGATTGGAGAATGCTGAGATGTTAGGCAGGTTTCCCTGCAGCTGGGTTCTTCACGACATATGTGAGGGTAACAGGAGGACACAGAGTACAATTTTTCTTAAATTAATTTGACATGGAACTCTGCAGAGCATTCAGAAACTAGAATGTAGTGCAGCACAATAGCTTTTAGCAAATAGATGATTTTTGGTTACAACAAATAATATTATTTAAATTTATAATGTATTTTCTGGAACAGAGGCTGAGCACTAGAGAAAGATCTCTTAACAAAATACCAATGGGTTAGCGATTCCCTGAAATGGACAGCCACCTTCTAAATGAGATGTGAGGTATATTGAGGGATGTTTCTGGACCATCTTGTCATCAAATCACAAACTATTCTCAATACTTTTGAGGAATTAAGGCATTCCAGGCAGCTTATGGGTGAAAAACAGAAAATCTCTTTCCTCGGTAATCTCTGACAATTCCTTATTCCTCAGATATTGGCCCACATACTCCCTGTACCATGTGTTCTGGAAATTTCATGTCTAGTTGTTTCTTTCACTTATGTTTAGTAAAAAACTTCATGTGGATTTACATATTAAGCTTTCTCAGCTTTTAAAAATTTAAAGAGTTTATTGGAATCTTTCCATTTGCTAAGGAAACTAGCTGCCCTAAAAATGAGACGAGTTAAAATACCAAACAATAATAAGAAGTGAGAGTGGAAGGAAGTCAGTGGAAGGCCATGGAATATTCCCAACTGGGGAGCCTGGTTAATCCTGGGATGGCAGTGCTGGGCAGAAGGGGTCAGGGAATTGGGTCAACTGAAGAAATGAGAGGATATTAAGAGGACTCTGAGTAGGTAAGGTTGAGAACTGAAAGAAGATGTAGGAGGGCATCAGAGGCAAAATAATGCTTCTTATTTGTTTACTTTTCGTGCCAAGCATTGAACCCACGGCCTCTCACAGACACCAATGCTATTTTATTGCCAGGCATTTCACTACACTGTATTCTCCATGGTAGAGGTCTTATTTGTTTACTTTTCGTGCCAAGCATTGAACCCACGGCCTCTCACAGACACCAATGCTATTTTATTGCCAGGCATTTTACTACACTGTATTCTCCACGGTAGAGGAGAGGGACAATATGGTGGAATACATGATAATAGATTATACATACTATCATGGGAGAAAAGAGGGAGGAACTAAAGTTGCCTACAACACCCAGAAGAATTTTGATGGAAGGGGCCATATTTGACCTAAGTGTTGTTCCCTGAATGGGAATTTGCAAGGTGGCTAAAATAGGTAGTTTGAGGAGGGGTGGAGAGCTAAGAACAGAGGTGATTCAACAAGGCTAAACCTAGAGTAGGTAGGGAGAAGTGTGTAATCCACAGATTCCTACATGAGTGGATAACAGGTGGTCATTAAACTATAGACAAATCAAAAACCTAGATTATCCACAGAAACTTGGGTAGGAATTGAATAATTTTGTTTTCGGTAGTGGATAATCTAAACCAGATCATTCTCAAGCTCCAGCAAGGATTTATTTCTTGCCTATGCATTATTCTAGAATTATGTTTAAAAAATCTTCTGATTTGGACCTTGCTGAGAATACTTGGCAATGGTTCTCAGAGTATGAAAGCAGTAGCAGTATCACCAGGAACTTGTTGGAAATGCAAATTTTTAGGCTGCAACTCAAAACTACAGAATCAGATGCTTTGGGAACAGGGTTCAATTTGTGTTTTAAAAACAGGGCCCAATTTGTGTTTTAACATGCTCTCCAGATGATTCCAATTAATCTGAAGTCTGAGAAGTACCATGGCAGGGTGTGATAAATGACAAAGTATCAGTAACATCTTTCTGTATTGCACACTAGCTCATTGATTCTAAATTTCTCACTGTGTATTTTGAATTATTTACAGGAAAATCCCTGTAGGTAACAGAGGATTCATAGTACGAACAATGTAGGCTTTTCTGGTCTTGGACTTTAATCAACAAAAATGGAAATAATAATACCACCCTCTTTGCAAGTTGATTATGAACATTATAAAGCACCTGGGACATACTAGACAGTCTAGAAAGAGTGTGCATCCACTATAGAGTGTTGTTGCTGTCACTAGTATTTTTAAATTACAGTTATAATCACCATTGCTTCTATTACATGATGAACCCGTTACCTGGTGAATCTGCAGATTATGTGTGAATTGATTCATATTTTAAAGCAAGGTATGCCTCTTGCTTCAAAATATCAACCCTACCACCTGTTGGAAGGTATTCAATAAACATTTATTGAATAGCTGAGTGAAAAAATAAATCTATTAAAATGCAATTGCACACAGTGAGGGCAGGGGAGAGGTGTCTCAGTTGAAACCTACATTTACCCATGTGTCCATGTTCAGTTCAGATTATGAAGGATTGATAAAAATGAGGGTAAACAATACAGTCCCTTTGAAAGACAAGTGTGTGTAGTGAAATCAGAGAAAGTACATGCCGGGGGGAAGAGCCTAGAAAGAAAGTATCCCTGACAGTGATGACGGAATTTTCTCAAAGGCTTGATATTGTGCACATTCAAGCTTTTTCTACAGTTTTGGAGTTGGCAATTGGACTAAACACCAAAAAATTTGATCTAAGAAACCATTTTACAATATTATGTTAATTGGTTAGCTTGAATGATGTTTTTATTGAGCAGACTGCTTGCTTGACTGAATCAGCTGGTTATTTTTGCAAATGTTAATATCTGTCAAGTCACTCCAGCCCAGATAAATGCAAACTATCTTAGCCTAATGGGGGCTTTTCTACTTCTTCTTCTTCTTCTTCTTCTTCTTCTTTTTTTTTTTTTAATCTTTTGGGAAGGAAAGTAGAAAATGTCCCTTGTTAAGTTGTTTTGTTGTATACCTGAGTTCTTAGAGGATTATGCTCAGCTTATTGGCCACAGACTATTAACTGGATATATTATATTAGGTTATTATATTTGGTTTATTAGGCCAATTTTTATAGTACTCGTATGTAAAATTCATTGTATTATAGCAGAAATTTAAAAACAAATGGTATTTTTTAAATGCCAAAGTCATTCCTAAAACACACTTTTTTATTAGTATACTTTTATAACATCACTTTTACTTTGGCTCTTAAAATTTAGTCAGTCAAGAGGCTTCTAAAATATTCTAAGACTTTCTTTATTGCACATGATAAACTGCAAAAAATACAGGAAAATCCCTGTAGGTAACAGAGGATTCATAATACGAAGAATGTAGACTTTTCTGGTCTACATTGTATTATCTGATAACTGTATTATCTGATAATCACATTTGTGCTTCCTGCAGTTTTTTTTTTAAATTTTTTAATTTTTATTTTGTAGTTGTAGACTGACAGAATGCCTTTATTTTATTTGGTTATTTTTATGTGGTGCTGAGGCTCGAACCCAGTGCCTCACGCATAGGCAAGTGCTCTGACACTGGGCTGCAGCCCCAGCCCTTTCTATGGTTTTCATACAAGTGGTTCTTATGTTAAAAGAAAGCATTCCTAGAATGGAATAGGAGGATGGTGCAAAGGTAAGCGTTCATGGAGGCTGGCTGTTATTTCAGAAGATGTGAGCGTATGCCCAGTAGGGGGATTGTAAAGTGTGGGCAGGACCAGAGTCCTACACAAAGTGCCCTGGAAGAGGGGCCTGAAGTCCTCCAGCACTGCTCTGAAGGTCTGTCCTGCAGCCTGCATGAGGTCACCATTGCCCAGAGGGTGCCTTTTTAAATTCTCCCTGTTTATTGGATGATCAGTTCTCTGCATTCATATTATCAGGAATAATTATTATTCTTATCAGTAGGAGTTAAAAACTAGTTATTCGATTTTAAATAGAACAAAGAGGGGGGAGGGAGAGGAGGAGGCAAGGGGATAGGAATAATGGTAGACTGAGTTATCCATGATTACCCTAAATACATGTATGAAGACACAATTGTTGTAAAAATACTTTATATAAAACCAGCAACTTGAAAAATTGTGCTCTTTATATGTAATATGAAATGAAATGTACTCTGCAAACATGTATAACAAAGTAGAATAATAAAAAAAATAAATAAAAAAATTCCCAAATGAAAAAAAAAAAACAACCAAAAAACTAGTTATTCGTCCAAAAATGGGGTGGAGTGGGAGATATGTCAATAAACAATCAACTCCAAAGTTGAACAAGTGATCTTTGCTGAAGGAAGAGGATCACTGACAATAGATTTAAATGAATTCTCTGAACAACACATTGTATGACTATACTGCCATACTGATTAATCTGAACTGTCCAAAGAGCTACTATCTGAGATTTTATACTTTACTAAAGAGACTAAAACATTGCTCAAAAGCATATTTAAAATTCATTCTGTAATTACCTACAAAGCTGCTTATAAACTGCACCAAAATCGCTCATGGTATCTTATAGTTATACCACATTATCCAGATTGTGCATCCACTTTAATCATGGTTATAAATGGTTTCTAGATATTTAATAAAAGATACTTTTAAAGGACAAAGATACAGTGACCATGAAGGATACTGAAAATAAAGCAGTGTTGGCACAGAGGAAACTACAGAAGAGACTTCTATAGTTATTTTAATTTTTGGTACTGAGGATTAAACCCAGGGGTGCTTATCTTCTGAGTCACATCCCTAGCCCTTTTTATTTATTTATTTTTTTATTTTGAGACAGGGTCTTGCTAAGTTACTTAGGGCCTTGCTTAAATTGGTGAGGCTGGCTTTGAACTTGTGATCCTCCTCCCTCAGCCTCCTAAGTCACTGGGATTACAGATATGTACCACTGTGCCCGATCCTAGGGTTATTTTTAAGCAAAAAGGGCCCTGCCTTTCCAGGTGACTGTTTTGACATAGAATGGGGAAGAGGAATATGCTAACAATCAATCAGTCTTTCTGAGACATAACTAATAATCATGTTTAAGTTATGTGAACCTGAGAGCCAGCCTGGCTTGGGTTGAATGGTGGCTTTCCAGCTCATTAGGTATGTGACCTTAGAATTGCTCAATTCCTGCAATCCTTAGGATTTTCATCCATAAAACTGGAAGAATAAAGTAACCAACTTCTAGAGATATTCTGAAGATTCTATTAACTAGATTTTGAAAAACATTAGCCCAATGCCTGGAATATGATAAATCACTCACAAACATTAAATATTGTTAATATTATTAAGTATGTATGTAGTTGCATATGTATTTGCATATAATCTTAATATTATTGTTTTCCAATTTCACAAATGGGTATGTAGTGTGTACTTAGGAGAATTAAGTAACTGGTGAGAAATATAAAGAAACAGGAAGCTGCTGGGTCAGGAGTAAAACTCAGTTACAAATCATCATATATATCCTACTTCCTGTGTCAAAAAAATAAAATATCTGTGACACATTTTGGTCTTAGTATAATAATCTTCTTCTACCAGAACCAGTTTGATCTCTCATAGAGATTACATAAATCAGATCTAGAAATCTGACTTTAATAAAATTTGCCAAGAATCTTTCTTTGAATTTACTGCTGTAATTAGTGCTCTCCACCAATTATTACTTACTTTCTGCATTCAGGTTTTTTCCTGCTCATTTTGAAGTCAGACATAGCTATGTGAGTTGCTTTGGCTAATTCAACAGACATGGGCCACTTCCAGGAGAGGCTTTAGAAGGCAGTGGGTGGTCGACCATGATAGCCTTTACCATGCTGGAATGACTGGAAGTACATTATCAAGATGAAATTTCATCTCTAGACCACTAATGGACCTGTAGCATGTTTCAGAAATATTCCTTGTTTTAAGCCACTGATGTTCAGTTTCTTTTTAGCACAGAACAACCTGGCACTGAAGAGCCAATAGGAAATTCTGAAGCTCATTATAAATAGCAAGAGACACCAAATCATGGTTTCTCAGAGCTGAGTACACACCTTTTGTGCCCTCCTTTTGTCTGCTCGTTGATTTTGGTGGTAGATCCGACTGAAGTTGGATACAATCACCGGAACAGGTAGAGCAATGACCAAGACGCCGCTCAGTGAACAGATGGAACCAAAAATCTTCCCTGCTATGGTTTTTGGTACCATGTCACCATACCTGAATTAGAGAAAAAAATGTCTATCATTTCAAGTCATGGAAAAAACAAGACACGTATACCTGTTACAAATAGATTCTTGCTTTAAGTTAAATGATTTTTTGGGGGACGCATCTCTATTTCTACTTAATGACTACAATGCACATGGCTTCAGATTTTAATAAAGCCAGAAATTATGACTATCTGAATATAAAAAATTACCTTTCCACCTTGTAGAAAATGATTCTAACATTTAGAAATCTCTTTGATTGGAAAATATTTTAAGCCAGATGATGTAATGATAGCTCTTCCATTTGTCCTTTACATAAAGTAGCATAGCTCTTTGCATTTATTAATAGTCAATATTTCTGTGCTGAAATTATAGTCTAGATAACATACTTTTCCACTTAATTTTTTTTCAACATTGGATTGGTTATGAAATTGATGTAGAACAAGTAGGACATCACATTCCTTTCATAAGATATAATCACTTAAAAAATAAACTTTGCAAGGTCCCCATTAACCTTCACTTGTGAAACCCAATGGCCATTTCTCCATGATAATTTTAGTCCTTCATTTGTATTTGATTAGTTGACTATTCTCTCCTCAAAGGAGTTTTTGTTCTTGGATTTATATTGGAAATGCTTTTAGTCATTCTCCTACCTCATTGGCTACCAGTACTCCTTCTTCTATTTGGTTCCTGCCCCTTTATCTACTCTCTAAATTTTGGAGTACATTTAGGTCTCAGTCTCTAGTCCTCATTGTCTCCATATCAGCTTTCTTCCTGTCTGATTTCGCCCAATTCCATAGCGGAAAACTATCAGATACCCTAACTTACACCCACAGCCCTGATATTTCTCCTGAAAATTCAACTCCTATTTTCAACAGTCTGATCTGATTCTTTCCACCCCTGGATGCCTAAGAGCCAATTAAATCTTAAATTAGCCAAAATGGAAATCTTATTTCCCTAGCTTCCTCTGTCCCCCTTCAAATCTGTTCCTCCACAGTTTGTCACCTATCATCAAATGGAGCCACAAATTCCTGGTTGCTGAAACCAAGATTGAAAGAGCCACACCCCAATTCCCAGTATCTATATCTTCTCTCTGTTAATCTTGTTGTCCCTGACCAAGCATAGCTCTTTTTTTATTTTCCCCCAAACTGGAAATTGAATGCAGGGGTACTTTCACTGCTGAGATACATCCCCAGCCTTTTTAATTAATTAATTTATTTTTAAATATCTATTTATTTACTCTAGTTGTACACAAACGTGGTGCTGAGAATCGAACCTGGGCCACGCACGTGCAAGGCGAGTGCTCTACCGCTGAGCCACAACCCCAGCCCAGCCTTTTTTATTTTTTATTTTGAGAAGGGGTCTTGTTAAGTAGGACCTCACTAAGTTGATAAGGCTGGCCTCAAACTTCTTGAACTTGAGATCCTCTGTCCTCAGCCTCCTGAGTCACCAGGATTACAGGCATGTGCCACTGTTCCTGAACTAAACCTAGCTCTTTAATAAAAGACAAACCTAGCTCTGATTTTGATAAAATTATTAAATTTTATTTGGGCCTCTTACTCAGTCTCCACGTTGTCACAATAAATCAAGCCATTGTCTTATCCTGCCAGAGCCATCTTACCAGAACTTTCCACATTTACCACCATACAATTCATGCCAACATGGCAGCCAGAATTGCAGTCAAAAATATGAAGATTAGATAGTTTCAACTCTCTTTAAGCTCTCTGGTGGACTTTAAAGTAAAATAAATCCAAACTTCTTACTTTTGCCTTCAAGGTACTACATCATTCAATTCTTGCCTATACTTCACACCACCCTCCACCAACATCCTGTCTTCTGGTAACCCTGGCCATGGGGTGTTTTGCATGTGTATACTCTCAATCTTCATCGTTAAGTATCTCCATCCCAGAAGTTATTTTCCAGCCACCTTTTCTATAATAATCTTATTCTTTCCCCTAATCATTCTCTATAACAATTTCCCAGTTAGTTACCTTCACAGTTATTATCCACACATGGTATTTTCTTTATTAACTTACTTTTTTTTTTTTTTTTTTGCTCTTCATAGACCCAACTAAAAATAAAACTTAAAGCAAGAGCCATTCTGCTTTGTGTCTCACTAGCATAAAACCTGCTCTTAACACATATTATTTCAATAAAAACTTTTTCTGAATGTGGTATATATACACAGTGGAACATTACTCAGCCATAAAGAAGAATGAAATTATGGCATTTGCCAGTAAATGGATGGAACTGGAAACTATCATGATAAATGAAATAAGCCAGTCTCAAAAAAACCAAAGGCCAAGTGTTCTCTCTGATAGGAGGATGCTACCACACAAGAAGGAAGGGGGAAGGAGAGAATAGAAGTTCATTGAGTTAGACAAAGGGGAATGAAGGGAAGGGGGCAGTGGGAATAGGAAAGACAGTGGAATGAATCAGACATAACTTTCCAGTGTTCATGTATGAATACATGACTGATGCAACTCCACATCATGTACCATCACAAGCAAGGGATCCTAATTAGAATAAGTTATACTCCATGTATGTGTAATATGTCAAAATACACTATACTGTCATGTATATATAAAATAGCAAATGAAGAAATATTTTCTGTTTATTACTGAGTTTGTACAAAAGTTCATTCCTGTGGAAGGCAGGAGGGAGGAGGAAGTGTACATTATAGCTTGAGGGGACCTCAGAAATGACCACTATTACTAACACTAACATCATTCTTGTGAGAAAACATTGGTGTGTTACTATGAAGATGGAAGTTGCTGAGGAATTGGCCCATGACAGGCTTGTGAGAGTGACAGAAAGCAAATCTGACTGCCATTGCACTAGATGACCCCACAGGGATGTGATCCTCTGCTTTGAAGAACCAGTTGCTTATTTTTGTTGGTGTTTGTGGGGATCATCAGTTAAGTTAATTCACTGTAACTACATTTCCCACAGATTTTGGTGAGAAAATGATGGTACTGCTTTAATTTATAGTACAAAAAATAATAACTTAAGAACCAGAATATGGGTTCCATATTAGACAAGTTTTTTTCCCCTGTACTGTAGCTGGGAAATTATATCATAATCTAAAGATTGTGTTAATGAGGAAACAGTCAAAGCTTAAAAACAAACAAAAAAAGAAACTTAGAAAGTCAGTTAAAAAGACATGAGGACATTCTTACAATGGAGATATGTCCATGGGCTTCTTCTTTCCCTTTGCACTGATTGTGTAGTAGACCCTAGAGAAGGTGCTACCCACACAACATTTTTAAGAGAAGGGATTTGATTTTAATGCCTACCAGTTAAATTTTAGGAAGTATTTCTCAAAAGAAAAGTAAACAAAACCCAATTATTTGTTATAAACAAAGAAGACAAGCATTGAAGTCCATGTGATCCAAGTAAGCCTTTAAAAATATAAATGTATAAAATAAATACGTAAAATAAATAGTAAGGAATCCATCCCATAGTTTCTCTTGCCCATCTCTACAAGATGGTTTTAAATGAGTTTTTTACTAACTTCTTTTGTAGTCTAGGTGCATTATGTCATAGAGTAGGCAATCCCACAAAACCTGTAACTATAACAGCAAATTTTACAAAGTAAAAAGAAGTTATAGTTTAGATGTGAGGTGTCTCCCAAGAGCTCATATGTGAGAAAATGCAAGAAAGTTCAGAGGTGAAATGATTGGGTTGTGAGAACCTTAACCTAATCAGTGCATTAATCCATTAACAGGGATTAACTGGGCAATAACTAGGCACGTAGGGTTTGACTATAGAAGGTAGGTCACTGGGTGCATGCCTTTTGGGGTTTATATTTTGTTCTTGGTGAGTGGAACTCTCTGCTTCCTGATTATCATGTCCTGTGATGCTTTCATCTTTGATTCCCTTCCGCCATGATGTTCTGCCTCACCTTGGGCCCAGAGCAATGGAGTTGGCCATGTATGTATGGACTGTGACCTCTGAAACCCTGAGCCCCAAATCAACTTTTCCTTTGCTATAATTGTTTTGGTCAGGTCATTTGGTTACAGTGGAAAAAAAGCTGACTGAAACAGGAGATGTTGTAGTTTGTTCAAAAGCAGCAAATTTACAGTCTAAAATAATCCATAAAGAAAAATGAGATGATGAATACACAGGGGTGGTTTAAGGCAATAAAGCTATGCTAATCTGAAACAAGTAAAATGATATTTCTTATATATCTTTACCACATTTGTTTTGCAATCCAAATTCCTTCTCCATCCAGAAAGTGTTGGTAAGCATTTGAGATGACTGGGCAGTACTGAAATGAGAATGGTGGGAAGAGGAGGGAAGAAAGTGATCACTGGTGGGGAAATGGCTCATTTTTCGACTCCAGTAGACAGACAGAACTTTCCCACATTGTAGCCAACTAGGATGATCCCCAAGGCTCTGCACTTGTGTGACAGGGCGGTGGGGGATGGTGCAAGAGCACAGGAGGTAGAACAGGCAGGGTGCAAGGTAGTCCAGGTTGTCCTGTGATTACTGATATGAGGACAGCTTGAGCTGGTGGCCTCTCCCAAGGCGCGTCACCTGCCTCCTTCCGCACCCCATGGATACTGCACAGATGGCCCACATGTTCTTCTCGCTGCTCCCTTCACTTTCTAGAGACTGGAGTGCTGTTGATGTTTATAAGATGTTAAGTATATATTTGCTAGTTTGAATATGTTGGAGGATAATGAAAAAATTATAGTGTGATTTTTGTGTTTTTACATTATCCATTTTGTCTCTCTTCTCACTTAGGACTGATCTGGAGAAATTTTTTTATCTGCAAAAACTTGTCTCTGGGCATAGAATCTTCTGGGGATGGGAAATATATTTCTGGCAAAAACAGCTGCTGTCCTTTGTTTAGCAAAGGATTTGTTTTTTAAAACCAATATTCAGACTCATAGCAAGAAGCACAATAGCCTTCTCCACCTGAGGAATTGGATCCCTCTGAAACCCAGTGGAGGAAATGCTTAGGACACAAAGCTTTATCATGAGAAGTGACACTTATTATGTCAAAAGGATCATTTAAAGTTTAAAGCGTTCTTAAAATAGCACCATCTTTTAATGATTAATTTCTACCTTAGGCAACTTAGTTATCTATTGATATATTATTCTTTATATTCCATAAAGCACACATCAATTTTTCCTGACTCCTTATTCTTAAATTGATGCTAAGTCTGGTAGTATTATACATTTCCTTTTTTTTTTTTTGGTTTCTCTTCAGAACTTAATATTATGTCTTCAGCCTTCAAAAATTCATTTCCCAAAAGTATTACACTAAAATAATGGGTGGATGTATTTATTTTCATACAATTTTTCTATATTTAACAAAATTGATTGAAAGACTACAAATAGTCCCAAAGATCAAAAAAAGATAAATATTGAGTTCTTAAAAAATAGAAGGAAGCAAGGAGAGTATACTATAATGAGAGAATAACTACCCCAAAGTTTTTCATAATAAAGTGACTTAAGTGCACTTTGTTAATTGAAAGAAAGCTTTCTCCTTCCCTACTTTCCTCTGCTTCTTCTAAATTTTTCCTTTTCCTCCTATAGTCCCTATGTTGCTACAGCCACCCAGGTTTCTTTCTGCTTCTTCCCACACTGGACATCTGTTAGCTTATTGCTCTTTTTCTTCCTCATATCAGTAAAAAGGTACAAAGTGAAGTTGTTGTTCACAAAACTAAACGCTAATTCTAAATTCGTATGTTCAAATATACTTGGCTACAATGACATCTTTTGCCCTATGTTAAAATCATATTCATGAAATAATCATATTCGGAAAATAATTTGGTTTTTAAAGACTTCAATTTCAAATATTGTTCAAAAGTTTCATGCAAAAATCCTTAAATTCTGGCATGTACTCTACTTACTCAATGCCAAAACCAAAACCAAAACCAAAACCAAACCAAACCAAAACAAACAAACAAAAAAAGGTGGTCCAAACTGGTTAATTCAGGAAAACAACTTAAGTGAATTTATCTTTCTATCTACCTATCTGTTCATTCATTCATTTATGCATTTATCCATCTCCCCAGTTTATCAAGTAATATTAAAATAGGAAATATGCCTAGTTTTTAAACATATTACAACCCAAATTTTATAAATACCTACTCTATTTCCCTATTTAGCAATTCTTCAGAAATCATATGGCTAGAGTATGGCTCTTTAGATCTCAAGCAGAAATACTGCCTTGAATTTTCTTACATAGTCTGTGAACTCAGTACTGTTAGATTCCTGGCTTTATTCATACAGGTTCATTTTTCTACTTGTAGGTTCATCTGATAAAGGAGAAATGTTATATAAAATAAACCTCCCCAGCTAAGGCATGACTTTCCATCTATGAAACTATTTCCCATGGATACTTAGAGAGGGGAAAAAAATCATGTAATTTATAAACAATCACAAAGTTGCAAGAAATTCTCATACAGCAGGAAGAAAATGTAATGTTAAAATAAACTTTGATGCTTAGTGTAACTCAATCTCTTCCTCTCTCTCTCTTTATTTTTTACTATGAAAAATCATAAATTGGTATAAAGAATAAAATGGATGGATCCCGTGTGGGTGCAAAGAAGCCTCAGAGCATCCTGAAGGTTATACAGGGGCAGGTGCTGGGTCCATAAATACTGTAACTCAACCTGTATAATAGTTAAAATAAAAACAACTTCAGATGGGTCATAAATCAGTACTGGGTGGTGTATTTGGAAAACAGGTACTCTTAAAAAAGTTAGATGAAAGCAAGTGAGATGTACAATATCCTGGTGAAAGTCATTAGCTAATAGTGTGTGTTATATACTTTAATTATTGATTTTGTGTTATAATCTTCTCTCTGACCAGAGTGCTAGTCCAAGAAGTCTAAGAAACAATTTCTTCTGACCTGGAAACGGGATCACTTCTTAACCAATAATTCTGCCCCTTAGGGTCTCATGGATTTTCTGCCATCAGCTTGGTATTCTAGAAGGATCACAGTTTGATGAATAATTTTTATAGTAGCTGCAATGTTTGCAAATAGCAAATGACTCTTTTAAGTGTTGCTGTATAACACCTGCGTGTGGTACAAAACTTGCTTGCCAGAGGGGCGCTGGTATTACTTTCATAAGACAGGTTCCTTTTTGACATTTTAAAATAAGTGTTTGCCTAAAAAACTGCTTGATTTTGTCTCCATCTCCTTTGCCTGGAGGAACAATCACTATACTATTCGAGCTCAGTTGGATAACTTGAGATTTTTTTTTTTATACTAGATCACATATATTATTTAAAGTATTCTGTGTTATCTCCTATTTCAGCCAAATTTTGAACTATTATTCTTTTCAAGGAGTATTTAAAAACCCTATTTCTAATATTTACAATATTAACAATATTATCATCTGTTAAATAAAAGAGAAAGTCAGAGAATTCCCTTTTCTAATTAGAGGTTTTAGATGAGAGTCATGAACTTTTAAGAAATTCATGGATAAAATTCAGTTGGGTCATGTAACTCCATGGCAGCATATATTTTTATATGCATTGTTCTGAAAAGAGCTTTCTTCTCCAGTTTTTGCAGTTCTGGGGATCAAACCGAGGGCCTTGTATATGCTAGGCAAGCACTCTACCCCTGAGCTACATCCCTAGCCCTGAAGAATTCTTAAAAAATTAAATTATTAATTTTGATTAAATTATAAATCCTCTATTAAATTATCAAAAGTTTTATGGTTCAAATAATGTTTAACACATAATTTTAATGCTTAAATGCTTAAAGGGATATCAATGTCATATATTGTCACTATAAAGAATCTGAACTCAATTGCACAAAAGGGAATGCTATAAAAATATCACCATTATTTTACAACTGCAGAAACAGCAAATATCCACTAGGGGGCATAAAAAGCTAAATCAAAGTTTGGAAACAAACCAGGTCTTTTCTGGTTTTCACAAGCAGAGAGTGAGAAAAGTATTTCCAGTAAATTGCCTGTGCCTATTCCTTATCTTTGCCTACACACATTCAACATTTAGGAAATATTGTTGACATCTTTTTCTTCTGGAAATAGTAGAAGAGAACAAAATCTCACCAATTTCATAGAGTATCTAATTTCGAGGTGTTTCCAAAAGGATACAATATAATTCTGACAGCATTTTGTGTTTCTTTTAAAAAGATGAGTAATTTTCTATAATGTGAGATATCACTAAAGCACAATTTTAAACAAGAACCCCTTTGTGGGACCCTTAGTGTGATAATTAGGGAAAAGTAAAGAACTGGGTTTGTGAATAGAAAGGGGGAAAATTAAGGAAAGGACTAAGATGCTTTTAGCACATCTAACCAACATTTATACACTAAGTCCTCACAGTTCAATTTCATTTGGGTTTATTTGCCACATTCCTTTGGTTTGTACCTTTAAAAAAAAACAAATTCTTTCCTGTCTCTTACTTTTCCTCTTGTTTTTCACCTATTCTGTCAACAAATGAATGCTTTATAGGTTACAAATGGACCATAAGACTATGACTTAATATCTAATACATTATTTTTTCCTAAATGAATGCCATCAGTAAAAAGCTGTTTTCTTATTTTCAAAGTGAATATTATATCACTTTTTAAAAACTTATGAAAATATATGCATGATTGATTATAGTGAGGAACACATTAAAACAAACAAACCAAAACCAAACACCCCACTAGGGACTGGCTTTCCCAGCTGTGGGATCCCCAGAAATGTGTTCCTTTGCTTAGGGTGCCTAGTCTTTGTTGCTGGAAGCTCATCTCACCTTCACATATCTTTATCTGGTCATGCTTTTCTTCTACATTCTATCTATCATCTGCAGGAAGAAGTTCAAGTTCCTTATCACCATCTTCAAATCTCTTCACCGCTTGATCACCTGTCCTCCAGGTGCTCCCACGCATGCCCTCTAGTCTAATTGGAACAAATAGCTTTTTAGCAGTAGGACATAGTGTGTCCTTCTATTGGTCTATGCCTTTGCAATATTGTCCTCTCCAGAATAATCCTCTTTGCATTCCCACTCCATAAATCCAGGGAATAAATTCCAATTGACACTGATAAAGCTCAAACATCAGTTCTCACTTGAAGAACTTCTTGCCTATTTTCTCTTTTCCTGGTAAAAGTTTTCCCCTTTCTATGACTTCACCACGACTCGCAACTAATAGAGCACAATTAGTTTTTTACAAATCTATCCTCTCTTAATAAACCATGTGGTCCATGAGGTCAAGGATGAGGCCATTATTATAAACTCAAGTTTAGCACAGACCTTGTCCTGTGCTGAGCAAATAGTTGGAACTCAATAAATGTTTATTGCTTAAATAAATCCTCAAGGAAAGGTCTGGTGGTAAACAATAAATATAGGATGGAGGGGAGATACTTGTCTACTGCTCTTTTTCTCTTAACCAGATTTCCTATTTTTCTCCTCCAGGCTCAGCAACATTTCATCTCCTCAATTTTTCTGAATTCCACTCTGGGTTCTTAGATGAAGTGTCCAGCATAACCTGGTTCTACACTATTAATACATCTTGCTTTTTATACTTAGAGAAATCATTTTTAACCTAGATGATTTTAAATGAAAACAGAATTGTAAAGACCTGACACTTTTCCTGTTCCTACCCACTTTTCTTGTCACATGCATAAGAAACATGAATCTGACCAGAATCTGACCAGAATTTTGAAACGCAAATCACCCCAAATTTGACAGATTTTGTAATCTCAGATGCCCAACTATATGAATGAATACTGACTCCTTGTTCTCTCTTTTTCAGATATGATCCTGGGAAATGGCTTACTGGATGCTACTAATCTTAAATAGTGAACACTAGCAATCCTCTGGAAATTCCACTGTGTGGTTTTCATTTTTCTTAACAGGTTCACGCTGGTTATACCCTAGCAGTATATTGGAAGAAATATATTTGTCTTCCATCAAAACAAAATCCATCAAGGAGATGAAGGTTCTAGCAAATGCCTGGTCCTTTTTACTTTGGTTGATGAGACCAGCTTCTGCAGGATATGTGATTTGGTTTTGCATCCCAAAGGGCTTCATCTAACACTGTCAGAGCTTCTCTCACACCAGGGACTTCCTTCAGTCATCTGCTGCTGTAGCTTCCTGTCTCTTCCTTTCTTTTGAAAGGTAGCTGTTGAATGCCACTCCCCACTGAGCATGGTTCCAGTCTCTGCTGCTTTCCTCAAGGCTGTCTCCCAAGGAACCAAATACCTAAGCCACTTGGACAGTGCTGTTCATAAACCTGTCTTCTTATAACCAGCCACCTCTCTTTCACTTGCTGACATCACTGAACCGGTTTACTGCTTACAGTTCCATTCTAAGACTCCTTGGCAGACTTAGCAATGGAGGAAGGAGGAGCTAGCCCCCAGGATTAGGGCTGCAGCATTGGTTTTTAGAGGAGAATGTCAGGCAGGCAGCCTAAAAGTAAAAAGTAGAGCTGTTTATTGTGAATGTTTTCATTTTTCTCACCTAAGTTTGCAGCCTAAAGCCGATTAGCTATTGTAGGCCTCATGACAACTTCAAGTTGTCAATAAGCACTTGCCTATTTTATTTTCAACTGTACTTTTAAAATTACTTATGGATTATCCAGTAATGACCTAACACATCTCTTACTTCTAATTCTGCCCACTAAGACCTGATCATTTTGCTGCCTATTGTCTACTTCTTAAGTCTCATGGAGAAGAATGCACAGAAATTTAACTGCCAATGAGACTTGGCTCTCTACTGGGGCAGAGAATGAGGTGCTTTGTGGCAGCAGTAGTGTCTGAGATGACGGTTCTGCAAATCCTAGTTGTGTCCATTCTGGCAGATCTGACCATGCCACACTATTCCATCCCCTTACTCAGCTGACCACCCAAGCAGGCCCAGGCAACTCCTGTCCTGAGGCAGAAGGGCAGGAAGGTACAGATTGGAGCTGACTGCCACAGCACAGGTCCTCCCAAGGCACACTGCCAGGCTGCAGGCCTGCCTGGTTCCTTCCTCACCTGTGTAGTGCTCTCCATTTTCACTGACCAGGGAATTCTTCTCTGCTAAACACGTCAAATTCTCTAAGCATAAATAATTTAATGGTAATGTTTCACGTAAATAGGCACAATTGTTTAAATACAAAAGGAAGAGACTCAGAAAAGCTGTGATTTAATCACCCAAAGACAGCCAGGCATTGCTCCTAAAATTCTAGTCTTCAATTTAACCTAGTGAGTTTCTATGTCCTTAAACAAACTGTGTTTTTGATGAGAATCCAAGGGCCTGTATTTACACTAGAGATGTTGTAGGAGAACAATTCCTTCCTGATCAATGTGAGACAGAGTTATCTCCTGAGATTAAATGAAAATACTCAATACACTTAGGTTTAGATTCTTTTGCTCTTCTTTGGAGATTAAAACATTGACCTAATGGTCATTCTTCCTATTAACTATGATAAACATATGTAAAGGGACCTTAAGTTGATTGTTCTACCTGTGAATTTCTGCTCTGTTAGAATTCTGTAAATGCTTTTATGGTTGCCCTCTGGTTGTATCTATATAAAAACACTATTGCAAAACAAAAACATAACTTTCATTTGTTCATATGTGAATACATGACCAGTGAAACTCCACATCATGTGCAACTGTAAGAATGTGATCGTAATTAGAAAAAGGAATACTCCATGTATGTACAATATGTCAAAACAGACTCTACTGTCACACATATCTAAAAAGAATAAAAAAATCAAGCAAAAATGCACACCTGCTTACACATAAACCAACTGAAAAAGAGTCTTCTACAAAAATTATTTTCCTCAGGTTTCATTTCAAGGAAAAAGAGGAGAAAAGTTATGTGAAAGTTAGAAATTAAATTTTAAAAAAATTCTTGAATATATCTTAAGCAAATTCAATGTATATGTTTCACATCTTTTTGCATATTCCTATCTACACAAAATGTTCTGGAAATGAGATTAGAAAATAAGCACCTTACTTTTAAAATAACAAAGCCTGTGTTCAGGGTCTAGGCAGGAATACAGAAACCACTTCAAGCTTTTTCACAGAATGGAGTTACTGGAGGGAATTTTTATCACACATGCAATGGAGTTGCTGAGGCTTGGGGATAAACCAGGAGTTGCCAATAGCAAGAAACCACCACCCAGCAGGAGGCTGGGGGGAGAAAATTTGGGGACTCAAGGGCAGAGTTTTGAATGGAAGGTGGAACCATTCCAAGCCTTTACTATGGAAAGAACTAGGATCACAAAGGAGGGTTAGCAATGGCCTTCTTAGAAGATGCAAAGGAAGAGGAGAAATACAATCACTGGTTCCTCCTCCAACCCCTTTCTCATTTCCTGCCAATGCCTTCCAATGACAGGACTGGTGGAAAATCAGAGGACATGCCAGCCCTGGAAAAGCAGCCAGTTGGCATCTAGACAGCTACTAAGAGGCACAGTGCATTTGAAACCTAGGACACTTCCTCCAAAGCTGTGCTCTGCCTACCTCACCACAGCTCATGACCTAGGTCCATTCTGGTTCCAAGATGCTAGGGCCCAGATACAAAGCTGTTATTTATTTTTGTTGATTCCAACCTTCCTCTGCTAAAAGCCAGAAAATTCCATCTTACTAGCATTAGAGACTAATTAGCCTTCTCTGGGTACCAGCATTCTACGTCATTCCACCCTGTTCTTAAACTATCAAAAGCAATTCAGCCCTTCCACCCTAAAAACTAAGGGAAGGTCAGGCATTCTATTAGGGCAGGCTTGAGTCTTTTCATTTTTTTGTCAAACATGTTCATCTCAATCAAAGATCAAGCTAAAGAACCAAAATATCTGTTTTGACAGAGTGTGTTGGGGGGGGTGCAGAGTCAAACACAAAGCAACATTATTGAGATGTAAATTAACTCTGAAGGTTATAAAATGTTCCACTTGTATCTAGTGGGCAGTGTTTAAGGAGAGCTGGTCCCTGGGGCTTCCACGCCTCCTGGGGACTAAGTGTTGACAAGGGGCTCTGCATAGAAGCAGTCATCTTGGAGTTAATCCTCCAACAAATCACTGGGAAGGCCATCCCTAGTAACTTCAAGCCTTTTCTTAAGGGCAGGTGAATATGTGAAACCAAGTCACCATTAAAATGAATACAGTTCCACAATTAGTTCAGTAGCTCATGAGTCTTTTTATTGCAGAAGTTTTGTTTCGTATGTTGTTATGTTTGTTGTTGGTTTTTATTACGGTAATGAAAGTCTACAGCTAAACATGCCAGAGACTGGCTGTTAGTTATAAATTTAAATAAAAACAAAATATTCCTATGTTTAAAGGAGAATCTAAGAGATTGCTGATGAGGGTTTTGGCAATAAAGTGACAATATATGATATGCGCTTTAAATACAAGAAAGAACATAATGATTCCATTATAAGTGTAATTCACATGAATAGCTAGAATACCCTTAAAATATGTTTGACAACTTGATGCTTCTACCACTAATGAGGGCTTATGATAATGGTTTATTTACAGTTGTTGGGTAAAGCCTGTTGGGTTTTTCAGTACTTCACTAACCTCTGATCAATGGGATCAATGTGATCGATGTTCCTACGGAATCAGTGGTGGTTGATTTTCATTATGAGAAGAGGCTGCTAAAACTTGAAACAATAAAAGTGTATTTCTAGAAACATTTGCTAGTGGCTTTACAAATATAAGGAAACCGTCTGCTTAGGTGAAAGCACCTGGATTCATGAACTTCCACAAACAAGAAAGTAAAATATAAACTAAAGCAAATATTCCTTAAGTATATTTTTTTCCCTTCTCTTCTTCCTTCCTCTCTTCCACCCTCAAAAATTTATCTAGTTCCTAAAGGAGTAGGTTCCTTGATGATGATGAATTACACAGTTGGTTCTTCCTTTTAACAAAAGATCTCCTACCCAAGGAAAGAAGTTAAAACAATAAACAAGTAATTGAACTCTCCTTTTTAGGTCTCTAAATGTTGATTTGAACTTTTTTCTTATACCTTCAAGATACAAGGTCATTGTTTGTATTCTGGGCTCCAGTGGATCTAACTTCTGCAGGAACCAGTTGTTAATGATTTCATGTACACCTCTGCTATTCACCCTAAAGAGAAATGGCCCAATGACTTCCTCTTTAGGCTCAGCAAGCCACTTTTTCTCATTCTCAGCTGTTTCTCAACTATGCTTTAAGAGATGTAAACAATGTCATTAGGTTGTCTACATTGTTCCTAATACCCTCTTTTAGAGCACTCTTTTTGTAAAGGTCAAAGTGGTATAGTTTAGACTTTATGGGACTAACTGCCTCTGCTACAAGTACTCACCTTTATTATTATAGTGCAGAAAACACCCTACATAATCCATAGATGAATAAAGGTGATCATAATCTAGTAAATCTTTATGGACACTGCCATTTGACTTTCATATTAATTTTACATGTCAAGAAATATTATTCTTCTTTTGATTTTTTTTCCAACCATCTAAATGTAAAAAACTTTTCTAAGTTTTCAAGCAGCACAGAAACAGAAGATGGGCTGCACTTAATCTGTGGGTCACAGTTTGCCAAACCTTGATTTCAAAGAACCATTCTTTGTGTAATCAACTCACTTTGGAAAGGTTAAGCACTGTTTCTTCTAGAAGGGTTTAAAACCATTCAACAAAATAAGATTTCGATAGTGTTAAACATTTTTTTCCAGACATTTTATGTTTCTTTTTTTTTAAATGAATTTTTTTTTAATATTTATTTATTTACTTTAGTTGTACACAATGTGTTTATTTGTACGTGGTGCTGAGGATCGAACCCGGGCCGCGCGCATGCCAGGCGAGCGCACTACCGCTGAGCCACAATCCCAGCCCACATTTTATGTTTCTTGACTTTAGGAAATGAACATTTTTGTGAAAAGAGGATGGAGGTACCTACATATTCCACTTCTCTGTCTCTTTCCATTATTATGCCACTCCACCATTACTGGAGGCCTTCTGTGAACAGGTTTGCCTCAGATGCATGGGACAATAAGCTGATTGCCCTGTTGGCTCTCTTGCATTTATCTAACACTGGTGCAGGAGGTAGGGGGAGGCAGTATCATGTTCCAAGCTCTGTGCTAAGTGTGGGAAGGCAGAAATTAACAGCAGTAGTCCTTGAAGGGAGAGGGAGCACAAGAAATAAAAGAAAGGGTAATAACTGCTGTAGTAGACATGATTATGGATTTCTTGGGAGTTGAGTGCACTTGGCAAATGCTCTATGAGAAGGCAAGATTTGAAATGAATCTAGAAAAAAATAAAAAAGAGCTAGTCAAGCAATAAATAGAAGAGCTGTGTTGTTGAGAGGCTTCTAGGCAACTCCTAGCAACAGGTGGTCTTGTGAGCAGGTGGAGTACCTTGCTCTAATGATACAGAGATGGCTTCCATTCAGCTCTGTATCTCAGATGCCTGCTTGTAGTACTTAAATTCCACAATCAGAGACTTATTCTAAGAATTCTTATCTTTAATAAAAATGCAATTGTTCTCAAGAGTGGTAGCACACTAAGTCTTTGAATTCATATGTGCATCTCTGAGATTCTATCCGTGCACCAATTTGTTTTTCAAACACAGGTTTCAATGGGAAGAAGTTAGGGGAAGGTTACATCCAAAGATGAGGGGGAAAGGCCCAGAAATGAAGGCTGGAACACAGAAATTCAAACTTGTGTTATTTAAAAGTTTTAGCCAGGACTGGTTGTGCCTAGAAAAAGCTTCTTTTCTGTGAACTGACTTTGAAAAGGATATCTGTTTGCCTCGCAAGAGTGAAAGGAGCTGGCCATTATGCCTTAGAGACCCTGTATTGATCTTAGCAGACAAACCACTAAATAGGACTTGACTGCTACACAATGGAGGATTAATTCTCCCATCAGCATAAGCCCACGGTGGGCATGTCAATACCCATTTATGAAAGCACCCTCTGTGTGGGGAAAGATCAGAGCCTAATAAACAAATTAATGCAGGGAATTCAGAAAGGAAAATGGCCATTTTTTCTTTATATTAAATTCATTGAAATGAAATAAGAAAAAAAATCACATAACTTCCTGGCTTTATTTGTCACTATTTATACACAGTATATTATTAATTGTTTTATTTATTTTTTTAATTGTGGAAGCAATAAAATATGAGGGAAAAAAGTTTTTCTTCACATTAGTGAAGATTTCTTATTGAACTTTCCCAAAAGATTACAGAAGATTTGAAATCAGAGTGAAGCTAGGTAATTAGGAACTCATGATCACTGAGAAAAGTGAGCATCTTGAGTGGAATTGTGCTTACTGAGTGCAAAAGTAAGAAGGTTTTCTTATCTCAGTATTTGTCTCAGTGATCTCAAACCAATTTCATATTTCAAAAAATAAATGATTGTTTTCTTAACTTGATGGAATAAGGATGAATACAAGTCTAACTCCTTACTTTGTAATTAATGACACAAGTCAGGTCTACAAGTGGCTTTCAGAAAAGCAGGAGAGTGAAGAAATTGCACACAAAGTTGTATGTTGGTTTTAACATCAAGTCAGGTAATATTTTGGCTCTATGAAGTGTGTCACTCTGTACCTACTAAAATTTTAAAGACAGAATGTGGAACCATGGTGGTAAGTGTTAATTTTAAGCTGTATGATATTTCTCATGATATGCGTTACATGCTGTTTTAACTTCCCCTCTATTTTCCTTTTTCAAAAAAAACAAAACAAAACAAAACAAAACAAACAACAACAACAAAAACCAGTAATCTTGCAATAATTGTAATTCTTGGGTCCTGACGTAGTATGTAGTATGTGGCTTTGAAAACAGATGTAATGATTTGGTTTTAGCCTTGGTCCTGCCTCTGCATACACAGCATCCACCCTTCAGGTAGGGATGTCTTCAGAGACCTGGAGCATCTTTTTCTCATAGAGTAAGGGATCCAGATAAGAGTAACCAGGAGTTAAGGTTTCTTAATTGACAAGAAAGGAGTAAGTGTAGCAGGATTTCTCTTTCTTTCATAAATTGGATATTTAAGACCAACTAGTTTTAGATGGATTGGACCATGCTTGAATAATTTCTTATCTTACCTAGTTATACAAATTATATTTTTTCTTCTTAAAAATTAATCATAATATATATATAAAACTTTCATTTTATATATATATATATATAATATAATATACTTCATATATATATAAAATCCTGAGGACAGCAGAGACAGCCTTACCTTAAATACTGCCAAATCTCTGCCATGTGTAAGCAGAAAGATGTGAGTCATTCACAGTAGCCTCCTCTCCCAGCCAACAGTCTCCTTAATCACTCTGGTCAATAAGGACTGCTATTTCTTTAGTGCTCCAGAGAGTTGATGCCAAGGAGAGTCAGAGAAGCGAGAGGCACATCTGATGTATTTCGTTTGTGCTATCTTTAGACTATGGATTCTTGATTTCCAATAACTGATCTCTGATATCCCAATATAACTTTGACTGTCTCCAAGGTTATTTAATATTTCCTACAAAGTATATTTTGGTGATTTTTAAATTTAATTCACTTGAAAACTCTGTTTTCTAATTTTAAAAAAGTGGTATTTGGTAAAAAGAAAAGAAAATGGGAAGGATGTCTCCATTCCCAAAGTCTAGGAATGGCTACTATAATAAGATTTCCCATTTTTGCGTTCTATTTCATTATGCCATGCTTCCTCCATGGGAAGGTAAATGCCACACATACAAGTATAAGGAAACAGGACGATACAGAAGGAAGAGACAAAATGTATCTGAATGCTGCTGAATTTTTAGGAGCCCAGATAAATATATAGTACTGAGAACAAGAGTTCAAAGATCAGTTGTTTCTATGGACGGATATTTGCAAGTGTCATCTTGAATTGTAGTACAAACTACTCCATAAATACTTTTTCATGTTAGTTGCATTGTTCTGTGTAATCAACACATGTTTTTACTTACATAATCAGATAAAAACAGTAATTTATTTCCTTTGTCAGAACTTCCTTATCATCTAACGGAAATTTTATCTGATCAGCTTTAGCTGGTAAATTAAAATTCTCGATGATTAAGTACCATTCTCAATGAAAGCATGTAGGGAGGAAATGCTTTTTTTTTTTTTTTTTTTGGAAAAAAATTAGTGAGCTTATTTAGGAAGATTGATGGATTGTAGAACTCAGAACTAGATAGCAAATGTTTAATTTTTTTCTATTAATTGTGTATCTATTATCATAAGAGACTAGATAATAATTAAGCACCATAAAAGATATACTACCCCCCAGATATAAATAAAAATTTCTTTTTCTCATTAGTTCTCCTTGAATAAGTTATTGTAGAAGAAAATATTTATCATCAAACTAATATTACTACTGAGTTTGTTTATATTTGCTATGTCTGAATTTACTCCTTATATTCCAAAAAAATTAAGCCAAAACAAAACAAAAATAGCATGTCACGTGATCCGGGCCTTCTGAAGTCCTTGCCTTCACATTTGCAGCTCACCAAGATAATTGAATGATGGGGAAAACTCCCAATGACATTGAGGTCTGCAAGGTGCAGGTGCCACTTTAGTTTGTTTCAAGAAAAAATTGATACAACTAAATTGCAGACTAGCAAGAGATAATGGGATTATTTGAATATGGGTTTTATGTGGAGGTACTTGTCACTGTCCACAATTATCTCTGATGGCACATTTACCCAGATTTGTAATCTACATGAACTTTGCTATGAAACAGAGCCTACTGTTAGATTGCCCTTATTACTATTTTGCATTTTTTTCCCTTCATTTTATGTGACACAACATGGGTTCTTTTTATGTGGCAAGACATGAAACCAGAAGACCCATTTAGCAGTGTCTCCCAGGAGCTGTGTGACGATATATACACTGATCTGCCTTCTCTGAGACTGTTTCCTTATCTGTGAAATGTCAGCATGACAATGTTCACTTCCACTTCACAGTGTGTGATGGAGATCATTCCAAATTCCCATATCCAGATGGATTCTGCTATTGAATTCTCAACTGGTACAGGTGGTTTACAGACTTCCAAGAGATTCTGGAGGAGCCCTAATTAGGAAGGGCTGTTGTAGCTAGCTGGAAGCCATGGGTTCCACCTGATATGTATGTGACGCACCTGTAGGCACCCGCAAACCTGAAGGTATATAACCGGGTGAAAGCGGTCCGAGTTAGGAGAACGGAGAATTCAGTCAGCCGGGCAGTCACTCGGTCGGTCAGAAGAATCAGAGCGGCCAGAACGTAGGCAGAGCGGTTACAGAAGAGAAACCAGATAGAAGAAGTAATGATTGGTCAGAGTTAGGCCGAGACTCCTGAGGAAGACAGAAGACAGAAGACAGAAGACAGAAGACAGAAGACAGAAGACAGAAGACAGAAGAAGGAAGACAGAAGAAGGAAGACAGAAGAAGGAAGACAGAAGAAGGAAGACAGAAGACAGAAGAAGGAAGAAAGAAAGAAGAGAGAAGAAAGAAGCTCTAATCTTTCTCTAAGCTAAGCTCTATCTTTCTTTACTCTACTCTACTCTAAGCTAAGAAGAAAAATCTTTCTTTCCCTCTCTAAGAAAAATCTTTCTTTCCCTCTCTAAGCTCTAAGAAAGTAGAAGTAAAAGTAGCAAAAGCTATACTCTGCCTCCGAGAATTTTCCTCCCGTGGCGGCGCCGTGGCTGGCCGTGATAGGCAGCTTACAAGATTCCCTTATAAAGGGCTGAGTTTTAGTATCCCTGAAGTGTGGGATGGAAATTGAAATCCAGGCATTTAGGACATCACAGTTGAAATAAAGGTCTTTCATGAAGCAAACTGGGATAGAGTCTGTTTCTGGAGTCTGTTCCAGAAACCTAGGCTAAGACATCACTTCAGGAACCTATAGTTGTTTTTCTTTGAAATTCCAATTTAAGATTACAATTTCTTTTAGTTCCCTTCTATTTTAAAATCAAATATGATTCATTTTCTTAGGTGGAAATGTTTTGCTCTTTTCATTATAGGCTTCTGTTTGCTTTCCTTATCTAATATTCTTTTATTCATTTGTATTCTTTCTAGGCTACAAAGCTAAGTCAAAAGATACATTTCAGAAGTCCAAAATTCAAAGGAAATCCACAAAAAGTCTTAAAGAATTAAATGGATTCCTCAGATAGAAGGACAAATTAAACCCACCATGCCAAAAAGAACCAGCTTCCTTATCTCCATTCTCTTGGGGGTCCATGTTGACAGAGACTGGAGCAAGAAACCTCAACTGAGCCTGACCACATGAGCTTTATCAGCCTTTTAAATTGGAAGGATGTACCTGGGTCATCATCCATCCATTGCACCATACATATTTAGTCATTTTAATTTTCTTTAAAATTATTCAGATTCTTTTACACAATAAGCTCTTTTGTGGCTACATTAGCTTGTATGTTTTTTTATTCATCTATTGACTGACCTGATTATCACCTGGTATATAAATAAACCAGATTAGGACTCTAAATATGGATGGTGGTGCACCCTCATATTAAGATAAACCAAACAAAGAGACATCATTCCTGTAAGTCAGGTAGGAACTGCTTTTACCCAGTCACCAAAGCCTCAGAAAATAGAACCAGAATAGTCTCTGAGCTAAATTTGAACAGAACTTCTATAAAATACAAAAGCCATTTAAAGTCTTTTTCTTATTCCTAAAGAAATCCTCAGAGACAAGAAAGACCATTTCCCCATGTGATCTAACACAGGGAGCCCTATGGGTTCTTTTTTGTTGCTTAATACTTTCCACGGCCTGTTTGGTTCTGCTGGTTTTCATAAGAGAACATAGTTCCTTGTAATACGGGCTTTTGGAGTTTCTTAAATTAAGTTCAGAAAAGGACACCTTCATAGCTCTCAAACGTGAAATTGTTTGAGGCATCTTAGTAAAAGGAATATAAGCCATTGCAAATACAATGTTGCATTCCCTGCTTTGCCTATACTAGCCTCCATTTTAGTGAATAAAAAATAAATGTTATAGACAATGTGGTATATAAACTCAGAAATCTAATGTGCACAGGCACTATAATGATGAACTTTAGTATCTTTGAATCTTTGATCAAATCCTGAAGACACTGTTTTTGATGTGAGGATGTGACATCTCTTAGACAATTTACAACTCTTTTTTTATTTAAACACCAGTACATAAAATGTATGAATGTATATAAAATGTAACATCTACATTTTATGTTTTTGTATCATATACAATTTTAATGTGGTCTAGGTTAAGGAAATATACTTTTTTACTTTATATCTTCAAATAAATCATGGCAGAAAAGAAAATATATGAGAAGCTGTGTAGTCAGACTGAAAAATGTGTACTCTAGCATATAACAAAGATATAACAGAGTTAACAGACTAATGCAAATTTAAAAACATTGGACAGGGGCTGGGGTTGTGGCTCAGCGGCAGAGCGCTTGCCTTGCACGTGTGCGGCCCGGGTTCGGTTTCTCAGCACCATGTAAACATAAATGCATTGCATTGTGTACAACTAAAGTAAATAAATAAATATTAAAAAAAAAAAAAAAAACATTGGACAATAGCTCTAGTTTGGTTATATCCTAAAGTTATTGTTATTACTTTACCTTTGGCTTTGGCTTCAGTGAGCTTGTTAGGAATGAATTCTGGAAAAGTACCTGCTTTACCAACCCTGGGTGCCAGTCCTAATATTGCCATTTACTAGCTCTATGAGTTACTTAACCTTAAGGAGTAAAAATTCTCATCTGTCAAACAGACATGAAAACCTATTTAATTTTCTTGAAGCAGTCTAAATAACAATCTTAGAATGGCTCCTTAGGCCAAGAAAGTCCTAGGCTGTGGTGGGAAATAAGCCATTGGTATGGCTGCTGACCACACACCCTCAGAACTGGGACTGTCAGGAGAAAAAACACAAATCACCTCAGACCCAAAGAAGTTGCCCCTCTCTTCAAAAGAGGCTGAGAGGACATCTTCCTTTCTAAAATAGTTGCAATTGCATTATTGTATAATTTGACTTGTGTGCGGCTTCAAAAATGAAGCAGGAGAGAAAATATTGCTGCACTAAATTACCTGCTCCCTGCTCAGATCTGAATATTTATTAGTTCAGTCAATGGCAAAGCAATTATAAATGTCTACAAATGAAAATAATTCCTTATTCCTGGTGTGCCAACATATGTATCTATTTCCTTTATCAGTTACAACAGAAGTTTGAAAAGAGACTTTGGATCATTTGTCATCTTTTCTTGTCCTCACAGTGCCCTGAAATCAGGTATCTTTATCGCTGTGGACTATAATTCATTATGGTGGGAGTTTGGATCTAGTGTCACCAGGGTCAAAGCATAACATGCAGTATACAGTAATAGAGGGTAACCGGTTGGATTTATGCATGTGTGACACAGGCCCACAAGCTCCCAAAGGCCCTGTCCTTGATCTAACACTCTATTGAGACTTTCTTGAAATTGATTTTTTAAAAATTTGTGCATTATAATTGTACACAGTAAGGGGTTTCATTGCAGCATATTCATACATGCATACATATAACATATTTTCATCACATCCGTGCCTGTCGTGAAATTCTTAATAATTTTATCTTTGATCTTGTGCTTTGCAAATCCAGTGGTGCAGGAGAACATGAGCAATGGCAGACCATTCTTTGCTGCCCCATTTGCACTCACGATGTCAAGTGAACAAAGAACTTGATGGACCCAGGATATGTGGGAGAGTAGCAAGACTCAAAGTAAATACCACATAAACATGTTATATCTTCCCTGAGCCAGTTGGGGTGCTCACAGCCCCAAAGAGCCACTCTGTCCTCTTAAACCAGAATTTACTTCAAACAGCAAGAAGTAATGGCATTCTAAGAAACATGAATCACCAAAACTCCAGTACCACCTTTCTTACTCCTGTTACCTTCTTCTACTAGCCAACCACTCAGACTGAAATGATGACACAGGAGTCAAGGGGAAGGATAGGGCAATCCTTAGCTCCTTTATTCTTTTTGCCCCAGCCTTTCCTTGCTAGTCAACAAGCTGAAGGTAGAGAGTGTTTCTATAATACGTGCAAATCAAGAATTTGTTCTGTGGAGTGATTCTATGGTCAGGTAAGAACAAAATACGCATGCATGTGTGAGCTACAAAATATGAATTATGCACTCTTGGTGATTCTTCATACAAATTACTCACATTTGCATTTAAAATTTGTATTGAGTAATATGAAGATGAATTGCAAAATTTATTGTAATAATTTAAAGTTTTTTTTTTCAACTTTGAAACATATTAACAAATATAAAATACCACAAGTAGAGCGAAACTAGAAGAAAGGGTAAAACTTAATATTTTAGTAAATGTAAATGGCATTTTCTCCAGCTTTTGAACAGGGGCTCAAATTTTTATTTTATAGTGGGTCCTGCAAATGATAGATCTTACCTAGCATGGATAGGGTAATGTAGTGGTTAATTCCAAGGGCTTTGAATATATGGACAATTTGATTTTAATCATGACTTGCCACAAATGTAGAAATATACATCATGATATATGCTATTACACTCATGATGTCAGGTGAGCAAAGAACTTGCTATCAAGAAAGACCAAGGGGTTTGGAGAAAGATAATTGAGGAAGGTGTTTAGACCTAATTTATTTTGGGTAGTGAAATATTTAAATTGAGATAAAGAAGATGAGTAGGAGGTAATTAGGAACAGAGTTGGGAAAGGAAAGAAGTATAAATACCCATACTAAAAGGAGTCTATGAAGGTTTTAAGATTGTTTGATACATATAAAAAAAAGTATTTAGCATTAGTAAATAGTGAATACAAAATAACTTATCATGGTTGGTTGGATAACATCATTAGTCAGTCTGATTTTTATTATATCGTCATCATCTGTATGAAGCAATGTGTGTAAAAATACTTTTCTAGAAAGTTCATTAGCAGCATAGTTACTCATTTAATGGTATTTAGCTGAAGCATCAGTACATAAGACAATCTTCATGCATTAATTCTCCCCCTTGGTACAGCCCTTCCTAGTACGCACATATCAGTTTCTAATGAATTTACCCAGGAGGTCTACAATTCATGGTTGTCTGGCCCAATTATGTTTCATTGCTTTGTGGTAGCATGATTACTCTTGAATACAATAGCATTTCATTTAAAGAAAGGTTGGTGAAGGTATTTCCTTCCTATTTTCATTTTTTTTACTTGTCACCGATTTTAACAACTATTATGAAAACGAAAAAAAAAAAATAAGTGTCTTTCTTTTCTTTGAATTGTCACTTCTGTCTCTACTTTTCTGCCAATCATACTTAGATGCCTTTTGATAGGAAACAACCTCTGGTATCATCTTGTTTGATGGAGCCCCAGTTATGGGGTCAGGTTGGCTAGTTTCCTGCTGAAGCAGAGGCATGGGGGGAGACTAGCAAATGCAGAACGTTCTGTAGGTTAACAGTAGTAACAGCTGAAGCTGCCCATTGCTGTCACTTTCCCTACTGTAATAGTGACTCTCTTACAGCCTTGATTTCTTGGCCACCCAGAGCTCTCAAGCAGGCCTATCAGGAACAGTGTCACTCCACTTCAGCCTGGCTTGTCATCTCTCAGCAGAATCCTGGGTGATTGACCTATCCCAGTCTCTCCTTTAGTCCAACCAGAGGCAGATCCACAGTGAACTTAGCTAAGTTTATGCATCAGAGCTCTGAGAGGGAATTTAACAACGTGTTCAGAATTTTATATAATTGCTTTTTCAAAGTAAGAAGTTATAAACTATTTTACGTTTTTACTGGTATCTCTTTTGGCTTCAATTTTCACTTCTTATTTCTCCTATGGACAGAGAGAATTGGGACTTTTTTTGGTGGAGTACCAGGAATTGAACCCAGGAGTGCTTAACCACTGAGCCACATCCCCAGTCCTTTTTTATATATTTTTTTTTCATTTAGAGACAGGGTTTCACTGAGTTGCTTAGGGCCTGCTTAAGTTGATGAACCTGGCTTTGAACTCCTGATCTTCCTGCCTCAGTCTCCTGAGCAACTTGGGATTACAGGCATGTGCTACTGTGCCTAACTGATAGTTGAGCATTTTGAGATCTAACTAAAAGCTCAAGCTAGGCAAACAGGTAGCTCAAATTTAGCGGTTGTGCTTTTATCCCCCCACCCCTTATTCTTAATAAGTATTCACTTTCTGAAAAATACTATAATCATAATTGCTATTCTTTGAATGTGTCCTTTCTAAAATTCAGATGTTGAAACTTAATGGCTAATGTCATAGTATTAAGAGGTGGAATCATGTTATCATTTGGATCTGAAAAGTCCCCCAACAGCTTGTGCATTGAAGGCTTTGTTCCCAATGAAAAAGTGTTCAGAGGTGAAGCCTTTGGGAGGTGATAGGGTCCTGAGGGCTCTGACCTCATCATGAATTAGTCCACTGATGGATTCATGGTTCAGTGACCTATTGGGAGGTGGTGGAAACTTAGGAGGTGCAGCCAACATGGAGAAAGTAAGTCCTTGGGTATGTGCCCTTGGAAGCTGTATCTTGCACTGCATAGGCTCCTCTATCATTCTCTCTCTCTCAGCGGTCATGGGGTGAGCAGCTTTGATTCACCACATGCTCCTCACCATGATATTCAGCTTCACTATAGGCCCAGACCCAACCAAGACAAGGGACCATGGACTGAAGCCTCCAGAACCATGAACCCAAATAAATCTTTCCTTCTTTAAGCTAATTTTCTCAGTTATTTTGTCACAGTGATGAAAATCACAAAAATGTGATTAGGCCATGAGGCCTCCTCACCCATTTATAAGACTACAAGAAACATTCAGCTAGACTGTCCTTCTGCCTTCTGCCATGTCAGAATACAAAGCTCCTCCCCCTCTGGAGAATGCAGCCATCACCAGATAATCAGATGGACAGGCACCTTGATCTTGGACTTCCTAGCTTCCAGAAACCGTGAGAAGTAAATTTCTGCTCTTTATAAGTTATCAACTCTGCGGTATGCTGTTATAGAAATACAAAACAAACTAATGCAAAAACTTCATGTTTTGATCTAAAAGAGGGTTCTCAAAATATATAACCCTCAGGCTCTACAAATGTCATATTCATTCCTGACTCTATGTATCTTATCATCAGAACATTACAGTTAAGGTGGCAGCACCTTATATGACCATTTGTACCAGTTTGGGATTCATAGAACTCTCTGTG
Source organism: Tamias sibiricus (assembly GCA_025594165.1). NCBI lineage: Eukaryota > Metazoa > Chordata > Mammalia > Rodentia > Sciuridae > Tamias > Tamias sibiricus. The sequence continues at coordinate 119,080,733 of CM046664.1, read as the reverse complement.
TCCTTATTTCACCTCTGTTCCATGCCTGTCATTTTACTGAGTTTTAATTTATTTTTATTTATTTATTTATTTATTTATTTATTTATTTATTTATTATTTATTTGGTACCAGGGATTGAACTCAGGGGCACTCAACCACTGGGCCACATCCCCAGCCCTTTTTTGTATTGTATTTAGAGACAGGGTCTCACTGAGTTGCTAAGTGCCTCACCATTGCTGAAGCTGGCTTTGAACTCGCGATCCTCCTGCCTCAGCCTCCCAAGTGCTGGGATTACAGGCGTGTGCCACCATGCCCAGTGAGTTTTTTTTTTGTTGTTGTTTGTTTGTTTTTTTAAAACAACTCTTTTTTAAACTTTATTTTATTTGTTTAGTTTTTTGATGTGGTGCTGAGGATCAAACCCAGTGCCTCACACGAGCTAGGCAAGTGCTCTGCCACTGAGCCACAACCCCAGCCCTTAACTGAGTTTTGAGTGACTCTTTCTGGCAACAAGACAAGTTCTGCCAAATCATCCTCTTCAGTAAATCAGCATTTTATTGTAGGGCTCTAGAAAATAGTAAGTATGATTAATTGACTTCCAGCCCAATTATTGAATACCTACAATATCCTTAGTCTTCATAATATCTCCAGTAGATAATTATTATTATTGACATTTTACAAGGGAGAAGATGGCCTTGGAGAAGGACCCTTGTTAAAGCTCAAATAACTGGAAAGTGAGGCTGGATGGGCAATCAGCTTTGTCTGATTTCAAACTGAGTTCTTTCCATTTACCATGCTGCCTGCCAACACTGAAAGCCAAAGGAATTAACTTTTGCTGGTGGAATTTTATACATGATATTGAGCACATGATTATCAAGTGTTAGAACAAAGAGAAGCTACACAGGTCATCCAATTCAACTCCTCAGTTTTACATTAAGATCATTGAAGTCATAGAAAAATGTAGCTCAAGCTTCCAGAATAAGTGTTGGAGCAGGGCTGTGGGTCTCCTGACTTGCTTTCATTAAATCTGACCTATACTGATAGTGTTTACAGACTGATACTATTTTTGCTTTAATGAAAATGATATGCTTCTTGTAAACTCATATCTGATAATACACATTTTTATTTCAAAAAGAATCTCAGTAGGTAATATTAAAGTAATTCAAGTGTGAATTCCCTTAAAAACGCATTTAAATTTTATTCCACATGTTTATTTGCTATAAATGATTTATTCTTTAAATCATGTAGTATGTAAAAACTAGAAAATGGCAATAATAGTTGCTATCATTGTCAAGCACTTGCTGAACTTTACATAAATCTTCTCCCAATCCATATACAATTTAGTATGGAATTTATAGGGACAATGAAATTTAAAGTAATGTACAAAGGGTTGTCTAAATGATAAGGGGGTAAAACAGGATTTTTTAAAACCTAGATCATGTTCCCTACAAATAGCAAGTGTTTTATCAGTTTTTATGAAGTTTTAACATACATAAGGTTCAAAATGTGGGCATTAAGACATAGCTTATATTATGCCCTAGTTATTTTGTGTTTCTTTTCTTATTTTGCATAAAATGGTTATGGTTTCCACTGAAAGCAGTGATCTGGTCAATAGCTTTTAAGTATTCTTTGAATAGAAACATTGGTACATAAATACTCAGGGGATGTGGATTTTCTCATTGAACAGGAATGGCCTTTGAAGGAAAGATTATTATAAGAAAAACAACTCAGCTGGTCAGAGCTTCAAGATTTAAAAATCGTTTCTGTATTTTAAACGGAAGTTCAAGGCTCTAAAAGATTTACTTAAGCCTGTAGAAAAAAAAAATCCTGGAAATTCTACCATCCTGAATAATGTAACATCCAAAAATAAATCAGAATTTATTATGAAATCCTGATATTTCAGAAATCTCTCTTTCTAAAATTACTTCTAGGCTATGCTATGGTTGATTACACTGATATTGATTTTTGTTCTCTTGAATAAACAGATAGAGGTTATGAAAGGTAATATTCTTTACTGAGACTTTTTCACTTAAGATTCTATTAGAAAGAAAGTAGACAGGATTTGATGGTGTTTGGCCAATAGCCATGATTATGTGAGATCAAACGAATATAAATTCAGCATAGTAAAGCTCAATAAGTGTTAGCTATTGCTATTTTTTATTATTGGCTGTAGAATTATGCCCGAGAAACCACCAGAAACGTGGATGACTTCCTAAAATGAATAGAGCATCTTGTCAAATGTTCCAAGAGACATCCAGGCGTTAGAGGCTGGCAGTGAAATAAAGCAGCTCTGTGTAGTGACAAGATGGGATTTGGCTCTCGCCTGGCACTATGCCAGCCACATCAGGCCCTTGTTGATTGCCGTGGAAGCTTGATCTGACCTGCTGATGTGACATTGCTGACACCACAGTCCGGCCGGAGGCACCTGCAATGTATCAGCACTTTTCCTCCTGCAAGTGCCACATATGTCTAATAAATATCCAATTTCTCACTCTGGGGAGGTACTTTCTTTTCTTTTCTTCTTGAACTTAGGGCCCCCATTCAGATCCTATGGCTGTGTGATAACTATTCTTCTGAACATTACAGCAGATGAGCAGGCTCAAATCACTTTTCCACCTGTATTTATCTAAAAGGGGAAGCTGGTAGGCCAAATATGCTGTTAACATAATCACACAATTCTCGATTATTTTAACTATTAAGGGTGAAAAATATCAGTTCAATATCCTGACAATTATTCTTAACTAGGGTTCACAACCTTTGAAAGGCAGTTTGCCAAGGTCCTGAACATCACCATCTGGAGGGTGACGGCTAAATGCTGACTCCTGTCGGGAAACAGTAAAATGGATGAGCAGTGACCTTGGATAATTCTCCAAGGAGCTTGCTGATGAAGGTTAGGCTCAGTGATGATTTTTGTTAATTTAATAGGAAATTGGTTGCTGAGTATCCAGCTCATGTGCCAGTGAGAAATGACATGTGTGAAGTTCATCACATGGTTCAGATTGCTTCTCTTTGAAATCAGCTGTAGCAGGGTTTCTAAGTAATGCCCATGTAGCCCGTGAATCTCGAGATCTCTTAGGACATCTAGAGTATAGGTTTATAACTTTAACTTCATCTGTTTCTCTCTCTCTCTCTCTCTCTCTCTCTCTCTCTCTCTCTTTTTAAAGTGCTCAAAGTTTGTACATTGCAAGAAGCCATCATGTGCTGCTTATGATTTATGTCATGGTTATATCATTCCATCCAAATGGAATATTGACTCCAAATGAAGAAAAAACGAAGAGAAGACAATTTATCATGTCATAGTCTTGTATTATGGCCACAATAAAAACCTGGCTTTGGAAATTGAGCAGGCTGTCACTCAGTTGGGGTAATGTGTCTCACATATGCTTCAGCAAGGTGGAGTGATGCTTAGAGGAAAGAGTATGCATAAAAGTTTTATAAGTGTTCCTTTAAAACAAAAAAAAAAAAAAAAAGTATAATTAGCCTTACATGAATTAGCCATATGAAACGTCTTCCTTTCTACTGGACCATTATTTGCAATAAATACTCATGATCAAAATATTTCCATTAAAACCCCCACAAACCTTCCTACCACTCAATGTCCTTCTACTTTGTTGTCCTATTTACATCCTTTCCTTTAGAGATAAGCTTAGTGAAAGATTAGTCTAATCCTCCATGAGACTTTTCTGATGTAATTTGTCTTGACTAATCTGTGGCATTTCCCACTATTGTCAGTATCATTTTTCTTAAATCTCAGTTTTCGTGCATGTTATTTTCCTGGTGCTCTCATCTCAGTGTTTCCCTTTGTGCATTCATTTGTGCATTTTCTTCCATGCTTAAAATATTGTTTTTCTTGGAGTTCTCTCCTGAGTCTCTTTCTCACTTTCACAAGTTTATCAAGGCTTCATATACCACGTATTTTCTGATGACTCATAATTATACATTCTATTTTCGGAAATTCAGAGTTGTATTTCTATATTCACTAACAAAACCCGCCAATCTGAGGCTCAACTCATCCACTGGAATGCCAAGCTGCTGTCTCCTCTCTCTTTAGGAATGCCATTACCATTTTCCTTCTCTCTTTTTACCTTGGTAAACTCATCCATCCTTTAGGATTAAGAACAAGACCCACCTCGACCTTGGAGATTTTCCTATTCTGCACTTCTGCTCTTTGTTCCTGTAACACCAAGGTCTCCCCAGTGTTTAATATTTTCACCCTGGGTTGTCATTATTAATTTATTTATGAGACACACTCACTCCACTGTTTAGTTCTGTTTGAGCAGGGCTTCTGATTGTTTATCTCCATGTCATTGGACCCAGTGACTCATACCAATGAAGAAATCAAGAAATGCCTCTGGATAAATGAGTGAAAATTTCTTTAATGTTTGCAAATAGGGCCACAGTTTGGATATATTATTCATTGATTTTTGTCCCATTTTTCATTTGCTGAAATGTAATTATCTCCTCTCTTAACTAGATTTCTTTTTTCATAACTTAAATTCTTAATACTTCTAAAGATTTTTTTTTTTTATATATAACCAAAGTGAATAAGTGTGGAGAAAAAAATTTAGAAGGATCATAGTTGTAAGTTCTTACTTTTTCATCTTTTGAACTCAAAGAACACAGTTGTTTTCTTTGTGGTAATGGAGGAATACATGCCAGAATCCAATGCCAAATCCTTTTCATACAGTAATTGGGATTGGACAGCTGGTCTACCTTTTGGGTCTAACCTTAGTAAGTACTCTAAAGTCTACTCATTTTGAGCTGAGATAGTAGTGGCCTGGCTGATAGCTCACAGCAACCATGAGGAGCCAACATTGCTCAGAGCACAATAGGTGTCAGGCACTGTTTCCTACTGCTGTGTGTGTTGTATTATCTCCTTTAATCGTCACAGTAACTCTATAAGGGAGACATCGTCATTATTATTACTATTTCTATTTAACAAATTAGGAAACTGAGTCCTAGAGCATTTTAGAAAATTATCCAGGATCTCATCATTAGCAAGCAGGAGAGTAGCAGAGCAGTAAGCTCAGCAGTCTGACTCCAGCCTGTGTGCTCTTCAGTAATCTGCTGCAGCTGTCCTGCTGGAGACAAAGGGGCTCCAAATATATTAGTCAGAACAAATTTATATGCCCAAATATGCTTCCCTAAAATATGAGAGTTATGGGTAATCTAAATAATTATCCTGTGACATTTTTTCAAGAAATAGACTCAGTGATATTTAGAAATGTAGGACCACAATTGGGTGGACAATAAATAAAATCTCTTTATTGTTTTCTAAAATGTCTAGTAATTTTATTTGAGAGCAGTTGATAAATGATGCTAAAAATATTTCCCCCATCTCGGGCCCTGCTGACTGTATTTTAATGGAGCAATGGCAGGCTACCTCCACTTCAGCTATATTTCACAGCTCTGTTAATTGTTGTTCTTACCATTATCCGGTCATTAGCCCCTCAGCTTCTACTTTTCATTCTCTTGCTGTTGTTCCACTTGGGGCAAACTTACTGCTTTTTCACTCCTTTGCATTTCACACGCTCTCACGTTTTTTATGAAACCTCTCTAAAGGGTAATTTGTATATCACCACTTGCATGACTTTCATATTAAAGTATACAGCAAAAAATTTATACTCTGCAAAAGCTGTTAAATTCTTTTTAGCATATCAGACTAGGGACTCTTTATTATGAGGCTTTTTGGTATTTTTAAAATATCCTCAAGCTCTCCTTTTGCTTCTAAAACAAATAATTATAATAAAAAATTCCTCACATACCCAGATAAATCTAAAAGGGAATTCTTTTACCCAACTAGGCAGAAAAAAAATATTAACTTTTAAGAGGTTGGCATTTGAGAAATCAACAGTGGAAAAATGCTTAGTTAAGTAATGCAAAAATTATCGGCTGCAGTATAAAAGTTATCTTCTGATTACTTTACCTCATAGTAATCTCATTCGAAAGGAGAAAACACATAAACCATATCTGTAATTAGAATGCAAACTCACTCATTTATCAGTGCTCAGGGAAGACTGATGCCCTCAACATTCTTCCTGGGTGAAAAATGGTAACACGCTCACTGATTTAGCCATACAAAAACTGTGTAAAATAGAATGTTCTCGGGATTAAAGAAAAAAAAGTTAGCACCATTATTTGTGAATAAATATAACCTAGGCTTTTAAAATATGAAACTAATTACATTTACCTGATAATCTATAAACATTTGACCTACTGATGAAGCAATGCACCTTAGGGTTTAGGCCCAGCCCACATGGTTTTGTGACTTGGCTGACTTTAGTATGGAAAAATGACCCAGAGGTCACAAAAGGCTTCCATCAAAGGAATACACATTGGGTGGGGTCTTTGCAGGCCACTCCTAATTAACAATGGGGAATGCCTAAATTAAACTTGGCCTTGGCATGCTTAGCAAAATGCTAATTTAGCCTTTAGCTAAGCCAAAAATTTTTTCTTTCTGTTGAGGAAAAAAAGTAGTATTTAAATATAGTGAAATGATTTCTTTTCACATGTTCACTACCAATAAAGAATGTTTGACTGCAACCTATATGGAAAGTAACATCGTACTGTATCATTCAAGAAGAATAAAACTAGCCTTGAAAATAAATAACTTATGGTTTGAGTTAGGTAGCTGTATGCAGTAGAAACATTGCTTGGAATAATGACATTTCTGGCTGGTTGCCTTGTTTGATGCTCCAGAAGTGGTTTCCATCGAGACGATTAAATAGAAGGATTGATGTGAGATGGAATGTGCGACAGTGGTGCCCCTCGTATGAGGATTAGTTGACTCTTTGATTCATTTTGGCATTTCATTTTACACCTCATTTTGAAATCAACTCCTGGACATGTGGTCATTCTACTTCCTTCTATAAACTACTCAGTGTACTGTCATTTTGATACTTTATATGCATTCTGATTAGTGTTGCATCATCGCAAACTTCCCTAAAAGTAATTTACTAAGTAAGACTCAAGGGCTTTAAATACAGAAGTGAGGGAGTGAAAGACCAGGTGGATAAGGAGAAGAAAATGAAGTTCCCATGTCTTCTGTTTTCACCACCATCATCAATGTCATCGTCAATAAACACAATAATTCACATATGCATTTGCCATTTTAGACATTTTCTTTAGCACAGTCTCACAAGATGGAGCATATACTTGAGAATTATTATTATAAATATGCTAATTTAAACTTGGCTTAATTCTTCTTAAAAAGCATCAGATAGCATGGTAGACTAGCACACATGATAATTCACTGGCACTCTCTCGCAAAATATGTCTGATGTAAAGCGAGAAATCTCACAGCCCCATCAAAAGAGAAAATACAAAACATTAAACTCAGCATATGTTCCATTGTCAAAAATTCCTTTTTTATAATTAAGAAGAAGCATACTTTTTCTGCATTTGGTGGTTGTTTCTGAAAATGAAAGTGGACCAATAAGCCAAAAAAAGTCTGCGATATATGTATTTTGAACTGATCTATTTTTCCCCCTGTTTCGTTGATTATTATAAAACAAAATTATGTTTCATGGTGTGTTCAGCATCATGAAGTACTTAATAGTAGGGTGAGAACTAAATTTCCAAGGATCTTGCAAACTTTGTTGGGAAACAGGGATCCAGTCATCAATCCAGTTTGCATTAAGCACTAAAACCAGGGTAGGGAGGGATTGGGGGCCAAAATTGCCATAGTGAGCCAGAGAAAGGAGGTCAGGTTTAAACAGGACCTTGAAGCTTAGGTAGGCTTTGAGGGTGATGACATGCAACTAAACAGTACTGCAGTCTGGAGGAAAATCTTAAGCAATGGCTGAGAAACAGAATAAACTGTGATAGGTTGGTGTAACTGCACAGGCAGGTGGTAGTTGGGAACTAGTGGTAGTTTAAGTCATACAAAAATGCCATGTTACTTGTTATGGCTTGGATGTGGTGTCTACCAAAAGCTCACATGTAAGACCAGGCAAGATAGTTCAGAGAAATGATTGGGTTACTAGAGCCTTAACCTAATTAGTGAACTAATCACCTGATGGGATTAATTGAGTGGTAACTGAAGGCAGGTGGGGTATGGCTGGAGGAAGTAGGGTATCGGGGGCTTGGCTTTGGGGTATATATTTGTATTTGGCAAGTTGGGATCTCTTCCCACTCCCTGCACGCCCCCCACCCCTGCTTCTTAATCAACATGTGAGCTGCTTCATATTCTTCTGTTGCGATGGAACCAACCTTCTATGGAGCCAACCTTCTATGGACTAAGACCTCTGAAACCATAAGCCCTCAAATAAACTTATCCTTCTCTACAATTGTTCTGATTGGGTCCTTTTAGTCACAGCAGTTAAAAAACTGACTAAAAGAGAAATAACTTTACAGTAGTTAACTAACCAGCATGAGACAAGCACAATCATCTTAGCAGTGCAGTTATCATGTAGCAATGCCAACATGATATGGAATTGCACTGGTCCTTTTTACTCTTTTTAGATTTAGTCTTTTTTATATTAGAAGGCTCTGCAACCTTGTTCTGGAAACAGTATTGATAGTTCCACTAGAACAGAGGGAGGCTTAGTCTGGACTTGTCATTATATATTGCCTGATTCACATTGAAAGAGATAGCTGTTCTCTAACTTGTGTCTGCATATAGCTCTTCTCAATGGAAAAAATATTTTCTAAGTCATAATTACTTATTTATGGATTGTGCCTGGCTTGGTTAACCCAAGTGCCAGACTGTACAGTCTATATGGACATGATAATTCTTTGCAAGGTCTGCCTATATCTAGTATAGGCATCAAACATGATGGACTATGTTCTAGAATATCAATCTGGGATGGGCCTATCCCACCTCCCCAAGTGCATAGATAAGAAAACAGGGTCAAAGTTTTCTATGTTTTGGGAAAGGCAGATTATTAATGCATCAAGCTAGAGGCACAGATGGTCTTGGGAAAGGTGTTATCCACATGGGCTACACGGGCTATACTGAGAGTTGATGGAGTCCAATTTCTACAACGTGCATAGGAAAGATCATTTTGGGGGTGTCTTTTTGAACGTTTACATTTTTCTTCTTCTTTCTGGCTTTTCTTGGTCATGTAGCTACTTCTATTGCCTCCATGTAGTATTCTATTGCCCCAGTATAGTAGAAAGCATAGAGACAGATGCTCTGTGGAGTTAGAGAAGACTGAGTTCTATTGCTGCTTGCCATCAGTGTGACTGTAAATACTATGGGTCTGTTTCTCCTTGACAAAACAGGAATAATAAGAAGTATTTTTGGTAATGAATAAATGAAATAGCACATATGAAATAGTTAATACAGAGTTACACCTGCAATAATGATGCATTGGAAGCTGGTTTATTTCCTTTCTCCTTCTTCTCCCACTTTGTCTCTTTCTCTCTGATCACCCTTTCTTTGCCTTTTTCCTCTAATTCATTATTCACCCATTATTTATTTAGGAATATTTAAAAATAACTTCCAATTTGCTAAGTGCTATGTTTGGGACTAAGGGTGAATTGGTACCTTGAAGGGAGACAATGATCCTTACCCTCATTAGCTTACCACCTAATAGGAGAAACAAACTTTAATCAAAGCTGGATATCAATGCATATAAAAAACCTACAACCATTAAGTATAAAGCAGAAGTATACGGTGTGGCAGGGTGAATAATAAGAGGATTAATATCTTTCCTGTTTCCCCTTTCTATTATTATAAACAGGAGAATAAACTATGTTTAGAGCTGAACTCAGAGAATTAACTGAAAATGTAAACATTTATGTGTTGGTGAATTGAGTTTGAGATGTACGAATGTTGGTACTTCTGCACTTTAGGATTCCTGGATTCAGGAGTTGATTAAGAGATGTCACAGGCTCACATATTTCTATATTATATTTCTATTTTATGTCTCTTTGGTCCATTTTGTGTGTTGTGTGTGGGCTAGGGGGAGAGAAGTTGTTTTAGTAGACTTTGAGGGTTTATTCTTTCTTTGATTAAACGAATAGGAATTATTTTGTTTCTTTGGGGGTGGAAATGTACTTTGCTGTTTAAACCAGTGGGCTGCCCAGAAACTCTAAGTTCAATCACATTACAACCACTCAATAGAAATAAAACTTCTTCCTCATAGGAGTTTCATCATAATGAATGGAGCTGAGGCAACTTCATGGTATGGGATGCCCTGTAGGGGCTACAGCCTCTCCCAGGCTCTGTGGTTTGGAGAGAATAGAGAACTCCAAGTCCCATCTACATAAGGACTCTTGCCAGGAAGCACCAGAAACCAGCAGCGCCAAACAGCAAGATACTCTCTTATTGGATAATAATTCTTTTCTTGTTAGTCCTAGAAGGGATGGGTTCTTTGCAGGGAACCTTGGGGTCTGGGATGAGACTACTTGTTATTAAAGGACTGTGCCTGGGAACCTCTTTTTCTTACTCACCCTGTTTGCCAAGGCTGAGGAACTTGGGTGTTGTCATTATGTTTATGTCACATAAACATAATCTAGTATGATGTTTCTCTCACTATGGTGACTATTTTATAGGCAAACCTGGAGGAAAAAATAAGTAAAAGACAGCTACCAAAAATTCGTAATAGAGAATTTGGAGTTAACTGACCTAGGGGGCCTTTGATGAGATTATTCATCTGTGACAATCTTTGATGCACCAGAAGGTGGCCTTCGTGCGTGCGTTTACCATACTCAAGTTGTACCTCCTCCCACTGTCTAGACCAAAGAAAAACAGCTATTCTTGAGTCCGCTTTCTTCTTCGGCTACCTCTTCACAGTGATGCTCCTTGAAAGAACTGCCATCTCCTGGTCATCTCCTTTGATTCTCTCTGGGTTTGCATTTTTTTGCATTCCAATGAGACTTCCTTCCCCAGCACTTCACCAAAGCTGCTCCCTTGCAGGTCCTCTAAGTCACTAAATCATAAGGTCAATTCGCAGTCATCATCTCACTTGACTCTTTCACAACAGTTGACCAACTGACCGTAAGCTCCACCTTAAAACATTTTCCTCACTTGACTTTGGAACCCTGAGCTCTCCTTGTTCTCCTCCCACTTTACTGGCCTCTGCTTCTCAGTTTCCTAATTGTCTAACTCTTTTGTCCTGGAGAAGCAGGGCTCTCAGAGTGCCTTGGTGTCATTCACTCAGTGATGCTTGGAAACAATTAAATATTCAATGTCCAGACCTTTCCGGGAGTTATTTGTGGATTTCCTTTCTTTATAAGAAGTGTTACATGAAAAGGCAACAGAAACATGTGTGTATGCATATTTTTATATAAAACAATAACAAAGCAAATTGAAAAGCCATTCTAAAGAAGGTTTTTTTTTAATATGCATGATATACCAGCTTTTCAAGCACAGAATACTTATTCTTTATTGAATGCTCAGAACAAGATATAGAAGAATTCCAGATTTTAATAAAGAATTAAAGAAACAATTCTAATACCAGAATCACACACCAAGATTTGTGTTGTGATTTACAAGGTGCCAAGGAGAAGATCAGAAAGCCCAGTGTCATTGTTGATTTAACAAAAGTACATTTCCTGTGCAGTCAGTAGACACCTCTCCTTAAAAAAGGAGAAAAGAATAGGGTTCCAAAAGAAACCTGACTTGCACATATTCCATGCTACAAGAAAGCACATTATTGCAAGTTCAGGTACATTATCTGTGTTGGTTTAGAGAAAGAGATAGTGATGATTTATAACTAAGTTTCCATATAAATCATAATTACTGAACCAGAATATTGATCCAAAAATAAAATGAAAGGCAACCTGCATCATAAATTTTATGACTTGGGGTTCATTGTATGTATTTCAAGTAAATACTAGGTCTGAATAATATAAATACTGACTTCAGGCTCACTGTTTATAAACAAAATAAAGTTATCTGTGAAATCAGATTATTGAGCTGGAAATAGTTCAGTACAAAGATGAAAATAAATAACTATATCAATATGCACATCTAAGGCATAAACATTTTTAAAGAAGGAAAATTAAATTTTTATTGTAGTATAATTCATGGTGATTCAAAATTGGTGACAAGCAAAACGGAAACAATACCTATGTTTCCTGGTATTCTGTATTGTGTCCACTAAATATTTCAATTTTGTGTCCTGTGTTGCATTTTTCTTGTTCAGGAAGTGAAAATACAGTGTTATATTGCAAGTGGGTGTCTGAGTTAGGCCCACTTCTGTGCATTTTTCTGCTCATAGTACCAACTCTCATAAAATTAAGTCTGCAATACAGTGATACTCTGGGTATGCTGTGTCTGTGATAAGGTTCTCTAAAGCACAGAAAGAGTCATAAAGCAGAGAAGGCATTTGGAAGAAAGGATTGAGTACTTGAGGTCTGGTTTTGAATCCCTCACTGAATTGCCCCATCTGCAACAAAAACAACAACAATTTTTTTTTTTTCCATTTTCATTGTCTGGTTATTGGCATATATGAGGTAAGACCTCCCTTCCTTGTGCTTAGCCTTATAGAAGATCTTCTTTGAAACATCAAAAACATCAAGAAAGTCAGACCAAAGTACATTTTCAAAGAGGTGTTTCTATATTTATAAACAGGCTTGAGCTTTCTTTAGAAATTTTTATTTCCCTTGAGGGTTATGTTGTAAAATCAGAATGCAGTCTAGAAGCAAAGGTTGTAGAAGACACATATGGCAAGACTTTTCTCCCCAAACAGGCAAGACTACAGTAGTCTAATAGGTTATAGGCTTCTTCATTGGCTCTTCAGAAGCTCAAAGCCTAGGAGGACTCACTGTTAAGTCAAGGTCTCCAGGGCCTGGGAAGATCTTCTCTACACAGCAGAATTTGGCAAATTTCAGTAAATTTGGCCTGACTCATATTTTCACACAGTTTGAAAGTTAAAAATGGTTCTTAAATTTTAAAATGGCTGACACAGGAAAATGTCATGAAATTCAAATTTCAGTGTCTATAAATAAAGTTTTATTGGGACTCAGATACATTCATTTGTTTGTCTATTTTCTGATTGCATTCATGCTACCACAGAAGAGCTGAGTGGTGTTGACAGAGACCGTATGGCTTGTCAAGCTGAAAATATTTACTATCTGGTGCTTCACAGAAAAAGTTTGTGGACTCTGCTACAGAGTACAATTTGCATAACTCTAACCTAAAAGTGACACTTGAGTCACTTGCAATTTTTTTTTTTTTACATTAGCTATGAGCTCGTGGATAAATATATCTGTATATAGTGTAGCTTTAGTTTCACAGCTCTGATTCTTAAGAAAGCCATATCTACCCATGTGCTTGACTGACTCTGACTCAGGAATGTGCTCACCAAGTTGAGTGCAGATTCAGCCCCATCCTTCAAACCCCACATGAGAGCTTTCCACACTTGTCTCACTTGCAATATTGACTTATCCACCTTTATTTTTCTATCCTTTAGGATTATTCAACAGCTGAACTTCAGTAACAAGAGGGACACTTGAAAGAAGGGTCTGATTTTTTAAAGATCTGTGCATTTCACTGTTTGTAAATGATATCTAAAATATAGTTCATTTTAAAGAAGCACGAACAAAATAAACTATGACCAAACCAGGAGAGAAGTGATGAGGAAAAACACAGATGAGGTCCTATACTTAGGAAGAAGAAGTGAGATTCCCTCCAGCCAAATCTAGAAGGGAAATATGACCAGAATCTGGCTCTTGCCAGCAGGGTCTGTTGGAAAAGTTACACTCAGTTTCTTTTTGCTAAGTCTAAGGATTATGTCTTCATGTGAATGCCTTCATTAAAATATTGTTTATTATGGCTTACCACTTAAGTTTTTGACTGTGGCAAGAACACTTACTTAGCAAGAGATTGACTCTCAACAAATTTTTGTGTACAATGCAGTATTTTTAACAATAGGTGCTGTGTTGTAAAACAGAGCTCTAGAATTTACTCATCTAGCACAATTGAAACTACACCCATTGAACAATTCCCCACTCCCTGCTGGCAACCCCTGGCAGATACTGTTCTACAATGGGCTTCTGTATATTTGAATATTTTAAATACTTCGTCCAAGAGGAAGCATGCAGTCTTGTCCTGTGTCTGGCTTGATTCTCTGAGCATAATACCCTCCAGGTCCATCCATGTTGCTGTGTAGGGCAGGATCTCCTCTTTCTTAAAAGCTGAACAGTATTCCATTGTATTATGCTGGCTATGTTTAATGGAATAGCCACTGAGGAAAGTATTTTGAAAGTTCCTCAAAAAATTAAAAATAGGACTAAATTATAACCCAGCAATCCCACTTCTGAGTACTATACCAAAGAATTGAATTTGAGATCTTGAAGAAATATTTGTACTTTCATATTTTTGCAGCATTATTCACAAAAGCAAACTAAATATCTGCTCAGCACTTAATTAGAATCTTAATTGAGAATCCAGATGTTCTTATGTGGCTCCAGAAATGCAAATGTATTTGAGGTAAAGGTCTTTAGCTGGGCTAATCTCTCAGGGACTAATGCCTGCCTTTGCCAGAGGGCAGGTTTAATAACTGCATTCTGTTTGGTGTGCTTGTGTTTGTGGGACAGCAAATCTTTTTCAGTTTCTTGACTATACTGATATTCAGGAATTTTTGTTTCTCTTCTCTATAAGGAACTCAGAGGAAAGGCAGAAACAGAATCAAAATGACAGTTCCTGCCCCTGGTGAGTGTGTGGGGTGGGGAGAGAGTGGCTATCAAACTGGTGACCCTTTCTATTTATTCTTATTAGGAGAGAGTTTCTTTCTTTCTTTCTTTCTTTCTTTCTTTCTTTCTTTCTTTCTTTCTTTCTTTCTTTTAATAGCTTGGTCAGAATGCTCCTCAGAAACTGCTTTTTCAAAGAGCTGTCTCCTTTATGTAGAACAAAACACATTTTACCAGGAGTCAAATTAAGCTGTGGAGTAAATTAAACTGCTTTTGCGGTAACAGATATGGAGTTAGCACTGCCATACTGATTGAAACCAGATTCCAAGGTGACCAACTGCTCACAGAGCAGTTGTTGGCCACACTTCAATGCAAGTATTTCCGTCTTTGGCTGTGAGTCCAGCATTTATCTCAGAATACCAAATTCTGCCTCCTGACACATGACATCCAGGATCATCACATGAACCTCCCAGAGCTACAGGGCTCTGCTTGCATCAGGTGGATATCCCTAGATAGATCATCCAGTAAGAAGCAAGTACTAGTGAGGACCTGGACAAACTCAGGCTCTGTTGTATATATTAGAAGCTGAAGGACCCTGAGGAGCCCTCAGCACCTACATATCTTAGTGCTTAGGCAACAGTCCCATTAATAACAACCAAATCTGTAAGGACAGTGGGAGGGAGCCCCGTCTCATCTCTATGGCTACTTTTGGGCTCACTGTAAACTGCTTCTGAGCCTTAAATTCTATCTTAAATTGTACCAGAGACTATTCAAAGAGACACTTAAGTTCCACCCAGAGTATGTTACATTCTGTGCACCCAAAAGTTGTCCTGTATCGTAAAAATCCTCTGACTTTAAAAATGGAGCTTGATGGGAATTGAATATTGAAAAATGCTAGGCAATTTGCTGCAGTTTTTATAAACTAAGAAGGAAATACACAAACCCCATGATAATATTCCAGGAGTGCATCTTGCAACTATTTTCTTTTGATTAATTTTTGCTTCCTTGAAAATAACTTCTACTTAGATGTAGTTGCTTAAGCTGTGAAGCCTGAGGCACTGAAATGCAGCGTGCTAACTTGAACTTCATGAAATGTATTTTAGCAAAGATGAACTTGCTCTATTTGAAAGTCCCAGGAATGAGGCTACTCCAGGCTAGTATATACACAAAGAATTCTGACCCCTGGCAGAATTCAGCCCTGTTGTGATAGGAGCTTTCCATGTAATCAGCAATGTCCCTTTTGCTTTCAAGGTGATGCTGAATTACACCATTTCCTCATTACAACTATTTTACTGAATAAAGACTCTATTTGGAGATGGCTCCTCTTATCCCAGTGGCTCAAGAAGGAAGGCAGAGAATCATAAAAAAAGAAAAGAAAGAGAACAAAGCTGTTGCCTACAAGCCATAATGGAACCATCTGTGTTTATTCTGCCCCTCCTGCCATTACTTCACCAGCATTTTAAGCTCTGTGACCTCCTGTCCACTGAATCTCTAAAAAAAAAAGGCAATTTAACTTTTTGATCATTCAGAAAGTGTTATAGGTGATTCTCAGTTTCTATTTTACCAAGTCTTCTGTATTATAGTTTACTTTTGATATAATTTGCTAATCTGATCTGGGCTCATGCTTCTTGGTTTTGTGCATGTGTGTGTGTATGTGTGTATGTGTGTATGTGTGCACGTGCACACATGTGTTTTAATTTTTATTTGGAGACAGGTTCTCACTAAATTATCAAGTCTAGTTCCAAATTAATCCCCCTGCCTCAGTCTCCTAGTAGCTGGTATTATAGGCATGTACCACCATAGCTTGCAAATTTTTTCATGTTTCTTAATCATTTTTTTCTAAACATAGAATGTAGCAATCATGTTATACCTATTCAAGTTGTACATATCTTAAATGACAGTTGTCACATTATTTAAATACTTTATATAAGTACTCCTTTTGCTAAGTGTCTTAAAGAACATAATTTTTCTTACGTTTTTTGGGGAGTCTATTTCCTGAAATGCTATCAGCATCTTTCCAATTAGTTTTCTTATTGGAATCACTTTTCACAGAGAATAAAGCTCTTCTGAGCTCCACTCATATCTTACAACTCTGTACACTATAGGGTCTCTGGGACACTCCTCTTTATTATGACATTTTCATGCTGGCTTGATTAAGAAATGCCTTCTAGTTAAGTTGGTAGTAGACTGGAGTACCTGCTCCATCTCCATTTGCTATGTTTTCATTAGAGAAAACAAATAAAAAACCATAGGACTTCTTTATTTATTCATAAAACATGCCCTGAATGACAGGTACTATGCTTGTTCTTAATATACTAATCTCATAACTTTCAGGATTGGTTAAAAGACAGAATTTTATTGGGGGTTTCAAGTGAAATTTTTAATCAAATTCAGTTTTTGTGCTTGACATTAGTGTTATATATATTTTTTCAGAGTCATAACCACTCTTTTCCTTAAATTTTGCTCAAATATGCAATAATACATATTTTTTGAAAAGTGCAATCCTACCAGAGTTTCATGAGATAAATCAATGTGCTAAGTTAGTCGTGCCAACTCCAGTTGTCTTTGCCAATAATTGGTTTAGGGAAGAACAAATGATGCTTTTAGTCAGCAGGGTGGTTAGGGAGTTTGCTAGAAGTCTATGATCTGAGAGACATTTGCAAGTATTTCTGTGAAAACTTGATGTTTACAGCCATTGATGGCATTCTAAAATCCTAAGCAGGGATATCATCAACACACCAAATGATCACATAGCTGAAATGTGGAACTTATGTTTATTACGCTGCGGAATCAATCACAGAACTGCCTACCTCCAAAGTTCTTGTGAAGACAGACAATAAAGGACTACTTCTTAAAGTTCTTTTAATTGGACATTGTATTCCATATAGCTAAAGAATCTCAACTGATATACAAACAATCATATTCCCCATTCAAATAATCTTGAATTATTCCTTCATTTCTCAAGTCTTCTCTCAGTGTTTGCTGGATTATGTTGGTGTGGAGAGAGCATGCTGGTCCTTCAACAGGCCTTAAAGTGGCTCATCAGTAGGACTAGTGGTGGAGAGCTTTGGAAATTTTGGGGTGGTTTCATGAAATCTTTGTGCTTTTTGTGTATACCTGTATCCATATCCATATCTGTATCTTTATCTGTGTGCATGTGTGTGTGTGCGTGCGTGTGTGTGTGTGTGTGTGTGTGTGTGTATCTTATAGAAAGAACAGCACAATCAAGGAATCTTAAGATTTTTACATTCTTTTTCAACTCTTAGACTTGACTTTCATTTTACTGTGGATTCTATCAATTAGGAAATGTGATTGATCATTATTGAGAATGTATCTGAAAGACAGCTGATTTTTAATTTTTAATTTTTTTTTTTTTTTTTTTTTTTTTTTTTGTGGTACCGGGGATTGAACTCAGGGGCACTCGACCACTGGGTCATGTCCCCAGACCTTTCTTGTATTTTTTATTTAGAGACAGGGTCTCACTGAGTTGCTAAGTGCCTCGCCATTGCTGAGGCTGGCTTTGAACTCGCGATCCTCCTGCCTCAGCCTCCCAAAGTGCTGGGATTACAGGCGTGCGCCACCGCGCCCGGCTGATTTTTAATTTTTAAATGTGCTGATACTATGATTTATTGGGTACAGCAACAGATGTATTATTATCCTCATATTTGCCAATATTATATTTTGTTCCCTCTATACATCTTTGAGGGAAATAATTGATGTAATGAAAACAACTTCCACTTAGAAAAAACATAAAAAATATTGTGAAGTTATATTTATATTCCTTAGCTTAAAAAGAGGAAAACAAGAGGTTATTGTATTGATGAAATGAATAGCTTCATGTTATGATAACTTATAGCAGAGCATGAGATTATATGAGACAATAAACTACAATTAAGCTAATTTATATTCACCACATTACATAGGATTTTATCACTTACTTTTAAACAGTATTTTTTCTATTGCTCTATTACCGACTTAAAGTTTAACAATGCCTTTTTGGGAGTTTCATTTAATTATCTCTAAGTTAGTATTAGCTGCTTAGTTAGCTTAATTATGTTATTATAAAATTAAAAAAATCTTTCATGTGGGCATTCAACAAAGGTTATTTCCTCATATAGTATTAAAAATAGTCCTCAATTTCTGATATGAAACCAACATTCACATATTCCACCTGTTCTTTCTTAGCAACTCAGTTGATGAACAGGCATCTTGACATTCAACAATGAAAATGTGAATATTTATGATCCAAGGATGCAAAAAAATTATGAAGCCCCAAACTTATTTATGTGTATGAAAATTTAGTAGTTTAGTAACTTTCTCCTCACATCTTAATGCTTACTCCTTCATTTTATGGAGGTTGATCTAGAACTTATTTATTTGCATTTTAAATATTTAAATTTCTACTTATAACAGAAATGTCACCAGATGTCGGTACAGGTAAAGAACTGTGGTTACAGTGTTTTTCCTTTGAGTGTGATCATCATGCTTCTTCCTCCATGTCCCTTATTCCTCTTTCAAACTCTTCCTTACTGACAATAATAGAACCTGGAAGCAGTACAGCTGGAAGGGATTTTATAACCCATCTCTGCCGTCACTGTACCTCCTACATCTTATCCAGTGCTAGGAAAACTGAGATGCAGAAATCCAAGGCGCCTCAATTACTTAGGAGCAGCAGAGATCCTGGATGTCAGTCCAGCACTCAGAAATGAGTCTTCCTGGACAGTCTCAGCTCTTCAGGGGCTGTGTATCCCTTCCCAGTGCCAGCATGAAATAAGCCTGCTTTGGAGCACTGCTTGTTTATAGGGCTCAAGATGCACTCTACATGAATAAATTGTTCAAAGGGTGGAAAAAAATCTCAGTCCTCAGATGAGAACTATAGGATTTCACCTTAAAGCACTAACTGGCATGGAATTACTGATAGTCCAACAACCATACCACCATGTAGTACTGCTTTATCATATCACTCAGGAACCCCAATGCTACAGGGGACCTGCTCCTTCTGATCTAGTATTTGGGTATTAATCAAATATATCTGTTTGCTTTCTATCCAACTTATCTAAAATTGAGCTTACGATCTAGTGTTTGGATTTTCATTTAAATATACCTGGGTGCCTTAAATAGAGCGAATCTAAAAGTAAACATACCATTATTCTCTACAACCTTATTCACTCTTTCTTTATTCAACAAATACTTACAGAATGCAACTTTGTGTCAGGCAGTATTCAAAAATGAAAGGACTTTCATAGCAGTGGAAACAACAAATTTCCTTTTCCTAACCATTAGTATAGGCTATGCTATTGAGTTAGACCAAAACTAGATCAATGTTTAATATAACAAAAGTAGCAGCAAGAATTTTGCAAGTGAAGCAGAGTGTGGTCAGAGTGCAGGAGGGCTAGGGGAAGGTTGTGGATTGGGGGATTCAATCAGGATGCCATTTATGTGGCAGTTAGCTTGTGCTAATTTGCCTTATCATTTGTTTCATTCATTCGCTAATTATTTTTTTGGTGCCCTCTGTTTTAGTCAAGCTGTTTGGTATTATATTTGGATGAAATGAAATATGTTGCCCTCATGGGGCTCACAGTTCAGAATCAGAAATAGAACACATATGTGGTAGTGATAACTAAAATAAGGCAGATGATGGTAATAGTAGAAGAGACATCTCAGTAAAGTTCCAGGGAGAGAAAATGAAGACCATGCTCTTTTGTATTAATCCTGTCTTCACAGCCAGGTATTCAGGAGGTAGGGATCATATATTTTTCATACTTGCATCCCAATTTCAAGTATACTGACTTACCAGTTTGGACCTTGTTCATGCTATGAGTTTTGTGGCAGATGATGACTATTGCTTCTTCTATCAGCTAGTCACTGCTCTCCTTTAACTTTTCCTGTGGGAGAGACCACTATTCTTATGCAAATTAACCACATCTCAAAACAAATGCATCTTTCCCTTTTAATTTTCTTATCTACCTGTACTGAAGCCTAAACTGTCTCTGACTTTCTCCTTTCACTTATTCTATCAGTAATATTGTGAAGAGGTGACTCTTTGTGCCTCTCTATCATTTTATGCAGGTATTAAGGACACATGAGCAATGTATGTTTAAATGAGCAAGTGAATAAATGCAAGAACCCCTTTCTGGGTATTGAATTTGGAATTATTTAATTCAGTTATGAAATGGACTTTTCATGGCTAAAGGGAACAGAGAAATGGAAAAAAAAAAATTAAGTTATAAAAGAAGCTTTTAAAAATGATCTGCAACTTGGATTCCATGGTTATTTATACTGGAACAATAGATTCCACTTCAAGTGCTTAGCTAGGCACTCATTTTTTTTTTTTTTTTTTAAAGCAGGTTTAAAAAAAACAATTAAAAGAACTAAAATAATTATGTGCATAAAATATTCTGCCTATGCATTTGAATACATGCAAGATTGTCTTCTTTTGTGATCCCTTTCAAGTCCCAAGTGTTTTATTTTAAAAGGAATCACTTCAGTTCCTTTTTCAGTCAAAAGATTAAACCATTTTAATTTTCCAAGGGAAGAAGCCCCCAAAGCCACATAGAAGTTTTTAATCCTGCCCTAATATAAGCTGAATTCTCCAAAACGCCTGCCTCTGAGGTAAACAGAATCCATTAAAAAGTAGTTATTAAGCCCTGAGAACAGAAAACAATATTAGAAGCCTAAAAACGATAGCTTTGGGGCAATGAAACTCATTGGAAGTAGGGTATAGAATCAGGAACAAAGAAAAAAAAAGGAGAGATCCTTTGGTATAAAAACAAGATTATGATGAAAAATATAACTAATTAGCATTTTCATTGTTTCTTTCAATAAAAATCTCAAGAAACTTTAAGGACAAGTAGGGTGATAAAAGGAAGCCTCAGGGTAGGCTACCAGATGGGATAATATATACACACAATGAAAATATACAGAGATATGGAAACTTTACTCTTTAAGTCAGTGGTGGAAGTGTCTGATCATGTTGTCTGTATACTGATACCACGTTTAATACCCTGAGGGTTTAATGATTGTTTTTAATTTTTTTTTTAGTTGTAGATGGACACAATATCTTTCTTTTATGTATTTATTTTTATGTGCAATTGGACCAAGCTTCAGAATTTTTTATTTTGTGAATGAAAACACACACAAATACTTCCACAAACTGGATTTTCTCTGTATTTTCAATTGGTGCCTATTGAGAGGGAATATATGTATATATATTGCAACAGCTAGAATAAGGTAAATGAAATACACACACTCATATATATATATATATATATATGAGTGTGTATGTGTGTGTGTGTGTGTGTGTGTAGAGAGAGAGAGAGAGAGTAGAAAAACTCTAGGGAATGTAAACACAATATATGTGTATAGTACTAAGTCATATATAATTGAATGCTTGCAGGGAATTAGCAATGCATGATGCTTATTCCAATGCTTATAAATAAGTTATGTTCCTGCTAAGGTCAGATCCCCCTAACAATTTCAGAGTTAGTATTCAAGAATCATAATGAAGTTTAAATGTAACACAGTGCATGTGTTCTGTTCTGATAAGGCTTATTATTTTCAATAAATGGAATGAAGGATCGGCTTTGGTCTCAATTCATAAAAGCCATCTATTGCACTGACAGTTCAACAAAAATGGCCCACAAATTAATGATTATGTTCTCAATAATGGATATAGATGGAACACTGATTAAACTGTATGGACAACTGACTAAGTTTCATGAACCCTAAAATAAATAACACCTGCTATACATATTCCTACTGACCTAGAAATAAGCATTAGTCTCCCTTTAAAACATGAGACTGCATTAGGCAAGTTATGAATTAAAGAACTCTTTCATGCTATGTTCGCCCATAAAACAAAACAAAACAAAAAAAACAACTTTGGAGTACCTTGTATTTGGGAAGCAAAAATGAAAGTACTAACACCACATGTGGTCATCAAAGGTGATGTCTCAGAGATGGACAGACTTCACCTAATTTATGCTCTGTGTGTCTCTGGAAGGAGGGGCGACTATGTTCTATCTACTGGATATTCAGATTTCTGTAATTTAACCTTTAGATCAGCATTCGATCTTTTATATCTATTCTAGTTCTCATCACCAAATATGGGTGTAATGGAAACTCAACAGCTGACCCACCTCTACTCTTAAAAATTTCCACAAAAGAGTAGCTGAATGTGGAGCCTTTGGAACTCACCTTGGTGAATTCCTCACTCTGTTTTCTTCAGTCTTCCTTGGTTCTCATGAATTTCTTGGCTTACTGGCTTATTCATCTCTGGAACTGATTGATTCTAAGTGGTCTGGCTACTCACAGACTCTCTGATGTCAGTCATGGAAGTATTTTTTATTTCCATTTGCTCATGGAAATCTTCTTGGTAGCATGGTCTGTACTGCACTCTCCTTAAATTCCACCAGGATTTCTACCTGTTAATCATGTTTTTGTTCATCTCTAAAGATCTAGTGATAGTCATTCTCTGCCTTTAAATCCTAGCAGCCTGATCATTGCCAGGGTCTCCAAGTAGAGAACATCAGTTCTCATCTTGCTGAAATCATATACTTGCTTGACTTTTTCCACACTAATTATCCATTGGACTTACGAGATACTTATCTAATTAGGATTGAACTTCGCAAGCTGTGCTTTTACAATCTCCATGTTCTGTCTTCAACACAACAAATTCCATCATTTCAGCTAAGTACTTTAGAAGAAAGTACTGCTCAGTTCTTATATAGATTGTAGCCAACCAATGCCTCTTTTCTCCTTTCTATTCTCTACCATCAAATGGTTAGATTTGTAAGCATTTTAATAAATGTATTTTGAAATAGTCAGAAATGGAAGGAAAGAAAATGTGGTAAAAACACAAGTCTGGTTATCATGGACGATATAGGTTAGTATTTCCCTGGAGATGTAAATCATTGATTAGAACTTTTTCTCCCTTCTTAAATCATGTTTGATAGCTTGAGGTATATTTATCTAAAGAGGAATCAGATTGTAATATTTAGCAAAGTATTAAAGATATATGAGTTTATGTCCAACACAGAATTTCATTCTAAAATAAGTGAATAGAGTGTTAAGCCATAGAGAGAAAATACTAACAGATATCTCTACAACCTACAAAGACTAACCATCTTGAAATGCAATAGTGTAAGTTTGAGACCCTTGACCTCATGGGCATATGCAGTTGACCATGATGCTAGAAGACATTTATGAAACTATAGAACTAGGAAGATATGCCAATAAATTTCCTTTGGTTATGGCTATATATTTTAAGTAGGAATTTGTGAGAATTTAATAACTGGAGGGATTAGGGTATTTATCTGAAAAAAAAAAAAAGAAGAAGAAGAAGAAGACTTATCTAAGAAAATTTGCAGACTCAGAATGTAACCATGGCTGCTAATGGCTCATCCCTCAGGAAATTCTGCATAGAATTTAACATGCCTAAAATGGTACTCATATATTCATCCATTTACTTGTTTTTCTATCAATTTACATTTCTTGAACTTATACCCGACCCTCAGGTTCCAAAGACAAGGGTTTTCCAAGACTGGAAATCTAATACTTTAGCCTCACAGGTTTGAAATACCAATGTAATAAGGAATTAATATACATATAATGCTCTTGGCTTTCATTAGAAGAGTACCTACATTTGACTGGTGCAGGAGCCCTGATTGGGGAGATGGCTGAGATTGCGGTTGGCTGCGGGCCATAAAGATATTCGGACATTGCCGCCTTCTGTGGTCTCATGGGACTTGGCCCGGGATCTCGCGGGACTTGGCCCAGGATCTTGAGAGACTTGAGCCGAGATCGGATCGGGTTGGCGCCATTTTGTTTGTGGGTTTTTTGGTGGTGCGTGTTAGAGTCGTTGTTAGAGCCGGAGAGAGAAGTTATCAGAATAAAAAGCATGTTGGTTTCCAGTTTGCCTCTGAACTTCTTCCCACGGCTTCGTTGCTCCAAGCGGCCATCGCTTCAGGCGGCAACAGACTGGGCTGTGGCTTTAAGTAAAGTTTAGAGGTTTATTTACAGATAAATTTGTAGATGGGAGTTGGGCAATAAGTGGGGGAGGTATAAACAAATATGTGATAGGCAGTGAAAAGGAATCAACTAAATCATTAGATCATGGCTGTGTGATTTTTTTCTCTTCATGTTCAGGGGATACGGAGTGGAGAGAATTATATTGGAATAATACAGGTTTGAGGGTTATATATAGGGCAGCTAGATCAAGGGGCAGCAATCGCTAGTGAGATGGTTGGAGAGAGGGTATAACATTCCACATGGGTAGGAGTGAAAATGAAACCCTGATGAGAATGATAATTTAAAGTAGAGTTGTGAGTCAGGGCCCTAGAGAAAGTCATGAAGTCAAGGAAAGTATTTAGCTGGGGATTGATATAACTGGAAAGAAAGATAACTTTAAAGGTCAGAAATTGGTAAATTTGAGACATCAGAGAGTCTACTTTCAATTGGTAAGTTCCAAGTGGAGGCAGTGTTAGTGGATGGCTGCAGAGGAATGGAAGAAAGTGTTGCTGGACTCCAGTTATCCATGTTGTTCAGGACACAGATGGTGAAGTCCTCTGGAATGATGGTAAAACCTGATTTTTAAAGGAGTTCCCTGTGTATGAGAAGGTAACAAGAAGAGGAGACTCGAGAAGTACATGGTTGAATGGCCTTCCAGGTTCAACTTGAACGTTGATCACTTGACACATACCCCTTGATGAGTTACCTTTTCCTTTACCCATTGCCTGGGGAGTGATTTACCAACTGCCTAAGAAGTGACTTGGATGCTGCTGCACAGAGAGTTGGCTTGCTTATTTAATGCAAGAAATATTTATTGAGTGGCTCCTGTGCCTGAATCTCAAGGTCAGCTTTTGCATATATGGAGAATTTTATGTCCAGCATACTTGTAGCACACTTGGTAAACAAATTCAAAAGGAAATTGTCCTTACATCATGAAAAATGAGCAAATTTACATAATAAACATACAAGGAAGTTGGAAAAAGGAAAGTTATGTAGTTAGAAGATGAATGAAAGTTCAAACATATATAATTTAAGCTAGCTCAGGGCTGGCAATCTTTTCAGAAGTGATATACCCATCCCTTTTAGAAAGACCAGAGGAAAGCTAGAAGGAGGGTGGGATGTGGTCTTAGAGTGACTTTTTTGATTTCCTTCAGGAAATAAATCAACTCTTGGGGAAGCTAGTAGTAGCTTTTGACAGTGGCAGGGATGGAGATCTATTTATCAACAAACTCATGACTTATAGCAAGCTGAAAATTCACATCTCCTCAATCTTTGGGGGGGTGCCAATATTTGATTTAACATTATCCAAGGAATAATAAATGGAAAGGAAAAAAAAAAAAAAGCTCCTGTCAATTAGCAGAAAATATGAATGGTAAGGATTTGCACATATTTCACATTTTTATATCTGGCTGTTAGGAATGACCTGGAAAATGAAGTTCAGGCAACACTCTATGATTATGAAAAATGATATATTGGTCTGGATGAAAAAAAAAGTTGGAGAAATTTTTAAGTCAAGATGTAATATTATCAGTGACTTTTTAAGTTCAAGAGGACTATGGCCCTACAGAAACCCATGTGTATAATTAACATGTTTTTATCTCTATAGGCAGTAGACTCATCTTTTGAAACAGATTCCACTAGAAATGGATGTAAACTTTCCCCCTAGCCTTTTAATATTATTGGTGCTATTATTACATGTGTTAGTGTATGTGAATTGAATTTAATGCTTGAAAACATACTGGACTGGTTACATGGAAAAGTCCTGACTCACAGGAGCGTGAGAATAGCATAAGATCTGGACGCTTCCTCCCAGCCTCTTATCACTGCCATAGACTTCACAATTCACAGAAGCTGCCAATGAAATGACTTTGCCTCTGGCAGTTGCTGTTTCTATATTCTACACCTCAAGAAGCTCAGAGTTTGGGAAATCATTGAACTTTTTTCTTGTCCTTTTCATGTGGGTGAAAGCAATTGTAGATAGCTTTCCAGTGGGGTAGCTCCTTGCGTCTCCTCACCTGTGGAGAAGCTTGGTAATGGAGCTACACAGTCAAATAGCTTCAGTTTTCTTATATCAGAGTATCAAGTGAACAAGTGGTAGAAATATTTCGTAATCCATTTTTCTCTTAATTCTACTAAATTATCTAAATTCCCTTGGAGATATCTAGCAGGTTAAAAGATTGTATGGCTACTTCAGAAGCCAAACAGATTATGAAATTTATATTTCTGTTTTTATGATAATCTGATTGACCTTGGAAAAAGACACACATAAAAATCATGATATTTATTTGTACCCTTCAGAATTTTATTCTTGGACACTTCAGTATGGTTTGGACTTCAGTTTAAGTGTGTGAGATAATGAGGCTAGACCGCCATTAATTTTTTTCCTCCAGGAAAAAAAGAAAGCCGAGTAACTCTGTTTATTAAATCCTATTTACTTGGTTAGGCTAAGATCCATTTTGAATGTCTTAATATTTTATAATTATTATGCCTTCCACATAAAGGAAGAGCTTTACTGATCCATTTATACACTAAAGTAGAAAGAATTGACTGTTCTTCCTTGAGAAGAGCTTTTTAAAAACAGGATCATCTATAAAACACTTTTAAAAGGAACTGATCAAATTTTGCAACTGGTCCTAGATAACAAAGAAAAATGCCAATGTAGTGAAAGATAAAAATGAAATGATTTGGTAGCTCTATCATCATAAATATCAACGAGCACTGTAATTTTAATGTTGCTGAAATTGGCACTAGGGTATTATTGATTTTCTGTATCATCTAATGGTTTCCTGCAAATATCTTTTACAAAAGTGCATTATATGTCTTCTTAATAATCTTTTCTCGAGTCATATACTATCAAATCCTGCAGAGTACCATTCATTCCACAGTAAGTTAAAGTCATTAAACATATTTCTATTAAAATTTTATTAGACTTGAACTAATATCCTGAAACTGATGCAATGTAATTTTACTAGTTCACCAACCACTTTGATTGTTTTATGATAAGAAACATTTTAAAAATCAGAAAAAAATTCTAAAAGGACAATTAGAATTTATGAGAATTTCGTTTTTGACATTTTTAAGGCAGAGCTAATTATTTTAAGGTCCTGTTGTTACAATGGCCTTCCTTTCCCAGGAGCTTTTTCTCCCTTTTCCTTAGTGCTTTTCATTTGGGCAAAAAAGATATTCTCATCTCATGACCTATGTGAAATGTGTTTTAATTTTGTTCAATTCCCAGCTGCTTTACATCTTGACATGGAAGAATTAGTGCATCACACAGTGTGAGAAGGATAGAAGATAGAAGATAATTACTGAACTTTATGTTACTATTGATGTGTGAAATTTTTCAAGGAAGAAAATCCATTCATTTTGATAATAGAGGCACACTGGCTAAATGCACAACCTTGTCCCATGAAACATTTATTCTTTACACATTCTTTTCTCTAGTAAGCCATTATTGGAGAGTGCTTCAGTGAATTTAGATTTTATTTTGGGGTTATGAGATTTACATATTTTAATGTGTGTATGCTTCCTCTGGGTTACTCAGAGTAATAAACGTTTTAGTTAATGGGATATTTAATGTCCTCTTTCTTTCTGCTTCCATTTGGCACTGTCTGCGTACAATGAGTTGAGCTTAGTATTACATGCCATCTTTACATTCTGACACCTGAGAAAAGCACTTGTGATTCTTGTGGGGGAAAGAAGCTGACATTGGAGTCCAGTGACAGGTTTGGCTGTTCTCTTTTTATTTCTACTTTCCTCCTTTTCTTTTTCTTTTTTGTTTGTTTGTTGCAGTTGGACACAATACCTTTATTTTATTTATTTATTTTTATGTGGTGCTGAGGATTGAACCCAGTGCCTCGCATGCGCTAGGTGAGTACAGTATAGCTGAGCCACAACCCCAGCCCTACTTTCTTCTTTTTCTAAAGTTCAACAAAGAGATGTGTATGGGCAGATTCATGTCTGTCAGCTAGAGACAGAAACTGAATTACTGTAAGTTTAGCTATGTTTGACTGAAAAACTTCAAGGATTCTGAGACCACATTGAAGCTGTATGCAAAAGACTTCCTAAGTATGTGCATTTCTGTCTTTTGGACAGGCACTCAGCTTTTACTAGAAACTAAAATGTCCCCCAATGTTAAGAATCTCTGTAAATAGAACACATCATTCTAACTAGCAGCCATACTAGGTTTTCCTTATCACATTTAAAAGAAGAAATCAAAACATATAGACCTTGCTATATAAGAGTCTTGTCCACCAGGGGAGAGGAGGGCTAAGCTTAAAATTAGCCCCCTATTCTACATTTAAGAAGTCAACTGCTCACCGGGTGCAGTATTCCACTCCTGTAATCCCAGTGGCTCAGGAGGCTGAGACAGGAGAATGGCGGGTTCAAAGCCAGCCTCAGCAATAGTGAGGCGCTAAGCAACTCAGTGAGACCCTGCTCTAAATAAAATACAAAATAGTGCTGAGGATGTGGCTCAGTGGTTGAGTGCCCCTGAGTTCAATTCCCAGTACCTTCTCTGGGGAAAAAAAAAAAAAAAAAAAAAAAAAAAAAGAGGGAGAGAGAAGTCAACTGCTGATAGAAGTTCAGCTTGTGAGGCATTTACTCCTTATGAATTCTTTTGCAGAACTTAGTCCTTTCAGTGTGTCTTTCTTCCTCCTCTCTCACCCTTCCCTCCCTTGTTCTTTGCCTTGCCCTCTGTGTAGCTAAAAAGAAAGAATTTGAAAACTGAGACATTTTGATTGTTTGGCTCTAAAATTCCTTTCTCCTTAGTTTCCTAAGTATTGAAGTTTTTATTGTACTTGTTTGTTTTTCCCATTAATTACCTAGGAAAGAACCACTGGGTAGCAAGATTGGAGCACTATCCTGTGATGGAGTCATAGTTTCAATGGAGGGACCTGGAGTTAGAAGCTACCTAACTGCTGATTTAGAAAAGCAAACCTTGGGCTTGGCCCAGATGGCAGGCAGGAGGGATGCTCCTGCAAGACCTTATGCATGTCTCAGTTTGGACAAGGAACAAGGAAATAGGAACATTCTCACTTTCACATATGCTGATTTCTCCTTGAGTAAACAGAGGGGCAAACTTCCCATCTGAAGCTCCCAGGGTGACCTAAGTTAATCACATTCTGTGCTCCTATTTTATTGGAATCACATTGTTATTTCCCCACTAAACTTACGCATTAGGTAAAATATCTTTAGAAATTAAAAATAAATTGACACATAGATAGGAATTCAAAGCTGACAAACAACATTTCTCATTCCTAGGTGGCAAAGATTTGCTTTTTCTCCAATCTGGTTGTGTTCTTTCTGTTAATTCTTGATTTTGAATACGATGGCTCACAATGTTCTTTAGATTCTGAATGTTTCCCATTCCTCTTCCCCCCAAAAGCATACTTAGGATCTAATGTGGTAACAACTTACCACATTGATCCAAGATTAAAAAATATTTTATCACATAATTCAGGACTGGCTTGATGCACTCACATATAAATAATTGTGAAATCTGCTTGACCTTTTAAATAAAATCCTTAAAATTTTCTGAGTTATATGATATATAATAATAATTTCCTTAACAGTCTGTCCTCACCAATATTATTACTTTCTGGTTGCTCTGAAATTACATTTGTTTAATCAAGAACTTAATGTATGGTGTACTAAGTTATTTGCACAAATATGGGCCATATTTGAAATATTATCTTCAATTACTATCAAAGCAACTGCAGATTTATACTTGATTGGATGTGCATGCTTATGGATGATTTTCCCATTTGTTATTTGAATAATTGTGCTTATAATAAGCAAATATAAACACAGAAAGATCCAATCTAGTTTGATCATTGCAGAACTATTTGAAGAAAAAGACTTGGATTGTGTGAGTCAATTATCGTAAAGAGAATGGAAAGAAAATGACTCCAGTGATTTCTTTTAGATTAGTAAAAGCAGCACAGAAAACCTCCCAATTCCCCTTCTTCCTTCTTACCTAATTTTATGTTGGCTTTATTGCTAGCAAGTCCGCAGGCATATACAACACCTTTCCTTCATACCCCGAAGGAAAAAAGGCTGTTGAGAATATTTGAAAGAAAGAACTAGAATCTATTTTTGTGCTATACAGGCATGTAACTCAGTAAAATAAAACCAGTTAATGAGCAATTAACTCAATTTAAAGTACTGAAAAATACATTCATATATCAAGTAGTCTGTATAAAACTAATTAAGCTTAGGCATTGCCTAGGAGAGGTAAATGTGTCACATGCAGCTTAAATATCTGGTGTGTTTTGATATGTAGAACTACAGAAAGACAAATGCCAGCTCATCAAGCAACTAACTCATAAACAAAATCAGATTATTCCAGCAATTATTTAATGGTTTATTTTATTATGGTGATATGAAAGCATATGTCCTTCCACTCTATCATCCTCTTAATATCCACTTGTTTGCACCATAACCTGAGTTATTCACAAGTCCTAGTGCCACTGACACCCACACAAAACTCTACTTTTCTGGAAAGATTATTAGCATTTTGGGTCCCAGAGTTTTAAAATGTGGTTGTTTAAAGCTTAGCATCATGAATCTTGTAAAATTAGAAGTGAAAGCCAGAACAAATGATAACTAAGTATGATATTCACATCTCTGAAGGTATCCTCATATTTCATGGGTTGTGGTCTGGGACTCTAAGATGTTAACTGGGTAAATAACCTTCTATTATTTATTATAATTTGAACATTATATCATAATTTACCTCTAATTATCCCTCCTATAGAATTTCCTGGCTTAGAATGATCACTGAATCACTAATGTGATAACCAAGGCATCTGGAAAATCATAGATGAAATGCAGAATCAAAGCTTTAGGACTGGAAGAAAACCAAGGGTTCCTGAATTCTGTTTTCTCACCAAAATAACTGTCCTTGGCATGTGTCCTTACTGTACTTGTGCTTGAAACACACATCTTACTATCTCAAAATATGGCCACTCTAATCATGGCTAGTCCTAACTAGATATTTATTATGTTTTAAATGTTGATGATAAATATGCATTTATCAAGAATTATAACTCTCTCTCCTCTTCCCTCCTCTTTCTTCCCTCCCTTCCATCAAATAAGTTATTATTCACATTTTATATAAGTGTGATAGGGTATTACCTTCAAAATATAAAGATATAAGTTTGGATCTGTTTGAAGATTTAAGGTATATATGTAATGACTGTACTTAAAGTTGCTGATGTTTGGATTATAAAGAATTTTGATAAAGGCAGGAACATGAGCAGGTATGCTGAATAAGCAGAAGCAGTTGTTGCTAAAGCAAAGGACATCAATGATGGTAAGAAGGCTGAAAGCCAACCCCACAATGAGGCTGAACCTAGTAATAACCACCCAGGCTCTTCTGTGTGTGTGTGTGTGTGTGTGTGTGTGTGTGTGTGTGTGTGTGTGTCTACTGAAAAGGGGCTGGTGTTGGAAGGAAGGCCACAACAATTATTCACTAAAGGTCAAGAAGATGTTAATTCACATGCTTTGACTTCTGTTCTCTTATGCAAATTTCCTAGAACTATTGTTGGATTACTGAGCACAAGTGCTGTAAAGTGTACATAATGGCCAGGAGACTAATCACCCACTCTTGAAAGACAGGGATGAAGCTGCACATGAAAGCTGGAAGATTTTGCAAAGTGTGTGTTTTTACTACCACCTTCCTTACAAAATATTGGAACTTAATCTGTGATTTAGTATCAAGTGAGAAATGCATGCCATGTTATAGAAAACTAATCATATTATTACATACATGTAGTAAACATTTTTATGAGCAAAGAGAAAAGTGGGGAAATAAATGTATATAGGTTCATGTTGGTTACCTCAGGGGGAGAAAATGGAGTAAAATGGCAGGAGTCAATTATTACATTGTTACTAATACATTGTATTTTTATTTGCTTGTTTTGCACTTAAATAAAAAAAAATTTTAAAAACTAAGAAAAAATTTAAAAATTTTTCAATGATGTTTTATTATGTTTTTCATAAATCAGCAAATTCATTGTGAAATTGAAGGACTGCCATGAGTTGTCATCTTTTTAATTATGCCATTATTTCATAAAATTTGCAAAAAATCAAATAAGTGTGGGGATATAAAATCACTTTATTAAATCATCACTGCATTATTATTTTTCTCTTTTTCTCCTTGCTGAGTGGTGAAATTCCATCATAAACTTATCTCATTTTTCTTAATGTGGTGAAGTGAGGTGCAGTCAAAGTGGATTCAGGGAGTGTTCATTTCTCTAAGACACGTGTGGAGAAACTGATGTAAGACATAAAAGAGGAAGAAATTGAATTAACCTACCTCATAATATCACATGTTATAAGTGTACCCTTCTGAGTCATATTATATATGGGATATTGGTCTAGAGGAATCTGCTGTATCTCGAGTGAGATCAGGTTCAGTGGGTTTGGAGAGCTGGGTAGGACTAATGATTGTCAATGGAGTGGTTCTAGTTTATTCTTGCATATAATAATGGGGCTGAACTTGATCTTGGCCTGAAAATATTCAGATGACTCCATCAGTCAATGTATTGGCAATCATTTAATGAGTTGAAATTTGTGGAGTCCACTGAAGAAAATGAGGAGGTGTCAGGTATCAGGATCAGGCACAGATCTAGGTCTTATGCTTGCTTTCTAGTTTTGAATCTCTTCTTGTGGCTCTTTCATTTTAGTGGATGCTTTGAATAAGGTGCATTTTATTTAGGGAGTTGAGTGGTTAGAATTAGAAATAAAAACAGTGAAGATAATTTGAATGCATCAAAATAGCACACAAAGTTTACTTTCTTTGGGAAGTATGGTTATATGAAAGATATGAAATAAGAGAAATCCATCGTAAAGAGCTGTAGCACAAATAATGGAATATCATCAGTCATGGTGCTGTATACACCTGTAATCTCAGCTGCTCAGGAGGCTGAGGCATGAGGATTGCAAGTTCATAGCCACTCTCAGTAACTTAGGGAGGCCCTGAGGAACTCAGTGAGACCCTAGGAATGGAATGTCTCATATTGTTGAAGAATTTCTTATCTAGGAGATAAGCTGGTATATAGATATGGCTTATTTGTAGAGTATTTTTTTTTAATTGTAGTGAGATTTCCCCCTAATTAAAAGCAACACTATTATAAATGCTTAGGGGCATTTAGTAGATTACAATGCTTAATCAATTATATTTTAGAAAGTGTGCAGAGTGTTTACCAACCTTCTTTATGGCAAGCACATTGTAGTAACAGAAGGATGGATACTGCAGGGGAGGCAACTTTTTTTTCTCAGCTCTCTTTGGGGTTTTCAGCTGGGCCTGAGAATCAAACAATCCTAAACCTGAATGGGAGAAAACATAGGAGCTTATTTGATGTAAATTCTATGTGACACAGGAGCTCTCATGAGGCAATAAAGACCTAAGGAAGTGGTAAACTTAAACATTCTCCTTATAGGTTGGACAAAGAAGCACCATTGTGGGAAAGTAAGCAAAGAATTATTTTAACTGGATTTGTCCGTATTGATAAGAATGTTACTTTCTTTCTGGTACAGGGAGGACATCTTTCAAATGGGAGTTTCATCTCCTGTTCTCCAGAAAAGGAGGGGAGTGCCATAAACCATTTTTGCACTTCCTGTTTAAGTTCCTTCAGTTAAAAAAAAAAAAAAACCTCCTTATGCCAAAATTTGGGGTGGGGGATATTCTGCTATTCTTTAACAGTTTGTAAGCACTGTCCTAACCATGAGCCAAAGCTTAAAGAGCAGTCACAGAGTAGGTTGTCATTAAGAGATTCTTCATCATCTTATTTAATTTTCTCAGGTATTTGGATAGGTAGATTCCATCCACTGAGTGCTTTGGGTATATCTCACAGATGTGCTGCTCAGCTGCTCTCTTTTCTTCTTTTACTGGTAATACATTCCTTATTTTAAGCCTCAGGAACCTGGCGATCATGAGTATTATTACAAATAGCACTTTAGAATATTTTTTTTAATGCAGTGCAATTACTTTTTGACACAAATTGTTAAAGGAATGGAGGTTTTTGTTTCAGCTTCTAGGAACAATGGAAATGTCCCATTGTGGGGATTAGGAAAGTCACCCCTCTCCTCTATTCCCACCTGACATCATTATTTAGGTTCAGGTATCTGAGTCCATTCATTCACCTTAATAAACTATGGCAAAGTTAAAAACAAACAAACAAACAAAAACAAACCAAAAAAAACCTCACCTAAACATCATGTGGAATACTTTCCCATATAAGATTGGATTAAAAGGATGATACTTAGCACCCTTTTTCTTCACGCCTTCTCAATTGCTAAGATGTACATAATGTACATAATGGATGTACATAATGCCTTTACTTTTATGTGGTGCTGAAGATCGAACCCAGGCCGCCCACGAGCTAGGCTGCTAGGTGAGTGCTCTACCACTGAGCCCACTGTAAAAAACAAAACAAAACAAAACAAAACAAATCTATTGGATGGTTCTTTTTCAAATGCTTTGCAGGAGGTGGCCGGGAAGCTATACAATAGGAAAGAATTTGTCACAAACAAATATTAAATCAAGTTCCCTATATCCCTTGATTAAAACTACAGAGCATAACACAGCATATTCTAAAAATTTTAATGACTTTACACTAATGCCATTGATAGTACGGTAGATAAGCAAGCTTAATTCATATAATGATCTGTGTTCTCACATTTGCATATAATGAGTTTTCAAGGCCATCCTGGCAGCCCTATCCTAATCAATAATAATGACACAGTTTATGTTTTTATAGCAAATTAAGGCTAGACAAACTTAACATAAAAGTTATTTCTATTGAAATCCAACCAACTGGAAAGAAATAGGAGGTCAAAATATATAGGGAGAATAAATGATCCGTTCTTAATTGAAGATTCCTTTACACATTTCCTTTTGCTTTATTTAGAGAATTTTTTTTTATTAAGATGCTTTCCTCATGAGATCATTTTTTCTCTTTTGAAAATTAAAAAGACAGGATGTATATATATATTTTGGTCATAAGATAGAATGTATGACAGTTACTGCTTTTTAATGGAAGAAAGATTTCAGAACTGTTGCTGAGAATCAAAACTTGCTTCTATCTTGGACATCAGTTACCAAGTTTAAAAAAATTGTAGAATCTGAATAATAAATTTACAAGTAGCAACATGTCACTTTCATAAGTTGTAGTTGGGGAAAATGTCTATAACAACACATTATTACAGTCTTTGTAGCATATCAACCATGGCCTTTCATGATATCTTACTCTCACCAAACCTCCACCATCTCAGAAGCATAATGACTTTTCTTATTGGTCTCTGAAGCAATTAGGAAATCCAAAAGTAATTTTTCCTGTTATATTTGCCTTGTGAAAATTAGTTTTCTGTTTAAATGATTCATTGGATTGACATAAAAGGACAGTTGCAAATTTACTTACTAGTTTTCCTCATGGTATGCAATCAACACTCTAACATAACATTTTAATCAAAGAAAACTTTCACAATTGCAATGTAAATGTACGAGGCAACCATGCATTTGCCAGTCATTTTCCACTATTGTATACACAGAATTTAAATATGTCACATCATTCCTCACACAAATACTTCTTCCCAGGTGGTGCCTTTTATTGCCATGTTTGTTGGATTAAGGGCTCTGGTTAGGGGACCATGTGACTGCATCATCTGCAGCAGCAGTTGTGACTCAAGAGTCAAGGTTAATGAAGAATTTGGAAGAGGATGCTCTCCTCTATCAGCTCCATTGTAGGATATGTAATAGCTCATATCAGGAGCCACTCATCTTAGAGACAGACCCAAGACAGACCCTCTACCTACCTCTGCCCAGATAAAGGTGTGACAGGGTCAAACAGAAACAGTGAAGCCTTTTAAATTTGAATGACACTCTTCACTCTCTGTTTCCTTTCCCTCTGCTTGTGACATTTTCATTTTTCCCTTTGCACTCTTCCCCCATTAGTTCTAGGTACCTAGGACTTTACCTGTTTTCTAATTATTTAACCTTAGCAAAAATTACTGTTAGTCACATGCTGAGAACTATTTTATGCAAAGTTAGGAAGTTCCAAACCCTTTATATACCTTCTCAGAACCTAACACAGACCTGCTGTTCTGGTATAGACCCATCCCACAATGCCAGCCACATGCCTGGTAAGTATTGAATGAATATGTCAGCGTGTAAGGAGCACACATCCAGATAAAGCATTCCAGTGACTTGTAACACACTATTTTAATGTAAGGTATTAAGATGATTATCCTAATGATTAAGAGAGTGAATATCAGAGGAAAGGAAATCCAGTCCTTGGTGTATTGGGGCTAGAAGCCTGTCGAGAAAAAAATAATTGTTCAGAGTTGGAGAATTGGGATCTTTTTCTTTTAAGGTTTGAATGTCAGAATTTTTGATGGCATTGCTGATGTGAAAGATGACTTAATTTTCACATAATATTGTGAAAAATAGTCACAGTTGAAAATAAAGCCTAGAAAACTCAGTCAAATGAAAGGGGAATAGCATCATAAAACAAAATAAAAGAAAAAAAAAGGTTTTTGTTATTTAAAATAATGTTCCTTTCAATCACATATGTGAATTGCTCTCCATTTAGGCCTAAATCCCATGTCACTCAGTAGATTTATATATATCTCATATTTGCCAGATAAAGTTATTTGATTAAAACAATGAAATTTCTCATTTATTTTTCTTTTATGGTTTATTCTGCATGGTGATGTGCATCTAATCCTTAAAAGAGCACAGAGATTTTTATTTTAGAGGTTGGATATATAACAGGAACAAGGCAGATTCAATTTCTCACTCATTTGGAGCTTACAACTCTCACTGTTGATAGGTCTTCCTCTAGAAAAATTTATGTTTTGTGAACATATCAAAACCCATGTGCAATTTTCTTCACATGAGGGTAACTGATCAGATGTATTGTCCAAATTCTGTTTGACATGTGGATTAGGTATTAGGCTAATGAGTGTCCAGGCCAGTTGGTTTCCTGTGGTTCCAAAACAAACTGAAATAGTAATGCTAGCAAAACCGTTCAGAATGTCTTTTTTAAAAAACTATTTATTTATTTACTTTAGTTGTATACAATGCAATGCATTTATGTTTACGTGGTGCTGAGGATCAAACCCGGGCCGCACACGTGCGAGGGGAGCGCTCTGCTGCTAAGCCACAACCCCAGCCCCAGAATGTCTTTTGTTGGTCAGGAATAAACCCAGGTAATACAAGTCTGTATAAATTCACTGTTATTTAAAACAGGCCACAAGGCAATCACATGACTAAAGGACATAAATTAGGAGTAAAACCTTTCACATACAAAGGCCAGCTATAGCCCCAAACAGGCCAAAATGATAACAGAAAATTTGACATATGTACTTATCACTGCCTATTTTCTCATGTATTAGGAGAAAAAAACACCTGACTGTTCCTAATAATATAGGTTCAAATTGTTCTTTACTGTTTTTGAATAATCTTTCAAAGAGGCGTTTGTATATTTGAGAGGAACAGTCTTCCCAGAATTAGCAGTAAGAATGCATTTACTTTAACTTCATTTCTATGTATATCCGGTCCAGTAACAATGTCGCTTTTTGCTACAGGGCTAAGGCAGTTTATTTCTCTTACAGGAAAAAAAAACTACTAAAAATCAGATTTTTTTTTCCTCTTCGAGAGAACTCTGTTAGAAAGCTATTTTCCTCTGCCTTTTTGGCAAAAAGAAGTTTTCTTGGGATGCGAGTTTGCTACATTTGCATGTGTGGCCCAGAGGCCTCCTATAGTCTCAGCTGGATAGGTCCCTTGGAAAGGAAAATAGCTAACATATCACATTTTATGATGAGGCTGCCAGATTGTTGTTCCCCTTTATATACCTCCTAGTTGTTCTGCACAAGGGACTCCCTAGGGTGAAGAGGAGAGATAAATGAGGTGTTGAGGGGAATAATAATTTTGCACAAGGTGAAAGGATAAAGGAAAAGTGAAAAACATTCCTGCTTAGCCACAGGATAAGTCATATTAATTAGTCTGTGTATGACACAATTCCACAAGTGGAAACGAAATTTATGAAAAGAGAACCATAAAATGATACACCTCATAGATAAATATCACTCCAATGCTACACTTCACAGCTTTTCCACATTGTATGGAAATTACTTCATTTTTCATGACCTTATTAAAATACATTATGGAGATACAATTGGATATGAATTCTAAATACTTAATCTCAGTATGCTCTGTGTATTTAAAAATACAATGAAAGATCCATTTCTAATATTTTAGATTTAGACATTTGCCTTACAGTGACAAATTATGAAAGGAAAGAGTCTTTCTATGGTCCATTTAGTAAAATACCTGAGTCGAGTCTAGTCTACAGTAATGCAAGAGGTAGTGTTGTGTATAATCTAAAAAGCACAGACACACATTTGCATCTAGAATATACACTTAAATGTTTTCTGCATATTCACCTTCTGAATTTTGCTTACCTTAAGGTGGTACAAAATATTGTTTTTGTAAGAATGACACAATTAAAAGCCAAGAAAACTAGCACAAAGCCTTGGAAAGGAATATGTGCTGGCAGGCAACTCTTTTTTAGTATTAAATTCAAAGCATAGATAGTCTATAAGTAGAGGGGGAGAGTAAATAGAATATTAAAAATTTCTCTACTTTGTTAAAATTCCTTGACAAAAGTATGAATTAAATATAATTTTAAGCAAATGAAACAATAAGAAAGTTTGCCATCTGAATACATGCAATGAAGACATGGTTTTTGTTCTTTAATTTTGGCCTATATCTCAATTATGTTTATGGGCAAATAACAGTGCATGTGTTTTAGGATTTTCATAACTAGAATGTAGATAACTGTTCTAACTAAAGAGTCAATTTTTGTTAGTCTTTTATCTTTCTTACTAACTTTCCACTAAACTATTCTTTTAAAAAGCAACATAATGTAACACTTGCAAACTTAACCAATTTTAAGCATGTATTTCATTACTATACACCAACTTTTTTTGTATTTTCATTTTTAATTAATTTTTAAACTGATATGTAAAACAAAATTATACATATAAATGGGATCCCTGTGATGTTTTGATAAATGTACATACATTGTATAATCAAATTAAACATATCTTTTTAAACATTTATCATTTCTTTATGGCAAAACCACTCAAAATCTTTTCTCACAGCTGTTGGAGATATATGGTACACAATTGCTATCTGTAGTCACGGTGCTGTTCTTTCTCCTAACTGTAACTTAGTGCCCAGTGATTCACTCTCCATCCCTCTTTTACTCCCTACTCTCCCAAGCATTCTGGGACAACTGCCATTCTACTCTCAATTTCTATGACATCAACTTTTTTAGATTCCACCTGAGATCATGTGGTACTGGACTTTCTGTGCCTGCCTTCTTTCACTTATAGTAATCTCCAATTCCACCCTTGTTGTCACAATTACAGAATTTCATCCTTTTTATAGTTGCATAGTATTCCATTTTGTGTATGTACCACATTTTCTTTACCCATTCATCAAGTAGTAAACACTTGGGTTTACTACTTTGCTATTTTCTTGGCTGTTGGAGCAGTGCTGCAATAAACAAAGGAGTGCAAATGTCTCTTTGACATACTGATTTCATTTCCTTTGGATTTCTAAAGTGGGATTGTTGGATAATATGGCAATTCTGTTTTTAATTTTTGAGAACATTCCATACTGTTTTACATAATGATGGTACTAATTTACATTTCCACCAACAGTATGCTAGGGTTCCCTTGTCTGTATTTCTTTGTCAGCACTTGTTATATTTTGTCTTTTTTTTTTTATAATAGCGATTCTTACTGGAATGAGGTGATATCTCATTAAGAGTTTGATTTGCATTTCTCTAATGGTTAATGAAATTAAGTATTTTTTCATGGTATATCTGATGGCTATTTGTATGTCTTCTTTGGGGAAATGTATATTTAGATCTATTGCCCATTTTCAAAATGGGTTATTTGTTTTTTTAGTATTCTGTTTTTTTCAAGGTGCTTTCACAAATGTCTGTTAGAAAGGTAGTAGGTCATGAGCATTTAGAATCAAGTTCTAAACTGATTTTGTGTATGTTATGTTCATTTTTCTAGAAATAACTGAGTATAAAAGTTTGCTGGAAACCTCAATGCTCCTTTAAGAAATGCATCTTTGCTATTAATATATTCCCCTAAAACATTGTATATAAACAACTTTATCAACAAACGAGAGTTATATTTCTTTAAGATATGCCTATATCAGCATTGTTTCTCTTGTATGATGAAAGGAGTAATCACTACAGTATAATAATTATCTTTCTTTCCCAAGGAGTAATTAGGAATGCAACCCTGAATAAGTAATGGTGTGTAAATTACTGCTGGCATCCCAAGGATCCAGTAGCTCATGCATTCTTCTTTTTAAAGTTTTTTTTCTTTGATTATCATGCCTAGTTTATGCTATCAAATATAGGATTCATCTCTCTTTTATAGCTGATGCTGCCTCTTTTGGAGTAAAGTAATTGAAGTTTATTTACTTCCTGGGGGAGAAAGTAATTTAAAGAATTTAAAAAATATTCTCCCTGTAGAAAAAAATTCAAGCTGTACATTAATATGAAAATTCATCAACATATATAACCCATGTGAATTTACAGAAAAACTTCCTCTAAGACAGTAATTACAAATACAGTTGGGAAGAACGGTATGATTTAGGAGTTTTGTTAATTCATTTAATACATTTTTGAATAGATAATGCATACACAAAATATTATGTTCAAGAAGAACAAAGGAATATAAAATGAGGAAAAATATATAATAAATAATGAATATTTGCATTTCATCTCCTGTCCAAGACCACAGTGACTGTTTCCTGTGCATCTATTTAGGGATGGTTTATTCATGGACAAGATTACATGAATATATGTGTATATATCCATATTCATAGTTATGTTTGTATTTATATCCTTACTTGTCTTTTCTCACTAATGACAGTTTACTACACATGTAGGTAGGTGTGCCTTATCACTTCACTAGACATTGTGTTAGTACATATCATCTATTCTTATTCTTTTTTTACCATTGCATATTATTCCATTATATGTAACATATAAATATATAAAATGTATCAAATATTTTAATAACCCAGTCACCTATCATGTTGAACATTTATGTGTTTTCTAATCTTTTCTATTATAATCTCTATAATAAGCAACCTCATACATATTTCACAAACAACCAATATTTCTTCAGGATATATTCCTAGAATTAGTATTGCTAAATCAAAAATTCTGACAATTATAAATTATGAGTGAAGTATCCAAGTCAATCTCCGTGGAAATGTCACCATTTAACATGAGAGCCAGCAACAGATAGAAGTGTCGATCACTTCTTGCAGTCATAAACATAATGCTTTATGTTGAGAGTACCGTCTCTCCAAATACTTTCTAAATTAACTGTGGCTATGAATACAATGCTTGGCATTCTGTAAAAACACTTCTTTTTCTCATTGACAATATCAAATATCCTGTATTGGAGTCATACTAGGATTAAAAAAAAAAAAAAAAGAAAAAGAAAAAAACATTCAAGCAAAACATGCAATTAAAACTAGCTGAAGAACCATGCAAAAGATTTCAAACACCCCTGCCTCTCTGTAATAAAACAACTTAATGGAAAAGAACATTATCATAATTGCTAATAACAAACATCTGTTGAGCACTAACAATACATGAAGCACCACAGAGAAAACAAAGAATTAGATACATTCTGAGTGCTTTTAAGCCACAATTTGAATTTGGGTACACGGAAATACACGCCTTGAATTTTTGTTAACTTCCTCAGAGCAAAGTCAACGCAGTCCTTCTTCCACATTCCCATATTTTTCTCCCTTTAACTGTATATCTGTTTACCCACTGGCTGCTCAGAAACCCCTCTGGATTGTGAGACTTCGGGTCAGAAACATTAGTTCTTGTATAATTTCAGTATTTTGCATAACACTTGCCCCCCACAGTAGGTGTTTGATTATTGTTTATTTTATGAATAAATTTCATAAACTATTTCAGTTTGTTTATGATGCTGAGCAACATTTCTTTTTGGCCCCAT
Organism: Tamias sibiricus; assembly: GCA_025594165.1. Classification (NCBI taxonomy): domain Eukaryota; kingdom Metazoa; phylum Chordata; class Mammalia; order Rodentia; family Sciuridae; genus Tamias; species Tamias sibiricus. The sequence continues at coordinate 119,038,088 of CM046664.1, read as the reverse complement.
AATAAACCTATGAGGCAAATAATGTTATACTCCTTCCTGGTAGATGAATGAATTAGCATATATAAAGGACAGCTCTTCAGGTCACATAACTCCCTAGTTCCAGAGAAAGGATTCAGGGCCTTGGACTTTCTGACATCAAAAGCAACCATTCAGAGGAAGGACAGGGAAAAAACAGACTCTTGGGAAATGAATGAACCACTGAAGGCATCTCAGGCGCAGTCTAGATCACTGAGAGATCCTTCATCCAAATCCTGAAGAGTCAGTGAGATCTATTCCTAGATCTTTCTGTGATAAAGCTGTCACTGTTTCACTGTCCCTGGGGATTCACTGAAGTTTGCCTAATAATCGCTAAAAGAAAGCACACAGGAACAAGACTGATAACAAAATGAGGAGACTGCAGAAGTTCTAAGCAGTAAGTTGCTTAACTTTTATTGAGGTGTTTTTTTTTTTTTTTTTGTCTCCAGCAGAAAGAACTGAAATTAGAGCAGGATGACAGTAGTTTTGAAGTGGTGATCCATTCAAACACCAGATTTGAGGGCATCTCAAGAAACTCCACAGAGATAGTTAATATCCATTTACTTCAATTGCCATCCAATTAAGACCATTTTTAGAATATCATTATAGTTCTCCAAGCCCCTCCTCTAGGACCACATGCGGAGAGCTAGGCCTTTGATAAGTTCTCTGATATCAGAGTCTCTACACTATGATTTGATGTTGGGGCTTCCATTGTTTTTTCTTTTTAATAAGTTTTTTGACTTCTGGGGAACATGGATATCTACAGCAGGACCTCTTTTTGCCTGCACCCCTCAGTGGTTCAATTAGATTGCTCTATCTGGGATGGAAGGACCTTGGATCAATTGGGATGTAGGGAGGCAATTTTGTTTATGCTTAAGTTAGTAAGTTTCCAATAGCTTTGATTTGCTGGATTGAAGCATGTTGTTCATGAAAAATTCAGTATAAACTATTCAAATACTTACATTATACCCAGGAGTTTGGTGGAAATGCCATAGTAAACAAAACAGACAAAATTTCCCACTTCTTGAGGACATTTTCTCCTGGGTAGAAAATATAAGCTAGAGATTGGATGGACTGGATTTCATTCCTAACTTCAAAACTGACTCATTATTTGAATTAAAGGCAAATCATTTAACTTACATCTTTAACCTCATTTCAATTCTGGGATTTAGCCTACTTACATTATATGTGTTGTTGTACAAGTAAGAAGCAAATGTGAAACCAATATACAAAAGCTATCAAGCCATACAAAAGTAACAGAATGACATTTATTTATTATAGGCTTATCAGTAAGCTCGTAGAGTATCTGAATCAACTATTGGTTCTGAATTCTTTCCCATATTGGTAATCAATATTAAAATAAAATTAGATAAGAATGTCTAGCTGAGTGACCGTCAAAACAAGAAGCCAGATCCACTGTGAAATGTACTCTCTCCCCTTCATTTCCCTGCAAAATAAATTTTATGTGGCCACAGGTGAATCAGACCAGAATATCACAGTTGGAAGAAATCTTGAATAAGTTCTATAGTTTCAAAAATATTTATGACCCAAAGAAATCAGATGGCTTTCATTATTGGTTTTAAAATTTGCACTAAATATATGAAACCTTAGCCAAGTAAAGTTCTGGTGATACACTTTGCTTTATTTGATTTTTATGAACTCATATAAACATGAAACTTATTCAATCTAAGTAAAAAATTTAATTTCCTTTAATTCTCAATGAAATATATTTGCCCTTTGGGAGAAAGATCATTTATAAAGCCAGTCTCCCTTTCTCTCTCCTCTTCTTTCTTTTCCTGTCCCTCTCTGTCTCTTTCTCCCTAGAGCTATTTACTTAAAGCAAGCATTCTTGAACTATTGTGTTATCTTTTGAATATTGCTCTTATTTTGGAATTTTTTTTTTCACTGCAGTGAATTTCAAATTTAACCATACCCATGTTATAAAGAATGCCAAAGGATTAAAAAGAAAAAAAACTCATCAGTGGTAATGTGTAATGATGCATTTCTTAGATAGTAATAGAGACCAAAATGAAAAAAAAAAAATCTTGATTATAACTGAGAATGGAAGTCTTATGTTGAGGTCCAGTCCCTAATTCTGACAGAAATTAATTAGGTGTCCTTGGAAAAGTCTCCTTTATTTTGAGGTCTACTCCCTAAGTCTGCCAGGAATTAATTAGATGTCCTTAGAAAAGTCTTCTAATAACTCTAGGCTCAATTTCCTCAACATTTAAATCAGAGATAAGGATTAGTTTGACTTTTGGATCTTTTCTTTCTGTGTCAATCAGTCTATGAATCTTCTTGTCTTTATAATTTTCTTTGCAAAACCCTCATTAATGTGATTAGATGGCTTATTAATTCTTAAATTAATATCAGGTCTTCTGATAAAAATTGACTTTTGAGGGATTAAAATATAGTTTATAGTGACTTTGTAAGAGATGTTAGTAAGCTTATAAGAAGCACAGGAGCCATCTGTAAGAAATAAGGAAAAAAAAAAAAGATGGTAGAATGAGATGGATATCATTACCCTAAGTGCATGTATGAAGTCACAAATGGTGTGAATAAACTTTGCATACAACCAGAGATTTGTAAAAATGTGCTCTATATGTGTAATATGAAATGTAATGCATTCTGCTGTCATTTATAACAACTTAGAATAAAAAATAAGTAAATTAATAATAAAAAAAAGAAATGCTATTCCAGTTAGAATACATGGCTGTGTTGTGTTTGGGGGCTGCTGTACTAGACTGTATGTGCAGTGTGCTTGAAAGTCTAATTATTGAGGCCTGCTAATCTACATGGGAATTTACTAATTTAAAAGACTTGGGGAAATATCAAATTTGGATTTTAGAATGAACCAAAAGCCATTAGTTTACTCCATAGACAAAGAGTTTATAAATAGCCCAGTTCCTCCTTCTTGAGCTGCAGTGTCCTCTTCATTTAGGTACCATCTAAATTACTCTCATCTGGTAACTGCTGGCCCCATCAGGTATGCTTTGTCTGTTCCTTTCAGGATTCTTCCTCTTTCCTTCACCACTTTGTGGAGCGTGTTCTTGCTTTACACTCTCTCCCTTGTCTTCTTATAGTCTTCTCTATATTGACATTTCTATTAGCATATATTTGTCCATTTTAATTTCTTTTCTTTCACTCATTCTGCCTTTCTTTTTCACTTCCATTTTCTGTAGCATCTCATAGTTGAGCCTCCCTTTATTTTAATTTTTAAAATTCCACAGCCAGGCGTGGTGGCACATGCCTGTAATCCCAGTGGCTTGGGAGGGCAAGGCTTGAGGATCATGAGTTTAAAGCCAGCCTCAGCAAAAGCAAGGCACTAAGAAACTCAGTGAGACCCTGTCTCTAACTAAAATACAAAAGAGAACTGGGGATGTGGCTCAGTGGTTGAGGGCCCCTGAGTTCAATACCTAGTACCCTCCCCACCAAACACATTCCTCTTCTATCTCCTTTTTAAAAAATCTGCACTTTACAAACTCATTCATTCCAATGTACATTATTATCATCCATATTATCCATTTTTAAAATCATAGATACTTAACTGTGCCTTTACTGTGTACAATGAGGCTTTTTCCACACTCTCCAAGGAGAAAAGAATATTAAAGAGCAAAACAGGTATTTTAGGAATAAAGAAAAAAAGATTTTTACCATATTCTTTTTTTTTTCATTCAATAAACAAAAACAAAACCCAAACCAAAAACCTAAATGCCATTGGTAATATTATTGCACTTGGACATGGCTGTAAAATGAAGCAAGACTCTTGTCTATATCTATATGTGTTCTTTTTTCTTCTTTTTTTAATTCAAAATTGTTGTATTTATAACAGTAGCATGTATTACAATTCATAATACACATATAGAGCATCTTTTTACATAACACTGTTTGTTTACAAAGTATATTCGTACTATTCAAGTCTTCAATTATGCATTTAGGATAATGATATCCATCTTATTCTACCACCTTTCCCCCCCATACCCCCTTGCTCCCTCCCTTCCCCTCCATCCCCTTTGACCTTTCTAGTGTTCCTCTAATCCTCCTATGTACCCCAACCCAACACCACTGTGAATCATTCACCTTGTATCAGAGGAGACATTTGGCATTTGGATTTTTGGGATTGAATAACTTCACTTAGAATTATATTCTTCAACTTCATTCATTTATCTGTGAATTCCATTATTCTATTCTCTTTTATTGCTGAGTACAATTCCATTGTGTATATATACCACATTTTCTTTTTTTTTTGGTACCGGGGATTGAACTCAGGGGCACTAGACCACTGGGACACATCCCCAGCCCTTTTTGTATTTTATTAGAGATAGGGTCTCACTGAGTTGCTAAGTGCCTCACCACTGCTGAGGCTGGCTTTGAAATCGTGATCCTCCTGCCTCAGCTTCCCAAGTGCTGGGATTACAGGCATGCGCCACCACGCCCGGCTATATACCACATTTTCTTTATCCACTCATCTACTGAGGGGCATCTAGGCTGGTTCCACAACCTAGCTATTTTGAATTGTGCTGCTATAAACATTGAAGTGGCTGTGTTGCTGTAATATGCTGCTTTTAAGTCCTTTGGGAATAGACCCAGGAATGGGATGGCTGGGTCATAAGATGGTTCCATTCCCAGTTTTCCCAGGAATTTCCATACTGCTTTCCATAACGGCTGCACCATTTTGCAGTCCCACCAGCAATGTATGAGTGTGCCATTTTCCCCACAACCTCTCCAACATTTATTGTTGTTTGTGCCCTTAATAGCTGCCATTCTGACTGGAGTAGTTTTGATTTGCATTTCTCTAATTGCCAGACATGTTGAACATTTTTTTCATGTATTTGTTGATTGATTGTGTATCTTCTTCTGAGAAGAGTATTTTCAATTCCTTAGCCCATTTATTGGTTGGGTTATTTGTTTTTTTGGTGTTAAGATTTTTGAGTTCTTTATATATTCTAGAGATTAGTGCTGTATCCTATGTGCATGTGTTAAAAAAATTAGTTCCCAAATCTGGCGCGGTGGTGCACGCCTGTAATCCCAGCACTTGGAAGGCTGAGGCAGGATGATTGCGAGTTCAAAGCCAACCTCAGCAATGGTGAGGCATTTAGCAACTTGGTGAGACCCTGTCTCTAATAAAATACAAAAAAAAAGGTTGGGGATGTGGCCCAGTGGTTGAGTGCCCCTGAGTTCAATCCTTGGTACCAAAAAAAAAAAAAAAAAAAAAAAATTGTTCCCAATTAGTTGGTTCTCTATTCACCTCACTTATTGTTTCTTTTGCTGAGAAGAAGCTTTTTAGTTTGAATCTATCCCATTTATTAATTCTTGATATTAATCTTGTGCTACAGGAGTCTTATTAAGGAACTTGGGGCTTAATCCGACATTTTGGAAATTGGAGCTTACTTTTTCTTCTATTAAGCGTATCATCTCTGGTCTAATTCCTAGGTCCTTGATCCATTGAGTTTTGTGCATGGTGAGAGATAAGGGTTTAATTTAATTTTGTTGCATATGGATTTCGAGTTTTCCCAGCACCATTTGTTGAAGAGGCTATCCTTTCTCCACTGTACATTTTTGGCGCTTTTGTCTAATAAGATAGCTGAAATTGTATGTATTAGTGTCTGTGTCCTCAATTTTGTACAATTGGTCTACCGGTCTATTTTGGTGCCAATACCATGCTGTTTTTGTTACTATTGCTCTATAGTATAAAGTCTGGTATGGTGATGCCACCTGATTCACTTTTCTTGCTAAGGATTGCTTTAGCTAAAACAAACAGACAAACAAAACCATATTCATTTCCATGTGCATACTGAGTCTATGCATATCCTGTAAATGACAGTAAAATCTACATATTCTGTTCAATGTTACCACTAATTCTGTTAGAAGTTGTGAGCATGCTAAGTTAGCATGAAAGTATAAAACTTACATAGTATACACAAAAACATACATTCAGAGGCAAATACTAAAACTAAGGAAAATTTACACCAGTTAATTTGACAAATATATGATGAAGTACATTAACAGTATTTCATTCAACAGTAACTAGGCAATAACAATAAGCCATTCATGGAAATGAAAATAATTAGGCTTTTTTTTCTCTCAGCCAATTCTTTAAAAAAAACTCTTGCCACCTCAACTTAATTATAACAAAAAGAATCATTTTCAATATAGCAACAAATTAATTTAATTATATTATGATATTAATGTGTTTATAGAGGGACGGGAGAGTGAGGATCTGGATGTAAAGGACCCATAAAAGACAAACAAGGAATGGCAGTGTAGGAAGGGGCAGGTCATAATGATTTTCCCTACCACAAAATCTGTGGCAGGTGGTACTTAATTCTTTCAAAGTACTATTCTCATCCTTCTTGCCAACCACAAAGAACCGAGTTCAAGGGTACTCAGGGCAGCCAGGCAGCCTGGGGCCAACTCAGGGAAAGCAAGCTCTGTGGCTTACAGGTTAATATAACATTTAACTTCAGGGAATTTATGATTGTAGGCCTTTGAATTCAGATATAGTCAGTCAATATGGACAGCCATATTCACAAGGGTCAGGCTGCAAATAGAAAAACTTACATGATACTGGAAGAAAAGTTGAAGACCTAGTGGTGTAGGTATTACTTCATGATGCTTCAGGTAAAGTAAATACTCCCAAGCCAATATCATTTTCAGTGAACTCTGTATCATTTGGGCTAACTGAAAATGCTGTATATCTGAGAAATGGCTCTGAATGTTTAATGGAAAAAAAAAATAAAGAAAAAAGACTTACAGTTGTCTTTCCATAAGTTCAAACAGATGTGAGTAAATAAAATCAAGGGGAAGATTCAAAAACTAAAGTGAGGCTTATATTTTGGTTAGCAGAAAATGCATTTTTTAAATTGTCTCTCTAAAGGAATACGATTTGTACTAATGCAGTATTGAATTCTTTGTTGAGATGAAAAACACAATTATTTCATTCATTTCCCCATTGGCATGATAATCTGTATATTACCTGACAGTTTATTTTAGATAGCTTCTTCATTTAGAAAGTAATCCCTACACTTCATTTTCTTCTTATTTTTTCTCAGTAAAATGGAAGCCATGTGGCCATTCAGATAATCTGAGGGTGAGAAAGTTTTTTCACTGCATGTTGCTGTACTCGGAATCAACGAAGAGGGTGATGAGATGTGAACACATACAAAACAAAAGAGAGTCTGGACAGGAAAGAAATCAGCATAAATGAAATTGTAAGACAGGTATCTAATTTTAAATAAATCACAATCCACAAGTGGAGACGCTGTTTTTAGAAGATGTCTGAGTATGATTACATCTCGAAGTGAATAAAAATCTGAGCCACTGGGACAAGAGAAAAGAAGCAATTATTGGTGAGGAGGAAAGGGAAACAGGAGGGTGTGAGGCTATAGAAAGCAGGGATTGCCAGGGCCATAGAATGGTTTCTGTGAGGTAAATGCTTTTCAGATTTGTCCTCACTGCTCATTCTGAAACAGAGCCTCACTTATTGGGCTGTGTTAAATGGGTCACATATGGTTGTGGGGAAAAAAACCTTGGGACAGATTGTCATTGTGTAATCTCTGAAATACAAAATAATTCCAGCAGACTTCGGTGCAATTTCCTAGGGCCACATTTTTGTCCTTCTAAAGGACAGGGATTTCATGATCCAGATTTGCACGAAAGATAACACAGTCACATCCTGGAGTCAGATCTTTAGATAGGGGTTTCTGTGTTCTCACTTTCCTCAACGTGAGGGCTTCCAATTCTTCCTAAATAGAAGGAAAATAGAACGTGTAGGTGTCTAGGGTTCATGCCTTGAGCCAAAGGAAGTTAAAGGATCTTGCAATTTGGACTTGTAACTGTGTATTAGCATGCCATTTACCAAGTGGCCAGGACAGGCAGGCTTCTAGAGCAATAGGGCCCAGGGCCACAGTTCTGTTCAATTTCCTCATTTTGTTGTTAGGACTGGAACTACTTCTGGACTTATATCTGTTTTACTAAACCAATTTCCTGAGTCATTTAACAATGTATAGCAAACGTCCTCTGAATGCAGATCATTGCAGTAGGCAGAGAGGGACTTTAAAGGCAGACATAGGACATATAATAAAACATTTACAGAGAGCCAGAACAGAAAAACTGCATGGGAGAGGGAGAAGCTAGCAACACATGAAATAGAGTAACTGTGAATCCATTCAATAAATATTAATTGTGTGCCATGGGCCAGATACTGTTAACAGCTGTGGCTACAAATTAGCTAAAATGGAATCTGATTCTAGCCTATACATTTAGACAGGACCAAACCCTGTGCTGAAGCAGGGTTTAGAAGAATTATTAACAATAGTTTTTTCCAGTCCAGGATTTATTAGAGGGAATAAATATTAGATCTACAAACAACTTCTAAAGGCCTTGATTTTAAGTAAAAATATTATTTCTTTTCTTTTCTTTTTTGTATTGGGGATTGAATCCAGGGTTGCTCTACCTCTCAGCTACATTCCCAGACCTTTTATAATTTAAATTTTGAGACAGGGTCTCTATAAATTGCAGAGGCTGACCTCATCTTTCAATCCTTCTGTGTTAGACTCCCAAATTGCTGGGATTATAGGCCTGCAACACAGAATCTGGCCTAAATAAAAATATTCTTAGTTAAGCACCTGGCTTCTGATAGTAATGAACATTTACAAGTAAACAAAACTAAAACCATCATGAAACTATGAATTGAATTTTTGTGATGTATACAACCCAATTTTTGTGGGAATGACAAAAATATTCTCTGCCCATAAGGAACATTTAATCTAGTTGAGGAGACACAACTGGATGTAAAAGCAAATTCTTTGCTAATGACTACTTTGCTATATTTTATGATGGCATGATTTAGTAGTATAGAAGTTAAATATGGACATTTTCTGGTACTTTGTTCTTTTCTAGTGGCTGAGAAATTGATTTTTATTTTATTTATCTTAGCAGTTTCTTTGGAAAAGTGAACAGGCCTATTTATTGCATTTACCTTTCTAGATTTTATTTGTTAGTATAGTCTGCTTGAAAAATCTGGGCCTCAGAAATGGAACTGAATTCTAGTATGTGACTTTATATTTTCCAGTTGAGTGGATGTCCCTGAAATGGACGGTTCTCCAGACATAATGGTTATCTGGTCCACTTTTCATGATTTTTTCCCTTCTCCATAACATTCTAAAATTCCTGTCCTAGCCTGTACGTCAAACCTGGTAGGGTGTGTCCCTATAGAGATTTCATTCAGGTCTCAAAAACTGAGATGTAAGTTAACTATATTTTAAATATGTCTTACTTTAAAATACAACTTTCATATTGAGATCGTTTCTGATGAGGTAGCATGAGGAAATAAACCTAGATTAGTTACATTTTTTTTCTATTACCCTGAAAATAATTAGAAATAACAATATATAAAACTATTATATAATAAGATAATTATTTTATTATGGCTATTCCTTGAATTCACATAATTAAAAATAAATACACCATTTAATATTTTCTAGGTAGTAATTATTGTTTTGTTTTACTCATGGCTAATATACTTTAAATTCTTCCAAAAGGATTTTTATACACTGAATTATTTTGTAATGTGCTGTGTGCACATAACATGGAATAGGGAGTGTATTTAAAATCCCCTTTTTATAGCTGGGCACCATGGTGCACGCCTGTAATCCCAGCACTTGGGAGGCTGAGGCAGGAGGATGGAGAGTTCAAAGCCAGCCTCAGCAATGGTGAGGCACTTAGGAACTCAGTGAGACCCTGTCTCTAATAAAATACAAAAAAGGGCTGGGGACTTGGCCCAGTGGTTGAGTGCCCTTGAGTTCAATCCCCAGTACCAAAAAGAAAAAAGAAAAAAAAAATCCCCTTTTTATAAAATGTCATTGTAATCCTTATTTATCATCTCCCAAGCAATGATGGGTCTTTAAAAGGACTTTGAGACCTAATATGTTGAAATGATTTCCTCGAAGTCTTAAATAGTATGACATTTATTTGCCTAAAATCTTCACAGACATTCACAATAAAGTTCTATATGATTTAACATATAAAAATTTATTGCTTTGACCAAATCATACACATGTATGAGAAGAGCTTGCTTTTGCATTGAGAATGATATATTTCTAGGTTAATTGTTCTGAGTATATGGAAGTTTTCTATACTGTATGATATAGTTAACTTTACAAATTAGAATACTTCTTATTCTGTTTTCTATTCAGAAATTATAGCCTATCATGTTCAGACTACTAATTATATTTCATTTTTATTATGCTAATATTACTCATGAGATTAAAACTGTGTTCTCCAAGGCTAATAATCTTAGTTCCTTACTTAGGCACAAAGAAATACTTATATGTGGAATACTGAATGGCTTTAGAGAATAGCACCTCATTTTGTAGCAAATTCCAATATGTACTGCTCTGAAATTGGCATTTGTTTAACTAGCAAACATGTTTTCACACTTAGCACGTACAAAGCTTAGTGCTGTTGTACCTGGAAGGGGTTTTGTGATAATCCTGTGGAATAACATGCTCTGTAAACTGGAAAGTAAACTGGAAAGTGCTATACAATGGAAGTTGTCAAAGAGTTGAAATTTTTATTATAGAAATTCTGATACATGCTGTGGAAAAATTCAGATGATTTTGGTATCAAAACACATGGTTAAGTCCTGGTTGCTTTGCTTTCTAGCTGTAAATCTTCACAAAGCTCTTAAGCTGTTTTAGATCCAGTTTTTCAATCTGTATTATCTGATCCATAGAAAAAGTAAGATTTAAATGAGATAATGTGTATGGAAATGCTTTTTAAACTTCAGATAGTCTATAAATGTTTGACATTATTATAAAACATGTTTTCTGCCTTAAGGAGGTATAACATCTAATAGAAGAGAAAAACAGCAATAAAACAAAAAAATCCTTTAAACTACACTGCAACATCTTCCTTTTTCTTTAATGTATTTAATTATATCCATATAGAATATTTCACATAATAAAAATTAGTCTACATGTTGAATGTAATGAAAAAGTTCTAGATTCAGATTTGTCTTTAAGGGCAAGATCAATAATTTTGATTCTGGGATGTATTTGTGATATAAATAGGAAGTAGTAAAAAGAACTGGCAATAGTCAGCTTTTATAAAGATACAGAGAAAAGGAAGCCTTATAATAGTAGGCTCTTGAGAGCAAACATCAGAAAGATTTTAATTAGATTCTTATTCAATAAAGTATTTTTTGTTACATGAACTTAACTAGGCAGCAAAATCCCAGCAACCAAAAGGAGGAGGAAGTCTTAGGAGCTCTAACTTTCTTGTCAGAGAATGCAATGACGATGGCTGGATTTGTAGGCTATGTGTTCTTAGGTAGACATGTACTTGCTGTGCTTTTAGTTCACTCATTCTTTCTCTGTTCTTTTTTCATTATCTGTAATGCTTCATGAGGCAAAACACTAGTTAGTCTTTCTGGGAAATTTTTATAATTGCATTTTAAGTATCAATGTGCAACACACACACACACAGTGCTTAGGAAAGTTTTAATAAGATTCCCACTTTAAAAGGAATATCTGATATTAAAACATTCTCAATTTAATGATGTAATACTGTCATTAATAGTGTCTATACTTTGTTTCATGTCATTGAATGGATAGTAACCAGAGAAACTTTGAAGTTTTATCTATCAGCCATTGCAACTGGGGGGCACTTTCTCCTGGGGTGTTTCTCCAAGCCCAAGCAGAAATCCAATTAAAGTCAGTGGGAGTTAGATACCCAGAAGGAAAGAAAAGCAGGAACTTGGAGAAAATGTCCATTATCAATGTGATTTACACAAGGTCACAGAATCCTTTGGTCTCTAAAAGCATGCCCATGGGCTTGGAAGCTTCGGCTGGAAATCTTCTTGCCAGTCTATTTCCAGGTACTCGGGAGGTAAAGGGCCTTTTGGAATATCCATTCTAAAAAGATCATCTTGTTTCTTTTTCTCCATATGTTCTTCTTGAGTTCAAAATTACGGAAGCAGCTGAGGGCTGCCAAGATGACAGCCCATGAATGAGTTGATGCCGATCTACAGTCTAGCTAATTGGATCTGCCAGGTTAACTAAGCAGCTGGCCTCAATGTAGCCCTGACGACTTCAATCAGAGTCTGTTTTAATTCTCCAGATAATTAGATAGACAATGTTGGTCGTGGAGATAGCATTCCTCAGCTAGCTCTCCTTCCCTGCCTCTGTCCATAATCCTCCTATGGGGAGGATTTGTAGCAGAAACTCCAAATAATACCACCAACATGGTGTCTGCTGGATCTCTCCATCACTGGATAGAATCTTACAGAACAAGAAGGCAAGTGAAGGAGTTACACTGTGAGCTATTAGAAGCAACCAAACTCCCCAAACCACTAACATAAAATTATTCCTCTGATCAGACATTTTTGAAGAATTTGTGTTAGAACTTAAGCTCATTCTCTATGGAAATACACATTTATGCAAATATAAATCATTTGAACATATGGAGCCATATAATGCTGATGGACAAGATTTACAATGCCTCTTATGTTTATGATGTATTTTCATGCAACACAACCATTTAATGAAAGGGTTCAAGAAGCCTATTGACATTTACCTTTCTGGGTACAATATATTTATTAAGCACGAATATAACATTCACATTAACATCAAACACACGTAAAATATGAAATTGCTAGAGAGGAATGATGACATATTTTAGTACTTTGATGGTGGTGCCAACATTTCATTTAGGATATTTATATGTGTCATCTAAAAAGGACAATAAATTTCAGGGAAGGCTCAATATATTACAAGACTTTTCATCAACACACTCCACAGGGTAGGCTAAAACCACAGAGGGAAGGAAGAAATACTGCTGAATAATCAATCTTTGAAAGCATTCAATGTTATTAAAAAAAGCTACATTTAAAATATCCATAAGTCTAAAAAATGAATTTGTCGAAGTGGTGTGATGCATATGTGTAGATATAAGAGTTATAAGGACATTTATATTAGGTAAGCAAACACATAAAGAAATAGCTAAGGCTTGGACACAAACTCCATCCACCTCTGGAAGGTAGAAGACCCCTAAGCTGTTGTTAGTTTCTAGCCACTGTACTTGCTGGCCTAGGACAGCTGCCCTCCCTGCTTACACAAGAGCAAGACCTGTAGACTTTTCAGCTTTAAAGAGGGGTGAGTTGAATTAATCAAGTTCATTACTCCCATATGCTTCTGAATATTGGAATGAAGCTTGCTTAGATTTCTCCTATCCTGAGTTTGGACTTAATTTATGCATGCAGTAGTTCATCCTGATAGACAAGCATTGACACAAATCTATTAAAAACCACTATGTTAAGTGAGCAACAGTGATGCAAAGAAGGGTGGGCTTGCAGCTTTTTGTAAAAGGGGTGTGGTTGCATTGCTATCTGCTACAACTGGGAGAAGCAAATTTTAAATTGAAGGGACAGAGATGGATGGTTGTGAATCCCATATTCATCAGAAGGAATCATTTTATTCACTATGAAAGATCAACTATACTTCTTCTTAAGCTTTGTTCTCTGTACTTAAAAACATATCATGCTGAATGGAAACATTTCCTAATATTTCTTTGTAAAAGAGGACCTATGCTTTTCCAGAGTGATACCTTTCCACTTCCGTTTATCAAGTGAATGAAGTCAGAAAAACAGTCGAATTTTCTGTCTTTTACGTCCCCAAATCAATGCCATCAAAGTTGTTGTAGAATCTTTCTTTAGGCTTTATTCAGGGTGGGCAAAGTGTATGTGCATGCTAACTTTTGAAGTTCTTTCCAGTATACAGGGTGTACCAAAGGAAAACCATTTTCTAAAAAAATTCATTTTTGGAAAGTGAGGCTTTAAACACACTTAGTGGACTATCACTAAAGAGGAATTTGACCAAGTGACAATCTGTATATTTTTGCTTTTTACTTTCATAAATCTCTCTCCCTCTCCTTCCCTCCCTCGCTCTCTCCCCCAACTCTCTCTCTCTCTCTCTCTCTCTCACACACACACACACACACACACACACACACACACACACACACAGACAAACAAGACAAAAAAAAACAAAAACAAAAAAAACCTCTCACAAGCCCTCTCCCAAAGATAGGTATTGATTTGAATAATCTACATATCTTTAATATTCTTCATGGTCTTTCATTGTCATACAAGCCCAAAGCAGTTATGAAGCACATGTCAGATGAAAGCACTCTTTTGATTTCCAGAGAGAACTTTTCATCTTGGAGCACAGAGGGAAGTATATAAGTCTACTCAGTTTGTAATACTGTTTACAAATGGACCCCATTTTCTCAAATAATTTAAGGAGAAATTATTTATCATGAAGCAGGAGGACCATACATATAGTGTCTCAGACCCTCTTCTGAGAGGTAATATAATATTCTGTTCAAAGGACTATTTAGGCTACATGTGAAATTTAACCTTTGGGAGAATAACCTTAAACACTGGCAAAACAATTTTCTACTTACTGGTAGGCAGAGCATCACATCCCATGCCCCCATGGTGGGGAAAGTCCTTCTTTTTGCAAATTAATTATTCTACTACATCTGTAATGAAACTAGCCACAACCCTGGAAAACTGGCCCCTACAAATTGCAGCTGTAGATTATCTTAAATTTATGTCACTAAATACATCTGTCCCTCATTCATTTTGTTTTGGTGTGTCCCACAGATACCTAATTAACGGAAACTCAGAGAGTATGCTGGTCACCCTGTGTCCACACTGGAGACATTTTAAACTCTCCACTACTTTGTTTTGGACTACACATGGACTGTAGAATGAAAAAATAGAAAAATGGCTCATGAGCAGGCAAGGAAGGACCTCTTTACACAGCATGCATGGAAGGAATCCTGGGGGAAAATCCTAATCCTAAATTTACTGGTCAAACTTACTTTTGCTCTGACCTTGACTTCACCTCGGTCACTTTGTTTCCCTTTTATCATTTAAGCCAATATAACCTCAGCATTCAATTTTAATGTACATTTTCTGATTTGTCTTTACTCTTTCCAGTTTCAGTTGTGTTGATGTTTTTGCAGAATGGTAATCTTCCAGGGTTGGTGTCTTTATATTGTATTTTAACTGGGAGGTAGGCTTTCCCTGGGTCTTCATTTTCAAACTCTCAGCAAAGGCCACACAGAAGCTAATCTTGTCCAACTAGGTCCTGAAATTGCATGATGGTTATCGTACTTGTACTTGCCAGACCACTGATAGGGATAAGCACACTTCAAGGACTTGTATCATCTTAAGAAATTTGCAGAATATATACCCCAAATCTGTCTTAGTGAAAAATCCACCAAAGATGGATTTCTTTTTTACCTAGATGGTGACTGAATCAAGGTCATCTACTTATCCATATTCAAAATAGACACTGGAATGGCTAGTGGAATTGTGGCCTTAGATTAATGTTTATATCATAAATGGAGAGAAATGAAATCTCTCCTGTGCTCATATAGGATTGTGGACATTAATGAAAGAATTCCACAAGAGTCCTTTCTTATTCTTAAGTGAGTGATTCCTTGCAATAGCTGGAAAATGAAAGTGTTTAAAACTTCAAATTAGAGTAAGGATACTATTTTTTCAAATCCGTCATCTATTTTAAGTCTGGTTACAATCCTGTGCCTTGGAAGGACCAAATTATTATCATTCATACATTCAGATTCAAAGAAATTCTGAATTTGCCCAGCTGACAAGAAGCAGAGGAGGAACCTGATCTTTAGATGACATGCCTGTACGCCTTCCATGAACTGCACCAAATTTCTTAATTCTACTGTTCTTTAAAAGGTCATTAAAAAGAACAAAAAAAATAATTTCCAGATTATTGAGTTTCAATTACAGAACACTTGAGGCTCATCTAAATTTAGCAAACATTTTTTCACAATATTACATGTCTTCAAATGTGATTTAATGATAAATCAAGCCTGGTTCCTTATTTAGTGTAGACTGTATGTTCCTCAAGGGTAGACACCACTTCTTACTAATCTTTGCCTCTGAGAGGAGAGTGAGGTGCTGTCACAGAGCAGGAATACAATACGTGCTTGTTGAATAAAATTATTCATGGACCTTGAGTCAGAATGAATTATTTTCTCTCTCCAATTTGTCTACATGATGGAGTCACAAAGCTGCAATTTGTAGGGGCCAGTTTTCCTGTTCATAGTTCTGCAAGACCCCAACCATAAAGTATTTGTTGTCGATTTGTCAGAGAATGCACAGACACAGTGCAAAACAGTTGAAGAGTTATGGTGTTACTTGGGAGATTTTATAGAGGATCAAGCTACCCATTCAGGTATTCTTAAAAATGCTTAACACTTGAGTTTTTTCAGTTTAACCCCAATGACTTTCTTAGAAGTTTACTTCACAGATCTTCACAGAGAACTCTGCTGTGCATGTTTTCATGTTGTCAGGACATTTCGCTAAGACTCATCAAGTTGTGTTATTATGTAGGCAAAGCTTCAAATATGTAGGAATCCAATCCTTTCATAGTGAAAAGAGTACAGCTTCATTTGGTAATAAGGAGAATATTGGCAAACACAGCAAAAAAATTCTAGTTAATCACAAATTTTAACCACTATCTAGTTGACATGTGCCTGCTGTGCTAATTGCTTCATTACTTAATTATGCAAAAAATAATAGCATCCACAGCTAACATAGCCCATGAAGCATTATTAAAATACAAAGAAACATGCTCTACACTCTTTAGTGCAAACATAAATATTTCATAATGAGGAAGAGCCCTTTTATATAACTGTACTGAGAATTTTGTTGCTAGCTTGAGTTCTTTCTAGCAAAATTTTGCAACGCTCTTACACATCATAACCTTTATTGTCTGTGCTTATAATTGACTTTGCCCTGCTAACTACCCCATAAAGTAAGGGGTTGTGTTTTTTATTTTTTTAGAGCATTGTTATATGTCTCTTCTCTAACACATAATTGCTGATCACTATGCATCTGTTAAATAAAAGAATGAATGAATTAAATGGTACATGAGCAAACAAGTAAATCCATCAATTTAGGGCACATATATGAAATTAGGGGGGAAACCCAGGAACCACTTTACTCAGACATAAGATGGTAGCTTGTGAAGTAGGAATGCCACAGCTGTGTTTCAAACATTTAGCAACAGGACCGTGGACTAGAGATTTCTATATAAAATATCCATAGTCCTAGGCAAACAAATGGATATTGTCATTTGAAATCTTCCTAATTCTATTGCTCTAAATGTTTTAGAAATTCTTGAAGAATTATTCTCAGAGAATTTAAGACTCGTCCAAGAATTTCAGTTTTATTATTTTTCTTTTTTTTTCCAAACTGCCAAAATGCATTTTGTCCTTGTAACTATTTTCACCATACATTGTTTTTAAATTTGGGTGTTTTAAAAATTCAAAAGCACACTTGAAAGTGAAATAATTGCAGTGTTGAAAATATTCCAAGGAATTTTTTTTATGACTTTGAATACAATTTAAAATAAAAGATCAAAAGTCTTACTTATATGGAAGTCTCCCTGTATGCCTCAGGGAATTGGTTCTGAATAAGGTAACATGAATCTGATCACACCATCTCTGTTGGTATTTACAATTTTTCACATTTGAACAAACCGTCTCATTTTTTTCCCTTATATCTTTTATCATTTGTGTAGTTCTTATACATGTTCTCAATATTTTGTTGCATCTCAAAATATAAAAAAGGAAATATTGTGCTGTTCAGCACTCAGTATTTACAAGAAGCACCAACATAATTGTTGAGTGGGGGTGTCACCATAGCCAACGCTTAGGTCTCCCAATGGGTTTTGAGATGAAATGATATGGTGGTGGATCCTAGCCAACCAAGTGTTCAGTACAGATATTTCATTCCTTTATTTATTTGTTACATGAGTCAGTTTTTGAATATCAATATATTTATGACCATTAGGCACCATACTGGCTACCAGAGGTATAGATGTGAAAATGATGGACAAGCTTATAAAACAAGAAACATAAGTTTCACGACTATTTTCAGAAGGAGAGTGAAAGGAAAATAGAAGGCAAAGGTTGTTTGGTGTTGACGTTAGTATGAAATGTGTTTGAGATGTTCGGGTTGAGATGACAAGCTACTGGTCAGAGTCTGTGGGATTGTTAGGTAATGCTAGCCAATCCTTATACAGAATTTTCATATGTTCACAGCATGTTTTCTCAAGCCAGCAAAAAGTTTTGGTGTAGGAAGGTATCAAAAGTATTTTATTTAATAAAAGTTTATTGCTTGTTGAACATGCTTTAGCAACTAAAGCTCAAGAAATTGAAATAAGTTTCTTGCCCAAGGTTAAAATGTGAACCTGGAATTTATTTTAAGTGTACTGTCCAAATTTTACACTGTGTAAATTATATCAATTTTACACTGTCTAAAGTGACCTGCACCTTAAATATGGTGTTGGTTTCCAGGATATATAAAGGACTCAAGGAACTTAACACCAAAAAGTACCCAACTAATCTAATTAATACATGGGTGAAGGAACTGAACAGACACTTCTCAAAAGACAAACTATGAATATTTAACAAATATATGAAAAAGTGTCTGGCATTTCTAACAATTAGAGAACTGCAAATTAAAAACTACACTGCAATTTCATCTCACTTTAGTCAACAATTATCAAGAATACAGTAATAATAAATTTTGTTGAGGATTTGGGGATAAAGGTACATATTGCTGGTGGGGCTACCAATTGATTCAACCACTCTGGAAAGCAGTGTGGAGATTCCTCACAAAACTAGAAATGGAAACACCATTTGACCCAGCTATGCCATTCCATGGTATATATCCAAAGGATTAAAAATCAGCATACTACAACGATGCAGCCACATTGATGTTTTAAGCAGCATAATTCACAATAGCTAAGCTGTGGAGCCAATCTAGGTGACTCTCATTGGATGAATGGATAAAGAAAATGTGGCATATATACACAGTGGAGTATTAGCCACTAATAAGAATGACTTTATGTCTGTTTGCCAGTAAATGGATGGACCTGGAGACTATTATGCTAAGTGAAATAAGTCAATCCCCAAAAGCCAAACGTTGAGATACGTAGAGGCTAACCCAAAATAAAGGGAGATGGAGAATAGAAATTCAGTAGATTAGACAAAGGGGAATGGAGGGAAGGGAGTGGGAATAGGAAAAGGAAAGAGAGTAGAATGAATCTGACATAATTTTCCTATGTACACATATTAATTCACCACAGTAAACCCTACCATCATATACATCCATAAGAATGGAGTCCAAATTAGAATAAGACATATGACATGCTTGTATAATTATATCAAAATGGATTGTACTGTCATGTATATCTAAAAATAAACAATAAAAATTGAAAAATGAAATGAGAAAATCCTGCAAATGCAGAGCACAGTGGTTAATATTTAGAACACTGGACATCATCTTCATGACCCTGGCTTTCATGTATTTGATAGAATTCATTTTTTTTCTTACACTTGAGTAACTTAAAATGTATTTTGCCTCTCAGATCCTAAATCCTTGGTATCTTAACCAATTTAAAACTTGATAGATTCTCTATAGAATACAAATTTACGATTCTCTTTCAGAATTATAAATTTACTTAATCATAATATGAAAGTTGCCAATTTTTAAGAGGCCATGAGAAGTTTCTTGTTTATGTGCCGTGTGATGAACTCAAAGTAGCAAAATGGTTGAGAACCTGGGCTACAGATTTGAGTTCTGTGTTCTAATTTTGGCTTCACAGTTTACAAATAATTTTGATAAAACATCTAAACTTCTATAACTCTTGTTGCCTCTTCTGGAACGTAGAAAATAATTGTCATGGGGTCTATGGGAGAATAAAATATGATAATTCTGATAAATATATGCATAAACTTGGCTTTTATTTCTTTCAGGAGAGTCACCATGAGTTGTACTTTATTTTTGTAAGAAGCAGCATGTCTCATTTCCAATGCATTTTGCTCCTTATTGACCATCCAATCCATGCTGCCTCACAGTTGGGTCCCTTCCTACATGCACACTGTGTATTCAGGTCATATCTCGATTCTCTGGTCCATGCTTGAAATGTGATTTTTATCGGCATAGGTTCATAGCTTCCAAAATGAACTAATCTCTTCTGTTCTACCTGCCAACTTTGCCTAGCAAACAGAAGCTTTACAACTAATAGCAGTGTTCTCCTTTGAACAGTCCTGGTGAAAGGGCAGTCAGTTATAAGAACAGTAGGGAATAAAAGGATATCAGTGCAAATGAAACACAGGCATCTTTAGCCCCACCTCCATTCAGTTCTTCCTCTTAGAAGGACAAAAGACATTTCTCTCAATTCTTGAAATTACAATAATTCAAGGTTTTATGTGTGTGATTTATAATGGGTAATCAAGCCTGTAACTGTGCTGTTAGCAGTGGAATTATTTATCTTGTAGCTTGACTAACAGAGTAAGGACTGCAACAGGTTTCAGTGCTCTCCTTACATAAGATTGGAGGTTCCCTTTCATTCAGTGAGTGAAAGTGAGCCCTGGCCACTTACGGGGTTTCTTTATGTCTCTTTGAAGACTCCAGACAAACAATGAGGAAGGTATTGGCTGGTCTAACATAGAGTCCTCCTAAGGTCAAAGGCTACATCTAATGGTAGTGAAGCAACATTATAACCCTAGTTCTTGGTTGTGGGATTTGGGACAAGCTACCTGACTTCTTGTTGGATTCTTCATCTGTGAAATAATAGATAATACCTTATGAGGTTGTAAGGGTTTTTAGTGGGTTAATTTGTGAATTGTATTTATCATATATAGAGCAATAAATAAATCTTGGTTGTTAATGTAGTGGTTGCCACATACTTACAGGTGTACTTACTCTTGGAGAAATATAATTCAAAAATACCAATATTTGTCTTGACTAAGAGACACTATAAGAGACACCATATTCACAGAATATTTATAAGGTTTATTATTATAATTATTATATTTTATTTTCAGTTATTTCTTTTAATTTTTTACTGTGCCTAATTTAAATTTAAACCTTATCATAGGTAGGTATACAGAGGGAAAAATGTAGTGTATCTGGTTTCTGGAATTCATTGGGTGCCTTGGAACATAACCGCTGTGGATGGTGAATACTACTGTACTTAGTAAAGAGCCAAACAAAAAAAAACAGAAAGCACACATTTTAGGAAATTTGGGTGAAGTGTAATTTTTTCTGGAAAGAAAAATCACCACGTGTAAGTAGTAAAAGATATATTCAAAATATTCCTCTCATTCTCCACATTACAACAGAGGGCAATTTTCTTACTTTGTGTGTTGTGTACTTCACTTTGCTAAACAAAGTAGTAACTGTATTTTACAGGTAGTTGTCTCTGATTTTCAACATTCATTTTTTAAAACTATTTTCAATTTCTTAGGTGCAAGGTATACACAAATGCAGGACAGAATTATTTATTTTCTTCAGGTATGCCCTTCTTTTCTACTGTTCAGCATGTGTGTATGTGTACTGCTGAAATTATATCATAATGATAGCAAATTGAAGAATTATGAGATATTCTTTTTTTTGTAGAAATAGAACATTGGGAGACTTTAATAGCAGATGCTGCATTATGAATACAATTTACTGGAACTGCTCTTCTCTAATCATATAGAAACCATGTTATGTCCTTGGGAGGTTATAAAAATATATAGAAATCCATTTATCCTCTGAGGAAATTGAGGTCTTAGTTAGAATAATGACAAGAACTTGAAATCAAGTTGGGAGGCCTGACATCATGGATTGAGACATTATCTAATGATTTCATTCTATGAAACCACAACATACTGAATGCATGAATAAAATAAGGACAATGCTTACCACATAAGGTGTCTATCATTTTAATCTTTTCCTGACATTCCTTAGAATTTTTCAAAGTGGAGTTTGTATACTTGTATAATGAAAAGTCCATAATCTCCATTTCTAGGTTAAACTGGAAACCAAGAAATATTTATTCATGGTGCTTTTATTGCAAGTTGATATAAAGATTATATGTATATAAAATCATTTCTTCACATTTCCTGTTTACAGATAAAAAGTCAACCTATTCAATAGAACATGCAGTTCAAACAATAGTTATTCCTTTTCTATATCATCCAGAATGCTAACTTCATAAAATAGTTAAATATGCTGTTTTAGAAAGCATTGCATCAAATAGAATATACAATTTTATTTCTTGCCAGAGGAAAACTCTAATGTTGATTTCTCTGTGTATCCTTCTAAAAAGTGAAAAATGCTCCTATAAAAGCTTGCATTTTTAATGTGGTCTTTCACATTTGCATTATTTTAAGGCTTTACAAAGTAATGAGTTTCAATAACTTTAGACTCCAGTTTTGATTTTTAACATCACTGTGATTCAAACTGCAATTCTGTGACTATCTGAATGCTGGGCCACCTCATATAATATATTTTAATTCTGGATAAATTCTGGATAATTCTGGCATCCCAAAAAATATTTCAAAAGATGATGACTCCATAGAAAAAGATTTTAAGAATATTATTTAAACTTGCAAAAGCAGAATTCTATGATACACTACATTTGATATAATGCTTCATGAGTTTAAAAAGATCAAAATATTACCTCAATAAAATTTGCAGACATTTCTCAAGATAATAGGCATTCATTTCCTTTGCTATCAACAGCTTTGGAAGCAGTTGTTAGGAATACATTTAATCTCTTTTAAACTGCAGCTCCTTAAGGCTGATGTGATCACTAAACCAAAGATTTTCTAATTTACAGATTTAGTTAGCAGATGCAGTTAGCACTATTCTCATAACATTAACAGGCACATATACCTAATTTCAATTTCTTTCTTAAAAGATTGTAACAGAATGCTTCTGGCAAGAATAATTTTCATATTAACACAACAACAAATGAAAATGAAAAACTTTAACTTAAATGTTTTAAAACTCCTAGGAAACCAGATGGAGAAAAATCTATGAACGAGTAGACTTTAAGCAAGATACCACAAATCTCTCATTCTTTCAACAGGTTGGGAATTCCCTAATGACATAGGCAATAAGAATACATTTTATTAGTATTATATGAATATTTTATTTACTATGTTTTCCTTTCTTTATCAAATATTAATAACAAGTTGTTTGAAATATAACAGTCTGAGTTTTTTGGTATAGTATTTTCCCTACTATCCATGTTTTAAAGAATGGACTTTGTTCAATCATAGCTGGATAGTCCTATAACTAAAGCAATGGATACTGACATCTAAAATTTGGGATAGTTTAGGGGGAAAAGGACTTTTATTTAATTGTAACTTGATTCTTTTAATCAGATTATTACCTATGCAGTAAGATTCTATCTGACATTTCCTTCTTTAGAATTCTACAGTATGTTGGTTAATTCCAAAATGTTAATGAATTTGTACCTGCAAAAGAGTAACTGTCTCTGTATATTGGGTCTGACACATCAATGTGAAAGTGACTTGCTAATTATCTATCTGCAGGTGATTTGGTGCTGAGCACTGCAAGATGACTGGCTTACTGTCTTTTGCAGCCTTATCTCTTAAGAAGAGAAATGCCAAGATTGTATGCTCACCTTATTTATCTTCCCTAAATGCCAGTTGTGGGACTTTTTTCTTTTGTTACACTCACTTTTTGGGTCTTTAGTTATGATCTCCATGCTGATAACTCCCAAATTATAACTTCATTCTCAACTTCTTCCTTGCACTCCAGACCCACATATCCAACTGCCTGCATACCAACTCCATTTAGATACTCAATTGGCATCTCATACTTTATCCACTCAAAACCATGCTCTTAATTCCCACCCATCTGTTTCAATATGCCTCTAATATTCCAGTTGTTCAAGAATAAAACTTCAGCATCATCCCCTAATCCTCACTCTCCAAACATTCCAAACCTATCCAACAGCCTCCAATGTGTCCATGATCTAGTTAGTCTTCATTGCCCCAAGGAACACTCTCAGCATTGGCCAGTACAGCTCTCACTTGCACTACTGCAATCACCTTCTAACTAACATTCAAGTTCTACCTTGACCTTGTACACTCTCTTCATTATTCAACAGGCAGTGGGATTAATTTAAAATGTCTCATTAGGCAATTTCTACTTTACTCAAATTGGATCAAATGCTCTTCACAAGGTCTGTGTCATTTGTATTATGTCCCCACTCCCATCCTTGATTCATCCTGTTCTCCTGACTTACCCTACCCAACCACCTATACCTTCTTTCTGATACTTATATGGGTTGAGCTGTTCCTTGTCTCAGGGCTCTTCAACTCATTTCATCTTGTTTTGGAAATTCTTCCCACACATTTGTACATTCTTTTTTCTTTATGCCATTCCTGAAATGACACCTTATCAGAGAGTTGTTCTAGAAGTCCCAGTATCACCTGCACCCCCTGCCTATTTTTCTTAATAACATGCATTATATTATTCATTATGTATTTATTATCTTCAACCCCTGACCAAAATGTAAGTCCCCCAGTTCTGTGCCTTTGTTTTTTACTGTGCTTTCACTGGCACAGAAGAATTGCTCCTGAAACAATGTATGAACACAATAAAAATTTATTGAATTAATTCAGAAAAGCCATATGAAGGGATGGTGTGGGGAATGTGGTAAATATGAGTTTAATTACAGAAGTTTCCTGAGGTGCTATCCATTTATGTGGTGCTTAGAAATGAACACTTAAGCTCAAGGAATATGCTCTTCTACAGTCTCTAGAATTCTCAGGAACAGAGGGAAAGAACATCTCCCCTCTAGGTACTGCTTTCATCATTTTTTAAAATTTATGACAGATATGCATGAAAAGAAACATATTGCTAGTCCATTCAATTACATATTGAATCTTCTCTCAAATCCTGACTTAGATGGAGAAGCAATCATTCAAAATTTAAGATTGCCTCAGAGATTTCCTGAAGGACAGTTACTGTTGATTTGGCAACGCTGGAGCTAACTTGGCCTCTGTGCCTTGTAATGTACATATTCCCTTGATCCTTGGACTGTGGAATGTCTATGCTGATTTGCCACTGTGTATTTGATGAACTATCTCTAAGAGGATCTGGACTTGACCCCAAACGTAACCCAGAGGCTCTGAAAATAGTTTGGATTTGGTTTGCAGGTTTGTTTGAGTTTTAGACTTTTAGTTTCCTGCACATTGTCTTCAACTCACAAGAGGAGACTGAATCAAAATCTTTGTCTTAATTATTCTGAGTCTTTTGTTTATTTCTTTATAATGCACCAGTGGCTTATAATTTTATTTCTTTTCTTTCAATATTTTTGTATGTTTGTTGCCATCAGTGGTTCTTAGATTTAAAAAGAAATGCTGCTACAGTTTCTCAGAACAAAAAGTTTCTGAAGCCAGAATGTAGATTTCTTCTATTAATCTCCCTGGCCTAACAAGTTTTCCCCCTTAATTTCTCAATTACTATTTATTATAGAATAATTGATGTCTTAACTTTGAATTCCCATAGTGCTCCCCAGCAAAAGTGATGGCATCTGTAATTATTAAGCATCTGTAAATAAATGGCTTCCTTATTCTCTTACAATGAATTAATAAATGGGTTTAATATTATGCATAATTAATTATAAATGCCATCTATTTATTATATTTTATATAACTTAGTTATATTAAATCCATTGTAAATGCTGTATGCATTTCTATAAATATGAAAATCTTGATTAAACTCTTTGGGTCCTTGCCATAATCTTTCCATGTTAAACTCCAGTGTAGACCAAAACATATCACTTTAATTCAATAGAAGTGGTTAGCTCATTGGGAAGCCTATAAATTTGACTGCCAGAAAGACATTGACAAGTGAATTAAACTAAAAAAAATCTATTCTTTTAGTACTTAAATAAACTCTGGAGGGTAACATTCAATAGGAACTTTTTACTTTTCAAAACAGCATTTATTTGAAAAATTGGCACAAATCAATAATTGAAATGGAATCATACTACTAGTTGTAACTTCCTTTTATAAATCATATGGTAACTCTTAAAATCAAATATCTCTGTTAAAATGAGTAAACATTTCTAATTTATCCACTTTAGGGTAATAATATTTAAAGTATGTTATTATATGCTCATTTGCCTTTCTCTTCAACTAGATAAAAAGCTCTTGCAAGGCAGACTCTGTCTCTTTTCTCTGTATTCCTGTGACAAACACAATGTTGGACGCATGACAGATGTTTAAGGGTTTGTGGAAATGGTGAATTCAATTTCCAGTTCCATCTAGGCTTCTGCTGTACAAAGTACTTATTTGAAGTTATATTGCAATATAATAGCCTTGTGGTATTTGATGAAAATTGTACTGTGCACAAATCAGAGTGGATGTTGACCAACTCTAGATAAAATATTAGACAAATTCTGAGAAAGAGACTGTAGTACACATCATAGCACTGGGAGGGAACTTAAGATCATGACAACACAGACCTGAGGTTTTCTTTAGAAATTTCTTCATAGCAATGTATTTCTTTAGGACAGCGCACTTTTCAAAGCACCTTTACTTAAGGTTCACTTGAACTTCCAAACAACATTATGTGTTGTATAGGGCAGAAAACATAATTTACCTTTTAAAAGTAGGAAGAAAATCTTACAAACAAAAAGCAATAATTCACCCAGTGTCACACAGTGAATCAAATTTCACTCTTGAATATAATTGCATCATACTGTGCAATGCAGAATACTGTAACATTTATTTTGAAATAAATCCCAAAATTCTAGAAAGACTGACACAATTAATTATGAAACAAGCGGGAGGTGCTGAGGTGCCCTTTTTCATTACTACTAATAGAACAGGATAGTGTTGATTGACCGTGGCACTTGTACTACTCACTCACCCCTATATAATATACAGGTCTCACTAAGTTGATTAGAGCTTGGATAAGTTGCCTAGGCTGGCTCTGAACTTGCAATACTCCTGCTCAGCCTCCAGAGTTGCTAGGGATTATAGGTGTTCGCCACCACACCTGGCAACACCATGTAACTATGATCACTCTTTTCACCTACTTTTCATTGGAAACACTGTGTACATGAATATATGCAATAATAATCAGACTTACTTTTAAAAAAATCAATCACTAAAAAGTGATTTTTTTTTTTTAGTGATTTTTTAAATCACTAAAAAGATTGTATGACACTTGAAAAAAGAGGTCATGGTTCTCTTTTATGTATCCCCTACTATAATGGTTAATGATAAAGTACATCTTCACAAATATTTTCATTACATATCTGGAACATTAACTTCCTCTTTTTAAGGTCAAGTTTTCTATGTAGAAACAAAAATTGACTAGGCAAATTTACAAGCTATTTATTTATGAAGCAATAAAACAGAAAGTCCAAGAAAAGTCAATGATTAAAAATTAATGCAGACCACACATTCTAAATAGTGTTCTTAAGTTTAAGACAAAAGCTGCTGTAAGTATAAACACTGCTAGAAAAGTTGAAAATAAAATCTTGTGTTCAATTAGAAAATATCACAGAATTTATAGCATACAATTAATTGTCTTTTCATATGTACTGACCTACCTAATTACAATTACATGGTTCCCAAGCAATTTTATACAGGTAGTTTAAAACTTCCCCTTTTCAGTTTTTGAACTGAAGACAAAACATCTAGGATTTATCTTAATCAGTGATAATGAATTATAAAACCTACATAATGAATGAATTCCGAGTTTTTTGAGTTTCTTATTTTTGTTCTTTTTTTTTGTCTGTCATACCCATAATTCCCTGAGCTTTCTCACAGGAAATTATTCACATGAATTTTTAAATCAGATATCACAGTTCAAAAAGCTTAGATCTATTTCTAAAAGGCCTTATTACGATGATCTTTTGAATTCTATGTGATTTCTATTGAGTTTTCCACATATAAAATAATCTTTTCTAACACATACATAGTATGAATTAATGGATGCTTACCTTCAGACTTCTGTATGTAAATGAATTACTGTATCTCAGGAAAGGAGGGGCAGGAAAACAACTGTATTAATTGATACTGCACATGGGCATATGGAACACTGTAACTTAAATGTGAAACCTATAATAAAGATCAAAACAGTATTTTTTTTACATTTGAATTAAAGTTAAAATTATGTGATAGAAGAAAACATTATTGCAAATCTGGGAAATAAATCCAGAGTTGTGAAAATTAGAGTGGAGACTGCATACAATGTCTTTAATGAGATCATTACTTTTTTTTGTTGTTGTTGTTGATTGTAGTTGCCTTGCTTTGCCATTTCACTATTTTTTTTAGAAAACCCTTTTCTGCCAATTACTTACTCTGCTTCATCTGTTCTAAGTGATGCAGCACACTAAATCACTATATCTTAGACATCACTAGTGAGGGTTACTCTTCGATTAATTTTATGGCAGCTATATCCTATAGTTAAATGTTACTACTATATAATATGGGACAAATCTCATTTTATTTCCCCCTGGAAATGAATCACATAATAGAAAAAAAATTGCAATTAGATGCACTGAAATATACATTAGTGAGTGATTTTCTCAGCTGTAAACTTTAAGAATTTATGATCAAAACTTGTCGATGATTTTACAATACAATCAAAACTGCTTTCCAAAAACATGACTGTTGGATCTGTCATTAAATATATTATTAGGCAATACTACATTCTATTTTTTTTTTTCATTTTATTTGTTATGGAAGGTAAGCAATTGGCTTACTTTTCACACACCATCCATGTGTTGTTAATAGTTTCATGTATTAAGTGTTCAATTGCAATTTTATTAGATATGAAAAACAACAGTGAAATGTGCTAAATATGAGTTTCCCAATAAAATGCAATTAGGAAAGTTGCAAGCAATCTCAAAATTTTTGAGATGCCTGAAATCAGGAAAAAATGCATCACATTAACATATTCAATTGGTAGAAGGATCCTCAAACAAATTTATTTTGATACTAAAATATACAAATACTCTTGTTTAATTGTCTTAAGGTTAGAATGAGATTTAACATAGCAATAGAAAGCATGTGTAAGGATATCTTATATTTAAATTCTGGAAATCTCACTGAATATACAGCTAGAAGCTGAAGCTAAGACCTTATTGAAGCACCTGTCTTCCACATTTTTCTTTACTCTCAACCACCTTATATGGTTGTAAGGAATAGCTGTTCTAAAACCATTATGATAATTTCACAGACTCTGTTTAAAAACTTTGTACATTTGCTCATTGTCAAATAAACATGTGTATCAATTAATATTTTTGAACTTATTTTTAACCTAATCTAAAGCCTATGTTTCAGAAAAGCATGCAGGCTATACTAATGCATGAACATTCCTTCTACTCTGCTCCATCCATAATTTGGCTCAAAGTCCTACAAGTCTAAATTTGTTTTTCCTCTATCCTGACCATTCACATTTTTATAATTTTTAGAACTTGAGAAAACTCTCTTCCTATAAAGTTTTATGTAGCTTCTCCTTCTGAACATCTTTGAAAAATGGTTGTTTCTGTCATTAAGTTTGCAATTTAAATCAGTGTTTTATGTTGTTATTTTAATTCAAGAAACATAGATTATCTTGCAATGTGGTAAGTGCAGGAGTGGCTTTGTACTCTTAAGCATGGTGAGAGGAACCAGAATCATTGCTAAAAGTGAATAACCTTGGAACTCTGCCCAGAACTATTAAGAGTGTTTACATGTAGCTGGGTACAATGGCACACACCTGTAATCCCCGCTGCTCAAGAGGCTGAGGCAGGATGATTCTAAGTTCAAGACCAGCCTCAACAACTTAGTGAGACCCTGTCTCAAAAAGAAAAAAGGGGGTTGGAATGTAACTCAGTGTTAGTGGGCCCGTGGGTTCAATCCCCAGTATGGCAAATAGATAAATAAATAATGTTTACATATACAGAAACATTATATGATTGTCCCAGAAATCTGTGTAATTTTTATGTTTTTATGTATCAATTAAAATAAATTCAATGCAAATAAAACAGAATCAAATCATGGTAATCATATCTTTAGGCAATTATAGTTAGAGAGACCTTGCTTTGGAGGATGCAAACATGAGCTCGTCAAAACACTTGGCCCCACACAGTTCAACAGCTAGTAGCAGAACATTAAATAACCAGACAGGTGAAAAGGGTCATGAGAGAAGTATAAACTAAGTTTCAGTGTGAGGAGGGGTGCTGGGGAAAAGGATCAAAACCAAGTGTGATTATAACTAGTAATGTCATCAAGAACCATTAATAATAATGAATGTTTATTTGCTAATTTTAATAAATATACATGTTCCAGAGCTAGTGGTTTAACATGCCTGATCATCTCCACAATGACCAGGGTAGGCAGTTACTATTATCCTTATTTAACATATTGGTAACTTAGAAAATAAAAAGCTAAATACTAGGGTCCAGCTCAGGGTTTAAACCATGTCTATTTTCTCTGTTGTTACAACTTTTTCCACATTTCCTTGCCCCGTTGTATCATTTTTATTATTACATATATGTTATCTTTCATACTCAAGTGTGCAGTGTTTCTTCCAAATTTGTTTTCAGTCTTTTAAATCATCAAGTGTATTTTATATTAATTTGATTCTCCCATGGAATTGATTGAAGGCAGTAAATAAATTTTTCAATGATATCTGAAAATTAACAATTCCCCAAAAGTTTTTAAGTGTTAGTCATATAGGGAACATAGTGGCTTGGTTTAGCTATAATGTCTAAATGTAAAGCAAAAGCGTTAAAGTCTATGCACGTGTGTATATTTACATGACTGTATGAACCTGTTGTGTGTGTGTATATGTGAGTGTATGTATGTGTAAATGTATAAGGAAAATAGTTATTTTAAAGCATGAGAGAATATGGTAATGACATTAGCTCAAAGGTATCATGATTCTGCTATAACCCCTAAATATACTAGTGATTTGGGATGTTTTATGTATTTTTATTTGCTTATTTACTTACCAAGAGAAATTTTGTGAACTTATACGTAATAATTTTACATGATAAATTAATTTAATTACCCAATAATCCTAGGGTAAATAGTCTCAGGGTAAAAACTTCCACTCACTACTTCCATAGGAAAACTGGCATATCTATTTTAAAGAAGCCTCAGGCTTCCTCTTTTAAAAGAGAATTCTATGAAAGTAAATATATTAGTTTTCATGCAACTCTGAACTTTGAAGTAGATATCTTAATAATTAAATCATACTTGTAGAGAAATCTAACATATGTTTAGCTCTTTTAAAATGAACTCAGGCACATCAGTTATAGGTTGCTTAAAATTCAATATAACATGGTAATAACCATTTGCTTAAGTAGAGTGAGTTTATTTTGGAGTAAGTGATATTTTCCTTTTTTCTTACATTTGTGCACAACTTATACAATGTATTGTAAGACTTTCCATCATAACTTGGTCAGGTCCGAATAAATTAATGAAAAAGAAAGAGCCTTTCAGAACCAAGGCTATTTTCATTCTTTAAAAAAAAAAAAGAAAAAAAAAAAAGGCATCCTTTCATTTTTTTTTTTTTTTTTTTTTTGGTATAGTTGAATGCCATTTTTCACAGAAGTATCAAGTGTAGCTGGATTCTTTCAGAGGATGCATAAAAGAGGAAGGAACCCCATTCATAGACTCTCTGTCTTCATCAATCAATGGCATTTGTAAATAGAGACACTGAAATTTGTTCCTTTAATCTAATGTTTTCTTCTTGCACTTGCAATGTTTTCTATTTTCTTCTTTTTATCCAGTCTCAGAATGAGTTTTTCTGTTACCAATTGTTTAAAAGTTTAATATTATTTCACCTTTGTGACAGCAAAATTTACTAATTCTATTTAATATTATTCTATTAAAAAAACTTCCATTAAAATGAGATTTTTTTTTTTTTTTTTTTTTTTTTTTTGTGCTACCGGGGATTGAACTCAGGGGCACTTGACCACTGGGCCATATCCCCAGCCCTTTTTTTGTATTTTATTTGGAGACAGGGTCTCACTGAGTTGCTAAGTGCCTCGCCATTGCTGAGGCTGGCTTTGAACTCGCGATCCTCCTGCCTCAGCCTCCCAAAGTGCTGGGATACAGGCGTGCGCCACCGCGCCCGGCTAAAATGAGATTTTAAAGTTGAAAAAATACTTTAGTGAAAAGCTCACTTCACTGTCAATATTGTTTAATTTTGCAAACATTTATTACAGCCTTCACAATGTGTCAACCCATATTTGGGCACCCCTTGACTAAAAAGTACAGGCAGGTGCATCATCCCCAGAGTGCTCTGCAAAACTTTGCCATCCCACCCCCATAGCCTTTAATTTATGCCTCTATTAATTAAACACCACAGCTAAATGGAAGATAGTTTGCAAGTGATAAGACACCATCTTGGTACATGAAAATAACTTTTTTGTTTTACCTGAGTGTGGGTTTGCTCAGGACCTGCACTATTTTGCTTGTTAGGATATTTACTGGCCTGGTGTCATCCAATTTATTTGGATCAAGGCATTATGACTTACTGTATCAATTCTTCTTCTTCTCATTGGTGGAGAAAATTAGCCTAATTCTGAAAAATCACAAGTTTTTCTAAATTTGTGGATAATACATTAATAAAAATTTGCTTAGATTTCCCAAGAAAAGTCTTTTGTAATAGGAAATTTCATGGGAAAAATGCCTAGTAGGAAGCTTTGCTCTTCTATGTTAAAACCACAAATTGTTTTTATCATGTTTCATTTTCTTGGATTTAGTTTTGTTCTTTCACTTATTCAAACTATATTAACTAAAATTTATCCAGGTAACTTGAGCAGTGAAAGATAAATATGGTCCCTGCCTTCAGTATTTATTTTGGGCTCCAAATTATACTCTGGGACTGGATATCAAGGATTATAAATGAATGAAAATGACTGAGTCTGTCTGTCCTTCTTTCTTTTAATTTGTAGTTAGAATTCTGTCCAGTTTTTTATGAGAGAATGAATGGCAGCATTTAAATGAAAAACTCATAAAGTTTTAAACATTACTGGAGAACATTTACTTTTTATAATTTCTGTATTTACAAAATTACTCAAGAATGTCACCATTTGAGGTAACAGAAAAAAATGTATGCTACTAGAAGAAAAATTTATTATTAAGGACATTAAAAGTATAGTCATATTTCCTGAATATGAACTTTGTGAACAAAGCAACCACTTTAGTATCTTATTTGCAAAATAAATCCTTTTCAGTGTTTTGTCTCACAACAAATACAAAACTTACTTTTGTATTTGTTTCACACATATATAATTAGACATTCAGTTTACAAAAGTAACAAGCTAAGAATAGTCATGACAATAAGAAAAATAAAATTAAGGCTTCCTGACTGCTGAGTTAATGCTCTTTAAGGAACCATATCATGTGACTGTATTCTGGTTGTTTGGTTTCTGTTGCCATTGTTACAAATTCATTTTATGCCTGTAAATTGTATTTCCTAAATTTGCATGCACAAAGCACCATTTATTACACCAATGATTTGTTTCCTGGTGCTCTTAATCTGGCTTAAATAGTTAGTTGCTTTATTTCAACTCTTTATATAATATATGTGAAGTTACAAATCTTGAAAAACATATATGTTCTAAAGCTTATTAAAGACGTTTACCTTCAAAGAACATCCATATATCCTTAGTCAATAGGCCAGGAATTGCTAAAGTTAAAAGTTTAGTTATGTTTTCAATTTCTAATACGTTAAAAATTTAATTCTTCATTCAACCAACAGTTAAGGCAAGCATACACATGAGATACAGATTCATGAAAACTTCCAAACATTCCCTGGAAGAGCAATTACATAAATAATGACTTATAGCTTCTAGAATTCCTTTGGCAAATCTTGCTAAAATCTCTAATGTTGAGTACACAGAATATCAAAAAGAAATACTTTGTTTATGTGCTTTTTTAACTAGCATGTCTATCCTAAATATAGTAAAATGTTGCTGAATACAAAGTTAGCTGCATTAAATTAAACTGTATTGGAGAGAGTTGTGCTTGTTAAGTGTAAATTAAATCACTAATGTGGCAAATAGAGTAAATATACACCAGGTAAAAGATAATAAATGCTTGAATTTTCCCTCAAATAATTTTATGTATTTTCCTTGTGAAACAATAGGAGTCTTAAAAAGTAAACTCAATGTTAATTAGATTAATTCTTGAAAAACTTTAATATAATAAACAAGACATTAATAATGAGCGGTCATAGAGGGAGAACAGCTGTACTTCATTTCAGAGACTCAATGAGAAACTATCCTTTTTGAAGAGATATTACTTCAAGAAGAAGAAAATTAGATTAATGGTCCTTGGAATAGAGAATTTCAAATGTGTCTACAGGCATTTTAGTTTTTTTGTGAGCAGCCTTTAGTATATATCATTCAAACAGAAAACATTTTATATATAGATATGGAATTATGTGTTGTAAGAGAGCCACTTGACATATTTGATTCACTTTTCTGACTCTGGTTTCAAGTTTAAAAAAAATGGATAAATTGGCTTAAAGCATCTTCATTGCAAAAGTCTGGAATGTTTATTAATTACAACTTTACTGTAAGGCATCATGCTATAATACAAAGTTTGACTTAGAACAATTTCAGATATTATCTAGAAGAGTGTACTTACTAGAAGCACCATGCTTTTCCTGCTTTGTGTATAACATGCTCCCAGGTCATAGTCTAAGAAACTCTGGAATATAGGTCATCTATGTGGAACACTCGGAATTTGATGCATCTTGCCTTCTGAACATGACATTTTGTGTTATTGGTGAAGTGAGCATACAATTATTGTGATAACTTGATTAATGTGATCACTTGTTTGGTTTAATCTGTATTTTAAATGAGTGTGATCTCTGTGATCAGTTATATTGCTAATGTAGCTGTTGTGCTCAGATGTTGGAAAATAAAGGAAACAGGTGAAACTAAGAACAGCAAGGGTGATGAAAATGATAAGGCATTAGGAATCTGCAGGATGCTAGGTGTGACCCATCTTGATCAAACAAGATATATTTGAACCTAACATACATACATAGGCACATAAGCATACATGCACATACATCTTAAGCCAAGTTTCACAAAATGTTTACCTTTATTTATCTCTCTAAATGTAAAATATAGTCCCTATTCTAGTTTTCTATTCTATTATTCCACTCCACTCCATTCCATTTGTTCATATTAGTTAAAAATATAATTGGGCTGGGTGCAGTGGCACATGCCTGTAATCCCAGAAGCTCTGGAGGCTGAGACAGGAGGATCATGGGTTCAAAGCCAGCCTCAGCAACAGCGAGGTGCTAAGCAACTCAGTGATATCCTGTCTGTAAATAAAATACAAAAATGGGCTGGGGATGTGGCTCAGTGGTTGAGTTCCTCTGAGTTCAATCCCTGGTACCCCCCCCAATATAATCAGTCCCTATGAAGTAAGTAGACTTCATTTCATTAATGGATCATGATATGTAGGTGTGGAAAAATGTGATTAGTGTCAATGATTGACTCTTGATATGGAGCACACAGATAGTTTTGAAGAGCTTGCTAAAGCCACGGAATGATGAGAGGATGAACCATTTCCATTTGATTCTTTAATGGATTCATGACATCCCTTTGAGGTAATAAAAAGCTAAATGGTATAAAGCTATTTACAGTTATAACACTATATAATACCCATGTATTATATTATCACCTTTATTTGTATTATCTCATTTAATCTTTAGAACAGTGTTTTTAGATTGATAAAATTATATCTCAATATTATAGTTAAAGGAATTAATGTTCAATAGGAGGAAATAATTTTTCTTAATTCACCACCATAGTAAATAATAAATAAAATCTTAATACAGAAAGTTTGACTCCAAAACTATTTTTAAGCTTGCAAAATCCAGTAAGCAAATTTCTTTCTTTCCTTTGTTATAACAAAAAGATTTCTTCATGACATTCTCTGTGCCATGTACCATGAACATAAAAGTAGTTGCTCTCATAGCATTCATTGTAAAGGGAAGAATAAACAGAAGTCAAGGTTGAAGGACATTGTAAAACTAATAGACGAGGCAGAAAAAAACATAATCAGTCACACATTGACCATGGAAATAAGGTAACTCCTTCCTTCAGAATTTTTCTTACAGAAGAAATCTGTAAGTTTCCTACCAGAATAGAAATCCATGCTAGATTTGGTGGCTCCCAACTTTGTACTGTAGGAATCTGCCACATTTTTCCTCCTGTGAAATTTTTGGTTTTGGATTGGTACCCTATCATTGGGTCACCTGGAAGGTCTATGGCCTCAGGTACATTCTGCTGTAAGTTAACATTTTAGCTCTAGAGTTACTGTTTGTAGTAATGAGATTAATTGCTCGTGGTTGTAGCCTGTATGGAAATCTACACAGTCAGCAGCAGTGTTTTGGTTATGGGAAAAGGGCTCAGGTGATACAGGGCTGTGATTCATTACTACTATACAATTTCAGTAAAGATCAAATTTACCCCTTGCCTGTCAGCTTCTCTGACAATATAAATAAAGGTTTAGAATTATAGCAAAACAGAGAACTCTGCACAGAATCACCTGAGGCTAAATCACTTACTATGATAGACAACAGAACTCAACCTACAAGGTAAAGGCTTACTTTCATTCTTTAATTTCACATGAATTTAAATAGAATCATCTTTGCAGCAGAATGGTGTTTAACATCATTTATCATCATCATCATCATCATCATCATCATTATCATTATCATCATAAATACGAGAAATATAGGTGAAGAAACTAAGAGTAACTGATTCAAGTTAGTGTTATCTGCTAAAATGTTTGGTATGATTTGAAAGTATTTAGATGTTAAGATAATGTCAAACTAATTATAAAAGCAAAGTTAATATGGGAGGTTACAACTGATTTCAACTATTCTAAATGTTCTTTTGGAATTTTCTTTATAGTCAGTTAAAAGCCATATGGGGAATTATGTCTACTTGATTTCTAGTCCTTTCATAACCTCTGTCTAATTTTGAGCCCAGATTTATATACCGTACTTTGCTTTTTGGAAATTTAGTTACTGCTGAAAATTAATTAATCTTTGGAGAACAAGACTTGTCACCATTCAAAAATATCCAACTTTGAAAGCAATTCCAAAAGAAGGACCCTGAAACATGATGACAAAGCTCACAGATCTGGAGAAACTATTCAGGCTTTTCCTAATGGGATTTCTTTGAAGGAAAAGCACTTGTTTGGATATGTAAGTTCTGATAAGGTTGATAAATTTCCTACTAGGGCAACATCACACTATAAAACAATAAAACATGTAACACTAACAAAAATGAAAGAGAAGCAAAACTTCACATCCATAGGCATTTATTCTTAATACTGCTGTAATGTCCATTTTAGCATAATTGATGTGCCTTTAGAAATAGTGTCTAAACATCCGAAGACCCACCATGGATATTGTGTCATCCCACAGAAAGAAGAGAAAATGGTTTGGGCATAGGTTTGGATGAGGCTCTACTGACTCAGAGATTGGGATGACACCAGTTGGCCCCTTGGTTTTTCTCACAGGTATGGCAATTGTGGTTCTCTCATTCTATGGATATTTCTAGATATATTAAGAATAACATGATCAAAATGTAATCTTAAGGCAATCCTTCTCATTCTTTTTCTTCATGATAAATATGCCCACATACAGAAACCAGAGACCTGGAATTCCTTCCATCATCTAACTTTACAACTCTGAAGCATGAGCAGTTTACCTCCAAAACATAATCTTAAATCAAGGAATTTCTTTTCATGTCTATTTTTATGACCTACTTTCATTGTATCAATTCCCTTATAACCTTTTTCTCCTTTTCTACTTCCCTTCCATTATCCATTCTCTATACAGCAGCAAAAAGGATCCTCTTCATAGGTAAATCTAGCCATGGGGCTGCTTTGCAACAATCACTTCAACTGCAGTCTATGTCACCTGGAATGAAATGCAAAGTCTTAGCCATGCTTTATAAGGTCTTAATTGATTCATATACTCTTCTGCCTTCCAGTTGTTTTTTTCTCTATTATTTGCACCTAGCCTCTGAATTCTTTCACACAGCAAAGCTTTTTCTTGTCCCTCTGAATGGAGTTTCTCGTTGGTTGTGCTGAAATCCACATCCTTCACACGAACTGTTGTGTCAGCTTCTGGAAGAACCCACTGCTCATCACACCATGCCCAAGCATAGTCTCCTAGCACAGCCTCGGGTGCTGTTTATTTATTTTCTTCCTACTTTCTTTTTAATCCATTGTTCAGTACTAGTAAATCAGATTATGAGATCAAGATTCATTATTAGTTTGTCATTATATAACTAAAATATAGAATCTGGTACATTTAGCAATTGACTGAAAACATTTGCTGAATGCATGTTATTGTTTCTTTACTCCTCCTCCCCCTCCCCCTCCTCTCCCCCTCCCCCCCTCCTCCTCCTCTCCCTTCTCCTCTCCCTCCCCCCCTCCACTCCCCCCCCCACGCCTCCATGTTACTAGGGTTTGAATCCAGGGGCTCTTAACCAATGAGCCACATCTCCAGCACTTTTTATTATTTTTCATATTTTGAGACAGGGTTTTGCTAAGTTGCTTGGGGCTTCCCTAATTTGCTGAGGCTGGCTTTGAACTTATGATCCTCCTGTCTCAGCCTCCCAAGCTGCTAGGATTACAGGCATGTGCCACCATGCCCTGCATGTATTATTGTTTCTTATCTAGATTAGTGTAAGGGCTAAATGCTGTCATGTCCCTTTCCTGTTCTTGCTTCCCCATCCTTTGTCTATTGCCAGCTTCATCTTTCCAATGAACTGGGAACATCATCATTTCATTTTCCCCACACTGTTTCCCCTAACCTATATAATAAATTCGAAGGTACTTTGATAAGAGTGCCATTCAAGATCCTCTTAAATTATCTACAATTGTCTCTAATATATTGCATTCCTCAACAATAATGGACCCCATATTAGAGCCATGTTGATCCATGGAACTAGCTTGTTGCCCAATATAACAACATCCCAGATACTTCTCACCATTCGCCTTGAAGGCACACTTGCTTCAATTCAGTGAAAACTCAACCACCTCACTGATACAGGACAAAATTCCATGAAGGAAGAGCTCTCTGAACTTTTCAAGTCAAAGTAACTTCACTTATTTTAACATGTCTTAACTGAATATCGCTTAGCTTCCAGGCAAAGTTTTCAGTCTTCAGAGTAGAAAGTGGTTCCTTCAGAAGAGGCCCATGAAGTTTGACCCAGTTTCAGATCAGACTATGAACACGTAACATGAGGAAACCCAAGCCTGGAGAAGCAATTATTTGCTACATTTTACTCTCCCCTATTTTCTCTTACAGTAGCAGAAAGAAAAGAAGGTGATTTATGCAGAACTGGATTCTGGTAACCATAGGCAGGATTTATAGAAGAAATGATGAAAGAAACAGCAATAAACAACACGGAGTCGATTTTGGCTCTTGGGAAGAAACAGCTGTGTTCAGGTCACTCTGTCACTTGTCACTGTGAGACAGGGCTGCCCTCATCAAATAAGAATGCACCCCAGGAAAGCCTGAACAAGTATCAGCTTCCAGGAGGAGAGAGGGCATAATGCCTTGGAAGGGAAGAATGTTTGTTGTTATTTATTTGTTCTCTTGACATTTTCACTAACATTCTCTTCTTGAGCTAAGCTAATGAACACTTTATACTTAGGAATGTCTTATAATTAGGTCATTTGGCTTTTAGAAGCTTAGGTTTTACAAAGTATCAGACAACCCAAAGCTGTTCATGAAGGATTTTGGAGCCAGGTTCCAGTGGGGGACCATCAATGGCAATGCTGCTTTCTACCACTGATGATTCTGGGAAGTCCTCCTTCTGTTTACAGATGTCTGAAGCAAAAACAAAGAACAACCTGCACTTCTGCAAAGTATCTTGGTGCAATTAGAGGAGGAGGATTTTGAATGCTGCTTATACATCCTCATGTTGTTATTGTTGCCATCTAGTTGTATGGTCTTGATTAAAAAGTACCAGTAAAAATTTCAGGGCCTCTATTTCTTCCTGTGAGATGAAGACTGGTGATCTTACATGCCCTGACACTGAATTCTTTGAGTCTATAATAAATTTATTTAAATTGTTAATGTGTTTTGTTAAAAAAAAATCACTAGATAACACATTGTCATATTTACCAAAAAATTTCACTAAATTCCCCCCTAGGAAGATAATGGTAAGTATCTCTTTCTAGAACTTTTTTTTGAATTCTTTTGTTTTATCTTAAAAATTATGCAAATGTTGCATTTTACTCCATAAGATATCCTTGTTCATTTTAATATAAAGTGATGTTTATAATTACTTAACTTCAGAAAAAAAGTCAATACAAAACTTTGTATCATACTTATTCTGTGATGTTAAATATCTCTTGGCACACATCAGGTTAGGAAATGAAGTTCTAACCCAATGCTTATTGCGTTTTAATTGGGGTTAGCTGGGGAACATATACATATTAGTGCAGAAGGACTATGTAAGAAGGGGGGTGTCAGAAGATGAAATCCAGGAGATTGTTGGCAAAGGAATTGAATGAAGCAGCTGAGTTCCACAACTGCAAATAAAACTAGATGAGGTAGATTTTTAATTCTATAAGCTTCATTATAACTGAAGGGGAGCTGAGGTAAAATCAAGCAAATCCCAAACTATTTTCCATTAGAACTCTCTGTGCCAACTGTTGAAGGCATTGAGCTTGAAGTGTAATATTTTAAAATTATTTCAACAAAGATTAAAATGCTTTGTTAGAGAACTGTTTATCTAAATACTGTTCTATATACAAATAATTGGCATACTCCAACAACAACAGGAGCACATATTTGTTAGTTTCATCGAAATATTTTTTAGAGTCTTGACAAAAAACAGTTAATATATAATGTACAGGGATCTGAACTGTGGAATTTAACTTTGGTTAATGTCTTTGTAGGGATACAGGAGCTGCTGTTTAGGAATTTTAACAATCATGAAGATCTAAAGAGGACTATAATTTTACTCCTGAAAATGACAAAGGACCTCATAAATAAGACGAAGGACCTGTCTCTCCAGCCAGAACTTCCTCTTATATCAGGGATGAGTTACATAATAGCATCATGCCAGGAACAATTCAAGGAATAAGAATTTGCTCATTCTGGAGGGCAAAAAGAAACAAATGCTGAATTATAACTGTTTTTAATTGTGTAAATGTGAGTCCCTCTTTCTTGAGGTTTTAGTTATCCAGTTTTTTTTTTTGTTTGTTTCTTTCTTTTTTTTTTTTTTTTTTTTTTTTTTTTTTGCAGGCAAACAGTGAGGACCACTGACCATTTGAGTTTCTATGGTATGCTCTTTCTCTGACTCCTGTGTAAGAACTATTAGACATCCACTAATTCCAGATTGTACCAGGAAAAAGAAAACAAAAGAATTGAAAATTAAGCTAAAGATCTGGGTTTGTCCTGTACAAAGTACTGAATACCTCTCTCAAATTCTGTGGCTGTCTTTGTGCCTTTCTTGGATTCATACAAATACTTCTATAATAAGCAGTTCATTTGGAAATTCTTCTATTTTACAATTTGAATTTATAAAATGATTAATGAAACAAGGTCTGGGAATCACATGCAACCCTTTTCTAATTAATCAATAGAAATTCAATTATTTTAACATCTTTCTTAAATGCTTTAAAAAGTAGCTGGATGGGACCCATGCAATTATAGTACTCATGAATTTATCAATTTTCTTGGAACAATAAAATATTCTAAGGGCTGATAACTAGAAATCATTAAGTATACAATAGGAATTGCCTCATTCTTTCAGGCACCAGACACTGTATTCAAATATATATTTCTTAAGACATACAGTTTGCCAATGAATTATGTATATCTAGTTCACAGTGTGTGCATATGCAAAATAGTCTGAATATTTAGTTGCAATATTATAAAAGGGGCAAAACTTAATTATTTAAAAATAATGTGAAAATCTTTGTAAAACTAGTAAGTGTGTCACACATGAAGTGCAGTAAAGCAGACATAGGTTGCTTTATCTGTCAACATATTCTTTTATCATTTATTTAGTAACTTAGCAGCACACCTAATGTGTTATTTCCTTCACTGCTGAATGCTTCTTAATTACTTTATTTAATGGGAAACACTACAGAAAATGAAAGTGTTGTGGAGAGACAGAGCTATGGAACCAAAGTACACTATTAACTCTTTATTTCATGAACTATAAGTTTAAGCATGTTGGCACAGGGGACTTGAAGGACGAATTATGGTGTTATTTCAGAGGTAGCTGCTTGTTCAAATTCAGCCTGGGTTGTTTACCAGCTCTTTATGTACAAATTCAGGGACAAATTTGCAATGGTGCAATAGCTCTCCATATACTCATTAGTAGTAAGCAATTCACAAAAGACATATCTTGGGTAGAGAGTACTATTGGCTAAATGTTCTACAGGGTGGATTGGGAAGGCTGTAAGATCCAAGTCTCTGTACTCATTTTGGATGAGGTACATTTCAGAGTCTGGAGAACTAGAATGTGTTTTAGCACACTTTTTTTCCTGGTAATAGAAAATTCAACAGAGCTGTTACTGCAGAGTACTACCCATGGAGTCTAAACACCATGGCACAAAGATTTCTTCCTACGAAACATCCATTTCTCTTCTAGCCCTGTTGGTGGTTTCCATAGAGAAGCAGAGGCAAGTGCTCTGTGACAATTCTAGGGTTTTAACCTTGGATATTTTAAATATCATTAAAAGGAAGTCTTGAAAGGTCATTTTATCAGGAGACTCACCTTGAAATGAAGTTCATTTTTCACTTTATTGTGTAGAAAGAAAATGAAATCTTTTTATACTGGTCTCTCTGAGGTTTCAGTCTCTGCATTTTGAATTGTGTGTTCCTTTCTAATCTCACCAATTCAATCAGGGTTTTCTAGACATGGACTAGGGTTTTAAGAACTATTTTCTTCACCCCCTCTTTCATATACTTCACCCCAACTCCAACCCAATAAAAATCACAAAATCCACTCACATCTGGACAGTAATCATTCATTTTTGTGTTAATCTAGACCCCTGAAAATGTAGGGCACAAAATCACAAATCTTCCATTGTGAGGCCAGATTTGAAAAGTCATGACCCTTCTCCAGAGCTTTAAGATCCAGTTTCTAAATATGAAGTTTTAAATTAATAAAACTACTTGTAGCTTCACATTTCAGAAGCACGTGCACACACACACACACACACACACACACACACACCCCACTGTGGCAAACAAAATGTGTAATAATTAAACAATATATGAAAACAGTTTGGAGTTTGTTAAATGTCAACCCAGAGAGGAACCCAGATATTAAGCATTGGGGTAGTCTTGCTTCTTACTAACTTTCATTTCAGTTCAGTACTTCAAGAGGGCTGCTGTAGTCTGCTGGACATGGGGTTCAGTTCACAATTGCCCTCCCTTAACAACAGAGGTAAAACTTGGAAAATATGTGATTTCTTTGGGATAGCAAGATGGGTGTTTTTAGAACTGATGTGAGAAATGGTTTTTGTTAGATGTGAAGTTGCAGTTGTTTTAACAACAGCTGAGTGGGTGAAGAGAACAAAAGGGCAGACTGCATTTAGAATCCTGAAAATACACATTTATCTGCATAACCAGGCAATTAAAACAAGGTGAGCAGATGAGCAGCACCCTGTTAATGTTTCCCTTCAGCATGAAGATAGGCACTTTTTAAAGAGAGAGAATGCAGTTCCTTTCAAAATGATATGACTGTGGAATAACTACACAAAGCTCTGTAAGTAATTAGTCTCTACATGAGTAATGATTGCATAGTATATCTATC
This sequence comes from Tamias sibiricus, assembly GCA_025594165.1. Taxonomy (NCBI): domain Eukaryota; kingdom Metazoa; phylum Chordata; class Mammalia; order Rodentia; family Sciuridae; genus Tamias; species Tamias sibiricus. The sequence goes on along the minus strand of CM046664.1, from coordinate 118,994,361 downwards.
CTGTGTTTATCTAGGGGAAGGTAATTAATTTGTTTCCTCTAGGACCTTGCCTCTCAAGCATTGTTTGCAGACCAAGAATATAAGAATCTGGTGAAAACTTGGAAATTCAGTCCTCATCCCACACCAAAATTGGAATCTGCATTTGCGATCCATCAATGGCTCACGTGACTATTACAAATGAACAAACACTAGTCAGGGAGATTCTAGATTGTCTATTCGGTTTGGAATTTGAGTGGTTAAGCCCAACTGCCCCACATGAACCCTTTTTTCTGGCACCATGAAATCTTTGGTTATTGAGGAGGGCTCTCTTGTTTCTTACTCTTAAAATCTTTGTATGATGGTTTCAGAAATCTCCATTGTACAGGACCAGTGTTAATCTATTCTGAGGGCAGTGTCCCCATGACCTTGCCATTTCCATCAGACACCTGATACTCCTATCCTTTTTTCATTCTGTACTCTATGATGTTTGGATTTTAACTTATAATTTTACTTCTTTTAAACATGATTTTTATCTTGTTTCTGATTTACATTTGGTCATGGTATAAGCTTTATTTAAATTTCTCAAGTATTTATACACAATTTTTTTTTTTCTACAGCATGGGTCTAATCATGTAATCTTCTGTGGTTATCTTCCACTTATAGAAAGCAAATTGCTTAGACTTGCATTCAATGTACTTTTGTTCTAGTCTTAATCTTTAAGCTTCATTTGTGACTACTCTCAGATATCCTAAGGTATAGCCAAATAGACATGCTTCCCTGCTGTAGTTTGGACCTGGAATGTCCCTCAAAGGCCCATGTGTTGAAGGATTGGTTCCCAGTGTGGCACTACTGGGAGGTGCTGAAATCTTTAGGAGGTAGGGCCTAGTGGATGGAAGTCATGTCATTGGAGGCTGCCTTTGAGGGCACATTAAGTCACTGACCCTTCCCTCTCTGTTTTACCTCCTGACTATCATGGAATGAGCAGCTTTGCTCTCTTATATGCTCCCTACCATAACATTCTGCCTCATCACAGACCCAAAGCAACAGAGCCAAACAACCATGGAAGGAAACCTCTGAAACTGTGAAACAAAACAAACCTTTCCTTCAAGTTTTTTTTTTTTTTTTTTTTTTTTAAATCTCACGAATCTGGTCACACTAGCAGCTTATTAACACATCCCCTTTTAGGACCACTGTTCTCTTAAAAGCTATTTAATCCCTATAAAAAATATTCGAATTGACTTTTCTGCAGAAATTTACAATCTTATCCTAAAATTCATATGGAAATTCAAGAAACTCAAAACAACCTTGCAAATCAAAATTGGAAGAATCATTCTTTCCAATATTGAGACTTATTAAAAATCCACACCAACCAAAACAGTGTGGTACTAGGATAAAGGTAGATATAAGTAGAATAATGCAAGAATTATTACTTCAGAAATGAACTCTCACATTGATAGTTGACTGATTTTGATAAGGTTACCAAGAAAATTCATTTTGAAAACAGTCTTTTAAGTAAGTAATGGGACAGTTGGATCCACACGCAAAAGATGAATAAAGCTGGACCCCTTCTAGATACTACATATAAAAATTAACTCGATGGATATCATTTTCCTAAATGCATGATTGAAGACCTGAATTGTATGAATATACTTTGTATACAAACAGTTGTATGTAAAAAGATGCTAAATACATGCACTATGAGTTGTACATATTAAAAATTATAAAAATAAAATTTAAAAAAATTGTAAAAAAATTAACTCAATGTAGAACAAATATCTATGTAAAAATTAAAACTATAAAATTTATGGAAGAAAATATAGGTATAACTCTTTGTGATCTTGAATTAAGCAATGGTTTCCTAGAATACCAAAAGCATAAGCAATGGATGAAAAATAGATAAATTGTAATTCATCAAAATTCTAAAAAATCATGCTTCAAAGTACACTGTCAAGGAAGTAAAAAGAGAGTTGATGGAGTGGGAGAAAATATTTGCAAATCATGTATCTGAATACTTCTCAAATAAAGAGAGAACTCTTATAGTGCAACAACATAAACAGGAATAAACCAATTTAAAAATGGGTAAAAGGTATAAATAGATATTTCCTCAGGGAAGATATACAAGTGGACAATAAGCATGCGAAAAGATGCTCAATATCATCAGTCTTAAGGAAAGAAAAGTGATACCACTTTACTCCTACTAAAGTGACTGTAATTTAAAAAAAAAAAGCTAGATAATAACAAATGTTGGTATGGATTTGTGGAATTGGAACACAACGCTAGTAGGAACGTTAAATATTAGAACACATTTGGATAACAATTTGTCAGTCCCTTAGAAAGAAAAAAAAAATTGAGTTACCATATGGACCATCAATTACCACTCTTAGTTACTGTATGTACTGAAGAAAATTGAAAACATATCTTCACACCAAAATTTGTACTTGAATGTTAATAGCAGAATTGAACATGAGAGCCAAAATAAAGGAAAGAACCGAAACGTCCAAACGTCTATCAATTGATGATACCTAAACAAATATGGTACATCCATATGATGAAATATTATGAAGCCATAGGGGTGAATGATGTACCAATATATACCACAACAAAGATAAATTTTAAAAGCATTGTGCTAGATACAAAGGGGCATATATGAATCCATTTGCATGAAATTCCCAGAATAGGCAAATTCAAAGTTAAGTAGTATTTGTCATGGGCTTGAGGGAGGGGAGAGTAGACAGTAATGCTAATGGGTATGGGATTTCTTTACAGAGTGATGAAGACACTCTGGATTTAGGTAGTGGTCATTGTTGTGTGACTGTTTCCAGATGGTGCTGAATGTAGACTAGGGGTCAAAATAACCCCATCTGAGAACCATTGTCATAGAACTATATGTACTGCTGTGGAAAGATCTTGGAGACAATATTATTTAATGATAATAATTTCAATAAACACAGAACAATAAAAATTTATTATTTTATATTCCAAAGATTGCACAGAGGCTGAGTGGTAGAATGCTCGCCTGGCATGAGCAAGAACTTGAACAGCACTGGGTTAGGTCATCAGTGCACACACACACACAAAAAAAAAAAAAGAAAAAAAAAAGAATTTTTGTATTTCAGGAAAGAAGGAAACTACAATTAAATAGAGTAGGAATCACTTGCAACATATTTTTCTTATATGAATAATAATTAGAATATTCTATTTATACCAACGCTATTCTAGAATGATAAAGAGGTCACATTTAAGAACATTTTTTTTTCATAATTTGTAGATGGAAGAAGATGCACCATAAAAAAGACATTTTTTCTACTCTATTCTTAACACAGCACTAAAAATTATTCAGACTGTTTTCTACAATGATTAAAGCATAATTATATAAATAAAAATAAATCAAACTTTTGCATTTTAAAGACAAGATAATCCAAGGATCACCTGTTTTTCATTTTATTTGTCACAGAGAACACTGAATCGAAATTGGATCCTCTAAGAGACTCCACCATAGTTTAAAATTACCAAGGCAAAAAGATTGGCAATGTAGGATCCTGCAGTCATCACTTACAGAATGACAGTGATCACCAACATTTTAGAATTCATTAAATGTGCCAGGTCCTTCATTGCTTGTTTTAAATTACATTTAATTCCTGTATGATCCTATGAGATATGGCTCAGTGGATAACTCCCATTTAATAGCTAAAGAAACTGAGGTTTAATAAGATTGAGGACATACTGGCAACAGGTGGTAAGATTTGTTCCTGGATAAAAATCCAAGACTACTCAATTACAATGTCCATATGTATCAGAAACTTCCCACTAAGTTTTTTTTTAATTTAATTTTAAGTAGAACAGCATGGAAAAAAAGATATGATTTGGGTTGCACTTCTTAATATGTGGAGCTGAATTTTCAATGCTATCTTTACCAATAGAGATTAAAATCACTATGGTGAAGGGAGGGGGCAAAAGGGTGAAGAAGAAAAAAAAAGGATGGTAGCATGAGATGGATATTATTATCCTAAGTGCATGTATCAAGTCATGAATGCTGTGAATATACTTTATATACAACCAGAGATATGTAAAAGTGTGCTCTATAAGTATAATATGAAATGTGAAAAAAAAAATCCAGATTCAAGGGAGTTCTCACAGGAAAAAAAAATCATTATGATAAGCTTCCTTAAATATGTTTCCTAATGACAGGGACCACAGAAGCTTTTGATACCAGGATTTGTGGTAGGTCTAGAGAAAATCAGGATATGATGCTGGCCATGAGCAAAGAGTCAGGGGAGAAGGTCAAAGCCAGAGATGCTTAGTAACTGTGGAGCTAAGATTTGAACCTGTGCCTATCTCATTGTTGACCTCTTGTCCTTTCTATAATACCATGCTGCTTCTCACAATGTTCTCAAATAGATAATGCCTAGCAGAACAGGGCTGGGCACCAAACCTAGACTTCAACTGTGCATGCACAGTGCAAGGATAGCTAGAATTCAGGACAGTATTGATATATAGCTCAGAGAGCCCAAATCATGAATCCTGGGAATGGTCTGGACTGGTGCTTTTCACAGGCAGGCACTTGGAAGATTTGAGAAAGGGCATGAATCACAAACTTCTTCCAACTTAAGGAGCTGTAAAATGTGCTTCCACATCTATCATCACAGATGAACATCATGTAAATCCTTGGAATAGTAAGTCAGGTCCCATCATGATTTAATTTTGTAAACAAAGAGATGAAGAATAAGAAGTTTTGAGTAACTTCTAATCGGCCACATGTCAATGAGTGGGATAGGGCAGATTTTAAAATTCCATATAGTGTTATTTCTACTTTACCAGGCTCCATATGTAGGCTGCATCATTTTTTTCCAGGAACTTTGGTTTTATATTAAAATATTTTTGTCTAGTTTAATAATGACTGAATCCTTCATACAATTTGTGTTGAATTCCTTCTCATCTTTGTCCCAGGAACAGAAGGGAACATTTCAGTAGATTTCTAAGAGCAATATTTACTCTCACCAACTGCTTCTGCATCTGAGTCTTTATTCCAATCTTCCCTACTTTATTTCAAGAATTTAAAATGTTTCCATAGAAACAATCAGAGGAAAAAGTGATGAGCTATGTAACATTTGCAGTGGAAATCTTTCTGAATTTTGGACATCCATTCCTCAAGAGATTTGAGTTAGTTTTTCTCTCTCTCTCTCTCTCTCTCTCTCTCTCTCTCTGTGTGTGTGTGTGTGTGTGTGTGTGTGTGTGTGTGTGTGTGTGTGTGTGTGTTTGAGGTAGGATACAGTTCTAACAGTGATTCTCTTCACAATTCTCCTGAGTGTTTTAGATTACAAACTTAATATCCATAGTTTTAATGAGATGTTCCCAAGACTATTAAACTATCCCCTTTTTATTATTTCAGCTAAAAAGTGGTGCCCTCATCTAGGCTATCTGCACAGAGCCCTCTTTTTTCTCAGAATCTATATAATTTTCAGATGCTGAGGCTGGGACATGGAACACTGGACATCATGTACTTCTGTCCAGGCATTTTGAATAGATGGCTAGAGGCTCATGGAGCTGAGAAGAGGTGACAAAGAGGACGACAAACAAGAAAAATGGAACCTAAAGATCAGTGGTGTATTTGTTGGAAAACAGAGGAGACAGATTAACCCCAATGCCAGGAATTATATGATCATTGAGACCCAACATTTTTCATAATAGCACATTAAACACCTATGAATTCTCTAAAATGAGGAAATCTGATAAGTGTAGGGGATTTGAATTTTCCCCTAATGCTATTTACACCACTTTCTTATTTACATCAGTACCACAAAGGCTTGAAGTGAAGGTGATCATTCTGTCAGAAGGCATGGACTTTTGCAGCTTTTGTTCAGTGCATAGGGAAGAGCAATAACTAACACTGTCTGCTGCTGCATGTCCTAAATTATTTGCTCTTATCTTCACTAGACAGTTTTATATTTGAAGATTTCCCTTATCCACCTCTTCGAGCTGATCAAATTGCAAAAAATCACTGAATGGAATTCTATATTGGTCTCACACGTGAGCAGATGAACCTATAAATTAGCTAAGTGAGAAGTGGTTATATATTCTAAAGGACATTATAGTTCAGTGTTGGTAAGGAGCTTTAATGCTTTTAGTGAACTATCACAGGGATTTTTTTTTTTTTTTTTTAAAGGGGAAGGGTAGAATGGATTGGTCAGGGTGGATTTTCAGGACAAAAGAATTATTGCATTGTACAACTCTTGAATCATATGTTGTTAACTTACTAAGTTGTATAATATACAACTTAACATAGAACAGACTTAGCTGTCACCTGCTTATCCTATCAAGAAGCGAAACCTAAGCAAGAAGGCTAAATCTTCACCCCCTATCCACAGATTAGCTCTTGATAACAATAGCCAGTTTCTGCAAGCATTATCTCACATGGTAGGGTTAGCTGAGTTTTGGAAACTTGTTTAACTAGCACAAACATACTCTTACTTATGCCTTTGTCCTTTGGATGCACTTTCTTCCAACTGTAGGATTCAGTTCAAACATTATCTCCTCTGAACAGACTTTTCCCTATGAAGAACTGGTCTTGGCTCCTCTGTGTCCCCTTCACAAGAGTTCTATGATTTTGCATCAGACATGTTTTGTGTGCTGCATGTCAAACACTAGTTTAAAACAAAATGACCACAGTATGATCCCAACTTCGAAACTATTTACAATATTATAACACTTATTAATGCATCTAATTCACCCAGTGGAATAGCACATGCATTCTAAGAAGGTGTATACATTGTATTATCTTTTTAATGTCAGCAACTAGTACAAAGCCTTGCACAGAAAAATAAAAATAATGTAAAGTGCTTATAGATTGAATATGTTATTAAAACATATTTACCTAATATATCAGATAAAAAGTAAATCTTAAGAAAATATACAAATACAAAAATGTAAATAAAATGGTCCAAATTCAGGAATTATACATGCTGCAGTATTTATTTATTTTTCAGTAAAAAATGATACACAATTCACTGATTCACTGATTCAGGCAGTTGCTCAGTGAAGATTCATTGAGATAATATATAAATTACATTGATATCTTTCCAAATCACTATATTATACTAAAAGTTTAAAAGTCATGTAAAAAGTTACTTAGACTTAAGGACAAAGGAAATTTACAATCAATTTTCCCAAATCTCTAATAAATGATGGCAAATGATGTCTTACTATAAACAAGGAAGCTCATTTGCTAGTTGGACACATCACTGGCAGTCCCTTCTACTGTGATAAATAATTTTATAATTTATTTTTTCAGCCTGCTGATTTTCTTTTGAATGAACACTTAGTAGATCATCTGAAATAAAAAACTAATGAGGTTTTATGTCCATTTGGAAATATGGCATTCTCAAATGTCTAATACTTTGTCCAAATAAGTTGGATTTCAATAGAATTCATTATAATTTTACACATCTAGAGTTGAGAGAACTACATTCAACTTTAGTATTCTAAATTTTTAATTTCCAAGAGCAGAACTGAATTACTAAATACTTAACATTTGGATGAACTTCTTTAGAATTTACTAAGATTAAGAAGGCTTTTTGGTTTTGCCTGCTCAGTGTACATAAGGGATAGAACATGGAGTGGCACTGAATTATTGAAGTCTGATTTCACCCCACAAATGTACAGTGTGTAAACCTCTGGTAACCTCTGACACTGTGATCATCCAAAAACAACTCTTGTAAAATTCTTTAAGTGAAGGAATCCAGTTTCAGTATTCAAAAGAATAAAACCAACACCATATGATAATCTCAATAGGTTCATGGAAAAAAAGAGACAAAACTCACATCCGTCCATGATAAAAATTCTCAATGGTTTAGGAAAAGAAGATAAAGCATCTACATGTTACATAGAGATAATATCATAATTAATTGTGAAAGACTAAATGCTTTTACTCTATAATCAGTAATAAGGCAAAGATGTCAGCTGTCACCACTTGTAGTCATCATTTTACTGAAGGCTAATGTAATGAGACAAGGAAAGAACAGGCACACAGAGCAGCAACAAAGAAATAAATCTGTCTCTATTCATAGAGATATGATTACCTATATATAGATAATGCCAAAGCATCTACAGAAAAGCTACTAAAACAGAAACTGAGTTTAAGGAGGCAAAATGTAAAACCAACAAAAAATAATTTTATTTCTATATACAAAGAAGGGACAATTGGCAAGTGAAAAAATATTACATTTGAATAGCATCAAAATATGAAATATGTAAGTTTAAATATAATAACACGTGTCAAATGAGTATGCTGAAAACCATAAAACATTGATTAAGAAAATCAAAGAAGACCTAAATGAATGGGGAAATATGCTCAGTTCATGAATTGGAAGACCCAAATTATTAAAGTATTAACTCTCCCCCAGATTGTCTAATTATTCGATTCAATCCTAGTAAAATTTTCAGCAGGAATCTTCTTTAGAAATGTTTATTCCAAAGTTTATTTGACTATGAAAGTAATCCACAATAACTAAAATAATTTTGAAGAAAAATAGAGGAATGTTAGAAGATTCATTGTCTTATTTCAAGACCTACAGTTAAAAACTGTATTCAAGATAGAGTAATGTTTGCAAAAAGATAGACAAACATATCAATGGAACCAAATAGTAAGTTTAGAAAAAGATGTACACATATGTGTTCAATTGATTTTCTTTGAAGGTGCAAAATCAGTTAAAACGATAATCTTTGAGCAAATGGAGTTTGTACAATTCAACATTCACATTCCAAAAAATAAATAAATAAATAAATAATCCTCCTAACCTATTCCTCAGATAACATGCAAAATTAACTCAAAATGGATCAGAGAACTAAATAAAAAATACCAAAATATAAAACTTGCATAACAAAACATAGGGCAAAAATTCTGGATAGTGAAAGATTTTAGAAATATGATACTAAATACACGAGGCATCAACAGAATAAAAATTTGCCCATAGCAATTAAAAAATCTGCTCTCTAAGAGACATAATTGAGAAAATAAAAAGGCAAACAACAGAGAGAAAATATGTACAATAGAATATAACATAAAAGGATTTATCTCAGAATACAAAAGGAAATCTCAATTTACAATAATAATAAAACAACCTAATTTTAAAAAGTCAGCAAAAGATCAAAGCTACCATTTGGTTAAGATGAAAAGCAACGACAAAAACCAGAACAGAAACAGACCCCTGCCCCTACTGAGACTTACAATATCAAGTCGTGACAAAGCAATGATACAATGATTAGGCTCATCCATAGCTCCTGGGTACACAAAATACAGAACGCTTTGGAGAACAGCTTGACAATTTGTTAACTTAAACATACCACTATCAAACAATCCAGAAATCCCATATAAAAGAGAATTTTAAACCATGTTGTCTATATTTAACTATAATCTTAACAGTATAATCTGGGGCTTCTACTTAAGCACATTAATTTTATTAAGTAGTAAGAAACTTCCATTATTTAATAGTAAAAGGAACTACTTTTTAGTTTAAGAGCTAAAATTCCCATCAGAATCCTAATTTATTCCACAAAACAAATAATATTAGACTTTACATAATGAAGTACAAATCAATATTTCTTCAACGGAGCCATTTAATTATTCTTCAATGAAATATATTTTCTGAAAATTTTGTTAATTTTTCTCCAGCTACTTAAAAAATAGATATGAATTAAATATATATATATATATATATATATATATATATATATATATATATATATATATATTTTACCTGCAGAAATGGAAGTGCCAGTGTAGTGGTTTGGGGCAAACTCCCTTGTTTTCCAGAGGAGGTTAACTGCTATTACGGAGGCAGAGTTTTGTATCTGGAAACAAATTTCCTACTCCAAATACAGAGTCCTTTTGACTTATAGAAGAGTCCCTTAGGGACAGAAGGCGATGCTGCCATATTTAAATGATAGCTGTGCTAATTTAGCATGGATTATTTTCCATAATAAAAAGTCAGCTCAGGAGCTAAGACTGATCAGGTCCTAACTTTCCTGAAATTTATAAGTTTCCATATTTCCCAGTTAGCCTTGCTTTCTACTTTTCTTCCTTTCTTCCAGATCATACTTTTGAGTGTTTTGTAGGTAATGGATATTGATAGAAATCTCCACTTTAAAGGATCTCACAGTGTAATTTTAAGAACAACTCAGTTGATTATTTTAAAGTTCAGTTATTTTTACATTGTGGATTCACAAATGAGGACTAGAAAATATCGTTGAGATTGTTTAGATTGAGTTTGTAAGCCCAATGCAGTATTTGACATATAAGCAATGACACAATGATTTCTCTAAAAGTACCACTTCCATATGGGTTTTAGTAAGACTGAAGTGAGAATGTTTTGCTTGAGATGGAGGATATTTAGGCAACATGTTTCCCTAGATATGCTGTATTCTAGACACACCAATCTTCAATGTATTACTGATTTTTTTTTTTTTTTTGGTACCGGGGATTGAACTCAGGGGCACTTGACCACTGGGCCACATCCCCAGCCCTTTTTTGTATTTTATTAGAAGCAGGGTCTCACTGAGTTACTAAGTGCCTCGCCATTGCTGAGGCTGGCTTTGAACTCGCGATCCTCCTGCCTCAGCCTCCCAAAGTGCTGGGATTACAGGCGTGCGCCACCGCGCCCGGCTGTATTACTGATGTTTAAGGACTTCTTTGACTGTCTCAGCATATTTGTGACAAAAGTGGGTTTTCTACCATAGGAGGAAAAGGAGTGTGGTATAAACTACAATTTCCAAACGCCAGTTTATGTATACTGAGTGTCATGCACTGATAGTTTGACTCCCTCTGAAATTTGTATGATGAAATTATAATCCTGATATAATACTATCAAGAGATAGGCTACTGGGGGTAATTTAAGTCATGAGGGTGAAACCTTCGTGAATGAGATTAGTGCCCCTATGAAAGAGACTCCAGAGATCTCTCTAGTGCTTTTCTACCATGTGCAGATACAAAAAGACTTTTATCTGCAACCAAGAGAGGGCCCTTACCAGAACTTGACCATGCTGGAATCATGATATTGAACTTCCAGCTTCCAGATATCAGTTATGCAAGACACCCAGTCCAAACTGACTTATAGACATGAAGTTGGACTCTCTTCCTAGTAATTAATTCACTGATTAGTTTTGGCACTTTTAGTAGGTCTTTATTGTATGGAATGTATTCAGAACACAGGTTTAAGGAGATATATTCATATTTGGTGGTTTGCAGGTGAGCTCCCCCTCTATTTTGAGTTTACCAGATAATTCTGATATTCAAGTAGGTTTGGAAGTCCCTGGGATGGTACCCTTAGATATTAAAGTTCCTTTGATTCATCTGGTTATGAGAGGTAGATGTCCCCTGGTCACAGAGAAGAGTGCTAAACCTGCAGTTTGGTGAAGGCCAGCACTGCTGTGGGCACATGTTCAGAGAGAACAGGCAGTGGTGGCTGATGAAAAAATCCCACCAACAGAAGAATTTTACTCCTCTGATAATATGTGAGGGAAAATGTCCTCTTTCTCTCCTTGCAGAATAATTGAGCTGAGAGGCTAGATTTCAGGCAAAAGTCTTGATTTCTTTCTGAGCAAGGAATCAGAGAACCAACATTTGATTTCTGGGGGGCCATAATTGTACTTTGGATATGGATTATGGTTTGGTTATATCTTTTGCTTATTTATGCCTTTTATATGTATGTTTGTGTATGTATACATACACACACATAAACATGTACATAATTATATATTAATATTGATTAGTATATAAAAACCCTTCAATTTTGGAATTTACCAAATTTAGTGCTTGAACAATCATCAAGACAACCCATGGTGGAGAGATCTCTTGCTGTCCAAATTGTTTGGATGAAGTTTTTGTTACTGGGCTATTAGTGAGGAGGTTTGTGGCAAGGAGGTGGCTTTCTTAACATTATCAGTTGGTTAGCCTGGTCTTAATAATGGTGGGAAGTGACAGGGAGTTTAAATTTGAAAGGAGTTTGTATTCTGTGATGTTCCTCTCCAACCTATATAGAGAGGATGCTGGTGGACTTCATCTGGTAGGGAAATTTACTTAGTTCCTTGAATGTGCATTTTCAAGTTAATTCTGTTTGTTAAATCAATCGGGAGACTGTTCTACTCCAAATCAAGTACTTCTTAGAAACAATGAAGACATAAATTAGTATGTGATTGGATCAACTGTCACGTACTGCATCTTATTTGTATTTCAATGCCTGCTTTGGGAAGGAATATTTGATAGGGGATTTTCTTTCATTTTGTCTTTGTGCTTAGCTAAACTAAATAGGATTTTCACAAAATCTTTTGGAATCAATTTTGTATTTGTTCTCATAGAGTCAAACTGTTTTTGCTGGCATTTGAGTTGGCCATTTCCTATGAACATTTTAACAAAAACTGTTTGCTTATAATATTTGATGTTTCTTAGTGAATTTTGACAACAGTTATCTTTCTGCTCTCCCAGAAAATATGAGCATCAAGAGTGTTTATCAGGATTATGTTGTAATACCAGTAGACATTTTCTTTTCCCTTTAAACATTTTAAATATCTCCATCAAATACATTTATAACAAAATGAATGCTAGAGAAGAAATTCCAAAAGCACTGTGAGCACTCTGAGCATTTTAATTTTCTTCAGATCAAAATGAACATATTTTTATTAGACAAAGATACACTAATAATTACTAGTCTTTATAATCCATATATATGTTTCTAAACAGATTAAATGTGCAGATGTGTAAACCAGAGCTGTGGCATGCATACTGAAGCATGACAAAGAAAGGTAAATGTGCCTTTGTGACTGGACAAGAAACAGTCTACTTTTCAAAAAACTCTGTAATTAATTCCAACCATGATACACCCATAAAGCATTCCACTTTATTTGCTTCTTTGTACAAGAAGAGAATCATAGCTGTTGTCGGACAGTGTTTTGTCAGTCTTTGCATACAGCTGGACTGTGGACTAGGTGACCAGACATCTGACAGAAGCCCCATGTTAACACTGCCTCATTAAAGGCCCTTCCCCATATCCACTGCTGCTTAGCTGAGCTAAAACTAGGTGACTAGGATACTTTGGACAGCAATTTCTAAATTAAAAATTTTCCATTAAATTTTAATCAGTGCCTAGAATCTCATTAATTATTGTTTATAGAATCGTATCAGGCACCAGTTGTTATTCTATGAAACCAAGTGCACATAGTATATATGAGCTTTCCTTTTGTCTATTACCTTTAAGGACAAGGCAAAGGTATTAATGGTAGCACTAATGGCCAGGATTTATTAAACTTCATATGTAGTGTCAGCTATGGCACTGAGAATTTTACTTGTGTTCTTTCATGTATTCCTCTCAACAACCCTGTGAGAAGACTGAAGGGTGAGCAGGCTCAGAAATGTTCCCAGATCATGTATCTAATAACTGGTGAAGGGGACTGAATAAAGACTGAATACATTTGCTTTGCTTGAGAGCTCTTTAACCACAGGTTCAAAGTATATGGTTGAATGTGGTGATGAATCTATATTAAGCAGGGCAGTTGAGTAAATGTACTTCAAACTACAGGTTATATCAATGCTGTGTATTTACATAGTGTTTTCACAGTATTTTAACAGTTATTTTATTTATTTTATCACAGTCTTGTGTGGCAGATAGGTTAATATTATTATTATATTTTGATCATAGAGGAAATAAAATTATGTCTCATGCTGCAAAGGCTGGAGTAGAACCATGTTTCTGTCTCCATGATGGGCACTGTCACATTGCCTTTCTGTAGGCCAATGCAATCTTTTACTGAATATAATATAAGCTATGAAAGAGTAGATTTTAATATTACATGTTATTTTAACCTTCAGTCTCCAAATATAAGCATTAATCAAATTTGTAAAGAAGTGTTTCACTTGTAATTCTCACTAGGTAGAGAATTGAGGAAGAACTTACTGAAAGACATGGAAAATGGATGGTGCTATGTACTAGGGAAAGGGCTACTCATTTTTTGCTTCTTGAAAGACAAGTTATGGGAAATAGAGATGAAGAAATGTCATGGTAGAAATAAAACAATCTAAAATAAATTTAACATGGGAAACCTCTGTATGGATTTTGGTATAAATATTCTAGCAGCCCAAGAAAAAACACAAGACCACTTCAGAACTTTTCTTCATACTGAAATTTACGTAAAATTTCTCACTTTAAGTCTTCATATCAAGATCATTGAAAAAGTTGTCCTAGAGACTGATCTACTTAATTGATACTATTGAAATAAACTACAGTTTCATAGCACTAACATGTAATTCAGTAAAAACATTCTATGAAACACCAAATCAGTACTGTCCACATAATAACTTTCTGAGGTCCTGGAATGACCCAAGTGTAAAGTTAGAATATAAAAATGATCTCACAAAAATATGTGGATCTGGAACCACATAATCTTTTCAGAGTCAGACTTCTTCTTCTGAAAATATAGAGCAATATATTTAAAGGAAGAAAGTATGTAGAATTGAAAATCTCGTGACATTTTTTTACTCCCAGAGGCACATTTCTCATAATCTCTGCAATAATGAATGTGGAGTTTTAATTTCTCATTAATAATATTTGCCACTAACAGGCTTTTGGTAAGAATTAACAGCAGGAATTTGAATGATGCAGTCTTTGTAAGGAAGCTACATTTTATGGTGACTGATACATGGGAGGTGCAATCTTCTCTGAAGAGGGTAAAGTTAAGAGCTTTTATGGTAATGAAGGAACAAAACCAAGACATGATCTCAGAGCCCGCTTTCTGACTACAAGTGTATAAAGTGGCAAAAATAATGAAAATAATCATTTATCGAGCACTGCCATGTTTCCCAATCAGGTTCCTACTTGGAAAATTAGTACTATCTTTATCCCTGTTTTCACATAGGAGTAAACTGAGGCATGGTGAAGTTGGGTAACTTGCCCAAGATCTAAATTCAGACATAACAACTTAATTAATTTACTTATAAATTTTGGTTCCCCACTTCAAAAAAGGTGGGATTTATGTTTCTTAAAGAATAAATTATTCACTGTAGTAGTCCTTTGGGTATAAACTGAGGATTGGGTAACTGGATCAAATGGTGGTTCCATTCGAAGTTTTCTGAGGAATCTCCATATTGCTTTCCATAGTGGTCGCACCAATTTGCAGTTCCACCAGCAATGAATGAGTATGCTTGTCCCCCCACATCCTTTCCAACATTTATTGTTGTTTGTATTCTTGATAATTGCTATTCTGACTGGATTGAGATGAAATCTCAGTGTACTTTTAATTTGCATTCCTCTAATTGCTAGAGATGTTGAATATTTTTTCATATATTTGTTGATCAATTGTATTTCCTCTCTTGTGAAGTGGCTGTTCAGTTTCTTAGCCCATTTATTGATTAATTGTTTTCTTGATGTTAAGTTTTCTGAGTTCTTTATGTATCTTGGAGATTAATGCTTTATCTGAGGTCCAGGAGATAAATATTTTCTCCCATTTTGTAGGCTCTCTCTTCATGTTTTTGATTGTTTCCTTTGCTGTGATGAAGCTTTTTAGTTTGATTCCATCCCATTTATTGATTCTTGATTTTACTTCTTGTGCTTTAGGAGTCTTGTTAAGAAAGTCAGTTCCTAAACTGACATGGTGGAGATTTGTAACTACTTTTTCTTCTATTAGGTGCAGGGTCTCTGTTCTAGTGCCTAAGTCCTTGATTCACTTTGAGTTGAGTTTTGTACAGGGTGAGAAATAGGGGTTTAATTTCATTTTGCTACATATGGGTTTCCAGTTTTCCCAGTATCATTTGTTGAAGAGACTATCTTTTCTCCAATGTATGTTCTTGGTGCTTTGAATAGTATGAGAGAACTGTATTTATGTGTTTTTTTTTTTTTTCCTTGTGTCTTCTATTCTGTATCATTGGCCACATCAATGTTTATAGCAGATAAATTCACAATAGATAAACTATAGAACCAACCTAGGTGCCCTTCAACAGATGAATGGATAAAGAAAATGTGGCATATATACACAATGGAATATTACTCATCCTTAAAGAAGAATGAAATGATGGCATTTGCAGTAAATGGATGGAGCTGGAGAATATCACACTGAGTGAAATAAGCCAATCCCAAAGAACCAAAGGCTGAATATTTTCTCTGACATGTGGATGCTAGTTCATAATAAGGGGAGTTGGCTAGGGAAGAATAGAGGTACGTTGGATTAGACAGAGGGGATTGAAAGGAGGGGAGGGGTACACTGGTAGGACATTATTACCTTATATGCATATATGATTACACGACTGTTATAATTCTATGTACAACCAGAAGAATGAGAAGTTATGTTCCATTTATGTATGATGTCTCCAAATGCATTCTACTGTGATGTATAACTAATTAGAACAAATTAAAAAAAAAAAA
Organism: Tamias sibiricus; assembly: GCA_025594165.1. Taxonomy (NCBI): domain Eukaryota; kingdom Metazoa; phylum Chordata; class Mammalia; order Rodentia; family Sciuridae; genus Tamias; species Tamias sibiricus. The sequence goes on along the minus strand of CM046664.1, from coordinate 118,977,982 downwards.
CAACTTATAGTGAACTGCAGGACACTTAAATGACTAACTACAGTCATGTGCATGGTAGTAATGAAAATGGGAATAAACACAGAATTCTAATACTAAAAAAAAAAAAAAAGAATAAATTGCTCAAAAATAACTCACAAAATACAAATGTTATGAATTAAAATGAACATAAAATTCAAGAAGCAACACTTGTTGAATTTATTTTACTATCTGCTGCCTTTTCTTAGCACGTAAGGGTTTTAGGTTCTGGGAGCTGGAATGGACTTCAATCTTAACTTATATGCCCTTGCGAATGTCTAGCATTACAGTAGATGGCTATCAAATGTTGACACTAAAGTTTAAAAATTATCTACACCTTACTTCACCAAACATATCATAGACTTATGTAATTATATTGTCTATTGAAAGTATATTTTGGTAAGAATGGAAAAACTAAATTTTTTTTTGTACCGGGGATTGAACTCAGGGGCACTTGACCACTGGGTCACATCCCTAGCCCTTTTTTTGTATTTTATTTAGAGACAGGGTCTCACTGAGTTGCTAAATGCCTCACCATTGCTGAGGCTGGCTTTGAACTCGCAATCCTCCTGCCTCAGCCTCCCAAAGTGCTGGGATTACAGGTGTGTGCCACCACGCCTGGCCGAAAAACTAAAATTTTAAGTTCTAAATTTCAGTTCTTGTGCTTTGCATATTCACCATTCACCTCAGATGCTTATTTCACATTGTGTATTCATTATATCCTAGTACGTATTTATGCTAGTACACATTTATATATTACTTGGGCTAACTTAAATTCTAAACTTAGAAAAAGATTGTCTGTTGCCTGAGTTCAGCTTTGTAAAAACAAACATTGACTGGACAAGTGTGCTGGCTCCTAATTTAGGCTGAAATAATATTTGTTAGCTTTGACTTATGACCTCAGAAAAAGTCTTTCTGGACTGGCTTGTGAGATAGATTTTTGATTAATATTATATTGCCTTGTTTTATGACCACACGCATCCCTACCATAAGGAATAATTTTGGTATTTTCAAGCTTATCTTAAAAGATAGTGTTCTGAATCCCCAAGGCATTCCTATATGAGGCATTTATTGAATAAAATTCTGTCAGACAGTCAGATTGATAATTACATCCTAAACCTAAAGAAACTGGATGAGGCAAATTTAAAAATATGCTTTAGGCCATGGGGTGAAATTAATTCGGTCCTCTTCCTGTCTTGTCTATTTTGCCATTCCTTCCTCCACGCCCCTTTGAAGTTCTTATTGTAATTGGTGACTGAATGTAGCTTCTTCACAAGCTTGTGTTCCCTTAGCCCACAGATGTCAGGAGGAGTGGGAGTGAATGCAGCTGGGAGACAGAACCCAGTTCTTCCCTCTTCAGAGTGGTGGTATGAATACTGTGTTCTGCTCTTCTTTCTACAAAAGCAGCTTCCTGTGGGATCCAGCTTCAAGATTAGGGGTCCACATTCTGTTGTTTCTAAGGTTCTAATCCTAGATTCTAGTCTAAGGAACCCACTCAGAAAGCATATGTGCATACCTGTTTGAACAAGGGATCTGGTTACAAATCCTGCAAACATTCTACAACTAATCTAGCACAGAGGGGCCTTTGTCCCTAGTGGTAGAATCCAGTCCCTGCTGGGACAGACTGGGTTTCATCTGCACCACTTTTATTCTGACATAATTGAAATTCCATAGTTGCCTCTATTATTTTTTCAAGCTCCAATAAAAATCAAGGATCACTGCATATTCCCCACGAAGAGACAAAAAATCATTCATAACATTTTGATTGTGGCATTTAGGATTATGAAATATGAGTTACAATGAGATAGCAACTTTTAAATTACTTTCCACACATCTGTTAAATTATAATGAAACTGTTTTAGTCAGCTTTTTCTCTGCTGTGACAAAAAGACCTGACAAGAACAATTAGAGGAGGCTCATGGTTTCAGAGGTCTCAGTCCATAGACAGCCGGCTCCATTGCTGTGGGCCCCAGGTGAGGCAAAATAGCATGGCGGAAGGGCATGGAGGAAAGCAGCTCAGGACTGGGCCACCAAGAAGCAGAGAGATCTCCACTCACCAGATATAAAATAAGTACCCCAAAGGCACGATGACCCAATAGCCTGCCTCCTCCAACCATACCCTACCTGCATACAGTTACCACCCACTTAATCTTTATCAGGGGATTAATGTACTGACGAGGTTAAGGCTCTCATAACTCAATCATTTCACTTCTAAGCTTTTTTGCATTGTCTCACACATAAGCTTTTAGGGGATGCCTCCTATCCAAACCATAACAGAAATAATAGTAAAAGCACTTGCAGCTAGAAATCTTTTCCCCCCCATTTTACTTGGGTGAAGGTCTAGTTAAATATATTGTGAATTTTTATTACATAAGGACCAGAGAATCATGTCCTACAAATTAAACTACATATTCAGCTGAGGAGAGGAGAGAATGTGTTAAGATAAAAAACAGATAACTTAGTGGTGTAATGGGTGAAAAGGATGTTCTTACTCTGGTTAACATTTTAGTCCTCATGAATGGACATGAGTATAACAATATTTTAAGTACAGTGTATGCAAAATAACCTTGGTTTCTAAAGATGGGTCTTGAACTTCAGATGATCTTATAGAGTCTACCACAAAACCTATAGGAGGTGTCTGTAGGTTAGACTGTATTCATGAATGCCACTGAATAATTCTTCCTATTATTTGAGACAAAAATGAAAGTTGCAAGAATAAATGCAACAGCTGTAACACATACCACTTATGTTATTATAAAGGCAGTGTAATGTTTTTGAATGGACCATGGTGAAGACAAGCTTTTATCAAGCCAAAATTGGTGGTTTTTCATCATTATGTGGAGAGAACAGAGTGACTGATGTCACAAAAGAAATGCTGAAAGGAAAAGGTCATCATCTTCTCTCTAATACACTTGATTTTTTTTTTCTCCAAAGGTATTTCAGTTAGGAAATCTATTCGCCTGGAAAAATAAAGCTGGAAAAGCCACAGGACATGCATTTCCTGCTCACTTACAACCACATGAATAAGCCATGCTTACTGATTATGAAACAGATCAAGAAGAATAGTGTATAGCTGCCTTTAGCTAATTTTAAAAATAATTATGACACCTTTCAAGAAATTAATATTCTTGGGTGTTCTTGGTGTCTGTTTGGCTAGATTAACATTGGAATTTGTACACGATTTCTTTCCCCAGTTTTCCTTTTCTGAATTTCTGACTCAAAATATTTATCCGCTGGATTTGATGCACTTTGAAGCAACATTTGTGGCTTGAATTAGAGGTCCTGGATTAAGGAAAAAATAGCCTACTCCACTAGTCTTTTATAATATGTTTCACTAAAATTGCAAAACAAGATACTGGAATCCTGTTTGCCTTTGTGGAATATTTTTACAGCATTCTAATGTAAAAAGTGTTTGACTTACAGAGCTTACACTTTTTTAAGGGTACAGAGGTCTCCCTGTACCTTAAAAAACAAAGCTAAAATAAAAACCCATTTGAATTTCAAGTAGAAATTTTAAATTAATTTAATAATGTGGTATAACATTGGATCTATTACAAAAAATCAAAGAAATCTTCTATATTTAATTCCTTAGGAGGATTTTTAGGAAGCTGTGTCTTTTTAATGGAAACAAAGTGTTACTTCACCATGATAAAGACCATGAAGAAACCTGAAAAGTAAGGGAACTCCTAGTCTAAATGAAACCATTCAAGCAGGGCTATGAATGTGCCTTTGGCAGAGATTTATAACACCCACTTAAAATGCTATGCTGGTAGGAAATAAGAAAGAGAGGACAAAAAAATGCCCCCTGAAAGTCAGGAAACCATTGAGAAAGCAGTGAAAATCTTAGTGATAAAGTGCTACAAATCACTAATAATATATCTTTGACTATTTGACAGGCTACACAATGCACAATAGTTGTACAGATTCAGTATAGAAAAGAATCAATTGCTTAAAACTACTAGAAAATCATTTATTTGTGCCTAATTCCTGACACAGAATCACTTATAGGATATAAGACCTGCTTGCAGCAATTTTTATAACAACACTCTATCTTGCAAGTTTAATTATGAATAAAGACTTGGGTGTATTTTATGTGTGAGTAAAGCTTGTTTTTTGTCCTTTAGTAAGAGAAAAAAAAAAAATCAATGATGATGAGAATTTCAGTATTTACATGAAGGAAATGAGAACTAAAAAGTCCTCAGTAAAAAATATGAGGGCCAAAATCCTAGACTTCACTAGTCTTTCTTTTGGATATATTGTTACAATTTTCATATGATCAAAGCACAAATATCATCATTGTGTAACTACTTGTACTTTATGCATGTGTATGTGTATATTAATGTACATTTTTATAGCTATTATAGGTTTTCTATTGTGTGATAATTAGTTCTTTAGGAATCTGATCATATAACGCCTATATAAGAGGGGGGAAAAGCTCATATAGAAATCAAGTAGAGTAGCCTTTTGGCATTTCCTTGAGAAAGTATTATGAGAATGAGCTTAGAATTTATAGATTGAGTGAGACCAAGCCATAAGCCTGTTAGAGATAAATCTTAAAAAGCTGTCATTTCTTCATGGTGAAACCTGAGGAATTCTCATTCATGTGGACTAAATGAATAGACAGTGAAGGCTCACCAGGAAAGATCATTTAATTTTCTACAGATGAAAATATAAGGGATTCAGATTCATTTCCATTGCTTTCAAATACTGCCTTAGGTATAGGTCTCTGGTTCAAATACCTAAGCACTGAAATGTGTCACTGACCACATTTAGTTTTCAGTGCCCTGGCCCAGATTCCTGATCCTTTGGCCTGCTTCCTGGAAGTCATTCTTCACCTACTTACATGGAAGGCACCTGCCCTCTGTTTGTTTCCTACTGTTCTTTCTCCCCTTTGTGCCTAATGTCTGATCTTTTACCTATTTAATATGTGGTAGAAATTGATCCTTTGTCTTACCTGAATTTTGGATTCTGGCTTTCTCTACAAATAGTCCCAGTACAATATGCTTCTCTGTATTCTTTTTTCTCTTTATCTTGTCTGTCCAGGTCATATCTACCAAGTGTGCAAATTCATACATCTCCCTTTCTTCATACATTTAAAGAATTTCAAGTTAGACCACATCAAACTTTTTGTCAACTGAAATGACTTTCCCCAAAACCACTATCACCTGCCTTTCTATTTCATGTCTTTCTTCCATGTTCCCTTGTGAATCATCCAAGAAGAATTTTTTTCACTGACATGAATTTCACATTACTGTATTTCTAAGCATATATTCTTTTTAAAAAAATGTCCCCACACTGCTTACATGCACAACCAGCAAGCTTTAGTGATGCCACTATCATACCTGATGATTCCCCAAAAGGAAGGAACATCTAAGTGTGTATCAGGAACATTGGGGAATTTTTCTTTTTTGAAAAAGCCTTCCCTAATCCAAATATTCTTAAATACCACCATGCGGAAGAGGGTATGATCATTCAGGTGAAAAAATTCACTCTCTAATTGATACAAATATACTAGAAAAAAAGTCCTGTCTGACTCTGATTTTCTACTATTGTGTTTGTTTTTCATTTGATGCCATTCACAAAAAATACTAAGGTGTTCATCTTTTACAAACCCAATGCAATTTGGCATTTTTAGCTTTTGTTTTGTTTTAACTCACACTTGATCTTTCAGCAAAAGTGTGTGTGTATGCATGTGTGTATGTATGTTCATGCACAGTCTGCAGAAAGTCAAATACAGTACAGCAGAAGAAAGTGGATCTATAAATTTAGGACTACCCCCAAGAATTAGGATTGCTGCAAGTTAGAAAACGCTGCATGTGAGAGTTTAGGAGGAGTTGGAGTGAGGCTTTCTGACAGGAGAGTTGTGACAGGCAGCTAGCTAATTCCTAAATGGGCCTCTTAAATTTCTCCCAACGTGCCTGTTTTAAATGCTAACTCATTCCACTTTTTTTCACTGATAGTTCAGAATGGTGCTGAATGTAAAATCTACTTTAGCTGGGTGAATGCTTTTCTTCTTATGTTAAGAGAGCTGGTTTGGAAAATGACAAAATGAGTCACCTAAGAAATAACAGCAGGGACACCAGCAAGGAAACTTTAAAATGTGCTTAAAAGCCACAGAACGTGAGACTAAACACGATCAGAACAAACCAAGACTGAACACAATCAATAAATGACCCTGGTCTACGGACAGTTTTAGGAAATGGATCTGTATGGAATGTTAACGTGCTGATGCACAAGGGTAGCATATGTGCTATGAGGTAATTCAAAATGTAACTTAGCCCCTGATGAGGACAGAAAGCTTATTTATATTAGTAAGGCATAGGCTCCATATGTCTCTGTCAATTGTGCATTCCAGATATTTACCTCAGTTTCATGAGAATTTCTCAAGGGAATAAAATGGATATGAGTAACACCCCTTGAAGCTTCACTGGATATATTAGCTTCTACCTTTTCCTTACTGAGACAATAGTGTTCGATCCTATGACCTCGCTGGTGTCCTGCAGTGGTGTCCTTCCCAGATGAATTCTTCAGACTTCAGGCTGGATGACTGATTAAATTATTGTGTGATTCTTTCCTTCCTCAAAGCTTATGTCTTTTGTTTCTATAGCTTCTTGTTTTCACACAGATATTTCTTTCCCTCAATTTCTTTTACAGAAGATAAATACGTGTATATCTATATCTGTATAGAGATGTATAGACATCTATAGTTTCATATATATGGCTATATATGTACAAATATATATGTTTATACACACACACACACACACACACACACACACTAACACATTTCCTTTCCCCATGATTCATATATTGAAATCCTAATCCCCAATCTCTCAGAACGTGACTGTTAAGAGATATGGGTGAACCAAGGTAATTAAAAATGAGATCATTAGTGTGGCCCTAATCCATTACGACTGGTGTCCTTAAGAGATATTTCATACAGAGGGAGGTACAGAAGGAGGACCATGTGGAGACACAGGGAGAAAATGGCCATCCACCTGACATGGAGGGAGGTTTTGAAGAATCAAGCCAGGATACCTTGATCTTGGACCTCTCTAGATTTTCTCCAGAACTGTGTGAAAACAAATGCCTAGTATTTGGGGCACTCAGTCTGTGGAACTTTGTTATGGCAACCCTGGAAAATTTACATAACAAAAAATGCGCGCACAACCACACACACACACACACACACACACACACACACACACTCCAGATAAACAATCTGTGGTTCAATTTTAAAAATCAAATAACATTATTTCAATAGTATGAAACATCAGGGGAAAATCATACATTGGGTTTTAAGTTTGTAAGACAAATGAAAATAGTCATCTGGAAGAATTACAGAAAATGGTGGTGAACATGGAGAGGCCCTGCTATGTGGGGCTTATTGGTTAGAGTAGGGATCTGAAGTGATGGAGTGAAAGCTATATTATGTTCCTTATCCTCGCCCCTAACAGTGATTGAGTACTTTTCAACTGTCATCATAATAACAAGTATCTACACCACAGTACTATGAGTAAGAAATCTTGCTAGGACTACTGGCTATACTGCATATGTCTTCTTTCTGACCTCCAGTAGCTCACTGTGAAACTGCAGCAAGAAGATATGTGCAAATATCCCACCCCCCAACACACAGAATAATGAAAAGCAGTTATGAGAGACTACATTATAAGCAAAGGAAACTATACAAAGCCCTTTGAGAGATTTACAGGTTATGGAACAGCTGAAAACAGCTGACAGTGAGAATGGAAAGGAATGAAAACAAGTGATCAAATGAATAAAGTACCCTCTGGGCTAGGATGGGAGCCTAAGGATAAGACCAAAGTTGACCAAGAGATGAACAGATGATTTCTAAAATAAATAAATAAATATTTAATTACATATTTACAAAAATATTTACATTTTAAGTTATTTTAAAAAGATTTGTGGTTTAGGTCAATCTCTGGAAGGAATACCCTATCTATGGAATGGCAGGGTGGAGAAATACTAGCAAGAGAGGCAAAAAGGGAGGAATCAGGATGCTTAGAGGAGATGCAGTGGACAGAATCTGCAGGTGTGGGAGAAGCAGGGAGTATTAATCATAGAGAACATAGCAGGAAGGTGATGGAAAGCACACACAAACTTAATGAGATGATCATTTGTGTCCTTAAACAATATCAGTCCATAATAAAGACATAAGCCTTACTGCAAAATATTAAAAATGAGGAAGATTTATATGATGGCCAAAAAAGGAAAAAAACAGCAACTTAGAGCTAAAACTAAATCTGAACATTATATTTGCTAGAAAGGAGAAAAATTGAAGAGGAACCAGTAAGAGAAAGAATGGTTATATGACTTTTTTTTTTTTTTTTTTTTTTTTTAATCATCATGGAGAGTTCCTAGGACCTTTAGTGGGGGCTGTGAGGAGGTTACGATATACTGCTACAGAATTGAGACTTCCAGGGCCATGCATGAAGGTACTGAAAAATCTAATGAGAGGTCAGGAGCAGTCATACTATATTTTCTACATGAAGAGTGATAAAGCTCATTCTTAAATATTAAGAGGATCAAGGGCTTCCTTTTCTTTTTCCTTTACACTTTGATCAATTGCTAAGATCTGCCAATTTTGGATTCCAGAGAAATAACTTGCTGCTTGTTCATCTTCCCTAGTCTTTATTGGAATAGAACACTAAAGCTACAATCCACACGTTTCTTCTGTAAGGAAAAAAAAAAAAAAAAAAAAAATCAGTGGAGGATTGTTTCTATACAAACAGAGAGGAACTGAATTGTTATTTCTGCTCATTGAAGTTATACTTTATTCCTACTTTATTGTCTAATTATGACTGAATCAAGATTCATATTTTACTCTTCAGTGAGAGATAAGATATTTGAAAATAGGACTGGGTATTGATTTTCTGTCCCAGGCTATTCCTGTTATATACAAATTCTTGGTGTTGACATAAAATGTGGAAATTATTTAGATGAGGCTTTTGGCTGAATTTAGGAATCCTTGCCCAACTTTCCTTACACAAAGGTCATTAGTTATTTCCTTGAGTGTTTTTAGGAACAGGGAGCTCACTACCTTTTGAGATTGACCATAAGAAATAGAAGCCTGTGTTTATAAGTTTTAAGTTATTTTCCTGATTCTGGTTGCGTATTACAAAGTAGAGAGTGTAAGATATTACAGTAATGTGTCAGACATTAAAAAAAATGGCTTCTTGTTATGTAGAAAGAAAACTGTATCTTTTTTATTAACAGAAAGCAGTTCTAAGAAAAGGTGAACTGCAAATGTGTTCAAGAATCAAAAGAGAACACGAGACATTTGGAACAGGGGCAAGTGTTTGTAAACAATGTGGGATGTCTGAATAATTACCACTTAGCTGAAGCAGCACCCTCTTTCTGATTAGTGGGTTCTGCTGGTTTTCAGGCTTTGCTGACTGTTTGGGAGGCAGAAAGAGGAAAGGGGAGGCAAAGAAGGAGGGGAAGAGAGGGAACAAAAGGGATTGTTCACCTGTTTCCTGCACCATCTCACCCTCCCTCTTCTTTTTCACATTAGGTTTACTTTGCTCCACTGAGCTGTTCCACTGAAAAACAAACCTTAATTGAAACAGTACAACTGGTTAAATATCTGTTCTCATGTCCTCCTGGGATTTTATGTGAAATGTTTCCCATAGGCTGGGTATGATCAAGGGGGCTCTGGTTGAGGCTGATCCTCAACCAGACACTTCTCAGTGTCAAAAAGGGAGCCTGGATGACCAGCTTCAGGCCACCAAAACATTGCCAGATGTGCCAGCATGTCCCCTAGCTAGGTCCCCCCTCTACGAATCTCTCTGTGGTTTACTTCTGTTTCTTTCCTTTTTTCTGGTTCTAACATATTTAGCTCAAAGGAAAATTGTGCAATTTTACACTATTTTCTTTCTATAGTGTTTATTATGGTTAAAATAAATGCTCTTTATTTAACTTGAAGTAAAATTAGAAATATATAGACTCTACATTTTTAAAAAAATCTCTTTACTAAAGTGCACAATTTAGAGTAAATCTCTAGGAATAGTTTTTATTTTATAACACAAATGTTAATTTTATGAACTTTATTTTTGAGCTGTACATCTTATTTTGCTTACCTTGTTGAGGATATAAAATAATGAAGTATAATTATTGGCTAGTGGTAGGCTCATGGGGTAACCATATGATAAGATTTAATGTTCCAAATTAGCATCTCTTATGGTGATAAAAAAAAAAAAAAGTTGAATTTTAAATGAGGGCTTCACTGCTTTGGGAGAGGATATTTTCTGAATCAATAAAAACTTAACTGAATTATTTTAATCCTAAGGATTTTTTGTTGTCATCGCCACTGGAGTCCCAGAAGGCATAGTTTTCCTATTTTCCCTTAAGACAGGTGGAAATGGTGGGCAAGCAGTTCTTCACTCTCATCTTTGCAGGCCTTGGGAAGACACTTGAATTGTGGGAAGAAGTTTGCTTCAGGAAGGGCATATTTCACACTTGATCATGCATTCATAATAAGTTATGCATAAAACTTCTTCATAAGGATCTTGGGGCCAACATTTTTTTTTTTCTACAGAGAAAAACATCATGTACTAAGCACATCAGACTTTATTTTCACCTTCTGCCATTGGCCTAATAATGGAGAATATAGTTTCTAGGGAAAAGGTAGAAAACAAGTTTAGAAGTTAAATTATTTACTTCCATAATAAATAATCGATTTTGGTGAGATTGAGGGATTTTCCATATTTTTTGAAAACCAGTTTGGAAATTCAGATAACAAGCTTCAGAAAAATTCAGTCTTTGAACTCACAATCCCATAGAATCTAGCCTAAGGAAATAATTAGAGGTAATCAAAGGCACATACAAAGTTGTTCCTCAGAACATTATTTATGAAATTAAAAAGTATTGGAAGCAACCTAAATGCTTAGAAATAGGACAAGAGCTAAATAAATTTGCAGGATGAAACACTGCAGCAATTAAAATATACTTAAAATTTTTATGATATTGAAAAAATCTTTGTAATAAGACCAAAAAAGAAAAGAATCCTACAAAATATTTATTTCAAGTGGTAGCTTTATTGGTGATATTAACTGATTCATGCAATTCTTTACTTTTTATCCAAATTTATTACCATGAACATCACTGTTTTTAAAAAAATATATCATATACAAATTTATATGTGTATGTGTATAAAATCTAGATTACTCAAAAATTCCTAGACAGGGATTTGTTAAATGGTCAGTGGTAAGACAGCATGATTATTGACTTGTTTTTAATCCTTTAGTTATATTATCCTACAATGTGTCTAACACTTTCATGACCAGCTATGATATAAAGTTATGAGAGAATCAAGATTCAGCATTTGGTTTATATCATTATCTGAGATTTGCAGTAGGTCAATGTATGTATATATAACTATATCAAGGAAAAGAAATTTATTAGCATATAAAAATGAAGGGTACAATCTGAGAATTTTCAAGAACTTTATATATGACTTTGTCAAACACATTTTTGTTAGCTGAGGTTGAGACAGAGATTCTTCCAAGGGCATGTGAGTTCAGAGTATTCTCACGTACATAATGACAACTAGAGTCACCAGCTCATTCTGGTCTCAGGAATAGCCAGATTACTCATGGCCAAATATGAGCATATTCCCTTGATTTGTCATGGTCTCTAAAACTTAAACCATCTACTTAAACAAATGTTTCTTGGCATCATATAGGCAAGTGTACAGATTTTGGAAAGTCATAATTATTTTGAAAGGGGATTCTGTAGAGTAATTACGTATTTATTTGTTTATTATATCTTTGGGTCAAAGTAAAGAATGGAATCAGTATAACAGTAAACATCAGATTTATTGTTAAGTAAAGAAATTTGAGATGGTTCAATGAAAAACAGCTATAGAAAATCATCATGTGTAGTTTCCCCCCAAAAGCAAACTACAGCTATTTTTTTGTTGTTATTATTGTTGAAGGCACAAAAGCTTTAAAAAGGGTGAGGGTGAGAAGAAACAGCCAAGAACAGTGGGTTTTAACCTTGCCTTGCCTCACATCAGAATCACCTGGGAAGCTATAAAAATTCCAGTGCCCAGGCTGCAACCTAGTCCACTGAAAACAGTCTCTGAGAGCATTATTCAGCATTGGTATTTCTACTTCCCATGTCATTTCAAAGTGCAGCTAAGATTGAAACATCACCATTCAAGAAGTTTAAATGAATATATGTATTTTTTTTGTGGTACTGGGCATTAAACTCAGGGGCACTCGACCACTGGGTCACATCCCCAGACCTTTTTTATATTTTATTTAAAGACAGGGTCTCACTGAGTTGCTAAGTGCCTCACCATTGCTGAGGCTGGCTTTGAACTCGCGATCCTCCTGCCTCAGCCTCCCAAAGTGCTGGGATTACAGGCGTGCGCCACCGCGCCCAGCATATTTAATTCTTTGATTCTTTGTCCTTCAATTTAGTAGTCTCCAAATAAGTGCTTAAGTTTTCTCTCTTTATAATGCGTGGGTTCCCTTTATCATTTACTAAAAAAAAAAAAAAAAAAAAAAAAAAAAAAAAAAAAAAAAAAATACTGGGTACTTTTACTGTGATTTTTACTTTCATCTCTTCTTTCCCAAGTATTGCCAGGGCTCTTTTTAAATCATCTTTCACATGTAGTATGTGGAGCTTGGTTATTGAGAAGTATTCCTGTTCACTGCACAAAGACACTTGACAGTGACTGAGCTCAAGCTATCATGGTGAATATATGCCTCAAGGGGGATGGGGATAGAGCTCAGTTGGTAGAGCGCTTGCCTAGCATACACAAAGACCTGGGTTCAATCTCCAGCACTGTATATATATATATAATCAACTCATTTGGAATGGATTAAAAGGGAGTCCTTCAGCTTTTAAAAACTGAATACATTTAACTGCATTATAAACAACTGTCACCAATGTCATTTTGCTGCATTCTAGATTAAATTCTATGATAGAAAAACATAAAATATAAATACTATACTCTGTCCATCTAGTAAAGTAAAAAGTCAAGGATTTTAAACTTCAAAATTTCCTAGAATTCTTTAAATTAGCTCTATTTTTCCTCATTCTAACTTACCCTTTTAATTTCATTATTATTATTATTATTTAATTCTAATTTGTTATATATGACAGCAGAATGTAATACAATTCGTATTATACATAGAGAGCACAATTTTTCATCTCTCTGGTTGTACACAAAGTAGAGTCACACCATTCCTGTCTTCATACATGTATTTAGGATAATGATGCCCATCTCATTCCACCGTCTTTCTCTTTGTTTTAAGGGCTTAATTTTTTCACAGAAACAAATGTCCAGGAATTTAAGTGTTAAAACACCATACAACTGTTCCTGGAACCTGAATTTAAGTTAAAGAATGGTATACAGAAAAGTGAAAATAGGATTTGTTCCAGGATTCCACGTTTTCTTTTCTTGATTTAATTTCAAAATAACTTCTCAATTGTAATGTTTATCAAAGTATGCTATTATATAATTAGTGTTCCTATCTATTAAATTTGGGACTATCTAGGGGGCAAATGTCTTTCTTTTGGACAAAGCAATTCACACTTGTAGGTTTCTTGCATTAAACAAGCTCTGAAACAGCACCAAACAGCTTTAAAAAAAGAAAAGAAAGTGAAACTTCCCTCTAAATGCCCACTGAACATACATTTCCCAAGCTTTTTACATTCACTGTTTATAAAGAGTCTTCATGAGCCTATGAGGAGAAGCTGCCTATTTAGCTGCCTAGAAGACAGTAGTGTTCAACTAAGCTCAAGAGAGAAGAGCAACAAGACAGAATAACTGCTGAAGGAGGAGGCCTATTCATTCTGCAGTGCTATGGGAACTTCACATGGGCTATGGTTGGAAATTTGTTTCTTCTTGCATTTCTGGAAGAGACTTTCAACATTTTATTCAAATCTTGAGGTCATGCCTATGGTTAATTTCAAGTGCATTTCACAATTACATCAAGGAATAACATGACTGGCTCATAGTTATTTGCTCCTATGTGTAAATTTAAGCATTGTGGGACCTGAAAACTTTATTTGGAGAATATTATATGCTAAAAAGGACTCTTAAAATCTAACAAACAAAACATACCAAAACATTTTGCAAATCAAAAGAAAAATATCATTTTTAAAATGGAAAATGTCTTGCAAATTTGTGTGTATGCATATGTGTGAGTGATTATCAATCTAAGCCCCCTTAGGTCTTTAAATAATTGTTGTGGATTGGTTACATAGATTATATTTATGCTTTCCCAAACTGTTAAACTTTTACAAATCAGCACAATATATCCCATTAGGGAAGTCAATTTATTGCCTGAAGTATGCAGAAGACATTTGTGCAAATATAAATCATAAAAACCATATACCTCTGGATTGTTTTATAAATACTGATAATATAGAATGAATTGTCTTTGAAATCCACTCTCCAGTTGTATCATAACCTATGTACCTACACATGTACTACTTTAACATTAATGTAGGAAAATATTTTTTGAACAGATGGCCTTTGCACATTGTTTAAGCAATCAATGGTCTGTGTTTTAATTTGCTTGAAATAAAAAAAAAAAAAAAAAAAGGGAATCATTGTTCTGATGGAAAAAGTCAAACATTAGATCCATTCTGCACTTTTGCACAAGCCTATAAGGTAAGAATGAAGGGAATCATTCTTTTCATTTAAACAGCTGTGCAAATGAAAATAGACCAGATAGAAAACACCAATAAGAAATTGTCCAGCAAGACAAAGCTGGAAAAATCCCAGTTAGGAAGCGACAAATTTCTGTTTACTACTCTTCCTATTTATGTGACTATTCTGAGTTTTATTGCTCTAATCAGGTGTTAGAGAGTAGTGACCGAACAAGCGAAATGTTATAGCTAAGAAAGAAGAAAAAAAATTCTTGATTAAAAAAATGCAACAAGTAGGGCTGGGGTTGTAACTCAGTGGTACAGCACTCTTGCATGTGTGAGGCAATGGGTTTGATCCTCAGCACCACATAATAAAAAATAAAGATATTGTGTTTATCTACAGCTAATTTAAAAAAAATGCAACAAATAAATCCACACAATTGTGTTGAAGTATAGATATCTGACTTTAAGGAAGGCTAAAGTATGGGATTGTATTGTTGGTAATCCAGGTTTATTTTTATTAGTATAATTGGTTTTACTTTGCCAGATGTTTAGGTGATTTATATTGTGAAAGATGGTTCATTGAGAAAGAGTTATGTAGCTTTAAAACAGAAGACAGATGTTTAACATGCAAAGGGACCCTAAGGAATAGCTTCTTGCATCAATGGTTTATATAAAGTAAAAGCCTAAACCTAAGTTGTATCTTTCCCATGTTTTTCTAGGATAGGAGGAGGCAGGCATGGAAAGCAAGGTGTCCTCAGTCCAGGACTGGACCTGGGACAAGCCAGGTTACTTCACCTTCTGTCTTTTCTTTCTCTTCCTGCCTTCCTTCCACAGACCCACAGTGAATAACTGCTATGTGCAAAGCCCAGGGCTTGAAGAACCATACCCACGTTAAGCCAAGTTCCCTCCATAACAATTTCTTGTGATTTCAGTTTTCATTCATTCATTAAACCTAATAATGTTTTTTCTCTATCCTTTTATTCAAAATTACCACTTCTCTCTTCAATTCAAAGCTTTAAAACTAGAAATTATTGTTAGTCACAAATAAAGGCTAGATAAGGTAAATGCTGAGCTGGAAATAGACTTTGGATACAAACAATCCATACATGGGCAAATCGTGACATCAGGATGCTACTGGCCATGCAGAGTTGCTGGCAAGACCCAGGGGAGTAAAGATAATGGGTGGGTGTGGTGTGGGTGCTGGAGGAAGAGGGAGCAGTCCTAGTCACAGAAGTGGGAAGAGGCTGAGATCTGCGTGGCCTGGTGCAACTCCTGGCACAGAAGAAGGAAGCTGCAGTGCCATTTGTACCCCAATGGCACTCACACTTGTCAAACCGTTGTAAGATTATCAATACAAATGTATTTAAGAAATACCAACTGTGTGTGCTACTTCCAACATCTCAGGAGAGGAAAGGTCACACTTGATTTAAAGAACAGGGCTAGTGTTATATTTGTGAGAGTAATTCTGCTTGGTAATTGGAGTTTTAAAAGAATCTGATGATGACATGGTGAGCACACTACAGATATAAAAGCATAATAAATAAAGGAATGATCGAATCTTTAATTAGTGTCTCTAGTGAGAAAGGTAGCATATTGTTTATATACAGATATAGAAAAGTATATCATGAGACATAGCAAAAATTAATTGCTGTTAAGAGTGAAAAAGAAAAATTGTGAAAACTCCACAAAGAAGATGCGAAACAGAAAAATCACAGGAAAGGGAGATACAAAATCACCAGGGTTCTGTTGCCAATTTCCAGACATCTAATTTCTTTATTTTATTAAGATATTCTGAAATTATGATCTAACACACAAGTTATTTACAAAATGTTAAGAAGCTGGAGGAACATTAATTAAAACAAATATTTACATAAAGAAGGACACTGATGTTTTTAAAATATCTTTAATGTACTACCTAACAGAGTCAGTATTTGGAGTGTTTCAGTTACATTTTTCAAGCACCATTAACATTTGTCAAATAAACATCAATCCCCATCTGAAAGGTCCCCTGTCTCTATTACAGCTCACTCAACCTGTCACTTTTGTGACTCTGCACAAACTTCTATCCAATAATAAATCAACCTCAGATGTCCTCTATCTTAGAATTTCAACATGTAAACAAAGTTTACAGAATCATCTTACAGAAGTGTTATACTATGTTTTGCTGCAAAGATAATTTAAGCCAAAATATTTATTGTTCTCTTTTCTCCAACTCAGATTTTCTTTAAGTAACAACAAATACATTCCAAGACCCTCAGTGATGCCACAGATGCCACCTAATCCTATAGATTACCATGTTTTGTCCTATCCATACATATTGCAATAAAGTTTGATCTATAAATTAAGAGCAGTAAAAGATTAACTGTAACTAATAGTAAAATAGAACAATTACAACATTATACTGTAATAAAAGTTGTGGGAATGTAGTCTCCCCCCCTCAAATTTCTTATGAAGTTGGATGATACTATGCCTACATGACAAGATGAAGTGGGGTGAATTGCATGGGCCCTGTCATATGGCATTAGGCCACCATGCAAGGGATATCTGACATAAATGCTACTCAACAAGGATGATTCACAACCTGGGCAGCTTTTCATTACCCTACTCAGAGCAGCATGCAATTTAAAACTTATGAATGGTTTATTTCTGAAATTTTCCATTTAATATTTTTGGAAGTTGACCAGGGGTAACTGAAGCCACAGAAAATGAAAGAACAGATAAGATAGGATGACTATCTTTTTGATGATTCTGGAGCATCATGTTTGTGCAAATTGGGGGCAAATTGACTTATAGACAGTCAGAAGGCTAAAAGCTTTTTTACTTCTACCTGGTTTCTTAATTTTGACTCACACCTATAATAAGGTCCCCCAAAATAAGATAAATAATTCAGGATATTACCTTTTATTTCTAAATAAGGAGATGCAATCAGAAAATAATTAGATAAATAATTTTCAGAGGTAACAATTAACAATTAGAGATTGTATTGTTAGGAATATAGCACTGAAAGGTATTTAGCTTCTCCTGTCATTAATCAGGGGAGTCTGCAATGAGAGCATTTAGTTATCTGTAAGAAGTTATTAGTAAAACTGTGTTGAAGAAGATGACAGTTGGAAATACAAAGTGGTCACCTGTAAAATGTCTTCCCATAGAAGGGAGAAGCATAGCATGCGTAAATATATTTATTATTGTAAACTTCTTCCTGGATCAGTTTGACATCAAAACTGTATTCCAAAGTTAACACTATTTTTACTCTAATATTGTTTGCTCACCCTTTCTATGTGCTGGTTTTATTAGTGAGAAATATGGTGACTGGAAATAAATGACTGATTTCACATTCAGCCAAAGGTTTTGGGTGTCTATCCCAGGAACTGTGGGGGTACAAGGGCAGACTTGACCTCCCTCATGGAGACGGGTAATAAATTCCAAATTACCAAGTAATGAGCCTCATAATCTTTACTATAGCAAACACTTAGATGGAAGTTCTTAAATTAACTGCTTTTATCTTAATAAGAACCCTGTGAGGTACTAACCCCACCCTATTGATGAGGGGGGCTTAGTAACTTGCACAAGGTAACAAATTAAGGAGTGTCAGAGATCAGGCAGCCTGGCAGAGAATCTACACATTCACCTACCTCACCACACAAACTTTAGGTGTCCTGATCCTTACTGTTAATTGTGCTTCAAAACAATGTTTTCATGACTGGAAGATTTGTCATATGCTTTAGATGACTTTTTTTGAAGTCCTGAAGTTTGATTTTAATAAAACCTAGCCCAAAAGTAGTATCAAATGTACTTTGAAAGGAAACACAATCCCTTAATTTCTCATTCCTTTCTAATCATTAGAATTATTTGAAGTTCAAGAGGACTTCCCCCCCTTGTTTAGACTTTTATCTTACTAATGAAAATGCACATTTTGTAAAGAACAAATAGGTATCTGGCCAGTCTCACTAGAAAGTCGGTAGTTCTAGAACCCAAAGATTTTGAATCCATCACAAAATATTTATGGAGCCTTTATTTTTACCTGTTTAATATATAACAGTCTTCATAAAATGCTACTGAATTTGCTATAATATTAATCTTCAGCACTAGAAAGGGTTGATCTGCTGCCTGACTCAAAATCATTAGACTTAGTTCTTGTACTTATGTTGAGAAAAGGCTTATGTAAATGTTCTGGGATATTTTTGCAATGCTTTAAATTGGAAACTGGTTTGTTTCAACCACTTTTCTTGTAGGTCTATTACCACAAACTTACATAGGAAAGTACAAATTAATCCTTTGTGTATATATTGGTAAAATTGAGGAAAAATGCATGCATCATTTGTGCCAAGTATATCTAGCTGGAGAGGAAGATGAAAGAATTGCATGCTTATCTGCTTTGATTTGAAGGACAGTGATCTTATCTATAAATATGCAATATTATTTCCTAAATATTGACTTTCTTTATTGGCATGATGTTACCCATGATGTTGGTATGCAAGATTTAAAATCTGTAATTGGCTTTGCAGGCAGAAATATAAATCTTAGTGAAATTAACATATTGCATAATTATCATGCCAGGAAGTAATTATAAGCGGTGTTTTATATGAGGAGGATAAAAGCCATTGATCAATTTAGAAGTTTGTCTTCCCCAGAAAATATTTACATATACAGACATGTGACTGCAGGAGTTTATGAGATGCCCAGAAGTTATGGGTAGTTGAAATCTGAACTTGCTCTATCACATTGCCTTTTGAAATAGAGATTTACAGCTCAAACTCTGAAAGTCTACCTGAAAGAAAAATTAGCTTCTGAGGTATAAATAGTGAGAAATTTGTATTCTTCTCAGATGCTAGGCTATTTTTCAAATGACAGATATATAGATTTCAAAACAATGAATACACCTGAGGCAGTCATTTGTATCAAGTGGAGAGAAATACTGTAAAAATAGAAACCAAACACTACTTCTATTGAGACTCTGGGTTACAAGAAGATTATATTAAATATATACAATTACATATGGATGTCCACAGACTAGGAGTATGGGAGTATCTATCATATATTTTTTTTTAAAAAAGAACATTCATATTCCCATGCAAAAGCATAGCAATCATTTCAGTTGCTGAAGAGAAAATAAAAGCATTGGTTCCAATGATCACTGAACACAGATAAACACAACAGAAGTAGGAGCAAGAGCATTCTTTACAAGATTTTTTTTTTTTTTTTTTTGCCTTCGAGGAAATAAGTTGGTTAATAGATGAAAAAATGTTTCCCATTTAAAAAAATGCCAGACGGGTTCATATACAAGCAGAATGTTTAGTTCTCCAATACACTTATTTGTAAAACATGATCATAAAATTCACAAATGAACCAGCCAATTGCCAGAGGTTTAGGTGTGAATGTAAACATATTTAAATTGATTTGTAGAAAGCACTCTATGAAAATCATGTGCAAATGAAGATGAATAACTTAAACATTAAAAAGCAATGTCATTGCCGGGCATTCAGGCACACACATAATCCCAACAACTCTGGAGGCTGAGGTGGGAGGATCACAAGTTTGAGGCCAGCCTGAGAAACTTAGGGAGACCCTATCTCAAAAAACAAACAAACAAACAAAAATGAAAACATAATTAAACGGCTAGGGGTGTAACTCAGTGGCAGAGTGTCCCTAGGTTCAATTCTTACTACTGAAAAGAAGAAAAAAAGCAATATCTTATCAACAACAATGAACCCTCAAAATATGTGAGAATGAGATTGGCAATCATTATAAGCATGAAATATATAATTTTATATATACATTAAGCTACTCATATCCTTGGGTTGCACACCATTGGATTCAACCATCTGTGGGTTGAAATATTTTTAAAAATTCCAGAATGTTCCAAAAATCAAAAGTTACATTTGCTGTATATTGATTGAGTCCTACATTGAATCCATGTGAATGAAGTGATGTGTAGGAGTACCTTGCATAGCCTCCTGCCACTTGGTATAGTCTAAGTCTCTCTCCAGCATTGTTGCTTGACCATAATTCATCTCACATCTTGCTTGGGCACTATGTAGTTATTAGGGCTGTGGTAGCTGCACCTGAACTGAACATGTACAGACTTCTTTTTCTTGTCATTTTCCCCTAAACAGTACAGTACAGCAAATAGTGACATTATTTACATTGTACTATATATTACAAGTTATCTAAATATGACTTCCAGTGTATGAGATGATGTGCATGGGTTATATAAATATATTATGCCTTTTACCAGAGGGACTTGGTCTTCTATGGATTTTGGTATCTGCAGGGGTAGTAACACAGAGGGATGACTTTCAGTCATACTTATTTATTTAATGTCTCTGAACCTTAGTAATTCTTATAAACAGAGCAATGGAAATTCTTAGTAAAGAAGTGACACAAATATTTTAAAAGATGCATTAATATAGACTATTTTATCTTAAGTAATTTGGAATGATGAGGAATGCAGTGCATTTTTTTCCTATTAATTTCTCCCTTTCTCCAATACATGCACAACTGGGATTTCATAGTGAGAGAGTCCTCATGCTACAGTGACACTCTTGACATACATGTCATTAACAGATAAAAAAAAATTACAAGTCCCTGAGATTGTGCATCTTTTTTGGTACAAAAGCTCCCAGGGGGCCTTCTCTGTCTATGACAACCATCAGTTACCCCCATAGACAGGTGTTGTGTTCTGTGAATCTTCAGTAGTAAGTCCCTGAAGTTTTGTTTGATGAATAGCATGACTAGTACACTCAGGAATCAGGGAATAATTATATAAGCCTTATGTTAGATCCCTGTAAATTGACTAATCATTCTCACCTTAGTGGGATTATTGAAAGTTAAAATATTTGTCAAAAATGCATACTTTAATTTCCTAAATCTAGAACAGCAGCAGAATATTACAAATCCTTTCGTGAGTATTTTGCAATTATACCCAATCATTTTTTTTTCTTTTTTACTTCTCAGAAAAGGAAAACCATAGAAAGAGGCTTCTCACATCTTCTTTTTCCTCACTTAACATAACCTGCACTTCCTTTTAAAAATCATAGGATCTCATTGCCCGGAGAAGGGACTGTGACTTCACACCTATGAAGAATAATTCTTAAAGAATTCCCAAGCCAAATATGTAAGATAAGTAATTAGATTTTTCACAGGAAACCTGTTAAAGCATCTAGATGATGGACTGATCCTTTTGTCTATGAGGTGGGCCTTTTCATCATTCTCCTTACTGGAGATGCAGTGGGAGAGTTGTCACCGTCCTCTTATTCACTTCCTTTTGTCACAGACTATGACCAATGCTTATGCTGTACAGTGTAATGATACTTTTTAAAAATAAACCAGTCTCCTTGCACAGATATGGACCTTGAGGTCCCCCACCATGAGGTGCCTTGTCTATGCCAGAGAAGCAGTGGCAGAACAGATTCATGTCCCTATCAGGTTATCAGGTCTTTCTGCTTCATTTTCTAATATGCTGGTAAATCAAAGAAGAGCAATGTGAAAACAATGTGACCTTTTCTACTCTTCAAGTGCCTACCCATAATATGTAGAGTCCCAGTTAAAATTTAAGAGCTTTCTCTTACATTACTTGTACTTTATTGTTTGTATTACTGGAATTCAAAATGAGTCTGAGTGAATCCAATATTAAAAATGAAAACCCCCGTTCCCACATTACAAATATCTATATTACTTTACATGAGTAAGCATGTTCATAAACCTAGAGTATGATTTTAAAAACACATTGTCTTGTAAGAAAATATAAAAGGATGGATACATTTTGTGGGGAGGATTCTGTAAGTTGAACTGATTGAAATCTGTGTCAGAATCATTTGGGGGCTCGCATTAAAATGTAAATTCCTCTGCCCTGAACAAAAGTACTGAATCAGAATTTCTACTAGTGGGAACAAGAATTGTATATTTTACTATCAACCTTAGGTAATTATGAGACTCAGAAAAGTTGAGAATCAAATGTTTAAGGCTTGTACAACTACATAAAGATTATTGGAGGTAATTCTGGATATTTCTCATGCTTTATAAAACACATTAGTTGCCTTGATTTTTATATGCTTTTTTTAAAGAGGATGCATATGAAATTTTCCAAGCTGAAACTCTCAACCCACAAGTAACTCTATAGAGAAATTTCCAAACAGTTAATTAATTCTGAAGGTTTTTGAGGTCATGTCTTATTCTACTCTACTCTCTTTATTAAGAATTATATTGCAAAAGAATGTATTTATATCCTTGCTGAGTAACATCTTTATTAATCAAATGCTCTAATCTGTTGAAGCAAACTCTTAGTAACTAGTCAGTAATTCATGGGCTACTATTGTGGTTTTCTCTAAGGAATCTTTTGACTGATGGACCCTGTCAAAATGTGGATAGGAAAGCCCCAATCTACAATGTGAAGTTCTGCACAAGAATACTGCATTGCTGTCTCAAGCTGCTGGTAAAAGTCACTGTATATTCACATTCATGAGTAATTATTAACAACAACAGCAGCAACAATATTACAATATAGCATAATTACAAATGTGTCTAATTATTACTGATTTTAGCTTTATTATCTCTTTTGATCTTTCTTGTACTCTTATACTTTTATGAATATGAAAATAGAGGCTTGCAGAGAGAAAGTTAGTTGTTCAAATTTCTTGATACAGTTTATCTACAAAATGAAGGGTTTCCATTCATTTATCCATTTATTTTTCTGCTGAAATACTCCTTTAGAGTAAAGACATCACATTCTTTGTCCTAAGTAGCCTAAGGTATAAAGATATATAAAGAGGTGGTTTCAATATAGTTTTATAAATATTATGAAGGAGTAGGTACAGGTTATAAAGAGAACATATAGGGGAGATACCTAATTCAGTTTGAAGAGACTGAGGCAGGATTCCTAAAGGAGGAGACACTTTTGTGGACAAATGCAAGAAGAACAGGTGTTAGCCAGGTAAAGAAGGTGATAAGATGGAGATAGAGCATTCCAGGCAGAAAGGACAGTTTCTGCAGTCTGGGATGTAGGAATGCTTCTAGAATATTTGAAACCCTGTGGGTAGTTCAGTTTGGCCTGAAAGTAGAGATGGGAGGAAACATGGATCAGATTATTGAGGATTTTGAACATTATGTTGAGGATTTTGGACTTTAATCTTTTGATGATCCAAAGATACTGAAGATATTACATTAGCATGTTGGAATGATTTCTTTGTGGAGAATGGTTTGAGAGGAGCTGAATTGAAGGCAGTCTGACCAATTGGTAGGCTTAAAAAATGATGAGAACTTAAATACAGATGATTGATAGACTTAACATACAGGGAGTTGAATTGAAGGACCCAGTGACTGATGTGACTGATGTGGGTTAAGGGGAGATGAAGAGTACAGAAAGGCATCTCATATGTTGGGCAATTGAGTGAACAGAGTTGCAATCTTAAGTAGGACATAGAGGAGAGGGAAAAAGCCCTTTGCTACTTCAATAATTTTCTTCTAAATTATTCTTGCTGAATGAATCTTTTTCTTATTAGTGGAAAGGGTAGCATTTAATTATATTTCTAATGATGATATGGCTGGGACATGTCATAACACTCTAACTGATTGGGCTCAGAGCTAGACCCTTGATTGAGCTCATAGAGCTAGGTGGGCACTCCTTTATTTCTTTCTCTATCACACCACATGCATCTTTACTGAATTTTCAGTTTTAAAGAGGCAATCTTTTCCTATAAAGGAGAATAGTGTATTGTTTTCTTTGATTATATGGAAAAATATATTATGTTTTCCTCTAACAGATATGTCAAGAATCTACTTTAGAAGAAATATTTGTAACATTAGAAACTTTACTTATGGTAAACAATAAATGTCTAAATCAGGGTGTAAAATAAACCAAGAATATGGAATTTTATAATGCATGGCATTTCAAGTTCAAGTTTGTTTGTACTGCAGGTAGGCTGAAGGGTTTTTCCTTGGCTATTATTATAGCTTTCAAATATTGTTTCACAAATAATTTTACTTCATATAATCTACTAATGGCATCATTACCTTGTAGTAATATGAGATATTTTATTTTGTTCATCAAAGATTCATCGATCAACAAATATATGAAAAAATGTAATTAGAGAAATGCAAATCAAAACTACTCTAAGATTTCATCTCATTCCAGTCAGAATGGCAATTATCAAGAATACAAACAACAACAAATGTTGACAAGGATGTGGGGAAAAACCTCATATATTGGTGGCAGGACTGCAAATTGGTGCAACCATTATGGAAAGTGGTATGGAGATTCCTCAGAAAACTTGGAATGGAACCACCATCTGACCCAGTTATCCCACTCTTCAGTTTATATCCAAAGGACTTAAAGTCAGCATACTACAGTGACACAGCCACATCAATGTTTATAGCAGCTCAACTCACGATAGCTAAACTATGGAACCAACCTAGGTTTCCTTCACCAAATGAATGGTTAAAGAAAATGTGGTTTATATACACAATATAATATTAATCAGCCTTAAGGAAGAATGAAATAATGGTATTTGATGATAAATGGATGGAACTGGAGAATATCATGCTAAGAGAAATAAGCCAATCCCCCCAAACCAAAGGCCAAATGTTTTCTCTGATATGCAAATGCTTATTCACAATAAGGTGGGTGGACTAGGAAAGAATAGGAGTTACTTTAAGTAGAGGAGAGCGAAGGGAGGGAAGGAGTATGGGAGTAGAAAGGATAGTAGAATCTGACATTATACTATGTATATATATGACTATATGACCAGTGTGATTCTACATCATGTACAACCAGAGGAATAAGAAATAATACTCCATTTATGTATGATGTGTCAAAGTGCATTCTACTGTCATGTATAACTAATTAGAGCAACAACAAAAAAGATTCATTTCTGCTTGTGTCTCTGCTCATCACTGATCTTTAGAGCCAAGTGCAGTGCCTGGTGTTAAGAACATTTGCTAAAATATATACAAGTTTTATTTTATAGAATTGTTCTTAGAACTTGCAGCACACATTTCTGTATTAAAATGTGGCAAATAATCATTTTTAATAGTCTATTTTTGAATGAAATTCAGTATTTGCTGTTTAAAAATGGGGATTAACTTGATGAAGTCTCACTTTTATACAAAAATCAAGACATGATTTGAGGAAACCCCCCCCCCTTATTTTTTAATCTTCCAACCCCAATTATTTTTCCACATTATAGGAAAGTTTCTTCAGCAAGGAGAATTCAGCACCACTCCTGACTACCTCAAATTCAAAGTACCACAGGGTGGCCTTCTCCTCTACCACTGAAAAGGCCATATTGTCAGTTTCTGTGGCCACTTTTTAGTCCTGCTTTACCTGGACTTCTCTTTGAAGGCAATGCTGTGGGACAAGCTCTCATTCTTGAATTTTTCTCAATACACTGTTCTCATGGTTTATTCTTCTTCTTCTTCTTCTTCTTCTTCTTCTTCTTTTTTTTTTTACTTTTTCATCTCACAATCAATTTATTGGTTTATTTTTTTCCCTTCTTGTTCTTCCTTAAGTGCTAGTGTTTATACTTTAGGGAACTTCATTTTTCACTTAGTATACTCTGAGCAAACTTGGCCACATTCATATTTTCAGTCACTATTCCTAACAATTGAATACTACATATTTTGGAACTTCCATAGAGAAATCTGGAGCCATGAACAATATGGACAAATGTTGATGCCCTAATAGATAGGTACCATGAATTCACCCAGATAAAAAAAATGACCACCCTTCTCCCTTCTCATAATCTTTTTTCTTCTCTTTAATACTCAGTTTATTTTAGAAATACAGGCATACATTACTTGATGAGGATATGTTCTGAGAAATGCATCGTTAGGAAATTCTGTTATTGTGCAAGCATCATAGAGTGTACTTACACAAATTAAGACAGCTAAAACCTCAATAGGTGATGTAATCTTATGGGATCATCTTGGTATATGCTGTTTATTATAGACCAAAATGTCATTATATGGAGCATGATGGTACTGCCATCTACTTAGACACACCACCAGAAGTAGTCTATAAAAATAGAATAATAGCTTACTTAATGTTTAGGAGTGTGGGCTCTACACATATACCTCTTGAATTCAAATCCTAGCCCTGTAACTTTGGTTGAAGTTGCTTCAAACTTTCCAAGTCCCTGTTCCCTCATCTGTTTAAAAAAAAAAAAAATTGTAAGTTATACTTCATAGGGTCAATTAGAGGATTAGCTTTCATAAATACTTAGAATAGTGCCTAACACAGTATGTGAAAATTATCATTATTAATCTTCACCTCTGTGTCCTTTTGCAAACCTTGATTCCAATCAATATTTCAATTTTATTAATTGTGTTCTGTTAGTCTCTCTTTCCATCTGCCTTTGCTGCTACTGTCTTTGAGAACAAGGACGTAGTGTCTTTTACCTCTATATGACCAGTGCATAACAGATTACACCAGTGTTAGTAATTAAAAAATTAATCTATCAATGTCATATAATCTGGTTCTGAAAGGGGACTTCAAAACTCTTTTTGGCAAAGTGGAATGTTTGTTTATCCTCTTAAGGTAATTGCTTTGAAGGATTGATCATTTGGACACAAACATATTTGTGTATTTTTTAATCAGTCTTACTGTTTGTAAAACTGCTGTGATTTGACAATACTAATGGCTAGCTTTACAGGCTTATCAGCATTCAGTGTAACAATTGAACATGTTGGGACCTACTATTTTTGTAGCACTGGGCAAGTCACATACGGCTTCTCTAAGCACTGTTTTTTTTTTCTCTAAATGTAGTACACTGGATTAGAATTTCCTCAATAACCCTTTACCTTTTTGATTCCAATAAATTTAAGCAATTATTCAACATCTGAAATATGAGACACAGAAGAATACATCATGGAGAAAATTTCAGGCAAGGGGATACAAAACTGATAACCTTGGTTCTTCTGATGCTGGGAGACAGGACTTTCTAGAAGGCAACATTTTAAATTTAATTCTGCAAGACTGCCCCTATCTTAGCATTAATTTGCATATATTTCAAATAACAAACCTCTCTCTCCAAAAAGTGAAAAAAAAAAAATTCAGCTTAGTTGGTACCACATTAATATTTTGACCTTGAGCATAGGAAAGGCCCCATAGAAACTGCATCCCTATCATTTAAGATGATATTGGCTTTTAAAAATGACAAATTCCAACATTTTATTGCCACTTTTCTCCCTGATTTTTGAATGAAGGTTTTTTAAAAGGCAAAATATTTTAAATCAAATTTGATTCATCATTCCACTTCAAGCAGCAAGTCTTTTAAATGTAGCCTTTTAAAACTACAGAATACCTAAAATTTCTTGTACCGATTAATCTGTGACAAACTTTCAGGTAATAAAAACTGAACTGCAAAAATGATTTCTGGGACCTGGGAAAAAGATTTTCCTATGGAAAATAGCAATGTTTATATCATTGCTGAATTATTTATGAGTCAGTCATATTAATGCTAAATTCTAACGGAGAACAACCCAACAATTTTGGCTCACATGGCTTGTTTGCTTAAAATTATTATTTTATGAAAGATGGTCACATTATGACTTCAGCTGAGAAATAGGAAAGTCATTCCAGTTCTCTTGTGGCCTGTAGAAAGTTGTTCTGAGTGCAACATTATATCATGTATTTTATGATGGCATTGTCCTTCATCTGAGAACTTTCTGCTCCAGAGAATTGTGGATATTTCATAATATGTCCTTAAGAGATCAAAGTTATTATTTATTAAAGTCTTGTTCAATTTGAGGATTATTAGAAAATTAATCCATGAACTCATACTTTGATGCCAAAGATTAGCATATCAGACTTCAAGATCACACTTTAATAAAGCCAAAATTAGTGTGTGGCAGCTCAAGGTAAATCATAGAACAGACTCATCTACTGGATTATAGATATGCTCCAAAGCACAAGCTATAACATTGTAATAACTGTCCCACAGAGTTTGAATTTCAAACATACTGCCCCGGTTTTATCTTGAGTGTACTTTTTTGTTCCAATTAGACTATTTGCCTAATTTTTTTCAATTTAGAAAACATTGCTATAAGTAGATACAAAATGATAAAACTATAGCTTCTAGTGTGGAACTTACTTTTAAGCATGGGGGCTAATATTCAGCCCCAGTTCCTGAATTTCCATTTTCTACCCTTATGATTTGGAGAAAGTTCCCTGTTCTGCCTAAGCCTTTGTTCTCATCAGGAGAAGGAAACTCCTGAGCAGTCTCAAGGGGTGAGTGAGCAGTTGGGATTGTTTGACAGGTCACATAAGGGATGGCTTACACACAATGCCAGGGAAATAGAAAGTGCTAGATAATTCTAGATATTATCGTGAGCAATAGTATAGTATAGCAATAGTATACATATTTTTGCTTATGATAGTAGTAACTTTATCTTTTCATCAAAAAGTAGAGTTATGCACTTAAGAGTTAATAAAATTCTCTGGGCTGGGGTTGTTGCTCAGTGGTAGAGCACTTGCCTTACACATGTAAGGCTCTGGGCTTGACTCTCAGCACCATGTGAAATAAATAAAATGCAAGTACTATGGTTAAAAAAAGTTAATCAATTCTGAAAAATAGTGATTCCATTGTTTTTCAAATCTTAGATCTATTTGGCAATAATTCAAAAAGAAAAAAAATTGCTGTGTGAATTTTAGCTATATCACTTATCAATAATTTATCTACTCAAATAATTTGTAACCCCATGGTCCTGGCATAATGCTAAGGATTATCCACTTACTTTTATACTATAATGCCCTGTTGGATATAACAATTTCCTAGGTATTTTAATTTGCCTCTCACCAGACTAGGTTGGGACTAAATAGGCAAAGGGAGTAGATATTTCAATGAAACAGACAACTATAGAAAAAAAAAAAAAAAAAAAAAGAAGGAATTTAGGGCCCCAATTATCCTGCATATAAAGGACAAATTCATCAGCTCGTCACTTGAAAAGCTCAGGGCACAGCTGACTCAATCTATTTCACCATAGGATATAGACCATTATTTTCAATGAAAGAATCATTAAAGTGTAGATATTATAAGAAACAGTGTGGTTAATTAGTTGTTCACATATATCCTACAGATCCCATTTAGTTCTTTCTAGAATCCTAAGTTATATACAGATAGACAAAATAAATTTAATTGTGAGTTGAAAATAAAGTGTTAACACTCCCCTCCATGTTTTGGGTGAACAGTCAGGGTGAGGATGTGTTCATGTGTAGGAGGAAAAGGTTTCAGAACTGTTAATGTCACCAAGAATGCTATAATTTAAGGGTGTGATGGTTGTCCCTCTCTGACTGTCTTATCCCAGTACCTATGATTGCAACGCCTCTCCTTTTGTGATTCATCAGGGCCATTTATATTCCCTCCCTTGCACAGTTTTCTACTTACTTTTAGATAAGTCTGGAATAAAATCTTACCTTATAAGTATCATAATTTGTTGGAGGTGTGCCCTTGTTACTGAGTTCCAAACTATATAAAAGCGTAACTAAGCAGACCACGAAAAACTGCATTGCATTTTTCTAAAGGTCTCTGAAAAAGTTGGAGAGCCATGAGAAAATTTATTAATGATAAACATATTGGGGGAAAATATTAGTAAAATTTTAAGAGGTCTGTGTTATAAATTTTATTGACCAGGTTGCAGAAGGTTAGCCAATTAGGGCAACTGCAAAGTTTGAATCTTGTATTTCTTTAGGAGTTTGGTATTTAAAAACTACCTTACAAGTATTCTTCTTCTTTAATTGTTCATTATTTCTTAGATGTTTCTACAACTGCCCAACAAACTGGGACAAGCCTAGGTATTGACATGAAATTTAATGCAAAGAGTTTTTACTGTGCACTTACTAAGGGTTAGAATTCAGGAAAAATTGAAAACAAAGTTCTGAGATCCTCAAGGAGCTTAGCATAGGTTAAGAGACATGCAAACCAATTAGAAATACAGATGTGATTTAATATAAAAGTTGTTGATAAGCATGTGATTAGTGAGAGAAACAAGAAAATTGCAGGTGTTGAAAGGTTGGGAAGTATTCTTTGGAAAAGGTGAATCTTGACTTTGAATGGAAAGAGTGACATGAAAGAATATTTCCAGTGGGGCCAATAGCATGATTAAAGGCAGAGCAACAAAACTAAAAAACTAAATATACAAATTGTTTTATATGAAAATGTTATAAATATCTATATAATTTGTATATATTCTGTAAAATGTCTATGTAATTTAAAAAAAGTAAAAGAACATACTCTGGAGAGCATTTCTCATTGATTGGAACAAGCAATATGTTAATACAGCTAGGAAAAATTAAAGACTAGCAGCCAGTCTGGAAGAGTCAAAAATAAAATTATAGATTACAACCTTCAAGAGTTGGTAATTTTTAGAGTAACACACTTGTTAATTTAACAATATGCATGGACTTGCAAATATTAATAAATAACATTGCAAAGCTTCCAAATGGAAAGAAGATACCAGAGAGACAGAGCTACTCAAGGTAACTCTGCTTTAAGCAATGTTAATATGCCACAACTTCTGCAGGGTGATTTATATTCCACATCTATTATACAGGTAAATCTGTTTTATTAATATTGTAAGCCTAGGTCATTTTCCGGCACATATTTTTTCAGGTAATACTGTTTCTCTGTGCATGTGTGCAATAAATTCTCTCTTCAAAAACCTATGCTTTAGTAGCAAGTCCTCATTCTGCATCCCAATAAAGTAAAATGTCATGGTAAATAAAGCACCAAAGTCATATGTCTGATGTGGCCCTAAAAGAACCTGCCAGCACAAGACTTTGAAGTAGTGATAAAAGGGAAGCAAATTCCTGGCTAGTGACCTGCCTATCTTAAAGGGAGATCCTAGAATGAAGGAACCATGCACTCTTGGCTAAACCTCTTCGCTCCCTGGTCACACTTCACGTGTGCTCCCAGAGGGGAGAGTCTTCACTGTGGTCTCTTCTCCTTTCTAGTTGTACATGAACAGTCGTTGGTCACCCTAATTTGGTTAGAAGTTAGAATCTGTGTGTGTGTGTGTGTGTGTGTGTGTGTGTGTGTGTGTGTGTGTGTGTGTGTTCTGGGACAATGAAGGCAGTGTCTGATACAAAGATTCTTCATTATGAAGAAGATTCCTTCACTGTGGCTTGGCCAGCCATTTGCTCATTTAATGGTCTCTCTATCCTTCACTTAGGAAGCATTGAGAGTGGGAGGGCAATGAATAGTGTTGAAGACTTTTTTTGACACTCATTTTCATTTAATAGTGATCTCTCTGAAGTCGTGTATACATGATGATGACATCAAGGAGTTCGTGCACATAATCAATACTCCACTGTAACTTATATGCTTCAACAGTTCACGTTTGCCTTTAAGAATTGTTGAAGTGCCAGTTATTCTCAGCCTTAAATTCCTCGTTTCAGATTAAAATTTATGATTTTAAAATATAAGCAATATGGTATATTTAATGAATTTAAAGCTATTTTCTTTAAGTAATTTTGGTCTATATGAAAAAAAATACCTCTGAATTTTTTTATGTGTATGCTGATTTAACAACCATGTACTGTACTAAAGATGGAAAATTTCCTCGCAGATCTATTCAAATTCAGGGATATTGAGCAGCTCAATTGGAAACTTAATCTGACTTAAATGTTCCCTGAAATAACTATCATTATCTTCACATTTGATTTACATTGTATACCTATTTAAAAATGCCTTTAAATGACAGTTTCTGGAACTACCCAAAACTTCCTCTAACATGGAGATTTTAATCTCCATAGATATATGAAACTAAATCCCGAGCAAAGAGTTGGATTTTGTAGAGGAACTCACTGAAGTGAATTTTTAAGCTGACCTGAAAAATTTGATTTTCAACAAAGCAAGAAACAATAATGTGCTATTTTTTTTTCTAAAATTGAATGTGATGGTTAACAGTGTAAATATTCTTTGTAAGAGTCACCCCAAACCCAAATTGTCCTAGTTTACTTTTTATAAAAACCAGTATGGGCAGAGCAGAAGGCACCACCATCCACTAGGGGTCAGCAGACACTGGGAGTGTTAGACACTGTTGCACCTGTGAGGGAATCAGAAGATAGAGACCTGCAGATCTCTGGTTGGGTGTAGTGTGATGTAGTTACTTAGCATCTACTTGAATTTGCATTCTGATTAGAGTGAAAGAAGACCACCATAAAGCTAAATATGGGACTGATCAGGACTTCATAGATTCTCATTGTTTCATTCTTAGATCCTTTAAGTTTGAGAATGGGAATGGATAAAGGGCATTAGGAGAAACAGAGAAAGCCAAGCTACTACAAAGAAGAAAAGGTGGAACCTGCTATGGAGTAAGCAGAAGCTAGCTAAGTTTCATTCTTTGCCTGACTCTATAGCACTATGAGGTCTTTCTCTAATTCAGAGGGTCTCAATGTGTAGTCCCCAGAACAGAAGCACCTACCTATCTTGGGAATCTGTCAGTTAAGCAGACTTTTGCCTACTCCAAACACCCAAACCAGAAACTCTGGGGGTATATGCCAATAATTTGTGTTTAATAGGTTCTCCAGGTGATTATAATGCAAGATCATCTTTGAGAACCACTCTCTGATGAATAAATGAAATGGGGTGAAACTCATCAGGAGTAGCAGGAAGGATACCATTGTTATTTACTCTATTGAGTTTATTTTCTTTACTTTGTGAGCAACTATTTCTTGGATCCTAAGCTGTTCTTTATTATTTGTTGTGTATCTGTGGCTAAGACTGAACTTGGAATCCTCTTTGTGCTCAGTAGAAAAGTAGGTTAACCCTAGTGGGAGTAATAACAAAACATCAGGAATTCCCATGTGAAGCACTTTTAATATATCCGTCCTTTGGGGATGTGAGTTGCTTACCAAAGTCAAGAAGTCACAGGAAGATATGATCCTAGAACACTGCCAAGCTTTTGCCAAAGGATTCTGCACAATATACTTTTCTTGATGGAGAGAAAGAAAATTACCAATGCTTAGGATGGGAGCCCAGCTCACACCAGTCTTTGAGCCATATGATGTGGGTGTAAAAACAATGTTAGAAATCTCCATATCTCCTCTACATAATTCTAGTCCATCTCTTTAAAATCTCACATCAGCCAATAAATATTATGAGAATCATTTTCATTTGCTGAGTGATCTAATCTCTGTGCTCACAGGATGGCCTAAAATCATCCCTAACAGATGCAAGCTGTTTCTCTATTTAGAAATGGATCAAGATGAGAATTTATCAAGCTCATCAGCAGCTGTAGCAGCAGAAACAATATATTAAGTACCCAGTACAGAATATACTGCGATAGGTGTGAGAACCAGAAAGTCAAGGGACCTACAAGCTGCTTGTAAAAACAAGGTACCACCTAAAAATTTCTTAACATTATTCACGGTAGCCAAGATAAAGAAATAAGATAAGTTTCCATCAACAGATGAATTAATAAAAATGTGATAGTTGCCTACATAGCCATATAAATAAATTAATAAATAATGGAATGTTATTTTTTCATAAAAAGATGGAACTCCTGTCATTTGTGACAAAAACATGGATGAATTTAGGGAATGTTATGCTAAGTGAAATAAGCTGGACACAGAAAGACAGAAACTGTATGATTGCACTTTGTATGTGTGGAATCTAAGGAAGTCAAACTCATAGATACAAAAATTAGAATGATGGATGCTAGAGGCTGGGGGTTGGGGTTGCCAAAGGGTAAAACTTTCATTTATGAGTGAGTTCTAGAGACACAATGTATAGCGCGGTAACTGTAGTTCATGATAACATATTATATACTTGAAAATAGATAAGAGTGTAGATCTTAAGTGTTCTCAACATAAGAAAAAATGTAGCTACGTGAATTGATGGATACATTAATTAATTTGATTGAGTAATCACTTTACAATATGTCTGTATGGCAAACGTTATGTTGTACACCTTATGTACACAATTTTATTTGAAAATTAGACCTCAGTAAAATGGGGAAAAAGAAAAAAATTAAGAGTATAGACAGAAAGGTGATGTATTTAAAAAGGGAGGATAGGGTTCAAAGCATACTTCTGCAAATATAATATTTGGAGGTATTTCAAGTTAAAGAATTTAGTAGTTGCATGAAGGACTCTCTGGTCTTCCCCTGAAGCCAGTGAAAAGCCTTTCAGGTTTGAGGTAACTTCCCTTTACCCATGCTTATCTCTGAGGACAGGAAGACACCAAGAGGAAATCAAATTAATAGGATTTGCTAAGTTTCCCAGTTTACCACTCTTAGTTCATATACCTATGTCCCATCACATTTTACCATGATTTCTTAAAATTAATCTTACAATTAATAAAATATTATGATTAATAAAATCATTTTGTTACAGACCTGCAGTTTAGAACCAAGAAAGCTAGAAGGGATTTTTTTTTAACTGCTCCTGAGAGTGGTAAATGGCATGAAAAGATGATATAAACTTAGAAACAGCAAAAATTTAGAATTATTCTCTCAAAATTAATTACTTTTTCACACCTAGTAAATAATCATAATGGCCTTTCCCTCAATCCAATAGAAAGTGTTGTTTTGTGATCTCTTTTGGTGCAGTATAATAAAAAATGTAATATACTTGGATCACACTATAATTCACATATATGGAATTAAAAGAAAAACATTCCATATTAGATTTACATATCCTTTTGAGACATATTTATTTCTGTTGGGTGTAGACATTTACTGCAATCTGTTTTCTTGGAGTTATTCATTACATTTCCCATGTTTCCAGTATCCTGTGTCAAATCAGAAAGCCAGGATTCCTGAATAAAGTAGAAGAGAAATGCATTATAACATTAGCATTCTGTCTCTTGGTTATCTGGTGACCTCCAGAAAGTGCTGTAACTCCAGAGGCCACTTGAGGGCCAAGCTTTTTTTTCTCATTTAGCTTGGTTTCTTTACTAAGTTCCTGAGCACAATGAGTGGATGGCATATAATGAACATGCAGTGAATATTAGATGACTGGGTGAATGTATAAACAGATTACAGCCTTGGCTGTCATACATTGCTGTCCTTTTCTAGGTAGATAGAGTTTGATAGGAGAAAAAGCACGTTTTAAAAAATCCAAACCTCTCAAGGATTAGCTAATGAGGGATGATGTGGTTTTTACAATAGTATTCTCTGGCAATTCTTTAAAAGTGTGAAAGCTTACTTCAAATGAAACACATGTGATTACATGTCTTTCTATATACTTAGAAAATCTTATGAGTTTCTGATAAACCAGCCTAATTCCATCTTAAGACTGGGAGCCATCCTGTCAAAAAGTTATGAAAAGCCCACTTCAGTTTTCTATGAAATGCTAGGATTCTTATTTGGCTTGAGCTTATTGTCTGGCATTCATTCCCAGGTCTTGAGCTCGCTCAGGCCTGGCTGTCCTTGACCAGATAACAACTCTCTCTCTCTCTCAAACTAACGGTGCCTCATAAACTTTTGATGTGGGGTTTAACTATTACTCCCCCTTTTTTTCTTGGAATGCAATGCCATGTAGATATTAGTTTGCTACTTGCTTTGAATTACACCTGTCCGACCTTGTTAGCTGTAAGTTCCCAAGATTTTCTGTAACTCTTTGAACTATAAAAACCTTGTCTTCCCGGAGAGCGGGGCTGACCTCAAGCCCAGTGTTTGGGAGGGGCAGCCCTGGCCAGCTCTCTTTATATGTATACAATATAAGCTTGCTTTAATCTAAAATTGGAGTTGGTGGTCTTTTCTTTGCGTCTTGGATCAACATTTTTGGAGGCCCCAGCGAGATTCAGACCACTACAAATTCTGAAGCCGGACCTTCGCTCTGGGACTCCGGGGCGGAGTGCTACCCTAGGGGGTGCGCACCTTGAGACGTTCCAAGGCCCCAGGGTGTGCCTTCAGTCCTTCGGACTACTGGAGTGAACTGCCGCATCAAAAATTAGCAAGCATCCAGTGGAAAAAACCTCCACAGGTAAATGGCGCCCTAGTAACATCTGGTATCTGGTTTTGAGATCTCTTCTGGGGACAGCGAGGTGCCTGGCGAGGCACGTACACTCCTGTCCAGGGCAGTAACGAAAGGTCGTACTGCTTTCTGGTTCTGGTTGGGAATTCCTACTGGGGACAGAGAGGTGCCTGACGAGGCACATACGCACTCCTGTCCGGAGCATTAGCAAGACGTTGCACTGCTCCCTGGTTGGTTTGGCGCCTGGTTCTTGTTCTTTTGTGTATTGTCCTGTGTTCTGTTTTTTTGTTTTGTTTTGTTTTGTTGTTTTTGTTTTCTGCTTTCTCATTGTGTCTTCTCTGTTGTAAATGTAAAAAATTGAACAACATGGGTAATAAGACAAGTAAGCCTGATACTCCTTTGAACTGTGTTTTAAGGAATTTTGACAAACTTTATCCCCATTTTGTTAAGCAGGATTATGATTATCCCATCACCAAGAAACGTCTCCGAACATTCTGTGAGGTAGAATGGCCCACCTTCGGAGTCGGCTGGCCCCCTGAGGGCACCTTTGATCCCCAAGTGGCATGGGCTATATCTAACATCACTCTTGGTAATCCTGGCCACCCAGATCAAATAGGATATATTCTACCCTGGGTGGAAGCAACAACTAATTCCCCCGCCTGGATGAAGGTTTGGATGGTCCGGAACGGACAGGGAGGGCAAGCCCTGGTTATGGCTGGGAGAACTCCCCAGGGTCCCTCAAAAACAAACCATAAATCCACTAAGAGCCCTGTCCTACAGGACTCTCCGGAGGATTCCCTCCTTCCCCCAGATGCTTCGGCTCCTCTTTATCCTCCTGCCGCGGGTGCAGTCGCAGCTGCTCCACTAACTACTCCACCATCTCCCTCTCCCTCCCCTCAACCGCTTCCTCAATTGCCCCACTCATCCACTCCTCCAACTCTAGTCTTCCCAAAGGAGCCAGCCCCTGTTCTTTCTCCTCCCCATACCCGACAGGGCCACCCTTATGGAAGGCCTGACTCAATTGCTTCCCCTGGCCGACCTGCCGGCTCCATTTCTATTAATATCCCTGAAGTGGAACCGACTCCGGCCCCTGTTCTTCCTCTCCGCCAGATTCCAGAAGGTCGCTACGTGTATGTTCCATTTTCCACAACAGACCTTTATAACTGGAAAAACCAGAATCCCCCTTTTAGCACGGATCCTAGTTCCTTGATTTCTCTGGTTGATTCCGTTTTCTTTAATCACCTCCCCACCTGGGATGACTGTCAACAGATTCTCCATACTCTCTTCACCACGGAGGAAAGGGAGCGAATCCTGGCAGAAGCGGCTAAAGCGCTGCCTGGGATAAGTGCTCTTACAAGCGACGAAAAAACAGAAGTGATTGAACGAGCTTTACCTAGGAGAAGACCAAGCTGGGACTATGGGACAACTGAAGGTAGGAGAGCACTCGGTGAGTACCACCAGACTCTGTTAGAGGGCCTTAAGAGGGCAGCTCGAAAACCCACAAATCTTTCTAAGGTAGCAGATGTGAAACAGGGGCCAGATGAGTCGCCTTCAGCATTTCTCGAGCGCCTCCTGGAGGCATACCGTCTATATACTCCTATAGACCCTGAGGACCCGACAAGCCTCAAGGCGATTAATCTGGCTTTTGTGACTCAGTCAGCCCCAGACATCCGTAAAAAGATTCAAAAGATAGATGGTTTTGCAGGAAAAACCAGGTCAGAATTATTGGAAATAGCCCAAAAGGTGTTTGAAAATAGAGATAGCCGAGATGATCTACTGATAAGGAAAGTAAACAGGGCCACAGTGGCCGCATTACAGGCTTCTGAAACCTCGAATCCTAGACAAAGGCAGACCACATACAACAGAGACAAAAAGCGGTCTTCTCTGCTACAAAACCAGTGTGCTTATTGCAAAGAAATTGGACATTGGAAAAATGAATGCCCCCAACGTAATCCGAAAAGCTTGCCCCGATCACAGGCCAGAGCTCCTCAGCCAAAACCAGTTTTAACTTTAGAAGAATAGGGGGGCCATGGCTCTTTCAAACTAGGCTCCCGAGAGCCCATGGTAACTTTCTCAATTGGGGGCCAACCTGTAAATTTCCTAGTGGATACAGGAGCTTCACATTCAGTGTTACAGAAGCCCATAGGACCCCTCACTAATGAAACCATGGAAGTGCAAGGGGCAACAGGAGAAATTAAAAAGTATAAATGGACTACAGACCGGACTGTTAACATAGGACGAGGAACTGTAACTCACTCCTTCATTGTTATCCCTGAATGCCCTTTCCCGTTGCTGGGACGGGATCTTTTAAGCAAACTTCAGGCAACTATCTCATTTTCTGGAGATATGCCTACATTAGAATTGGGAAATCCTGCAAAGACCCTAACTATAACCTGCCCATTAAGTGAGGAATATCTGCTTTTTCAAAATCCTATCCAAACTTCAGAAGGAAAATGGGAGAAATTATTAATTCAAGAAATTCCTACAGTTTGGGCTGAGGATAACCC
The DNA here is from genome assembly GCA_025594165.1 of Tamias sibiricus. Classification (NCBI taxonomy): domain Eukaryota; kingdom Metazoa; phylum Chordata; class Mammalia; order Rodentia; family Sciuridae; genus Tamias; species Tamias sibiricus. The sequence goes on along the minus strand of CM046664.1, from coordinate 118,938,919 downwards.
TCCAGGGCTAGCTGAGCATGTGCCACCAGTTGTAATACAACTAACATCTGGGGCTATGCCCATCCGGGTTAAACAATACCCCATCAGTTTTGAAGCCAAAGAAGGAATTAAAACCCACATCAGGCGTCTCCTAGAAGTGGGGATACTAATTAGATGTCAATCAGCTTGGAACACCCCCTTGTTGCCTGTCCAAAAGCCTGGGACTCAAGATTACAGACCAGTACAGGACTTAAGGGAAGTGAACAAACGGGTAGAAACTATACACCCAACTGTCCCTAACCCCTACACTTTGCTCAGTTTGTTGCCACCAGAACATACAGTTTATACTGTATTGGATTTGAAAGACGCGTTTTTCTCCATTCCTTTGTCAAAACTGAGTCAGCCGATCTTTGCTTTCGAATGGACGGATTTGGAGATGGGGATATCGGGACAACTGACCTGGACTCGACTACCTCAGGGATTTAAAAATTCCCCCACTATCTTTGATGAAACTCTCAATCAAGATCTGAGACTGTTTCGCAGTAAGTACCCTGAGGTAACCTTGCTCCAATATGTGGATGATCTTCTGTTAGCAGCAAAAGACAAAGAGAACTGTTTAAGGGCCACTCGGGGTTTGTTAGGAACCCTGGCTCAATTAGGGTACCGAGTCTCCAAGAAAAAGGCAAAAATCTGTTCCTCTCGGGTTACTTATTTGGGATATGAGCTGAGGGAAGGGAAAAGACTGTTATCCCAATCCCGCATAGAAGCCATAATGAAGATCCCAACCCCAACCACTAAAAAGCAGGTTAGGGAATTTCTAGGGGCAGTTGGATACTGCCGCCTTTGGATACCTGGATTTGCTGAAATTGCCAAGCCGTTATATACTGCAACTGCAGGAGGCAAGTCACCTTTAATTTGGACTGAGGAAAATGAATTGGCCTTCAAAAATTTAAAGGAGGCTCTGGTTCAGGCCCCTGCCTTAACCCTCCCTGATATATCTAAGCCCTTTCATCTTTACGTTCATGAGAAAAAGGGTATTGCTAAAGGAGTTCTTACCCAAAATTTAGGGCCATGGAAAAGACCAATTGCCTACATTTCAAAAAGGCTGGATCCTGTAGCATCAGGATGGCCCCCTTGTTTACGAGCCATAGCGGCTACTGCAATACTGGTAAAGGAAGCAGACAAACTTTCTCTGGGGCAGACTCTCACTGTGACTGCCCCTCACACAGTGGAAACCCTATTGAGGGATGCCACCAGTCGATGGATGTCAAATGCCCGTCTCACTCAGTACCAAGCTCTCCTTCTAGACAAGGACAGATTGACCTTCAGTAAATCCCTGGCAATCAATCCTGCAACCCTGCTGCCTGATGATAACCCAGAGGAGCCAATTCATGACTGCTCAGAGATGCTGGATGTCATCCAAGGTACCCGACCAGACCTGACTGACATTCCTCTCACCAACAGAGACGCAGACCTTTACACCGATGGTAGCAGTTATGTCCGGGATGGAATAAGGTATGCGGGAGCAGCAGTTGTTACGGGCCAAAAAGAAATTATCTGGGCACAGGCTTTGCCCAGAGGCTCATCAGCCCAAAAAGCAGAAATCATTGCAGTAACACAGGCATTGAGATGGGCAGAAGGAAAACGGGTAAACATTTACACGGACAGCCATTATGCTTTTGCTACAGTACATGTGCATGGACAGATATACAAACAAAGGGGATTTTTAACTTCAGATGGAAAGACTATCAAAAATAAACAAGAAATCCTTCAATTACTGGAGGCTATCTGGTTGCCAGATAAACTGGCTATTATCCACTGGCCTGGACACCGTAAAGACAATAGCCCCCAGACCCAAGGTAATAACTTGGCCGATCAAACAGCCAGGGAAATAGCCCTTGGGGAGTCAAAATGTCAAACTATTCTTGAACTCTCAAATTGCCCCAAACTCCCAGTTAAAATTGAGGAAGAAACTCCTTCATACACTACTGAAGAGATAAACTTATACTCCTCTATGGGAGCCCAACAAAACGGTCACGGCTGGTGGACTCTCCCAGATGGGAAAATTTGCATGCCTAAGCTTTTAGGAAGAAAGTGGTTAACTGATCTTCATCAGGCGATGCATTTATCCCCCAAGAAGACTTCAGAACTAATTTCACCCCACGTTTGGTTCCCGGGACACCGAGGGATACTCCAGAACATTTCAAATCGCTGCATGACATGTGCACAGGTAAATGCTAAAAAGAACCATCTTCCACAGGGAAACAGAAGTCAAGGTACTGTACCTGGTGAATTTTGGGAATTGGACTTTACTGAAATTAAACCAGGACTATATGGATATAAATACTTGTTAGTCTTTGTTGAAACTGTCTCAGGCTGGGTAGAAGCCTTTCCTACTCGAACAGAAACAGCACAAATAGTAGTTAAAAAACTAATAACTGAGATTGTTCCTAGATTTGGCCTTCCTCTAACTTTGGGGTCTGACAATGGCCCGGCCTTCACGGCCAAATTATCTCAATTAATTTCAAGAGCCCTGAATATAAATTGGAAATTACATTGTATGTACCATCCTCAAAGTTCAGGGAAGGTAGAAAGGATGAATAGAACATTAAAGGAAACTTTGACTAAATTAATACTTGAGACTGGTGGTAACTGGGTTGATCTCCTGCCTTTTGCTCTCTTAAGGGCCCGTTGCACTCCTTACCGGGAAAAATTTACCCCTTATGAAATAATTTATGGGCGGCCACCGCCTTTGGTTCCCAGAGTACACCAAGATCTGGTGGGAGACATTCCAATCTCAGAAACACTCAAAGGGCTACAACTAATCATAGATAAGATCTTTCCCCAGGTCCAGGCTGCTCAGCCCGTTGGACACAGACTGCCCGATCATTCATTCCAACCAGGCGATGCTGTGCTGATACGACGTTTGAGAACTAACAGCCTTGAGCCCAGGTGGAAGGGCCCTTACATCGTGATTCTCCGCACTCCTACTGCCGTCAAAGTTGCTGGTATTCCTGCCTGGATCCATCACTCACAGCTAAAGAAGGCACCTACAGAAACCACGGAGGAAGAACCCACTGGAAGAGAATCCAGCAGCCAGAGGTGGAAAGTGACTGAGCGTGGGCCTTTTAAAGTTAAAATTACTAAGGTTTAATATTTTGTCACTAGATTCTTATTGCTTTCCCTGTTATTATAAGCATTATGCTAATAATTTTTGCCTGTTGGAGTATACATGTATCCTTGGGTTTTAGCTATGCTGGCCTCAACAAACCTTGTACCCCATCTGTAGCCCAAGAAGGACCTGCTATTGCAGGATCTCCACTAATACTAAATTGTACTTACTCTTGTCAAGATCCAGTAATTGGCCCTATCAAATGGTATAAAGATAATCAAGAAATTTTTAGTCAGATATTCAGGGAAGGACCATGGAGAAATCTTACAGACCAATCTCGAGGGGATAATATAAATTTTGGAATCTATAAATACTCTGCTCACCCTCAAGATTCAGGACAGTATTCCTGTACTAAGCTAAAAAAAGGGGCCCCAATAGATACTGTTTATTCAAAAGCTACTTTAAAGGTGGATGTTTCTATGAGTCCCCTAAATTCTGTAACTACTCAAAATTTTTGGTTACAATTGGCTGTTGACACTATGGACAAAAGTTCCTTCTGTGTACAAGAAGGAAACTCCATCCATCAATTGCTAGCTAACAATCTTATGGGTCTATCTGTAAAATATACTGACTATGTTAAAGTCACTGGTGATAGAGCAACGCAGCAAGACTGGCCAGTATACCATGCAGAGCCAGCTTTGCCAGCTTCACTGGTTATTCAAAAGCATTGTTTATGCATAGATTGCATCCTTCCCCGATCCCCCCCCAATTGTTCTATTGAGCAAAATATCTCCCTACCCAATGGCAAACGACTGCCAACAGGATGGGTTTTTCTCTGTAATAAAGCAACTTTCCAGGCTTTGCCTACAAACTTTTCTGGGATCTGTTCTATTGGACGGATCTTTCCTTTACTGCCATCTCTGACAGCTCCCCACCGAATGGCCCGAAGTCTGCCCTCCAACTGCGATGACAATTTAATCCTCCTAGACCCACTAGACACTGCAATTGCAGCAGCCTTTCTTTTGCCACTTCCGGGTCTAGTTGTAGGAATACAAAGAGAAATCACAAAATTAGCCTGTAGTTTTAGCAAAACAGCTAACCTTACTGCACAAGTTTTGGCAGAAATTAATCAAGAGATGAAAGAACTTCGAACCTCAATGTTACAAAATAGAGCGGTTATTGATTTTCTTTTATTGAAACATCACTTGGGTTGCCAACAATTCCCAGGCATGTGCTGTTTTAATGTTACAGATTATTCTAACGTTATCCAACAACAGGTAGATGAGATAAGACAGGAGATTAACAAAATTAAAACGAGTAATTCTTGGTTAGGCTTGGGAGATTGGTTTCCATGGTTAACTTCTCTCTTAGGTCCTATAATTTGTATCCTTCTCTTACTAGTTATTGTCCCATGTGTTATTAACTATATGCTCCGGTTTATTGGGCTGCAATTTAATTCTATTATGTACCATCGATAAAATTAGCCTATACGATTACTCCCTTTCAAAGATTTGAAAAGTAAAAAAAAAAGAGGGGGGAATGATAAACCAGCCTAATTCCATCTTAAGACTGGGAGCCATCCTGTCAAAAAGTTATGAAAAGCCCACTTCAGTTTTCTATGAAATGCTAGGATTCTTATTTGGCTTGAGCTTATTGTCTGGCATTCATTCCCAGGTCTTGAGCTCGCTCAGGCCTGGCTGTCCTTGACCAGATAACAACTCTCTCTCTCTCTCAAACTAACGGTGCCTCATAAACTTTTGATGTGGGGTTTAACTATTACTCCCCTTTTTTTCTTGGAATGCAATGCCATGTAGATATTAGTTTGCTACTTGCTTTGAATTACACCTGTCCGACCTTGTTAGCTGTAAGTTCCCAAGATTTTCTGTAACTCTTTGAACTATAAAAACCTTGTCTTCCCGGAGAGCGGGGCTGACCTCAAGCCCAGTGTTTGGGAGGGGCAGCCCTGGCCAGCTCTCTTTATATGTATACAATATAAGCTTGCTTTAATCTAAAATTGGAGTTGGTGGTCTTTTCTTTGCGTCTTGGATCAACATTTTATCTCATGAAAAACCCTGACTCACAGGTTTAATGTTATCACCAATTTCCAATTTTACCCACTCACTTTGTATAATTCAACTTAATACCTCCAGTACCCCAGTAGAATAGGGCCTGGCACATGGAAGGTGCACGATAACTCTTGATGAATTACTGAGTAAAAGTATAGTAAAGACAACTGGTGAGACGTGGCCATATGTTGAGCTTTTTCACTACTAAGAATCCTTAGGGACCTACATTTAATAGATTGGGATAGTATTATAAGTTATTTCTACTAGAAGAGGTCCCTAAGAATCCTATGGATTCCTTGCATTAGAGGGTAGAAATCATTTTTTCCCTTAAGTTGTTTGAATATTTCTAAGACACTATCCTACTGCATTCTTTCCTAAAGTCTGTCTCTTGAAAATAGCATAAAAAGGGACATTATTAGAGTCCTATAAATTTATTTAAAATTCTGAATGAACAGAAAACAAAATCTAATAAATTTCTGTGCCTGAATGTTCATCTGTATTTTCCAGTCTTTGGTTCAATAAATAATTGCAAATTCTCCTTCTTCTTTACTCCTCTTTCATGTGAGCTTCCACCATAACACAATTTTCTCTTCAGAGTTTTGTCACTGCTGAGAAAACCCCTATTTAATCTTTTAAAATGATATTTCCATTTGAGAAGTACTATTTTAAAGTTGCTGTTCGAACTTCATGCCTGTGTTTACTTGACTGGGAAAGTCCACATGAAAATGACTTATTAGCTTCTGTCTTTCCTCAGAATTTGTTCTCCCTCAAACTGATAGGAAGATTCCACAAACATAAAGGCAAATTGTTCTGACTTTAGAGGCAGGGAGTTATGAAGGGATGTTTTATCCTGAAAAGGCTCCCTGGAGACCTTGACGAGCACGTGAGAATACAAACAGCCAGAGCTTCCTGTGGTTGACTACAAAGTGCTTGGTTGCAAACCATTTCCTGTTTCTTAACATAAAATGGAATCAAGAAAAGTCAAGCACCATTCATAAAGTCTGCAGATATGTCAGCCCACAATGAGATCTGACCTAATGAGCATTATTAATTCTGTATCTTTCCTTTGGCCATTGTTTCATGGGTTTCCTGATTTAAAGCAAAATACGAAATGGGGCAATAGTCAATTCTAACCATTTTATTCTGATTTTGGGACTAAATAATAATCTCCTGTTGATTTCTGACTTGCAATTGAATCTTGGGCTACTTAATTTTTTCCCATTTGTAAAATGGGAGTAATAATTCTCTTCACACTAGAATACACACTAATTTTTGGGATATTTGAACTTTAAAAAAAGATAATTTTAATTTCAGTTTTAATTAAAGAAAAAAGACAATCAAGCACATTGGAACCTGTGAGTTTGTGTTACTTGGGAGGGGGGTAAACAAATGGGTGCTGATCAACCTAAAATTCCTCTACAAAGGAAGCTTCTGACCAGCTAGGTGTCAGGTTGGCTCTGTATTCAGTGGAGACTGATAAACTGCCCATGCTTTGATGTATTCTTCCCAACTCTTCTTTATTATTATGTCTTTCATTATACTCATTTTCAATATGGCTATATCTATTTCATTTTACTAATACTTAAAAAAAACCTGATAGCACAACAAATGATGTGACATTTATAATAGCTGAGGTTCAGGAAAAGAATTCTCTCAGATATAAAGCATATCTGAAAAAGCATCCTGAGATAAAGATGTCTTCACTACTCCATGGAGCACTTGTTCAGGCAACTCCCATTAATGCTAATGGGAGCCAATCGGTGGGAGAATAAACACCTTATAACACATTACATTTAAAACTCAGCATGATCTGAAAAACAGCTATTTTACTCAGTTAGCAGGATGGATGCTTTTAGAGTAAAGGGAAAACCTGCTGTTGAGTTCACAATTCCTCTAGGTATAAAGGAAAGAAATTATTTTAAATGTTATTTGTATCCTTAACCCACTACTGAGCTCCAGCTATAATTTGCAGCAACATGTCAGTTAAGTAATAACAGATGAAACTGTAACAGTGTTAATCAACACACAAACACTGGGTGTGCAAAGACTGAAGCCTTGGCAGGAATGTGCTGTTAGCTTATACAGAATGCCTCTCTTCTCCATCTCTCTGCTTTCTCCTACTTTCTCCTCGCATTTGACTTTTCCACGTATCTCACTTGTGTCCTAAAGAGAAAATGGCTAGTCTCTATAAATCATGATGACTGTTCTATGGAGCAGAGAGGGATGTTTTATTAAATCTGATATCAGGATAAAGATCCCCTTTAAAATGGCATGCTTGCTAATTTCCAACATAGCTTAATTATAATATGGTTTGAATGTGACTTCCTTTCAGAATCTCCATGTCTAAAGCTGACGTGTTGGTCCTGCCTTCATTTCAAAAGGGTCAGCCCTTGTTTCTCTGGTTTCTGACATCTTAATGGATGTGGGTCACTTTTCACTCGATTACCAATCCTGTTAAGATTCAATTCCTACAACAGAGTGCTTCCATTGAATCCAAAGTCTAATACAAAGATTACAACTAAGTGCCACCACCAAACAGAACTGTTCATTGGAACAAAATGCAGTCACAGGGTCATGAGCTAGACCCCTCTCTTTGGTCAGTCTTCCAAGTGTGTCTCTGTTTTCATCCTCTGCAGTGCCCTGCATCTGCCTCATCGACCTCTTGTCCAATCCTTTTTCCAGTCCTCTGAAACATGGAGCTATGGATTTGCCATTGCTAACAGTCTCTTTCCTTCCCATTCACTTAAAATCAAATTCTGTATTGCTTCTCTTCATCAGGCTCTGGTACAGTGATTGAGTGTGGTGATATACTTCCTGAAGAAAAGCTACAAGAATCCCTGTTCTTTTGTTTCTTTATAAATCATTCATTCAACAAATATTTAGCAAGCATATGCTGCTAAGAGGCTATTGTGGAATCTTCCTCTTCCGCTGAGAGTGTTTTCAGGCAAGACCTCCCTGGTTTGATCATTGTCTCTGGACCATTCTGGGTGGGCCAGGAGGGGAAAGGCAGATTGGAGGGGAAGCCATTTTTGAGGAGGGAGAGCTTTTAGATTCTCAGACAATTCTCTAGAACACCCAGTTACTGGCTAGAGAAACTTTTTTTTTTTTTTTTTCCTTTGTAGAACTGTGAAAGCTCTTTAAAGGTCAAATAGTCAGAACAACTGCTTTGATATAGAAATATGGAAATCAAGTCCCCAGGAGGTTAGGCATCTCCAAGACTGTCACACAGTGTTTGTGATAGAGTCTGAGGCTGGGGCACTGTCTCTGTCTCTGAAATACTGCTTCTCTTCATCCTGGCAAAGGGTGTAATCTAGAAATCTCTAGGACACATAAGGGTGAACAAAACTGACTGCCTCACATTCTTTGTAGATTCCTCAGTCTAGTATTCATGTAGCATCAATCATGTGATGACTGACATTCTGTACCACTGACAACACAAAGACCATCCAGGAGGTCCCTATCAGTCTTTTTTTGCACTAAAAATTAAACAGAAGAATGGCATAATTCTTAGTTGCCTGGAGTTATTTTAAGTAAAGCACTTTTTTAAGACAGGTGAATAATTTATCCATGTCCTCAGGCTGACTGTGAAATCCATATCATCCTTAGATGTACTGGACCCTTTAATAGCAACAACAGAGAGTTTTAATAGCTTCTACAGGGCTGCAACAAGCATCTTGTCATTTTGCCAAAACAACCTTTGAAGTAAAGATTCTTTCACAGTAAGAAACAAAACAACAACATTGAGGTCCCCTACTCCCCCCCCAAAAAAAAATGAAACAAAAATAAAAATAAACAAAACAAAACAAACAACAGACATGAAAGGAGAATCAGGGACAACATGACCCACAAAAAAACTAGTTTTACAGAAAGTGAAATCAGAGGCAGAAACTCTTCAGATAACCCTAAAGTAGAATGGAGAATGATTTCAGCCACTAAGCTCTTATTGAAGTTCATGATGCAAGTCCAAGAAAGATTTTGGTCAAGGAACTCCAAGGCTGGCTAAATTTGATACATTCACAATTAACCTCTCTATCTTTGACTTTTTAAGGCATTTTAATTTAACAGAAGCAAGACTTAAATATAAGTAATTACAGAGCAATTACTCTTATAACTATGCTTAAATTTTATACTTTATTTCCAATTAATTGCTTTGCTTTCAGTGCCAGTGTTTATATAATTACACAAGAACACTAGTTATACAATGACCCAACAGCTCAAACAATTTCTGATTTTGTTAACAGAATCTAGAGATCACAGCATGAATGAGAGAGGAGAAAAATAGAAAAACAAAAAAAAAAAAAAAAACAATTATTTTAAATATTGACTGAGATGCAAGGATATAAGTAATTTTTAGACATGGTATTTTATCTAGATTTACATTATAGACAAAATAAAATGCATATTTACCAGATACTAATACATAGAATAGATACTTTATCTGCTTGTGCTTAATATAACTTAAAATCTGTATTGTTTTACATTTCAAGTCTATAGACAATTATCTTTTGAATACTTGCTGAATTATCTATTGTGTATGATTTTACCTACTAAACTCTCCAGCTCATAGTGTAGGTATTTTCAGCATCAATGTGGGAAAGGATGTTTTCCAGGAAGCAGAGTTTAAAAGAAAGGGATATGGACATACAGGCAGGAAAAACTGGTGGCTTCCAGTTTTGTATCTATGACTTAGTAATCCTATGATTTTGGGAAAATCACTTAAATATTTTGAGTGTTGGATTTCTAACTTCAAAAATAGAAATTAATTCACAGGCTTATTATGATAAACAAGTGAAATAATGATCATGAATCACTTTGAAAAATGCAAATAACATGATTTCTCTCACATTATAAGTAGATTTCTTCTCTGAAATTAAAGGAAAAGAAAACCATTAGGCCAATGTCCCTTTTCTAACCATCCTTCCTTCATATCTGACAAATGCCATTGCATTAACAGGTTTAGAACTTTGCTCAGGAAGTATTGAAACCCACTAAGAAATTTGATTTCAAAAGTAGGGATCATTACTCCCTGAATTTGGGGTTCCAGTGAGAGGCACAGACAAACGCCAAATGATCTCTATTTGATATTTAAATTGGCAAAAATATTGGAGAGAAAATTATACACTGGTATATATTGTGAATAAGCATTTTTAGTTTTGCACATTTTTATTTAAATTTCTTGTAGACTATGACTGCTTTCCTTGCTTACATATATTTATTGGTATATAATCATCTCCTAGTCAACTTTTACTACTGGATTCACAAATCGATGACCTATGAACTCTAATGATTTGCTACTTGCAGGAAGATCTGTTTCACATTTGAAATCTGTTTTTGTTGTTGTTGTTGTTTTTTGTAGCAACATTTGCTGAATGAGAGGTTAGAGCATGCTGTTCATTTTCAGAACACTTTTTTTTTTTTTCTGACTCCCAAGTACTTTTAAAAACTGCTTCAACATCAATAACTTCTATTCTTGTTTACAAAGTCACTCTTGCTAAACCCTATATTTCATTTCCTAATGCATCAATCCTATGCTGGTTGATTTGTTATCTGCAAGTAGAAGCACAGAGACTCTACACAGATTATACCTAAACTTTAAATCAGATCAATAGGAAAATTAAAAATGAAAAGCATATTTTATAAGACATTTTCATAGATATTGTTCCAATTCTTTCCCCTTAACAACATTCACTGCTAACTTGAGATATAATTCATCTTATAAAAAACAAAACCTTACAGAATCAGAAAAGACTTTATTCTTATAATTTACATAATGAAAATCTTTCTATAGATATTTAATCCCCTTGTGTTATTTTTATAACAAATGTAAGATATACATTAATACTCAAACATTCCAATACTCTTCTGTTTGTTGAGACTTTCTAATTTTTTTTTTTTTCTGTAGAATTTGCTTTAATATCAATGAGGGTAGACGAGGAAGGCAGATTTAAGCCTTGAGTTATTCTATCTTATTCTTAGTGGCTGTCTTTTACAGAAGTAGGTATAAAGAAATACAAGTATGAATATGGGTGTGTAGAAGTAATTTCTGCATATGATGATAGTGATGATAGCATGAATGAAGTTACTTTTACAAGACATTTGTCTTTTGAAAGACATGTTTTAAGAATAGAATCTAGAGCCAGGTGCGGTGGCACACACCTGCAATCCCAGCAGCTTGGGAGGCGGAGGCAGGAGGACCATGAGTTCAAAGCCAGCCTCAGCAAAAGCTAGGTGCTAAGCAACTCAGTGAGACTCTGTCTCTAAATAAAACACAAAATAGGGCTGGGAATGTGGCTCAGTGGTCGAGTGCTCCTGAATTCAATCCCTGGTACCAAAAAAAAAAAAAAAAAAAAAAAAAAATAGAATCTAAATACTTTGACCTATGGCAATATTTAGTTTGTGTATAAGGGAAGAATGAAGGAGTTCATGAAAATTTATAAAGATTCTAAGTGAGTTTTTAGAACCATGAAGGAACCACTAGTACTGGGTAATCTCAGAGGCTTTCTTTAAGTAGGAATTATCTCTTTTCTGTGATATTCCAGACTTGCTCTTATTTCTAAGGTGACTTAAGGGAATTGTCAGTAGCCTTAGACCCAGTGGTTTAAACATCTCTCATCACCTGACTTCCTAAGTAAACCATTTGATTTTAAACCCAAACCTCACGAAACATATTAGCTTTTTCAGTCATTGAAGAATTAAGAAATGAGCAAGTCACTGAGAATAAGTATGTAGGAAAAGCATAATTATTACCGAGGACAGAAACTCAGTAGAGCCAAAGTTGCCTGAAAATTCAATCCTGGATAAACTGATGTTGCAGGTGTGGCCATGCTTCATAGTTTTTAAGGATCAAACAAGTGCAAACCAAGGTCAAGAGACCACCACTACCTTTAGACTGATTCTAATCCTTTACAGAAATAATTTCAGAATCTTGTGCCTGTATGGTGATTATTAATTATGAATGGCTATAAGTAAAAAAAAAAACTTTCCTTATATATTTTCAACTTGGAATAAAACAAACAATATATTTTAATGGTGGGAATAAGTTTTACACTTCCATGGTAGGGAAAAAATATTGAAGCACAGATCTAAATTCAATGACATTTTTGCTTATGACTGTCTACAAGACAAGGTTGTATCTTTTCCACAATATTATCTAACCATGAATCATTCCTAAAAATTTTTTGTTATTCTTCCCAGCTGAAATTGTTCTTCTTTCCTGTTTTCTACTGCTCTGAACCTATTAAAATTTGCTTTAATGTATAATATTGTCTCTTTTAATAAATTTATTTTCTACAATATGATCTGCTTCAATCAAAAATATTTGTTGTCTTTTTTAAAGAAATAAATACACAATTTTATGTTAATTATAGTATATGTAGTTGTCAAAACCCACTCTTAAACTTATCTGGAAAACAGACAGTAAACATCATTTTTTCCCTCAGTAATCAAGAGGTTATCATCCCCACATCTATTCTCTGAGATTTTTCTGATTAGTTGGTTGGAGCAGTGGTCTATCCCAACTATATACATAATCAAAAAGTTCATAGAAGGTTATACCTTTTTTAGGAGATTATAATTGACTTAAATGCATGTTCTTATCAGTTGGATCCAATTGCATCTATTATTCTTTTTTTTTTTTTTTTTTTTTTTGGTGGTACCGGGGATTGAACTCAGGGGCACTTGAACACTGGGTCACATCCCCATCCCTTTTTTGTATTTCTATTTAGAGACAGGGTCTTACTGAGTTGCTAAGTGCCTCACCATTGCTGAGGCTGGCTTTGAACTCGCAATCCTCCTGCCTCAGCCTCCCAAGTGCTGGGATTACAGGCGTGCGCCACTGTGCCCGGCTGTATCTATTATTCATAAGGCAGAATGGTTGAAAAAAGTCTCCAAGGTCTTTTTTTCTACAAATTAGGCATTCATGTGAGAAATGCAACATTGCCTTCAAAAGAAAGATGAGTGACAGACAGATTTTGAGCATCAGGAAGTATTTCAAAGAAAGGACACTTTCTACATATAAGACTTTGTCTTTGGTTTTAAAAACTCACAGATTTGTATAATTCGAACCACAATAAGCAGTGTTACATGGTGGAAAGAACATAAAATGATTGTTAAAATAGTAATATTTTAACTACGTAAATAAAAGAAGAAACTACTTCACCCAACAGAACCTCATTTTTAACCTTATTGTTCTCATCTGTAAAGTACAAATATGGCAGAGAAAATAATTCTGAAGTATTTGGATTTTATCCTTTCCTTCTTCCCCCACCTCTTTTAAGAGAAAAGTTGCTGCTAATCCTTTGTTGAATTGGAAAAGTATATATAAGAGGACAACTGGAGAATACAAAAGAAGGCTTACTCTGCTTCAAAAAAATGAGGACATCCTTGTGGGTATGAAACTGGAGTGAGGAGGAAACAGGAGAGATAGCTAGATAGGGAGTGATGTTGATAGAACAAAGAAAGAGGTTGGAACATTACACTGATTAGATTTTTTTTGAAGATAACATTGCTTAGATTTTTCAGAATAATTTCCAAAATACATACAATGGAAATCACCAAGAACACTTTAGTGAATATCTAGAATATTTTTTAATATGATGCAGCAGGGCTGTGTGTGTGTGTGTGTGTGTGTGTGTGTGTGTGTGTGTGTTCTTTTCTGAAATAAAATGATCAAAATTGACTTTTGTCAAGAGCAAGTAGGGTCAAATAACCCTGTTAACAGGAATAATCCTTTCCTTGATGGACTGCTATAAAAGTTAGAATTATTTATTATACTGCCTGACACACAGCAAGTGAGCAATAAATAGTGGCCATTTGCTGCATCCTAATGGAAGATGTTACAACAGACATCATTTCAATATTAGCCATGTCTCCCAAGGCATGTGCTCAGGCTTCTAGGTCACACCCCAGTTGCTATCAATAGAACATGAGAAATAGTTAAAGGTGTCTCTACTATTATTTAGGAATAAAAGTATTCCACTGGCTTCCTGAAGGGTCAGACTCTGAATGAACCATATTTCATAAGAATGAAACTTGCTCATGTGAGCTGAACAGAACACAGATGAATGGTCAGCGCATTTCAATTAGAACAACATTAGCAGTTAGGCCTCACTTAATGCTGTTGCTATGCTAGAAGTTGGGAGACTTATCAGGGTAATTTTATTATTTTACTCTCATTTATGCGGGATTAATTCATTAGATATCATGTAATTGTTTGAGGAGGAAAAAAATTAATCAATTTATCTTAAAGCTGATTTACCCTAAGATGACATGGAAATTAGCCAACTGCATACTGTCAAGTATTGTTACTGTTTCTCTCAAAGCCCCATTATAAAACTGATTTTAAAACACTTAAGTGATGTTTACTACTTGAAAATGAAAATCAATTTACTCAATGTTTGGTAAATGCACACTGCAATGAATTTGGATTCAATCCAATATATTGACATGAATGTTGGATGACTGTCACTGACACTTTGATTTTATCACCTTTTAAACTAGGGAGTTGAGTCCTGAGGATCTGAAATTTCAGATTCTATTTCTAGCTCCATTAATTCACCAACTTATATTAAGTAAAGACTTAATCCATGTGTCTGATACCAAAGCATTTAAAATTATTTAATAAAGCAGGTCGTAGAAACATCACATTAAGCCAATAAATGACTGTAAAATGGTTTATGTATTTAAGGTAAACATTCAGGAAATTATAATGATATATTCCTTTTACCATAAGGAAAGATGCTGAATAGAAGACCCATCATGACATAAGTTATAAAATACTTCCAAATGAATTTCCCTAGATGTTAATTTATTATCAGATAAATGCATGTACATACTATTGGATGATTAATGACATGGTATGGTTCATTTCTCTTTCTTCTGACCAGAAGAATTATCACTCCATATTTATTCAATTCACGGAGGCCAAGATCCTCCTCTTGCTCTCAGATCATCTGGTATTTCCAGGCATGTGGCCAAAGGCAGCTGGAAATTCAGCTGACTGTGACCTGTCCTGGTGACACCAACTCAAAGACCTTATGTTCTTAGCAGCCGTACATACATAACTTCCAACAATCCATTTTTGGACTTCAGATTCTGGAATTTGGACCAGGTTACTGTCTGGTATTTCTGTCTTTCATGATACTTCTCATGGGGGACTCTGTGTAGGTGGGTGATGCATCCCACTCCCTGGTTTATGGGAAAATATTCCACCTTTTCCATCCTCTGGGTAAGTTTGCTCCATTGGAATATTTCCCTTTCATAAAGCTATCCCAATGCTGGTTCTGATAACCAGTTGAGTTTGGGAACAATGGTTCTATTTCATAGCAGTGGTATTCTAAGGAGCTAGGATTCTCTCCTTTACTCTCATTTAAGTGAGAATAAGGATAGAAGTTGATGGTCCAGATTTAAAAATTTTTTATAGTATTTTGATGAGTAAATTTTTTATTGTTGAATCTAATAACAGATACGATTTTCTATTAGCTATTTTTTCACTCTGTTTCATGAGAGTATTGGGAGGAAAATGGAAAAAGAACATAGGCCATGGTGGGGAGAGGACAAAAAAACAATATTGTTCTAATATCTCAAATTATTTTATAAAACAATAAAATAATGTACAATTAACTGGAGAGGTTAAAATAGAATATTTGAGCAAATTTGAAACTATTAAGTCAGCAAATTTACATTTTGCTCTTATATTTCTGAGCTACATGACCAAGAGCTCATCAATTCAGCCACTGAAATCAATTAAAAATATATATATAATAACACAAATCAGTAACACAACTATATATATATATATAATAACACAACTATATATATGTATATATGTATATATATGTGTGTGTGTATATATATATACATATATATATATATATATATATATATATATATTTTTTTTTTTTAAGTTAAGTCAACCCTGTTCAAGGGAACAGGTCAATCAACTCAACATACTATTTCAATGAATCTGATTATTTTTGTTATTTTGATTTGACATCACTGCAGTGGTTGGATGTTGCCTGTGTAGACATAGCCATCCTCTTAGGCTGCAGCTTCCTTGGGTACAACTTCTTTTGTAGTAACCTACATAAGGATTGTGTGAAGTTTGAGCATTATTTCATATATGAATATTTTATCTAGACCTTCGGTATAATCCAAATGCCTAAGGCACTAATTAAGAAAAATTGTCATGTTACTCCTAAATTTAGACACATTTTAAAAACATAGTCATTGCTAGAATATCAACAAGGTCTAACAAAAACTTGCTCTATATGGGTCCTCTCAAACCAGCTGGATGATATCTAACTATAAGAGGATGCAAAGAAACATGAAGTCTACATGAAAACTATACCATAAATTTATATATCTATCAAGGCCTGTGGAGAGAAATTTATAGAAATAGCCTTAAGGAGATGTTATAAATTTTGCATCATAAGGTAAACTTAATTACTATTTTCCTAGTTGCACAGTATCTCCTGATGAAAATTGTGACAGGTACATCTTATTTCATAATTGTTTTATTTTCTAAATCCCATCCTATCAGGTTCACCATAGGGAATGCTTACTCTTATAAAGAAAATTTTCTTCAAGAGAGAAGCAAACACTTTCCTTTCCTTATCCTCAGCTCTTCTTCCTCATCTTGTATATGCTATGCATCATTGAGTTGTGTTATTAAAATTTTAGAATTGATAGTGATGCCTCACTGATGTAGATACTACATGAGGTTAGTACTTAACTGTGAGATGACAGCTATGTTAATTTGCTTGATTATAACAACCATTTCACTATCTAAATGTATATCAAAACATCATCTTGAATCTATATATGAAAGAATGAAACTAGAACCCTATCTCTCACCTTGAACAAAAATCTATTCAAAGTAGATCATATTCCTAGGAATTAGGCAAGAAAAACTGAAAGCGCTAGAAGAAAACATAAGTCAACACTCCAACATATTGGCATAGGCATCAACATTCTTAATAAGACTTAGCTCAATAAATAAAACAAAGTGGGATGGCATCAAACTAAAGCTTCTGCATAGCAAAAGAAAAAATTATAGGCATGAATAGAAAGTACACAGAATGGAAGAAAATCTTTGCCAGCTACTTTTGTGACAGGGTATCAATATCCAGAATATATGAAGAACTAATAAAATTTAACACCAAAAAACAAAGAACAAACTCAATAATGGGCAAATGATCTAAACAGACATTTTTCAAAGGAAATACAAATAGTTAACAAGCATATGAAAAGTTGTTTATCCTTAGAAATTATGGAAATGAAAATCAAAATACTCAGAGAGTTCATCTCACTCCAATTAGAATGGCAATCATCAAGAATAAAAATCACAATAATTGCTGGTGAGGATTTTGTGGAAAAGCTATACTTACATATTGTTGGTGAGGCTGCAAATTAGTACAACCACTTTGGAAAGTAGTATGAAGATTTCTTGAAAGACTAGGAATGGAGCCACTATATAACTCAGCTATCCCACTAATGGTATTTATCCCAAATATCTAAAATCAGTATGCTATAGTGATACATGTGCATCAGTGTTGGTAGCAATGCAATTCACAGAGCCAAGTTATGGAATCAATATAGGTGCCTATCAACAGATGAATCGATAAAGAAAATTTGGTGCATATACACAACAGAGTTTCACTTAACCATAAAGAAAAGTAAAATACTGTCATTTGGGAGTAAGTGGATAAAAACTGGAGAACATCGTGCTAAGTGAAATAAACCAGACTCAGAAAGTCACAGGTTGGATGTTTTATTTCATATGTGGAATCTAGAGATAGGCTAGAAAAAAAAGGAATAATAATAATAATAATAATAATAATAATAATAATAAAGTGGATGAAAACAAAGGAATATCAATAATAATAATAATAACAATAATAATAATAATTGAGAGAATATCTAATAAAATAGAAGAGAGACCAATAGAGTAGAGGAAGGACACTGAGAAGGAAGGAGGTGGGTAGGGCATGGGGAGGTTCTGGAGAATGAAATCTACTAGACTACCACAATGAATCCCACTTATATGTATGTAATTATAGTGTACTACTACTACTACAACTACTAATAGAAGGGAGACAGTATAATAGAGCAAGCAAATCAGGGAAAGGAAGAAGAGGAAGGTAAAGGAAAAGTACTGGGAATGAGATTGAAAAAATTATGTTATATGCTTACACAAAAATGTTGTAATGAATCCCATTGTTATATATAATTTTAATGCACCATTAACAAAATCATCTTCTATAACTTAAACATATGCAATGAAAATGTTTTACAAAAAGACTTAGATAAAGGTTTCTTTCTATAAAAGCATTATTGGGCTCCATGTTGATGATCATGAGTCATATACTTGGGAGTTACATGAAGATGTCATTAAGTACTACTGAGAGTCTCGTTTGCCAGTGTTCTTCCCATGGCTCTGCTGTCCTGTGATTAGTGTTCCACACCAGGTTCAGAGTGAACACTTTACTTTTCTATCACATGTACTGCAGAGATTTATATTCTTTTAAGAAATCAGCCAACTGATTGTAAGCCCCAAAACTCTCATCAGAATTGACTTTGGTTCCATTAGTTTGAAGGCATTTGGCAATCAAGTCCAGATGACTGTCACAGATTTCTCTAAATCCCAAGGCAAATATGCAAATCACTTGAAACTGACAGTAATATAGGTTGAGTAACTATATTAGCCAGCTTTGCATGGCTATAATGAAATATCTGACATGAACTACTTAGAAAGTAAAGGAATTTTACTTATTTCACAATTTTGTAGACTTAAATTTCATGTAGGAGTGGACGGTAGACATGGGAGGGCATTGGTTTGAGCTTTGGTAAGTGCAAGGGACAGTTGCACATAGTGGCCAATGTGCGTGTAGGAGCAAGCGAGTGATTACATCTCAGATTAGGAGCAGAGACAGGAAGAGAAGGGCCTGGCTTGTTCCTTTTATCCAACTTTCTCAGGAGAACAACCAAAGAGAAAGCATACTACCAATGATCAAGGACCTCTACTAGGTGCCCCCTCTTAATAGTTCCACAGCACTTCTCAACAGTGCCTGCCATTCTGGGGACCAAGCTTCTCATCACAAGGGGACTCATGGAGGACATAACAAATTACATCCAAACCAAACAGAATCCATTATCCAAAATGTTTGGAACCAGAAGAAGTATTTCAGATTTTATTTTTGTGTGTGGATTCTGGAATATTTGCATATACATGACGAGATTCTTAAGGATGGGAACCAAGTCTAAACATAAATTCAGTTATGTTTCGTGTACAACTAATACACATAGACTGAGGATAAATTTTATAAAATATTTTTAGCACACTTGTTTTTGGACTGTTTCCCCTCCATGAGGTTAAGTTTGGAAATTTGTGGTGCCATGTTGGTGCTAAAAATATTTTGGATTTTGGAGCATTTCAAATTTCATATTTTTTGATTAAGGATGCTCAATCTATGCTAGGATTTCACCATTCATGAGATAGTATAAATATTTATCTATATGTAGTGTATATCAACAGTCTGTTTATTTGAATATTTGGTTATAATCTCCCTTTCTTATCTTCCTACAAGGTACATTCTGCAAGTATTTAATTACCTATAATATATAATTGCTTTTACTACTTAAATTAATACATGCAATTTACAACTAATAAATTACATGTAATTATTATCTGTTTCAGAAATGATTTAAATGGATGACTAGTTTAACTTGTGGTCACATTACTTGAGAATTTCTAGCACAAAAATGAATAAAAGACAAGAATAACTGGCCTACATTTTCTTTTAAATTCTCTTGCCATTACATTCTCTCTCTCTTTCTCTCTAACAATTCAGTACAATAGGCCATGCTGAAGGGTCCTTTGGCATCACCACCTGTCTCCAGCTGGACCCCTTCATCTGCTATGGATAGCACACATTCATTTATTTCCTCTTCTCAGACATAAATGACAGTGGATACAATTTTAGAATGGTTGCCACATTTGTCAAAGTACGAATGTATTGCTGTTGAAAATTATAAGAACTAGAAATTTAAATAGCCTTTTAAAATCCAAAACATTAGGAAAAATTATTGTAAATACTACTCAGTGAGAAGGTGAGAAGTGTTTTGGAGCAAAGCAATAGGAGTCAGGTTTCTAGTACCTGCTTTTCTTTAGGGATGTACCCTTGGATAAGTGATTACCCTCTCTACCTTGGTTTCTTCCTTTGAAAAATGAAGATTCTAAAGGACATGAACTCTATGTTACCTACCAGCTCCAAAATTGACGTTACAGGAAATAATGTGTTCCCAGCTAAACATTGCACAGGGTGCCTATTAAATAAGGATCTGAAAGACGGTCTATTAGTAGCTATTTCTTTAAATAATTAGAAACCATAACAGAACAGTAGACAGGAAAACAATATTAAAGCATTTATGATCAAATTGTACTAATCAGCAGAAGTATGCTGATAAAAAATAAAATAAAAAAACCCTCCTGGAACATGTATATGTTGTTATTCGTGAAAGGGAATAAGGATGGAAGTAAGTCATGTTTTAACCAGAGAGGACTGAAGATATCCAAAGGATGTAGAACAGCTCATAATTCTCCATATTACTGTAATACTAAGGTTTTATTGAGATTCATCCACTTTCCCTCTTATTTATTGAGGCATGTATTTCAACTGTATTTGTAGCAGTTACAACTCTTTAAAAACCAAAGTCTATACATAAAAAACCATGTGGCTGGAGTGATAGGATGACTATCTAGAATACATCCTTCTTAACCAACACACTTTTCATTTAGAAATACTACTCATAAAGATAAAATTTGTTTATTACTTGGGGTTGTATGTGGAGTATTTCCTATAAACATTAAACAGTCTTTATAGTGGAGAGTACAAGAGACCTCTTAAATTTAAATAAACTTTTATAGTAGGTTTGGATTTACAGAAAAGTTTCAAAGATAACACACAGTTTCTATACACCCCACACTCTATTTTACATATTGTTAAAGTCTTATATTACTATAGTTCCCTGTCACAAGGAAGGAATCAACTTTGGTGTGTTGCTATTAACCAAGAGTCCACACTTTGTGTACTGATATACGAAGCTTTTCCTTAACATCCATTCTCCCTGTCCCAATATACCATCCAGGACACCACATTACACTTAGTTGTTGTATGTCTTTAGTCTTCTTCAGACAGAGGCAGTTTCTCTGATTTTCCTTGGTTAGATGATCTTAAGAGTTTTGGGGAATATCCATTAGGTATTTTGTAATATGTCTCTCAATCTGAGATTGCCTGCTCTTTTTCTTGTGATTAGAATGTGGTTGGGGTCAGAATGGGAAGAAAGACTGCAGCGGTAAATTGACAATTTTATCACATCTTATAATGATATATGGTACCAATATGACTTAGCATTGAGCACATGGCTGGCCAGTGCTTTCCAGGTTTCTCAACCCTGTAAAGTTATTCCCTATCTCATTCTTTACTCTACTTTTGGAACCAAGTCACCAAGCTCAGGCTATACTCAACGGGTGGGAATGAAACTTCAGCTACCCATATGGGGAACATCTATACAAATAATTTGGACTTCTTTGGTATAGATGGTTTATATAAGACATTTTTATTACAAATTTTCTATAAGATCTTGGGATGTGGGGGAAAAAGCAGTGTTTTTTAAAAATTGTGAATGTTATGGTGTATTAGGGAGTTAGATTTTTTTTTTTTTTTTGGCCTCACCATTTCATATTTGTGGATTGAGATAAGCATGAATCTTTTTTAATTTTTT
Organism: Tamias sibiricus; assembly: GCA_025594165.1. NCBI lineage: Eukaryota > Metazoa > Chordata > Mammalia > Rodentia > Sciuridae > Tamias > Tamias sibiricus. The sequence goes on along the minus strand of CM046664.1, from coordinate 118,916,980 downwards.
TAAAAAATATTTTATTTATTTATTTGCTTTAGTTGTACACAATGCCTTTATTTTTACGTGGTGCTGAGGATCGAACCCTGCCGGCACACATGCTAGGCAAGTGCTCTACCGCTGAATCACAACCCCAGCCCGCCATGAATCTTTTAATTTGATCACTTTGAAAGGGATACCATTACTTATTTTGTGCCAGTTATTATTTTACAAAGTTAATTTTATGTAATTGATATTTAAGCTATTAACTTCCTCTATGGTGGCTAATATATCATAAGTAAAAGTCTGTGAAACATTTATATGTCAAGATTGTGGAGAGGACCACAAACAGATCTGGAGAGGAACAAAGTTTTATCCTATGTTAATATGACCTATGTTAATATGCCACAAAACAACAGATTTCATAGTTATCTGAGATAACAGTACAGAGAATGCTATGAGAATCTGTGACAAGAATAATCTCCAAAGGCTAAGATGATCTCAAGGTACCATGAAGAAAATAAAACGTTAAATGGACCTTGACAGCATTCCAAGCTTGGCAAAAGGTGAGAACATGTGCAGTAAAATGGATTTCTTTGATTAGAAAATTTTTCACAAAATGGAAGAGTCAGAAAAAAATGACTACAAAGCTAGGAAGTGGAAAGTTTTGGAAGTTCTTGATTTCAGTTAAGTAAGTTGTAAATGAGTTATGACTAAAGGTTTCATAGATATGCAGTGACTTATTTAAATAATGTATTAATAGTCACCACTACTGATGTGAAAATGAAGAGTACTGCTGATGAGAAGATAAAATACAGAGAAGTAAAAAGAAGCAAAATCATCTGCCAACTTCCTGTCAGAGAATTACTGTAAACATTTACTTTTCAAGGGACTGTGTGTTTACACATGCATTTATTTATTTTTAAAAATGTATTAAGATACCATGACTATGCATTAGCTTATCTTATACTTGATTTTATTGCTGAGAGTATTTCCATCTGTCATGACTAATAATTATGACTATAATAGCTAATAATTTTAGCTATTACTCATGACTCATGTAAATGAATTTAGTTTTTGAGTATTTTATTCCATTTGAATTTATTTTTATAACTGATTTCATCTTACTTTCTCATCATATTTCTCTAATTGTATGTTTCTATTTTGCATCACTCTCCCACTAAGTTTTGTGGCCCAGCTTTTGTTTTTGTAGTGAATTTGAAGGAACATTGATTTTTTTTTTTCATTTCAGCTTGCATGCTTCCTCTATTTTTTGTAATACTAGCTTGATCTTGTCTTCCTCAAAATGTATATGTCAAAACTGACTTTTGACTTAGGAATTTTTATTTAAAATCCACAATTTTAAGGACTAAGGATGTGGCTCTGGAATACAGCACTTGCTAAGCACATGCAAGTTCTTGGGTTTGTTCCCCAGCACCACGAAAACAAAACAACAAAAGGAAAAAATTCCTAGAAACCTTATAAGAACCAGAACTTTGGCTAGGGGTGTAGTTCAATGGTAGACCTTTTGCTTAGATGAGGCCCTGGGTTTGATCCCCAGCACCATACATGCATTAATATTTACTATTTTGAAAGAATCATAAAATGGATTATATTTATTTATTCATTGAACTCAGGAGTACTTTATTACTGTACTACATTTCTGGTCCTTTTTACTTTTTATTATGAGTCGGGGTCTTGCTAAACTACTTAGGGTCTAAGTTGTTGAAGCTGGCCTTGAACTTGTGATCCTGCTGCCTCAGCTTCTGGATTGCTGGAATTACAGTTGTGCAACATCACACCCAGCCCTGGATTTTATTTTGATTTATAAAATATAATGGTACATGGAAATTATGGAGAAAATTATAAACTGCAAGTTACATTTGTATACATGGCTTATTTCCCTTATCTGATACATCAAGAGTTCTGTTTGGCATGCCCATTGGCCAGGCCAGTGAAACTCAGAAAAAGAACATGTTGAGCAGGAGGCCTGAGAGTATACAACAGTATTTAAAGCCACAAAACTGGATGAGATCATCAGAGAAAACAGATTAAAGGAAGAAAATGTCTAAGGCCTGATAACTGCAGCAGATTGAAAGCACTTCTTGCAAAGGGAAAGGGGGGGGGGGAGAGATTAAAGGAATTGCCAGGTAAATAGGTCAAAATCCAGGAAAGTGTGGTGGTGGCCCAGCAGCCAAGTATGCAAAGTCTTTTGTAAAGGAGTAATTAACTGTGTCAAACAACACTGAAAGATGAAGCCTGAGAATCAAGCTCAGGAGTGAACAACACTGATGACACCTGTGTCCCAGAAAAGAGAATATCCAGGAGGGGCTTAGAAGCCTAATGGAAAGAGAGAGAGAGAGAGAGAGAGAGAGAGAGAGAGAGAGAGAGAGAGAGAGAGAGACACTAACAGAAACAAAAATTTTGAGAAATTTTCCTCAAGGTGGCAGCTAGAGATGATTATTTGACCAATAGAAAAGAGGAGTATTATGAAAAGTTTGTATATTTAAAGTTTATAAGAGAAAGATGGAATTAATTGCAAATATAAGGGTTTTGAGTACATGGAATGGATGGGAAACAGTTACTGTTGTTGGATTTCAGTAGCATCAAGAACAGTCCCTCTACTGAAACAGGAACAAAAGAAGCACGTGATAAAACTAAAGGCAAGTTGGTAGATTTGGTGGTGGGAGAATTATAATTTAAATGTTTGTTTTTAAAGAGAGAAAATCAAGCTAAATGGCTGAGGCAGTTTGGTGGGAGAAGGAGACACTTCCAGTTGAAGGAGAGAAGAGAAGTTATCAACTTCCGCCCCCCTCCCCCAAGAAATGGGTGCATGAATTAACTAGAGAAATACAGTAGGATTTCTGGGCAGTGTTGAATCATAAATCTGTGGCCATAAATTTAACATCATTCAGTATAACTGCTGCTTTTCTCCAACAGTGTTCAGCTGCTCAGATGTAGGCTGATAGTAGGAGGAGAGAAAGATTTAACCAAAGCTGGGATTTGACAAGTGAGTTTGATAAGTGAAAAACAGGCAAAGAACATGATGGAGTGTGCTAAGGAGTAATAATTACAATGATGAACTGTGTAAACTAAGCAATGTACAAGGGTACCAGCTAAGGTTAAATGAGGTAAGGGATGTAAAAAAAATATGGTAGAGTTCATAAATTGCAGACTTACAATGATGCTTGAATTACTATATTGAATAATGACTAATATTATGCCATTATTGATTGAATAATGGCACAACATGGGGAGTGAAGTGGAAATATAATAAGTGTGTCAGACAGTTAGGTATTTTAAATCAAAATTTTGAAGATTCCGTCAAGGTGACCAGTATCACCAGATCCAGGGAGACCCTGAGAATGGTGCATAAGGTGTCATGGAAGACAAATTCCTTTAGAAGAAATGACCAAGGATCATAAAGACCTTCATGAACTCACAAAGAATTATGAAAGGGTAGAGTAGGTATTTTTTCATGAATGATGTTTTTGGAAGTGAAGACAATATGAGATATTGACTATAGAGAAAAATGGTGGCTATGGCAATCAGAAGTCACTTGCTCTGAACATCTGTTTCGGGAGAGGAAGAAAGAGTCTTCTTAGAGAAGCTGAAGTAATCAAGGAGATATGGATTGACAGAAGGAGTCCTGATCACTTCTTAGTGGAAGATACTCTTCCTTATTGAGGCGACAAGTCTCTGGCTTCTTATGGTGGCAGATCACGTTGTGTTGGTTATATTCCAGCACAAGGAGGAATGCACTCCTTAAGTGCTGCTGTGAACTGTGCTCTGTCCAATGAGACAGGTGGCTACTTTAAACTGAGTTCCAACTCGAATTAACAATCAAAAACCTATGAACAAAAAATGACTGCATTTATTAAAACTGACTACAAAATAATCCCAAAGGCAGAATGTCTTTTCTCATATTTGGGGGTCAGCAGTCTGTTTATTTAGGAAAGGCACTTTTGCTGCTAACTTGATTTGCTCTTTGGGATTTTTACTGACATAGTTGAAATTTCGCCAAGGTAATAGAGCATTTCAAATTCAACTGGAAGAAAAGTAACTGGAGTGCTGCCATGAAAAGCTTTCTAGAAGAGAAGAACAGGGTGAAGGTGAAATGGCCCAGCACATCTGAAATTCTGGCATCTTTTACATGTAATAATTCAGAATACTCAGTTATGCTGCTGAATAAGCTACTAGGAAAACATCTTTTTCATTTAAGCTCAAATTTAGACCTGTCTACCCTCAAGTTCTATTACAGCTGAGACTGTGAGAACCTACAAAGAGCAGGCAAGAATAGAGACAGAAAGCAGGCTTGGTTTCCAAATGGATCAATATGATCCCAGATGAAGAGTCACTGCACAAGTGTACTGTACCCTACCTTCCTTGACATTCCATGGTGTTGTGAAAGCTACCAATGGTCAAGGAAGAAAAATTTTAAACACAGAGTTTGTTCAGCAATTTTTAGGAGGTACCAATTCATAATACCTACCTTTCCATCTTTAAATTATAGATTAATTGCTAGTGGAAAAAATGCAGAAAGAAATCAGCTGTAGAGGTATATAAACAGGTTTGTCAACTTGAAAGTCTCCTAATGACAGAAGGAGTCCTTTTCACTTCTTAGTGGAAGATACTCTTAAGCACTTACTCCTTGTGCTGGAGTATAACCAACACAACCATACCTGCCACCATAAGATGCCAGACTGTAACTTTAGTCTCTTATGTACCTCCTGTGTCAATGTATTGAATTTAAGAGACAGTGAAGAAGAGAAACTGGTCAAATTGGGACTGGCACTATTATCAGGTATTCTTAGGAGAGATGCTGATTCAAGTATGAAGCTGAACGATTTTGTAATTTGGTATCCATGGTTACACCGAGGAGTATAATCATTATAAGGAAGTTTTGCCATCTTTTTGTGTTACATACAATAATGCTAAGTTATCTCTACAGAGCTAGCTAATTTCTGTCCATGATCTAGAAGCTGCTGCTTAGTTTGAGCACATTAAGGACTCAGTCCAAAAACCTGAAGCACTGACACCTGTTTCAACTTAGTTTATTTTTAAAGTATATGTAGTATCTTATGTGACCATGAAGGCACATTGTGTCTAAATCATATATTTAATGGGAGAGATTTAACAACTCAAAACTGGAAAAGCTCATTTCTAAGCAACCTTCTAAAATGTCATCACTTTTTTTTTTTTTAATGAATCACTTTAAAAACCTCAACAAGTTATTCTTCTTCACAATGTGACCTCTAAATCATTCTCTACAGATAGGAAAATTTAAAATTTAATGATATATTATCATTGAAAGTATAAATTCTATGACTTCTGCTGTTTTTTAAAAAGATTTCCTGATCCAATTTAAAGAGGAGTGTTTGTATAAACTACTGTGAAAATCATTCTTCCTTCCCTGAGGGCCTGAGAGTATTGGAACAATGTTTGTCTTAGTAGCAGAAAAGTAATAAAATTATGGAGTAAAAGTAAGTGTATCTGGATTGTTGAAATACTTTATTGTGTGACACAATAACAAAAATCACAGCTACATTTTTAAAACTTATTTATTTTATTACTTTCCACAATATCACAGTGATTAAAAAAAGATTTTAGGAGTATTTTACCACTGATCTACACCTCCACCCCTTTTAATCTTTTCTCTTGAGACAGGATCTCACTAAGTTGTGCAGTCTGGCCTGGAACTTGTGATCCTCCTGCCTCAGTCTCCTGAGTTGCTGCAATTGCAAATGTGTGTTACCAGGCCTGGCTTTTTCTTTTCCTTTATTCCCCACCCCGCCCCATCCCTTTCTCTCTCTTTCCTTTTTTCCCTTCCTTTGTACTAGGATCAAATCCAGGGTCTGGGTTAAACAAATACTCTATCCCTAAGCTATATTCCCATCTCCACAGCAATTATTTTGATCAGAACAAGGGGAGAAATGTTCTGGATCATCAAATTTGCCTGCTCTAAGTTATATCCATGACTTAGCCTATTTTGAAAACATAAGTCATTTATTTGGTGATTTATTAAATATGTCCTTATAGTTCCCACGCTTCCCTTACACTTTCCTTATATTTCTCTTATAAGGATATTTCTTGTACTTATAGCACTGTCATTGTCAGTATAAAGATGAATGGGTAATTTCCTGGTCTTTAATCGGCTTTGTGTCCATATGGAAGAAAGACACATACAGACATAATTAAAAAACAAAGCTGAGTGTAATAAATGTTGCCATGGAGGATTAAACAATGAACCATGGAAATACGAATAAGAAGTAACTAGAACTGGGGCAAAGATCAGAAAAAAGCTTTAAGGGTCAGATGACTTTCTAAACTGGGCCCTGAGAGGTGCATAAAGCCTTGTAGTTATTTTAGCTTATATGATCAGAAAAGTAATATAGCTACTGGCTCAAGAATGCTGATTAATTTTTTTCCTTTCAAAATTGTATTATTATTCTTTGGTATTGGGGATTGAATCCAGGGAATTTACCACTAAACTACAACCCAGCCCCTTTTTAATTTTTTTTTTTTTTTTTTTTTTTTTTTTTTTTAATTTTGAGGCAGGGTCTCTTAAATTGCTTAGCGCCTCACTGAATTGCTGAGGCTAGCCTCGAACTTGCAATCCTCCTGTCTCAGCTTCCCAAGTCACTTGGATCACAGGTGTGTGCCACCATACCCAGCTCCTCTCAAAATCTATTTGAAGTAATAGAATAACTTCAAAAGATAAGTCTATGTGTGGATGATTACTGGTTTTCTCTTTTGGATCAGACAAAGGCTTCATAATTTCTGTAAAGGAGAAGAAGTTGTGCTTCAACAGAGTGGAACTGTGAGGGGTTTCTGGAGGATATTACACTCATAGGAACAAAAGTCCATTCAAGATAAGGAATAGAGCTCCACACAAGGGAAAGATGGGATTCCTAACATAATTGACTTCCTTTAAGGAAACCTAAATAACCATATTCTGGAGAAAAGGTGGTTGGCAAAGAAAAAGGGAAAGAACGGTGGATTTTCTCTGAATTGCTAATTAGTGAGTATATTAAAATGCTGAATCAGGGTAATACCAAGTCAACCTAATTTTACATACCACACAAATAAACTATCTGAAAAATGTAAACTTAAAATAATAACCTACAAATATAATAAAATATAGAAAATTATGTATAATCTGGGGATTAAAAAATACCCCAAATCATTCTCCAAAAACAGTGGTTAAATAAATCATAGTATACTCATTCTAGGCAATAAACAAGAATGTTTTTATAGATAATGTGATATGTATGTGCATATGAAAAAATATTAGAATGATATGGAGATTTGGAGACTACATATACAGTGGTATAAAATACGTATCTATTTCTCTATCTGCAAGTTGACAGATATATTTCTAGAATAATAATAACAAAGTATAAGTAGCAATTACCTGAGAAGATAGCAACAGAATTGAAAAGGTAGAGGGAGGAGACAATGAAGAAAGACATTATACTTGCATCTTTGCTTTGTTTCAGATGTACATGTGTTTGTATATTTTCTAAAAGCAATTAAAAACAGTTGTTAGGAAATGAAAAAAATACTTAAATATATAAAGAGTCAATAGAACTAGACATATTCCTGCCATCATGAATGAGCAGCCGGATCTATGTAGGTAAAAACAGATGGAAACCGTTCCTGGTTAGGAAAACTTTGGGTATTAGGGAAAACTAAACGTTTCTGAGTTGTATGCTGTCCTTCCCATGATGTGCTGAATTCCCCTGTCACTTGTTATGAACCATTCTCAGACCCAACTCCATACCTAAAGCTAGTGCCTACTTAACAACCTCATTAGAGACAGAGTGTCCCTGAAGTCAGGAGTCCTCTGGTGTTTGGCAATTTTAAGGATGCCCTTGATCTGAGTCCAAATAACGTTCAAGAAAAAGTTATAAAAATATGACCCTTGAAATGCTTTATTGATTTCCAGGAACGAGGCCCCTAATGACCACTATACTTGCAACATGTTTTATAGATGTTTTTATTAAAGTTGATTTAATTTCCCTCAGTTCACGTGTTCTTGCTAATTGAATCATTTCCCTCAGTTCCCAGAAGACCATAAAACAGAGAATTTATTATACACTGCATAACAATATACATTAGGGTAAATATATAGATGCAACTCTTTAGCCAGCCCATTGTGCAGATCTGATAAAGTGCCATCATAATTACTCAGTGAATCTGATGCACTTCAATATATTTTCACAGGCTCTATTGGCTATGAAAGTTAAAATGATTCATAGTTGTTATTATTGAATTAAAGTCAAATATTTTGTGTGCTCTTGGGTATAGGAAAGATGCATCACCTTCTTATTCAAATTGATTATGGAGAGTTATTTAGGAGTTAGTTCAACTACTGTCCTTCTGCCAATTAATGAAATGTCAATGGAAACTGAAAGATTGAAAAAATACCAGAGTTCTCTATTTTTTTTTAAAAGAACAATGTCCAGTGTGATGCTGTAACATTTAAAAATAGGTAAAGTGATTATAATTTTCATATACATTTTTCTAAAGTGGTTAATTATGAAATTTTTATATTTAAGGATTAAGTTTAAATATTTTCCCCTACAATAAGCTTCATTTCTGAGTCAGTTATTTTATTGGTTTATTGGACATATGATATGTTAAAAAATAGATCAACCAGATATTGTGTATTTTTTGTCATGTTTTCTCAAACTAAATCTATTTCTTTTGAAGGGTACATGGGGTTCTAAATACTACATTTAGAATTCTTTATTAGGTCCAATTAGAACAAAAATAGATTTAAAAAACTTCATTAGAAAGTTCTTTATAAGTAAAGCTTACATTTTGATAGTCTTCACCTTGAAGTATAATTTTTCTTCTGTATATGAGGGTATAACTTCAAGAGAATTTAATGGAATAATTTTTCCTCACAAGTCACATAAATTTTATAGTTGAGATTCATCCCAAACTCTTAAGATTTAAGATCCAGTTTTTCTGCTACAGTCTGCTGTTTTTCTCAAATGCATAATCAATATTGATTAGTTGAATTCTGAATTGAATCAGAATCAGAAAGTGATGTTTGGTGAATTGTACATAAAAATTCAAAAAAGAGAATGTGGAGATCACAGTTGTATGTCAGCATGATAGGGAATATGGCCTGGGGAAAGTACTTAGGGTCAAGATAAAAGGCAGCAAGTTCTGTTCTGTGGGGAAAGCTTTCGAGACTTGGGAAACCCCATGCTTACAGGAAGTGATCACCATTTGCTAAAGGGTAAGGACAGACGCAGAACAGCAAGCCAACATGTTTGGCTGGAATGTGGACTATGGGAGTACCACAGTTATAAACAAAGTTAGGTTGCCATGAGATTATTAATTTGGGAAAATGGAAAATATTTTTAAAGGAGAATCTGGAAAAGGTGTCTTCACAGAAACAAACATAAGCCTCAGTGTGACTTCACATGTGTTCTACCACTGAGCTGAGGTTTTGTGGGTCAGCAGGACATTTACAGTGGGTTTTCTTTTTTTATTCATTTACTTAGTAAATGACTATTGGATGAATAAATGGCTTTACACTAGGCACATGTTATTTTATAACTTTAACATTCTGTGTAATGTTAATATTGGAGTAGTATGTGAAGGGTATGTATGTGAAGGCATGAATTTACCAAGTATTTTGGCACATGGGGACTGAGGTTCCATGCAGATACTTAATTGTGTCCTAAGAATTATTAGTGGGAATTTTAAATTTATTTCACTTACACAAATTTGTATTATGATAATTTAAAACTATATAACCATAGTATTCTGAACACAAATTAGTACCCTCAAAGAAGAGCACTCCCAGAAAGCAAGAAAAAAATTCAAAAGATAATTAAAATTCCACAGGTTCAAAGGGTACAGGTTTCATGCCCTGATATACTTTGTGACTCAGGCTCAGAATCTAAACACTTCAGTTTCCATATCAATCGCCAAATTTTAAAACTTCTTTCTGAAATCACAGTCTGTAGTTATAACTTTTAAGGTTTCCAAGTGGTTGGCAACTTGAATTTGCCAATGGCAAACAAATATTTGGGGAAGGAGTTAGAGAACCATCAGACTCTGGGAGTTTATGTTAGCCATTTAAAACACTGATAGTTATACCGACAATAATCAATATATAAAAGAAGGTATTCAGTCACAGTTTAAGTTGAATTACACTACCTAACTAATTCAGAATGACTAAAGAAGTTTGAATCAGGAATAATTTAAGTATTGTTCTGTTTTTATTATTTTTGGTGCTGGGGTCTTAGAACCCACGGCCTTGCATATGCTAAGAATGTGTTTTTTACCACTGAGCTACACATCCAGCCCCATGATTTTTAAGTATTTTGAAAGAAATATGAATTCCCAGTTGCACTAGAGTATGAGGTTCTTTAAAAGATGCAGTGTAAAATAGGTTTTCTATAGCAATGCTGAACACATTCTCAAGAATATGAACTTTATTAATTATCCTTTAGGATAATTAGATATCCTAAGCTAACTAAGCCAAGTAATTTCTTGGCAAGAAATTATCTCTTGTGAGTATTTTAAGTTTCATAGAATACGTATTAGGATATTGACTAGTTCTAGTATTATCAGAATAATTAAAAGCTAAGCTAAAATTGTCAAAATAAATGAACAAAGTACACCCTGAGATGAAATATCCGTGGCTCTTATTATATTTGTTCACACAGTTAGTAATTTTCAAAATTCAGCAATTGTCTCCTTGTCATTAGTGTGAATTAACAAGGCTCTACAGTAATAGCAGTCACAATGGTAATCATGGAAAATGAAATTACATTTCTAAATAAATGAAGGCTATGTTCATATTTAGTACTGCCTGAAGACTAAATGTCAAAGAAAGAGCATTTAAGCATATATTTTAAAAGCTAGCATGGAAATGAAACAAAAACTTTTAAAAACAATATAATAGTTGCACATTTTACTTTGTTATCAAGCTCTATTCCTATTTCTTAGCTCCTCTTTATTATTCTGAGTATATTTCTTTAGTTCTGATTTGGGCCTTTTTGAAACATCAGCTGCCATTTTTTTTTATTTAAAAAAAAAACCACAGACATTTAAAATGTTTCTCTTGAATTGTTAATACTTTTTTCATATTTCAATTCCTCTTGATTCAGCAAAAAATTTTTTTGACTTACCAAGAATAGCAGTTTCCCCCTTTCTCACTGAGGTATTACATTATGTGGAATTGGTGTTCTCTGGGTTATAAGTAAAAATCATGAAAACTTGAAAATATCTCTATAAACACTAAGCAATGTTGTTAGTTCATGTTAAAACACATAAATACAGACCATTAACTACTCAATATGATCAGTATTTTAAAAATTTATTATTTTAAGAAAATAAGATTAACTTGTTCTGAAATGTCTGAAAATCGATTTCCTTATTATAAATGTGCAGAATTTTGTTCTGCGAATTTTTCCTCAGTGTTCTTTCATGGCAGGAAAACCAAGCACAGAGCAGAGTGTTCATGTTAAGTAACTGAAGTTAGCACCTAAACACAGGTGGTATCAATAACAGAGTCACAATAAGCATTATCCACACATGAAATGGGATGGGCTCAATTTAAAGGGGACAAGTGGAAAGTATCTTCTACAGGTACTTATTGTTTATCTTTTAATGACTTATTAAGCATTATGGGTGAGTCAGCATATAAAGATCATGCATTGGCCATTTTTCAGACATAAAATTTAAAGCCAGATTGGATACATATAATTTCATGTTCTAATTTTGGCATTCAGCAAGCAATATTTGGGTCCAGTTTTGGTTATAATGAAGTTTTAAAATAATTCTTTCACTGAATATAACAACCAATTATGTCCTTACAAAAAGCAAATCTGCTGCTTTTGATAGAGAAACGAAGATGCAGAAACTGCACAGAGTCCTGCAGGGCTTATAGTGGGGTAGAAAGACATTTATAGAAAAGATTATAACAATATATTAAGAACCATGGTTGATAGGGTAATTTTGCTTTGCTCCCTCTGAGAACTGAAAAAGGATTATGAATAACTACCATTTCTGCTAAATCTGATTCAGAGGTTTAGACAGGGAGATATCATCATCCCTGTGGGCACCACAATTTGGCATGGCTATAGCTTGGTTTATGTACAAGAACACAATGCAGAATGAGGCTAGAAACCAAGTAGTGGTCCAGTCATGAAGAGATCCATTTATGTAAAGTGCCCATACATCCCAGAATACTGTATTGTTTAAACCTTCTGAATTGTACATCTGTTGCAAGATTTACAAACATCCTAGTTCGGAAGATATTGGGCAACATTCTCACTCTTCGAATTGTCACTGCCAATAAATTATTTTTTCATAGTTCAGTCTGATATTCTAGCTTGTAGAAGGTTCCAGGCTTATCTGATGGTTAGAAGTATTGTGACTTTAGGCCTTGGCCAGGTTAAGGAAAGGGTTATTTGGCTTCCTTTATCTTTGGAAGTGGCCTTATGTTCTAAGTTCATATAGAGGCACAGCCAACATCACAAAGAACTTCTTGGTGCTACAGAATTGGATGAGTTAGAGACTCTTTTATGCTCATCTCTTTTATGATTCACCTGAGCTCTGTGTTCTCCATTTCTGGTTGCTTCAATTGCCCAATCTAGTGAAAATACTATCAATTGAGAATAAGAATAAAAAAGATAGGTATGTCTAAGTAACAAAGGCAAAAAGCATTGCTAAAAATTGGCAGAATACAAGGAATCCCTTTATTATTTAGTATTTCCATAAAACAAGAGCTTTATAGAAATTCACTTTATTATTCATGAAACCAGCACTAAATTTACCACATTTTGGAGACACAGAACCTGGGTCTTGTAGTGATGTGATTTGCCTAAGGTCATAAAGCTGTGTTCTCAAATTGGAGATTTAGAACCCAAAGAAGCTGAATATTCATGACTTTTACTTACCCTTTCTGGTCTATCAGGGATGAGTCTCTGGATTGTTATTATAAGTTATGCTGAACAATCACTTTTCTGAGGATTTCTAGCAGTGTTTGAAAGAGAACAAATTGCCTGGAAATCATAACACAGCACAATAGAGTGACTCATTTCTAAAAGTAAGGTGAGGATGTGAAGAAGTCTTGTTTACCCCTCTGCTTCCTTCCAAAAACCACTTTACATATATTATCCCATTGATCTTTCAATATCTCTATCTTATAGAAAGTAGCTAAAGTGATTCTCTTAGCAAAAGCCTGAGAAGATTAAATGATTTACTCCGGGTCACATCGTAAGTCCTTGGTTGAGAAGTCAGTCTTTGTGTATTCTGCTCTAATATGATATCCCGTGTCCAACTGCATAAATTATCTTGGATTTTTGAATAGTGCTTACACAAGACCTTTTTTAAAACGTCCAAATGAATGCTAACATAGAGGACTGAAAAAGAAAATAATTTCATTTCCGAACAGCAGGCTAAGGACAAGGTATAAATGGAGGTACAGAGAAGGGTGATTAGGAAGGGAAGTAGGGAGAACAATAGATGGAGGCCCAGATCAAAACTGAAAAAAAATTGAGTGGACATTAAAATGAGATGAGATATTGCAATTGTGTGTGTGAAATACAATTCCACACTATTACCATTTTACTTCTCATAGTCTAATGGAGTTGGAAAGCAACCTGAGAGATCATTGACTCAACTGCTTACCCTTAAGGCAACTAAATAGATAATGGTACAGGACTACGGAATGTCAAGTTTTCATTATCCGTATGTATGTGCATGTACATGTACAAACTACATACACTCTAACCCATGTAATAACATAAGCATAGATGTATTATAAATCAGGTTTTGTGTTCTAACAAATTTTTATATATGAGGTAGGTGAGACACAAAGCATTGTGCCCAATTTAGAGACTGGGGAATGAATGTCTCAAAATGTTAACTGAATATATTTAAAAATCCAATCATATCTATTCCTTTTCTGAATGTGACTCAATATCCAAATTTAAATATATTCAATACTTAATCAAAAACAATGCTTTACAAAATTGAAAGCCTATGAAGAAATTCATCCTTAAAGTTTATCCACTTATGCTTATTAAATAAATCTGACACAGGTAAAATATGCATGATTAGTTGATTTAGTGAGTATTCCCCTGATTTTGTACTTTAGAGGTACAACTGAAAGAGAAAACATTTGGAATATAACTCTAGATGTGACTTTTTTTCAAAATGGTCATCTTATTTTGCAGTCTAAGAGCAAAGTTGTTAAATTTCATGATTTATTAGATCTGAGAATTACACACTGTAGAGTGAACTTATTTTAAATGAAAATGTATGTATTTTCTTCTCATATTTATAGAATTCTTATGCTACAGTGTTAAGATTAGAGGTTTTCCTTTCCTGTGTATCAGTGTGTCAATATGATTTTCAAAGAAGGTAACTGGTAAAGTACCTTGTACAACCCTCTATCTTCCTATAAGGCAGCCCCCATCCCTTTGGTGTTGGGGATTGAACCCAGGGCTTGTGCATGCTGGGCAAGCATTTTACCACTGAGCTTCATCTCCAGCTCTATGATGTAGTCTATAAATTGCAATCCCTAATCTATATGGCATCCAATATTGGCCCAATGATTATTTTCCCACCAAAGACATGTGTGGATTGCTTACCAAGTGGATGTACTTTCTCCATTCTCTCTTTTCTTATTAGCTACCTGAATTCAGATGTTAGAGCCCAAGTTTCCACTGGGCTCCTGAATCACCACATGGAAGAAAGCTATCCACTTTGACACACAGGGTTAAGGAAGCTTCTATTTTACTCATATGTTAAAATTTTCATCATTATTCGTTTTAACAGCTGAGTTACCTTAACTATTACACACATCCAAAGGATGTTAGCCAGCTTTCTGTTGCTCTAACAAATACAGTTAACTTACAAAGAAGAAAGGTTTATTTTGGTTCCTGTTTCAGATCTCAGTCTATGGTTAATTTGCCCTAGTGCTTTGGATCTGTGGCAATATGTACATAATGGTATAGCACATGGTGGAGAAGACCTATTATTGGAAAGCAAAGAGAAAGGGGCTGTGGCTACATTATCCCCTCTGTTATGGTTTAGAAATGAGATGTCCCCCAAAAGCCCTTTTGTGAGACAATGTAATAAAGTTTAGAGGTGAAATGATTGGGTTATGAGACTCTTAATTAGTACATTAATCCCCTCATGGAGATTAACTGGGTGGTAACTATAGTAAGTAGGGTATGGTTGGAGGGGTGGGTCATTATACCTGCCTTTGAGGTATAGAGTGGAGCTTTTTCTCTCTCTCTCTCTCTCTCTCTCTCTCTCTCTCTCTCTCTCTCTCTTTGGTACTGAATTTAACTCAGGGAAACTTTATCACTGAGCTAAATCCCCAGCCATTTTTTGTTTTTAATTTTGAGACAGGGTCTCCCTAAATGGCGGAGGCTTGCCTTGAACTTGTGATCCTCCTGTCTCAGCCTCCCAAACTGCTGGGATTATAGGAATGAACCACCTTTAAAATATTAAAGATTTTAAATTGTGATCTTAATGAGTGTTGATTTTTTATAGATCATATTCTGTTGAATTGCTCTATACTCATAACTCTTTTTTACTGACACTTCATATTTCATCAAGTCTACATTCTAATGTTTGGGTCACCATTGCAACACTTTTACCACTGCATTTGCTACAGCAGTGAATATCCTTATGTGTAACTTTATTCATATTTAAGAGAATTTCATTAAAATAGATTCTTAGAATTAGATTATTGAAACTAAAATATCCTTTAGATACTGTATCTTCTAATAAATCATATAATACTAAATAATAGACAAAATTAGACAAAGACTTTTAGACAGACTTTTCTTTCCTTGTTACAATTATTTTTATTCATACATTATATGCTATTATTATTTATTAATAATATAGAACTATTATTAATATATTCATTGTGAAAGCCTACTCACCAAATTAATGAGATCAACCATTACTTTTTGAAAAAATATTTTCTCTGTGCAAATATTATGATCTTTAATAATTATGATAATTTGTAATTTATATTCATGGCTTACCTGATAAAATCATTATATGTCTTAACATTAACTTTGATTGCATAAATATTGCATTAGCTTCTTCAATCACACACGAATTTTGGAAACCATTTAAAATAAATATGAAGGAAATGGATCAGACTAGAGTAATAAAACCCCAACTATATACAAATGGATTTTATTTTTAAAGTTTTGTTTTGTCTATTGGAAAGCATCTCTTAAAATTCTGATGGTTGTGTTAATGGAATATCACTTTCAAATAAAGAGAACTGGGGAAAATATGTACTAATTTTCTATTGCTGCAATGAAATATTACCACAAACTCCTTGACTTTAAACATCACTATTTCCTGGTTCTCCAGGTCAGAAGTACAGGTGGGATCAGCTGGTTCTTCTGCTCCTGCTCCCAGGAGCTGAAATCAAGTTGTCTGTCAGCCAGAGGTCTCATGTTTTGAGAAATTGTCTGGAAAGGAATCTACTCCCAAGCTCATTCTTTTTTTTTTTTTTTTTTTTCCCCATAGTTCCCTGCTTTTAAAAAAACTTATGTAATTAGATTGAGTTCACCAAGATAACTCACAAGAACATTCCTAAGTTAAGATCCACAATCAAATGGATGGAATTGGAGAATATAATGGTAAGTGAAGTTAGCCAATCCCGAAAAACCAAATGACAAATGTTTTCTCTGATTAAGGATGCTGATTCATAATGCACTGCAGGAGGTAGTACATGAGAGGATTAGATGAACTCTAGATAGGGCACAGGGGAAAAGGGGAGGGAGACAGAAATGATGTGACTCTACTTTGAGTACAACCAGAGGTATGAAAAATTGTGCTCTATATGTGTAATATGAATTGTAATGCATTCTGCTGTCATATATAACTAATTAAAATTTAAAAATCCACAATCCTAATTATATCTGAAAAGTCCCTTTTGCTATGTAAAGGAATGTATGCACTAAATCCAAGGATCATGGACAGAGACATTTTTGAAAGTCTATTGTTAAATTCTGTCATATTCACACAAACCATTGTTTAGATTCCTCAATTCTCATTTATTTAGCTCAGTTTCCATTTTTTTAGCTATATAGCAAATATAATGAAATTTAGATGCATTCTAACAATATTTTCCACTTCATTCTACATGTTTGTAGGGTAAATAGATATAATCTGTCCTCATAACTTCATTCTAACAGATGATTTAGTGTACCGATCATATTTAGAAAAAAAATCTACTCAATGAAGTGAAGAATTGCCATGAGTTTCCAGATAATTCCAAGGAAACTATTGTAGGAATTTGTTGATTTAACATTATAGCTTTCGTTTGGCATCAATTTGCTCCTTTTTAAAAAGTTACATTATTTTTAGATAGTGAACATTTAATTTACTCAATGTGTCAAGTGAATTTTGAAAAAAAAAAGATTTCAATAACTGAAGTTTTTGTGACTTGATGCTGTGTACTCAATGCACTTAGGAAAAACAGTATTATAACAAAATAATAAATTTTGATCACAATAGAACACATACAAAGCATCTAACATAATTTCTATGTGCAATTGATTTCTTGTTCATTTTTTAATTCCCTAGATCTGATGACCATCTTTTGTAGAGACATGGTCATAGATCCTATTTAACAAACTCTTCAGGCATAGAAGATGAAATGCTCTCAAGACATGTATAGCCCATAGAATAAATTACTAACAAATGGATGAAAACAGTTATGTCCCAGAGAGAAGAACAGTGCCGGGCATGCAGTGTTCTAAGAAGATAAGTAGCACACACTGGAGTAAAACTTAAAACAATGTGCTATTTGATGTTCACATTGAGGTTTCAGATAAGAAGAGAAGATTGAAAACTGGCTATGAAATGCAAGATGATTTATATGTAAGTGCACTCCTGAAATGAAAATCTAGTAAGTTATTCCTGTACAGCTATAATAATAATAATAGCAAATGGTTAGATTAGAAAATAGCAGTGGATTCATAATAGCTACCACTTATTTCTTTATTGAAGTTATATGCTAAGCCCTTGCCCTAATAATCTTTTTAAATCTGCATAACACATTTAAAGATCCATCTTCTTATTTTGCAAATTGAGAAGTTCAGATAGATTAAATAATTTGTCCAAGGGTCAAATGGTTTCTAAGTGACAGAGACTGCCTTAACCCAAATCCTGTGCCTTTTTCTAATTATGCAAGCTACCCTGTTTCTTTTAGAAATCACATATTAAACAACGACTTTGCTGACACTTCACAGATTAGTGATATTAATAAAAACTTGAACTTCAGCTAGTATTTGTAAAAAAGTTACAGAAATAATTATGGAAGATGAGATCCTGACTCAATAATTCTACTGAGAATAACATCTTCCTTATTTCTCCAAAAAAGGATTCAAGTATATCATTAACAATGTCTAACTTCTCGGATTTAACTATGATTGTACCTCATACAATACGAATTAATTCACAAAAAGAACACTAACTAAAATTGCATGAAAATCCAATTTTGACAAAGCAAATTGCTTTTTAAATATACAATGGGGTTACTTTAATTAAAGTAATTGTGTACTCAATAATTTGTAAGATGAATAATCAATTTCTGGTTTACCTTTGTTTTGTAGATTAGAATCTGACATGCTACATACATAAAGTTGTTTTATTGAAACAAATGATTTCCTTTAGAGAAAATGAAATTTTGAAAAGTTTTAACACTGGTTTCATACTTCTCAGAACAGCCCCAAGAACTCAAGAATTTTATAGAATTTATGCAACACTACTCTAAGACCTGTTGAAATTAGTTGTTATATTAAAAATCTCATTATCAAATTTACACATTAAAAAGTCTTCCTAAGGCTGGGATTGTGGCTCAGTGGTAGAGCACTTGCCTAGCTCATGTAAGGCACTGGATTTGATCCTTAGCACCAAATAAAAATGGACAAATAAAATAAAGGTTTTGTATTCAACTACAACTAATATATATATTTAAAAAATGTCTATTTAAAAAAAAGGTCTTCCTGAAGCTTGCAAGTACAACATACAGCCCACAGTTTGATTCCATGTATGAATAGATTTTCATTCATGTCAACATTTATTCTTAGTTCAACAATGGAGCTCCCATCTTCTATCAAATTAAATTCAAAACATGTACATTAATGTAGTTCAGACAATTCATCCTCATGTGATCAGCTTAAAGTACTTGGAGAGTAGGGCAGTATATATACTTAGACTTGTACCAGGAAGTCATTTCTGGATGTGAGTAGCATAAAAATCTTCACTTTGAACCTCCGTCTTTCCCCCAGATTTTCTATGCCCTAGCCTACAAAGTCTCTTCCTTGGATTGGTTCAGCTCTGGAACACCACCAGTTATCCTGATTCTGCTGTCACCTTCCCTTAGTGGACAAAGAAGAAAGAATTAAGATTGGACTGAGAAACCATGAATCTTTTGAGAAAATGAGACATATTTCTATAATTATGTAAACTACTAAAAAATTAAATTAAAAACGAACACTTGCTGGTGTGTTTGTTTGGATACATGTATTATAACAAGCATACTCAATAAAATCTGAAGAAAATTATTAGAAGTGTCAAATAAGAGAAAAACTAATTTTGTAATGATCTTCTTTTATAATAAAACATTCACTATTTATAATTGAATAAAGAAGGCCTTTGACTTGGGGGAATTCATATATACATTTATTTAATAATATTAATTAAAATTTGGAAGATCAAAATATTAATTATATACAGACATTTTTCTCAATGATCTTAAGAGATTGATGAGGTACGAAAATGAAGAACATATTAGGAGGAAGAAAGTGCTAAGTATCTGAAAAGAGGTATAATTAAAATGCTAAGGTGCTGATTTTTATGTTATTATCTCTCTTTTAAATCCAACATTTTAGGCTCTGTTTTGTGATGCTGGATCTGGCTTCTCCTTTGCCAGCTGGCTCCTGGCTAGTTTTCTCCAACCAACAGAGGAAATGGATGAGGGAAGGGGAAGAGATGGCATTTTACTGCTTGGCTTCCTGCTTGTAAAAGTATCATGCCAGCAACCAACTCTTCACCTTTGCAGCATCAGTTAGCTCCATATTTCATCTCCCTCTCAATTCCTGAGGCAGATACAAGTCCCAGCCAGCTGGGAGGCCTCTGTTTTGGAGTTCTAATTCTGTGAGGTTCATGAAGCACCAGCAGCAACAGAAAATATGGGTCTCACCTACAGGGGATGTTCCTCAGAGTTTCTAAATTCTAATAATCCCATCTTGTTCCCTTTATTTTCCCAGCCCCAGGGATGATATCTCCTGCCTGAAATTATCCTATCTTCATCACCTACAGTGTTCCCTTTTTCCTTTTCACTCTCTCATATCTGTTTAAACATTTTCTTACATAAATTTTCTCTGGCAAAACAACTTGTGTGGTTTCTCCTATTCTTATTGGATCCCACTGTCATAACAATAAAAACTCAAGAGACAGAATAGTTACTTCCAGATGGAAAGATCAGGAAGGGCTTCCCAAAATACTTGGCACTGACCATGGATGGATGACTACTTTGATGTGAAATGAGGTTGAAGGTCAGGAAAATTAAAGAGGAAGAGGCAGAGGCAGGAAGACAAAAATGTATCTAGGGAAGATGACTAGGTCAATTTGGCTAGAGGGAGGCTAAATGAATAGAAAGAATGAGAACAATTCAGAAGTATTTGTCATTTTGGGGTGTAAAAATTGCAAAGTGTAAGCTGGAGGACTTTAACTCACTTTACTAGTTTCTTAAAATAAATGTTTAAACATTGTGAATTTTATCTCAATGATGTGTTCCGCTATGCTTACATGTAAAACAAACAAACAAAACTTTTAATAAGAAAAACAAGCAAAACTTCCAAATGTTATAATTATTTAAAATAAAATAAGGTTTCTCTACCTTTTTATACTTATCTGTTGATGTTACAACCATTTAAATCCAAAGAACTCTTGAATTCTGTTAATGAAACAGAAGGGTCATTTCAGTGAAATAAAATGGTCCTATAGTTTGCTTTTAAAAATGGAGTTATCAGCCAACATAGATACCCTTCAATAGATGAATGGATAAAGAAACTGTGGCACACACACACAATGGAATATTACTCAGCTTTAAAAGAGAATAAAATTATGGCATTTGCAGGTAAATGAATGGAGTTGGGAGAATATCATGCTAAGTGAAATAAGCCAATCCCAAAAAATCAAAGGCTGAATGTTCTCTCTGATAAGTAGATGTTGATCCATAAAGGGGGGGGGGCATGGGAAGAATGGAGGAACATTAACGGGCAAAGGAGGGGAGGGGACATAGGGTTAAGAATGATGGTGCAATGAGACGGACATTATTACCCTAAGTACATGTATGACTGCACATAAGGTGTGACTCTACATCTTGTTCTACTAGAAAAACGAAAAGCTGTGCTCCATTTGTATACAATGAACTAAATAAAATGCATTCTGTGATCATGTATAACAAATTAGGACAAAACAATGGAGTATCAGTGTGGAAGACTGTTCAATTTTAGAATCTCACATAGACATAACCTAAATCTGTATCATAGATGAGAAAGAGAATTAAATAGTTATATTTAAGAAAATCACAACACACACACATTTTCTTAGTGTGAAGAAAAATAGTGATGCAATATCACTATTGATTGCCTTTATTTGTTGGCTTCAAATTCTCGAAAGGTTAAAAATTTCAAAATGTGTGTTTCTCAAAATGCTTCAGAATGTGTGTACACAGTCAATAGAAGTTTTTGTATTTGCACAGATTGATAAAGATATAAAATTGGGATTTCTCAGAAAGTTGTTATATTCTTAATTCACCTTACCAATAAAGAAACCTCAAAGACATCCCCAAACTGACATTCATAGTTGGTTTGAGCAGTCTCTCCTCCTTCCCCTTATGATAAAAGGAGAAAAAAAAAACACTGTTTTGTTAGCATTGATACTAACATGCATGTGTCATCTACAAATAACCTCATCAACATTCAGAAAGGATTACCTAAATGAACCTGTCTACATGTTGCTCCTTATAATGAGCCTCCACAAGACTAATGACTTATTAGTGCCATGGGCAATGAATGATTAATTAGTTGATTCTAAGGCGAATTGTTAAGAGTATAATTGCTACCTCTTCCTAATTTCCGAAGGTTAGAAGAAGTTAATATGATACTAATGTAGCCCAATATATTCAAAGGAATTGTTTTGTTTACTAACAAATTAAAAAAATATTTTGAAAATTTGATCATAATATATACCAAGGATATTTATATTTATATTTAATTATTATTTGGTATCTAATATTTACAACAAAATAAACAACCATGCATCTGTTCACAAATATTTCTTTCTTACAATTCTATCTGTTCTTTCTTTTTCTGCATTTTCCATTAATATCATTGTCAATTTACAATGAAGGTAAAAATTTGCCCTTGCATGGAGTTTTCTGAAATACCATTAATTCTTCTTGATTCCTTTAAGGATTGGTGACAACTCTGCTCTTAAAAGTGAACTGAACACTGGGATTGTTGATCTTCCTAAATACAATCAATTCTCAATTATTCAATGTCAATGAAAGGAGGTATTGGTATGAATAAATAATACTAGTTGGAAATTCATACATCTGTGTTAGGGCAAAAGCAATTTATTTCTAGTTGTTCCAATCATGTGAAGGAAAAGGAAGCACAACTAGAGAAATTCCATTTGTGCCAGGTTTAGAAGGTAGTGAAGAGATAGATCTGCTATATATCACAAATGGGCCGAGAACCAATTATTTGGAGCATGTTCTCATTGATGAATGGCTGTATGTTAGCCTGGTATATCCGTATAGCACTAAATTAATACCTTCTAGGTATTTTATCCTTTCTGAAATCTGCAAGATAAGTTTTATTATCCCCCATTATAGTCCAAAAAGGAATCTCAAAAAGGTAAAAATAAATATATAAATAAATAAAATACAAAAACCTCTTGCTGTGCAAGAAATCAGATTGTAGTAACAAGTTATTGGGTTCAAATAATGTAGAAATCATTCTTGAGATATATTAGTAAACAATGAAGAAAGCAAATACCATATTAAGTGTATCCCACTACACTCTGTATAAATTATACAAGAATTTCTACAATTATTCAATAATTTGTTTATTTAACAAATATCAGTTGAATGCCTACTACAGGGCAGCTCTAGAGATAACCAATAAACAAAATTAATCTCTTCCCTTGAGGACTTTGCATTCCTGAGGGCAGGATAGGGAAAACAAAAATAAACAATTAAGTGTATAGTAATGTTAGATGGTAATAAGTCTTTGGGGGAAATGAAGCCAGGTTACAGGATTTGTATGGTAGGTATGCTATGCAGAGATTTGGGGAGGTCTCCTTGATAAGATGATTTCTTTGAGAAGGAAGTGAAATGAGCCACAAAGCCATCCAGGTGAAAAGAAAAATGTTCCAGGGAATGGAACAGTGTAGCTCTGAGTTGGCGTGTTCTTGACATGTTCAAAAAATAGCAAGAGACTAGGGTGGTTGGTAAGGAGTGTACATGGGAGTCAGTAGTTAGAAGCTCTAAGAAGTGTGTGTGGGGGTGTATGTATGTGTGCGTGCATGTGAGGGGGGAAGGTGTCAAATCATGTGAGGGCTTACAGAGTATTTTAGGATTTAGATTTTTCTCTGAAATGTGAAACCATTGGAGGGCGTGGGTAGAGGAGTGACTTTGGTTTTCAAAGATTCACTGGCTGCTCTGAAGAGAACTGACTATAGAGGGGTAGGAGCTGAAACAGGGAAAAGTGGGTAGGAAGTCTAAATTTGGAAATTGCAAAAGGTATGCCTGACATCATAAAACATTAAAAAAAATCTATATATCCACAGTGACAGTAGTCAAATAATTTTGAATGTGGCAAAGAACTTAGTGCTTGTTAAGTAGAGACTTTGAAATTCATGCAATTTGTTAAAAGATGATATGAAATAGTCCCCTCCCCAAATTTTGGAAAATGAGTATCTACTTAAATTATATACATTTATTAAAGAGTACATTGATAGGAAGTGATTTAAGGAAATTTTGCTAAGGTTGGGCTTGAATTTAGGTCTTAAAAGTTCATCAAACAATGTTCTCCTCCATATTTCCATGCAATGACAAAATTTTGGCAGGAAGTGTGAGATGTAAATTTAAATCCAGACTACCTGGGTCTGAAATTTGGCTCCACTATTTAATAGCGGGTGATACTGGACAAGTGATTTAAAATTTCTGGCCTCAGTTTCTTCTCTGAAATTAAGGTAATAATAGTGTCAATGTCAAGAAATTTGTTAAACATGAACTTTAATATAGGTAAGGCACTCAGAATAATACCTAGTGTCTCTGACAGCTGGAATATGTTGCATTTAGGAAGTTACATCAACCTGTTTTACTAACAAATATGTCTTTCAGGTGAGGAAAGATCAAGGCCTTTAGCCACAGCATTAGTGCTAGTGACAGGTGTACTAGGGGATTTGTGTCACACAGGAAAGCATGAATATTAAACTTCAGATACTGAAGAACAAAATATGATAGAGCAGAAATAGGCCAGCTTCCTTAAGGATTTTGTGACTAGAGCGTCCAAGGCAGGACAGACAGTATTTTCAACAGAACTCTATTCCACAGCTACTGGCATTAGCAAGTGTTTGGTAGAAGCAAGATCAAAGGTTATCCTAGATGGTATCAAAACCTCTATTCTTAGGTGTTATATACCTTATTGAAGGAACTGTGGGAATTAATTTCTCTGAAAGAGAAATTAATTTTAAGAACACGAATAGAACTTGACAAATTATTTTGCAATTGGAAATGGTTTTTACATTGTGTTGAGATAATAACATAAAACTAATTACAGCAGCAAGGTTTTAATATGTTAAGGTACATGTCCCACTCCATGCAAAAATATAATACATATCAATAAACAGCAATAAAATTAAGATACCATTTGACCATGAAAATGCCACATAACTACTCTGGCATATTGCTTAAAGAAGTAGAAATGTCTGATCTTTCTGAAGCCAGCCAATTAAGGGACATTTCCAACCCTGATTAAGATTACTTTTGAATACCTATCTCTAGATAATATAATATTTCATAGTTTTTTTTATTTAAAGTTGTATTTATAATAGTAGTATGCATTACAGTTCATAGTACACATATAAAGCATCATTTTACATAGCACTGTTTGTATGCACAGTATGTTCATATCTTTCAAGTCTTCAAACATGCATTTAGGATAAAGATATCCATCTTATTCAACCACCTTTTCTTTCTTTCCCCTCCATCCCCCTTTAATCCCTTCCTGCCCTTCCCTCCCCTTTGACCATTCTAGTGTTCCTCTAATCCTCCTATGTACCCCGACCTAAAGTATACGTTTCACTTTGGAACTGTTTTATGTTTACAGGAGAACTGTAGAGTACAGATAGTTCCCATATACCCTATATCCACAGTGCCCTATAATTAATATCTTATATTACTACGGTATATATGTTATAATTCATAAATGCTAACACACTGTTATTTAACTGAAGCCTCTGTTTAACTAAAATTTCCTTAGTTTTTCCTTAGCAACCTTTTTCTGTTCCAGAATCCCACATACAATTTAACTGATTAAATTAACAGTCTTTTCTCCTTAAATTCCTCTCTGCTTTAACAATCACCATAAAACTATTACATGATAAATATAATTACAAGTATAAGACTTCAATGGATACATTTCTCATGCTGGTCTCAAAATTTCTTGGCAGAACACCTTCTTTCTGTTTTGTTGGTTTATATCACATGAATATTCCAAATAGATTTGCTTATAATATTTTAATTTATACCAGTCTCTGAAATGGTGGAACTGAAGGTAAAGCACAGACTTCCCATCATTCCTTTTTTTTTTCAAAAAGGCCTGTTGAAGATAAATAAATAAATAAATCATAGATGGTAACAATCAATCTGAGAATGTATATTTGGAGGAGAATAAAAGTGGATGAAATTATTTTGACTTAATGACACAAAAGATACAAAATGTGGTAGAGGTCACAATGTTGACACACAAACAAATACCAATTCCTGTGACACTTCTTTAATTCATAACACTGATTCTACATATTTTGGAGACCCATCGTTAAGTAATTAACAGAATCCAGAGAACAAATAAAACAGCATTTTTTTCAAGTTGAGGTATTTGCTTCTTCTCATTGATTTTGACTTAGGCTTCTTTCAAGACCTTCAGTGAAAGGTTCTAGAGTAATCATTTTGGAAGGTACAATCCAATTTTTAAAATGCATTCCCTTTCTTTCTGTTGTATTGTGAGTAAGCAGCATGCTGCAACCAGAGGGCAGAATGAATGGTACAGCCCTTCTGCAGTTGCTTTCCTTAAAACCATCTTTCCACCAACGTCATTGAAATATGGAACCATCAAAATCTATTAGTTCATTTGATATGCTATGAAAATAATAGAATTCTTTGCTGGAGTTTCAGAAAATGTTAAATACCCATTTCTGATAGGAAATTTTATCTTTCAGATAACAGAAATATGTTATCAATGATGAAAAGAAAAAAAAAAAAGACCCCAGCTTTCTTTGAGGTGTTCTGTATAAAACCTAAGACCTTATTCAAAAAAGGTAAGTTCTGTAGCACTGAGCTAGACCTGGCTAGAGTGTTGCTTTCTAAATAATGTGAAAGTACACACATCAGCATGGTATTCATAATAGAAAGAGTGATTTTTTTTTAATTATAAGAAGTAATATTTATTTGTTCTAAAATTATTAAGATATAAATTTGAACTGAGAAAATATATCCAATTATTTCTGTAGATGATTATTTTTTGTTTCTCAATAAACACTAATTAAAATCTTGTAAATGTGCCTTAGCTTGCATTGGCAGTTAAGAAAATAAAACTCTGATATTCATTAAAATGATCAAAGTAACAATGTAAACTCATAATACTTCTTAACTCGAAAGAGAATGAACTTATCATTAAATTAATATAAATATAGTTTTAAAATAAACTTTCATTTAGTTGAAATATTTCAAATATTGAAGTTCCCCAATGACCTAATGTTTATAAAATGCTGCCATGAAAGTCCAGGTAAACATATTATATGATAATACTGTCACACTATTTCTCAAGTGCTTTTTATATGTTTTAATTATTAGTTTTGAATGCAAATAAAACACATCTAAAATAACTTCCTCATATAACATAAGAATGTATTTCTTTTTCACCTAGAAGTTCATAATTTAGAAGATGTAGGGCTAAAAGAGCCTGATGACAAAGGGAATCCAGACACATTTTACCTTGATATTCTAGTAACATGTTTTCCTTCTTAAGACCACCTCACATTCAAAGATTGAGGCTGATATGTCTGTCAGTCATTAGATCTGCATTCCAACTGACAGAGAAGAGGAAGGAGAATGGGCATACCCCATGCATAATTGAAATTTCTTATAAACTGTACACAAGGTTTCTATTTGTTTCCCACTGGCCAGACACGCATCTCCTGTTCTCTTAGTTGCAAGGAAGGATGAAAGATGTAGACCTTATAACATGTGGCCATATTCCAGCTAAAAACCAGGGCATTATTTGTAATGAAGAATAGGACAGATACTGAGGGTCAGCAGAAGTCTCTGCTCCACGTCATTACCAAAAAGTCAAAGAATATCTTCATTCCCCATAAGTTTGGTAAACTATAAATCCTAGTCATAAAAAGATTTTTTATTGTATATCTGATATCTCATCCTGTTATCCTTTTCAAGTGCTTGCTCCCTATTTCCCTAAAATATGCAATACATTGATTAAAAGATGAACAATATGTTCCATGATTATCTGTGCTCTTTTTTAATAATATCAAACAATAATTTTAAATAAATGTTTAACTGCACTATTTAAACTAACTTGCTAATTTTTCATGAAACAATGTGCATAAACTATCTAAAGTATATGTAAATGCATTAAGTGGAGCCTATGAAATTCAGTCAGAAATATTATCTTTAGTTCCTTATTGTCCTTCAGAAAATAAATAAAACAATTATTATAGTCTAACATCAACTAAAGAGTTAAGCAAATAATGTAGATAAGAGTATTTAGATATGAAAAAAAAGAACAAGAAAGAACTTGACTGAAAATTCTACTGTGGAATATCTGTTTACAGATAGTTTAGCTACAACTGAGAAATCTATTTGCAGATTTTTCATGGGCGTACAATTGTATCTGTTATCCTAAATTTGGATTCTATATTTAAGTCTCAGTTCCTAATAAATGAGATAGGGATAAGGTTGTACATGCCTATAATTCCAGCAACTCAGGAGGCTGTGGCAGGAGGATCACAACTTTGAGGCCAACATGGGCAATTTAGCAAGACAGAGTCTGAAGATAAAAAATAAAATAAGCCGGGCGCGGTGGCGCACGCCTGTAATCCCAGCACTTGGGAGGCTGAGGCAGGAGGATCGCGAGTTCAAAGCCAGCCTCAGCCGTGGCGAGGCACTTAGCAACTCAGTGAAACCCTGTCTCTAATAAAATACAGAAACAGGCTGGGGATGTGTAGCTGAGTTCAATCCCCAGTACCCAAAAAAAAAAAAAAAATAAATAAATAAAATAAAATAAAATAAAATACAAAGTTGGTAGAGTATCTCTGGGTAAAACTGCTAATAATTGAAATAGGGAAATGTTGAATTTCTTTCCTCTATTAAAATCATTTCATAGCTTTAAATATTTTCCAGATTGCCAAATTAATCAGCACATTCTGATTTCAATGTGTTTCATAGGCTAAAACAGATTTTTTTTTTTGCATCCACAAAAAAAATATCTTATGAAATACAACACCAAAAGTTTTTTCTATTTTCTTTTTACTGAGTTTCTGTATTTGGTACATCTTTGCTGTATGCTCTCTGAAATTCTTTTTGGCAGGAGATAGAGTACAAATGCAAAAACCCATGAAAGGATCTAATCTGTATGCAATCTATGGCCACAGAACAAAGACGAGCTAATTGGTCCATAAGTGGAATCTATGATCTTAGCATCATTGAGTATAGTGCTCTAATCCCATTAACCAGTCTCTGCCTTTGTCCATATGAAGCTCAAGGGTATCAATCTTATTTATCTTTGTGTACCCAGCATCTAGCACAATTACTGGCACGTGGACCAAACTCAATATTTATTCAATTAAACTATTTTCCTATATTATTCACTTTAAAACTATCTGCTCTGCTAGGATATTTCCTCTTACTTTCCAATTTTAGAAGGAAAAAGTTTCAAAAAACATAGCTTACATTTCCTCCTGGCTTTGAAACAGTAAGCAAGATTATACTCTTCCTATTGGTGGAATAATGATGAGTTTAAGTTATTGGAAGCAAATACAATATAGAATCTACTTTTAAAATTCTTTCACTAATAGTGAATAATAAAAGCATTAAACATTTTAATGTGCTTTTTCCAGCATATCTCTTCTGTACAATAAAGAAACTAATTTTTTTCAGCATTATATCTACAGCTGACTGCTTTACTTCAGCAAGCAGAAGTTCTGTTTCTATCTTTTTTTATTTCTTTTGCATGTTGCCCTGTGATTTGCTTAGAAAAGTCCTAACATAAATGGTAAAGAGAAAGGGAGAGGAAGGGCACAATCTTTTATTTAAAAAGTGTACACAGTGCTGTTTACTTTGTCTACCTTCACCTTACATATTTTTACTAAATTTCAAAGAGAAAATAATAAAAATGAAATAGTGTTTAATGCTGTTACTCAACAAGCACAACTGTTATTTTATACACCAGGAAAATAAATTTATGATTTTAAATACTAGTAATGCCTGAACATTTTTATTATTTTTTAAAATTGGAAAAAATGTTATCTCCAATTTAAGAAGATATTAATCAGAGTTTGGGCCCTTTAATTTAAAAAGCAAAAGTGCTCTATATTTTGCAGTGGGATAAATATTTCTTCATGTCTTATCCAATATCCAGATGCTAGCAATATTTACCCACCTACTCACCTGCTAAAAAAGAGCATATCAATATTCATGAGTGATCTAGAATTCACCATAATCTTATCACAGGTACAAAAAGTACATCTGCCTATTGTAGTGATATTTAGAAATTAGGCCTTTGGCTGAACTCAACCGTTAGTAATATTTTGCAGAGCTTTTCATAATTTATAGAACCACCCCTTAATCCTTAATTCAAATATGTATACCAATATTTTTCTAATTTTAATGACAATTATACCACATGGTCTTTAGTATGGCAGGCTGCCTAGAAGCTGTTTCAGTAAATTACACACCAAGATGA
Organism: Tamias sibiricus; assembly: GCA_025594165.1. Lineage (NCBI taxonomy): Eukaryota > Metazoa > Chordata > Mammalia > Rodentia > Sciuridae > Tamias > Tamias sibiricus. The sequence continues at coordinate 118,886,711 of CM046664.1, read as the reverse complement.
TCTACTCTTTGGATTGTCTCCAGAACAAAGACTATGATGTATAATTAAAACCAACTAACAATTAGCTGCCATCAAATGTAACGGGAGGAACAAGCATTGTAAATTTAGTTATTTACAATAAGAAGCAATATGAAGTCTTTTTTCAATGAATGATAAAAATAGATTCACATCCTTGAGGTTATAATTTTAAGGTTTATATAAAATAATGCAGAAACAAAAGGAAAGTAACGTATTTCACATTTTGGTGTTGAAGTAATTTTGTTAGCATAATAAGGAACTGTCTAAGAACTCAAAAATTACTCTATTAAATGAATGTTTTGAACTGAGGGATTATTTTAAGAGAAATAGTAATATTACTTTGGCATCTTTATTAGTTATATAAGTGTGAGGGTGTTGAATGAGCCAAAATTATGTTTTTGCACACTATAATATATTTGTGCTTACCAAAAAGAGTTACTTAATTACTGTGATGTAGCTTTTATATTTAACACCCACTTAAGAATCAGATCTTGAAGATCTGAACCAACATGTTTCTTTCATTATTTATTCTTATATAACCTAGGGGAAAGGCATAGGGAAGTAGCTATCTAATTATGACTGTTTTAGAAGGATAGAAGAAAGGAGCAAAAGATTTTCAAGGCTTTTTATATAGCAATGCAGAGGCGGATTTACTGTGAAGCTAATGAAGCTTCAGGGTCCCTTGCAAGCAAAGGGGCCTTCCAAGGCCCTGAACTTAGGTTTATATTCATCATTTTGCATTTTATTTCTTAAAGTCACTCCCTTCAAATTTTACAAGGTATAAGCTTCACATAATGTGGACCCAACCAGTGTGTAAATTTGAACATCTGGAGCCTTTTTGGTTTTAAAGAGCTGGGATCCTGGGACGGAGAAGGGACCAAACGAAATTATGAGCAGAATAATGGCTCATTTTCATCATCTCATTTCATCAGAAATATATATTTCTTTCTTGCATATATATATATATATATATATATATATATCTTTCTTGCATCTATATCTATCTATACATATCTATCTATCTATAGATAGATAGATAGATGAGATGAGAGAGAGAGAGAGAGAGAGAGAGAGAGAAGCAATGGACAGGATGCAGAAAGTTAAAGGAAAAAGGGGAGGAAATACAGAAAAGACAAAACATAAGGAAGGGAAGTAAGAAAAGGAGACCAAAACCTTTGAAAAACTTATGTTGAAAAACATTTGAGTGTTAGGAAGTGACTAAGAAGAAATTCACACAAGTCTTACCATTTTATGCCATGCTTTCTTGCCACAGTTTTCAACTTTCACGTTAAAAGTTTGTAATCTCTAGTTTAAAAATGAAAGCTCCAAAATATTAACATGCTTTATTTTTACTCTTATCCAAAAATATGGGATTTGATGCTAAATGTAAATAGCATTTGACTTTTATTTTATAAGTGAAATAGGAATTATAGAAAAAATCATACAATAAGCTTCCAACATATGAGTATCTTCTTCCTCTTCCTTCTCTTTCTTTAAATTTGTTTCATTTTTCACATGCTTGGAGAAGAACTGCTAGATGGCTGAAGTTCAGTAGCTTATATTTACTTTATCAAGATTTTAAAATGGATGTTTCAGCTTAGACTATAAGGGAACAGATAAGTAAAAGGTCATTCCCTGCCAGAATTTCCAAATAAATAAATAAAAACTAAAAAAGCAGTTTTCCCTCACCTATGTCAAGGGTAAATGTTGGAATTGTATAAACAAAGTAGGGTTGTCAAAATTGGTTAAATGAGTTTCTTTTTTGAGGGTCTGTGTGTATCTGCAATTATTAAAATAGAAAACCTATCAAAGAACAAGATGAGTTCAGAATCTAAATAATACAAGTTGAAACAAAGTAGCTGCTGTGTGGCAGTTAGGTGGCATCCCCATCATTTGTTTAAGAGAAGGAAGAGGGACATAGAACCCTATTTGATAGAGCCAAGAGAAAGGGCAATGGACACTCAGCCCCCACCAAAGCCAGAAGTGGACTGGGCCAGCTACTGCTAAAGTAATAAGTCATCAGGTGGAGGAAGACAGAAAGTTCAGGAGGCAGTCAGTTCCCAGTCAAGGAGCCTGTGAGAAAGCTTCAGTACTTGCTAGGCCCAGAGAAGCTGAAGCCATTTTACCAGTCCAGCAAGAACCCTCTTGCTGTACCCCACTGCTTTCCCCTTGATCCTTATGCCACCCCGTGAAGCCCAAAATCTTAGTAAATAAGACAGTGAAGAGGGAAAAATACTTGACCTAGGGGATGGAGAGAAGAAAGGACATAACCAGGCTCTCTAAGAGAGTAGCCAGCCCTCAGAGGGCCCTGTTTGAGAAGGCCAAAACATTTACCCTTAAATCAGGGTTTGATTGTTATGCAGAATTGACTACTATGGGGGCTCAGATTGCTATTTAAATAAGCTAGCAGTTATGGGCTTCCCACATTTTCAACCCTTGGCTAGAGAACTGTCTCCAATGAGTACATTTTAAAAAGGCAAATGAAGTTAGTCAATCTAAAATATCCAAATATCGAATGTTTTCTCTAATATAAGGAGGCTGACTCACAGTGGTGTTGGGTCAGGGTACATAGGAGGATTAGAGGAATGCTAGAAAGGTCAAAGGGGAGGGAGTGGAAGGGAGGAAGCAAGGGGGGATGGAGGGGAAAAAAAGAAAAGGTGGTTGAATAAGATGGATGTCTTTATTCTAAATGCATGATTGAAGATTTGATATTGTATATTTGGTACGAATTTGTATGTATATTTGGTACGAATATACATTGTATACAAACAGTGTTTTGTAAAAAGATGCTCTATATGTTTATTATGAATTATAATGCATACTACTATTATAAAGACAACAACTTTGAATAAAAAAATCAATTAAAAAAATGAATATAAAAAACAAATAGCATCTCTTAAAAATTTAGTTTTAGGAAATAAATATTTATAAGCAAACAAACAAAAAAAGGCAAGCAGGGACAAAAACGAAGATGCTTTGCAATTACATCTCACTGGCCTTCTCACAGGACTGCTTACCAACACTTCATACTTTTTATAGATTGTTTTTCTGTCACTTATGCTTTGCTTAATTGATTCATGGAAACATTTTCAAAACCCATGCTCCAGAATAACTTTAACTTAGTTCAGACGTTTTTCTTCTAGTCATCGAAGTGAATATTTAATGAAAAATTAAATTTTAAAAGTGAAGATTTTTAAAACTCTGAAATACCTAGAGGAATACAGAAAACTATAAGAGGAAAAATATGATCCCAAGGAGCAAAGTTGGAATTCCATAAACAAAGTAGGATGTCAGAATAGGTTGAGTGAGTTTCTTTTATGTGGGTCTGTGCATATCTGCTATTCTCAAAATAGAAACCTATCAAAGAACTCATGAGTTTAGAATCTAAATAATTCACACAGACTGTGACTTTAAATATATTTTTTACTATTTCAAATAATTTCATATTTTTAAAAACTATAAACTTTTTCTTGTGAAAGTGCTGTTGTGAAAGGGCAAAGGGCATTTATTTGAATGGTGCTTGTTGCCACTGCACTGGCAAATGTTCAACATTTAGACTGGGCATGGAAGAAATATGATAATTAATTGCATTGCTCAAGAACCTGAATCGCAGCTCATTTCTTTTCTGTATGCAGTTATTCTCTCCTACAATGTACAAAACCTTAAAGGACCTGTCATATAAATATTTCTAAAGATCAGTCAATACCTGCAGCACTGCCATCCATCATTGCTGAACAAGTTCTGTTTTACACAGTAATCACATAAATCGAGTTACAAGAGATTATAATTCTTTAAGACACACCTCTTGGTCCTTGGCAAGGTCATTACTGTGTAGTGATTCTGTTCCCCAAGATGACGTATGTCAAAGTATAAAGACTGGTGCAACCCAGAAACAAAGAACAGAAACATAGAGATTCTAGAGGAAGTAAGCTTATTTAAAGAAACAAATCCCCAAAATACTGCTGTAGGTCTTATGCTGGGGTTTGTGAGTTCATATGAAGTCCATTGAGTTTTAGAACTGCACTTTTTTTCCCACACAAAAAGAATGAATTATAGCCGGAAGTCAAATACAAGATTTAACCATTATTTGTGCTTTACTTGTGGAATGAAAGATGGATCAAAGGTCATATTTATTCACAGGCTTTGGCATTATCAGCATAACTTTCTCAGTAATGATATTTAAACTCATGTTCATCATAACTCTTTGATAGATACATATTTTAGAAAAGCAAAGTTTTATCAATGAAATGAAATAAATTATCAAACTATCTAATTTGGTAACATTCCCCATTTCTTTGGAAAGCATGTACCTTAATCACAATTATAGTTGTATTTTGCTGTTGTTATTGTTGTTTGCTGGATCAGTTAGGTTTTTCAATTGAATCACCTCAGATATTTAAAGTTTTTAAACATCTCGTCCAGACTGTTCTTTGAAAGAATTTCAAAGTACATGTGCCAGGCAATTTCTAACACTGAAAGTTAGGATGATCCTCAGTAATTATCCATGAATGCCCCCAAGGTGAGGATATAGCACCAAATTTGATGATTCTAGAAAACACATTTTACTTTCTTATTACCTGATAAGAAAATAATAGGCATTACTAAGATAGTCATTGAATTGCAATGCTCAAGGACAAGAATATTTACTTCTATTAAAGATGATTGGTGAAGACAATATGTTAAATACAGTTTGTATCAACTATCTCTGCCCTTCTTTGCAGAGTGTTGGTAAGTCATAAAATAATCAGTTAGTACTGGGACTGTGTTCTTAATCCAAATAAAACTTGATTGATTCACAACAAAAATAACACACACACACACACACACACACACACAACTAGGTTAACTTCTGATCTCTAACAGTGGTAGTTTCTAATATAGAAAATAATTACAAGTGAATAGTCAAAGCAAACCAAATTTTTGTGGCTAAAAAATCTAACATACAAAATGTAATTTTATGAAGATGCAAATACAATTGAGTATTAATTTAAGTTTACTTAAAAAAATTTTTTTTCACCAGTGACAACTGCATTTCATTATTTTGAGTGGTCACTATATGCTGAGTGTCCTGTGCTCTGCAGACACAGTGGTGGTACCAAGGTTAATCAGATAGAGATTTGGTGCTCAAGAATGAGCCATCTAATAAGAAAGATATGATGGTTATAAAGTACCATAATAACAACAAATGAATGCTATCCAATAGATCAGATGGGCTCACAGAAGAACAAAGAGGCAGGCACTGAGTCCAAGTGGGGATGGAATAACTTATTTTGGTGATAATGATATTTGCTTTAAGAGAAGGGTGTGTTTGGGAGACAGGACAGAAATAAAGGGAATTGGAACAGACCAAAATGCATTATTAATAAAGAGAATATCAGGAAAAGCTCCAACTAGTAAGAATTTCCATGATGAAAACTATTACTTAGAAATAATTTTAAGTTTTTGTGAAAAGAAGCTGCATCTGTTTTAATATACTTTGTACAGATCACAAATTAAGCACACAAAATAGAAATAAAATGTCCTTTTGCTACTAATGATGAAGATAAGGAAAATATACATGGTTTTCTCCTTTATTTTGGAACTTTAAGTATGACAAAATTAATAAGCTAATACAAATAATTTATTATTTATTTTTAATTGAACTATAATTTACAGTAAAATACAATTACATGTTTTTGAGCATTCATTAATTTCTGTAAGTCTGTAGGAGTTGGTTTTGTAAAATTTCCCTTATCAGAGAATCCATTTAAATACAATTCAGCACATAATAAGGTTTTCTTCCTTTTGCTTCCACTGAATATTTAGCAGTATAGAAACTTGACAGGTTAGGCAATTAGAATATAATTTATGATACAAGGCTCATATGGATGAACTGCTTCCTGCTCATAATTTTGAATGCAAGTCAAATCACAGATTTCTTATTCTGGTCCAGAAGAAGAATTTCCTATGACTGAGTAGAATAATATATTAATAGTTTTACTTATATCTTGAAGTGACCATGCTGAAAATGGTGTTTAGTGCATGCAATTTGTTTGGTTTCTTTAAAAATTATTAGCAAACTAGAAAACTTCTACACACTGGTCAACCTAATGTTCCTGGGCCACAAGTATTTCCTGTTGGAGAACACTAATGTGCCGAGGCTTCCATGGGCCTTTCAATGTGTTGCTATTTTTTAGTTTATTAAATGCTCTTTCAATAACCCCTGGGAACTATCATCCTTATAACAATTTCAAAGCAGGCATTATCTGATATTTTAAAAATGTTGGTAAATGGCTATCTCTGAACTGATATTTGTAATGTTAAATATGACAAAATACAAATATTATTAACACCACCTTGCTTCATTCCTTCTTGTTCCATTTATTTATTTATTTAAATTCCTTCTCTTAGTCTTCATTTTGTGGCAGAGGCTGCTAGGTGTCACCTAAAAAACATACTCCTCTCTTCCACAATGGCAAAACACAGCATGAGAAACTTATCTAATTACATATATCCATTCAAAGTAAATTATTATCTCAGGCTGTCCTGTGTTAAGTGTGACCCCCGAGATTAAAATTGTAATGCACTTGGAAACTTCCTATGCTAGCTTCATAAACCCTTCCTTGAAACAAAATTGAGCTCTAACCTTTGCCACTTTTTCTATTGTTATTTTCCCTATGCTGTTAAAAGAAACTTTATGCAAATTACCTTTACCATGTTGGACTTGAGACCATAGATGGCCAAGTGAATCACTGAAAGGTACACAGGTCTCTGAGCTCTTTGGGGAACAGAGCTCCTGACATGAGGAAAATATAAACCCCTGTCTTTTCAAAGCTTATAGCAGCACAATCCTAACTAAAACGATGAACTTAATCTTATACAACTTGTCAAGTCTTATCTTGTTGACAAGTTCTGAGGACTCATCTTTTTCAGAAAATCATCTTAGTCTAAGCAATTACATGTACATGTGCCTATGAATATTTCATTTTTCCAGTTGTGGCCATATTGACTCAGCAAAGGATTTTGAAGGGAAAGAGGATCTTGAAAATATAACTCATACGAAAGGGACATTGCAAGTTTGCAGGCAACTAATAATAAGGCAATTAAAGAGCTTAGAATTGAGTGTTCTTATATGCTTATTCTTTTTATCTCTAAATGTTAGCAATATCCTTTATTTTTACTTCACATTTCAGTCTAGTTAACAAAGAGAATGATTAATCAGTATTTTTACATGCTACACATAACACTTAACAGAGAAAGGATGTTATTATAGTTTCAGATATATGACAGTTTTTGGTAAATTATCTTTATCTTAAAAAGAACATAGACAAATTCAAATGCCACCATCATCATCATTAAGCCAGATTAATATCTTTTCATGGCATTGGGTGATGAATTTTATTCAACTCAACAAGCCATTGTACTAGGTAGTACAGGGTGTGTATACAAATTACCTATAATTCCAACTCTTGGGGAGGTTAACATCTTACAGGGAAGGTAAGACAAAATAATTATAATACAACCAGACTATGTTACTTGCTACAAAGTACAACAGAGTTTTGGAAAAGAGAAAGGTTATAGTTAGTAGGCAGAAATTAGGAAAAGCTCCAAGTAACAGGTGGCAGGAGTGTGCCATGCAACTTGGAATCAGTTTAGAGTCTGTGGTTTTCTCATCTGACACTGTGGCCTCACTGGAAACTCACTGGAAAAGGAGAATATAATTTGTATACAAACAGTGTTATGTAAAAAGATGCTCAGCCGGGCGCGGTGGCGCACGCCTGTAATCCCAGCACTTTGGGAGGCTGAGGCAGGAGGATCGCGAGTTCAAAGCCAGCCTCAGCAATGACGAGGCACTTAGCAACTCAGTGAGACCCTGTCTCTAATAAAATACAAAAAAGGGATGGGGATGTGACCCAGTGGTCGAGTGTCACTGAGTTCAATCCCCGGTACCAAAAAAAAAAAAAAAAAAAAAAAAGATGCTCTATATGTGTATTATGAATTGTAATGCATACTACTATTATAAATACAACTTCGAATAAAAAAATTTATAAAAGGATCCTTGTGTTAATTTTAAATCTATAGTGACTTTTTTTTTTTTTTTAAATCTGATTTTGCCTGCTTGTTATGTTGGTTCAACTCTTTTGTAGCATTTGCTTGGCTGCCTGATAATCAAATGGTAAAGAAATATTTTACTTCCTTAAAACACAGGAAATTTTTAATCTTCTTGCTGCCTTAAAGAAACTTGAGAACTTATTTTGCCTGACTGGGGTAGACACCAACCCTATGATGGGAGGGGCAGGGGATGGATGGAATATTTTGAAATGTTGGCTTCACCTTTGTTTCTAGTAATCCACTTCTCTTTTTTGGCCTCTGTCAGAATAAGTGAATGTAACTCTTTTGAGTGCCTTTTAGTTTATGAGATTCAGAAAAAAGAAAATCTTATCTGAAAAATCTACCCATGACAAGGCTAAAATTGTAACTTTCTACATTTTCTTTTCCTTCCAATGGATGGGGAAAAGTTAATGGCATTAAAAGGCATTAATTGATCAGCCTCTATGCTAATGCACAAACAGCATAGTTCTGGGTCAATAACATTACAGCCCCAACTTTCTTGATTGAAAAGGGACACAGTGACCTGAGCAAATTGGTTTGACAGGCTTGTTTCTTATCTCAGAATGATAAAGGAGGTCTCATTGGAGAGCTGAGTCATATTGAATTGGGGTTAAAAAAAAAAAAGTTGTCATTCTATCCTCTAAAAATATCCAATATTGGGTTGCTAATACACTTTCTTTAATGGACTGTTTGATGTCATTAATTTTTAAAAGAATGTTGTGCTTAAAAACAAGCCCAACTATCTATTGCTTGTAGAGTAGGCTTAAATGTTAGTTTTTGTAAAATGTAAATGTAAGTGTTTACAGGATAGCATGGCTCAAGAGGGAAAAAAAAAAAACTAATACTTTTCAAAGGTTTGATTATATTTCCAAAGCATCTACTTATTTCACAGCTTTATTATTACTAATGCACATGATTTCAGGGGAGTAGAGAGAAGCTGAATTTAAATAACTACTTGTGGCAACACAGCACCAATTATACACTCCATGGCTATTTACGTCCTCTGGTGATCAACTAGCAGTGGGAAGAAAAATTGACAGCACACTGGTACAATCACAATTATGGGTCAAACTTCAACAGGCCTGTTTAAATGGTTCCATTAGGGCCTACTTGATATACTGATTTACATATATTTTGACTATTTTCAGACATGTTATCCACTTTAAAATGCTGTGATATAATCATTTCCCATAAAGATGCATTAGTCCAGAGCACTGAAAAATAAAATAGCATGCCATGCACACAAATTTCTGCAGAATTTAAGTTGCATTAGAATACATCTCCAACCATATTTTAGCCGATTAAAATGTCATTTGGATTTCACAGCAGGGCTATTTAACTGAGAATTTTAATATTTTTTGAATTGTTTAAATGGGCTTTTATTTCCTCAGCGCATTAATATATTTTTAACATGAACAAAAACTGTGTCCACATGTCAAAAGATGATTTTCTATACTGATCAATGCCTTATCTAGTTATTATTATGTTAGTCAGACCTAAATATAGTTTTTCCAGGTGATTTCTCTCTATATTACACTGCACATCTTCTATAATACTTCCCAAATATTGCTCTTTTAAAGACATTTTTATGAAACATTGCTTAAACTACTTCCTTTTAAACATGATGTCATTATGTAGAAAAAATGTAACGCATAGTAAACTATAAAGCATAATGATATAGAGTACACCAGATAACTCATCAGTTAACTTAATACCTAGACATTATGCTACCCAAAGCTACCTGATTGCTCTTCCTGAATCCAAGCTTCTATCTTTCCCAAGCGAAAGCAGCTATATTAAGCCTTATTTTTCTTCTCATTTTATTGCTTTAAAATAAGATTTTACTCCATATATACATTCCCCTAAACAATGTTGTTTAGTTTTGCTTATTTTTAAAAGTTCCTAAAAATAATATAATCTTGTATGTAGTCAAGTGATACCACTTATTTAATTATAATTTTACTTTAATTATAATTTTAGGATTCATTAATGTTGAATGTAATTAGCTGTAGGTCAGCAATTTTTAGTGCTTACTTAATATTCCATTTTACAAATATATTGTGATTTATGTAATAATTATATATTTCAGATGTTTCCAATCAAATTCTATTCTGGACTATGCTTCTGTGAACAATATTGATCATCATGTCTTCTGATGGAAATGTGTGAGATTTGCAAAAGTGCTATTGCCAATTTCCATTCCCATGAACAATATGTTTACATTGCCTCACATTATCACCAAATTTGGTCTTGCTGTTCTTTTTTTAATTTTTAATTTTAATTGGTACAATATTGGTACTGATTTACATATTTGTGCATATTTGTGGGATACAGTGTGATAATTCAATGCTTGTATATAATATGTAATGACCAAATCAGGGTAATTAGCACTTCCAACTCATTAAATATTTATCATTTCTGTATTGGAAATCCTCAGCTTCTTCTTTTCTAAGTACTTTGAAATATATCATAAATTATTGTAGACTACTATGCTATAGAACAGCAGAACTAATTCTCCTATCTAACTGATTTTTGGATCCATTATTTAACTTCTCTTCATCCCCCCACTTTCCTCCTCTTCCCAGCTTCTAATAACCACTATTCCACTCTCTTCTTCTGTTAAATTGATTTTTTTCACTTTTAAAATGTGTGAGAATGTGTGTTATTTGTCTTTCTATGTCTGGCTTATTCCACTGAACATGATATTCTTTAGTTCCATTTACTTTCCCACAAATGAAAGGATTTCATTCTTTTTTGGGTGAATAACACTCTCCACACAATATTTTTATTCATTAATCTGTTGATGATTAGATTTGTTGATTCTTTGGTTCTATACCTTGGATATTTTGATAAGTGCTTCAATAAATATGGGAGTGATGGTGTATCTTTGATATATCAATTTCATTTCCTCTGGATATAAACCTAGTACTAGGATTGCTGAATCATAGGCCATTCCATTTTCAGTTTTTTGAGAAACTTCCATACCGTTTTCTATACTGTCTATGCTAATTTACATTATCACCAACCATATTGAGTTCTCCTTTCTCAGTATCCTTATCAGCTTTTGTTATTTTTTTGTCTTTTTGATAGTCACTGTAACTGGGGTGAGATTGTTGTGACTTTGATTTGCATTTTCTTGATGATTAGTGATATTGAGCATTTTTTCATATACTAAAATTCTTAAATTTGATAAATATAGTGGGTGTTACCTGTTATTTTGTTATCATCTTAATTTGTTTTTTCTTATTACTGATAAGGAGAGCATCATTTTACAGGTTTCTAATGCTTTTGTTTTCCTCTGTGAAAAGAAATGCTGGTTTACATCCTTTAGTCAATATTTTTACTTGGATATATACTTTTTTTCTTTTATGTTTGCAAGAATTCTATATGAACTCATATATTATTTCTTCATGTCTGTCTACCACCATTAAGTGTCACATTCCTTAAGAATAAGGAGTATGTTTTCTTTATTGTTATATCCCCTGTAATCAACAATGTGATTCAGTTATGTAGTTCTCTATTTTGCAAATAATACTATGCTCCTTTTGCTAAACATTATTCTTAAATCAGTTATAAAAGAAGGAAAATATTTGTCAGTTCTCTATAGGATGCTTGAATGAAGATGGAGTACAGTAGCATTATGGGGAAAAAACAGAAACTCTAAGATATCTATTACACATATATTTGTGTGTGTGTGTATGTAAAATGTGTTTACATATGTGTATGTATACACATATATTGCTATCATCTACGTGTTTTTGTCTACTTAAAATTCATACATTGAAATCCAACCTGCTCCCACCAAGGTGATGGCATGAGGTAGAAGAAACTTTGCTAGGTGACTAGGTCATGTAGGCAGGCTTTCATGAATGGGCTTAATGACCTTATAAAAGAAACCCCAAAGAGCTACCTTGCTCCCTCTACCTAGTAAGAATACAGCTAAATGGATTCCACTTATGAACCAGAAAATGTGCTTTTGCCAGAAAATGAATATGTCATTGTCTTTATCTTGATCTTCATAGCCTCTAGAACTATGAGAAATAAAATTCTGTTTTTGATAATCCACCCAGTTTATGGTATTCTTATTATAGTAGCCTGATTAGCCCAAACAGACTAAGACATACATGTGTGCTTTTTATATATCAATATAAAGTTATATGTACAGAAAATTATATAAAAAATATCTATATAATTTTACAAAGTTGAGAACAATATTTCAGTACAAAAAAAAAGATATCAAATTTTGGGGGTGTTCAAACTAGCTTGTCTATAAAGCGACTTCAAGAAATTCATCTACACAGATATCAAGAGCCATCATGGGCTGTATGAACTATCCCACATCGAAGCCTAATGAATAGGAGAACTTGGCGTCTAGGAACTCCCAATGCACATTTCCTCTGGCTGACTGCCCAGAACACTGTAAGCTCAATTCAGCTCTGCCCAGGTCCCACACAGCACTGAGATGGGGTGACTTGCTGTACCTGCACAGCCCCTGTGACATGAGTGTGACCTGCCAAGATGCCAATCAACCTGTTGACTGTAAGACATCAGGAAGCAAGTCTCCCACCCTGTAACCTTATCCCTGCATTCCATGTACCCCCTTAAATGCACCATGGGAGCCATTTTGTACTTGTTTAGCTTTAGCTCCTGTGTGGACTGGACCTATCAGGGCTCCAACTTTTTCAAACTATCTTTCCAACTTTGTCTTTTGTTCTTCACTAATTATTCTAGACTTTAATTTCTTAGGTGGCTTACACCGTCCTTGGGAGGAAGAACACCCTAACAAGGAGCTGGCTGCCTCCCATACCCAGAGACTTTGTTTCTAAATAACATATTATATTTTGATTTTATGTTACTACAGGGAATATGTGCTTATGTGTTTATATGTTTTGGTTTTTACTAGATTCTCATTCTATAAGAATGAATAGAGATGTGAACTGAAATATTCTGAGTTCTAGAGAAATAAATTACTTCCTTTTTGATGGATGGTGTGGTCAGGAAACTACTGATTCTTGGAATCAACTTATTTAAGGTACAAAGAAGGCATTTTTTCATTTGAAAACATGGAATTGAAATTGCTAGTTGTTATGGCACTATTAATGAAAACTTTGATATGAGTTAAATTGTCAAAGTTTAAAATTAAAAATCCTATTGTTACTTGACATTTGGTAATATTCAAAGTATTTTATTAAATATAACAAACTATAATTGCTAAATTGCAATTATTTATATTAGTTACCCAATTACACTAACTACATAAATATGTAGTAGCACTTTTAGACATCCCCTAATTGCTTCTAAAATTTCAAATACAGAAGCTGAAAATTAAAACTAAAATGAAAACGAAAAAATGACAGAATTCTAAGAATTTAATTTTTAAATGAGTTAATGTGTTTATAGCGCTTAAAATAAGCCCACACACATTTTGTTAAGATTTGATATCATTCCTATGTCTTTTATACTTAAAGAGATGAGCGTATTTCCTGTAAATCTCTGTAGAATTTTCCACTGTGTACCAGGAATGTAGGTTAGTGTCTCCATATGTCCAGGGAAAACTTTTTACCATAGACTCAATTTAAAATGTTGGCTTTTGATTATGAGTGATAGGCAATCAACTATAATATGTTATCACTAACAAAGGAAGAAACTTCTCTTATAACAGCAGAAACCCATTCTCTATTATATTAGAGCACCAGTAGTCATACATCTACTTTATTGAAGCAGGATTAAGACATTTGTAATTATACCTTGTCCACAATGTGTACCTTATAACTTCCTATGGCATAATTAACTGATAAACTTACATTTCAGGGAATATAGTTGTCTTGGTACATTTTTTGTTACTATAACAGAATTTCAGTGACTGGGTCAAATGCATGAAGAAAAGAAATTTAATTCTCATAGTTTTAGAGGTTGAGAAGCCCAAAAGCATTTGGCTGGCATCTGGTGAGGGCTTCCATGCCATGTTATAACATGGCAGGGTGTCAAACAAGCCCATAGGAGACAAGGAAGGAAGGCTAGAGGCACCATACCTAAACAAACCCACTCTCATAACTAACTCATGGCCAAAATGATGGCAAAGCTCTCACACATAATCACCTTCGAAGGTCCCAATTAATACTGTTACAATGACAAATTTCAGCATCTATTCCAGATAGGACATTCAAGCCACAGTAGTTTTTCTTGCTCCTGGCAATGTCTTCAACCCAAGAGAGTCCAACACATGGTATGTGATGTATGTCCATGTTTCTTAAATGTGATTCAGAATTTAATTGTGATAAACACAGATGATGAAAATTCTCAGCTTACTTTTGAAGACTTGTGGGTAATTTGATCATTCTTATGTTAGAAGCACAGGTGGCAAGTTTTCTCCTGCCTCATCTCTATGAAGGCACAGCAGCAGTTCTTTGGTCACTGGTTCTTTAGCACTCAATTAACTTCATTAAACCCCTCTTTTCAAAGGTGTGGCCTGTTGGGCAAGTACTTGGTTCAATCATACTCTGTATCTCAGTATAATTTCAAGAATGAGATGACAGATTGATTTACTTACTTTAGCAAGAGTTTGTCACCAGCTGCTGATGACTAATACTGCACAGGGAAAGAATTATTATTTCCTGAGTTATCCATATGTGTTTTATGTAAATAATTTTTTTCATCCAATCACTCCTGATCCCTTTGTGGTTACTAGCACTTTGCAATCTCCTAGGGAGTACTTAAGGTCCTGACTAGAACAACACAGGTATGGCATAAAAATCACTCTGTACTATAGATTCTATGTGACATGGTGCTGCTTAACATGCAGTCTGCATTCTAAGAATCTTGACTACTTATGTGTTATGTACTTCTTTGGGTTTTAGGTGAAATCTATGCATTCTTTCTCAGAATAGGGTTCTGAAATGTATGTAATAAAATACACAGGATTACCAAAAACAAATATCATTGATACTGAAGTTCAAATGCAAGTTCGTTATGACTAAAATTGTGATATGGATTCTTATCAAAAAAATTCATAAAAAGCTCTTAGATTGGGTCTACTACTTAGATTCAAAAGTACTGATGAGTTTAAATGACATTTCAAGACATCTGCAATGACTACTTTACAATAAGGTACAATGATATAATAGAGTGATGCTACAGTTGTGCTGTCTATATTCATGATTTCAAGATTTTTGGGGGTAAAATACATTTGCACTTTTGGTTCCACCTGAGTTCATTTATGGACAGTAAAGTAGTACTGATGCTTACATTATACCCCCGGCTAGACAACTTGGGTCTAGGGGAGCTGCAGAAACATATAAAACTAAGTTTCAAAATATAAACAATTCACTAATCAAATTATAGTAATGATTTTCTATTAAAGTTATTGATCTTTAATAAGTTTACAATATGTATTGCATATAAATAATATTAAGACATTATATACAATTTATAGATTGTTAATATAATTAACAGACTTGTCTATGGATATATAGGCCATTTGTATCATGCATGAATTCATTCCTATTTATATTATATATTTTTGATGTGATGTGTTAGTTATACAAATATAAAATATTCTACAATTATTTTGGCCTATGTTTAATATACAGAATATTAAACATATGTAAAAAGACAGAATTTATTTCTAGAAGAGTGGTAATTTTAATCAGGATACTTGTTAACATTTAGCTGTAATTGCTGATTTATCTCAATGCACTTAACATTCTATACTCTCAATGGTAGGAGAAAATTGGACAGATTACTTAGGGCAACTTATTGAATATGTGCTTATTTTTTTAAAAAGTATATAAATTATACTTGGAATTTAATTAGCATGCTAGAAGCCCAAAGTCATAGTTGATTATGTTTTACCTATGTATATTACTCCTATTTAAAGGACCAATAAAAATTTTCGCCGGGCGCGGTGGCGCACGCCTGTAATCCCAGCACTTTGGGAGGCTGAGGCAGGAGGATCGCGAGTTCAAAGCCAGCCTCAGCAATGGCGAGGCACTTAGTAACTCAGTGAGACCCTGTCTCTAATAAAATACAAAAAAAAGGGCTGGGGATGTGATCCAGTGGTCGAGTGCCCCTGAGTTCAATCCCCAGTACCAAAAAAAAAAAAAAAAAAAAAAATTTTCAATTTGTTTTTTTTTTCCAACTAAAGATAAATCAGCCCCCCAACACAAAAGGAGAGACTGTCCATAAGATGGCATCCAGAATTAGTCAGTAAACATAAACAAATTTTAAAAAAGACTGTGTATAACTTTATTTTTCCAAATTAAGAACTTATTTTATTTTACATTACCAAATGTGATTTTAATTTTTAATTAATAGAACAGTTAAACAATGAAATATACTATTAAAATTTTTATTGCTTTCCTCAGCCTTTTTTTTTAAACACACTTTAATATGGATGTTTTCATAATGAATAATTGATTTTTTGAAATTTTTTTACTTGTCATATAGAATTTTCAGACATTTTCCATATTTTTTGAAAGGAAGTCTTAGCTGAGGTGAAGTCTAGGCAGTAAGATGAGGTGTGATTTCAGTATTTCACTACTTGTGCTTTCAAGAATAACAGGCCGAGGGTTGCTGATGCCGTCCAAATGCAGAAATAGAGTTCCCACAAGACCACTGCCTGCCATGGAAGGAGGGCTTGGTGACACCATACAGGTTCACTGCAATTAGACTTCCTGCCTAGGTAGGGGAACAGGGAAGAGCAGGGAAAAACCTGAGAGATCCCACGCATGCTCAGGACACTACTGACCATGATATAAAGAAGGCACAAAGAGACTGAGGGTCCATGAAATTACTTTCATGGGAGTTAGCTGAGGACATCTTATTTCTTAGGCTCTTTCACTCTCATTTTCTCTTTCCCTGGCTCTTATTTTTTTTTTTTTTTTCTTTTTTCTTTTTTAACAGTACTGGGGGTTGATCTCTCTTTTACTTGTCCTCATCTCTTTCACTTTACTTGATATTCCATTTTTAAAATAGCTCTTTGTCTTCTCCTATCTTAGGCTTTGATTGTACTCAGTAGAGTTATTCAGCTCAGTTTCCAATATTGAGAACTAAATGGTTGCTTGTCCTAATATTATGGGTATCTTTCTTTCTTTTTCCTTTACTTAAAGAACATTCCCTATTTCTAGTAAGAGCTGTGGGCCTATTTGGCGAGAAAGGCAAACCTGTTGAAATTTAATTTATAGAATGTGGATGCCAGAGGCTGGTGGGAGCCAGGCAGGATCACTAGAGTGCTCCTGCACTGTGCTTTCCACATTGGCTCCCAGTAGCTCAGCATATTGATTTTACAATTTATGGCTTTCAAAGCCATTTGCAGCCCTGATCCTTCTTATAGTTCCAATTTGCTTATGTCAGTCAAGAGTACTGAAATTGTTCCGTGGCAGCATGTTTCCTTTGTAGGTCTGATTTTTTAATAGTTCAATTCATTTAAATTGGGATTGAAAGCTAACATCGATTTTCCTTTTTAATGTCTAGCATTCTTCAGGTTCTAGTCTCATATGTTTTGAGTATATAGTATGTGTTTAAAAGGACAGGGTAAGTCCTTTTAACAAACTTTACAAATATCCCTCCAATTGTCTCAATTACTATAAAAGTCTCAGATAATGAGCCATGCAAACCAGAAAAAAAGACAACAAATAAGTGAGCCAAACAGGGAAAAAGGCTTGAAATGTTTCACCATTCAGCATGGATTTCAACTCATTCCTTCTGTTTTTTTTATTTTGATGCTCTACTTGGGTTTGGAGCTCCTGAATCTACATGGTATCTTCCTGATTCCATCTTCCTGGAAAGTAAACTCCTGGCCCTCCTCCAGTTATGCTTGTTGGCTAGCCAAATGTTCTCTCTTAATTTTCAGGAGATCTTCCTCATTTTACCTTGTCACCCTTGGAGGAACCTAGTCCCTGCAATTCCTGAGCTTTCCTAAGGCTTTCCAGCATTAATTGCCTTACACTCTTATATTACATCCTCTTGGCTCCCATTTCCTGCAGGCTCAGATTTCACTGTCTTCTACTCTGCTAAGTCAGCTACCATTCCTCTGTTTATTAATCTTTGGCTTCCAAAATTTCAACATTTCTCATTGATTCATTGATCATTTCTCTCTCTCTCTCTCTCTCTTTAATACCAGTGATTGAACTCAGGGGCACTTTACCACTGAGCCACATTCTTAGCCCTTTTAATTAATTAATTAATTAATTAATTTTGAGACAGGGTGTCACTAAGTTGCTTAGAGTGTTGCTAAGTTGCTGAGGCTGGACTTGGACCTGCCTAAGCTTCCTGAGTCACTAGGATTACATGACTACTCCACCACACCAATGGCTCTTCCCATTATTTTTGATTTCCTGGTTTTATGTCTTCCCTCATTTATTTTATCAAAACCTTGGGGATAAAGTGGAGCTCAAACATGTCTTTATCTGTACCAAAAATCTCTACTGTTAATTTCCTGAAGATCTGTGCCCTAGAGACCTATCTCAGGATTATATGTAGAGCATTAGAATATATTAGATACAGTCTTCTCTATCAAGTAGCTTATATTTAAGTCGCATTGCTACAAATTATAATGTTGTGATACATTTGAATATGTAACTACTTATATATGTGTGTGTCACACACACACATATATGTATAGGCTATATAACATATAATGTTAATAGTGTTATAGCTTACATTTTGGGTCAGTGAATGATAAAACGTTCTGACTTGTTTATTCATTTACACATTTAAAATACTCATTGAACACCTTCTATATAGTAGCTGTTAATCATACAGCAATAAACACTAAGAAGGTCCCTTTTCTCATGGAGTTTACTTTCTAGAGAGGCAGAATTAAAAAGACAAAAAACAAAACAAAACAAAACAAAACATATGTGCAGTGTTAACAAATCTAGGAAGAAAAATAAGGCCCATAGCAAAAGGTCTAGAAGTTACTGGCTTTGAAGGAATTGTGAAGGCAGGCCTCTTTCATGATGTGGCAATTGTTATGAACTCTTCCTTTTATATTTCTAGTTTGATAAAAAATAATACTTTAGTGTCTTCCACATATATAGTATATATGGTTTTGTCCATAGGGAATCCAGTAGAGAAGTGATTTTGTGTGGCACTCTAAAATGGACTTTTGCTGTAAACAAATCCAGGACTATCATCTTGTCTATTTTGTGATAAATTATGGTAATATGTCAGTATCCAAGTTACCTGTAGAAGAATAGAAACTATTTTTTCCATGCTGCCCTTTGATTTTTTTTTTATGTTGTCATGAAATCAACTCTTTTTTTGGCAATATTAGAGGGGAAAAATGAGATTTTCTTATATCAGGGTAATTAATTCTGGGTATGATTTGATATTTAGATGATAGTTTTTATACATTGAAGTAATAATATTCAAAATATACATACAGTATTTTTATAATTAATATTATACTAAACATACTAGTTTTTGTAACAAGATAATAAAGGTTACAAATATACACTAAAAGAAAGATTATCTGCTAGTTCATCTCAAAGTCAAAATATCATCACTGAAAGTTTTCAGTGTTGACTACAATGTAAAAATCTTATATTTAATTTGTTTTTGATGGATGATCTCTTGGGAAATTTAGTTTATTTTTCTCCACTACCAAAGAACTGTGTGTGTGTGTGTGTGTGTGTGTGTGTGTGTGTGTGTGTGGTGTATGACATATATAAGCCTGGTTCTCAGATGTAGGAAGTGTCGGTACTCATTTGTGCATTTTATTTTATTATGAGGGAAAAAGCCTCAAAGGTATATAGCTATAGCTCTCAATATGGTGGTTTTTTCTGAATACTAAAACCTTGCCAAATTTTTGTAACAAAAGGAGGGGCCACAGATACAGCAGAATCCATTTCTTAGTTGGAAATTCTATGAAAAAATAGTATTACAGATTCCATGTATTATAAAAAAGAGAAAAAAAAAAGAATGTAATGGACACATTTAGCCAGGGTGTTTAAAAGGACATTTAACTGTTAGAGGAAAAATGTATTTTTTAAAATACTTCTCAGTTTTGAACTTAATTGCTTTTAGGGGATGGTAATTCCCCCTCCTATGTAATGGATAGAGTCCACATATGCATAAAGGAAAATAGATGGAAAAGAACTGCACAATTGTTGGCACCTTGTCAACCACCTGAAATCCTAGGGTATGTATAAATCCTTCCTAAACGTAGAAGTAGAAATTAAGGATGAGATGATAATAGCTACTTAAATGGAAACAGATTCCAGACAGCCTGGTAGTGGTTGCCCATTTCCTACCTCCAAGGCAGCACGGCCTTCCCCTTCCTAATGCTCCCCTCACTCCTGCTATTATTAGGATTTTCTTCTCCTGCATGTTTCAGGATCTTCCTCCTAGTGGATCCCTTTTCTCTATATTGATCTTAACATTATTTTTTTTTTTTTCCCAACCAGCTTTTCTTCTCTTCAGCCATCACACACTCAAATTTCTCTGTAGTAATATAGATTTTAAAAAGCAAAGCAAATCTGCCGGGCGTGGTGGCGCATGCCTGTAATCCCAGCACTTTGGGAGGCTGAGGCAGGAGGATCGCGAGTTCAAAGCTAGCCTCAGCAATGGTGAGGCACTTAGCAACTCAGTGAGACTCTGTCTCTAATAAAATACAAAAAAGGGCTGGGGATGTGGCCCAGTGGTCGAGTGCCCCTGAGTTCAATCCCCGGTACCAAAAAAAAAAAAAAAAAAAAAAAAAAAAGCAAAACTATGTTGACAGATTAACCTTCTCTGGATTCTCTGGATTCTTTTTTTCTATTCAGATAAGTACCTGCTTATACCCATTTTCCCCTCTGTCAAACTTCTACAAATAATACTATATACTTGGTGTGTTTAATTCTTCATCTTACATTTATATAATCTTTCATTTTACTAATCGACCGAAATTCCTTTCTTCCAGTTGGCTGTAACTTTCTAATCTTTAACATCTGAATCCTTACCGCATTGACCTTCTCTGTAGCATTTTCTCTCACTGTCCTCTTCCACTGTTTCACTCCTGGTGGCTCTGACTACATGCCTCTGACTTTCCTCTTCTCACTGGACGAATTGTCTCAGTCAGCATTACTGAATTCTTTACTTCCATCTTTCTTTAAATGCAGATATTTTCAAGAGTCTTTGGCCAGTCTTATTTTTAGTTTCCTATTTCTCTTTTCAGACACTCCTGGATATTTGTACCGATTTACCTGTCACTTCCATGCAAATAACTCATGTAACTATATAACTAGCTTTGACCTTTTCAAGAGCTGAGGGATCCAGATTCATTGCCTGGTTGAACTTCACCTCCTGGCTGTCTGTCTGGTATCTCAGACCTGACATATGAAGGTCCATATCAGCACGTGTTCTTTACTCATGCTTCTTCCCTCACTGAAAGCCACAAAACTTCCAAGAGCAAAGACTACTGCCACATTCTTCTTAGAGACTCTTATAGAGTGAGTGGAAGAAGTGAATTCATGTTTTTCAAAGTTCAGTTCTTAATAAAAGGAATGTGAAAGCTTTATGTGCAAAAGAACTACAGCACAGTGGTTAGAACCTAAGTCAGGCTGCCCTGGGTGTGAGTCTCACAACATTTAGAAACTCTGTGAAATTTTCTCAAGTCACTTAACTTTGACAAGCCTCGGTTTTGGTTTTCTCATCTGTAATATGAAAATGATAGCAGTGGTCAGGAGTGATGAAGGTCACAAATAAGGTTATGAGTTATAAGTGACATAGTTAATCATAAGCAATTTATCACTATTCTCAAAACATAAGTACTAAGTGCTAACAATGATTGTTGTTCACTAAAAATAAAATCCTTACACTGTAATGTATGATTCAAAATGGAGCTTTGACCTTTAGAAACAGCAGGAAGTGGATCAAGAGAAGACAAACCTTCCTGCCTTGAAAAGGACTTTTCTGAAAGATTTTTCTCAAAACAAAGCTGCAAGAGAGTCAGCAAAACATATCCTCAGTTGGGTATAAGACAACTGTGAATGCATTTAGAAGAAACGAGACTGGATACTGGATGGATACCTAAGATTCTCTGCTGAAGGACTATGGTAGTTCCCAATTTTATGTTATTATGTCAGTGCTGTAGCTTAATCAATGCAATTAATCTACCCCCATGAGTACCTGAAGGAGAAAAGTATTTATATATGTCTACATATAACAAAAATAGCACGAGTCTGATTTTAAGGCTATCTAGATTTACATTTACAGCTAATCTGTGTATTATATGGACAGTAAAATTTAGATACTATGCAGAATGGGAAATTATACATACATGTGAAAAAAATCAATTTGGCCTTTAAATATAAAAAGAAAATATTTTTGTTTTATATATTGCTAAGAACTTTCCAGACACTGTTTTAGACATCTATAAGATGTCACAAAGGTTTAATTTAATTAACAGAAAGGCGGACTCAAGATGTATTTTCCTCAAATGATTCTAAAGTTAGGAATGTTAAGAATTCGCACAGAGATAAGATTGTTAAATTTGATCTCAAATAAAACAAATGCTGAGTATTATCAATTTTAATAGTCAAGTCATAGTATCTTTATAATACTCTCCCATTGTATAAAAACTAAACATACAAATAAAGAGGGAAAAAAAAAACTCAGACAAAATTCTTAGGAACTCATCAAGCAGATTCAACAATTTCCATGATTTCCCCATACTTGCTTTAGCTATTCTGTCTTTTCTTCTCAATTATTTTTTTAAATAAATCCTCATATCATATGTCATTTCATCAAACATATCTTTTTAAAAATAATATTTGATCACTGACAAACCGTACATCTCTGTACTCTTTCTCCTAGAAACTTGGCAATGTATGTCAAAAAGTTCTCAAAAGATACCCTTATGAAAAAAGAAATAACTCATTGCATTTATGAATGTTTCATAACATCTTCAATGAAGTTTTTCCTGTACTGCAGTCATCTGAAGGTCTAAGTGTAAAATCTTCAGCACTGGGGAGGAAGAATAATAGCACATGATAGGACTGCAAATTGGTACAACCATTATGGAAAGCAGTATGAAGATTCCTCAGAAAACTTGGAATGGAACCACCATTTGACTCAGCTATCCCACTCCTTGGTTTATACCCAAAGGACTTAAAATCAGCATACAGCAGTGATGCAGCTACAGCAATGTTTATAGAAGCTCATTTCATAATAGCCAAACTATGGAACCAACCTAAATGCCTTTCAACAGATGAATGGGTAAAGAACATATGGTACATATACACAATAGAATATTACTCAGCCTTAAAGAAGAAATGAAATCATGGCATTTACAGGGAAATGGATGGAACTAGAGAATATCATGCTAAATGAAATAAGCTAGCCCAAAAAAACCCCATCTGATATGCAGATGCTGATCTATAGTGGAACTGGGGGTCAGGAATAGGGAAGAATGAAGGAACTTTGGTTTCTGTAGAGGGGAGTGAGGGAAGGGGTGAGGTTGTGGGGATGGGAAGGAAGGTAGGATGAAACAAACATTATTACCTTACATACATGTATGATTACACTACTGGTTTGACTCTGCACCATGTACAGCCAGAGGAATGAGAAGTTGTGCTCCACTTGTGTACAATGTGTCAAAATGCATTCTATGGTCATGTGTAACTAATTAGAACAAATTTTTTAAAAAAGGAAGAATAAAAAAATACCAGCACACATACAGACTTAACTGTAGTCAATATCAGGTGTGGTCATCCAATTGCCATGTGAAAGATGATTTCTTTTCTGAGGCATGATAATGGTATCAGTTTAATCCTCAAAGTATTTTTATGAATAGAGTTCTCAAGACTTTAATGCAGAAGTCCATGCTGGGCAAGAATCAGCATGCTACCAAGATGGTTTACCTATCCCTTCTGTATTTAAGTATTCCTATCTATATCCTTTTTAGTGAGGAATATATACAAATCAAATAGAAAGTTCAAACTGAGAATTATCAGAATAAATGCTTTAGAAATCTAAAGAAATATACCAGAATATATTTTAGAAATATTTCTTGAAATCCCTCTACCATTAGAAATAACTACAATCGAAAAATAACAACACTTATTTTAGTGTTATGGGTTCATTTTAAGGAGTAAAAATTTCTTTGTAGTCAAATACATGTCTTCAATTTCTTTGTAACTCTATATGCTCAGACTTCTTATTCAAGTAACAGAGTCATTAAAAATAGAAAGCATTTTAAAATCACACTAAATAAAATTTTGTTGTGTTTAAGTGGGTTGATAGAAAGCCACAAATATGGAAATTTGATAGTATAATCACTTCAAAATATTAGGCTAATTTTATACATGAAAAAACCAACGTTTTATAAATATCTGGTATAATTTTCACATTAACCTTATTATCACATAGACATATGTGATTGATATTTTAATGTAATGCATATATGGGTGAAATTGAGAGAGAGATAAAATTATCTCCTGGGTTTATAATTAAAATAGAAATATTATTTTTTTAAATCCTAAGAGTATGTTCTATTTAAGATTGTTTTTTAAAAGTGAGGAATCTGTAGCATGTGTTTAGATTTTTCTGAATAAATGAACACCAACATAGCTGCGTATTTAAAGAATGCAGTTTAAGCTTTTTAGGGGGGAAAAAGTGCTTTCTCTTTGTTTCTAATTGATGAAACTGTATTCATGAAGCTTCACAACACCTCTGCAACACTACAACCTTGAATTTTAAGTTGATATCGCCTGTAGTAAAGTGTGAGTCATGAATTTCAATATATTTGCTGCAATTGTTCCCCACAGCAAAGATTCAGAAAATACTTATTTCCCTGGTTAGCATCAAATTCAAATGAATTTTATCATTTGAACCAAAGAGAATACTCCAAGGTACTATCCCTTCCTATAAAAATACATAATGGTAGAGAAAATATTAATGGCTTAATACATTATTAAATTAGAGATGATCAAGTGTCCTTCTATTTTACTTGGATATAATTATAAAATCTTCAGTATGGTTATTTTCCTGGCTTGTTTAAGAAAAAGATAAAAGATCCTGTCTCTAGAGTCTGACAGAAAACATTATAGCCAGAGGCCGGTACAAGAAATTGTTATAGCGTCAGAGATATGAATTGTTACTAGGGCTTTTCCCCAAGTCAATTTCTTTCTTGTAACTATATTATTTAAAATTATTTATGCAAATCTTCACTTAGATGAGTACAGGTTTAACAACATTTAAAGTTCTTTATTTTTCATATTATACCAGAAACAAAATAATTTTTTTTTCATGATTCATTAGCCAAGCTAGGGACAAACTAATTTCCACTTTTTCCACAGGCATCTGGCATAAAAGAAGAGATGATGACAATAGTCGTATTTGGTTCCAGTCACATTCTTACATATATGAAAAATGTTATTTCACTGACAAGATTTTCCCTAAAAATTGACAAAACTCATTATTGATATCGATGAGGCAGCGAGTATGACTAAGTGATAATTTATGGGTGATGTAAGGTCAATTTAAACATATGACATAAGTGAAAATTTATAGGTGATAAAAGACAATTTGAAAGTGTGACACACCATATGACAATACCATATCTTTTATGTCTACAATACACTTTAACTAGTGCTAATTTTTTAGGAAATATTTCTCACTTAGGTTGAATCTAGAAGCAAACCTAAGAACTAGCATAGAAATTATAAATGAAATTGACTTTAGAAAACTATTTCTTGTGTATGTTTGCTTCATATTATTACTGAATTAATGTGTAATGCATGATGAGTAAGTGAATAGAAGCAATTATTATTATTATTATTATTATTATTATTATTATTATTGTTATTATATTGTTGGCTTCCACGTAAGAGAAAGAGAATTCATAGTGAGCATTTTGAAGAGGAAAGCTACTGGTAGGAAATAAATTGAAAGGTTTGTGACCAGAATTTTGAAAAAGACAGCAATTCTTACCAGCTCTGACACCATTTTGTGTGTGTTTTAATAATTATAGATACTCATTCTGAGCTCACCTCACAAAGCATGGAGTTCAAATAGGGAATATTCAACAAAAGTTGCTGAATTATTCAGTTGGTCTATGTTACTCTAATTAGCTCAACTCCAGATAAATGCTGTCCCAATTTGTCTATCATGCTTGACTGCAGCGCTTACCCAAACTGAATGCCTTAGACAATAGGTAATTCTGTGTAATTTTCTTTTTATTTTTTAACCCATTCTTTACTCTATACATTAAAGATAGTGACAAGGAACAATATTTTACAATAAGTTGTGTAAATCATTCAGGTTTGTTGTTGTTGTTTTAATAAAATTTATGTAGTAGCTTTAGATTCACAGAAAAATGAGCAAAAAGTATAAGGTGTATTCATTTACCCTCTGTTCCTACACATGCACAATGTGCCCCATTGATATCACAGTGGTACATTTGTTATCATCAAGGAACCCACATTGACATATCATTATTGCCCAAATTCCATGGATTGCATTAGCGTTCGTTGGTGGCATTCCTGTCTCTGAAAATTAAATGATAGTGCTTCATTGCTCAAAAATGCCACTTTAAGCTGTATAAATACAGCTAGTTGTGATGCAGTAAGCTAGTTAGTGTATACTAAGGTAATTGCATATAATAAGAGCACTTCCAAACCAACCCAAGCTGTGGTGTTCCCACTCTCATATATGTGTGTCTTAATATATGGGCACTGATGTTAGGCCAGAGGGAGAAGTATCCTGGTATAAGGGAACAATTCAGCTACTTCTTGAAAAACATCCTGTGGTGATGGTTACCTAATTTACCACTTTAGTTGTGAAATGAGGCCAGCCCTGCAGGCTGGCATTTGGAAAGGTTAAGGGCTGTGCAAAAGCTTAGAGTCAATTGTGATGCTCCAATACAGCAGCCATTCTTATGGTTTAAACACTTTTCCTTTTCCTTTTATTAGCTGTAATTTCCTTTTTCTATTTTATTAGGTTGTGTTGTCCCCTAATATAAGTTCACACAAATCTACTTTGAAAAGAAACACAGTGTAATGGGTATTTTGAAAGTAGGACCAGGGATAAAATGAGTGAGGTTATGTAGAGAAGTAACATTTCCCTCTCCCATCCCCCAGATATGTGTGCGCACGTACTAACTACATACAGAAAAAAACAATATAACATGAATAAAAGAAGATCAATTTTAACATGTTGATCAACTTAAGGGGCTTACAATAAATACAAATAAAATGGGGAGTCTTGTTATCTACTTTGATAATTTGGTTAAATAATAAGTTTTCAATTAATATTTAGAATTCCTTTCTAGGCCAAGCACTGTTATAGATTCTGAAGATCCATTAATGACCAAAGATAAAAATTTTGCTTTCAGTAGTTTATACTCTACTAAAAGCTAAAAATGGCTCGCAAGTAGTATTTTTTGTTTATTTATGTGTTTTAAGCTTCACAACCACCCATTTTAGAACCATTAACTCAGATTAAGTACAAAGGAACAGGTATTGAAAGATTAAGTGACTGGCCATGATTACAAATTGAGGAATGGCTGAGATTCAAATCCAGCTTACTCCTCTTTGGTTTCTATGCATTCAACCAACAATTTATGGAGCTGGGGGCTCCATAGAAACTTAAAAAGGGAAACATTTACAGAGCACCTACTTGCTAAGAACAGATACATTCTTTTT
The DNA here is from genome assembly GCA_025594165.1 of Tamias sibiricus. Classification (NCBI taxonomy): domain Eukaryota; kingdom Metazoa; phylum Chordata; class Mammalia; order Rodentia; family Sciuridae; genus Tamias; species Tamias sibiricus. The sequence goes on along the minus strand of CM046664.1, from coordinate 118,858,977 downwards.
TAGTAGACTTAAGAAGGATTGTTCTAGGTTTGGTTATGATGATGAATATTCACCTTTGAAATGAGGCATTTTTTCATTTATCCATAACCACCATTTTTTTGGGGGGGGGGCAATGGGCAGCATATGATTTGAGTTACAAGGATTTAATCTAGTGATTTGTTCTAGTGGGAACCTTTCCATGTTTGGTTTCTTCTGTCTTTTTTTTTTTTTTTTAACCAAATTAGTGATTTGTGTTAACAATGGTGTTCAACAGTGTTATGCTGTCATAGTATTGTGTACTTCTTATATAGCTACATATTGTATTGCTTATTTAAGGGCATGCTAAATTTGTAATGCTATAGGACCATGTGAAAATTGTTAATGTATGGTGCCTTAGAAGAGGAGAGTAAAAAGGCATTTCTTTCATGCACTCTATTCATAGCTCTATCATGCTCTGATGTTTGACACTGGAGCCAGTCACTTAAGCTCTGTGAATCTGATTCCACCTCTAAAACAAAACTCCTAACAACCTTGTTCTACACTAACAGCTCTGGTGTGAGGAAAATGAAAACAAAAATGTCTTGATATTTTCAAAAAACTATGCGAATTTTAAGTTACAAAAAACTTTAAAGAAAGAGATAGGACATATAGTTTACTACATGTCAAGTAGTTTTCAAGATCATAACAAAGACCTACGTTATTTAAGGGATCTTTAAGTAAATGGAATGATTTAATGAAATGATAAAGAGAGTACCATGTGAATAGTAGTCACTTGACAAATGTTCGTTAATTTTCTTTATTTTTTCATGACATATAAATCCTAGACTGAATCCCTGTGTATTTATGTCTAACTCCATGGAATAAAGTAGATAAAACAAATTAATCACCTCTTTTTTTTTTTTCTTTTCTTTCTTTCTTTTTGTTTTTGGTACAAGGGATTGAACTCAGGGGTGCTTGACCACTGAACCACATCCCCAGCCCTATTTTGTATTTTATTTAGAGACCTGGTCTCACTGAGTTGCTTAGTGCCTTGCCACTGAGGCTGGCTTTGAACTCATGACCTTCTGCCTCAGCCTCCAGAGCTGCTGGGATTATAGGTATGAGCCACCATGCTGGCTCATCTCTTGCTTTTTAAGGGAATAATGTTTAAAGAAAAATTAATCTTTTTTTTTTCTTTGCCTTTCTGAACATGTTTTTTTTTTTTTTCTGAACAAAAATGTCTGAAAAGGATTAGTATGATTTCTTGTAGCAACAATTCACAGAGAATAAAATATACAGTGCTCAGCTTTTGAAGTAAAACCAGGTCCTCAATGGTTAACAATGAAGTGAATAGATAATCAAGGTCATGCTTAGCAAAAACTAGAATGAGAATGTGAAAAGAAAAAAATGACCTTTACATTCCCCACCCTCCTTCCCTAGAGAAACAAGATGAAAAGCCCTTGTGCTAAGATTAGAGGAGAACAGGAAGAGCAGAGAATGCTCCTGCTCTACCCCTCCTTAAGAACTCTGATAAGCCACCATCCAGATAACCCTACAGACACCACTGACACCTTCACATGAACTTGGCAGAGCGGAATGATCAGACAGCTGCATGTGGACTCCACAGCACCTAACCTGCCCTAAAAGCAGTGGCTGGGGGACCATGGGAAGAGGGCACCACAAAAGAGGTTGGAGTCAGGGAGACAGGTGGTTTTTGTAGAAAGGACAGGGCTCTGCCAAACTGAGGTCCACAAGGAAGCACAGTAAGAGTACAGAGTGTCACAACAAAGTGCCAGTTTAGGTGAGTAGGACACCTGCAAGGAACACCATGAATTCATATCACTGGTTACATGACAATAGACATCAGCCAAAAATCATAACAGGACAAACTGGTTAGATAAATAACATTACCCTCAAGTTCCTAGGAGCTAAAGATTCCTCAAGTCTCCTGAATTTCTCTTCCCATCACATGGCCACCAAAGCCTCCTCCCTCTCCCAATATAGCCAGTGATTAGCTTAAGGAAAGAAGGAGGTTTAGGGGAGAATATCTAAGAGACTAAATATTTTTATCCATGAAAGCTGAATACTCCTACACAATGTTACAATTGTTGAATTAAAAAAAAAAAAAAGACCTTTTGATTGGATTAAAAGTTGATTTTATTTATTTTTTCCCCTCATCAACCAGTTCATACAGTATGCAAGGAGGAGGCCTAGCTAATTATAGACATGAAGAAATTATATTGCCTCTGAGCATGAGTTGGCGTTTGAGAGAAATTTGCTGTGCTGATGCAAGAATAACTGGGGACAGAAGCGGTAGTGCTGGGTGAGGTAATGAGAGGATCCCCTCCTTTTTGAGATGACACTTGAGCTAAATGTGGTTATATTAGAAAGACCTGACCTAATGATCATGAGGTCTCTTTCTCAGTCAGAGAAAGTATACAGTCCCTGAGCTGAGAAACCTGACCTGGTTTCCCTCCTGTAAAGATGCTTTTTGTTGCTGTCACCAGGCACATGGTTCCCTGTGAGACGGACTGTGAGCATCAAGGTTAAGTCCTTTAAATGAAGCACAACCCAGTGGTACCTTGGATCACATCCTAGCAATCACCAAAGCAATCACAAGCTCCACACTCATCTCTCACTGGCCACCACAGCACCATGGCTTTCTCCACCTATGGGTGGCACAGCAGAGCTTTGGCATTGTTCCACACCTAAGATTGAGTTGTTCACTGGCCAGAGCCAGTAGTGACTGGAAACTTCATTTCTAGTATGAGATCTATCAGCCCTTGCTGTCAGTGAACTCCTAACTGCAATTGTCTACATTTTGACAGATGAATTTTCTTTTTTCTTTCCTTTTCTTTTTTTTTTTTTTTTTTTTTTTTGCTGAGTTCTTGTTTATTAACTGTTCACAATTCTTTGTGGTCTCTTGCCTTCTCCCTCCTGTGGATTTCAGTGTCATTTTATTCCCAGGTCCATAGCTGGAGCCATCCCTGAATGTCTTCCCTAGTAGCCCTACTTGTTTCCACAAACTTGCAGTTATTGACAGTCCTGAATTTCCCACTGTTCAGACCTTTCTTTATCCTGGGGATTTCTATGTTTCAAGAGTCTAGTTCACTAAATCTAGTTCTGTCTGTTGCAAAGCCTGAATATTTCAAAAGACTCCAGGCTTCCTCCATAAAGTCACAAAGCCAACCAGTCAGACAGCCAACCAATCAAACTGTGTGTAGACTGCATTTTAAGTCTCACAATAATCTTGCAAGGAAAATATTATCACTCTTTTACTAGAACTTGGGGCTTGATAAGGTAAGTTGCCCCATCACAGGTGGAGGACAAAGACTCATTACTGAGCAATGTTATTCTACAGCCTGTACCCTTTCCACTGTGGCACAGAGCCTTTCCTCCAGGTATTCCCTTGAACTGTCATTTTTCTGGCTCTGCTATTCATCCACTCTGGAGTTCACATTATTCTGGAGGGTTCTTTTAAGCAAGCCCCTCCCCCTTGCCACTTCCTAGCAGTATATCTTCAGGCAAATTCCACCATCTTCCTGAACCGTTTTTTTCTAAAAGGGGGATAATATTAGTAGCAATAGCTGTCCTGAAATAATACTTGACACATAATAAATGTTTGTTTTTGTAGTGTAAGTGCACTACTGGCCAACTCTTCTTTCAAGTTTTGCCATTTTTTTATCCTACCACTCTTCCAAAGGTTCCTATTTCTACACTCTGCTTTACAAAATACAATCATATCATTATGTTTGTTCCAATATTTTACTTCACTCAACATCAAAAGTACTGCAAAGAATATTTGATGTTCACTCTAATATTCTGTAATTGAGAGTAGAATTCAGTACCCTGTCCCACAGGGTTAGTTTTCAAAGGAGTAATGTTACCTTGTCATCATCAGTCTCCTCATGACACAGGCCCTGAGGACAGTGATGATGAGATGATAGTAAATTAAAGTCTTAGAGAGATTAGATGGCTTGACTATGAGTGAAGCACAGTGACAGTAAAGAGCTCTAATTTCTACCCACTCATTATTAGATTGCTACCCAAGTCAAAGGCGGTCCACTGGCCTTGTAGTATCAAATGTAAGTGATGCCATGCTCACAGTGTCAATATGTATGTGTGCATTTTCTTTGCAGAGATAATTTGGGTATATTTTTAAAAGTATCTTTTCCTTCCAGCTACATTTAGAAGAATTTGAAATTCATATTCCAGTCAATTTAGCCATAAGTTGCTGCTATTTCTACATCTGCCATAATGAATTTACCTTTATTTTGAATTAATATGAAAAATATTAATGATGTCTTCAATTCAAACACAAGCAGGCAACAAAAATAAGTTTCCAGTTGATCCTCAAGAAGCATTAACAAGTAGAAAGAAATTCAGTGTTTATTAGGATATTAAAACATTGTGCACTCAAAAATTTCCTTATTTGCATGTTTTATAGCAATTAAGCATCATTTTCCTGTAATTGGGTGTGACAGTATATTATATGGAATTTTTATTAGAATATTGTAAGTAATATATATAAAATATATATTATGTATATCAGTATCCTTGGTGTATATTAATTGTTCATCTACAACATTTAATGCTTTTAATATTCCATTCACACAAAGAGTGTCAGGTCTCATAATAATGCTCAACCAATATTCTTAATCTGTATAATGAAACAACATGCCAAGTGTATCATTTTTATACTACTAACAGGACATAAAAGTTCAGTCTTTACTTTTTATTTCATTATGAAAGAGAAGACAGATATTTTTTGCCTCTCATTTGAGTAATACTGACCCTAATACCATGCAAGTAGTTGGGTAGATTTTAATTTAGCCTACTCATTTCAGATTTATAAGTATTTCAATGAATGTTTTTTTTTTTCCTTATTTTGTTAGCAGGATATTATGTGGGGAACTATTAAGCTGTATGACCAACTTAGACACTGATTTAACCATGGGGCATTACCAAAGACAAATAATTAATTCATAAATGAAGACTAAGATGTATTTTACCTATCATATATATTTCATATATAATGTCATATATTATCACATACATGGTACTATAAAAATGGGTCAAGTTACCATAAAATCCATCCCTTTTTCTTCTCTTTTGTTTATTTTGGCAGTTCATATTCTGTGCCCTCTCAAGACTACTGATTATTCCTTATAGACTCCTAAACTCTCGAAGTATTGGAAGTTCCTTCCTCATTTTTATTTACTATTTTCTTTGAAAACAAAAACAAACCAACAGCAATAAAATAATGTCTTCTAGTTTAAAAGTTCATGGAAATTGAATGAGGAACTGTGGTAAATAAATAACATACTTTGCACAGTTAAGTTTGCAAAAATGTTATTATTGCATTAGATTTAGGACATAAAACTTAATCTACTTAAGAAGTAGACACCAGCTCACCTGGAGAAGGCAGGACATATTGATGTTACATGCTTGACAGTAGGATTCAAAATGAAGTGGGAGCCTACAGGAATGAATGCCCTGAAGTTATGAACATTATGAGTTGGCAAATACTTAACAGTGTACTATTTATTTAACATATAAATAAACTTTATCTCATAGCTGTAACTGGTAATGATAATGATGCAAAGTTTGAACTTGATTTATTTGTTACTGCATTAGTATTAATCAGGAGAGAGACACCAGGTCTACCCATTTTCATACGCAAGCATAGAAAGAATATTAATCTCATTATAATTAAAATAACAATTTCAGATATCATGTCACTCTAGGAACTTATGCTAAATACTGAGTTAAAAAATGAAATAACATTTTGTTCTACTCTACCATCAGAGGTAAATTACTAAGTTATAGTCTCAGATCATAGAATAATGCTTATCCAATACTGTTAATCTGCACAATGAAATAACTTGCCAAGAATGACATTTTACACTACCAACAGGATTTAAAAGTTTAGTCTTTTAATTTTTTGTTTCATTATGAAACAGAAGACAGACTTTCTTGGTTCTCATTTGAGTAATACTGACACTAAAATGCAGTTAGTTGAGTAGTTTTCAATTTAGCTTACTCATTTCAGATTTGTAATTATTTCAATTAGAAAAACACTCACAATTGGTCTAACAGGGAAGTTGGGACAAATTTGCACCGATTTATTTCATCCCAGTCATGGCTACAGTCAGGAGCTGTTAGTTTGCTTTTTGGCTCTGTCATATTCCACTGAGCCCTTCTGGGGAAATATCCTATGCAGATAAAACCTGACAGAAACGGAACTGGGATTTGAGCTCCCATCCTCTATTGAAACAGAGCATTGACTAATGATGATTTCTCTAACAACATTAGTGCTGGTAGACTCTCCCATATCCTTTTGTTGAAGTTTTCTGGCATGGTGGAACTAAGAATGAACTCACAGGACGTATTTAATGCTAAAAAGCTGTGCATCCACTAAAGGCATTTAAAATTCCAAAATGAAATTATATGTAGCACTTTGCTGTGAACAGAATTTAAATATGCCACTCATGGAAAAAATCATGAATTCCATTTTACTTTCAAATACACATCTTTATAAAATTATATTCAGCTAATACTGAACCTATTCCATTATAGAGGTATGACAAAGATGAAGTACTGAGCTTCACAAATGAGAGGATCCAATTCATCTATGTTTTGTGAATTACTCATGCTTGACATTTGAGGAATTTATACCAATAAAATGCATAATGGATCAAAAGTTAGTAAGTTTTCAATTTAATTTTTAAATACAGGGAAGCAAAGTCAGAGAGTGGCATTTTGAAGATGAGAGGTAATGTGAGGGTGTATGGGTGTGTATCATGTTCATAAAGATCTTTCCAGAATATGTTATTATATTTTGGGGGCCATGTTTCCTAAGTAAGTTATAATATGGAAACAAGAGGGATTTCACCATCAGCAGTATCCCTGCTTGCATTCAGGGATCAATGAAGAATAAGCCTGAAGCTGGGCCTATATCCTGTGCAATCTCATTATGACAGGTTTCTAGGAAATCAATCTGTCTGCTGTTTATTGCACATTTCTCAGATAGATCACATTGAAATTCAGCCCTTAAGTTCTTCAACTCTCATTCCATAGAAAACAGCAACAGTGGAACCAATTCAGTGTTAAAAAATACATAAATATGTAAATAAAATCACAGCATATAGATAGGCTTGCTGTTGCTATGGCCTTTTAAATATCCATAAAGGAATACGATTTTCTAAAAATACTCTGTAGAAACTAAGTTTCTAAATAGATGTCACTTGATTGTTTCCAAAAGGGATATTACAAGTATGAATTTGGGAGTTTTGTGCAAATTATTAGTAGAGAGAACCATTACTGTCAGGGGGATGCCACGGGTTTGTATCATGGTTGAGATAATGACATTAAGACGGACACCCTTTAGAGTGGTGTTCAGACTAATCTTTTCTCGTTTTCCAATCTGTTTTAGAGAAAATCATAGTAGAGCAGAGGGACTCCATTTGTTATTTACTTTAAAACTCAAAATAAAATACTAATTTTCTTTATCTTATTCACCTAGCTGTGAAATGAGATTGTAAGAGGGAAATATCAAGTACTTAGTTAATATTTGTGGGGGATTTAAATGAAAAAACAAACAGAAAAGTCTGAATAGATGAATGCTATTTTCTATACTTATGTGGAATTAAAATGCTTCATATCCCAATGACTAAACCTGCAGCAAGCTTTCTCCCAGAGACCAATTAGTTTACAATACACATTTCCTTTAACAGAGGCTCAAAGGTTCCAGAGCCTACCTTGATTAATGCAAGTTTGTATATATGTATAATTGTCATTTATCAAACCTAATGTTAACAGTGAACTTGGTAAGTGCCCATTAAAAATTCTCAGTGAGGTCTGATTTTTCACTGCAAAAATACTACAGAAGTACCTTCATGGATTTATGTTCCAGATGGTTGTACCATCTGGGAGCTAACTTTCATTGTCTAATGGTTTCTTTCTACATTTACATGTATTAGGCATCAACACCCACTCCTGGTTACAATCGTTTTCCTTTCTGCGTCAGTGCTTAGTAGAATTTGTGTTGTGTATAGCTTATTATGCAACTGAACACAGAAGACAAAAAGGAGTAAATTAGACGTCAAATTTCATATGGCTAATAATAGAACATATAGCAATAAAGCGACCTCCAATGACCATTTTCAATCAAGAGATTAGTAGCATTTGTGTCTCACCTGACGCTGTATTATATGAAATATGTATCTCAAACAGGTTGGGTCTGCCACCCTGTTCCCCTGTTAATGTAGACTTGCCAGATGGTTCTGATGAAACTTTATTTTCTTGAGCGGCTGCATTTAAAGAACACCTGATGGTCTCCAAATGTACCAGAAATTAAACTGCTAGATTTTCTAGTAGATTGATAAAAATGAGAATAAAATGGAGTGAACAGCAGCTCTCAGAGTACATTTCCCTTCTTTTATGGATGCTGATGGGATTACAGTTTAATCTCGAGAATCAAGGTGTGATAATAGGGCAGTCTCTTTTAGTTCACATCTCCTGACCAAGGTTTGGCTTCTGTTCAGACAAAATGTCCACCACATGTAATTCTTCCTCCTCAATCCTGTGTATATAACCTATAAATGTTATCATGATATTGACATAATTTTTCTTTTGCCATCTGCTGATAAGCTTAGTAACAGCTCCCCAATAATGTCCACGTTTTAATCTCTGGAACCTAAAAATACATTCCTACCTGGCAAAAGGGACTTTGCAGATGTGGTAAAGCTAATAATCTTAAAATGGGAAGATTATCTTACATTATCCAAGCATAAACCCAATGGAATTACAAGAGTCCTCCTAAGAGGTCATCAAAAGAAAGTTCAAGTCATAAGAAGAAGATGGAATGATAGAAGCAGAGGCTGAAATGATGCACTATGTCACTAATTGCAGATGAATAAGGGGCCATGGGCCAAGTACCATTCAGATCTTCAATCAGAGAAAACATTCGGTACTTGGATTTTTGAGATTGACTAATTTCACTTAGCATTATATTCTCCAACTTCATCCATTTACCTGCAAAGCTGTAAAATTCCATTTTGTATATATAAATCCACTCATCTACTGAGGGGAGAATGGATAAACATTGAAGTGGCTGTGTCACTGTAATATCTCTAGACCCAGGAGTGGGATGGCTGGGTCATAGGGTGGTTCCATTCCCATTTTCCCAAGCTGCTCCATAGCGGGACCACACAATGTATGAGTGTGCCTTTGCACTGTTCTTGATAGCTGGGTGTCTTCATTTCTCTAAGCCCCATAAAACTCATTTCAGATTCTAGTTCCATTCTAGAAATTAGTGAATCTTGTGCATGTATTAAATATTAGCAGTGAATTTTGTGTTGTTTTAAACAAACTAAGTAGACAGACGAAAGAAATTAAAGGGATCCAATAGGAAAAGAAGAGCTCAAATTAGCACTATTTGCTGATGACATGATAATCTTAGAAGACCCAAAAAACAGTGAACAAGTGATAAAAACTCAATACCCATAAGTCAAAGGCATTTTTGTACATCAGTGACAAAGCCTTTTACGTGTCTATTGGAACAACTTAACAAGTATTGAAAATTATTAAAGAAAGAAATCATAGAAGAACTCATAGTCCTGAATTATTTAATTTACTATGTCATTCTTCAAAGAAATAGAAAAAGCACAAAGAATAGGCCAAGAAAAGTGAAGCAGGTGGCATCACCATACCGGACTTTAAATTATACTATAGAGCAATTGGTTAATGAGGGGAGAGTAGACAAAGGTGCCAAAAAGGTGGAGCAGAGAGGCTGGACCAATGTTACAGTAATGATCTTAAGTGGAAAGTGACCAAAAATCAGAAGATCCAGGACACACAGAGAACCATCTTCAGACACACAATGCTTGGCCTCATTTCCTGATCTTTAATGATCTATAAGAAATATCATTGGCTGTGCTATCATTAGCTGCCAAATTCTGTTTTAGCGTTTTTTTTTTTTTTTTTTTTTTTCAAACTATGTGAACAGTATTATTCTCTATTTTCCTAGACTTATATTCCTCCATCTTTGAAAGTTACTAGTTTTTAGGAACGTATCAACAGACCGTTTCTCTTTCTCCATTAGATCTCTCAATATTCAGTCTTACCATCTTCTAATTGGCAATTATGTCTATTCATTACCTAATCAATATGAATGCTTTTAGGAGCAGTGATTCTCAACCAGAGGTGATTTCTCCCCCAACCCAAGACATTTGGGCATGCATGGAGACATTGTGGCTCTCTCATTGTGGGGACGTGGAGAGGTACTACTGTAATCTAGTGAATGGAGCTCAGGGATGGCTGCAGACTACCAGCTGAGTATGCCCAAGCCAAAATAGTTAAGACCAGAGTGCTTCAGATTGAGGAAATTTTTGGATTTTGAAACATTTGCATATATATAATAAGATATCTTAGGGTATGGGCCCTAAACACAATATTTGTTTTTATATCCATAACATATTTTATAAAATATTTTTAGGGTGCCAGTGTTTTGACTGTAACTTGTCACATGAGGTAAGAAATGAAAATTTTCGAGGAGTTTGGATTTAAGAATCCTTTGGATTTCAGATTTCAGGTTCAGGGTGTTCAACCTGTATCTTACAACACATAAGTCTGTTTCCCATAGCAAAGAATTACCCAGCTCCAAATGTCAATCGTGCTACTGTTGGCCGTTGAGAAGCCATTATCTAGAAAATACATCATTTTAAAATTTTCAATTAACATTATAGCATTCATTTCCCTCAAGTTAAGCTTGTTGAAAAGTAGTCTCCATCTGTATTTGCTATTCTTTTTACTTCTTATTACTAGTTTACTACAGCAGCTGATTTCCACTTCTGTGCCCTTGAATTGTCTTTTTGAGTTTAGTCTTTCAAGTCCATCACTTTATATTACCAATCACAAGTGATGTTCAGATCATTTATTTATATTTAATATAATTTTATATATATTCAACCAGTCCTACCTCTGAATGTTCACAGGTATTCAGGTCTGAGTATTACACATCCACACTTCTTTGTTTTAAGCACTGCAAACTGCACGTATACAAATTAATTTCATCAGTTTATCACTGAAACTTACTCTTTCTTCTTTCTGCATTTATCAGTTTCTGCCCTTCTAAGTTCTTCAAGTCTTTGTTCTTTTGTTTTTCTCTTTGTGGTCTATTAATTGATCTCTGTCCACTGGCTTTGTCAGATATAGCTATTTAAAATTCAGTTCAAATTTCTTCACGGAAACGTCTCTTGACACTTCTAACTGTCTCTGCTAGAGCTCCTTTTTTTGATCCTGTGGCATCCTCTTCTATATCAACTACACAATTTGTCATATAGTATTAGTTCTTAGCTATGAAAATCTGTGAAATTGCATAGCATTGTCTCATAAGAACCCAGGATAGATGTCACCTACCTGTTTAGATACAATTACATTGGATTTTCCTAACTTACTTCACAATATGTCACACAACTTCATGCCCCATTGTTTTTTATTTATTTATTTTCTCTCCAATAGGGTGAGGTTCAAACTTAACTCTAAAAAAGGCTTCCCTGATAAGTATAGTGTACAGAATTCTAGAATGTCCCTCATGACCTTTGTCCCTGTTGTTACTCCCATGATATTAACTTACATGGAGAAAGACATTTTACTCTTATAATTAAGGTTATCAATCAATCAACCTCCAACTAAGGAGATTATCTAGGTGGGCTTAAACTTATCATATGGGCTCTTTAAAAGCAGAAAGTGTTCTTTGGCTATAGTAGAAGGGGAAGTGAGAGGCATTTGAAGCTTGAGGGCTCCAAGAGCCATTGCTGGCATTGAAGAAGGAAGACACCAGGTGAGAAGGAAGACAGGTAGCATCTAGGTGCATAGAGTGGTCCCTTGGCTCTAGCCAACAAGAAAATAGGGACCTCAAACCAACAGTTATGAAGAACTAGATACTGCCACCAGCTTGGAGCTGGGAAGCAGAGCTTCTAGGTAAGAGTTGAATTTAGTTAATGCCTTGATTTCAGCCTTGTGAGATACAGAGCAGAAAACCCCAAAGTGCTGAGACTTCTGACCTAGAGAACTATGAGTTAATAAATGGTTGTTTTAAGTTGCTAATTTTATTAATCTGTTAGATGACAATAAAATTCTAATACACCAGAGTAGGCACCAGCTTTCCCTCCACCTCAGTGAATGAATCACTCTTACTTCAATACTATAACTTATATGGCTATTATGATTGTTGTACACATCCATCTGCTCCTCAGCCACTAGCTTTTAAGCCCCAAAGATCAGCATTGTGTATTACTCACACACTAAGGAATTTCTAAGTAATAAACAAAGCAGATTTTTATAAATCATATGACATACATTTAGCCATACTATTGATTTGGTTCTTTGGAGATGAAAATTTTATAACCTTGACCAGTCAAATCAAACTATCCAATTAACTTATAAGAATGGACTCAGCCAGAGGCAGGAACCTTGACAACCCAATTTGATACAGCAGATTAGTCTAATTGACAGCTTGGGGAAGCCAGGCAGTTTGGGTAACATGCTAAGGGGTGGCTCACTACATGCTCTTCATGAAAATAAAAGGCTCAACTGTAAAATAAAGAAATGAAAAATGTCTGTTCATCTCATGTGTGCCACAATTCCATCTCATGTTTATCAGAGTACACACGCTTACCCTTCAAGAGCAGACTTGCATAATTTTCTGTATTCAAAGATCTCACTTGTGTGGTTAAAAGTACAATCAATGACTACCAGTCCTTTTCTAGAAGTAAAATAATCATAACATTATCTTCAATTTTCATAAACCAAGGTAAAAATGGCAAAAGATTGGCAATCAAAGATGGCTCCTTCCTTTCTTTCTACAAATCAAATACTATGGCTGCCTGTAAAATTCAACCTGTAATTTTTCAACCCAAAAGTAAAGCGAAAAGACAGACATTTGAATGATTCTGCTTTAGCTATAAAATTGAATGCATTAAGTTTTAAAAATATGCCTCTTGTATTAGACTAAGCAATACCAAAATGTGAAAATATAAAACCAGATAGAGTGACCCAAATGTATAAAATTCTGCCTAACAATGTATTACTGGTGATACTTTTTAATGAAAACACATGAAAGTAAAATTCTTGATTACTCTCTTAATGTTTCTGATTTCACGGATTACAAATGTAAAATACCAAAATTTCTAAAATAACTTTCAAAAATATCAGTTAAGGATAATATCAGTGGCATTTACTTGGAGAGATTGAAATATTATATTCTTCAGATTATATCATCAAAATAGAAAAGGAAGGACATAATCTTCCATCTTGAAGGATGTAATATATATGCCAAAATTTAAAATTCAATTATGACTTAATCATTTTGTCTATATGGGAAAACACCTAAAGTGGAGGTAGCTATACACTACCTTTGTCAAACACTGTAGTATGTCACGAGAGAATGAATGCACTTATGTTTAAGATTAAGATTTCAGATTTTTATCATTTGTTATTGCAGCATGGCTTATCGTTGCTGAACATACAGATGATAAGAAAATAAGTTTGGATGAACAGGCATATAGAAAACAGGATAAAAGTAGAGAAAAACACAATTAGTGATCTCAGTGGCTTGTTCATTATATTGAATATTTGTGCCATTTACTGAAAATATAAAAATCAATTACAGTGTTATGGTTTATCTCATGGTTCTAATATGAAAAGTTATTTTTTTCATCTCTTGCCCCTTTAGAGCAGTATTCTTCTTTTATTTCTTTTCCTGGACAGAAGCCATAAGTTCTATGATAGGGATTATTATCACTTAGTACAGGACAAAGTAACAAGGTAAATGATTATTTCGTCAGAGAAAGGGCTTAAGGCAAAGAGTATATGTTATTTCTATTTTCTATAATGGTATATTTTGAAATCATTTCGGGAGTTTAGATACTCTTAAGTATTATTATATTAAAAGAGGATTATTAGAAATAGTAGTATTTCTTCCTGGCTAGAGACCATTATTGTTATGGCTTTTACTGCCCATACTCTTTAAGATTCTTACTATTCCCTGCAAATTTATTCTCAACAAGGTAAAGTTGAATGACTTCCCAAAGTCTAGAATTTGTATGAAAAGCAGAGTGGCAAGCATTCATGTTGGACTTTCTTTTTTTAAAAGAATAATATTCCTCTTTGTTAGTTTTCTCAAGCTTAATAACATTGCTTATAGGAGTCTACTTCAGATACCAAATTTTAAATGTATTTTAAAAGCCTTAGCCTTTTAGAACAATACATACTAATACACAAATACACATACACACAACTTTTCTTCCCCACCAGGGTTTATATTAACAATACACTAAGGAGGTGTGCTAAGGGAGCAAGAACAATGGAATTATTTGGACAGTAGGGAAGTAATCAATACTAAACTCTCTTAGCAATTCTTATCCATCCCATGGCACTGCAAGAAGAATTTAATATTATAATCTATACATTGCTTACATATAAGTGCCTTGGTTTCCCTATGGATTGATGAAAATAATTTGGGGGGTTATTTTTAAAGAGGAAGGAATGCAAGTATCCAAGTTTCTCTAGTGTATTTTAAAATGCCTTAAATTTACTAAGTATACTCACTGATTTGTTAGATCTGCAATGGAAAACTACAAGAACAGGAGTGGGAAGATTATGATTTTAGAAAGGTGACAAAAGCAGAATTAAATGGGAACAGAAATCTGTTTTTTAAAACAAAAATAGCATTCTATATTGCAAAAAATAACGCAATCTCCATTAATCTACATACATATTTATAGTCTTCTTTGAAAAAGCATCTTGAACCTCTTAGAAAACCTTGGCAGTTAGTGGAAGTCTCTTGTCAGTTATGTCACTTCAAATAGCATCTCAAATATTTAGCAGCCTCCCTAAATATCTGAAATCATATACATGGTGAACGAAATAACATGAATGAAAAGGAAACTCAAAAACAGACAGAGCCACGCAGGTCTGAACACGGTACTGACGTAAGAATCTCCGGGTCTTAAAATTGAAACATGACCAGATGAAGGATGGGGGGAGGGCAAAACATCTGTAATATCAGTTATTTCAGCAGCTTGAAGATTCAGCAGTGATGGAAGAGATGTATTCTTGATCTGAGAATGAAAGGAATTATAATCTGCTCTAGAAAACCTACTGAGAAGGTGTCTGCTCTTGTTAATATTTTCCACAGAAAAGCAGAGCCATCTCCTTGGCAGCTGACAAGCCACCAAGGCTAATTAGCTGCAATCCTGTGGATAGGTACAAATCAAGGGAAGGGCTGGGGCTGCGACAAAAGCGTCTTTAAGCTGGGGTGCCTGGGGCAAGAGGCACTAAAAATTATCTTAGCTACAACCAAAGAGGCCTTGAGGCATCACATTGCCTCCTGTGAATTTTGGCATCCAGGAGCTTTGCTGGTGCTGGGAGACACAGATGAAAAGGCAGATGCAGGTTTTACAATAAAGTTATGAAGAAGAAAGGAGAGACACGTTTTCTCTCTTTTCCCCCCTCTAAGTACATATCAAAGAAATAAAAACAGTTATTTTAGCTATCTGGAAAGGTATTAATTTTTTTCTAATAGTCTCTAAGAAAAAAGATTCTTTATCTTGGTTGAATTGGTAAAGTGCCAAGCCTCTTAAATCTTTTTGTCTTGTGTTTCTTTTTGTTTAGCTCGATAGAAAGTGGCCAGGGGCAGGATGAACCCTCAAATTAGAGTTTCTCTTTTGCTAGTAAAATAAAATGAGCCACAGTATGCAAATGCCCCTGATACTTACACAAGTTTTTTTTTTTTTTTTTTTTTTTTTTTTTTTTTAGCTTTTTTGCAATTTACCTCCCTATACATGTCCAAAATGGATAGTTGTTTCTGAAATTAGATTCTAATTTCAAACATGGAAAAAAAAGGTCTTGGTAGTGAAACGAATTCTCTTAAGCTTTTTAGTAACCCAAAGATGCCTGTGGGGGCTGAGGATAAAACTGAAATAATGAAAAACAAGGCTGGATGGATGGATGAAAAGATATTTGCAGTCAGGCCACAGCAAAGTTGAAAAAGAACCATTCCTGCAACCAGGCTAATGTAAGTTTGGATACAAGCTTCATCAACAGACAGATGACCATGGGCACATTACCCATTTTTGTCCAATTTCAGTTTTCTAAGCTGTAATATGGGAATAATCGTTTACAGCACTGATATTGTTGTTTGAATTAAATTACACTACATCTTTGAAAGCTCCTCATGAGTGTCAGGTCTACAGTACACATTTAATAAAATTCTCTAAGAGGAGCTCAACTACATCTACACAGAGATGTAATGATGCGTTTAGTTACCAAGGAACCTTGTGGCTCATGACACACTTAGAAAAAGGATTTCCCTCTTTATAAGTCTGACCAAGGGAAACATTTTCTTCTAATTGGGAGCATTTATGTTTCTCCCTAGATTAAATTTTGAGATGAGAATCATTAGCAGATAAAAGAGAAAAAAAAAAGAAAGCATTAAGAGAAATAAGTGGAAGAGGTAGTCTCTGTTTATTAAATGTGATATTTTCTTGTTCTTTTTACTCTGATAGAGGACGAGAGAAGTGTCTTTAATGTTGGCATTTATTTTGGGAAGAAGGAAAAGTATTCCTGGACTATAAGTTCACAGGGTGAAGATGAAAAAATGTTCAAATATTAGATACTGAAATTACTACAAAATACATTCTGAAGCAACGGAGAAATAGTAGGGCAAAAAGGGAAACCTCTACATGTCTTTACCCATCAGTTGGGATCCGTTCACATAAATGGTAGTATCTAATATTTAATTATTATTTGACAAATATTCGTGAGAATTCCCTATAACACAGGAGCTTACTTTTCCAGGCACTACAGATATAGTACTATTCAGACAGACAAAACCCTTACTCTCATGCAGCTTACGTCAGAGAAGAGGTATACAAATAGCATACAAAAATAGAACACAAAATACATTTTAAAATTATGTAAAACAGTAGAAAGCAATAACTGCTATAGAAAAATGTAAAGAAAGGAAGTGGAAGGACAAATATCAAGCTGGAAGAGAAAGCAGCCATTCAGATTTTAAGTAGGATAAGGAAAGGGCTTACCCCACAAAGCACAATTGAGTAAAAACTAAAGGAAGACAAGGAACATACTATGCAGATAAATGGAAGAAGAGCATTCTAGTCAGAGGGAACAAACATGAATGAATTAAAGATGAGCACTCCAGGCATGGCATGGCTCCTGTGCTGAAAGAACTGCAAGGAGGCCAAGTGTGGCTCAAGTGAGAGAAGGAAGGAGGAGTGGCCAAAGGAACAGTGGTGGCTCACTGAGGATGGATTTTTTTTTTTTTTTTTTTAAGCTAAGCACATATATTTTCACAATGTGTTCTTAAGAGAATGAAGAGACATGCCACACGCTGGGAGAATGTATTTGCAAATAACGTGTCAGATTAACTCTTGAGTTCCACTCCCACGCCAGCTTCTCTCATATTCATTAAATATACATATATGCATAAGATCTGCAGTGTGTCAGGCATTGTTCTAGGCACTTGGATATGAATAAAACATTTGACATTCTCAGCGTTGATGCTGAAGCCAGAATTAGACAGCCAGAGAGGCAAGGGTCCGATGGAGAGAAGGGAGGGATTAAAATGTTAATGCCTTCAGAACCCTTCCTCTACCCTTATCAAGATAACCTGCCCCTGCTCCAACCTCTTGCTAGAGTAACCTGTCCCAGGGATTGTCCCTCCTTACAGAGATTTATAAAAGTTGTTCATTATGCTCCTTTCCTGCCCAGATCACTCCACCTTGGCCCCTCCAGCCCATCTGCTTCTAACCTTTTGGCCATCCCACTGGAGCATCTCCTGGGCCTAGTCAGGTATGCAGGAAGGAGAGAGAAGGGGACGAGAGCAGGAGAAAAAAGGAAGCCTAGGACATATAAAAAAGGCAAAAAGCTCTCACTTCTTTGGATACCAGGATACCAGCTATGGCTCACTTCTCCCTCCCAGGAGAAGTCTGTATTACCCCTTTTTAAATAAACCCTGCTTTATATGCTTGCCTTGGTATGTTTCTCTAATATTATACTTCAATATGTGAGGAAGCAGACCTCATCACCAATAATCAGAGGTATCAATGCTTATATTCTTTTTTTTTCTCTTTTCACATTTTTTAATTGGTTGTACACAGTAGTGGGATGTACAGTTACATATTCATTCATGCACACAATATAACAATATAATTTGATCGATATCACCCTCCCCAGCAATCCTCTTGTAGGACTTTTTAAGCTTCTCTAAGTATTTGAGCTTTTTTCTGGGAGAGCTTGAGAATCATTAGAAAGTTCTGAGGAATATGTTGCACTTCATTTTGAATGATTTGTTATGCAAAGACAAGACAAAGTTATTTATAAAGTAATAATCATAAAGATAAAATAATAATAATTTTCTGGATACAAAGTAAAGGAAGAATAAATAGGAATTGCTTGTAGACTAGACATGAGGTGTGAGAAATTCAGATGACTCCAAGGCTTTTCTGTGTAGAAAGGATGATTCACTCATTTTCTTTTTCAAAATTAATAACTGGATAGTTCTCAAATAATTCTAGAACATATGTTCATCTTAGTCTTGGGCTCCCTCTTCATGTGCCCAAAGCTTTTTATTATATAAAATTCTAATTTTCCTTGTGCTCACCATCCTAATTAGACTGAGTTTTTCTTAAAACGAGGAATGTGAATCATTCATTTTCATTGTTACAGAAGATAAAAACATTGAATATTTGCTTCTCCAGCTCCCATGAGCCTTGGATTCAGACCTGTGATCTGAGGTTCCCCTTGTAATACTTTCACAAAGAACATATTCTGAAGTTAGCACACAAGGTGCAGGCAATGTTATCATTTCTATCTATCAGATTATGTCTGGAGCATGGTTTGGAGAATATTTCTTGACAGCTAAAGCCAAAACTTGATTTTCCAAAGTTTTTAACTACTCTGTGATTTACTCAATATCCATTTATAACTTTAGCTTAAATAAGCCACTCTTGATTTTGTCACTTTGAATAAAGAAGCCTCACCCACATAGTGCTCAATAAATACTCATGTAATGAAGGACCGAATATAGCAGCCTACTTTTGAAACATATAGTCATTACCTTCAGATGGGATAGAAGAAAAGGCTTACAATCCTCATTTATATCTTCCTATTTGTCATCTGCAAAATAGGGAGGAGCATACTGAAGGAAAGGAACACCAGGGATTCGACAGGAAGCAGGTGAAAAGTAATGGGACTCATTTTTTATTTCTGGGTCACTGACAATTTGAAAATCTGGTCAACAGTTCGTATTCGCTTTATACAAAATTGTACATAACCAAAAGCACAGACTTTTTTTCATGAAACTTTAATGAGATCAAATGCTTTGGCATCTCCTCTTTTTGATAAATGTTTCTGTAGCTTTCAATAACATTCTAGAAGATGAAAGACTAGACTAAATCTATTCTTATTTTGCTCCTTTGCACATGTTAACATGCCTATCATTTCAAATTTGTAGCTAATATAATAATCAGTTTCACAGTAATGAAATTGTATTTACTTAATGTGATGTTCCCAGAGAGAAAATAATCCAGGAAAATGAAAATAAATAGATGAATTTTTCTAGATTCTATATTGTAATAAAGATGCTAATATTATAAAAACTCAGAGATAAGTGCAAATAAATTAAAGCTTGAGGGCTACATCAAAGCAAATAATTAATAACAACTTAAGGATAGATTTTGAGAGCTGAACATTTTATTGAAGATCATCCTAATTAATCCCATTATTTGACAGAAGTGGGTCCTGAGTAGTGGAGAAGTTAGGAAATGCCCCATATCATCCATGTGCTCATTACTTTCAGAGGAATTTTCTTTCATTAGACCAAACATCTTAAAACAGAAAATATCATATTATTTTTTGTTCAAACAAAATTTTATTGCCAAACCCATGCATGTGAATTATACAAAAGCTGACTAGAAGGTGAACGTTTTGAGGGGTCTGCTAACCTCATCTATAATAAGGAGCCTGGTTTGCAGGATTTGCACTACAGTCACATTTTTTTTTTTGGCTATTAAAAATCAACTATAAATTTTAATAATTTCAGGTCCCATGATAAATGTTTTCATATAACTTATTTCACTCAATCTTTCCATTAAGCTTATGCAATGAGTACTACTGATTAACTCTAACAGATGAAGAAATCAAAGAAAGAGTGATTAAGAAACTTGCACAAGAAAATAGAGCCAAAGCCAGAACTTGAACCCAGAGCCGTTTGACCCCCGTGTTTTGTTCTAAGCTTTCCAAGTTTATATAGCTCAATAAACCCATGTTTCTTTATGTCCCAGTCTGTTCTATATGCACATATTTCTTGTCCCTCATGGTCTTTAAAATGAATTCTTAATTAGGTCAGATTAAAATTCAAATAAAAATATTTTACCAGTACAAATGTTTTAGTGATCTCTGTTCTAGTTTGAATAATTGCAGACTTACAGATCATCCATGAGATCACAAAGCGGGAAGAGTACTAAAGATGACTCTTCTGATTCGTCAGCATGTAGTGGCTTAGCCTGTGACTTGCTGTTTGAAAAATTTTCTTAGCTAGAGTTCCAGAATTTTCAGTAACATATGAACATAGCACATTAAGAATTTAGCCAAATCTGGGGTTATGATAGCACTACGATGGTGAACAGATTTCATCTTTCTGGATCAAAGCCGGTTGATTAATAGTGACTATACTGCAACAAATTTAGCAAAGTTTGAAATGGGCATGAAAGAGAAGGTGACATCACTTAAGCCACGTGTTGAGCTATTATTTACAAATGATTTTATGTTATTCATTTGGCGCGTTAGTTCTACAGCAAGGCTGTGGTCATTAGGAGTAGTACTTTGAAGGCATTTAAAACAAGGATATAATAAATGTGTAGTACAGAGTCCAACGTCTAGCCTATAATATATATTTAATTGATGATGGGTCTTATTATTTGTTTTATTTTAACTATTTGTAAGAAACACCTAAATAAGCTGCAAGACTTTATTGATGTTTCACTTCTTCTCCAAAAAATTATATAATAAAAGTGTTTGTCATTTAAAATCTCTATTCTGTCCACAGAAGAGTTCTTCCATTTAGGCATTTTTTTCTTAAGAACTCATGCTTCCTCAGATTAAGGTAAAACAAGGATATGCCAAGCTTGCCCTTTCCTGCTGTAGAACACAACTAATTTTGAGAAGACCAAGTGAGCTACATAACAACCTGGAAAGCATGGCTTTGCTATGGTTCCTCCCTCAAACCTCAAGTGGACCATAACAATTGGAAAGTTCTGCTTGAGCCATAGGAAGACAGAAGGAAATGCAAGTGGGGAGGGTTAGAAATGCTTTGCTTTTCCTCTTTGGAAGAGGAAAGAGAGAAGAGAGAGAGTGACAGAAGAATAGGAAGGAGAGAGAATGAGGGTGAGAACTGCAGAGACATGCTTTATACTTTCAGTTCAAGGAAAGTCCCCTGATCTTTGGGCATGGCCCAGTGGATGTCAGGTTCCTTGAAGTCAACCAACAAGTAAATTCCTCTACCTCCTTATAAGGGATGGCTGAGTGAGAGAGGTGTCAGAACCAATCAATTTAATAATGACCTCTCTTGAACAATGGATCAGAAACCTAAACAATAAATATTGTTATTCTTGCAGAAGAGAGATTTATAAGAAAATAAAAGTTGTTCCACTCACATAATAATGTATAACCTCTGAGTCTTTCCCTCTGTAATTCTCTTCTCCTTCTTTGCAGTTGCAGTATGTCTACAGAAGCTCCAATCACTTCATCCTCACACATTAATGTCTAAAATTAAGGTGGAAACTAGTAAATTAACAATTACTTATACTATTTGATTTTTTTAAAGACCCAGAAGGCATTTCTTCAAATTCCATTGGCTGGTCATAATTAGATTAAATATGCATCACTGTGCCTTCAGAGATTAAAAAAGAGAGTGTCAGATGAATTAGGAAGGGGGAAACAATCACAGTTATTAAGGTAACCAATGATATTTATCAGCAGCAGGGCTTAGAGTTAAGAGTGTAGGCTTTAGGGCCAAACTTCCAAAGACCATGTTCTAGCTTTTCCATTTCTAACCTATGTGATCCTAATTAATTACTTAATTTCTTAAGAGTTTCACTTTCCTCATTCATAAAATGGTGATAAAATCATTTTTCTTTCAATTCTTGTCAAATGTTTTTATTATAAAATACTTGATTACAATTTATATAATAAAGCACTGCATTTTTAATTAACTCTATACCTTTAAATCTCTTCAAGAGATGAGTTAAAGCCTTAGAACAGGTAAATGAAGTTTACAGAAATGGAAAATGCCATATTAGAGCGGTACATGAAATTACATCAGTACCATCTTAATGATTCATATAACTAATTAGCAGTTGGGTTAGACTGGCTGTTAACTCCAAAGTATTTGCTCTGCCATCTTTCTTCCTACTTAACAACAGAAATGAAGTACAGGGCCAACTGACTTAATCTCTACCTAATCTATAAGTGTAAGGAAAATGTGTAATCATTTAGGGTTCCTAAGTTAGAATCTTGTCCAAGCTTCCACACCCATGTAATTGTGTGTGTGTGTGTGTGTGTGTGTGTGTGTGTGTGTGTGAGAGAGAGAGAGAGAGAGAGAGAGAGAGAGAGAGAGAGAGAGATTTGCAATATGAAAAATCTTCCTTTACTGTTGAAACAATTACAATCTTATAATGGGACAAAAGAGAATAATTCAAGCAGATTCAAGTGGAGAGATCACTTGGGGCATAAGAATAAATAGTAGTGTAGATATTGATTTTATCAATTAATAATAATTTTTAGGACAAACCACAAGATATTACAAAAGAATGTAAAATTTATCTTTGCCCTTGAGATATAAGTGTCTAGTTGAAGATCAAATTCAACATACATCTAAATCAATACTCTATTGCACTGAATTGGGTTGAGAGGAGTTTGAGCAAGTAGACATTAGAGAGAAGTAGAAATACTGAAAGGGAATTAGAAGGTAATAAAACTCAAAACTTCTCCTCAGATAGGAAAGATGAGCCAGACATGGTGTCACATGCCTGTAATCCCAGCACTTGGGAGGCTGAGGTAGGAGAATCGCAAGTTCAAAGCCAGCCTCAGCAATGGCGAGGCACTTAGCAACTCAGTGAGACCCTGTCTCTAATAAAATACAAAAAAAAAAAAAAAAAAAAAAGAAAAAAAAAGAAAGAAAGAAAGATTGAAGACTCCAGAGCATGATTAAGGATGCTTGGGTACATTGGCTAGATAAAGATATGTAGGAAGAAATAGGAATATTTATTTTGAGAATGAATAATGGTTTAAACAAATATTTATTAAGTGCCTGATACTGCCAAGCTAGTGTTAAATGATAAGGTAAGGATATAGAATACAGTAGACAACGGTCCCTATTCTCAAAAAGGTTTATAGTTTAGCTGTGTTGGGCAGGAGGGATGAGCAGGGAAAATGTTTCATGAACAGAACAGGTTTAACCTTGGTTATATAATGGTATTTATACATCAAATTATCTAAAATAATTATTGCTATTATTTCCCTAATATCCAACTATTGACAATAATCATGCCAAATAAACTTTGAAAGAACATAATAGTAAAACCAAAGTGAAAAATTATGATTTGTTTTTTTTCCAGAAGAATATCATATTTATATTATGATAATAATACTGATAATGAACATTTATTTTGTTTTTATCATTTACTAAGCACTCCAAAAAGTGCTATAATAGCACAATAACCCAATGAATGAATAATTGCAGTACTTCATGTGAACCAATAAGGAAATTGGACCCAGTAAAGTGATATAACTTGCCTAAGTTGACAGAACTGGAGTTCTGACAGACACTGTGCTTTTAATCATTGTGATTTATGAAAACATTAAAACTCAGAGTACAAAAATGAAATCTTTTGATATTTCTATATAGGTCACCCTAAAATTTTAGAGGGGCAACAAATATTGTTCTTCAATGTCTTTTCTGTTTAATAAAATTTATTTTCAAATGCTCATGTTTCTACTAAGATGTTTAAGTCTGACTATAGTTCATGTTCAAATTCTTATTTTCAAAGGTGAGTATGTATTAAAGAATATTTCATTTTCTGCCTTTATTTGGTGATATCAAGGATAACAGGATCAATTTTACTGTAAGTGCAACGTGTGAAGAGAGATGTTCAACATCAATGCACTAGTCATTCAGCCTGACATTTCTTTGTGAAGTGGGCAGAAAATTAAATTGCCTGAAATTAGAGGAGAAAATCACACACCATGGAAAGAAACATGTCCAATGACAGTGGAGGTCATTCTTCCACTGAGGTAAGTGTGGATTTTACCATATGAGTTTCATCGATGTTAATGGGAATTGTGCAACTGCCCTTCTTCATGTGTTCTGAATCATTACCCTTCAATATCCTCAAATATCACACTTTTCCTTGTATTTTAAGTTATTTTTATAGAATGATATTGTTACATTTGTTTAAAAGTTGAAGATAATGTCATTAAGTGTCTACAGTTTTAATATTGTAAACTGCTCTCACCCTTCCTCTGTCCCTAGAACCAATATTCTGATATTCTGGAAATTGACTCTTTTGAACTGTTCTGAATTTTAAAACAAGCATTTAACATTGCAGTATATTAGTCAATTTTTGAATATTCAAGTTTTTATAGCAAGAGCCTTTTGAGAACTGTTTGAAAACCCAGTGGGGTTCCTAGGAAGAAAAGATAAATTAGATACTGATTTTAAGAAGTTAGTGGTCTGGTATAGAAGAAAAGAAAATGGCAAATTTGTCAGTAATTAAGTATACATATATATAATGTCTTTTATGTTTAATAAAATTTATATATATATGTAAATATTTATATGTATACATATATACCCCCCATACACATATATACTTAATATATAGAGACAGTGTATATATAATGTATATATGTACACACACACACACACACACACACATTGCTCTTATGGAAATTACTAAAAGGTGCTTATACCTCTACTACGAATAGCTAAAGGTTCATTTTGATAAATAGGAGACTCAGATTTCATCTTTAACTTTTCCTCTGGTGGGAGGAAGTTGATAGGGGTTGGGGAAGTGTGGTCCTTGAGAAGGGGGAGAGTTTAAATACAACTTACCATGAGCAAGAAAGCACAGTGTTAAGTACAAATAAAGCACATACCACACCTAACAAGGTTGCCTGGAATGTGGTAGGCACTCAGTGAGCAGCAGAATGCCTTGGAAGTCCAGGAGGAAGGTTAAATCTCTTGGATTTTAGGGATCAAGGTAACTTCACTAGGCAATCATGAGAAAGGATATGAAGACATGAAAGAGGATCACGGCTGAGTAAGCAGCATGGGAAGAATGACATAGGACAACAAGTGAAGGTCTAGAGGTGAGTGGGGACATTTTTGTTTGTCACAATGACTGAGAGGTGCTAATGGCGTTTACTGCACTGAAGACAAGAAGGCTAAACAATTCTGTAATCAGTGACACAAAACAAAATATTGGTTCTTCAAAAATGCCAAGACTTCAGTTGAGAGAATCTAGAAGATAAAAACCTCTGAAAAGAAGTAGTGAGCAACAAGGTTACAAAAATAGGCTCCCAGGGGCTGGAGTTGTGGCTCAATGGTAGAGTGCTTGCCTAGTATGTGTGAGGTACTGGGTTTGATTCTCAGCATCACATATAAAATAAATAAATAAATAAATAAATAAATAAAATAGAGATCCATCAACAATAAATAAAAATATTCAAAGAAAAAAGAAAAAGAAAAGTAGGCTCCCATATCACACAGACCATCAAATGTCATGCAAATAAGGGTGTCTTAATTGTAGGCAATGAGAGTCTTTTAAAGGATAGGAAATGAGGAATCATCAATCTCTGGAAGCATTTAGAGTACGGAATAATATAATTCAAGAAATGAATTTGGCATTCTTTGCCAAGGTGGTCAAGTTGGAGAGAAACTGGACTAGGGAGGTGGAAGGGATAGATAGCCAGTGAGAATGAACAGGAGTAAAAAGATGGCAATGTCAAATTCTCCATGGAGAGATGCTGAATCCCCCAAATCTTACTCTTCTTATCCAATGCATTACAGCTGTTTTTTCCCCCTTGGAAGTCATTAACCAATGAAACTTTCAAGGTTTTCTGAGGATTTAGGAACTGAGAAGGGAAGGAAACCCCTATCTAATCTTTCAAAAGCAGAATTTCTTCTACCACACTCTTTTAGTCTGTCACAGTAACATTGCCTTGAGGGACACAGTGGGAAAGCAAGCATCAGAAATGCAATTTCAGCAGCAGACCTCACCCTGATTAGCCATAAAATATGAGTGTAGAGGCGGCTGCTCTGGGACTACACACCTGAGGTTGTCCATCAAAACTCTACCACTCCAGTTCTTTAATTCTTCATGACTAAGAATCATTAGCCAAGCAATACTATAAAGTGACAGAGCAAGTGGCACACAGAACACACACACACACACACACACACACACACACACACACACTCACTTGAATGTGCATCCACACTCACCTAAACACATGCATGCCCACATCTGCATGCTTACTCTTACACTGTAGCCCCTAGAACAAAATAAAGTGAAGTACCCAATTGGTGATTCTAAGAACATTCATAGATTTTAAATTTCTTATTTAAATTGACTTCTCTTTTAACTAGAAATCTAAATAGCTTAAGACTAATCATTTCTTCCTAAGTTTACTTCAACATTGGCCACTGTTATACAAAGGGCACTGATGATTTATGAAGGCCCGTTGTTGGATCCAATCACAGTCATTTTTACATTCTTGACAATGTTCTTGTGTGATTTCTAAGATGGGTATCTACAAATATTATTTTAAATGTCTTGTGCTAAACACACCCAGCTATTAATTACTCTCCAACTATATAAATCCTGATGTCAATAGGTTTATTACATGTTATTTCAAAAAGCATTTGTTACTTTCTTTTTTCACCCTATTGCCTTTTAGGTTCCCACTTATTTTTGCATGACATCTTATGTTTTATAGAATTTTGTGAAATCTCCATTTATTGTTTTTATTATCAAAGAAATAAAGCAGTTGCAAGTTCAAATCCCCACACTTAAGTTAGTACATTGCAGAGGGGACTGTGGTAGACTCAGAAGAACATGCCTCACTAAAAGCATTCACATTTAATGTTATTACCAAGCACCATGAAGAACATAGAAAACATGTTTGGCTGCAGTTGATCTTAACCCTAGCTTAAGATCCCAGGCCATAATGCTTCTGTTGGTCCTTTAATTGATAATGTGAAGCTCCACATAGGGCAGTGCATTGTGAGGGAGTCTATTTCTGGTTGAGAAATGAATAGTGGCCCTGGATGCTGGAACTTCTGACTTCTTCCAGAGACTCTGGGACAGAGTTGTGGTGATTCATTCTGTGCTTAAATGGAAGGATGTTTATGTCCAGGTCTGTGATACTTTTTACCAAGGCCTTATTCTTAGTTCTAGTGGCCTTCCCTGGCTGTTAGGTGGTTTATCCAGGAAGACTTTTCTTGGATACCAGCTGGTGGTAGTTCATAGGAAATCCACTATAACAGCCAAGGTGTCAAAAAAGATAGCCAGGGACAGATTATGGGGTAACCATAAATCTTGAGCACATATGTATATTTTCTGATAAGCTTACTTCTTGAAGAAGAAACTTATCCCCCCTAATTAATTTTAGTTCGATGTCTGGCCATTTAGCTTTGTTGTTGTTGTTGAGTGTAAGGGATTGAACCCAGGGTCCTGCATATGCTAGGCAAACGTTTTGCCACTAAGCTACATTTCCAGCCCTGGCCATTTGTTAAACTCATTCAACAATTAGTTCTTCTCTAAGTGGGTAAAGGAAAATCTTCTACAGGTTAATTACATGTTGTATAAAAGATAATTTTCTATGCCCCTTTTTCTCTGGGCTGCCTGTTAGATACACATTTATTTTTACAAGGCATTTATTATTTTACCAGCTGTAATAAAGCTTATAGTCCTTTACATAAAAAAATGCAAAGACCACCATGCCAGATTTTTGAGCATTAAAAATATATATCTCTGACTTTGAGAAATGAGCCTCAAAAACAAAGGGCTATTTCCTGAAGAATAAAATGAATCAGATTGAACTCTCTTGTTGCCACAAAAAATGAAAGGATAATATAATATATATTAAATATAAATAATATATAAATAATAATATATATATTAAAGCCCTACTATGTGCCATCGACTCTCATATCTCTCAAATTTTGTAGCAATTTAGTTTTACCAACAGCCTTTAAAGCAAATGGTATAACAGAGAAATAAAATAAATAGCACAGTTTCATATATCTAGAAGAGTCTGGATTCAAACACAAATCCCTCGGATGCTACAGAATATTACTCAATTTCAAAATATCTGTAAAATTTCCTTATAAACTAATCTGCCTTTCTGAAGCCAGGGAATTCATTTGGTTTACTTTGTCTTCCATGTAATGCCAGGAAAATGTAGTATGAGGTGCTTTTGAATTTTTCTGCTTTCATGTGGCCCATCAGTGTGGGTAGTGGAAAATAAATCAACAGTAGGAACAGTCCTGTCTGATGCTCAATCAATTGAGGGATTACTATAGACCACAAAAACCAACCCTCCAAATTTGAACATCTCAAGTTACTTGCTTATTGTGAAATTGCCCTTGACATTAAATATTCTCTTTTCCAATGATAGAATAATCAGAAATAATTTTTGAGAAAAGAAATTCTAGAAAGATACAACATGGAAAATTAAAAAAAAAAAAAAAAAAAAAAAAACTCACCAGGATCATAAAGTCCCTGTATTCAGAAAATAATTATGGGCTCATTCAGACAACACATGGAAGTACAATTCAGGGCATGGGAGGTTCAGGCAGGGAGCTGACTGATACAATGGGTCACAGGAAGGGCCTGAGTGGGATATGCGTGAAACTGATTGAGGTATAGAAGACATAAGTACATATTTTGTCCCATGTGTTCCTTTTAAAACAATTTGCTAGTACTCATTACCAGCTTCCATTCCCTCAGGCAATTTTTATACAACAAAGTAAATTCCCTAGTAGAAATACTTAAAGAAAACCATAATTTCTACCTGGATAAAGAAACTGAAATAAATTCTTGCACTTTGGAAAACTGTTCATCAGTCTTGATCTGAAAACACCAGCCATCTGTTTTAATTTTGTAAACAGCCTCATCAAAAAGACAAAGATGAAGTTGCATTTTATTTGTTTTACCTTCTTTCCCTATAACTGGAATATAAAAATATATTATTTGTTTTCGACAATTATTTAAGAAAGAACTAAGGTCATAAAACTAGTGTAAGTCCTTTTTTATACCAAATATTGATTAAAATAATTTTATATTAATGGCAAATATAATTCAAGGAATCTCAGAATTGAGTTATGATTTAATTGAGTTATGATTTAATATTGCTAATTTAATAAATAAAATGGAACACAGTATTTTCTACCACTGAGTACATCTATAGGAGATAATGATGAAGGTTTCACTGTGAAATCTTACATGCTTTCTGAATCTTTCAAGATTGAAATATACTCAAAGTAGTTTGAATTATGAATTCTATTCATGGCCTTCTAGCTCCCAATTCCAACGAGCAAACAAAAATGCTCCCATGGGCAAGGCATGCAGACAGACAGACAGACACACACACACACACACACACTCTATTTTGGCAAGGCAGCAAGCAATAATATGAAAAGGCTACTTAAGACCTAAATACATTTAAATCTTAGTACCAAGTTCATATTTCTCCTGAATATCTATAATGTAATAAATACCTGATGAATCAGAGATGAACATAAATTTTTGTGGTAAAATTTAAGGAAAGAGGTCATAGCAAACACAGGCTGGACATACTGACCCAGATTATAAATTCTGAGGAGGAAATCCTATTAGTTCAGTTTACTGCTACATACAGGCCTAGTACCATTACTGACACAAAATAGGGACTCAATATTTAGTATTTAGTGGTAATGAATAAATGGATGAAAAACTGATACTGAAAAACTAAAGTATTTTATCTGAAAATTTTTATTACTGCATCTACTTTTCTAATGTTAAGATACCTCAGTGTTTGGAAGTCAATTATTTCTCCTAACAAACATTATTATTTTGATTATATGTTTCAAAGTGGAAAAAAAAAAAACTAGATAAAGATATTCTGACTCAAAACCAATTTATGTACCAGTCTAATTGGTAAACTGCAGATCTTGAAGAAGAAGTCCATTTTGATTTTTCATCAACATGGCATCTGCAATATATATTTAAAGCACTCTAATTACACTAAAGAGTAGTTCAAAGTTCAATGTCTTTTGAAATATTGCTTTATTCTTAATAAAGGGCAGGGTTGATTTTTCTCAGCCAGATAATTCATATCCAGAGCAAAGACGCATCAGGCATGACTGTGCCGTTATTGACCTTCTTGAACTAATATCCAGTCACAACTTAACAAGATTTAAGTTCCAAGAAGATGTTTCTGACCAGAACAAGAAGATGCATAAATATTTGTGAATTGAGTAATTCATGAATGTTATGGGAAAAATTGTTTAAATCAATAAGACATGATTTATAATTTCATAACTGTATATAAATGAATGAAAATGAACAGCAACAAACTATGGGTCAGGCTGTGTGAGCACAATAAAATTTCATTTTTTAATGCCACAAGAAACAAGGTAGAGAGGGTAATGCCCTGGGGCACACTGCTTCTTTTCCCTTCTCACAATATATATCTTAATGTATAATTGCATGATTTTAACTCTTTTTGGATTTAATTAGCATACAGAATAATTATAATGCATGTCATACTGTTACTGCTATTATGACCATGAAATGACCACAGTAAAACACTGGTCTGAGTACCTATCAAATTAGTTCCTCAAGGTATAAATATCTGTGTATATGTCCACCTATATGTTCATCCATCCATCCATCTATTTTCCTAACTGGCTATCTTTCTAGAAAAACTATTCTACATATAATTCTGTCTCTAACTTTGGCAAATATCATCTAAATCAACCTATCTGAAATAATTCAATTCAATTTAAGGCTTAAAAAAGCCAGTGCATTATTATCAAGTGGATGTACCAAGTCTTACCAAGGAGTACTACCTTTTCCTGGAGAGCATCATGAAACTGCTCTACCACTATGGCCAACTCCAGGTAACATCCGGATTGAATCTCCAGGTCATATCTGGATTGAATTTTTCTCAACGACTGCTATCTCATGGACTCTTGGGACTAAATCAAGCACTGATAATTTGCTGCCACACATCTAAAATTGGTTCCTGAAAATTTGATGAGGCCGCCTATGGACACCTTTGTTTGGAAGCACACTGATCCTCTATAAGGCCTCTTCAGTTTCATAATAACTGTGCAAACATTACAGCTGCTCATATGATTTTCAAAGCATATGCCTTTCTTAAATTCTATGATCAAAATGAAAGGAAACCATACCTTCACCCCTTAGCACAATCCAGATTCTCTGCTCTTTAACTTCTAATTCTTCAGGTCAACAAAAGTGGTTTTTAGGGAGTATTATCTAAGAAGCATGCATTCTCTGAGGCACTCCAAAATTTATTGCTAGATAAAATTGGAACTTATTTGTTTAGTCATTCAGAATTTGTCTACACATTTCTGTATTCTAATGTGATGCCATCAATTTGTTTCCAATGGTTACTACAAGGAAGAAGAAAAAAAAAAAAAAAACAGTTTCAAATATAGGGATATATTTACCATATCTTTTAGTATCCAATATGAAGTACCTAAAATGCCACTATACTATTCAGTATAATATATACACTAGCATAAGTTTATTTTTAAAATTTACCTGATTGCTTGAAAATTATCTCTAGGGAGTCAACACATTTTTATATTACAAATGTGAATTTTGTTCTTGGCATTTTCTTTTATTTTGTGCCTCTTCCTCTGATTTGCATAGCAGTTAGAACATTCTATGTTCATTGTTGCAAATGGTGGCTGACACATTAGAATTCAAAAGAAAGGAGATTGAGCTATTAGATTTTGAGCTTCAAATCCAAAAAAGATTAGGGAGGATTCAAAGTGAGTAAAGAAATTGTACTTCCCATGTCTTCTCCATCTCCAGGGAAAAATTTGAAAAGCTGGTAAGAGAAATAAAATGAGGGGAGAAACGTAGAGTCCAGATATTTGTAACAGCACTGGAAACAAGGGTGTTTCCTATACTGATACCCAGAACAAGCTCTCATGGTGGAAGAGAAAGGCGAAAATGCAGCAGAATTGCAGCTCTTGAAAGGAAAAGTCTGGGCATGTGGGCTGAGAACAGCTCACAGAGTTTTCCTTAGCCTGGAGCAGCACAGAGAAGCAAAATTTCTCCAATGAAAAATGCATAGAGAGCCAGCAGGCCTAATGTGTCCTTGGAATGAGGACAAGGGAGATGCAGTGGCAACCTGCAAAGACCAGTGACCACAGACCAGACTGGGAGGAGGAAGTCTCAGTCCGTGCCAGCAGGGATAGATAGTTGATGACACTGAGGGCCAGATGGCCCCCCACCTGGTATTTTGTAGACACAGTCCTAAAGGACAGTCAGTTAGAGCTGATTGAGATTGAGTTTCTGTCACTTGATGGAACTGGGGCCCAGAATACAAATTAAGTTTAGCAAGAGGAAAAAAAAATATACAGAAAACTGTGTTTCTTGCATACCTGAACACCTGAGCTTATGCATTGAGATTCTCTCTGCTACAAACCTATGAATAGCCTGTGACAACTATTATTAATCAAATGTTGCATTTTAATTATTATATTTACATAATATGCCTAATTATTTTATTTAATATTTCCTATATCCTAACCATTTAAACTATCCTATCAGGTCATATCATAATTATTTTATTTGCAGATTATGTTTCAATTCTTAGCAATGGCATTTATTAAAATTTATTATGAGAGCATTTATCTATTCCAACCTGTACTTCCTTTCATTTTTTTTCTTGTATTCCTCCTAATCTCAGCCAGGAAAGAATGTATTCATTTGATATATAATAGCTGTAAGAGTTTATCAATCTCAAAAGCAAAATAAAGTTTTATGTCTTCCCTTCTCGTACTGTTTGTGTATATCTTTAGTTTCAAGTTCTATAATTCTCAATCTTTAGTTATATTGTCATTACATTCAGCTTTTTGGTTCTCACACTCTACTCTTATTAGATCAACCTTCTAACATATTTATCAGATTAGATCAGGTAGCACATGGCCAAAGATTCTAAATTCTGAGCTGTAATATAAGGCACAATGCCTTAATGTGTAGGAAGTTCTGCAAGGGGAGCTGGGGAAGGGAAAAAACAAAAAACATTTCCTAGATACTCTAAGCAACAGACATATGCCACTGGAATGACAGTTTGGGAAAGGACAGTGGGCAATGGGCAAGTGGATGGTTTCCCCTCGAGGCTGGTTATATAAGTATCCATTGTCATACACATCTGAAGGAATTCGTGGTTCCACTTAATGGTTTAGATCCCTTTTCAATTCTGTTTTTTTCTTATTGTTATTCCTATTAAATCTAAGTTTTGATGGACTCTAAATCGTATGAATGCACAATTACTTTTGTAATAGGGTAATTCATTTGTTAAATCCATCATTATATTTTGACTGGTACTGTTTCCTATAAAAAATGGTATTATTTTCTTACTCTGTACATGGTTACCTTTAAATTGTAAGTAACATGAGCTTTCAAAAACATAATGTAAGCTGGAATTAATTGGAGATAGCTAGTATAAAATTTATTTTTTGCTACTCCACAGGCTAATTTAAAAATTTGCAAGACAAATTATTTATATTTTGCCCTATAGATTAGATGGGAATACTTTCCAACCATGCAAATAAATATATCACATTCCTTTTTATAAAAAGTATGCCAGTCCTGTGAGTCTTGGATAGAAGACAATGTGTCCTCTGACATCTACTAATGGACAATGATCACAGACTAGTGCAGGTGGGAAATGCTATTTCAGGGTAATAGCTCACACCTGGAAAGGTCTATTTTTTCTCTAGGATCTTTTTACACAGCAGTGAAAATAAACTAATTAGGTCAAAGCATCACATTGGGACCCATGAGCTATGACGGTCCCTCTCAGTTGTGTCCCCACAAGAGGCCACTGTCCAAAGGCAAACAAGCAATAACCTCAAGCAGAAAAGGAGCTCTTGATTTAACCACTTCTCCTTTCAGTGCAACTGCCCTTGCATTTCACTGCAATTGAATACATATAAAGTTCATAGAGGAGAAAATTGATATAAAGGGATGAAAATGATGCAAGAAAGAAGAGACACAGGAAGAAATTGAACTTTCTAGAACCACAGAGTCTTTTTAGACTGAGGTACTGAGAAGCCTTGTTTAGGACCCAAAGGGATCAAAACCAGCATTTGGACCTGGATTTTTCAGCTGCCCAGGCATCTATGGAAACTGTATATCTGCAGCAAAGAAATGGAAATTCCAGGCATGGGCACATCTGCTTTTCTTCATTTGATCATTCCAACTACAACACAAAAGGGGTGAAAAATAAGCCAAAAATCCAAAACAAAACAACAACAAAAAATGTCTATCTTTCCTCATATGGACCCTGCCAGTGGTTTAGTCAAACACACTCAGGAAGTTTGGACCCACAACCACTGCTAGGACACAGGTTGGAGGATCAGAGGGATTAAGAGTTCCAATTTTATAAAAGGATCCATTTTCACTTGTTTCACTAGTACTTTTTAAATTCAGTGCAGTTTGGCTTTGCCCCATTGAGGTCCCTCTGCAAACATCCGGCTATTCTCCCCTCTTGTATGTAATTTGAGCCCTTAATTTTGTCATCATTTCCCAGAGGGTTGTTGGTCACCTATCACATACATGTAACTGTGCTAAATGTAAGGATATGCAAAGATTTAAGTATTCTATACCATCAATGGTAAGTGACTAGTATGCTGCATGATTAACATGTTTTCAATGCAAGCAAAATGATGTTTTAAATTTTCTTTAAAGAAAAAAAGTGTTTTTAACTAGAAAGATTAGCATAATCCCATTGAGCATATTAATACCTCTTATATTTCATGTTTCTTTGTTGCATTTTTAACCTTGTTGTATGCTGTAAGCATGAGTATGTTTGCCTACTTTTTCATACTGAACTTATTTTTTATCTGTTCTTTTTAGATATATGTGACAGTAGAGTGTATTTGACATATTGTACGTATATGGAGTATGACTTATTCAAATTAGGATCCCATTCTTGTTGTTGTACAAAATGTGGAGTCTCACTGGTGGTGTATTCATGTATGAACACAGGAAAGTTATATCAGATTCATTCTACTGTCTTTCCTATTTCTATTCCCCATCCACCCTTCCCTTCATTCCCCTTTGTGTAATCCATTGAACTTCTATTCTCTCTTCCCCCTTTATTGTGTGTTAGCATCCACACATCAGAGAGAACATTTGGCTTTTTTTTTTTTTTTTTTTTTTTTTTTGAGACTGGATTATTTCACTTAGCATGACTTTCTCCAGCTCCAGTCATTCTTCAAATGTCATTATTTCATTCTTCTATATGGCTGAGTAATATTCCATTCTGCATATATACTACATTTTCTTTATTCATTCATCTGTTGAAGGGCAACAGATAACTCCATAGGTTGATTTCATAGATTAGCCATTGTGAATTGAGCTGCTGTAAACATTGATGTGGCTGTGTCATTGTAGTATGCTGATTTTAAATTCTTTGGGTGTATGCTGAGGAATGAGACAACTGGGTCAAATGGCTCTTCCATTCCAAGTTTTTTGATGAATCTCCATACTGCTTTCCAGAGTAGTTGCACCAATTTGCAGTCCCTCCACCAATGTATAAATGAACCATTTTCCCCATATCCACACCAACATTTTTTGTTACTTGTATTCTTGACAATTGCCATTCTGTTTAGAGTGAGATAGAGTTTCAGTGTAGTTTTTAATTTGCATTTCTCTAATTGCTAGAGATGTTGATGAACTCATTTTGAATAGCTACAAAGTCGCATCATTCTTCCATTATTGAATACTACTAGGTTTATTTTTTTCTTGCTCTTTTATATCATTTCAGTCAATACTTCTTTATTGTGCATTTACTACATGTCATGCAACAGTGCGCATTGTTACATTTACAAACAAGGGATTAAAATGCAGTAAAATGTGTGTTTATGGATCTGTTAATTGACTGAAGCATACACATTGAGTTTCTTGAAGGCCACAAATGGCCAGATAATAGCCATCTGAGACAGTTCAACCAAGTACAATGTGCTATGGAACGACAAGGACACAGAGGGCTTGAGAGAGGAGGTAATACCTGAGCAGCACTCCTAAGATTTGGATTTATATAGCATGCAGGTCAGGATAGTAATGTTTCTCCATCTTTAACACAACTAGAGGCCATGGCACCTGCTCAGTATGTACTAATAATGACTCAATTACTGCAGTCATGCTCAACAGAGGTCACCAGCCCTGGTAGTGCATTTTAAATCTCGATGAGGAGGGAGAGGAATGTGTACAGTTAGAAGAGGGCTCCCAATGATATGGATTATTATTTCTCACCCACCCCAAATCCCTTTCCAGTCTCTATGAAAAGTCATTGCTAGAGGTCTGAGATCCACTCATCCTGCAAAATTGAAGCATAAAGGGAATCAGGAGCAGGAACCATTGGGAAAGGCCACAGAAGACATTGGGATTCAGGTTTGGCCACACCACTGACAGGGAACCATGAAGGGATTTGAAGCAGCAGTGAAGGGGTTAGATCAGCACTTAGAATGATAGGTCTGAGAGCAATGTAGTGAACAGAGTGCAGAGGAAGGAACTTCAGATGAAAAGAAGAACTCCCCCGTGGACAGACAATATCTACACTTAGGCAATGAATGGGGGTTGAGGGGATGTACATAACAGAAAGTTTAAATGAGAGACCTTTGATGTTTGTCAAC
The DNA here is from genome assembly GCA_025594165.1 of Tamias sibiricus. Lineage (NCBI taxonomy): Eukaryota > Metazoa > Chordata > Mammalia > Rodentia > Sciuridae > Tamias > Tamias sibiricus. The sequence continues at coordinate 118,821,986 of CM046664.1, read as the reverse complement.
ATACCATAATTCAAATGCAGAGTAAATCCAAATAAGTTATCAGCAGTACTGCTATTTGATAAAATGTCACAATCACTTTCATTTCTCTTAAAAGTCATTTTCAAGTTACTTTCTAAAAATGATGTGTGTATGTGTGTATGCATGCACCTACATACACACATATGTATAAGGCCTGAATAAGTATCCCATTTTAATATGCCTCTCTGAAACTGAGCATTATCCATACCATCCCAGACAAATAAATGCACACCAATAAGATGTTTTCTTAGGTTATTAATAGCAATGTATTGTTTATGTCAAGAAGTTCTGTGATCCAATGTACACATACTCTTGTAAACACATCAAAAACACAGTATGTAATTCAGAGGGAATCTTTACAGAGATATTAATATACCACAATATGTCCTAAGGGGCGTTTCTAGGAGCACGAAGTAATGAAAGTTTTGTCATCTGAGAAATGCTTGAAAAAACTGGGGATATTTACATAGAGACAAAATATTCAAGTAATGACTGTCTTCAAATATTTGAAGTTCTGTTATACTGAAAATATTCATGTTTTGATAGAGTCAGAAGACATATCTTGGATAGATGAGCATACATTTAATGGAGTCAAATGTAAACTCATCCCGAGGCCATGTGTTTTAAAAAATAGAACTGATGTTAACTATAATTTATGCTATTGCACGAAGCAAGAATCCTCCTACCATGCTCTTAGGAACACCATGGAAGGTAATGTTTGTGTATCTGTCCAGGTGAGTGTGAGAGTTAAAGGAGGCTTGGGGGTGTATGTACATAATGGACAGTTAAGTGAGAGACCTCTGAGGTCTGTCAACATACTGTAATTCCAATGCAGAGCCAGATAATGCCACAGTGGAAGTCTTAGCTCTTCACTGTTACTATGAATCCTAGGGCTATGGGCAACAAAGAAGCAATACTGTGTTTAAGAAATCCACAAGCTCTCCTTCCTCCAAAGGCTGAGGACATCTGCAAGAGCAGCCCTTCCTGACTGCTGAGGGCTGAAGCTGCAGGGATTTCAAGCTTACTCCTCACTGCAGTCCCAACTCTGCTTTCAACAAGTTCACCAAAACCAACCATCTTGGTGCTTCAGGGAATACTTCTTTATCCTTAATTGACTGAATTCTCTGTAGTAATCAATCATTTCCTCTCTGAAAATGGTTTTCTTGTTTTTAATGAAAAGGTGTTTTCCTGCCTTTTCCCCTTAAACTATAAACTAACAAAGCCATGAGCCACATTCATTTTGTTTATTTCTGTGTACTTAAAGCTCAGCATAATGTCTATAACTGTAGAGTTTCCTTGTTATTTATTTTTAGCCAGCTCATTCTCCTCTTCCCGGCTTCTAAATACAGGTATTCCTCAGGCTTCCTTATCAGTTTCTGATTTCTTCTTACTTTTCTTTGGTATTAATGGACCATCTTTAGGATAACCACGAATTCTAAACCCACATATCCAACATTCAAGCTGATATTTTAAAACTTCAGAAGTTAAACTTATTAGTCTCAGTAACTCTCCGTATACTTAGAAATTACTGAGAACTCCAAAGAGCTTTTGTTTACGTGAAATGCATTTATTGATATTTACCATGTTAGATATTAACACTAAAATGTATTGACTCATTCATTAAATGTAATAATAAAAAATTTCATTACCCACTAAAACAAGGAGAATATTTTTATGATAAATAACTCTTATCTTTGAAACCAAAAGCAATCAGTGGAATAGTGGCATTGTAAAATTTTGCAAATTTCTTAATGTGCAGCTTAAGAAAGGATAGCTGAGGACTCATTCTTCTTCTACATTATTTTTAAAAAAGATATACTGTTTTAGGTGATGTAAGTGAAGAAAATCTGGCTTCACAAATACATAGAGTTAGGAAAAAGAATAATATTTCAAGAGTGTTATCAGGTCATTATGAATATTCTTCTTTGATACTACAACAAAATTAGGCTAGTAGTAGGTGCTTAAAGTTGATTTCGGTGTGGAATCTGAAATCAGTTACGGAATGAACTGTTCCCCCACCAAATTCATTCATTAAAGTCCTGGCCCCCAAATGTGACTGCTTAAAAATAGGGCTTTTTAAGAGGCAATTAGTTAAAAGAGCTCATAATGATAAGGCCTTAATCCAATAGGATTTTTGTCTTTAAAAGAAGGAAAGACACCAACATGAACAGGCACAGAGAAAGGGCCAATGAAAACAGAGAGAGAAGCTAAAGAGAGAGGCCTTTGGAGAAACCAAACTTGCCAGGATGTAGATTTCAAACCCTAACCTCCACAACTGTGAGAAAATAAATTTTTGTTGATGAAGCCATCCATTCTGTAACATTTTGTTATGACAACCCAGCAAACTCATACACAGAACACTGAACTCTAAAGCTCACAATACAGAAATCTCAAACATTATCATCCACTGATTTATCTGTGAATAGGAATAAATCTTTTAGCTATGCATGATCATGAACAGCTCATTTGGAACATATTAATTCACTGAGTTATGCAGATCTTCCATATTTTGATGTATCTCATTATACTAAATCAGAAAGTCATATTTTAAAAAATATTTCAATATCATCAAGAAAGTCCCCATTAGACGTCAAGTACACAGTGGTAGATACTAGGTTTTGAACTTTCTGATTTTTAAATGAAAACTGAAATGTTATCATTAGCAAAAAATACCATCAGTGATTTTCTGTAAAAAGAGTAGCATTTTATTCAACATTGACATGACCAACAAATACCCAAATCAGAATAATTATAATTTGTCACTTGTTTTTTCAGATAATAATAACAATCCATGAAAAAAAAGACTAATTCAACTTGAAACTGACATAATCACACAAGTTAAAAGAGCTCATAGTGGTTTTAGTTTTTTTTCTTCTCACTTGCCTAGAGACAGTCTGTGCAGCACAAGTTATTTTTGTGTATGTTCAACTTGGTCACAGATTGTTAAGAAGATAGATACCCAAGGGCTAACCTTTAGTAAAATTACTTGTTTTCTGCTTTATCAATAATACTGTTAAGCAAGCTGGTATTTATTTATTTATTGTAAGTGAAGAATACAATAACTACAATGGTTTCTGCTACATTGTTAGGAGTTTTACCCATGACTGCTTTTGTACCCTTCAGTAAAAGATCAACACAGTAGAAAATGAAAATAATATCTAAATAGTGTTATGAAATTGAATTTGAACTTTTTGATGCCCTGAAACTTCCTGGAAATCCCCACTCACTCCCTGCAGAGGTCTGTGGACCATATCTTGAGTTTGGTTCTTCTACAGTAACTTGGTTTTCACAACAACTGTCACTGAACTGAGCCTCTCCCTTCTTCCCATCTTGATGTTAGCTATCACCCTGCACCTATTATCTTAGATCTAAAACCTGGCAATATTTCAATTCCTTGTTTTGGGGTTTTGTGACATAGCATCAGGAGAAAGACTCAAGAGGTATTAAAAAGGGTCTGTACATATTTTTCATAGTATTAACAAAAAACTAGTTTTTAAATCAATTTTGATATTTTTCTTTCAATTGAAAATTCATAGCAAATTGCTCCTGCTTAATTTGGGGAATGTATCATAACCAGATTGCTTCAGCAAATGTCTCACAGCTGTACACCTTGTCAGCCTTGCCCGCCTTCCTGCTCCTGCAGCTAGACTTCAGCGACTCACCTGGAGCTCTTAACTTTCTGATTTGATGCTAATGAACTTTTCAGTCATTTGTCTTTTGCCACACCAACAACAACTTTCTGGCAAAGTCTAATAAGTCTTTAGTTTCTTAAGTGTGAGATTCTCTCCAAACTCCAGTCATCACATGTTACCCACTCTGACTCAAAAATTCTTATTTGTTTTGTCTTCTAATACTCATTTTATACTCCTCTCTGTTTCATGCTCTCACTTTAGGTAACATTTTATCACCTTCCAATTCTGTTTTCATAGCATCTCTACCTCTTTTATTGTGGCTTTTATTGAACCACACCAGAATTGATTGTTCTATTACATTTGTTTTTTTCTTAAATCTGAAGCAATAGGAAAGCAAGTACAACAGTGTTCATCACATTCTCAACTAAGGTTGTTACCTGTTGACTTGGTTTTGAAAAATCTTAATCAGAAGATTTTTCAAGAATGAGTTGACAGACATAAAACATCAAATTGAATATAATAATTGTACAGTATTTTATCTTCAAATTTTTATAATGTTCAATTTAAAAAAGTATGGCTTATAGAATTTAATAGGAATTGGTTTATATATTTTTCCATCCCCTAAACTTTCACATACGATGTAAATCAACTGGAACTTATCAGACACACCCTATCCTGTATCTCACTATTATAAAATATGGAAATAGGGACAGTTTTATGAACATACAAAAAGATATTATTGCTATAGAAATGTATGGTCTTCAAAGACTTTCCGAAATGTAAAAGACTAAAAGGAGAAAGAGGTAGCTAACAATCATCTTTGTCAATTGTTCAATGACTGTTACCTCTACTGAGTAAAAGTCACAGCAACAGTGCAGTACAACATTCATAGCAAACAAAACAATGTTCATATTCTTTTAAAATAATATTTTACTGGAGTTAATTTCTTCATTTCAATTATTATTCTGTACTTTTATATCTAATATAAACATGGATAAACATTTTCTCACATATTTTCATATCCTTAGATTTTTTTATATTTGTTTCACATATAAAAAAATACGCATTAGCTGTCAGCTTTTAATGGTCTGTTAACAATTCACTGTAATTGATATAAGAGCTTTGGCTTTATTATACTAGTGGCTGAAATGTTGATATGCCTAGCTGACTTCTGCCCATTTGTGGATGTTAGTGGTCTAAAGAGTGTTTTCATGTAAAGAACGACCAGAAATGGTTAGTCGAAGGCTAATGAGAAAATCCATCAAGAGAGCCTGGTCTGCTGAATAATGTTTGAATGATATAGAATGGTCCACAGGGGCAGGCTGCCAAGGCTCTGCTTATAAAAGGACTGACCCAAATGACAGCAGGGTGTATGAGAAATAAATTGTGCTATGCCCTAGGAATTTGGGGTCCTTATCTGATATTGCATGAAATATTGACAGATGCTGGTTTATGTTCAAAAGAGTCAAATGACACTGACATAGGGAAAGTAACATGACAAGAGAACTGTGAGACACCAGGAACACTGGAGGATGTGCTCTGAAACCACTCTACATCACAGTAAACCTGAGAAAACATGATGAGCTTAAAAGTCTGGAATTTTTCTGCATTTATCTGATGTATTTGACAATGAAGACACTACCCTGAATGTATTTCCAATGACTAGGGTAATACTACAAATATAGGTGAAATGTAATGTGCAAGTAAAGAGAATTTCATCCTTTAAAACATCCCCCACAGGGGGTAGTGCATTATAAGATGGTAGGCAGGGAAAATGGCAGAAATGTTTAACTTTTTAATTTAAACTTGAGTGAGAGTCAAGCCGAATACTAAATTGATCATCAGCATCTTGGAAACACAAAATACGTGTATCTCTTTCCAAAATTATGTAAATCTCTTAGAACATAGAAAAATTGTACATTTTTCTTTCATTTTATCCCTATTAAGTGAAAATTCTTACTGTTACAGTTTAGATATGAGATGTACCCCAAAAGCTCATGTGTGAAAATGCAAGAAAGTTTAGAGGCAAAATGACTGGGTTATGAGAACCTTAATCCAATCAGTGCATTAATCCCCTGTTAGGGATTAATTTGGTGATAACTATAGGCAGGAAAGGTGTGGCTAGAGGAAGTGGGCCTTGGGGGCATGCTTTTGTGGTATATATTTTGTCCCTGGAGAGTGAAGCTGCCTTTTTGGCTCTGCTTCCTGGTGCAAAGTCCTGACTTGCTTTTTTCTACCACAACTTTCCACCATGATGTTCTTCATCAGCTCTGGCACAAAGCAGTACAGTCAGCCATCTATGGACTGAGACATCTGAAACCACAGGCAACAAGCAAACTTTTCCCTTTCTAAAATTGTTTTTGTCAGGTCTTTTGGTCACAGCAATGGAAAAGCTGACTAGACTACCTATCTTCGGTTCATAAGAGAATGTTATAGATATTGAATTCAAAAGCATATCTTTGAGAGGTTAAAATTTTTTAAAATATATGTTTAATTTCAGAATATAATATGTGTTTAAGGGATGAGTTTAAATTTTATTTTGCTCCTTCCATTGAGTGAAGCATTATATTTGCAAACAACTTTAGGTGCTCCTCCCATTTCAGACTGGGAGATATTTTCTTATTTGTTTTTAAAATATGGTCAATTATTGATATACCTAAGATAATTCTTATATGAACAATGACATTAATATAACATTTCCTTAGATGTAAAACAAAAGTAGCAAGTGATAAAAAAATAGAGTGACTACAGAAATGGGAAACAAAATAAGGTAGAAAGGAATGTCAAATCTGGTGAGATATAAAAAAATAATGAAATATATAAATAAGAAAAAGGTAGAATAGTTGAAATGATTGAGAAGGTCGATTTGCCTGTTCTCCCAAGCCAGGAACAAACACAATCTGGCACGTCAACAGGGCCAGGATTCATGTGCTTTCAGCACATCTACAAAGAGAGTAATAGTACTGTGGTGAATGGTGCTGTCCTGAATCAGTCTGGAACCTCATAGCATGCTCACAGTACAGTGCTGCTAAGCTAAGTGACAATATGAGAATCTGAGTAGAACTGAGTGATGGAGAAAATTCTGCCCACAGAGCCTCAGAAGAGAAGATTTCTATTAAACAAGCATAGCCACAATATTCACAATGGTATCTGAAAATTAAATAGGTGGTTTCGGCTCTAGCATCACTATTATGGCAGAATTCATGTTTATTTTGGCTGGCTTATAGTTGTACAATACATTCCTTAACATATTAATTCCTCAAAAATAGCTTTTTATCCAATGAATTTGGGAATGATTGTCTCAGGAAGCATCACCTATCCACAGCTTTGCCTACATAAATGTGTGTGTGTGTGTGTGTGTGTGTGTGTGTGTGTGTGTAGACACATGCATGTGTGTGTTACATCCTTTATATTCATGCCAATATATCATTGCTGAGTAGCAAAATGTTCTTTATTTAAGAAGTGTGTAGGGCACACTGCATTTCCAGTAACCTTGATGGAGGGAGCAAGCCTAGAAATTACTGTTTATTACTGTATTTTTTGCTCTATTATATGCTCAGTTTGCACCTGTTATATAAATATAAACATAGCAGAGAAGAGTATAAGGGAAAGGAAAAGGAATATACAAATATGCAATACAAAGGAAGCTAATTATGTATACCCTTGAAAAAGAACAGGGAGAGAGAAATGATTTTGAAGTTTCACTATGAAATGGAATCAATTTATTTCCCCTTTTAGTAAACTCTGCCTTGAAACATTTTTCAAACCAAATCTATGTTAGCAGAGGTTGTTAGCTATAGAAATAAGCTAGCAAAATGCACATTGCATTAAACACAAGCATAGTAAGTTCTGTGTCAAGCCGATGGAGGGAAAAAAAAATGTCCTTTACTAATTTTGCCTTTAGATTAAGGGGTAGATTAAACTCGACTTTATATCTATTGTCAAGTAAGCTGGCAATTTATTTGTAACTCCATTTACTCTTATGCTTCCTATTATTTTCTCTAGTAGTAGGTTCAGATTTCTTATGCAGGGTGATTTGTGGACTCTACTTATGAAGTAAAAGCTGAGGTCAAATTCATGTGTAGTAAAGCATTGTTTATTAAGCAGGGGATCTATTTCAGAAGGCATCACAAGAAACTGTATAGCTCCAGATCAAAGGTATTTTTCTTTCTATGAAATGTGTTCTTGGCTTCTAGAGCTTGGCTTGGAACAGAAGTGGATGTGACCAAAATATCCCACCACTTTAATTTGTTGGGATTGATTTACATGGTAATGCTGATAACACCATCTTAATTAGTTGCTGCAAATTGTATTTGACAAACAATTAGATAACATATTCCCTCTGTCCACAGAGGTCTTAACGCTGGACCAGGTTCTTTATATACTTCATCTAATGTAGTCTTTATTCAGTTCTGTCAAGTGGTAAATATTATCTGCAATCTGAAGATGATAACCTTAGAGACATTGTTAACATGCCTAGGATTACAGACTCAAGAGCAGCAGTGTGGGGGCTTGAATCCTAAGGATCTACATCTGAAGTTTTTCTTCTTAGTCGCTAACCAATTGCCCACTTGACAGTAAAGTTTATGTTGAAATAAGTAGCAAATTTTGCATCAACATCAAACAAGTTATAACAGTTTATCAGCCACACAATTTTGTCCAGGATTTAGAGGAAATACAGAGTAATTAGCCATTTGCTGAGTGGTCTTTAAGATAACCTCCTTTTTCATATTTTTTTTCAAGAGAGTAGAGTTAAGGAAAGTGTCTTATAGCTAAACTATAATGTTAAATAAGCATCTCTGTGTCTTATAAAGGTAAGAATTTATGTATACCAAAGTATTCCTCTTATTCTGTTCAGGTTGGGTTAAATGCTCTAATAGAAAATAAAGAGCAAAATCACTAAAGTAGCAGTTTGGTTCTGATAGAGAGCCAAACTTGAAAATGTCAGCACTGTGTACCAGGATTGGAAGGGTTAGTAAACAAGGCAATAAAATGTATCATTTTGTTTTAAAAGCCAGTAATGCAGTATGAGTGTAATGGTTTCTTCCAGAAAGAGACATACTTCCTGCCACTCACAGAGGGTAAAGGAAGACAAGTTTGTCCAGTTTCAACTGTATCCAATCTCAAATGGGGTAAATTCTTATGTTCAGACCATAAAGAGATTCTGTAGAGGAGGAAAAAAAAAAAAATCAGTTTTTGTTTAACTTATTAAACTGATCTTTAAGAGGACTGATCTTACTCCAGGGCATAAGCTGAAGGTTTGGTCTGACAATATATTTCTGACACCTACAAAGAACTGCCTCCCCTAGATTCTTGCATGGAATCTAATATAAAAGGGAAAATCTTTTAGATGGCACTGAATTGGTGAATAAATCATATTCACCTGCAATCTGTCCAATGCATGGTTCCAAGTTAGAAAGAAGATGAAAACTACTTTTGAAGGAGGCAACTAATTGAGATGATTTCATAATACAGGAAAGCGAGGTAAACCTATGTCCTTCTGGTTTACAGAAAGTGGCTTTGACAGAGAAGTGAAGCTAGAGGTCAGACTTCAAAATCTGTATCTGGGGTCAAGTCAATTATGTGACAAAAACTGGGCAGGTATGTTAGGGTTAGTCTCGCTTTAGGAGATTTACTTCTTCTCAAATTATGCCCTGCATCAATTACAAGCTGCTGAGAGAAGTCCCACGTGCACAGGACAGAGATGTCTGAAGGACACATCAGTGCAGAATGAGGGCAGAGCCAGACAGCCCTGCAGTGTGCTCCATGCAAACACAGAGCATCTGAGCAAATGCAAAATGGCAGTCTATCCTGACTCCCAGAGTAGGAGAAATTCCTCTAACCTTGCCTCGTGGAGACAGGGAAAACAGCTGTCCTTGGGCCAAGAGGATGCTGCAAAGATATCTTCACAGACAGTAACCATGTACCCCAGGTTATGGGCAAGGGAGCCCAAAGCAGGGATCAGGTGGAAGAGCCTGAACCTCAGGTTCTGTAGCATCTGGAACAGAAGGAGCAGAGGCCAGAGAACAGGATGGAGAGGACAAAAAACATCATGGATATCCCCAGTGGATAATCTGATCAATAGGAGCTGCTAACATGGAACAAACCAAAGGGGATCAAGAAACTCAGTAGAAAAAAATGCCTGATGCCCACAGAAAAGATGAGGGTGCCAGAACAAATGAAGGTGGAACCAACATAATCCAGAAAATAGCCTGTGTGGGTCTTCTCTCCAACACCACAACAAAATATCTAAGGCTGAATAATGTATAATGGGAAGTTTACGTAGCTTACAGTTTTGTAGGTTCAAGGGCATTACACTGGCATCAGTTTGGCTCTGGTAAGGACCCTGGTAGGTGGTACTGCAAAGGTGGGAACTCATACAGGAGGGAGAGATCATATGATGAATTAGGAAGCCAGACAGCGAGGTCTTACTATTTTATAACAATTCTCAAGGGAACTAACAGGTCCCTCGAGAACCACATTCATCCCATCCAAGGGCAGCAGTCCCAATGACTTATCTCTAGGCTTCACCTCTTAAAAGTCTTAAAAGACTTCCAAGACATGCAACTTTAGGGGACACACTCACACCATATCTAAACCATAGACCAAGCAAAGGGGAGTCTTCTCCAACCTCACAAGGATAACTACATTAATGAAGGAGGAAGAAAAGGGAAAAAGAGATTTGGGGTTGGGGGATTTAAATAGTCTGCATATTTTGAGACTCTTTTGAAATATTTTGAAGAACAGCAACAAAAGGTTTTAAATAAGAAAAAGTTTGAGAACCTTACGTTCTTTTTTTACCTGCCAGAACAGTAATATTCACGGGGATATTTCGATCACATAGAACAGAAAGAGAATACAGATTTTGGCTTATCTGTATGAGAGTGTGTAAATTTCAACCCTGCTACATATGTCAGGCCCAGATGAGAGGATCCACCCCTTCACTCTTTTACCACATTTAGCATTCCATGAACTTAGTCATTTTCCTAAACACTGTGTAAGGAAGACATATTGAATAACCTTCTGCTCTTCTGCCATCCTGCTGGATCTGTGCACAGAATTTCCCAGGAGCGCTGCTGCTGGTACTGATCCTCCACTCTGCCCAACTCCCTAACAAGTGGCTGCTAGTCCACCAGCTTCCATCACATTTCCTGGAAGGAAGCAGCTCGGTTGGGCTAACCTGTCCTGGGACTGGAAGGAGTTCTATCCTGCCACATAGGCTGTGATTAGAATAGTCTAGAAATTCAAAGCCTGATACTTCCATAAAGAGGGAACAGCCTGAAATGATGACTAGTATTCATACCGCCTTAACTATAAATAGGAATGCTGTATAAATCAGAATGTAGGGGTACAGGAGAAGGAGTGGTTCATGCCAGATTCTCTTTAAACACTGTTTCCAAATGGCAGCTGAAGATTGGCAATCACCCACGATTTTTTGGAGAAAACCAGATTCCTCGGTGTCATCACAGAACGTCTGATCCAACAGCATGGTAAATGTTTAAAACACTTTCACACTGCTTTTCCCATTTCATCTTCAAAATGGTGTTGTGATGACTGTGCTCCTGGTCTCTCTCACACAAAATAGAACCTGAGTTTCACAGAGGTTACATGTTCAGGTCACTTGCCCCAAAGAACAGAAGTGTCCTGCCACAGGCATGGGTTCGTCCTGTACCGTTTTATCTCTAGGTAAACTGCCTAACCTTTCTTAGCCACAGTTTCATCATTTCTAGAACAGAGGCAATTACCTACATTTGGAATTACCATGACAATAGAGATAACAATGCTCAATATACATAGAAAGAATAGCTGACATTATTACTGTTGCTGATAGTTGAGCATTACCTTTCAGTTATAACTGACATTAACAGAAGTGACAGGTGCTTGCATTGCATATGCTATGATTAGAAAATCTAACAATGTCAAAAGAATATCTCATAATTTTTAAATGTTTTTCAGTGACAATCATTATTGTTATTGGTACATTTTATTTTTGATAGGATCAAATACAAATACCTACTGATATTAATAATCAAAATCATACTTGTTACCATAACAATTATATTGTTATTGATATTGCGGTATCACCCAACATTCTAATTTTGTCCTCCTAACACATCTCTGCTGATGTTGCATACAGCTCATGAATTTATGTATGCCAAATGATGTACAAAATGCTTGATTCCTGAGGTAATACTTTTCAAAGCCATATTTTTTCCATCTTCAAGAGAGCATCTTGAAGATGATGCTCTCTTCCCTTGACCTTTATAATTAAAAAAAAAATCTGAATTCATATGTTCCCTCTTACCTAAACTCAAATAATGAAATAAATAAAATACAGTCTCTTTAGTCATCAAGGGACAGATGACAATACTATGGCTTTTGCTTTGCTCTCTACTTGCAGGTTGATAAGATGCTTCTCAATTAGATACCTCTCCTCCTTCTGTCTGTTGCACTCTCTTCTCCAGATGAATATGCATTCTTCTGCTAAACTGTCTTGACTAGTACACATCCAGTGCTTCCCTCTTGTACTACTGTCTCCTAGCTATCTTTAGCTGAACTCATGAAGTATCAAAAAAAAAAAAAAAAAAAAAAACTGCTTTCAAGAGGCGACATCACCAAGTTCTTCCTTTCTCCTTCCTCTTCTATCAAGACCTGTTTCCATTAACTCTGGAAATAATCATGGACACTTCCACCCTATCAGACACTGTTCTATTGAGTCTATTCTATTGACCCACTATCTGTAGGAGGCAGTGAGTTCCTTTGCATAAGTTATTTGCTTTTCTCTGTTTTCTGTAATTTTAAATCTCTCAGTAGATGTAATATTATGATGGTTATAATGTCTGCTTATAAAAATTTTCTTTCTTACAGTGTAATATCAATAATAATTATAGAGTAAATATTCTATGCTAGGCACTAACTGAAGGACTTTCATGGGTTAGTCATGGGTTGCAATAATACTAACGTAGATTGCTTTGCCATCGTTTTTAAAAAGGCACCTGAAATCTAAAAGTTAGAGAATTCCTTAAAGCCAACTGTCAGGACCTTGCAAAGCCAGAGTTCAACTTGGGTGGCTCTTCAGTTTTTTTAGAAGAAAAAACGTTGCTTCTCAATCTAGGGACCAGCTAGTAGAGTGAAGAGAGAGGAGAGGAAAGGAAAAGGAAAGAAATTGAAAAGAAATTACCTTTATTTTTGTTATTTGGTTAGTCATGGAACAGCAGTGGGTATAAAGCATATTTACACCAGCCATTTTGAATTTCTCTTGTCTGGTTCCCAATGCCTGGTTATTAGTGGAATTAATATTTAGATTCTGACTATTGGTTGTGACCCTTAGCTTTTCATGAGGTTTTTGGTCTTTATCTTATTCTGCACTGTCACTGTAGAAGACACATTGGAATACAAACCTGGAAGACACATACACCTCAATAAGCCCATCTTAAGCTGAAAATATAATAAATCAAAAGAACATTTAATACAAGTAATCTACTGAACATCATGCCTTGGCAATTCAGTACACTGTAGAGTAGTTGGTGCGTACCCTTATAAATGTGTGGGTGACTGGGAATTGCAGTTCACTGCCACTGCCCAGCATCACAAGAGCATATCGTGCTACATACTGCAACCTTCAGGGAAATGATCAAAATTTAAAAAATTGAAGTACAGTTTCTACCAAATGCATATAGCTTTTGCACCATTGTAAAAATGAAAAAGTTAAGTTAAATGATGGTAAATCACACGTGCACAGATGCCTGTACGTATAAGGTATACACGCATACGTCAGACATACATATGTGGTTTCTATATATAAAATCTGCCCACATTGTCATCCGAGCACTCTGTTTTGCATAGGCTTCAGGAAAAAGGCCTCATACTGGATCCAGCTGCTGTATCATCTGGATTAAAGAGAGGTTTCTTGGCATATACAAATGCCAGAACATAATTCCAGGACAAATGGGATATTCCAAATAAAATTAATTTTCATACAAACCTCTTTCAAATAAAGAATTTCCTTTTACTTAACTAATCATTTCAATTTAATTTCCTAAAATATACAAAAGCAATGGAAATTTCATGACTACTTCCTTCAATCATGTGTGGCAGATGGGAGTTGAAGCTTTAAGAAAGGTAGGAGGATAAAGCCACCCCTCCCTAGTAGTAGACCTTTTATCTCAGGACAGACAGTGATCCAGGTTTAAAAATGACTTGTGAGTGATATATATATATATATATATTAATATTATATATATAATATATAGTGATATATATATTATAAAATAGACCAGCTAATATATATATGAAGTACAATATGTTCCAATTTGACAACAAGAACAGTACTTTTTTGGAAAAAAACATGAATGTGGGGATTCACTCATATTCATTTATATATTTTTAAAAATACAAGGGGATTAAGTGGTAGAGTGATATCTTATCTCACCAACATAGATTTGGGTAAGGGCTACCTGGTTCAAAATTCAGCAGAAACCAAGAGTCAATTTAGCCAAGCAAGGGATTTAACTCATGATTTTTTTGTCCACTGAATTTCATGCCTGATTGAACAAATTAATGCCTTATTTTAGCAATGGTTAAAATACTAAAGCAATGGTTCTGTTTAATGGAACAATTAGGTAAATAAAAGTACAACCACTTGTGCATATGGGGAGAATGAGGAACTACATGTCATTCCCTGAGCTAAGCCACAAATACTCTTGGCTGTTTCTTTAACCTGAATGCTGCTGCTCCCCACTTAATTGATAGAGTGGTGAAGTGGGGTCAAGCATGTCAGCCTGGCTGAATACAAGCATCGCCAGGAAACTAATAAAAAATACCTATGCCAGGGCCCCACTATAGACAAATTTTATTAGAATCTCTGTGTAGGGGGCATTTGAGGAATAGATGTGTATAAAAACCATCCCCTGCTCTGGCTGGTTGCAACAATCAGCTTGAGTTGGGTTCCAATGACACAGTAGACACCAGTTCAATTCAGATCAAGGCAGACTCCAGTTGTTGAACGCAGCCTGTATTTGAGCTATGTTTATTATTATTATTATTATTACTACTACGAAATAATTTTTTTTCTCAAGTTGCTTTGCATATCAGGTTGGGAAACTTAAGGAGCTATTGAAACACACTACTTTGTGAAGCCACAGAATATGCCCCGTTCTTCATTGTCACAATGAGAAATTAACCTTTTGCAAGGCATGCGTTCTTGTTTATGTCTAGATAAATGCTTTCTGAGATCCTAGCATTAAGATGATAAAGTTAAATGTCTACTCTTTCCTAATAGGATTTAGAATGAAATGGAGAGATGAATAACACAACTGAGGTAGAAAGCAGAATTGACCTTTTGTATTAAACGAAGGACAACCTAAGGAAGTGACTCTATTTTAAAATAAGTAAAATATTTGATGATTCAACAAAAATCTTTTCTTGGATCAGCTCTTACCAAGTGGCTATTTAGTGGTTTCTTTTAAGTGAATATTTTATCACATTTCTGAAATTTATAAAGGGCCATTAAAAGAAGTCTAGAATGCCCATCATTAAATCTACACAGCAGGACCTAGACTCCTGGTTCAAAGAAATTAAGTTTATATCCACCATAAGCCAGATCTTTTTCTCTCTTTGAACTCCAGATTCTGTGTTGTGCTGTTCCCACTGCCACTGTAAATTAAAGGATAAAATGGTGAGTTTCCACTC
The DNA here is from genome assembly GCA_025594165.1 of Tamias sibiricus. Lineage (NCBI taxonomy): Eukaryota > Metazoa > Chordata > Mammalia > Rodentia > Sciuridae > Tamias > Tamias sibiricus. The sequence continues at coordinate 118,806,645 of CM046664.1, read as the reverse complement.
TGCTTTCCCATAATGATGTATTCTTAGCTGAGCTTAGGTGAGAAATTTGAATGTTTCAGAAAATCAGATTGCTTTCTTTCCTGCCTCAGGGACCAAACTGGCACAATACAGGATCGTATATCATTCCAAAAAATTTATACTTGCTTACAGTATTAGATTTTGTTTTAGCCTTTTATTTCTTCTCAACAGATTTTTCACAGCCATAATACTGGAGGCTGTTTCTGAAAACTGCTAATTTTTAAAAATAGACCATTCAACCAAATTAGCAGGATGACTGAGGGAGAACTTTATTAGGGAGTGAACAGCCATAAGGTCTCAATAAATCTTTTCAGTCATTTGAAAAAATGAAAAGCTAGGAGAGAGATGGGAGGATGGGGTACGATTAGTTCAGATTTATTCTAACAACCAAGAAGAGCAAAGGTATCATTTGGTGTAAGGCTCTGAAATTTCTTTTCTACAGACTAAACTTTTTCCTACCTGAGGGGCCCAATCCTTTGCTGTGATAACATGGATGTAGGAATGAGATATCCTATCTATTTAAGGGATATTTATTCTAAAATACTGACCAAGCCTTCCCAAACCTTTCTTCATCAACAAGCTTTCTAAATGCCTGCATCACACAGAGCTCACTGTTTTAAAATTATTTTAATGTACCTGTTTTTCTCTGCTAGTCTATAAGTCCCCTCCAGTACAGGGTTTATGTCTTTCCTCTGGGCCCTGCATTTGGTAAGTACTTAGCAAACATTTATTCAATTGAAATAAGAGCTGTATTTTTCTTCGAAGGTGCAATTTTGCTTATTTCTTTAAAAAGGTGGTTGACTTTTCTGATAGATTGTCAGAGCAATAAACTAGGTCTGCCATATAGTAAGCACTCAGCATATGCTTGAATGAGACTGAGTATCTCACGAAACTTTATCATCAGATGACTTACATTTTAGTGATTGAAAAAGATTTTTATGGAAAACATTTATGAAATACTGTGAAAGTCAATTATAGGAGATTAATCTTATCTGTAGTATCAAGGGAGACTTCTATGAATAGGTGACATTTGAGCCATTATCATAAAAATGAGTAGGTGAGGCTAGTGAGAATGAAGGTATGTGAGTATATGGGATGGGGTATAGGTATCTGAAGTAGAAGAAAAAGTATGAGCAAAAGCCCTGAGGTGGATAGGGCGTTGGTACATTGTAGAAACTGAAAATCTTGTGTTGCTGGACCACAAAGTAAGGCAGAATAGTTTTAGCCCCCCAAAATATTAACATTTGCCTTTCAAAACACTGGATATTATCTAAGAAATAGACCTAAAAAGGTGTGAGAAGGCCAGAAAGGACACTATTGGCACAATGGAAGCAGTCCAGGTAAGAGAAGACATATGGTCACATACTGGTAGAAATATGTCATAATGGTAGAAAAGTGGAGAAACAGTTACTCAAATATATTTGGAGGCAAAAAACAAAGCTGGCTAGTGGAATAAATAAAGGATGAAAGAAAACTATTTAGAATGATATTTAGGTTTCTGACTCTGTAAAACGAGTGGATAGTTGTCTCTGTTATTAAGGAGTGCAACAATGAAAGGAAGGTGGGTACAATATTTTGCATCTTTGGACATAGTAAACTTGTGTTTCTGAATATTTAAGTGATGATGTGAAGATGACAGATAACAAACTTTTCTGCAGGGCAGGAGAGGGCCAGGCTGGAGACAAAATCCTGGACCACTGGCATAAATGACTGATTCTGAGCAAATGCCATTCACTGAGTTAGTTGGCCTGCAATGGTCTATATAATGAAAAGGAAAGGAGAGCCGAGATTGAATCTAGAAGGGCCTAGTACTTGACAAAATAGTACAGGGAAATGGATAAGCAAAGAGCATTGAGCAGGGGGTAGAGAGAGGAAGGAGTAAAAGCAAAAAATTATGTATGCAGGGAAAAGAATTGTAGTATGAAGGAAGATACTGTCAAGAAAACAGAAGAGTCAAATTTTGATTCAATTTAATGACATGCTGGTTTAAGAAGTGGATAGTATAGATGCAGGTAAGGTATGAAGAAAGTAAGGCTCTGAGAAAGTTGCTATTGACTAGCTCCCTGTAAGTGTTTCTTTCTCTCTCTCCCATATGAAAGTCATAGCTTTTATAACCAAGAGGGGTTTTTGTTGTTAATTTGAACAGGTCATTTCCAGAAAAGGAAGGGAGAAATAGGAATATTAAAATTTTTACAGAAATTAGGACAGACTTGACATACTTTTTTCAGAGGGCAAAAGGGACAAAAAGCAGTAGGATTACATGATAATACTGATAGTTTGGTGAATGTTAATAAACATAAACTAGTTGCAGTGGTACTAGTTTGATATACATTGTTTAACTGAACTCTGCTGCACACAGATACAGGTCAGAAAAAGCCAATGACTGGATTCATCAGGTGTTGATGATTTTCTTGACTAGAAAGTCAAAACCAGTGGAGCAAAGGAATTTTGAGTATCAACATGAATTTACTGACATGATGAACAATGAAATCTAAACTGGTTAAGAAGGGAAATGGACAAAGAGTGGGAGAAGCCAATGAATAAGGAAAGGACCAGAATATTGGTATGTAAGCACTGAATGGCATGATGGAATTTAAGAAAGATCATATGAGGATACTACAACAATCAAGCTAAGTAATGAAGAGCAGCCAATGACAACTGCATCTAGGAAATGGAGGGGAATAAAGTGGTGTCATATGGATGGGAAGAGTTCTTCATTAATCATAATTTTATCTCTAGTTAGATACTAAAATTAGTGATTTTTCAGATGGCATAGTTTGTGGGGATGGCAGAAGAGCAGCACAGAAATTCGTGGGTAACCAGATCAAAGCAGAACAATAGGTTCTAGTAACAAGGGTATCATAGGAACCATTTCTGATGAGTGTGCATCAACAATCATAACTTGAATTACATTGCAGGGGAAAACCAAAGTCAATGCACTCCATAAAGGTCAATTAAGTAATACACAATAACAAAATGGCCAAATGGGGGTAATGGTAATTGGACAACTGGTAATAGTCTGTGACCATGGACTGCAAACTTTCTGGAATAATTCCAAGTGGCTTTTGATCTAGGTGAAAAGGGGAATAACTCATTTAAATTATTCTCAAAAGATTAGTGTTTTAACATTTCTGCATTTAGATCCACATTTTCTATACAAATTAATTATTAGAGTGAGTCTTTTAGTTATTGTTATTTTAAAGTATGGTACAATTACACTATTCTCAATATGAAGTACAAAGCAGCAATAATGATAGAGGGTGACAAAGTATTCTGCATATTTTGTTTCTTTTTTCCTAGCAGAAGAGTTATAACCTCATCATCAGATTCAACACACACACACACACACACACACACACACACACAAATTGAACTTCAGTCTAATAGATTGACATACTATAGATGTTCTGGAGAAAGGAAATTGCCTTAGGTAATATCTGAAACATAATAAATCAGTTTAAGGAATAAAACAGTACCATATATCCTAATGCCAAAAATCATCATGGAAACATTGATTCATCTGAGGTTTCTATGGAAAAAAAAAAATCCCTAGCTAGTCAATGTTAATCACCTACCAGGAAACATTTATTTAAAATATTCAGATAGGAAGTGTCAACTAACAAGAAGTAACAGGAATTTCTCTTTTCCAATAACTTATGGAACTTTTTGGTATTTTGTTATGAATCATAGTGCAATGCTGCTTCAACATTTCAATAACTTACATGAAAAAGGATCAAATGGCTTCTAAACTATAACAGAGAATATATAATTTGGTTATCTGGGTATGTTTTACTGAATAGTTTGAGATTATTCTTTCTCTACATATGTATGTGTGCTTATGTGAGTGGGTATACATGAATATTTTGGATAACTTTTCACTTATTTGTTTTATGTATGAAATGTATTTTAAAATTAACCATACAGTTTCTCTATTATTATGTAAATGAAGGCACATCTAGACATATTAAACCAGAAGAAATTATGGTTTACTTAATATTTAACTTAGATACTGTTAGATATTTTTCCAGTTGAATATAATTTATGTAAATGCTGTATTAATGTTTGCTGCTCTAGATAGGAGATACTGAGGACTATGGTTAGGCTAAGACTTTTATGATGCTAAAATAGTACTCTATAATGTCATTGGATTGTCTAGTTACTTTTCTATAGATTTTTTTAAATTAGTCATTATAAGTTAGTTCAATGTTGTGAACATTGAATCTTCTTCTAAATGTCTACTTCTCAAACACTCTTCAAAATTACAGTATTGCTAGGGTGGTGCTAGTACTGACAATTTCTACTCCTCTTACATAATATTAAACTTCTACTTAAGGCAAATTTTGTGCTTTTCCACTGGTTAAGATTTCAACAGAACTAAGCAGAAGCAGGAAATCTGTGTTTAACTGAGAGCAGAGCAAGTGATCTGGTGCAAAGCAGTGCTGGCAAAGCCTCTGTGAGGCTGCAGGTGTCAAAGGGTGCTGCTATAGGGTGGCTTCAACATTCTTAAAACTGGAACACTGGGAGGCTGCGCTGATATTGCAGGATGATATTCCACCACAAAGCAAAACTGATAGAGTATCCCAAGGAAATTAACAGCTTTCAAACACACATGGAGAAAGCATTCTGGAAAACACTTCATACACTGCAGCTTCAGTGAAGGCACAGCCTTTGTAAAGGCTGGCAATAAAACAAGACTTGATGACCATGGCATAGGGAGCTTGGAGATAGAGCCAAGGCAGCCAAACAGCTATTTTCAAGATTAGAGGAGGAAAACAGAAAAATAAAAATGGAAAATACTTAGGGTACCAGATATGACGTAATTAGTATACTATATGTAAATTTTTAAAGGAGTAAGAGGTTATAATGAAGTTGAATACATATTGAAAAATACAGCCTTGATAACAGATTAACTGAAAACCAAATAAAGTGTAGTAAGATTCTCAACCACACATACGCAAAAGAAATGGCACTCCAAGACTTTTCCAACCACAAGAGCAGGATGGAGAATGACCAAATAATAAGACAACTGCTACAGATGTCCAAGAGAGAGATGTGGTGCTAGAACTAAGTTCATGACAGTTCAGTAGTTATGAATTGGGTTTTTTATTTTTTTTGGATTTAAATGTGTTACTTCTCAATGAATCAATTATAAAATTTAACCATGATGGGATTAAACTATTGTAAATCAATCCCTTTTTTAATCTCATAATTATCTCATGATTGAATAACACTAGTGAAGCATTCTTTTTTAAACCCTTTGAACCTGATGAAAGAATATAAATAAAAAAAATTGAATGTGGCACAATATTGTTTGCAGAAGATATATATTAATCCAAGCTTACCTACTGACCATCTGGCAACTAGAAAGTACTCAGATATGAATAATTATGTCCATATATGCCTCTTGAAAGATGCAATTACTCACATCAGTTGCAAAATCCCTACCTAGATAATGTAAAAGGGAATGAGTATACTGTAAAGAGCTAGGATTCACAAGGCTCAAGTACTGATACTATTCCCATAATGTTAAAAAAAAATCCTATATTTTCAATCATTAATTTCATCTGTTAATTAATACCCTCTGCATTACGTGATACTTGATTAACTGATTATACTGTGAAAGTTTTAAAGCACAAAACAAATATTAAGTGCTATTTCCTTGATGGTACATCTTCATATCATTCTTGTGTGTGTTGGTATGCTCAAAGAGTGGACCTCACGTCTCCAGACATGGGGCTTTCATCTTCTATTTTCCAATTCAATTCACTACTTTGGCAGATAACTGTAGTTTATAAAATAGGAATCTTTCTTCTTTTTAACTTCTTTCATCATTGTTAAATTTAAACTGAAGTATGTTAAGGTCACCGATATCTGGGTCTGAGATAATGTTCTCGAAATAGGGACAGGAAGAAACTAGGTTGAGAAAGTCACCATATAGCTAGGTGTCAAGCAGAGTAGGTATCAAGAGATATGGGCCTGTAATGGTTTGGGTATGAGGTGTCTCCCTAAAGTGCCCATGATAATTCAAGAGTGTTTAGAAGTAAAATGGTTAGATTGTGAGAGCTATGGCCTAATCAGTCCATCCTACATTGCATGTGTGGTAACTGTAGTCAGGTGTGGCATGGGTGGAAGAGGTGGGTCACTGGGGGCATGCACTGGAAGGGTTCATCTTCCCTGAGGCCCTTTATTTCTTTCTTTGCTTCCTGTCCCCACCAGGAGCCGAGATGTTTTCTTCCACTGCCCTTAGACTATGATGTCCTGCCTTATCTTGGGCCCAGAGCAATGGAGTCGGCCTACCATGAACTGACCCTCTGATACTAGGAGACCAAATAAATGTATTTGGTATACATTTATTTTGGTCACAGTGACACAAAGCTGACTAAAACAAGGCATTTCCCCATCAGTACTGTATTTGTGATTTTCAAGCATAATGAATAATGAAAAATCTAAATAAAATATGCCAGAGATCATTGATCACAACTGACTTTTAAAGGCAAGAAATCCCATTTTTAATTGAACAGTAATATAGTATTCTTCGATTTCTAAAACACCATCTGAAAATTTCTGGTCTTAATATATTTTTATTTTAAATGTGTGTGTGTGCGCGCATGCGCGTGTGTGCGCATACATAATTTTTTTTTTCTTCTTTTCTTCCCCAGATTATGCCCTTGGCAATCCTTCTGTCACCATTCTGCAGCCCAAGTAAGAATTATCATCTCCCACATCTACAAGTTGTATTGTGGTATAGTAGTGACTTTCAACTCTTTATTTCTAGCTGGGATTTCTCTTCCTGGAGATAGAGAGGTTTTAAAATTGCTTAGATACCCTGTAATCCCAGCACTTTGGGAGGCTGAGGCAGGAGGACCACGAGTTCAAAGCCAGCCTCAGCAATGGTAAGGTGCTAAGCAACTCAGTGAGTCCCTGTCTCTAAATAAAATACAAAATAGGTCTGGGGATGTGACCCAGTGGTTGATTGCCCCTGGGTTCAATCCCAAGTACAAAAAATAAAATTAAAAAAATGTTTAGATAGATATGTCCAGTGGTTTAGATCCAAAGCCCTTGTGCCTAAACACTGCAATATCCCTCACCTTCCTTTGCGTGTTTTTATCATTACATTCATCAAAGGATGTTACACTTTTAGGAGGGAGCACTGATTACGACCACACTATGAGTTCTTTGAAGACAATGTATATTTCATATTATCTTTATGTTTTTACTAGTACAGTGTTGGCACACAGTATAGCTGAATGAACGTTGAGTCAAACATTTTTGCTTTCCTGGCCAACAATGATCAATAACAGCATTTCCTAAATTATTTCACATGTGCATCTATGCAGTGGAATATTCTACAGGAAACAGATTTCACGGTCAAATGAGTTTGAAGATTCATTTGACCTATTTCCTCCTATTACAGTTTTACAAAGCACATCAAACATGTTATGGGGGTCTATGAAAAAATATTGTAAGGAAATTTGTTTTTTTATTCATTGAGATTTTTTTGGATATATTTTTACTTCAAAATCACTTCTGTCGTTAGTCCACCCCCAGGAAGAGCTATCACATCTTGTGGGGCTACTGTTTTGAAGACTGTGCTTTGGAAAAAACTGATTTAAAAGATAAAGACAAAAATTACTTAGCCAGACATTGAAATGCCATCATACCCTGATTCTAAGCCCATTTTTTGTCTTTTTGCTCCTACAGATATCCTTCACATATCCATATTCATTCTTATCTTCAAAGAATAAAAAAATCTTTCTTACCTGCCTTATCTATGAGTATTTCTTGCACTTCTTGAGCCTAGAATGAATCTTCACATCTGCCTCATCCTTCATTACTCAGCTCAGTTTTGACCTTTGGACTAATGTACACCTCACCTCTCCAGCAAAAGCCACCTTCTCCTATGAACCCCTTTAGCAGTTTTTGCCCAAGCCACTAATTTTGCTGTTAATCATGCACTACTTTGTCAAAGATTTATATTGTTAACTAGAAATTGTGTTTAAATGTAGCATGCATATATTTTGCTCTTCAAAACATATTTAAACTCTTTGACCCATACCTGAATCCTCTCCCTTGTCCACCTAAGAGAATAAATACAACAGGCACATCATAAATGGCTGATCTTTTGTTGTTGCTTCTAAACCAGTGAAAGACATTTGCCAAAATTACAAGTTTAGTGTATACTGATGCTGTGAAAGAGATTTCAGATGATGGAGAGTTTATATCTTTCATGTTGCACAGATTTGATTCACCTTGAAGAAAAAAGTATGTATTTTAAAGACATCACTTTGAAATTTTTTTCCAAAATAATTAGCCATTTGACAGGAAAATAATCTGTCAAGAACTAACGGTAAATTGCATTATTATTATTAACAATTGATGCATCAAAATAACTTCACCTAACACCATCCATCTCTCTGATTATACTGGGGAAAAAGTAAATTACATTAAAATATTTTATCTTTGATTGGAATTAAATTCTAAAACAGTTCCTTGCTTACACTTTCATGAGACAAATGTACTTTCCCAAAAGCACATAACTGAAAAATGAAAGCTACAAATGAATGTCCTTTTTTTTTTTTTTTAAATCACTAAACAATACCCACTATACTATGACAGAAACCAATAAACACTGTAATTTGGTCTCACCAGCATATGGAATTTCCCCAGGAGCTTTGTGAATGTCTAAACCACTACCATGAAATGTATCGAATACTCCAACTTCCACTCTACATTTAATATCTGTCATGATTCTGCCTTTAGAAAGACAAATTAGTCATATGGTGACAAGTAGTTCAGTAACTACCTGACAAATCAGATGGTTTTCTTTAAAAAAAGTTGTTTTAATTTTGATTTTGAAGTGACATCTATTGTTATGAATTTGGCAGATATAACCTTATAACTGAGCAGGTGAATGATCTCTTTCAGCACTTATTTACTCATTTTACTTGAAATATTTTTGTAAATATACATGGAAATGTGTTTTTCCTGATTTCATGTAAATATTATGCTGTATTTTTGACAAGCCACTAGCAAAGGATTCCATTTTCCCCCCCCTAAGATGTGCTTTTCAACACTCTTCGATGTTTTTTAACGTGAGTTGCATCAGGATCAACTTGCACTGTTCAGTACACCTGGACTAGCCGAGCTATCACTTACTCTTGAGGAAATATCAGGAGGAGACATTAGGAACTCAACTGGGATTCACTATGTTAGATATCAGCAGTGACAGGCTTTGTAAAGTTGTCTGGAAGTAGTACATGGGAAATGTTAACTTTAAAATGAGAAGTAATGAATGATGTGCTGGACTCCCTCTAATGCAAACTTTATTACTTGCATTGGCCTTTAAACTACTAAAGCTATCATGAATGTCGTTATTTCTGGTCCTTTTGAAAAATACAGATCCTTTGTTTTCTCAAGATAATTTATGAAATGTAAATGGAAGTATTTAATTCAGAAATAAGGCAGTTTTTCTCCTTGATGCTATTAGCTAAAATGAACAGTATTCAGACTTTGTTAAATTCATCCAAAAGGGGTTTTCTGTGTAGTCCAATATAAATCTGGGGTAAAGGGATCCAGTTGTATATAGTAATATTACATCTCTACATATATAGAATAAATTATTTGGTTTTATCCAACATTATGCCTGGTATTTGTTATTTGTTCCATCAATATTTATGAAAGAAAAGGAAAGGTGGGAAAGATGCAAAGGCTACAAGAGGGCCCTGAAATAAATCAGTGTTAACACAGAGGAATCCTAGAATTCTTAACCTCTAGCACACATGCCAAAATGAATCTAAGATAGGTTAAGATCAACAGCTTATTGCTAGCAGAGCTGGGTCTAGAACCTTAGACTGAATCCCAGGTTGTTGCCTGGGTAGGCTGGTACCTCCCCAGGATATCAGGACTGACACAAGATAAGTATAATATATTGGCAGACTTTTTTGTTCTTTTTCACAAAATCTATGGATTTTTCATCATTTCCCTTGCTTTGTGCTATTTCCTTATCTTTTCTATATGCTTAGAAAATCCAAAAAGCTATAAACAGGTTTTAAGAAAAAAATAAAGAAATGTGACATTAAGAGATGTCACAAATGCTGAGATATTCAGTATATGCTGTATTCTATCAGTCATGCTGAAATGTTAGAAAAATGGCATGTACAAATAAAACCCATGGCACTAATGAGAGGGTCTGGTGCCATATAATGTCTTAAATCCTCCCTAAGGTTCATTACTATGCCATGTTGATCGTGTCATTTTTTTTTTTAGTAAATCTAGGACTGACTCATTCCTGGCTGACAGTAAGTGCAGATGCTGTGAAGTTACCTTTGAAGCTCTGTCAGTGAACTTGTCAGAAAATAAAACAGAATATCTCTAAGAAAACAAAAAAGTCCAACTCCACACTTTTTTGTCTTAATACAATGAAATTTCATGTACACTCTCTGCTAAAATTTTAATTTACAAGTCTGAACAAACATGCTTTACAGAAAAAAATCATCTTTGTATTTTTACATAAAGACTGTTATATTTTTAAAAAATACTGAAAGAAGTAATTTTTTTAAATGCAGTTTCAATGTTGTGCAAAAATATCTTATTGAGTTCTTTTCAAAATCTTGTTAATTTTAGTTATTTGCTTTTTAAATGTTTTATTTGCAGAAGAAAAATTAAATTTGTATTTCACTGAACAAAAACGCTCATTATATTTAGATAAGACTGTTTTCAAATTTCTCTTTGATAAATAAAATTGAATGTATAAATGTTGAGATAATAGGGCTGGAGTTGTGGCTCAGTGGTAGAGTGCTAGCCTAGCAAGTGTGAGGCACTAGGTTCAATCCTCAACACCCATAAAAATAAATAAATAAAATAAAGGTATAAAAATTTAAAAACTTTTAAAAATTACAAAAATGTTGATTTTATAAAAAATAAATGAATTTCTTCCCCAAAATGATATTGTCTTATTTTATATTGCTTTCATACAATTAAAATTGTGGGCATGAAATTGCTTCTAATTATAACTCTTATATTTGCAAAAAATAGAGAATAGTATTTCTTATTGGTTGGTTTATGCAAATTTCTTAACCAATCTGTGGCTGTCACCTCTTAGATTATCTTCCTAGCTGGAAGCAAGAAGTGTCTTCCATATGCCCATGGTCACACTTTTCTCTCTCAGGAACTAGGAACAGGAATTTTGATGTTATGGTTAAGTTTGAGCTCGTCTCTGAAAGGGAGAACTTGTGAACTGTTGGGAGCTTTAACTCAGTTATATTAACACGTGGACATTATGTAAAAGACAGCCATTCTGTAGAAAGTTAAGAACATAGAACTGCAGAAGCACTGATGAACATACACAGCATCCCTAAGTATCTTACTACTTCCCCATCCCTGCATGCAATCTAGGCCACGCTACAAACAAACCTTGATTTTCTGAAACAATTCATATTTCACCGAAGTGGCCCATTTTTCTTTTGTTTCACATTGCTTTTCTACTTAAGGTCTCTAAATTTGGTTTTGTAAGTAGATTATTGTTGGGGACTCAGGACTCAAATGTGGTTGTTGGTGGTGGTATGTACTGTATATGAAAACAAGAATGAGGATCAATTAATTTTTTTTAAAACAACTGCCAGAGTTGATGGACTCATGGAGTGGGATGAACTATATGGACTAACAGGATAAGAAAGCTATGGGTATCTTTCAGGCCTGATCCATCTGTGAAGATGCCACCAGAAGTCAATGGATAAATCTGGCAGGGGAGAATATTTAATCAGGGAGGTTTAACAGGTGGTTCATGAGAAGAGAGGAGGCAGGGAAGATACTCTGGGGTGTCACAGCAGTGCGTTATATCTAAGAAAAACAGCATTTAAAACTTGAGCTATACCTAAGGTAATCTGTGTTTTTACCTAGAAATACTTTGACAGGTTTTGTTAAGACAGTGCTCCCCTACCAAAAATAACTGTAAAATGGGTCTTGTTGCAGAAACAGTTAAGTGCTACAGTGCTGTATCCCAGTGGTTCTCATCCAGAGGTGATTTTGTCCCTGGGAACATTTGCCAATAACTGGAAACATTGTTGGTTGCTAGAACTGGAGTGAGGATTAATAGTGGTATCCTAATAAGGTAATGAGTTCTTCTAATCTGATGCCTAATAAACATGTAAAAAATCAATGTAAAATGAAATTAAGAATAGATCTATGCAATATTGATTTTCAAAGAAAACAGCATAGTAGTATTTTATCTACCCTGTCTCTGCATTGAGTTTCAGAAAGGGTTAACTGTACAATCCAAAGGTTCTGAATAATGCCATATTTCACAGAAGCACCCTTTAACATACGCACCCAAATACGGGAATTCAGCAATACTGTTTGACTCTCCAGGAAACATCAGAATCCTCCCATATTTAACTCCAATGCTATTAGTTTCCTATTACTTCTGTTAGCAAGTTGCTACAAATTTAGTGCTTTAAAACAGCACAAATTTTCATCTTATACTTCAGAAGTCCAAAATGGGTTTCATTTAGTTACATTCCTTTCTGGGGCTCTAGGGAAGAAACTGTTTTCTTTGACATTCTAGCTTCAAGAGATGCCCACATTTCTTGGCCCCTACCCATCATTAAAATGAACAATGATGAGTTGAGTCTCAAGATAACATCTCTCTGGTCCTCACTTGTCTGCCCCCCTTTCCCATATATGTAATGAACTAAAAGTTTGTGTCACTCCCAAAAGCCATTTGTTGAAATATAATTCTCTAATATGAGGACATTTGGAGGTGAGGCCTTTGGAAGGTAAATCAATCATGAGGGTGGAGCCTTTGTGAATGTGATTATTGCCTTTATACAAAGGGGCAGTGTTATCTATTGCTTTTTCTACCATATTAGGAAACAATAATAAGTAAGACATCTGCAAACTAGTAAGCAGGCCCTCACCAGATAGTGAATCTGCTGGAAACTTGATCCTGAATTTCCCAGTAACCAGAAGTGTGGGAAATTAATGTTTTCCTCTTGTTCTTTTCATCTTCGTTTAAAAAAAAAAATTGTAAGTTTTTCCCCCCATGGTAGTGGGTGGGTGTTGAAGATTAAACCCAAGGGGTATTCTATCAATGAGCTACATCCTCAGCCTTTTTTTTTTTTTTTTTTCCAATTTTGAGACAAGGTCTTCCAAATTGTTGAGGCTCTCAATAAGTTGTTGAGTCTGGCCTTGAATTTATAATCTGCCTGTGAAATCACTGGGATTACACACATGTACCTCCACACCAGATAAAAATTTGTTGTTTAAGCCACCAAGGCAATGGAATTTGTTACAGGAGCCAAAACTAAGACACTAAGAACCTTCATGATTACATGGGGCCCAAGGGCATAGTTCATATTATCTCCTTCAGGTCATCATGTTAATATAATATATGCATAGATCCCAGGAAGACAGTCCTCTTGGAGGGATGCCTTATTCTGCCTACCACACTCACTGAAAGAGTATTTCACGAATATCTAAATACAGTTTATTAAGCTACATTAGTCACAGAATTGAGCTTTGACATTTGAAAGGGAATAATTACATTAGACATTTGAACAAAAATAGTAAGCAATGAACTTCTATACTTCCCCTCCCTATCCTCCCTTGTTATAGATTAGCATCATGTATATCTAAAAGCAAAAAATAAAAAATACAAAAAAATTAGTAAGCAAAACCTCAATGTTTTAGACAAGTTTTAAGAATCTTGTAGAAGTTTCACTTCTGAACATAACATACCTTTTAGAATGTTCAAACAACAAATAAAATTATAAGAATTAAGGAATCACAGGAAAACACTGAGTCAGGAAATAGCTATTAATGTAATTAATAGCTAGACCCCTGGCTCTAAAAATGCAATTCTTTGTCAAAAACTCCCCAAAAGGTAAAAAGATTCCTCCTTCCTACACTGGGAACAAAATCAGAGCAAGTACTATAGAAGAATGGGTGAATGTGACTGTGTTGTAGGTGATCTCTCCTGGTGATGAGGAAATCAGAGATGACATTTCAAAGATATTGACAAACTCAGGCCCCCTGATATCAATAATAAAGTTGATAGCTTTCTACAAAATAAAAGCCTTAGCCTTTGATATTTTTATTAATATATTAGATATTCAGTAAAAGGGGCATAGAAAATTGTTTAACTGCTTCATAACAATCTTAGGAGAAAATGGAAAAACAACATAGAAGTAGATTGATAATGCATTTTTCCCCTAAGAAACCAAAACATTTCCACCATATCTGTTCTACATTTCATTTTGAGAATATTACAAATACCAATGCACACAATGATGGCTCTGAATAGATAAAAACTTCAAAAAACGTATTCCTTTTAACAAGTCAAGGAAATAAATGGTGCATTTAAAAATGGTTTATATACCAAAATAATGAAACAATGATTAGGAACAGAATGAAAACTTTCAGCACTTTTTTCCTCTATCCAGAAGACCAAGGTCAATACAGAGAAGAAATATAAAAAAGAAGCAAACAAATCTCCAATGTACAAAAATTCATGAATTTAATTATCAATTTAAAGCTTCAGAACAGGAACTGTTCAATGGTATACATAATGTCAACTGAATAATATTTTTTAAAAGGAGACACCTTTTAAATGAGATGTGCATTGTTACAAGTGAATGCTGTTTGGCTTAGCAATTATTTTAATCATACACCCCAGGTCTGGTTAAATGCATTTTGAAGTCCTGGAAGACTCTGAACACATTAATATTCTTTTATCCCACACAATGCCTAATAGTTACTTGATCTTAATTGGCAACCTTGTTTGTTGTTTACTGCATTCTGAAGTGCTGAGTATTGACATTATTAAATATAATAAATAAGATTAAGTACCATAGAGCTCTACTACAATTTTCTTAAAATTCAAATCCACTGTTATGTAAGTACAGTATACTCTGTATTTCAAGTTACACTTCCCAACTTATAATACTAGTCCAATTAAACACCCTTGGCAAAGAAAAATGAGTACTGGTTCCATCACTTGATGGTAATAACATAAAGAGGTTTACAAGGCCCTTTGTTAAGATCATAACCCTTTCTAGTGCAAGTGCATTTGGTCCAATCTATTTCCCACACATTTTCTTTATCCATTCTTTCATGGATAGATACCTAGACTGAGCCCACATCTTGGCTATTGTGACTACTGGGGCAAACAACATATGAGTGCAATTATCTCTTTGACATACTGATTTCATTTTCTTTGGATATATACCCAGTAGTGGGACTGCTGAATCATATGGCAGTTCTATTTCTATTTTTTTTGATAATAATCTGTTTGAAAATGTAGATTGCATAAGTGTACATATATTTATGTAAAAGTATTTTTATACATAAAATATAATGTTATGAAAATTTTTTTAAATGCAGGTACGTCCTAAGTCCTTGAGAACATAAAAAAATACACAGAAATTTATTTTCAAAGTTTCTTCTGAAAGCAACATAATGAATCATCTTTGGATGGTAATGAAAAATTTCACTCTCAGGTACACTTGCATGTGACTAATAACTATAAAATAGCAAGCAACTTTACAATAACCAAGAAAGACACTCCTGTGGTATTAATCCACATACTGTAACTGATTGATATTGCCTTCTCTAACATCTCCCACATTTTAAGATAAAACCCACTATATCCTGCTGCAATCGAGAAAAATATTTATTAAAAAAACTCTCAGTACATAAAAAGTAGACATTTATGGCTCTCAAAAGCTGGACTGCATTATGTTTCAATGACCATGTTGTGTTCACTGTTCCTGGATTTCTAGTTCTACTCAGCATCCTTTTTTTGTAGGAAAGGGATACACCTGGGAAGCTTCCTTAATTTAGTTCCTTTCATCTGAAAATTTCAAAAGCTTTGCTGATGGCTATTATTTACAGTAGCTGAGTAAATGGGAGCAGTGAGCCAATGGGAAGCCATAACTATTCTATAAATGAATTACAAAGGAGTAGAATCTTGCTGAAGAAGTCAGGATGTAAAATGTCTAAGGTATCCTGCTGCATTCTGAACCCATATTCCATTTTTTCCTCAACTTTCTCCTTTCTCATATCCTTGGATTAATAATGACCTTGATCACTTTATTTAGACACATGGAGTCACTATACCCTAATTTTTAAAGAAATTTAGGCTAGCTGCTGTACTGTCTATGTGGGCTTCTTACAAAGGGTGGGTGAGGTATATAGACACCATGACATGCAATCTGAATGTGCTCTAGGGTGTAAATTGTGCAGAGGGAACAAAGGCAGAGAAAAATAAGTCTTAAAAGTCAAAATTGATGGAAAATAGATGGAGAAAATTTGCTACTTTGGTTAGAGCTTTTGAATCTTCATGAAAGCAAGTCTACAACAAGTGATTTTAGACAGAGACTATGAAGATAGCAGATGAGGAGAGTTATGTACAAGAGTCAGCAATGTGTGGCTAAATTTGTGGGGAGAGGGGATGACTCCTTGTAAACATAATAGAACATTCGTTAGTAAAATATCTATGAAGGTTGTTCAAAGACACAGCCCCCACATCTGGCCTACTAAGCTTATAGGTTATCAATACTCATTGTGTGCTTCCTGAAGATACATCAGATGCAGCTTAAAAGTCCAAGAATCTGTACAAACGTTTTAGAAGATTCTGAGGTAAATCTGAAAGTATAAATGCTCTAGAAGAGATAAAACCTTCCACAATGGTCAGTACCGAAGAAGTACATCTAGCTCTGGGAACTGTCTACCTTGCTACATTCCATTTGCTGACATGAAGAAGTAAACTTAAAAGAGGAACTGAGGATGTCTGGGTCCATCCTGGGGTCAGAAGTCTCACTAAGGTCATTTCCTGGTGTCAATACACTTGCATGATCTCTTTTGACATGCTATCCTGTCATCTGTCCTAGAGTGTTGCTCCCTGCTTTTCTCTTGGTTTAACTTCAAATGCAGCCCAGTTGAAATACCAACCGCTGTATCCTTAGACTGTCCTGTAATCTGACCATACTGCCAAATCTGTTCTCACCTTTACCAGCTACTTATACTGGCCTCAAAATATAGGCACAGAATCAGAAAAGATAGAGTAGACGTTTTGCCCAGTGTGTCCCAAAGTCACTTTCTCATAGTACTACTAGTTCTCATTCACTTTTACACTCTTGATCCATAATCAATGAATAATGAATTCTCAATGATTTTTCTCAATGAAGAAGATTTCTTTAATCACATTAATGATATTATACCAATGTTTTAAAATAATAATCCTTACTCCTGAATCAGAAACCTTGGTATTCTTGTTAAGATCCACATTCCCAGTCTACATAGCTGTTGAATTAGCATCTCTACAAGAAGAAGTTAGGAATCTGCATCATAAAAGTCCTGCAGGTAATTTTTATGCACATTAAATTTTGTGAATTAGTGAAAAACACAGTGGTTGTCCAATTAATTTAATTATTTACTTCATTAAGTTTTTTCATAAACAAAAATTTATTGCTTTCTATGTGTCAGTTACTTCATAGGCTCTGGGAGTATAAAGACGGTTTGATGTGTAGTGTTTGAATGTAGTATTACATGCCAGTGGGAAGACAGACAAATGAATGGATGACAGGAATGGAGTATGACTGGTGCTCCTACAAATAAGCCTAGGGCCTATAAGTATGTGGAAGGATTGCCCCTCTCAGTTATGGTAATTCTGATGGTCAGCTGTGCACTCTGGTAACATGGCTATACTTTATTAAAATACTAATTGTTTGCTGTTTATTCTAAATGATAAAAATAAAATACTTGTCCAATGAGCCCAAAGTATACCTCCTTATTGTACAACCCTTTTGCATTCAGACATTTATAAATTGCATAATTGTTGATATACCAATTGTTCTGTTCAGACATAACCCAAAAAATGCCACAACAAAAGAAGCATGTTTACACAGCCAAAATGCTCTTAATACTAGTTTTATCATTGCTCAGTGAGGCATTATAAAATGTTTTAAAATAATATAATTGAGTTAATAGTGTTTCACAGCCACAGATTTATTGAAATATTAATGTATAAAATCAACTATGGATAAATTACCTATTGGGAAAATATGTGTGTAAATTATCATGTAAATAATAACATTATGAAAAAAATATTGAACCACCTATATATTGTTAACATTTTCCAAATATTGGAATGAGGATTTTGTTAATATAGAATATTTTAACATAATAAATACAACACTACATACATTTATAAATGTTGAAAGTTTTATATGAAATTACACCAGCAACTGGGTATCTAATTAACTCTTTTATTTTTAAAAGAGTAAAATTAAATCCAAGTTTTCTCAAATGCAAGATGTTTTTCCTCTAATGTAACATAAGCACCACGGATACATCATGGACTCTTTCTACAGAGTGTACCATGGCTGGAAGATAATGTGGTGTGATGAGTGCTGTAATAGTTACTACTGAGCTAGGTATACTGCTAAATATATTAAAGATTATGTTAAATACACAATATTTTAAAGTATTCTGCTGAATGGCCAATGGGGAGGGAGGGGATGGGAGGGGCCAAAAAGGGGGGGAAAAAGATGGTAGAATGAGCTGGATATCATTACCCTAAGTGCATGTATGAAGACACAAATGGTGTGAATATACTTTGTATACAACCAGAGATATGTAAAAATGTGCTTATAAGTATAATATGAAATGTAATACATTCTTCTCTCATTTATAACAACTTATAATTTTTAAAAAATTAGAAATAATTTTTTAAAAAGTATTCTGCAAACACTGGGTAGTATGACAACAGCCAATACTGAAAGGAATACAGGATGAATAAAGCCCATCCCCTAAGATGATGAGACAAACACATCATAATTTAAGTTAAAGTAAGGAAGGTGGCAAGAGGAGAGTGGCAAGAGCTCCAAAAAGGTAGGAATGGCTTTAGCTGGATAGATAAAGAAAGCTTCCTGGGGAAGAGAAGTGGGATGAGTCTTAGGATTTCTATTTACAAAATTTTAATAATAGCACTGTTAATTACTTCTATCACTTACTGAGTTCCCTCTCTTGACCAGCCACTTTACTAGGTGCTAGGGTAATTAGCTCTTACTTAATATCCCCACATTTATGCAAAATGCTACCCTCACCATGTTAAGTGTGAAGAAATTGCAATTTAGAGGTGAAGCACTTTGTCATGTGCCAGATAACGTTATTGAGGAACCAGGATGCCAGGCCAGGTCTCTCTGCCATGAAACCCATGTGATTGCTGCCATACTGCCCTGAACCACTTCCCTGATAACTGGAACTAAATACAAACAGTCTGTGAAAAGAGGGGGATATTCAGATAGACCTGTCAGTGGTCTTCAACTCTTTGGTATTATAATTGAAAGGATCTGAGATGAAATGCATGGAGTTGCTCCACTTTTTGTTGTTATTCTTGACTCTTTGCAGAGCTGGGGATCAAACCTAGGGCCTGTAAGCTGGCTGTCGTGGCCAGCCACAAACGCCGTGGGAGGAAAACTCTCGGAGGCAGAGTAAAGCTATTACTACTTTTACTTCTACTTTCTTAGAGAGAGCTTAGAGAGAGAAAGAAAGATTTTTCTTCTTCTTAGAAAGAGCTTAGAGAGAAAGATTAGAGATAGCTTTCTTCTTCTTAGAGCTTAGAGAGAAAGATAGAGCTTTTCTTCTTAGAGCTTAGAGAGAAAGAGAGAGAGCTTGAAAGAGAGAGATTTCTTCTTTAGAGAGAGAGAGAGCTTAGCTTTTAGAGCTTCTTTCTTCTTTGTTCTTTCTTCTTTCTTCCTCGGGAGCCTCGGCCTGACTCTGACCAGCAATTACTTCTTCTATCTGGTTTCTCTTCTGTAACCGCTCTGCCTACGTTCTGGCCGCTCTGATTCTTTTCTTCTTCTCCGACCCGAACTCTTCTTCCGACCGAGCAACTGCATGACTGACTGAATGAATTCATTCTTCTCCTGACTCCGACCGCTTTCACCCGGTTATATACCTTTAGCTTTGCGGGTGCCTCACGTGCATTTACAGGTGCGTCACATACATACTTATTATCAGGTGGAACTTATGGCTTCCAGCTGACCGCAATAGCCATCTCCCTAATTGGGGCTCCTTCAAGGGCCACATGTTAGACAAGTGCTTTACTGCTGAACCATATCCCCAGTCCCAAGGTAGTGTTTTAAAAAGTTTATCAATGCAACTGAGATGAGACTATGAAGAAAACTATGGATTCTCATTGTTTCAAATTATTGTCTTTCACACAGAACATTTGTTGGTTCTCTCAGATCTCTGAGATCCCTTTATCTCAGGATCTTGGGTTCTTGCAGAGAGTGGTAAAATAAAGCACTGACAATGGATTGGGAAAGGAGCTTCTGCTGTAATGCTATTTCTTTGCAAACTTAGATTTTTATTTTCCTCTCACCCCTTCAACTAGCACATCCAGTGGACACAGTATTTACCTCTCTCAATTTCAGCCACCAGTAAGATTGCAACCTCTATCATGTGGTCTGTTGTAACAGTTCTTCATTGTTCTCTCACCACCAGTTTTTCATCCATTTCGGTCCATTCTATACACTGTTTACATTATCTTCTTTAAAAAAATATTTACGAACAGTTTATACTAGTCAGTGAACTTAGCAAAGTATAAGCCACTTCATAATCCACACATGAGGTGGGCCCAAACCACTCTCAGCCTGTTACCTCTATTTCATTATACACAAACAAATAAAACAAAAAAAAAATGCACATTTCTCATTCTCAGCACTGTGTACTTTTGCATTTTGATAAACTATTCATAGTATTGGGGCTAGTTCAAATACTATGTTCTCTGTAAAGCCTTTATCAGCTTCCCTACACCCTCTCTCTAGTAACACTTTCAGGCACCTCTTGCAGTCATTTTACAGAAAATAATTTGATTTATATATCAGAGGTCATGACTTACTGACTTGTATCCTAGTGATCCAGCACAGTGCATAGAATATAGGGAGATGCAAATGAAGGTGGTAAGAGTGAAGAATCCTTTGTGTCTGGGTTTTGGCAGATGCTAAGAATTACTGGAGAAAATGCATAAAAAGAAAAATAGGCAAAAGCGAACAGGATGTAAACTAAGGAATTTTTACTTAAACTTGCATAATGAAGAGCCAGAGAATGTTTTTGTTTGTTTCTTGGTCACAGAATGTTTGTATGTTTGTTTGCTTGTGTGCTTCCTTACATGTATAGAGGTAGACAGGTAGAAAAGTAGGTTGGTTGATTGCTTGGTTGGCAGGTAGGCAGATTGGCTTCCTGGATGGATGTTTGAGGATTTTAGGAGGAAAGTAAAACAATCAGAAATCATGAAAGAATAACCAGCAACAATGAAGATGGACTAAATGAAACTACCAGAATAATCTCTATAAACATCAATCAAATATTTAGTTAACAATGCTTTCTTTTTTTCTTCTTAAAATGTAATAGGACTTTGGGAAGCATATTAATTGCCAAGCTCATTGGAAAGGCAATTAAGATTATCTAACTGATGTCTTTCTCTGCCACAAATGTCTCTTTTGTAAACCAAGGTTTTCAAATACAGGTTAGCAATATTATAACTACCTCAAATATTGAAATTGGTGCTTACTGCATCTGTTGTGATGTTTCCCAAATTTAAAAGTATATTTTAAGGGATTAAATTTACATGTCTTTTTTTTCTATTTATGTATATCTATTTTTCTATAAACCACCTTGGCTTACCAAAAAATTACTCATATCAAGTTAAACAAAAATAAAGCAACTGTGAAAGAGCACTTTATAGTTACTTGAAATCCTTATAAATACAAATTACTAAGACATTATGATTATTTAATTATTCCCATCTAACAGAAATCTTAAATCTATAACTTGAATATATACATCCTGCTGCTTTTTATGGGAATTCAGCCTCAATCACCAAGTAAGCAGGGCAACAAAACTTATGATTTATCTTTTAATTAGCATATTTTAAAGAAATTGAAGAACACTTTTGAATTTAGCAAGATGTAGAAAGTATTCCTTGCAGTTATTAAAGTACTTATTATTATGCCATGGTTGAGAGCTTTAAAAATCAGTAACTTTGGCAGAACTCTTATACAGAAGAAAGAAACACAAGGGCTACTATTTTTAACTTTGTTCTGTGTTTTCTAGTGGTAGTCAAAGTGATTTACTCTTTTGGACTAGGTATAACAGTTGTATTTTAATTTTAATAATAACACTTAATTCCATGATCTCTTTTTCAGTAGAATATTAGCCAACTCATTTGTATTTGTATTTTTCATTGGGATTTGTATATTTAATTAGTAGATTATTATTGTATGAGTTTCTGTTTATATCAGAAAAAAGTGTGACTTACAGCCAACTTAAATATATCATTGGAATACATAAAAGAAGCATCAGCTACTGATGGATAGGTAGAGAATTTATTGAAAATATGCAGTATTATTTACCAGTACTGAGAGTTATACTCTGTGGTTTCCCCTGCATCTTATTAAAATGATATTTTCTACTTTGATAAAAAAAAAGTTTAATGAAAAGACTCTGAACTCAACTTGAGTTTTGCTAATATTAGCTGTTAAAATGGGCACACATATTGGCTTATAAAGTCTCATTCATCTTAGAGCAGTGTTTAGGTAATACTTCATTTTTTATTCCACAGAATGCAATGTGTATGCAGACATAGAACCTTCATTCTTAGGAACATGTAGATAAACTAAGAAAGAAAATCAGATAAGCAGTAACAACTCAGGAAGATTAACTTAGAGAAAACTGAAAACAATTAAATGTGGATCACTTTCCAGAGCCTGGAGGGACATGCTAAATACTGATAAAATAAGACAGTAAAGTCATTTAGTAAGATTCAAGTAATTATTTAGCAAGATTCAATAACATAACAACAATCAAAAATCTACTGGTATCTGGGCTGTTGCATAATATGGTCACAATATTCTGTGGTGTGGAAGGCATGAACTTGGAGGGTTCTTGCTTTTGCCATTGTGGCCCCCTATGGTAATGGCACACATCTGCTAAACATACAAAAATAATTTAGGCATTATCTTTGGACACACAAACACAACATACACACCCCCACACACTACAGGAATACTGAACACTCATTCAAAAATTGAGTTGGCTGTAAGTCACACTTTTTTTTATATAAACAGAAGCGCATACAATAATAATCTACCTAATTAAATATA
Organism: Tamias sibiricus; assembly: GCA_025594165.1. NCBI lineage: Eukaryota > Metazoa > Chordata > Mammalia > Rodentia > Sciuridae > Tamias > Tamias sibiricus. The sequence continues at coordinate 118,783,462 of CM046664.1, read as the reverse complement.
CAAACCCAATGAAAAATCCAAATGAGTTGGCTAATATTCTACTGAAAAAGAGATCATGGAATAAAGTATTATTATTAAAATTAAAATACAACTATTATACCTAGTCCAAAAGAGTAAATCACTTGGACTTGATCCAGGTTAAGTCAGGAGTATGTTATGGACATAAAATGTATTACTTTACACTAAGGATATTGTTTTGGTTTGAATGTGAGGTATCCCCTAAAAAGTTCATGTGTGAGACAATGCAAGAAAGTTTATAGGAGAAATGATTGGGTTATGAGAGCCTTAACTCAATCAGTGAATTCATACCCTGACAGGACAAACTGAGCAGTAACTGAAGGCGGGTAGGGTGTGGCTGGAGTAGGTGGGCATTGGGGTGTGCCTTTATGGTATAGATTTTGTATTTAGCAAGTTGAGTCTATCTCTTTCTGCTTTCTGATCATCATGTGAGCCACTTCCCTCCACCACACTCTTGTACCATGATGTTCTGCCTCACCTCGAGCCCCAAGGAATGAAGCCAGCTATCTATGGATTGAGACCACTGAAACTGTGAGCCTCCAAATAAACTTTTCCTCCTCTACAATTGTTCTTGTCAGGACTTTCAGTCACAGTTGCAAAAAATCTGACTAAAACATAAATAAATCAGGAACCTATTAGCTAAGGCAGGCAAGTTGATTTGGTGAAGTTCTATGGATAATCTCACAGTGTATTTAACAAGGGCTAGGAGGAAAACCAATTGATCTTATGATTAATTTGACCAATACAGGATGTACATTTAGATCAAAGAGTGAATATTGGAATTGACATTGACCAACTTGGCCATCTAAATGTATCAAATTAAACAAGTAATTGCCAGCATGTAGCTATATCAGGCTCTGGATTTATAACTATTAATCTGAATTTATTTGGAAGTTCAGCTATTGAATTTGTGTAACTTATTTACCTCAATATATGGCTGAACTGCTGATATTTGCTCTGTTGGAAGTTTTGAGTGAACATAAAAGGTAGCCCCAGGTAAAATAGGCAGTTTACTTACATGAGAACACAAAATCTGAGTAACTGTAGTGAGAAAGGAAAAACTGCAATTTCTATGTTGTTAAAAAAAAAATCACTTCAGTACTCCAAGCCAATGTTAATGTTTCTACCTTGAAAATGAAATAAGAAGTCAAAGAACTGGAACCACTTATCTAGTTAACATTTACTTACATTGAGTTAGATTGAGTATGAAATTAAATATTAGAACAGTTATTGAAAAGTCCAACAGACATGTATACTATGCACAATGCAAAAATGTAACTAAAGAACATGGAATTCTCTTAGAGTTTACCATACATTGACAACTTTAGAGAGATGGAGAAGAGAATCATAATATTACAGAAATGCTGTTACCTCCACTGGTATGCAAAACTAGAAATTTTACAGAATAGATTTTTTCTTAGTTAAGCATCCAACATATGAAGATTTTGGAAATTATTATAAGTAAGAGAGTTTCAGTGACAAGTAATCTAAACTCGGTATCATTAATTGTAATGGTATAGAGCTGCATGTTTTTGACAATCATATAGCCAGAGAAGGAACTATCATTTCTGCAAAGTTAAAAGAAACTCTTTGCTCACTCAGCCAATGATAGGAAGAACAACATTAATAATCTTAAAATGTATATGGACACAAATTTGGTTTAGATGGCATAAATGGTTATGTGACAAAAGGAATGTTAAATGGTCACTATGAATCCCATCCATTTATGATTATTTCTCCTAACTTGAATTCATTATAAAGCATATGTAAAACTATTATTTATACCCTGAAAGAGAAATAAATTACCAGTTTGTTGTAATTTATCACACTTTCTCTTTTGAAGTCACATTATGTTAGAAGTAGTTAAAAATATTTTCCTTCAAATTATTTTGCCATTTTGAAGACTAGGATGCTTACAGAATTTTGTCTTTGGATTGCTAGACATAATAGAATGGCAAGGCATTTTCTCAGAATAAGTTTTAATAGTTAAAAACAGAAAGTGATGTGCCTTATTCACCATATTGCTTGATGGCGTTATCTGGACACATTTCAAAGAAAAGATCATTACTTGAAAAAATCTGTAAGTGACATAGACACTGAGGCAAAGTAAGGATTTTCTGCACCTTAAATCATCACACATTTGCATAATCAGCACAGGATTGGTAGTGCTTAAATAAGCTAAAGTGTACCAAGATACACTGGGATATAAAAAAGGGAAGAAAGTATATACAATATTGCAAACTTCATGTAGAACCTTTGAACAGTTCACACGCATTTCACCTGCTAAAGAAAAATGAAAATTCAATGTATTTCTAGAAGTTACTAAGAAATTCTCTTTTCAAAGGAATCTAAGAGTTGAAAGTAAAAATTATGAATGATATTTTCAGTGATAATTAGATAGAAGTAAATAAAATTCATGGTATTCTCTATACTGCTTAGCCTGGTACTGTGCTAAGCAATGTGCACATTGGTATCTGATTTATTTCTCCTAACAATTCTGACAGCTATGTACAAGTATGAAAATCTGTAAACTAAGGCTCATAAAAATTAACATTTTCCTAAGGTTAAAGAGTAAGGTTAAAGAGTAAGTGCTATTGGTTGGGAAATGAGCTCAATTCCATTAATTCAATAGATCTATTATATTTTTGGAAGATTCAAAAAATGAAAGAAGGAACATTCAGACTACTAACATAAAACTTTAATTTTTCATTTTATCAAACATTTCCATTACATCTTTTGGAGGAAATAGTAAAAACAACATAGTATGATAAGTAAATATTAGTATATATGATCAATAATATTTGTTTTAAATATATATTCTTATCACTAGACTCTATATTGCACAAAAAAGTTGCTTGACAATTAGTTTGAGATTAATAAAGTGTCCCTTAATTTTATGACATTGGCATTTGTCAATTTTAGCATTCCAAATCCACTGCTTATGTTAAATGAAAAGAATCAGCTCTGTGCACAGGAACCAGCTGCTTATCACACAAACATAAGAAGGTGGCTTATGTAAGCTCCACTGGCACGGTTCTGAATGGGACCACTCCAGTAAGGAAAAAAAATCTGAAGTCATTAGCACAGGATTGATTGTGATAAATAACTCTTTACATAAAATAGTCTGGAGGACAAGATGGGAAATAAAAGCCAAAAATGACTCATAATATTCAACTAGTGAGTCTTGAAACTATTAGTAGGGCTAACTTTGAAGAAAATTAAAGATTTTATTCATACATGAAGAGAACAAGATCTTAAACATATTTTTCTATTAAAACCTTCTATTTGCCATGACCAACTTTTCAATTGAGTATGACTTCAAATATTTAGATTGCAAAATAAACCAACATTTTTACTTATAACCCATACAAGTTTTAGATTTGTGTTAAGTGTTGGATACATCTCTATTACTGAACCTTATATAACACTCATGAAGGAAGATACACTTATTTACTGATAAACAAAGACAACTAAAATCACAACTATACTTTGGACTATACTTATTACTTTTCAACATTAAAGTACTTCAATATAACTTTTGGTGGGAAATATATAGCACAGGTTTAAACTGAATGTCATCTAGTTTGTTCCATTTTGTGATATTTGTGTGACTCTGGTTGAATTATCTCAGCTGTTCAAGATTCAATTTATTTATTTATAAAACATAGTGTGGGATGCCACTCCAGAGCTACTTAGCATCTTCACTCAGTCTTGAACCAAGGAGATTTTGGCCTGGCACTGCATGCTATTTTGTGGCCCCTCCCACTTAATGGATTACACAATGCATGTGACTTCAGTCTTCCATGGCTAGGAAGACTGACTGATCTATTTATTTGTGATCCTCAACAAAAAGTTATCCCTCATTCCCAAACAGACATATCCCTGAGAATGTGTCTATGGATGCCCATATGAGGAGCTTGAATACTGTGATTTTGGAATATGTGGACTGGTTTCTATTGCAGAACATCCCCTAGAGTATTTCTTGCTCTTTGTTTGCTCTCATAGATTTAAAATTTTCCAACTCCCTTTTAATTGCCATGTTCAAGCTTAGGGATCTAGTTCCTTTTACTCCCTCTCTGAAGCCTCTAACAGGTTCCACCAGCACCCTTACTTCATCCCTATTTTATCCTGGACAGACTGGAACATATGGTTGACTGAGAAGAGGGGATTTATGCACAGATTCATTCATTCAGCACATATTTAATTGGCATCTACTTGGTACAATACCTCATGTTGGCATTGGAGGAAGGACTATGGACTATGGAGATAATGTTGAGCCAACATGATTCCTACTAAACTCATTTGCATCAACAGGAGCAACTCACTAATTATAGAAAACTCTACACAGCTGAATTTAAAACTTGGATTTTATTAAATTATATACATAACACTTTTTGGGGGAGACAATGAACTTCCGTATCCCCATAAAGCATCCTGCATCACCAACAATTTAAAATACATACTAAATTCTTTAAACTTCTATTTTTCCCCTGAAAGAATTAGTAGACATTCAAAATAGAATCCACTCAATACAAAAATTAACTATTTCAGAATGATAAAAGTATCACCAATATTTGACTAAGAAGGGGTAAGGTATTAATTCAGTCAAGGTTCATTTTTCCAAAATAAAATTCAAACAAAAAAAGAGTATCACTGTTTACATCAAAAGTTAGTCCTCAATTGTTAAAGAAAAAGTTAAACGATAATAACCCTTTAGTTCAGTCTTCTGGTGATTAAAGTTTCACTCTCTGTCATTCAGGAAAGGATACTTTGAAGATTGATTTTCATAATCAATTTATATAATAAAGTTTTGATTTCATGCTGCTTTCTTAATAGCCCCCATAATGAGAAGACATAGGAGTAGAGCTATAAAGAAAACCAGGGACTTCAAAAGTTAATGCAAAAGCCCCTATTAGGCTTATGAGATGTCATGTAAGAAAAATACAGGAATTCGAATGTAAAAAATGATTAAAGAATAAATACTTTTCATTAAGTTATTTATTTGAACAGAAAGCAATTATAATCTTCACCATTTGGCACTATTTTTAGAAGCAATCATCTTTGCTTCCTTTAAGAGGCAAAATAGTTACATAAACTTCACCTTATGACAAAATATTATGACAATAATTTGTAAAGTCTCACAATATCACATCTTAAACAGATAGCACATGGATAGTCATTCAGAATATCATTCAGTTATTAATATAATATATTTGTATAGAGAATCTACTATGTGACAGACACTGTTCTAACTGCTGGGAATTTAGTCATAATCAAAACAGACAAAAAACTGTCTGAGCTACAGTAAAAAAAACAGCATGGTACAGGCATCAAAACAGACATGAAGACCAATGGAATAGAAGACAGAGACAAACCCATACAAATACCTGATACTAGACAAAGGTGCCAAAAATGTACACTGGAGAAAAGATAGACTTTTTTAACAAATGCTGCAAGGAAAACTGGAAATCAATATGTAGAAGAATGAAATTTGATCCCTATCTCTCACCCTGCACAAAAGTCAGCTCAAAGTGGATCAAAGACCTAGCAATTATATCAGAAACTCAGCAACTGCTAGAAGAAAATGTAAGCCCCATCATTGTAGTATGTTGGCACAGGAACCAACTTCCTTAACAAGACTTCTAAAGCACAAGAAATAAAATTAAAATTCAGTAAATGGGATGTCATCACATTAAAAAGCTTCTTCACAGGAAAGGAAACAATTCAAAGCATGAAAAGAAAGCACATAATGGGAGATGTTTACCACCTGCTCCTCAAATAGGGCATTACATCCAGAATATACAAAGAATTCAAAATCTTAACACCAAAAGAACAAATAACCCAATCATAAATGGGCAAAAGACTTGAACAGACACTTCTCAAATGATACATACAGATGGTCAACAAATACTCGAAAAAATGTTCAACTTCTCTAGCAATTAGGGAAATGCAAATCAAAACTACACTGAGATTTCATTTCACTCCACAATCTTAATGGCAATAATCAAGAATACAGATAATAATAAAGGCTGGCAAGGATATGGTGGAAAATGTATACTCAAAAATGTATACTCTTGGCTATATATCTGAAAATTTTAAAATCAACATATACAGTGAGGCAGCCACATCAATGTTTATAGCCGCACAATTCACAATAGCCAAGTTATGGAACCAACCCAGGTGCCCTTCAATAGATCAATGGATTTAGACAATGTGGTACATATACACACAATAGAGTATTATTCAGTCATAAGTAAAAATGAAATTATGGCATTTGCCAGTAAATGTATGGAAATAGGTCGAATATTTTATCTAATATATGTGGAAGCCAATTCAAATTAAGGTAAGGGGTGAGAAGTGGGGGAGGGAGAAAGGAAGTAAGAATCCCATCAAAACAGAGAAAAGATCAGTAGAGTAAATGAAGGGGAATGAGGGGTGGGAGGAGAGAAGGAAAAAGGGAAGAACAGTAGAATGAATCTGACAAAACTTTCATCTGAACATACATGAGCACAAGACAGTGAATCCCAACACTGAATATATGCACAAGACACTAATTAAAAAAAAAAAAAAAACCCTACAAATAAATTGTAGAAAGATCAGTAGAATGGAGGTAGGGGAGCAGGTGCAGTGTTGGGGAGCAGGGGAATGCTGGGAACTTAATTAAAACAAATTACATTCCATGCTTTTTTGATTCTGTCAAAATGTATCTTAAAGTTTTATATAACTAAAAAGAATCAACAAAAAGTTAAAAACTTCTGTACAGCAAAGTAGAAACCAATAAAAAAGAAAAGACTGTCTTCAAGTAGCTTACATTTTAGTGGGGGGGGGACTTGATGATAAACAAAATAACAAAGTATATAGAATATTAGTGATAAATGCCCTAAAAAATAAATCAAATGATGATGAGCATGATTTAAGTTACTTACTTAGAGTGGTAACACTGAAATATTTAAAGAAGGAAGTGAATTTGGTGAGGAACACAAAATCCTTTAATTATTGTCATTCTTTGAAGGTCCAGGATCATTAAGAGAAAGTTAAGAGAATATAATCCCTCAATGTTTTCAGGTCCAAGGAAATTTCTGGAAAATAATTTTAATATACAAAGATTTAGACAATAAGGAGTAATAAAGAATGATCAATAGTTCTTTTAACAGTGAAATTTGCAGAACTAAATATTTGTCAGTAGAGTACAAATGTAAATGGTGTTTATCGAAGACTCCAAACATGAAGCAATGGTGAGGACATGGAATGACAAGGAGACAGTTAATTAATTACCCTGATTTGATCAGTATTTTATCATATACACGTATTGAAATCTCACCGCTCCCCATAAATATATGCAATATTATGTGTTAATCAAGTTTCTTTAAAGTTTGAGATGGAAATGTGAACTACTCTGATCTAATCATTATATACTGTTCACATGTATCAAATCATCACACTGTACTCCATAAATTTGTACAACTAAAATATTATTAATAATTTATTATAAATTTGAACAACTAAAATACAAATTTAAAAATTAATTTATTAAAAGTTATAAAAACTAAAATAAATACTTTATATCATAAATATTTCTGAATTCTTAAATTTAGAAGAAAGGGATAGCCAGATTCTAACTCTTTGGGCTTTTTAAGTATTACTGATTGACTACCAAGAAATATCTGGAACTGTACTCTCTTTTTGTTATTGAGTCCTTTACATGGGTCTGTTCAAGGATACCTCCTGTAGTTCTTAGAGGAAAAAAATAAACATATGTTGACTTCCAGGAAAACCTTAGGTCTTTAGAGCCACCATGGGAAGGAGAAGCAAGAAAGTGGCCAACACTGAGGAAAAGCATTGGCAAGAGACTATTAGCCTTGTCCCAGTCACTCATGGTCATATAAAGAGACCACTTGATGTGAACCTCGAAATATGATGTGAAATAAGTGTAAAACTGAATACAATTTTTATTCTTAAGAAATATTTCTATATCCTAAAATAGTCTAGCATTTTCTTCCAAGTTAAAAATCAAAGTTCAAGGACTCCTGAGGTTAACAAGGTACAAATGCTTCTAACTTTATCTTTCCTACCATCAAAACTACATTTTAATGGCTATGTCATCCTGATACTCCTGAGGCTAGACAGAAAATGTGAGCCTTGCACAGAATTCTTAGGATCAATATAAAGGAGTGTCAGGCCAAAAATAATGTGTGCTCAATCTTAGAATACAAAGAAGACCAAATGGAGTCAGTATCATCAGGTGGTCACTGCACTCATTTCCAGTTGAGACTGAAAATAACTATGTGCAGGAATGAAAATAGCTCAATGCAGAACCACTGGAAACCGGTGCAAAAGCCATCTGAGCTATAATTACAAAGAAAAGGAGAATGATATGAAAATACTGGAATATGATAGAAAAGCCTGTGTACATCAAGAACATTTCCCTTTTCTGAAAACCTTTAATGTCATATTGGATGGGGCATGCTTCACAGTTCAGCTATTTCTAGAACATTAAAGAATCTACAAATGAAAACATCATATCCTCTGGAACTGTGTTTTCTGTTTTGTGCTTTTGTTTCTTGTTTTTCTCCGTAAGTTACTGGCTTTGATGGCAGCCTCTTATAGACCAGGAGTTTGGAAACTAAAACTATGTGACCTTTTCCTATGCCAAATTAGAGTTAAATTTTCCCCTTCTAGGTATTCATTTACTTGCTAGTTTTCACTTACATTGAAAGTAAATATGATTGGTGATGACTTTAATGTTTCTAAAGTTGGAAAAGTCATCCATTTATCAATTGTTAAAGTTCAGATATGAGGTATCCTCCAAACACTCATGTATAAGACAATGCAAAAACATTTAGAGATCACTGATTGGGTTATGAGAGTCTTAACCTAATCAGTACAGTAATCCCCTGATAGGTATTAACTGGTAACTCTAAACAGATAGGGTGTGGCTAGAAGAGGTGGGTCCTTGGAGGTGTGCCTTTGGGGTATACATTTTGTCCTTCTTGAGCAGAGCTCTCTTTCTTTGCTTCCTGGTATGCTGTCCTGAGCTATTTTCCTTCCACTAGACTCTTCTCCTGTGATGTCCCGCCTTGGTTCTGGCCCAGAGCAGCAGAGTTGCCCATCTATGGACTGAAACCATGAGGCCCAAATAAACTTTTCCTCCTTGACATTGTTCTTGTCAGGTCTTTTGGTCATAGCAGTGAAAAAGCTGGCTAAAACACCAATATCTACTATTTACCTACTTTTCTTCCCATCACTGATCTAGATGTGGGATTTACAGAAATACTTAAGGATTTTCTGCCTTCAAGTAATTCATCATTACACAATGGCAGAATCCATGCTTTAAAAGTTGTCCATAAATGACTTTCATCATAAAAGGAAAATGTGAACAAAGTCTGTGAAATTATGGAAGATTATGAGTTTTCACTAAGGACAGAGTTTTGTCCAAGCACAGGTCCACTCCATTGCCAAGCTTCTTAGCTGCCAGGGATGGCTTTCTATTGGGTTGTGACTGCTGAATGTCAATGGCAGTTTTTATAAGCTAGGTTTGGATTTTGTCTTCAAAATAGCTAGCAGTGTTATTTTCAAACAAGTATTCACTTATTACCTACATCCTGTCTAATACCTCTGGCAGGAAAACCAAAATTCTAAAAGATCATGTACATTCTTTGGAAAAGATATTTTGATAAGGGTAGATACCTTGATAAATATCTTTCAAACAAATGTTATGTGTTGTATCAGGGTAACAATGATCCCACAGAAACTCTTTTTAAAACTGAAGAATATATTCAAGTATAGGAGATAAGGGTGATGCTAAAAGAAGTGCCATAGGTTCAAGATAGCTGCAGTATGGGGTGATGGGCCTAGTAGTCTCTCATACTATAACATCATTTACGTATTATCTTCTTTGGAAAGCCTTTTACTTCCTGTTTATATAAATTCAGAAAACTTACAATGAACCTATAACTGAAATTTATGTAACTTGGGATATATAAAACCCTTTTTATGCTGACCACAGATATTTTAATCAGATTGATATTGCAGATAGGTTCTCTCTCACTAATACAGCCTTACTTATATATAAAGAAAGCAGACCATTGAATGGTGAAGAATGCAAGATGAAGTGTGAATTAAACTTTGCCTTCTTAATAATCAAATTTTATTTAATACTGACAAGAAAAGGTTCCTTTAATTAAGCTTTTCACTGTAATTTTTTGTTCAAGGTTGAAATTTAAAAGGATAACATGGTTCTCATGAGTGAATGTGGGTTTATACACACATGTATTTACATACATGTCCATACATACAACAAATGTGGGGTAATATATTGCCAGTTTATTTGTGTTCATCCATCAATGCTTTAGCAAAGCCCTGTTGCTAACTGTTATCAATTGACAGGTGGGTGGGTTTTGACTAAATTTCAGAGCATGTTAGTGCTAAATTCAGTGCATATGCTATGTGACTGCTCATACTTTTAAGTTTCCAATAGTTTAAATAATTACTATTTGCTAACTTATAAAAAAGCTTAAATTAAAGTTTCTTTAGAGTGTTTATTCTTCTATTAAGTAAACTTTTAATATTAATGACCACAATGTTCTGAAAGGAAAATAAGAAAATTCAGAGTAATTGCCAGTAGAAAGTCAATCTTTGTAGCCTGGATACTGTTGGCTGATGTAGACTGAACAAGACTGAAAGAAAATCTGGCCAAAGAAAAGGAGAAATAAGGGAAAAGGAAGAGAGCTTAAATAACATACTAAGGTTATAAGGGGAAATTATTTTATCCAAAAGGGAGTGCTAGGATATGATTCAGAATTAATTGCATAACACCTTTGCGTGGTTTACACCTGAAGACTCACTTACACTTTCTTCATGAGACACAGTTATATGTTTTCCTTAGAACCATACAGGTCATAGTTCAGAGTTGCAAGCTTTGATGTGATTACTCGTAGGAAAGGCAGTGTCCACGTAAGGAGCTGAGAATAATATGACCGTGGCACTTAAGGATAAATCCTTGGAAGTTCTTCTTTTTAGCAAGTTTCACCACCACTGTATAAAAACTATTCACAATAATATAACTTAATATAAATCGATTATTTACAAAACACACTTGAGGCAAGAATTTGGTTAATGCTGATCAGAAACTTACAGTTATAAAGGGAAGGCATTAACAGGAGTAATAACCAAGCAGGTGTTCTGTTCTATTCTAAAGTGATATTTCAGCAACATGTGGTAGCAACATTTATTTAAAAAATCCCCAAGTTATTGCATTTGTGTTTGAATTCCAACAATAAGTATTATTGGTTCATTTGAGGTTAAAATTTTAAAAAGTATTGTAATTATCCTGAAAGGTGCTTTCCTGGGCTCACACTCCTCTAGTAAGTTAAAACTTTTACCATATTCTTGTTTAGAACTTGGAAATCTAGACTATATACAATTTTCATCTTGGCACTTCCTTTGGTTTGGATATGAAATGTCCCCCAAAAGCTCATGGGGCAATGTGGGAATATTGAATATTCAGAGGTGAAATGACTAGATTATGAGAACTATAACCTAATTGGTGGATTAATACTATTGATGGATTAATAATTTGAATGGATCACTGAATGATAACTAAAGGCAGGTGGGAAGTAGCTGGAGGTCACTGAGGGCATGCCCTTGGGTATTATATTCTGATGCTGGAGCTCTCCACTCCTCTGCTTCAATGAGCCTAGCATTGCTCCTCCATACTCTGCTTCATCTTGGGCCCAGAGCAATGAAGTCAGAGGACCATGGACTGAACCTCTAAAACCATAAGCCTCAAATGAACTTTTTCTCCTCTCCGTTGTGCTTTCATCAACAAAAAGTGGACCAACATTGATCTTCTATGCTTTAACCAATATTTGACTAATTAGGGTATTGACCTCATATTCAGACTTAAGGAAGATTATGTGGGGAAAGTAAAATAAAATTGGATATTTTTAGATTCTAAACAGTTTTACTTTCTTTCTAGAATTAAAAAAGAGAAATAGCACATACTTTTTCCAGGCTGGAATACACTTTATAATCAGCTACAGGTTTTTCAAGGAAATGCCTCAAGGAAAAATAAAAATTGTTTAGCACGATCAACTTAATTGCATGTGTATCCTATCCTAGCTAGAACTATAAAGTCAGGTAAATAAATCACATAAAACTACTGACTATACTCTTATTTAAAAAAATAAGATAAAAAGCCTAGTGGATTTCAATTTTGAGTCTTAGCATTTCCTGAATAGTTGTCTATTCAACCTAATGAGAAAGTACTGGTTTCCTTTGCTTTCTTTCTTCAAATTGAGTGGCATAAGTCAGTTTTAAATATAATTTTGTTACATGATCAAAATAAAACAAAATTCTATTGAATAGAAAAAAATTTAGTCTAATAAAACTTATTATTATACACCATACAAACAATTTGTTCATAATGTTGGTATGCTTAGTTTCTTAACAATTTTTACCAATAGTTTTGGCTAGTAATTGGGAGATCTTATTTCTGAGAATAATAGACTCTTCCACAGATATAACTAAAATTATAAATGACAAGTCTATGTATTATTGTATCCCATTAAATTATTTTTGTTTTTCTATGTAACATGAAAAAGGGTTTCATTCATCCTTCACATTATATCAAATTAAAAAGATAATAATTATTGATTAAAATGTATTTTGCCTATTATATTATTATCAAAACAGTTAAGACTCTTCCTTTAAGCAAAAATATAATTACAATAAATGTAGGAGCCCTGTTTGGGGATTGACTTTAATTGCAGTTGACTATGAGCCGTGGAGATTTGGCCATTGTCGCCACCCGTAGTCTCACGGGATTTGTTGCGAGATCTCGAGTGACTTGGCCGAGATTGCTGATCGGGTCAGCGCCATTTTAGGGTGTGTTTTTGGCGTGTGTTAGTCGTTATTAGAACCAGAGAGAAAAGTTATCAAAATAAAAAGCTGTTTGTCTCCAGTTTGCTTCTAAAGTTTTTCCCGCGGCTCCGTTGCTCCAAGCGCTTCAGGCAGCAACAAATAAATACCCTTTACATAATAAGAATTAAATTATATGTAATATTTTGTTAATTATTAGTAATTTATTCTGAGAAATTTACTTATCTTTAAATCTTTTGTAAGGAATATCTTTAATTCTTTGGTGTTTTCACAACTCCTTAAATAACCACTTTGTGAAGTTAAAATAATTTATTTAACTACTATTGTTAGAGTTATCAATGTTCTTGAAATAAATACATCTAAAACAATTTTTAATAACAGATCAATATGTCTAGTTATGTTCTTCCTCCCTGCTTATAAATATAGTGTAGAAGGCTGTCTCCATTTGGTCTTTTTTGTCAGAGTTTTTCATTTATTTGGCAACGATTTGTCCCTCTGTAGTCAATATTTCTATATAACTAGATATTTTCCTTACAGAAAAAATGTTTAATGTCATATAAGTAAATTTGTAGCACTAAAATGCTAAGCTACATACAAAAAGAAAATACTGCATACAATAAGTATTTAGAAAGAAGTTATTAAATACTGTCCATGCATTAGTGACTGTATTTGAAAAGCTATTATTAAACTTTTTCAATTGCTGTGTGTTACATTTTATTTTTGTCACTTCCCAAAGTCATACTTCTTAGGAATTTGTGCTGTATCAGAAGCCACTGGAGGTCCCAAGTTGTCAGGCTCCAATTCATCATCCTTACACTCCCTGACCTACAGACCCTACTTGCTTCAGAACTAATATGTGCTTTATAAATGGGAAGAGGGAAGGTATAAATGAACCAACAAAATCAGTGACATTCTACAACACACAGGCAGTCACAAAAATGTAGTCCACATTGGTTCTATTCCTAGTATTATTAATGATTATATTAGCAAAATATTAGCAACTAATTCTGGAAATTTCTGTAATATTCTATTCCCACATAAAATATTTATGACGATCACTGTACCTTCTTTGTGGGGTAGGTATTTCTGTATTTCTGAACGTTATCTGAAGTTATCTAAAATTCAAACTTTTCTTTTTGTATCAGGAATTGAACCCAGGTGTTCTTTACCACTGATCCATAGCCTCAGTCTTATTTTTCATATTTTATTTTGAGACGAGGTCTTGCTAAATTGCTTAGAGCCTCACTAAGTTGCCCAGGCTGGCCTTGAACATATGATCCTCCTGCCTCAGCCTCCTGAGTTGCTGGGATTACAGGCATGAGCCACCATGCCTAACCAAACTAATATTACAATAAATGCTGTAAGTTTATTTTCTTATACATTCATATTTTTACATATTAGATATATTCATTTATTGCAGTTTATAAGGTAAGTCCTATTCAGAAAAAAAGATATATAACTCAGGATAGAATAGGTAATGTTCTAATTGTAAGTAACCCGGGAGGAAAAAAAAAAGATATAGAGCTTAACTTAGCTTAGAGTAGCTTAGAAAGAATAGAGCTTTTCTTCTTAGTAAGTGTTAGAGCTTAGCTAGAGAAAGATAAGCTTCTTTCTTCTCTCTTCTTTCTTCCTTCTTCTGTCTTCTGTCTTCCTCGGGAGCCTCGGCCTTACTCTGACCACTCGGCCTAACTCTGGCCAGTCATTACTTCTTCTAATTCTGACCGACCGAGTGACTGCCCGACTGTCTGAATTCTCCGTTCTCCTAACTCGGACTGCTTTCAGTTATATACCTTCAGTGTCATACCCATGGCTTCCAGCATCCTTCAGCTAATAAACAAAGTCATATCATTAGCATATTCATAATCAACATCAATAAGAAATTTCCATTTCATTGAACTTAAGTAAGTTTTGTGTTCACAAAATTCCAAGGCAGCTATTCCATATATGAAGAGTCAGTGATGGAAGCCACCTTGACTTTGTGGCTCCACCACATGGACACAGGCTATGTGGAGAGATGCTGAATAAGGGTACAGAAGTGTTTCCTGCTCCTGCCCAGGTATCACACATATCTGCCTCAATCAAGTTAGGCAGAACATTATATAGACTGGCTAACTTGAGATGTTTGCAAAATACAGTTTCACTACACTTAAAAAGAAGACAAAAGAATCAATTCTCTTCAAAAATTTTCCAGGCCATAAACATATATGAGTTATAGATGTGAGATTTTAAGAGTGGCTGAAAAAAAGGGCAAATTTGACATTTCCCTGGCAGTCATCTGAATATGTTTGTGTCTATTTTATTTGAAATAACTTTTAACTTATATTTTTTCAAAGATAGTTCAGCAACAGGAAACCAAAATTGACCAATTGTGATCTTAAAAATGATACATTATGTAATTTTTCTGTACCACCATACCATCAATCAAATAATAATAATAGTTCAATAATCATTACTATTTCCCTGGCATATGTTATTACACATGGATGAAGGACTTCTAGGGCTACATGCTAATAACTAAAACATTGTCAGTGATATTTTCAAATTCATACTAATTACATTATCAAGTTTAGAATTTTCATGATGCACAGAAAACACACTGGCTTACTTTCCTGAGCTATGTTAGAATCATTTTATTTCATGCTAAGAAAGAGTTAACCTTGGAGAAAAATCACATTAAAATTTCTTATATAAAAAACCAGCATGAGTAAAGATCTATCTGCCTTAAAAAACTATTAAAATTTTCTGGCCACTTATTTCAGTTTTATTGTATTTTCAGTTACAAATGAGTTCTTCTCTTAAACAGGCATATAAATTTCCAGTATAGATTAAAGTAGAAGACATGAGCCATTTGCTACTGAGAAAAGTAATATTACAACTAAGATTTTATCACCCTCTCAGTCCTTAGAATAGTTCCAATATATAATTCTATCTAAAAAAAAAAAAGAAAGAAAGAAAAAGAAGAAGGTAAGAATCTTAAGCACAAAAGCAAATAACTCTTGCCAAATTTTTGAGATGTTGGCATTTTTGAACTGTTACTTAACAATGAATTTTAAAGTTATATTGAAAGCAGAAATTATCTCTGAAGATTTATAGGGCTAGGTAATTCAGTAAAAAATTACATTTTTGTGAACCTGCTTTGTACAAAGCTGTATTATAGTAATAATGATTGTTATGGCAAATATCTTGTACAGTTAACAAAAGACATTTCTATAATTATTTTATTCAGTTAGTATTCACTTAAAAATGCTATGTGTTACATATCACAGGGGAAAATACAGTGGCCACTAGGGAATTCTATTCCTTATTCCTATTCCTACAAAATATTTCATGGGAAAAAATCTTTCACTTCAGTTGGTATGAGATTAATCAGGGGAGATCTGAAAACTTTGTGATTCTGGTTTAAAATCTGCATTCAAGCCAGGTGCAGTGGTATACAACTATAATCCCAGTGACCCTGGAGACTAACGCAGGAGGCTCACAAGTTCAAAGCCAGCCTCAGCAATTTAGTGAGGCACTGGGTAACTTGGTGAAACCCTCTCTCAAAATAAAAAATGGGGGTTAGGAGTGTGGCTCAATGGTTAAATGCTCCTAGGTTCAACACCCAGTACCAAAAAATTAAAAATAAAAAAAAACATAAAATTTGCATTTAAAAATTACTTTTCAAAATCTACACCTCCTGAAATAGTTATATAATATTTGGATTTTTAATATTTCATTTTAATTTGTCATCTTTTAATCCCCCAAAATGTTAATCCTGGCATGTGGTAATCATAAATTTAAAAATAATGCATATGCTCTTTAAATTTATTGTTTTCCATATTTAAAATTATATATAACAATAAATATAAACTATAAATAACAAATGTGAAATATATTCAACATAAATATGAAATATAAATATTATAATATATATAATTAGTCTACATTTTCCTTCAAGGAAAGAATTTTTTAAATTTGCCTTCAATGTTTCTTTCCAATATCCACTAGTTCATATCTATTTATAAGCACTTCTTTGCTTCTTTCTCCTTCCTTTTAAGGGACATAGTCTAGTTAGGACAATAACTAAACAAAAAGTTATAAACTGATAATCAAGTTGCTTTAAGGGGGGGCCACATTACATATGAAGTGTGGGCAAAAGAAGAGTGATACATAAGCCGGATGGTGTGTCCAAAGTATTATTGAGGACATGATATTTCTGAGATTAAATTTAGGGGATGGATAGAGGTGTCATAGTGAGGAGACTGGTGTGAGCCTTCTAGGCAGAAAGGACAACATGGACAAAGTCATCAGAATATGATGGAACATGGAAGGCTTCTACAATATTTGCCATTTAAAAGAATAATGCAAAATAATTAGATTTTTTCCCATTCTTATATATGAAGGTAAGATTTAGAGAGTCCACATATCCAGTGTCAGGCTCAAGGGTAACCTATGTCCACCTGATTCTACAAACCTCTGCTTTAACACCATATGCTCTTCTGAGGTGAGAGGTGAAAAAGGTCAATTACAAGCAAAATCAGTAAGCTTAAAAATTTTGTAATATCTTGGAATACTAATAACTGATCACTGAAAAATAATAACTGACTCACAGGTTAAATAAAATTTGTTTTAGAAAACTGGTAAAAGGAAAAGGGAATCAAGTTTTAATAATTCCACTATAAACCCTGTCTGACTATGAAACTGCATACACCACACTTCTTCTAGCTCTTCCACTTCTCTAGATACATTTTTCCTTCATTAAATGAAAAAAATAAAATATAATATTCTGAGATAAATGTTTCAAATGTATATTGGAATTTTATTTCAAAATTCATCTATATCCTCTATCTTCCTGATTCTTCTAAAAAGGATCAAAGGATTAAGTCAGCATTATTACTTTCATTTTTAGAGGACCAAATTAACTTTTACAGAAGTATGTGACTTGTCAAATCACAGTTGACAGATGTCTGACTCAGAATTTGAATCCAGTTTTTTTCAATTTCAATTTCAACTCTTCCTTCAATATCACATCTACCACTAAACAACACATCAAATTCAAATTTAAAAATACCCTAATTTCAACTTCAGTCAAAACATTAAAAGACACTGTGTAAATAGAACATACATACTAAAAAGTCCTTCTCCTATTTGAGAGAAAATGCCAGAACTATAGATTCTGCCAATACAATGTAAGGAATAGCTGAGAATATGTAAAAATTTCAGTGAGTCATGTGAATGCTATAAAGGAGATAAGAAACATGTAGAAACTTAGAAAACTTAGTGTGTATGATTTTTAATGCTGTCATTTTAGCATCCAACTGAGATAAAAATTGGTTGAGCTTCAAGTTTTTCAAGATTTTTGAAAGGCAGAATTAGCTAATGAATTGAAATAAAAGAAGTCAAGAGGCAGTGGTTAAAACTGAATATACCATTCAGTTCAGGTCTAGGGATTCTAATAGAAAGTTAACATATTTCTATCTAAATATATTTCATACTTCAAATCATATATAACATGCCTTTTTATTCATGCCATACATTATTTTATATTTATGTCATATAAATCTAGCTTATTTTAATATAAAATATAAATGATGGTCTTTAAAAAAACATAATGGTAAGGGAATATCAAATATTAGTAAGTGAATATATTTGAGAGTTTTCAATAATTTACTCTCATAATAAGGCAACAAAATTCATTGGTTTATGAAAAGTTGCCAAAGGATTCTTGTGAGGACTGATTTATAACAGCTGGCTCACAGTGTTTAAGTGTGGACTGTCCTCCACCAGTGTAATGAAACCCTTCTTCTGATAACTGGAATTCATCTAAAATTCAATGGAAGTTCAAAATGAAAGAGCAAAATACAGACAAACAGTCATGGGGACTTTAAAAAAGATTTTTCTTCAATATTTTCTTGATTGAGACACAGAAAAAGGATATTCAGTGTGAATGTACACCAAGGGTGGGGCAATCAGTGGGGGTTGAGTGACTAAAAAACAAACTTCATTTTAAGACCAATACAACTCATATTTCAACAAGAAATGTTTGCTATGATGACTAATATTCTTTATAGGATTATTTTCCCCTCAAAGCCCTGCAATTCTAATTTTGATTAAATGAATGTGACTTGCTTCTTTTTGTAGGTCATGCTGGCCTTAATTGGGGGCAGAAAGGGGATATTTTATAACATTGAGGAATAATTTCATAATCATTACAACACCCACACAAACAGACTTAATTCATTTATAAACTTGAGCTTCATCAGGAAAATGCTCCGTTAACTGGCTTTTCAAATGCCAGAGAATGGTTCATTAGCTTTAACTGTAATATTATGATGACAACTCATGTAATAGAATAGAGACTCATATCTTTTTATCTACATAAAAATAATGCAGTCTCTGATGAATTTAGGATTTCTGACAGTTTGCTTATCAAGCCTTGATATAAATTCATGTAGCATATTGAAAAGGAATATTTCCACTGTTATGGTACATTTAAGCTGACAAGGAATAGGACTGAACAATGATTCTTTGATCTAAAAAGACTTTGTAAGGTATGAAATAAGCATATGGCCACCTAGCATTTACACAGAGGAGACCAAAAGGAATCTAGATTTCCAAGTATATTCTGGTTAGAAGTGGCAGGGACAGACGTACTCAGTTACTAAATTCTTAATAAACTGTTATTTTTTGTATAGTGTTTTGTGGGAGGCATTTTGTTTATTCCTTCAAAAATTTATGTTCCCCAGTAAATAAGTAATATCTACCCAAATTATAAATTCCATAGTTTAAGAGACTTTAGGAGTTTCAATGTGTCAACCATTGGGCATGAGGCAAATGGTTTCTCTTTTAAAAGTGTTCATTTCTAGCCAGGCGTATGCCTGTAATCCCAGCACTTGGGAGGCTGAGGCAGGAGGATCGCGAGTTCAAAGCCAGTCGCAGCAATGGCGAGGCACTTAGCAACTCAGTGAGACCCTGTCTCTAATAAAATACAAAAAAGGGCTGGGGATGTGGCCCAGTGGTCCAGTGCCCCTGAGTTCAACCCCCGGTACCAAAAAAAAAAAAAAAAAAAAAAAAAAAAAAAAAGTGTTCATTTCTGATAGAGTTGATTATAAGGTAGACATATGCCAAGTTCCTTTTTCAAAAAGGGCCAGGGGTCTTGTAAACACTGGGATGAAGTTCATGGTTTGGCGGAATAGGTGAGGACTAGTGAAACTCATCCAAAAAGTATTAGATATGCACCTCAAGTGATTACTAAAACCTATCAGGGTGATTCAGGATGAAGGAAAATGATGTACACTAAGGCAGAAGAAATATAGTGGGCAAAGGTACAGAAATGCCAAAAGGAAAGTGTATTTGGGAAAATGAAACTAGTAATTTGGAACACATGGTATAGGCTATCAGGCAAAGCTACATGAGAAAGGACTTAAGTTACCACTTAAAGATTCTAAATTTTATATGAAAATCAATGGGAAATGGTCAAGAAAGTCTCTTAATTAAGACCAAAGTCTGTATTAAAAAGATTAATTTGTTTTGAAGATGAAACTCACATAGGGCAAGACAAAGAGAGAGACACTCTCTATATTTAATTGTTATGTGGTTTCTAATCTTTTTGAAAATTTATAGTGGAGATAGAAACATTTTGAAGTTATTTAATTCAAGTGGAACTTCAATAGAAAGTAGAAGGACTTGTCAGCAAAATTCCTATGGTATTTTCCTAAGCTCAAATTTGATACCCATTCATGTCAAAAAGAAAAACTTTAAAGAAAAAGTCAGCCAAACAATTTTGTTAACATATAAACATTTCAATTACATCCATGCATTTTATGCAGTTTATTCATGGATCTGTCTTGAAATTATAAACGTTAGGTATTTTGAGATTTAAGTGTCTATATTCATGACCACTTTCCCCTGTGTGAATGGGAACATAGCTGTTGGACATGTCCTAAAAGTATGGAAGGTCCTCCTTACTATAGCACTGATATTCCAGAACAATTAAATTCATTATTACTCTCAAAAAAGAAGAGCAATTTAAAGCTAAGTCAATTCTAAGGAGGAGGTAAAGAGCTTTTCAGATTTGCATATGAATCACTTCTTGTGAAAGCTTTTCCTGCTTCAGAATGTGAGAAGATGAATGCACACTGGTTATTCTCAATTGCCCTGTGCCAGTTAATACCAGTTAGTAAAAGAGCAAGGCCTGGGTGCAGGTGCTGTTCTCCAACCAGCAACAGGAACAGGTTGTTATAGTCTTCTACCTTCTTTGTGGAAGAACAGGGAAGTAAATTAATGCTGTGTTACAAAATCCAGTCCTAGATAAGAGGGAAGCAAAACAGGATGAGAAAAATACCAGGATAGAAATAATCACAATAAAAATCAAATAAGGGCTGGGGATATATTTCAGTTGGTAGAGTGCTTGCCTCACATGCACAAGGAAGGCCCTGGGTTCAATCCTCAGCATCACAAAAAACAAACAAACAAAAAAATCAAATAAATTCTATCCTGAACTGAATAACAAATTATACTCTGGAGGAAGTCTTGGAGCATGGCAACTAAGACAAAAATTCTGAAAGGACTCAGACATAAGTCACTGTAAGGTATCATTTTCCAGAGAATATTCCAGTGAAGTAAAAGGATCCCTGAGGGGAAACGAAGCTGAGGGCACAAATCTGAAGTAAAACTTTATAAAGGAAATTCAATTCACAGACTTCTAACTTCGGTCCAGAAAGTCCAGGTTCATAAAGACTTCTGGTTGAAAGGTTGGTGGCAGCTATTCCATTTTGGGACTTAGCAGGGAGCTTTGATCCCAGAGTATTTGACAGAGCTAAATTTAACAGTCCTATTCCTCTATGAAAAAAGAAACCTATCAGATAAGAAAGAAGTTCATCACAAAACAAAAAGACAAATTTCTTTTCATAGTTTTGACTATCTGTGCAAAGTTCTAGAATTTTCATTTTGTTAAAAAAGGAAAATTGCTACATAATGGGTCTACCATTTAATAAGACAGATTTTCCTTTGTAAAAAATTTAAAAATCATTACAAATTGAGTTATTCCCTAGATCTACAAACTATGAAGAAGCCTTCATTTAAAAAAAAGAAACAAAATAAAACTTTACTTCCTAAATGTACTAAAGTAAATTCTTTTGCAAAGGGAAAATAAATTCAGAATAGAACAACAACAACAGCAGCACAACTTTATACATTGCTTAACAGCATAACAACAGTGATATTAAATTTTGAATTCAGCTATACACGAGAAAAGTCCTTATTTTTTTTCACTTTTAGATCAATTTGATTCAAAATGATTCTAGACCTATAAGAAAAGTAGAGAGATAGAAAACATAGGTTTTAAAGAGAAATTATAGTGAATCACTTGGTTTCTGAAGATTTTAAGGAAAACAAATTTTTCATAAGATCTAACCTCACTAAGAATATTATAAAATTATCCTAAACTATCAAGAAAATTTCAGCCACACAGTTTGCATCTTCTAAAACAATACCACAGATTCAGCAGTCCCACTACTGGGTATATAACCAAAGAAAATGAAATAGATATGTCAAAGAACTAGGAACAACCAAAGTGTTCACCAAGGAATGAATGTATAAAGAATATGATGTACAAATATACAGTGGAATACTTACTATTCATCATATATATATATATATATATATATATATATATATATATATGAAATCCTGTTATCTGCAGTAACATGGATAAACTAGAGGACATTAGACATTGTCCTAACAGAAACAAACCATGCATGGGGGAAAAAAAAATCACATGACTTCACTCATGTGGAATCTAAAAATGCTGAACTTACATAAATAAAGAGTAGAATGGTGGTAGCCAGAGGCTGGCAAAGCTCAAGGATGTTGAGGAGATGTTGATCAAAGGATACAAAACTTCAGTTAGAAAGAATAAATTTGAGAGAACTGTTGTACAACATAAGAACCACAGTTAGTCACAATATAATGTATCCTAAAAATACATAACAGATTTGAAGTATTCTCATCAGAAAACAGTAACTAAGTGAAGTGATACATATATGTGTGTATTTATATTCACATATATCAAAACCTCATGTTGAACACAATGATCCATTCATGTATATTTTGGGACTGAGGCACAGGACCTAAAACCAAATTATTAGAATCACTGGCAAATTGCTTGCTTTCAGGACAAATTGATTAAAAAGAATTAACCTGGTTTCATGTTAGCCATTCACTAATCTAATCATTCTGTGATTTTAAATTACTATTTGTTAAGCATTATGTTAGGTGTAATAACTGGCTGAATTGAGATTACCCACCAACACTGAAGGGTATGGTACATTTACTTATCTTCAAAAGAAATGCATCTTATGCTATCTTATAATTCATTCACTGAGAAAAATCCAGAAGATTCTCTTTTACCCCTTCCTATAGCTCAATTCAGGAAAGGTGTCAACCAAATTACTTCCATAAGTTCTCTGCCTAGTCACTGGTTTACAGAATCTAAAACAATCACTGGATGTTTTAGTGTTTTGTTTTGTTTTTAATCTTTTCTTTATATGCCTTTCCACCTCTGAAAAATGATTAAAATTAAAGCAGCAACACTGTGATGGGTTAGAATCTACTCATAAACTATTTCATTTCCCTCTCTATGGAGCCTGTCCGTGGCATACGTACATGACATTGCTCTGTTGAACTCAGGAATGGTCACATGATTTATTGTGACCAATGAAGAGCGGGTAGAGGCAAATTCTATCTACAAAAGAGAAGGTTTGAGATTCTTTTTCCCATCAATTATGATACAGACATGACCCAGATAAGGACTGCTTCACTGGCCTGAGCCCCAGAATGAAGACAGAAGGAAGTGGAGCTGCAATAACTCTTGAGAGGCTTGTAAACCCATGAAGAAATAAACCCTTGGCAAGGGACTGGTTGTTTTCACTGCATAGGCTAAACTATTTGATGTAATATAATCACCATCAGCACTATCAAGCCTTTCCAGTTCTATAATCCTTTCCTTGTAAAACAGCAAAAGAAGATTAATTCTAAAATAGGCAGGATTTGTTACCTTTTCCTATTTGGGGCTTTGGAATACAGTGTTTGTTTTAATATACAAATAGTGCAGAATTATGTAAACGCATTCTCTGTAATGCCTAGATTTAAATCCAAATCTGTCCCTTTTCAGCTGTGTTATCTTGGGCAATGAACTGATTTCCTGGGCCTCACATTACTCTTCTACAAAATGAAAACAATAGATTACCTCTTATAGGATGCTATGGGGATTAACTGAATTACACAATTAACACTTGTGGATATTATTATTTACCATTAATATTAATATTATCATTTGCTATGAATATTACTTACTAAGATGTCTATAGCTTCCATAGGCAATATATTTAATTTTTCTCTTGATGAATTAAATTCTAACCCATCTAAACATATTGTTGACTCTGCACTCAAATGTATATGTAATCCAAATAAGTCAGATGATATCACTTCTATGCTCAGAATTTTGTAGTAGTTTCCCATTTATCTCAGGGCAAACTGAGTCTGTGCCAATTATGCCCTCTCTGGTCTGCATTAGACTATGTCCCTCCTGTTCCTCTCTAATCTCATCTCAGACTCCCCAACCCTTGTTCATTTTACTCCAGGTGACCTGCACTTGTTCTTCCTTGCACTTCTACTTGGGGGCCTTTGTTCTGTCTCCTTCAGTGCCTGAAATGCTCTCCCTCCAGGTATTCTTGCTTCTAAGGCTAATAACCTCCTTCACAAATTTGTCCAAATGTCACTATCTTAATAAGACAAATAGCATTTTTTTTTGTTTTAATTGCAATTCTCCTTCCCAACCCCACATATACCTTGCCACTTTTGATTCCCCTTATGCACATCTACATTGTCTTTTTAATTTTTTTTTTTTTTTTTTTTTTTTTTTTGCCACAGAACTAACACACTATGTAAGGTGCATATGCTACATGTTTATTATTATCTTTTATCCATCACTAAAATGAAAGCTTTATGAAAGAGGGTCTTTTGTTTATTACTTACAAGCAATTAGGATGAGTGCCTGGTATATGAGACTGGTAAATGAATATTGTCAGCTTAGTGAACAAATTGAAAGCCATGGAGTCTTGATAAACAAGACCTTTGTTTAGCAGTTAACTATACCATGGTAGAAGGTTAACTTCTGAGAAACTGTGCCTATTAGAGGAGATATGAAGTGCTAAAACGTAAATGAAGCCCAAATGATGAGGTACTGAGACGAAATGAGGGATTTCATATTCATGCAGAATCTACATTTGGATTGAGGAAGGTCAGCTATTTCAGGACAGTAAGGAAATCATGCCCTTAGAAGCCCTGAGACTGTAGAACTGTTTAGATCTGTACTTTAATATTTAATTTCATATATTTCCTGAAGGAAACTGATTAATAATTGCAACCAGTGAAGCCTCTACTTTAAAGGATTGACCCCTGCAAGCTGTTGTTTTTTGAAGATTAAAATAGTACCCTTTTTTTCTTATAAGTCACTGGTGGGACAGCTTTTTAACTTTGCAGAGCTGAAAAAAACAAGGTAAAATATGAAAGTTAACTAATTAGCCACATATTAGGCAGTTTTTCTTTTTTAGGACAACAAAGCTCATTGGTGCATATTTCAATACTTTGAGTTGATTCTAATTAAATATTAATTTGAAATTATCATGCTTCTCATAGCTGCTTTATATTTTAATAAATTTATCTCAACTCCCCCTAATTGCCAACTCTCAGCCTCCAGGTCACATCCATACATCAAAGGAGGAGGATCAGATATAACAAAAGCCAATGCTAAATACCTTCTCTACTACAGCAATCCAACAACACTCTCAGATGTCCCAAACACCCAGTTGTTTGGGAAAAGAACACCTACAGCTCAGACACAGAAAGTATCATCTATTAAGGACAATGCATAACTGAAATATGAACAAGTAGAAGTGTCTGAAGTGAAACACAGTGTTTTCATGTCTCCTCAATGCTTTCTTTAACTCTGTCCTTTGCCTTCCATGAAAACCTACTACTGTAGTCTTTTCCCCCTTTTCAGCTTTTTACCTCTTTATGAATACCAATGTTATTTCCAAGAAACTTGGCTTCTAGTCAAATTTCCTAGAAACATCTTCATATTATCAATCAAATTTAAAATGGTTAATAAGAATTAACAAAAATGAATGTTACTGAAAATTTTAATGGGATGCATAGGGAGCTTCTGCACTTGGGATAGGCTAATAATTTTTAAAAATTATTAGAAGTGAAAATGCTGTCAAATAATTTTTAACTTACAATAAGGTTTCCACTGACAGAGAAAAGTTACTTTTAGAATAAAAACGATGGTCATTTCCATATTTACAAGGAAGCACTTTAAATGGATTTTTTAAAACTGTGTAACAAGGATATGTGAATTGGTTTATTTCAATGTAATAGTTTGGTGTACATATGCACACACACAAGCACACACATACAACTGTCAGGAAATACCTTGAAACCCAACAAACTTGCATTAGAAAATAAAAATAATCCTTATTCTTGACTAGCAATTAACAGTTTTAACACTGAGAAGAATTCTCTCTGGATCTGCAAAAAGAACCTGAAAAGTATGATTATTAAAAGTTATAGAATCTTTGACCTTTACATTCTGGAAATTTCCTTCGTTGGAGCCAGTGAGAGGTAAAAGCTGATGCTGAAATACTTTGGATCAAATGAACCTTGACATAGTACTATAGTCTGAGACCAATCACAGAGGGAAGATGAACAGTGTGTCTAGACATTTAGATGTGACACTCCTGGTTATGGCTTGCCCGACTGAATTAGTATCAAATAAAACAACTATCCCAGGCCTTTTTACACTCTGGCAACAAAGATCCCAAAGGAACTTAAACCTTTAAAGCAGATACTTGTCAGGATGGATGCAACCTTTCCCTGGTCACCTTGATAGGAGAATGAAAGAGAAAAATTTAGCTATTAACAGCCGTGTCCTCACAGCTACTTGCTCCTTTTGAAAATGATTATGAAATTAATTGGTCACTATTTTTGAAACTAATTGACAGTACAAGCTGCTCTCTCCTCTTTCTTCTGAAAAACAACACTATATCTATTTAGTAATTAGAATACATTCTTTTTAAAATTTTGTACAAAGAAAACAAAAACCTTTTTCTCTGTTCAAAAAGAAGACAAAAAACAAGAATTTTAACAATAGATGTCCTTATTGAGAGGAGAGTCTGTTTAAATCATCTGAGGGGTCTTTTCAAACTATTTCTCCATATAGCCACTGAATCCTCAGCACATAGTTGATAATCACTATCAACACTCAGGTTGTAGTGTTGAGACTTTGCAATTATGCAAATATCATCAGGGAAAAGAAACACCATTCTCCAAATGATGTTCAGTATCCCCATAGAGGCATATTTAGACTACCGTGGTCTTTTTTTTCCAAAGGATATAGAAGAGTAGTAATTACTTACAGTCTGAACAGAGCAGGAAGCCCCGGCTGCTTAGCTGGCATCCTCTTGATTTACCTCATGAATCTGTTTCTCTTAAAGTCATAGGAAATAATGAAACAGACCTTAGTTTGGACCTTAAATTCTTCTATCATGTCTCTTTCTCTTTACTTCCATCAATTTCAGTGTTCTGATCTGTGGCAGGGATATAATAACTACCTTGAAGATTTACTAATTTTCTGAAGGACAATGTATTATAAGCATAACATGCTATTCTTGACACAAAATGTGTGCTCAATAGAAGTAAACCTATTTTTCCTTAAATATAATAATAATACCTTGAAGTTATGCATACCAAATTTTCAGTGTTTAACATGTTTTGTGTGTACCATTTCACTGAACTCTAAGAAGAAAAAAAGGGAAAGAGGGAACATGGGAGAAAGAGAAAAGGGTGGGAGGGAAGGAAGCAGGGAAGAAAAGAAGGAAGTTAACTACTGAACAATTTAACAGATGAGGAAATATCACCAAAAAAAAAAGTTGGAATAAAGCAAGTGTGGGCTCCATCTTTGTTAGAAGTCGTACCATACAAGTGGACTTCCCTCTTATTGCCCTGTTCTTAGAAAAAAAAAAAATTAAAAATTTGGAAATCAACCAAGGTCACATATTAATGACTGAAATTAAGATTTTAGAAATAATTTGGTCTGATCTGTTCTTTAACAAATGAATAGACAAGGGTGTAAAGAACTTTCGGTGATCGAATCAGAACCAAACTGCACACTGTTTTCCAGGACTTTCCTTCTAACTATACCCTGTTGTCTTCCCCACTTTGGGTTGACTCAGGTGCAGGGGGGCTTGTAGAGGGATTGTTCCACTGAATGTTTGAGAGGAAAAAGGATTTGCATGATTCAGGCATAGTTGGGAGCTTCTCCCCAAACCCAAGTCCTATCTTCTTTCCATATCCATTCCCAGGACTATTTCACAGACATTAAGAATGAAAAAAAAAAAAAAAAAAAAAAAGAAATCTGTTATGTGAGGTACCCTTAATAAAGACAGATGTCTTTTATAAGTGAACATACAAGATAGTACTAAACATAACCCAAAGCTAAGGGGACCAAGTAAGTTATAACTTTACCCATTGTAACCCTTTTGACATTTACTTTGAAGTTTTTGACATAATTTTTTAAATCTCTGCTTTGCAGGTGTCATAATCACACACCCAGTTGGCCAAGTGAGTAATCCAGCATACCCACACATTTGTCTTCAGCTCCTGAACACCTTAAGGGCACAATGAGGACTCAGGGTCCCTTCTATAGCCCCTTCACATTCTTTAATCCCATTATTTATTCTCTTTTATCCATTCTGCCTCTACTTTCGTAAAGATAAGGATTTGCAGTCTTTCCAATCCCAGGGCTATATCCACAATGATGGCTTATTGAAGAGGATTTTTAAAGATAATATTTTAAAGGCATAAAGTTAAATGAGGTTCATCAAAATACTGCATCTGACTGTAGGAACTTCACTATAAATTTTCAGTAGCAAAATTTAACTGAAGGACAACAAGTGACCAAAACAATTTTGGAAGTCTGGATTCAGTGCAAAAAAGTTACATGAAAAAATGTATCTAAAAGTCAGCCAAATGACAGATGCATTTAATAGGTTCATCATCTCTTAAAATTATACTGGAATCTAAATAAAAAGTTCTCTGACTCCTGACAGAGCCATTCTTATACCATGCTGCCTGTGTTTATTTATCACAGCCCAGGGATTCCTCATCTGTCAAGATGAGGTGTATATTTCCATGCAATTCACATAATTGAAACGATCTCTACCTGAATTCAGCATTGTCTATCCTCACAGGGAAGAGGTACCACTGTCCATCTTTTCAGGACAAGCTCTTTCTCATTCTGAGTATTTTAAATAAATTTTGTAATTCATTAATTTTAAACTTCTATTAAAGATATCTTATTCTTATTCAAATTAGTACAAAGTTCCAAATTTTATTCTTTTTAGTTTTATCACTTTTATTATTTTCCTAAACATGATTTTCATGCTTATAGAAATTTACATTAACACCATCCACAGAAATTCTATTTAGAACATATGCCTCCTCTTGCAAGAATCTCATTTAATCTTTTCCTGTAGGTGCATTTTCTATTTGCTTCTTTTCTATACCCTTAACCATGCATGTCAAGAAGTATTAAGGAACTGCACAACTGACATCCCAGTATTTTTCTCATTTCTGCCTTCATTCCTCACAGACCCAGCACCTTTGCCCTTACCTTAATTAGGACCTGGCAGGATTATTCAGGGCACTGAGTAAACCACTGGCTGAAATAAAAGCAAACACTTATCCGCCCCTCCTGTCCTCTCTGAGTAGGGATTACAAAGTGGAAGAAAAGTTCCAGCTGATACACAGGCACTGGCCAATGCAAGCACAGCCTCTCAGTCTTTCTAGTCCCTCAGGTCCCAATAAGCATAAAACCTGCAGGTGGCTGCTGCCTGACACTGTCCTTGACTCTTCTGTCCAGCCTTATAGTCTTCCTGCCTACTCCTGAAAGTGACTTTTTGACTCAGGACACTTGAATTAGCCTCTTCCTTCCTTCCTTTCTACTTTCTTTCTCTCTCCGTCCCTCCATCCCTTCCTTCCTTTCATTTCAAAGCAAAATAAAGGAAATAAAAACAGCTGTGAACTTCACCTTGGCTTTTTCATAACATTACCATCCTATTGTATCTTTAAAATACCTCTTTTCATACTTTTGTCTACATATCAATCTTATTTTCCAGTATCTTCTTTGTGTAGTTTATGTCTTTTCCATCTTGTTTCTTATAATCTTTGTTTTCCTCCTTTCATTGTTTCAGTGTGCCCCACCACAAGTCATGCCTCCAGTCTGTAAATTATTTTGCTTTGAAGGTAGGGTTGGCCAATCCCCTTCCCACTGCTTTTCTCTGGAGCTTAATGGCATCAAAAATGACTCCAACTACTATGCCAGACTTTCTTCTGGAGAACAGTTAGTACAATATGGTACATGAACACAGAGAAATGGTGAGGTTTGCCTAGGGAGAACTTGGCAAAATGAAGTGCAAAGTTGATGTCAGGGTGACATTTATAAACTAGACACACTGTGATGAGAATAGAAACTGTAAAACTAAGACAAGTCCAAGTGGCAGAAACACAATGTCTAAAATTAATGTATTCTCCAAACATTTACTGAGCATGTACTATGTGCTGAGTACAGAGGCCCCTCCTGTGTGATAAGAACAAGGAAAGCAGTAAAACGGCCAATGAGCTAGGGCACCATGAATAAGAGATCAGCTGGGGAGACATATCAGAGGAGCAGAAAGATAAGAAGATGTCAGATCAGAGTGCCAGGGGAGATTATGAGGTAAAGCCATGGTAGCTATTGTAAAGACTTCGGCTTTTATTTTGTGTAAATGTGGAAGCTATTACATGCTCTGACCAGGAAAAAAAAAAAAAAAAAAAAAAAAAAAACATACATGGTCAAACTTAGGTTATGACAGGATCAATCTAGATTTTGAAGTAGGGCAAAGGTTGAGCAGGGACTCTGGTTAGGTGTCTGGCACAAAACACAGGTGAGAGATGACAGTAGCTTTGCCAGTATGGTAACAAAAAGAAGGGGCTGCTCTCAGGATATGTATATATATAGTACTTTGAACATAAATCCATTGATTACATGACTCAAAGGTGTTTCTCCTGGAATTGGGAAATATGAGGCTTCCATCTTATGAGATAACTACCAGGTGGTTAAAAGAGATTGTATAAGGAAGACTGAAAGTTTAGTTTTAAGCATATGTAGTGTGAGGTTTCTTAGACATCCAAGAATTTACGTGGATTTAACCTAAAAGGGAAATCTCTCTCTCCTTTCTCCTCTCCCTTTCCCTTTTGTTTTCCCACCTTATATCAGAATTAATGCTTTGCTTGGACCTTCCTGGTTCTCTTCACCATGGGTCCAAACTACAGTAATGCTCAATAAAACAACTGAAAACTTACTGTGTAATTTCCACATATAAAATGTACTTCACTGTGAACTGATTCTAATAGGAAGCCATAATATGTAGCCTATGTCAAAGAATTACATATAGACTTTTAGGAACCTTAGGTAGAATCTACAGCAACCTCTTATTTTATCCTTGAAGAAGCTGAAGCCCAGGAAGGATAAATGACTTTCAAAAGGTCAGCGATCTAGTTATTACAGAGTTGGAGCTAGAACCCAAGGATCCTGCAAGCTATTAGGGCATGCTGCCTTTAACTGATTTCCTCCTTTCATTATAATTCACATGCTGCAG
The DNA here is from genome assembly GCA_025594165.1 of Tamias sibiricus. NCBI lineage: Eukaryota > Metazoa > Chordata > Mammalia > Rodentia > Sciuridae > Tamias > Tamias sibiricus. Next base: position 118,751,828 of record CM046664.1, on the reverse strand, counting down.
CACTCACATTCTATTTACATATTTTTATTTAGAAATATAATTAAATGCCAGACTTCTAGTCGCACAGATTCACCATTTTCCTGGCCTTGAAAACAAAACTTTGACTTTTTCCTTCCTTTTCTCATTAGATGTGTTTTGAGACCTTCAGTTAACCTCAAGATGAACAGAACTATGGATTGTAAAACCTCAAGCAGAAAAATGATTTATGCCAATAACACAGTCTGGAATTTAAACCAGAGAAAACATAACTTTTAAAGACATTTAAATGAACAGAATTGGGCTACATAAAAACAATGACATTATAAAAGTTCCAAAAATTCATTTATGGAAAGGGTGCTGGTCTATCACAATTTAGAAAAAAAAAAAAAATCTTAAGATTTTGTAGCAGCACTTTCTTTAGCTGAAAATTCAGTTGTAACTTCATAAGAAATGTTTGGGATCACATGAGAATAAGTGATAGATTCAATCCTACCCAGGAAGGGACTGCTGAATGCTTTAATTATAACCTTCTATAGTCATATAAAATGGAAGGTTATTGATTTGGTTTTAATTTTTTAGCTGTACACCCTATATCTTCAGGATATCCTCACAAGACCATGATGTTTACTGGATCCATAAAGAAGGCAACAGATTCACAGAGAGCTGTAAATCCTTGTATTCAGTTCTGACAGTACAGAAATAGCTTAGTCTTCTTAAAGTAATTAAACAGTCAGCTGCACTATAATCTTTAAATAGAATTAGAACTTTCTTGGAACTTACTTTCAACCAGGTTCTCTCTTTACATTAATGAGCCAAATAGGGATTAATGGTGATTATAGCAAATCAGTGTGTGAAATTTTCAGAGCTGTGTTTTTAAGCACTTCTGCTTTTGCCTTTCTGCTTTTCAAATCCCCTTCCTGGCCTTCTCCTTTTCAGGAAACATGCTTAGCATGCAACTCACTCACCATGTGGTACCACTGCTCATTCTTCTCACCTGCCCTGAATACTTCAAATCCCTGCATTCCAGCCTCAAATCAATGGCTTTTACAAATATAGTCCTTCTAAGCACAGGAAGGGGATTTATGGAAACTTTAATGTAGTCAGATGATCTACAGAGAAATTAACTTATGTTTTATTTCTAATTGTTTCCCATTAAGAAGAAGAAAAAAAAAAAAAAAAAAACAAGAGAAATTGTTCCAACTCCAAGAAAGTAACAAGATATTGTTCTTTAGGACTGAACTCTGCTTATTCTGAAATGGAAAGCAGACTTTTTTCTCTTCCCCCTCCAGAGCTAGGATGGAGAATTTATGTTAGAATGGACTAAAGAAAATCCACTAAGCAATGCTTAGTTTCGAGGTTAAGACCACACCTGGTACACTTAGGATTTATAGTAGCTTGCATGCTAACAGGAATATAGGCTGCTGTGACAGTCAAGACAGAGGCTTTTCTTTTGGGATTGTGTAAACATCACCACATTTTGTAGAACCATGCATACCCCATGGGTTCTCTTGCCATATATAACAAATGACCAGTGTTGAAAGTCCTGCCATATATATGTTTATAGAGAATAGGTGGTAACTGAACTGAACTTAATTCGATTTAAATAAAGACATGATATTGCCCAAAAAAGTATTTCAAAAGAATCTTACCTGTTGCTTACAAATAATAGGCTCATGAATAACACAAATTAGAAAAAGGGAAAAAATCAGGTTATTTCAAGTCTTTGATGAAGTAAAACAAATCAAAAGTCACTTCAATTTCTTGAAAGCCATGAGTTTCTCTGAGTGTTCCAGTCATTGCTGTATTGCACTTAAAATTTTAGTTTTGATGTATTAAAATGAAAAGTATGTAATAATGGAATCAATAATTAGAACTAAGGACCAAATCACATCTCTTTTAATGAAGAAAGGATACAGAAAAAAGGGGTCAATATCAGACAAATGTTTAAAAAAAATCCTGCTATTCCAAATTATCTGAATAAGATACTTAATTAAAAATTTATTTCCACCCTGATCCACTTTCAGAATGAATATAATGGAGCCAAATGATATTGAAACAAAAACATAATCTTTAAACCAATGTTAGGTATATATTCTGTCAAATGCTGCAGCTGAAAACTGATAATTTTCCCAAAGTTTCAAGATCCAAGATTAAAGTATGAGGAGATTTGCTAAGAGTATGGCACAAGCAATAAGATACAGCAAAAAAATGGAGGTCAAAGACAGGCCTGGACAATTCATACCAATAAGAGGAGATCACAGAAATTTTGGGTTGTAAAAGTTATAAAATCAATGGATAAATTTTTGAAGTTCCTTCATATGAAGACATGTACCTCTTTGCCCTTTCCCTGCAAAACCAATTAGATCCTTGGTAGGTATTAAAGGTCAGTAAAAATATACTGTATTATATTGTTGTGAATATGAGCTGGTGATAATAATCATCAGCAGTCTTTGCATAGCTAAAACAAAATTATGCACTGAATTGTCACCAAGAGTAAAGGCTATATACTACTTATACAAAACCAAGATTATGCACTGTATTGTCACCAAAAGTAAAGGCTATATACTATTTATATAAGTTCCACACTAAGATTCTCTCTTTAAAAGCCTTTAAGATTTCTTATCACATTAAGAATTTTTAATTATCAAAGGAGAAGTTCTTAAAAGTTCACCTTTTTAATTAATGGTTAAAAATTCCCCTTATGAAAAAGAAACAATAGGAAATAAAATTCATCTTACCATTTATACAAAATAGATGTAATTTGGGATTTTTAAAATTGCCTGGGTAGTAACCATACATAAGCTCTTGAAATATCTTAAGGTCTCATAACATCTAAAATATTTGAAGATGTCACTTATTTTGTGGCCTATAGTAATGGTAGTACAAGCCATGTCGTGTTTTAAAAGGTTAAGAGCCACCAGGAAGGCAAACATAAAACCATTTCCTTCCTCTCACATATTATCCTAATTACTTGTAATGTCCTGAATGTTTGCTGTTGTGGAGAAATAAGAGGCACCTTCCTTGGCAAGAAATTGAAGAAAATATTTATGCACAGGATATAAAATCTTTCTGGAAGTTTCCATTGATAAGGCAGGCTTCAGAAAGAGCCTGATCTCTTTCCTCTATGGAAAGCACTGAACATTGGAACCTGATATAGTCCAGGGTGTAAAATGTGTGAAAAACAAAACAAAACACTGCAATGGGAAGGATCAAACTCCAAAGATCATGACTGCCTTTTAAGGATTTTCTTTTTCTCTTTTCTTATAAATCTGACCTATACCAAAACATAACTTCTACTATTATAATCAGCAGTTTTGCATGTGTCTGTGTTATGTACAATGCAATGCTAAGCAGTATAAGAGGTAGCAAATGAAATCTTCGCCTCTAGTTATGAAGACAAAATATACTTCCATGACATATCTAAAGATCTCTGCAAGATGGCATTTTATCAAATGCTTTGCAGAAGAGTACAATCTGCACATAGTTAGAAATTTAACTAATTGAAAACCTCGGGCAAGGTTGACTTCTACAGCAGTTGAACTTAAGGCAGCCTTTACAAAACTTGGATCAATGAATAGGAGTTGCAGAAAGCATTTCAGGTAAGATAAATTCATGAGCAAATTCATAAGGATAGATTTAAGTATGGTGTCTATACATTAGGAATACTAGTGATATCAAGCTGGTAGAAATACAGAATTCATACTAAGAGAAAGGATAAAAACGGGTTAGATAGGAAAAATGAAACTTTAAATTGAAGGCATTAAAGTACCCAAGTGAAAAGATGAATTCAGAGCAAGAGAAAATGGTAATTGTTTATCTTATCTATCACCACCAGATCATTTTATCTTTGAATCAATTCATTCAGATTTATGTATAGATATTAAAAACAAAACCTTCAGCTTTTACTCATCTTTGCTATGGGTAAAGAAGGAAGAAAAGGAATATTTTTAACCTAAGCAGCTTCTTTTGTCACCTTTGAGGAATTTTTAAGACCATCACCATTTACACTAAGGCATCTTCTTAACCTGTTTTACACACTTATTATATATTTCTTGCTAATTCCTATATAAGAACCTTTATTACTTTTACGCAATTTCCATCATAATATTCTGTCCCCTGAGCCAAAGTTTTTCTTGTCCATACCCGTCCATCAAGTTCTAGTTTATATTTCATTTTCTCCATTATGTATTTCAAATCATGACCACATATACTAAACTCCCAAATTTCTAACTACACATATTAAAAAAAAAAAAGAAAAAAAGAAAAGAAAAATCTTACTGAAGGCAATGATAATATTTACTGCCAGTTGTGGACTCACCTGTATTCCCCCAAAATACATACGTTAAGGCTCTAACTACCAATGTGACTGTATTTAGAGGAAGGGGCTTCAAAGATATAATTATGGTTAATTGATGTTGTAAGAGTGAAGCCCTAGTCCAACAGAACTTGCATCCTTACAAGAATACAAAAGACAGCCAGGAGTGCATTGTGGCTGTCTTCAAGTCAAGGAGCAGGCTCAGGAGAAATCAAACTCCTTGGTGCCCTGATCTTGGATGTATAGCCTCCAGATCTATGAAAAATAAATATTTGTTTTTTAAATCCAATCCATGCATTGTTATTTTGTTGATAATTTGAAAAAATTAATAATATACTATCGGTGTTTACTGAGCACTTGTTTTCTTTCCCTTATTTGATGTTGATCCTCTGAAAAGCAGAAAACAAAAATTATCTAATCTTTAAAAATATAATGCAAGGGATATTTTATTTTCTACAACTTTAGATGATTATGTGCACACACAAATTTAATGAAGGTGAACAAATTTCATATCCTTCAAGAGCAAAGTGTTCTTTAGAAAGATGTAAACTACTGTCTACATAGGAGAATGAAAATCACTTTATACATTATAAAACAGGAAAAGTGTATTGTAATGGAATTGATTTTGATTTAGTCATAAATCCTGAGTTTTAACCCTGGCTGTTTCAATTAAGAACTTTGTATGTTGGCAGTTTCATCAGTTTTTAAAATTGGATAACACTTAACTTTTAGTATTATTAGAAGTAATGGAGACTGTTGAGTACCAATTCTAATTTCTGGTGACATTTGCTTAATAATGTTAGCATTTTGATAATTTTAAGCAGAAAGAGAATAAATTAGCAAAAATGTAAACCTAAAAATAGGTAACTATATTACAAGAGGTCTGAAAGAAAATTGAGGAACTATAAAGGAAAACAAAACATTTACTATGGGGGGGGGGAGGTTACAAAAACAGTACTGAAATCAGTTAAGTCTGGAACTCTTAACTTGTTTTGTTTTGTTTTGGTACAGGGTTCAAACCCAAGGTTGTTTAACCACTGAGCAACTTCCCCAGCCCCTTTTTTTTACGTTTTATTTTGAGATAATGTCTTTTTGCTAAGTCCTTAGGGCCTTGCTTATTTGCTGAGATTGGTCTCAAACTTGGGATCTTCCTGCCTCAGCCTCCTGAGTCACAGATGACAGACGTGAGCCACCATACCTGGCTGGAACCCTAACTTTTATTTAATGGTATCTATTCACCTAGTCATGTAGCTTTTATGTTTGTTTGTTTTTTTTTTTCAGCAATGCTAATTAGCCTAGAAATCACATGAAAATAAATTGACTAGATTCACAATGAGTTTGGAATTAGTGTGGAGGGTTAGCCAAAAGAAAAAGATATACAGATAGAATGAGAATGCTAATGAGAATCTCTGTGAAATATTGGATATTTGGCCCATGCTAGGAAAAAAACAAATAGGGCAAGGGAAGGGTATTGATAGGAAGGAAGGACACTGAAATGGAAATTGTGCTTATTTTCCTGCTCTTTTTAATTTTTTTTTCCCACTTAACCAATACCACAGCTTTCCACAATTCCACATTCCACATGTGATTATGCCCTGATGGTAAACCAAGTCAGGCTGCTCTGCATCAATCAATCCTTTTCCGTTAGGTCAGGAAAACAGGATTTTAAATCTAGGACCATCTCATTTCTGACCTACAGTCATCATATACTACTGTAAGTCCTGTAGTCATTCAAAACATTTGTCTGTAATCTAGTGCTCACGTTACAATGTCTTTAGGTTTATGTTTATAAAGAAAGAAGCTAATACATGCTTTCATCCTTAAAGTAGCTATACTCTCAGCAGGGTAATTATGGTTTACATGACGGTTAAAGGCATATCTTGGGGAGCACACACTATTTCATGACTTGTAAGGAATGTTATAATTACATAATCACCAGGGATGACATTCCTTCTGCTTGGGGAGTATGGAACCTCTCGTAGTTTTCCATTAGAGTGCTAGTCATTCAGGGTTAGCATAAAGAATTAGGTGCCCTCCCTCTGTTCAAGGTTAACACATAGGAATCACAGAATTCATAATCCCATTGCAAATGGCTTGTCCTTTCTAATAAATTTTCTTCATCTAAATGAGGTATTTGATATTCTTGGGGATCATGCTTCTAAAACATAACACTTTAAATGCTCCCTACTATAACAATTTAAGAAAAACAAAACCAAATTCAATGTTCTGTATGTATTTTGGTATAAATTAATGATGTAAATATGCTAAGGTGATAGTTACTATAAGTCATTTATAGAGAAGATTTAGAAATTATATCAAGTGAAGTAAACAATACTAAAATTTTTTGAATATCAGTTTACCACATGATTTACTAGTAGAAGATGCACATATGTTAGAAAGCTCCAATAAAAAAGTGAGCTAGGGAGAGGAGGATCACTTCTTGGTTTGGATTGACATAGCTTTAGAATGATTCAGTTTATCAGAATATTGACCTAATGAGATCTTTATTCCTCCCAAAATGTGTTTCAATATTACCCACTTGAACATATTTTGGTGTACTTATCAAAGCTGAAGTATTATAGTTGATAAAATGTGTCTCATATATATAAAGTTTGAGTTTTCCTTAATGAATTTTTAATTAAAGCTACTGAAGAAAATAAAAATCCTTAAAGGATATTTGCCTGTATTGAGTACCATTCTTTTAGTCACACGATTCTGTGTGCACTCATTTATGACATCAATCTCTTATACAAGGGATCCCAAAATTATCTAAAATAAACCTCAGTGGATGGCAAGTGGCTGAGCTTTATCTTTTCCTCAAAACTGAAGATAAAGCGATTTCCAAATATTTTTTTTACAGTCTACTTTTTTAAATCTAAAATTTCTTAATCAATTAATTTAAAAAGAACAATAACATGCCTACTACTTTTTCACATAAATAACACCTTTGTCATTAACTATGTTTTCTAAAAAGTTAGTTGAAAGAGTGGTATTGTTTTACAGTTTTGCAAGTCATTTTAATGACAGGTTTAATAGAAAAGAGCTAGGTTCTCGTATTTTGGTTTTTTTACTCTATTGAAATATGCTGTTTGTTAAAATATAGAAGAAAATTCTGTCTCACATAAATATAATGGGAAAAGGCTGTTGTATTCTGATAGCATTCTATTGAAATAATGTATATATTTTAGATAATGTAGTTTTCTACCTATGGATACTCTTTATTGACAATATACTAAATATCAGTAAGGGGCAATTTCTAAAAGAAAAGGTACAAGGTAGAATCAGAGACCATATTAATGAACGTTTCAAATACTCTCACTTTAAAACCCATTCCTCTATCTAGCATTTTGAATGGATCTTTTACCCATGTGCACATTTGTGAAATCCTATATTGGACATTTGTAATATACTGATTCCCTGAGGTGTGCTCATTTTTCAAATTTCGACACATTTCATTGTATAATACATACATAAAAAACAATTTCTATATCGATACCAATCATTAAAAGTCTTTACATTTCTGGAAGCTATAAAGCAGAGTGATTGTGACAAACTCATTTGATTCATTTTGGGGAAAATATCTGCCAAATACCTACATTGGAATAATTTGGCAAGCCAGTTGTTATTTCAAGAAAAAGCAAACTGAAATTGAAAATGGCTACTTCAGTTTGCCATTCAGGCAAGGGCATATGTGTCTTATTCTTCAGACAACCAGAATACTTTGATTTGAAGCAGAAATGCTCTGTGCATATATTTCTCATTTCATCACACAGAATATTAAAATACTAAAAATATCAAAGGTTGAGATAAATCAATAACTTTTGTTGCTTCTACATTCTTAAGTGAAACTAGTTTCTTATTTCTAAGCTTTGACTATGTAGGGGGATGAAAATGACAGTTTGGTGTCACTGCCTTCAATTGTTCAAGGCACCTTTACCTTGATTGCCTTGCAGCATTCGTGCAACTATCAGTACAATGAAAAAAGCAGGTAAGTGTTCAAATGTTATTTAAATATTTTGACCTGTAAATTCCCTAAAAGCATCTCAAAGACCCCAGGGTCTATGGACTGCAAGTTGAGTACTCCTGCACTAGCCAAAAACCCGTTCTTGAACTCTAGACCCATATGTTCAGTGGTCTAGATATCCAACAAGCATTGCTATTTCAAAAATCTTAATTAACTTTTGGTCACATTTCCTCCTTTTCCCCAAGATGTTCTTTTTTCATCTTTTATCTCAGACACAGCCTTTATTCATATCACTCAAGTCAGAAGCCTAAGATGTACTCTTGATTTTTCTTTCTACACAACCTGTTATGTCTAGTCAACAAGTACAACTACTAGCATGTGTTGATTTCTAACACTGTCAGAATTAAGTCAAAAGCTTTCAGCATACACACACACACACAAAAAAAAAAAAAAAAAAAAAAAAAAAAAAAAAAAAAAAAAAAAAAAAAACCCTGCTCTATAACTAGTTTTCTTTCCTTTCCCTTGTTTCTCATCCTATTCATCCTCCATTCCCTACTACAGTTAATATTTGAGAAAGCAAATCTAGATAATGAGGTGGATACAATGTGAGAGACAGAGGCTAAATGACACACTCGAGGTCTGGATTCCTTCCTCTGTCACATCCCAAATGAATCTCCTTGGCAAATTACCCAAGCAAATTACCCACTGTTTGCCTTTGTAAAAAATAATAATGAAAGTATTTATCATATATGACTACAAAGATAGACTCAGAGAATTCACAAAGTGTTTTCAAGATGAATTCACATCATTAATACATAGCCTGATAGCTAGTAAGTTATTAATAAGTGTTAATAATTATTAGTTTGTTAATTCTTTAAAATTCTCTCAGTTTCCTTGAAAACATCATGTGACATGTCTTTCTCACTCTAAGACTATGATCTTCTTGAAAGTAGAAAATTCAGCTTATGCAGTATCCCTGGGAGACTGATTCCGGGACCACTGTGGATACCAAATTCTGCAGATGCTCAAGTCCTGTATATAAAATGGAGTAGTATTTGCATGTAGCCTTTGCACATTCTCTGTTATGCTTTAAATCATCTCTAGATTACTTATAATACCTAATACTATGTAAATGCTATGTCAATAATTGTGATACTATCCTGATTAGTGAGTGATGACAAGAAAAATGGCCCACACGTGATGACTGCACAAATCATCACCTTAGGGCTAATTATAATGTGATACAGTTTTTGAACATTTTCCATCTGAGATAGGTTGAATCTGCAGAGGCAACTGTATTATTTTACTGCCCAAGGCATAAATAAGCATCTGAAATATAGTTGATATTTAATAATTATCAACTAATGAATGCAAAATTTTCTTTGAATTATCTAAAAATATAGACTTACTTAGTTTTATTACTGTTTTAGTTTTTTTCAGTTATGTATCTCTCAATTTCTAATGATCCCATCTAATTATCAGACCAACTATGTGGTAACAAGTTAACACTTATTAACAAAATCGTGTTTAAGAGGGTTACTCTACTAACATATTGTCTCCAGGTTGGCAAAATACTAAATACATTTTTAAAACACTTCTTCTAAAGACCCATTAGAGCAAAAGACAACTTGACTATGACGGCTTTCAGAAAGAAAAGAATGGACTATAAAACTCATTAAATTACATGTAAATTTTAGTGAATGTCATGTGCATATTTTTAAGTTAGGGAAACGTGGATTGCTTTCTTCAGACAGTGGTTGTGATCCACACAAGTTTAATAACTACTATTATGGAAAATGGAAAAGAATATAGTGCCAGGAGTTGGCAGGGTCCATGTCAGACTAGACTATTTTTCAGCATGGGAACTTTTGGAACATGTCAAACTGCACAATGAAGGAAACCGCCTGTCAGGACTACATTAAAACAAACTTTGAAAATTATATGCAGTCCAGAACACTGAACCCAAATACTTGATCACTGAACAAAAGACGATAAATAAAACCATTAAGTCTCAGTGCCAATTTTACTGCAGGCCTCTTCACTGTGTACTTGTATTTGTTGTCAACACCCCTGGGGACTGAAAGGCCATGATCATAAATGTGGACGCATTTCTTTTCAGTGCAAAACACTTGGATTCTGGGTATGAGTGAATTTAAGCTAATGAGCAAATTATTAAGAGATACATATAATATGTCATGTATAATATGACATATCTTTGTTATACAATATACAATATCACTATAAGCTATTATAATCAATATAAGTGACGCTTATATAATATATAACAATGCATATAAAAACTGTCCAGGTGTATGACTCACACCTGTAATCCCAGCAACCTAGGACGCTGAGATAGGAGGATAGCAAGTTCAAGGCCATCCTCAGCAACATAGCTAGACTCTCAGCAACTTAGTGAGACCCTGTCTCAAAATAAAAAGAAATTAAAAAGGTAAAACACCCCTGGTTCAATCCCTGGTAAAAAAACTAAAACAACAACAAAAACAAAAAAAAATCTGGTAGCTTCTCTAATGAAATAATTTGCATATTAACATAGGTAATCATTCTACAAGATCTTTATACCATATAATTAAAGTCATCCATCTCTGTAAATAATAAAAAGGCATTTTTATTCCAATAATTACACTTTAATTTTTTACAACAAATAGATATACACCAGTTTAAGACAGATTTTTGTTTGGACTCATTTTGGTGCTGTAGTTTATAAGTAACTTCATGTGTAAATACATTTAGTGGACCTGTGTGTGTGTGTGTGTGTGTGTGTGTGTGTGTGTGTGTGTATAAATATATGTTTACATCAGTATGTGTCAAAACAGTAATACGTCTGGAACCACAGTTTAGGACTTGGCAATTGATTTTATGTGGTGTGGATGTTAATAGGTATTCAGTTACAGGTTATCATGATAGAGAACAGGAACTTGCCCTGAGGTTGAAATTGATTATGGTACTCAGACAGAAATAACATGAATGTGCTATAAGCATAAACATTCTGAAATCAACTGATTAAAAATGCACAGGGGTACCTCTAAATTTGCTACTGAAATAGTTATCATACTGAAATAATCATTATCAACTTTTCCATCTTTATTATCTGTTCTTGTCTGCTTCATAAAAATCAGAAAATTAAATGCAAAATCTTTCCATTAGTGCACTGTTAAAGCTGTAAATTTAAAAACAAATCAGAGAATATGAAAGTTAAGATCCTCTTAGTAACATTAACTTGTCCAACACTGATTATATATAATTCCTGGATTGCTGGTTACTGTTCTAAATGTACACTTTATTACAGGGCATAAGAAATGTAGGGAAATTAATGCTGTTATGAAAACCCTAACTTTTCACATTCTTGAGTAATGAAGTTTAATACTTACAACCTTAATATTGTATTAGCATAGGATTCTACAATTTAATAAAATAAACTGGTTGAGAAAATGAACTGTACTCATTCAACAGAAATGATACCTGCTTTCCTGAAGGTGAATACTTACAACATCTGACATTACAGACAGCAGAAGACAATTTTAATGATGTAGTCACTTTTATAAAAAGCAATAATGTTACATCATAAAATAATATTATATATCCCTTCAAAATATGTAAAATGTTATTTATATTATGTAAAGTTATCAAAGTTCTTATCTTTTAAATACAGCAAAAAATATTTATAATATACATATGTCAAATATAATTAATTATTACTGTTCATGCACTTTTAAAAAAACTGAAAAGGTACTAGATAGAATAAGTGGAAAGTATCATTAATATTTCATTGATCTTATGATGTCTATAATGAACTACAGAATGAAAGGAGTAAGAGACAATAAGACTATGACATAAATGACAAATAATGAAATTTAACCTTAAGGGGGCCAGAGTCCCTCTACACATTGTTCAATGAGGTATAAAGCTTTTGTCTATAATAGCTGCTCAAAGAACATCTGGAATGAATTAACTTGCATGGTATCTTCAATAACATACAAGTTCACCAGTTCCTTTTTGCTGATAGTAAGGTATCTTGAAAATAGTTCAGCAGCAAGGTAAATGTGAGTAATCAGCACAAAGACTACTTACCCTGGGCACAAAACAAAACTCAAATGTGGTCTGCAAAGAAAATCCATCCAAGAACATTGCTGGAGAACATTTTACTCATCTTACTCATCATTTACCACACTGGGTTAAACAACAAAAACAAGTGCATTAATTCCTGAAAGACACTGTTCAAACACACATTCCCTTGAAAAGCATTATGTGTTTGTGTGTTTGTGTATGTGTGTGTGTGTGTGTTGTAATGTGGTGGTGTTGGTCTTGTGTTCCTCTCACTATTTCATATGTCCATCTAATTAGCTACCTGAAAGGCATCAGGAAACTGTTCCTAGATAAATGTAGAAGAACAAACATTAATTTCTTCCTAGGGCTGAGAAAGAGGCTATAGCAAGTAGCATAAGTGTCCCATAAATGTAGGCACAGTGAGATGTAATAGAGTATAATGGGGTCTGTTTCACAACAGGTCAACTGAAATTACTCTGGGAAGCCTATACCACAATATGTGAACATGCTTGTTCACATACTCAATAAATACTTATCATTTGGTATACTTCTCTGGCCTCTCTAGTCAAGCTACTTATGTTCAAATCCTGCTTTGCTGCCAGAGGTACACTGATGAGTAAGGCATGACACCTGTCAGAGGACATTTTGATAAACCACAGTAATTAAACAGCAACAGCAAAACAAATGCATATGAGCTTAGAAATATTGAAATTATATTTTAAAAGCAGAGATATGAAGCATCCATAGCCTATCTTCAATAAGCTACAGCTTCAATAAGCCTTAAGGTATAGCAAGATGGGACCAAGAAGTGACTGCTTTCTTTCTTTGTTCATAGATCTCATTTTTTAGAGAGAATGACAGGTTTAGGAGAATGCATTTGCTCACAATAAGTTGTATGGTTTCAATCCGGTTTCATGGAAGATGGAGTTGGCAGCCTGCTATAATCTCTTCAAATCTGAGGAATTATTTCTCAGATCCCTTGCATGTACAAAGGCTAGTGCTCCTGCAGTCTCAGAAAGAACACCTGGCTTTGGTCAAGTATATATTAACTTTGTTAAGGCACATGCAACCATTCTGGCTCTACATAGACAAGACTCTTTGATCTTTTATATCATTTGAACAACAGAAATTATGAAATTCTTTAATAATATAATCAGAAATTCCTTCATAAAGTTCTACAATGAAAGGCTTCCAGTAGAACATTATCATGTGTCTAGCAATTATCTGGATTATATACACAACAGATCGAATGTTTGTGTCTTTCCACCAATGATAAAATCTTAAGTGCCCATGAGATAATGTTAGGTATTGAAGCCTTTGGGAAGAAATGAGATCACACATGTGTAGTCCTCACTAATGGTATTAATGCCCTTACAAAAGGGACCCAAGAGTGCTTTCATTCCATCATGCAAGGATACAACAAATAGTCAACAGTGTGGAAACTTTAAGGGGGCCCTTGCCAGAGTCTGATCATTCTGTCACCCTGATTTCTAATTTTCAGTCTCCAGAAATGTGAGAAATAAATTTCTACTGTTTACAAGCAACCCAATCTGTTGTTCTTTGTTACAAACACCTAAACAAATTCAGAAAACTTTCATCCAGAAAAACTATCTTTAATGTCAAACAGGAGAACTTCCTTCTTGAGGTTTCTCAGTTCTGTAACACAGCTGCTACTGAGGTAGCATATACACATAAGCAGAGTGCCCAGATGCAGAATAAGGGCTATCTGTCATCAAAACTGCACATAAACATCCAGAAAACTGCTCTGAATACTTAAGTACTCAAGGGCTGAACACCCTGATTATGAGTATAATAACTATTTACTGGAAGACAAAAAGAAAGAAAGAAAGAAAGAAAGAAAGAAAAGAGAAAAAGAAAATCATCAAAGCAACAGCTCATGTAGATCATGAAAGCAAATTAACATTTTTTAAAAAGCATATAAGCCGGGCGCGGTGGCGCACGCCTGTAATCCCAGCACTTGGGAGGCTGAGGCAGGAGGATCGCGAGTTCAAAGCCAGCCTCGGCAATGGCGAGGCACTTAGTAACTCAGTGAGACCCTGCTTCTAATAAAATACAAAAAAAGGCTGGGGATGTGGCCCAGTGGTCAAGTGCCCCTGAGTTCAATCCCCGGTACCAAAAATAAATAAATAAATAAATAAAATAAAATAAAAAAATAAAAATAAAAAGTGTATAACTTCTTAGAAGCAACTTATTTGAAATGGTATGGAGATTTGGCTTCACTATTAAGGTAAATGTTGCTCAGATTGCAAATTCAACCCAAAAGAGCTCTGGGACACATGCAGCAAATGAATCTTACCCAAGTGGATTTCCTCACACTCTCCCATTAGACTGTAACCCCCGGGAGGGAAATGACCAGTGGGAAGCAACCTCTCATGCTCTCCTCCTCACTGGAGTAGAGGACCAAACAACACTTAGTACATGCTGTGGAAATGACAGCTGTTATTAGTAATTCTTTTCAGATTGCTCAGTGGAACATCTAAAGGAAGCTTCAATCACAGTTTTCATCACAGTGTGCTAGCTTACTTAATAGGAAGGTCAGGGCAGCAGCAAAGTAGGAGCAACACAGAGAGGTTTAGAGAAGAAACACATAGTAGGCAAGAGGGCAGGGGAAAAGAGATAAGGAGAAAGAAGACAGAAGAAGGAATGAGAGAAATATTTGAAGAAACTACTTAATTTCAACATAAATATGCACTTTCTCATTTCTGAAAAAAGTAAAAATTTTACAGTTTAAATAAGGCACAGGCACCACAGTCTGATCTGCATTTATGGATTTAAAGATCTTAACCTCATCCTTGTCAAGATGAGCATTAATAACCAGCATTTAAAAATAGAAATGAGTATAAATAATTAGTAACTCACATGCTCATTTTCTTGCCTGAATCTCAACTAGTAGATTTTTTTTTAACTGATTCAAGACAAAAATTTTGAAGACATATGCAACAAAGTGAAAGGCCAACCTGTAGGATGAAAACAATATTTGCAAATCACATATCTGGTAAGGGGTTAAAATCCAGGATCTATAAAGAACTCCTGTAATGGAAGGAATGAAGGAAGGAAGGAAGGGAGGAAGGAAGGGAGGGAGGGAAGAAGGAACTGGAGGGGAGAGGGAGGGAAGGGAAAAGGAAAAAAAAGAAAAGAAAGGCATAAACAAGCCCCCAAATAATCCCATTAATAAGTGGACTTTGAACAGTAATTGAATAGATATTTCTCAAAAGAAAATCTATAAAGGGCCAGCAAGGCATATGAAAAGATTCTTAACATCAGTAATTATTAAGAAAATACAAATCAGAGCCCCAATATCACATCAAACTCCTCATCATGACTAATGCCAGAAAAACAAAGTAAGTGTGGGTGAAAGTCTGGAGAAATTGGAACCCTTATAAACTGTTGATAGAAATGTAAAACACTGTGAAGGTTCCTAAAAAAAAAGAATGAAAACAGAATTGCTATATGATGCATCAATTCTACTTCTAGGCACATATTCAGAATAACTGATAATTGAAGAGATATTTGTATGTCCATGTTCATAGCAATATTATTCACCAAAGCCAAAAGGTAGAAGCAATCCAGTGTGTCCTTCCATTCATGAATGGATAAGCAAAACTCTATGTGTGTGTGTGTGTGTGTGTGTGTGTGTGTGTGTGTGTGTAAATGCATGTAGGTGTAATATTATTCAGCCTTAAAATAAATGGGAATCCATGCTACAATACAGATGATCCTTCAGGACACTACACTATGAAATAAACTGGTTCACTTTTATGAGCAGTCATATCCACAGATATCCATATCATATCCATTCCCAGGGATGGCAGAAGGAAAATATGGAGTTGTTGCTTAATGGGTATAGAGTTTCAGTTCTGCAAGTGAAAAGAATCTGGAGATTGTTTTCATAAAATGTGAATATACTGAACAATAATAAACTACACTTTTCTTCTATTAGGTGCAAGGTCTCTAGTTTAATTCCCAGGTCCTTGATCCACTTTGAGTTGAGTTTTGTGCATGGAGAGAGATAGAGGTTTAATTTCGTTTTATTACATGTGGATTTCCAGTTTTCCCAACATCATTTGTTGAAGAGGCTGTCTTTTCCCCACTGTACATTTTTGGCACCTTTGTCTAATGTAAGTAAGATAACTGTAGATGTGTGGGTTAGACTCTGTGTCTTCTATTCTGTACCAGTGGTCTGCTGGTCTATTTTGGTGCCAATACCATGCTGTTTTAGTTACTATTGCTTGGTAGTACAATTAAAGATCGGAATAGTAATGCCACCAGCTTCTTGCTAAGAATTGCTTTGGCTGTTCTGGGTCTCTTATCTTTCCAGACGGATTTCATGATTGCTTTTTCTATTTCTATGAGGAATGATATTAGGATTATGATTAAATAAAATGTTTAAAATGGCATTTTTTTTAACCACTGTTTTTCAAATATCCAGATTTTTTTTTTTTAAAACAGAAGTCTCAATCTTACTACTCCTATAATGGATGAACACACTACCAGGTGAACACTATAGGGCCAAAAGGACCAATTATCAACTAATTTCTCAATTTTTACTTTATTATTATTATTATTATTTATTTATTTATTTAATTTTGTACTGGGGATTGAACTCAGGGGCACTTGACCACTGGGCCTCATCCCCAGCTCTTTTTTGTATTTTATTAGGGACTTTATTATTTTATTAAGAGATTTTATTTTGTATTTTATTAGAGCACTGAATTGCTAAGTGCCTCGCCATTGCTGAGGCTGGCTTTGAACTCGCGATCCTCCTGCCTCAGCCTCCCAAGTGCTGGCATTACAGGCATGTGCCACTGCGCCTGGCTAATTTTTACTTATTTTTATCAAGCAAGTTCTCCTAAATATTAGTCACCTGTTTGGTGATTTTCAAAAGTAATTATTTCACAAATATCTGCACAAAACCATGCATGTGGCTTTGTTTTCTTTTAGTTGTAAGAGAGAGTTTTGTTCATTTCTCTTTTAATCCTCAATCTACTGGTATTTTAAGAACAATACATTTCTTCCACTATGAGTCTTTCTCTCTGACCCTGTTGATCACTCTTTCCTCCATGCTGTTGTTTTGTCTTGCAAGTAACTTATGCTTTCCATTTATTGCCCAATTAGATTTATACTAGCTGTGAGCTCCTTAAGGTTAAGGATGCTTCTTACTCATCTATGCATCCCAAGAACTCAGCAGAGAGGCAGGGAAGAAATAGAAGTTCAGTATTTATTTATGGGATAATGTTGAAGTCATGTCTTGTAAAACTGCCTTATGGAAGAACTGCAAAATAAATCCCTCTCAAAGATCAGAATTATGAAGAAATAAAAATATAAACCGCATGCACTCCTTCTTTGTACAAAAAAAAAGGTACAATTATGCTTCTTTTTTGAGTTGAGTACCAACAAACCAAATGTAAGAAGTCTGTCCTAAATAAAAGTTTACCCCCAGTGTCAGTAATCTAGTATGAGTAATCCAGTGTGCTTTCACCACTACCCTATCCTGTCTTATCCTTACATCTGTGCCATTGTAACATCATCTTGTTACAAGTGGCCTCAAGTCTATTTTGGAAGGAAGTGAGATATGATTAAAATATGTAAATATGCAATATGAGGCTAAATATGAAGGTGCTGCTTTAGCGCTGTTCTCTTTAGTTTTCTTTCTTTGTTCCATGAATAATGTTTCTTACATTTCAGTAGAATCCTAAGCAGCTGTGCTCTCATTACTGCAGTATCTGTTCTTCTATACTTCAACTTGTCTGGTTCAGCTCTGAGTAGGTGGTATAGTCTGTTCTCCATAATTTGTTTTCTAATGTATATCCACTTGTGTGTCATATTAGTTACTTTTTAAAAAACTGTGGCTAAAATAAGCTGTTTTTCAAAGTAATAAGACAATCTAGTGAAGACCCTTTCTGTGTAAGATATGCACACTTTAATTGATATAATTAAAACAACTGGAAATACGATCTCCTCCTTAAAAATCTTGAACCTCGGAATTTATGAGAAATTTAGAATTTATGAGATTTAGACTTAGAATTAACTGTGATACCTTGGAAAAAATCATTTGATTCAGACTACATTACCTCAAAGTTCTTTCCAGCTCTAAAGACCTTATGGATCTATCTGTTATGTCTAGAATGATGGCTGAGGTGCTAAGCACTTGCATGGCAGACATAAACGGCATAAATGCTCATTTGCTTGTGAACATGCATAATCTTATGCATTGCTTTCTATAAAAAGAAGCAACCCAGAATACCATGTGAAAACAGTACTCCATTGAGATTAATACAAAATTAAAATTTCAAACTGTAGAACTCAGTTTTATGTATGCATTTTCTATAAACCATTTAAGTAAATATATCACCAACACCATTTTACTTATGGCCTAAAATAACATAACTAAAAATATAGGTTCCAAGTAAACACACAATTTCTTATTTTGGTATCCGATATAGACCTCACTGCTGTCCAACTCATCTTTCATATTTGTATAGAAAGATATCCTTTTCCTCTCTATTTAAAGATTATTTCCCCTTCAAATGGATTTCACTTTTGGAAGATGCTATAGGCTCAAACTCTCACTGTTATTTGCACCCTGAAATATGAACACAACTTTTTTGAGATAAAGCACATTTCATGTGTCTTTCAAGGACTACCTGGGTGCTCCACCAAGTAAAGCAGTACCTGGTAATGTAAAATTATCTATCTTTTCTTGACATTTTAAAAATGTTCTGCCTATTGTCAACATTTCTATAGTACCATAGAGCCTGTACCTAACTTCTAATGTCATATTTGGTAACACATCCACTCTGGAATAGACTGGCTAGCTCATCCATAGCAGGCATTCTCCTTGGCACATGCTTACACTGCATTCCCCAGCCTCTTTGCATCTAGGTGGGCCACATGACTAGATCTAGTCAGTGGCTGTGGGCAAACATGATATTCAACACTTTGGCACATGTTCCCATAACCTTTTCAAATTTTTCATGCACTCTCCTCCTTTATATTTTTCTACTGTCCACATGCATAATATTCCACAAGACTAACAGAGTCTAAGAGATTGCAGTGCTGCTAGATGCCTCAATGACTATAAGGACTGAAGTTACTACCTCTGCCCCAATATACCACTTTATATAGTATTTTTGTTTTTCTTGGATCATGTTTTATTCCCCTCATTCATTATATATGACTGAAAAAATATCTAAATGTTTTCTTTTTTTCCAAATTTACTTTTTATTTTAAGTTGTTAGAAATAACAGCAGAATGTATTACATTTCATATTATAATTACAGAGCACATTTTTATTCACACCTTTTGTGAATGTTTTCTTTTTCAAATTATCTATATAAGCAACTAAAAGCCAGATGCAGTGGTATTCACCTATAATCCCACTGACTTGGAAGGCTGAGGTATAAGGACCACAAGTTCAAGGCCAGCCTCAGCAACTTAGCAAGACCCTGTCTCAAAATAAAAAATAAAAACTTCTGGAAAGTAGCTTAGTGGCAAATCACCTCAGGGTTTAATCTCTAGTAATGGGGAAAAATTAATTCAACATGAGTGTATTTTTAATAAAAATATGTATTTTCCTTAAAGATGTTATATTACTATCACTCAGCTATATACATTCTATTATTTATAAAGTATTCTAAATATTTAATGACTTTATGTATTCATGTGCTATACAATGATCATGATAATTATTTATTCACATAATTTTTAAAAAGTGAAAATCAAAATCAACTTTCATATTTACTATAGAAGACAGTAATACTATACATATTTTTTTCTTCTGGTTGTTGCTCCCTATAAGCTTTTTAATGAGTAATATAGAAACAAAAAATTGAAAAATAAAATCTCTGGAGTACACAAACAGAATCTCTAGTCACTGAAATAACACACAGTTGGTGTATAAATGAGTGCATGAATCATTTATCAGTGGTGATAAAAATAGAAATTATGTACCTCAGAAGTCTATCTTTGTTGAAGCACCCTGTAAATACATTCAATATTTGAATCTACACTTTGAAGGCACAAACTAACATTAATTGAATGCTTATAATGTGGCAAGTGCTTCAAATACATCATTATACTTATCCCCACTATCCTGTGAGGTAGTTATTTTTATCCCCATTTCAGAGATAAAACACATTAATGAAGAACTCAATTCACAAGCTGCAGAGCCACAGAAAGAATCTATATCTTTCTCTTTCATATACTATTTCTAACACACAATTCTCTCCAAGACTTTGCATGCCTATACTTTTTCATAGCACCTTGTGTTTGAGGGACTTTACTTCCCTATTCTAAATAAGAACACATGAATCAAACAATTATCATTATATAGTGAGTTCCTACATTGTGTTAGACATCATAAAGTTTTAAAAATCACAAATGACCTCTCATCCAAGAGGTCACATTGACAGATGGTCATTTCCACTGTTCTGATTATTTCTAAACCATTCTCCTTCCCTCCTCCCTGTAAACCCTAGCTTTCAATCTCCTGTCACCAAATTATATTGCTCATTACCTTCATTTCTGCAGTCATTTAATGACCTTGCAATTAACTCCTCCTCATCTCTCAATTATTTTAGCCCCTGGCTAAACTGCCACTCTTCCACATGACTACTGATTTAATCACTGACATCAACATACACATGTATAATCCTTCCTAAAACCTGGTCTCTTAATTCCTTGACCTTCTTCCCTCTAAACATCTTGTCCTCCACCATACCTGAGCTAAACAACTTCAGGCCATGTCCAGATCTATTAATTATCAGCAATGCTCATATTTCCATAATCTCTGTTTCATGCATCCAAGTCTCTGACCATCATCTTCTGTCTCTGCACCTCATTTGCTCTGGGTTTGAACCATGGCAACCATTTGATCCCATCAGTACCTTTAACAATTGAGTCTACACATTTCTCAATGTCCCTCAACCCCTTCCCCTTTACTAGAAAAAATTGCAGCCCTGCTTAAATCTAACTTTCTGCCTTTCAACAATTGTACTTGTGCAACTAAGTCATACGTGGAAACATACAACTCTGAATGATCTCACTTTAAACTCAATTTGACAAACTAAAAATTGCCCACAATATGCCATATTTCCCTAGCCCACATACCACCATCCTGGAGGACTATTTCATACCTTCTTCTTCCTTCCTAAATGTCCAGCCCTCAATCCTAGAACTCACTCCCAGCCAACAATTTCTTTCTCCACTTAAAAAATTGAAACAACCAAAGAGAATCTCCAGAAACTCTCACAGCCATATATAACCACCCACAGTTGAACCCATATACCCTACTTTCTATCAAGTTTTTGGAAATAATATTACTCCTCTCTAAAACTTTTACCTACAAATTAAAACAAATCCCCATTATCTATTCAAAAACCATACACTGGAATTACTGCTTTATCTGCATCATTATTTTTCCATTAATGTTGTCAAGATGATCACCATAAACAAACAAAATTTATTTTTCTCCCATCTTAAAAATAGTCTTTCTTTACACCTCATTTTACTTACTAGCTGTAATTCCTTATCTTCCTTCCTCCACTAAAACAGCAAAATATCTTGAGGCATTTGACTATATTCAGTAACTATTCCATTCCTCTTATTTTTATTCGTCTCCAGTGTTATTTTCTTCTGATCATTATACTGACACTGATCTTGTAAAGGTCAGGACTTACATCCAAACTGCTAAACCCAATGTTCACTTTTCAATTCTTACCATACTTCACTTTTAAACATCAGGTATATTGTCCTTGATCAACTTTTTTCCCCTTGGCTTCCATGACAAAACACTTGTTTCATGTCTAAGCATGTTTTTGTTCCATCTCTGTTTCCTTTGTTGTTTTCTGCTCCTCTTCTAAACTACTTAATGCTGGAGTGCCCTGTAGCCTAGTTCTTTTGCCTTTTCTCTGTTCACATCTACTCCTCAGATGCCTTTTAATAACAGCACTATGCCCATGTCACCCAAAGTTTTATTTCTTACCCGTGCTTGTTTCCTGAACTTTAAACTTGTAAGTCCAACTGTCTATGTGACAAATTCATTGAGATGTCAAATAAATATTTTGAAATACACACTCCTAAAAACAAACTTATCATTCCCTTTTCCCCTTACACACTAAATCAACTCAGATCCTTCCTAACTTAAGTGAATGACAACTCCATTCTTTCAGTCACGGAGACAAAAACCAGATTTTTCCCTCTCTCACATTCATATCCAATTAATTAGAAATGCTGTTATAATATCTTAACATATATGCAGAATTCAACTATTTTTCAAAATTTCCATTATTATCACTCTGATACCAAGTCATCACTATTACTCATCTGTATTACTGCAATCATCCCTTAACTCATTTTCCTTCTTCTGCATACAAACAGTAGACAGAGTGTTCCCTGTATAATGTAAGTCAGATCAAGTTTTTCCTGTCTGCTCTCAATCCTGTAATGGTTCCTCATCTCAGTGTAAAACTCAAGTTATTACAAGAATCAAAAAGGCACTACAGGGAACTTCAAAATACCATTATCCTTTGCATTAGAGAGCCAATGGCAAGAATTAAATCAAGAGTGAAAAAAGTTTAGATAAAACAAAGCCCTTAAAAATTTCTCTCTCAAAATAATTCAGGCAGAAACAGACTACATGGCCCAGAAAAGTCTCTGAACTTGTCATACCTAGTAGTAGAAAGAGGTACCTAATAGGAACAAAATCCAAACATTATGTCTGAATTGTGTATGTTTTTCATATTTTAATTATGTTTTGGACTTCTCCATGTACCACACTCTGAAATGAATGAAATAGGAATAAAAGTCTCAGACATAATGAAATATCATAATTAAGATGCCCAAAGAGAGCACAGCAAACATGAATAACAAGCTGAGTATTCAGTGATATCATTAAACTTCATATTTCTAAAGATCTTCATATCAGGACTCTCCTGTGTAAAGATGTTATATTTAATAGATAAAAGGACAATTTTATTACTGTGAAAGTCTGAAATGTAAAACAGCTTGACATTTTTGATTCACCATGTCGGGATATCGTGTTCAAACAGACTTTATTCTGTGCAGGTCCACAGAAACTTTTAAACCTTCAAAAGAACACAGTGTCTTCCTAACATTTCCTAGAAGAAGTGGGTTTGTGATACTATGCCAGAAAGTATTAAAAGTTTGTTTCCAAAACAACAAACACATCTCTTTAAAACTTTTGTAAACTGATCATCATCAATGAATTTCCTCCAGACTTTTTCATGCCTGGGCTCTTGTTTTTCATTATGTGTATGCTGCATATAAATGTGTGCTTATATGCACTATTATACACATGTACCTATTAGTTATTTGAGTTTAGCAAGTTGCAGTTATGGAAGTACCACCTTAGAATGGAAAGGAAATTTACTGGTAATCTACTTTGACCTCCAAATGTTACTAATAGAAAAACAGAAGTGAAAAACGTTTTAGAACCTACTCATCATCAAAACCCAGGTCTCCCAACTTTTCATGGCAAAGTTCTAATATTCCACATTGTTCCACTGTATACACGGAGCTGATGTAGCCTCATTAAACTGTCTTTACCACACCCTGATATTTTGCTATATACTTGTTAGTTTTAATGATTTTTGCTTGAAGAGAAGATTAAAAAATGACATCAACTTCAATTGCAAAAATTACTACCTTCATGGGAATTCTTCCACAATACCGTGCATATTCTAAATTACATATCCGCAAAGGTCAAATAAAAGGATTAGCATTTGGCTTGTCAGGTGGAGCAAAATAATATGCAGTTGCTCCTGATTTAAAACAAAATAAGACACTATTTTAAAGGTCTGGGTCACACCCTGTAGTGTGGTAGTGTGGGAAGTATTATATAGGGAAGGGCATCTACTATTTTTCTTTGTTTTCCTTGTCATATAAGTTCTATAAAAGAAAAAAAAAAGGCAGGCAAAAACCAAATGTTAACTAAATTTGTTGTACAGTTAATCTTCTGTTTTCAAATGCAAATATATAGGGGTTGTAAATAATACCTTACTGGAGAGAAAATAATTTATTAGGCCAATATTTTTTTGTGTGTATGTGTGTTTTAGCGTTCCTGCAAATCACCTACTAGAGATCATTCAAGAAAATTCTGATCTGGATATTATCTGATTTAGCTATCTATCTCATCCTTAAATAAATTCTACCAAACTCTTGCTCTTGATGAGTTTTTTATGACTTTTGATTGAATAATTACTGTACTGAATAAAATTGAATTTTTTTTTTTTTTTTACAAAGTATGTTCATCCTACTGTATACACTAAGGGTTAAGCAAAGAATAATTAGGATGTAAAGTTTTGAGCTTTTGCAATAGGATAGTTTTTTTACTTTTTAATGCTGTTAGTTGTGATATGGCTTCTCTGTGCTTCCCTAAATTTAAGTATTTGAAACAAAGAGGGAAAAAAATCGATGATTAAAGTGAACCTAGTAATTAGTCCTTGCTTTTAATGCAGCAACTTTGGGGAAGTTCTACCAACAGCCAACCAGTCCCCACACTATTGCTGCCACAGTGAAGAAAAAAAGATTAATTAAAAACAAACAAACAAACAAACAAACAAACAAACACAGCCATAGACAAATCCTGGCCTACTATCAAAGACATTTACATGCCTCCTATCTGCATAACTTCCTGAAACCAAATTCTCCTCTCCAAGCCTCTGTCTTCTCAGTGGGAGAAAGAGTGTGACTTGACAGGGACTTAGTACAGTCAGCTGTAATCTTCAGTCATCTCTACATCTGGTGTTTGTCACATGCATCTTGGGGAATGGATTCCTAACCATGACATCATCTTATACCGGGGGAAAGGAACTGGAAAAAAGGGGGAAAGTTAGTTTTTCTTTCTTTATTGCAGTACAGATTAAACTCTTATGCTTAAATTGCTTTCAGACTAAGAGGAATCATGATATTTTGCCATGGTGGTTCCTGGGGGTGATGTAATATACTGTTTCGTCTACTGAACCCAGTACCCTGCTGGTATTCTAAGATGTGGTGAGATATATACTCCCTTGACACTACTGGAGAGCAAGTGACTGCAGAGGAAACTTTGCACACAATTACACAACTAGGGTGTCTTAAACTCTAGACAATGATGCTAGATGATGGAAAGTGTGGCTTTTCTGAGTCACTGAGTGGTCAGTCTATAGGCTCTCAGAAGGTCATTTTACTCCTGATCTTGACCAAAATGGATGCCCTTCAAGACAGGAACCATTTCTACCTTTCACAAAGGCTTTGCAGAAATATACATCACTTATCCCAAATAAGTGAATAACAAGAAGAATAACAACTAATTCTATAGTTAAAGCACTGAAATTATTAGAAAGTCCACCACTTCATTGAAAAGACATTGGTGTCCCCCAACTACTACCAAGTTGTCTTTAGCTCTGGCCTTCACACTGCATACAGTGAGAACATTCCAAAATGGTGTCCATTCAAACACTTCAAAGTTTCTGTTTTGATGGCTGAATATTCTATTCTTTAGGCTAAATAGACATCACTATTTTAATCCTCTTAATGTTTATGTGGCAGGGATTTAAGAGCCCCTATTAATTCCTCTAAACACAGTTCAGGTTTCTTATGTTTCTCTTACACAGCTATCATTGTAACAGAAAATCAAAAAAAAAACTGGCTTAAAAATCTTAAACAAATGTATTATTGTAAGAACCCAGTTTTTTTTCTGTTCAAAAATTATAGCAAACAATATTCTGATTATAATTCATTCATATAAAATCTAAATTATTTTATATTTATACAATATTTTACTATATATATATATATATATATATATTAAAATTTACTAATGTGTTGATAATATTTAAAATGCCAAAAGAAGTTTTGGAAAATATTTTGAAAGACAACTGTTAGAGACAGCAATGATGAAAAATTCTGGAATGATGCAGACATCGGCAATAATTATTTATTTTGATTAATGCTAACAGCTTCTCTTCAAACCAGGACCAACAAGTTGATATAGATGGAACTGGTAAGTTAAAATGTTTTGATAAATATAAAATAATAACTATACTATAATCAATTACATTTTAGTGTCAATATTTATACAATCAGTGGGTTATAGTACAGAAAAAATCAGACTAAAATTCTTTCTACAAAATTTTATTGTACTTTTTTACCCTTCAAATTGTGCCATTATGGCAAAGGTCCTAAAATGCTTTGTTAGAAATGGAATTTAGTGTTTTAAGTAAAGTTTGGGCTGCTTTTCAACAAATGGGGTTGAATTTTCAAGATTCTATCCATGTTATATTTTCTATTTCTTCCGATGATTGACAGTAACCATCTGAAAAATGGCTAATCTGAGCATAGAGAGAAACTAACCCTTTGTGGGAAGAAACCAAGTAGCAAAAATTCATTTGAACATAATTACATCAATCCATGTACAAATATGATAAATCCTGATTAAAGTACTCTACAATTTGAAAAAAAAAATAAGATTTCATCTGGTACTTGCAATAAACCTATGAAAAAGTTGAGGAATGAATTATTAACCCTTTTTTACAAATAACTTACTCCCACTAAGCCTTGATCTTCTTAATACATCAGAATAACATGGTAAGTAGCTGAAGCAGAATCTGACTCTGTTCTCTGTCCTCTAATGTCAATGCTATATAGGAAATGCCATGAAGATAAAGTCCACAGGACATCAAAGACTTCAGACTATTCACAGTACCTCTGGGTGGGTATCTACATAGTTTTAAATAGCATATAAAGTAAAATGATTTAAAATGTGTTAAATAAGTTTATGTATCTTGGTTAAAATTTTCCTTACTTAATTGAAAAAGATTTGTTTAGGACTCTTATTATTAAATGATTTTTATATAAAGCTTTACATAAATTATTAATAATTGTTCACAATTTACATGTTAGGATATGTAAGCAAAAGTAGGCCAGTGATTAATCTCTTAAAAAAAAAAAAAGAAAAAGAAAAAAATTAAGCAATCAAGTAACAGTGAGCCTCCATAATTAGTTTTTCTTTTGTGCAATTTTCCATGTGGCTGTCTAGAGCAGGTTTCTGTCCAAAGTTTTATGAAAGACTCCATTAAAAGAAGCTTCAAACTAGGATGCCAGAGTATTAAACATTCAGTGAAGCATTTAAGAAAAAGCATGGGATATAAAGCCTTCAATAGCCACTCATTTATACAGGAAACAGTACTTGATTACATGAAAAGCTAACTGCACTTGGGTTTCTTACATTTAATAAAGAGACTTTCAAAAAATGTCAGCCACATCTATATACTTTTTCTTACTTGACATAATTAGTCCTCTTAAATACATTTTATAAATATATAAATGACTTTTAAAACATGAATAAAATATATGTGGTATATTGCATTATGTCTCATAGAGAAGCTAACAAGTCAGCTTCAATATCTTGGAATAGGAGTTGGTAATTGGCTTAAAGTTAGGAATATTTTCACAATGATTCTACAAATGAAAATGTGCCCTTCTCTTGCTACTTTAAGGGGTAAAAATTGCTATTATTTTAAGTTGGTGGGAGAATTAAGAAGCTGCTGTTGATGCTAACATGTTTAACTAATGAATACAACTATAATAGGCACTGGAGATAATTAACAATATTCAACTTAATGGGGTTACAAGGGAAGCAGACACTAGTATTGTTAAAGGCAACAGAAACACCTGGTGAGAGGGGGACATAGAAGCAAATTTTACATTTTCTTCTCCCAAAAGGAGATGATAATGGGATTTTAAAAAATGAATGCTACAATAGGATGACAGGATACAAACTTTAAAAATAAGAAACAAACGAAAAAAGGTATGAGGATAAGGCTAGAGAGAATGGGATAAAACTCATATTTTAAAGTCTGAAGCTATGGCGCTTAATGTGAAACTAAGACATAGGGCAGTATTTGTATATTCTTTGGATTCTTTCCTGTATTTAAAGTTAGCCACAGGTAGATTATTATGATGGTGCTTTTATTTCAGTGTGGCATATTTTCATCTTCTGCTCCAGAAGATAAATTATAAGCACGGTTACTAGTTTATGATCACTGTTAATTCCATTACTTACTTGTGGGGTTATAAAAGTTAAAACAACACAAGAAGATTGCTGTCATAATTTCTGCTAACATAGTGTATGAAAGCAAAATCTACCTTTCTCATCCCTCCCCTAAGCTACATACAATTTCTTTGGTCCCAGGTCAAAAAGAGAATAATTTAAAAACTGCCAAGATATAAGCATACAACCATTAAAAATAAGATTACTTTTTAAATAGATATAAAATAAAGGAAAAGCAAAGGACATTTACCTTAATTTGTGTCCTTTGCAAATTAAAAATTATTATAAATGACTACATTTTAACTAAACATTACTAATTTCCTTTAAAATTACTACCTGTTTCTAATAATGAAAGTGAAGTTCAGTGGCACATATTATTAAAATAAATCTGGAAAATCATTTCCTCAAATGTTTCATGCTATTATGACTGTAAAACTCTAGCAGCATAGTAAGTTGAAATAGGAAAATAATATTGTGTTAAAATCTTACAAAATGGTTTAAAAGCATAAAAAGCCCATACTTTAAAAACCATAAAAGGCCATACTTTTCTTTAAAATATTTATTTTCAGCTTCATTTTATCATTATTTTATTCTTCCTATCAATTTGAAACTTTTTCAATTGTTCAATTTTAGCTAGGTATACATGGGGACTTTACATTGCTAACAACATTGATGATTTATGATCTACTTTTAAAATACTTTCTGAGGTGTTGAAAATATAATGCTTTATTTAGAACACTGACCGAAGAAATAATGAATAAAAAAAAAGAGATATCCCTATACATTAATTGCTCTGCACCCACATGAGTTTTCTCCGATTTTTCACATTCTAAAACAGTACATATCCACTGCCTTTGATGTGAGTATGCACAACCACAATCCCTGATGCTTTTTTCTTATTTCAACAGCTTTTATTTCATTTGATGAAAAAGTCTATATTGAGAACAGTAATATTAGTTAATGCTTACTGATTTTTTTTTTATGTGCCAGGAAATTTTCTAAATATTCAAAATAGATTAACTCAGGTTTTTCATATGACATCTAGATTAGGTATTTATGTTCATCATTTTACAGAGGAAGAAACTAAAACATAAAAAGTTTAAGCAATGGGCCAAGGTTTGCTTATCTAATCATTAGCTTCAATGAATGTAGTACCATTCTAGAGATCGGAATAGTCACTCTTTTACACCTATAGACCTTGTTTAATTGAGAGCAAAACAAAACAAACAAACAAACAAAAAAAAAACACTTCCCAGTGACAAGTGTCCTATTAAAAGAACATCATATTATTAACCTACAGATGTAAAATAAATTGTAATATGCTACTTCTAAAGCCATGAGTAATTAAACAATAGGAGTCCTGAACAAATTTACAGCACAGGCAGCAAGCATTTTCCACATTTATTTTAATTCAGAAATCCACTGGACTCTTCAAAACTCCTAATTGTTAGGATAACAGCAGAAAGTACTTCCTTCAATGCCTGGACAGAGTAATTACTGGGTACCTAGAAAGGCCAGCTTAAGGGGAATGTGAAAGATTTTCATTGAATTTCTGAAAATTCTGAAGCTCAGCATAATTCTTTCACTGTCAAAAAGAACTTGAGAAAGCACAAATGTCAGTTCAGAAAAGATAAAAAGATAGAGAAGATACACCAGATCTCATCTTATCAGACAAAATCCCCCCATTTTCTATGAAGAAAAGCAATAATTCTTTCCTATAAAATTCATTACATTTTTCATTTTCATGAAAACAGCATCAGAAAAAACTCTTGGGATATTTAACTTATTTTGAAATGGCAAGGAATAGAATATTCATATTAAAGCTTTGACTCAAAAGTATGCATGGGTATAAATACATACTAAGCTAGTTATATTTTCATTATCTTGCAGTTTCTTCTTACCACATGATATTATTTTATTTCCATGACAGTAGCTTGCAGTAGCTGCCCATTATCTAGATTAAGGGGTTTCTTAACTGAATTTGAACAGGGCAAATAAGTAACCAGTAGAGCAATTTATAGCAAGATATTTTTTATGGCATTTCCCAGATGACTTTAGTACAATAAAAACATGATGCTTTAAAAAGTACTGAAAGCTGAGTTTCACGATTATTAAATACATAATATTGAAATATCATCTGTTAAACATGCATAATTTACATGATAAAAAATATGTAACTAAAATAAATTTTAATGTGTATTTAGAATTTCAGTACTATTGGGAAAATAAAAGAGTACACTATGTACAAGCTTTTTAAACTCAGAACATTTTTTCTTATTTTGAAACTAATAACAAAATGTGAAAATGAATAAGAAACGTATAAATTAGTCATTTCTTTGGTGTTGAGCTTCATTTTATGTATTAATTCAGTCAATCATTAGAATAAACTGCTCCCTTTTGAGGCTATAATTGAACATTCATTCATAGTCCTGGATTATTGCGCTTACACTGGAAATATAGTATCCTGGTTAGAATCCCAGCTTCACTACCTATTATCTGAAAGGCGGTTGGTAAAAATTTTCTCTCTATAACTACAGGTTTTTAATCTATCATGTGAGAATGACCATATGCATAAAGATAAGATTGTTCTAAAACTTAAATGAGATAATGTACAGAGCTTAAAAAACATTGATATTTAAAAAACACCATCATTTATGGAATTTTAAAAAGTCATGGATTTGACTATGCACTTGGGAGATCTTTTTTTATAATAATTGCTTTAAAAGCTGTGTAGTTGTGAAACTAAGAATGGAAACTATCAATAAAGCCTGAACTACTGAAAGAGGTTACTGGATTTCAGTTGGGATGCCATGCTATTACGTCATGAAAGACAAACAGAGCACAAGGTCTGCAGCAGGCAAAATAATGACAGGAAATCACTGGGAGAAATTAAGATAAAGTTCTTGGTCAGTGACTACATGCTACAGATATTGATAGGAGCTCATTGAGATCTTGGGCAATACTGAATCCATAGGTTTAGGTCATAGTTGCTGGGGCACATTCTTAAACTCAACCAAGGAATAAAGAACTTAGTACTTTATGAAATCAATATTGTCACAGAGTTGTACACATCCTCATTTTTTGAAAATTCCCAAAACGTAAAGGTACTCTGTAATAGTTGCTTTAAAAAAATTTTTTATTAAACTTTCTAAAGGAAAGTACCTTCTACAGTGAGTGATCTCTGTAAGGCAGTTCATTCAAGAATCTAAGTTTGCATATCTTCCAGTCATTCATAATGAAACAGAATAAATATAGGAAGTCTATAAAGGTGTCAAACTATATATTATGTGACTCATTAGAACTGATTATTCTTCATAATTTTATTAATTCATAAATTTCTTTGGTGCTGCAATTCAGGATTGATTCTATCAAAGTTTTATCATTAGTCTTTAAACAGTAAATTCTGCTGTTTATAGTTTGAGGAGACTACCAATAAAGGCAAAGAAAATGAAATGTGAACTGTAAACTAGACTATATAAGAAATGTTTCAGATAAACATGGAGATGAAAATATTGACAAATACAGTTCAAGTCTAGTGACCAAGTTTTCCTCCTAGGGTTGCATGTGAAAAGTCATATTGAGACAAAGACATCTGAAAGGTTTAGTGTAGCTCCTGAATTACACCATCTGCAATCCAAACCTTTTTATATATGAATAGGTCATTATGGGTAACCACACTCAATTTCACAATCTTAATTCTAGAATGTAAACTGCCAGAAAATCCTTACACTCATTTTCCTTATCTTTTCTCCTTTTGATTCTAAATTTAAATATGTCAGTGAACCTTGTAGGTTGCATATATTATTACAATATATAAGATTTATTACCAACAGCATAACATATTCAAATCTAAAAAATAAGCATTTTCCTGCTCAAATCACTTGATAACTAGAACTAAACATTATTGACTTTTTCTTTCTTTTAAAATATCCTTGCCCTTCTCCCTCTGAGTAGATCATGCTGGTCACCAGCATACATAATTTTATTAATTCATAAATTTCTCACTGGTCACCAGCATACATCTGTCACTCACTCATCAACATTTACTGGATGCCTACTATGACCTAGGCACTGTTATTTGCCCAGGACATACTTCAGTAAACAAAGTAGACCATGCTGCTCTTTTCCTGAAGCTTATAATATTATGGGCAAGACAAAGGATTAAAGAAATGGCTCTCATTACATATTTGTAGAACATGTAAAAAATGAGTAAAATTTTATTTTAATCTATTATTTTTATCCATATTATGATTAAATCTGATTATAATTATGTTCATGATTTCTTGAAAGTTCTTATTATTCTATATTTTGAAGATAAAATACATTTTTCCCTTCATAAATGGGATGCCAATTGCTCTTATTTTTACTTTTATGTCTATTAGTATGCATGGATGTTGATGCACAATTATGATATTTAAAGTTACTTAAAGATATATACTCATGTGACTAGTATATGTAATCACTTTTCCCTTTTGAATATTTTTAGAATTTGGTAGGAGATTTCTGCTTCTTTTTATTTTATTTTTTCTTTTATGAGTAGCTGTCAATGAATAAAGCATAAGAAAGTGCTATTCTTTCAGTCCATTCCCTGTCATAAAATGATGAAACATTTATTAATGAGCTGTATTTAAAAGGCTACACTCAATTTATCAGAGTGCTCTTAGTAGAAATCCCAAAAGAAAAGTAGGCAACATCTGTGTGCAGGTGTAATCTAAATGAATTCTTTCCAGTTATAAAAGCACATATTTGCTAAACAAGTAAACCACCTTATATTTACCCAATATAAATATTTAAAATTATAACAAATGTTTTAATAATATATCAACTTGAGGAAACAGAATTCCCCAAATATGCTTTCATTTCTGTTTTAATGTGAGCTCAACTATATATCATTTATCAAGTTTGTTTCTTTCAAAAAATCAATTTGTACAATTAAGAAAAACTTTAAGAACTGTGGTTCCTAATTTCACTGGTAATTGAACTATTATTCTCCTGTTTTCTGTTTGATGCCAGCTTTCTCCTCCTGCTTTGAGAACAGGCCCCTTGTGGCTACAGCTCAACCCCATATCACAACAGGTCAGGACCACTGCAACCATGATGACCTCCAATGAGCTCACCCAAGTGACACATTCTTCACAAATGGAGAATTCTGTTTTAAAAACTGTCCATTTTTATTCCAGGTCATTATTTTAACCTATTAGTTTAAAACTCTGTGCTGATGAATGATCTTGTTTTAGGACTCTTTATTTTTTGTTATACATCAAAAGATAACATTTACAGTAAAAGATTAGATTTTTTTTAATATCTAGAATTCAGCTTAAAATTTCAGTTTAATGCCAGCAGATAAAAAGAAAATAATTAATCCATTTAACACCCAAAAGTTATTCCATAGAACAGATTGCTATCAAAAGACAAAGCTATTATACACCGTGCCAATAATAATATTGTTTTACTCAAAACATGGAAAATACTAACAACTAACTAGCTAACAAATAAAGAAATGTTGTCTTTGATTCTTATGTTGATCTAAACCCCAGAGAACAAGATACCATGATGTGTAAATGCTATATAATGCCAGTAGAAAAATTCAAAGGAATATTTCCTTCCTCAAATGGTCAAATTGTATAACAAAACATAAGACTAAAGAACCCCCAAACAAATAAGTTACATTACAAATAACTAGAAACCATTTTGCTTGTTTTATGAACTGTTTTCTTTAAAATATTCTAAATTTTAATATAAAGCATCCCCATCGATGCTATGTGGCAGAAAGAGCAGAGGGCAGGGAAAGAAGCTGAATTTTGCCCTAATTCTGTCACTGATTGGAAGTGATTATGTGAAGCAATTAATGCCCCTGGGTCTCAGTTTCCTCAACCCCATATAAAGAATCTGGAATAACTGATTGCTAAATTCTCTAATACTTCCAATAGTTATAAAAGCTTATAATTAGAAAAGTTACTGCCTTTAAATTACCTTATATTACCTTACTTATTCATTTAAATAGCTTTTAAAAAAGAATTGTTTTATACTGCAATGCTAATATTTATTTTACCAGAATTAAGTTTTCTTTACTATCAATGTCTACCTTTAATAACTGATACTTCCTTTATTTTCAGATTATGCTCTAAATTACTTTACATCCTAAGATCTTATTATGCAATCTTTATCTCCAGAAATGTTTGATAGCAAAATCACTCAGTTTATTCCCAGTGGAAAAAATTAAAAAATAAAAATAAATGAAAGCAAGTAAAGCTGAAAGTTTGTTTTTAACATTTGTTAGCATACTTTACAAAGTTTCACACAGTAACAAAAGTTAATTGATGGCCAAATGGAATTTTTAGACTGTTTCTTATATAAGTTTGCATAAAAACTGAAGTATTTTCCAAAAGAGTGAGGATTCTTTTACTTTTGCCAAATTATTATGTGAAGAAATTTAAGTATGACCAAACACATAACAAAGGAACAATTAATCTGAGGTATCATCATCATCATTAGCTTCCTGCTACCATCTTTAGCTCCTTTTTAAGTCAATCATTCCTTTGAAGATATTCCAGAAGCTTTTTACTTTTTCTTTGTGGTGCTAGGGATCAAACTCAGGGTCTTCATTACTTTTACATTCATAATATTTACCTCTAATCAGAAATACTTTAAAATTTAAGGTATAAAAACACTGCCATAGTTTTAATAATAAAATAAAAATGAAACTAATATTCAAATGTAAAAAATGAACAATGAATTTTTCAACAAAGCTTATTAATAACTAAAAACATAAAGCCCTTAGACAAATTAGCACT
Organism: Tamias sibiricus; assembly: GCA_025594165.1. NCBI lineage: Eukaryota > Metazoa > Chordata > Mammalia > Rodentia > Sciuridae > Tamias > Tamias sibiricus. The sequence continues at coordinate 118,716,639 of CM046664.1, read as the reverse complement.
TAATTCTAGGAATATATTATGTATTGGACATTGTCAAAATTCTTACTTCTACCTTAAGCTCGGCAACATGAGTCCACTAAATTCTTCATTCCTCCCAAAGACATTTTCTTACAGGAACCATACATCTGCATGGACACTGTAACCTTAATATACCCCCAAAATGAACTTATCTTCTCCAATAAACATACTCTTCTTGCATTTTTGTCTTGATTAATCATTGTGTCCTTGACTCCATCAACTCCATCAAGACAGTAATCCTCCTCCTCCTAACTCCCAGTTTTAGTCAGTCAGTAGGCCTTGCTTTCTCACTTTCTAAATACACCTCTCTCCTTTTCTATATAATCCCCTTCATTGCCTTCCTTTTAAACCATTACAATAAACTTTCATTTGGTTTGGTTTGGTTTTGTGTTTGTTTTGCTTTCATTGTCAACCCACTTCAATTTTCCACAGTGCAGCCACATCGTTCTTGACTTGAAATTCCTTAGTGAACCCTAGGCTTTGTTTGACAGGAAAAAGTAAACTGCCTTTTGCAGAGTGGAAAGGTCTTTCCCTAATTTGCTACCTATATTTCTTTATCTGGATTGCACCATAAACTTTACACACTCTGAAACATTTTCCATTCCTTAGACATCAATTCTCACACATGCAGGTTGTTCATCTGTTAGACCCTGGGTGCACAATCTTGAACACTAGCAGGGTCACATTCATCCTACTTAGCCCAACAAATGTGATACTTCCTCTACGAATCTTCTTCTACTTCCCTCTGTAGATAGGACAACTCTTTGCTTTGTAACACCCCTGTATCTCTATACTTATACGATATAGCATATCTGTCTTCCCAATTCCACTTCAGTGTACTCCAGTGTCTAGCACATACTCAAAATTCAAAATTTTCTCAATGTTATTTTACAAGTGAGCCTTGTGGTACCAACTGACATAAAAAAAAAAATGTTGGTACCAACTGATGTAAAATACTGAGGTAGGACAAAATTACTAGATAGTCTCAATTTTAATTTCAGCATATTTCTTACCAAAATAAAAAAAATGATTTTATTACTTTTGTGTTTGCATAGTCCTGTGCCAATATATATGCTTGACCTTAAAAGTAGTATGCTACTAACTAGAATATATATATATATATATATATATATATATATATATATAAACATGTAGTATGTTATGTAGATATATATATATATATATATATATAAACATGTAGTATGTTATGTAGTGATTCTATGAGACTCACTACCTTAAATGAAAGTCAAAATGTCCATATAGAAAGACATAACAGAATAAACAATATTATTACATTAAATCATTTCTGCAGTTTCCAGGCGTAGCTTAAAATATTTTCTTGGCTGTGCTGTTACCCTGAGAATACTTTTGAAGTGATTCTGAAATGATCTGAAAATGACTGTGTTATTTCAATGGCTTAAATCAAGATGTAAAAACATGGCACATATGGGCAAATCAACAAATCCCTTTTGTATTCTGACCCACCATTAAAACTAGAGAAAGAATTGTCTTTGGTAACACAGTATTCCATTCCAATATTTTGAAAGGACAATCTACTTAACAAATAAATGTCACTACCTAGAACCTATATGCCTGATGGTGATAATATCTATTCGAATACAGGAAATACATGGAATGGAATAGGGGATTCAAAGTCTGTGTCCTACTTTCCACTTGAAGTTTTGTTCTAAAAAGTGTAATGTGGTACAATGTATTAGTAGTCTATAATTTATCCTTTTAAAATTTAAAAAAAATGCTCCATAGTTATGGTCTTGTTGCTCCACAGTAATTTTGGAAAACTGAGATGATCCTTACAGCCTTGATGGAAATAAGAGACCAAATAGTAAACTTAGGGTCCATTCAGGAAGAAAAATACTAGACTCATATTTATTTTGTAGGTTAATGGAAAGGAACTACCATTCAGGAAATATAAAATTAAATGCTCTTATGCAACCATATAGTAATATTTTGGGGATAGAGAAGAGTCAAAGGTAGTAGACAAAGAGAAAACTAAGCTAATCTATTGAAACATGGTGATCACTTCAGCACAAAATTATCTAAATTACAGTGTGATAATTGAAATAGAAATAATCTTTACAAAATTTGAAGTCTACCATAAATTGGCATGAGGTTAGTTTATTTAATTTCTGGAGGTGCAATATGTATTAATGATGTTCTATTTGCATATTTGTAAATATTTAAGGAATTATTTCAAAGAGCAATACAAACTGTTTGATTTTATATGCTAAATTTGACTATGAATTGTATTTTTATATCATTTTTACCTTAGTCTCCATTATATGAGATTTGAAAGATGGTCCCAAAACATTTGAATGACTTCCCTATCAGCTTTCATTGGCTCTCAGCCTCTGGATTTGATCACCAGGGGGTTATTTCACGAATTTCCTAAGTCAGATAAGCATTAAAAATTACCATTAAAGCAAGTAAATATGTTTTACAAAGCTATGAATTGCAACTGATGTTATAATTAAAGGATTATAAAAGCATTAATGCAGCACATTTTGGTCATGAGTGACCTCAATTAGAAAGAATTTTATTCATGCTTCCTATTGAATCTGTGCAAATGTTTGTCACAATTTCTGAAAAAGATGGGTATTATGATCCAGATGTAATGATCAAATGGATTTTATATTTAGTCATTCCTTAACTCTACTTCCTATGGCATCACTATGTAATTTGTACAGTTTACACTTTACTATCTTTAATCAGATCAACACCTACTCTGAGTTCTTAGGTTCACTCATTTTAATTTTGTTTTCTCTTGTGCATTCTAATTCTAGCACTGACTCTAATTTTAGATGTAAGAATTTAAGTCACTTGCATTTTCTAGGTCTGGACAATAAAGCAAGGAAATTGGACCAAGATTTCCACTAAAATTCTTTCAAATCTTACATTCCACAGCCTTCTAACATCTCTCTCAATCCTCACACCTTAAAGTGCAGGGTGGCATATACACAGCAGGTGCTTAATGAATGCCGCTTAATTAATATGGCATAGCTTTTACTATTTACCCATCTAGGCTTACTGCAGGAAGACTGTGTATCTTAAGAGTTTTTCACCAAACTAATGGTTGGAACATCTCAGAACGTTCTCCAACTGATTGATTTGAAATCATTGGCTTTACACTCTTCCCATAAAACTGTGGATTTTTAATGCTTTATAGACAATAATGAGTACACATAATTACACATGCACAGTAGGAATAATCTCTAAAGACAACTTAATTTCTGAAGCCATCTACTATAATCTCAGCCAAATCATAGACTCACACAAATCAAATGGGGATGAAGTTTAAGGATAAAAAACAGTTTGTTTTACTTTGCAGTAGTCTAAAACTAACTTTTAATGTTTGATAACTTGTAACTCATAAGTCATATTAGAAATAAATACTGAAAATGGGTATTTTTAATTAGAGTGAGATGTTCTGGTAAAAACAAATACAATTCACACTATAAATGTTCCTTTTGGGAAGAAGAATGTTTCATTACAATTAAGGATAGGAACTTGCTATGTGTTAAGTATGACATATATACAACATGATCAAAATACTATAAAGGCTAATGAATATTAGTATAAAATTATCCAATTTACAATTAATGTATATCTTGAAAAAACTGATTTATTGTTTTGATGTCTTTTTCTCAGAATATTTGTAATTCATCCTCAAAGCAAATCAAATACAGAAGTTTGAGATATATATATATATATTATTTCTATTCAACAAAGTATTGAATATATAAATGATTTTACTCTGATTTTTTAAAATCCTTGAACATCAAGCACAATAATTCAGTACAATAAAAAGCTACACCATTTGTCAAATGAAAGCTTTACCCACAGGTATTTCTAATGTGCCTGTTTTCAAGGTTTAGTTGGTCCTTTTACACACTAACCAAAATAAGTGGCCGATATAGCAACATGGTTTAAGAATCTGCTAATAAAAATTCAAACCTAAAATTTACCTGAATGGCTTTTGGCTAATGCTTAATAAATCCATTGAAAGAAAAAGTAAATCTTTATACTAAAATTCACATAGAGAACAGCAACTACATACAAGTATGGTGCTAAAAGCTTCAGAAGTCTAGAAGAAATTAGTTATTTCAAAAATGAGTTTTGATTTAAATGTAAGCTTGAGGTAGTTATGAAAAACATTAGGGGAAATTGGAAAGACCTTGTTAAAATAATTGAACTTACAGAACCAGAGATAAGAATGTAAATCTGAAAATTGCCTCTGCATCACATAGCTACCTAAATAATCCTAGAAGTGGAATCATTTTTCTTTCTCTAAAAGCAAAATTGGAATTTTAATAGGTGCAAAGAAAAGTGGCATAGAAACTAAAAGCACCTGGATTTCCACTTCTTATGAGACACATTAAGGCTGATGTAAAACAATATGGTTTTATCTTTTTAAGTATCTAAAAATGGAGATGAATGTTGAATTTCAGGTTTCTTTAACAATTGAATAATGAACATGAATATATTTAAGTTTGGAGGAAAAAAATAAATAATATTTCCATTCCCCCTTAAGTACCAAGAACCAGTTTTCATATATTTATGCATGTAATTTTGTATGTTTTGCTTCTTTGTGTTTCCTTCCTCAATATATCTGGAATTTTGATGCATTTACCAAATTCTGCTTTGGTAATGTTACTTAATGATTTAATCATCTTCAATTTTCATCATTTCTCAATGGATAAATTCCTTAGTCCATATCACTAAGCCTTAAAAGTCTCAAATATTTTACACACACACACACACACACACACACACACACACACACACACACACATAGTTCAAGGAAAAACCAGGAGGCATCTGAGGTCTCACTGCTCAACCTCCTAGATTCACCTGGTCATGGTTTGTGACCATGACATTTGCAACCTGCTGTTTGAAGGGGCATATTTAGGATGACTCTGATCCTCTGGGCCTTAAAGACTATCCCATAAGAGTGACATCAAAACTGGTCAAATATTTCACAGGTAATAAATGAGTTTCTTTTCTATGTCTGGCAAAATAACCAATACTGATGTTCTGTGGAGAAGTGGGCAATTTTAGATGTCATTTTGCTTCCTAGCTTTTCAGTCTTCTGTGGAAAATTCATGAATAACAGGTCTTCTGGTTCCACTGGTCACCCTAAAACATGTACCATGTAAAGTTTGCACTCTGAAAACCCGGAGAGGCATCCCATACTACATATAACAAGGATTACTTAGGGTCAAATACAATAAATGTGAAGTTAAACACAATTTCCTGTGAATGCAACAAATTCCATAAAAATTTCCTAGATCTGCTCAAGTTCCCTCTTTGGGAGGAAATTCAAACTGTGGATGTATAGTGGGGAAAGGAGGAAGTAGAAGAAACCCAAACGAAATGCTGAGCAAGGTTGACTTCGTTCAAGCTTGCCGGGATATGAAATAAATCATATTAATATATGTTTTCTTTTCCGTTTACAAAACAATTTAAGTTGGACTAAGCTTTAACCAATTGATAAATTAATAAATTACTTCAATATATCTTTGAATATTGTACTTTGTCTTTCCTCTATCCTCTATAGATTGTGTGTGCGTGTGTGCCTGTGCTTGCCTTCCATTAAAAAAGTCTCAATAATGATAATGCAGGCATTATTTCAGCAAAGAGCTCTAGGACCTAAGCCTCCTATGTAACTAATGAGGAGATTACAATTTAACACAGTTTTAATGACATCTTGTTGTTTTTTTTTTTTTTTCATATTTAATGGGGATCTTTCTACTTCCATGTAGAGATTATTATGGATTTCAAGCCATGTAACCTCTTAGAAAGCAGCTAAAATTATATACCATTTTTCACTTTAATACTATACAAATAACAAATTTGTAATTATTTAGGTATTCTTTAAGCTGTTTATAAATCCACTGTTTATGCCAACTCTGACACCTATTAGCTGTATGAATGACCAGTTTGTCTAAAATGGGATTTATAACTTCTTCTTCATGGTACTGTGGAATAATCAGAATAAAATATGTAAAACGCAAAAGAATTACTAGGCACTAATTTAATTATGCATTATTCCCCCATTTTGACCATAAATAACTTATTTTACTAATTAGTCTTTTAAGCCATAGTCAAAGGGAAAAAAAAAGAGATCCATATTGTTTTTTCTCTTATTTGTTGGACTTAATCAAGTAACAAAAAAAAAATGCATTTAAAAAATAAATATATCTCCTACATAGCCCATATTCTGGTTGGACAAAAATAATTTTTAAAAGTAAGAAAGAAGTTTAATGAATCTGAATAATTCTCTTTTACCCAGTACTTTTCTCTCCATGCATAGGGCTCCTTTTGAAGTGAGCAGAAGCTCATGCTGGTTTTTGGTTTTGTTTTGTTTATTTTTATAAAGAAGAAATAAAAGCATCCTCACAAAAGCTTAGAATAAAGGTTCAACTTCCCAGGACTACTTAAGTATTCAACTTCCTGGACAGGAATGTATAAACTGTTGGCTTATACCTTACAGTAGATTATCACAGGGTTCTATAAATACTTTGTTTCCAAAAAAGGACACTGCTTTTTAAATTAAAGAAAAAAAAATCCTTGGAGATATCTTGAGCAGTGTTTACTAAAGAACAACAAAGCTTAGGTACTTCACCAGCAGTGATAAACCTAGAAGCAATTTGGAAGTCACCAAGGAGGTAGCCTAAGGCATGTAACAAAGCCCCAGCTGTCTTCCTTTTCTGGCCATCCAGGTCCTGTAATAATTAATGAAAGGAAAGGGAGAGAGGCAGAAAACACATTTTGAGTGAAATCAACTACAAATATGCTTTCTGCATTTAATATTATTAAAACACATTTTTTTTTTTTTGGTACCAGGGATTGAACTCAGGGGCACTGGACCACTGGGCCACATCCCCAGCCCTTTTTTGTATTTTATTTAGAGACAGGGTCTCACTGAGTTGCTAAGTGCCTCTCGCCATTGCTGAGGCTGGCTTTGAACTCGCGATCCTCCTGCCTCAGCCTCCCAAAGTGCTGGGATTACAGTCGTGCGCCACCGCGCCTGGCTTAAAACACACTTTTAAACTTTTAGAAGTATCATCTCTTTTCACAAGAAAACTTTTAACAAATGTTTTATCTCCCAATACAACTTTACTTAATAATGAAACAAGCTACTTATATTTTATTATTCGTTGATATATATGTATATATATGTATGTGTGTGTATATATATATATATATATATATACACACACATACATATATATAAATAAACTATCTTACCTACTACAATGGAATGAACAACTATCTTTACTCAGTTTGTTAAAGATAATTTCCTTACAAATACAAAGCTCAATTTCTAGTCCACAAGCATCTCCAACTATGGATTGTTCAATTTAACTCTTGTACAAAACCAGAAAAAGACAATTCCCAGTGAAATATTCATGATCACAAAGAAAATTGAAAGTGGGTAATTGGTCCCATGAAAGCAGGCTTGGTTACTAAAGTTTCAAATCAATCAACTACCACAACTAAATCCACACTTTCCAATTTTTGCAATGGAAAAATCCTCAAAGTGTCTGTAACTACCCTGTTACAGTAGAGATGCTTCTAGACCAGGTAGTAGTGGTCACAGCTAGAAGCTTGAGACTTAAAACGAAAAGAAAAGGAAAAAAAAAAAAAAAAAAAGGAAAAGCTGAGAAGAATTTCAATATAGTAGGGGAAAAAAAGCTTCTTTCTAATGTTCTTAAAATAGTTGGTGGAAGCCAACCACTTAACTATTTATCTCTCCCTACATCTGAATGTAACTTTAATGTGTGGTTATCATCCTAATATTATTAACACCTTTATGTTTGAGAGATTATCTTCTATAATTCCACTGATTATAATGCTTCTTCATGCTTGCCTATTGGAGACTAAGCTGGAACCATTATTGAAGGGGTCAGGCAGAAAACATCTGAGTAAATTAGTGAAGAGTTGAAGTAATTCTCTGAAGCTGGATGTATGGATTCCTGTTGCCATAATCACAAATTCAACTTTTAAATATACAAATCTGAATCAAATATCCCTTCCAAAAATCTTCCACACAATTACACTCTTTAAGTGCATGAATTTATCCAAATACTTTGCAATTCTTTGTCAGTTTCCTCATCTGTAAAATGGTGGTAAAAATTACTAGCGGCATACTGATCTGTGAATATAAAAAGGTTATCCATTCATGCTGTTTACTGCAGTTTTGTAGGTGCTCAATGAATACTAGTCATTGCTATTACTAAAAATAGGCAGTTTAAAGACGTGGTAATCATGCTATGTTCCTCAAATTAATGCTATTTCTTCAACATTCCATTCTATCTCAATTGCCTCTATCATTAATTATAATTCTTACCAGCATTATAATGGAAATATAAGCAAATGTTTAAAATATTTATTCTGTTCTTTTCTCTGATTTCTTTCTTTACAAGAATAGTCAATTGAGTAATTATCTACAAAACCTTTTGATGGATCTTCACAATATGTATTCTAATCAAGATGTCACTGTGTTTCCTTAGACTTTCTTCAGGTAGTCTGCATATGACAACAAAAATCCCCACAGAGCACAGCTTTGCTAAAAAGATGTGGCATGTGTCTATATTCTGCTTATAAGGAGCCTAAATAAAGAAGAGGAAACAAAGGGTGCATGGTATAAAAGTAACAACACGAAGTCTAAGTCAACACAAAGTCTACTCAACAACCAAACAAAACACAAACTATGCTGGGCACAGTGGTGCAAGCCTATAATCCCAGCACTTAAGAGCCTGAGGCAGGAAGATCTTGAGTTCAAAGCCAGCCTCAGCAATGGCAAGGTGCACTTAGCAACTCAGTGAGACCCTGTCTCTAATAAAATACAAAAAAGGGCTGGGGATGTAGCCCAGTGATCGAGTGTCCCTGAGTTCAATCCCTGGTACCAAAAACAAAAAAAAAACAAAACAAAAAAACATAAACTATATTACAGTATATATACTTTTTTTTTTACTTTTATATATAAATATAGGTATGCACACATAAGTACATATACATATATACACAAAATAAGCACTATATAGAATATTAACTTTCTGTAATAAATATTAATTTTCCTTTCATCATTATTTATGTGATAAATAATATTTCCTGGAATTCTATGAAATTAGAATTAATATGAAAATAAAGGCATAGAAATAGTTTCAATTTACTGTCATTTTGTAGAATGTAAGGCAAATGTTTATATGACCTATTTGTAAATAAAAGATGACAGGTGTCAAGTATCTTTGTATAAGAAAAATGTTTCTTTTAAAGAGAAACACGAAGGATAAATCAAGTTGGTCTTCATTATCCTAGAAACTGTAAATAATATATGATGTGCTAATAGCTAATACTACTGCAAACCATATGAATTCGTTGACATTTTCCTATAATTTTAAATTTTTTATTTCATAATAGTTTTTAATAGATTGTTTATTCTTTGTTTTTGTTTTTTGGTACCAGATTGAACTCTGAGGCACTCAACCACTGAGCCACATCCCCAGCACTATTTTCTGTTTTATTTAGAGACAGGGTTTCACTGAGTTGCTTAGTGCCTCGCTGTTGCTGAGGCTGACTTTGAACTTGTGATCCTCCCATCTCAGCCTCCTGAGTCGCTGGAAATACAGGCGTGCGCCACCATGCCTGGCTTATTTATTTATCCACATTTGTAGTTCACTTCTTCATCCTGAAATTAACATTTTTATTGTTAACATTCCTGTCTCTTTCTTTTTCCGTCTAGTAGACCTCCCATCTCTCTCTCTCTCTCTCTCTCCTGCTTACTTTCTCTCTCTTGTAAGGACAATGATAGCCACTCTTGTTACAGGGAGCTGTTTCAGGTGTTCTGCAAACACAGGAGTAAAGTACTCAGCAGTTCTCCTTGAAGGAGTCAGAAAAAGAATCACAGATGTGACAACTGAAATTTTAAGAACTAATAAAATCTTTTTCACATACACAACAAGAGTTTAAAGGATCAAACCTCAAAGGGACAGTATATGTAAAACTAAATCCAGATGAGAAAATCTGACCTATGGCAAGGAATTCCGTGTGAGTGGTACACAGACAGCAATGAGGGCTCTAATGTACTAACATTAAAAGTTTCATTTCTGTTATGTAAATAGAGTTGTTATTGAACAATGTTAAAATATAAAGTGACAAGATAAGGGATTAGGTAAATTTAAAGGTTAAGTGACTGATTCATAACATTACCTCATAAGGCCTTATTGGGGATTATACAAGCTAATATTTGTGAAGTAATTAGGACAGAACTTGGTGAATACTAAGCTGTGTCAGAAATGAACCAATCAATAAATCAATTTAGTCAATCAATCAATATTGTCTATTGTATTTTAACTATTCACTGGAGAAACACTCTTACTTTATATTACTTTATTTTTCTTCTAGAGATGTATCCAGTAACATATAAATATGATGCAGACCTTCTGCAAACACTTATTTTTAATATGGTGCCCTACCTCTGTTCTTTGCTTCACCAAGTCTGTCTTTCTCCGAGGAATTTCTGGTAGAATTTCCCTGAAGAATAAGTTCTTTTTGCTAGGGTCTGACAGAAGTACGTACTTGGATGCACACTGGATGGTGAGGTCCATCTCCTACAAAGACCTCTAACCCATCCCTCTCTCACATATTCCAAAATACCAAATAGCTCAGCTTCTTGAGCCTTTCTGCTGTTGTGCAACACATGGCAATTTGTTTTGTGTTGGTGTTGCCTGTCAAAGGCATTTAGAACTTAGCTTCTGAGTCATTCACCAATGTCCACATATTTCTCTTAAAATCTTCTGGAAAGCACTCATTTGCTGTTGCCCCCAATCCAATTCTCCTCCTTGTAGGTTTATGCATTTGCTTTTAGTTTAATGAGGTTTCAGAAAGGAGTGGAAATAAATGTGATGAAGTTAATTTGTTAAACCAGACTTTCTTATTTGCTTTATTGTGGTAAGGAAACTGAGTCTCAAAGAAGTTAAATAACTTGTCATTTACACAGCTCTTTAGTTGGCCACAGGTAAAACTAATTTTAGATATAGGACCATTTTCTCCTATCTCACTTTGAACAGAAAAAATCTGACTTCTTGATGAGAAAATCAAAAGACTCATATCTAGGACATGTATCTCTGATCAGTAACAAGTAGAAACAATCTTTGAATCAACCAATTATATGGACTAATGTAAGTTAAGGTAATATTTTGTGATAACAAAAATAAAATACAATGCCTATGCCCCTTGAAACCTTAATTCAGTAATTTCTACTTGAGTTTTTCTTCACTTACTGTTAAAAAATAATTGTAAAATGCTGCTAAGCCCTCAAAAGACAAACCAAAACAGCTCCCGTGCTGTTAGCAGTAAGGATGGTAATGTATCATCTCTGCATGGCGCTGCTTGGAACTATTTCAGTAAACAGGATAAAGCTATGTTACACTGGAAGAGCAGCGCCCTCCTATCACCTTTACGGGAGCCATACAGTGATTATGTGAAGCAGGGACATAAAACCACCTTTAAAATCATAAAAGGTTTTGCATCATTTGAAGCTGGACTATGGTTAAGGCTAAAAACCCTTCAGCAAGGGGTGTTGTAGGAAAAAGTACAAGAAGGAGTTCTGAGTTTGAGATGGTGTCATTTCAGCAGCTGCAATGTTAAGTTGATAATTGTCCACATAAACAACTCAAATGTGTCTGTTTACTTTACATATCCTCATGGGGGAAAAAAGAGGTTTGCATCATAAAATTCTAAAACCCACAAGTTTTAGCTCTTCTGTCACATCTCAGTGCATTTAATATCCTCTGCCATATTATTTACAACTTCACAAAGAAAGTAGTTATTTCCTATTATCTGTTCAATAAATACATGGAGAAATGCAGGCTGCACAGATACAATTTGTTAATGAAATAGCCCAGAGAATCTTCACGGTGTCTAGTTTCAAAAGCTTATGCAGCATCTATTAAAGTGTTCTTTAGTTCTAAGGAGTACCTCCAATTTTTACACATTGATATGTTCCACTCAGGTGGCTGAGGCGTGCTTTCTGAATAGATTATGCAACATGAGTAATGCATGCTGTGATACAACATATATCTGGCTATACAGGCATATCTAAACACTTTTCTTGTTCAACGGTTTTCTGTTACTGATAATGCTGTTTCATTTTAAAAATAAGATGGATATAGAACTTCCAGTTCTTGGAATTATTTCCAAGAAGAAGAGAAAGAAATCTTGCTTCTTGTAGTTCTTAACCATATATCACAACATTATGAAAGTTATGGTCAAAACACTTTGATACAAATTATAAGGATCCTAATAAGCTAGGTACAGGGTTGGTAGGTACATAACCATTTCCAAATTTGTATACATATTTACCACCTTGTAAAACATTCTCAGGTGTCATCTTCAAATCAAGATTCACTTTATGCTGATGATTCCCCTCATTTTTAAAAGAAATAAACACTAGGAAAAGCTGAGTTATAAAAGTGCATGTTTCCCTTATTTGCTGCTAAGATTTTATTTTTACCCATAATAAGGAAGCTATCCAAAGAAGATGTTAACAATTAAGGTAGGAGAAAATGACATGAGATTTTTTTTTTTAAATTCTAGAGGAGGAAGGAAACATATCAGACATGGAAATCTACTTCTATTCTTAAAGCAACCCTATGAATAAACTTGACTTTAATCAAAACCTTAGATGATCAAATGTTGCTTAGGTCTGAATTTTGTCTTTTTCACTATTTGAAATGCAGTTTATATTCTCCAAAGCATAAAGATCTTATATTTTGCCAGTGTCAGGGGAAAAGAGTTATTTGAATTTATAATATGTATGACAGATTACACTGAACATCTCCAGGGATATTCAGTACATCCATGTTTCACTAATTCTGATACTGAATGTTAGTAATAAATAATAGTTCCTAAGATATTAAAAATATATTTAATTGTATTAATATGCTGTTTATGTTCAAATCCCTAAAATAATTTTTAGTCAATTATATAAGAATCACACTTACCACATGTATGTTATTTTAATCACTATTAAAGTAAGCATACATTTAGAGAATTATGAAAATAAGTATTCTTTTGAAGGTATATAATACAGAAAACTTGACTTTCATGAAAGATGGAAAGTAGTATTTCTTTATATATTTTATTTCAAAAAATATATATTAACATCTTACCTAACTTTAAAAATAAAGTTTTATATAGAATGGCTAATATACTTCGATGCATTATTTTATGTTTTTGAGAGAGTATCCAATGGAAATCAACGGTTAAACATTGTTCAATTCCTTTAAAAAGTAGTTTAGGGAAGGTTGCTATATTCTCTCTGTATAACTCTTTCTCACATATGTAGAAATATCAGGAGCCATGAGTCAAGTCTAGAAGTAAAAATAATTCAGAGGAACTCCAAGCCCAAGAATTACCCAGAAGGAACCACACCAATGGGTTCTTATCTGGGAGGAATATTAGTGCTTTTTACTTGGAGGATTTGGTCCTCCCAATTAGCCAGAGTTATAGACAATTCCATAGAAAAATCTACATTTGTAAAATATGATGGTGTTATATGCATTTGTATGTATATTTCATCATTTTGAGTTGTTATTCATGATTTGTGACTGAATATTTTACATACATTTGGTCAATTTTTACTTTCTATGCACTGTTGTTATTAATCTAAGCATACCTTTATGATACTAAAATGCCTGGAAAGTGAAGTGTTAAGCTATCAATTTATAAAGCATTGCAGATAGTCTCTGTTTCTCTGCTCTATTCAACTGCTAGGTTTGTTTATTCTTTTTTCGTTTGTTTGTTTGTTTCCTGTCTCTAGCTATCCTTGATGATTTGTAATGTCTCATAACTTGTTTAAGTTACTGGAAAGAAAATCTTTTGGGTTGAATAAGACAGAAAATATGTAGAAGATGTAGAAATTAATATTTGCAAAGGTTCTATGCAAATATACATGGAATTTTATGGGGAATGTTTTTAAGGAATCTGGCAATTATTCATTAATTAGGAACATGGTCCCATAAAGTTAGAGATATCTTTTCAAGTGCATCTATTTTTCATAATAGTAAGAAGAAACATCACTAATGAGTATGTTTATTATTATTTACATCAATAATGTGACAATGATAATTTTTGTAAAATCTGTTTTATTTCACTACCTTCTAAACTTTACTGTTTTCTCTTTCAATTTTAAATAATAAAAGCATTTCATCAAACATCATTGAATATTTTTTTATAAATAGGATGCATATGAAACTCAAAAGAAAACTAAACTATTTTTCATATTATGAATTTCTTAAAAAAAAAAATCATGGTTGTATTTGAGAAAAGAACATGACTGAGTGCCAATAAGTTGAGAGAAGCAAGCTGAATGCCAATAAGTAGATATGCAGATATTGTAAGGCACTGCCCAGACAAGAATGTAGACCACCTTTAAACAGACAGGAATAAGGGCCTCTGAGGAGCGAAGGAAGGAGGAGATCACGCCATCCTAGAAGGAGACACCAGGCCTTGAGAACATCCTGTGGCTGCTTCTGCATACTTCAAATGCAATGGCTCTTCCTCATCTACCCCTAGCAACCACCTACCACAAAATCTACCCTTACCCCAAGCGCTTCCTCTCCAACAGAAGGACCAAATCCCAAGGTTCGATAAGTCCTCTTACTTATGTAATTGAGGGATTAAACTTGTGCACTTCTGATTGGCCTATTAAACTCAGAGCTTGAAAAGCCTCACAGGTCCATTCTAGTGGACATAGGCTATTCATATAGCTTCCACCAATCACCCACCCTCGACCATCAGATATGCCTTTAAAAATCCTCAGAATCAGGGCTGGGGTTGTGGCTCAGCGGTAGAGCGCTTGCCTAGCACATGCACGGCCCAGGTTCGATCCCCAGCACCACGTAAAAATAAAATGCATTGTGTACAACTAAACCAAATAAATAAATATTTTTTTTTAAAAAATCCTCACGAGTCAGCAGTGCCCTACCTTGGGACCATTTCTGTGCTGCAGGAGCCTTTTCTGCCTTAAATAAATCTTGCTACTCTGTCCTCCACTTGTCCATAGTTCTCAGTCTTTGAATTTTTAAGACAAAGATCCGACCTGACATCATACTTCATGCTACACTATGATATCTAATAGAGGAAATGATATTGAGATAGAGCATAAGTAACACAAAATTTCTGAAGTTAAGGAAAGGTACACACAATTCTTAGGGTAGGAACTACCAAGATGAAATTATGAATGTGGGAAATAATAATAATTATCACTTACTGTGGGCATGCTAAACTGTAGCCATTTTACCTGTCATCCCAGCAAGCAGATGCTAAACTACTATGCCAAAACAGTTTTATCTATGTTTTAAGGTGAGTACCTTTCTTTTAGCTGTTAAGGACCTTACCAAAAGTTAAAGCAAAGTGTGTTCAGTCTCACAAGCGGCACTTACATCAGTAGTTGTGTCTTTAAAAAGCATTCAGTCAGAATGGTGAAATCTTGCTTTCCAAACCAAAGTTCAGTTTATTACTAAGAGGTGATAAATACTATAATTCTACAGAATGACCCTGGGAAACTAGTGTGATGCTTAGTTTCGTTTAGCCAAGTAGTGGAATTTAGGCATAAAAGTCTACACAGAAAATATTCTGGGAGAGGTGAAGATAGTCCAGAATCAGTTGGCTTTGCAAAGCCACTGAGGATTTTGAAAAGGAATATGCAAACTGAATTTTCTTCAACACTTCATTTCATGTACAAAAGGGGCAGAAATGAGAAGTAAAAACACGAGTAACGCTTTATCATTCCTTCATTAAGATTTTTTTTAAATTCCTCATTTTCCCTGGGTTGAAGATATGGCACCTACTTTACTTCTTTCATTGCAGGTTGTCTGCTTTTTTATTTTACATGATATTTAGCCATCTCCTCATGAAGCCTCTAGGTGAGATAAAACATCATAGCAGCATAGTTCAGTGAAATGAGTAAAATTAAAAAATTGAAAGGAAATGAATTTGTTTGGCTTAACTTGAACACATTTTTAACTGAATAGTTTGAACCTGCAGCCTCATAATTTTCATGCTCTTGAAAAAGACACTCATAAAATTATTTTCTTGCTACTTTGCAAAGCTCTGGTTCAGAAAATTACTACCCTTTTGATGTGAAGGCTGATGTAACTAATTATAGCTAGGAAGACACAATTCCTCCTTTAATAATAAAGAAATAGCAATCTTTCACCTAGAATAGAATAGTGTCTGGATTGAAGCATGAAAGATTAAATCAGTAAGCTTTGAAATTCTATTATATTCAAAGAGACAATGTCTCCAAGGACAATAATATTGACAATAGAAGGTTTCTTCAAGAACATTTCAACCTCTTAGCAGACTGTGATGCAGTGAAAAATTGTTGGGCTGAAGATTGGGAGACATGTACTCCTGTCCCCTATGCAGGCTTCCTTGGTAACCAGCTGAGTATGTACATCAAATTAGTCAATTTCTTCAGTTTAACAATAATGCAATGACTAGTTTCAATCACTATTTCACAGTAGAGGGAGGAAAGAAACAGAAGGGGAGGTACAGAGAGAAAGGACTGTAGGACGAAAAGGTGGGAAAGAAAGGGAAAGAAGGAAGAGACAGATGATGGGGTGGGTAGAGACACAGCAAAAGGAGGAGGAAGTGAATTACACTTTATATTTCAGGGCTTTTAAAGCTTAACGGGCATCATAATAAGCTGGAGTGCTTCTAAAAACAGACTGATGTGCCTCACTCTCAGAGTATTTATTGCAGTTTGGTGTGGTGCATGGAAGTTAGCACAAATTGCTAGGTATGTTAGTCCAACTTCAGTTATTCCAACAAATAAGATAAGTCACCTAGAAAAGAGGAAAGGTCTATTATGGCTTACAGTTTTAGGGGTTCCAGTTTATGGCCAATTGGCCAGCTGCTTTGGGGCCCATGGTGAAATGCTACATCATGGTGGGATCACATGGTAAAACAAGCTGATCACACCTCACGGTGGCCAGGAAGTGAAGAGAGAATAGAAGGGGTTAGGTCCCGTGGCCAGGCGTGGTAGCACTTGGGAGGCTGAGGCAGGAGGATAGCAAGTTCAAAGCCAACCTCAGCAATGGCGAGGCACTTAGCAACTCAGTGAGACCCTGTCTCTAATAAAATACAAAAAAGGGCTGGGGATGTGGCCCAGTGGTCGAGTACCCCTGAGTTGAATCCCCCCGGTACCAAAAAAAAAAAAAGAAGGGGTTAGGTCCCAATAACCCCTTCAAGGGCACACTCCCAATGACCTAACTTCCTCCCCTCAATGTCACCCATTAAAGTTTCTTCCTCCCCCCAAGAGCACTAAGTCAAGGACCAACCCTGTAACATAAGGCCCTTTGGGAGACATTCTAATCCAAACCACAGCACCAGGTAATGCAAATGTTGCTGTTCTGGTGACCACATTTGAGAACACTGAATAAGGTTTCTATCTATAAGGAGTCTCTCCAAGAATATATCATTCAGTTTGCTCTTTACATTATTAAGAAATTTTTCTCAATAATCATCTTTCTGAAGGTCATTGCCCTTCATAGGTGCTAGGTTTTTGTCTAAATACCTTGAATTTCTCCTACCTAAACAACTGCTAGGATCATTATTGTCTATATTTGTGCTATAATTAAGTAGATGTACTCTGTATTTTATAACATGAGAAGTGGGGGGAAAAAAAGTAAAAAGCCCATGGAAGCAGTGCACATTTATGCTGATGGGACAGAGACAGACTGGCCCAGAAGATCATGTGACAAGTGGGCATTCTCATTAATTGCCAGCACAAATATAATTTATTTTAGTTGTTTCAGAATATCATTTGGCACTATGCACCAAAAGCCCGATTAATATAAGCCTGTCTAATACAGCTCAAGGTACCACTGCAACCACAATTAATAACAATAGTAATTGAGCGCTTGTTCTATGCCAAACATTTGGCTAAGTGCTTGACATGTGTTTTGATATTTAATCCCCCCAAAATCCCCCAATAGCTTTATATTATGACCCATTTTTTAATGTTATTCACTTGTGTAGTCATTATTTTAAGAGACACTGATGCACAGAAGGGAAGATGCATGTAATCAAAATAGGAGTAGAAAGGTATTCCTTTACTACCTAAAGACACTTTAGGAAAGCAAGAACTAAAGTTATTTTTGCTGCTTTGCCTCCATATCCTTGAAAATACTCCT
Organism: Tamias sibiricus; assembly: GCA_025594165.1. Lineage (NCBI taxonomy): Eukaryota > Metazoa > Chordata > Mammalia > Rodentia > Sciuridae > Tamias > Tamias sibiricus. The sequence goes on along the minus strand of CM046664.1, from coordinate 118,698,394 downwards.
GAATCTTGGAATGCCCAAAGAGAAGCTAGAGATGTAGAAGGCATCCCCCCTAACCCGTTCAAAATCAAAACTTGTCCTTGGCAGAATAGTGAGAAACAATAATCAATCTTATATTTGATACTTTACTTTGGAGGCTTAAAATGATTTAAGATGATATATTTAGAAGAAAACACATATGCTATATAATGTCTTCTTATCTGAGCTTGCAAGGACAGATATTTAATAATTTATATCTCAAACCTCTTAGACCTCTTCTTTCAAAAAAAAAAAAAAAAAAGACAATAACAGCTCTGTTTGGAAATACCATTCTGTATTTCTATGGTCAAACATTACCAATTTGTTGTACCATAATACACAGAGGTAAGACTTGCTGTGTTTTCACAATTATAGGTGAGTCTGATCATATATCTCTGGAATAAATCTCATAATCTACTCTTTCTCAAATACCACAGAATCTCCCTTCATGGAGTAATTGTCTCATCTCTCCCTGATGTAATCTATGGAAATGTTATTGCCAAAAGACAGTTTTTCTAGGCATTTTGACTTGTAATATCCACCTCCCATTTTTTCTTTATAACCACTGCCTGCCACAAAAAGTAAAATTTATTAGCAATAAAACTTTGAATTGTATAACATGTAGCACAGACAACAGCATGCAGCATAGATGATGGAAATAAGCCTGAGGTTCTAAGATCTTGTTTTTAGTTCTATCTCTTCTTCTAAACAGCTGTGTGACCTTGTAGACATGACTTCACATTTATATATTTCATTTTCCCTACAAATATAAAATGAGAGCATTAGACTGTATAATGTCTAGAGTGTATATGCAAGCCTTCCAAGTTCATGATTCATTCTGATAAGCTGGCTCTTGTCTGAGGATGATCACAGGTTAATAGGTAGTCCAGATAAGATCCCTAAAAATGTTCCTAGTTTGGGAAATGTGCTTTCAAATACAGTTTGACTACAAACAAGAAACCTCAGATAGTCTGGTAGAAATAAAATTAATAAGCTGTTTTACTATCACTCTTTTAGATTCAAACATTTCAATCATACATAAAACATTTTTCAGACCCATTTTAATACTGTTTAATGTCCTATTTAATATTACTTAATGTGCTTAGTTAATGTAATAATTCACTAATTCCACTAAAAACATGTGGCCAGATAAGTGGTTACAGAACTGGTGTGATCTTCTAGGGAATCTTCACTAGTGACATTAATTGTCATAGACTAGTTAATTTGTAAATAACTCTTTCAATAATATACTACATATAAGTATGTGATAAAAAGATGATAATGAGTATAGATAGACTATTAGGATCTTTAGCAATATATCAAAATATCCTATTGTCTATAATTTTGTCTTCTACTTTATAACAAACTACTAGTATGATTAGAGATGAAAACACATGATACAAAAATATTGAGATGACACATATTCTAACAATCATGCCTTTTGGTAAAAAGTAGTTATGTAGTTACCTGTTTCAGTTCTTCAAGTTCTCTTAATTAGGTAGTCATATGTACAAAAATGTGTATACTTTTTAAAATTTTGTTAATTAACTGATTAATTTAAGGTACATTCAAGTTACATTCCCTACTTGAATCTTAGCTTATACAAATGCTAACTTTAAGTGCAATAAATCAAATAAAATGTTTAAGTTGAAAAGGCTGAAATTTATATCCAGCAATGAATCATTAGAATAATAAAATTTCATAAATTAATCCTCTGAAGAAACTGGGCTACTGTGGAACAGGACCCAACAAGATGGCAATTTTTAATCTCAGCAGCTTGGGAGGCTAAGGCAGGAGGATTGTGAGTTCAAAGCCAGCCTCAGCAAAAGTGAGGCACTAAGCAACTCAGTGAGATCCTGCCTCGAAATAAAATACAAAATAGAACTGGAGATATGGCCCTGTGGTTGAGTGCCCCTGAGTTCAATCCCCAGTATAAATAATAATAATAATAATAATAATAATAATAATAATAATAATAATGTGATTTTATGGTATTTATTTATAAAGAAAGTAGATAATTCCAGAATTAAATAAATTGGGTAAAATAATTTTAAATTTTATTAAGACTGAAAAAAAACCTTTTAGCTTGTTAAAGTTTTTAGATGAAATATACAAAATATAAAAGTTCTGTCAAATTAGCAGGAGACATTAAATATTGACATGATGACAAATTCTGCTTCATTTCTTTATTAAGGGATCATACCAGTGGTTTCAGCATGTTAGTGTTTAGTGCCCAGAAGATGCAACTATATATAGCTACACAAATTCCTCATGCTCTTTCTGAGAGGTTAATGAATGTCATGGACTATATAAAATGGGAATTAGAAAAACAATACTTGCCTCAGAAGGTTGATCTATGCATGAAATTAGATAATTTATATAAAACATTTAGAACAGAATTTGGTCCACAGTTAATAATACAGAATTTAGTTATCATTTGAAGTATATTATTATTTGATTGCTGCATATAATTTATCACGCTAAATGAAGATAGTCCTTCAGATTCTTACTTGGCTATCCAGGGGTTCTTTAATATCCATGAAGGCTAAGAACTTTTCTTTATGGGCCCCTACCTTCCTTAAACAATAAAAAAAAATTATATTTTACAGCAGTGTCAGTATAAACATGAATGTTAGTGTTAAATACTAAAATTTCTCAACCTAAATTTCATTTTTCCTTCTTATTTGAAAAGCAAATACAACGTTTTCATGAATGTCCTAAAAGTCATGTGAGTGACAGCCTCTGTGCCCAGTATGCTTAACAGGAAAGTTTACCCATGATCACATAATCTGTGTGAATTCGGAACATACAGGGAAGAACAGATGCTAAATTTCTATATGATAATGAAGACTTTCACCACAATCATGCTTTTTAAATTAGTAAAAATGTTTTATAATTATCATAAAAGTAGCTTAATAAAAAATATAATTTTGGTATATGTTCACCATTCAGTGTTTTTCTTTCAGAGTAATATCTATGTTCATTATACTTTTTTTTAAAACAATATGCTTCAGATAATTCTGAAATTAAAATATCATAAATCAATATTTTTAATTAGCAATCCAAATTTTTAGTTTATTCTCTTAATCTTTCAGCCAAGTCTGCAATCAGAATTCAAATTTGCTGCTCAAGAATATCCTTTGACTTTATGACCTTTGGATACATTTCTTTTGTGCATGTATTTTGAGGAGTTCATGTTTTGAATTTCCTTTATCACCTGTCACGGATTTTCTAGACACAACACAATGGAAATATATATATATATATATATATATATATATATATATATATATATATGGCTAACACAAATTAGTCCATCTTAATTAAGTGGATTTAGTGAAATGATTCTTCTCCAAGATATACTTTTTTAAAAAAAGACTTTGTCCCTTATCAGATATATTCTTATTAGGGCCTGGCCTCACTGTCACAGTCAATGGGACCAAAAGGAGTAACTCTGGCTCTTTCTTAATCCATGAAGCCCCAAGTTTTCAATCAGTGAATATTTCAATGAAATTGACACAGGTGCCCACCGATCTCCGCCCCAGAGCAGGAGACAGCAAGGACAGACCTGCTAACTCTGCCTGAGCCCAGGAGGGCCCAGGGCAGTCCTGCTGACCTTCACCCGAGCAAAGTCAGCCCCAGGTCAGTCCCACTGACCCCCTGCTGGTGTGCGACCAGGCTCCAGCCAGCCCCACCAACCTCCACCCCAGAGCAGGAGACAGCAAGGACAGACCCGCCAACTCTGCTTTGAGTTCAGGCAGGCCCAGGGCAGTCCCACTGACCTTCAACCCATCCTGGTTAGCCCCAGATCACCACAGGAACTAAGACTCAACCAGGTCGACCCACACCAAGCAGTGTGGACCCAGCCCCAGGTAACATACATTGAAGATCAGCAGCAGATTTTGATAGTCCAGCGCTACAGGGAGGCACAGACAACCTGCAAGAGTATTATAAGAATACAGGGAAGAAACTGTAATAACTAGGATCTGCACTGCAAGAAAGTAAGGTAAACAGACTACATGAAAAAACAAGGGAGGAAAATACCCCAAACAAACCAGGATTCTACAATAACATAACCCATGCTCAGCGAAGTTGATGAAATGTCAGAGAAGGAGTTCAGAAGATTCATAATTAAAATGACCTGTGAATCAAAGAATGACCTAAATGAGCAAATACAGGCAAAAAATTGACCACTACAACAAAGATATAAGAGAGCAAATACAGGTAGCAAAATATTACTTCAAAAAAGAGATAGAAACTCTGAAAAAAAATCAGTCAGAAATCCTTGAAATGAAGGAAACAATTAACCAAATAAAAAACACAATTGAAGGCATCAGCAACAGATTAGATCAACTGGAGGAAAGAACTTCATACGATGAAGACAAAGTATATAATCTTGAAAATAAAGTTGACCACACAATGAAGATAGTAAGAAACCATGAACAGAACATCCAAGAAGTATGGGACAGCATCAAAAGACCAAATCTAAGAGTAATTGGGATAGAGGAAGGCACAGAGTTTCAAACCAAAGGAATGCACAACCTCTTTAATGAGATAATATCAGAAAATTTCCCAAGCATGAAGAATGAATTGGAAAACCAAATACAAGAGGCTTATAGGACACCAAATGTACAAAATTACAACAGATCTACACCGAGACACATTATAATGAAAATTCCTAGCATACAGAACAAGGATCGAATTTTAAAGGCCGCAAAAGAGAGGAATCAGATCACATATAGGGGGAGAACAAATCATATCACAGCAGATTTTTCAATTCAGACACTCAAAGCTAGGAGATCATGGAACAACATATTCCAAGCTCTGAAGGAAAAGGGATGCCAACCAAGAATCTTATACCCAGCAAAATTAAGCTTTAGATTTGAGGACGAAATAAAAACCTTCCATGATAAACAAAAGTTAAAAGAAATTACAAGTAGAAAGCCAGCACTACAGAACATCCTCGGCAAAATATTCCATGAAGAGGAAAAGAAAAACAATGATGAAAATCAACACAGAGAGGTATTACAATAAAGGAAAAAGCAATCAGAAGAGCAACCATATCAAGGTAAATACCAAAAATAAACAAAAATGGCTGGAAATACAAAACACATCTCAATAATAACTCTGAATGTTAAAGGCCTAAACTCACCAATCAAAAGACATAGACTAGCAGATTGGATCAAAAAAAAAAAAAAAAAAACAGACCCAACAATATGCTGCCTCCAAGAGACTCATCTCATAGGAAAAGATATCCATAAGCTGAGGGTGAAAGTTTGGGAGAAATCCTACCACTCATATGGACAGAGGAAACAAGCAGGGGTTTCCAAACTCATATCAAATAAAGTAGACTTCAAGCTAAAGTCAATCAAAAGGGATAAAGAAAGACACTATATACTGCTCAAGGGAACCACACACCAACAAGACTTAACAATTATAAATATGTATGCCCCAAACAATGGAGCATCCATGTTCATGAAACAAACTCTCCTCAAGTTTAAGAGTCAAATTGACCACAACACGATAATTCTGGGTGACTTTAACACACCCCTTTCACCACTGGATAGATCTTCCAAACAAAAGCTGAACAAAGAAACTATACAACTCAAAAATACAATAAACAACTTAGGCTTAACTGACTTATATAGAATATTTCATCCTTCAACAAGTGAAAACACTTTCTTCTCAGCAGCACATGGAACCTTCTCTAAAATAGACCATATACTAGGCCACAAAACAAATCTGAGCAAATATAAAAAAGTAGCGATACTACCGTGCATTCTATCAGACCATAATGGAATGAAATTAGAAATCAATGATAAAATAAGAAATAAAAGCTACTCCAACACCTGGAGACTAAATAATATGCTACTGAATGAACAATGGGTTGCAGATGACATCAAAGAAGAGATAAAAAAATTCTTAGAGGTGAATGAGAACACAGACACAACATATAGAAATCTCTGGGACACTATGAAGGCAGTTCTAAGAGGAAAGTTCATTGCATTGAGTTCATTCTTCAAAAGAAGAAAAAGTCAACAAATAAATGACTTAAAACTACATCTCGAAGCTCTAGAAAAAGAAGAGCAATCCAACACCAAAAGTGGCAGAAGACAGGAAATAATTAAAATCAGAGCTGAAATTAATGAAATTGAAACAAACAAACAAAAAAAATTGAAAAAATTGACAAAACAAAAAGCTGGTTCTTTGAAAAAATAAATAAAATTGACAGACCCTTAGCCAGGCTAACAAAGAGAAGGAGAGAGAAAACTCAAATTACTAACATATGCGATGAAAAAGGAAATAACACAACAAACACTATGGAAATAGAGGAAATAATTCAAAATTATTTTGAAAACCTGTACTCCAACAAAATACAAAACACCGAAGGCATCGACAAATTTCTAGATTCTTATGATGTACCCAAACTTAAGTAGGATTATATACATAATTTGAACAGACCAATTTCAAGCGACGAAATAGAAGATGCCATCAGAAACCTACCAACCAAGAAATGCCCAGGACCATATGGATACACAGCCGAGTTCTACAAGACCTTCAAAGAAGATCTAATAACAATACTCTTCAATTTATTTCAGGAAATAGAAAAAGAGGGTGCACTTCCAAACTCATTCTATAAGGCCAATATCACCCTGATCCCCAAACCAGGCAAAGACACATTAAAAAAAAAAGAGAGAACTTCAGACCCATATCTTTAATGAACATAGATGCAAAAATTCTCAATTAAATTCTGGCAAATCAGATACAAAAACATATCAAAAATATAATACACCACAATCAAGTGGGATTCATTCCAAGGATGCAAGTATGGTTCAACATATGGAAATCAATAAATGTAATTCATCACATCAATAGACTCAAAGATAAGAACCATATCATTATCTCAATAGATGCAGAAAAAGCATTTTGACAAAATATAGCACCCCCTTCATGTTCAAAACACTTGAAAAACTAGGGATAGCAGGAACATATCTCAACATCTTAAAAGCTATATATGCTAATCCCCAGGCTAACATTATTCTAAATGGAGAAAAATTGAAAGCATTCCCTCTAAAAACTGGAACAAGGCAGGGATGCCCTCTTTCACCACTTCTATTCAACATAGTAATTGAAATGCTGGCCAGAGCAATAAGACAGATGAAAGAAATTAAAGGGATACAGATAGGTAAAGTAGAACTCAAATTATCATTATTTGCTGACGATATGATTTTATACCTAGAAGACCCAAAAAATTCCACCAGAAAACCTCTAGAACTCATAAATGAATTCATCAAAGTAGTAGGATACAAAATCACCACCCATAAATCTAAGGCATTTCTATATATCAGTTATAAATCGTCTGAAAGGGAAATGTGGAAAACTACCCCTTTTACAATAGCAAAAAAATAAAATACTTGGGAATCAACTTAACCAAAGATCTGAAAGACGTCTATAATGAAAACTACAGAACACTAAAGAAAGAAATTATGAAAGACCTTAGAAGATGGAAAGATCTACCCTGTTCTTGGATAGGCAGAACTAATATTGTCAAAATGACCATACTACCAAAAACACTATACAGATTTAATGCAATGCCAATCAAAATCCCAATGACATTATTCATAGAAATAGAAAAAGCAGTCATGAAATTCATCTGGAAAAATAAGAGACCCAGAATAGCTAAAGCAATTCTTAGCAAGAGGAGTGAAGCAGGTGGCATCACTATACCAGACCTTAAATTATACTACAGAGCAATAGTAACAAAAACAGCATGGTATTGGCACCAAAATAGGCTGTTAGACCAAAGGTACAGAATAGAGGACACAGAGACTAACACATATAATTTTAGTTATCTTATATTAGACAAAGGCGCCAAAAACGTACATTGGTAAAAAAAAATAGCCTCTTCAACAAATGGTGCTGGGAAAACTGGAAATCCATATGCAAGAAAGTGAAATTAAACCTCTATCTCTCACCATGCACAAAATTCAACTCAAAGTGGATCAAGGATCTAGGAATTAAATCAGAGACACTACACCTAATATAAGAAAAAGTAAGCTCTAATCTCCAACATGTTGGATTAGGCCCCACGTTCCTTAATAAGAATCCTGTAGCACAAGAATTAATATCAAGAATCAATAAATGGGATAGATTTTAAATTGCAAAGCTTCTTCTCAGGAAAAGAAACAATCAGTGAGGTGAATAGAGAGCCTACTAATTGGAAACAAATTTTTACCACATCTACATCAGATAGAGCACTTATCTCTAGAATATATAAAGAATTCAAAAATCTTAACACCAAAAACATAAATAAACAAATAACCCAATCAATAAATGGCAATTAGAGAAATTCAAATCAAAAACACTCTAAGATTTCATCTCACACCCGTCAGAATAGCAGCTATTAAGAACACAAACAACAATAAATGTTGACGTGGATGTGGAGAAAAAGGCACACTCAAACACTGTTGGTGGGACTGCAAAATGGTGCAGCCAATATGGAAAGCAGTATGGAGATTCCTTGGAAAACTTGGATTGGATCCACCTTACGACTCAGCTATCCCACTCCTTGGTCTTTACCCAAAGGACTTAAAAACAGCATACCACAGGGACACAGCCACATTAATGTTTCTAGCAGCACAACTCACAATAGCTAAACTGTGGAACCAACTGAGATGCCCTTCAGTAGATGAATGGATAAAGAAAATGTGGTATATACATACAATGGAGTATTACTCAGCAATAAGAGAGAATAAAATCATGGCATTCGCAGGTAAATGGATGGAGTTAAAGAATATAATGCTAAGTGAAGTTAGCCAATCCCAAAAAGCCAAATTCCAAATGTTTTCTCTGATATAGGGAGGCTGATTCACAGTGGGGTTGGGATGGGGAGCATAGGAGGATTAGAGGAACATTAGAATGGCCAATGAGGAATAAGGGCAAGGGAGGGGGCAAAAGGGTCAAGAAAAACAAAAGATGGTAGAATGAGATGGATATCATTACCTTAAGTTCATGTATGAATTCACAAATGGTGTGAACATACTTTGTATACAACCAGAGCTATGGAAAAATGTGCTCTACAAGTATAATATGAAATGTAATACATTCTGCTGTCATTTCTAACAACTTAGAATAAAAAATAAATTTGAAAAAAAATTGATACAGGTGCCTTAAATTAGGCTGGAAAACATAATTTAGAACTTAGTATATTATAATGATTATGTTATAATACATTATGTTACAATTATATTACATGATATGTAGTATATACTATATTCAGGTTTTTAGAGGTGTCCCACATATGGAGCAATGTGACAATATAAGTTAAAGTCAACTTGACTACAACCTATGCTATATACCTTTGACAAGTTTTTCACTTTTATTTTCAGATCTCTATCTGTATGTCTCATAAATAGTTCTAATAGGTGCTAAAATAATAGTCTACTTCCACAAGAAGGCAGGAAATAATTGTAGTTCAATATTTATCTTAGAAGGACAACCTTGCTTTCTTAATCTAAATGCTTCAGCTCTTGTGTCAGAAACCCCTGCATCAGGAATCTTAAAAGTAGGCAAGATCATATTCAAGCTTAAAAACTATTTTGCATGGCCACTAACAAGAAACATCTTCAAAGACAACAGAAAAAGGACTTTCACTACCTTTTCCTCATCTTACTCTCGGGAATGCTGATATGAAATCTAGAACTTGATTAGACATGTTGACCACAAGGTGGAAATCAAGTGTTAAATTTGGCAGAGAACTTGATTTAAAACAAAACAAAACAAAAAAAGCCTGTGACTATGATGAAGTAATAATGGCCAAAGTAGCTCTGGAATACTCACTTTGTTTATATGAGAAATAGTGATACCTCTCTTGTGTAATATTTTTGAGTTTTCTCTTAGTCATGGCTGAATCTAATTCTAAAGCGTATAGATGTCGTGCCTGAAAATGAAAACCGAGTGTTACTAAAAAAATAAGATAGTGAAAGCCTCAGAGGTGCAGAAGACTTTCACGTACAAATATTATAACACATAAACACAAACACTAACACGCACGCACACAGAATGGTGAAAGTCTTATAACCATGATAATCTCAATCCTTATCAAACTGATTGTGACTCATTTAATGTTTATGAAAAACTTCTCTAACCAGATAATGCAAAGTATTAAGAAAATAATACAAAACATAACAAAATGATAACAAGTAAGATGAAATGACAGATCTTGCTTTTATTGGCACTGGTGATTCAGCAAGGGCCAATAGGTATAGCAAATATAGTCTAAGAATTTTACTTTCTAATAGCAGTGCTCAATTATTATTAATGTGCAAAAGCAGAAAAAAATGGTTCATAATTTTCTGTGCAGTTTCTCCAAGACTAGGCTCTGAAACAAACATTTCTTATTTTACTTGAACATATATTGTTTTTAATTCATTAAAGCAGAAATGAAAAGAAATGTTTAAACCAACACTGGAGACTGGTTCCTAAAACTTATTTTTAGATATTATTAGCAGGAAATGGCTGCATAAGGAAGTAGTCCCAATAATTTATCATCCAAATCACATTGAATATGCAATTTAAAATCATGAACCCATAAATCACTAAATAGCTAGACTGAAAAATATAAGTGGCCAGAAAATTTTAGTCAGTGGATTCGGTATAGTTCATATTTCTAGTTGTTATCAATGTGAAAACATATTTTTTTTGGTTTAAATTCACAATAGTATAGTAACATGATTGAGATGTTCTAGTTAAATGAGTTTCTTTTGCAGATGATTGTTACAATATTAAAATAAATTCCTGGGGAGAGACTACCCCATGAAGTAACCTGTGTGACCCTACCTGTAGAGACCTCTATAAGTCTAAATTAACATCTTTATAAAGCATCTTTAAAAATACAGAATTTTTACTAACCATGTTGTTAAAATATAGTTCACTAGAACTCCTGTTTCCAACATAGCAGCCACTGTCAACATGTAACCATTTAAATTTAAAATAACTAACATATAATAATATTAAAATTTCAATTCCTTGGTCACCTTAGTCACATTCCAAGCACTCAGTAGTCACATGTAGCTAGTGGCTACTGTACTGAGCAGAACAGATAGAGAATATTTCCATCCTCACAGTGAATGGCACAGTGCTAACCAGGATTTAATATATGAACATAATTGGAAATAGGACTAATTTTAACATGCCACGTTAATACCTTTGCAATGACTTTTACTCAACAGAACAAACATAAGATCCAAAAAAGGGCCCAAATGTATGTGATACATATCACCCAGATAATTAGAATGACTGTAAAGCATTCTTAGGCCCATTTTATTATGGACTAAAAAAAGCTTTCTCAAATAAACAATTAGTGTTCCCAAATGGTCATGCTATAGGCATATACTGAGTTCTGTTTTTTAAAGGTGAATGATAATGTGAAACTAATTATTAGCACTTTCTTTCTCTGGAGAATTATTTGAAATAGGAAATTATTTTTTAAGAGATTAAATTGAAATAGAGACTTCTTCTCTCCTTGGTCCTAGGAATTAAACTTAATGAGATCCAGCACTTAGAATCATTGTGGAATTTGTAGGACAAAAGTCACAATTAGATGTATGACCTTAAACACTTTAGTTAGAAAAACATGATATGTAAAACACAGCTTTTCAAAGTTGAAAGAAATGTCACTGTCAAATGCAGCACTTTAGTTTCTTAGGTACTTCATATGAATGCAATTCTGAACCTGCCAAACAAAGACTGAATGACTCTGTGTGTGTGTGTGTGTGTGTGTGTGTGTGTGTGTGTGTATAATTTTTCCAGCACTTAAAAATGATATACCTGGGCTAGGGATATAACTCAGTTGGTAGAGTTCTTGCCTCACATGCACAAGGCCCTGGGTTCAATTCCCAGCACCACACATAGAGACACACAATGATATAACAACCTTTTCAAAGTGTGAAAAGCATAATTAAAATTTTAGAATCATACATTTTTAAAATGTTTAAATTTTTCCAGGTTATATTTTGGTATTTGGTGTTTATCTCAACAATTCCCATGAACCCTTGCTGTGGGACACCAGCCTCAGTTTTCTATGAATCTTTCCTTGGGGAACAGTTTATACATACGTATTCTGAATTGTTGAGATCTCCTAACTCAAGATGGCAAGACTGTATGAAGGAAGCTTAACAGCAGGGATTCCAGTGTCAGACTGCCAGAATTTGAATCCCAACTCCCCTACATTTGGACTGAGTTTGCATTACCTCATCTGAAAGCTAGAGATAAAAACTGCACTTACTTCATAGAGCTATTGTTAGGCATAAACCATAGAATCCATGTAAAAACCCTTGTATAGTTACTAGTAAATAGTAAGCATTAAACACTAAATATCCTACTTATTTCTGTTTTTTCTCTCCCTGCATCTGGAATGATCTTCCCATTCTCCATTCTCATTCCTGTTCATAGCACATGTTCACCCTAAAATAGTTCATTCAGAACTTACCATTAACAAGGCTTCAGTGAGACTTCTAACTAGATTAGGTGTCCTTCCTCAGGCTCCCATAATTCCCTGGCATAACTTTGTTACTGTACTTTTTGCAGCGTAATGTGAAATCTCTCTCTCTCTGTGTGTGTGTGTGTGTGTGTGTGTGTGTGTGTAGTAGAGAGAGAGAGAGAGAAGACTCTGAAATATTTCTTCAAGGTAGAAAATACGCTTTGTTAATCTTTGTATCCTCAACACTTAGCAAAAGCATGGCCCAGAATAGGTACTCAAATATTTGCTGAATAAATGAAAGAACAGAATCTTGATATTTCCTAATAGTTACTGAAACAGAACATTATAATATTCTTGCAACCAAAGCTGATATAAAGTGATGTTTTATTGAGTTTGCTTCCTTGACATCAATATGAATTCTTAGTGCTACATATTGAAAATCATTATCTCCACGTCAAGATAATTCTCCTTTATAAATAGAATACTGCATATTTCATCAAAACTAACATAAAAATAAGAGAAAAAGTATATTCAATGCTCAGAATATTAGAACAAATTGAGTTAGTTATAGGTCCTGACCTCCAGGAGTTTATATTATAGGAGAGAACATAAAAGGAATAAAACAGATATATCACAAATATATTTCATGCAAGGAATAAAACAGATATATCACAAATATATTTCATGCATGTTTACACTTGTATATATGTATGTATGTATGTATGTATGTATCTGTGTGTAGAGATGAAAATGTTCTAAAATACACATATTGTAACCATACCTTTTATTTTATATAGCACTAATTATAATAAGATGTATTGACTTTATAAATAAGAAATAAAGTAATTAATAAAATTCATTCTAGGAGAAAAAATGATTGGGATAGTTATTATGTTTATATTTGTCCACTGATGTCCATGTCCATTAATGATGATACAACAAATAAGCAGAGTCTAAGACTAACTGCTTATGTTCAATATAATCTCCCTTTCTAAAACAGTAATACAGTCCTCTCTGTTATAATGAAAGTGTATTTCATCCAGTCATGTATTATTTCAATGATGCCTGGATAACAATTTCAAATAGATGATGAAGAAAAAAAAACTTTTTAGAAGATTTTTTTTCTTTCTGAAATAGTACAAAATAAACATGGTTGCATAATCTACCCCTTTTTTTCAGTACACTGTTTTGGTAGGACTATGGATTATTTTTTTCATCTTGATTTCAATTAGGAATCTTAAAAGTTGCAAATCTCAAATCAACACATGCCTAGAGAGGAAAATTTGCATATTGCATTAGCAGCCTCAATCCATCCTTCGCCCAAGAAAATACTTTATACACTTCACTACAGTGACTTATAAATACAGTCCAAGATCAGGAAATATCATTGCTAGTCTTGATGTACTTTGAGCCAAGCTTTTTTTGTACAGCATTTGTATGTCTAGACGGACAGTTTACATGAAGATTAATAATTATTTAACAAATATAAGTAACTTCCAAGCATATGCATTTCTGCAAATAATGCACTCTTTATGTTTTGGAGAAAGAACTACCATCAGTCATTTCTGATTCTCATTTGTTTACCTGTGAAATAAAGGTAACACCTATGTTGTAAATTCACATGAAATCAGACTATGTATGTAAAGCACAGCTGAGTATATTGCAGACCCAGGGTAATTATTTATTTAATGGCAGCATCTGTGATGATGATGACGATGATCGTAATGGAAAGGAAGATGATGACTACTATTTCATCCTTTGAATGAATTTGATCAAACAATTAAAAATAGGACAGCTGCATGTGTCTGACCCTTTTATTCTCTCCATCTTGGTTATCTTAATAAGCTCATTACTGATGAGTCTCCTGGAGAGTGAAGAGAAAAAACCATCAGACAACTAAATAAACCTCAGCTTCTGGTCAATCAGAACTGGAATGCCTATGGGTGCTGAAACAATTCAATTAGGATGTTTAATATACTCTTCTCTTCTCCCTCCCTATTGGATTTTAAATGTCTGGTTGCACTGTGTGGATGCTTTCAAGTACAATGATCTGGATAACACTTTCATTAATGAGGAGACTCCTTTATAGCACTACCAGAAGAAATACTGCCTATTGTGTGTTTTGTTTCATTTTTATAATACAATTAAACAGAGTAATGGAGACATTTGAGCCATGTAGCTAGGTAACCCTCAAACAATGCATTTTTATTAGTCATATAGAATGAAATTTACTAAGAATTTGTTTTTAAATCTGGTATTTAACCATCTTCAAGTAGGATAAATAATCAGTGTAAGAAAAGGAGAGAAAGGAAAGGTATTACAATATTCCAAGTCTGATGCAGTGGTAAGTGCTGTACTTCCAGGTACTCAGGAAGCTGAGGAAGGAGGATCACAAGTTTCAGGTAACTTCATTGACTTAGCGAAGCCCTAAGGCAACATAGTGAGATACTGTCTCAGAATAAAAAGGACTCTCACACCAATCAGAATGGCAATTATTAAGAGTACAAACAACAATTAGTGTTGGCAAGGATATGGGGGAAAAGGTGCATTGCTGGTGGGATTGCAAATTGATGCAACCAATCTGGAAAACATTATAAAGATTCCTTAGACAACTTGTAATGGAACCACCATTTGACCCAGCTATCCCACTTCTCGATCTATACCCAAAGGACCTAAAATCAGCATACAAATAGTGACAGAGCCACATCAATGTTTATAGCAGCTCAATTCACAATAGCTAAACTATTGTGGAACCAACCTAGATGACCTTCAACAGATGAATTGATAAAGAAACTGTGGAATATATACCACAATGGAATATTACTCAGCATTAAAAGAGGATAAAATTATGGCATTTTCATGTAAATGGATGGAGTTGGAAAATATCATGCTAAGCAAAGTAAGCCAATCCCAAAAAACCAAAGCCCAAATGTTCTTTCTGATAAGTGGATGCTGATCCATAATGGGGCAGGGGGTAGGTGTGTTGAGAGAATGGAGAAACTTTGATTAGGCCAAGGGGAGAGAGAGAATGGATGGGACTGTGGGGGGTAGGAAAGATGGTGGAATGAGACGAACTTCATTACCCTAGGTACAGGTATGACTGCACATGGGGTGCCACTCTACATCGTGTATAACCAGAGAAATGAAAATTTGTGCTCCATTTGTGTACAATGAATCGAAAAGCTTTCTGCTATCATGTATAACTGATAAGAACTAATAAAATATAAATTTTTTAAAAAGTTTAAAACAAAAAAAGACTGGAGTTTTAGCCCAGTGGTAAAGAGTTCTTGGGTTTAATCCCCAGTACCACGAGATCTATACAAGTCAATGCACCTAGGTGCTACACAGTGTTGGTGTCATGCTAGGTCATGATTCCAATGAAGTCTCTTTTGGTCAGATCAACTTCAGAGGATCTAAAGTCAAGCAATGAGAGGGTCCAGAAATCACTTTATACAGCAAAAGTCTGAATGATTTAGAGAGGTTAACACCAGCAAAGAATAGCCTATGGAGAAATACAATAGCTCTTTCTAAGTAGAGTCTGGAAAGGATATGAAAATGAAAACATAATCAATTTAACCTCATAAAATCTAATTTAGATAAATGGGTGATAGGAGAAAGTGTATGTACATTTCATCTCAGTTTTTCAAAACCTGATAAAAATTTGAGCTATTCTGAAAAAAAAGGGGCCACCTTAATATTCCAATTACAAAGAATATTTTAAAAGTTCATAGAAAGCAATCTAAATATAAAGAATGTAGTAGAAAGAGAAAATTGAAATGGGTGGATGTTTGAAAAGATGACCCACAAAGAAAATTCTAATTCAAGATTCTATGAATATAAAGAACTATTCATTTGAAGAATATCACTTAAATGCCTGTTATCTATGAAATGTGTCACTGAATGTATTTAAATATCATGGGATATGATGACTTATCACCAACACGAAATCAAAATGGATTTAAAAATAATGAAAATTAAATAGGACAAAGGGAGGAGAAGCACTAAGAAAACTGAGAAGTAATATCTGAATCAACAGCTTTCTTATTATAGAAGTATATCTTTCAAAATACAACTAGAACATTTACAATGGTGAGATTCATTTAAAACATTTCAATGTAATTATCTTTACAATGACACACTTGTATTAAAATAAATATTGTACAACATTTTCAATGATAATCTTACTTATACAATTTATGCTGTGCAACATTTAAAACTACAACAGATATTAGGATCTTCGTGTCTTTGGGGAAAATATGAGTAAGTTATGTTTGAGAGAGGAAAAGATAAGCATAAAAATAAATACAAAAGTTAGTTTACATGAAGCCTAGTCATTTTTTCGCTAAGACAGGCCTAAAAGAAGACAGGAGGTTCTGATAGAAGAAAACACATGTTCGAATGTTCTTGCAATTTCCCGACTATAATAGATGGTTGACATGTGTTCTTTTCAACTCAAGCAAACAATTTGTCATTTAAGATCACAAAAGAATTCATCACTGATTTTATTTAATGAAAATGCAAATATACTTTTACATACCATCTAGATTCTGTAGAATCAGTCGGTAAGAGGAGCCAGGATTTAAGATCACAGTTCTTGGGTGTAAAATTCCAGATCTGTGAACAATTTAATCTCTCATACTTAACATCTTTCTTCACAGTGCCAAATATATTGTCTGGCACTTAGGAATAGTCAATACATTGGGTTCACTGAAATATGAGTTGTGCGTTTACTTGTTAAGATCTATATGTGACTGTGCATTTCTATTTTGTGTTTCTGGACATCATATTTGTTTCTGTTAAACAAGTGTTCAGGTATGTTCAATAATATACCCCAGCTTCACAGGCACAAAAAAATAATCTTAAGATAATAAAGAAATGGATACAGATAAGAATACCACAGAGAGATAAAGTAATACCATGTCATACATCATAGGTAATATTTGGGGACTGCAAGTGTTAAGACCATAAAATAAATTTCAAATGTCCTCAAAAACAATCTGTTCCATCCTCCTGCAAAAACTATATTTCTCACGTTTATAAATGAATCAAATGTTCATGCATTCGTAAACACATATTTCATTTATCCTTTCATTTAAATTTCTTCCATGAGTATTTGTTGATCATTTATGATAAGCAAAACATACTAGAAAAGTAAAAATACAAATATGAGAACAAATATAATTTATAAATGAAGGGATTATTATTTGTTCTACAATAACTTTCAAATCCATTCATAGCAGAATGCATTAGGATTCAAAAGTGACAAGTGATTGCAGATTTTATTCAGTCAATATTCAACATATATGAGTGCCAAATAAATCAACAAACTGTGCCAAAATATGCTCTGCATTTTTCTGCCATTGAGACTTTGCTTATGCCAGGTGAAGAAATTCTCCTCTATCTCTTGGCTCGCTGCAGTAATTGGTCATGGTACGCCACTGCAGTGATCGTGGATATAGCTAAGAATTCTTCTCATTAGTCACATAAGCAAGCATCCAAATTCTAATAAGAGTTGGCAAATAAGAAAAATATATAACAGGGAATATATGTGCATATATAAATGTATATGTATATTGCATACATATATGTACATATATTTTTCTTTTCCTAAATTTGTAGCTTTTAATGTATGAAAAATTGAATAATGTATAGGTAGACAATATTCTATGCTTAATGGATTTCCATTAGATTTGGAAATGTTCTCCACATAGCCATTTCTTATGCTGATCATCTATAAGAGTCAAATAATAATAGTTCCCAAAGACATAAATCTGGAAATTACTGTCTGAAGCTCAAAAGAATGGTCCAGGACAGAAATGTATAGCTATGATCCAACAACACATGGATGAAAGAAGTAACACAGAAATCTATGACTTATTTGAATAGTTAAAGATAATCAATAAGGAAAATAGTTTACTTCATGAATAATTTTAATATATGTTGAACTGAAGACTGCATGTGGAAATTTTATTTTTGCATATAGATATTTGTATATCAGAGGATGTGAGGATGAAAAGTAGGTATAAAGTATCAGGAGTAATACAAGTTCATAAAATTGAACAGACTTTACAACAAAAGATAATTTTTATTCAGCATCTGTGACTCACAGTGTTTTGGCATTGTTATAAAATCTATTGAAGTGATTTTCACTAAAGTCTAAGGTTTCTGAAGAGAGAACTTCAATTAGCAGGCATCTGAAACACAAGGCTCCATGTAGAGCACTACAGAACCCTGGAATTTCTTTCTTTCTTTCTTTCTTTTTTTCTTATTTGATTCTTAGGGATATTATAAATAAGCAGAAATACAATGTGAGCTTTGGAACAACTTATTTAAAATTAATTGTACATATAGCTGTTCAATAAAACAAATTCCTCTAAATCAACTGAAATAAAGGTGAACAAGATTTTAGACCAAAAAAAAAAAAAAAAACAAATCCTGGACTAGAAGTTGGGAGTCCTTTTGTTTTTAAAATTCTAGATTTAAATAGCAGGTCAGAACTTTCAAGCATGGCCTGTGGTATTTGGCTGATGTTTATGTTTGGCCTAAGGTACAGGGATAGGACAGCTGCTGTTCTTGGCAAAGTCACTGATCCTTTCTGCAGGAAGATAAGAGGACTTGTTTATTTCGTGGCTCAAATCTTTGGTAGGAGCATGAGGTTCTTCTACTGGGACATCTGACCAGGAACATTAGACTGAGCACATGATTTTTTTTTTTTTTTTGTCCAACCTTTTCTAATATTCTTCCAGTAAAAAATTCATACCTAAAAACTTACTTTCCTTTCTGAATATGTTCTACTGATTTTTTTAAATATTTATTTAGTTGTAGATGAACACACAGTATCTTTATTTATTTTTATGTGGTGTTGAGGATCGAACCCACCTCACACATGCGAGGCAAGCGCTTTACCACTGAGATACAGCCCCTCTATTGATTTTTTAATTGTTTATTATTTTAGCCAAAACAGTTTGCTTGATTTTTCCCTCCTTTGATTAGCCCTGGCTATTTGAACTTAAATATGGTTTTGGTGGCGTGGTCTTATTTACTTTCATCTTTTCCATTTTATTAAGTCATTATGTAGCTTACTTTTATTTATCTGTTGTACCAATGGGAATCAGAATGTGGTCAATCAAAGGGAAAGGTCAATACATAAAATAAAAATAGAAGACTGCTCTGCCCACACACGGTGGTGTGTGAGAGAACAAGGACACAAGGAATACACGTTATTTTCCTACCCTTAGTGTAAGAGTAAGATTCTGTCTTTATATACCTCTCTTTCCTGCTCTCTCTTCTTCCCCTCTCCTCTCCTCCTTCCATCTATATTCTGTTCAGGAAGATGGGCATTACAGAGGTCTCTTACAATCTCTTCTCTACTTAGCTGTACTGGTATAAATACGCATCATATAACTCACCTCAAACCAAAATTTCAAAATGTCACATTAGGTCTTCCGATCTGAACACGAAGCAACATTCAGGTTTTGCATGAAATTATGTTTTTTAGAACTTCTATAACTAGATCATAACATCTTACTATTGGTTTCCTCTTTTTACCAAACTTATGTTCAAAAATTCAGTAGCCATACCTACATAGCATTCTCCAAGACAGAAAGTGAATTTCAAGTCTTGGCCATACTAATCTTCAGCCACAGTTTCTCAAGACAGTTCTTTTACACCTAGATCTTGTAGTAAAAGGTGTACTGTAACTTCTCTATTTCTACCAGGAAAAAGCATGAAGTCATTTTGGTCCAGCTAACAGCCATGAAAAGCCAATTAAAAAGCTCAACTTCACATTCAGTGGATTTTTACATAAAAGTGCCTTTATGCTCAATTATAATCTAAGAATCTACCAGTAATTTGTTTTCTATCTTTGTTCTGCAAAGTTGAAATCCCTTACATGTGATTAAAAATTATCTTCTTTGGAAACCAAATTCTTTCAAATCAACTTTCTGTTTACATAAAAGAAAAAAAAATAGTCAAAAGAAAAAAAATACCCCCCAAAATTCAAGTCTTATGAGACTTAGACTGTTTTCATGACCTGTGCTCTTATTTTTTTTTAATCTCTTTCCTTCTTTAGAAGCTCCAGTCTGACTCCATGTTCTTTATTTTCATTATGCTCAATTGATCCATTATCTTGTGCCTCTACTGAAGGAAAGCTCAACCCACATATCTCTGACAGTGTTAGGAAATTAATACTTTAAAAAGCTCACAATCCTAAATTCCAAAAAGGAAGCAGATATATTTTCTTTAGTATGGTTGCACTCCAGAATGCTAGGACTAATGGCTTTTATTCCTTAGCACAAGATGCTATATTGCTTTTGTAATAAATAATCAATTTGTTATCTACATTCAATACTTCTGACTTTCTACCTATATTTCTATATTTGTCCAGGAAATAAAATTAAAAATTAGCACTGTAGTACTTTCTCTATATCATAGTCTTAACTGATTTGTTTTAACTCTTTTCAAACTTCCAATTAAAAAAAATAATATCCTAGGATGATATTAGAGAGAAAGGTACAACATGCATTCTTTCAGATCAGTGGTTCTCAAACTGTGATGTGAGAAATAAATGCTGATACCATTATTCTTACTTAGACTGTCTCAATTGTTTTAAGTAAACCTCAGGATCTGTAGTTTTAATAAATATCCCAGTTGATCCTAACTCTGGTCATCCTTAGTATGAAAGATCACTCTAGATTTGCTAAACTCTATATGTGAATTTGATAATGACATTTTGATCAAGTTATTTGCATTTTCTATGAAAACACCTTTATATCCTTCAATATCGTCATTTTACTTTATAAAAGTTTTATATACAATATGGCCAAATCAAAAATAGTTCTAACTCTATCTCACACCTATACTAAATCAACTCAAGATGTCTCAAAGACTTAAATACAATATCTGAAACTTTGAAATGACTAGAAGAATACATAGGAAACCCTTCAACATCACACAATAATTTTTTGCATAAGACCCCAAAAGCAAAGGCAATAAATGAAGAGTACACAAATGGGATTGTATCAAACTCAGATTTTGTATAGCAGAGGAAACTATAAACAGAGTGAAAAGACAACCTATAGAATAGGGGAAACTTTTGCAAACTAGTCATATGACGAAGGATTAATACCTGGAATATGGAGGAAACAAAAATAAATTCAAGAACAAAGAAACCAAGAAGGGTGCAGAGGCACACACCTGTAATTCCAGTGATTTGGGAGGCTGAGGCAGAAGGATCATGAGTTCAAAGCTAGCCTCAGCAACTTAGTGATGCCCTAAGCAACTCAGCAAGACACTGTTTCTAAATAAAATATAAAAAAGGGTTGGGGATGTGGCTCAGTGGCAGAGCACCTCTGGGTTCAATTCCTGGCACCAAAAAGAAAGAAAGTTAAAAAGAAGCCAAATAATACAATTAAAATGGGCAATGAAGTGAATATATACTTCTCATAAGAAGAAATTCAAATGTTCAACATTTATGAAAAGCTGTCGGGAAAAAGCAATGCAAAACCACAATGAAAAATCATCTCACCTTAAGATGGCTATTAGCAAAAAGAAAAAAAAAAAAACACAAATGCTGGCACAGATATGAAGAAAGGGAACTTTCTTTTTCTTACACAGTTGGTGAGAATATAAACTAGTATAGCCATAATGGAGGTTACTAAAAAAAATAAGAACAAAAAAAAATGATCTACTATATCATACAGCTATTCCACTTCTGTGTATATAGCCAAAGAAATAGAATACCAAAGATATTCCTTCATACCCATGTTTACTACTACAAACAATAGCACGATATTGAAAATAGCTATATTGACAGTAGCTAAGATATGAAATTAAGCTAGATGTCCATTAATGAATGGATAAAGAAAATGTGATGTATATGTACAATGAATATTATTCTGACATAAAAACTAATGATATCATTTGTAGCAAAAATGGATGGAATTTGAATGTATTACATTGGGCAAATTAAGTGAAACACAATAAACAAATACTGTGTTCTCTCTCACCATTGGATGCTATAAAAGGTTGTTCTAATGTAGAATACTGATTACCATGCTAGAAAGGGTGAGGAGAATGGGTGACAGAGGAAATTTTATAATAGGTTTCAAACTGCAGTAGATAGAAGTAATAAATTCTAGTATTACACAGAACAATAGGGGACTATCATTCACAATAACCTATAATATGTTCTATGAATAACTAGGAACTTGAAGACATCAAACACAAAGTAATGATAAGGAGATGGAAACATTAATTACTCTTATTTAATCAGTCCATATTATGTACATATGCTCAAATATCACAATGAACTATGTAAATATGTACAATTTGTTGTTGTTTTTGGTATCAGATATTGAACCAGGGGAGCTTAACAAATGAGTCACATCCACAGCCCTGTTTTCTAGGACCTTGCTGAATTGGGGAAGTTGGCTTTTACCTTGCAGTCCTCCTGCCTCAACCTCCCAAGTCACTGGGATTACAAGCATGGGCCACCATGCTCAGCAATATGAACAATACTATGTGTTAGTAAAAAATTGTTTTTAAATGTTTAAGAAGATGGACATGCCAATCCCCTGGTTTGATTACTACACATGTAAACATGTACTGAATTATCACCCTGTAACCCACAAATAAGCATAATTAAAATTACAATAAAATATTTCTAAGTTTACTGTGAAACTTCTTCTAGACAGTTCATTATACTAGTAAATAAATTGCTCATAAAGATCTACATGACAATTACTTTTAGACCTTATTCTTCTAAAAAATCTTCATGAAGTGAGATACTTTCTTATCTTGGATAAATAGCTGTGAAACATACTACATTTTTCTTATTTTGTTTGGCTAGCAAGAAATTCAGAGATATATTTATACTCATTAACACTTTAACATAACTTCTATTCTCCATAATCTCTCATCCATCTTTAATACTTGCATTATTTTTTAGATATGAGACGTCCCCCATGAACACATGTGTCAGACAATACAATAACATTCAGAGATGAAATGATTGGGTTATGACAGTCTTAACACAATCAGTGCTTTAATCCCTGATGGATTAACTGGATGATAACTGTAGGCAGGTAGGGTGTGGCTGGAGAAAGTGGGTCCCTGAAGGAGTGCCTTTTTGTGCATATATTTTTATTTCTTGTGAGCAGAAAACTCTATCTGCTTCCTGATGCCTTGTACTAACCTGTTTTCCTCCTCCACACCCTTCCACCCTGATATTCTACCTCACACTCAGGCCAAGAGCAATGGAGTTGGCCATCTATGGACTGGATTGAGACCTCTGAAAACATGAGCATCAAAATAAACTTCTTCTCCTAAAATTATTCTTGTTGAGTCTTTTGGTCACAGCAGTTAAAAAGCTGACTAAAATAACTTGACACTTGCTCATTTAGTTATTTTGGTTTATTTGATAATAAATTGTTTCAAATACTCTTTTAAAAATGAGTAAAAAAATGAAAAAATGATTGAGAATATAATTTCAAAGCAAGCTGTTAAGAGAAATAGGATATTTATAATTTGGTAACAAAAATTAATTATTGAATTTTCAACCAAAAAAAATATTTGCAAGGTGACTCAAAATTCCAGTTTCTACAGGGGAAATGCCTGATTTAATTCTTTAACAATTAGTTACTACTGAATCATCTATTGGTAGGATCCACTAAGGGCTTTTTCTTATGCAAAGTAAACATGTACTAGCTGTAAAATTTAATATGTAATTTAAAAAATATTATTTAATAACACATACTTTATAAAACAATAATATGATAACAATCTGTCCTAGATGCTACAGGGGGAGTTATAAGCAGAGTTAGGGAAAATGTTTGCTTGGCTGTGTTTGGGTCTTGCTTTGTCCTTATCCTTTCTTTCAATGCCCCTATTTCTCCTTTTTGGAATGGGAATGTTTAGTCTATAGCACTGTATGTTGGATATATCTACCATGCTTTTGATTTTTTCAGGGGCTCACAGTCAAAGCTTAACTTGAGTCTCAGGTGAGACTTTAGACTGGGACTTACAGGCAATGATGAAATTGTTAAGACTGTGGAATTCTTGAAGATGAACTAAATGCATTTTGCAGCAAGAGATGAACATGAGCTTTTGTGGGCTAGGGGTGGAATGTTGTGGTTTGAATATGAGGTATCCCACAAATGTTCCTGGTAAGCAGGAATATTCAGAGGTAAAATGATTAGGTATGAGAGCTATAAAATACATTCTAGATTTTTATCTTGTTGTATCATCATTTTTTTATTTTTATCTGTTCTTTGTAGATATACATGACAGCAGAGTGTCTTTTGGCATAATATACATACATGGATTATGACTTATACTAATTAAAATCCTCTTCTTGTGGGTATATATGGTGCAGAGTTACCCTGATCATATATTCAAGTACAAGGAAAGGAAAGTTATGTCCAGTTAATTCTACTGTCCTTCCTATTCCCCTTCCCTTAATTCCCTTTTGTCTAATCCAAAGTATTCTATTCTCCCCCTCATCACCCTCCCTTGTTGTGGTTTAGCATCCATATATCAGAGAGAAGATTTGGCCTTTGGTTTTGGGGGACTGGCTTATTTCACTTAGCATAATGTTCTCCAGTTCCATCCATTTACTAACAAATACCTAATTTCATTTTTCTTTGTGGCTGAGTAATATTCCATTATGTATATATACCACATTTTCTTTATCCATTCATCTATTGAACGGCACCTAGTTTGGTTCCATAGCTTGGTTATTGTGAAATTGAGCTATTACAAACATTGATGTGGCTGTGTCACTATAGTATGTTGATTTTTAAGTCCTTTGGGTATAAACCATGGAGTGGAATAACTGGGTCAAATAGTGGTTCCATTCTAAGTATTCTGAGGAATCTCCATACTGCTTTCCATAGAGATTGTACCGATTTGTAGTCCTACCAGCAATGTATGAGTGTACCTTTTCCCCCACACTCGCCAACATTTATCATTACTTGTATTCTTTATAATTGCCACTCTAACTGGAATGACATTCTAGTTTGAATGGACTGACAGGGTGGTAACTGCAGGCACGTGGGGACTGGCCGGAAGAGGTGAGTCACTGAGAGCATGCCCTGGAAGGGTACATCTTTATGGCCTCTTCCTCCTCTCTTTTTCTCTTCCTCTCCTTCCTGATTCTCACCACGAGCTGAGCAGTTTGCCTCCTCTAGGCCCTTCCACCATGATATGCTGCTTCAACTTTGATCTATAGTAATGGAGCCAGCCAATTATGGACTGAGACCTCTGAAAACATGAGCCCCAAATACACTTTTCCTCCTCTAAGTTGTTCTTGTCAGTATTTTGATCACAATTTTCAAAAAAGCTGACTAAAATGTAATATCTCATGTAGTAACTATGTGAACTCGTTATCCTAAGAATTTATATGTAATATTTACATTTAATTTTCATACAAGTCTTAGCCTATTTTTACTGCTAGGAAATTTCAGGTAATCAAGAATGTAAGTAATTTGACCAAGTTCATTGAGTGGCAGATTGGAGAAATGATATTTAAATCCAGGCAGTCTCTTATACCTTATTTAAGATATTTTTGAGTGAATCATTAAAGTAATACTACAAAGAAGCAACACAATTGTAAATAACAAGTAGTAAGGTTTCTATGCAAAAAAATTGAAAGAAAGAGGCCCTAAATGATACCAATAAAAAAAACATGTTATTTTTCTTAAAGTGTGGAAATAAGTATTTATTGCTCAGATCTTCTTAGAAACTATTAATATCAATAGATTATGTTATGTTTCCATAGAAAAATAAGAGGTATGTGTATAGCAACATCTGCACATGTACATGATACTTATGTATCTATATAATTGAATTGATGTATATGTGTGTTTGTATTTCTTAAATGCATATTTGAGTTTACATCATACATTCACACATATTTTAGTAATAGTTAAAGCAATATGTACAGATCTAGAAATTGGGCAATGAAAATGTGAGAAATAATAAGGAGACAGAAGTGAAAGGAATGTGAGTGGTCTGTCAAGTAATTTCTTAATTTATTCAGAGTTTGCCTTAAAATAGAATGTTTCAGAACATATTGCCAA
Source organism: Tamias sibiricus (assembly GCA_025594165.1). NCBI lineage: Eukaryota > Metazoa > Chordata > Mammalia > Rodentia > Sciuridae > Tamias > Tamias sibiricus. Next base: position 118,671,820 of record CM046664.1, on the reverse strand, counting down.
CATTTGCTATTTGACTGAAAAAAAGTGGCCCTTTACTTTTTTAAAAAAAATAATATTTTCTCTCTTTTAGATGATTATGAAAGTATTTGGACTCTTTACATGAAAATAATGAAGTTCTCTGCAAAATCAATAGACACTTCACTTATCACTACTCTAAGTCTATGCCAACCCTAAATAAAGTACCCTATTTCTATAAAGAATAGTTTACAGCCATTTTCAAAATTATATTCCTTTTGTTTTGTGAGAATATTTACTGTGCTATCTTCTGATATTTTATTTCAAATTCATCCAATTTTAAAGCCAATATTAGAAATGCTATATTAAAAAAGAAAAAACAGATCAACACACACACAAACGCACGCACACACACACACACACATACACACACACTCTAAGTTAATTATGTTTTTCAACCTGAAATGTATTGCAAATATATATTTATGAAGGATTTGAAATAATATTCAGTTTAGCTTCCATAATTAAGAATTTCCTTAAATGGAAGCAATTCCTTTTGACATTTGTTCTTATATCCTATTTCTCTGTGATGCATTCACTCCTGAATGCCTGTGAAATGTTTTTAAATTAGTGTATTTTTTCTAACTACAACAACATTCTGATAAAGTAAACAATACAAATAAAATGAATGTAAATGTCTTCTTGATTGTACATGTTTGTAAAAAGTCACATATAACCTTTTATAGAACACTATAAAGTATCAGAAAACCAACTGAATATCAACTTCAATCCTTTAATCCTCATTCTTAATTTCACAAGAATAAATAAACCAAAGCCTTATGAGAGAGTTTCAAGTTTGATAATTTTCATATTATTGGACTTGGAAAGGACCTAACTACAAATCATAAAGTTGAATAAAATTCAAGTTATGATTGCTGCATTTATATTTCTCATCTCCAAAAGATCATGGTAAAAGCAATACTAATGAAAACAACAGCCTTCATTTCTTCATATTAAGTACTTGCTTCATAGAATTGTGGGGATGCTAGTAAGAGTATCAACTGATGCAATTACTTCAGAAAAATAATTGGTATTATCCTCCAATATGACCCACCAAATTCACTCCAAGGTAAAACATACAGTTTTCAACAATTTGTATATCATCACTCTTTAGAAAAACCTGAAACCAACTTGAGTGTCATCAACAGGACAATAGTTGAAATAAACTATAGTATATTCAAATAATAGAATAAGATGTTATACAGCAGTCAAAATACATTGCAGTGCATAGAAATTCTGTGTGATAAACCTGACATAATATTGTATGGCAAAACTCAAGACTACATGAAACATTATGTCCTTTCATAAATTCAGTGAAATCTCCCAACTAAAAATAATTTTATAAGAATAACTATTAACACAGGGTATGGGATAATGGTGATCTTCAGTAGAAAGGGGGAGAGACTGTGGAACATGATGGGAAGAAAAGGTACATGTGGTTAGATGCAGGTTAATATCAATGATATATCTTTATTTTAAGCAGCAGGTTCACATGCAAAAGTTACATTATTAAAATATTACTAACTGCATAAGTAAAATGGTAAAGAGGGTCATGCATATATGAATGATAGTAGTGCGATGTGAAAAGGAGTGGCAGTTAAAATGTGTGCACATGGAATAAAGCCAAAAGTAATGCTTAGTTCTTTTCAGCTCGTAGTATCAAGGGCTTAGCTTTTTACAAAATTATGCTGTGTGCATGTTTGAATGTACCACAGTGAATTCCACCTTTATGTATATCTAGAAAATACCAACTAAAAGTAGATAGATAGATAGACAAGACAGACAAACAGACCAGTAGAGCAGAGTGAGAAAAATGGGTGTGGGGGAAGGAGAGGGACAGAAGAGGCACCGGGGATGGAAATGGAGCAAATTAAATATTACATGTACGTATAATTATATCAAAATGAACCCAACTATTACCTATTACATATAACTATAGTGCACTAAAATAAAAGCATTAAAATATGCATAATAAAAATTAATAAAATAAAATATTATCCTCACTTATAATTTACCAGTTTACAGCTCCAACTTGAATATTTTTCCTAAAATTTTGCAAGTATCTACTTACTACCTATTTTTCTAGCAAACTTAAAATATTTAAAGGAATTAAAGGAGGAGTTATTTTCCTCTTTGTAATTCCAGGGGTTAAAATGGCATTTTCTATGTTTTTCAAAGTAGTAATATACTATTTAAATAAGCTTGAAAATATTCCTTTAAAATATATTCTAAATCATAATGTTTAATTTCAGAATACCTTCAAGTCTTCTTTTATTTGACTTTAACAGGCACATAAGTTTTTATAGCAAATTATGAACCTTCAACTTTTGACTTTCTGTTCTTTAGACCAAAACAAATCAAACAAATGATATAACAATGACTTCATAGCCTTCTTTCAACAGCATCAATGTTAGAATCAACAAAATCATAACTAGATTATCTAAAATTCAGTTCAATATGGAATTCTACTCAGTTTCCAAAAGATTTAACAATTACTAGATGACCAAGGTAAGAATAATAAAATGAAACTTATGAATTTTTTTATTCATTAGATTTCAAATTATATATAAACTATGGAGTCATTATCAGAATTTTAATTGTACCATGGAGAAACTTCTAGACCTGCTTCATTTCATTGCTTAGTGTTCTTTGTAATATTTTGTTTAATGATGAGGACTGGTTTCAAGTGGAAAAAGAAACATAAGGAGTAAAATGGTTTCCAATGTGTTGTACTCTTAAGAACATTAGACTTCAAAAGATCCCCCAGAAATCTAGCGTAGGTTGCTTCACTAAGGAGATTGGGGACTTTATGTAAGTTTCAAAACTACATTTCACTTTTGTTTCTTCAAGTTTAAATTGAGAAGTTTCTATAAAATGATTTCTAATGAGCCGTTTATGTCAAAAGTCCATTATTTTAATACCTTTGGACTGAAGTAGAAAACTCACCCATTTGGGAGAGCCCATTCAGGACATTCTTTTCTGACTCAATAAAATATCTAATGTCCATTTTGGGGTTGATCAAAGAAATATACCACATTTGGTAAGAATTTGAAATGGTTTAATAAATTTCAATGTGCATGGTAACATTTTTTTCCTAACATGTAATAAAATGGCATAGGATTATATAGCCTTACTTTCTGTAGAATGAAGAGAAGAAACCAGATCCTCATTCGAAATACAGAATGGAGGGTAATGATGGGAGTCTAGTTATCATCCAACTTCATCACATGCAAAAGCCCAGAAATACTACAAGAGTTCTTGTGTGATGGCCCTCACAAATCCCAGCTTACTTCATAAGTGATCCGGCCTCTGAACAGAACTTCTGGGTGGGATATAGAATTATCTGGATGAAGGATATTTTAATGAAAACAGCATACCAAAGTGAGATGCCACATTTAAATTCCCACAGATTTGAGCATATACATTTGTATTAAATTCTTGTTCTTCTAAACTCAAGTCTCTCCAACTATCCCTTCATGATTATGTTTAATTCTCCAACATGGTGATTCTTATCAATGCATTGCCTTTATATATGTTTTCATTATACATCTGCTAAATGCATGGTCCCAATCTCATTTGTATTGAAAAAAATCTTGTAGTATGGCAATCTTCACAGATTTCAAGACATGTAAACCACTTTCTCTTTCAAACTCATAAAAATAATTAAACACCTGCAGAGGATATACATACCTACTGCAAAGTGAGAAAAAAAGGAATGAAATTACTTTAAATAGAATTCAAAATGGAGCTAGGCTTGGATCCAAGGCCTGCCTGCCACTCAGAAACCCTGCTCTGTGACTCTGGACATTGGGGAACCCTATCTGGTTTGGCAGTTCCTGGTGTTCAACAACACTGACTGGCATGAAGAAGAATTCTAAGGCCAAGCCTTCATCTGGGGTGATCCAGGGGCAGCCTCCCTCAGCAAGCCAACGCTGAGGTCTGAATGAATCCCACTGGCAGGTACAAAGTTGGTGTTCGTGTCTGAAGCATCCTGGACCCCTGGGATTGGGGGAAGGGTATTCTAGAAATTAGGGCTTGGCTAGATGACCCCTCAGGTTCCAGTATCAGAATCCGGCCTTTCCACAGCATTTTGTTTGTTTGTACCTGGTTCCAGACATGGCCTTGCTGTATGGCCAGTTCTCTCAGAACTGGGTCACATAGGATCCCACCTAGGACCTCTCAGAGATGGAGATTGATGGACTATCCTTCCAGGCTCCAGTTAGATTTTTAAAATGCAGGGCTCGGGGGGTAGCTCAGTGGTTGAGTGCTTGCCTTGCATGTGTGAAGCACTGGGTTCAATCCTCAGCACCACATTAACAAATAAATAAAACAAAGATATTGTGTCCATATACAACTAAAAAAAATGATATTCTTTTTTTTCTTTTTCTTTTTTTATTTTTTTGGTACCATGGATTGGACTCAGGGGCCCCATTCCTTTTTGTATTTTATTAGAGACAGGGTCTCACTGACTTGTCAAATGCCTTACCATTGCTAAGGCTGGCTTTGAACTCCCGATCCTCCTGTCTCAGCCTCCCAAGTGCTGGGATTACAGGCATGCGCCACCACACCCAGCCATATGATATTCTTAAGCACAAATATTAGAACTGACAGCTGTTAATCTACAAAGCTGTATTCAAAATTTTTAAAATTCCCCTATAAGTTCCCATCTAGTTCATATCTATTGAACATCAGCTTAGTCCTTTTAGCTAAAATGTGGAATTCGTTTTTCTTTGAATTGGTTTTATTTTTATCAGCTAATAATCTAATCATATATTATTATAAAATATGACCCATTTTTGGACAATCTCATGAATGTAAATTTTAAGCTAAGGTAAATATGACAAATCTAATGAAGAATGAAAATCTGTACATGATGAAGTTATTTTTAAAATGATCTTTTTCATCTTTTTTAAATCTAAGTTTGGCCTAGATTAGTAGGTTACTGCCTATATTGAGATGGCACTGCTCCATGGCTAAGGAATGCTTGTGACAATACAGGTATCAACTCACTCCATGATCTGCAACACATTAACACATATCTTTTTTTACCATTTGAGCATTGTACGAGGCTAAGTCTCTAATAGATGCAGACTCAAACCTGGAAAGCCTTTCAGACTAGTTATGAAGGCAAGAAGTAAAATTACATACAGAACGGCACTTACTTACATCAAGTGTAACTCCAACTAGAGATGGCAAGACTTGGGAGTTGGAGAAGGCTTCAAGGAGAAGGTCAATGCAAAGACTGGTTCTCAAAGGAGAAAACTAAAGGGCAAAACATTCAACAGAATCTACAAAATCAGAGTCTTGCAAATGTGTGCAGAAATTAATAGACGGTGTGTGACCGCTGGGTTTCTTGTCAGTACCAGATGATATCCCACACCACCAAATCTAGCTGCTAAAGGCAGTGGAAAGAAACACAAGTCTTTGCTATGATCTGAAATGTCCTGTATCATCTCATCTCGAAAACCTTTCAGATCTCATTGTTACTAAGCCCTTCACTCCAATTGCTTCAATTACAATGGCATCAAACAGAATTCCCAGACCTCTGTCCCTTTGATATTTGTATATTATGAGCATCTGTAATCTGAAAATCAAAAATCAAATATGCTCCCAAATTCCTATTTAAGTGCCATTATGATGCCACAGCGGATTTCAGATCAGATCTCAACTAACAAGTAGCAATCACAGGTGCATTAAAAATATCATTTAAAATTATTTAGTGCACTAAACATATTACATAAAATTATCTGAGGCTTTGTAATATATATATATATATATATATATATATATACACACACACACACACACACACATATATATATATGATACAAATAAACTTTGTGTTCAGATTTTGATTATATCACCAGGTAACTCATATGCATATACAAAAAATCCAAAATTTGAAAAAATTTGAAATCTTTCTGGTCCCAAGAATTTTGGATTAGTGATATATATAACTTGAAATTGTTTTCTCTCTTTCTCTAAAACTCTTCATTCAGATTTCACAGACTCACTTCATCCTTTCAATTAGCCATCAACTCAGATGTCAGCATCTTGGAAAGAACTTCTCTGTCATTTGTCCCAAACAGCAGCCTTATTACCCAGATTTCTTTCTTTTATAGAACTCATCAGGACCTGGAATTATAGCACATATTTATGTCTTTATTTTCTGCCTTTCCCACTATTTTAGATCTGCACCATCTTAAAGGTAGGAAGCTGGCTGTATGATTATTTCTATGGCCTACAGGTAATAAGTGATCAAAAAAGTCTGTTAAATTAAATTGAACTCTTTTAGTCACATTTTGATTTCCTGAGAGTGTATGCCACTGATATTACTTTGTGTTTCCAAAAGTGCTATGACTTGTATTTAAGAGAGAGAGAGAGAGAGAGAGAGAGAGAGAGAGAGAGAGAGAGAGAGAAATGGGTGAATTAGGTCCACATAACATTTTTAAAAAGACAAGATTTTTTACTTTTAGAACAAAACCTTCCCATCCAATTTGGCATTATCTCAACTGTCATCCTCTCTTTCAGTGTTATTTTTTCTCATTAACTTCTGATAACTCCTTCTCTACACCCTCCACATTTTTTATGATTCAGATTTTCTTTACATAACACACTTTCAAAATTTCCAAGGCAAAATGGATTGCAGAATGCCATCCTATGTAGCTACATTTATGTTTATATTTTGTACACCTTGTAAGCCCTTAGAATGTTGACTTCCTAACAATAATTTCTTGTACCTTACATGTAATTTATAGAAAATGGTTCACTATCTCTATGCATAAATTAGTTAACAGCCATTAACTCTAACCTTTGCAGAAAAATTAGTCATAGACAAAAAATTAGATAAGTCTCACAACGTTTTCCAGATAAAAGAGGAAGACAAAAAGAGTGGGTTATAGTTCATAAGACAAAATACTCAAATAATAAATTTAAATATTTTAACATGGCCCTCCCTTTCCCTAATCTCTCCTCCTCCCTAAATTCCCCTTCCTAATCTCAGAGGAAACTGGATTATTTTTCTTCCCCAACCTAGACAGAGTTATCCATCCTTGAGCACATACCCATCACAGGAAAGAGGTAATTGAGACTTCAAGGATGGTACCAGAAGATCCAATAAATGACTGTCTCCCAAATTAACAAGAAAATTACAACTCCAGACAAGGGAACCTGGAATATAGCCTTTAAACCACCTCTTTAAAAATCCCTTTTTCCCTCTACTAGGCAGAATCACAGACTCTAGGACAGGAGTCCCCTGTGCTTCTCCTTAGCTAGAAAAGCAATGAAAGTTAATTTTCCCTTTTCTCTAAATAAATAAATATTTTAACATGGAACAAGTTAAAGTCAAGTCTCTTACAAAAGTGGATTATTGCCTATGCTGAGATGGCACTGCTCTGTGGCTGTGGAGCTCTCCATGGTGTGCAGGTATTTACTCATTGCATGATCCAAACACATTAACACAGACCTTTTACTACATGTGAGGACTGAACTAGGTAATAAGCCTTCAAAAAGTACAGACTCAAACCTCCAAAGCCTTTCCATCTAGTTAGTAATGTCAGAAGTGAAACCACAAGTTATATGCAAAATGAGATTTATTAAAGTCAAGCATAATTCCTACTAGAGATGACATAGGCTTCAGAGGTTGAAAAGTTTTCATGAATAAGATCAAGGTAGAGACTAGTTCTTGGAGAAGAAAACAAAAGGCCAAAACATTCAAATCGTAAAGCAAAGAACCCTGCAAATGTACACAAAAATAAATAGATAGATAGATAGAGTTTCACCCTTGGATATCTTTTCAATACCAGACAACATTCCATACTGCCAAATCTAGCTGCTGGAGCTAAGGGGATAACAATGCTTATTTCTCTCTTTATATTTATTTGTGATCAGAAAATAATATAAAAACTAAGGAGAACATGGGGAGAGAGAAACAGGAATGAATCCATCATAGTTCTGAGGGAAAAATAATACTTCCCTTACTGTCAAAGTTGTTTTGACAAAAGAGAAGTTAAATTGCACATTTTCAACAATTCACAGGCTAACTCATTTTATGCAATGTAAGCAAAATAATTGATTTACTTTTCTATCAGTCCAGGTACCATTAAGTAGTTTGCCCCCAAATGGCCTAAAAGTTCACTGCATGAGAACATAAGGTCATACTATATCAACTGAGCATCACCATGGTAAAATGCAAAGGCAGAGCCAACAGTGACATTAAGGAATGTGGGAAAAGTGAGACACAGAGTGCAGAACAAGGAGAGAAATCCACTACATGAATGTAATAAACTGCCAACTTGTTCCTTCTCTTATCTTATCAGAAGCAACCCCCAGATAATTATTACAGCACATTTCTAGATAATGTTTGAAGATCTTCAGGAAAAAAATGAGTTTAAAAAGTGAAATTCCAGCCGGGCGCGGTGGCGCATGCCTGTAATCCCAGCACTTTGGGAGGCTGAGGCAGGAGGATCGTGAGTTCAAAGACAGCCTCAGCAATGGCGAGGCACTTAGCAACTCAGTGAGACCCTGTCTCAAAATAAAATACACACACACAAAAAAAAGGGGGGGGCTGGGGATGTGACCCAGTGGTCGAGTGCCCCTGAGTTCAATCCCTGGTACCACACACACACAAAAAAAGTGAAATTCCAAAAATATTGCTATATTTAATGGCATAACTATGGGAATGTCACAAAATTTTTGCAAGTGTGAAACAATGAATTTTTAAATACATGACAGCTAAATTTTCTTCCAGTAGGATTGAATGATCAAGTAATAAGAAATCTTAATGTCAGTAATTCATTTTCAAAGATGAATATAATTTTAAAAGTTCTGAATTAAATGATGTAACTATAAAAATAAATATAATACAAAGTCAATTAATAAAAGGAACAACACAATAGACCCACTGAAAATCAATAATGTTCCCTTCTCTAGAGTACCATGTTGAGATACCATATATTATTTCTCTCTAACATATTTTTTTGTCTAGAAAGCAAGTAAATGCTAAAAAAAGTTTTAGATGGTAGTAAAATTCACATATTTTAAAATGCCTACTCAAATATTGTTTCTAATTCAAATGATGGCTGCAAGAATATGAAAACACTTAAGATGGTGTAACTTTTAAAGCTAAAGGAGAGGAATACATACCACATTTCAACTTCCATCCATTAACATTCTCTACAAAAAACTTCATACAAATGTGTTGTAGTATGGCAAAATTAAAATGCCTTTAACCCATAATAGAGCTCTTCACCAGTGAGATAAACTTTGGTACTTCCCCCACCTTGTAAACATTGTTAGATCAACACATTAGCAAGATTTATGTAGAAGCTAGCACAAGGGGTAATAATTCCATCTGTTTTAGTAGATGTATAAACTGAAAGTCTCTACATTAAATGATTTTGCACGATATACTCCTAACATTCTCCAATGTTTGTAGAATTGTGACAGGGAGCAGGAGGATGCTATTTAAGAGCATTTTTATATTTCTTTTTATCATATGACATATATATGATCATATATGAAAATGCTAAATTCCTCTCAAATTATGTCACTCTGAAAAGCAAAATTTCCGGGGCTGTGGTTGTGGCTCAGTGGTAGAGCGCCTGCCTCACATATGTGAGGTACTAGGTTCGATTCTCAGCACCACATATAAATAATTGAATAAAATAAAGGTCCATCAACAACTAAAAATTTTTAAAAAAGCAAAATTTCCTCTTTTAAACTGTCATGTTGTTAGAACAACTGCAATGAGCTGGGCATGGATGCTCATTCCTATAATGCCAGTTACTCAGGAGGCTAAGGCAGGAGTTGAAGGCCAACCTTATCAACTTAGCAAGACCCTGTCTCCAAAAAATGTTAAACAAATAAGTGAAATAAAATAAAATGGCCTTGGGATATAGCTCAATCCCCAGTACACCAAAAGAAAAAAAATAAAAACGAAAAAATTGCAATGAAATTTTGTCTTTTTTTTAAACTGGGGATTGAACCCCGGACCTAGTGCATAAGCATATACTCTATCATTGAGCTACAACCCCCCAGTCCTTGCTTTTTTGTTGTTGTTGTTGTTTGTTTTTGTTCCTTAAGATAGAAATTCATTAAACCTATTAAAATTGAAATTGATATTGCTAGTTTTTGAGGGCTTTAATCAATAGACAACTACTAAGTTTTCTTAAAGCAAAAATGTACTTCTACCATGCTTCAGATAAACACATAATATAAACAAATATTTTGTTTTCCCAAATTTGTTCAAAAATCAGAATATGATTTATGTAGTTAAATACACAAAAGTTCCAGCTACTCAGGAGGCTGAGATAGGAGGATCACAAATTTGTGGCCAGTCTGTGCAACACAGCAAGACCCTATTTCAAGATAAAACTTTTAAGTAGGGACACAGATGTATGTGCTCAGTGGTAGTATTTGCCTAACATGCATGAGGTCCTGAGTTCAATCCCCAGAATTTCAAAAAATAAAAATAACATCAAAAAATTCATTCTAAGCCGGGCGCGGTGGCGCACGCCTGTAATCCCAGCACTTTGGGAGGCTGAGACAGGAGGATCGCGAGTTCAAAGCCAGCCTCAGCAATGGCGAGGCACTTAGCAACTCAGTGAGACCCTGTCTCTAAATAAAATACAAAAAAGGGCTGGGGATGTGGCCCAGTGGTCGAGTGCCCCTGAGTTCAATCCCCGGTACCCAAAAAAAAAAAAAAAAAAAAAAAATTCATTCTAAACATGAACTTTACAGAAATGCCGTACAGCAGCTTTCTTCCCCATACTGAAAACTTCGATGAAAACAACTTGGTTTTAAAATGTAAAAAGAGGTATGGATCACAAAATGATATTTCTGAAGTTCTTAAGTTTTATATTATAAGTAATATCATCACTTAAGAAAAAAAGTGTCTAGGGCTGGGATGTGGCTCAGTGGTACAGCGATTGCCCAGCATGAGTGAAGCCTAGGTTTGATCCTCAGGACTGCAAAGAAATTAAAAATATATATATTTAACTATCTAAATGGTTAGTAATCCTGACCAGGAACACAAATATTGCCTAACATATTAATAGTTCCTCAAATTACTCAATATGCCATCTGATAACACTTTTAACTCCCAAATCATGAACATGAAGTACAATGACAAACTGAAGCTTGACCCTACTGAACAAATTTTTAAATAGTTTTTGAATATTATTGGTGAACATCTGGAAGTTTCCTGAATTGAGCAACATTTAAATACTACCATCTGAACAAAAACTAATCAACGATGTTATCTCTTAAAGGCCTTTTGTCAAAAGAGGAGTTCCAAGCTTTTTCCACGATGGCAGATTAAGGCAGTAATTAGAGTTTTTCCCATGGAAAGTGGAATGGGTGGGATGTGAGCAAAAGGATAACCACGGCTCTGAGCAGGTTAATAAATATCCTCAAAAAGAAAGGATGGAATGGAGGAACATACGTACATGGGCCACCCAATATAAATATCACTTTTAAAAGAATATTTCTGACATTCTCTCTTTCATTTTTTTTTTTAATTGTATTTGTTATGTTCCTAACTTCAATTAATAGTAAAGGAGGCAACCTTAAAACTATATTTTAAACTATTCATGCTGATATACTTGATGTTACAGGAAGTAAAACAATGATTAGATGGTAGTTACATGGTAGTTTTAGGACAGACCCACTAAGATCTTCAGATCAAAAAACAACTGGATATTGTGCAAAATGACCTGAGAAGTAGTCTTTAATTCTACCAGTCCTCAATGACAAAGCTCTTGGGTATTTGTTCTCATGTAGGTAATGTTTATATAAGCTGGAACTTTTGATAGCCATTGTTTAGGATGACCTTTTCACTTCTGTTATCATTAACTGATGAAAATTAACATCATTAAAATTATAGTCACATTAAAAAGAGCTCAGCAGGGTGTGGTGGCACACGCCTATAATCCCAGTGGCTCAGGAGGCTGAGGCAAGAGGATCATGAGTTCAAATTCAGCCTCAGCAAAAGCAAGGTGCAAAGCAACTCCGTGAGACCTTTTCTCTAAATAAAATACAAAATAGGGCTAGGGATGTGGCTCAGTGGTCAACTGCCCCTGAGTTCAATCCCTGTAACACCCCTCCCCCCCAAAAAAAGAGCTCAGAATATAATGGAAAATTCTTGATCATCTCACAGATACAACTTCATGTTATCTAAAACTACTGCATACTTTCCAGAAAGTTTACACTTTACATTATCCTCTAAAACAGCAGCATAAAAGATAGTCAGGCAATGACTTTTGCTGAACATATTCTATTCCTAAATAATGTTGTTGAGTCACAAAGTAACCACAGATAAGAAATCAAAAAGGTACTGCTTTTAAGAATCTATCCAGGCAATTAAAATGCACTATAAAATATTTTTCATGAGAAATTAAAGACATTTTCCTAAGAAATTTTGTTCTGTTATATAAAGCATACGCTTTGCTAAATGTCCACATATACTCTCATTTTGATTGCAGCAACATTTCCACATCTGAAAAGTTGGATGGTGTATTCCATTAGAATCATTAATTAGCTTAATTTCCTGAAAATTAAAAATTTTCACCTTCAGTGAAACTTGTCTTAAAACTAATTCCCATTTTGCTTCCAAGTTCTGAGAAAGTGTACATATATGTATATACATATATGTATATGCATATATACATATATATAATCCTTCCAATCTATTTGCCTATGAAACATGAACTAAATCAGAGGTTTAGATTTTACTCAAGCATTATGATTCAGTTTCTTATTGCAAAAGTACTCATAAACATTTTATTTATAGAATAAAAATTGTCATGAATGGTTAAAATTTCTTTTTTTCTGAAAACAAACAAATTTCAAAATATAATAAAATTGGAAGTCATTTCAGGGAACAAATGTTAAAATAATACCAACTTCTCAGGTATAGAATAGAACTTTTAGCTACATGACAGTAGCAGCTCATCAACATTCATTGTAATAGTTCCTACATTCAAGACATACAAAGCTATACCTAGACAGCAGATAACAGTGAAATGACTAAGATCTCATGAAAAACTGTCATATACACCAAATATTTTTAAAAGTATTATTTCCTTTTAATATTTCTTCCTTTAATGCAGTCTTCTTTATATTCAGGTATACTTCTAATTTGAAGTCATAATAGTGACTTGCACTACTCAATTATCCCAAAATAATGATTTCAAATGACATAAAGACAATAAGACAAAAAACAAACAAATTCTCTTTGATAAAGAAAAAACACCTAAGGTGTTCTGAATTGTCTTCACAATCTGTCACAAATTTGTCAACAAAATAAAAGGGAAATATAAGCAGTAGGATATGAACTTCACTAATTCCTTTTTTAAAATCTACCCATAGGTCTTCAAAAATATATAAGACTATATCAAAATCAAAAGCACTGTATTATACTTTACCATGATTTGTTCATTAACTCACCCAAAATTCCTCACATAAAAAATATTCCATTAGTTGGCCATCTGACAACATGAGAAACTGTTCAACACAATATGTCTAATAAAATTAAGTTGACTTTAAACACAATGTCATTTAAGGAAGCCAATGAAATTATCAAGAAACAAAACTTAAAAAGCAGCCTTGGGAATGAATTTTTTCTTACAGCCATTACCAAATCCTTACTGAACTGATTACCCATGCAAGAAAAGTAGCATAAAGCTGAAGAAAGGACACTAACATCACTCCCTGGCTTATCTAAAAACTAATAAAAGTAAAAGGCTCTAACCATTTTATTTTATTAGATTCTCTAATTATGTATAATGCTGCTACTTTCAATAGTTTGATTAACATTCTTAATCATCTGACACTTATTTTTCCCCTACCATCTAAAAAATTCTTAATTCTAGCCCTAAAATCTGTTTTAAAAAACACATTGATTCAAAATAGTTCCTTCAGTTATAAAACTTCATACCCTCCCCCAATTAAGGAATGCACAAAGGAATTCTAGAAGGAGATTAAGAACCAAAATTCTATAATGCAATCTGTCCTTGGTGAACATCAATCTCCCCAGACACTGCTCTATCTTCCATTCGTATTTAGTGGGTGTGGATCCATTGCTCAGGATCTGTACTTTCTAAAAAAAGTGTGGATGACAATCATGTGCTTCTTTTTTTGAAACTGTGAACCTCCACTTTTAAATATCATTCCACTACATTTTGTGGAGTTCGTCAGCTTCAGTCCTGATAGACTAAAAAATAACCTATCAGCTGTAATGAAAATGCACCTATTATTACATGCATATTTTATAAACTCTTCTGATATATCTACAATCTACTTTTTGTAACGTTGTAAAATAAGAATTGTGGTTCTGAAAGGGAGAAATGCATGCTATAAGTATCTATTAACAGGGAAATAATACTTCAAATATACACGGAAACTTTTCATTGGCATCCATTGAAGTATTTTCTAAACATTGCAATACATGTTGTACATATTCACATACTTATTAGTGCATAAGTTTTGTTTTTCTTTGTAATCATATTTTATATATTCATACATATATTTTTAACATTCTTCTATATTCAAGAATTCCAAAATTTCTTTGTGTATTTATCACTTTCAGGCGTTAATACTCAATATTTGCCAGCAACCCACTAGTACCTCAATCTTTGCATCATACCCATTTCACATATTAAAAGGCTTTCCAAATCATTTAGATAATGTTTTCCTAAATGTACTTAGGAAAATGAAAAATTAGTTTCTCTGAAGTATCCTAAAACCTTAATAGACCCACAATCAACTCACCCACTTCCAACCTCCACCCCATTTCCCTTGATGGCACCTACCCTAGTGTTGTCATGGTGACGATGGTGTACCAAAATGCCGCAGGGATGCTGGTGAACTTGCTGGCTGAAGACCCCTTCTCTGCGTAGAACATAACTGTTGCGAAAATGATGATGGCCATAGTGAGCGAAAAGAGCAAGAAGCCCAATTCCGAGGCACAGCTCTTCAGTGTGTACCCCAGGATGCGCAGGCCTTGGGAGTGGCGGGAAAACTTAAAGATCCTGAAGACTCGAAAGACTCGAAGTGTAACAAAGGCTCCACTAACATCCTCATTGTCTGTCATGACCAGCCCAATGTAATAAGGCAGGATGGCCACCACATCGATGATACTCATGACGCTGCGCACAAAACGGTAACGACTAGGTGCTGCAGCCAGGCGAAGCAAGTACTCAACTGTAAAGATCATGACACAGGCGGTATCCAAGCAGAAGAAGGCCACCGCATAACGCTCCCCACAGGGCAGTTCTTTGATGTGGCCTGGGCTAGACCCACAGGGCACTGTCTCTACCACATTAGCGATGACTGAGACGGCAATGAAGAACCCTGTCACATAGTAAAACACCAGGGCCATTGTGCTGGTGTGGGGGTTCTCAAAGGCCCTCCAGACCCTCTGCCTAGCTGTCATGGTGGGCAGGGCACTCTCCCCTGTGTTGTCAGTGTCGGCATCGTCCTGTAGACGCTCGGCGTTCTCTCGCCTACGGTCCTTGTACTCCTCATAACAGCAGTCGCCAATAATTTCTGGGATGAGGCCAAAGAAGGCCAGTTCTTCATCATAAGCAGAGATGCACTCATGGCGGGGATAGTGGAGCTTCCCCGTGCGGTAGAAATTCAGAATGTGGCGGAAGATGTCTGGGTCACGGTCAAAGAAATACTGCTGAGTCTCAGGATGGTAGAAAAAGTCCCTCTCAGAACTGCCCAGCAGAGTGTCTGGGTACCGTTCCAGGGTGTCCTGCCACGTCTGGAAACGGGTGCCACTCACATTCAGCACAATGAGGGCATCCTGAGTCCTCTTTCTCTCCTGCCTTGGGGGAGCAGGCATGGGCCCAGAGGCCACAGGCATCCACCCAATGGCTGCCGCCCTTGCAAAGGGCAGCCATGCGGCCACACCAGCCGCCATGTTGTCCAGAAGTGGGGCAACGAGAGTAAAGGAACTTCTACAGTAGGTCAACCAAAGATGCACAGTGGCACCCTCCTCGCCTCAAGCAGAGTACTGGGGAACGCGGTTCAGAGGTATCACCCTACTCCAAAACAGTGTTCCTGGTGAAGTCAGTCCTCAGAAAGGCAAGTTTCCCTCTCAGGTATTAGGAATAACAATTTTTAAAAATGCAATATCCTAACAATCACCTCCAGTAGAAGCAAACCCAACCTCTGTCAGCAGTTGAACAGGCCCCCTCCTGGCACGAATGAGTACACAGGTGACTAGATGCAGCAGTTGCTTCAAACAGGTGTCTAATATCTCCCCTGACAGAGTCTGGACGATATGGGGTCAGTATGTGGAGTAACAGAGAGAAAAGGAAGAGTCACCCAGTGGTGTTATTTTCAAGAATTTAGGGAACCCTCTCACCTTCCTTTTAGCCCTTCCCGCCAAAGGAGTCTCAAACAAGCGACGACCTGTTGTTGTAGCTTCAGAGATGCAGTCACAGCTGCTGCCCCACGTCTCTGGGAGTCCGGTTGCCGCCTCTACTACTCCTGTATTTGCAGAGATGGAGGTGATGTGCCCTGGGCACGATGGGGGGCGTTAATGCATAGATCCTCCTCCAACACTTCTACAAACACCCTCGGTGTCTGCCAAAAGCGTTCGCCCAATCGCCCCTTCACTCTCTTTTCAAGTTCAGCTCAGGTGCAGTGTGACAGTTACAGAGCCCGAGAGCTGGCAGCCGCCGCCGCCGTGGCGGCAGCAGCATCTGCCTCCACGTAGAACGCGCCTCGCCCGCGGTACCTACCTGGCAAAGTGCGCTCTGGGGCTGAGTTGCATGGAGACTTTCTCCTCGCCGTGTACCCGGAAAAGGAAAAGGAGAGAAAGCAGCTCCCCAGCAGTCGGATCCGATGCACCCAGGGAGCATAAATAAGCTCAAGCGAGCTCTTCCCCTTCCCCCATCCCTCCGTACCTCCCTCCTCCTATTCACCTTCCAAAAGCCAGGCGCAGGCAGCCGAGCAACAGCAACAAGTTCAAAAGGTGCGGGGGAGGCGAGAACCGAGGGCACTCGCTCCTGCCAACTTACTGCGCGGCCGCTGTCGCCGGGGCCGGGGCTGCGCGGCGTGGGGCTGCGGGGTGGCGGGGCTGCGGGGCTGACGGGCGGGCGACGGCGGCGGCGCGGCGGGGCCGGAGCCGGGGCCGGCTAGGGCTCTCGTCCGAGCGCGGAGGCTGGAGGCGCTCGGCAGCGCGGGGGCGCGGGAGGGCTGCTCCTTGCTTCCCCGCCAGTGGGTGGTCCTGCATCTCCCCGAGCTCCCCGCGCCGCTCTGCTCGTGCGATCAATAAATAAGAAGAAAATAAATAAATAACCGCGCGCACGCCCCGCCACGCAGGTTAGGAAAGGCGTCTCCTGCCTTTCCCTCGGCTTGACCTTTCTCCGCCCCCGCCCCCTCGGGCTCCTCTCGCTCCACCCCAGCCACCCACCAGCCCCGGCGCAAAATGTCACCGAGGGAGAGCATCCAGGTGGTTCTGCCGGGAGAGGAAAGCGAGCCTCGGATGAACAAAGGGAAGCTTCACGCGCTCGGCTGCGGTGGTTTGGTGGAGGAGAGGAGGAAGGGGACCGGTGCCTTGCTTCTGCCTCCCAAGTCCCCGTTCAAGGCGAGCGTGGGAAAAAGGGGCAAAAAAGACTCAAGAGAAGCTGGGAAGGAGAGTGAACGGAGCGGAACGCGCAGGAATTGGTTGTCTTCTGGGGGCGAATGGGTCGCAAAACCTGCAAAGCTCCGCGGCGGAATTTTTAAGTGCTAGTCCCTCTTTTCCTTTCTTTTACTTATTTTTTTTTTTTCAAAACAGATTTTAAGGTTGCTGAGGTTAAAGTGACATCTATCCAACTTGCTGAAAAGTCAGGCAGTTTCCTTGGTCTAGGTCTTGCCACAACTCCTTTTCCGTCCTTTGCGAATGACAGGAGGATTTAGAACCCTTTTCTAAATGTCAACGTCAAAGGGACGTGCGTCTCTGAGAGTGTGCTTCCCCTTCATCGTCTCTTACGCATCGCTGTGCATATATAAAATGGCTAAAGTAGTTAAAGGTGTCCGTGTGAGGGGTAAGTGATGTGAAGGGAGACAGGAAAATTGTCGCGGCCAACCGTTTTGTTTTTCGTGTACCCCGCCCCCCCAGTCATTAGGAATCTTCCTTAAAACCAAATGTATAGCATGTATGACCACTAGATGGCGTGAATGGCGAGAAGTTAAATCTACACCTAAGGTTTGGATGCTGTAAAAAGGTGAAGGATCAAAAAATTAACTGATCCAACAGAGAATCAGATCACATAAACATCCTCAAATCCCCTGCTGCCACCTTTTCCAGTGTCTATATGAGATGTAGTTTTCAGGATTGAGTATGCATTTTCACAGATGTGGAATGAGATACGAACAATTCATGTTTAAATGCTTTTGAAAATTAAATCTAGATTACTGAATCATCATCATCATTATCATAATTAAGATCTTTGGAAAAAGTGATGTTTTATCCACGTTGGCTAGGAGGAAAAGACCTATTCTACCTGAAAATTACTTTTCAAGGCTTAATTTCACTGCCCTTCGTTTGTAAAGTGGATTATAATGTACCGTACAGAAATTGACTTTCAAGCCCTAGAGATCATAGGCATGATGTGTCTCATAAAAGTCTCAAATAGGATAAAAAAAAAAAAAAAAAAAAAAAAACAGAGCCCAGAAAATCATCATAGAAGGAGAAAAACAAATTGTATAATGTACAGGAATTTCTGTAGAAATGTAAAGGTATTTTTTGTTTATTTGCTTACAGATGTGGAGGTTTAGGGATTCCTATGTTAATAGTTAAAGTTGAAGCTAAGGCACTGTGTAAGCTTGAGGACATGGGACATGGAACTGAATCTACCTAAGGTTTATCTGTTTGTGTTTGTGAAGTGAAAAATGCTTGTTAACATATCTGTATCATCTGCATACCTGAAAACACACCCTGAAACAAACGGATTAATTTGGAAAATAGCAAAGAGGGGATTACCTATCAATTACTATAGAAAATTAACCCCTTTAGCCGGGCGCGGTGGCGCACGCCTGTAATCCCAGCACTTTGGGAGGCTGAGTCAGGAGGATGGCGAGTTCAAAGCCAGCCTCAGCAATGGCGAGGCACTTAGCAACTCAGTGAGACCCTGTCTCTAATAAAATACAAAAAAGGGCTGGGGATGTGGCCCAGTGGTCTAGTGCTGTTGAGTTCAATCCCCGGTACCAAAAAAAAAAAAAAAAAAAAAAAAGAAAGAAAGAAAGAAAAGAAAAAATAAAATAAATTAACCCCTTTAATCCAGAGGAAAAGGTGGTACATGGCAGGAGCTAGGTTGGCATCCAGAGAATGGAGAGCCATGAATATTCAACTAATGCCAGTACTGGCATGCCATCCTGTAAAGATGGGGCAAATGACCTAAACAGAGCCTTTAAATCTTCCCTCCATGAAAGCAGATATTGACAAATGTAAATGTAGGCAGCTCATTCCCGAAAGAAGTCCCAAATAAGCAAGAATAAAATATCTACAGTTATAGGAAGGTGTTGTGAGCTGCCATCATGCGCTTCTTATAGTAGAAAGATTGTGAGCTTGGAACTCACATCCAGATTCAAATTCTAGTCCAAAAAATTACTTAATTGCTTTGTTTAATTTGGCCAATTATTTAACTTCTATGAATAGAAATTAAAGATAGTGAAATAAACTTTTTAGGTCTGTTGTGAGGATTAAGCAGGATAATATTTTGGAACACTGATGTAGTACTTAACAATGGAGGGTACTCAATATTAATTTCTTCTTACTTTAATGAATAATGCTAATGGAATTGATTTGATCCCAGCCTGCATTTGAAATTTGCACAGAGTTTTTAAATATTTTTCTCTTGGCCCTAAATTTAAAAATCCTATTTTCCCAATATGCACATAATTCTGATATTTTAATGTACATTTATGTATTTAAATGTTATGTGAAGATTAGGTATCCAAAATCCAGAAGACCACTGTATATGCCTTCCTTTCCCAGAAAAAAACTATTCTTTCTTTCTTGCCTTTTCATTTTATATACTGTGCCTGGTTGATTATGTGAAAAATAAACTCAGCAAGATCAAAATAAACTCATCACTTTTCTTCTCCAATCATTTACTCCTCCTGTTTTCTCTCCTTGTCAAAGAAGTTCATTTCTTTGAACCTGGTGGTCATGCTGCCCTTCACTAATTCTCCTTAGCACACACACCCATTGAATGACCCAAATATATTGGTAATGAGGGCATATTCCACCCTCATTATCAATATATCCTCCATAGCTAGTGTGATTTTTTTCTTAAAACTATTTTCAGGTAATAATAGATTCACATGGAGTCATGAGAAATAATAGAGATTCCATGTATCTATCACCTAGTTTCCCCTAAAGGTAACATTTTGCTTATCATAAATATGAAATCTCAGCCAGAAAATTGACACTGATATTCTTGTACTCCATTTGAACTGCCATAACAAAATACCATAAACTGGGTGGTTTCTAAGCAACAGAAATATATTTTCACAGTTCTGGCATCTAAGAAGTCCAAGATCAAGGAGTCAGCGATTTCATTATTTGGTGAGGGCCTACTTTCTGATTCAGAGATAGCACCTCACAGCTGAAGGGAAGGCATACCCATAGGGTTGCTTTTATAAAGGCACTAATCCCTCTTATGAATCCTAATCATGATCCTAATGATCTAATTGCCGTTCAAAGGTTCTACCTCCTAATACCATGGCATTGATGGTTAGATTTCAACATATGAATTCAGAAGGGAGGTTTCAAACCTTCAGACCATAGGAGAGCAATCCACAGGCTTACTAGGATTTCAGCAGTTTCACAAACACTCATTTTAATGTTTATATTTAGTTCTATCCAATTTTATCATACATGTACCTTTTTTTGCCTACAGTAAACATAGAGAATATTTCCATTATAAGGATCTCTTTTTAAGGCCACAACCTCCTTCCTTCCCCCTTCTCTAAATCATCTCACCCATAAATCTATTCTCCTGTATAATTTATCAAGAATATTATCTAAAAAGAATCATGCAGTGTATAATCTTTTATGATTGCCTTGCCTGAGAAAACCCAAGGCCACCAAAGAAAATTGATTTAGCCATCACTGAAGGTAGAGCCCTTATCTCCCAGGGAGGGTAGGAGACTAACTTCCATAACCTGCAGTAAGGAACCCAACCCCCAAACCTGATTTTTGTAATCTTTTACTTTCCTAACTCTGAATCTCTGTTCATCCCTCCCTATTCCTTTGTGTTCCCTTATAAATGCCTGGACACCTCTGTACAAATTGATCATAAGCTCAGTTCATGCTGGACCCCTTTCCTTATTGCAATAGTATATTAGTGATTAAAATAAGACCTTACCACTTTCACTGGTGTCTGTCTTGCTTTATCTTTGACAGTAGTGGTATTTCATTGTGGCTTTATTTTGCATTTCTCTAATGTCTAATTTTATTGAACATATTTTTTGCATATTTACTATATATATTCGCTTCAATAAAATCTGTGTTCCTTGTCTTTTGCCTATTTTTAATTGGATTCTTTGCTTTTCAACATTGGCTTTTGAGAGTTCATTATATATTCCAAGTAATAGTCTCAGGTTAGATATGTTGCTTGCAAACATTTTTCTGCTAGTTTGTGGATAGTCCTTTCATCCTTTTCACAGGGTCTTTTATAAAGCAAAATTTTAAAATTCTGATGAAATCCAATTTATCAATTTTTCTTTTATGCTTTGGTATCAAATCTAAGAACTCTTTCTAGCCCTAAGTCCCAAAGATTTTTACTAAATAGCAAAATTTCTCCTAAAATTTTAAAAGGAAGCCCATGGTCTATGTTAATTTTTGTATGAAATGTAAGGCATGAGGTTTAGGTCAAGTTTTTTTTGAGGGGGATGTTTTTGTTTTCTTTTTGGCTATGTGTGTCCAGTTACTTCTGCACTAATGAGGTTGTTTGAAAACACTGATTGCTTTTGTACCTTTGTCAGAAATCAGTTGGATGTATTTTTGTGGATCTACTTCTAACTTTCTATTCCATTTCATTGATCTATCTGTTTAAACTAATGCTAAAACCCCTTTTCTTACTTACTGTAGTTGTACAGTGACTCTTAACTACAAGTAAAATGATTCATTTCACTTTATACATTTTTCAAAAATATTTTCTATCATAGGTCAATACCTTTCCATCTAAATTTTAGAATAAACTTGTTTACAATTACAAAAAAAAATACTGTGATTTTTAGCAGGCATTATATTACACCTATAAATCAACTTGGAAAGAATTGACATGTTTACTATGTTGGGTCTTTCCCCATGTATTTGGTTCTTTTTGTATTTCTTTCATCAACATTTTTTAATTTTGAGGAAATAGGTATTATACATTTTTATTAGATTTATACATAAATATTTTATTACCTTTGCAGCAATTGTAAATAACATTGTGTTTTTAAAATTTTATTTTCCATATATTCATTGTTAGTATGTAGAGATGTAATTGGTTTTGTGTATTGATCTTGTATCCTGCAATTTCATTGAATGTCCTTGTTAGTTCTTGGGGTTTCTGTGTATATATAATCATGTCACCTGCAAATAGTGTCAGTTTTCATTCTTCCTTTGCAATCCCTATGACTTTTATTTGCAATGTTTTTTGATGGGTTTATAATCGTGTCATAACCCCTTTAGACATTCTTCCAGAAATTAGTTGTTAGTAAAGAATATAGAAGTTATAAACCTCATCTTAACTTTTAGTCTGCTTTATAGTCTTGCACTGCTGTTTTTTTAGTGTAAAGAATTTCATGTGTTTTTCCTGGATCCTGGGTCTTGGTACCTGTATCTTTTTCCTTCAGTTATCAACTACTTAGTTTATGACACATCCTCCAGGGATCATTATGTAGCCTCTTCGAGATGATGTTCAACTCATGCGCTCCATCAGAGACTATAACAGCTTAGATGAGATTTGTGTCCTTTAATTTCTTAGTCACTGCACTGTAACTTAATTGAGAGAAGGCACTGGTCTCTAACCTTTGTATCCTTAGTATCTCTCACTTACTTGCCACACAATAGAAATACAGTGAATGATTGCTGAACAAGTGAGTGGATACTCTAATTAGATGGTAATATGCACTTTTTTCAATTATATATTATTATTGTAACTTTCCTGAAAGTTATAGAGAATCAAGCTGATTTACTACCAGGATGTACAACAGAAGGGGGGGGGGATCTTCCCTTTTACAATGAAACAAATGATCCATGTTTGTATGTTTCTGTAAACAGAGCTTTCTCTACATACTTACTATGAATTATTTTCAAAAAAGCCACAGGCTCAGTGGCTCACGCCTGTAATCCTAGTGACTTGAGAGGCTGAGGCAGGAGGGTTGCAAGTTCAAAACCAGCCTCAGCAATGGCGAGGCACTTATCAACTCAGTGAGACTTCTCTGTCTAAATAAAATACAAAAACCGGTTGGAGATGTGGCCCAGTGGTTGAGTGCCCCTGAGTTTAATACCTGGTACCAAAAAAAAAAAAAAAAAAAGACCTTGTGAGGAGGTGTGTATTGTTTATTTTACTCAAAAGAAAATAAAGATCAAGGAAGTTAAATGATTTTCCAGGATTATATCATACAGCTAATTGCAGAATCTGACTCATTCCCAGCCTCTGGCCCTAATCACATGTTCTTTGAGTTGCTTAAACCCAGCAATATATGCAATAGTAGATTATCTTTGTCAATTTGTTGCTGATTTTTTTTTGCTGGTGAGCAGTTCGTACTCATAGGTGCATGTCCTATTACTTGTCCTTGTGGAATGTCAAGTTGTGTCATGGAGAAGGGGAACACCATGTCTGTTCTTCCCACATTTTAGCCAGTTATTCTAACTGCCCCCGAGATAAATTTAAATATCCAGGTGATCTGTTTCAAATAAGATAAATTTAGTATATCTGACTACATTCTCAAGACTTCTATCCAGAAAACTCTTTGCAAGAGTTTCTATTATGTTACTTTGACATCTTTATCTTTAAAAACTTAGTCCTGAGCTAAGGAAGAAGCTGAATCAACATGTCAAATAAAAATAAGCAAATCTTTTCAACAATAACTGAAAATACGTGCCTTAAATCATTTTTTTTATTCTTAATTGACACTCAATTGTATATTTTTATGGGATACAGTGTGACATTTTGATGTGTAGAATGATCAGGTCAGGATAATTGGTCTGTCACCTCAAACGCTTGCCATTTCTTTGTGTTGAAATATACAATTAATTGTTCCCCACCCTTTTTTATTCCACAGAACGTTAGAAGTTATTCTCTCTATCCAGTTATACCCCTATACCTTTTAACAACCCCTCTTTCCACCCACCCTCTCCCATCCCTCTTCCAGGCTCTGTTAAACATTATCATGACTTCTACATATAATTGAGAATATGCAGTTTTTTTTTTTTTTTTTTCCTGTGCCTGACTCATTTCATATAACTTGGCGTTCTCCAGTTCCATCTATGGAACTGCATATGCCATAACTGACAGGATTTCATCCTTTTCTATGGCTGAATGATATTCCATTGTGAATACATACTACATTTTTCTTTATCCATTCATCCATTGATGGACACCTTGCTTGATTTCATATCTTGGCAATTGTGAATAGTGCTGTAATGAACATCTGATTTATATTCTTTTGGATTTATATTCAGTAGTGGGTTGCAGGATCATATAGCAGTTCTATTTTTATTTTTATTTTTATTTTTTGAAAATCAACACACTATTTTCATAATGGCTATGCTAATTTACGTTCCAACAGTGTATGAGAGTTCCCCTTTCTCACACCATAGCTAACATTTGCTATTTTGTTTGCTTCTTTGTTTTTTACCTTTTTGATAATAACCATACTAATTGCATTAAAAGGAGATCTACTTATAGCTTTGATTTACATTTCCCTAATGATTAGTGGTGCTGAATATTTTAAAAATATCTGTTGGCCATTTGTACATCTTCTTTTGAGAAATGACTGTCTGTAGGGTAATTACGGTAAAGGGGCTGAAGTTTTTTAGTTTCCCCTGGACCCGGGATGGACCTTTCTTTTGTCCAGCAAAGAAAGGGTGGGAGAGCGTACCTCAGCGAGGAGAGGAGACTGGGAAGGTAGAAGCTGCTGGCGCCTCTTCCACCGCCTTCAAAAGACTCAGAGCCACTCCAGGGAGTCCAGTCAGGTGGAACTTCGGCGCTGGAACTCAGATTTATTTAGGAAAATGGCCAGTGTTATAGTGGACAAAAGCCAGTCAGCAAAGAGGTTATAGACAGGTAAAGAGAATGGGCAAATCCTATTGGTCTCACAATATGTCAGAGGAACGCCCCTGCTCAGGTCGGGTCTGTAACAGGGCGTGGCAAGCAGCCAGAAAGCCAGAGCTCCCCACCCCCTTGGCCCACGTGTTCTTGAGTCCCCAACAACTGTCAACTGATTTGCATAGTTTTTTAAATCAGATTATTAGATTTTTCTGTCAAGTTGTTAGAATTTCTTATGTATTCTGAACATTAATCTCTTTGTTCAATATTGTTAATATTTTTCCCATTCTATGAGTTGTCTCTACTCTGTTGATTCTGTTGATTTTTTCCTTTGCTGTGCAATATGCATTAAATCTTGATAGAAGTCTATCTGTGTCAAATTTTTACATCTCACTTGTCTCCCTCAAAAGCTCATATGTGAGACAACGCAAGAATGTTCATAGGGGAAATGATTACATTATGAGAGTTGTAATTTGATCAATGGATTAATCCACTGATATGGATTAACTGGGTGATAATTATAGGCAGATAGAGTATAGCTAGAGGAGATAAGTCACTGTGGGTGTGCCTTTGGGGTTTACATTTTCTCCCTGATGTGCAGACCCCTCTCTGCTTCCTTGTTGCCTTGTCTTGAACTGCTTTCCTCCGCCATGTCTTTCCACCATGATGTTCTGGTCTCACTTTGGGCCCAGAGCTAAGGAGTTGGCCTGCTATAAACCAAACCTCTCAAATCATGGGTCAAATTAAACTTTCCTTCTCTACATGGTTCTTGTCAGGTATTTTGTTCATAGTGGGAAAAGGCTGACCAAAGCATCAATTTTTATTAAAACACTGTATTTATTTATACTGCTAAATATCAAAAAGAGAAACATTAGATCACAAATTGAAAAGCATTACACAAAAATATGATTCTATGGATCTACACAAGCTGTTTATATACTTTTTCCTTTTGCCTTTGTTCCCAATAAAAATAAAATTGAAATATTAGTAAGAAAAAAGGGGACATGTGAAAGTCATCATAGTTAAGGATAGTTAAATACTTAAAAATACTTGCAATTTCAAAATCTTCACATTATCCCTAGAATATAGTTCCAAGGAAAGAGCAATGAGCCTGCATCTCTCTTTGGACAACTGTTGAAACAATCAGTTGACAACCTGAGCTCAACTTCTTTTCCTTTGTTAGTGCTATCAAAGTCCTTACCAAGGTTTACATCTTGAACAATTTGTATTCAAAATAATCAATTTTCCTGAAGTTTATTTTTCATATGTATAAAATCTCAAAGACATTTTGTATAATTAAATGGACTTAATTCTTAAAGTTCCTCAATGCTATTTTGAGACTGTCATGTTCTATGTTATTGAAACTTTGTAAAGCTGACAAATTTTTTAAATGGATGAACAGAATCTAACCATCATGTTATAACCTCAGTTGTGCCTCATGAGATGGTTTGGTGTTTCACAAATACTTTTACATGTCCAAATTCTTCAATTGCACACATTATATATATTTTTTTGTATATCTACACCCCAATAAGGCTGTGAAAAAGATGTTTTTCATCATTAGAATATTCTTGGTAGCCGGGCGCGGTGGCGCACACCTGTAATCCCAGCACTTTGGGAGGCTGAGGCAGGAGGATCGCGAGTTCAAAGCCAGCCTCAGCAATGGTGAGGCACTTAGCAACTCAGTGAGACCCTGTCTCTAATAAAAAACAAACAAACAAAAAAAAAGGGCTGGGGATGTGGCCCAGTGGTTGAGTCCCTCTGAGTTCAATCCCTGGTACCACAAAAAAAAAAAAAAAAAAAAAAAAAAAAACGAATATTCTTGGCCTCCTGAATTGTGATGCACATATTTCCCTATGACCTAAGAAAACAAGATGTAAATTAGAAGGACAATCAGTTTTAATATGTTGTTATTGTTGATTATTCATAATATGTAAGGCTTCAAGTTGGGCATAGAATGATCCAAGTTATATAAGATCAGTTGACCCTAAATGAACTACACATCTGAGATCAGAGATAGAGAGATGGAGCTTTATTTAATCCAAAAGTAACCCTTGCTAATGAGTTTCATTTCAGAATATTTACCCTAAGTGTTTTAGTCTCTGAGAATTGTTTGTTAGATATGAGAAAAGAACGAAAATAAAGAACATATAAATTTGCTTCTTGGATTCATTATCATATTTAAAACTTTGGGATTAATCGCTATGGAATAATTCCAGTGTCATAAAATAAGAATTGTGACTAAAATAAAAAAAAAAAAATAAGCAGCAAGATTTCTAAAGAAACAAAACAATATTGTTTGGTTTGGGATTTTTTTTTCCCCTAAAAGCTGGAAAAGAGCAAATTCTTGCAAAAGGGAGTAACAATGGCAAAGAAGACAAATTGCTTCCGTGTACTTTGTGGACATTGAAAACCTTGAAAAAAACTTACAGGGTTTTTGTCATTTAAGAAACTTGCATTCTGTGAGAAAATTGATAATTAATTTGCTTGTTTACTTTCTTGAAGACAATTTGATATACTCTAGCAAGCTACTTTGATGCATGAAGGATATTTGCTTCATTATTTCCATGCACATTTGTGTGTTTGACTTTCATAAATCACTCAAAACAGAATTTAATGAAAAGTAAAACAATACGATACTTAAAAATATTTGGTTAATAGGAGAGCCCTGTATTACTACCCTTTTAGAAAATGATACTATGTAAATCTTATTTTCAACTGTGCCTGCAATGGATTGTAATTTAAATAAAGAAAATTATTTAATAGAGGGTTATTAAATGGGTTTTTACATTGCAGCTGTTTTAGTCTCTTAGGTAAATACTAATTGAGAGAGCTTATTAAAGTTGGTTCTACTTATTTGTTTGAATTCTCATTCTTTCCCCTTGTGTGAAACTCTGGGGGTTGGGGGTATGACTCCCACTGACTTTAACAGGAATTTGGTGTTCAAGGATTTGGAGAGAGCAACAAGCTCAGAATGCTTATTAAGTAATTGCCTTTTGATGTTCTTTGTCTATAAGTACCTAGTTTTCAATACTGTCTCTTTTTTTTTTCAAAATATCAATGTATTCTTTATATAGAAATTTGAAAAGTACAATTTTTCTATCTTAAGGAAGAACTGCCTAGTAAATTGGAGCAGAGAGAATAACATAAGTATTTTAAACATATTTAAAATATATTTTACTATATATTTAAAACATCTAAAATATGAATGAAGAAGTTGGGGGAATGTTTGCCATGAGGTGAAGATATTATAGAAAGAGCAGATATTGATGACACAGGAAAAGAAATTGTGAAGTAGGAAAAGTAAGGAGTTCAAAAAGCTATTAAAACACTGATTTTGCCCCCCTCTTCCATTGCTTTTTTTTTTTTTTTTTTTTTGTACATCTAATTTAAAAAGAAAATAGCAAATAAGCTTTATTTTCTTACAGCCATGTGCAGGAGAAATCTAATTGAGAAAGAACTGGCAGAAAAAGAAGAGGAGACTACTCCAAATGAACATACTCTCCACCTCACACGTACAGCACTTAACAGTGGCAAAGATAAATTACCTACTTATGATATCAGGCCTGAATTGTTCAGGAAAGGAAGAGGGTGGTAGAGCTGAGTGGGGTAATTGTTCAGAAAAGGAAGATATGGAAAAGGGAATGTGCTATAGACTAAGCAGAAAAGGGACTTGACGATCTATTACTTAATTTTTCAACAAACATTTTCAAAGTGCTTTCTAGTTTTCAAGAGCATTCAGGATGATGGGAGGGAAGGCTCAGTAGGGTGGTAATGGTACTCCAAGGTAGGAAATGCTACGAGATCACAGAGCTTTGGAACAGTGAATATCAGCAGCCAACTCTCCAGGAAACAAAGATAGAATCCTTAGGGGATTGCTTCTCCTGAAGAAAAGAATGAACATAGGAGGTCCCAGTTGCTATCTTCAGAAAGCCTGCTAGGCAGATTGATCCTTGGTATCCGGAAACTTGGTTACCAGTATAATCAGCTATTGGTGAAGGTGGTTCTCTGTGCTTAGATTATCTGTAAAGTATATAGGTTATATTGTACACCAACTTTTCTTCTGAGAGTCTGGATACTGTACTGTACATTCTAGGCCCCTACCTAGGTGTCTAATAATCCTTGGGGTAGAAATATAGCATGTTCCCATATTTCATTACTGGAGGATGAGGGTGCTCTGTGTGACTCCTCATGGGAAAGACAGAGCATATGAAAACTGCCACGTGGATTCCTCTAGATACTGTGCTGCCTTTTCCTGATATGATCCAGTTGTGTGTCCTTACTACATTGACAAAACAGTCTATATGGTAAATACAACAAGATGCTGAGTCCTGTGAGTGTTTCTAGTGAATCTCTGAGTGTGGGATGGTCTTGAAGAAACCCAAACACTCCTGAAAAGACTTAACATTCTCCAATTTGTCAGATGAAGATGACATTCAGGACAGAAATAGGCCTAGAAATTAGAAGACACAGCATAAAAAAGCATGAAAATACATATTGACCTGATGTTAGAGAGAATGAAGGGACCCACATATAATT
The DNA here is from genome assembly GCA_025594165.1 of Tamias sibiricus. Taxonomy (NCBI): domain Eukaryota; kingdom Metazoa; phylum Chordata; class Mammalia; order Rodentia; family Sciuridae; genus Tamias; species Tamias sibiricus. Next base: position 118,642,001 of record CM046664.1, on the reverse strand, counting down.
CATTGTTTCAGAGACAGTAAGTTGAAAATATTAGCAGGAGGCAGTTCTCAAGAGTTCTCATATAAAAAAGTATCATTTCTTAGTACTTTAGGAAGTGTTCAGGTTGAAGAATAGGCAAAATTGTATAATTCAATGTGTGTTTGGGACAATGAACATCTTTATTATTATTCACAATTTTGAGCAAATTTATTTATGCTATTATTAGAAAACTATTAAGATGCCAATACCATGCTGTTTTTGTTACTATTGCTTTGTAGTACAATTTAAGGTCTGGAATAGTAATGCCACCCGCTTCATTCTTCTTGCTAAGAATCGCTTTGGCTATTCTGGGTCTCTTATTTTTCCGGATAAATTTCATGATTGAGTTTTCTATTTCTATGAGGAATGATATTGGGATTTTGATTGGTATTGTATTGAATCTGTATAGTGCTTTGGGGAGAATGGTCATTTTGACAATGTTAGTTCTACCTATCCATGAACAGGGTAGATCTTTCCATCTTCTAAGATCTTCATTATTTTCCTTCTTTAGTGTGCTATAGTTTTTATTGTAGAGGTCTTTCACTTCTTTTGTTGATTCCCAAATATTTTATTTTTTTGAGGCTATAGTAAATGGGGTGGATTTCCTAGTTTCTCTTTCTGAGGATTTGTTGCTGATGTACAGAAATACCTTTGATTTCTGGGTATTGATTTTATATCCAGCTACATTGCTGAATTCATTTATTAGATTTAGAAGATTTCTGGTGGAATTTTTTGGATCTTCTATATATAGAGTCATATCATCTGCAAATAGTGATAATTTGAGTTGTTCTTTTCCTATCCATATCCCTTTAATTTCTTTCGTCTGTCTAATTGCTCTGGCTAGGGCTTCAAGAACTATTGTTAAATAGGAGTGGTGAAAGAGGACATCCCGTCTTTTTCCAGTTTTTAGAGGGAATGCTTTCAATTTTTCTCCGTTTAGGATGATGTTGGCCTGGGGCTTAGCATAGATGGCCTTTATGATGTTGAGGTATGTAGAGCCCTATTTGAGGAGATAACTAGATGGCGGCTAGCTGAGAGCCATAAAGGTGTTCAATATTTTCATCTGATATTCATGCATTTATCTAAGAATCTTTTTATGCCCGTGAACTCTGTGTGACGCACCTGTAAGCTTGAGCTGTTAGCACTTGTCCTTGTTAAGGCAAAATGTATTTAACCGGGTGAGGTTAGTTAGAGGGGTGGTTGGGGTTGGAGTTGGAGAGGTTGTTGGAGCCGGAGAGAGAAGTTAGAAGAAAGAAGAATAAAAGAACTTTTTCATTTCCAGTCTGCCTCCGAGTTTTCTCCCGCGGTATCGTTGCTGCAAGCGGCAATTGCTGCAGGCGGCGACAGAGGTATGTTCCTGTTATCCCTATATTTTATAGCATTTTGAACATGAAGGGATGCTGTATTTTGCCAAATGCTTTCTCTGTGTCTATTGAGATGATCATATGATTTTTTATCTTTGAGCTGTTGATGTGATGAATTACATTTATTGATTTCCTTATATTGAACCAACCTTGCATCCCTGAAATGAAGCCCACTTGATCGTGATGCACTCTTCTTGATGTGTTTTTGTATTCGATTTGCCAGAATTTTATGGAGAATTTTTGCATCTATATTCATTAGAGATATTGGTCTGAAGTTTTCTTTCTTTGATTTGTCTCTGCTGGTTTTGGAATCAGGGTGATATTGGCCTCATAGAATAAGTCTGGGAGTTTTCCCTCTTTTTCTATTTCATGAAATAGTTGAGAAGTATTGGTGTTAGTTCTTCTTTAAAGGTCTTGTAGAGCTCAGCTGTGTATCCATCTGGTCTTGGGCAGAAGATGATATACAAACAATCAACAAATATATGAAAAAATGTTCAACATCTCTAGCGATTAGAGAAATGCAAATCAAAACAACTCTACGATTCCATCTTACTCCAGTCAGAATGGCAGCTATCAAAAAAACAAACAACGATAAATGCTGCCAAAGATGTGGGGGGAAAGGCACACTCTTACATTGCTGGTGGAATTGCAAATTGGTGAAGCCAATCTGGAAAGTAATGTGGAGATTCCTCGGAAAACTGGGGATGGAACCACCATTTGACCCAGCTATCCCACTCCTTGGCCTATTCCCAAAGGACTTAAAAACAGCTTACTACAGGGACACAGCCACATCAATGCTTATAGCAGCACAATTCACAATAGCTAGATTGTGAAACCAACCCCGATGCATATCAGCAGATGAATGGGTAGGGAAACATTAGTATACATACACAATGGAACACTACACAGCACTAAAAGAGAATAAAATCATGGAATTTGCAGGTAAATGGATGGAGTTGGAGAAAATAATGCTAAGTGAAGTTAGCCAATCCCAAAAACCAAAGGTTAATGATCTCTTTGATATGAAGATACTAACTAAGGCAAGAGAAAGGGAATGAGAGGAATGAAAGAGATTTAAATAGAACAAAGGGGGGAAGGGGGCAAGGGGATAGGAATAATAGCAGACTGAGTTATACATGATTACCCTAAATACATGTATGAAGATACAATTGTTGTAAAAAATTGTTGTAAAAATACTTTATATTAAATACTTTCTAAAAAAAGAAAGAGTCTGGAAAATCATTAGCCACTTAGCTATTTGGGATTCTACATTTTAAAAAACAGAATCATGGCAAAATTTTCTTCAACTTATAGTTCCTTGAAACAGATAAGAGAGATTTTTGTCCTATTCATATATTTTATAAATATAAGAAGAACTAACACATTTGGCTTTCATTACTCAGTGATATCACCATGCAGTTTTATGTATTTTAGGGTATTTACCTGTCAGTTTAAGAACCACATTCTGAGTTTGAAGATATAATACATCTGAAGATGTAATGTATCATTTATTTCTTGTACACAGTATGAAAAAATGCATAAACAACTTAAAATATAATGTTAGTGTGGATGAAGCTATTAAATATTTACCTTCGAAAAACAAGGTTTTTCATCTTCATCCCATGCTAGAATACCTTGTAACATGATATCAAGAGCAACAGATTAGAACTAAATCCATATGTAGTAGGTTTTTGTTTTTATATTATTTTGTTTTTTAATTTCAAGAACTGTTCCATAGGAGATAACTTCAAAGTGGAAAATGACTGACTGAAATTTAGCATTCAATGTAGAGAGTTTCTAATTTTTATAAATCTTGATAACTTTAAGGCACTTTTTATATCTAAATATAGCAATATAAGATATTACTCTAATAGAATTTTATATCATTTCATGATTATTCATTTTTGTGCAAGATATTATTTCCCTAAACAGGATGTTTTTGATATTTTAATAAATTCAAGTTTAAAAAAAATCCAATATGCTGTTCCCTCTGAATTTATTGAGCCAATGATTTTAAATGATACTAATCAATGAACATTGCTATTTTTTAGAACACATGTGACTATCTTTGTGGGAGAAGTCCAAAGTTCATCACAGACAAACATATTTCAGAAATATAAAATAACTAATAACAACATACTGACTTTTTGCTTGATAACTTTTCTCACACTGATTTTTATGTGCCTCTGCCTATTTATTTAATGTGTCTCCTTGCCAATCACACTTGGAATAAACTCTACATCACAATGCAGAGTAAACAAAAAAAAGAAGAAAACATTTTTCACAGTTATGGAATTTTCTCCAAAAGCATTCAGCATTGCTTGGAAAATATGTGCTTTTTTTCAGGTTAATAAAACAGGAAAACATTTGACTAAATCTGAATCTGAATTTCTGGTTGATAATATCTCCAGGGACTTTTAGCAATTTTTGAATCAAAATTACAAGTACTACACAATATATGAAAAACAGATGAAAATATATCTTTGAGATATTTAAATTGATTCCAGTATATATTATATACTTATTTTATGTACCAAGTCCATACTTTAGTCCAGTCCCTATTCTGAGCACTGAGCATATTAAAGTTAACCAAGCTGAAGGAGCCCCAATTAGGAAGGGCTATTGTGGCTAGCTGGAAGCCATAAGTTCCACCTGATATGTATGTGACGCACCTGTAAATGCACGTGAGGCACCTGCAAAGCTAAAGGTATATAACCGGGTGAAAGCGGTCGGAGTTAGGAGAACAAAGAATGAATTCATTCAGTCAGTCGTGCAGTCGCTCGGTCAGTCAGAAGAAGAGTTTGGGTCGGAGACGAAGAAAAGAATCAGAGCGGCCAGAACGTAGGCAGAGCAGTTACAGAAGAGAAACCAGATAGAAAAAGTAAATGCTGGTCAGAGACAGGCCGAGCCTGCCGAGGAAGAAAGAAGAAAGAAGCTCTAAAAAATAATCTTTCTCTAAGCTAAGCTCTCTCTATAAAAAATAAGCTAAGCTCTATCTTTCTTTCTCTCTCTCTAAGCTAAGAAGAAAAGAAGAAAGAAAAAAGCTCTCTAATCTCTCTCTAATCTTTCTCTCTAAAAATCTTTCTTTCTCTCTAAGCTAAGAAAGAAGAAAAGAAGAAAGAAGAAAGCTCTCTCTAATCTTTCTCTCTAAAAATCTTTCTTTCTCTCTCTAAGCTTTCTCTAAGAAAGTAGAAGTAAAAGTAGAAGTATCTTTACTCTGCCTCCGAGAGTTTTCCTCCCACAGCATTGTGGCTGGCCACGACAGGCAGCTTACACAAGCAAGCTTGGCTCTCCTGGAGGTCACATTTACATTAGAGGACATGCTCTAAAATACAAGATGTAACTTTTTTGAATGTTTTTACTTACTTTTGTTCCAGTTATTATTACCTTTTAACAAATCATTCTCAAAATGATATGGCCTAAAATGAAGTCATGTGGTATAAACTCATGTGGCAGAGAGTTGGTGGTAGTTGTTGAATGAAAACTCAGGCAGGACTGAGGAACTGTGGCTTCAGTTCCTCTCTACGTAGATCTCTTCATGTGGCCTGGGCTTCCTCATAGCTTGATGGCAGGGCTCCAAGGGCAGGCAGCCAGACAGAAGCTGTATTGCTTTGATGACTAATCCTGTGCAACACATAGTGTCATTTCCACTTTATTATCACCCAACAGACCCATCCAAGGTCAAAGGGGGGGGTTAGAATTGACCCTTTGGTAGCAGAATGACAAGATTCTAGAAAATCACATGGTTCTAGAAATCTTGTTGAAACCATTTTGAAAGTTCTACCACAACTATTGAAAACCTGGGATTGTGGCTTTGAAAGATCCTACACCACGTCTACACAACTAAACAAATAAATAAAAATATAAAAAAAAAAAAAAAAGAATGGGGAAATATTACCATATTTCTGAAGTATAAATTTTTATAATGTTTATGAACTAATGAATGAACATATGGTCATATTCAAATTTGTAAAAAAAAAAAAAATTCATGTCTTATGTCAAAATAGCCTTTAAAATCAAGATATTTACAGGAACCTGTCAAAACTCTTTACTCAAACCCTTATTAATGTACTGCAGTACAATAAGATATAAATCTCATCAGAGTGACCTATCTTAGTCATTGCAAGGATGCTGTTGTTAAATGTAGTAAATCTCTATATGACTAATCATTTACTATTAGTAGAAATGATAACTTGAATAAATCATCCTGAAAGATAGATATTATGATAAAATTCTTCATAGTTAAATTATAATAGAATAAATATGATATATTGTACATTAATACATTTGAGAACAGGAGTTAACTCACATTTATGGGTAGGAATTAAAGTTAGATTTACCTTTTTTATATAGACATGAATAAAGATGGATATACCCATAAAAATCATAGACTTTGGAATTCTATATTATGCCACAGATATTATTTGGCAGTTTCTTATCACTTGGAATTGACATTATCTAGATGACACTTTAGTGTGAATGAATTATTTTTTGTTTCATCACATATTTGTTGAGTTTAAGCAAAGGAATGTGTGTCACAATCACAGCAAGGCCCCTACTATTAAGGATTCTGCAATTTAGTAAAGGGAACAAAGAAAATAAAAGTTAGGATAGAATATATAAGCAATGTAACATGGAGACAAGAAAGAAAGGCAACTGAAATCTGACCTGTAAGGCACAATGGTGAAAAACATAATAATAATCTGAGTTATTCTAACAATAGGAGCCATTTTTAGATGTGAGGTGGGAACTTTGGATTAGGGGGAAAAATGGCATTTCTTACCAAGTAACAGTGAGGTTTTTGGGTATCTGGGAAAATTTATTGAACAGGCAAAATAAGTATTTGAGTCAGAGTGTCTTCTATGTTAAGCCAATGAAAGGTTGACTGATTACATTTGTAGGTAAAAGTAAAGTGTTTATGACAAGGTATACAGTTATTCTCAAGTCTATCCCTTCCTCTTTGTTCCTATTCCTGCAATATCTTCTTCCATGTGGGCTGTGGCCCTAGCCTCCTAAAGTTGCCTCCCTGTAAGTTTCTCTTTTCTCCCAGATACTGTCTACAGTGCACAGTGATATATTGGAAATTATACATATACTGATTTATACTCCTCTGCCAAATTTATTGGCGAGCTCACTCTCACCTGTAGCATATTACTCTCTGCTCTGATTCCATTTAATTTTTTACAACTCTGGACCTCCTTCTTCTCCCCAGAAACCCAAGTTACCATTGTCACATACATGCTTCAAAATAGTCATGTCAGAATGCTTCAAATTCCAGAGGATATTCCTCTTACTAACTTTGTATATGTTGTGGCTTCTCCTTTGACTTAAATGCCATTTCTCTACTTTATCTGGTAAATTCTTACTCAAATATATCCCTCTCTTTAAATTTTTTTTTTCTTCAAAACCCTAAATTGCGTCCTTCCTCCCACAGAATCTTATACTTCTATAATTATATTTATCATGGTTGAAACACTGCAAGGACAGGTGGTATTCAATTTTTTTTTCATCTCATATGACAGACACAACAGGTGCTATCTCCTGACCCTAAATGCAGTGCTCTTTACTTCTTCTTGCCACAGTACCTCTTGAGGGAAGGAAAACATGAGAAGCATTTATCAAGTGACTACACATAATTTAAAACAAGCTAAGTTACAAAAAGGTAATAAAACACCGTCTTAAAAGAACTTTGATTCTATCAATCATTTTAAAGGCATGTTTATAGGCATAGATATTAATGATAGATTGTAGAATTGATTAAAAGATCTAAATGGCATTATAAAAAATAGTTTACTAGGATAAGTTTAAAGCAAGCACTGCTTGTACGTGGATTTCTGCTAATAAACCAAATTACTTAGAATTGGAATTAAGAATGGCAAATGGTAATAGTAAACATATCCTAATTTATTTCTTTGTGCTTCTTTCTTTCTTCAACACTTTGGTGACATTATTCTTATTCATGAGTAGAATATTGTTAGTGGATTAGCACTTACAGTCAAAGACATGTTTTTCTGGACAGGAAAATATAATTTGACTTCAAGTCACAAGCTGAAAACTGTCTAGACTCTACATTGATCTATTCTTTCATCAATTCCACTTTATAAAACATGCTCACTGTTGAATTTTTATATCTAGGCATATTCTTATAATCTTTAGAAGGATTACATTAAGCTGTTGAGTCTGTTCATATGTATGTCAATAGGGATATATTCAGCAACATATGATTTTATACTTATTTGAACAAATTCAAAATCTGCTGACTATATACAGCACCTAAAGCTGCAATGCTAGAGCTCGAAAATTTGAACAAATAAGTACTACACTGAATTATCAATGTAAATTTTAAAAATCTGTAACAAAACAATCACTATCAGTTCTCAACTCACCAAAGATTTCTTGATTGAATGTAAAAACAAATGCAGCAGATTGTAAAACACCCAGTTCAACAAGGTCATTTTGATGTGTGTGTCATTCAACTGAACATCACAGATAAATAGTCTGGCTAACCTATTATATGGTGAAGGCAACTAGCACCTCATAACATGTATTTTTCAATTTTATGAGGTGAAAACTGGATACACTCTGATCTATCCCCTAAATCATTTTCTGATGGAATAGCAGTAAAATTGGCCTGAGCTATGAGTTTTACAACAATTTGCAAAACATTTCTAATAAGAGCAAATGGGATCATTTAAGAAAATCCTGTGATGTCTTTAACTTCATAAAAATATAGTAAAAGTTAATGTTTTATACAGGAAATTGATTAATAATTATATGACTTTTCTAGTTGAGATTATATCACCATAGTTACTGTCTTATGATTAATTCAATGCTTATGGACCTGCAAAGGAGATAATTTCTTGGAACAGAAGTGGAGGAGGATGCAGAATTTGGAAGTAACTGAAATTTAAACATTTTTTAATAGAATTTCTCTATAATTCTCTATAAATACCCATGAAAGTAGATTTCAGTTTGGACAGAATATAACCACAGGTCATTTATAGAGCCCTAAGAACATCTATATTTCTTTTCATATTCAAACAGATAATTCTCATTTAAACTATAGTAAAATGCATGAATAGCTAAACAGAATATCTCTTTTAAAAAACAGCTTCTAATATCAGAAAATTTATTTTCAGACTCTGAAAGGATATAATAGCATTGGCATCATTTATAATCATACATTAAAAATGTCCCCACAAATCTTTTTGAAATTAAATTAATTCTGATAATATACAAATAACAAACATCCCCATTTAACTGTATATTTTTATGAGTAACCACAAACTATAGAATATTTGCATCACCTAAAATGTTTCCTGTATACTTTCCCAACAAATTCAACTCCATACAATCAACCTCAGAGATTTACTTATTTGTTCTTTTTAAATTTCTAATCTATATTTCTCTAATATATATTTCCAATTTCTTGATTTTAATATAAAATTAATCATAGGGGGTATGTCCTTGATATCTTAATAGAAATTTATGAAATTTCTTCCTAAGAATTCTTGGGTCTTATAGTTTCATTTCTCCTGTGCAAATAGCTAGACGAGAAATTGTTGGGTTATATTGTATGTATGTTTAGTATTTTAAAAAATTGCCAAAAATGTTGTGAGAAGAGATCATATAATTTATATTCTCTCCAGCAAGAAATGGAAGTTCTAGGGGCTGGGGTTGTGGCTCAGCTGTAGAGGGCTTACCTAGCACATGTGAGGCGGTAGGTTCTATCCTCAGTGCGACATAAAAATAAATTAATTAATTAAATTAAGTTGTTGTGGCCAACTATAAATAAAAAACAATTTAAAAAATGGGAGTTCTAGTTGCTCCACAAATTTTCCAACACTTGACATTGTCAATCATTTCCATTACAATCATTTTAATGAGTATGCATTCAGATCTAATTGTACATTTATTTTTTATTTCCTTGATAACAATGATGTTGAGTTTTTGTTTTAGCTTTTGATTTTGTTTCTTCAAGGTACAGAAGAAATTTATTCCAGTCCAGTACAGACCAGCCATCTGCCTTATACAGTGTGAACAGCAAAGAAGAGGTCTACAAGGAAGGCAGAGTTGTTATAAAACAGTTTAATCCAGTTCTCCCCACATTACAAGCCTTGGGGATGGGCAATGGAACATGCTCCTGGTCACTGTGCTCCACTTATAATACTGAGCCTGTAATCAATATATGCAGGTAAAGTAGGCACTGGCTGGAGGAAGGGACCTGCTGACCACCTGCATGACCCCCTCCTGCCCACACTGTGACCAGGAGAAGCAGCAGGTACCAGCCAGAGGAATTGCATAGCAGCTTCCTGCCTGACCGCCGCCCACCTACACTGCCACTGGGACTAGGAACAGCAGGCCCTGGCCAGAGGAAGGGCCCAGCCAGAGGAAGGGCCCAGCCACCCGCCTGCCTGACTGCTGCCTGACTGCCATCCCACCATGCCACCTCTGGGACTAGGAGCAGCAGGCCTAGGCCTGAGTAAAGGCCCTGCCACCCGCCTGCCCAACCCACACCGCCATACCTAGACTGGGAGGAGACCCAGGAGGAGGAGAGTGGGGAAAGTAAAGCCAGACCACTTGTTCCACCACACTGTGGCCAGGAAGAGATCCAGAGAAAGAGGCCTGCCCCACGCCCACAACTCGGTGAGGGAACCCACACCTGCTCAGAGAGACACACCACACTGGGATTCCCTGGCTACACAGCCCAACATCAAGATAATTATAGGCTTGAGGTTGCCACTGCCACAAAACTGACATAGTGAAGCTACTATCAAGGAACAATAAAAAGGTCCTTGTAAGACAACACTAAGGTCCCTGTGGACCAGGCTGCACCAGAGGGTGCTCTACTAGAGGTGCTACCAGTTATCCTGTTGTGAACTAACAGAGAGACTTACATGGGCTTGCCTATCTCTTGCATCTCCTACTAACAGCCAAATTCTTATGATTACACTCTCACTAGTCAAATAATCTAATACCTCTATTTTCTCACATCCTACCCCATAAACATCTTAGCCAACCCCTAAGTCCCCCCTTCAACCATTAGATACTGTAAACCACCATGCAAACATAGAGACTATATGGTAAAAGATAACTGATCTCATCATTTCTGTTTATAGTGACAATACTGTAAATATAAAAATAGAAGCTAACTGATATATGGATACAGGTTGGGTACATTGAATTCTATAATATTGATCTTTCCCTAAAAAGTGAGGTTTTGGGTAATGCTATAAGACAATAGGGCAGAAGCCATAATACCTCAGGCTTACCCTGCAAGAGAGGAAAACACATAGACATCATGACAAAACAAGGGAGGAAAATGCCCAAAACAAACCAAGATACTACAACAATAGAAGCCATAGAAAGCACAGTAGGTGAAGTGTCAGAGTAGGAGTTCCAGATATATATATATAATTAAAATGATTTGGGATTTAAAAAATGACCTAAGTGAGCACATATAGGCAAAAATTGATCTCTCCAATAAAAAGATATCAAATACAGGCAACCATCGATCACACCAACAAAGTGATAAGAGAACAAATACAGGTAGTAAAAGATCACTTCAAGAAAGAGATAGAGAGTCTGAGAAAAAAACAAACAGAAATCCTTGAAATGAAAGAAACAATAATAATCAATAGATAGCATCACCAACAGATTGGATCACTTGGAAGACAGGACCTCAGACAATGAGGACAAAGTATATAATCTTTTTTTTTTTTTTTTTTTTTTTTTTGGTACCGGGGATTGAACTCAGGGGCACTCGACCACTGGGCCACATCCCCAGCCCATTTTTGTATTTTATTAGAGACAGGGTCTCACTGAGTTGCTAAGTGCCTCACCATGGCTGAGGCTGGCTTTGAACTCACGATCCTCCTGCCTCAGCCTCCCAAGTACTGGGATTACAGGCGTGCGCCACCGCGCCCGGCTACTAAAGTATATAATCTTGAAAATAAAGTTGGCCTTACAATGAAGATGGTAAGAAACCATGAACAAAATATCCAAGAATTATGGGATACACCAAAAGACCAAACATATGATTTATTAGAATAGAAGAAGGTGCAGAGATTCAAGCCAAATGAATGCACAATCTCTTAAATGAAATAATACCAGAAAATTTCCCAAGCAGGAAGAGTGAATTTGAAAATCAAATACAAGAGGCCTATAGGACACCAAATGTACAAAATTACAACAGATCTATGCCAAGGCACATTATAATGGAAATGCTTAGCATACAAAATAAGTATAGAATTTTAAAGACTGCAAGAGAGAAAAATCAGATTACCTATAAGGGAAAAAACAATTCAGATCTCAGCAGATTTTTCAACCCAGACCCTCAAAGCCAGAAGATCCTGGAACAACATATACCAGGCTCTAAAAGATAAGGAATGTAACCAAGAATCTTAAATCCTGCAAAATTAAGCTTTAGAATTGATGAGGAAATAAAGACCTTCCATGATAAACAAAAGCTAAAAGAATTAACAACAAGAAAGCCTGCACTACAGAACATTCTTGGCAAAATATTCCATGATGAGGAAATGAAAAATAGCAATGAAAATCTGCAAAGGGAAGAACTAAAATAAAGGGAAAAACAACCAAAGGAGAAACCAAATCAAGCTAAATACCAAAAATAAAAATTAAAATTAAAAAGTCTGGTAATACAAATCATGTCACAATAATATCCCTGAATGTTAATGGCCTAAACTCACCAATTAAAAGACATAGGCTAATAGACTGGATTTTATGAAAAAGCCCCAACAATCTGTTGCCTTCAAGAGACACATCTCACAGGAAAAGATGCCCACAGACTGAAGGTGAAAGGATGGGATAAAATATACCACTCGCACGGACTATGTAAGCAAGCAGGGGTTTCCATCCTCATATCAAACAAAGTAGACTTCAAGCCAAAGTTAATCAAAAGAGATAAAGAGGGAGATTTTTATACTGCTTAAGGGAATCACACATCAATAATACATATTTATGACCCAAATAATGTAGTATCTACACTCATCAATCAAACTCTTTTCAAGTTCAAGAGTCAAATAGACCACAACACAATAATTCTAGGTGACTTTAACATACCTCTTTCACCACTGGATAGATCTTCCAAACAAAAGCTAAACAAACTAGAACTCAATAATGCAATCAATAACTTAGACTTAACTGACATATATAAAGTATATTATCCATAAAAGAGCCAATACACTTTCTTCTCAGCAGCACATGGATCCTTTTCTAAAATAGACCATATATTATGCCATAAAGCAACTCTAAGCAAATATAAAAAAGTAGAGATACTACCCTGCATTCTATCAGATCATAATGGAATAACATTAGAAATCAATGATAAAATAAGAAACAAAAGATACTCCAATACCTGGAGACTAAATAACATGCTACTGAATGAACAATGGGTTGCAGAAGACTTCAAGAAGGAGATTAAAAAATTCTTAGAGGTAAATGAGAACACTGATACAACATATCAAAATCTCTGGGACACTATGAAGGTGGTACTAAGAGGAAAGTTCATTGCATGGAGTTCATTCCTTCAAAGAAGAAAAAGTCAACAAATAAATGAACTAACATTACATCTCAAAGCCCTAGAAAAAGAACAAATCAAGCCCAAAAGAAGTAGAAGACAGGAAATAATTAAAATCAGAGCTGAAATTAATGAAATTGAAACAACAACAAAAGAAAATTGAAAAAATTGACAGAACAAAAAGTTGCTTCTTTGAAAAAATAAATAAAATTGACAAAACATTAGCTATGCTAATGAAGAAAAGGAGAGTGAAAACTCAAATTACCAATATCTATGATGAAAAAGGAAATATCACAATGTACTCTACAGCAATACAGAAGATAATTAGAAATTATTTTGAAAATTTACACTCCAATAAAATAGAAAATATCTAAGGCATTGACAAATTTCTAGAAACATATGATATGCCCAAACTAAATCAGGATGCTATACACAATTTAAATACATCAATTTCAAGCAAAGAAATAGAGGATGCTATCAAAAACCTATCAACCAAGAAAAGCCCAGGACCTTATGGATACACAGCCAAGTTCTACAAGTCCTTTAAAGAAGAACTAACACCAATATTTCTCAAACTATTTCATGAAATAGAAAAAGAGGGAACACTTTCAGACTCATTCTATGAGTCCAATATCTTCCTGATTCCAAAACCAGACAGACACACATCAAAGAAAGAAAATTACAGACCAATATCTCTAATGAATATAGATGCAAAAATTCTCCATAAAATTCTGGCAAATCAAATACAAAAACATATGAAAAAAATAGAGCACCATGATCAAGTGAGGTCCATTCCAGGGATGTAAGGTTGATTCAACATAAGGAAATCAATAAATGTAATTCATCACATCAATAGACTCAAAGATAAAAATTACATGATCATCTCAATAGATGCAGAGAAAGCATCTTACAAAATACAGCACCCCTTCATGTTCAAAACGCTACAAAAACTAGGAATAACAGGAACATACCTCAACATCATAAAGGCCATCTATGCTAAGCCCCAGGCCAACATCATCCTAAATGGAGAAAAGTTGAAAGCATTCCCCCTAAAAACTGGAAAAAGACAGGGAGGGATGCCCTCTTTCACCACTCCTTTTTAACATAGGTCTTGAAGCCCTAGCCAGAGCAATTAGACAGACGAAAGAAATTAAGGGGATATGGATAAGAAAAGAACAACTCAAATTATCACTATTTGCAGATTATCATCTGATTCTATACATAGAAGGTCCAAAAAATTGCACCAGAAATCTTCTAGAACTAATAAATGAATCCAGCAAAGTAGCTGGATATAAAATCAACACACATAAATCAAAAGCATTTCTGTACATCAGCAATGAATTCTCAGAAAGAGAAACTAGCAAATCCACCCCATTTACTATAGCCTCAAAAAATATAATACTCAGGAATCAACAAAAGAAGTGAAAGACCTCTACAATGAAAACTACAGCCTGCTAAAGAAAGAAATTAATGAAGATCTTAGAAGATGCAAGGGTCTACCTTGTTCATGTATACCTAGAATTAATATTGTCAAAATGACCATTCTCCCCAAAGCACTATACAGTTTCAATGCAATCCCAATCAAATTTCCAATATCATTCCTCATAGAAATAGAAAATGCAATCATTAAATTCATCTGGAAAAATAAGAGACCCAGAATAGCCAAAGCAAATCTTAGCAAGAAGAGCAAAGCTGGTGGCATTACTATTCCATACCTTAAATTGTATTACAAAGCAATAGTAACAAAAACAGCTTGCTATTGGCACCAAAATAGATCAGTTGACCAATGGTACAGAATAAAAGACACAGAGACTAACCCACACACCTACAGTTATCTTATATTAGACAAAGGTGCCAAAAACATACACTGGAGAAAAGACAGCCTCTTTAACAAATGGTGCTGGGAAAATTGGAAATCCTCATGTAATAAAATGAAATTAAATCTCTTTCTCTCACCATGCACAAAACTCAACTCAAAGTGGATCAAGGACCTAGGAATTAAACCAGAGACTTTGTACCTAATAGAAGAAAAAGTACGCCAAAATCTCCATTATGTTGGATTAGGCCCCAACTTCCTCAATAAGACACCTATAGCACAATAATTAAAACTAGGAGTTAATAAATGAGATGGATTCAAACTAAAAAGCTTCTTATCAGAAAAAGAAACAATTAGTGAGGTGAATAGAGGACTTACAGAATGGGAGCAAATCTTTACCACAAGCACATCAGATAGAACACTAACCTCAAGGATATATAAAGGTCTCAAAAACTTTAACAGAAAAAAAAAAAAAAAAAAGAAAAATAAGACCCAATCAATAAATGGGCCAAAGAATTAAGCACATACTTATCAGTAGATTATATAAAATCAATCAACAAATATATGAAAAAAATGTTCAACATCTGTAGCAATTAGAGGAATTCAAATCAAAACAACTCTAAGATTTCATCTTACTCCAGTCAGAATGACAGCTATCAAAAATATAAACAACAATACATGCTGGCAAGGATGTGGGGACAAAGGCACACTCATACATTGCTGTTGTAACTGCAAATTGGTGAAGCTAATCCGGAAAGTAATATGGAGATTCCTAGGAAAACTTGGAATGGAACCACCATTTGACCCAGCTATCCCACACCTGGGTCTATACCCAAAGGACTTAAACACAACTTACTACAGGGACACAGCCACATCAATGTTTATAGCAGCACAATTCACAGTAGCTAGGTTGTAGAACCAACCCTGATGCCCATCAGCAGATGAATGGATAGGGAAACTTTGGTATATATACACAATGGAACACTACACAGCACTAAAGGAGAATAAAATCATGGCATTTGCAGGCAAATGGATGGAGTTGGAGAAAATAATGCTAAGTGAATTTAGCCAATCCCAACAAACCAAAGGTCTAATGATCTCTTTGTTATGAAGATACTGACTTATAAAGGCAAGAAGGGGGGATGATAGGAATGAATGAACTTTAAATAGAACAAAGGTTGGAGATGGGAGGGGGTAAGGGAATAGGACTAATGGTAGAATGAGTTAGACATCATTACCCTAAGTACATGTATGAAGACACAATTGTTGTGAAAATACTTTATGTGAAACCAGCAACTTGAAAAATTGTGCTGCTTATATGTAATATGAAATGAATTGCACACTGCAATCATGTATAATAAATTAGAAAAAAAATTAAAAATATTTTTTAAAAATATGCATGTTACCATAAAAAAACCTCAATGAGCCACCTTCACATCTCACAGCAGGTATAAAAAAATTGTAAGTATTCACATCCTTGTCACACTCTGCTCTGGAACTGGGTATCGGATCCAAGAAGACCAACTCTACTGCTGGGGTGGATGGGACCAATGCATCCCCCAGAGGAGGATAGCAGTCAAGACCTGGAGTTCCTACCACCTGGCGTCCTAGCATCAGAGCAGACAGGAACAAAACATAACTTTAGTCCAATATTTGAAGGGAAAATAATCCTGTAAGTTCTATAGCTGTTCTTTCTAGGCAGATCACAGGGACGCACAGAGAGGCCCCATCCTCTCTGAAGACTGAATTGATTACAAAAAAAAAAAAAAAAAAAAAAAACAGCATAGAAAGTAATACCAAGAGAAAGCTTGCTCATACCACTATACCCTCATGCTATAAAATGTTACTTAAAACTATTTCTTTTGCATATAAATGAAAAAGATATTTGGTCAACTGGAAATATTGCTAGGCACATATGTCTGTGATCACATCAGAGTATGATACAAAGATTATAATGAAAGGCTAAAACCTGAAGAAGGCTGGATTGGCGCCTCCTGAAATGCTGAGTATTTTTTAAGTACATTTTGTCCATTTACATATTGTTTTTTGTTTGGACCCTTCTTATTTTTTATTGGATTATTTGAGTTGTAAAACATTTTTAAAAAATTATTCCTCATAGAAAGTCAATGTCTGATATATGTTTTCTGTATATGATTTCCTAGTGGCTTGTGGTTTAACTTTTCGTTTTTTCCATATAATTCTTGAAAAGTATAAGTAGTTATTTTGATGAAGTTCCATTTATTGGTTATTTTTCAAGTTCATGATTTTGCTGTCATCCTTTGAATCTGTGCCTATCTCAAAGTATTTCTTCTATATTTTCTTATAATTTTTTATTGTATTTTAGTTTTAGTTTGACATTTTATACCTAGGTCTGTGAGTCATGTTGAGTTAATTTGTAGATATGACATAAAGGTCAAAGGTTATTTTTTCTCATATTGACATTCAAGACCATGTATTGAAAAGACTCTTCTACATTGAAGTACTTTGGTATCTTTTGGAAATTAATTGATCATACGATCATGTTGAATGCATTATGAAGTTGTTTTAAAATTTCCTTTTCCCACTGTTCCCTGATAGTAAACAGAACTACAATTGAATTTTTATTGACCTTGTATCATATAACCTTGTTTCACTGATTTACTAGTTTAGTACCTTTGTAGTAAAAATATTTTAATATACATATGCTATGTATGTATATATTTGGATTATCACTGTACATATTCCTGTTATCTATGTAGAAACATGATTCTAATGATTTTCTAATTTTTAAGACTGTATTTTCGTCACTTTTTGACTTTTTTTAACACTCAATTGAAATGGTAGGACTAGACATACTTACCTTGTTGCTGATCTTCAAGAAAAAGCATTCAGTCTTTCACACTTATGTAAGATGTTAGCAGTCTCCTTTTCCTAGATTACCATCATCTGATTGAGGAATTTCCTTTTATTCTTTATATATTCAAATATGCTATATCATGTTTAAATGTTCACTTTGCAAAATGATTTACCTATATATTTTGAAATGAGATGTATTTGTTCTTCTTTATCCTGATAATCTCTTGTGAAATACTATATATGAATATATTTGGATTTCATTTTTGTATACTAATTCAATATGCCATGCCAAAATACTCCTGATTATAGTTTATTTCTCATCTTAAATTATACTAAGTCAGTGCAATGTTTTTATAAATATGTTTTATAATGTAAGAATCTATTTTCATGAGAGATACTGGTCTGTGGTATCCTTGTCTGGTTTTGCTATCTGGGTAATGCTGACCACATAAAATAAGTTTGGAATTGGTTTCTCTTTACTTTCAGGAAGAGTTCTATTAGTCTGTTATTATTTCTTTCTTAAATCTTTAAGTGAAGCCATCTTGGTATGGAATTTTCTCTGTGGGAAGGTGTGATGGTTAAATCTCGATTGTCAACTTGACTGGATTGAGATGAGCCTGGAATTTTGGTAAAGCAAATTTATTGGTGTGTCTGTGAGGCTGTTTCCAGAGACAATTTGTATATAAGTCAGCAAACTGGGGGGTTGGGAGGAATATCAGCTCACAGGATAGTGCAGTCCAAAAGATGGAGGGGGCAGATCCTAAATGGAACAAAAAGCAGAAGAAGGGGAAAGCTAGAATCTTTTTGAGTGGGTGCTTTGTGTGTGTGTGTGTGATACTGGGAATTGAATTTGGAGGAACTTTACCACTGAACTATATCACTAGCCACTTTTTTTTAAATCTAATTTTGTTTTGTTTTGTTACCAGGGGTTGAACCCAGACATGCTTAAACACTGAGCCACATCCCCAAACATTTTTTTTTTTTTTTTTTTTTTTGAGACAGGGTCTTGATAAATTGCTTAGGGCTTGGCTAAGTTGCTAAGGCTGATCTTGAACTAGCAATCATCCTTGAATTTGTGACTCAGCCTCAGAGTCACTGGGATTGTAGGCCTTTGCCACAGAGCTTGGCTTGAGGAGGTGCAATTTTGTTACTACCATTACCAATGACATCAGACTCCAGATATTGCAGACTTTAGATATGGACTTTCACCAGCAAATCTCCAGGGAGCTTCCCGACTTTCAGGTTCTTGGACTGAGCAGCTACTGGTTTCCCAGCTCTCCACCCTGCAGAGAGTCATCATGGGACTATTCAACCTCTGATCACGTAAGCCAATCTAGCAAATGCATTCTTATAATCATGTACATGTTCTGTAGGCTGTTCCTCTAGAGAAACAAAATGCAGAAGATATTTAGCTATAAATGCATTTTTAAATGGATCTTATTATTTAAAATATATTGCTTTCTATTTCTTATGTGAGCTTTGGTCATGTGATAGTATTTATACTTTAGGAAATTTGTAATCTTAAAAGTGTCAAATATTTGTTGGGTATAAATTTGTTCATATTAGTTTCATTCAATGTCAACAGAGTATGTAGTGACCTTTCCTTTAATTCATGATATTAAAGTTGGTGTTTTTTAACTCCTTTTATCTCAATAATTTTAACTGCAGGGTTATTACATTTTCTAGATGTTTTAATTTTGTAGGGTTTTCATTGCCCTTTTCTATCTACTTATTTGCATTTTCTTTGATCTTTGCTCCTTACTGTTTCTTTCCATATGATGGATGGATTATTTCTTTAAAAATCTTATTAAGGTAAATGTTCATATATTATTTTTTAAAGAAAGCATTTAGGTTATAAAATAAAATTTTAAATTTTATTTTCTTTTTATAAAAACTGTGTTAGCTGCATTCCAGCTTTAGCTGCAAAATTTGATTTTGATATATTAAATTTATAATTTCATTGAGTTTAATTCTTTCTGATTTCCTCTCTGATCCATATGATACTTAGAATGGTATTTTTAATTTCTATAAACTTGGCAATTCTCTGAAGAACTTTGTTATTAATTTCTAAATTACCTGCATTTTGGTCAGAAAATATACATAGCATGCTTGAATCCTTTAAATACATTATATTTTATTTTATTAACCAGAATATGGATTATTTTGGTAAGTCATCCATGTGTAATTAAAGGAACGTATATACTGTTATATTTGGGTGGAATGAACTATAAATATCAATTAGGACAACTTGATTAAAAATTAGGGGTTGCTTATTTTTCCTTCCAAAACTTCTATGTCCTGTATGATTTATCTAAACTTGCTCTATCCATGACTGAAGAAAGGGTAATTTAGCTTCATTTATCCAATTAGTTGCCATTTTTTGCTTATGTATTTTGTAATTCATTTATTTGATACATATACACTTAGGATTATAGTTTCTTCTTGATCCATTCATAACTTAGTCTTTATAAAATTTTATTCTTTATTTTGGTAACATTTTTTGTTCTAAATTATATTTTGTCTTATATTTACACAGCCTTTCTTACCTTTTATTTTAGTACTTACATGTGTCTGCATCTGTAAATAGATTTTTCTTTTTTATTACATTTATATCTTTATACATTTAGCCTACTTAAATGTATTTAAAATGCATTTCTTTCAGAAGCATTACCTGTGATTGATTTTTTTTTTTTTTTTTTTTTTTTTTTTTTTTTTTTTTTTTGTGGGATTGAACTCAGAGGCACTCGTCCACTGGGCCGCATCCCCAGCCCTTTTTTTTTTTTTTTTTTTTTTTGTATTTTATTTAGAGACAGTGTCTCACTGAGTTCCTAAGTGCCTCGCCATTGCTGAGGCTGGCTTTGAACTCGAGATCCTCCTGCCTCAGCCTCCCAAAGTGCTGGGATTACAGGCGTGTGCCACCGCGCCCGGCTGTGATTGATTTTTTAAGTGGTCTGAAAATATCTGTCTTTTTTTTTGGGGGGGGGGGACCAGGGATTGAACTCAGGGGCACTTGACCACTGGGCCACATCCCCAGTCCTTTTTTTGTATTTTTATTAGAGACAGGGTCTCACTGAGTTGCTAAGTGCCTCACCATTGCTGAGGCTGGCTTTGAACTCGCGATCCTCCTGCCTCAGCCTCCCAAGTGCTGGGATTACAGGCATGTGCCACCGCACCCAGCAAAATATCTGTCTTTTAATTAGAGTTTTTAATCCATACATTTATTTATAATGTAATTTTCATTGTGTGAAGTTAAATCTACTATCTTGATATTTGTTTCAAATTTTTGCTCTCTAGGATTTGCGTACTTGATTTTTTTTCTTAAATTTTAAAAATTAATTTAAGGCTTTTCATATAAACATTTATTTTAATTCTTGCTACATTAGGTAAATATGCATTGTTTTAAAATTATTTTTAATATACTGTTTTATTTTCTTCATAAACTTACTAGTTTCTCTTTTTTCTTAGTGTTGATTAGGGACATATCTGTGCAGTATTCATGTTTACAAGGTTTTTACTTTCAGTCCTTTGAAAATTGTGTTTTGGTTTGCTTAGTGTAGTCAAGATGTCTGTGATTATTTTGTATATAGATTTTATTGTACATAATGATTTATTTTTTTCTGGTCTCTTGTAAGAATTGCTGTTCATTATCAGTTATAGCAATGTAATGTTGTTCTGGTGGTGGTGGTGGTGGTGGTGGTGGTGTGTGTGTGTGTGTGTGTACTTATGTGTGTATGTATTTTTACCTCGAGATTACTGGGATTTCTGGATCTGTTTTTATTATTGTTGTGTTGTTGTTATTATTATTTTACTGTATTCAGAAAAATTTGACTATACCTTCCAATTTTTTTTTCTGCTAACCCTTATTTCTGATTATAGAGTTGCATGTATGACAGATCAGTTGATATGTTCTGCAGGCCACTGGGGCTCTGCTCCTTATTTTTTTCATTTTTTTTAATCTTTTTTGTAATTTATTTATATTTATTCTAATTAGGTATATATAACAGCAGAATGCATTTTGATTCATTGTACACAATTGCAGCACAAGTTTACATTTCTCTGGTTGTACATGATGTAGCGTCATACCGTATGTGCAGTCATATATGTACCTAGGGTAATGATGTCCATCTCATTGCTCCATCTTTCCTGCTCCCATTCCCCTCTCCTGCCCTCCCTCCCTTTTATCTAATTATAGCTCCTCCATTTTTCCCACGCCTCCCCCCCATTATGGAGCAGCATCCACTTATCAGAGAGAACATTTGGCCTTTGGTTTGGGGGATTGGCTTAATTCGCTTAGTATGATATTCTCCAACTCCATCCATTTACCTGCAAATGCCATAATTTTATTCTCTTTTAATGCTGAGTAATATTCCATTGTGTATATACCACAGTGTCTTTATCCATTCATCCATTGAAGGGCCTCTAGGTTGCTTCCACAGGTTAGCCATTGTGAATTGAGTGAGCTGCTATAAACATTGATATGGCTGTGTTACTATAGCATGCTGATTTTAAGTCCTTAGCATATAGACCAAGGAGTGGCATAGCTGGGTCAAATGGTGGTTCCTTTCCAAGTTTTCTAAGGAATCTCTTTACTGCTTTCCAGATTGGTTGCACCAATTTGCAGTCCCACCAACAAAGTATGAGTATGCCTTTTCCTACACATCCTCGCCAACACTTATTGTTGTTTGTATTCTTTTTCACTGTTTCATTTTAGATAGTTTCTATTGCTGTGTCTTCAAGTATTTCTTAGTGTCTAACCTACTGTAAATCCTATTCAGAAAAAATTTTCAGTTCATACATTATGTATTTTATATCTGAAAATTCCATTTATTTCTTCTATTTTCCATTTTTTCCCTTGATAAGTTTACATTTTCATTTAAATATTTTAACACAATTATACTAATATTTTCAACATCTTTACTGCTAGTACTACCATCTCTAGCAATTCTGAGCCTTTTGCTATTAACTGATTTTTCTTTTGTCTACAGGTCACTTTTTGTTGTTTCTTTTGTTTTCTAGCACATTTTCATCAGATGCTTTATATCATGAATGTTGCATTGTTGAGTGTCTATATTCTGTTGTGTTTCTTTGAAGAATATGACTTTATTTTATTAGTATTTAAATTACATGCAGATGCTTCAATTCCTAAAGGCCTCTTTTTAGTTACCACTAGTATATGGCTAGGGTAGCCCTTTTCCCAGGGAATGTGAAGAGCTACTATTACAGTATGGACTCTCTGGGCATATTTCTGAATGCCCTGGATGTTAATGAAAAATGCTTATGAAACAGTGGTGGTAAAGTAAGAATAATCAGTCACTATGCTAGTTTTCTATTGCTGAATAACAAATTGCCAAGATTTTAATACTTAATACCCATTTATTATGCCATAATCTATAAGTCAGACATTTAGCACAGTGTAATTAAGTTTTCTGCTCAGGGGATCACAAGGCTACAATCATGTTGGCCAAGTTAAGTTCTTGTTTAAAGGCTCTAGAGAAAATTCCATTTCCAACCTCATCCATGCAATTGGTAGAATTCAGGTTTTTTTTTTTTTTTTTTTTTTTTTTTTTTTTTTGCCATTGCAGGTTGGATGTTCCCATTTTCATGCTATGAGCCAATGCTGACTCAGTTCCTATATTCCTTTGCTTTCAGCCTCTCCCATCTTTAAGACAACAACCATGCATATAACCTTCTCATGCTTTATACTTTGTGAATTCCTTCCTTTTCTGTGACCAGCTAGAGAAACACTCTGTTTCATAGAGAGGTAAGATAGCCCCACCAGGATAATCTACCATTCTTAAAGTTAATTATGCTATAAAACATAACAGTGATGAGAGTGTAATCTATCGCACTCACAGACCTGTGGGTTAAAAGGGTGCCCGCAACAGGGAGTTGTATGAAATCCCAGAGGCCAATTTAGAATTCTACCTATCAAAACACTGAAGTGTGAAGTTATTACTTTTTCCATGGAAAAGATGAAAAGTTATTCCATGAGAATAAATATCACTTGTGTATGTGTGCACACCTGCATATTTTCAAGCAGTAGGGTATGATAGAGATACTCAGGTAGATGATCTAACTAGAATGGAAGTAATATTTTTGAGAGTACTAAGAAATAAAATGGGCTTGAATTTACGAAATGTCTGAAATACCAAACAAGGACTTCTGGCCTTTATTTTTTCTTTTGTTTTTTGTTGTTATTTGTTAGTTTTTGTATTGGAGATTGAATCCAAGGGTGCTTAACCACTGAGCCAGATGCCAAGCCCATTTTTGTATTCTATTTGCTTAGGGCCTCACTAAATTGCTGAGGCTGGCTTTGAATTTACGATCTTCCTGTCTCATAATCCTAGGCTGCTGAGATTATAGGTGCACACCACCACATCTGATGCCCTTGATGTTTTTTGTCAATAAAAAGTTCAAAAGCATGGACAAAATATGGTAAAATAGTTGTTTTAGGTAAAGTAGTCTAAAGACAGGATAAACTGGAGAAAGGGAAATCTGAAGTGCAAGAGCTTAGTTACCAAGTTTCTGCCTTTTAGTTAATTCATTACCTAGAGAATAAAGGGATTTAAAGTTGTTTCTCTAATGTATAAAACATTTCAGCCTCAGTTTTATATAAACATAAGATTTAGGCTTCTCCCAACTACTTAATAACGTACTCCTTTCTTGTTCTATGATTTATTATTCTACTTAATTTTTTTTCCATTAGTGTATGTCCTAGAGCAGATTATCTAGTCCCTCTGACTTCCAGGTTTCCTTGCATGTAACATGTGTTAAAGAGGATGACTTCTATTAAAGGTCAGTTTATCACAAAACCTGACCCTTAAATATTCTGGTCCCATTTTCTTTACACATTTTATTTATTCTTCCAAATACTTATTAACTATTTACTACAGGTAGACAGCATTCTATGAAATGGGCATACAGCAGTGAACACAATAAAGTTCCTGATTTCATGGAATTTATCATCTGTGATGAGACAATAAATAGAAAAATTAAAATTATACATAAACATGAATAGTAATGATAAATACTATAAAGAAAAATGAAATAAGAAAGGAAAGAGAAAGAGAAATGTGGAAGGAATAAGGGAGAGGGGGGTTCGATTATTTTTAGATAGGGATGTGAGGGAAGATCTTTTCATATATATGCCAGTCAATCAGAGAACTTAAAGAAGTAATAGAATGAGTCATGAGGATTTGGAAAAAGAGCATTTCAGGCCAAGATAAGGGAAAACACTAAGGCCAAGAGACAAGAGTGTGAATGATATTTTTGAGCAAGAGCAAGGACAGCAGTTTGCTTAGAATAGAGTCAAAATAAAGAAAGAAAGGAATGAAGGAGGGAAGGAAGGAAGGAATGAAATGGTAGGGTATGAAGACAAAATGGTAGCCTAGGTTAAGATCTATAGGGTATTTTAGCTATTTCAAGCATTCAGGTTTTTATCCTGAGTATGTTGTGGGGAAAATACTAGTCAGCACAATGGATGAGGAGTTACATCATAAATTTATGTGCTAGAGTTCAAGCTTAATCTTTTTTGCCTTGAGATTACCTTAAAAATACAATCCTCTGATCCTCTGACAACATTTAAGTATTAATTTGAGCAATTCAGCTTTTTATTTATTTTTGTTTTGTTTTGTTTTGTTTTGGCATTGAGTTGAATATTTTCAACTTTAATCAACTTGCAGTATCTCTTTCTACCTTTCTTTTTCTCCCCCTACCCTCCCTTGTTTCTCTCCCTTCCCTTCTCTTCTCTCTCCCTTTCCTCTCTCCTCCTTCCTCTCCTCTTCCCATCCTCCTCTCCCTTGCCCTCCTTCTTTCTCCTTCTCTCTGGCATTGCAGGGCCAGCTATGTGGGAATCTTATGTTACTTGTGCAAATTCCAATATTATAATTTAATGCTCTGCAAAAACTATCTTGAAATTCTTAATTTCACATTTGAACTTCTCTTTTGTAAGTGAACAAACATGCACATGAATTACCAGAGGAGACACACAAAAGAAAGGAAAACAATTCATATTTCAGTACCTTTTTCTCTTTCTTGAATAATGGAACCATATTTTCATTGGGCCCTGCACGTTGTGTACTCAATCCTGCTCATGCAACCATGTTTCCCAGACTTTCATCATTTATAGGGATGAAGGATCAGTTGAGGCTCTTTATCAGATGTTCTAAGGGACACAGAGGAATCTGTGCTCCAGTCAGGCTTTCCTGGGACTTGGGGTCCACACACCATCATCAGATTTGAAATGAGCACATGATGAGATACAGCAAGGGAAGACAAAACCTGGCTTCAGAGCTCAACATCTGCACATGTCAGCTCCTCATTATTCTCTATTCTAACTCTTTGCCAGGTGCCACTGGGAATGTACAAATAGTAACAATAAATGACAATGAATATTATTATTTATTAATTAAGGAACACTTACTCTATACCAAGGCTTCCAAACACTTTGAGACATTATTCCATTGAAGAACCAGAACCGCCCTGCTGGTCACTGATTGGCTATGGACCATTATAAAGCATTGTCCACCTTTTCAATAAACGAGTTCCTGCACCCACCGACTGGACTCCCCGGTATGTTCCTGGGCCTTCTAAAGGTGGCGGGGGGGGGGGGCGGTGGGAAATATCAGTGGCCTTCGCTTTCCCAATCTAGCATCTTCGTTGGGGTAGGCCTCTCGGCCTCTTTTGCTGGACAAGAGTACCCCCGGGTACGGGGGGGGGGGGGGGGGGCTAGAGACCCCAACCCCTTATAACTTCACAACATAAATATACTTTTTACCTTATTAGATAAGTATTCTTAATAATAAATTGGGGAATGGTATTTTCCAAAGTCCATGTTGAGTTATTTAAATTTATGATATAATAATAAAACATGACTATTTATTTACTAGGTTTTTGTTTCTTCTCTTTTACCTTCTGGTTATTAATAAATTGTAACACTTATGCAGATTAAATTAATAGAAGCAGGTTTTACCTTAATTTGAGTTGAAATGCTTCCAACATTCATTTCTGAATGGATCATTGAGTGTGCAAAATCTATCATTTGGATAACGTAACACAAAGTTATTAAACTGACTTCATGTCTACTGAACTGGGATTTAAATGACATATAGTTGAATCAGAGTAGAGATAGCAAGAAAACAGAGAGAGTGGAAATCTTCAGAGATTATTTAGAAGAAGAAGTGGTAAAATGATTGACAGATTAGATGGAGTGAAACAGCAAAGGAGATGGGAAAAAGGACTACTGCCTAGCCTCAGCAATCAGAAGAATGATAGTGTCTTAAAAGTAGATTGACGAATGAGGAAAAGATAACTCTCAGTGGGGATGAGAGATAAGTTTATTATGGGCATGCTTTGTTTGAAATAGAGACCTATTGTTTATACACATACACTTTTGCTTTCTCCAGAAAACCCATTAGACAAAGGATGTGTTTACTAAGACATAAATTCATAAGGTCAAGAGAAAGGAAAAGGAGACCTGAGCAACACAGTTTTAGAAAACGAAATGCAGAAAGACAAGTGGTAAATTAGTTGGCATTATTGTTAAAAATGAAATTTAACCCAACAATGAGGGATACTAGAAATAATCTAATTTATATTACACCATACTCCAAACTCTCAGGAACTGTCCCTACCAGGTATTTCCGAAAATAACATGGGTTTAAAATCAGACATTTCTCTTTAAATCTGTTTCACAGGCTGAGCCATAGATCTCCACTGAACTTACCATAGCTCACTGGTATCCCCTATTAAGCCCCATAAGAAAAGCAGAACAGCAGATATAACAGATGATCTTTGGGGTTGGAGCTCAAAAGCATGCTTAAGAGTTGTTGTACTGTACTCAGAACAAGAGAGGTAAGCAAAGCATGCATAACTAATTGTACTTGTTCCATCTTTCCTCCTTTCATAGTAAGATGTCAATAAATAATACATATTATGGGATGAATTGTGTCCTCCCAAAATTCATATGCCAAAGTCTAAATGTACTACAACTCAGAATGTGATATTCAAGATAGGGGTATTAAAAAGGATAATTAGGGCAAATTGAGGTCATATATATACATGGTCCCTAAACCAGTGTAAATGACACCTTTACAAGAAGAGGAGCTTGGGTGGACAGACTATAGACAGACTTAGGGTTGACTATGTGAGGACCTAGAGTTAAGGCAGCCTTCTATAAAACAAGGAGAGAGCCTCAGAATAAAAACAAAAACCATGATACCTTTATCTTGGACTGAAAGCTAGGCTCAGGACTATAAGAAAAAAAGTATTTGACGTTTAAGCTCCCCACTTAGTGGTATTTTGTTATGGTAGCTCTAGAAAACTAATACAATACCTGAAACAGAACAATCAAGAATTCAGAATATAAGAATGCTATATAGAGATTTGAAGGTGAAAAATAAATTCAAAAATGTTGAAGGTGATTGATTTGATGAGGGATAATTGAGGAAAGTGGAGGTGGAAACTACTATTTTTCACAGCAAACTTTATATAACTGACTTATTAGGTAGGAACATGTATAATTTTGACAGCAATTAAAACTCAAAAATACAGAGTTTTCTTCACTGGTTAAACAAATGTAAAATCTGAAGAAAACTTTTTTTTTACTTTATTCTTGGAAATCTAGGGGGCTTTGAGTATCCAGAAAACCAGATTCTGCTCTGGATATTATGACACAAAGCACTAGGTGAGAACATCATAAAAACTTCAGCTGAACATTAAAAAATACCTGCAGATGAGCCAAAGCTCTATCCAAATGTGCACCACAATCATCATTGTGGTTATCATTATATTTTTAAGTTCCAGTTAAAGGACGAATTCACTGATTGTTCAGCATGATTTCCTTTGTGTCCACAGATCATTCTTTATCTGCTCTTGGTCTGAACAAGATGAAATTTATAATCCTGGTGAGCAATCTGTTGTGATTTGAATATGAGGTGTCTCCCAATATGCTCATGTGATACACAATGCAGGAATGTTCAGAGGGAAAATTATTAGATTATGAGAGCTGTAACCTAATCAGTAGTCTAATTCATTTGACAGATTCATAATTTGAATGGATTATTGGGTGGTAACTCTAAGCAGGTGGAGGCATGGCTGGAGGAAGAAGGTCACAGGCCCTTGGGGATTATGTACCTTTGTCCTTGGTTTCTTGCTTGCTTGTTTTCATTGCTTCCTGAATGCCATGAATGGATAGCTGTCTTCTGTCACACCTTTTTGGATGTTGTTCCTATCTCACCTCAGGCCCAGAGCAATGGAGCTGGCTGACCATGGATTAAATCCTCTGAAACCAACAGCCCCAAATAAACTTCTCCTTTGCTAAATTATTTTTGTCAGGTCTTTTAGTCAGAGAGATGAAACTGATTTACACAGTATTCATGCCTTCTTATTCTGTGTTGGGTTACAGAAGTGGGTAATCATAGCAGGAAGTCAGAGGTTGGGCAGGGATTGAGAGAACATGATATCGACTCAGGCTTTGCTCCAACTAGGATGACCAGGGTTGAGTGTGCTCCAGTAAAAAGTATTGTTCCTTCCAAAGTTATTGTTCCTCCCATATTCTAGTAACTAGTTTTTCTTTTCCCCCTTTTGATCTGCTGCTAGCTACTAATTTCAGATTATTGCAATATTCTTCACTTCCCTTTACTTTTAAAATAACCCCTATAAGAACAAATACTCCTTGAAGTATTCTATTTTGAGTACATGAAAGGGTATCTTTTGGGACTGACTGATGTGGTAGGGTGTGATTAAATGTATTAGACACTAAATGAGCCTTTTTTTGTCTTATGTTTTATGGCTTATTTTAATATGGATAGAAATTTCAAAGCTGCTTTGAAATTTAATGAGGTTATTCAGGTAACAAATGATATTGATTGGCATATTGAGATTTTGTCAACTATGTAAATGAGCAAAGAATTACAACAATAAATTGCATGTAAATGGTGAGCAGAAAAAAGAGATGGATGAGTGCTTGGATAGAGTTACTACAAGGCATCATTGCATGAAAAGAAGGTACATGTTATCATCATGTATTTGTTCATTTTATTATTATTTATTCATTTACGCCAGTTGTCCTAAAATTGGAGAAAATATCTTTGTCTTTAATGAAGCTACGTCACTTGAATATAACATAGAAAGAAAAAACTAACATGGCTTTTCCAGGAAATAAATTGCCTGAAATAAGCCCTTCTGTATTTCTTATTATACATCATATTGGAGCTTTACCTTCTGGTTATGTGAGAAAACGTGTGACAAATATTCATCTCCCTTGTACTAGCACATAAAATGTTTCTCTAAACAACTCTTTAAAGTTGTAATTGTGGAAAATGGTTATTAATATTAGAACCTTAAAATTTTATTAATGATAATTGAAAAATTAAATGTTCTCATGGCGCTGCATAAGTTACTTGATTATATGAATTTATTTTACTCTGTCAAGAGTAGAAATATAATTGGAGATTTTTTAAGTATTCAAGATAAAAGAAGCTAATCTTTCAGTCTTTAGGGAAAATAAGTGAGTGAGCAAGAGGGAGAAAGAGAGAGAGGAAGTGACATGCAAGGAGAAAGTAAGGAATAAACACTGATCCTCAAGGTACAAGTAATAATTGTTGCTAGATTGACTCCAAGGTATTATTTTTCTCTCTCTCTCTTTTTTTTTATAAATACAGCTCCTTTTACAAAATCTTCCCCTTGTATATCTATCCAGATCTTTCTTTTCTTTATTTTTTTCAATGTCCATATTCTCTTTCTTGCCCAGCCCAGGTTGACACAGACTTTAAATGTCCTGTACATCAAAGTGTGCTCCAAGAGGGCTCTATCCACAGCCCAAGATCACTCCACATTTCTGTTATTTCTGTTGAAACCAGGATGTAGGATTTTTGAGTGAAGGACAGAATCAACATAAGAAATGATTCTTTCAACTGGGCTTTTAGTGAAACATGTTCTTAAATGTGTTTGAGGGTAATGGGAAATGTGAGTGAAAACAACAAGGTAAGGAGCCCATGGTTCCATCAGTTTTACTTTATCCATATTTCTATATGAAAATGAAGAAAGGTAAATACATATTAGAAAAAATTAGGAGTTGATTACATTTTTCAACCCAAAATACATAAAAATAACAAAAGACACAATTTGGAAGGGTATACAATGGATCCAAGATGGGAAGGTGATCTGTTCTGTGTATACTCCACCTCTTATTAACTGTAACCTGGAAAAGTCAATCAGTGAAAAATAAGACTTTAAATGGTTACATGCTCATCTTTCAGGTGTATATAACATACTTTATATAACCAGTTCTCTACTGATATAAATTTATGTTGATTATAGCTTGCCAATTCTAAAATAACCATAACACTATTGTATAATAATGAAGTACCAAACTGTGATCTTGGCCACCTATTCCTGAGAGACTCTTTACTTCTGCTATTTTTCCTGTTTTTCTAGTCCTTTGATATATGTGCCAATATGGATAATGAAATGGTAAGCCACAGAGATCAAGGTTGAAATTCTCACTCTTCTTTCCAGACGTTTCTACATCAGAAATGTAGTAAAGGATTATCACTTTTATTGGGATAATGGGCTTCAGTTTCCCAGTTATCCCTTCTTCCTCTATCTTTTCTTAATGTATAAATTGAGTGATAATAACTTCACTGGCTATTCAACTTTCTTGACCCTAAAGATACTTTTTTTCCTTTTAATTATTTTTAGTTGTAGATGGACAAAGTATCTTTGTTTTATTTGTTTATTTATTTTTTATGTGGTGCCAGGGATTGAACCCAGTGCCTCATGCATGCTAGGCAAGCCATATACCTCTGAGCCACAACCCCATCCTGAAGAGACTATCTTTTATTAACTGCATTCATACTGCTTTGCAATGAAGTCTTCTTGATTTCTACTCCAACATTGTCTCTTATCAGGATTATTATAATCCTATTTCCTTCTGACAGTTAAATACTTCCTCATGGCCTCTCTTATGTGGAAAGAGGGAGTATACAATTTTTGTTGCTATCATGAGTGAAAGAGTGGCTTCTACCAGCAGTCCTGTTGTGCAGGGGGGATAACCAGTAACCTTTATAGAGATGCCAGCATTCTTCTTGTTAATGCATTATGTACCATTTTTGCTAAGGGAATGCTCTTCATTTCCTTCTACAGAATATTAGTAATTAGTAGATTTTTCAGTCTTTTGTGGTATGTCCACTCTTGCACACCTACTTCTTTCAGCCTTTTGATCTTTCAGTGTTTGTTCCAGATGTTTCTACTTAGCTTGCATGAGCCATTAATTTCTCCATGCTTCCAAGAGGAGTATGTTAGTATTGTTTCCTGAGATTCTTGCCAGAATGAATGCTACATCCTGTATCACAGGAGCATGGTCCCATAATGATAACTTCTTTATCCAATTGCATGTTCTATCAACATTGATCCAGCACATTTAGACCAGTATGTACTATTTGGTACATGAAGTCAACGGCTCTTTTTGAAATGTAATCTCTGTTCTACACTACATGTCCAAGACTTCTCTGGGCATGTTGCAATTCAGTGCTAGTAACTTGGGGGAGGTGTGAGTTGAGCCTAGTAACTGAGGGGAGGTGTGGGTTGAGCCTAAAGGGTACACACAGTGCCTTGAAAATCAGAGGCTTCTATTTTAGTTTCAATCATACAGATACCTTTCTTCTAACATTAAGGAATTGGACACTTGTATAGGCAGAGAGAGAGAGAGAAAGAGAGAGAGAGAGAGAGAGAGAGAGAGAGAGAGAGAGAGAGAGAGAGAGAGACATCTGAGTTCAGAGGATGTTAGAATTTCAAAGATTTTGAGTATGGCAAACAGAGGTGCAATATCTCAATACCTCCCTCTTTCCCAACCAGTGCTTGTCATAGCAAACGTGGAGGTGCTGGTAGAAGGGGCTTAGAATAAATCATCCTTTAACTTTTTCACTCATAAAATTAGGTCCTGGTCCTATTCATTAGCTTTCTTTGTCCTCTCTTTCCTGGAACTCTCTATTCCTTATAATTAAGTCATGGGCTTCTTTGTTAGGTTTTTCTGCCCTCTGGCTGTAGGAAATGAGTCCTTTTATTTATTTATTTTTTTAATGCTACCAAGAAAGACTTTTGCTTTTCATATTTATTTCAATTTGATGATTGATTACCTTCTACTTGTTACTGTTTTCCTCCATTACATAAGGGGCACTAAAGCTGGAATCCCAGCCACTCTGGAAGCTCAGGCAGGAGGATTGCAAGTTCAAGGCCAACGAGATTTTTTAAAAATAAAAAGGACTAGGGATTAGCTGAGTGGTAAAGCGTCACTGAGTTAAATCTTTAGGATACAACCGCTTTTATAATCTGTACTTCCAAAGAGTCTTTTAAAAGCCACAAATATTATATATACCACTGCATATCTATTGTATCTCAGTTCAGCATTGGTAATATTTGATTGTTGCATTGCAATGTATTATAACCAATGTATTATTTTGCACTTTGGTGTCAAGTGGTACAGCTCTAAAATTTTATTTTAGAATCTGCTTCCTTGAATAACTCCAGGTACCATCAATTTTATGGTGGCTAATCTGGAAAACAAATTATGCCTCCTTCACCTCAAGCTCAGAACCATGGAGCTCTCGACTGACCATGGACCATGTGAGCCAAAACTAACCTTTCCTACTCCTAATTTGTTCTTATCACTTACTTTGCTCATAGCAGCAAAAAGCTAACTAAAGAGCTCAGTTGGTTCTACTGGAGCTCTAGAGATGGGACAATGATTCATAATTGCTCCAACTTGAGGCCATGGTATCAGATGTTATATACCCACATCAATAGTCATTTGCTGCAAGCTGACCTCCAGGAGGGATGTGACCTTGGACAAAGATACTTTTTAGCTGAGTACTTTTCCTGAAAAGGAATCATTTAGGTCATTAGCAGCCATCCACCCAGTAAAGGGAATAAGGACAGCCTTTTTCTAAAGAGGGAATATAAGTAGCATGCTCCAATGTTCTAGTAAATATATGCACTTTGCAATGTGTGATTAACATAAGGTAATAAGATCTATTTTATATGCTTTCAAATATTTCTGGCATATATTGCTAATATTAGTATATGATGTTACCAGCAACATAAGTACCACTATATATATACTTGCCTGTGTATAGGTACATCCTTTGTAAGTTGGGTGTGTCCTAGGTGTTTATATCTTTCAAATAGGCTGAATATATCATATGTTGTAAATCATATAGTTATATATCACATAAACATATGTAATAATTGTGACAAATTATATGATGTAAATCATTAGTAAAAATTTATAAAAATACGATTAGGGTTCTGATTATTATAATAAAAACAGATATTGAAATGGAAAGAGAGGAGAGAAGAAATTTAACAAAGACATGCTACATTATTTGTAGTTTTCAGTATAAGGAAAAAAGGCAGGAATAATTCATGGTAGCCAAAGGGTTTGAAGAGAATAGAATTTTACAAATACTTTGGAGAAAAGGGAGCACAAGATGTAAGGAAGGAACATTAATAAATAAAGACTGGTAAGTTAATGATGATTCTGAAGTTTCTGAGCTATTGAGCTCATTTTTAAAAATTCATACTGAAATGAAATAAAAGAATGAAAAGGTTTGGGTTATTTAGCAATAATCATGCAAATCTTGGAAAATTGCTTATAAAATGAAAAGAAAATATGGTGAAAATTTATTTTGCATAAAAAAATGAAAGTTAAAAAGTATGAATAACTGGTGTTAGGCTTCTCATTGTCTCTCTTTCTATTTCAGCTTTAAATAATTTCTAAGTTTATAGTCTCTACTTCTCATGTCCTCATTATTTGGATCTTGATTTTGACCCTCAGGGCATTTCTTTTTAACTCAGGCTTCTACTCCTCTGAATTGGAGGTTTACAACACTTCTTCCCAGGCAAATTATTTCTTTAACCTGGTGAGTAGGCTAGTAGCTGAGTCTCCCACTACAAAAACAGGATGTTCTCGGCTCAGAAGACCTGCATCCTCTGGGCCTGGGCATAAGGCTGCCTTCAGGCAACAGTTACTGGCAAAGATAACTCTAAACTCTCTAGAACTAAGACATGATATATGTGCAAACAAAACAATCTTGATGTAGTAATTTTCTTTCCAGTAATCTTATCTGTTTGCAAGAGACTTATATTTTACAAAGCAAACACCATCTCTGTAAGAGTTCAGTCTGTTTCCACCCTGGATTTAGAATTAAAGTGAAACAAAACCATGCCTGAAAAAAGGTGAAATAATTATACTCTCCTCAACCAGACATTATTAGGTTTAAAGAATACCATCTTGAAGTTCTGTCCTACCTCTCCTGGTAGATGACCACTGTCTGTTTTAACATATTGCTGTTATAAATGTTGAGTCTCAAAGAAATGTTTTTCTACAAGATCTGTTTATAAATTATTTTCCATAGGATGTGACAGAAAGAAACTTAAATTTATGACTGTATTTGGTCCCTCTCATCTATCTGATATATGCCCTGGAAAGTTTTCGTTTGCCTGACTGACTCCTGGGCCATTTTTATGTATATTACAATAAAGTATAAAAATCAAATATTGTGAAGCCAGAAAGGCCAAAGGATATGCCCTGGATAGAGTAGAGGGTCTACTAAATGTTAGCCACAGGGTTGGAAAATGAAGTGTTGTTGCTTATATCACCACTCGCTGGGTAGAACTTATTTATGGCAGCCCTAGAAACTAATACAGAAAGACAAATTCAAGGTGGCCTAACAAGGGTTTTGTTCTTGGAGGGGCAGGGTAGCTGGAGGAAGCCTGGAAGACAGAAGAACTGATATTTCAGGGGCAGCTACCTTGTAGTTTAGAGTTTAGGACACAGCTAAAGAATGAAGATTATAAAGCACTTTAACATGTTTTAGTTAAGTATGTAATCCCTATTGACTTTTTGTTTTTTAGAGAAAGTCTTCTGTAAAAATTTCACTTTTTCATAAAGCATTTTTTATACCTTTATTTATTTTTATGTGGTGCTGAGGATCGAACCCAGTGTTTTACACACTCCAGGCAAGGACTCTCCCACTGAGCCATGACTACAGCCCCTATAAAAATTTCATTTTAAGTTTATTTTTCTTTGCCAAATAAAAATTTTTTAAGTTGGTGCTGAAATGGGAAGAACCACATTTCTGCTTCATTTTATGTTGATAACACTTATTATTTGTTGAGTGACAATTTTATTGCAAAATCTTTAAATATTTCACCTCTAATCATCACACAAAAAAGAATATATTCTTCTTAAGCTAAGCAATTTGAAATAACTTGTTCAAGTTTACCCAGAAATTAATATGGAGTAATCTAATGTAAGAATCAAGTACTTAGTAGATTATATATTATAGTTTCTCAAAGCTACTTTGAGGACATTTTGGAAATGATAGGAGGTTGCAGTAGGCCCTGTCCTTTTCCTTGCCAAGATCTTTTTCCTGGTCTTGTGAGGTTAGCTGTTAACAATTGCAGTTATGGGTCCTCCTTAGAATTTCCTCTGGGGAATTGTGGCCATTTTGTTTCAGGGATATGACCCTGTGTCCACCCCTGAGCTAGAACTCAGCTTGCAATAAGGCAGAAGCTAGATTTTAATCTCATGTACACCTTTGTAGGCTATTTTCACTCCTATTTTTTTCACTCTTGTATACATTTCACTTGAGAACCGTTTCTTCATAAATCACTGGCATAAGTATCCCCATCCAAAAGCAATGCTTCTGTGAAATGTGACAAAAGACTGGGTTGTAGTAACCAACTAAGTAGTAATGTGACTCAAACTCATTATGTATAAAGATATAATGATAAACAACAAGAAAAAAGCCTAGCAGCCTTCTGATGTGCAGTTATGTATGCATCATATCACAGAGAAATGATAGTTGACAAGACATTATCTGGAAAAATTGCTTATTGGGATCCATAATATTATGGAGATAATTATGTTTTTAGCATAGATCTGTTCAGTTTTTGACTAAGTACACTGCATGCTACATATATTTCACAAGTTTTTTGTGTGTCAGGACTGTTTTTGATGGCAAATAACAGAACCTCAATTCAAATTAGCTGTCCAAAAGGAAATTCATTGGTCTTTGTGTCTTTTCAATTCAAGGGCCAATTTTATTAAAGACATAGTTGGACCTAGGGCATCTCGCTTACTCTCTCCATTCCTTGGTTCTCTTTGGATTGATATTTTACTTACTTGTGATATAAAGATGCCAGTAAAAGAGATAGCTTTTCCATGGCCTAGATTCTAAATGGCTTTACCCAGATCATTTGTTAGTTTTTCTTTCTTTCTTTCTTTTTTTCTTTTTGTTCCAGGGATTGAACCCAGAGGCACTTAACCACTGAGATACATCCTCTGTCCTTTTTATTTTTAGACAGACTCTTGCTAAGTTGCTAAGGCCCTCACTTAGTTGCTGAGCCTGGCCTCAAACTTGTAATCCTCATGCCTCATCCTCCCAAGTCACGGGGACTACAGGTGTATGCCAACATACCCAGTCATTTGTTAGTCTTGAAATCATTGTTGTGTCTGGGGTATGGGGTACTCTCATTGAACAACCTGAGTAGGACTTGTGCCACTGTAGGAAGAGATGGATATATTTTTGATGGCACAACTACGGCCATGCAGAGTAGGGAGAGGCTCCCAGTAAAGCTATGACAAGAGACATGTGGATGCATATTAGGTAGACAAAAATACCTTCAAAATATTCTACTAGTAAAAATATAAGTATAATATGAAAAGGTAGTAAGGTACAGTATGTTTGGAAAATGCAGGATTAATCAAATCTGGATGCATTTGTTACTTTAGAACTCTTCAGTTCCTTAAAAATGCTAATGGAGACTTTGAGTTTCCAAAATAATACCTCTCTCTGTAAATCATATATTATTTTCCTAAATTTATTTGATCTTCAGATTTATTTTTTCATGAAGTGTTTTATGGAATCCAGATAAACTTGGGTTCAAAGTCGAGTGTCTCTACTTATTATCTTTATAAATAGTTTGGAAAATCAAATTCCCTTGGCCTCAGTTTCTTTAGCTGTAACATGGAATAAGTAAATATTTTTCAGGTTATTATGAGGATTAGAGGAAATGTATTAAAATGCTTGGTTCTATAAAAATGGTTTGCATTGGACCAAATAGTATCAATTTTGAAGACCTTTGAATGCCTCTTCCAAGTGTTAAGTTGATTTCTGTAAATGAGATTAAAATTTCTTTTGTCTCATAAAAGGGGTATATGGAATTATGAGGAACAATTTATGGCCTAGGTGTAGGTTAAATTGGATTTGGGGTGACAAGAAAAACATAGCCAAAGATATGAAGGACAGTTGAAAGGTTATTGTAGTAAATTCTGAACTGATAGGTACCTGAACTGAGAGAAAATACAAGGAACAATGTACATGTAGTAAGGGAAAAATCATAAAAATGATTAGAAGACTTTCTGAGTGACCCAGTTCAGCAGTTTACCATGAGAATTTTATTTTTCAAATAGTCTATTTAATTGAATAATGATGGGTGCTAAAATTTGTGCCAGGTGTCTGCTTTTCCTCTGGGTTAATAAAATAATATGCTGTGAAATACAATAAAACTTCAGAAGTTTAATCATCATCAGTAAAATCTTCCTTTACATATAATTACTCATTTTGTTCAATTCCAACTTCTGCTAATATGGAATAGTATAAAAGGAATTTTACTTCAGATGTCAAATACTTCAGAGTATTCCTATTTTAGTATATAGACAGATAAAATGTCATATGCAGTAATAATCGTACTTAAGGCAATATTGTAAAATTAATTAAGCTATTTTCAAACAATTTAGCAGGGCAATAACCATATAAAAAGTAAAGATTTTTCAAATACAAAAGTATGTTCCTAGGATTACATGTAGAAATTAAGAAAAAAAAAAACATTGGAAAAAATTGATTTATTTAATGGGTTTTACTGAGATTGAATATTATTCATATTGGGTCCATTTGTGTTTGTTATGAAAATTTACCAGTAATAAATTAAGAAAATTATCATCCTTACTGATGAATTTGTGACGTTATACATCATGATTGGAATTAAGTATTTTTAAGTTCATTCTTAGGATAGAGTAAAAAAAAAAATAGTACTGAATTATGAAGACAACTGCTTTCACCATCTTTATATTACTGCTTTCCTAGATGAGATGTTGTTGGTTGTACAAGAGAGGAAAAACAAAAGCTTACACTAATTTAAGTAACAGAAGGGAAAGTCAAGGAATCAAAGAGAAAAGTAAACTTAAAAAATGAAACCCAGCTGGGCACAGTGGTTCATGCTTGTAATCCCAGCAGCACAGGAGACTGGGACAGGAAGATTCCAAGTTCAATGCCAGCCTCAGCAACTTAGTGAGACCCTGTCTCAAAAAAAATAAAAATAAATAATAAATAATAATAATAATAATAAAAGGGCTGGAGATGTGGCTCCGTGGTTGAGTGCTCCTGTTTTCAATTCCTGGTACGCAAACAAACACACAACAATAAGAAAAATGAACACGCAATTCTTTAATTTATGAAACCACCATATGAAGGTGACAATGCTCCCAGGTTTAAATGTCTTTACCCGTCTGATTTTTATGTATAGAAGATAATGAAATTGGCTCATCTTGGGTTAGATGTCAACCTTAATTCAACCATCTGTGGCCAAGGGCCAGAGCCTGGGCACAGATGGGTCCATCTGTGAGGCACTGTGCAGACCCCAGCATGTAGGAATCACTTCACGCAGTGTCTGGAATTAATGTAGTACAATGTCCTGTACAGAATAATTCTTGTTGTTTGTGTTAGTTACTGAAATAATATATTTTTTAAATTTTCAAAGAATCTTACATGAAATCCCAATTTAAACAACCAGTAGAAATGGGGCTGCTCTGACTGTAGTAGGGGAGGATACAAGGATGGCACTTTGTTTGATTATTCCCTTGTCTCTTATACTGGCCTCTGTAGCTCCTTTTAGAGACTCATGTCACTGCAGAATACAGTCTGAAAACCACAAGTGCAGTTAAAAATAAATAAATAAACAAAAAGAATACAGGGTTTTGAATCCAGTGATTTGAATTTTATAAATACTGACCTAGCACACACTACCTCTTTAGCTATAATCACTTACATTCTCCAAACTCTCATCTCTTCAGCTGCCATTTCACAATGTTGATGTGTTAATTAAATCACCTCCCATATTCTACACAATGCTATGCTTTGTAAAAGGTTATTATAAATTGGGATCTGTTTCCCCACCTTCCAGGCTGCCAATTCCTTTAAGAACCACTCCAGTATATTCTCTTTGAAATAATTATGTTTGTCTCCACAGATATATTAGTGACAACTTGCATGCTAATAAAACACCAGCCCTTCTATTATTTTGACATCATATATCTTACTACAAATGTGTTAAGAGGTATTTATCTTCCTCTGTGATCTTGGAAGAGTGGGAAGAATGAGCTGGAGCTGAGAGAAAGGATGCCAAGTCACTGCTTTGACCACATCCCAGGAACTTGTGTAATCCAAATGTGTGGAGCCAACTCAGTCTCCTGAGGGTAGTCTGAGGCTTGTTCATGGCTTTTGTGTGAAGCACACAGGGGAAACAGATCCAAAGGAGATAAAAGCACCCCCCCCCCCTTGGTATTATTCACTTGAGTGATAAAACCACAAAATGAGTGACAGACAAAAACTGCTTAAGTTGAGGCATACATTTTCACTCTATTTTGGTTGCTGGTACTCTGACAATGTATTTTAAGCTCAACATTCACTGTTATTTTTATTTTTTGTTTTTTAAATTCTCATTGATTTGTGTGAAAGCTGCTCTTCTCAAGACTGAAGAAGCTTTTTTTTGTAGTAATAATTGTCTGTTAAAGCCACAAGGGCCCTGGCACATATGGTTATAATACCCTATTTTTTAAGATATATTGTGTCTGCTAATACAGAGGTCATGATGTTGAATTTGTCACTTAAAATCAGCATGAGAACATGGGACTCTTCCCTGAAGATCTTGGCTCCATCAGCAAATAAATTAAAATAAACTGGAGTCCTGAAATAGAAATAATCCTCCTTCCAAGTGTTTCATTTTAGAGAATGACATCCTGTTTTCTTCAGAATATCGTGGGTAATTCTGCATATGAATGAATTTAGGAATAAAAAAGGCCCTGAAAGTAAAATACACAAAATAACTTTTAGAATTTCAGGCTTCAGTAATAAAAATAAGTGATGATGATTTTCTGTTCAAAGTGTGAAGGGAAAAAAAAGAATCCTGAAGATTAGTTATAGAAAGTTTTAGGGTTTCACAGCAAATGAAACAAATGGTAAGCTACATTTTCCCTGTAAGGAGACAAAGAATATTTTTAGGACAATTTGCCATTCATCTTAAAAAGAAAATGAAAAGGTATATTTCAAAGATGCCTGGACCCAAACATCACTTACCTGGTATACTTTGATTAGGTTCTCAACTGAACCTGGAAGGGCTTTAACTAATGTCCAAAGTAATTGTTGTCAATGTGGTAGAAAGTCTTAGTAGTTAATGGAAGCTATTACTATGAAAAAGAAAAGAAAAAAGTGCAGTAGTGCAGTGATATATTAAATTTGAACATCTAATATTCAGTTCATGCTCTTAAATGTATGTTTTCCATGATGTCACACTAACCCTGACTCAGCAGTTGCAGCAATCTTGACTTACGTCTACCACCAGTGTCCTTATGTTAGAGGACACTAATGTAACTTTATTTATTCTTCATTTAAAAGGAATTAGGAGCTTAATAGGATTTCAGTCTTGGGTAAAGAAAAGATCAGGAAAAATCTCATATCTCAAATTAAATGATTATTTTTAGATATAACATGCAGAAAATAGTGTGAAAATTCATACTGGAAACATGAAGGCAATTTTTATCAAGATAATAATAGCAAAAAATAATTACTTACAACAAGTTATGTCTATAAAATCCATGTAGTTATATGAAATTTGTGTCAAAGTTTTGCCAGATATCTTATTAAACTTTCTTCTTTTCTTGAGCACAGTTAAACAGTTTTTTCTAGCCCTTTTGATTTTAGATGGGACCCTGTGACTCGTTCCCATCAATGAACTGTAAGCAACAGTGATATGTCCTATCTGGTGTGAGACAATTGAGAGGGTGCTCCTCAGTCTCTTTATTTTCCTGTTCTGTTGACTATATGGTTGCATTGTGAATTTGAAGTCATGTATTACATATGACCAAGCTTTAGTTTATTGGGTCTCTGAATGACTACATGAATTTTTATCTTTTCTTCCTATTCCTGGTGACCCTAGTCTATAGATGAACAATAAACATGTTGTTAATCCTCAGAAGTTTTTGGGTTATTACATAACCAATATTACTCATCCTAACTAGTACATCCCCAAAATATATAATTAAAAAATAACCAAAAGTAATTGGAGCATGAAAGTAGGTACACAAAAAGGTAGGATGTAAGGAAAAACTAGTAAACATTGGTTGTTTTAGAAACAATCATAACAGTACCAGGAAAAGAAAGAAACGAAAGTGCTGGTAATACCAAGTAGATGTGATAGATGATACTGAGGTCCAACAGGAATCAGCCTTGCTTGTCATAAATAGTTATTGAATAGAAAAAAACAATTTCATGTTATGATCAAAGTGTTTCCTTAGCCAAATGTCTTTAAAAAGGAGAATGGATGGGGAAGACACCAGTCCTCATCAAAGGAGAGATGAGTTTTTCAAATATATTGTTAATTATTAAAAAACACTAATGAAGAAAGTATATATTTTTAATAGTGCTGTCAGAACAGGTCAACACATCATGATTTTTAGGACAATAGTCTTTGTAATGCTGATAAAATGAAGAATTCATATTTGGGAACTCAAATTAGGCTTCAAAAAATAAAACTGTTATGAGTGCTCAAAGAAAAACTATAATTAACAAATTAATTATTTTAGCAAGTATTTGTTTATTTATTGAGCACTCATTAATTATCAGACCCTGTTTTCTATATTTGTGATATGAAAAGTGGTGCCTACATTTACATACTATTAAGTTTAACTATTAAAATGAATCCCAGCAAGTCTCTCAGATTTGAATCTACAAAGGAAAGTAATCTTAATCCTGAATCTTGATGAAAAATCAATAGATGTACAATCTAGATCCTGGAATCCTGGCTATTTGGACTTTTTGTTCTTTTAGTTTCATTTCTAGTAAGAATAATACAAACCCCTTATCAAGTTGATATTACTAGAAACATAAAGCAATAACAAACTATGAACAAAGTTAGGAAGAAAATATTAGATAAAAGAATATATACATTCTCATGATGTTTATATTTTAAAATATGCTGAATTTAAATGATTTAATATTTGAATGCTTTTTCTGTTTATTATTTTTGCAGAACATCTTATCTGTCATTTAGGATGCTATGATGCATTCATTATAACAAACTTGTATTCCCCAATTTAAATTTTCTTGGAATCTTTAATGAATCAAATTTGTAAGTAATGCTTAAAAGCTCGAGAATATTTGGTCTTCAGTGTTTCATTCATTTGGTATGAACTCCTAAGCCAAATCCAGCAAAATATGACAACATAATGCTAGATTTGCCTTCCTACATCTCTGTCTTCTGATAAATACCAAGTTAAAAAATAAATGTGGAATTCTGATTGGCTTATACTGTGTGAAACAGATTGTACTTAGGTATCAGAATTATTCATAATTAAATCGCTGATTGGTAAGTTGCAGCTGTACTCATTTGGCATGTTCTCCAAGAGGGGTTACTTGGAATCATATAAAATTTAGGTGCAAAATGATAGGGGTATTTTTCCTAAATTGAACTGGTCCACATCTGCTTGCTTTAATTTCAGCTGTTATAACTGAATGATACTCCTTAGGCAGAGAGGACCTAGAAGCTGCACCAGAGCTATTGCAAGGACTCTTATATGATTATCATTTGGAAAAATACTATATGATTTCATTTGTGTACTTTAAATTTTTAAGTGAACTGGGTACATTTTGTGTCCTATGAATCTTTTTTATAATTTCCAATTCAGGAAAAACTGAAATTGAACCACTCTTTGTGTAATGAAGAGTGTTTATATTCAATATAGTTAACTGTGTGTGTGTGTGTGTGTGTGTGTGTGTGTGTGTGTGTGTGTCCTTATGGAAACCAACATCAGATATTAACAAATATACATACAACTCTATGCTGTTTTCCCAGTTAAAAATAACCCCAAGAGATCCTTTCTTTGTCCTTCTCAATCTGTTGAGGTTTTTGTTTGTTTGTTTGTTTTCTTTTTCCTGTCTCTTTGCCTAGGTAGGTCACCGGCAACATAGGATTTAACTGGACTGTTATCATCTGCAAATTATCTTAGGTATCGATTCTTGTTCATTATTTAAATTACTGGTAAATGCTAATTTATAGCATTTTGTTCTAGAGAGAAATAATAGTTCTACAGGATGGGAGAGCCTACTTCAATTGTAGTTGCACACAGTCCTCTAAATTAATTTTATAATTTAAATTCTTGCTACTTTAGCAATAAGATTTCAATTAAATTTAGTTCCTATAATTGTAATAATGAAATATAAAATATTTGAAGGAGAAAGATTGTTATATTAAAGTCCTAGTCTAATATTATTTCAGTAAAATGTATCTTGTTTTGCACATGTAAAGCTAAAAGAAAAACTATCTTATTGCATTGAAAGGAAGTATATATTCTTTTGTTAGGAGAGGAAAAATAATTTTATTGATATTCAATTATGAAAGTATCATGAATATTTTATATATGGAGCATGCTTATGCAGTCTTCTTTATTACCCCTTTCTTACACTGAGCTATGTGAGCACTGGAAAATAACCCAGAAAAAAAATAAGGATGCTAAAATAATATGGTTCAAGTTATGAAGGTGAAAACAGGGATATAATTTAGGAAACGGTAGGACAATTTATACTTACCACTTCTTTAAATGTTTTCTCAAATACTCATTTTTCTTAGTTGCTTTGTCAAGACCTTATAGCAATAATCTTTCAAAATCAATGTCTTAATTAATATTGAGTGTATGAGTGATTTTTGTACATTATTTGTTTTTTTTAAAACAATAATTTATGAAGTAAAATAGTTCTGAACCCCTTTTATTAAAAGAATGGTAAAATATAGGCATAGTCACAAAACTTGCCCAAAGTCACATGGCCAAGAAGGAGCTGACCTGGAGTTTAATCCTAGATGGACTACAGCACTATTGACTCGGATTACTACTGAGCTATAATGAATGGTTAGGGTCTGGGTAAGTGCCTGTCCTAGTTACTGATTGATGGGTGATCCCGGACCTTTTGCAGAGGCAAAGT
This sequence comes from Tamias sibiricus, assembly GCA_025594165.1. NCBI lineage: Eukaryota > Metazoa > Chordata > Mammalia > Rodentia > Sciuridae > Tamias > Tamias sibiricus. The sequence goes on along the minus strand of CM046664.1, from coordinate 118,597,115 downwards.
AAATGAAATAATAAAATAAGGGGCCTGCATTTGCTTCCAGGAATTGTCACCACCCTAGAATCTGAAGAACTATTTCAAGGGGAACTGAGAGCTAGGCCAAAATTATCTCTAAGAAATGTCTTCATATTTATTCAGATTATTGGATAAAACCCTCAATTTTCATGTCATAAATTAAAAAGATAGTCTTAAAAATTGTAAGGCTAGGCATTAGACATTAACTACTTTAATTGAAATAGAAATTTATTAAGCCTGCAATTTAGGGCTTTTATAAAATGTTAGTTATAAAGAATTCCAACCCCTCCTCCTAGGTTATCGAATAATTGACCTGTTTGAATAAAATTATTTAGCATAGTCCTTTCCAAGACTATGGACGATGACTGTAGTCATAATTATTATATGGTGTTATACAAGCGATAATGCTAATTCCCAGTATTCATTTTCTTGTCAAGCAGCTACACACTTTAACCAATTTATTAAACAATATGTAATCAGTAACCTACAGAAAAGAAATTATTTTAGTTTTATCCAATCATTGCCTTTTACCATGCTGGTAAATTTCCTTTTCTTTTTCCTTCATTCCTACATGACATCTTTGGAAAATCCATAGATTTTAATTTCTTTCATTTCCATATAGTTTAGTCTAGTCTATTTAAAAATTCCAATTCCACATCTAGTTAAAAGCTTTGCAACCTCCTTTTCCTTCATCTATACCTATTTATGCTTGTGTTCACATGACCTGGAATGCAAAGATGTCATTCCCTGAAATAATTAAGGGTCTTGAATCCTTTTATCTTCTTGTTTTCTTGTCCAGTTAGCTGTGTTGAAGAAGAGCAATGAGAGAGGACTTCTAACACTGGCCATCTGACAACATGTGGGTGTGTCAGGTTTCCAAATGCTGAGAGCTACTTGTGTGATGATTATGAGAGGATCACAGGGACCTCCAGTTGCACAGTTTGCTATCTTGGAAATTGTGTGCAAAATCCCTTATTCTTTCATCCTCCCTCCCACTAGTAAATAATCGGATGCTTACTGACAGGAACTTCATGCCTTACTGATGGGGATACTACAGCCTATTCCGTGCATCTCTCTCTGACCTGATGTTTTTCTCCAAGTCCCTTCAGGCTTTGCTCAAAAAAGCACAGAACGAAACAATCAACTGTTTAAAAGATGTGAAATAAGATGCCAGTCTCCCATTCCTAAATGACCTCCACCTCAATCCTTATCAGTGGATTCCTTTCATTTGCCTCAAAGGTAACTCTTTTACTTGATACAAGTTTGGAAAGAGAAAAGGCTTTAGTCATTTTCTCCCTTGGCTAATATCTCATAATTGTGCACATACCTAGCTTAATGAGAGCGAAGGTAAAATAGAAAGTAGAGTTTGAGTTTATCCACATCCTAGTAAATTCTACAAGCCACATCTACCTCCCCTCTCTGTATCTACCAGCCCCAATTATTTGACATTTGATATTTGTTGAAGCTAATATGTGGCCAGGTAAATTGGCCTCACAATAACTTTCAGGCCTCTTGACCAGCTTTGGTCTAATCTTACAATGAAGTCCATCCAATCTTACATCTTCATTACATTTTTATATATATATAATTAAAATACAATTTAAAATTTTTTAGTAGGAATACATTGGTCAAAGGATACAAAATTTCTGTTAGAAAGGATAAATTCAAGAGAGCTATTGTCCATTATGGTGGTTATAATTAATAACAATGTATTATATACTTGAAAATTGCGAGGAGAGTAGATTTTAAGTGACTTTACCACAAAAAAATGATAAGTATGTGAGGTAATGCATATGCTAATTAACTTGATTTAGCCATTCCTTAGTGTGTGTGTGTGTGTGTGTGTGTATGTGTATATTATATCATACCCCACAAATACACAACTTTTGTCAATTAAAAAATAATGAATATTGGGTCATGCAATTATACACTCTATTTTTAGTTTAGCATAATATGTGTTTTTTACATGATTAAATATTATTTCAAACTCATATCAAGTATCTGCCTAATACTTTATTATATGGATATATCATAAAATATTTAATCCATCATGCATTTGATGGAACTTCATGTAGATTCAGTTCTCTTGGTATTATAAAGATGGTAGCAATGGAAATTTTGCACTGAAATTATTGTGTGCATATTTAACTACTTCCTTGTAAAAAATGATTGCAATGGAACTGGGTCAAAGCACATTTATCTTTGAAAATACCACTACGTATACCATAGAATTATCCTCCAGAAAATTTGAAACATTTTAACAGAATATGTCAAAGTGCCCACCTTACACTCAGTAATATATAACATTAAATTTCTAAAAAGTATTTGATGAGTAGAAAGGCAAAATAATAAGCCATTTTATTTTAAATTTATACTCATTTATTTACAATAATATTAAATATTAACTAATAAATCAATTATCTTTTACAGTTCTTATTTTGTGAATTCTCTTTCCTTTTACATTTTTTTAAATTTATGGAAAATATTTGTGTCTTATTCAATGTTGTAATGCAACTTTTAGTTATGCTCCCTTCATACTACGATAATAAGAGTTTTCTAATTTTTCCTATATGCTGAGACATGCTATAGATTATAGAAATCACTTTGAAATTTGGGAAGAACTCACATATAAACCATTTAATTTGCAACATTTTGGACTTAATTTTTTTTAACATTTGCTCCTAAGTTTTCCATGTTGACTGATTGATTAAAAATGTTATTCTAAAATTTTTGTTATTCATAATCTCTTAAGCATTAATATATTTTATATACTTAAATTTCATTAATATTTAATGAAATAAATTGTTTGCAAAATGTTTTTGTCTTTTCTGTATTTATTTCATCCATTTGAAAATAACTGAGGCTGCATATTTGTCTTTTTTCCCATTGGTAGTTTGTCAAATGTTTTTAATAAGGCTGTTTTTGTTGTTTTGTTTTTTTGGGGTTAGTTAAGGACTAAATTAGTAATCCATTTAATATTCTTTTATAAATTGTTTATATTAGGTTCAATAATATATTTTAGGACTTGGGATTAATTTATGCCTTGGATATTTGAAAATAATTTCTTGTTTTCAACAAAGTCATATATACATTCAAACCAATAATTATTTTATTCCTCTACTATTGGGGTGTATATGTTTACTTGCATATTTTGCCTGTCAAACACTGAAAGGTTTTTTTGGTTTTGTACAATCATAATTCGTGCATTCAGAAATGCTCATCATCAATCTTATTCAAATATTCACTTTGAATTCATACTTACATATTACTACTTAGGTTTTCTGTTTGCTTAAATATCTCTACCAATTCATTTATTATAAATCTGTTATATATTGATTGTGTTTCTGTATATGTCCTCTTATCAAGTCTATATATTTAATATTAGAGTTCATTATTAAATCACTCAATATTATTAATGCTTAATTTAATATTAAAAGTAAGTGTAGCGTTATTAAACTGATGTTTATTAGTTTATTTGTGATTTTTTAAATGCTTATTTACTTGTAGATATCAGAGGCTATTCTGATGTCTTCTTTGTGAACAACTAAATTATTTTTTCTGTCAGTATGTTCTTGGACATTTTTCTATATTTCCATAATTCTAAACTTATGGTAGGCTCTATTTATGCAAATCTTCTATCATTAGCAAAACCTAAAGTCTCTTCAAACTGTATGTACAAGTTAGATATTTTCCTTCTTTAAAACATTTCTACTATATTGATTATGATCTGCTTTCAGTTTTTAATTATTGTTTTTTCCTAGAAATTATGTATTTTCACTTAGAAATTTTCTTGTCATATCTATCCTTTCTGGAATTCTTCTATTTTGTCTTGTTTTATATTTTTCTCTCCACACCAAAAATAGAAATCATTCTACATGTCATTGATTAAAAAACATCTACTGATTCAAGTAAAACTGGTTTTGTACTATTCCAGAATGGATTTCAGATCCATTGTATATAAAAGAGTACATTGTTTGCAGATGTGTGTGAATATGTGTGCACATTTTCAAAGAAAGCAGTGTTTTGTAGTCTGGCCCACACATAATTCTATATTCCAATATTAGCCCAGATTAAGTATTATTACCCAATTTTTATGTTAACATATAAATTAAATCTTGGCACCAGCAGAAGTCAATAAGGTGAGAGAAGCATTTTTCCTTTTTTTTTTTGTGTGTGTGTATGTAAATCTCTTTTCAGTTGTTTATTCAGAAAGGATAAAAAGTAATAATATTTTAAATCACTTTATATTGATACACAATGTGATTTCCAGTATGTTTTGCTTACAAAGATATTCAAGATGACTCATAAAACCATTTGTCAAACATCATCTATGTATGGTTCCTAAACATACTAAGGAAGGTATTATAAGGTTGGTGGTATTTATTCCTTGGTGGTGAGATTACAGATTCTTGTAACAGTAGCATTTTTCCTTTTTGGTAGTTAATTGACCATAATACAGTTTTGCTTCTAAAATATTATTTTAACTCTAAATTTTCTGTGAAAATTTAGCAAGAGTTGGGAAAAATAAGAAGTAAAGATCAAATTCCAAGTTATTAAAAAATTCTAAACTACTGTCAAATTCTCTACATAATTGTCATCTCATGAAATTAACACAAGATTTATAATCTGGAACTGATGCTAACTCAAGTTATTATTAAAAATATGATTGCTAGCCAGATATTATTTAATAATACTTGAATCTGGCCAGCTTTGTCTTACACTAATGTTGTACAGTAGCATTTTGTAGATAGCCTGGACAATTGCACTACTTGAGATACATTATGGAGATGACATGCAAGAATGTCAGAGCCTAAATAGCAAACCAATTTGTTTATACAGAGATGCTTAGAAAGAAAATCACTGCACTGTGTACTCTATCAGAAGTGTCCACAATTGTGGTGAAAGTGAACAAATGGAAGTGCAGTGAAGAGGTGATAGATGGTTAGGCTCTTTCCTGAACTTTCAACAATCAAGATGATAAAACCATGTGGGCAGCATGAAGGACCTTATTTCATGTATGGCAAGAGGGCAGATATCTAACACATTTAAAATATGTATCTTAGTATAATTGCTTGGTAAAATAAAGCAAATTAAAAGTTCAGTCCTGAGCTATATAATTTGAATTGAAATTTTACTATCAGGAACCATTTTCTCTTTATTCTCTTTCTTCAAACAACATGAAAACACTTTATGTAAGGATAACTAAATAACTTAATCTTACTCATGTCACTCAACCAGTAAGATGCTCTTGACCACTTAATTAAAGGCTGTGACTCTTGGATCAATAAATCATGATGTCTATGAATATCATACTATGAATATCTTATATTGTTCATAGGTATTTTATCTTACAAGTATAACAAATAATAATAAAGTAGGGTGATAGTTGTACTTAATCATTTAAGCCTTATTCAGTATAAAAGATGATGTTCATAGAATATGCTTCAGGAAGAAAAATGCACAGCACTTTTTAGAAATTATTAAACAACTTAAAATATCTGTATTTGAGAGGAAGAGAATATTGTTTCTTTGGATACTCTTTCCAACAACCATTAGTGCCTGAAAATATAATATTCAATAAATTTTGGGTTACATTTAAAGAAAAGTTAATATTATATTTTATTTCTTATGATTACAAAATTATAATCAGATACTCTGAGAGTAAGTTTTTAGGAAAATAACATTAGTTATTTAAACCCCGTAATGTAATTCCTAGTCATCAATAGAAAGTTTTGCTCTCTAAATTCCTGCCTCTAAATTGTATTAATTATATATTCTATTGGACTATTTGTATTTCAATTAGCAGATTCAATTGCCTTTCAGAGGCTTGTTGTATTCATTGTATTGTATTTTCATTAGTATAAATATACTGTATATAAATATATTGCATATGCATTAGAATAAATATACCATATATAAATATATGCTATGAATGATATAATAACTTTAGTTATAAAATTAACATTCCATCCAATATCTATTTATAATTCAGTTTATACTTTCCAAGTTACACACACAGTGTATTTAACATTAATAAATAACATTTTGACTTTCAGTGTAGCTGCTGACATTTCTTGATTTTTAATAAATGGGTCCCAAATATTTGTAGCAGAAATGTGAGGAACTATTTGTCATTTTATGAAGGAATGAGGCAAGTTTTCCAGATGCTTAGCTATGGAGTAAGGAAAGTTGAGTTCATTTCTGTGTCTGGCAAGGAAGCCTTTCTTATAAGGACCCTTATAATAGAGTGGCCATTATGCTAGGGACACATTATTTTTGCCTACTTAATTCAACAATCCTTTCTACTCATTTACATATACTTACACTAAAGAAAATGAACATTGATCATTTAAATTATAGGTGAAGTTACAAGTTTTAATAAAACTGAAAACAACTTTTTCATTATAAAGACTTTATAAAATGACCAATTTATAAATAATCAATTACACTGAACTCATGCCAATAATCCTCATTTTGAAATCTAATTATATAAAAATTCTCCCATGATATTCCTATGTTAATGTAGTAATATTCAATAATTAAGAGAGGAAATAAAGAAAAGAGAAGTTTTGGAGAAGATTCTAGGTATCTTCAGGATAGACATAAACACTGATGAAACTGAGATGCAAGCATATGTATGAGTATAGTTGGATATATATTGCATCAAATTTGTGTAAAATGTTTTCTTTGGTGTCTACTTGAGGGAAAAGGCCAGTCTTAATTAAGTTTAAACTTTCTTTTCAATTTCTCTACTTCACAACATATGGAGAACTGCCCATATCAGCAAAAAGAATAGCACATTTAATCAAAAGGGTAATATTTTGTATGAAAATTCTAGATATTATCTGTTTCTTCGGTGCCACTAGAAAAGAACTTTCTCTTTGCTTAGCAAGAAAACACTAAAGACATTTATTGTAGGACAACTACTTTTTACCATCATGTGTTCTATGACCTTAATTATATAGTTTTCTAGTTAAACTTTAAATTTCTCTTGAAGATGTTTCTCCACTTTAATCACCACTAATATAACGTCTTAAATGTACATAAAAGAAATAATGATAACTAAAAATATAATCTGTGAAAAATTCATATTATAATATAGGAATATAGAAAGTATGATTTATTTGGACTGTGTACTATCAAGAGAAGGGATGGAGGTGTCATCTTTTTTTTCCCCTGAAGTATCCCAGAGAGTAGAGTAATGGATACAATACTAAATCTAACAGGAATGGTTTTATAGATTGTGAAATTGAGGTCCAACAGTGTCAAGACAGAAGGTCATAGAACAAATCAATGGATCAGAAAGGACAGGAACTTGGAAATTTCTCTTACTCTCACTATTACTCAATGAAAGTGTGTTGAAAAATGATGTTAAATGCTAACAGTTTTCCGTTGAGTTAATTGTGTAGATGGCCAATATTTCCAAAATTTTAGTTATGTACTTCTATGTCTTTTTGTAATTTGGCAGTTCTTTTGATTATATATTTACATTTAGTTGCTGTTTGACAATGTTCCATTTTTCTCAATTGTTCAAAATAGTTTTAGGCTTCATAAATATCATTGAGGTGGGTATATCACAATTTGCAGAGATAACTACCATGAAGAAGAAAAACATACCAATAATAAGACCTTGGTAACATAGTTGTTGCAGTTTAGAGGGAATTTTGTCATTTTATGTTTTAAAGATAAACAATAGGTTGTTTTATGCTAATTAATCACTATTTCTATATAATTTAGAGTATAAGATAGAGAGCTTAAATTGCTGAAAAAAAATTCCCGTTTTGGTAAGTGTCTCTATTTGTGTTTGGTTTTTAAATATAACATATATTGTTTTAAATATAACATATATTGTATATAAAATTACGCTTATAAAGTGTATTGTGCCTTTATACCCTGAAGTTTATGAACACAGAGAAGATAAGCTTCCTAACTGCCTACTTTACAGTCAAGGCCACCATGTTAACAATGAATACACATCATAATGGAATCAGAATGCCTTTGAACTTCTCAACAATACTGAGTCCTAGAAGATAGGCAGTCATGACTTCAAATATTGAAAATAAAATATACTAAACAATTTAAACTTAACATAGTATTTTCGAAGTACACAAATAACCCAATGGGAAAAAATGGTTTACAATAAAAAATGGGACCTAATGTACAGAGAGTAGAAAAAACAGATGGATTCCTTTTAATACCAACTGTAGTCAGTAAGTTGTTAAGGAAAATATGTTCTATTTATCCACAAAGATTTTAAAGAGATACATAATGTAATAAGAAATGACTACCAGTGCATGAAAAATACAGCCTAAAATCCAGCATTTACAGCTGGATTTTAATGATATTATTCTAAGCAGGTTGTTTTAGAGGAAGATAAGAAGATCTGAGGCCTTTCCTGAGTGAGATATTGGATGAAAAAATAGGTGACATAAAAAACTGGAACAAAAAGAATGATTTGCATGTGCAGGTCCCATCCTATGCATTTGGGAACCTCTAAATTGTGTATACCTTTCTTTCTCTCACTGGGAATGGAAACAGGTGAATTTATATTTCTTAGCGTTGGCAGAGTCACCTACTTTGTCTGCGCTACCTACCCCTGTTCCTGCAAGGACAGGTTTTGTATTGGAAAGCACTGGAGTGCATGACTTTGGGTTATGCTCCTCATTTGAATCCGGACTATAGAACTCTGTAACCCACTCTTCCCTAAAGCCCTGATGAGGGAAAACAGCCAGTGAAGGTACAGAAAGACATCTACACCTGGCTGAATTCACTCAATGAGAACATGCCTTGTGACATTTTTAAATGTCACAAGGATACAATATAGTATATCTCTTATAACCTCTCTTTTAGGAAGATACTAGAAATGTGCTAAAGACGAATAGAAAAAAAAAAAAAAAAAAAAAAAAAAGACATGGCATTCATGAAACAAGAGATTCCCAAAGGTGAGTCATGGAAGGAATTCCCAGTATCCACAGCTTTATAGTCAAATTGACAAAGAAAATGGAATGTTGTGGAAAGGTCATGTCCGAGGGGTAAAAAGGAACCTGCTGTGCCCACACATTTGCAACAATTATTGTGTTCTGAAATGTCTGTTGGAGCCCATTTCAGAATAACCACTGGAACATAGGTACCTGAAATGAATAATTAATAATTCCAGAGAAAACGTTTTTACAAGAAGAGAAACATGATCCTAGTATCTTATACACTCAATAGCAACACAATCCTCCAACAATTTTAATATTGATAGAATAGGTAGGATAAAAGGTTTGAGATGTAGGGTAGAATATAAGATTCAAACCGTCTATCATAAATAATCTGAAATTTATAGCCATAAAAATATTTATAAAAGCACATTATTTTCAGATGCAAAATAAATGGCAGAAGAAATATCAAGGGTATTGCAACTTACAATAGGAAAAAATTTGTAGGGCAGAACATTATTATTTGTTCAATGTCTTTTGACATTAGAAGATGAACTTTACTTTCAAAATATAAGAGAATCATTTTTTAAATAAAATGTTTAAATATCCATTTATTATTATTTATTTGTATTATTTATTGATTTCTTTTTAAATTTATTTATTTTTTATTCTAAGATGTTATAAATGACAGCAGAATGCATTACATTTCATATTACACATATAGAGCACATATTTATTGATTTCTTATAGATCCCATTCTTCTAATAACACAATTATCAGTCCTAATGTTAAGTAGGGCAAATCATTTCATTTATATTTTCTAGGTAGAAGTTCAAACTTCAGGTTGGTAAAATAACTTGCCCTAAATTTACATTTTCATTAGTGGTACAAAGGATAGAACCTGAGTCTTTGGTTTAGTGTTCTATTTATAAATGTTGCTGTTGATTAAGATTTGAGTTGTTAGTTTAATGTGCTTTCTACACAGGATTTATTTTACTGGAAATATCTTTCTACAATGTTTTATCTCCATTGTGGAAATTTGTGTATGTGAAATGTCAAAACAGATTAAAAAATAATTTACCCACTTAGTAATTCTTATTTAAATTGTCAAAAATTCTGGGACTCTGGAGTGGATCTAATCAAGTCCAATGAATTTGTTCAGGGAGTTTATATCAATTTCAACTGCTCACAGCTTAATATAGCTTTTTTTTTTTTTTTCCACACTGAGTTGTAGGAAAAAAATGTATTTTGTGGCAAGTTACAAAACAAAGAAAACGAGCTGTCCCCGTGGAGATTTGCACTGTAGACAAGGACAGATATCTCTTGTCCTGCAGTGTTAACATCAAGGATTCTCTGAGCACTGTGAGACATGATCTCAAACATGCCCAGCAGCTTCTAGGACTCAGAGAAGCTATGGGGATATGTGGCCTCAACATTTAGGCTCTGGGAATATACCTTTATTTTTGTTACAGACCTTTTAATCAACTCTGATAAATTATGGGGTTCAAAGCTGATAGACACTGCATAAGTTCAGTATATGAACACAAGAGAGGATTTAATTTCTTTTTTTAATGGAAGAACAAGACTAACAAAATTTTAAAAAAGGAATATGTTTTATTTTTCTCTTTGTCGTCAGTTTTATTTCCTCTAACCTAGTGAGAGAACAATATTCCCAAACACAGAATGGATATGTTTGAAATGCATAATTTTTAACAGAAGACTTTAGCATAAATATAAAAGACAAAAATAATATCTATATCTAGTGATTATAGAATTAATTACCAAACTTTCTCCACTGAGGCCATAAAGAATTCCTTCTATCTTTATCCAGTCCAGAGTTCCTTTTCTTTATTCTGGAAATTTGCTAATTCTATACCAATGACAGTTACAGATCAGGTCACATTTTTTTCAGTCTGAGATAAGAATTATATCATAACTGCAAAGAACTCTTTTTGAAATTATTCTAAGTTCAGATATTAATATGCAGAAACATTATCAACTTGTATTTCAATAGCTTCAGTTTTCCAGTTTAAATTGTAACTGAGATTTTGCAGCTGCTAGAGACATGACCCCTGTTTTGTGTGCAAATATTTCTGGTAGTAACTTTTCTTTTTACTCATATGGGACCCCTCAGAGTTATTTTTCTTAAATTATGCATTCCATTCTTATTCTGTCTGATACTTTGAGAAGTTTCCAGTAGTAGAGAGTAAAAACGATGGAGTTTGGGTGCTTTGTCATTTTGTCACATTTGTGTTGTGTATATGTAAAAGGAAAGTGAGTTATATAGTTCTCATATTTGCTTTGAACATTTTAACCAAAATTTTATTGAGGCTTTCTTATAGTCAGTTTTTCTATGCATTTACTTGAAAGTTTTAATGATGAATTCTTTCAGTCTTTTAAAAATGATTTGTCCAACAAATATTTGAGTACTGATAATATACAGTAGCAATGAATATTTAGGTTTGGCTGTGCAGAGGCAACAAGATACTCAAATGAGACACTAGATGATAAACAAACTGTGATTAGGAATTAATGATTTTGATTATGCTTTTGAAGAAACACCCAATCCTAAACCATAGTCTAAATTATTAAGGAACATTAATTTCCAGTAGCAGTGTGGCAAACAAATAATACCTGCTTAGTTAATTGATCTTTGTGTTAGATTTTTAGGGCCTCCTAGGAAGAAGGGCTCCTATAAAATGCCACAACCTTGGTGGTTTAAAAGAATGAAAATGCATGCTCTCATGGTTCTGGCAGCTGGACCTCAGCAACAAAAACACAGTTTTCACTGTGTTTTTCCCAAGGAAGATCCTTCTTCTCTTCTTTCAAGCTTCTGGTGGTTGTGGAAGGCCTTCACTTCCTTGGCTTGCAGCTGCATCTCTCCAGTTACTGCCTCTGTTTTCACAGAGTCTTCTTTAAGGACTCCAGACAAAATACATAGGGCCAACCATAATTCAGTGTGGACTGATCTCAACTAATTCTAACTTCCTATTTCCAAACAAAGACACATCTGAGTACTATCTGGATATGAAATTTGTGAGGAGCTATTTAGTCCAGTATAATTTTATTTATGGTTTAAACATCCATAATCTAACATTTTTACTTGAAAAGGAGTATCAAATAGATGTTTTATTTTAGTAGAATTTTTAGAAATAAGAAAACAGAGCTTTGAAATCAGATAGACCCATATTCAAACTTTTTCCTTCCTTTTTTATCTTGGGACAGTTACTGATCTGCTGTCTTCTGTAAAATCCGCATAATAGCTATCTCAGGTGATGGCAGGTGAACTGATTTATTTAAACCCAAACAATGGTTAGTAGATATAATCTCTTTGCTGTTTATATCTGTACTTTGAAAGGAATACCCAGAGACAAATAAGTTATGTTTTTGTCAATTTGGGGAAGGTAATACAACATTATTAAGCTACTTGAACTAAGTCTAAATACTAGGAGAATATAAATAACACATGTTCTGTGAGAGAAATAATTTGCAAGTAAATCCCTTCTCTTCAGAGTTGGAAAATTATTGCCACATAGGAAAGTTTTTTTCCTGAGCATTTGCCTGCAAGAAAATTGCCAAATGCTGCTGAGACTCCCCATTGTTGATATCTTGCTTTCACCCTCCTGGGATAATCGAACATCAATAATGCAGTTAATATTCATTTGTCATCTGTCTTAAATGAAGACTTGGTGTGATCTGGAGAGAAATTTTTAGGAAAACTGCAAGTGATGTGCTGAGGATGACTCACCTTTGCTGTGGGTCTCCTTGGAGTCATGTCCTACTGTGCAACCTGACATTTCCTTGGACTTGGAGCATTCTTACCCAGCCCACTTTCTTTCTTTGACTTGTTTGTGAACATGTCCTGGTCAAAATGTTTATGTCAATCTATTCAGCCCCCATTGTAGCTGCATTGATAAGGATTTTCTACCTAGATTCCTATTCTTACTAGTTTAACAAAACATAGCTTAGCTTTCTGATGGCAAGCAGCTGAATGTAACACCTTGAATCTGATCATTTTTCCCCCAATCCTGGCATTGTAGTATCAAGACTCAGTATGGATGTTTTGGTCCATTCACTATATATCATCTCCTCCTCCTCCTCCTCCTCCCCCCCTCCGCCCTCCTCCTCCTCTTCCTTTCCTCCTCCTTCTTCTTCTCCTTCTCCTTCTCCTTTATACTGGGGATTGAACTCAGGGAAGGGAAGCTTTACCACTGAGCTACAGCCCAAGCCCTTTTTATTTTTAGTCTTGAGACAGAGTTTTGCTAAGTGGCCTCAAACTTGTGATCTTCCTGCTTTGGCTTCCTGAGTCACTGGGATTACAGGCATGTGCCACCACACTTGGTCCTTGCTGTATCTTTAGAAATTCTAAGAGCACAGATAGATGAGCTATCTAATAGATTTTCACTTTTTTGTTATTTCATATGACTCTTTAAATAATATTTTGTTTGACTTAATAGAAAAACATTCTTCAATGTTATTCTTTTTATCTTTTAGAATTCTTGTAAAATTGACTTTATTCCTTAAGCTGTGTTTTTCAAAAGTCTGCTGAGATACACACATTTTTACTGCTACAGGGGCAATTTAAATGGAGTATACAGAGGCAAAGGGTATGAACATATCCTTTCTAATTCTTGAAATCCTCTACTGGGATGGGATATAATGTGTGACAATTTTTAAAGCACAAAATACATTAAATTAAACTGTGGTTCTTCCGAATGAAAATAAAGAAATTATCAACTAGGATATTCCATTTGCCAAAGTATATAATCATATAACAATAAGAAACTGCATTTTTATGTGTTGTGGTTCAAATATTCATAGTCATAATATGTTCTACTTGAAAAGAAGAACTTCAGTTTTATATGTTACTACTTGTGTTTTAAAGACTTAAGTTATGATTTTGGTATATGTAAGTAGATTAAATGCAACCCTTTTCAAAAAGTCATGCCCTGGAATGTTATAGGTACATTTCTATCCTGTACTTTCAGTAATAAAACACTTAAAAAATTAAAAAAAAAAAAAAACAAAAAAACAAAAAAAAAGCAACTGCCTTTGTTTGCTATGCTCAAACTAGTCAACTATGGTGAGATTCCTATACATGTAAAATGTGTAATGAAATCACTACTTCAGTAGCAGCTAAGGTTTATTCAATATAAAGGAAGAAAAAAAAAGTTTTGTATTTTGGGGGAAGATATTTCAGCAGCAGAAGGGTATTTTGGGGATAGTTTAAATAACCAATGTGAAGCCTATCACTCTTAGTATTATAAAGTGATAAAATATTCTTTACACAATTAGCTGTTAATGGGAAGAAAGACTTGTCATTTGTTCCCTTATGCTTTTGTAATCAAAGAAAGGAATAAACTATAATAATTGATTAGGAAACAATAGACCCATGTGAAACTTACTGAACACTAAATGTGTTATTTTCTTGAAATACTAGAAACACATTCTAGTAAGGAGCACTTTAATGTGAATTGATCAAGTTGAGGTAAGTTTCATACATAAAAAAATGCCAATTTCATTTTTTAAATAAATCTAGTTTTTTAAAAAATATTTATTTATTTGCTTTTAGTTGTACACAATGTGTTTATTTGTATGTGGTGCTGAGGATCGAACCCGGGTCGCGCACGTGCTAGATGAGTGCTCAACCACTGAGCCACAATCCCAGCCCCTAAATCTAGTTTTTATAGCACATTATTTTATTAATAATTTTTGTGTCTATATACAAAAAAATAACAATTGAAGAAATAGTAGCAGAGCATCTACTGTAAGTTGGTGTCATTTTATTGTTGAACTACTGCTATTGTCAAAAAGTTTCTGTCCCCTCAAAATTCATAAGTTGATATTGTAACCACCAAGGTCTTAGGATGTGTGTGGGGGGGAGGACTTTGGGATGTGATTAGATTGTAAAGGCAAAGCTCTCAAAAATAGAACTAGTGATTTTATACAAGACCCCTCCCTCCTGAGAGTTGCCTTGCCCTTTCCACCCTGTGAAGACACAACAATAAGGTGCCATTAGTAAGAAAGTAGTTCTCACTAGACATTAAATATGCTGGCATCTGAATCTGGGAATTCTCAGCTTCCAGAAGTAGTTCTGTTGTTTAGAATCTACCCAGTCTGTGGCATTTTGTTATAGCAGTCTGAACAGCCACTATTCTCATCTTTGATGAGAATATTTAATAAATGGGGCAAAGTTTATATTATATCATTATGAGCACACCTTGAAGTAATATGTCATATATTTACAAATTAATAATAACATGGCATTTTATCCTTTACTCAGATTATACCACTTAAATACAATATATTTAATGATATTGATTGACTCACTGGGACTTCCAGTAGTAATGCCTATCATTTTAACTAGTTGGTGTAAGAACATATTAAAAAGAATGCTTTTAGCCGGGCGCGGTGGGCCACGCCTATAATCCCAGCACTTTGGGAGGCTGAGGCAGGAGGATTGTGAGTTCAAAGCCAGCCTCAGCAATGGCGAGGCACTTAGCAACTCAGTGAGACCCTGTCTCTAAATAAAATACAAAAAAAGGGCTGGGGATGTGAGCCAGTGGTCAAGTGCCCCTGAGTTCAATCCCGGTACCAAAAAAAAAAAAAAAAAAAAAAAAAAAAAAAAAAAGAATGCTTTTGCAATTTGTTAAAATGTTAAAATTAGTGCCCTAAATTTCAATTGTCATTTATTTATATTACAGTTTAAAAACATTATTTTCGGCAATGTTGTACATGGCTTTATGTATGCTAGTGCTCTCCCACTGAAATATACCCCTAACCCCCTATGATAGGTTTTTTTTTTTTTTTTAATAGAGAAGCATAGTGTTCAACATTGGAAGGAGTTTAGCAGGTAGAATCAATATTGTCAAAATGTCCATACTACCAAAAGCATTATACAGATTTAATGCAATTCCAATCAAAATCCCAGTGTCATTCTTCAAAGAAATAGAAAAAGCAGTCATGAAATTCATCTGGAGAAATAAGAGACCCAGAATAGCCAAAGCAATCCTGAGCAAGAAAAGTGAAGCAGGGGGTATCACCATACCGGACTTTAAATTATACTACAGAGCAATAGTAACAAAAACAGTATGGTATTGGCACCAAAACAGACTGGTGGACCAATGGTACAGAATTGAGGACACAGAGACTAATACATATAATTTCAGCTATCTTATATTAGACAAAGGCGCCAAAAATGTACAGTGGAGAAAGGATAGCCTCTTCAACGAATGGTGCTGGGAAAACTGGAAATCCATATGCAACAAAATGAAATTAAACCGTTGTCTCTCACCATGCACAAAACTCAAGTCAAAGTGGATCAAGGACCTAGGAATTAGACCAGAGACAATACGCCTAATAGAAGAAAAAGTAAGCTCCAATTTCCAACATGTCGGATTAGGCCCCAAGTTCCTTAATAAGAATCCTGTAGCACAAGAACTATTACCAAGAATTAATGAATGGGATAGATTTAAACTAAAAAGCTTCTTCTCAGCAAAAGAAACAATCAGTGAGGTGAATAGAGAGCCAACTAATTGGGAACAAATATTTAATACATGCACATCAGATAGAGCACTAATTTCTAGAATGTATATAGAACTAAAAAAACTTAACACCAAAAAAGCAAATAACCCAATCAATAAATGGGCTAAGGAATTGAAAAGACACTTCTCAGAAGAAGATACACATTTAATCAACAAATACATGAAAAAATGCTCAACATCACTGGCAATTAGAGAAATGCAAATCAAAACTACTCTAAGATTTCATTTCACTCCAGTCAGAATGGCAGCTATCAAGAACACAAACAACAATAAATGTTGGAGAGATGTGGGGAAAAAGGCACACTCATACATTGCCGGTGGGACTGCAAAATGGTGCAACCGCTATGGAAAGCAGTATGGAGATTTCTTGGGAAAATGGGAATGGAGCCACCCTATGACCCAGCCATCCCACTCCTGGGTCTATTCCCAAAAGACTTAAAAACAGCATATTACAGTGACACAGCCACTTCAATGTTTATAGCAGCACAATTCACAATAGCAAGGTTGTGGAACCAACCTAGATGTCCCTCAGTAGATGAGTGGATAAAGAAAATGTGGTATATATACAAAATGGAATTTTACTCAGCAATAAGAGAGAATAAAATAATGGCATTTGCAGGTAAATGGATGAAGTTGGAGAATATAATGCTAAGTGAAATTAGTCAATCTCAAAAATCCAAATACCGAATGTTTTCTCTGATATAAGGAGGCTAGTTCACAGTGTTGTTGGAAGGGGGTACATAGGATCAGAGGAACACTAGAATGGTCAATGGAAAGGGAGGGGAAGGGAGGGAGTAAGGGGGGGGGAGGAAAAAAATTGGTGGTTGAATGAGATGGATATCATTATCCTAAATGCATGATTGAAGATCTGAATGGTACTTATATACTTTGTATACAAGCAGTTGTATGTAAAAAGATACTATACTTGTGCATGATGAATAAGTAAATAAATAATTTAAAAAAAAAGATAATACATTAGTTCAATTGTTTTTTCCCTTACTTTAGTCAATTAAAATTATGTATATCTTTATATTGTTCATTTTGCTTTGACTGTCAGAAAGCTAAGAGCCACATGGATGGAGTGACTAATTGTGGAACTCTCTTAGCTTGGTAAAATTTCTGTATTTATTTTTTGAAAATTTAAATTATCTTTTAACTATCCAAGCAGCACATGTATAAAATCTCTTTAAAATTTTAAAAGTATGAATAAAAGTAAAGAATGCTCTAAAAATCTTACCCTAAACCCAAATGATATCCAAAATTATCTCTTTAGTTGTGTTTATTTCCTGGGTCGTTTATTCTAGGTTACCTTAGCTTCAATTCTGAAGTGTCAAATTGAATATTTTGAAGGCCAATATGTGCTTACAAATTGTTCTTCAGAATGACTCTAACAATTGATACAGCAACTTTGTACATTAATTCACTCAACCATGTATATTTATATTACTGAGTGCCAAAACAGATATAACACGTTTTTGCTTTCCAAGATGCATTATACATGCTTCTTTATCCACTTCTCTGCCACAGGAGGATCATCTACTTAACCATATGAATGGGCTCCTTACCCTCTGATTTTCAGTTAGGTTTAATTTTGGCAACCTAACAGCAGAGTGGATGAATAAAAGAAAGTCAAGTTAAGTCTCCACTTCTGTTTGGTTCCTTATGCTGGGAATCCAAGGAGTACTTAGCTCTTTTCCTTCCAGATTTCCAAATGATCTCTGGATCATTTGGTGGTCAGTAAGAGATTCAGTGTCATCAGCCTCAGATTCCAACATTTTCCCTATGATCTCCTTTCCTGATCCCACCTAGTAATTTTGACTTTTCATTAAAAATTCCTTGAAACATGATAAGTATTTGAGAAGGTAGATAGGTTTGCCATGATTTGAAAATTATACAATATCTACATGCATGTATCAAAATGCAACATGGCACCCTCATAAATATGTACAATTTTATGTATTAGTTAAATTTTGTAAAATTAAAATAATTCCTCAAGTTATCATAAATTGACTGTATTATCCATTTCCTGCTGGGATCATAACTGATATAAGAGCACTGTAATTGCCAAATGGATTTAACTGCTGGGAATGGGGTAGAGGAGAACACAACAACGGGGTAAATTGCTCCCATAAAGAAAAAGTCAAGGTCCAGATGGCTTCACTGATAAAGTCTTCCAAATATTTCAAGAAGAAAAAAGAAGAAGAAGAAAAAAAAAAAAAAAAAGGAATAAATACTTAATCATTAAAAAAACAGTTTTATAAAAAATTGATGGTTTGAAACAACAATAATTTATTTACCTTATGATTCTGTGGACAGAAGATTTGTGCTGTACTAATTTGGGTCTTGGCTGAACTCATGCAGGCATCTACAGTCAGCTGGGTAAGATTATCTCTTCTCCACGTGGTGTCTCCATCTGAGATGGGCTAGCCTGGTCTTGTTTGCATAGTAGCAACTAGGCAGAATTCCCTAAGAAGGAAGAAGCCTGCAAGGTTACCTTGTCTGTGAGCTTGGACATGGCACATCATTAATTGTGCTGCGTAACGTTGGTCAAGAGAAGTTATAGTGCCTCCTCTCAATGGAAGGAACTACAAAGTTATATTGCAAAGGACAAAAGAGTAAAGTTATTAATGGAATCTATTATAATTATATAAATTCAAACACCAAAATCTTTACCTGTTAAAATGGGCCAACACTTTGTGTCTTTTCTTAACATTTAGGAGTCTTTAAAATATTTGGAATACATGTTGTTTATCAGACATAAACATCGGTAATATTTTTTCTCTTAAACTGTAGCTGACTCATTTATTTTCATAATGGTTAATTTCAATAAGCAAAAATGTTTAATTTTGATGAGACCATATTTATCAATTATTCTTACCTGGTTAGTGCTTTCTATGTCCTAAGACATCTTTGCATGTTTCAAGTTTGCAAAGACAATGTTCACATTTTCTTCAAAATATTATTTTGTATTTAGATCTATGACACTGATCAAATTAAGTTTTGTTATGGTGAGGTAGTAGTTGAGTTTATTTTATCTCCTGTACTTTTATCTGACTATTTCAGCACCACCTATTTTTTTTCAGTATTTTATTTTTTATTAATTAATTTATTTTAATTAGGTATATATGACAGCAGAATGCATTTTGATTCATTGTACATAATTGCAGCACAACTTTTCATTTCATTGGTTGTACATGATGTAGCATAGCACCATATGTGCAGTCATACATGTACCTAGGGTAATGAGGTCCATATAATTCCAACATCTTTCTTGCCCCCATGAACCCTCCCCATCCACCCTCCCCTTTGCCCAATCCATTTCCTCCATTTTCTCATGCCCCCTGCCCCAACCCCATTATGGATCAGTATCTACTTACAGAGACAACATTTGGCCTTTAGTTTTTTCAGGATTGGCTTACTTTGCTTAGCATGATATTCTCCAACTCCATCCATTTACCAGCAAATGTCATAATTTTATTTTCTTTTAATGTTGAGTAATATTCCATTGTGTATATATGCCACAGTTTCATTATCCATTTATCTATTGAAGGGCATCTATGTTGTTTCCACAGTTTAGCTATTGTGAATTGAGCTGCTATAAATACTGATGTGGCTACATTATTATAATATGCTGTTTTTAAGTTCTTTGGGTATAGACCAAAGAGTGGGATAGCTGAGTCAAATGGTGCTTTCATTCAGTTTTCTAAAGAATCTCCATACTGCTTTCCAGATTGGTTGCACCAATTTGCAGTCCCACCAGCAATGTATGAGTGTGCCTTTGCCCCCACATCCTCGCCAACACTAATTGTTGTCTGTATTCTTGATAACTGCCTTTCTGACTGGTGTGAGATGAAATCTTAGGGTAATTTTGATTTGCATTTCTCTAATTACTAGAGATGTTGAACATTTTTTCATATATTTGTTGATCAAATGGGTATCTTCTGAGAAGCGTCTGTTCAGATCTTGAGCCCATTTATTGATTGGGTTGTTTTTTTTTTTTTTTTTTTTGGTGTTAAGTATTTTAATTCCTTATATATACTGAAGATTAGTGCTCTATCTGAAATACATGTGCCAAAAAATTACTCCCAAAATGTAGGCTCTCTGTTCACTGCATTGATTGTTTCTTTTGCTGAGAAGAAGCTTTTTAGTTTGAGTCTATCCCATTTATTAATTTTTGATTTCATTTCTTGCACTTTAGAAGTCTTGTTAAGGAAGTCGGGGCTTAATCTGACATGATGAAGATTTGGGCCTACTTTTTCCTCTATTAGGCACAAGGTTTCTGGACTAATTCCTAAGTCCTTGATCCATGTTGAATTGAGTTTTGTGCAAGTTGAGAAATAAGGGTTTATTTTCATTTTGCTGCATATGGATTTCCAGTTCTCCCGGAACCTTTCTTTGAAGAAGCTATCTTTTCTCCAATGTATGTTTTTGGTACCTTTGTCTAGTATAAGATAACTGTATTTGTGTGGGTTTGTCTCTGTGTCTTCTATTTTGTATCATTGGTCTACATGCCTATTTTGGTGTGAATACCATGCCGTTTTTGTTATTACAGCTTTGTAGTATAGTTTAAGGTCTGGTATGGTGATGCCTCCTGCTTCACTCTTCTTCCTAAGGATTGCTTTGGCTATTCTGGATCTCTTATTTTTCCAAATGAATTTCGTGAGTGCTTTTTTTTCCCTATAAGGAATTATGATGGAATTTTAATTGGAATCTCATTGAATCTGTACAGCACTTTGGGTAGTATGGCCATTTTGACAATATTAATTTTGCTTATCCAAGAGCATGGGAGATCTTTCCATCTTCTAAAGTCTTCTTCAATTTCTTTATTTAATGTTCTGTAGTTTTCATTATGGAAGTCTTTCACTTCTTTTGTTAATTCCCAAGTCTTTTTTTTTTTGTTGTTGTTGTTTTTGTTTTTTGTTTTGGCTATTGTGAATGGGGTAGTTTTCCTAATTTCTCTTTCAGAGGATTCATCACTGATGTATAAGAATAAAATTGATTTATGGGTATTGATTTTATATCCTGCTACTTTGCTGAACTGATTAATTAATTCTAGAAATTTTCTGGTGGAGTTTATTGGATCCTTTAAGTATAGAATGATATTGTCAGAAAATACTGATAGTTTCTGTTCTCCTTTTCCTATTTGTATCCCTTTAATTTCTTTCATCTGTCAAACTGCTCTGGCTAGAGTTTCAAGGACTATGCTGAATAGAAGTGATGAAAGACAGTATCCCTGTCTTGTTCCAGTTTTTAGAAGGAATGCTTCCAATTTTTCTCCATTTAGAATGATGTTGGCCTTGGGTTTAGCATAGATAGCTTTTACAGTATTGAGGTATATTCCTACTATTCCTAGTTTTTCTAGTGTTTTGAACATGAAATGTTGGTGCATTTTGTCAAATGCTTTCTCTGCATCAATTGATATAATCATATGGTACTCATCTTTAAGTCTATTGATATGATTGATTATATTTATTGATTTCTGAATATTGAACCAAACTTGCATCCCTGGAATGAACCCCACTTGATCATGGTGTACTATTTTTTAAAATATGTTTTTGTATGCAATTTGCCAGAATTTTATTGAGAACTTTTGCATCAATGTTCATTAGGAATATTAGTCCGAAATTTTCTTTCCTTGATGTGTCTCTGCATGGTTTTGGTATCAGGATGATACTAGCTTTGTAGAATGAGTTTGAAAGTGTTCCTTCCTTTTCTATTTCATGGAATAATTTGAGGAGTATTGATATTAATTCTTCTTTATAGGTCTTGTAGAACTCAGCTGTGAATCCGTCTGGTCCAAGGCTTTTCTTGGTTGGTAAGCTTTGATGGTGTCTTCTATTTCCTTGCTTGAAATTGATCTGTTTAAATTGTGTATGTCCTCTTGACTCAGATTGGGTTGATCTTATGTCTAGAAATTTCTCGGTGTCTTCAAGGTTTTCCATTTTACTGGAGTATAAATTTTCAAAATAGTTTCTAATTGTCTACTGTATTTTAATAGTGTCTGTAGTGATATTTCCTTTTTCATCACAAATTGTAGTAATTTGAGCTTCCTCCTTCCTTCTTTTCTTTAGAGTGGCTAAGGGTCTGTCAATTTTATTTATTTTTTCAAAGAACTAGCTTTTTGTTTTGTTAATTTTTTGAACTATTTATTTAGTTTCAATTTTATAGATTTCAGCCCTGATTTTAATTATGTCCTGTCTTCTACTACTTTGGTGTTGGTTTGTGTTGGATTCCAGGCAGGAGGCTGCGCCTCCCAGGCAGAAGGCCACACCTCCCCAGGTGCTTTGTAAAAAACTACATTTCCCAAGATCCTCAGCATGACCAGCAAACCTGGCCAGCAGGTGCCCTGGCCACTATCTCCTGACCTCTGGTAGCCTATATGGCAAGGACTCACTCCAGGGGGGTTTCTGACCCCCACTCCATTTAAGCCACCCCCGGACTGAAATCTCTCTCTGTTCGCGCTTGCCCCTCTTCCCGTCCGTCCCCTATTTTCCCTTTTTCTCCCCCTTCCACGCGTGGCCCCTAATAAACTTCCCTTTTATTAAAATGGCATTCCCTGCGTAAGAGACATTTTGCCCAAATTCTAACAGTTTGTTCTTCATTTTCTAGGGCTTTGAGCTTTAATGCCAGTTTGTTTATTTGTTACCTTTTTCTTCTTTTAATGAATGAACTCCATGCAATGAACTTTTCTCTTTTTTAAGAAAAAAAATAATTATTTATTTGCTTTTAGTTGTATACAATGCATTTGTTTTTACATGGTGCTGAGGATTGAACCTGGTCCGCGCACATGGTAGGCGAGTGCTCTACTACTGAGCCACAACCCCAGCCCCAACTTTTCTCTTAACACTGCATTCATAGTGTCCCAGAGATTTTGATAAGTTGTAGTGGAGTTCTCATTTACCTCTAAGAATTTTTTTTTTTTAATGTTCTCCCTGATGTCTTCTGTTATCCATGTGTCATTCAATAATATATTGCTTAGTCTCCAGGTGTTGGAGTAACTTATCTTTTCAATTTTATCATTAATTTCTAATTTCATTTCTTTATGGTCAGATAGAATGTAGACTAGTATCTCTATTTTTGTATTTGCTAAGACTTGCTTTGTGGCATAACATATGGTCTATTTTGGAGAAGAACGTGCTGCTTAGACAAAAGCGTATTCACTCATTGATGGATGGAATACTCTACATATGTCTGCTAAGTCCAAATTATTGATTGTATTATTGAGTTCTATAGTTTCTTTGTTTAGTTTTTGTTTGGAAGATATATCCAGTGGTGAAAGTGGTGTATTAAAGTCACCCATTATTATTGTGTTGTAGTCTATTTGGTTTTTGTGTTTGAGAAGGGTTTGTTGGACATACATAGATGCCCCAATGTTTGAGGCATAGATATTTATGATTGTTATTTCTTGTTGTATAAATCCCTCAAGTAGTATTAGATGTCATTTTTTATTCCTTTTCACTAGCTTTGTTTGAAGTCCACTTTATCTGATATGAGGATGGAAATCCCTGCTTGTTTATGCAGTCCATGTGAGTGGACAGTTTTTCCCACCCTTTCACCTTTAGTTTGTGGATGTCTTTTCCTGTGAGATGAGTCTCTTGAATGCAACATATTGTTGGGTCTGTTTTTTAAAATATAATCTGTCATTCTATGTCTTTTAATGGATTACTTTAGGCTATTCACATTCAGGGTTATTATTAAAATATGATTTGTATTCCTGGATATTTTGGGTTATTTTTTTTTTTAACTTGACTTGGTGTCTCCTTTGATTGGCCTTTTCTTTAATGTAGTTCCTCCCTTTGCTGATTTTCATTGTTGTTTTTCATTTCCTTCTCCTGGAATATTTTGCTGAGGACACTCTGTAGTGCGGGCTTTCTAACTGTAAATTCTTTTAACTTTTGTTTATCATGAAAGGTTTTATTTCATCATCAAATCTGAAGCTTAATTTTGTTGAATATAAGATTCTTGGTTGGCATCCATTTTATTTCATAGCTTGGTATATGTTGTTCCAGGATCTCCTGGCTTTGAGGGTCTAGGTTGAAAAATCAGCTGAGATATGAATTGGTCTCCCCCTATATGTGATCTGATTCCTCTCTCTTGAGGCCTTTAAGATTCTATCCTTATTCTGTATGCTAGGCATTTTCATTATAATGTGCCTTGATGTAGGTCTCTTGTAGTTTTGTACATTTGGTATCCTGTAGCCTCTTGTATTTGATTTTCCAATTTATTCTACATGTTTGGGAATATTATAATATTATCTCATTAAAGAGATTATGCATTCCTTTGGTTTGAATCTTTGTGCTTTCCTCTATCCCAATAAACTATTAGATTTGGTTTTTTGATGTTATCCCAAAATTCTCGGATATTTTGTTCATGGTATCTTACCATCTTCACTATGTGACCAACTTTATTTTCCAGATTGTATACTTTGTCTACTTTATCTGACTTTCTGTCTTCCAAGAGATCTAGTCCATTGGTGATGCTTTCTAGTGAGTTTTTTATTTGGTTTATTGTTTCTTTCATTTCAAGAATTTCTGATTTGTTTTTTGTTTGTTTGTTTGTTTTTATAATCTCTTGAAGTAATCTATTACTACCTGTATTTGTTCCTTTATCTCTTTGTTGGTATGATAAATGTTTGCCTGTATTTGTTCCCTTATCTCTTTGTTGGAGTGATCAATTTTTTCCTGTATTTGCTCATTTAGGTCATTCTTTAATTCACAGATCATTTTAATTATGCATATTCTGAACTCCTTCTCTGACATTTTATCAACTGCACTGTCCATAGATTCTGTTATTGTAGTATCCTGGTTTATTTGGGGGCACTTTCTTCCCTTGTTTTTTCATGTTGTCTATGGTTCTTCCTTTCATGCAGTGCAGATTTGGGATATTTTCTACCCTATAATCTTGTAGCATCCATGAAGACATCTGTACCTCACCTTTGTGTTGGCCTTCTAGACCCTGCCAGTGTTCCATGATGGATGCTACTGCAACTAAAGATGGTGGCAGCAATAGCAGAGGTAACTCAAGATAGCAGTGGGGGTGTCACAAGATGGATTCAACCTCTTTTAGAGATGGAGCTGAAAGGGTGGATCTCACACTGGCTTTGGGATTCCTGTTCTGAGATGCAGCTGCTTCTAGGCCCTGTCTGTTGTTGCAAGGTGGAAGCTACTGAATGGGGAAGACTATGGCAATGGGTGCAGTCTCCCAAGATGGGGATGGGTTAGGCCTGGGTTCCCATGTGGGCTAGGGTGGTGGGTCTGTGCCTACCCTGGGCTCTCGCACAAGTTGGTAGAGGTTGTCCTAGGCCTGAGCCTGAATCCAGCATGGTTAGCAGGTCAGTGGTGGGCAGTCCAGGGCCAGGGTCTGGTGGTGGCAGGGGTGGTCCTTGGCCAGGGCCTGAGCTCCAGTGTGTGTCTGCTGGTTCTTAGCACAAGCTGGTGAAAAGATTTTCCCATTGAATTGCTTTGAGTCTTGTCAAAAATCAATTGACTGTACGTGTTGGGGTCTATTTCTATTTGCTCCATTCTTGGCATTGATCTATTTGTTTATATCTACACTATTACCACAGTGTCATCATGCTATAGTGCCTTCAGATCAGATAGAGTATGTCCTCTGAAGTTTTTCCTTTTTTTCCAAGCTATTCTTTGTTTCAGCTATTCTATGCCCTTTGAAGTTTCATCTGCATTTTAGAAACTGCTTGCTCATGTATCCAAAAATATTACAGAGTTCTGATTAAGATTGTTAAACCAAAATATCTCTATAAGAAGTAAATAAACAACTGAAGAAAATGGCAAAACACTTGAAAAATACTTAATAAAGGTTATATAACTGGACAATAATCTGGTAAAATGGGGCTTAATGTCATTAGGCATTAGGAGAATTCAATTTGAAATTACAACAAAATACTATTTTACACCCAAAAGAATTGCTAAGATGAAAACAACTGAAAATGCTAAAGACTGGCAAGCTTGTGAAACCCTTGGAATTCTGTTTTTGGTCATTTTCCATAAAGTAAATCTTCATCTTTTCTATGGCACTACATTGCCATTCCTTGATAATTTCTCAGGAGAAATGAAAGTGTATGCCTCCAAGAATGCATGTACAAGAATGTTCCTGGTGGCTGTACTTACACTTATCTAAAACTAGGAACAAGCCAAATGATATTAACAGAAAGATGAATGTGTATTTTTGTTTTGTTTTGTTGTTGTTGTTGTTTTTTCCATAGCTTTATTGATATAAAATTGAAGTATAATAAATGCACATATTTGAAGTATGCAATTTGATTAGTTTTGACATGTATGTTACTAAAATAATCAATATAAAAACATTCCATTATTTAAAAAAAAAAACTGAAACCATGTAGACTGTTTCCTATATGATTTACTACATTAGAAACCAATCACCATGAGCTATATAGAACCCCACCACCACATGTCAAAATTAAATGGCAGAATTATAAAGATCTCAGAGGTCAAGAAAATAAAAAGTGTTTTGAACTAAGTGATAATAAAAACTTAAAATATCAAAATCTCTGTGATGAAACTACTCAAATGAACATTTATAACTTAAAGTACTTGTATTGGAAAGATAGAACAATTAAATCACTTTCAAATTTTGTAGTAGGAAGGACAACTAAGGATAGGAGCACAAATATATGAATTAGAAGAAATAATACAGCTCCCATTTGATAAAAATGAAGTCTAATCAAGAAAAAAGCAAGAACACAAAAATTAATATAAATGGATAGGAAACTATCAAAATAACCTTATAGATGCTAAAAATATATTAAGGTAATATTACAATTGTATGTCAATATATGCGATAGCTTACATAATATGGTTTATATTAGAGAAGAATCTGTGTGGTGTTGAGAAGAAAGTGTATTCAGTCATTGATGGGTGAAATTATATACATATAATATATGAAATTATATATAATAATATATATGAAATTATATACGTGTGTGTATGTATATATACATATATACATACACACACACACACACACACACACACACACATATATATATATATATATATGTTAAGTCTAAATTATCAATTGTATTTTTTACTTCTATGGCTTCTTTGTCTAGTTTATATTTTGCAGATTTATCCAGTGGTGACAGAGGCATGTTAAAGTTACCCAGTAATATTTTGGTGTGGTCTATTTGATTCTTGAAATTGAGAAGGGTTTGTTTGATGTACATAGATACTCCATTGTTTGGGGCATAAATATTTATGATTGCTATGTCTTTTTGATATATAATTCCCTTAAGCAATATGAAATGTCCTTCTTTGTCCCTTCTGATTAACTTTGGTTTAAAGTCCACTTTATCTGATATGAGGATAGAAACCCCTGCTTGTTTACCCAATCCATGTGAGTGATTTATTTTTACCCAACTTTTCATCTTCAGTCTGTGGTTGTCTTTACCTATGAGGTGAGTCTCTTGCAGACGGCATATTATTGGGTCTTCTCTTTTAAACCAATCTTCCAGTCTGTGTCTTTTGTTTGATGAATTTAGGCCATTAATGTTCAAGGTTATTATTGAGACATGATTTGTATTCCTGGTCATTTTGGCTTATTTCTAGTTTTTAATTTGAATTAGTGTCTCATTTGATTGACTATTGCTTTAGCGTAGTTCCTCTCTTTGATGGTTTTCACTTTTTTTCTTTTTCATTTCATCTTCATGGACTATTTTATTGAGAATGTTCTGTAGTGCAGGCTTTCTTCTAATTACAAATTTTTTAGCTTTTGTTTTTCATGGAAGATTTTTATTTCATCTTTAATCTGAAGTTTAATTTTGCTGGATATAGGATTCTTGGTTGGCATCCATTTTCTTTCAGACCTTGGTATATGTTATTCCAGGACCTCCTATCCCTTGGGTGTTGAGAAGTCAGCTGAGATCCAAATTGGCCTCACCCTATATGTGTAATCTGAGGTTTTTCTCTCACAGCAGCCTTTAAAATTCTATCCTCAGTCTGTAGGCTAGGCATTTTCATTATAATGTGACTTGGTGTGAGTCTGTTGGAATTCTGTACATTTGGGGTCCTGTAAGCCTCTTGTATTTGATTTTCAATTTCATTCTCTAGATTTGGGAAATTTTCTGATATTATTTCATTGAAAAGGTTGTGCATTCCTTTGATTTGTGTCTTTGCACCTTCATCTATCCCAATAAATCTTAAATTTGGTCTTTTTATGTTATCTCATATTTCTTGGAAGTTCTGTTCATGGTTTCTTAACATCTTCTCTCTGTGGTCAACTATATTTTCAAGATTATATAGTTTGTCTTCATTTTCTGAGGTTCTGTCTTCCAAGTAGTCTAGTCTATTGGTGATGCTTTTATTGAATTTTTATTTTTTTAGAATCTCTGCCTCTTTATTGAAGTGATCTTTCACTTCCTATATTTTCTCTCTGATTTCATTCCTTATACTGTCCTTTACTTTACAGATCTTTTAAACTATGAACATTCTAAACTCCTTCTATGACATTTTTCCCATTGTAGTATCAATGGATTCTGTTATTGGAGTATCTTGGTTTGTTTGGGGCAATTTGTTTCCTTGCTTTTTCATGTTGTTTGTATGTATATCCATCTAACAGTATGAATGTGAGGCAGTAGAGTTTGTACCCTATGAACATATAATGTCCCTGAAGGTTTTCAGTACCTCACTTGCTGAGAAGATGCCTGTCTGCTTTCTTAGTTTCACTCCATGGAGCAGAAAGTGATCTCCTCTATTCCACCATCTTGAAAAATATGAACGTGTAATTTGTAGTCCACACATTGACAACTGCTCAGAAAAGGAAAAAAAAAAGAATAAATTATTGTTTGAAACAACCACATCAACAAAAAAAGCTTGAGTCATCAGACACAACAGAGTGCCTACTCTGTAACTTCATGTGTACAAAGTTCAAAGACAGGAAAAACTAACCTGTGGTGATAGAAATCTGAATAGTGGTCACATTTGGGGTGGAGAAGCTTGAATGGAAGGTGAATGTAGGAGATCTCTGGAGTGAGGGACTATTGTAGTTCTTTGATTCATCTGATAATACATTTGTCAAAACTTGGTGAATTATATAATGATAACTCCCATTTCAATACATATAAATTACATCTCAAAAATAATGTTAAGACAAATTCAATCTTGAAGAAACTAAGGACTACATTGTGAACTGTAGTCCTCCCTTAACTTTATTGCAAGTCAAGGAATAACAGAAGGAACCAGAGGATTCCCTCATTCCCAGTTTTTAGGGGGGAAAATTCTTTACTTTTCTTATAGTATGACAACAAATGATTTCCCTTCAACAATCTGGATTAATCATCAGGTCATAATATGAGTACCACATTTCAATGTTTTTGCTTATTTTTACAAGGTCTTGTAGTTCTTACAGTAGCCTGTGGTAGCTTTAACCTTTTATTCACTGAAAAGTTTTTGTTCAGTACTGGAAACAGTCCTACTTTATATACTAAGTATAAACCAGGCTGACTCAGAATCATGGTAATATACATCAAAATTTAGTGTGAGGATACCAGAGTTCCACAAGATAGATTTAACTGCTACTTCCACACTCATTTATACTGATCTAAGAATTCTGACAATAATATATTGGTAGTCATCCCAAATACTTGCCACTTATTGTTAAGACTACTCCAATATTACAAATCATACTTTCCTTACTTCTGTAAAGTTAATTATTTCTGAATGATGGTGTGCATGACAAAAGACTAGTAAGTCTGCAAGGATCAGTCATCGATTACTTTATTTTTCTATAAAGACTTTCTTCATCTGAGTAATGTTCTATGGTATTCTATAATAACATATAATAGAGTTAGAATTCCATACAAAATACCTTTGGCAACAAGATAAGTCAGAAAAGGAGAATCTTAATTTAGAATAAACATTTTTTTTTCCATTAATGTAAAATTGTTCCCTCCACACAAATGGAAAGGGCCTATGTGAGCTTTATATCCAACTCCAGCTGACTTTCTGGGTACTCTAGCTACAGCGCTATCCTTAGATCTCAAAGTTGTTCACTAATGTGAGTATATCTAATGCTCAATAGTGTTGGTTGGTTACCAATTCAAACTAGATGAAAATTCCAAGTAAAATTAAAGTAAAAGTCTAAATGATAGGACAATAGGTTGAGTGAGTTACATATGATCAACAGTCTAGCCAAAATTTAGTTTTTGAATGATGTTCTGCTGCCCTGAGCTAGGTAGGATATGGATAACAAGTTTGTGCATGATAGATCAACACAAAATGTCCAAGATCTCTATATATTTAGAATCTCTGAGCTATATTTGTACCAGGCGGGATCTAATCAAGGGGAAAATGTACATTAAATACAACATTAAAAAAGAGGGATTATAACACAAAAGTTTTGTACAATAGGTAATAGAAGATCTAAGAATTCAAATGATAAGTAAGGAAGAAAAACCATCTTCTTGTTGTTGCATTGGCTTGGATGCACCAAGGAAGGAGGCAGTTTATCAAGAAGCACAGAGTCAACCAGAAACTATACTCGACCTGTCTGGTAAAAGCAAGAGCTGTGGACAAGATAACAGTCACTGAAAGATGTGTTGCATAAGGAAGAAAATATGTAAGCTAAATATTTGCCTTGTCCCTTTCTCTTGCCTTCACAACAGCATCTAGTACCTCTTTCTCACTGAATAAGTGGCAAGTTAACTTCTAGTGTCTGGAAATTGTAGCATTCACTCACTACAATATAGTGTAAGTAGTGAATAGGTGAGGAATAGATCTGAGCTCTGATAGGCCAATGAAAGGCCCTTTATACCAGGTGTTCCTGTCATTCAGAGTAGTAAACCAGAGAAAAACTTAGTAGCTTAAAACAATGACAATATCCACCTTGCTAATAAATAGGCAAATTGCGTAGTCCTCTGCCATACTCAGTGTCAGCTGGGGTGATGTGGAGTCATCTGACATTTTGTTGACTCACTCGTCCGGTTCTTGATGCTAGTTATCAACTTGGACCTCAGCTGGAGTTATGCCTGGAATAGCTCTGTCTGTCTTTTCTATGGGGCTGCTTGGCATACCCACAGTTTGGTGGCTTGATTCCAAGGGTGAGTATCCCATGAGGATTTGGTTGCAAGCTATTATTTCTGACAGAGTTAGAGGCCTGTCTAGATTTTAAGGAGAGATACCATAGATCCATACCTCTAGGTAGGGAAATGTCAAACTAATTGTATAAGAAAGGCATATTAGATAAGAATATATTGGTTTGAGCATATTTAAAAAGTGTATCTTACAAACCAAGAAAGGCTGGTAATTCCACATCTTTTAGTTCAGGCCACTGATTGAATCTATATATAGCTAACTAAGATAGCCAAAAGTTATGCTATACAACCTTTTAAATTCAGAATCCCTGGCACCTATACTAAACTGATACTATGTCATAGTGAATTTTTTTTTCTTTAATTTTTTTGTGGTGTTGCGGATTAAACCCAGAGCCTTGTGGATGCAAGGCAAGCACTGTACCAACTGAGCTTTATCCCCAGCCCCCTATGTCATAATAAAGTCAAATACCTAAATCTAGGGTCACTACAGCATTTATAAGTGGTAGTTTGAAAAGGATTAATTAAAAAATTAATTTAAAAGATGTAAGCCATGGGTCAAAGAAAAATTGGGAGACATTCTATTATATCCTGAGGAAAGTCTTGTCAGGTGAAGGGGGTAAGTAAAATGTTTCATGGTTCAGATAAGGCAAAGAAGATGTGGGCTGAGAAGTGACCACTAAGTATGACAACATGGAGTCCATTGGTGATGTTACAAAATAGTTCATGTGGAATCCTGGGGTAAAGAACTGATTGTATTAGGTGCAGGAGAGAAAAGTAGATAGCATAGACACTTTTGGATTTTTGCTCAAGTGGTATCGAGAGATGTTGAAGACATTAGATTTTCTTTTAAATTTTTATTTTTCTTTTAAAATAACATTTTTGTTTCTATTTTATACAAATTCTAATCTATAGTTCCATTTTATAATTATTCATTATATTTTCATCTATGAAAAATAAATTTATTAGCACTAAAATCCTGACTCTAATTTCCCACCATCTATACAAGTTGTCATATTCTAAAATATACTTTTAAGGGTTTTAGTGCTTATAACATTCATATTTCTGGCTTAACAATTCTCCTTGTTTCAGAATCTTAATTTTACATCAGTATGATTTCATTCTGTAGCACCAGCCCTTATAAATTCCTTCTCCATTTCTGAATTTATATTTTCACTATGTCTTAGTTAGCAAAAAGGACTCATGATGTTGTCTGCTCTGAGTTTTCTCATGTATGAGAATATCTTCCTTTTAACTTTAATAAAAGTTAATTTGAATATAATTTTCTTGGTAACAATATTTTCTCAGTACTTTTACATTTATACTGTACTGACTTTTGGTTTGGAAAAGGAGTCCAGCCTGACTTTCTCTTTGCAGGCAACTTTATTTTACCTAGATGAATGAAGTATACTTTGAAATACTTGACTTCTTTAACATCCAGGGTATAACTCAATGCTTAATGTTGATTTTTATCTTTTAATTCATTTTGGTGTAATTGGCATATTTTAGACTACTGATGTAATTTTTCATTTCAGGGAAATTTTGCTGTGTCATTTCTCTAAATACATTTTTCAGGTTCAATTGATTCATTCTCCATTTTAGGAGCCTTTGGATGGATCATCAGTCTCTTTGTACCTATTATCTCATTCTTGTCACTTTAATCAGTTCCTTTTCCTCAGTGTGTAAAGTGACAATATAGATTTCAGCGATGACTATTCTCCCTTGCTGTTTCTAGCTCAAATTATTAGAGCACATATTGTCTTTCTTTGGCTTGTAACATATTTCCTTTTGGTATGCTATTTTTATTATTATTAAACAAACAACATATATACGTGTGTGTGTGTGCATATGAAATTTTTAATACCAAAGTTTTCTGAGGATGTTTATATTATAGGAGAAGATTTTAAGTTTTTCACCTATTTGGTTTCCTAGTGTTTTTTTGTTGTTGTTGTTGTTGTTAAATTTTAAATTTCTTCTTTTATACAAGAGAAAAAATTATAGCAGAACAAGGGAAATTACTTGTCTATGAAAATCAGTTGATATATGGTTATTAGCTCTTTAGTCTCCTTTTTACTTAGGCTGGGTCTTATTCTCCTATATTATGTTCTTATTGGAGCTGGGGTCACACAAATTGTATAAACTTCCAAGAATAATACTATTGCTCAAATTTTGTCATTCTTATTTGTAAAAAGTAACCAAGTAGACTGTTAGACCCCTTAATTCATCAGGCTACTGCTTCTGTTTGAGTTCAAATTTCTTCCTTTTTTCTGACTTTGTCTTGCTAGTCTGTTTAAGAAGTCAAAGTATAAATGATAGACAATAAATCATCTGATGTCTTGTATTTTTTTTTTATGAGTAACAATTAATGATGAACAAGTGTCTTGCCAGTGCAGTGTGAGGGTTTGCCTTGGGAAGGTATATGTGGAGAAGAGGAATGTAGGAAGGACAAGAGACAGATGAACCACCAAGCTAGAGGAACTTCCCTACCTTGGCTGGGCCTCTGTAGAAAAAGCAAGTATCTTTCCTAAGAACAAAAGCTCTAACACTTTTCCTCATACATATTTTTAATCAAATTTTCAGGTAGAAGATATAAAATCCTTCATCACTACCTCTCTACAAGCTGATCTCCACTTCTTCAGATGGTGTTGCCAACTCACTGTTTTATTCTTTTCCTTTTATTTTGAATCTAAGGGACAGTGGAGGTGGAGATATGTTTAGTCTGGGTTTAGGTGCGATGTCATTTTTTACATTTGCTTTTGACAGGAGCAAGAATGCTACTTATGTGGACACTACTTATCTTTTAGTCTCTTGGAAATGTCTACCCTATGACATGTTCACACTATGTCAAAGCTGGGTTCCAGAGTTTGTATCCCTGTTGATTTTTACCCAAAGGTAGAACATTGTTGTATTTATTAAACAGACCTAATTTTAGATGATGTGGTTATGTTTTGTTTGTTTATTTATTTTTTCTTTTTTGGTGATTTATTTTTCTTTCTGAGCCCAGAAATGCTTCAAAATTATGATTGTGGTAATTGAAAGCCATTTGTAGGGTACTGAGGTAGCTTTTTTTTTTTCCTTCCAGATTCCTGATAGCCTTCAGGAATTGGAAGTAATTTAGCATTCAATATGTGTTGTATGTATTCAAACCTATATTTTCTAGATGTGTATAGAAGAAGAGCATCTACATTTTGGTCTGAGAAAAGAAAATGCCTGGCATGCTTCTCATTCCCTTTGTCATCTTAGGTCAAATTTGATAAGAGAGAGAGATTCCATCACTTCTTTGCCATCCCCATTGTCCCCACTGTTTTTGTCTGTCAATTTATTTCTAGATTGATGAACTTTTCCCATTTACACAATTTATACTTAAGATTTAGTTTGACTATTATCTTTGCTGATGTTGTCTTCCCACAGCCTAATTTGCTCTTTTGGTTTAAATTTTCCAAAATCTTGATTTGAGACGCACACATGGGAGATTTGGTCTGCAGTTTGAACATCTACTCAGACAGCCTAAGAGAAATCACTCTTTTATTCTCATCTTGTTCTGAGAGTAGGGACAGTCTATAACTCAAACCTACTTGTAACAAGTAGACCCTCTGTCTGAACTCAGATGTATTTTATGGAAGTTAGATTCTGTAAGGAATGATATGTTGTCACAACCTAACCTAAAATTGAAAAAGGAAAACTCTATGGAAACGGTCCCTTCAACACTTCCACTTTTAATAGTAAGGGAAAGATTACCAATAGCTTTGAGATTTTTGTCATTCTAGCAATCTCCTCCCGTGAAGTAGTTACAGGGTAAAGGGAGAAGCAAAAATAGCTCTTAGTAATCCCCAAAGGGAAGAAGTTTCCATTATAGTAACCCAAAGAATTTGAGAGGAAAATTACCCACTTTCAGTTCTCCAACGTGCCAACCTGAAAGATAGACCTTTAAAAACCTCTCAACTTGTTTTTCCTTAAATATGCTTATTTATTTTTTGATCATGTAGAGAAATATTTAAGAAATTACCTTAGAAAAACAGTAAATTATTTAATATAAGGATGTTGTTGAGGATGCTGTTAACTGTTTCATATGTCTTCTTTTGAAATGATACATAGGGAAGAATTCATCTTGTTCTTAGTTATAGAAATAGTTCTATTTCCCCTAAGTAGCCTTGTTATGGTTAGATACTAGGTGTCCCCTAAAACTCACATGTAAGAACATGCAAGACAGTTTTGAGGTGATAGGATTAGGTTATGAGAGCCTTAACCTGCATTAATCTGCAGATAGGGATTAACTGGTGGTAACTATAGACGGGTTAAGTTGTGGCTCCAGGAGGTGAGTTGGTGGGGTATGCACTTGGGGTATATATTTTGTCCCTAGTGAGTGGAGCTCTCTTTCTGCTTCCTGATTGCCATGTCCTGAGCTGCTTTCCTCCTCCACACCCTTCTGCCATGATGTTATGCCTCACCTTGGGCCCAGAGAAATGGAGTCTCCTTTCTATGGACTGAGACCTCTGAAACTGTGAGCACCAAATGAACTTTTCCTCCTCTAAAATTGTTCTTGTTGGCCTTTTGGTCACAGTTGTGAAAAACTAGTCTCAAACTCCATATTTCTAAAGGTAACTCATCTCTCTTTCCTTGAAACACATTTCTACTCTTGTTTCTTAGTCTTGGAGAATGTTATGATCAACCAAGATGTGGCCACCTCTTTCCTGGTGCTCCTCTTTGCTCTGCTCACCTGCTGCACATACAATCACTACATTTTGTAAATTTCACTTCTCTAATACCCTTCTGTTCCTATTACAAATGCCTTAGTTGTTTGAATTACTACAATAGCATCTTAATGTGTGTTGTGGCCTCCTGTCTTATATACTTCTAGACAATATGTTTTGAAAAAAATATCATAATATTAAACAGTGGATTAAAAATGGATGTTCATGTACTTGTCTCATGTAATGGGATATGAAGCAATGAGAAGGTAGGTACCCTGTCATGGACACTATGACTAACATAATTATTTTTCCTTCTGTGTGTCAGACATTTGAAAACTCACCCTAATCTTTACATCAATTCTTACAATGATATGATTTCATGGGTTATTTCAAGTACTAATATCTGCATGGATATATTATATTTTGCATACTTACGGATCATTGCTCTCATATACTCATATACTCAGTGATTCTGCTTGTATGTATTTTAAGTACAAGTCACTTTTGGAATTAGACAGGATATAAATAAATTAAGTAATATAAACTAATTCAACTGAGAGACCTGGGCTGGGAGACAACCTGCCATATCCTTAGGAACAACCAGTTTCCTGTAAATTACATTTGGAGAACTATTAATCTTGTTCAGTGAATGTCTGTGAGTTCTATTCTTTTTATACCTGTAGCCTCAGTGATATAACATGCTTCAGTCCAACTCCGCTCCGAACACTAAGTCATTAATACATTTACCCATAGAAAGCTATTTTATTTCATGCTTCACAAGCTCTATGAGTTTGACCTTTTAAACAGTATTAATAAATGTCACAACTGGCTTTGACCTCATCCTCTTTGAGACATTTTTAAAAGCACTGCTGAGAGGCATAATATTAAAAGTAATAATTAAAAAAAAAAACTACTGAAGATATGTTTATAGAATGTGAAAAATGTTTAAATAGTAGGTTTCAGTGGTGTCACCCAGAATCCTTGGGTTATCTGGGGTTACTGTGAAGAGAAAAGGAACAGATGATTGATTGAATAGGTATGCCTCTTTTCCTTGAGTTTCTGCTAGCATTTCAGTCAGGGAAGCTGTGGAGAAGAGGTTAGAAAGTATTTTAAAACAAACTGTATGATTTCAAATCTGAGTATTGTTATCAGAATTTCCATTTAATCAAATATTTATTATACTTTACTTTTATTAGAAATTTTGTATGCATAACCCGATTCATTGGCCAAGTCTTTATTAATTTAATCTCCTTTTCAAAGTGATCAAAGTATGCTGTTGTTTAACATGATACTAAATGGGCCTCAAATTTTTATAGATTTCAGCAGGATTAACCAGTTTATTTAAAAATATATATTAGTAATCTACCTGCAGAAGGGCAAGAATCTTAATACATAATTTGTTTAAAAAGTTGTGATTATTTTGGTTTCACCAGCTTTGTGTGTGTGTTCAATATAATTCTATTAGATTAAAACAAAGTTACAAAGGGGAAATATTAAGTATATAAGTATTTCAAAAAGAAACCATAAAATAACAATTTTTAAAAGTTAACTCTAGTTCAATCTGTGTTACTGATCACCTCCTGGAACTGGGAGGAGGGTAAATTGCGTCTTAAGTACTTCTGGTTCATTTAATCAGGGAAACTTCAAGAAACAAGTATCTCAGTATGTACTGCACTAGAGAACAGTTGTTACCAAACAGCTGGCAAAATACTTAGAGAGGGTTATTCTCATTAACAAGATTTTGAAAATCTACATTTTCAAACAATTAAATACACTGATTCTTAATCTGCGTGATCACTACTACTCTGTTGTCTATTTTAGAAGATAAAATACAGGAACTGGTATTTCCTAGATGAACCAGAACATTTCCAGAATGATGAAAAGTATTCCAGCCCACTGAGTATAAAATTAGATTGCTGAATGACTGTGGCTGGCTCAGATTCTGAGGTCATGATGACTCTACCTTATGCTAAGCAGATGAAATGTCAGAATAAAATCATAGCCTGGCTTTAGTTATGAATCTTAAATTAGGTGAGATAAAAAACCTTTTGAAGTGTCATGTAGTATGATTTAGTTTTCGTATCTCTTTATTCTTATCCAGGGTACCGGAAACCTTATTATATACCATGAAAACAACTTGCTAGCTAAGCTGACTTTAAATGAGCTTATATTCACCCTATGGGACCAGTGAAGCATCTTCTCAAAGCAGTTAGTTTACAACCGTAAACAAATTATTGTATTACTATCTTGTTTTACACTCATTGTTAATATTGTAATAGGTAGCCAGCAGACTACACAAAGCCCAGAACATCATTTTGTACATAATTAACCCCAATTGTGTTACCTTCCTTAATGGCAAAACACACTTAATTTGGGTGGGGGGTATGCATCAAAGATTTATAAGGAATAAATTATAATTTGCTTAGTGTTTAGGAAACTCAAAATAAAGATTTGAACTGAAACCTGGAGGGGAAAGGGGGAAATTATTGTATTGTTTTTATAGTTTGATACTTGATTATTATGTTATGTCCTAACTCCCTAATTTGTGAAACACTGGCTAGGAAGCAGTTTACTATGTCAACATCAATACATTTTGCTTATATTTTAGGCACTCTGTATAGGACAAGAGTCCTTAAAGTTTTTACTCAAAACTACCACCATCATCTCTTTAACATATTTACTCTAAAATTTTAATTATTGCTATTATGGTTTCTGCAGTATTGCTAAGATTTTCATAGATTATAGCTCAGTGAAATCATATGTTGATCAGACTTCCAAAGTTTGGGATAACAGTGTTTTCAGTAGTGTGTAACTTTGATTTAAAATCTTCCATTTGCCATGTCAAAGTTTGGGCTAGATATGCTATGTAAGAATATGAACTTCAGAGTTCAAAGCAGAAAGAGCATCTTTCACATTTTTTTCTCTTGAATTATCTGAGAGAAAATTAAACCCAAGACTCCTAGCTTACATAACTTCATAGCTATCTTTCTCTCTCACATGTTTTTATTTCTCCTTATTGCCAATAATATTTGAACCATCTAAAATTAAGAAAAATGTGTATGTCGACATATAAATACACACACAGAGACACACATACATGAATGTACACATATGCAGATTGTTTATAATAATAAGATGAAGCTACATCAAAATTATTCAGTTCCAATAACTTCCCAGTTCTGAGATAATGAATTAAAATGAATTTATGTCATCAAACACTCTAGAATTCTATTTTTATGCTTAATTTTGCTTTATATAGAGATAGGTCATGTCTATTCTTGTCTCTGAATAATTTTTAAATTAATAGAATATTAAATATGATATTCAGCTTCTCTCTTATATATCAAAATTTCCAACCCCCTAATTATTTCTTCCTAATTAATTTTAACCCATTTTCTTCTATAAAATTTTAAATATGTCATTGGATATTCCTTTCCTGCCAATGATTTGAATGTATTGCTTTTATCATTTAAAGAAACTTAATACTTCCACATATCCTCTCTTGCAGGTGTTTCTATAATTTTAATAGGTATATTTTTCCAGTCATATGTGATTCAACATGCAATCTTGGATTTGAGACAGGTTGATGATAATCAATAGATTTTGTGGGAAGTAAATCTTGATTCAATATAAAAAGTGAACATTTAAGGTCATAGTAACTATTTTAAAATAAGTAAGGTTGTGATGTCAGACATTAAAAGAAAAGGAAAATTAACAATAATGCATTGATAACAGCCATGCTCTAAACATTTGTTTGTCCCTTAAAGTCACAGGTTGAAATTTAATCAACAATGTGAATGTATTAAGAAGTGAGTTTAGTGTCACTATAAAAGAGGCCCCTGAGAACTGCCTTGTCCCTTCTATCATGGGAGAACAACCCATGAAGTTGCCACCTACGGCTCAAGAGAGGGTCCACCTCAGATTCCAAATTTGCCAGTGCCTTGATCATGAACTTCCCATGCTCCAGAATGATAAGGAATAAATTTATGTTTTACAGGCCACCCAGTGTATAGAAATTGGTCACAGCAGCCTGAATGGGCTAGGTAATTCTAGCCATAATAACTTCATTTTTCTCTGTCATGAATTTCTACAACTTGATTATACAAAATAATCACCAAAACTAGTTATTAATAATCATAGTGTCTAGATTACACCATTTCTGAAAACAGAATATTTTAGGGATGTTTTCTTTCCAATAAGCTTCCTAGATGATTATATAATATAATAATTATGTACTTATTCTTTTAAAAAGAAAAATCTTGAGGAACACGAATGCTTGTTCATTGCCAATGGAAATGATGTAAATGGCACAGACATGGTGAAAGTGGTTTGAGGTTTCTTACAAACTTAAACATGTCTTACAATATGACCCCAAAATTGAATTGCCTACATACTTACCCAACTGATTTGGAAATACATGTCTCAAAAAAGAAAAATAATAACTTCACATGGATATTTGTAGACACTTTGTTCATAATTCTAAAACCTAGAAGTGACTAAGATATCCCTAAACAGGTGAATGGATAAAGAAACTATAAAACCACACTGAAATGAAATGTGGCTCACTGTTAAAAAGAAACGGAGCATGAATCACCAGGATATATAAAGAACTCAAAACTTAACACCAAAAAACAAATAATACTCCAATCGATAAATGGGATAAGGAACTGAACAGACACTTCACAGAAGAAATACAATTGGTCAACGAATACATAAAAAATGTTCAACATCTTTAGCAATTAAAGAAATGCATCAAAACTACTCTAAGATTTCATCTCACTCTAGTCAGAATGGCAATTATCAAGAAAACAAGCAACAATAAATGTTGACAAGGATGTGGGGAAAAAGGTACACTCATGGATTGCTGGTGGGACTGCAAATTGGTACAACCATTATGGAATGCAGTATGGAGATTCCTCAGAAAACTTGAAATGGAATCACCATTTGACCCAGATATCCCATTCCTCAGATTATACCCAACGGACTTAAAATCAGCATAGTACAGTGATGCAGCCAAATCAGTGTTAATAGTAACTCACTGCACAATAGCTGAACTATGGAACCAACCTAGCACCCTTCAACAGATGAATGGATAAAGAAAATGTGGTATATATAAACAATGAAATATTAGTCATCCTCAAAAAAAGAATAAAATTATGGCATTTGCAGCTAAATGGATGGAGTTGGAGAATATCATGTGAAGTGAAATAAGCCAATCCCCCAAAATTAAATGCCTAATGTTTTCTCTGACATGTGGATGCTAATTCACAATAAGGGGATGGGGGCTAGGGAAAAATAGTGGTATTTTGGATTAAGCAGAGAGGAGTGAAGGGAGGGGAGGCAGTATCGGGTAGGAAGGACAGTAGAATGAATCAGA
Source organism: Tamias sibiricus (assembly GCA_025594165.1). Classification (NCBI taxonomy): domain Eukaryota; kingdom Metazoa; phylum Chordata; class Mammalia; order Rodentia; family Sciuridae; genus Tamias; species Tamias sibiricus. The sequence goes on along the minus strand of CM046664.1, from coordinate 118,555,506 downwards.
CATTATTACTCTATGTGCATATATGATTACATGACTAGTGTGATTCTACATCATGTACAACCAGAAGAATAAGAAGTCATATTCCATTTATGTATGATGTGTCAAAATGCATTCTGCTGTCATGTATAACTAATTGGAACAAATAAAAAATTAATAGGCTAGGCAGATATGCAGAAACTGGAAGAATCTTACATGAACATCACTTAAAGGAAGAAACAATCCAAAAGGCTACTTTCTATAAAATTACATTTCATGATACCTAAGGCCATTGAGGCTGTAACAAAATACCCTAAATTGTGTGGCTTACCAAAATAATAAAAGTTTATTTCTCATAGAGACTGGGAAGTCCAAGACCAAAGTACCAACAAATTCAGTGTCTGATGAGGATCCTGGTTCATGGGCAGGTGTCTTTTCTCTATATCTTCACATGGTGATAGGAGCAAAGATCTCTCTGTAGTCTTTTTTATAAAGGCAAAAATACCATTTATGAAGGCAAATGACCTGAACAGCTCCCAAAGTCCCATCTCTTAATTCCATAATCCTTGGGATTAAGAATTCAACATAGTGTCTTGAGATTACACAAACATTCAGAAAAAAATATGATACACTCAAAAAGCAAAAATCAAGTAGTAAATAGAGTGCTATTTAGGGTATGCAGAAAAGTGAGAGTTGGTTATGTGAGTATAGAGGGTTTTTTAGGGCTATGCTACCACTGCTTCATGGGATATGATAATAGGGGTACCATACATTTGTTGGAACCCATGAGTTTTATAATAGTGAACCTTAATGTATATAAATGACAAAAGAGGTATTTAGGAAGTTCAGAGATCCAAGGGTAGAATACAAATTGTGAATATAACTTGATAACATATGTATAAAATAGTCTTAGTGAATGGGATCAAGGGAAAGAAGTGCTGACCTAAATCTCTTTGGAAAAGAGTGGAGATTATAAGATTAAAAGGAACAATACATCAGCACTGTACTCTAGTTAATAAAGTTGTTTCCCATGGGAGTGTGGGCTAACAATTCTAAAATCACTATATATGTACACTGAAACTACAAAATGGTTGACGGAGGGAGAGATGCCTCAATGTTAGAGTGAATGTTTACAAATAAGAAATGAGATCTAGAGACACCCGCCCGCCGGAAGGAGAGACCCAGCCGCCAGTTTGCCTGGCCTCCAGGGCCCAGAGTGGCAGATCCCTGCTGCTGCACAGAGGGCCAGACCTGGGGAAGGACCTCCTCTACTCCCGGGAGGAGTGCGACCTGCCCAGCTGCGACCAGAGCAAGAGGTAGGCACCCGTCCGCCCGGAAGGAGAGACCCAGCCGCCAGTTTGCCTGGCCTCCAGGGCCCAGAGTACCATCTCCCTGCTGCTGTAGCAGGCCCCAACCTGGGGATAAGCCCCCTCCACTCTTCCACTGTGCCATTCTGCAACTGGCCAAAGGAGCAGCCTTGACTCCACTAACAGGATTGCTGACTGGACATGATCCAGGTCAATTGGCTTAAACTGGAAGGGAAAAAAGAAGGGATTCCAAGGGTACATTTTGTTTGAAACTTATTCTTGCGTTCAACATTTTTGTTTTTGTTTGTTTGTTTGTTTTGTTGTTTCTTGGGGTTTTTGTTTGTTTTTGCTTTGTTTTTGTTTTGATTGACAGTGTGTTTGTTTGCTTCTGCTCCTCTTTTCTTTCTTTCTTTTCTTCCTTCTCACTTCTGTATTTTTACTTCTTCCTTCATCTTCCCTATTTACACCCTGCCATTGCATATTCAACAGAGGCAAAAACAAGTTATACGCAGAAATTGGGATTTTTAGAACGGGTACAATTGAAATATATAGCAAAGTGGTGTTATATATAGTTTATTCTCTATTTTCTAGACTCACTCTCTCTCTCCTCTCTCTTACACTAATTTCTACTCCTTGGTCATTTTTTTCTTCTTCTTCTTTTTTTTTCTTTTCTTTCTTCTTTTTTTCTTTTCCATCTTTATTTCTTCTCTCAACCGCTGCATAAGTTAGGTTTATATATAAATCGGTCTTTCCACCTAATCATTCACTCCATTATCTTTCCTCTCTTGTCTGCTGATACTAAACCACTTCCATAGAACTCTCTTTTCATACTTTCTAAGAAAGAACAAGTCAATACACTCACTTCCTTCTTCCTAAACATATCACCTCTGTGTCCATTACTTGAAACTATAAAACCCCGTCAGAAGCATACAGAGTAAATTGGAAACAATATCTGGGTTAACTAAATCTTTACATTGTGATCAAACTGGGATTCTCTGAATAGAAAGTGTTTGATTTTAAAGTGTAAAGGAAATATAAGGGGATCTGATAGCATTGTACTACAGGAGCAATGTAAGGTTTTAAGGCAAAATCAAAATAGTCAAGGTCACACAGTGAAGGAAGAATAGACCCACAAGCAATATGAAGAAACAAGGGAAGAAAGTGACACAAACAAATCAATATACCTCCTCAGTAGATTCCATGGCTTGCACAGATGGTGAAATGCCAGAGATGGAATTTAGAAATAACATATTCCAAATGTTTGCGGAAGTTAAGAATGAACTCAAAAATGAGATGAGGGAGCAAATACAGGTGGCGAAAGATCATTTTGACAAAGAACTCCAAAAACAAATACAGGAAGTAAAAGATTACTTGCATAGGGAAATAGAGGCTCTAAAGAGAAACCAAACAGAAATTCCAGAAATGAAAGAAGCAATAAAGCAAATAAAAGCACAATCGAAAGTAGATCACAACAGAGTAGATCACTTGGAAGAAAGAACCTCAGACAATGAAGACAAAATATATGTCCTAGAGAAAAATCTAGATTACACAGCAAAAATGGTAAGAATCCAAGAACAGAACATTCAAGAATTATGGGACAACATAAAAAGACCAAACTTAAGAGTGATTGGGGTAGAGGAGGGGGCAGAGTTTCAAGCCAAAGGAATGAGTAATTTATTTAATGAAATAATTACAGAAAATTTTCCAAACTTGAGGAATGAATGGGAAAACCATGTTCAAGAGGCTTACTGAACACCAAACATACAAAATCACAACAGATCCACACCAAGAGACATTATAATGAAAATGCCTAATATACTGAGCAAGGAGAGAATATTAAAAGCCACAAGAGAAAGGAAGCAGATTACATATAGGGGGAAACCAATCAGACTATGTTCAGATTTTAGTATCGAGACCTTAAAAGCAAGAAGATCCTGGAATAGCATGTTTCAAGCTCTGAAAGAAAAGGGATGTCAACCAAGAATCTTATATCCAGCAAAACTGAGCTTTAGATTCGAAGATGAAATAAAAACCTTCCATGACAAGCAAAAGTTAAAAGATTTTGCATCTCGAAAGCCAGAACTTCTAAACATCCTGGGCAAAATTTTTCATGAAGAAGAAGAGAAAAGTAACAACGAAAATCAACAAAAGGAGATATTAAACTAAGGGAAAAACCAACCAGAAGAGAAACCAAATCAAGCTAAATATCATAATACAAATAAAAATGGATGGGAATAAAAATCACATCTCAATAATAACCCTGAATGTTAACGGCCTAAACTTGCCATTCAAAAGACACAGATTATCTGAATGGATTAAAAGAAATGACCCAACAATTTGCTGTCTCCAAGAAACACACCTCATAGAAAAAGACATCAATAGACTGAAGGTGAAAGGCTGGGAAAAGTCTTATCACTCACATGACCTGCGGAAGCAAGCAGGGATTTCCATTCTCATTTCAAATAAGGTAGACTTCAAGCCAAAGTTAATCAAAAGGGACAAAGATGGATATTTCTTACTACTTAAGGGAACCATTCATCAACAGGATATAACAATCATAAATCTATATGCCCCAAATAATGGAGCACCTACATTCATCAAACAAACTCTTCTCAAGTTCAAGAGTAAAATTGACCACAACACAGTTATTCTAGGGGATTTCAACACACCTCTCTCACCAATGGATAGATCATCCAAACAAAAACTAAACAAAGAAACCTTAGGCCTCCTTAAAACAATTAATAACTTAGACCTAACGGACATATATAGAATATTTCATCCCTCAGTAAACTAATACACTTTTTTCTCAGCAGCACATGGCTCCTTCTCCAAAATAGACCATATATTATGTCACAAGGCAACTCTCAGCAAATATAAAAAAATAGAAATACTACCTTGCATTCTATCAGACCATAAAGGGATGAAATTGGAAATCAATGACAAAGCAAGGAATAAGAAAAACTACTCCAACAACTGGAAGCTAAACAACATGCTACTGAATGAACAAGGGGTTGAAGAAGACATCAAAGAGGAGATTAAAAAATTCCTAGAGGTAAGTGAGAACACAGATACATCATATAGAAATCTCTGGGACACTATGAAGGCAGTAGTAAGAGGAAAATCCATTGCACTGAGTTCATTCCTTAAAAGGAAAAAAAAAAAAAAAAAAAAAACAACAAATAAATGACTTAATATCACACCTCAAAGCACTAGAAAAAGAAGAAAAAATCAACACCTAGAGTAGCAGAAGACAGGAAATAATTAAAATCAAAGCAGAAATTAATGAAATTGAGACTAAGGAAACAATTCAAAGAATTGACAAAACTAAAAGTTGGTTCTTTGAAAAAATAAACAAAATTGACAGACCCTTAGCGATGCTAATGAAAAGAAGAAGAGAGAAAACTCAAATTACTAACATTCGTGATGAAAAAGGAAATATCACAACAAACACCTCAGATATACAGAAGATAATTAGAAATTACTTTGAAAACTTGTACTCTAATAAAATAGAAAATACTGAATGCATTGACAGATTTCTAGAGTCATATGACTTGCCTAAACTGGATGTGGAGGCTATACACAATTTAAACAGATTGATTACAAGCGAAGAAATAGAAGATGTCATCAAAAAGCTACCAACAAGGAAAAGTCCAGGACCTGATGGGTTTACAGCCGAGTTCTATAAGACTTTCAAAGAAGAACTAATACCAATGCTCTTCAAACTATTTCAAGAAATAGAAAAAGAGGGAGCTCTTCCAGACTCTTTCTATGAGGCCAATATTACATTAGTTCCAAAGCCAGGCAAAGACGCATCCAAAAAAGAAAACTTCAGGCCAATATCTTTAATGAACATAGATGTGAAAATCCTCAACAAAATTCTGGCAAATCAGATACAAAAACATATCAGAAAGATAGTGCACCACAATCAAGTGGGGTTTATTCCAGGGATGCAAGGCTGGTTCAATATTCGGAAATCAATAAACATAATACATCACATCAATAGACTTAAAGAAAAAAAATCATATGATTATCTCAATAGACACAGAAAAAGCATTTGACAAAATACAGCACCCCTTTATGTTCAAAACACTGGAAAAACTAGGAATATCAGGAACATATCTCAACATTATAAAAGCTATTTATGCAAGGCTCCAAGCTAACATTATCTTAAATGGAGAAAAATTGAAAGCATTCCCTCTAAAAATTGGAACAAGACAGGGATGCCCCCTTTCACCACTGCTATTTAACATAGTACTGAAAACTCTGGGCAGAGAAATTAGACAAAAGAAATTAAAGGGATCCAGATCGGAAAAGAAGAGCTCAAATTAGCACTATTTGCTGATGACATGAAAATATACTAGAAGACCCAAAAAACTCTACCAGAAAACTTTTTTTTTTACAACTAGTGAATGAATTTGGAAAAGTAGCAGGATACAAAATCAATACCCATAATCAAAGGCATTTTTGACATCAGTGACAAAGCCTCTGAAAGGAAAATGATGAAAACTACCCCATTTACAATAGGATCAAAAAAATAAAATACCTGGGAATCAACTTAACAAAAGAGTTGAAAGAATTCTATAAGGAAAATTATAAAACACTAAAGAAAGAAATCATAGAAGAACTTAGAAGATGGAAAGACCTACCTTGCTCTTGGATAGGTAGAGTCAATATTGTCAAAATGTTCATACTACCAAAGGCATTATACAGATTTAATGCAATTCCAATCAAAATTCCAATGTCATTTTTCAAAGAAATAGAAAAAGCAGTCATGAAATTCATCTGCAAAAATAAGAGACCCAGAATAGCCAAAGCAATCCTGAGCAAGAAAATTGAAGCAGGGTACATCACCATACCGGACTTTAAATTATACTATAGCACAATAGTAACAAAAACAGCATGGTATTGGCACCAAAATGTCGGGACCTTACACTGCTTTCTGGCTGCTTGCCACATTACCACGCCCTGTTACAGGACCTAGGCTAAGCAGGGGGCATGGCTGTGAGAACTGAAACCACCCCAAAGATAGGCCAATGGCTCCGCCAATGGCATCTGCCCATGATCCTTATGTGTCCCTATGATCTTTCTGTTGATTGGCCCATGTCCTATATAAGACCGTCCAACTTCCTCAATAAACCGAGTTTTTGGCATTGCTTTCTACCAAAACTCCCCGGGTGTGGCGTGGTGTCCGTCAATCAGGCGGGGGTAAAGACACTTGGCGACTTTTGCCCGTTAAGCCTATCTTCGCCAGGTAAGCTACTTTAACTCTTTCTGCTGGCAGAAGGAGCCCCCTTTTAGGGCCCCAAAAGGGGGGTAGCTTTAGACCTCGGCCCCATTAAGAAGTAATGCAGCAATCCCGACAGTTGGCGCCCAAGCGCGGGGCACGAAAACAAAAGAAAATTATCGATAGGCTTAACAATCGGTTAGAGACGCAGCGTCTCTCTGGCAAAAGTATCCTCTAGAAAATGAGGCAACCATATATCTTTCTCTCTCTTTCTCTTCCACTTTCTCTCTCTTTCTCCCTCTCCCTTTTCGGGAACCTCTGCTCAAGTAAACCTGGAATTTTTGTATGTGCCTGGTGGGGGGAGAACAGAAAGATGTCCGGAAAAAACGCGCTCACTGAAGGGAGCGCCAGCCTGGGTGCGGAAAAAACTCAGAGCGAGCCCAAACATAAGAACAAAGAACAGCTGCCCTCTGCAGCACCATGTGGGTGGCGACCATATGGGGTCGCTAGGGGTGTACAGACGGTGGGCTGCTGCCGCTGCCACGTGGCCCCGGGCTTTCGTCCCGGGTACATGGCTGCCACCATCACCGGGGCTCGCAGTTCCGTGGCTTGGCGAAAAGAAAAAGTGTACTGTTGCATGGCCCGGGCTTGTGTCTCGGCCTGCCTGGCGTGGGGCTTGCAGCTTGCGTCCAAACCACTGGGGGCGGGGCCGGGCGTGCAAGGGGCCTCGCCAGCTGGGAAGCCTCGGGGCAGCCCGGGGTAGTGGGGTGCGAGGGGGAGCGAAGGCGAAAGCGCCGCTGCCTGCAGTCGGAGGCAAACGAAATCCAAACCGGAATCACCTGCAGGACCAAATGCTCGCGGGTACATCCGGTCGTTGCCTGGCAACGGGCTGCCAATGGTGTATAAAATGGCCGCCCAAAAGCGCGGCCACCATAGCACTGTTGAAGTCATCTCCTGCGACCGCGCATGATGGGATCAATGCAGCATTCATGCTACACACCGGCTCCCGCGGGGTTCCCTGAGTCAATGGCTGGGGCGGCCTGCGGGAGGAGCCAATTCGCTATGGCTGGGGCGCCAGCTTTCTCCTGCCTGTGCAATGTGGTCCTTCTCGGCAGGTGCAAGTGGCCTGCGTTCTTTGTCTGAGCCCAGTGGCTACATACAGCCTGTGTCCTCTAGATCCCTTCACTGGCTGGCTACAGCGCGAATATACTTCTGTTCCTTGAGCCAAGACTTATGCGCCAAAACAGCCGAGCCAAGGCAATTTGCCTGAGCCCTAAGCCTGGGCAACCTTGCTCAATTCTCCATCAAGAGAGGTTTCCCCCCCCCCCCGCCCCCACTCTGGCCACTGCACCCTGCCTTACAAAGGCAAAGCCCCGGGGACACATGCCTATAGCCCATCCTTCTGTCAACAAGGTTCAAACTATACCTCTTTTTAAAATCTTAGGAGCTGAACTTAAATTAGATTCTGTCTGTCCCCTTACTCTTGGTAGAGCTGCGGGAGCTCTTAGGGAAACTCAACTGGTTTAGGCCTTAAAAAAAAAAAAAAAAAAAAAAAAGTGCCTTAGGAGGAGGCACATGCTCACAATTGCAGTCCCCCACGCTTCCAGACCTAAATCAGGACTGACATTGAAATGCAAATGGAAAAGTAAGCTCAAGCCCCCCAAAAAAAAAAAAAAAAAAAGGTTAAATGTCTTTTTACCAGCCTGTCATTTTTCTAAGATTTTTTGAGCTCATAATTCTAATTTTGTGCACCCATATTGATGTTTTGGTTATGTTGTGTGTACACTTGTGTTCTGTTTGTATGTTTGTGTGTGTAGACTGAGTGCTCATGAAAATTTAAAATATGGATCCAAATACCTTTAACTCACGTGATTTAAAAGTTCTTTACCATCACAAATTCTAAAGCTGGACCTTCGCTCTGGAACTCCAAGATAGAATGTTATCCAAGGGGATGCGCACCTTGGAAAAGTTCCAAGGCCCCAAGATGTGCCTTCTGTTTTTGGATTACTAGAGTGAACTGCCACATCAAAAAGAAAATAATAACAATAATAATAATAATTCCTAGTTCTTGCCATCTTATGTCATGTGTTGTCTTGTATTCTACAGTTTTTCTTCCTTTTTATTATGTCTCTTCTCTAGAGTAAATGTAAGAAAAGTAAATTTATAAGTAACTTTGTTTGTTAGACATTAATTTTCAAGGTTAAAATATTGTTAAATATGCCATCAGATAACTTCTTAAATTCCATTGTGCTGGGTTCCAGGCAGGAGGCTGCACCTCCTAGGTGGAAGGCCACACTTCCCAGATACTTTGTGAAAAGACTACATTTCCCAGGTGCCTCAGCCTGGCCTGCAAACCTGATTAGCAGATGCCCTGGCCATCACCTTCCCTTCCCTCCATGCCATTTTTGTCCTCTACCACGCCACGTGGCACCCCAATAAACCATCCCTTTTCAACACAGCGTTCCAGGGTAACTTCTTGTCCTAACAAATTCTAACACATCGAGTAACATTATTGATTGTTTTCATAAATTAGTCTTTGTCATCAATGAAACAGATTAAAATTTCAACAGGTCTAATTCTATATGCATAAATATTATGTTCTTATAAAGTGGTTAACAGATGTGTATGATTCTATATAAAGGTTTATAAAAGATTTCTATATAACATTATATTTTTTAAGTTTTGGGTTTTATTTTTTTTAAACAAGTAATCTAAAGGAAATTAAAAATTATACAGCTATAGTTAAACAACAACTATTAATTTAAAATATTATAAGGTTATTTCTTTAAAAGCTAAACTTGATTTATAAAGACATCAATGTAATTGTATATTATAAAAACATTTTGCTACTTTTCCAAAAAAAAGTTTAAATACTCTAAAAATGTCTTTAATCCATTCTAAATGTGATATTTTGTCAGCTAAAGTTCATGAAAGCTCAAGCAGCAATGTATGTAAACACTGTGAAATTTTATTTAAGAAACAGGGATCAACTTCAAAATTAAAACACCTGACCTAAGATTAAAGAATCCCACCATACCTGAGATAAGATAAGGCTCTGGTCTTACATGCCAGAATGTATGGTCTAAAGAGTGATTCTTGTTGTTCAGAAACAGAGATTATAGTATATAACTCAAAATCCAAGATGGTTATTACACAAACTAAATGTGTTTTTAAGTTTGCCTGTTAATGTTTTGTACCACAGACCCCAGCTAATAAAGAGTAAATGTCAACTGTAAGTTTATAAGCATTAAAGTTAAAGGCCAGTAATCTTAATTTAAGATTAGCTTTCTAGATGTTTAAAATCAAGATTTTAAGCTAAATTAAAAGGGTCAAGAAAATCAATATTTGGTTCTTGCCCTCAGAGTCAAGTCTGAATCCAGGAGACCAGGGAGGTTCTCTAAAAAGCTTTGAAACTCTGGGCCACATAACTTTCCTGATCAGAGAGGTTGTGAGACCTATAGAGAAAAGAAAGCCAAACAGTGACCTTGCTATGAAGAGGAGGGTCCTGAAAAAGAGAGGCATCCCTGCTGCTTCCAAGAGAAGCCACATGGTCAAGCAAGACCTGGATCCATCCTCATGGAAGGCACCAGCAGAATGGAAAAAGCTGTTCTCGAGTTCCCCCAAAAATTACTCCCATGGAAATTCAGCTGACTCTTAGCAATGGATAAAGGCAAAAGTCAGTTTGACTTACTTCATTTTAAACACCTAGCAAGAACAGTTAAAACCGAAAATGCAGCCATTCCTGGGCACTGAAAAAATAATAATTATATGTAACTTAAGATATACACTTATATTAGCCCCCAAAGTTAGTAAGACTAGAGGCTACAAAAAAGATTCTTAGGCAGGAGTGTCTGATAACTATAAAAAGAAACAGTTTAACTACTAAGTAACTGCCAAGGCAAAAGTTTTTAGTCACTAAGGCCTACAGATCTTCCTAACCTACACAGGTAGGCTTAATATTCAGTAGGATGATTATCTAGCCCTAAGTGAAAGAGATAAAAGAGTTCTCTACTAGACACAGAGGTCATGCCAATAGAAAAATTTTATAGGATCAGATGACATTAAGTAGCTTAATTACCATCTTATCTAGATAGACATCTGTAACATTAAATGTTGTGTTTACGTTCCTGATAACTCTATACATGCTAAAGATTTAAATTATCATCCTCATGGTATACATTGAAATGTTCCAGATGCTGTAACATTTATTCAGTACTCATGTTTTTTGTTTCTCTAATAGAAGCCCCCATACCTGATGACTTTACAACCTTCCCCAGGCTTCAATCTGACCTGACTTCTAATAAGGGAACTCCAAACTACTTCCCCCATCACTTTGCCCACTTTCAGCTCGAAGAAGCCAGATTCGGTCACCGTCCTATTCCCTTACAGTAGTAAGGAGTTCCTAAAATGAGAAGGGTAAAAAAGCCAAAATCTCATAAATAGTTGGTATCTGTCTTCACTCAATGGCTTATTAAATCCTCTCCACTTGAGGGTTTAAAGGTGCTTTAACCCAGGTTAAAATAAAACAAAAAGGGGGAAACAGCCCCCATGATCAGTTAAAAACAGTGATGCTTAAAATTTTCCAAGCATCAGCCTTTGACTGTCTTTCAGAGACATTAGTCCAACAAGACGCCCTACCTATGTGTCTTTCCAATTGGAGAACCAAGCCCTATTTGGGTACCTGCTAGGGACCTCAAATACTGCCAATTAGAACAAAATGACTACCTAAGAGCACATGCTCTTGAGGGGTGATTTTTTCCCTTTTTCCACAGGAATGAAAAACCCATGATCGATCCTCTGTCTCGTTGTGATTAGACTTCTCATCATCTCTATCCTGATGTTCATCATGAGCACTGTTGCCTTGGACTCTCCCTTTGTCAGTATTTCAACTCTCTGCGACGAGAGAAGAGGGACTATACCTATTCCTGAGAGAAAAGTGCTATTTCGTTGCCAACTGTCCAGACTTTGTTCTAGACGGCTTCCTTTGGACTGAACTAAATGGGTCGGCTTTAGCTTAAGCAGTTACTTCCTCATGCTGGACTTTATATCTGTCTAATCCCTACCTTCTCTTTTTTTTTGTGTGTGAAATCCCTGACTGTCATTTTCCTTGTGTTCACCTTTGGGCCCTGTGTACAGCTTGGTGGTCTGCCAATAATGCCTTCAGCGATGCTGAGCGAGAGCCCTACAGACTTGGCCATGGTCCTTAACAAGATGCAGAGGTCTAAACCAGCCATCCTTGAAAAGCCTTCCCAAAGGCAACTGTCCTGTCCCATGTCCTTCCCCTGGCCACTTGCTGGCCCTGGGTGTGTCCACCTGATAGACACCCCATTTTTTAAAACAAAATGGGGGAGCCCCATTTTGAAAAAAAACAAAACGGGGAAATGTCGGGACCTTACACTGCTTTCTGGCTGCTTGCCACATTACCACGCCCTGTTACAGGACCTAGGCTAAGTAGGGGGCATGGCTGTGAGAACTGAAACCACCCCAAAGATAGGCCAATGGCTCCGCCAATGGCATCCGCCCATGATCCTTATGTGTCCCTATGATCTTTCTGTTGATTGGCCCATGTCCTATATAAGACCATCCAACTTCCTCAATAAACCGAGTTTTTGGCATTGCTTTCTACCAAAACTCCCCGGGTGTGGCGTGGTGTCCGTCAATCTGGCGGGGGTAAAGACACTCGGCAACTTTTGCCCGTTAAGCCTATCTTCGCCAGGTAAGCTACTTTAACTCTTTCTGCTGGCAGAAGGAGCCCCCTTTTAGGGCCCCAAAAATGGGGGTAGCTTTAGCCCTCGGCCCCATTAAGAAGTAATGCAGCAATCCCGACACCAAAACAGACTGGTGGACCAATGGTACAGAATTGAGGACACAGAGACTAATATAAATAATTTCAGCTATCTTATATTAGACAAAGGTTGCCAAAAATGTACAGTGGAGAAAGGATAGCCTCTTCAACAAATGGTGCTGGGAAAACTGGAAATCCATATGCAACAAAATGAAATTAAACCCTTATCTCTCACCATGCACAAAACTCAATTCAAAGTGGATCAAGGACTCAGGAATTAGACCAAATACAATACGCCTAATAGAAGAAAAAGTAAGCTCCAACTTCCAACATGTCGATTAGGCCCCAAGTTCCTTAATAAGAATCCTGTAGCATAAGAACTATTACTAAGAATTAATGAATGGGATAGATTTAAACTAAAAAGCTTCTTCTCAGCAAAAGAAACAATCAGTGAGGTGAATAGAGAGCCAACTAATTGGGAACAAATATTTAATACATGCACATCAGATAGAGCACTAATTTCTAGAATATATAAAGAACTCAAAAAACTTAACACCAAAAAAGCAAATAACCCAATCAATAAATGGGGTAAGGAATTGAAAAGACACTTCTCAGAAGAAGATACACATTTAATCAACAAACACATGAAAAAATGCTCTACATTGCTGGCAATTAGAGAAATGCAAATTAAAACTACTCTAAGATTTCATTTCATTCCAGTCAGAATGGCAGCTATCAAGAACACAAACAACAATAAATGTTGGAGAGGATGTGGGGAAAAAGGCACATTCATACATTGCTGGTGGGACTGCAAAATGGTGCAATCATTATGGAAAGCAGTATGGAGATTCCTTGGAAAACTGGGAATGGAACCACCCTCCAGCCATCCCATTCCTGGGTCTATTCCCAAAGGACTTAAAAACAGCATATTACAGTGACACAGCCACTTCAATGTTTATAGCAGCACAATTCACAATAGCTAGGTTGTGGAACCAACCTAGATGTCCCTCAATAGATGAGTGGATAAAGAAAATGTGGTATATATACAAAATTGAATTTTACTCAACAATAAAAGAGAATAAAATAATGGCATTTGCAGGTAAATGGATGAAGTTTGAAAATATAATGCTAAGTGAAATTAGTCAATCTCAAAAATCCAAATACTCAATGTTTTCTCTGATATAAGCCAGTTCACTATTATATTATACTAGCCAGTTCACAGGGTTGTTAGATGGGGGTACACAGGATTAGAGGAACACTAGAAAGGTCAAAGGAAAGAGAGGGAAAGGGAGGGAGCAAGGGGGGATGGAGGGGGGTAAGGAAAAAATATTGGTGTTTGAATGTGATGGATATCATTATCCTAAATTCATGATTGAAGATCTGAATTGTACTTATATACTTTGTATACAAGCAGTTGTATGTAAAAAGATGCTATACTTGTGCATTATGAATAAGTAAATAAATAATTAAAATTAAAAATTTTTTTTTAAAAAATTGAAGCTAAAAAAAAAAAAAAAGAAATGAGATCTATGTAGAACAATGGGCATGGCAAGTGATTAGAGTTGGAGGCACCAGTATGAATTGATACTTTGTGTTCTGTTGGTACAGATGCATACATCTAGAAATGTATATGGACATGTGTACATATAAACACACACACACACATGCACACACACACACTTATGCACACACATGAGTTGACAGGATATAAAAGGATATAGAGGTAATGGCACCCCAATAGCAATGAGCTATGGGGATACATTCCTGGATCTTAATTTCTAATGCCTTATCACAATGAAAGGAACTAGATTTCCATGGAGAAAAACCTGATTCTAGGAAGTAGACATAAAATATGCAAGACAAGATGAAACAACTTGATCCTGAAAGAAATTAAATGTTCAAAATATTACAATTATGGGAGTATGTCAAAGGGACATCATAGCCTAATATGAGAGGTCTTATTGATCAAAGCTGGAAAATCTGATCAATACAATAAAATGATATGGGTGTGCCTTTTTCCTCACATCCTCGCCAGCATTTATTGTTGTTTGTTTTTTTGATAGCTGCCAATCTGACTGGAGTAACATGAAATCTTAGAGTTGTTTTGATTTGCATTTCTCTAATTGCTAGAGATGTTGAACGTATTTTCATATATTTGTTGATTGTTTGTATATCATCTTCTGAGAAGTGTCTGTTTAGCTCCTTGGCCCATTTATTGATTGGGTTATTTGTATTTTTGGTTTTAAGGCTTTTAAGAGCTTTATAAATCCTTGAGGTTAGTGTTCTATCTGATGTGCTTGTGATAAAAATTTGCTCCTATTTCTAGGTCCTCTATTCACCTCACTGATTGTTTCTTTTGTTGAGAAGAAGCTTTTTAAATTTGAATCCATCCCATTTATTGATTATTGTTTCTAGTTCTTGCACTATAGGGGTCTTATTGAGGAAGTTGGAGCCATAACCAACATGATAGAAATTTGGGCCTACTTTTTCTTCTATTAGGTGCAAGGTCTCTGGTTTAATTCCTAGGTCCTTGATCCACTTTGAGTTAAGTTTTGTGCATGGTGAGAGAAGGAGATTTAATTTCATTTTATTACATGAGGATTTCCAGTTTTCTCAACACCATTTGTTGAAGAGGCTGTATTTTCTCCAGTGAATATTTTTGGCACCTTTGTCTAACATAAGATAACTGTAGGTGTGTGGGTTCGTCTCTGAGTCTTCTATTCTGCACCATTGGTCAGCTGGTCTATTTTGATGCCAATACCATGCTGTTTTTGTTACTATTGCTTTGTAATACAATTTAAGGTCTGGAATAGTAAGGCCACCTGTTTCATTCTTCTTGGTAAGAAGCACTTTGGTTATTCTGGGTCTCTTATTTTTCCAGATGAATTTCATAATTGCTTTTTCTATTTCTATGAGGAATGATATTGGGATTTTGATTGGTATTGCATTGAATCTGTATAGTGCTTTGGGGAGAATGGTCATTTTGACAATGTTAGTTCTACCTATCCATGAACAGGGTAGATCTTTCCATCTTCTAAGATCTTCATTAATTTTCCTTCTTTAGTGTGCTATAGTTTTTATTGTAGAGGTCTTTCATTTGTTTTGTTAAGTTGATTCACAAATATTTTATTTTTTTGAGGCTATAGTAAATGGGGTGGATTTCCTAGTTTCTCTTTCTGAGTATTTGTCACTGATGTACAGAAATGCCTTTGATTTCTGGGTATAGATTTTATATCCAGCTACATTGCTGAATTCATTTATCAGATTTAGAAGATTTCTGGTGGAATGTTTTGGATCTTCTATGTATAGAATCATATCGTCTGCAGCTGGTGGAACTGCAAATTGGTGAAGCCAATCTGGAAAGTAGTATGGAGATTCCTCAGAAAACTGGGAATGGAACTACCATTTGACCCAGCTATCCCACTCCTTGGCCTATTCCCAAAGGTCTTAAAAACAGCTTACTACAGGGACACAGCCACATCAGTATTTATAGCAGCACAATTCACAATAGCTAGATGCCTTGTTGCCCATCCGCAGATGAATGGATAGGGAAACTTTGCTATATATACACAGTGGAACACTACTCAGCACTAAAAGAGAATAAAAACATGGCATTTGCAGGTAAATGGATGGAGTTGGAGAAAATAATGCTAAGTGAAGTTAGCCAATCCCCAAAAACCAAAGGTCGAATGATCTCTTTGATATGAAGATACTAACTTATAAAGGCAAGAGAGAGGGAATGAGAGGAATGAAAGAGATTTAAGTAGAATAAAGAGGAGGGAGGGAGGGGAGGGGGCAAGGGGATAGGAATGATATCAGATTGAGTTATCCATTATTACCCTAAATACATGTATGAAGACACAATTTTTGTAAAAATATATTAAACCAGCAACTCGAAAAAAACCCTGATATTTATTAAAATCTAGACCATAAATAAATAGCTGTATGTCCATGCTATCATAAGTAAATCTCCCTTTCAGAATTCCAGCTAATTTATGTAGACATGCATTAATGGAGGTGAAGCATAACTCTCCACCCCTCAAACATGCTCTGCACATTGATTTTATTTAAATAAAAAGAGAGAGAACTAATATTTTCACTATGGAATAGCACACTTTCTGCAAAATACCTGAGTGATATGCCTCAAAACCATCAAATTCATCAAAAATTAGGAATGTCTGAGAAATTGTTCATGTCACAAAAAGCCTGGGGAGATATGCCAACTAAATGAATGTGATATTCTGTATGAGAACAGAAATACAAAAGGGACATGGATAAAAACTAAGGCAATCCTAATGACATATGAAACTTCTTTCTTTACAATTAACAATGTTTCATTAATTGTGATAAACGTATGTCAGATGTTAATAACAGGAAACTGGGCATAGGATATTGAAAACTATTTTTTCTATCTTCAAAATTTATTTCAGTCTACATATGTTCTAAAATTAATTTTTAAATAAAAAAGCTAGTAAAATGGTTAGGAATTATGCAATTAATCTACTGCTCAATTCAATGTTAACCTTAGTTTTGATTAATTTAATCTTTCTTAATTATCTAAAAATGTATACACGTTTTCATGTTTTCTCACTATTATTTAACTAGCAATTCTTCTTAATTTGAGACTTTACTTACAGATTTAAAATTTTAAGCAATTTGTTTATTAAAATTTTCCTTTCAATTTGAAATTCAATATATGTTTTTAAAAATACTAATAGTTGAGAACTTAATTTAACCCAGAGTCTTTCCTTAGCAATTACTCTCTAAGACTTTTATTGTAGAAATAGCAAGACCTAGGGCACCATAAGTAAAATGTCTTGCCAGGCTAACACAACCAGTTAGCAACAGAGCTCAGATTATGATGAGGACCTCTGGACTTGCCATTTTTTGTGTTTTTCTCTTTACAGCATTACTAATTTTTTCTTCTTTATTTCTTGTCTTTTCCTTCCAGTGTTAGATATAAATTAATTCCTTCAGTAATGTCCTGATATCACTGGGAATAAATTAGAATACAACTTAAACAATCTATAATTATAGATCATTGTAAAAAATTTACAACTTCCAAATGTCTTTTGAAATAGAATGCTTGCACAGTTTAGCTATTGTGAACTGTGCTGCTATAAACAGTAGATGAATGGATAATGAAAAGGTGGTATATACATATAATGGATTATTACTGAGCAATAAGAGAGAATAAAATCATGACATTCCCAGGTAAATAGATGAAGTTAGA
Source organism: Tamias sibiricus (assembly GCA_025594165.1). Taxonomy (NCBI): domain Eukaryota; kingdom Metazoa; phylum Chordata; class Mammalia; order Rodentia; family Sciuridae; genus Tamias; species Tamias sibiricus. The sequence continues at coordinate 118,537,981 of CM046664.1, read as the reverse complement.
GAATATAATGCTAAGTGAAGTTAGCCAATCCCCAAAAGTCAAATGCCAAAAGTTTTCTCTGATATAAGGAGGCTGATTCACAGTGGGGTTGGGATGGGGAGCATAGGAGGATTAGAGGAACACTAGAATGGCCAATGGGGAGGGAAAGAAAGGGAGGAGGCAAAAGGGTCAAGAAAAAAAAAGATGGTAGAATGAGATGGATATCATTACCCTAAGTGCATGTATGAAGTCGTGAATGGTGTGAATATACCTTGTATACAACCAGAGATATGTAAAAATGTGCTCTACAAGTATAATATGAAATGTAATACATTCTGCTGTCATTTCTAACAACTTAGAATAAAAAATAAATTAAAAAAAGAAATATAATGCTTGTAAAAATGTTTAGAAATTAAATATTTTCAAATGTCTCACAAGATTTTGTTTATGAAATTATGTATGCAACTCATTTTTATGGAATCTTCTTTCATAGTAAATCATAGAAATGGAGGCTTTATATTTTTATCTGTGAAAAATTATAAGCCATTTTAACCAAGACATGGCCCATACATAGCACCTGTACTGACCTAATAGACAGTAATGGCTCATTTGTAAATTTTATAACCTAAGGGTTTAATATTTTACTGCAAAGACTCTAGTAGGCTTTGGCATAAAAAAAAAAATCTATGGTGGAGTCAGATACATTTTTTTATAGATTGTTAAGTAAATAACATTCTTTTAAAATAATATATATTTCAGTACCAGGAGAGTATGTAAATTTTTTTTTAAACCCAACTGCTTGAATTTCTATCACATTTATCATTTTCTTTCACAGTTCTGGTTTATAGGAGCTTGATAATTGCATATTCTCAATGGTTGTTGAACACATTTGCTTAAGAGAAAGAATATTGAGACCATTTAAACTTCATTGCCTCATCAGCGCCTCCATTTCTTTTAAATTGCATTCATTAGCATAAAAAACATTTCATACAAAATATACAATGGGTGATTTAAAATGCTGATTTCATAATTAGTGTATAATAATAATGTGTTTAATTTGGACTAAATTATTTTCCTAATTGCTTATTCTGCCTCCTAGAACTTATCAAGATATTTTATCTTTATCATATATACCTATATAAAAATATGCTGTTTATTAAAATATGAATTATCAAGTCTATTTACTGTAGAAAATGTTTATGATTACTCCCACTACTATGAGAAATGCTTACTTCTCATGCTAGTCAGTGACCCTTCTTGATAAAACTTTTGAAATACTCTCAATTTCAGAGCATATTAATCCATTTATCACAATGGATATAGATAATTTTATAGAACTAACCTCGCTAAATAGGGAATTTTTCTGATGATTCTATTTTTTCTTTTTTAATAATAGGCGCATTAGTGCATGGTCTGAGATGATTCCATTTGATTTCAAAATACTCCATGAATTATCAAAGAGAAAGATGTTTTCTGAGGAGTTATATAGACAAGAAATTTTGAAATAAAAATATTCTAAGTGGTAGGAATGATAAAAGACTGCAGGGAACTCACTTATTAGGAAAATGTCTCCTGTCTTATACCATAACACTTAAGGAAAGACTTACGGAACACTTCATCCAACAACACCAGAATATTCATTATTATCAAGTTTACGTGGAATATTCACCACAACAGATCCATTTGGACAATAAAATGCAGCCAATAAATTTAAAATAATAGAAATTATACAAAGTATATTTTTAGAAAATAATGAAATTTAACCATAAACCAATGACAGAAAGACAGCTAGATAATCCCCACATATTTGGAAATTAAACAATACACTTCTTAATAGCACATGGCTAATGAAAAATTATCAGGCAAAGCTTAAAATATTTTGAATGAAATTAAATTGAAATACTACTTATGAATATTTATAAGATGCAGCAGAAGCAGTGTTTAAAGGGAAATTTATGTCATTTAATGTGTGAATTAGAAAAGAAGATCTGAAATCAATAATATAAGATTTCATCTGAGGAAAAATAGAGCAAAATGTACAATTTTAAGTCTAAATAAAGCTAAAGGAAACAACAAAATCATATCAGTAATGAATGAAATTTTAAAAATAAGAAATCAATAGAGGGAATTCATATAACTAAAACCTAATCATATGAAAAGACCAGTAATTGGAAAATCCCATAGCTAGTCTAATAAAAAAAAAAAAAAAAAAAAAAAACAGGGACGATATTAGTTACTAATATAAGAAATGAAAGAGGGTCATCACTTCTGATCCCATGGTTGAAAATAATTATAATGTCTTCATTCTTTATAGACAACTCCTTTACAGACAGCTCCAGGTCCAAAATTTGATAACTTTGATGAAATACAATTAATTGAAAATCAGAAATTACTAAAACTCACTCAAGGAAAATCCAACGACATGGATAGGCCTATATCTATTAAATGTATTGTTTGTCAATAACAAAAACAATTAAACGTTATAAAAAGAAAATTATAGAGCAATACCTATTGGGAATGAAATTAAAGGAATCCCTCAACATAACAAAATAAAATTCAGCAATGTATAAAAGTTTTGGGATTCATGTTAGATATGTGAGGCAAGTACAAAATTCAGAAATCAATTCATATAATCCATGTATCAGTAGGATAAAGGTAAACAATCATATTATCATATCAATTGATCAGCAAAATGCATTTGGTACAATCTAATACTGCCAAGACACTAAGCAAATTTTTAAAAAGAGGGAAATTTCTTTAACTTGGCAAGGAACATCTACAAAAAATCTAGAGTTATTATCACATTTAATTGTGAGAAATTGCAAGTTTCCCCCAAAGATCAAGTATAATTATGATGTCCCTTTTCTAATTCATGATTAGCAATAACCTCAGTGAAATTGTGGAGAGTAAAAGCACTGACCTAATTAACTTTGGAAACCAGTGTAACTTATAAATCTAAAAAGTCATAAGATAGACATAATGACTGAAATCCTGTTGATGAAGTTATTTTCTGTAGGGGCTAACAATCCTGATACTGATGTATATGTACATAGAAATTGAATAATAAAGCCATTGGATAGTGAACTGTAGGAGCCTGTTTTTTCACTTTTACAGTGGACATTTACAGATAGGCAATAATAAACTATCTGGTAATGTATTAAAGTTTGAAACGTAAGGATGAAAGCATGTTTAACTTAACACAAATGTAAATTGTTACATATAGACATACTTATAAATATTCATACGTACTGGGCTAATCTACACACATATGTTTCTTTGCCCTGTTCAATGAGAGCTCCTAGAGGCAATGATGTCCAACAATCAATAATTGTACTTAGCTTCCAGATCTTGCAAATAGTGAAACTGGTTCAACAAGAGGAACCAGGCCTCCATGGAGAAACTGCTGATTCTAGGACTGTGACAAAATCTACACCAGAGTAGCCTGGAACACACTGTAGTGGTAGAAAGTAGGAATTACTAGAACAAATAACTCCCATTGAGGGGAGTTAAAGGGACATAGGAACCACATGAAAGCAACTCCAAGGGGCCTAAAGTATGCCCCAGACTGAAATCATTTGCAAAACAAAAGAAATTAGTGTAAAGTATCTATGAATACAAACCAATATAGACAAACAATTGAACAAACAATGAGATAGAATAGACAAATCTCCCACACAGAAAAATTCCAAATGTTATATATTGATACTGTGGTCTCAACAAGGGGAGCATAAATGCACACTCTTTGAATGTAGTCTGTACACAGTGACTTCCTTCCAGAACATGCAGTGTAAATAAAACTTGAACATTCATACTTAATCTGTTCCATTTACCTTCAAATAAAGTTTTCAATGCTTTATTTTGTTCCTCCCTTGGTAAATATGAACTATATCTTAAAAGATGCTCCTCTATTTTGTGTTCTCTTAGAAGAAGTATATCTTTGAACTACCTTTGACCTGTTCTTTTGCTATTTCAACATTAGCAGATTTAAATAAATTTCACATCATTTTGTAGTTCTGAGTTTTAATGGCCTATTTTTTGTTTCTTTTTTTTTTTTTTTTTCCTATTCTCTATAAACATTTAGAAAATATAGCTGGAATTATTTCCGAATGTAGCATTGTGATTTCCTGGACGCATTTACCTTTTGAACTTGCTTTCCTGAGAACATTTCTATTTATTATCATTAGTAAGAATCAATTTCTTTAAGCTCATTTCTTTAATACAGTACTTCCTTTCCCCCCTCTGCTTATGTTTAAGAAATCCTCAGATTTATCTCTCTCTCCACACTTGAATAATGCCTTGTATATCTTTATTAATACCTTGTTATATATGCAACTTCTATGCTAAAGGTAATTTTTCATCCTTATTTTTATCCTTATTTGATTCAGAGGGAATGTTATCACAAGCAGTTTCGAAATAACTTTGTCATAACTTATTATTCATCTAAGAAATAAAGATTATGTGAAGATGTTGATTCCAAAGTAAAGAAAAAATTTCTTTGTTCTTCTTGAAAGCTTTCTTTTTTCCTTGTTATATAGAAGAAGGTTTAGTCAGGCAAAATCACAATTAAAAAAAAAAAAATGAATGCAACACCAGGGCATGAATCATGAAACAAATAATTGATAAAATGGAATTCATTAAAATTAAAAACTATTGCTCTGTAAAAGACAATGCCACAAGGATAAGAATATAAACCACAACCTGATAGAAAATAGCTATAAAAGACACATCTAATAAAGGGCTTTTATCCAAACTATACAAAGAGCTCTTTAAACTGAACCATAAGAAAATAAACAACCAGATTGAAAAATAATTTGAAGACTTCAAGAGCCACTTCGTTAAAGATATACTGATGACAAATTAGCCCATACTAATATGCTTTTCATCATAAATCATCATGAAAATGCAAATTAAACATTGAGATGTCACTACACATTTATGAGAATAGTCAAAATCCAGACCATTGACAATACCAAATGCTGATGAGAATTAGGAGCAACAGGAATCCTCATTCATTTAGGCAGGAATGCAAAATGGTAATCACTTTGGAAGAAAGTTTGATGGTTTCTTAAAAAAACTAAACATACTCTTACCAAATGATCCATCAATCACATTCCTTAGTAACTACCCAAAGGAGTTGAAAGCTTTGTCCACACAAAAACATCCTGCATATGGATTTTTTTTTTTTTAGCAGTTTTATTCATAATAGCCTGAACTTGGAATCACCCCAGATGTTCTTGAACAGATGAATGTATAAACCGTGGCACATACAAACGATGGGATATTATTTAGCTTGAAAAAGAATGAACTATCACACCATGTAAAGACATGAAAGAATCTTAACTGAATTTTGTTGTCAAGAAAACCCATTTGAAAAGGTCACACACTGCATGATTCCAACAGTATGAGAGTCTAGAAAAGGCATAACTGTAGAGACAGTGAAAATACCAGTGTTTGCCAGGTGTAGGGGTGACAGAGAGGGTTAACAAAGTGGAGCATGGAGTGTATTTCTAGGGCAATAAATATGTTTATATTATATATATACACACCAATGCATGTCATTACATCTTTTTTTTTCAAACCCACACAATGAATAGCATTAAGAATGAAGCCTAATAGGAACTAGGGACTTTGATTATTTGTGACATGTCGATGTAGTTTCACTAAACGTATCACTCTGGTAGGGGATGTTGATAATGGGATCTGCTGTACATGTGTACAGACAGAGGCATAGGGGAAATTTCTGTGGCTTCCTTATTCCTGTGAACCTAAAACTGCTCTAAAACCAGTCTTTTAAAAATGCAATGGAGGTATTTTCAAAGAGATGATTATTCTTTTATTTATCTCTTCATTTTTATGGTATATCACCTTCATGGCATTTTAATTTTATTACCTCCCATGCTACCTTTCCTATTCTGCCTTTTCTACATATTTACTATAACATAATTGATTTCCTGAACATCTTTTTAACTCCATTGAAATTCCAGCATAGAGGCTATTGAATGAAGTATTCCCTTTCTCATTATTTAGTAGAGCCCTTTCCTTTGTAAATAGCTCCTTTTATGTTAATATTTTTAGTTTTAGTAATTTTAGGACATGTAGCTGTGTTTGTTTATGAGGATGAGTGCTGAAATTTATCCTTTAATTATAGTGTTCTCTCAAAGATACCAACTGCCTGTCTTGAATAAGTTATTAGGATTAAGATAATGTCTAAAGCTTTATCCAAAAATATTTTGGCTGAAAACTAAAATATTAGTAAGCTATGAAACATGCACTTAAGTATCCTGCAGAGTCAGTGCATATGCACTCAGCTCCATTTTCTCTTCCTGGGCAAGAAGCATGGTCATAGTTTCCAACACCCCTGTGGCTTAGTTAGAGGCTGCAAGTGTTGTAGACAACACAATGTGGGCTGTAGCAAAAGAAGCCAATTCTGGCTTTGATGCTTGAAATCATCTTACTAATCTTTCTGATATTTCTGCCCTCTTAGGATACATTCCTGGCTTTACATACCTTAGGTTACATGTGTCACAGATCATATAACCATGAGAGAATTCTGGGCCTTTAAATTACTTCTTGAAGACTATCTTCCCAGGGGAGTCACCTTGTCACATTGAAATAGAACACATATGAGACATAAACCTCTACTCTAGTAAATTACTGTGGTTTGTGTGTGGTTAGTTATAATAGTCTTAACTGCCAAACTAATGCAGAGATAAAATAAATGCATACTTTTCTTGAACAATATAAAATATATATATATATATATATATATGTATGTATGTATATATACTTATATTTTGATTATGTTAATCTTGAAATATTTTTTCAAAGATTCCCCTTGCTGCCATCTCTGGCCTCATGGTTTTTGTGAAGGATCAACTTAATATATCTTATTTGTTTGAAGGATCACCTTAATTTATCTTAATATATCTTGATTCACCTCCACTCCAACAAAAACACTTAGACTTGCACCACCAGAAGGTCCTGATACAAAATAGCACCTGTTTAAACATTGGGATCACTAGACGTGACTTGAGGTAGGCCAGAATTGAGTATGTGACAATATAACTGAGCATGATGAGTTGAGGAAACTGGAGGTTAGAGGAACTGTATTGTATCAACACACTGCTTCTGCAAATGTTGTAAAGAGAAACTTAGATAGTAGATTATACCCATTTTATGAAGAGTCTTGACTATTTGAATATGGAGTCAAAATTAACAGGCAGTTGGATACCAGTGTTTTTGAACAAGGTAGTGACACAATTGGATTTGTACTTAGGAAAATTAAGCTATCAATAAAGTGTAGAATTAATTTCAGGAGAGAATAAAAATGTAGAAAGAAGCGGGAATGATATTGGAACTTTTCACAAAAGAATTAACAAGAAAAGCTGGAATTAAGGAATGAATAAATGTAATATTATAGGAGAAAATAAATAGTATCTGCAAAGATTATTGAGATTTTGAGTCTATAAAGGACAGATTAGTGTATTCATCAAAATAAAGAGCTTAGAAAGAAAATGTGATAAGTTCATTTTTAAATAATACTGACTTCTACAAAGATGAATTAAAATTTAGATCTAATATAAAAATAATTTCCCAATATTATTCATAATTCAGTCATTTTTAATGATTGTGATTATTAGAAAAACAAAATAGTTTTATTGAGTATTTAATATATTATTCATACTGCATCATGTGTAACGTGTGAATTATGATAATGTTCACATTAACCATATAACAAATGTGGTAGAGATAATCCTATGATTTTGACAAGCCTACCTTTTAATTTTCTAGGTACATAGAAAGGCTATTTTTTTTTTTAGCTGATTTAGCACTTTGTTCAGGTTATTTTTTATTCTTTTCTTGCCTAGCCACAAAATTTCCCCCACAATAATCCATATTCTTTTCCTCATGGGTCTTTGGAGGACCCTTGTTTATGATGTTAGCGCTACAAAGTGGCAGGAAGCTGAACTTGTGGGTCCATGGTTAAAACACAGTCACCAAGGAGTCCTGCCTGACCCTCACGAGACAGTGATGTGAACTTGAACAACTGTCTTTATTGAAATTGCACTTTGATAAGTGTGATTTCAGATACTTTGTCATGACATATATCCACACTAATACAAGTGACTGTGTAGGGTATTGCCTTAGCAAAAGTAAAAAATAAGCAACACTGAATTAGCAGTTGGACAAAACTGACATTAAAGATTTAAAACTTAAAAAAAAAAGGACTAAATAATAGCCTGTGATAATGGAGAAAAAAAAAAAAGATATGAGTTTTGAAACTGAGACTTAAAATACAAAACCTGTTAAAGGATCCTGGTTTGTATGCCTGAAGTCAGAGATGAAGTGATAAAGGGTCTTTGGGGATTGAAAAGGCTTTGCTTCTAACTCCAATAATATATAGGAAATATTGAAGCTTTGGTAAAATATCTTAGTTGATGAGTTGAGAGCAAGAGGAAGGAGAGAGCGAGAAAGGGGAGGAGTGAGAGGAGGAGGGGAAGAGATGAGGGAGGGTGAGGGCATAAGATTGAGTTGGGGGTTTCATGGGAGCAAATTTGCAGAAAAAATAATGCAAAGCTGAGATAAACAATAGGAAAGAAATTTGAGTGTAGTTAGTGGTGAATGCAATGACTGTAAAAGTAGAAAAGGAAAGTACTAAATTTGTGAAGGAATTTTGTTACTAAGGAAGCTATAATGCTGAGCTAAACACATAATCAACATTTGAAATCATTAATCCCTTAGATTTCTTTGAGCAGCAGGCATCAAGTGCAGTACAAGTCCCAAGAAAGGTGTGCTCCACAGTAGTCACTTTAGAGATAATCAAGGAGAATAAAGAATAAGGAATAGTTTCCCAGAGTTTAGAACAAGAGGTGGTGGAAGCTCAATGGTCAGGAGAGTTTCTACCTGGGAAAATATTCAAGGCCTAATAATATTTAGGGTTTCAAAAACAATGTTGTTTTCATTATTATTTTTTGTTGCTTGTACTTGTAACAGAGACTGTGTTACTAATTGAAAAACCTATAGTTTACCCTCTTCCACAATAATATGAATATTTGGGTACATAAACACACACATATATGCACATCTATAAACACATATGCACAAATACCTCTGAAACATCATCCTCCAATTTGTTCTTGTTGGGTATTTAGGTCAACCAATAAAAAGCTAACACAATATTGCATATCAGCTATTAGCACATTCATTTTTAAAGTAAAGTTATTTTTAAAGCATCATAGAAAGTATGATTTTGTATACAGTGCTTCATTTTGTTAGAAAAGATGATGAGGCATATGGTTGATTGTAGTAGTATTTTAAACCCTGCAATTACCAATCTAAAATCTGAATGTTAGAAAATTATTAAAGGGATCTTTTATATATAATGCCTGATTTTGTAAGTGATTTTTGTAATTCATTAGTCTAACATATTTATTAACCTTTCCGGCCAAAGCAAATATCTAGGTAAAATTATTGATGTGTGAGTTTACTGAGAATATTATGGCATATGCAATTCAAACCCCAGAAAATTTACAACAAATTAATTGTAAAATTTTCTCAACCACGGTTTGGAAACTACACCTTTTTTTTTTTTTTTTCAAGACTAACATGATATCCAAAACACATTGCATATACATGTTTATCAGGGGGGTAATGGTCAGCCTCTCTTTAAGGGGTCCTTCTTCCAGCTCAGGATAATCCAAGCCACCCTAAAATTTACAATCTCAGATAATTAGTAAATAACAAAGTATAAATATTCAGAAATGAATTTACAGAATGCAAAGCCCCTGATCTATTCCATGGGTTCTGGAACTAGAATAAAGACAAAATGGCTTTGGTGGTTTATTTTAAAGGGGTACATCAAAGGCAGGGTGAAGGTTTCAAGGACAGAGTCTTGCTTCCTCATGTCTTGCAGTCAGAAGTTTTATTGACATCTTGGCAGATCACACCCATCTCAGGTGCTATGTGGGCCATGGCAAAGAGGGAAAGAGATTCACATTGTCACTGGACAATTGACCAGAGGAAATGTCCACTGGTCATTCCCATACACCAGATGTCTCTATCCACAAGGCTTCCATGCGTGGTGACCCACATGCAACCCATGGACGGCTCCCAATACCTGTTAGGTGAAATATACTTAAGAATGATTTTTGTAGCTAAATCAATGATCTCTGAAATTCAGAACAGCAATTTTAAAGGCATGAACATTTAGAAATATTATCTATATGATTATATTAATATTTTTTAAATATGGTAGAAAAAAATGAAAGTTTTTGTTTTCAAGATATTCAATGACAAAAAAAAATTTCCTCTGGAAATAAAAGAAAACATAACTATTGAGTTATATCTTCCATGTCATATTTAATAAAATTTTTCTATAGCAATGGTTAGTTTTGTGTTGAATATAAATTTCCCATGTTTTTCTAGATTTTGTTTGTGTATTACTATGGCCCAAATCTGTATGAGATAGTGCTCTGATTTTCGACAAAGCCTTACAGTCATCTCTTCTGTTATAAACAATATATAATTGTTATATGTCTTGAAGTAAAACATGACAGTTTGGAAGATTCCCAGTTTAACCCAAAACTGTAAAGGCAAAATGGTTTATCAAAAAAACAAAAAGCCAAATTATTACCTTATGCAAATCCTTTCGTATTATTTTAAATGTTACCAGTTGTATAACTTTTACTAAATTTAAATTATATTCTAGCACATCTATTTTAGAACAAATGTCCATAATTCTGTGATATATTTCTATTGTGTTTCTACATGTCTCTTATAATAATGTATTTTATATTAACCGTGTATTATATTATTTTCCATTTTTGATGACTGTCTCAAAATCAAATTTCTGAATTTGGGAAGATAACTGAAAAGATTCAGTATTTAAAGTTAGGCATCACATTATTTAAAAGTTTGCACAATTAGAATATCCAAGAACACTCAATACAGATTGAAGATTACTTGAGATTATGTTTGAATTTAACATAAATTTTAGATCCAATCAAAAACATGTAAGAACTGGAATGGATGCTTCTAGAACAGAATTCATCCTATTTACAAATATCTGTTTGTGTTAAAAGACATTACTTGTATAAATTATTTACAATTCTAATTGTATCAGAGTAAATATTCTCAGGAAATAATGAGTTTTTTAAAAAAGTGACTCAAATAAAAGGGAGGACTTTGCTAATAATATAAAAATAAGCTAGTATTTTATTGATTTTTATTGTGGTGGGGCTACATAATGAATAACCTTGAAACTCAGTGATTTTCCAAAACTAATAGTTTTCTAATTAGTCATGGATATATACAATTTGACTGGTTTCTATCTTGCTGTATTGTGATTTGCTGAGGTTACCTCTGCTAACCTCAGCTGGACTGGCCTCAGGCTGAGGGTTAGGTTGAAAACAGTCCCACAAGTCTCACCTCTCATCAGGGATAGGAGGACTTCATGAAAGATAGGATAATACGAAAGGGGTCAAGAGACACACACAATGCCTTTAATGTTTCTGCTCAGAATTAGCATTTGTCACTTCTGCTTCAGGGACTTCTGTGCCTCCATTCAGAAATTCACTGGGGACATTTCCACCTCAGGTTATTTAAAGCTGCAGTTTTATCAAATTTTGTTCCATTATTAGACACAAGTTGAAAAATTTTGGTCTACACTTATTAACCTTATTGCTGTCCACAATGTAACTCCAATGTCAATATGTTAGGTTTTGTTGCTTGTTCTACATCTGGTACCAGCTTCTCTATTAGTCTAATTTTGTTATAATTTTCCACAGCATTCAATCCCCAAACTGTGATTTATAGCACCTTACAATTATTTCGTGTTTCAGTTTCTAAAGCTTTCCTCTAGTGTCCCAGAGCCCACAGGGCTTATCTTTTTTGGACTTGACTGAACTTGGAAACTGGATGCAAGTTAGGTCTAGGACTTCTCCACAAGTCTCCCCAGTTTGGAAATTAAGTAATTGCCCCAATTTGGAAGTTAAGATGAAGGAGTATAACTTATACTTATAATAAATTTGTTCTTAAAAGCAAAATTACCTGACCAAGGCAAAAGTCAGTGGAGAAAATATTTTTTCCCACACTAACCCATGGCAAGAATAGAGAAGATACAAAAAACAAACAAACAAACAAAAAAACCATGAATAAATAATACAGTTCTACAAGCTGAGTAAATTAGATAAGTACCCTTGCATTTTTCATGTCATTGCCAGCCTACTATATTTGAAAAATCAGTACAATTGCATTATTTTATTGTACTAGATGAAATCATTATCAACTTAACTAAATGGGGCTTTCTGTTTTGTGAAATTAATGTTATAGTCTTATACAAAAATTACCAATTTAAAATACATAGTTTTTAATATCCACATAATAGAACAATGCAAAGAAGCTTGCCATTTCTGAAACTAGAGACTGGGGTAGTCATTACTAAATAACAATTATAATTAGAGTGATAAATACATAAAGAGCATGACAATGTCAAGATCAGGTAAATGTTTTTAACTATTTGTGTGGGTAATCAGTTTCCCTAACTATATATAATATTGTGCAGAAAGATAGAATTGCTGATATTTTCAGCTTTCCAACAGGTAGCAATAGTGAGGGTTTGGGGATTTTTATTTGCTTGTTATTTATAAATGTACACATCAGCTCACTGAAAAAATGAAGCTGTCTGTGCCTACATGCTCAGTGCCATTCTCCCTATAATTTTATCACTAGGGAAAAATGTGTGCAATAATTGCAATTACTATACTTCAGCTTTTGCAAACATCCAGCAATGTTATGAGTCAGAAAACTGTAATAATCCTGAAATGAATCTATACTCAGCAGTCAGACCTGCCTATATGAGATATTTTACTTCTAAACTTCTTTGAATATGATAGATATCTTAGTCTGCTACTGCTGTTAAAATAAAATATTCAAGGCTGGGTAATTTATTAGCAAACAGAACTTTATTTTCTCACATTTCTGGAGGTTGAGAATTTCAAGAGCAAGGCACTAACAGATTCAGTCTTCTAGTGAGAACTGATTTCTTCTTCCAAGATGGCACCTTGATGGTGCATCCTCCAGTGATCATTTTTATAGTGCTGTCTTTACATGGCAGACGGCAGAAGGGCAAGAGAGCTGAAGGCTATATGAAGCCTCTTTAATAAGAGTCTGGATGCCCTTCACCAGGAGGGAACTTTTGCATTCTAATCATCTCTTGAAGTTACCACCACTGTCATCATATTAACCATTATGTTTTTATCCTGAATTTTGGGAGAACATAGTCAAACCATGGTAATAAGTTACTATTACTTTACATCAATATTTTGTTGAAGTATAACAAACTAGATTTGATTTCTATATTCAAAATGAAAACCTTTGTTTGAAAGAGCTGGTCCACGTATGTTAAGCATACACAATGGGAAGGAACACTGAACACACTCTCACTCAAACACACACACACTCTTTGAAACATATACTAATTTAAATAATTCTAAGATTATATTAAATGGTTTTGTGCCTATTAGAAACTAAAAATTTGATGGGAGAACAACCAGTGGTCCTCCAAAATACATCATCTCTTCTTTTGCTAACATGCTAGGATTATATTTCTCTCTCTCTCTCTTTTTTTTTTTTTTTTTTTTTGCATGGAGATGTGTCTATATGACTAAGAGATTATCACTGCATTGTGAGCAGAAGTCAGTGTTATCAACTTCTATGTTTATTTCTCAACGTGGTGGCCATTCTCTTTACACAAACAACAGTTAGGACCCAGGGCCATTTAGCTTTGACCACTGAGACAATGAGAATCCTTTATGGGATTTGCTACAATATGATGAAAGAAATAGCAATCTCCAAATGTCCATATAGAACAGTTGTGTTGTCATCATTGACTATTAACCTATAACTATTACATAAAAATGAAACTAATTTCTGTCTTCTTACAACCACTGTGTAGAGGCTTCTTGATTAATATCAATAAACTCACTATGGTAATTTGATTTAGTAACAAGATAGTAATTTGAATACTATACTTTTTATAATACATAGAAAGACAGTAGGACAAAGTTATTTTGTCAAGTGTAGAATATCACTTTTTTCATTTTTGATCATATGACTTAGCTAAAAATATGATTTTGGTAATGGAAAGAATGGCTTTCATTTTACATTATTTTGCAAAAGTCACACAAAAGTCACACCACACATCAGAAAATACCATTGCTAAGTTATTTATACATAAAGACACATGGCAGTTTTAAAATTCCTTATTTAGTTATATGGGTTATTCCAATGTTTACCTTCACTTTTAAAGTTTATCTTTTCAAGATCTTTAAAAGGGAATATAGTTGAAAATTAACTAGAAAACAAATAATATTCAACATAAAATTTGGAACTTCTATACAGCATCTGTAAATTCTTATTGCTAAGAAATGCATAAGATTAGAAATAGATGATTAAAAAATTTAGTTAAATGTTTACTTAGATAAATAGTTGAAATATTTAAATATTTGCCTTTAAATGCAGTATTTTCTAAAACTACAGCAGTTATTTAAGCTTCAGAAAATATAGTTATTAAAATGAAGTGATAAAATCTATGTTGTAAGCATATGAGAATTTAAGTCCCTAGGACAATTGGAGGTAGCTGAGTGATAAGCATGAATGTAAAACACAAGATTGAATACATATTTCTTCACAAAACTTATATGAAATCTTCTAGAACTTTTAATTTATTGACTGACCGAATAAAAAAAATTATAATGTATACTTTTGTCAACTGTAAATTTTTCCCCCTAATTCAGATAGATAACAGAATAAGCAAACTTAATTATTATACAACTGCTAATTAACTTCAACTCATAGTAGTAAGCACTTTCTAGGCAAAATATCACTGATGTCTTCCAGAGTAAGGAAGTGAGACAGTGGGACAGAGAAAAAACAATCATGTATCAATGCATCACTTGCTCCTGAGGACAACCAAGGTTCAGTCCTGCTGTGACCTGGGGACCCTCAGAAACATTGAAGGACAAAGCTTGAATTGTCTTAAGAGGGCAGGTAAGCTTTGGCATTTAATTTTACCTGCCCTGTTGAGAATTGCTTACTGTGTAGTATCTGATGGTGGGAATAAGCTCCCTTGTTTCTGGAGAAAGTTTAATCAGGAAAGGAAGACAGATGCAGAACCTTGAATTAAGCAATTAGTATGTTGGAAACCATAGGTACAGGTGAAACTCACCTGGCTCAAGGCAAATGTGTTTGTTCATAAATAACATCTGCCACACTTCACTATATATCTATTAAACAGTATCTCTTTATGTATTCATCCAATATCATGGAACAAATTTTATTGAGAAATATCAGTTCATTTAGAGCATTTAGCTTAGAAAATAGCAATCATCAAAGCAAAGTCCTCACTCTTGTGGAAATTTTAGTTCAGTAGGGGAGACAGACATTTATAATAAAATTGCATGTGGTTATATAATATAGTGATATACAGAGTGAAATAGTCTGGATCCTCTCTCCTCTTACCCCAAGTTCCTGAGAGTGAAAAGCAGCAGGTTTTGAGTCAATATAAGTAGGAATTTTAGCAGATAGACACTAGCAAGCATTGAAATGAAATGCCTCTTGAATTATTAACTGGATTTTTGTATGAAAAAAAAATGTAGACTGATTAGTAGATTTTTATGGGGTGATGCATTTTAAAAATTTGTTTTGATTATTGATTTAACATGCAGACATTCTTATTGTGGAATTAAAGAATGATATATAAAATAATGTCATCAAAGACTATACTTTGAGTCAAATTATGATATACATTTTTCCTCTCAGGAAATTTCATAGACTATATTTACAGACCATATATGTATTCCTTATTGAATGCTGACCCCCAGGGATAACTACTGATATGTAATGTGCACTAAACAAATACTTGTAAAATACATCGTTCAAAACATTAAATTATTTCTATGCATGGAGTATACATGCACAGACTTATTTTAAGCATTAATTTAAATATTTTGAAATAATGACTAATTAAAAGTTTTAGCTTCCATGTCTGTTTGTTATCAAGCAATTCAGCATATATCTTTCTCATGTATATTTAAATTTTGAAAGTAAGTTAGCTTCAAACTTTAAAGAGAGGAGAACAAAAGGAGCTTCAATTATCTAAGATATAATAGAGAATATTCTACAATAGATTTTAAGTAAAACTTTGAACATAATGATATTCAATGTCTTCTGAAATTAGTGGTCCAACATGGTAACTATACTCAAATATATGGTTTTTAAAATTTCCTACAGAAAGTTTATTTCTTGTATACTAGTGCCAAAGAATTTAGGGGACGATACTTTGTCTTTGATGTATGTGTGATACTTTGTTTTGATGTATATGTGATAAGGTGAAGAAGTTACTATCTCCATTTGATTCTTTTCTTTGAACCAGAATAAGAAATAAAAGGTATTGAAAAATTAGAACCTTCTTAAATAATGAAGTAAACCCGCCTTCCAGAATAGGTCAATAAAACACAAGTGCTCTGTGATATAGTATTACTGTTGTCCCTCTTTCTCCTCCTCCTCCACCTCCTCCTCCTCTTTATTCTTCTTCTTCACAATATATAATACAGTTTGTTTTATATTAGCCTTTTAAATCTCCAATATGAATGTAATGATATAACACTAATAAAATTTCAGATATTAAAAGAGATTTTCAAAGATTAATATATATATATATATACATATATATATATATATCACAAGTAGTGGCTCTAATTAAATTCTGTAGTGACTAATAAAATTTTTATAGGCTATTCTAATTTAACCCTTTCAAGTAAGGATTATTTAAAATATTTACATCAAATTCACAATTTATTCCACAAACAGACTGGAGCATGAAATCATGCTCATGTGAACATGATAACTATTTTCCAGGAATCATTTGTCTCAGGCAGTCATAAATTTTTACAAATAATCTTTCTCAACTTAATTTTATTTTTTATTTGCATGAAATTTTGCTGTAAATATTCCTGAAATTTATCTATGCATATTTATATTATCTGATATAAAAGACAAACTGTATAATTGGAGATAATTTTTGATTTCTTAATATGCACACTTATGTCTTCTTTGTGGTGTTCAAATCGCTAATTGATGAATCCTTTGGCCAATGTACAAATTTCTTAGTGACTTTAGATTCTGAAAATAGCCTTCCTTGTGATGTCATTCTCACTCTACGTTCCTAAAATCCATGTCTGAAGCACAATTCCTGAAACACATATACTGTTAAGTAGGGTACTTGTGACTTTGTTGGTTTTATAAGCATTCTGATAAATATTGTATTTTGTGAAAAAATCATTTTTAATATGTTTGATATTCACTGGGTGTCTATTGGTATTTACCTCTTATCTTAGACAAATCAAGGAGTCTACAAGTAGTTCTCAAGAAAGTTAAAAGAACCTTTATGCCCATTCAAAAATATCTAATTATTTTAATGTTTTTCAATCTTAGATGATGTCAATAAAGGCGATTTAAAATGGAGCATGAAATGTAACAATAAGGCCAAAATGTGTGACATATTTCTTGTATCCAACCTTGTTCAAATACTTAGTGATTTATCTTTGCTTTCATTTTACTTGGATTTAATGAGTGCATCATTCCCATCATTAAGTCAAATACTGAACAGTTGTGAAATAGCCACCCTCCAGTTCTTCCCTTCTATTAGTTAATAATGACTAAAAATAATTATATCAGGATTGTTATAGTGAAAATAAAGCTGATTTTCTGTTGCGTGGTGCTTGGCAGGAAACAAATTATTTATGTCTGAGATAAAGAAAGTAACTGGGAAAAGTGTTTCCTTTCTTCTTGTTGTCTTATTCATTTTTTTCTTTTTCTTTCCTTCTTTTTTCTTCATTATCACTTTTTTCTTTCTCCTTCTTGTCTCCCTCCTTCCTTCTTTCCTTTGTGTAATTCTATTTTATTATAGTCTGATATAAACAAGAATGCCATGCTATTTTCTTTCTTTCATCATGACCTGCCTCTTTCAGCTTTGTGACCTTTTGTTTTGCCATGCTTTCTGCTGTGGAAAAACAGGTGGTGGGTGGAGTTAGGCTAGGCTGCAGTTCATCTGTTGTGGTAAACTGTTTTTCATTTGTAGTTCTCAAGAAATATTTCCTTCAAAAATGTCATCTCTTGAACTCTTGTCTTTCTCACCTCTTGCCAAATACTGCTTTACAAGCTTGAAGAATTCAGGCTAGGTGCCTCAAAAACATTCTTTAATAGATGAGATAGGTGATTGATAGGTGAGAGATAGGTAGATAGATATATACATACATACTTGCTTGCACAAACACGCCCACACATAAGCACATGAAGAATAGTAAATAAATGGTTACTAAGTTAAAGTGTGAATTTTTGCCTGCCATGCACAACACTGCAGTAAAGACATTAAGCTGAAGGCACACACAGAAACTAAATGGAAGCACATTAGTCTACACATTGTTCTTAACCATTGAAAATATGTGGGAGCCAGAGTTAAGTGAAAAGAATGTTACAGGTTTTTAAATTCTCCTTTCAGTTGGAGTAGAGTTCAACCTTATTTTTCTCAACTCTTGGCAGGCTTAAGACTGCTCTAGCTAACAACAGAGACACTCTGTTTATGCTCTAAAAAGCCTCACAACTTCTGTCTTGGCATCTTGGAACGCTAAGTCACCCTTTAAGATGTCCAGCTACCCCATTAGACAGACCAATCAGGAAGCCTTAAGACTGGAGAAGCAGAGAGGTCCAACCGAGGTCAGCCATTAACCTTGTCCACTCAAGGTGCCTGACATATGAGCAAAACCATCTTGAATTATCTGGATCAGTCTAGCTACCAAATAAAATGCAGATGGCCCCTGACTTATGATGTTTCAATTCCTGATATTTTCACTTTATAATGGTGTGAAAATGTACTTGCTTAAGTACTGTATTTTATGTTCAGTACAATGTTCAACAAGTTACTCTAGAGAAATTTGACACTTCATTATAAATTAAGCTTTCTGTTAGATGATTTTGCCCAACTGTAAGACTGCAAGTGTTCTGAGTACATCTGATAGACAAGGTTATTTTAAATGCCTTTTCCACTTACAATATGTCAATATATGATGGGTTTATCAGGACATTGCCCATCCTAAGTCAAAGAACAGCTGTACTAGTCCTGAGGATTTGATGCTACAGGGAACAAAAGAAGTCATCCAACCAATCTTTGCTCAAATATATGCCTTACAAAGCAGTGACCCATATTAAAATGAACATTGTTTAAAATCTAAAGGACTCAATGTTATCAAAAGATGGAAAAAAATCATATCCTATGGGCAGAAGAAAATCTATTTATTTTCTAATTACTTCTGTCATGAAATTTTCTATATTACTAATAGTATTTTCATATCTACATATAACATTCTGATTGTGGTTTTTGACCTGCACTAGCTATGAACTGAGAAAGAGAAGGAGCCCACTGAATGCATTAAGTGGTTTCTCTTACCAAATTTTCCAATATAGTCTCTGTTTATCTTCCTCTGCTTTTGATTTTAGAAAAAGTAGCACTACTAAGACAGAAGTGAACTATGGGAATAAAAAGGTGCAACCCTAACTAGTTGATGCCCAATACCTACATCTCTGCACTAAAGGATAGACACCTGTTGACCAAGTTCAAAGTTGTCATTTTGTGAATGCACTACTGATCACAACTCCCCAAGGCAGTCCCTGAAGAAGTCCTGTCCATTCTACTTGCTGTCCATATGTCCGCCACCCTTTCGGTCTTCAGCAGTTCCCAGCCCTGAGACAGTTTAAAATTATGCTTTAGTTTCCTTTTGAATTGTTTTCTTTTCACAAGTGTATTTCTTTTAAAGGTACCCTTAAACTTTTAAAAACATGAAAGGATGTATGAAAGCCAATTATTTTCAAAAGAATAAAATGGAAAAACAATACTAAGGACTGAAGTCAGGTGAGAAATACCTTTATGACTGACTTAAAACTATTTTTGTCAAAATTTTGAGATCTACTTCAATTGTTCAAAATGAGTTTAATGACCTTCAGTCTTCTAGTTCACATTCATATAAAATTTTATTTATATGATTGCATTATGCTGGGAAAAATTACCCAAATAAGACAGTCTGTAGATATTTACATTGTTATCTGTCAGATTTATTACTGACATACCACTATAAAAGACTGATCACCCCCAAAATCTGACTATGCTTTTAAAAAATAGATGTTCTCTATTTGACCAAGTGATTTAAAATTATATGGAAAGATTTGTTGGATACTTGATAATCATAAAAAAGAAAATATGAAAATCAGGATTTATGATGTCACCAGACATAGCATTGCCCTATTTTCACAAAATAATTCAAATTCCTGTGAAAATACAAAGTAGCACTGAAACTATCAGCCTCCTATTGAAAGGCAAAAAATCAACCAACATCTTATATGCCTTTTCTGATAATTATTGCTTCAATGAAATATATAGGAAAAGTAAATAAACTCTATTACAACTTGAAATAGTGACTGCTAGTTAGGGTTACTGACTTCTGGTTCATATACCCTTGAAAATGCAAAAGAGATGCAAATTTATGAAACAAAGGAAAACTGGGAACTGGTGAAAGATTTTTCCCTCTTCAAGGGAAATCCTCTCTCCAATCATAGCAGATACAGAACTCGAGCCCATAAAATGATAAGCATTGAAGAGATTGTGGCAAGCTTCCATTCAATCCCAGAAAACAAATATTTCCTCAGGCTAGAAAGTGAAGTGTATTCCTTTCCCCATCCAAAACACACATGTGTGCACCTTGCAGTCTCAGCTTTCTGGTTTGTTTGTTTGTTGTTTGTTTGGTACCAGGGATTGAATTGGGGGAACTGGACCAGTGAGCCACATCCCCAGAATGTGACTGCATAGGATGCTGTAGCTCCTGTTTTTTTCCATCCCAGGCCTCATGTGGGTTACTAGACCTGTGACACACAGGGATTCAAAGTCTGTTCCAGGGAAAGAGAGATGGAAAACATTAGGTGGTGGTATGTTAGGCATTGCAGGGGCATAAGAATGATTTCTGAAAGGAAGGAGCTGCATCCTGCTTCAGATATTCCAGCTATAAATTCCCATCACTGAAAAGAAAAGCCCTTTAATTTCAGTAGAATCATATTAAACAAATGAACCTGAATCATCAGGGAAAATAAATAATTTATCCATTCTATTTGTGTCAAAACCTATGCCAAGTTGAATTTCTTCTCATTTAAGGATTAACAAACAAAGAGCAACAGAAAATTTAAACAAAACCAATGAAAATTTAAAAGTAAAACATCAATGAAAATAAATAAGAAAGATATAATTTTGCACTATTAAAAATTTATATAATGCTGACTCAAGAAAATAAAAGATAACTTGATAACACAATACATTAAAATGAAAAGGTATTTGATGAAAACTAAGCAGGGAGAGAGAGGGGGAATCCCATCAGGGTGTGAAAATATTATGAGTACCATAATAATTACCTACATCTAATATCTATTTTTGAATGAAAAATATATAAAAAGTGCTCATTATGTAGATGAGAACTTTAGGAATATCTCTTATAGTCTGAAAACAGAATTAGAATTAGAAAATATTGGTATAGCAAGTATGGGGTATTTATAATGTGGTGACATTATATAGCAGATACATAGGACAAAATGAGAAAAAAACCAAAAGATAATATGTATCCTTAAAAATGAAGGAAATTTTTGCTGGATATAAGATTCTTGGTTGACAACCCTTTTTTTTCAGAGCTTGAAATATGCTATTCCAGGATCTTCTTGCTTTTAAAGTCTGGGTTGAAAAATCTGAACATAGTCTGATTGGTTTCCCCCTATATGTAATCTGCTTCCTTTCTCTTGTGGCTTTTAATATTCTCTCCTTGCTCAGTATATTAGGCATTTTCATTATAATGTGTCTTGGTGTGGATCTGTTGTGATTTTGTATGTTTGGTGTTCGGTAAGCCTCTTGAATTTGGTTTTCCCATTCATTCCTCAAGTTTGGAAAATTTTCTATAATTATTTCATTAAATAAATTACTCATTCCTTTGGCTTGAAACTCTGCTCCCTCCTCTACCCCAATCACTCTTAAGTTTGGTCTTTTTATGTTGTCCCATAATTCTTGAATGTTCTGTTCTTGGTTTCTTACCATTTTTGCTGTGTAATCTAGGTTTTACTCTAGGATATATATTTTGTCTTCATTGTCTGAGGTTCTTTCTTCCAAGTGATCTACTCTGTTGGTGATACTTTCGATTGAGCTTTTATTTTGGTTTATTGCTTCTTTCATTTCCGGAATTTCTGTTTGGTTTCTCTTTAGAGCCTCTATCTTCCTATTGAAGTACTCTTTTACTTCATGTATTTATTTATGGAGTTCTTTGTCAAAATGATCTTTCGCCACCTGTATTTACAAACAGTTGTATGTAAAAAGATGCTATATATGTGCATTATGAATCGTAATACATACTACTATTATAAATTTTAAAAAATGAAGGAGAATTATATGGGAAAATTGGAATTTTATAAAAATTTTATAAAATTTTACCAATTTTTATATAAAATTCCAATTTATATAGGTTATAAGTATATATATAATGCAGATTATTCCAATTTTAATATATAAAATATATATATATATACACACAATACACACACACCCACACACACACACACACAAAGGTGGGTGTGGTGACACATACTTGTAATCCCAGCAACTCAGGAGGCTGAGGCAGAAGAACTGCAAGTTGGAGGCCAGCTTCAGCAACTTAGTCAGGACCTAAGTAATTTTGCAAGACCCTGTCTCAAAATAAAATATAAAAAGGACTGGGGATGTAGCTCAGTGGTTAAGTGAATCTGGGTTTAATCCATGGCGCGCGTGTGCACGCGCGCACACACACACACACACACACAAAATGTATATAAGAGAAGTAGCAAAAATAGTTTGCAAGTGTGTACACTGCTATGGTTTAAATCTTATATATTCCTCAAAGGCTTGGTCACCAGCCTGTTATTGGGAGGTAGTGGATCCTTTTAAGGAGTGGTCCCTAGTGGAAGGAAATTTGATCATTGGGGCATGCCCCTAAAGGAGGTATTGGTACCCCAGATCTTCTTTGCTTTCCTTTTGCTGCTTGGTAGCCATAATGTGAGCAGTTGCTCCATCACAGGCTCCTCACTATGTTCTTCTTCCTCACCATAAGCCCAAAGAGCAGAGGCCAAGTAGGCAATGAGGGAAACCTCTGAAGTTGTGAGGCAAAACAAATCTTTCCTCTGTGTAAGTTGATCATCTCAGTTATTTTGTCACAGGAATGGAAAGCTGACTAATAAGCCCACAGATAATAAAGTATGCAACAATAAGATCTAGTTACAAAAGCTACAATTTTTATCAATAGAATTTTAAAGTACAATCAAATGATCACATCATATAGCATTTCTAATAAAAATTCCAATGCGGAAGGATACTGAATGAAAATATCTAAAAGTATTTAAAAATAATATGGAGTACATTTTTAACCAAATATTAATATCGACTATAAAATTTCAACCAATAAGATCTGATTCAAGTGAATGAAATATCATAGGGAGTAGCTTAATAATAATAGTTAGGTTTTATTTATTTCTTAATACCTGCTAACACTATAGTCTTAATGTTTTACATGAACGAACTCATCAAATGTACATAAAAATCCTTTAATATGTGCTCTTGTATTATTTTTATATTGAGGCTACAACAAATTTCCTCACATTTGGTGGCTTACATATACACAAATTTATTATCTCAGTTTCCATAAGTGATATGTCCAATAGATTTTTGTCAGTCTCAAATCAAGGCATTTCAGGGCTGCATTCCTCACCCGAGGTTCTGAAGAAGGATTCATCTCCAAGCTCATCCATGTCATTAGTTGAATTCATATACTTGTTGTTATAAAACAGAGGTCATTTTTTTTCTTGCTGGCTCTCTGCCAGGCATGGTTCTCAGCTTCCAGAGGTTGCCTACATCTTTATGTTTCCCCTTTCTCCACTATGAAAGGCAGCAACTGTGGGCTGAGTCCTGGTTACTCATGGATTCTCTCTTACTTTTCCTCCTGCTGCACCTCTCTTCTGCTTCCTCATCAGCCAAATGTCTCTGACTGATTCATCTGCCTTCTCATTCTGCTTTAGAGGGTACATGTAATTACACTGAACCCACCTGGATAATTTAGGATAATCTCTATGTTAATGTCATTGGATAAGGAGCCTTAATTTTATCTGCAATATCCCCTTGTAGCAGTACCTAGGTAGACATTTCAACATTCAGGAGGATAAGAATCTGAGGTAGGGGTGGGGATTCTTTGCCATGTTACCTGCTATAGTACTATTCTTATATCGATTTTACAGCTAAGTAAAGTAGGCCCTAAGTGGTTAAATAATGACACAGAGCCAAGCACAGAGAAACTGAATTTTGAGCCTGATTTTTCTGGCACCAGAGTCTATGATCATCATCATTATATCATAAAGAACAGTGCTGAGAAACAAGAGCTAGCATAATACCAAATGCTACTGACAATTCAAATGACATTGCAAATCAGGAAAATTACTATACTCATATGACACAGCATTCACGAACATTAAATTCTATAGGCATTAAATATTTAAGTGTAAAAAATAACATTTAGAAAGTACTAGAAGAGTCAATGAGTTTCTAGCTCATCTTGAATGATAAATGCTTTAAAAAACTAAAAGAAGAAACTACACAACAACATTGCTAACTTGGTTTAACATTAGATTTATAAATATTGTATTTAAAAACCCATTACAAGGGGAACTTTTTATATAATTCACTTTTAGATAAAATCTCTTATTAAAATAAGCATGTACAGATAAAATATTTTACTGACAGAATTCTCCCTAAAGCTTACATTAGATTTCATACTTAAAGGTGAAATATTAGCAGCATTCCCTTTTAAGTCAGGCAGCAGAAAAGAATGCTTTCCATTGGTGCTTGTATTAAACATGAGCATAAAAATAAAAATGAGAAAAAAAGTGATAGAAGTTAGAAAGAAACACTCTTGTGATTTGCTTGTATGGGACACATAAGATGAAATAGTTATGGAGTCCACATTTGTAGAAAAATGCAAAATTGGTACATATATATACACATATATCTGGACAAAAATTAAAATGGACATTTGAAAATTTAAAAATACATGATGCATTTTTAAAATATGAATGCAAACATAAAAAGGTATTATATAAATATATATACTGAAATATGATAAGACTTCCACAGATTTTCTCAAATAAAAGTCAACTGAATTCCTAACCAACTGAAAACCTCTCAGAAAAATTTCTGGAGTAAAAGCGGGGTATAATATTACTGTTACCTGGAATTTTTGGTTAAGGCACAGGAAAGATTATATACCCATGGTCAAGAGAGCTTGAATAAACTTGAGAAAGGCATTTTCTTAACTCAAGGCCCCAGATCTCTTTTACCAAGGGTATTTAATTTAGAACACTTGTAAGTATAAATTGTTTCTATGTTCTTTTGAGATGTAAATCTTTCTAACAGCCACATGCCAGTCAGTTTAATAACCTAGAAATATCTCTCTCAAGGGCCTGGGGCCATCTTTTTAGATTGTAATCATCAGAAAAGACTGAGTCCTAGTCTCCCAGTTTCTGTGGGATACTAAACTACCCTGGGAGACAATTGTAAAACTATGCCTCAGGAAAATAAGTGGAAGTTGATTTAGCTTTGGACAAAGCCAATTAGTAACCACTTGCAAACCAATATTCCTCCATTCAAGCTCTTAAAAATTATCTCCAACCCTTTTTTTGAGCAGTGTTGAGTTCAGACCCAGTTCTTGGTCTCTTCCCTGTACTGTGTCATGGGGAAACTTTTTCTTGAATATTTAGCTTTGTCTAGTTCAATTTTTGCCTTGGTATCACACACACATTGGAGAAGGAAGGGCAACCAGAAGTTGCAGAGGTTGGCAAAAATAATCAAAAAGAAGGAACAATGAAAGAATCTACTAATCTAGGTGTATTAGGGATCTCTAGAGGAACAGAATCAGTAGGAAGTATAATTATAAATAGGGGATTTATGAGGTTGGCTTACGTGACCAGAAGCTGGATAGTCCACAATGGCCATAGGCAGGCTGGAGAGCTGGAAGAACCAGTAGCTGCACAGTCCAAGAGGCTGAAGCCCCAGAACAAGAGAGATCAAGGTGCTACCCTAGTCCCAGACTGAAGGCTTTTGGAGAATCACTGTCAGAGTCCACTTTGAAAGACTGACGAAGTGAGTCCAATATCCTCAGACAATTGCAGTGGCAATGAAGAACCCATTCAAGAAGAATCAGGCTTGCATCTGCTGCTGCTTCCTTGTTTTCCCAACTTTTATTCCATTCAAGCCATTATCCTATTGGTTGGTATTAAGGAGGGTCTCCATTTCAGTTGGCTATCCCACATGCCTATGATTCCTAGACACACCCTCCTTGACACACCCATAAGCTTCTTAATCATTGGCATCTCTTAATGCAAACAAGTTGACAATTCAAATTAACTATTATACCAGGTCTTCATCTGTGAGCTAGGGAAAGGAAAAGACCCTAAATTCTAAACTGGACTCTAATGGACCATCAATTTAATACCTAAAAGCAAGTTGTAATTACTGAAATAAAATTTATTTCTTCAACTGAAAGTATTCTGAAAGTTATGGCTTCTGTCTTTGGAGTCATTCAAGAGGAAAAAGATAGGGATATCGCTATCCTAAATGCATGATTAAAGATCTGAGTGGTACTTATATGCTTTGTATACAAGCAGTTGTATGTAAAAAGATGATATACTTGCGCATTATGAATAAATAAATAAATAACAAACAAAAAAAAAGATAGGAGGTTAAATGGTTTAAAGAAAACAGTTGGTTAAAAATATTTTTTTTAAATTGAACTATAACATCTTTGGCACATTTACTCAGATATTTAAAATACTTGTAAAATATATACCATGTACAATATTAATAGACAATTGCATACTTAAAATAACTTTAGCAAAATATTTGCAGGACTTTACTTTTAAAATTAAGCCAAAATAAGAGAAAGACATACTATGATTAATTATTAGGATACAAAGTATTAGTATGTTAATTATTCCCAAATATATCTTTAAATTTTGAAGTTAGAATTAAAATACTTTGTTTCTCCTACTTTTTGTAATTTTTATTCTCAAGATAATTGTGTGAAATAAAAGACTGACTATAAAAGCAAATCTTCTGTAATAAAATATAAGGAAACATCTTAATCATATCAAGGGAAGCCTTAATCATATTAAGGAAGCATCTTCATCTTATCAAAGGAAGTCTCTTTAATGAAAAATATAAGAACTATAAAGTCTATAGGAAAATACTGTTGAAGTTTACTACATCAAAAGTTAGAACACTGAGTGAAGAAAAATATATGAACAAGGTGAAATGAGGAGCAGAGACTGCAAGAACACAATTTCCACCTACTCCTATCACATCTCTACACACCTACAGCATCTGCACCTGATTTCATGCCTTGAAGATTAATTTTTCTTGCTCTTATGTAAAACCAATCTCTCTGTTTGTGCATTAAATTTCATCCCCCCCCCCCTTTTTTTCCTACTCAAGAACTTTGCTCTTGTAATTCTTTCCTGTCTCACATACACATTCTGGAATTGTTATCTATTGGGTCATTTTCATTAGCTTACAAGTATGCTGTTTCTCCCGTTCTAAGTATAAAATAAAATAAAATATACAGTTTCTCTTGAATACACTTTACCTGCTTGCTCTTATTTGGTTGCTTTGCTCTCATGTTGTAGCAACAAGCCTTGAATGACTTTTCTATCCTCATCTGCTCTCTTCCCATTCTCTCTTAGACGGAGTCCAATCAGACTTGTCCCAGACACAATGCCCATGGCCACCATGTTGTCAAGTTGTCATTATATTGACCTAATAGTAGCAATTGTCATTTTTGCTCATGCTTTTCTCCTTCATACACATGCTTCAGCCTTTTCTGATGTCCCTCACTCCTCACCTTTCACCCCTTCCCAGCCCTTCTTTCTTATCTCTCATTGTTGAAGTGCCTGGAGATCAGAGTGTGCTCCCTCCTCCTGTTCTCCCTTGGAGATCTCATTCAATCCCAGCACTTTGAGCAAAATCCTTGGTCCAGCAATGCTAATATTTACATCTCCAGCTCATATCTTTTCCTTGAATCATACATATGATTGCTAACTTGTCCTAAGAATGTCTGATCAACTCTATTTTGACAATACCTTTTAAACATATCCAGAATATGCCAGTTTTCATCTTTCCTGGTATACTTTCTTGGTATCTTCCTATTCAAAACTTTTCTTTGTCCTTCCTCTTATTTCTATGACATATTTTGCTAAACTTAGGAAGGCTCTACCCCTGAACTATATCCCCAGCCTTTTTAAATATTTTTATTTTAAAACATGTTCTCTCTCAGTTGACAAGGCTGTCCTCAAACTTGCGATCCTCCTGCCTCAGGCTTCCAAGTAGCTGGAATTATAGGCATGCACCACCATGCATGGTTCTTAGAGTATAGCAACAGGACAACAGACAAAATATAGAGTAATCCTTTTAAAATCCAAGTTTGATCAGAAGACATCTCTGCTCAAAATCCCACAGAGGCTCCTCATTTTACTCTTAACTCAGAGTCATGATCCTATGTGATCCAACAAAGCTGGTGGTGGTCTCAGTGTTCCACACAGACATTTCCTCTGAACATTATCTCTGTTTTGTTTCTTTCCATGTAGACTATTACTTTTCTATCTCTCCAACACAACAGGCATGTTCCTGCATGAGAGCCTTTGTTTCATATGGGAAAATATGTGGTAGATAAGTAATTGAAGTTCTTATTTTGTAAAAATCTTGTATTATATTTTAAACATAATTTATTATAAATAAAATGAAAATTATCAAACAATACAAAATAGGTCAAAGAATATGAATACAGATGTCATAATAGATGAAACATAAATGAACAATAAGTATATGTAAATGGACTGCTGATGGCAGTGTGATTCTTACAAAGTTGAGGGCTATTTTAAGTTTTGTTTCAGAGTTTTCAATTACTATTAATACTTTTTAAATAATAATTTCTCATCACATATAATATATGTGAAACAAAAATCTGATTGGCAAAGCTTTTCATGAATACATTTTATTATTTTATAAATACTTGTTTTAATCAAACTGTGAAGAGTTAACTTCACCTAATTATTTATTAATTTTTAAGTAAAGAGTAATACATAGTAGACACTCAAAATAATTTTGAAGAATATTTAATGATTTATAGTAAAAAATGGAAATACATAATATGTGTATATATATTTTTGTATGAATGTTTTTTTATGTATATTTGCGCAACCAATGATAATAAAATACATTTAAAATGCCAACGAATCCTGTCTCTAAGCAGTAGGATTAGAGTTTATGTTAAAATGTACTATGTATCTTTTGCTGTATTTTGTACATTTAAAAAATAAATGTGTTCTATAATTCTATACTCAAAATTTTACAAATTAATCTTTACTGTTTCACATTTTACTTATTATTTAAAAAAAATGTATGGTATGACTGGTTCTGGACTTGAGTTAAAACTAGAGAGTGTTGAAACTAGAGAGACTAAACAAAAAGCAGCCTCAATAAGGTCAGCAGATTTATTTTTAATATTTAGTAGATGTTATAACAAATACTATAGAATAACAGCATATTTCTTAATATTTATGATATTTATCACATTGATATTAGCAATATTATGCAGTTTCCTCAAGATCATGTAGTTATTGATTTATATAAGAATAGTTATTGAGGGGCTGGGGTTGTGGCTCAGCAGTAGAGCACTCACCTAGTGTGTGTTGGGCACTGGGTTCGATCCTCAACACCACATAAAAATAAAATAAAGGTATTGTATCCAACTTAAAAAAAAAAAAAAAAGAATAGTTATTGAGCCACCGTTGTGTGCCCAGTATTATTGTATGTGCTGGGAATACAGCAGTGAACACAATCACCCTGTCTGTGTCCTTTAAGTACCACACTGAGGGATTCTGCATTCAGCCTGACTTACTGCAGGGTCATGCTCTTTCCACACTATTCCACTTCTTTAAAGTATGTAGCTTTGGCAATACTAATTTAAAGCTTAATTTTTTCCCCTATGGTTTTCTATTTGTCCTCGTACTAAGTACTTTGTCTAAATCTCCACCAGGCCAGGAAACTCAGAATTTATACATTTATAAATAATTCAGTCAAAACCTAGAGTCTGAATGAAATATTTCTCCTTTATATTTTGGTTTCCTGGTGGCCACATGCTCATATTGTACCTCGAAAACTGCCAAACAAATGTGTCCTTTCCACTTGGTAATGGGAATCACTTTTCTACGCCATCACCTTCCACATTATGTTTAATCTTGGCGGCATTAATTGTAATGAAGTAATAGTTCACTTGGCACCTGAATATCATGTACCATCCAAGAGTCTCCAAGTATGTAACAAACATTAATTAAGTAGCACAATAGCTCAGTAAGAGAAAATATAATTATCCTAATCCTGGAATTGAATAGATTATTGAACAGTAAAATAAAAAAAAAAAATAATGGGGAAATGGGGAACGATTTTGAATGAATCAGAGGGCAGTAGGTTGCCAACATGGACACTTTTATGTCATTACCTTACTCAAAGAAATAGGAAAAGGGTTGGGAAATGGGTGGGGACTAGTTAGAAGAGAAGAAAACTCAAATCCTGAGTGTAGCATGTAACATGAATAGCATGTAGCATGTAACTTATTGCTCAGTTTAGTGTGTAAATGGCCTATGATAAAAAGTTTAAAATGATGTTTAGTTGACAGTTTATGAAGACTGTAAGTACCATGTTTAAAATCACAAAAAATTCCCTAATTAAAATGTAGACCACAAAATAGAGTCACAGAAGTGACTAGCTGAAACATAGATAAAATACAAATCAATTAGCAAAAGTCATTACAACTACTGAAAATAACTCAAAATACTCAGTTTCCTTAGGTGAATTATGAGATACTTGATTATGAGACTCATCAATTCTTAAATCTGATGAGAAGCAAAGTTAACATTCTCATCAAAGGAGAGGTCACTTACCTACAAAGGAAAAAATATATAAAATTGAGGGGCTTTATTCCAATAAAAGTTTTCTGTGTTAGATGAGACTCTCAATTACTGAACATGGAAATCACTTTTCCCATATTCCATTTTGCATGACAGCATTTGACTCTTCAGTATCCAAAAGGGTAAAGAAAAAAGTATTTTAACAATATGTTATCTGCACCCACTAAGTGGATTTATAAGATATGTCCTTCTGTATATTAGGAAACTTTGTTGTGTTTAACTTCATCAAATTATTCTAACTGCTGGATTCTGTGCATTTCCACCATGAAAAGATTTCAAACATCTTGCTGATTTGAAATTGGCAATGCATTTCAAATGTAAAGCTGTGAAGAGACACTGGGGTTAAAGGGCTTATGTTTTGTTCAGGTAACATATTACATTTGCATTTCCTATGGCTGTCAGCATTAGGAGAGATATATTGTGTTTGTTTGAAAGATAGTTTAGAATTACTTCAATCCTTTTAAGCACAAGAAGTTGAAAAAGGCTGAATGAAGATGAGCTTTGTCATTAAGCTAAGGAATATGCAGAGAGTGTTCCAATGCATTTTTGCATGTGGGTTATGTCATCCATGAAAAATCACTTCTCAGTTCTTTTGATTGCCTTTTCAAAAATATTTGACAGCTTCATGCTCTGTTACTATAGGAAATCCTGGGACTGGCATATTTGCTTAGTTATAATGTAATAATGTTAAGATCATCTTATTAAATATTAATTTAAATAGTTTTATGGGAATTCCAAACTATTTCATGACAAAGTAATCCTCAAAAAAGAGAACAGTTAATATTTTAAAGAGTTACATCAAGAATATAGAAAAGTAAATTTATTTTTTGCTTAAAAATTATAGTTCAAAATATATATATATATACAAATTGTTTTCTTTTAAAATCTTTTATGTAAAATTATTATGCTTATATTAATTTTTACTTCATTATCCTAAATTTTTTAGCACTAGGATTGAATCCATGGGTGCTTAAGTACAAAGCTACATCCCCAGTCCTTTTTATTTTTTACTGTGAGACAGGGTCTTGCTAAATTGTTGATGGAATGGCTAATTTGCTCAGGTTGGCCTTGAATTTGTAATCCTCCAGCAAAAGCCTCCTGAGCTGCTGGAATTACAGGTGTGTGCCACCTTGCCCTGCTTCATTATCCTTAATTTACCTAAAATATTGCATATATAGACCTCTTATTTTAGAGACTATTAGTTAAGACTGAGGTGTATGAATATTGTGAAAGGATGCCAGTTAAGACAAGTGAACATATTTTTCTTGCTTAAAATGTTATTAATTGTAACAATAATTATTAAGCACTAAACTTTATCGGGCATGTAATAAATATTTTATAAATATATGTTCTCTTATTCCTCATAGAATTCTGAGGTAGGCATTGTTCTATATTAGCATTAATATGGTGACTTGTTGGTCAATATAAAGTAAAAAAGAAAAATGTATTTACCCAAAATCAGAACAAATGGCAAAACTGTGCTTTGAATACAATGCTGGATTATGTCTTGCCAAGTAAATGAAATCCATTAGTATTTCAGACATGTGGAGAGTAGGATTAGGGACTGTGGCTAATTCTAGCTTCCTGTAGTTGACAGTTGAAGCTGTGAAAATATAGTTTTTCAGAACTGAATATGAAAATCTTAGGTCTTGACTTTAAGATACAAATAGTAGTGTCTGTGAGAAGGGCAGAAATAATTGGAAAGAATGTAATATGGACATATTTCTCAGTAATTATGCTTCCCAATGTTGTTTCTGTACTATTAAGGCAAGTATGCCTACTGTTCCTAGGTTCTTAGGAAGGAATATTCTCCATATTTGAAACAGAAAACCTCACTCCTTTACCCCTGCCTCAGTCTCATAAATGATCACATATTTCTCCTATAAACAGAACTGGATAAATTGCTCACCATGATCACATATCTGTGGAATTGCTATAAACTTGGTTGTTTTGACTAAAAATTATCATTAGGAATGCATTCTGTGTACTGTGAGCTAATAAGATCTAGGCTATTGCTGCTAAGTTTAAGTTATATTGCATCTCATTTTCAGGTTTAATAACAGTAGACGGATTCTATGCAGGACTTAAGAAGGAAACTCTAGAACATAAAAATAGTATCAAAAGTTTCCACAGAATATAGCAACATAAAATTATAAACAAGAGGCAATATTATGTCAATGAGCACAATTTATATAACTTGCGTGAGTGTCAATATGAAGGAGTATATCAGAGTGGAGGTACTCTGTTATTATTGGTGTCCAGAGTATTTGAATTGCAACATAGTCTTTTACCAGTAGCATATAGTATCTCACCCATAATATTTGCTGGTTAGTATCATTATTGCTTTTCTTGTGTAATGCCTAGTTTTACTTTTCTTTTTAAAAAGATTTATTGTTTCAAAAATATGAAATTTTGCAAATAGAATAGATAGACTTGATTTAATTAAAGTGAGTCAATATTTGTTAGGAAAAATGTAAATTGAACAATGAGAAATGTTGCTTTGTGATTAAATTTCCTCAATTTGGTTGAGATATTGAAGCTATTATTAAATGTAATTACTATTTTTCAACATTGTCCTATTTGAAAGTGTAAGAGCACAGTTTTTTTTTTTTTCTCTTTTCATATTTTTATTGGTGCATTACAGTTGTGCATAATGGTGGAATTTGTTGTTACATATTTATAAATGCACACAACGTAACAATATAATTTGGTCAATATCATTTCTCAGTATTTTCCCTTTCCTTCTCCTCCTATCCTATTTCCTTTACTTATCTCCCTTGGATTTTCTTGAGCTCCCCACTCCCATTCTTTTTTTTTTTTTTTTCCCTCTCTAGATTCTGTATATGAGATAAAACATATGACCCTTGACTTTGTGAGTTTGGTTTATTTTCCTTAATATAATGTTCTGAAGTAACAGCATTTTCCTGAAAATGACATAATTTCAGTTTTTTAAATGGCATAATAAAACTCCATCGTGTATATTCACACCACATTTTCTTTATCCATTCAGCTACTGATGGATGCCTAGGCTGATACCATAGTTTGGCTATTATAAATTGGGCTGCTATAAACACAGAAATGCATGCTGGCTGACTTTAATACTTTATGATAAAAACGGAGGAGTGGTATAGTTGGGTCCTATGGTGGTTCCATTCTGAGTCTTTTGAGGAAACTCCAAAGTGAGTTCCATAACAGTTATACGAATTTACAATTCAACCATCAGTGTAAAATTGTTCTCTTTTCTCCATGTCCTCTTGAGTATATATTTGTATTCTTGATGACTGCCATTCTAACCGGAGTGAGATGAAATCTAGCATAGTTGTGACTTGGCTTTCCCTAATTGCTTATGATGTTGAAATTTTTTTCATATACTTGTTGGCCACTTGTAATTTGTATTTCTTCTTTTGAGAAGTGTCTATTTAGTTCATATTCCCATCTATTATTTGGTTTTTTGGTGTTGTGCTTTTTGAGTTCTTTATATTTTCTGGATTTTTTTTTTTTTGTTTTTGAGAATGCATGGCTTTATTTGGTTGCAGGAGCCCTGTTTGGGGAGATGGCTTAAATTGCGGTGGACTACGGGCTTTGGCTTTGGACATGTTTGGGCATTGGTGCCTTCCGTAGTCTCACGGGACTTGGCCCAGGATCTTGCGAGACTTGGCCGGAGATCTCGAGGGACTTGAGCAAGATTGCGGAGGAGGTCTGCGCCATTTTGGAGGTTAGAGAAGCGTGGACGGCGTGTCGGGGTGTAGTTAGAGCCAGAGAGAAAAGTTATCAGAATAAAGAGCTGTTTGTTTCCAGTTCGTCTCTAAACTTCTTCCTGCGGCTTCTTTGCTCCAAGCAGCCATTCATTTCAGGCGACAACAGGTGGTGGCCCGGACGGGGAATCGAATCGGCACGGCAGGTAAGAACTGAGGAACCTCGCAGGAGTCTCTAGTCAGAGCGGTTAAAATGGGTTCGAAAAAAACTAAGACCCAAGTGTACAAGGCTCTTGATGGATTCTTTGATATAGCTGAGTCAGTTAGGACCAGTAAGGATAGTATCAGTGCGGGCTCAAAAATGACAAAGATCCAAGCTGCTAAAGCTATTCAAGATTTATTAGAGATAGTTCAAGGATACATGCTCTCAATTGAATCTGGGACTCAGGATGTTACTGAGTCAGTTAGGACCAATGAGAGTAGTAGTGGTGAGGAGGAATTAAGTAAAAGTGATTCTGAGAAAATGAACAAAAGGAAATTAAGGAAGACCAAGATAAGGGACCATCAAGTGGAGGAACCTATATCCTCCACTCCCCCATGGGTGGAATCTATTACAGAAAATATGAAGGGTATCACTAGGCATTTACATACCCTAGAAATAGAAATAAAAAGTCTTTCTGAGCGCTTATGCGCTCTCGAGGGTAACTCACAGATACGTTGGGAACTGCCAGTATTTGAATATGAAAATGGAGAGAGGGTCCACCGGTCAGTAGATTTCAAAACAATAAAAATTCTCAAAGAGGCAGTAATGACATATGGACCCCAAGCTCCTTTCACGTTGAGTATACTGGAGTCCCTTAACACCTTTAGCTTAACCCCCGCAGACTGGAAACGTCTATGTAAAGCAACATTAAGTGGGGGACAATACTTGGTTTGGCAATTGCAATTTCAAGAACTTTGTATAGAAACAGCTAAAATAAATGCAGATGCAGGGTTTGGAGACCATAATATAGAAATGCTCACAGGAGAAGGGCCATTCGCAGACGTACAGGATCAAAAATATTATACCCCAGGAGTATATGCTCAGATAAATGCAGCTGCCTTAAAGGCATGGAAAACTGTACAAGGACCTGGGGATCTACAAGGTAGCTTGTCCAAAGTAATTCAAGGACCTAATGAACCATATGCTGAATTTGCTGATCGACTTTTGAGAACTGCAGGTAGAGTTTTTGGAGACGTTGATCAAGTTATGCCATTAGTTGTTCAATTAGCGTACGAAAACGCTAATAAATATTGCCAGGAAGCCATCAAGCCATGGAGAAATAAAAAGGATCTTTCCATATATATACAACTATGTAAAGATATAAATGATGACTTTGTCACAGGGAATATGATTGCAGCAGCTGTTAGAGATGCTGCCCCTCAGAATTTCACAAGGACTCAACCTAGACATTATAATCAATCAGGATATTCCAGGAAAAATTATCATAATCAATCAGGCTATTCTAGGCAAAATCCCAAAAGAGATATAAGACCAAATTCATACCGTGCTCCAGGTTGCTGCCCCAGGTGTAAAAAGGGAAATCATTGGGCCAATAAATGCTATTCAAAATTTGACATCCACGGAAATCCTTTGTTCAGGAATTCAAAAAATGGGGCACGGGGCCCAATGCCCCGGGGCCCACAAATGTACGAGGCATTGGAGGAGGAGTATCCTCAAGCATCCATTCAGATGCTTCCCCGACACAACCCCTATCTAAAGAGAAATTACAAGGGCCCACCTACTAGTTCAGGAACAATTAGAAGCAGGACATATGGAACCTTCCACCTCTCCCTGGAATTCCCCCATATTTGTGATCAAGAAAAAATCAGGAAAATGGCGATTATTACATGATCTTAGACAAATTAATAAAACCATGCAAGTCATGGGCCCTACTCAACCTGGACTTCCAAATCCTGTAGCTATTCCAAAAAGTTTCCATGTTATTAGTCTTGATATAAAGGATTGCTTCTTTTCTATTCCCCTACATCCTCTGGATGCCCCCAGGTTTGCTTTTTCAGTTCCTTCTATTAACAATAATGACCCTGATCAGAGATATCAATGGAAGGTTTTGCCGCAGGGAATGGCTAATAGCCCCACCATATGCCAAACATATGTGGACAAAGCCATCCAACCCATTAAAAATAAATATCCAAACCTCATGTGTCTACATTACATGGATGATATTTTACTGGCCCACCCTAATCAAAAAATCTTATTTAATATATTCAGTGACATGGTAGAAAATTTTAAAAAATACGGATTATATATAGCAGAAGAAAAAGTTCAAACCAGATCTCCCATATTATATTTAGGATTTAAAATCATGGATACTTTTGTTAGACCACCAAAAATTTTAATAAATAAAGAACATATAACCACCCTCAATGATTTCCAAAAACTGCTGGGAGACATTAATTGGCTTCGCCCTACACTAAACCTCACTACTGGCCAATTAAAACCTTTATTTGATATCCTTCGAGGGGACCCTGATCCATCCTCACCGCGAACACTGACTCCAGATGCTAGGAAAGCTTTAAAGTTAGTAGAAAAAGCCATTGAAGGAGCTCATTGTGACAGATTTGATTTAACTCAACCGCTGATATTGATTATTATTTCTTCACAATATACACCCACAGGAGTATTTTGGCAACAAGGGCCTTTATTATGGATACATTTGCCTGTCTCTCCTAAAAGCATAATTGAGTCTTATACCTCCATGGTGGCTAAACTTATTCTTCAAGGACTTAAAACTTCTACTAAAATATTTGGCATTCACCCTGCTACTATTATTACTCCCTATTCATCGTCACAGATTGAATATTTATGCTTCAACGATAATGACTGGGCTATAGCTAGATGCTCTACCTCTGCAAATTTTGATAATCACCTTCCTAAGTCTCCTATATTATCTTTTTGTATTAATCATCCTATTATATTTCCACAGGTAATAAAAAATCAACCTATTCCTAAGGCATTTAATGTATTTACAGATGGGTCCTCAAATGGTACTGCTGCAATAGTCACTACAAAAGAAAATATGACTTACATAACTGCACACAATCAGCTCAACTAGTGGAATTGGAAGCTGTGGTAAGAGCTCTGGAAAATTTTAGAGACCAGCCCATAAACATTTTTTCAGATAGCCACTATATTGTACAAGCCGTCCCAAAATTAGAGTTAGCAGGACCAATAGCACCTCATACTCCAGCTTTTAAATTGTTTTATCAAATACAAAAACTTTTGTGGGCAAGAAAAGAACCTCTATTCGTAGGCCATATTAGAGCACATACTAATTTGCCTGGCCCCCTCCATGAAGGTAATCAAAAGGCTGATGAACTTACAAAAACAATATTTATACTTTCAGCGCTACAACAAAGCTACTTTATTTCATTCCCAGTTTCACGTCAACAGCACCACCTTGCAACGTATGTTTAAAATCACAAAAGAGCAAGCCAGAACAATTGTAAACGATTGTAAATCTTGTATGACACATTTGCCCAATCCTCATTTTGGTGTTAACCCTAGAGGATTAATGCCCAATCATTTGTGGCAGATGGATGTTTACTCATGAGCCAAGCTTTGGAAAATTGCGATTTATTCATGTAACCATAGATACATGCTCAGGCATGATTTTTGCTTCCTTACATTCTGGAGAAAAAGTTAAAGATGTCACATCTCATTGTTTACAAGCTTTTGCTGCATTGGGCATCCCCAAAATGCTTAAAACAGATAATGGCCCCGCATATATGTTCTCATCTTTCAAACAGTTTTGCGCAAAATTCAACATATCCCATAAAACAGGCATCCCATACAATCCTCAGGGTCAGAGCATTATTGAAAGAGCAAACCGCACACTGAAAATTATGTTATTAAAACAAAAAGAAGGAAATTGGAAAAGTCCTAAGGACAGATTGGCAGTTGCCCTGTTTACCTTAAATTTTTTAACTTTAGACTCTAATGGTTATTCTGCTGGAGACAGACATTGGAATCCACACCAACAACATAAACCCTCGGTTTACTGGAAGGATGTTCTTTCAGGTACATGCATCAAACAACCTGGAAGGGTCCAGATCCAGTATTAATTTGGGGGAGCAGCCTGAGCTCCCACAAATATAAGCTGGCAAAACATCATATTTAGAACAAAACAAAGAAAGACTGAGGGTATTTACTGTATTAAAGATAGATTAAAGAAAAGCTAAAGGAACTTTGGAGAAACAATTTGTTAGCCGGAACCCTCAAGTCTCTGTATACACAGCAATTTTTTTGCCTGTTGAGATAATTGAAATTAATCAGCTATTAAACAAATGAAGTTAATAACAAATAAACAATCATGTCAAATTTTTTGCCTGTTGAGATAATTGAAATTAATCAGCTATTAAACAAATGAAGTTAATAACAAATAAACAATCTTATGTCAAAACACCAAAATATTAGGTTATATAGCACTAGTCATATTGTTTGCTAAAGAGAAGTCCCAGGGATACCTATAATCCAAATTGAAAGTACCTTCATTTATAAAATTATTTACCTAAATTGAATACTCTTAACCTAAAATGAATTAAAGTTATTTGGATCCATACATATATATATATTCTTTTTCATAAGCGCTTTGTTCTTTGTGACGTCACACTGGACAGACGAACAAACATACAAACATATATTTGTGACGTCACATTAACATGAAATGTAGACAAATGTACAGACATAAAGACATGTATAAAAAGAAAAAAAAAATACAATTGTGTGCACACTAAAGAGAGATCTCCTCGTCCTGGCCAGGAGGAATGACTCTTGAGTTGTGAAACATTTTGAAGGACACTTTTGAGGGAATCATTCTATATCTTCATCTTGGTCTTCTTGATTTTGTACCTTTTTTATTAATCTTGATTCCTCAACAACTTCATCTTGATCCTTTTGATGTGGTACCTGCTTTATTAATCTAGATGGTATCCATATTGGAGAGGATTCGTGTTTTGGAAAAACACAAACAGATCCTCTCCCCCAAATTAATACTGGATCTGGACCCTTCCATGTACCTGAAAGAACATCCTTCCAGTAAACCGAGGGTTTATGTTGTTGGTGTGGATTCCAATGTCTGTCTCCAGCAGAATAACCATTAGAGTCTAAAGTTAAAAAAATTTAAGGTAAACAGGGCAACTGCCAATCTGTCCTTAGGACTTTTCCAATTTCCTTCTTTTTGTTTTAATAACATAATTTTCAGTGTGCGGTTTGCTCTTTCAACAATGCCCTGACCCTGAGGATTGTATGGGATGCCTGTTTTATGGGATATGTTGAATTTTGCGCAAAACTGTTTGAAAGATGAGGACATATATGCGGGGCCATTATCTGTTTTAAGCATTTTGGGGATGCCCAATGCAGCAAAAGCTTGTAAACAATGAGATGTGACATCTTTAACTTTTTCTCCAGAATGTAAGGAAGCAAAAATCATGCCTGAGCATGTATCTATGGTTACATGAATAAATCGCAATTTTCCAAAGCTTGGCTCATGAGTAACATCCATCTGCCACAAATGATTGGGCATTAATCCTCTAGGGTTAACACCAAAATGAGGATTGGGCAAATGTGTCATACAAGATTTAC
This sequence comes from Tamias sibiricus, assembly GCA_025594165.1. NCBI lineage: Eukaryota > Metazoa > Chordata > Mammalia > Rodentia > Sciuridae > Tamias > Tamias sibiricus. Next base: position 118,497,487 of record CM046664.1, on the reverse strand, counting down.
AATCTTTTACAATTGTTCTGGCTTGCTCTTTTGTGATTTTAAACCTACGTTGCAAGGTGGTGCTGTTGACGTGAAACTGGGAATGAAATAAAGTAGCTTGTTGTAGCGCTGAAAGTATAAATATTGTTTTTGTAAGTTCATCAGCCTTTTGATTACCTTCATGGAGGGGGCCAGGCAAATTAGTATGTGCTCTAATATGGCCTACGAATAGAGGTTCTTTTCTTGCCCACAAAAGTTTTTGTATTTGATAAAACAATTTAAAAGCTGGAGTATGAGGTGCTATTGGTCCTGCTAACTCTAATTTTGGGACGGCTTGTACAATATAGTGGCTATCTGAAAAAATGTTTATGGGCTGGTCTCTAAAATTTTCCAGAGCTCTTACCACAGCTTCCAATTCCACTAGTTGAGCTGATTTGTGTGCAGTTATGTAAGTCATATTTTCTTTTGTAGTGACTATTGCAGCAGTACCATTTGAGGACCCATCTGTAAATACATTAAATGCCTTAGGAATAGGTTGATTTTTTATTACCTGTGGAAATATAATAGGATGATTAATACAAAAAGATAATATAGGAGACTTAGGAAGGTGATTATCAAAATTTGCAGAGGTAGAGCATCTAGCTATAGCCCAGTCATTATCGTTGAAGCATAAATATTCAATCTGTGACGATGAATAGGGAGTAATAATAGTAGCAGGGTGAATGCCAAATATTTTAGTAGAAGTTTTAAGTCCTTGAAGAATAAGTTTAGCCACCATGGAGGTATAAGACTCAATTATGCTTTTAGGAGAGACAGGCAAATGTATCCATAATAAAGGCCCTTGTTGCCAAAATACTCCTGTGGGTGTATATTGTGAAGAAATAATAATCAATATCAGCGGTTGAGTTAAATCAAATCTGTCACAATGAGCTCCTTCAATGGCTTTTTCTACTAACTTTAAAGCTTTCCTAGCATCTGGAGTCAGTGTTCGCGGTGAGGATGGATCAGGGTCCCCTCGAAGGATATCAAATAAAGGTTTCAATTGGCCAGTAGTGAGGTTTAGTGTAGGGCGAAGCCAATTAATGTCTCCCAGCAGTTTTTGGAAATCATTGAGGGTGGTTATATGTTCTTTATTTATTAAAATTTTTGGTGGTCTAACAAAAGTATCCATGATTTTAAATCCTAAATATAATATGGGAGATCTGGTTTGAACTTTTTCTTCTGCTATATATAATCCGTATTTTTTTAAATTTTCTACCATGTCACTGAATATATTAAATAAGATTTTTTGATTAGGGTGGGCCAGTAAAATATCATCCATGTAATGTAGACACATGAGGTTTGGATATTTATTTTTAATGGGTTGGATGGCTTTGTCCACATATGTTTGGCATATGGTGGGGCTATTAGCCATTCCCTGCGGCAAAACCTTCCATTGATATCTCTGATCAGGGTCATTATTGTTAATAGAAGGAACTGAAAAAGCAAACCTGGGGGCATCCAGAGGATGTAGGGGAATAGAAAAGAAGCAATCCTTTATATCAAGACTAATAACATGGAAACTTTTTGGAATAGCTACAGGATTTGGAAGTCCAGGTTGAGTAGGGCCCATGACTTGCATGGTTTTATTAATTTGTCTAAGATCATGTAATAATCGCCATTTTCCTGATTTTTTCTTGATCACAAATATGGGGGAATTCCAGGGAGAGGTGGAAGGTTCTATATGTCCTGCTTCTAATTGTTCCTGAACTAGTAGGTGGGCCCCTTGTAATTTCTCTTTAGATAGGGGCCACTGATGGACCCACACTGGCTTATCAGAAAGCCATGGTATTTTCAAAATTATTTTCTCAGTGGCCCCGAAGAAAAATGTCTTTTTCCTATATGATAATGATTTCTTTTAGGGTTAAGCTTACCCTGTACTTTTTGATGATTTCTTATAGGGTTAAGATTACCCTGTAGATTTTTACATTTAACACCTGAAGGTTTGGTTGCAAGGTGTACTCCCATTTGTTGTAAAATATCTCTTCCCCATAAAGTAACCGGTAGATTAGGTAAAACATAAGGCTGAAATGTGCCTTTATGTCCTTCATCATCCTCCCATTTTAAAATTACCGCACTTTTTTCTGGGAGGTTATTATATCCCAAGCCTCTTAAACTGGTTGAAGCTTTTTGCAGAGGCCAGTGTTTGGACCATTGACGTAAATTAATGATGGAAGAATCAGCTCCAGTATCTATAAGACCCTCCATTTCTATTCCTTGGATTCTTATTTTACACATAGGCCTCCTTGTACAGTCCCGAACCCAGCAAACCATGGGTTTCAAATCAGTGGAACAAAATCCTCTATTGTTCCTATTTAGAAGCATATTCATTTTAAATGGCTTATGTAAATTTGGAAGGAGGAGCAGCTGAGCAATTCTATCTCCCTGATTAATAGAACTTATACTTTGGGGTGAGCTAAGCATTATTTTTTATTTCCCCTTTATAGTCTGAGTTTATTATGCCTGGGGTCACTTGCAAACCTAATAAGCTCTCAGGACTTCGCCCGATAATAAGTCCTACAGTCCCTGAGTGAAGAGGTCCCCTGACTCCTGTGGGAATCAGTTGAACCCCCATTTCAGGTGTTAACACTATTTCGGGCGGTGGAACAGAGGTCTAATCCTGCATTTCCTCCTGTTCCTCTGGCGAGGGAGTGGATGGGTAATAGGGATTGTGTCCGGGAAGCATCTGAGTGGATGCTTGAGGATACTCCTCCTCCAATGCCTCGTACATTTGTGGCCCCGGGGCATTGGGCCCCGTGCCCCGTTTTTTGAATTCCTGAACAAAGGATTTCCATGGATGTCAATTTTGAATAGCATTTAATGGCCCAATGATTTCCTTTCTTACACCTGGGGCAGCAACCTGGAGCACGGTATGAATTTGGTCTTATTTCTCTTTTGGGATTTTGCCTAGAATAGCCTGATTGATTATGATAATTTTTCCTGGAATATCCTGATTGATTATAATGTCTATGTTGAGCTCTTGTAAAATTTTGAGGGGCAGCATCTCTCACAGCTGCTGCAATCATATTCCCTGTGACAAAGGCATCATTTATATCTTTACATAATTGTATATATATGGAAAGATCCTTTTTATTTTTCCATGGCCTGATGGCTTCCTGGCAATACTTATTAGCATTTTCGTATGCTAATTGAACAACTAATGGCATAACTTGATCAACGTCTCCAAAAACTCTACCTGCAGTTCTCAAAATTCGATCAGCAAATTCAGCATATGGTTCATTAGGTCCTTGAATTACTTTGGACAAGCTACCTTGTAGATCCCCAGGTCCTTGTACAGTTTTCCATGCCTTTAAGGCAGCTGCGTTTATCTGAGCATATACTCCTGGGGTATAATATTTTTGATCCTGTATGTCTGCGAATTGCCCTTCTCCTGTGAGCATTTCTATATTATGGTCTCCAAACCCTGCATCTGCGTTTCTTTTAGCTGTTTCTATACAAAATTCTTGAAATTGTGATCGCCAAACCAAGTATTGTCCCCCACTTAATGTTGCTTTACATAGACGTTTCCAGTCTGCGGGGGTTAAGCTAAAGGTGTTAAGGGACTCCAGTATACTCAACGTGAAAGGAGCTTGGGGTCCATAAGTCATTACTGCTTCTTTGAGAATTTTTATTGTTTTGAAATCTACTGGCTGGTGGCCCCTCTGTCCATTTTCATATTCAAATACTGGCAGTTCCCAATGTACCTCTGAGTTACCCTCGAGAGCACATAAGCGCTCAGAAAGACTTTTTATTTCTGTTTCTTGGATATGCAAACGTCTAGTGATACCCTTCATATTTTCTGTAATCGATTTCACCCATGGGGCAGTAGAGGACACAAGTTCCTCCACTTGATGATCCCTTATCTTGGTCTTCCTTAATTTCCTTTTGTTCATTTTCTCAAAATCACCTTTAGTTAATTCCTCCTCACTACTACTACTCTCATTGGTCCTAACTGACTCAGTAACATCCTGAGTCCCAGGTTCAATTGAGACCAGGTATCCTTGAAGTATCTCTAATAAATCTTGAATAGCTTTAGCAGCTGGATCTTTGTCATTTTGGGGACGCTTCTAATACTCTCCTTACTGGTCTTAGTTGACTCAGCGGAATCTACGCTTTCATGATCGCCTTCACTGTTTTCTAAATCCTCCTCGCTAACGACAGACTCATCTATATCAAAGAATTCATCAAGAGCCTCGTACACTTGGGTCTTAGTTATTTTCGAACCCATTTTAACCGCTCTGACTAGAGACTCCTGCGAGGTTTCTCAGTTCTTACCTGCCGTGCTGAATTCCCCATACGGGCCACCAACTGTTGTTGCCGGAAAGGGATTGCAGCCTGGAACGGCAGCGCTGCGGGAAGGAGTCCGGAGACAGGATGGAGACGAAAAAATTCTTTAATCTTTCTGTCTCTGTCTCTTGTAATTTCTAACACCACATACACACTCTCACAAGAAACCAAGGCACCTACTCTTACAAGAAACTACAATATATCTATACAATAGCGATAACCCTGTCCTTTCTCTCTCTGGTCTCATCCCTTGCGCCCGAGCAGGAATGGCGCTAGCCGATCTGCTGAGTCACCGCTCAAATCTCTCGAGATCCTGGCCAAGTCCTGCGAGATCCCAGGCCAAGTCCCATGAGACTACGGAAGGCAGAAATGCCCCAAAATGTCTATGGCCCATAGTCAACCGCAATCTTAGCTATCTCCCCAAACAGGGCTCCTGCACATAATAGTCTCCAGTCCATCCATTTCCTTGCAAATATTATAGTCATTATTCTTTATGGTGGAGTAATACTCCATTGTGTTTATATGCCATGATTTCTTTATCCATTCTAATGTCTAAGAGCATACCTAGGTTGGTTCCATTGCTTAGCTATTGTGAATTGTGTTACTATAAACATTGATGTGATTTTGTCATTGTTGTATGCTAATTTTAAATACTTTGGATATAAACTGAATAGTGACATAACAGGGTTAAATGGTGGTTCCATTTCTATTTTTTTGAGGAATCTCCATACTGCTTTCCAGAGTGGTTGCACCAATTTGCAGTTCACCAGAAAGCAATGCATGAGTGTACCTTTTTCCTCATATGTGCACCAACATTTATTGTTACTTGTATTCTTGATAATTGCCATTCTGACTGGAGTGAGATGAAATCTCAGTGTTATTTTAATTTGAATTTCTCTAATTACCAGAGATCCACTTTTAATTGTTTCCTTTCCTATGCAGAAGACTTTTAATTTCCTGCCATCCCATTTATTAATTCTTGGCATTATTTCCTGAGCTTTAGGGGTCCTTTTGAGAAAATCATTGCCTGTGCTTGTATGTTGGAATATTAACCCTATGTTTTCTTCCAGGAGCTGTGTAGTTTCAGGTCAGATTCCTATGTCTTTCATTCATTTCAGTTGACTTTTGTACAGGGTGAGAGATCAGGGTCTAGTCTCATTCTTCTACATATAAATAACCAGTTTTACCAGCTCCATTTGTTAAAATGGCCGTCCTTTCTCCAGTGTGTATCTTTGGCAACTTTGTTAAGGTGACATGGCTGTGTCCATGTGGATTTATCTCTTTGTTTTCTATTCTTTACTATTGTTCTATGTGTTTGTTTTTATCCCAGTACAATACAGTTTTTGTTATTATAGCTTTGTAGTAATTTGAAGTCAGGTATTGTGATGCCTCTAGCATTGCTTCTTAGATTTAGAATTGTTTTGATTATTCTGAGTCTTTTCTCTTGCAAATGTCTATTAGAACTGTTTTTTCTATTTCTGTGAAGAATGACATTGGCATTTTGATGGGAATTTCATTGCATCTGCATGTTGCTTTTGGTAGTATAGCCATTTTAATAATATTAATTCTGTCCACCCATGTACATGGGAAGTCTTTCCATATACTTGCACATCTTTAATTTCTTTCTTTAATGTTCTTTAGTTTTTATCACAGAAGTCTTTCACCTCCACGGTTACCTTTACTCCTAGTTTATTTATTTACTTATTTTGTTATTGTGAATGTAATTTCTCCCCCAGTTTTTCCCCAACAGATTCATTATTGGTGCATAGGAAAGGTACTAATTTTGGTACATTGATTTTGTGACCTGCTACTGTGGTGAATTTGTTTATTAGCTCTAGCAGAACTCTGGTGGAGCTTTTTGGATTTTCTATATATATGGCTGTATTTTTTTTTTTTTTTTTTTGCAAACAGTGGCTTCTTCTTTTTCAGTTTTCATCTAATTTATTTCCTTCTTCTCCTAATTGCTCTGAATAGAATTATTAGCAGTATGTTGAATAGGAGTGTTGAGAGTGGACAATCTTGTGATGTTCCATATTTTAAAGAAAATGCTTTCAGTTTTTCATCATTTACTGTAATTTTGACTTTGGTTTGTCATATACATAACCTTTATGATGTTGAAGCATGATTCTTCTATCCCTAGTTTGTTCACAAATGGGTACTGAATTTTGTTGAAGGCATTTTTTTTTTTTTTTACATCGATGGAGATGATTATGTAATTTTTGTCCTTACATATATTTATTGGTGACTTACTTTTCTTGATTTGTGTATGTTAAGCCATCCTTGGAACCCTAGGATAAAATCAGTTTGGTCATGATGTACAATCTTCTTAATACTTTGTTGAATATGATTTGCTAATAATTTATTAAGATTTTTTGCATATAAGGTTATCAAGGATATTTAACTGTAGTTTTCTTTCCTTTATGTGTCCTTGTCTGATATTTGTATGAGGGTGACACCAGTTTCATAGAATGAATTTAGAAGTGTTCTGCCCCTTTGTATTTCATGGAATAATTTGAGGAACTTTGAAATTAGTTTTTCTTTAAAGATTTGGTAGAATTCATCTAAAATCCATCTGGTCCTGGGTTTTTCTTTGATAGGAGGCTTTTTATTACTGCTTCTATCTCATTATTAATTACTGGTCTGTTTAGGTTTTCTATGTTTGCTTGATTAAAATTTGGCAGGTCATATGTGACTAGAAATGTACATATTTCTTCTGTTTCCAATTTATTGGAATGCAAGTTTTCAAATAGTCACTACCCCTAATGACTCTCTGGATTACTTTTTTTTTTTTTTTTTTTTTTGTACCGGGGATTGAACTCAGGGGCACTTGACCACTGGGCCACATCCCTAGCCCTTTTTTTGTATTTTATTAGAAGCAGGGTCTCACTGAGTTACTAAGTGCCTCGCCATTGCTGAGGCTGGCTTTGAACTCGCGATCCTCCTGCCTGAGCCTCCCAAAGTGCTGGGATTACAGGCATGCGCCACCGCGCCCGGCTACTAGATTACTTTTAACATCTGTGATTTCTTCTTTGTCATCTCTAATTTTATTAATTAGAGTTTTCTTCCTTATTTTGGTTAGTTTGTCTAAGGCCTTATCAGTGTTGTTTATCTTTTCAAAGAAGCAACTTTTGTTTCATTGATCCTGTTTGTTTATTAATTTTGGTACTGGGGATTGAAACCAGGGATACTTAATTACTGAGCCACATCCTCAGTCCTTTTTATTTATTTATTCTTTTTGATACAGGGTCTTTCTAAATTGCTTAGTACCTTGTTAAGTTGCTGAGGCTGGCTTTTAATTTGCAATCCTCCTCCCATGGCCTTATGAGATGCTGGGATTATAGGCATGGACCACCGCACTGGTGATCCTTTCTAATTTTTTTTTTTTTTGAATTATGTCTTTTATTGATTTTCACTCTGATTGTAATTATTTCCTTCTTTCTACTTTTTTGGAATTATTTTATTCTTATTTTTCAAGGGTCTTGCAATGCATCATTAGCTTGTTTATTTGGGAATCTTTCTGATTTTCTTATGAATGAACTCATAACTATAAATTTTCTCTTAGAAATTCTTTCATAGTGTCTCTGAGGTTCTGGTATGCTATATATTAATCTCATTTGCTTGAAGAATTTTTAAATTGTTTTCCTGATTTCTTGTATTACTTATTCATCATCCAAAAGTGTATTGTTCAACATCACTGTGTTTATATAGTTTCTATAGGGTTTTTTTTTTTTTTTTTTTTTTTGGTGTTGATTTCTAATTTTATTGTATTGTGATCTGATAAGATGCAATGAATTATATTGATGTTTTTGTGTTTGCTAAGAGTGGCTTTGTGGCCAGAAATATGGTCTATTTGGAGAAGGTTTTATGAGAACCTGAGAAGACAGTGAATCTGGATTTTGTTGAATGAAATAATCCACAAATATCTGTTAATTACATTTCATTTATAATATTTGTTTAGGTCTGAAGAGTCTTTATTGAGTTTATGTCTGAACGATACATATAATGGTGAGAGATACGTGTTAAAATCATCCAGTATTATTGCACTGGTGTTTATGATTCCTTACATTGAATTGTATTTTTATGTAATTAGGTGCTCCAACATTTGGAGCATAAATATTTACTATTATTATATATTATTGGTGAATTGTTCCCTTTGTATATATATATATATATTATATATATATAGGGATATATATATATATATATATGGACCTATATAAAGTGACCTTCTTTGTCTCTTCCAATTAACTGTGGATTGAACTCTGCTTTGTAGGACATGAGAATAGCAACTCCTTCTTATTTTGGGATTTCATTTGTGTGATATATCAATTTTCTACCTTATATTTTTGGCCTGTGGCTGTCTTTGAGGTCAGTTGCTGGTGAATTATGAACTGTAGGAGGTGTTGTGTTACCTTATTTTTTATATTTCCTTTATTTCTGTGTTGGGTTTTGTGAATTTGTTGGGATATATTTGTCTTTTGCTCTTATATGTGAACCTTTTTAGAGCACAGTCTTTTCTTGTCAAGTTGTCCTAGAGTGATCTTAATTGAAACCCCTTGTAGGTGTGTTATCGAAAACCTTTGTGTTAATTCTGTTTTTGCTATAGGCGTGGACATCATGAAATGAAGCTAAGCCCTCTACTCCTAGCCCAGCTGTTACTACTTGGGGCCTGGCCATTAGGTTTTTTTTTTTTCCCCCTCTTTTTTGTATTAAAGTATTTCTGGAGTTTCAGTATGGTTAATTTGTTTATGGAGCTAGTTGCACTCTCTCATGGCTGAGTTTTATTCAATGACAGAGTTTCTACCCTATGAATTTGTAGTGTCCCTGTAGATTCCAAGCACCTTTGAAGATCAGTGGAAGGTCCAGAAAGTAAATAGGAGGAATGCATATATATCATTACAACTGGTGCTATTCTTATCCAGGGGTCAGCACATTTTCCCTGCAGCCCAGCATGCCTGAAGAGACAGAGGGATTGCAATGGGTGCTGCTGTATAGTTCAAAGGCAATGTGGAATGCCAGGGAGAGTTACTCCAGGTCCAGCTGACTAGGTGAATAATGTCAACCTAAGCTTAAAACCAATGTAGTTGAGAGCAAAGAACATTATTACATTTATCTATGGCTAATTAGGACTGCAATAAAGGAAAACAGATTTAGCAGTCTTGAAAATGGGTGCTCCTAAGAACACAGTTTTGATAAAATATTTTGGTCCTGCAAGGTATGATCACACCTGCCTGTCATCTCAGCAACTCAGGAGGCTGAGGAGGATTACAATTTCTATGTCACCTTTAGAAACTTAATGAGATCCTTTCTCAAAATTCAAATAGATAAATAAATAAAGCTGTGGTTTTATCTCAGTGGTAAAGAGCCCCTGGGTTCAATTTTCAGTACTGTAAAATAAACAAATAAATAAAATATTGTGGTCCTGATTTTTAACTTCAATTGTTTATGTGCTCAGCAATAGGGCAGTTATTAACAACTTAAAGTCACAGTATTGGCTTAAACTTTCAAGAGATGAGCATTACTCAAGTGTGTAATATAACAAAATAATATTGAGTCAATTAATTCATGAATGGAACTCTTTATTTTACCGGCCATTTTACTTCACAATTTCAGGAATCACATTCTGTGGATGCTTACAAAACAAAAAACAACATTTTAATTCAATACTTCTCAAAATTTATAATGATGGGAACAAAATGAAAACAGAAAGGAGAAAGAGGAGTACAAGAAGAAGAAATGTAATATATATATAAACATATGGATATTATGTTAGCCTCATTTTCATACCAGTGAGGAATCAGGGGCACAGACAGGCTACTCAACTCTCCCAATGTCACAAAGGTAATGGAACTAAGGTTTGAACCCCATGATCTGGCTCGAGAATTCATGATCTCAACTATTATGTAAACTTTCTATAATTTTGAAAATGCTGCTTTCCCAAGAACTTACTGTAGTTCAGTGTTCTCTCTCTCTCTCTCTCTCTCTCTCTCTCTCTCACACACACACACACACACACACACACATCAGTATTTACCTACCCAGAGATGAAATATTTGTTTTAATTTTTTTATGTTATGGTAGTGATGGAATTGAATTAATCCTTTCATATACTTGTTCTCCTTTATGGTTAAACAGCATAAGAGCGAGGTAGTCTTTAGTGTCTAAGTTTATTAACAAAGTCTTTAGTGTCTAAGTTTATTAACAAACTCACCTATGATTGTCTCATGGACTTGACTATACTTATATAATGTGCCTGGCCAAATGAAGGAAACAATGGAGACATTTTGTTTCAGAATGAAGCACCATTTATTAAGTTCTGAACTTTAAGATTTTCTAAAATGTAGGATAGGGACTATAAGATGTTTTTCAGAAAATCCTTTGGATGTGTCACTGATATGGTATTGATTGAATAATTTAAACTTTATCTTGGAAAAGTTTTTTTTTTTTTTTTTTTCATTCAGTAACAACTTCTTGGCACCAACTATTGTCAAACACTGGGGATGTACAATGCGCTGTGGATACTATAGCTCCTTCTCTTCTAGAGTTTACAATTTAATAGGGGAAGTGAGGTATCTATCAGACCAATGTAAGATGAGAGCCTATTGAAAAGAGTCTCTACTGTTATATTAGAGAACAATTGTTAGAGAACAATCCCTACAATCTGATATTCAGTGAATCATAGGCATTGGTATTTGAAGAATGATTTGCAATTATAGCAGAAAAGAATTTGGGACATGAGGAACAGGTGGATGGAAAAAAGGGAATCTACCAAACACATGGCACGTTATTTTCAAGAATTACAGAAAAGACCAATATGGAAAGGAAATTATTTAAAATGTGTGAGGTTTCTTGAAAGATAATGCAGGACTAGCTTGTTAAGGATTTAAAAGAAACTAGATGGTCAGCCAGAAATCTTTGTGTTTCATTCCCACTTTCATAAAGGACAGGAAAGTTTTTGGGGAAAGACTTGAAGAAGGCCATGGTTATAAGAACATAGAAATCCTCTTGTGCACTCTCCTCTGCCTTGGGCTCCTAATTCCCCATCAGAATTCTGCCGTTCCTAATCTGTTCCTAATGCCATTTAGAGCATCACCATCTTTTTCATAAGGGGGGGAAGTCATCTGAACCATAACTCATCTCCTTATAGCACAACTGATCAAGTAATGGGTTACTTCTTTCTGCTGCAAGATCCTGCAGTTTCTCTCTCATACAGCTCTCTCTTGCTTCTAAGTCTTTCTTTGGAATAATACATCAGAGCTGGCTGCTCAAGAGGAAATCAAACCAATACCCTCAGGGTCAGAAAGCTTAACTTTCAAATTCTTCCTTTTGCTTGTTCCAAATGGAATCCTCACCCTCTCTTTCTCTTTCACAGAGATATGTGCATGCATGCACATTCACACACACACACACACACACACACACACACACACACACTCACACACAGGTGGGGGGAAAGGATGTGTATATATGTAATGGACCATGTTTATGAGGAAGCCAATTAGTCTTTTTTGTCCCTAGTTTTTCACCTGGCCCCAAAGCTAGACTTCCTACCCAGCTTTTATTTAAGTTTAATATGGCCATAAAACTGTTATAATTAAAATAATATAAAGTGTGATAGGTGCTATTTCCTTGGTGGGCCTTTAAAATGATCAGTGTGCACTCTCTATGCTTCTTCTCCTTTCTTGTTCTTTCCAATGGCAATGGTCAGCACGATTCTAAAGCCATGTGTAGAAGATGTAAGAGTTCCTACTAGGGTTAAACTCACATGACCACCTGGATCTAGGACCTTTCACCCGACTCCCACCTCTTCCCTCCACATCTAAACTCTTCTTTCCTCACTGACCTTTAATACCTGCCCTGGACTATTAAGTGAGATATATATTGTTTTGTTGTTGTTGTTGTTGTTTAAGTCCTTAACATTTTGTTAAATTTTTATATCTATATATTTGCTACTGCACCTTAACTTATTACTAACTGATACAGAATCTCAAAATTTTTATTCTGCCTTTTGAAACATATTCATTTCAGATAAGCATAACTTTATATGCTTTGAACATAATTCTCTTGATTAATTAAACTGTTTTGATTAGATAAGGAATGAATCCATTGTACATTGATTTTCTTTTGTAGCTATTAATATTTTAACTGTGTACAAATCAAAACCTGTAAATGCTAGTAAAATCACTCTTCACCTAAGGAGAAAATGATTTAGTTTAATAGAGAATTCTTTAAAAAGACCACTTTTTTTTTCATGTGCCCTACCACTATTAATGATTTATTTCAAACATAAAAACAAGTTCTTAAAATACTTTTCTATTACCCTTAAAATAATGATTCCAGATTGTAAAAAAAGTTCTAATTTGGACCTGAAATTTTCTCTTTTGTACTTCCAACACATATTATGTAATTATGCTGGACTTCAGCGCTTTCTTGTGAAGCACAGTTATCAAAGTTTTTCACATAAAATTTTAAATATTTTAAAAATGTAAAAGCTATTAATAAGCAATAGTACAGTATGTTATTAAAATACCTTTGTACCTAATTGCAAAATTATTAATACCAGTCATGATTCTAAAGTCACAAAAATTTCTCAAAAAAATGTTCTTGAGGAGCTCTGTTTTATCAGCTGTCTATATTATGCCATGGACTTTCAAGGTTAAGGTCCTGCGCAGTCTTTGGCCTTGAGCTCTGCATAGAAAGGAGTCCTGAGGGTTTTCACTGTATAAGTTAGGCAAATTTATTTCATTTTTTAAAACCATTTTACCATTTGTATGGACAACCACAAAAGGAAAGAAAAAAATAAAGAAAGATCAGAAACATTCTTACTTTTATTAGTCATAATAAAAACACTAAAATATCCAGAGGGATGTAGTGTCAAAAAGGACCTTATTCGAGGCTCATTTTCCTACAAAATTAATTTGCACATCATTTAGCTTGAGATAAAATTTTAAAATAGGAAATATGCCTTCGTATGAAATAAATATCATTGTGTTTTTCTTAAGTCAGTGATTGTTTAGTGTAACTTGTAACTCATTGGAATCTGTCTTAATGGGATTCAAATGCTAGCAATTTCTTCTCATATTTTGGGGTAAATTTAGGATCAAAATTGTCTTTGTGCCTACAGATATTGCTTAGAATCTGAAAGCTATTTTTATTCAGAAAAGATAGGCATAGTGTGATTCTCATAATCTATTAATGGAATCAACCATCTATTATCAACTTGGTGTCAATAATTAAGTCAGGTACTATCACACTTGGAAATATATCACAGATTTCCAACAAAAATATGTTCATATACATATTCATGCATATACACATGTAAGCAACTAAAAATTCTCAGATACAAAGTCTAAACTATTATCAAATAATTTAAATCAACTAGTGTTGAAAATTATTTCTAACTTTTGCCTTTGTATTTTTTTTTATATTTTATTCTAATTTTTATACATGCTTGCAGAGTGCAATACATTTCATATTACATATAAAGAGCACAGTTTTTCAAGTTACTGGTTTTACATAAAGTATTTTCACACCATTTGTGTTTTTTATACATGTACTTAGTGTATTTATGGATAAAAAATGATGAACAACACAGTATAGTGATTATTAACTTTAGGAAGAGAATATGGATGTGAGGCAATAACTTACCTACTACAGGTTACCACTTGTTCTTGAAACTATATGAGTCCGTTGTGTTCTTGGCAGTAGAATAGAGTCTGTTTCCAAGTGTTGGAAGAATAGATTCTGCTTCTAGGTGATGCATGCATTCTCTGTTCTTCCCCTCTACTTTGAATTTAATCCTTTGCATTAGCAGAACAGAAATTTAAAAAGTAAAGGTAACACAAACTGACAAAAATGAAAACCTTCTAGAGTATTATATATATAAAAAAAAGGATGAGACCATATGTAGGGGGAAAAATAAACAAGAAACAAAATATGCAAAAAATAGAACTGTTACATAGGTGAGAGCATGCTTTGTCATAAAAGTTATTTTAGTTCTTTCTAAATCCCAAGTTTAGAATGAAATGGGTTAGTTTTGTGAAAACCATTTGTTTACTTAATTGAAGAACTTGAGAAAAAGATCAATTCCCTTTGACTACAGGAGTGGCTCTATTATTGTGATTATCTTTAGGTAAGCACCGAAACTCAAAGCAGTGGAGACATCTTTCATGGGTACTGGGATCAGAGAGAGAAATAGAGAAGCAGAGCTTAACATGAATCTGGATTGTCACAACATATGTGGAGGGTAATAGGAGAAAAGGAGAAGTCAGCTTTCCTTAAGTCTACCACAATGCTCACAGTCCAAGTAAAGCTATATGCAATTTGGTCATATTTACAGGACTCTTCTTCTAGCTTCCTATTCCCATAATCGGTGGGGAAAAACTGGCCTGTTATCTAAAGAAATACATCTTAAGGCAACTTGATATTGTTATTAATATAAAATATATTCAAGTGCATTGGGTGAACCTTTGTTCTCTTGTTTATCTTGAAGTTGTCCTTATACATGTGCACATTGGTATTGGTTCTAATTTTCATAATGGATAAAATAGGAACAGCACAAATGCATAACAATAGGATAACAAGAAAAGTATGATATATCCATACAAACCAATATCATGTTGTAATTAAGTCATATTGCATGGAGATATAAATCAGAACAGAGGAAATATTTTGTATGTTGATTGAAGGGTTTATTACATGTGTCTTATACTTACCAAAGGTCATCAAACTGTGACCCATACTTTTTACTGTGTATAATTATACCTCAATAAAAGTAGAATATAGCAAAACAATAATTAGTGATATAGAAATTGCTGTTAAAAGCAAGTTTCAGAACAATAAATGTACAATGTTTTAATTTATAAAACAAATTTTGGTGTTATGAAATATCTGCTTGATCTTAGAACCAATTTCCTTACACACAGCTAATAACACCCATGAAACATCTGGAGTGAGAAAAAGTCTCTTGTATGTTAATGAGATGACTGTTGCTAGAAGCCCTTGATAGCTTCAATATGGGGGTCAGCAAGAAGACCAAAGCATGATTGGAGAGTTGGGATTTCCCTTTTTGCAGCCCAAACCCCCAACCTTCAGAGAGAGAAGAAGGACTGAATATTAAGCCAGTCACCAATGAGCAATGATTTAATCAGGCATACCTACGTAATGAAGCTTCTGTATAACATCAAGAGAACATGAATCTAGAAACTTTTGGACAACTGAACATGTGGAGATTCCTAGAGTTCGGTGCACTTGGTCTTGGACTGACATGACCCTTCCCACATACCTTACCCTACACATTTCTTCCATCTGGTTGTTCATAGGTATCTTTTGTAATATCCTTTAAAATAAATTGATAAATGTGTTTCCTCAAGTCCTTTGAGATGCTCTAGCAAATTGATTAAATTCAAGGAGGGAGCTGCGGGAACCTTGATATGTAGTTGGTTGGTCAGAGTCACTAGTCACGTTTGTGCTTAAAACTGGCATCTGAAGTTGTGGAAGTCTTGTTGGACTGACCCTTAAATCTATGGAATCTGACACTCCCTCCAGGTAGATAATGGAATTTAACACTATCTTCGGGTAGAGAGTGTCAGAATTTTTTAATTAGAGCCCACCAAGCTGATGTCTGCAGCAGAATTGCTTGTTTGGAGTGTGCAGGAAACCCCCACCCCTGACATCTCACACATCAGTGTGTTCTGTGCTGTGTTGGATGACTGTGACAATAGAGAAGAAAAAATATAATTTCCCACTCAATATCTCTGTATATAATTTTATACCTAGAGAATCATGAATATATACACTCATACATAGGAGTGTATATTTATGACTGTATAGTTTCAATTCCCACTGAATTCAAATTGTTATTAGAGGTTATATCTCAGGAGGGAGTAGATTTTGGAGGAGTAGAAGGGAGTCTTCTGCTTCTTGCTAAATATACTTGATTACAGTTTGAACTTCTCTCAAACATTCATTTACTAGGTATTTTTCAAATTCAACAGCAATGGCAACAATTGCAACTGCACACAAGGTGAAACAAAAAAATATGGAAATAGAAGCTGTCTTCAATATTACTACATGATCACTAATAGTCACATCTCAGGTTTATGTGTCCAAAGGTAACCCTCCAAACTAGGATGTACTTGCCTTCACCATATGAATGCATATTGTTATTAATCTATAATTATAATAGAAAAATAGGAGATCAATGGTAATTTTTATTTCATCCTACTGGATACTTGTGTTCATAGAATGGGTGCTAAATAATAAACATAAGCCATCTTAGGAAGCAACATTCATGAAAATGCTATAAAACCTGGATATTGAGACTTGAATGCTATATAGTAGATCCTATAAATCTCTGTGTAGCTCCTTTTACTATATCACATTAGTTAATATTTTACAAGACACATCACTTTTCCATTATTGCAATTTGGATAATTTTTTTAGGTCTAGCAATTTCATTGAAGAAACAGAACAAAATTCATCCAACACTTAAAGCTAACAGACCAACCATCATGAGTTTTCATGAATTGCTTTAGGACATAGAAATAGGAGATTTGAGGGAAAATACTTTGTATATAGTTATATCTTAATAGGAAAAAATATCTTGCAAAAGACTTTGACCTTAACAGAAATGGGAAAGTACAATGACACTGCAAGCACAACTGTCAAGTAGGAGCAAACAACAACGTGAAAATCATGCATGCCAGAGATGAACAGTGGATTTGTCTACCCAAGTATGTCAGAGGAGATGACTATTTTGATACAAGTATTTTGAGAGTGATTGGTTAATAATTTGGTTCTCAAACTTGGCAACTCTTTTTTATTTCATTCTTTTTAGTTATACATGGCAGTAGAATCTATTTTGATATATTTATACAAGCATGTAAGATAATATAATTAAGATCCCAGCATTGTAGATATACGTGATGGTGGGATTCCCTGTGATGTATTCAAATATGTACACATGGAAATTATGTCAGATTATTGCCACTTCCTTTTGTCTATTCCCCTCCCTTCCCTTCATGCCCCTTTGTCTAATCTACCAAACCTTTGTTCTCCCCCTTCCCTTGATGTAGGTTAGTGCCCATATATCAGACAGAACATTATACTTTTGTTTTATTTTTTATTTTTTGGTGGATTGGCTTATTTTACTTAGCATAATAATCTCCAGATCTATCCATTTACTGGCAAACGTGTCAGAAAGTCATTCTTCTTTATGGCTGAGTAATACTCCATTATGTATGTATACCACAATTTGGTTACTCTTTGGAATCACCTGGAATCACCTGGAATCATGCATGCGCGCACACACATGTCCTATTGATTCCTTTGCTGCATTACCTGAGAATATGCTTTAATTGATGTGGATGTGACCCGGGTAGCAGGAGTATGAAAGCCCCCTAGATGATTTGAACATGCAACAAATTTTAGGAACCATAAGTAATTTAATATAAACATAAGTAATTTAATACAAAAATTATTAAAAAGGTGAATGTGGTGAAATGACTTTTCATGCATCTTAACCAAATTATATGAATTCTGGTAAAAACTATAGTCTTTAACATAAATGAAGGTCATCACTCTAAAGAAATGAATTTTTCTCACTCTGTCTTAGCCTCTGTTGTTTATAAGCCCCCAGCACACAAGATACATGATAGGGGAATGAACTGAAACACAGAGTGTGGGTTTACAATCTTTGCTTCCAAACATTCCTGCCTGAATTCCATACTATGACTAAGCTATGCAAACAAGAATGTCTGTTGCACATCTCAAAGACATTCCTGGTACCTCACACTCATACTAACCTCCAAATATGGGTGTCTCTGAGTACCTCTTTACGGAGTTTTGGCTGAAGATTGGGCCTCCTCAGAAACACTGTTAAGAAGCAGTCTTCCATGTGCAGGGACCAGTCAACAATGAAGGGATATGCAGACAAGCATGTTTATTGATCAAGCTCTGTAAATATTTTCTGCCTGGGACGTGGCCCAATTCCTGTTGTGTAGCTAGAATTAGGACTAGTTTTGCCTGCTCTGCAGCCAATATCACTGCATGCCCAATCATAAGGATTTGTATCCATGATGGAAGTACTAAACTCACAGAGGTAACGATAATCTTATCATTTCAAGGCCAAATGCAGATAAGCTGATTATCATGGAGAGTTTGTAGCAAGAGAAACTGGAAAACAGGACACTAAACAACTCTTATTATCAGCAAATGTGCACAGCAGCTGCTAGTAATCACCAATCACAACAAGCAGATAAACAGAAAAGGGAAAAATATTGTGGATGCACCCAAATTCTAAATCTTGGCATCTAACTGAATTTAGCACAGAGCATCAGCATGAATTCAAATATGTGTGAATCACAGTAATCATTCGAAGTGCTAAATCACACATTTCATGATTTATCCAAGCTACCCAAAAACACTATATTCAGTGTACTATAAGTTCTATGAGGCTTTTTAGGGTCAAACTTCTAAAGTGTTAGATCTCTCTCTCTCTCCTCTCCCCCCACATACACTCACTTATAATCTTTCCTAACAACATTCTGTGTTATAACATTATATAACAATGATTACAATAAACAAAACCAAGTGTTTGGATGCTTGAATCAAAGTTATTGATAGGAACTTTCATCAAAATCAATTTACCAAAATACCAGTTTGAACAATTACATATCTATATGTATGTATTTGTGCAGATATAAACACACACATATTTCTATCTATATAGATAGAAAAACATAGATAATATATATCTATTAGAAAATTAAACATTCGATATTTATTAAACTTATCAATAATCCCAATCTCAAGGAATTTGTAAAACAATTAAGACAGGCTAAACACAGGGGGTTAATCACAATACATGTAGCCTGTGCTACATAAGACATTGAGTGTTACGGGATATCAGAAGGGCAGCACATTTAAATTGGGAGACTTCGGGGAAGGCCTCTTGTAGCATGTGGTCAAGACATGCATCATGGAAGATGACAGATTTAGGTAGATGAATAGGAAGTGTGAAATGCTTAAAATTGGGAATTTCCAGAGAGAAGAAATAGTATGCACAAAGACATGGAGATAAGAGTTAGACAGGCAAGACAGAATATTTCATCACTGAACTTGACAATTACAGATCATGTAGCAACATATGCAGTCAAAAGACTTCCCTATGGATTTGAAGCTCACTCTGCTCAATGATAGCTAATGACAGCTGAGTGGCAAGTGTAAATTCTTGCAGTCCATATATGAGGTTTATTGAAGGGAGATGGTAGAAACATTGTTATCTTGAGTGGAAGTATATTCAAAGCTCAGTGTTGGGGTACAGGGGCTTGCCCATTCCCTTCAAGCCAAAGTGAGCTCTGCCTCATTTACCTTCATTCTTTCAAGTTGTCTCCATGGGCAAGATTTGCACCTTTGCCCCTAACAGTGCTGTTATCTATGTTAAAAGATTGTCAAATGATACTTCTGACTTATCCTAGGATGACCTGGACCTGTGAAAGCACTGCACAGTCTAATATAAAGGAGAGAAAAACCTAACTTTGCAAATGAGTGACACTGTGTGCCCAAGATGTTTTTTTTTTTTCTTTAGTTTGGAATTCACTGTGAATATTGATGATGTTAATAGCAAAATAATAATAATAATAATAATAATAATAATAATAAAAAATAATAGTGCAGACTGCCAAAGAGTGAATATTAGTTACAGTTTGGAGACAAAACTAGTCAAGAAGGTTAGATGTGAGCAAACACTGTTGTAGGCATCTGATCTACAAGGATGGATTTGTTGCTTGCTATTATTACCTACTATCAAGGACTCACAATCCTTGTGCAGAAAAATCATTAAAGATAATTTAGATCATTTGGGTGTTAAGTCTAAGAACTTTTCCTAGCCCTGTATTCTCTAGATTTTCTGCTAGATTTTGGTCTTAAGTTTTATTGATTTATGTTTTATATGTAAATCCATGTCCATTTCAATTTAATTTTTTCACATGAGAAATTTAGATCAGGTTCAATTTTTGTCTATGGATGTTCACATTATTTGTTGAAAAGCCTATCTTTATTTCACTCAATTCTTTTGATTTTTGCTAAAAATAAGTTGAACCCATTTATAGATTTAAATTTGCCATCTATTCTGTATCATTTTCTAACCCTCTGTGATAGTTCAATCTATCTTCATTCTTGTAGCTATGTAGTGAGCTTTTGTATCAGGTAGAGTGATTCCTTCCAGATGTTCATTTGTTCAGAGATAGTTTTAGCTATTGTAGGGCTTATGACTTTTTTCCATATATTTATTGGTGCATTTTAACTACATTTAATAGTGGGAATTTTTGTTACATTTTTTACATGCACATGATATAACAATAGGGCCTAAAACTTTTCATATAAATTTTAGAAAAGGTTTGTTTATGTCTACAAAAAATTTTGATGAGATTTTTATAGGAATTTTACTCACTCTGTGTATCATTTTTGGGAGAACTTAAATACCTTTTATATTAAATCTTCTAATTCTTGAATGGGGTATATATTTCCATCCATCTATGTCTTTTTTTCCCCCACTAATAAGTGTTGAATAAGCAAAAGGTTTAAGCTGAATGACTTCACTGGCATAACATTCTTGAAGTAAAAAAAAACATAGAAGTGAACAGATCAGGTCAGTAGATGTTAGGCAAAGAGCAGATTTAGTGATTGGGGAAGGTGTTATTTACAAAGCCATCTGACGAAAACTCCTTGTCATGGAACTGTCCTGTGTTTTGCCTGTGGTAGATACATAAAACTACACATGTGTTGAGATTAATAGAACTAAAGAGAGACACACAGAGTAAAAGCAAATCCAGGTATATGTGGATAAAATCAGTGGATTATATCAATGCCACCATCATAATTTTAATAATGTACTAGTTTTTTCTGTATCTTACTATAGAGGTAAATTGAATAAAAGATACATGGGTCTCTGTATATTACTTCTTACCACTTAATATGAATCTACAATATTCTCAATTAAAGGCTTACTTAAAATAAAAGTGAAATGTAGCATAAGTGCTGAAAGTAATCACAAATTGTTATGGAAGCACATAGTAGACTGTAGACCAAAGAGACTAAGTATATACTTAGCAAAAAGGTAAGAACAGCCCAGGTATAAAGATAGATTTTTGTTAAAAAAAAATGTGTCTAGAACATGCTATTTATGAATATTTTAAGTAATTTAGTTTATCTAGGCAAGAAGAAAAAAGAGATTCTATGAAGTTAGAGCTTGTGGTCATTTCTTTGAGAAATATGTGATAACAGTAATGTTTATGGATCCAGTAATGTCATGGGAGGCTCTTCAAATCCTGCATATTTCAGACACTAAAATGATGTAATGGCACTGTGGTAAATGTCACTTGTGGGATTAAGACTAGAGATATGAAATTCAAGACAGAGTGCTATCATGAAATAAGAACTGGACAAACATTTGTTAAATGTGTAAGACAATAGTAGGAGAGATGTTAAGGAGAGGTTGCATAACCTTTCATGTCCAGTAGATGTAGTTGGTATGGTAACATAATCAAAATAACTTCCATAATTCATTGTGAGAAAATTCAGGAAGAGAGATTCCAGAGTTATAGGTATGGATTTTTCTTAAGTATTTAATTGTGCCATCATTTCCATGTAAACACAAATACATGTTAGTCTTATAGTTGCCTTCTTTTCTCCTCCCTCCCTTCTCTAATGGGATACTATAAAGTACCTTGTGTCAGAAAATTTGAGTGGACAGCAAAGATAATCAGGGAACAAAATAAACAATTCCAGTTATTTTTGTTTATAGTGCTTGAAACCATGTGAAGTCTTTCAAAAATAATAAGGCCTCATTATACCTTTTGATTCCACTTGGACAGATGCATACATGACATTTTTTGTTCCAAATGTTCAAATAATATGTTCATACTGGAAATCCAAAGTACAAGGTTCACCTAAACTATATAAGCAGTGACCCTCAATGATTTGCAGTGTCTTTGAAGCTGCCAATAGGTGGTAAAAACACTAATTTTAACTTCAAGATAACAAATTGTATTTCTTTTATGATATCCCTGCAGTGGTGAAAATGGAAATTATTGACTCTGGGAACCCAGCCTACTGTGCTGTTAATCACTGTATTGCTATTAATTGATTTCCTTAGCTGTGAGCCGAGAAATCTTAGGACACCACTTATTATATCTCTCTGCTATTCCTTAAAGCAGTGATTTTGATACCTCTTAGAATGTAGTGTTTTAAAGTGAAATGTGTTTGGTTTTCAAAACAAAGGTACTTTTATACAGAAAAACAGTTTGAACTATTCAGTAGTAGGGTGACTTTTGGAAGGAGAGAGATGCAAATTGTTCTTTCTTCCTTGTTGGCATTATCATAAATAAATCATTTGAAATTATGCATTTAAATAGCTAGGCAACCACCTTGTATGTATGTGAAGAAACTTTAAGGCTTTTCATTATTTCTAAATATCAACTAGGGACCTTGCTATTTGGTTTAAAATACCTAGGGAAATTATTCTATTTTCTCAAAAAAAAAAAAAAAAAAAAAAAAAAAAAAAAACATTTGAAAAGGCATGACAAATTTCTAAAAATTAGGAACCAAAATCCATAATTTTCTTTCTTTTTTTCCTCAAAATCTGTAGCTGGAAATGACAATTATGAGATCAGATATTAAATAAAAGTATAATTAAGGAGAAAAATGTCTAGTAACATGTTCAAATAATGAATGCCTATGCTGACACGAATATACTTATGGGTGTATTTAAACACTGAACATTTGCCTACTTTAGACAAAATTGGGGGACCATTATCCAACACATTAGAAAATTTGATTGATTGATCATTTTGCCCTTTTTCTTAATAGACTATTACAGTAGTAGACAAAGAAAGAAATAAAGTGCCCAGTTAATCGATCTGTATCATTGGAAAGGTCAAAATAGAATTGTACATTACTACTGTCAGAAATATATAAAACATTAACATTTCTGTACCATATTCTCATCACAGAAATTGTAATGGGAACTGAAAAAGACACAATACTCGTCCATTTTCATGACCAAAATAGCTATTAAGTTGGAAATAGAATGGCATAAATCTTATCTCAGGAGAGGTACTGACTGGAAGAAATGACTATGGATTCACTCCTATCTTTTATAGGACCTTGACTTCTCACTCAATTCATTCTATAAGTACTCTGATAGTTTTTTCCACGGGAAATGCTAAAATTGACATATGTATATTCATAACACAAAATAATATCTCTGCTAGAAAGACACCAAGGCATAAAGAATAAATACATATTAATATATTTAATAAATGTGAATAACATAAACATAATAATAAAGAACAGCAGCTAATAATTATATTTTCCATCTTCCTAAATTAAAGCTAAATAGGAAACTGAAAAGGATCAGACACAAAAGTGAATATTCTATGACTAGCTTCACATTTACTATGTTAAGGTAATTTAAATCATGCCTTCTGACTATACCAGGTATACATTCAAAAGTTGTAAGAGGTACAGTTTTTCTTATTAAACTTCATATTAATACAATATAAACTTTGTGGGATTAAAAACAATGCACAAACTGAATTTCATTAATTATTTAAATATACTAGCAGGGAAAAACTAGTTGCTTATCAAATCATTTAAAAAAGAGATTTGAATTCTAAGAAGTGTTGAAAATTTGAAGCCTTTCTTGGCTTTGAAGACAATTCGTGTTCCTTATTGCCTCCTGGCAGCTTAGCTTATGTTAAAGTTTATGTGGAAAACCTCTTATTATAATTTCTACCTCTGAAGAAACTCAGTAATGATACTGGCACTGAAGGTTTCATTGTTATTTTAAAATATCCTTACTTTAGGGAATGAGAAAATACATTATATATTCAAGTCAGTATATATTCAAGTGGAAGACATAATATTTATGAGAATGAAAATCTTCAGTAAATCTTATTCTGGAAAAAAAAAGATTATATTGTAAACCTGGTATTAAAATCAAATATAAATCAATAAACATTGAATGCTTGTTAAGTACAGCACAGTTTGTTAGGACATAGACGGAAAATAAATAAGAGGGAATGCTCTGAAGGAGTTTATAGTCCAATATAGACATAATAATAGGTAGAATATCATAAATACACAAAAGACATTTAACCATGCAATAGAAAGGATAAGAGATAAAAGAGAATATGGGTAAAACTCTCAGAAAAGGCTTCCTGAGGAAGTGATAGAGATTAATAGGCAGAAATGTCTCAGGAGAAAACTTAAAATTGATACCCAAGATGAGGGAAAAAAGGAATAATGCAAAGAAAGGGTAGAATGTGTGTGGAAATTATTAAGAAAGTTGGGTTAGAAAATAGCTTAAATACTTAAAGAGGTACTGGGATATGAAGACTGAAATGCATTGCTAGGTCAAATTGCAAATAGCTTGGATGCCAAACTGAATATATTAAATATCTCTGATAGAAAATGGAGAGTCTTTGAAACTGTTTGAATAGGTACATAAACAGGACAATTCATTTGTGTGTGTGTGGGTGGGGGGGTGGTGTTAATTATGGTTCTTCAGAGAACAAAATCACTAGAATATATCTATTTGGAGATCAAGGCATCAAAATGGGTGTCAACTAAAGGCAAAGGATATCGACTTTCTGACCTTCTAGTTAGATGGCCAATGAAAAGTACAAAGATGCCATCTACATTTAGCTAAAGTACAGTGAGAGGGACCAGAATGTGCAGCCCACATTTGAAGATAGTGGAATTACAATTTTCTTCTCATAAGGAGGATTATCAAAATGTTTGCCCACATATTTTTAAGACCATCACTGACTACATTCTAGACACAAACTACTTAAATAATTCCGCATGTGCATGTACATACATGGTCATTAATTTGTTCTCTTTAATACATGCATTTTACTGTTTGTCAAAGCATCATTTAATAAATATGTTTTAAAAAGAGATTAAAGTAGAATTAGTGGAATATAATTAGTAGAATATAATAGAATTAGTAGATATAATCTAAATTATATAATATGTATATATATATATATATATATATATATATATATAATTTAGAAATAAAGGGGAAAGAGGATTAACCAAAAATTGCCACAAAAAGAAAAAAAGGAGACAGACAGATAGACAGATGGACAATAGCAGTGTAATATGATGATGAAAATTTGTAGAATTTGAAGACTGGGGAAATATGTTTGATTTTGTTGAAAATTTTCATGAGAAATTTTCTTTCAGAAGAGAAAGTTTAATATTGTCTTTAGGTTAAAGCCAGGAATCAGTAACATACACCTTTCCTTAAAATATCACTATTTACTCAGACTACAAGGTTTCCCTCCAGTTCTTGATACTCTTTTAATATTTAGTTTCAATACCAGCTCTTAAAATGTTTGATTTCTACAGCATAGAAATAATATAATTTTGCTTTGTAAGTGACATGAAAACTTAGAATAGATATTTCCCATAATTCAATTGAGAAGAGTTAAAAAGAAGAAAACTTCATTTGACTAAATCTATACAATAAATATAATTTTATATATAAATATAAATATAATTTTATATATAAAATATATCTTAAAAGAATTATCAGTCTATATAAATAAATATATTGTACTACTAACTCCTTATAATTTTCAGAGGCATCTTTCAGTCCAAAACTTGAATGACATATCATAAATACATATAACAATTATTGACAATTAGTCAAATATATTTATTTGTTTTGTTCACATTTAATGATTTAAGACATACTTTACAAAATTTTCATGTATGCTTATAGAATATTTCATTGGAAACTAATAAAAGGATGCTTTTCAGATAAGAGTTGGAGATTTTTGTTAAGAGTATTTTCTTCTACAGCTCAAAACTGAATCACATCATTAAATTTTGGGGTAGCTGGATATACTGAACACACAGTGTATGCATATATGTGAATATCACACTGAATTCCATTAATATGCACAGTTAAGAAGTATTAATAAAAATAAAAATTGCTTTGAACTGTTAGGGTTTTTATGCATTCTGGGCTTTCATGAAAAATCTTATAATTGTCACACTCAATGGCTTGTTGATTTATCTTCCCATTTGATCTTTTATAGCAATTGACATGTGGGCTACTTTGCTTAACTATTGAATTATGCATCAATTCTATAAGTACACACACACACAAACACACACACACAAACATACAATTTGTTTCCTTTCCTTAAATGGTAGTTTCCCTAATTATTTCTTGAGCCCTCTTGTGTTCTGTCTCTCCTCATGTGTACTAAATATATAGCTCCATTTTCTCTGAAGTATATTATTTTACATCTTTATTGTATCTTCATATGCATAATTTGGTGCAGATCAAATACATTATTGCTCAAACTGAAATTTTAGACCCCTCTTTCAAACCTTATTTCTATTCCTTCATGCCTTATTTCAGTTGATGACATCTCCATCTGTTTCACATTCTAATACTATCTTCTTACTTCAGGTACTTTATTTCACTCCCACATTATCAATAGTAATGCAATAGTCAAATAGTTAAACTATTTGGAATTTTGCTCTCCTTACAGCATAATTATGTGGTTAACTCTTCTTTAATATACAATACTAAAAGATTACTATCATAAACACCTAGATTCTCAACTACTAGGATCAGTTATTTTGCATTCCAAAATTAGAAACTGCATTAATTGAAAAAAATTCAGTCATAATTTCATGCTTATTTAGTTTTTATTTAGGAAAGATAATACTATGAGCTTAATTGATGTATTCTTTAATTATCATCCCAAGTTTCATTCCTCTGCCTATTTCTTTGGTGCAAAAACTATTTTCAGTTTTCTATATTTAAAATTTCTCTTTATATGGTTTTATATACAGATGATGAAGTTGCTTTGCATCTTGACTTTGAACTCATTGTTATGTGTTTTATACAGACGTTTAATTTACCTATAGAAAGCTTTTATTGTTCTTCCAATGAAGAATATAATTTGATAGTTTCTAATATCTAACTATCATGATATAATCCGAAGTGTGTACTTAGAAGAGAAACCAATGTGTCATAAGGTATAGACATCTTCCACTTACTAGGTGCAACCCCCATTTATTATCCAAATTGGCCACTACAAGTAATATTCCTTAGCAGTGTTTGGAAGCCATTTTTACTTCACATTTTTCCCAAGTCTTCATATTGTCATTTTATTTTTTTTTTCACTTTTGCTCATCTCATGCATAAGCTACGATATCCTGCTAATTTTTAGAATTATTCAAAAAATATATCTGATTATGTTATTGTTTTTTACTTCTTACAATTCAATGATATTGCAGTGCTTCCAGGATTAAAAATAAACAACAGTATAAAGATGAGCAAATAAAATTCTTTCACTATGTAGCTCTAATTACCTTCTCAATTCAAAACACAACAGTTTGTAAACACAAAACAACCCATCCTTTGTCAAGCAGGCTGTGTCGTCATTTCTATCTTATTATATAATATTCCTTTTTCATGACAAGAATTTGGAGGAAGATTAAATAAGATAATATTTAGAGGGTCTTTAATTATCAAAGTATAACTATTCTTCACAGTGTTCTCAATAAATACATTTAATAACTATCATTTACTTTAATTTGGGGTTCATATGTCAAGTTCTTTCTGATTCCCCCAGCTTCTATGGACATTTAGTCCTTGCTAACCCAACACTTGAACATAATTCTAATACTGGAATCATTATGGGTTTTGCAATATGTGTTTACATGTCTGTCTTTGCCCATAATCCCCTCATACCAGTCCTTCCTATACTTTGAGGTGATATCAATGCCCCATGAGTGCAGGCAATTTTGTAGGAGATAAATATCCTAGCTAGTAGTTTAACAAATTGGATTGAATAAACTATGATTATATACAGTTTGAGTTTTTCTGCCTGAAGCACAGGAGATGTGGCCTTATTAAAGCAAGGACTCACTTA
Organism: Tamias sibiricus; assembly: GCA_025594165.1. Classification (NCBI taxonomy): domain Eukaryota; kingdom Metazoa; phylum Chordata; class Mammalia; order Rodentia; family Sciuridae; genus Tamias; species Tamias sibiricus. The sequence continues at coordinate 118,469,213 of CM046664.1, read as the reverse complement.
AATGTCCTCTTAAGTGGAGTGAAAAGGATTGAAGAGAGAATGATTTCCTTCTGTAGTAAATGACCTTCTAATTCTCATCTCCTTCTCATTTCTTCAGAAAGATACTTTCAACTCTCCAATAGGACTTGTCATAGTGTCATAATTCTGGAATATATGTAAATAAATTCTGTGAAATATCAGGGCAACCAAGCTGACTAACCAGTGGAGTCACTAACTCCACTGGTCAGTGGGAATTCATGCACAAGAATAGTCTTATCTGACTACACCAGAGTTTTCTTTGTCCATCCAGACCCTTCTTGAGTCACCATATTAGGATTATTACAAGATAGAGTCCAGACTCAAGAATGCCAAATCAAATCATTAAGCACAAGAAGCACTTAGAGCTGAGGATTGGATTAAGCATTCTGGATTTTGATATATGTAAATTAGGAGCTGGAAACAGAGTCAGCAACAAGAAAGCAAAGTCATGAACACAGACATAACATGTTTTCAAAATAGAGTAACGAAATGCATTCTCACTGTGCTCTTTTTTGTTTCAAGTTTTAGAAAATTCCTGTTAGACTGTGAATAGTGCTAAAATGTAATGTACAAAGCCATGAGTTCTTTGCTGGATGAATATTCTGTTGCTGAAGTAAAATATCCTGGAAGTGGAGCCTAGAGATGATTGGCTAAAACCAGTGTTGAAGAAGGGACTGTAATGCTGTGCATTTAATTGAAGAGAGACAAACTACAAGTGTCAGATGCACTGAAGCAAGTTGCAACTAAAAGAGGTACAATAAATGAGAATGCGAAAAGCAAGCCAGTGATAGACAGCATGGTGTCTTAGCAACAAAACCGTCTTCTTGTACCTGTTGCTGTTTCACAATCTTCTATCTTGTCTGAGAGGTTATTCTTTGCTCAATCTGAGTCTTTTTAAATCCTTGAAAAGATGTAGCATAGACAGAAGTCATAATCTTATTTCTTATGCTTTCCTTATAAAAGATACACATACAAAAGAACAATATTTTCTAATGCATATTCACAGTTTTAAGATTCAAATGGTGTTATTAGCTAATTTTTTTTTTGGCCTTACTGGGTTATATCTTTTTGATATTGGAAGAATCAAATTAAAAAATACAAATTTAAATTTGAGAAACTTTTTACCCAAATGAATAATAGGATGTTACAATAGGAGTAAATAATAAACAAGTATTGTGGGTCAAAGAAGTAGAGGGAAACGTGGCAAGATATTGTTGTGTTCTGGCAGGGTGTGGCATTACTTGCCATATGTGAATGAACACTTTAAATCTTTACAAGTGGAAATAGGAGCAAATGTATGAAAACACTGACCTCAGAAACATTAACTCTCAGTGTATCTCCCAGGTTGGCCTCCTGCAGAATACATAATGGGAAATAGTATCTTATAATACACTTAAGAGTAAAGTATAACCTCGGTTCTTGAGAATCCATTTTACTAATGATAATGAGAGTGTGTTGTGAAAGATAATAAATATTGGAGAGATGTTAGGGCTTTGCTGAAGCCTGAGTCAAAGATCCTTGCATTTTTCCATTTTATGGGTAGATCCATTTTATTATCTACTGTCCTACTGTGTTCTTTTTTTTTTTTTAATTTTTTTATTATTTATTTACTTATTCATCTGCACAAGTATAGTATAAAACTGCTTGTATACAAAGTATATAAGTAGATCTTCAATCATGCATTTAGGATAATGATATCCATCTCATTCAATCACCAATTTTTTTCCAACCCCCCCCTTAAACCATTCTAGTGTTCCTCTTTCTATGTACCCCCTTCCTACTGTGTTCTTAATTGTTTGAGGATTACAAAATATAAAAACATTGACTTTAAATTTTAAATAACTTTTCTGTACCACTGGTAACTTTTGGTATATATTTAAATTCCAATTTAAAACAAAGCTTTTATCAAAGCTTCCTTGATTCTTTATATGAAGTTAATTTATAGGCATATATCAATAGTCAAGTTTCTTTGGTGACTTAGTAACTCAAATCACTTTCAAAGTTCTGAGTTTTTTTTTTTTTTTTTTAATAATTTCCCAGAACTGGCTTTGAAGAAATGCAGTGATTTTGAGATATCAGTATTATATTTACCTTCAAAGACATTTTAAAATAATTAAAAATAGACTAGTTATTCCACACTTTTAAAATTTCTGTAAATATTAGTAACCTGTATTGATTTTTAAATAACATGTCTGTATTTTACAAGAACTTTTAGATTCTTACCTCACACTGAAGTGACAAGAAATAGTCACAAATAGAGAAGAGTCACTTTATGAAAAGTGTTGATTTTATAAAGAATAATAATGTTTAATATGTGTCCAGCCTTCTAGTGTCAAGATGGTATGGAATATATAATACTTTCCTCTTCTTCTATCAAAGAAATAAAGGAATCCTACCAAATTAACACAGATGGCAAGAAGCACAACCACAAAATCTATCTTCAATGAAAGTAGGTTAAATCTGCAAGTATGGCCCAGAGTGATTGAATTATGTGAGACATAAGGATAAATACAAATGACTTATCAAAGAGGGGGAAGTCATACCTAAGTACTTTCAAGATGGGGTGGGTCTGAAGGAGTCGAATATCATGACAATTCCAGGACAACCTTTGGAAAGCTCCAGGAATAGACATTGTTGTTACTATAAGGGTGTGGGCAGTGGTTTAAAAAAAAAAAAAAGGCTCCATGGAAAGTTGGGTTAAAAAGGCATGGGAGGGAAAGACAGGCATGGTGTATGTGCTTCTAATCCCAGAGGCTTGGATCCCTGAGGAGGATCTCAAGGTCAACACCAGCCTGGGCAACTTAGGGAGACCCTGTCTCTAAATAGATAGATAGATGTAAGAGCCTTAATGAGGAGGTAGCTAAGATGGCGCCTGGCTGAGAGCAAAAGAGGAGACGTTTAATTGTTTTCTCCTGACCTTATTATAATCTACTAAGAATCTTTCTGTGCCCGTGAACACTGTGTGACGCACCTGTAAGTTGAGCTTGTGACACGTGTATACTTGTTAAGGTGAAGAGTATTTAAGCAGGTAGGGTTGGAATTGTTTGGGGGGGGGGGGGTTGTTGTTGGAGTTGGAGAGAGAAGTCAGAAGAGATAGCGGAATAAAGAACGTACTTGTTTCCAGTCTGCCTCCGAATTCTTTCCCGTGGTATCGTGGCGGCAATAAGTGGTGGCCCATACGGGGAATTCGGAATCGGCACGGTAAGAAAGCCGAGAAAACAATTTTGAAAATGGGCTCAAAAATGACAAAAATCCGAGCTGCTAAAGCTATTCAAGAATTATTAGAAATAGCTGAAGGATACGTGCTTTCAATTGAACCTGGGACCCAGGATGTTACTACCAGTGAGAGTAGTAGTAATGAGGATTCAAGTAAAAGTGATTATGAAAGCATAGCCTCCACTGAGTCAGGACCAGTAAGGATAGTAACAAAAGGAAAGTAAAGAGGACCATGATAAGGGACCATCAAGTGGAGGAACCACTTGTGCCCTCTGCTCCCTCATGGGTTGAATCAATTACACAAACTATGAGGGGTCTTTCTGAACCCTTGCGTGCCCTTGTAACAGAGATTAACGGTCTTTCTGAGCACTTGCGTGCCCTCGAGAGTCAAAACTCGCAGGGACATTGGGATCTGCCAGTATTTGAAAATGAAAATGAGCAAAGGTATCATCAACCTTTGGATTTTAAAACTATAAAAAATTTTAAAGAAGCAACAATGACATATGGACCCCAAGCTCCTTTTAAGTATAAGTATGCTTGAAGCCCTTAATACCTTAAATTTAACTTCTTCAGATTGGAAAGGCTTATGTAAGGCAGTATTGAGCAGGGGACAATACTTGCATTGGAGGTCTCAATTCCAAGAGTTCTGTGTTGAAATAGCTAGAAGAAATGCAACTGCAGGATTTCCAGACCGTAACATAGACATGTTAACCGAGAAGGGCAATATGCTGATTTACAGCTTCAAATTCAGTACAATCCTGGAGTTTACACTCAAATATACGCCGCAGCTGTTAGGGCATGGAAAACTTTACAAGGAACTGGTGATTTACAGGGTATCTTGTCTAAAGTAATTCAGGGACCTAATGAGCCACATGCTGACTTTGCTGATAGACTTTTGAGAACTGCAGGTAGAGTGTTTGGAGACGTTGATCAAGACGTTGAACAACCATTAGTTGTTCAGCTGGCATATGAAAATGCCAACAAATATTGTCAAGATGCTATCAGACCTTGAAAAAACAAAAGGGACCTTTCTGTATATATAAGGCTATGCAAAGACATAAACGATGCCTTTGTCACGGGAAATGTAATTGCAGCAGCCATGAGAGGTGCTTCTCCTCAAAATTTTACAAGAAGGGCTCAACCTAAAAATTATTATAATCAATCAGGTTATTTTAGAAGACAATATCCCCAAAGAAGGCAAGAGACAATAGAAATAAGACCAAGCTCGTATCGTGCCCCAGGCCGCTGCCCCAGGTGTAAAAAAGGAAACCATTGGGCTAATAAGTGCAGATCTAAAACTGATGTTTATGGTAACATTTTGTCTAACAATTCAAAAAACGAGGCATGGGGCCCAATGCCCCAGGGCCCACAAATGTACAAGGCATTAGACTAGGAATATCCTCAAACATCCATCCAGATGATTCCTCAACACAATCCCTCTTACCCTTCGATTCCCTCGTCAGATGAAGAAGAGGAAGTGCAGGATTAGACCTCTGTTCCACCGCCTGAATAGTGATAGTGCTAACACCTGAAATGGGGGTTCAACTGATTCCCATGGGAGTCAGGGGACCTCTTCCCCTAGGGACTATAGGACTTATCCTTGGGAAAAGTTCTAAAAGCTTATCAGGTTTTCAAGTGACTCCAGGTGCAATAGACTCAGACTACCAAGGAGATATTAAGATTATGCTTAGTTCACCTTGAGGCATTTGCTCTGTTAACCAAGGTGATAGAATTGCTCAGCTGCTTCTCCTTCCCAGTTTACATGACTCTTTTAAGAGTATGCCTCAAAATAGGAAGAATAGGGGATTTGGTTCCACTGGTTCGGGACCTATGGCTTGCTGGGTTCAGGATTGTTCACAGAGGCCTATGTGCAAAATAAAAATTCAAGGAATAGAGATGGAGGGATTGATTGACACTGGGGATGACTCTTCCATTATCAATGTACAACAATGGCCCAAACACTGGCCTTTACAAAAAGCCTCAACCAGTTTGAGAGGCTTGGGATATTCTAATAGCCCCGAACAAAGTGCAACAGTTTTAAAATGGGAGGATGATGAAGGGCATCAAGGAACATTTCAGCCTTATGTTTTGTCCAGCTTGCCAGTTACCTTATGGGGAAGAGATGATTTACAACAAATGGGAGTACATCTCACAACAAAGCCCACAGGTGTTACAAAAGGAAATCATCACCGAAAAGGTAAAGGATACTTTTTTTAGGGGCCACTGAGAAAACAATTTTGAAAATACCATGGCTTTCTGATAAGCCAGTTTGGGTCCCTCAGTGGCCCCTTTCTAGAGAGAAATTACAAGCGGCCCACCTACTATTTCAAGAACAACTAAAAGCAGGACATACAGAACCTTCCACCTCTCCCTGGAATTCCCCCATATTCGTGATTAAGAAAAAATCAGGAAAATTGCAATTGTTATATGATCATAGAGAAATCAATAAAACCATGCAAATTATGGGCCCTACCCAACCTGGACTTCCTAATCCTATAGCTATTCCAAAAAATTTTCATCTTATAACCCTTGATATAAAGGATTTTTTTTTCTATTTCTTTACATCCTCTGGATGCCCCCAGGTTTGCTTTTTCAGTTCCTTCTAATAATAATAATGGACCTGATCAAAGATTTCAGTGAAAAGTTTTACCCCAGGGTATGGCTAATAGCCCCACTATGTGTCAAATCTATGTAGGTAAAGTTATTCAGCCTATCAAGAACAAATACCCAGAGCTTATGTGCCTCCATTATATGGATGATGTTTTGCTTGCTCATCCTAATCAGGAGGTCGTATTCACCATATTTAGCAATATATTCGAAAACTTGAAACGATATGGATTAAACATTGCTGAAGAAAAGGTTCAAACTAGATCTCCAATATTATATCTAGGATTCCAAATAATGGATACTTTTACTAGGCCTCAAAATTTTAATAAATAAGGAACATCTAGCTACTCTTCATGATTTTCAAAAATTGCTGGGAGACATTAATTGGCTTCGCCCTACACTAAGCCTCACTACTGGCCAATTAAAACCCTTATTTGATATCCTTTGTGGGAACCCTGATCCATCTTCACCGTGAACATTGACTCCTGATGCTAGGGAAGCTTTACAGTTGGTAGAAAAGGCCATTGAAGTATCCCATTGTGATAGAATTGATTTTGCTTGACCGCTGATATTGATCATTATTTCTTCACAATATATACCCACAGGAGTATTTTGGCAACAGGGGGCTTTATTATGGATAAATTTGCCCGTCTCTCCTAAAAGTACAACTGAGTCTTACACCTCCATGGTGGCTAAACTTATTCTTCAAGGACTCAAGACTTCTACTAAAATATTCGGAATTCACCCCACTACTATTATTACTCCCTATTCATCATCACAGGTTGAATATTTATGCTTCAATGATAATGATTGGGTTATAGCTAGATGCTCTACTTCTGCAAATTTTGATAACCATCTTCCTAAGTCTCCTATACTATCTTTTTGTATCAATCATCTCATCATTATATTTCCACAAATAATAAAAAATCTACCTATTCCTAAGGCATTAAATGTATTTACAGATGGGTACTCTAATGGTACTGCTGCAGTAGTCACTCAAAAAGAAAATATGATTCATGTTACTGCCCATAAATCAGCTCAATTAGTGAGCTAGAAGCTATTATTATAGCTCTTGAAAGTTTTAAAGAACAGCCCATAAATATTTTTTCAGACAGCCACTATATTGTACATGCTGTCCCTAAATTGGAGCTACCAGGTCCAATAGCACCTAATACTCCAGCCTTTAAATTGTTTTGTCAAATTCAAAACCTTCTATGGGAACATAAAGAACCTTTGTTTATTTGACATATCAGAGCTCATACTAATTTTCTTGGTCCTCTCCATGAAGGTAATCAAAAGGCCAATGCCCTTATTCAAACAATCTTTAAGTTTTCAGCTGTCCAACAAGCTACCTCGTTCCATTCTCAATTTCATGTTAATAGTACTACTTTACAACAAAGTTTCAAAATAACTAAAGATCAAACTCGAACAATTGTGAAGGCTTGTCAATCTTGTGTGACACATTTGCCCAATCCACATTATGGGGTTAACCCAAGAGGATTAATGCCCAATCATTTGTGGCAGATGGATGTCACTCATGAGCCAAGTTTTGGAAAATTGCGATTTATTCATGTGACCATAGATACATGCTCAGGCATGATTTTTGCTTCCTTACATAATGGAGAAAAAGTTACAGATGTTACATCTCATTGTTTACAAGCTTTTGCTGCACTGGGCATTCCCAAAATGCTTAAAACAGACAATGGCCCTGCATATACGTCCTCATCTTTCAAACAGTTTTGCGCAAAATTCAGTGTACTTCCAAAGACTGGTATTCTGTATAATCCTCAAGGCCAAGGCATAATTGAACGAGCTAATCGCACACTCAAACTTATGCTTTTGAAACAAAAAGAAGGAAATTGGACAAATCCTAAAGATAGATTAGCCGTTGCCCTTTTAACTTTAAATTTTTTAACTTTGGATTCCAAAGGATATTCGGCTAGAGACAGACACTGGAATCCACATCAACAACATAAACCTTTGGTTTACTGGAAGGATGTTCTTTCAGGCACATGGAAGGGCCCAGACCCAGTATTAATTTGGGGGAGAGGATCTGTTTGTGTTTTTCCACAGCATGAAACCTCACCGGTGTGGATACCATCAAGATTAATAAAACAGGTACCAAATCAAAAGGGCCAAGATGAAGTAGTTGTGGAATGATTCCCTTAAAAGAGTTATCAATCCGCGCACCTGCGCAAGTTTGTCTCTTCTGACAAAGGAACCTCATCTTTGCCTTTTCAGCTAAGAAATTTTTGAGCTACGTGCTTTTTCCTTCAATAAATTCACAACTTAAGTCTTATTCCTCCCAGCTGGGACAAGAGGATCTCTCTTTAGTGTGCACACAATTGTGTTTTTCTAATTTATATATGTTTTATGTCTGTGCACTTGTATAGATTTCATGTAAATGTGACATCACAAATATGTCTTTATGTCTGTGTGTCTGTCCAGATTTCATGTAAATGTGACGTCACGAATATCAAAAAAACCGAGCGCTCATGAATCTCATTCCAAAAAAAAAAAAAAAAAAAAAAAAAAAAGGATCCAAATAACTTTAATTCATTTAAGTTAAATATATATTCAAGTTGGGTAAACAAAACTTAATTTATAAGTATCTCTAGGACTTCTCTTCAGCAAGGAATATGACTAATACTGTATAGCCTGATATTTTGGTATTTGACTTGGGATTGTTTATTTGTAATAAACTTTATTTGTTAAACAGCTGATTAATTTAAATTGTTTCAACAGGTATATTCATGGAAGGTTGCTGTGTATGCAGAGGCTCAAAAGTTCCAGCTAACAAATTATTTTTCTAAAATACTCTTAGCTTTTCTTTAATCTATTTTAAATGTAATATTTTGTCAGCTAAATACCCTCAGTCTTTCTTTAATCCATTCTGAATGTGATATTTTGCCAGCTAATGTTCGTGGGAGCTCAAGCAGCAATTTGTGTGAGCAGAGATCAACTTCAGATACCTGAAGATCTAATAATTCTATTTTTTAGTTCACTCCTACAACTCGCTTCCTGACTCAGTGCTGGAATGGCACTGCCTTTCCTCTAATGATTGTTGCTTGAGTTTCTAGGTACATCCCTATGCCAGTCTTAGCGGGCCCTGAAGATTTGCCGGTGGCATTGTCTAGACATAAAAGAGAAGGCTGCTGCTGCTATACTGCAGGGATCGCAATCACTACAAGCATCCCTGCTGCTCAAGCATCAAACAACTTCACCAGCAGTGTGGTCTCTGCTCTGCATGCACGAGGCCTCCTAGATCAACGTGTTAGCAAATGGACTATAGGATGTTTGGGACATTGTACGGGACATATGCCTTGTGGGTACCCCTTTTCTTAACCTTGATAGGGCAGCTGATTTGTTTAGAGAACTCAGTGCATTACTTAATGGAACTTGGGGCACCTGAATTGTCTAAAAGAACTTAGTATGTACGCTATTTAATGGAACTTGGCTCATCAGCAAAAAGCTTGCCGCCTTAGAACCGGAGCATCTCCTCATGATTGGACGGCTGGTAGTCAATGACGGGAAAGTCTCATGTGGCCGACATATCAACCTAAGACAGGAGTCAAGGGCACAGCCTTGATTATCCCATGACAGGTAAGAATGCCAGTTGCACATGTGAACGCCTAAGCCAGGCACAGTCGATCCTGATGTGGTGAGAGCTCACCCATCTATTTATCCCTCTTTTAAAACAAAAGGGGGGAAATGTAAGAGCCTTAATGAGGAGTAGCTAAGATGGTGGCTGGCTGAGAGCAAAAGAGGAGACACGTTTTAATTGTTTTCTCCTGACCTTATTGTAATCTACTAAGAATCTTTCTGTGCCCGTGAACACTGTGTGATGCACCTGTAGTTGAGCTTGTGACACGTGTATACTTGTTAAGGTGAACAGTATTTAAGCAGGTAGGGTTGGAATTGTTTGGGGGGGGGTTGTTGTTGGAGTTGGAGAGAGAAGTCAGAAGAGATAGCGGAATAAAGAACGTACTTGTTTCCAGTCTGCCTCCGAATTCTTTCCCGTGGTATCGTGGCGGCAATAAGTGGTGGCCCATACGGGGAATTCGGAATCGGCACGGTAAGAAAGCCGAGAAAACAATTTTGAAAATGGGCTCAAAAATGACAAAAATCCGAGCTGCTAAAGCTATTCAAGAATTATTAGAAATAGCTGAAGGATACGTGCTTTCAATTGAACCTGGGACCCAGGATGTTACTACCAGTGAGAGTAGTAGTAATGAGGATTCAAGTAAAAGTGATTATGAAAGCATAGCCTCCACTGAGTCAGGACCAGTAAGGATAGTAACAAAAGGAAAGTAAAGAGGACCATGATAAGGGACCATCAAGTGGAGGAACCACTTGTGCCCTCTGCTCCCTCATGGGTTGAATCAATTACACAAACTATGAGGGGTCTTTCTGAACCCTTGCGTGCCCTTGTAACAGAGATTAACGGTCTTTCTGAGCACTTGCGTGCCCTCGAGAGTCAAAACTCGCAGGGACATTGGGATCTGCCAGTATTTGAAAATGAAAATGAGCAAAGGAATCATCAACCTTTGGATTTTAAAACTATAAAAAATTTTAAAGAAGCAACAATGACATATGGACCCCAAGCTCCTTTTAAGTATAAGTATGCTTGAAGCCCTTAATACCTTAAATTTAACTTCTTCAGATTGGAAAGGCTTATGTAAGGCAGTATTGAGCAGGGGACAATACTTGCATTGGAGGTCTCAATTCCAAGAGTTCTGTGTTGAAATAGCTAGAAGAAATGCAACTGCAGGATTTCCAGACCGTAACATAGACATGTTAACCGAGAAGGGCAATATGCTGATTTACAGCTTCAAATTCAGTACAATCCTGGAGTTTACACTCAAATATACGCCGCAGCTGTTAGGGCATGGAAAACTTTACAAGGAACTGGTGATTTACAGGGTATCTTGTCTAAAGTAATTCAGGGACCTAATGAGCCACATGCTGACTTTGCTGATAGACTTTTGAGAACTGCAGGTAGAGTGTTTGGAGACGTTGATCAAGACGTTGAACAACCATTAGTTGTTCAGCTGGCATATGAAAATGCCAACAAATATTGTCAAGATGCTATCAGACCTTGAAAAACAAAAGGGACCTTTCTGTATATATAAGGCTATGCAAAGACATAAACGATGCCTTTGTCACGGGAAATGTAATTGCAGCAGCCATGAGAGGTGCTTCTCCTCAAAATTTTACAAGAAGGGCTCAACCTAAAAATTATTATAATCAATCAGGTTATTTTAGAAGACAATATCCCCAAAGAAGGCAAGAGACAATAGAAATAAGACCAAGCTCGTATCGTGCCCCAGGCCGCTGCCCCAGGTGTAAAAAAGGAAACCATTGGGCTAATAAGTGCAGATCTAAAACTGATGTTTATGGTAACATTTTGTCTAACAATTCAAAAAACGAGGCATGGGGCCCAATGCCCCAGGGCCCACAAATGTACAAGGCATTAGACTAGGAATATCCTCAAACATCCATCCAGATGATTCCTCAACACAATCCCTCTTACCCTTCGATTCCCTCGTCAGATGAAGAAGAGGAAGTGCAGGATTAGACCTCTGTTCCACCGCCTGAATAGTGATAGTGCTAACACCTGAAATGGGGGTTCAACTGATTCCCATGGGAGTCAGGGGACCTCTTCCCCTAGGGACTATAGGACTTATCCTTGGGAAAAGTTCTAAAAGCTTATCAGGTTTTCAAGTGACTCCAGGTGCAATAGACTCAGACTACCAAGGAGATATTAAGATTATGCTTAGTTCACCTTGAGGCATTTGCTCTGTTAACCAAGGTGATAGAATTGCTCAGCTGCTTCTCCTTCCCAGTTTACATGACTCTTTTAAGAGTATGCCTCAAAATAGGAAGAATAGGGGATTTGGTTCCACTGGTTCGGGACCTATGGCTTGCTGGGTTCAGGATTGTTCACAGAGGCCTATGTGCAAAATAAAAATTCAAGGAATAGAGATGGAGGGATTGATTGACACTGGGGATGACTCTTCCATTATCAATGTACAACAATGGCCCAAACACTGGCCTTTACAAAAAGCCTCAACCAGTTTGAGAGGCTTGGGATATTCTAATAGCCCCGAACAAAGTGCAACAGTTTTAAAATGGGAGGATGATGAAGGGCATCAAGGAACATTTCAGCCTTATGTTTTGTCCAGCTTGCCAGTTACCTTATGGGGAAGAGATGATTTACAACAAATGGGAGTACATCTCACAACAAAGCCCACAGGTGTTACAAAAGGAAATCATCACCGAAAAGGTAAAGGATACTTTTTTTTTAGGGGCCACTGAGAAAACAATTTTGAAAATACCATGGCTTTCTGATAAGCCAGTTTGGGTCCCTCAGTGGCCCCTTTCTAGAGAGAAATTACAAGCGGCCCACCTACTATTTCAAGAACAACTAAAAGCAGGACATACAGAACCTTCCACCTCTCCCTGGAATTCCCCCATATTCGTGATTAAGAAAAAATCAGGAAAATTGCAATTGTTATATGATCATAGAGAAATCAATAAAACCATGCAAATTATGGGCCCTACCCAACCTGGACTTCCTAATCCTATAGCTATTCCAAAAAATTTTCATCTTATAACCCTTGATATAAAGGATTTTTTTTTCTATTCCTTTACATCCTCTGGATGCCCCCAGGTTTGCTTTTTCAGTTCCTTCTAATAATAATAATGGACCTGATCAAAGATTTCAGTGAAAGTTTTACCCCAGGGTATGGCTAATAGCCCCACTATGTGTCAAATCTATGTAGGTAAAGTTATTCAGCCTATCAAGAACAAATACCCAGAGCTTATGTGCCTCCATTATATGGATGATGTTTTGCTTGCTCATCCTAATCAGGAGGTCGTATTCACCATATTTAGCAATATATTCGAAAACTTGAAACGATATGGATTAAACATTGCTGAAGAAAAGGTTCAAACTAGATCTCCAATATTATATCTAGGATTCCAAATAATGGATACTTTTACTAGGCCTCAAAATTTTAATAAATAAGGAACATCTAGCTACTCTTCATGATTTTCAAAAAATTGCTGGGAGACATTAATTGGCTTCGCCCTACACTAAGCCTCACTACTGGCCAATTAAAACCCTTATTTGATATCCTTTGTGGGAACCCTGATCCATCTTCACCGTGAACATTGACTCCTGATGCTAGGGAAGCTTTACAGTTGGTAGAAAAGGCCATTGAAGTATCCCATTGTGATAGAATTGATTTTGCTTGACCGCTGATATTGATCATTATTTCTTCACAATATATACCCACAGGAGTATTTTGGCAACAGGGGCCTTTATTATGGATAAATTTGCCCGTCTCTCCTAAAAGTACAACTGAGTCTTACACCTCCATGATGGCTAAACTTATTCTTCAAGGACTCAAGACTTCTACTAAAATATTCGGAATTCACCCCACTACTATTATTACTCCCTATTCATCATCACAGGTTGAAATATTTATGCTTCAATGATAATGATTGGGTTATAGCTAGATGCTCTACTTCTGCAAATTTTGATAACCATCTTCCTAAGTCTCCTATACTATCTTTTTGTATCAATCATCTCATCATTATATTTCCACAAATAATAAAAAATCAACCTATTCCTAAGGCATTAAATGTATTTACAGATGGGTACTCTAATGGTACTGCTGCAGTAGTCACTCAAAAAGAAAATATGATTCATGTTACTGCCCATAAATCAGCTCAATTAGTGAGCTAGAAGCTATTATTATAGCTCTTGAAAGTTTTAAAGAACAGCCCATAAATATTTTTTCAGACAGCCACTATATTGTACATGCTGTCCCTAAATTGGAGCTACCAGGTCCAATAGCACCTAATACTCCAGCCTTTAAATTGTTTTTGTCTAATTCAAAACCTTCTATGGGAACATAAAGAACCTTTGTTTATTTGACATATCAGAGCTCATACTAATTTTCTTGGTCCTCTCCATGAAGGTAATCAAAAGGCCAATGCCCTTATTCAAACAATCTTTAAGTTTTCAGCTGTCCAACAAGCTACCTCGTTCCATTCTCAATTTCATGTTAATAGTACTACTTTACAACAAAGTTTCAAAATAACTAAAGATCAAACTCGAACAATTGTGAAGGCTTGTCAATCTTGTGTGACACATTTGCCCAATCCACATTATGGGGTTAACCCAAGAGGATTAATGCCCAATCATTTGTGGCAGATGGATGTCACTCATGAGCCAAGTTTTGGAAAATTGTGATTTATTCATGTGACCATAGATACATGCTCAGGCATGATTTTTGCTTCCTTACATAATGGAGAAAAAGTTACAGATGTTACATCTCATTGTTTACAAGCTTTTGCTGCACTGGGCATTCCCAAAATGCTTAAAACAGACAATGGCCCTGCATATACGTCCTCATCTTTCAAACAGTTTTGCGCAAAATTCAGTGTACTTCCAAAGACTGGTATTCTGTATAATCCTCAAGGCCAAGGCATAATTGAACGAGCTAATCGCACACTCAAACTTATGCTTTTGAAACAAAAAGAAGGAAATTGGACAAATCCTAAAGATAGATTAGCCGTTGCCCTTTTAACTTTAAATTTTTTAACTTTGGATTCCAAAGGATATTCGGCTAGAGACAGACACTGGAATCCACATCAACAACATAAACCTTTGGTTTACTGGAAGGATGTTCTTTCAGGCACATGGAAGGGCCCAGACCCAGTATTAATTTGGGGGAGAGGATCTGTTTGTGTTTTTCCACAGCATGAAACCTCACCGGTGTGGATACCATCAAGATTAATAAAACAGGTACCAAATCAAAAGGGCCAAGATGAAGTAGTTGTGGAATGACTCCCTTAAAAGAGTTATCAATCCGCGCACCTGCGCAAGTTTGTCTCTTCCGACAAAGGAACCTCATCTTTGCCTTTTCAGCTAAGAAATTTTTGAGCTACGTGCTTTTTCCTTCAATAAATTCACAACTTAAGTCTTATTCCTCCCAGCTGGGACAAGAGGATCTCTCTTTAGTGTGCACACAATTGTGTTTTTCTAATTTATATATGTTTTATGTCTGTGCACTTGTATAGATTTCATGTAAATGTGACATCACAAATATGTCTTTATGTCTGTGTGTCTGTCCAGATTTCATGTAAATGTGACGTCACAAATATCAAAAACCGAGCGCTCATGAATCTCATTCCAAAAAAAAAAAAAAAAAAAAAAAAAGGATCCAAATAACTTTAATTCATTTAAGTTAAATATATATTCAAGTTGGGTAAACAAAACTTAATTTATAAGTATCTCTAGGACTTCTCTTCAGCAAGGAATATGACTAATACTGTATAGCCTGATATTTTGGTATTTGACTTGGGATTGTTTATTTGTAATAAACTTTATTTGCTAAACAGCTGATTAATTTAAATTGCTTCAACAGGTATATTCATGGAAGGTTGCTGTGTATGCAGAGGCTCAAAAGTTCCAGCTAACAAATTATTTTTCTAAAATACTCTTAGCTTTTCTTTAATCTATTTTAAATGTAATATTTTGTCAGCTAAATACCCTCAGTCTTTCTTTAATCCATTCTGAATGTGATATTTTGCCAGCTAATGTTCGTGGGAGCTCAAGCAGCAATTTGTGTGAGCAGAGATCAACTTCAGATACCTGAAGATCTAATAATTCTATTTTTTAGTTCACTCCTACAACTCGCTTCCTGACTCAGTGCTGGAATGGCACTGCCTTTCCTCTAATGATTGTTGCTTGAGTTTCTAGGTACATCCCTATGCCAGTCTTAGCGGGCCCTGAAGATTTGCCGGTGGCATTGTCTAGACATAAAAGAGAAGGCTGCTGCTGCTATACTGCAGGGATCGCAATCACTACAAGCATCCCTGCTGCTCAAGCATCAAACAACTTCACCAGCAGTGTGGTCTCTGCTCTGCATGCACGAGGCCTCCTAGATCAACGTGTTAGCAAATGGACTATAGGATGTTTGGGACATTGTACGGGACATATGCCTTGTGGGTACCCCTTTTCTTAACCTTGATAGGGCAGCTGATTTGTTTAGAGAACTCAGTGCATTACTTAATGGAACTTGGGGCACCTGAATTGTCTAAAAGAACTTAGTATGTACGCTATTTAATGGAACTTGGCTCATCAGCAAAAAGCTTGCCGCCTTAGAACCGGAGCGTCTCCTCATGATTGGACGGCTGGTAGTCAATGACGGGAAAGTCTCATGTGGCCGACATATCAACCTAAGACAGGAGTCAAGGGCACAGCCTTGATTATCCCATGACAGGTAAGAATGCCAGTTGCACATGTGAACGCCTAAGCCAGGCACAGTCGATCCTGATGTGGTGAGAGCTCACCCATCTATTTATCCCTCTTTTAAAACAAAAGGGGGGAAATGTAAGAGCCTTAATGAGGAAGTAGCTAAGATGGTGGCTGGCTGAGAGCAAAAGAGGAGACATTTAATTGTTTTCTCCTGACCTTATTGTAATCTACTAAGAATCTTTCTGTGCCCGTGAACACTGTGTGATGCACCTGTAGTTGAGCTTGTGACACGTGTATACTTGTTAAGGTGAACAGTATTTAAGCAGGTAGGGTTGGAGTTGTTTGGGCGGGGGTTGTTGTTGGAGTTGGAGAGAGAAGTCAGAAGAGATAGCGGAATAAAGAACGTACTTGTTTCCAGTCTGCCTCCAAATTCTTTCCCGTGGTATCGTTGCTGCAGGCAGCAGCCACTGCAGGCAGAGATAGATAGACAGATAGATAGATAGATAGATAGATAGATAGATAGATAGAAGATAGAAAGGAGTGTTGGGGATGTAGCTCATTGGTACAGTGCCCATGAATTCAATCCCTAATACCACAAAAAAGGTGGGAGACAGTCTATAACAATACCTCATGGCCCCTATCCAATGCACATTAAAAGGAAGTGTAGTTTGTATAAAAGTGATCTTATGTGCAGTAGAGTTTAAGGGAGAGGCGCTGTTCTGTAATGATCATTCCATGTTGGCATTTCAAAAAAATGAGGCTCCTACACCTTTGGATTGTACACATCCAGAACAACAGTAGCCAGATTTACACAATGCAGGCAGGAGACCTGACTGCCTTACCATAAATTCAATTCATATAGAACTTACAATCAATTTTTAGTACCTTATTTGTACATATAAATGGGCTGCCAACATTTAAGGATGAATGATATTGATAAGCAAATATAAAAAAAAGGAAATGAAGATAATGATAGAATAAAAACCTTAGTAATATATCTTCAGAGATATTGGAGAAGATATTATAGCAACTAATAGTAGTTAAAATCATTCAGAGAAAAAGAAAGAGGTCTTGGAAATTTAAAATGTAATAGATATAAAAATAGTAAAATAATTGGAAGAAAAATCAAATCTCATCTTAAGGAAAAGAAAACAAGAAAAGATGATGGTCTTTTGAAAGGAAATAGACAAGAAGATTAAATAAATTGAAGAAGCCCAATATCTGGTGAGCAGAACTTCAGGAAAAGAAGAAAAGTGAACATAGAGGAAAGGGAATTCTGAAAACAATCACTAAAACAAAAACATCTCAAGAGTAAGAGCCTAGATTTCCATAGCTAAAGGACCAACACAACACTTGGCTCAGAGAATAAAAAATAAACTCACTAAAACATATTATAAAAATTTAGAATATGCCAAGTAAGGAATTGTGTTTGTCTCCCAAAGATTCATGTGCTGGAAAGTTGATTCCCAGTGTGGCATTTTTGAGAGATAAAACCTTTGAAATATGGATCTAGAAGGAGATCATCAGTTCATAGTGTGCCTTGCCCTCAAAAGGTGCTAAGGTCCTTCTCACAGGAAGCCGAGTCTATTTTAGTGGGAGGGTCACTATGGCAAAGCAGGCCTGGACACTGTCCTCTCCTTACTTTCCTGCCCTCCCTTGTGCATATGCTCGCACCCTACTTGAGTCATCATCAGAGTTGAGCTGATGCAAATATCATCCTCTTGAAGCTCTAGAGGTAGTAGCTAAATAAATCTAATTTCCTTATGAAGCACCCAACCTCAGGTACACACACACACACACACACACACACACACATACACAAAATATGTACAATATATACACATATATATATAACCAAATCAAATATATACAATCTCTCTCTCTCTCTCTCTCTCTCTCTCTCTCTCTCTCTCTCTCTCTCTCTCTCTCTCTCTCTCTCTCTCACACACACACACACACACACACATATGCCTTTAGTGGCCCATATGCAGGTTCCCTCCAAACATTCTGCTTCTATAGACAAAGCCCAACTTCTTGTTACTACAAAGCCTGTGTCCTGCAGCTCTTGGCTTTGTGTTCTGTTCCTGAGTATTTCTCTCATGCAGTGAGACCCAAAGTGCCCTCCTTCCCTGGACTGTAATGTGACTAACAAAATGCTGCCAATCTCATCTGTCTAGGGTTAGGTGTCACATGTCAGATATGCCCACATCCCTAGGTTGGCCAACTCTGCTTCACTAAAGTGGCAAATAAGAGACAATGAAATACAAAAGTATTTTAAAGAATAAATATGTCAAATATAGATGCTAAATAGAATAAAATTATATCAGATTTGTAAATGCCACAACAGAAACAAGAATACTGAACATTTTTCAAAGATCAGAGGAAAAATTGTTTGCGACCTAAAATCCTTTGTTCATTCAGACTATCGTTCAATACATGTGGGTAGAATTAGTTTTAGATTTTTAAAGTATAGAAAATTTGACTGTCCCAAACCTTTTTAAGGAAACTATCTGAGAATGATTTCTAACAAAACAAGGAAAAACCAAGATAGAAAAAGAACTGTGATCCAAAGAATAGGACACCCAGAACAATAGAAAGGCAAAGATAATTCCCAAGATCATGGCAAAAAAAGGAAGCACCTGAGTGATTGTTGTAAAACAAGACTGGAGTGCACAGAGAAGGTCAGACGTCTCCAGTAGGCATGTGAGCAGAAAAATTAAATATGCCTGAAAATGAGAGGAAAGCTCTGACTATATGGAAAATTTTATAATGAGGCATTTTTACTGCACTTCTGGAGTGTATGTAGTGATTTATTTTTAAGTTCAAAGAAAACCAAATCAAAGTAGGGGGGCAGCAATTTTTAACTCCAGTTTTAAAAAAAGTTGTGGAGGAAGGAAATGTAATCAGACGATGTTTCTTAGCTCAGCAGTGAACAATATTTGAAAAGTCATCATGAAAACACTAAATGTTTTTAAGCAACAATTGAGGCATAATTATATGGAGAGGAAAATAGAGGGGATGAGTTAGCCAAATAATAATAAAATATTATAACAGGAACTTGATAGGTAATGTTCAAATTGATTAAACAAGATAGAACCTTGTATTTATTTATATCATTGACACGCATGGAGACAATGATCAAGTGAAATAGTTGAACATTAAATGTGTTTAACTTGGAGGAGCAGGGTAAGTCATAAAGAGACAAGAAACACTTGTTTAATACACATTTCAGAAACAGTGGACTTTTAAACTAGTTTTGTCTAATGTATTTGTTTAAAGTGAATAATTAAATTTTTATTTATTTATTTATTTATTTTCATTTTATTTATAATAGTAGTATGTATTACAATTCATAGTGCACATATATAGCATCTTTTTACATACAATTGTTTGTATACAAAGTATATTCGTACCATTCAGGTCTTCAATCATGCATTTAGGATAATGATATCCATCTCATTCAACCACCTTTTCTTTTTTTTTCTCCCCTCCCTCCCCCCTTACTCCCTCCCTTCCCCTCCCTTCCCTTTGACCATTCTAATGTTCCTTTAATCCTCCTATGTACCCCCATCCAACAACACTGTGAACTAGCCTGCTTATATCAGAGAAAACATTCAGTATTTGGATTTTTGAGATTGACTAATTTCAC
Source organism: Tamias sibiricus (assembly GCA_025594165.1). Lineage (NCBI taxonomy): Eukaryota > Metazoa > Chordata > Mammalia > Rodentia > Sciuridae > Tamias > Tamias sibiricus. The sequence goes on along the minus strand of CM046664.1, from coordinate 118,449,450 downwards.
TTAGCATTATATTCTCCAACTTCATCCATTTACCTGCAAATGCCATTATTTTATTCTCTTATTGCTGAGTAAAATTCAATTTTGTATATATACCACATTTTCTTTATCCACTCATTTATTGAGGGACATCTAGGTTGGTTCCACAACCTAGCTATTGTGAATTGTGCTGCTATAAACATTGAAGTGGCTGTGTCACTGTAATATGCTGTTTTTAAGTCCTTTGGAAATAGACCCAGGAGTGGGATGGCTGGAGGGTGGTTCCATTCCCAGTTTTCCAAGGAATCTCCATACTGCTTTCCAAAATGGTTGCACCATTTTGCAGTCCCACCAGCAATGTATGAGTGTGCCTTTTGCCCCACATCCTCTCCAACATTTATTGTTGTTTGTGTTCTTGATAGCTGCCATTCTGACTGGAGTGAAATGAAATCTTAGAGTAGTTTTGATTTGCATTTCCGTAATTGCCAGCGATGTTGAGCATTTTTCATGCATTTGTTGATTAATTGTGTATCTTCTTCTGAGAACAAGAATTAATACCAAGAATTAATGAATGGGATAGATTTGAACTAAAAAGCTTCTTCTCAGCAAAAGAAACAATCAGTGAGGTGAATAGAGAGCCAACTAATTGGGAACAAATATTTAATACATGCACATCAGATTGAGCACTAATTTCTAGAATATATAAAGAACTCAAAAAACTTAACACCAAAAAAAAAAAAAAAAAAAAAAAAAAAAAAAAAAAACCAACAACAAATAACCCAATCAATAAATGGGCTAAGGAATTGAAAAGACACTTCTCAGGTGAATAATTAATTTTTAAGAGGTATTTGGCTCCTATTTCTAATTATCAAATAATGTCCCATAGTAATACTCACTAACAAGTCAGTTGCTGTTTTCCATTATTCCATCTGGTGAAAAGATTTATAAGTGTAATGGCTTTCACTATGACAATTTCTGCAATATTAATTCTAAATTTTTTTGGCTTCCTTTTAGTGCTTCAATTTATTCCCCTCCAGCTCACATAGTAAATTAATTGGAATCTTCTTAAGAATCATTATGTTGCTCTCATTAAGATTACTCTTTTGAGATCAAATCACATTTAAAGTAAAATGATTCTTGAGTTCTAATATATCTCTAGTTTATGGCAATTGGGAACCTAATCTATCTAATGATGATCAGCATAAATCTCTAGGTCATGGGAGATGGGTGTCTAATCATTTTTTGCACTATTGTATTTCTGAAGATTCTAGTTATAAGTAGACACATATAAAGCAAGTTGATGATTCATTAAAAATCTATTATGTATTTTAAGTTAAAAACCTACTCTTGTAGAAAGTCTTTTAAATATCAGATAATTCATTTTGAGTCTAAATGAAATGATACAATGAAAGGTCATTATTAGATTTAAGTTTGAATTTCTACATTTGGAAACTAAACATTACCCAGGTCAGACCATGGAACGTAATAAGCATACAATTAGATATTCAAATAGTTTCTCTTTTGGCTATCCAAACATAATTCTAATATTAAGTATACTTTCACTTATAAAAGCAGCTATCCTTATATTCATAGGTACATGCACACTACTGTGTGATTTTAAAGTTATGGTCACAGGAAGATCTTCATACAGGTTTAGAGATTATGGTCAAATCAAATACATGGATGAAGATGGGGGCTGAGGTTAAGGAATGAAAAGCCTTTGTACAAAAGCATCTGTAGAAATATTTGTTGATGGAGATGTAAATATGAAACCCTCCAGAGAGCTGTGTCCCACATGAGGGTGTAATTGAAAGACTGTAATGTGGGAAGCTAAGCAGATGTACTAAGTTATATAAAACAGAAGTGCATATTTAAGGTCTTTCTAGGATAATGCACGTCAAAAATGAATTTTTGAACTAACTTCTCATGTTATGCAGAAATTTCTTTATATGATTTTTAAAATGAATTTTTAGTTTAAATAAATATAAGACATTTTATAAATTAGAAGGACAAACAATTTAGAACAAACTCTGGAATTTGAGCTATTATATGTATCTCACTTATTTGAGATTAATATTGTTAAGCTAAATGGATTGAGTTTCTCTTGAATAGTGACAAAAATAGTAGAAAAAATTGTAGATTCTAGAAGAAATTCTATATAATTATACAAAGTAAATGAATATCCTAACCAAATCAAGATTTTTTTCACACACATTTTATCCTAGAAACAAGATGAATGTTTAAAAACAACTCTAACTACTATTGAAGATTCTGCACCAAAATAAGTCATAGGGAAACATAGAAAAAGTGTTATTGATACAACAATAACATATATACAACTTAAGGCATGAAATATTTACCTAATATATTTGAAATATGGTTTTGAATAAATAGTATTAAGAGCAATATTATAGTGTTCATATCAAGCATCCACAGAATATAATTGCATATTCAATAATAGAACAAAGGAGAGGGGAGGAAGGGGAGGGGCCAAGGGGATAGGAATAATGGCAGAATAAGTTAGACATCAATACCCTAAGTACATGTATGAAAACACAAATGGTGTAAAATACTTTATGTAAAACCAGTGACTTGAAAAATTGTGTTTTATATGTATTACAAAGTGAATGGCACTCTGCAAGCATGTATAACAAATTAGAATAATAATAATAATAAATTAAATAAAATAAATTTTAAAAAGCTAAAAAAAATTCTAAACAACCAATCAAAATAAACTCAATGAGCATTAAAGGTTAATAAATTACACAAATGTAATTCATGAATTTTATAGTTATTTCAAATTATCCATAGGATCTAATACACTAATTTCAGAGGATTCCATATTATATGCAGCAATCCTTAAATTTTCAAATAAGAAATCCAGCACGTTTGGTTTTTATAAAAATCTATGTACATTTTTATTAAAAATTGGAAGTAATATGAATCTTCATTTGCTTTCTCCATACTCATTTTCATCTATAATTAGGTTTACTAAAATCTAACGAGCTATAGTCTAAAATAATTAGAAGATGGGAATACCACATAACGGGGAGGCAGGTGATATAAAACACACAGTGGAAATCTGAACATAACATCACCTTAAACCTAGCCAACTCTCAAGAAAGGAAACCCATAGGGGTGATGCCCCCCCCATGTTATCTCATATAAATACTTCTGCAATTTCTCAGCTAATTTTACTAGGGTATTTTCATATCCTTGTCCTAGTACAAGAATATGTGTTATCCAAGTGTAATAAAGAGTAGATGAAAATCTTCTCAATTAAAAAAAAATTCTATCTATCATCTATCATCATCTGACTATATAACTTTGATGGGCTGCTTATACTGGTCCTCTACTTTTTTACTTGTCGTTCAGTGAAGCTTTAGATAGTAAATGTTGACCTGCACATGTTGATGACTATGACTAACAGATGATTTGTTCTTTCCTTGGAAAAAATCCTGAGCTTGCCCTTTGCTTCTAAAACTGTATAACTGATTCAGGTCTCTACTAGGGCTCATGCCCACTCTGGCTGTCATCTCAGTGTAGGAAGGTGCCAGGTTAGCTGCCCAAGGACATGAATGCAGTGTTGTGCTTTGCCCTTCGGAAGCATAAATTACTATCACTCAGAAAACAGAGAATATGAAAATCACAGAAAACATGAAATAGCACATTGACATATCCTGGCATTGTTACACTGTCTCTGATGCTAAACATTTTCCTATGACTTTAAATATTAATTTTTTGTAAATGGGAAATTGTCTGTAAAACAAAAATGTCTTTAATTATCTTTCCATGAATAGGTATGGAGTTTATTCAGCTTCAACTGACGTGCTCTGTAGGATTTCTGCAAATTGAATAAACAAGAGATTGTTAGTAAGTAATCAGGCATCTGATCATGTTATATCTCACAGAGTTATCTTGCCCTTTTCAGACAAAGAATCTGCAGAAGTGAATTTGTGGAGCCAGAGATGGCAGAGTCCTGATGGAAAGTGTGACTGTCCCCAGACAGGGGAGATTCTGAGTCCAATGATATCCTCATGCTGATGAGATTAGTTTGTTTTACAATCTGCTCTGCCAAGCAAACTTTGACACTATTCAGTGAAGGACACCAGGGAGATGTTGAAAGGAAGAGGAGAGTAAAGCTTCATCATGAATTAACATAGGTGACAGAAAATATGAACAACCCAAATCAGATATTTATCTTAAAGAAAATCTTTTCAGACCTGTTTTAGAAATGTATAAAAATGACAATTTTTTTTCATAAATTGCAAAAATTCCATTGCACTACTAAAATTTACTAAAAGTGGAGCTACTTTGTATCATGTATACAAATTAATAAGAACTTCAAGAGTAAAAATCTATCCTGGTAGTAAATTGCATTGAACAAACAAAGGGAAAAATCCATTCTGTCCCTTTTCTTAGTGATTCATGCTGCCATTTTTGGGGAACCAAAACTGGGATATTTTTCTTAATACTCAAAAATGTGTAAATTTTATGCTTCAGGATAAATTTAAATATATTTAAATAAAATTTCTAATTTCTCAAATGAGGTAATTGTAACCTATGTGGATCATGGGTGTGTTCACTGTCATAGAATGAAAAATTAATATCAGTCCTCCTGTTCTGCTACCACCCTGTTCTGCTTTGTTCTATGTCTTCCAGGCTTATGTGAGGCTGAGTGAGTGTATAATATGATGTCAACCTGGTAATGTAAAGAATGAGTATTTCACAATAAAGGAGACAATCCCATATTTAATTTTACCTGAATTTTTGATGCTAGGTATGCTTTAAGTTTTTCCAAAGCAGGCATAAATCAGTCCTTTATCAAATATGGTATTTCTGTTCTTATCCTATGATCTTGCCTACATGAAATGCTTTGGTGAAGAAGATAAAAGGGCCACCATTTCAAAACAGTACAGTAGGGAATTGTGGTGATAAATAGCTTCTCAAAGATATGATGACAGATGCCATTAAAAGGCACAAGCTGTTAAATCTAGAGTCTCATATGTGCTTTGTTCTTGATTTCTAAATATATCCCAGGTTGTTTTCAGAACTTAAAACACAGTCATGGGATGCTGGTGATTAGAGAAACTATTTGAAGTTCACAATCAGAACAGCTGGTCCAGAGATGATAGAAGATGATGCTGAGTTTTATGAAGCAATGCAAAATAGTGATTGGGGAATGTTTTGGCAAGTAATAAGAGAAATCGTCAGAGACTTATTGCAGGTGTCAAATAGCATTTAGGTTGTATGCATTTTTCAGAGCTGACATATCAATTAGCCCTCTTGCCTTTAAGGATAAAGCTGTATGATTATATGAGAAATATAGAAAAGGATAGAATTTTGATTAAGAAATCAAGCATAAAACTAACATGTGTAATGTGAATAATATACAAGTATATCACATACACACATAGCTTTATACTATATATGGTAGTAGTTACATATATAGTTTTAAATTATATATTTATGTATGTATGTATATACACATATATAAAATAGTCATCCTAACAGATATTCTATACCATTGTGGTTTGATTTGCATTTGCCCAGTGATCAGTGATGTTGCTGATCCTTTTATATATCTGTTGGTCATTTGTAGTTCTTCTTTGCAAAAGTGTGTATTCAATTATTTTGCCCATTTTTTGATTAGGTTAGTTGTGTTTCTTTTATTGTGTTTGCTGTTTTTGCTATTGAGTTGTAGACAATGTTCCTTGCATATTTCAGAGATTAACCCATTATCAGACCATTATATGGTTTTCAAATGTTTTCTCCAACTTAAAAAATATATATACATATATATATATATTTATATATATATATATATATATATATATATATATTTAGTTGTAGGTGAACACAATACCTTTATTTTATTTATATGGTGCTGAGGATTGAACCCAGGGCCCCACACATGCAAGATGAGCACTCTACTGCTGAGTCATATCCCCAGCCTTTTTTCTCCAACTTTATATGTTGCCTTTTCATTGTTAATTATTTTCCTTTCTGTCCAGAAGCTTTTCAGTTTGATCAGAGCAAAAATGATGAAATTCAGAATAGAAAAATAATGGGGAAAATATCAATAAAACTTATTTGGTTTTTTTGAAACCATAGACAAGATTTATAAACCTAGAATAAATAAGAAAAATGAGAAAGCTCAAATACATACAATCAGAAATGAAAGAAGAAACATTACAATTGACCCACAGAAATAAAAGGATTGTAAGGGGCTGCTATAAACAATTATACCTACAAATTGTATAACATAATAAATACATACATGTTTAGAAAAATGAAAATTACCAATATTGAATCATGCATGAATAAATAGCAAATCTAAATAGACCTTTACTAAGTACAGGTATTAAATGAGTCATCAAACATCTCCCAACAAAGAAAAGTACAATATATAGTGACTTCATTAGTGAAAAATATAAAATATTTAAAGAAGAATTAATATAAATTCTTGTCAATTTTTTCCAAAAATTGGAATGGATGGAACACTTGCACACCCATCATGTGAGGCCAACATTCCACAGGTTGCTTTTCATAGAGAATTCAAAATGACCATCTTTTAAACTCAGCTAATCTCATTCTTCTACTTCTACTTCCTCAGTGCCTTTTATCACATTTAGAATAAGGTTTAGACCCTTTCCCTTAGCTTGAATGACCCCTCTATGATTTGGTTCCTCACTACTTCCCTATGAACCCTGACTTTTGTGCCATCCTTACACTCCAGACAGTTCCTGTTCTTCACCAAACGTGTCAATCATTACTTCAAAAGTGTTGCTTTTGTTGTTTTTCTTCACTTATGTCATCTTTTCTCAGAACTTTGTGCCATTTATTTTATGCTTAAAATTGGATCTAAACTTCATTCCAATTTATGTTTCAGCATCACCTGGTAACCACGCTATCTCCTTATGCTACTTTGTTTTTCTTCATAGCAAATATAATTTATGTCTCTATTTGCTTTATTTACTCATTATGCTATTTGTGTCCTTGAATGCAAATAGCATCAGGTCAGATTCTTGTCCATCTTGTTCATTACTTATCCCTAGGGCCTACCACTCAATAAAAAACCTTATTAAGTCATATTGAATAAAAATATCATTGAATTATATAATATAATTTTCAGGTTCTTTCAGATTGTTTAAAATAGTTAGTATCATTAGAGTTTAGCTTCTCCAGATATACCAGGTCCTTCAAAAGGGGTGGTGGTGGTGGATCACATTTTATCTCCCATAGTTTTATTATAATATACTTATGGTTCAGGATTTGTCTTGAATTCAGTGTGGCTAATGATCTATTAACATTTATGTCTGCTTTTAATGTCTTCTTTTGGACTATATTACTTGAATATTTTGTTAACCTATTTCAAATTATGTGCTTTTCCCAGTTTTTGCTCTGGGAGGTAATAGATTTCCAGTTGGGTGTCAAACATTATCTCAAAAACAAATCAATCTCTCTGTCTGTTTCTCTCTCTCTCTCTCACACACACACACACACACACACACACACACACACACACACACACAGGACACTACACCAGTCCTTTACATGACTTCAATGAAATCCTCTACTTCTGTCCAAAATGCACTATATACCATCCTGTACCCTGATTTATAAGAACAGTTCAACTATATCAAGTGGAGCTAAATAATTCTCAACCAGATCACAACTCTTGTTAGATCCAGAAATAGGGCTTTGTTCTTTATTGGTTTCTAAGATACGCTCCAAGAAGCAGGAAACTATTGTTATTGGCATAATGCTTTAATTTATTTAGCATGACACAATCTATTAATATTTAACAATTAAATATCTTTCTTACCCCCTCAAGTCAATTTGTACAAAGCTATCTCAAACTTATTGATACTGTAAGCCACATCACCCTCAAACCTAAACTGATGAAGTTGACCCAACACTATAAAAAAGAAGCAGTCGGCCATCATTGTGTCTGATATATGGTTCCCAGAGAGTCAGGGAAGGAGGTTTACCTGAGGCTCCTGGAGCATTCAAGTGCTTCTCGCTGGGGGTATGTGCTGTGAGATCTTGATCAAAGATCATACTTTCGTTTTCACATTGTGTCTGTTGTGGATCTCTTCTTGGGTAAAAAGAAAGGCATGCTTAAACTTCCTGACTTAGCAAAGAGATGAAGACAATGCAAGACCTTGATATTATACCTCTTATTTAGAATTGTCACTATCCTTGCCAGCCTCTGTTCTGGCTGAGACATTGGTATGCCAACTCAGACTAAAATTCATTATATAGGTCTGACAGTTCTGAGGCTTAGCATTGATGCAAATACCATTCCCTATGTTCCTTATCTCTCTTCCATGTTGTCTGAGGTAGGTGCAGTCAGTTGTCCCTTCATTCTTCTTCATCTGCTCTATGGCCTAGCAGAGCGATTTATGTGGATTTCACCAATGGAATATATTACAGTCAGGATTAGATAATGAAGAGGTGCTGGGCATGGCAGTTATGCTGCAATCCCAGTGACTTGGGAGGCTGAGGCAAAAGGATCCAAGTTCAAAGCCAGCCTCAGCATTTAGCAAAGCTCTAAGCAACACAGGGAGACCCTGTCTCTAAATAAAAACTAAAAAAAAAAAAAAAAAGGCTTAGAGATAAACTTCAGTGTCAACGCACCCCTTGTACACACACACACACACATACACACACACACAAAAAAAAAAAAAAAAAAAAAAAAGAAAAGAAAAAGAAAAAAAAAAAGAGGAAGAAAGAAATTAAGTCCTGGCTTTCTTTTGTGTATCTTCTCTGCCTGTCTGCCTAGCTATGTCTTCTTTCTGGGTTGGTGTACAAATCCCTCTGCCTCTGCTCACAATATTCTGTATGCTATTGGTGAAATATTATTAGTACTAGGGTTTTCTACTACTCTCTGTGGATTGCTTATGTGGTTTCCTACCTGCATCTTTGTACAATAATATATTTATTAAATTCAGCTCTAATGACTCAATTTAAGGGTGATGTTCATGACCTGACTGACATTGTTCAAGGTCAAGAGTTATTAAGTAGAAGTAAAAGAGAAGCCCTCTGCCTTTCACTTTATAGGTCCATTCGCAATGGTAGCTTTCCCCAGGAGTTCATATTTGACTTAGAAGGAGGAACACAACAAAAATAAACTAGGCTTAATGAAGTACAGATGAGTGACAAAGAGATTAGAATACTATTTGGTGAGATAGGTCCTTGGACCAATCCTAAGTGGTTTAACTTTCAATCACCTTTTGATATTTTATTGCTCTACTAATTCCAAGCCTGGGAAATGACTTAAAAGTAGTAGCCTTTGCTCTTCTCCCATTAAATGTTATGTGAGTTATCTGAAAAAAATTATTCAGACTATTCAGAATGCTCAGGATGCATGGATTATTCTTGAAATTATAAAGCTTGCTGTTTTTTTTTAAATATTTTTATTCCCTAACAAATGATTTCATTTTGTTCAACCATGACAAATTCATACATTTACTTTTCAGGTGTATTTTTCTTTCCTATTTAGAAAATTTTTTATTTGGTTGTTATGATTTAGTTTAATATTTTTAGTTTTATGAGATCAGCTTTTGTTCTTAATTTCTGGATTTATTTCATTTTAGTCAGCAGAGTTAATGAATTATTGATGTCTTATTTTGGGAAATTGTATAAGATTATAGTCATTATTTGAAATAGGATAAACTGTGCTTATTTTCCATGCAGACAATATGCATGCTTATACTCTATGAAAACATGAACTTTTGAAGGGGGCTTACTAAGTAGCATCTCTATTCCTCCCCTGAGTTGAAACTAATTGAAAATTAAGCTAAAATAGTCAACAGATGGAGAAAAAAGTACTTACTTCATTAGTATTAGAGGCTAGAGTGAAGGACATATTACTATCAAAATAATAATTAACTCGCTAACCCTTTTCCTACAGTGGAGAGAACATTATAACAAAGGGAGTATAAGTTTGACTTTACAAATTCATCAAACTTGCCCATGTCCCTGTTCCTCACAGGCTTAAATGAAGACTGAATGTATCTAAATCAACACTGAATTAAAGAAGAAGCACATGTTTTTTTTTTTTTTTTTTTTTTTTTTTAGTTTCTCAAAGTTCTTCAAAACACAAATCTAAATTAAAAAAAAAAAAAAACAACAACTAACATCTTTAAGTTAGTATATCATCCTTCTTTCCCCCATTGTTTATCTAAGTTATCATCAATATATTTATTAATCATTTTAATGTGCTTTTGCAAACAACGTGAAATTATAATAAAGCCTTATCATCAAAAATAAAAAAAATAATATTTCTTCATTTCAAATATACAAACTCATTCTATCTCGAAGTAACTGTGCTGAATTGGTTGAATAAGATTTTTGTGTGTATTCCTGTATTGACATTTACATGCATGTAGCCACTTTCATCTGTATATATTTCTCACATTCACACTCATGCATAAAATAATATAGTTTGCTTTGTATTTGTTTTATATAAATTAGATCAGGCATATATGTTGCTTTGCAACCTGTTTTTTAAGTTTAACATTTTGATTGAGAGATTTTGTAGTTTATTGGAAAGATAAGGTACAGTTTCCTTTATAATGCTTTTCTAAAACATAGGGGCCTAGTCAGAAAAGAAACCACTTTGTATGGGTATAGCAGTGACTTCTTCCTACCATTGCCTTGATAGAGGAGTTAGGAAATTAGAAATTGTAATGGCAAATTTCTAGTACACCTGATGAGACCAGCATTAATGGGCTACTATCATTGGTATTCGTTGTTCCAGGCCTGCAGCTAAGGTAATGATAGCCATTTTTATATAATTATTTCCCTTTTTCTCTAAGTTTACTTTTTTCTTCATTCCTTTCTTAAGTACTAAGTATAATTAACCTCTTTTACCACTTACATTTCTATCCTATCATTCTTTCCAACTGCAGTCTTTAGAGATTCTAGCAAATAAAATCACAAAGGAAGAAACCAGAAGTTTGAAATTTTGATTGCTTCCTTTATCTTTCTGTATTGTTTTCCATTTTGTTTTCACACTTGATTTGCCTCACTGAATAGAATTGAAAGGAAATGACCAGCCCTACTTTGCTTGATTAGAAATAGAGGAATAGCAGGGAGGAAACAAAATACTCAAGTAAGGAAGTAAACAACATTTTGTAAATAATTAAGATTTTGTGAGGAAAAATATAGGTATGTATGGTATAAATTTATCAAAAGGGAACTTATGTAAAAATTTTTTCTACGGGTAACCACATTTTACATTTCTTGTATACTCCCAGAAATATTCTGAACATAAACAATGTATATACATAAACATACATCTTTTATACATTTTATATACATACATTTTATACACTTATAGATTTACATATATACACAGATACACACAAATTAATTTAAAACATTCTTTTCATTTTATATTTTTATATCCACATGCACAAAAACAAAACCTCCTATGTTCTTATTAATTAGTAAGCAGCATCTTAATGTGTGAGATTTTCTTAATTAATTTGACACATGTATTGGTTTTAGGTGGTTTCCAGTTTGGGTATTAATAATAATGTAACAGCAAATATTTATATGTCAATCTTTTCAAGTATTGGGGTCAGTATAAACTTTAGCCAACTTAGTGGCAATTTACTCTTTATAAGTTTACAAAGACTCGTACATATGTAATGTTTCTAATCTTTAGCTTTATAAAGAAGATCTGGCATTTCTATTTCATTTCAGATGTGTGGAATCAATTGCTTTCAACTAATGAAAGAGAAGGCTTCAAATTTCTCATTCATTTTCACACTTAACCCTGAGTGGACACTATTCTACTTCTATTCATTGCAATGAAACAAGAGAAGATTTTGGCTAGCAGTGCCACATCTGTATCATAAGTGTTTTTTGTTTTTTTTTTTTTTTTTGTTTTTTTTTTTTTTTTTTACAGCTGTGGCAGAGTTCTTTAGAAGAGTTCATAATGACCTGTTTTCAATTATGAGATTGTTCTTTTCTGACAGTTAATTTCCAGATTTCAATGTAAGTATTATTAGATAAGTGAACACATATTTTAGAAAATGTGTTTTAGAAAATGTTTCATAGTTTAGGGAATTGTCATTCAAACTCCCCTGACACATTCTGAAACATGCTGCATTTTAAATCAAAGTAGTCCTGTCACTTTCAGCATTTCTCATCAGGTTCTTTTTACTGTGGGCATAGGATCAGCTAAGCTCTTGGCCTTTCTTCCCCTTCTGGCTTTTTGGGTTTGTATCCCATAGATCTATAATTTCCTTCCTTTTCTGCACAGAATATACTCTTGTGCTGCACTTAACCTACTCTATTTGCACTTTCCCCTCACTCTCAGAAAAGGCTACTTTTTTGGTAATAGTGAATACAATATGATTTTTTAGATTGTGGAATTTCATAATTTTATCAAGGTCTTACTATTTACCAAGGACTTCTTAGAAACAGTACAGTGATTAGTCTCTATACTCAATTTATGTAGGATTTTTAAGGGCTGGATTAAGCCAGCAAAAATATACCAAAGGATGTTAAAGTCATCAGCGGCATTTGCTTTATTCAAAGGAAAAGTCAACTTTTTCTATTTTCATAACAAGACAGTTTTATAACTTCGAGCAAGGCACCTGTATGAGTTAAGCTCTTAAGCTCCATAGAAAGCAGGGAAATAGGTGTGCTATTCCCTTTTATGATCACAGTTGGAAGAGTTGCTTCCCATCCTTGATAAAGACATTTCTGAGTTGTAAAACTAGCAAGAGGTTTGTAAAATATTTCATATCTCAAAGGAGCAGAGAAAGAATTTATACTTATAAGTTTTTTTTAAATAAATTGTCTCAAGTGAAGTGAAGTCAGGGGCCAGTGTCAGGAAGGAGACAGTCTCAAGTTTAATCAAGCTGAGAGGGAAATTTAAGGTCATCTTGATAAATTCAAATAGAAAATTCTCAAAGTAAAAGCATATTTTCCAAACAGTGCCACCTGTAACCTCACCCTGAGATTCAAACTCTTGTGAAGTCTGTTTAAGGAAGCATCAGCTACTTTCAGAAGCACAAAACACACACTGAGTTTCAGTATTTGGAAAAGTATAGACTTTTTTTTTTTTTTTTTTTTGATTGAGTGTGTGTATTTGCTACAACTCATCCTTAACAGTGTAGAATTAAAAGTAAAAAATGTAATTTATCCTACATGAAGGTTCTTGATTTTTAAAACTGTGTAATCCCTGTCATTTGTATTTACTTTGAAAAAACAGGTGGCTGTGACATGGTACTTTTAAAAATTTTACACTCTCAAGTTTATCATTTTTCCCTTAAAATTGCTTTTTACTCTAGAAACATTCTTTAAATTTTGTTGTTGTTGTTGTTGTTGTTACAGATGTTAAAATCAATTCTCCATACTTTTTTTGCTAGATGTAATTTATATCTCTGGTGCTAGAATGATAATTTTTTCATTGATTATGGATGATTTAATAAATAATTAATAACTGTAGAAATATATGCTTAATAGTAGAATTGGTATTCACTGGCAAATGTCTGAGGAATGCCATATCAAAAATAATGTGTTAGAAATGACACCTCTCGAGGGCATTGCTTAACAATATACTGAAAAGTTCACAGCATTCATTGCAGCAATTATCATAGTGATTGTGCCTTTAAACGTGTCTTCACTTGTAAATCTTTGGGTAATTAGCTTTAATAATGGGAACATATTTTCACCTATTAAACATCTCCACATTTTTCTAAACTACTATAAAATTCAAGTGCCTTATAGTGAAAAAAACTTAGACATTAAACCAAAAAGAAAGAATGTTAAGTGGATATATTTATATCCTGCAATGCAAAAGAGAGAGAAATTGACAGAGTCAAAGACAATTATTTTAATTTTAGTTCAAATAAAAAATTGTTTATTGAAATGTACCCTAATCTCTGGACATTCTGTGACATCAGCAGAATGTTTTATTGGGAGGTAATCCAAATATTAAAACTAGACACAGAACAAAATTGTGTCCTTATTTCATTGAGATGTCACTATGTCACATTCTCAGTAACTTGACTATATATTCCAAAATCCCAGATATTACCCATATCAAAAGTATAATTTGTAGACTTTACTTTTGGCTTAGAGATTACTTGTGTGGGTGAAATGCTGGTTGGTGAGATGAAGGTGTGGTCAGAAAGAAGATCATGATCAGAACATGACCTGAACCCACAAGTTGATGTCCTTTTGTTTTCATGTCTAACTCACCTACTAGCTGACTCAATTTTTTTTTTTTTTAAAAGAGAGATTTTGCCAATTGAAACTTGGGATCAACTAAGTTAGTGACTCCGTTATACACACAACAAACATTAAGAATGTGCCATATATGCCGGGCGCGGTGGCGCACGCCTATAATCCCAGCACTTTGGGAGGCTGAGGCAGGAGGATCGTGAGTTCAAAGCCAGCCTCAGCAATGGCGAGGAACTTAGCAACTCAGTGAGACCCTGTCTCTAATAAAATACAAAAAAAAAAAAAAGGGCTGGGGATGTGGCCCAGTGGTCAAGTGCCCCTGAGTTCAATCCCTGGTACCCAAAAAAAAAAAAAAAAAAAAAAAAACAAAGTGCCATATATTAAACAGAGAAAAATATGTATATACAGAGTACATATGAAATATTTTCTCATTTCATTGAGGAATTGGCATTTCATTCTTTAAAACAAATTTTATCTAGATAATGCTCAGACTCATCTCTCTCCCTCCATTAAAACATAGAAAGTATTAATACCATACTTCATCCAAGGAAGGAGAAGTTCACAGCTGTAGATTGGCATGTACATAATTATAAGACCCCAACACCTAGTTATACAACACTCTGAAGAAATAAAGTGATTTTTTTTTAAAAAGGCACAAAAACATAATTAGTTTAAAATTAAGAAAAAAAATCCAAATATGTCACCTGATATGAGAGATGGTGGCGGGGGAAGAGCACACAGTAGGTCATTCACTTTTATGACTATGTACATTGTTGAAATTATATTTGAGCAGTTTGCAGAATATTCTTAAGTTTTATTGCTTTTTCATGATTGATTTCATTCTACATAAAGAGAACATGCACTGTGCTTTTCTAATTAACAGAGTGTTGCAAAGTGATATAAAACTTTGTTCATTTTTTAGCATTAGCAAAAAGGTCAATAATATAAAATGGCTTCTGGCCAGTAGTTGCCGATGCTGCTTCTCACAACCACACACAAATTAATGCAGTAGGCCTAACAAAATAATGAAAATGTAATATGCCATCAAAATTGAAGACTTACAGTCAACCAACTATAAAATTTTGGAAGTATTTTCATTAGTTATAAGTTTGATGGACAAGGCTTTTATGGTCTTGAACTGCCAGTTATAAAAACAATGCGCAAGAATAGACAAGCAATGAACAAGAATAGAGGACTCAATTTGGTAAAATAATGAAGTTCCTTGTGCCCTTTAAAATTAATCCTCCACCCTTCTCTGGTCTCAACACTCAGGTAATCTGCTTACTATCACTACAGAGAGTTGCCTGTTTTAAAATTGTGTATGAATGGGCTTCTAGAAGATACAAACTTTATGTCTGATTTTGGCTCAACAATTTTTTGAGATTTATTTATGTTGATTCTTAGCAATATTTTCTCATTAGTGCTCATGAGTATTTATTATGTGATTTGATTTACCATGCATTTATCATTGGACACTTGGATTGTTTTCAGTAATCAGCTCTGAATCAGGCTACTATGCATTCATGTACATGTATATATGTGGTCATGCTTTTCTTTCCCTTGGATAAATACCTGGACTTCAATCATATATATATATATATATATATATATATATATATATATATATATTATTTTTTTTTTTTTTTTTTTTGTACCAGGGATTAAACTCAGGGGCACTCGACCACTGGGCCACATCCCCAGCCCTTTTTTTTGTATTTTACTTACAGACTGGGCCACATCCCCAGCCCTTTTCTGTATTTTACTTACAGACAGGGTCTCAATGAGTTGCTAAGTGCCTCGCCATCGCTGAGGCTGGCTTTGAACTCATGATCCTCCTGCCTCAGCCTCCCAAGTGCTAGGATTACAGGCGTGCGCCACCGCGCCTGGCCACTATATAATTTAATAAGTGTATGTTCACTTAAAAAAAAAAAAAAAAAAAAAACTCCCAGATTTTCTAGAATCACTAAACCATAGGGTTTTTTTTTTTAAAATAAACATTGTGTGAGTTTTATATTTGTTCCACATCCCTGACTATCCTTTTAAATTTTTGATTTTTAATTTTAGCCATTTTAATGAGTGTGAAGTAGTATCCATTGTTTTTTCATATGTGTTAATTTGCCTTTCCATGCTTATTACTGACATATGAATATTATTCTTCATATATATGTACAGAACATTTGCTTATTTTATTTTATGAAGGGACATTTTGAATCTTAAATTAAAATAAAAACAAACTCTTTTGTTTGCCTTATTCTGGAGTTCTAAAAATTCTTTGTATATTTTGTTTGTTTTTGTGGTACTAGTGATTGACTGCAGTAGAAAAGTAACATTATCTATACTGTGTAGGAAGTTGACATTACATGCTCTGTGGAGCACATGATAGAAGCAAATATACCTGCCCTATCTTGCTTCCTGAAGGAAATTTTCAATAGATACAGAGTTCTGAGTTCACTTTTTTTCATCAACCAGTGTGAAGACAGTGTTCCATTGTCTTTTCATCTCTGTAGATTCTGATGGAAAGTCAGTGTTTTGAGATTGTTGTTCTATGTTATGTAATGTTTATTTATTATTCATGTTGTTACATTTATTAATCATTATCCTCTTTTTATTACAGAATAATATTGATTATTGAAATATGGTTATGTTAGTGTATTGCTTCAATAGTTGGTAGATATAAGGGCTGTTTCTGATTTTGCAATTCTGAACACATCTGCTTTAAAGAGAGATCTTTATGTTAACACACATTTTCATTTCTTATGGGTAAAAACAAAGGAAAAATAGATGTTAAATTTATAAGAACATATTATTAGTTCTGTGATGTATTGCATTTTCACAGGCAAAGAAATATACTTCAAATTATTTTAGATTATCACCAATTCCTCTTTGTTCATTTTTGTTGAGTTTTTTACCTTGTTACCAGTGAATTTAAGTATTCTATATTCTGAATAAAAACTGTATATCAAATGTTTCTTACCCATATTCTTAATCCAGATTTAAGATGGTATTTCAATTTGTGTTAATTATATTTTGAAGAACATATGTTTTTAACATGATGTTCAACTCACTTTTTTTTTAAATTATTTTATAGCTTTCAGATTTTTTTGACCTATCTAATAAATCTTCATGAAATTCAAAGGCACACAAATTTTCCCCAAATATTTTATCTTAGAATTGGTCAATATTTGCTCTTCTAAATTAGGTCTATGAAACTTTATAGTTAATTTTGTTTCTTCTGTATGTGTAATGTTGAAATATTGCTTGCTTTCTTGCTTAATTAATTGATCATATATGAACATCTAATTTTTTAACTCCCCTCATTGATGAGGTTATAATTTCCCAGTTAACTTAGTATATTTGTACTTTATCTGTTAACCATAAATGTGGTCAATGTCTTTCTGGCTTCTATATTCTGATCTAGTATTCTATATGTCATATGCTAGTATTACACTATCTTGGTTATTGTGGCATAAAAATAACACTTTGAGTTAAGTAATATAAATTCTTTAACTAAAATTATTTGCTTATTCTAATTTCTTTGAATATTTTTTACTTATTCTAGGTTCTTTGTATATCCATTGAGATTTAAGAATGAGTCTTTCAATTTCACAAAATTGCCTGATGAAAATTTGATAGTATATATGTTAAATCTCTAATTGGAATGCTATTTAAAGGAATATTGTTCCTTCTGCTTTTTTTCCTTTCCTTCCCTCCCCTTCCTCCTTGTCTGCTGTTTCATTCTTTTGCTTCTCTCTGTCATATGCTAATTGAATATTAGTACTTATGACTCATAACCCAATAATACTATTGTTTATTTTGTTGCTAAAATGTTTCAAGTGCTTTTTATCAGGGGCTCTTTCCAATAGTTTTTGATGTTCTTTCAGCAAGCTCTCAATCTTTTTTGAACTTTTTCTTACTTTTTGGCATTCTGTAATTTTTTGTGCTCAGATTTTATTTCTTTGCTCTATTCCTCTTATCATTCACTTGTCCAAAGAATCCTGCTTCATTTTGGTGGAGAAGTATTTTAAGAAACCACAATGTAGGCACTGTGTATCCTCATTCTTAGTGAAGGTCATTGCTTCTAGGACTTCTTAGTAGACAGAGCTAAGATTCTTATTTGTCTCTTAGGCCCTAACTATCACTTTGAAACTTCTTTAGAATTTTATTTATTTCATCTTACCTATGGTTATAGCTTCAGTATGCCCCAAAAGAAATGTGTGAGACAGTATAAGAATAGTCAGAGGTTAAATGACTAGATTATGAGAGTTGGAACTTAAGCAATGGTTTAATCCACTAATATGGATTAAGCAGGTGGCAACTGTGAGCAGGTAGGTTATGGCTGGAGGAAGTAAGTGACTGAAGCATGCCTTTGGGATATATATTCTGTATCTGGTGAGTGGTGCTCGCTCTCTGTTTCCTGGCACTCATGTCTTGAGTTACTTTCCTCTGTCAAACCCTTACACCATGATGTTCCACCTTTAATTGGACCCAGAGCTATGGGATTGGCTAGTTATAGACTGAACCTTAGAAAATGTGAGCCCCAAATAAACTTTTCCTCCTCTAAATTGTTCGTCATATGGACTTTGGTGACAGCAGTATAAAAACTGACAACTCAAAATCAGTACTGGTAAATTGGGTCTTTGGTGTGACTACACTGACCAGGTGGTTTAAAAGTCTTTGGAGTGAGTTTGTGGGGGAAAGAGTTTTAAAAGATTTTGAGATACAAATGAGAAAAGCTTTAGAATGTTGTTAGTGGAGTTCAGGGGGCAATTCTGGTGGGTGTACAGAAGACCAGAATGCCAATAAGAGTGTGGACAGTAAAGATGGGGCTCATGAAGTTTCAAAGGAGTAAGATTTTACTGTAAATTGGATTAGAATCCATCCATTCATTTGACATTCTGGCCAAGAAGGTGTCTACACTTTGCCCAAGTCCTCAGACTTTCTGTGAGTCTGAATTTAAATGTGATGGACTAATAAATCTGGTGGAGGCAATTTAAGGCTGCACAGCATCCAGGTGCTGGTATGGCTATGGCTGGAAGATTTTGTCAAATTTACCATGGAAATCAGGAATAGAAAGCAGAACAGAAATATTTGAAAAACTTGTAGTTTAGCAAGAAAAGTGGAAGTAAGACTGGGGCTAAGAAAACTGTGAATTACAGCCATTAAAAAAATGTTAAGTACTTTACCCATTAAAAAAATGTTAAGTACTTTACAATTGGAGAAGATGGTGTGAGGGTATCTCAAGAATTGGCCATATCTGGAACCAACCTAGATGTCCCTCGGTAGATGAATGGATAAAGAAAATGTGGTATATATACACAATGGAATTTTATTCAGCAATAAAAGAGAATAAAATAATGACATTCGCAGGTAAATGGATGAAGTTGGAGAATATAATGCTAAGTGAAATCAGTCAATCTCAAAAATCAAATACCGAATGTTTCCTCTGACATAGGGAAGCCGGTTCACAGTATTGTTAGGTGGAGGTACATGGGAGGGTTAGAGGAACACTATAATGGTCAAAGGGAAGGGAGGGGAAGGGAGGGAGCAAGGGGGGAAGGGGGAAAAAACGTGCTTGAATAAGACGGATATCATTATTCTAAATGCATGATTGAAGACTTGAATGCTGCGAATATACTTTGTATACAAACTGTTTTGTGTAAAAAGATGCTATATATGTATAGTATGAACTGTAATACATACTACTATAAATAAAAAATTTAAAAAAGACCAATAGAGATGCCGTCCAAAAGTGATATAACTTCTTTTAATTGCATATTTTCAAGAAAGCAAGGATGTGTTCTTAAACTAGTATTGGTCATTGTTTAAAAAGTTTAAAATAATAGATTTATATTTAAAATACCCCAAGTTGCATATTGATGTGAATAATTAATAAATATTTTATAATACCTTAAAAAAAAGAATTGGCCATATCACATTCAAATCAGGCTCAAGGGTATACAAATAAAAATTCCTTTGGGGGCACTCTGCTTACACAGGATTCCTTGGAAGTTTTTGCACCATGTTCAGCCACTCAAGCATCAAGAGGCTACTGAAGCCAGAGTTCTAGGGGACTTGGCTTCTGATTGAGATGGCAGCAGACCTTGGCATCAACCAAGTGGTTTTGGTTCCGCAGGAATGCGGGATTCTAGCATTAAGGGCTAATGAAGGCTTCCATTGAGATTTCAAAGGAAGGCCTAGGTCAGGCAAAGATTAGCATAGCATGGTTGGAATACCTGAGGGCTGCCCTTTAGAGGGTGATGGGTGAAGATGTGAGAAGGAACTCAAAACTACAGTGAAGACACCTGAGATTAAGAGATTCCAGTGTCTTGGAACATCTGCCAAGGAAAACTGCAGGAATTAAGCAGAAATAAGCCAAGAGAGAGTCCATGTGGGCTGCAATTAGCAATTCCATAGAGATAGAGCTATGCAAGATGTTTGTAGAGAATGTCATAATGCATGCTTTCCAGATGCTGGACATGGAACAACAGGGCTTTTTTTTTTTTTTTTTTTTTCCTACCAGGGATTGAACTCAGGGGCACTTGACCACTGGACCCCATCCCAGACCTTTTTTGTATTTTATTAGAGATTGGGTCTCACTGAGTTGCCAAGTGCCTTGCCATTGCTGAGGCTGGCTTTGAACAAGTTATCCTCCTGCCTCAGTCTCCCAGTGCTGGGATTAAAGGCATCCGCCATTGAGCCTGGACTTTTTTTGCCCAGCTGGATTTTAGCCTTGATTTGATCGCATCACTTTTCCTATGCCCCAATTTATCCATTTGTAATAGAAATGTTTACTCTATGTCATTGTATGTTGGATATATGAAACTTGATTTTGATTTTTTGAAGGGCTCACACTGAGAAATTGCCTTGAGTCTCAGAGGAGACTTTGGACTTGGGCTTTTGAGTGATGCTTGAAATATTTAGAGTATGGGGGATGGTTATGGTTTGAATATGAGATGTCCCCCAAAAGTTTATATGTGAGACAAGGTAAGAAGGTTCAGAAGAGAAATTATTGGGTTATAAATCTTAACCCAGTGAATTAATCCTCTGATAGGGATTAACTGAGTGCTAATCGAAGTGGTAAGGTTTGGTTGGAGGAGATGGTAACTGGGACATAGATTTGGGTTATATATTTATATCTGGAAAGTGGAGACCTCTGTCTCTGCTTTCTGATCATTGTGTGAGCTACTTTTCTCTGTACACTCTTCTGCCATGATTTTCTGTCTCACCTCGAGCCCCGAAGAACGGAGCTGTCCTTCTATAGACTAAGACCTCTAAAACTGTGAGCCCTCAAATAAATTTTTCCTCCTCCACAATTGTGCTGGTTGGATCATTCAGTCACAGCAGTGAAAAAGCTGACTAAAACAGGGGTTTTTGAATATGGACTAAATGTATTTTTCTTTGTGAGATGTGCATGAAGTATTGGGGGCCAGAGGCAAAATGTGGTGGTTTATATATGTGGTGTCCCCAAAAGCTCATTTGTAAGACTATGTAAGAACACTCAGAGGTGAAGTGATTTAGGTTATGAAAGTTGTATCCTAATCAATTGATTAATCTACTGATACAGATTATATGGGTGGTACTATAAGTAGGTAGGATGTGGCTGGAGGAGGTATGGCACTGGGAGCAGTATATTGAAGTATATATTTTGTCCCCGGTGAGTGAAGCTCTCTCTGCTTCCTGGCACTTGTGTCCTGAGTTGCTTTCTTTTGTCAAGCCCTTATGCCATGATGTTTTGATTTACCTTGGGGCCAGAGCTACAAAGGCAGTGGTCTATGAACTGAGACCTCTGAAATCATGATTCCAAAATAAAATTTCTCTCTCTAAATTGTTCGTGTCATGTACTTTGGTCACAGTGACAAAAAAAGAATACTAGAACACCTGTTTTGGGGTTCAATCCCCCCACACAAATATGCTTTTATGTGTGATAACATTTTGTTCCATGTTCTGTAAAAGCTTCAACAATTCATGTATTTTCTCTCTCATCCAGTTTGCAATTGCATTCTGAACTCAGCTCTCTGAGATGAATTTGAGGATTTTGTATATTTCCAATCATTAGGTTATACACAATGTTCTCTTTGCTATCTGTCTCCCAAGCAGAAGATACACTGAAATTTGGAAAATTTATAGCCATTATTTCTTCAAATCTTTGCTGTACTCATGCTTTCCACCTGGGGACATAATAACAGGTAGACATTGCCACTTGATGTTGTCCCATGAGTCACTGACTTTCTGCTCATTTTAAAAATATTTTTTTCTTTCTTTGCTTCAGTTTGGGCACTTTATATTGCTATGCCTTCAATTTCACTTATTTCTTAGAATAGATTTATGCAATGTCAAATTTTGTGTCATCTAGCTATGTTTTTGAGATATATTGTATTTACCTCTAAATTTTTTTTTTTGGATTTCTTTTTATGTCTTCCATTTCTTTTCTTATGAAGATTATAGTTTACCTTAAATCCTTAAGCATATTTATAATCATTCTTTTGATATTCTTGTCTTCTAATTATATTATTTCTGCCATTTCTGGGTCTATTTGTATTGACTATTTTTATTTAATATCACTTTCTGTCTTTGTCTATTCCCTATGTATGTTTTTGATACCAGGCATAATAGTGTTGGTAAATTTTGAATTTCATTGTCAAGTTTTAAAAAGTGTTTCAAGACAGTTAATTTATTTGTAGGTGAGTTTGGTGCCTTAGAAATTTATATTTCTGACTACTAAGATTGTGCTAAAAAGGCTTTTACTCTATGACTTTAGAACTATACCACAAATATATGATTCTCTTTATTGGTATGAAATGAATTCTGCAAGTTTTCAACGAGGTCTCTTCACTTGAGCTGGTATGAACTTGAAGGTCTTCCTGCTCTGTGAGAGCTTAGAGAAACATTCAGTGCTCGAATCTCCACCCACTTTTCTTTGTCTCACACTGCAGAGTTCACCCTATGCACACACTGTATTCATCCACAGACACATAGGTACCTTTTGTATACTTATTAAGCTCTTTCTCTACATACACCTACTTCCCCAGAATTTTGATCCACATATTCTATATGCATCAGCTTTCCCAACTCTTATCCTGGTCTCATCAACTCAATGAGAACACTAAGTTCTGCTCAAACTCCTCCTCCTTGCAATGTGGTCCAGAAATTCCCTTGAAGGTCAAAGCCAGATCAAGTGCTTTGCTCACATCTCTCCATTCTCTCATGGATCACAGTCATTTCCTACCTTTTGTTCACTGTCTACAAACTTTTTGTTGATATTTTCTCCAGTTTTATAGTTATCTTTATATAAATTATTCCATTATAGGGTGAAGCTGAAGTCCTTATAGCTTTTGTGGAAACCGATCCCTTTTGTTATTAGTGATTACATATGATGTTATAATTTTCTTTATACTCTATCTTGTCTGTGCACTAAAGTTCTTATAGTTTCTTGTCACCTAGAATATGTTTTATTTATGAAATTACACTTTGACATATATATTTTTTATATAGGTGTGAATATTCAGTACCTGAAGTAAATTGATCCTTATGTCCCATGCATGGGTTTAACAGTTAAGTGCAAAAATTAAGTGTTTTTGTGAATAGGTAAAAGAAGTATAACATTTTAAACTAGTCACATAGATATATACATATATATATATGTGTGTGTGTGTGTGTATTTATGCCATAATTTATTTACACAAATAGAAATTTATTAATACATGCATGGCAAGAATTAGATGTAGCTTTTGTCCTTAATGCAATATAATGAAAAAGTTGGAGAAACACTAAAATTTTAATATAAATTAAGTATTTTCATTTATTATTTTACACATAAGCATTTTATTTCTTGCATTATATGTTTTTCATAGATTTTCATCTTTTTGTTCTAGGTTATCACAGACTACAATATGAAATTTGGGAAAAAAAAAAAAAAAAAAAAACTCCTAAAGAGGGACCCTAGATTTCTGTTACCACGTCAGCACTAACTATCTCCTATTAGGATTCTCTCAGCATCACACATGGCTTACCATCTGGAATTCCAAGGCCAGTGTACTCTCTCTCCTACCGAAGGTTTGACCTGCCTTTCCCAAAATAAGTTCTCATCAAAAACCAGTCAACATAGAAAAAAGAATTTCCAACTTTATTTTTTAAAGTTTTCCAGATCAAAGGAACATCAATCTTATTTAGCATCCTGACTTCTTACTATTTAACAAACTTTAATATAAAAATAGTCACAATTTTTGCAAATTAATTATTTTGAATCATAAAAGGGGAAAGTATATCACAAGAGGAAAGTTTCTGTCTCCCTGCTGATTTAGATAAGGTTCTATTTTAGCTCTTTAGACCTATAATGAAGGCAATTCCCTAATGCTAAAAGCAAGAAGTCATAAAATTGCTAATGCTCTTGAATGACCATGTTCTGGGAGTAAGTTTTATTTAATAAGCAAGTGTGAAGTATTAGTGTTACTAGAAGCAAACTGGCCTTAATCCACCTCTAGAGTACTTTCTACTGTAGAGATGCAAAAAACATGAAAAGCTGGAAAACTCGTGATTAAACAGAAACACATTATATGATGAGAAATGCATCTTTGTTTAAATGTCCCAGGGGCTGAATACTAAAGAGACAAAGAGTGTGAGATGGAGAAATAAACTCTGTCTTGTCACCTTTGGAAAAATGAGCTTGTTCTCCTCTGGAAAGCTTTTGGCCATGATTTAGCTCAGCAATGTGTTATTTTCTGAAAAATTTTGTAGCAAAATGGATAGTAATTAATGATATAAATGTATAATGATATTTAGAAACATTGATTTTAATGGCTTATTTTTTGCCTCTGTGATTAAAAGACCCACCAAAATGACTGCGGAGGAGGAATAGTTTATTTAAGGGCTCATGGTTTCAGAGTTCATAGTGCATATACAGCTAGCTCTGATTCCCAGGGGTTCCAGGTGAGGCTAAACATCATGGTGGCAGAGGGAAACAGCACACAATGATCAGCAAGCAGAGAGAGGTCTCCACTTGCCAGATTCAAATATATAGTCCAAAGCCATGCCCCAATTCCCCTCCTCCAGCCAAATCCTTACCATTTCAATTACCATTCAGTTAATCCCTGTCATGGGATTCATTCACTGATTAGGTTAAGACTCTTATGATTCAATCACTTCTCCTTTGAACCTTCTTTTTTAATTAATTAATTAAATTTAATTTGTTATACATGCTTTTAGAGTGCAATTCCTTTCATATTACATATAAAGATCATAGTTTACCAAGTCATTGGTTTTACACAAAGTATTTTCATACCGTTTTACATGCACTTAGTATATTGATGTTAAACTCCTTCTGCCATTGTTTCTATACCTTTGCCCCTTTCCTTCCCCTCCCCCACTTGTCCTGTTTAACATTTCTTTATTCCTGTCATCCCCCCTACCTTGCCATTATAAGTCAGTATCATAGAAATGGAATCACTCAACCTTTGTTTTTTGGGGGTTGGCTAACTTTACTTAGCATTATTTTATCCAACTCCATCCATTTACCTGTGAATGCCATGATTTTATTCTCTTTTATTTCTGAGTAGTGTTTCATTGTGTATATATACCAAAGTTTCCCTATCCATTCATCTATTGATGGGCATCAGGGTTGTTTCCACAATCTAGCTATTGTGAATTGTGCTGCTATGAACATTGATGTGGCTGTGTCCCTGTGTTAAGCTGTTTTTAAGTCCTTTAGGTATAGACCAAGGAGTGGGATAGCTGGGTCAAATGGTGGTTCCATTCCAAGTTTTCCTAGAAATCTCCATACTGCTTTCCAAATTGGCTGCACCAATTTGTAGTCCCAACAGCAATGTAAGAGTGTACCCTTTTTGCCACATCCTCACCAGCATTTATTGTTGTTTGTGTTTTTGATAGCTGCCATTCTGACTGGCCTGAGATGAAATCTTAGAGTAGTTTTGATTTGCATGTCTCTAATTGCTAGAGATGTTGAACATTTTTTCATATATTTGTTGATTTGATTGTATATCTTCTTCTGAGAAGTGTCTGTTCAGTTCCTTAGCCCATTTATTGATTGGGTTGTTTGTTTTTTTGGTGTAAAGGTTTTGAGAGCTTTATATATCCTTGAAGTTAATGTTCTGTTCTCCCATTTATTAATGTTTGGTTTTAGTTCTTGCACTATAGGAGTCTCAATGAGGAAGTTGGGGTCTAACCCAACATGTTAGAGATTTGGGTCTACTTTTTCCTCTATTAGGTGCAAGGATTCTGGTTTAATTTCTAGGTCCTTTATCCATTTTAGAGTTGAGTTTTGTACATGGAGGGAGATAGAGGTTTAATTTCATTTTATTACATAAGGATTTTCTGTTTTCCCAGCACTATTTGTTGAAAAGGCTGTCTTTTCTCCAATGTAGGTTTTTGTCTAATATGAGATAACTGTATATGCGTGTGTTAGTCTCTGTGTCTTCTATTCTGTACCATTGGTCTACTGGTCTATTTTGGTGCCAATACCATGCTGTTTTAGTTACTATTGCTTTGTAATACAATTTAAGGTCTGGAATAGTAATGCCACCAGCTTCATTCTCCTTGATAAGAGTTTCATTGGCTATTCTGGGTCTCTTATTTTTCCAGATGAATTTCATGATTTCTATTTCTATTTCTATGAGGAATGACATTGGGATTTTGATTGGGATTGCATTGAAATTGTATAGTGCTTTTGGTAGAATAGTCATTTTGGCAATATTAGTTCTACTTATCCATGAACAAGATAAATCTGTCTATCTTTTAAGATCTTCTTTAATTTCTTTCTTTAGTGTGCTGTAGTTTTCATTGTACAGGTCTTTCACTTCTTTTGTTAGGTTGATTCCCAAGTATTTTATTTTATTTTTTTTATGTTATAGTCAATGGGGTGGATTTCCTATATTCTATTTCTGAGGATTTGTTGCTGATGTACAGAAATGCCTCAGATTTATGGGTATTGTTTTTTTTTTTATCCAGCCACTTTGCTGTATTCATTTATTAGATCTAGAAGATTTCTGGTGGAGTTTTTTTGATCTTCTATGTATAGAATCATATCATCTGCAAATAGTGATACTTCGAGTTGTTCTTTTCCTATCTGTATCTGTTTTTATTTATTTCATTTGTTTAATTGCATTGGCTAGGGTTTCAAGAACTATGCTAAATATTAGTGGTGAAAGAGGACATCCCTGTCTTGTTCCAGGTTTTAGAGGGAATGTTTTCAGCTTTTCTCCATTTAAGATGATGTTGGCATGGGGCTTAGCATACATGGCCTTTACAATGTTGAGGTATGTTCTTGTTATTCCTATATTTTCTAGCATTTTGAACATGAAGGGGCATTGTATCTTGTCAAATGCTTTCTCTGCATCAATTGAGATGATCATATGATTTTTATTTTTGAGTCTATTGATATGGTGAATAACATTTATTGATTTCCTTATGTTGAACCAACCTTGCATTCCTGGAATGAACCCCACTTGATAGTGATGTACTATTTTTTTATGTGTTTTTGTATTGGATTTGCCAGAATTTTATTGAAGATTTTGCATCTATATTCATTAATGATATTGGTCTGAAGTTTTCTTTCTTTGATTTGTCTCTGCCTGGTTTCAGAATCAGGGTGATATTGCACTCATAGAATGAGTCTGAAAGGGTTCCCTCTTTTTCTATTTTATGGAATAGTTTGAGAAGTATTGGTGTTACTTCTTCTTTAAAAGTCTTGTAGAACTTGGTTGTGTATCCATCTGGACCTGGGCTTTTCTTGGTTGGTAGGTTTTTGATGGCAACCTCTATTTCTTTGCTTGAAATTGATCTATTTAAGTTATGTATGTCATCCTGATTTAGTTTGGGCATATCATATATTTCTAGAAATGTATCAATGTCTTTATTATTTTCTATTTTGTTGGAGTATAGATTTTCAAAATAATTTCTAATTATCTTCTGTAGCATCCATTGTGATATTTTCTTTTTTATCATACATATTGGTAATTTGAGTTTTTTCTCTCCTTTTGTTAGTTAGCATAGCTAATGGTTTATCAATTTTATTTATTTTTTCAAACAACCAACTTTTGGTTCTGTCAATTTTTTCAATTGTATTTTTTGTTTCAATTTCATTGATTTTGGCTCTGATTTTAATTATTTCCTGTCTTCTACTGCTTTGGGGGCTAATTTGTTCTTCTTTTTCTAGGGCTTTGAGGTGTAATTTTAATTTGTTGACCTTGTCTTCTTTGAAGGAATGAACTCAACTCAATGAATTTCCTCTTATTACTGCCTTCATAGTGTCCCAGAGATTTTGATATGTTGTATTGGTGTTGTCATTTAACTCTAAGAATTTTTTCATCTCCTTTTTGATGTCTTCTGCAACCCATTTTTCATTCAGTAGCATATTATTTAGTCTCCAGGTGTTGGAGTAGGTTTTGTTTCTTATTTTATCATTGATTTCTAGTTTCATTCCATTATGATCTGATAGTATGCAGGGTAGTATCTCTACTTTTTTATATTTGCTTAGAGTTGCTTTATGGCATAATATATGATCTATTTTAGAGAATGATTCATGTGCTGCTGAGAAGAAAGTGTACTGACTCATTGATGGATAATATACTCTCCATATATCAGTTAAATCTAAGCTGTTGATTGTATTATTGAGTTCTACCGTTTCTTTGTTTAGTTTTTGTTTGGAAGATCTATCCACTGGTGAAAGCGGTGTGTTAAAGTCACCTAGAATTATCGTGTTGTGGTCTATTTGGTGCTTGAACTTGAGAAGGGTTTGTTTGATGAACATGGATGCTCCGTTATTTGGGGCATATATACTTATGACAGCTATTTCCTGTTGATGTATAATTCCCTTAAGTAGTATGAAATGCCCTTCCTTATCTCTTTTGATTACTTTGGCTTGAAGTCTACTTTGTTTGATATGAGGATGGAAACCCCTGCTTGCTTACATAGTCCGTGTGAGTGGTATATTTTATCCCATCCTTTCACCTTCAGTCTGTGGGCGTCTTTTCCTATGAGATGTGTCTCTTGAAGGCAGCATATTGTTGGGTCTTTCTTTTAAATCCAATCTACCAGCCTATGTCTTTTAATTGGTGTGTTTAGGCCGCTAATGTTCAGGGTTATTATTGAGATATGACTTGTATTGCCAGTTATTTTAAATTTTATTTAATTCTATTTTATTTTTGGTATTTAGCTGGACTTGATTTCTCCTATGGTTAGTTTTCCTTTATTGTTGTTCTTCCCTTTGAGGTTTTCGTTGTTTTTTCAATTCCTCCTGGTGGAATATTTTGCAAAGGGTGTTCTGTAGTGCCAGCTTTCTTGTTGTAAATTCTTTTAGCTTTTGTTTATCATGGAAGGTTTTTTTTCATCATCAAATCTAAAGCTTAATTTTGCTGGATATAAGATTCTTGGTTGGCATCCCTTATCTTTTAGGGCCTGGTATATGTTGTTTCAGGCTCTCCTTGCATTGAGGGTCTTGAAAAATCTGCTGTGATGCGAATTGGTTTTTCTCTATAGGTTATCTGATTTTTCTCTCTTATGGCCTTTAAAATTCTATCCTCATTTTGTATACCAGGCATTTTCATTATAATGTGCCTTGGTGTAGGTCTGTTGTAATTTTGTACATTTGACATCCTATATGCTTCTTGTATTTGGTTTTGAAATTCATTCTTCTTGTTTGGGAAATTTTCTAATATTATTTCATTAAAGAGATTTTACATTTCTTTGGATTGATTCTCTGTACCTTCCTCAATTCCAATAAATCTTATATTCAGTCTTTATGATGGTATCCCATAATTCTTGGATATTTTGTTCATGGTTTCTTACCGTCTTCACTGTGTCGTCAACTTTATTTTCAATATTATATATTTTGTCCTCATTGTCTGAGGTCCTATTTTCCAAGTGATCCAATCTATTGGTGATACTATTTACTTTTTAAATGGCCTATTGTTTTTTTTATTTCAAGTATTTCTGTTTGGTTTTTTTCTCAGACTCTCCATCTCTTTCTTGAAGTAATATTTTGCTACCTGTATTTGTTCTCTTATCTCTTTGTTGGAGAGATCAATTTTTGCTGGATATCTGCTCACTTAGGTCATTTTTAAAAATCCTGAATCATTTTAATTATGTATATTCGCAACTCCTTTTCTGACATTTCACCTACTGTGCTTTCTATGGATTCTATTGCTGTAGTATCTTCATTTGTTTGAGGCATTTTCCTCCCTCGTTTTGTCATGGTATCTATGTGTTTTCTCCTCTTGTAGTGTAAGTCTGAGGTATTACTGTTTCTGTCCTATTGTCTTATATCTTCCCTACAGGTCACCCGATGCCTCACATTTAATGGAAAGATCAATATTGCAGCATTCAAAGTACCCAATGTATTGCCATATATCAGTTAGTTTCTATTTTTATATTTACAATTTTGACACTTTTGCCATAAATGATATCAATTATATTCTACCATTTAGTCAGTATTTTTGTGGGGTGGTTCACAGAATCTAATGGCAGAAGGGGGGACTTAAGTATTGGCTAAAACTTTTGTGAGGTAGGATGTGAGAAGATAGAGATATTAGATTATTTGACTAGTGAGAGGGTAATCATGGGAATTAGGGTATTAGTAGGAGAAACAAAAGATAGGTATCCCCATGTAATATTCCCTGTTCCTGGTCCTGGGGCCTGTTCCTTGACCTGTAGGCAGAGGCAGAGAATACCTGTGGCTCCTGAGTGGGCAGAGCAGGGAATGTAATGGAAGCAGGTGGGCTGAGCTGGTATGCTTGTAGGTGGGCAGAGCTGGAACACTTGCAGTTGGGCCTAGCAGGAATGCTCATGGTCTAGGCTTGTTCCCTGCCATCTGCAACAGGGATGGCATCTCCAAGGTTTGTGGGCTGAGCTGGGAAAGCATGCTGGAGGGCCTAGCTGGAACTCTTGCAGGCGGGGGCTTGTTCACCTGCCTTCCTGAGCTGGGATGGCATCTCCGAGGTGCGTGGGCCTAGCTCCTCTGAACCTTCTTGCACTGTCTCACATGTAAGCTTTTGGGGGTCACTTCACATCCAAAACATAATCGAGGTAAAGCCACAGCTTTAAAAACCTGTCTTTGAAATATCATATAACTATTAAAATGATTATTCTTTTAGATGATTATCTATTATCTAATTATCTACATAGACAGAGCTATCTCTTCCTCATCTCTCTCTATTTCTTCTTCTGTATATCCATCCATCATCTATGTAGCTTTCAAAATAGGAGAGGGTTTTTAATGTCATAGAATTAATTAAAAAACAAAGTACAAAATTATATATGCTTAAAGTAATCAGATTTATGACCTTGCTGTTATGGTTTAGATAAGAGGTGTCTCCCAAAAGCTCATGTGTGTGATGATGCAAAAGGTTTAATGGTGAAATGATCAGGTTAGGAGACCCTTAACCCAATCAGTGCATTAATCCTCTGATATGGATTAGCCTCGTGATGACTATAGGTAGTTATGGGGTGGTTAGAGGAGATGGATCCCTGGAAGTGTTTTTGGGGGGTTTATATTTTGTCCTTGGTGAGCATAGCTCTCTGTCTGCTTACTGATCATCATGTCTTGAAATGCTTTCTTCTACCACACTCTAGGGGCATGATGTTTTGCCTCATTGTAGGACCTGAGGAATGGAGTGGGCCTTCTATAGACTGAGACCTCTGAAAATCAGGAACACTCAAATAAACTTGTCCTCCTCTAATTGTTCTTGTCAATGATTTGGTCATGGCTGCAAAAAAGCTGACTAAAACACTTTCCTTCCCTTACGAAAAATTCTCATAATTAGTGGCAATATACCAAGGATTTATAATTATGCTTTTATATATGCATAACTTGTTTAAGAGATAAAGACACAAAGCCATATGTCAGCATTAGTTATTTAGGGTGGAAGAAAAGGAGAGATTTAGGTGGCATCACTGAACTTTTTCTTCATTATTAATTTAATTTTTCTTCTATTTATACTATCATTCTTTTATTTTGTGTTTAAAGAATAATGATAATGGAAAAATTAAAAGGAGATATTAAAATTAGTATGCAAATGTTGTATAGTTTTAGATTATATCATACACAAATGTATGAAGAATGTGTACATTATTTAACCTTATGGAAATGTTGACTTATAGTATCAAATGATTTTCAGTTAGTTTTCTAGTTTTGAACATTGAAACACTGCTTTTTAAGGATTAGGAATGTTATGCATCAGTAGTTACCCTAATAAAGAGTTCCCAAAATGTTTACCTGAGTCACATTCAGAATTTCATGAGGTCAACCTGAACTTAGGTTTATGAATTATTTCCTTATTTAAAGTAAAGTATTTTCTTCTTAGCTATATAAATTTATTTATTTATTTTTAAATTTATTTTTAAAAAAATATTTTTAGTTGTAGATGGACGCGTTACTTTTATTTATTTTTATGTGGTGCTGAAGATTGAACCCCGAGCCTCACATGTGCTAAGCAAGTGCTCCATCACTGACCCATAACCTCAACCCCTTAATTTATAATTCATATGGTCTCATTTCAAGTTTATATAAGCAAATAAAATGTATTTTATTTATAAGTGACTGGTTAAAGGTCAGTACACAAGCACTATTTCATTATTTAAAACATTTCATGGAGTAAATATAGGCATATGTGTACACACTATATCAGATGATATGAATAAGGATTAAGAATCAAATACAATAGAAAATTATTTAGTACATTGGTTTCTTATTCTTGTCATATTTTCATATTTTTTTTCATTTTTCTGGAATTATTGTTTTGTGCAAGTTCTGAGATTGTTCTCTGATGCCCAAATAACAACCCACAAACTAGCAGATTCCTTGCTGATCTAAACATGCCAAATAGATGGAAAACTTCATACTACTCAATGTGTAATAATTTGAGGTGCACATTTTGATATCTACACATAGATTTTCAGAAGAAACTTTATGGTTTTCAAAAAACAAAAAGACATTTACTAGATGAAGTGGTTATTTTAAAATTTAGCAAATTGGTAAATTTGAGAAGGTGAAATGGTATAAGTTAAACAAAAGTATAGATTTTTAAATAAATGAGCTATTTTTGATATGAACTATATCCATAGGTAATAAAGAAATTATAAGATTGTACTGAAAGAATTGTAAGACGATGTTAACCATCTAGAATGTATTATAAATTGAATAGTAAAAGTATGCCTTGACTAAAACTATCTTACACAGAAAGTTACAATATCTCAAAATGATAACAAAAAAAATCGGAGTGCTTATTATTGACTTATAGATCTTGGTCAAAA
Organism: Tamias sibiricus; assembly: GCA_025594165.1. Classification (NCBI taxonomy): domain Eukaryota; kingdom Metazoa; phylum Chordata; class Mammalia; order Rodentia; family Sciuridae; genus Tamias; species Tamias sibiricus. The sequence continues at coordinate 118,416,003 of CM046664.1, read as the reverse complement.
TGAGTCCCTGAATAGGTAATGTAAGTGTTAGAACACAGTTGCATTCAATCACTGTTTCCTTTCAGTATTCAAATAAATGAACATTATATATGAAATCCCTAAAAATTGGCTAGTAAGGGAAGTAACAGGATCCTAGAAAGTGGAAATACTGCCAAGAGTATTGGCAGTCAATATTATTGAAGCCTATAGATCTAGGAGTTCATAAGATGGGTAAAGGGATGCCAGAAATCTTAGCATTTGCTTCAAATATGAGAAATAAATCTTAAGCTTTATGCTTACCTTCCCCTTACTATGACTGATGGTAGGCAGGGCTGTCAAGTAGGGGAAGGAGCAGTGTAAGTCTCATTGCATTTTTATTCCTGAAGGACAGAACACTTCCAATGGGAATCTGCAGTGCTTCCCCATGGGTGGCTTATGTACTTCTTCCCCAATATCAGGCTCAGTCATGTGACTTGCTTGTGCTGATAAAATGTGAATGAACTCAACAGTGTGCCAAATTCTAAGCAGCTTTATGCAGCATTTGCATGCACTGGCTAATTCTCTCTAATTGAAGTGTGAATTTCAAATTGTATAATGAATTGGGAAAACAATTTGTAGCAGAAAGGAATAAGCATCCAATTACGTGACAGGTACTCTTGTCTAGGATTATTTATTCTTACATTCAATAATCATTTATTGAGAGCTTACAATGTTCTAGGTTCTTTGGCAGGTATTGAGAACTTAGAGTGTGGGCATTTTATGTCCTCACAGAAACCAGAGTTCAGGTGCTCCAACAAAGATTGTGTGCTGTCTCTCCAGAACTGGCTCTACTGGTCAGGAGCTCAGTCTATAGAAATGTGGCTACCAGAGAAAATAATTAGCTATTAAACAGAAATGAAACAAGAAAAACAGGCAATGGAGAGGCAGCAAGGACATGGTCAAGACATATTGAAACATAAGAACAAAGTTACCCAAGCATAAATGGGAAAATTGTAAGGGTAGATATGCAAATGAATGTATCCAAATAAATGCAAGGACGGTGTCCTACACAATGTAAACTAGAATGATACTGATGAAGGAGTGAATTTCCCACAAATGATTTGAAGACTGGAAATGCTGTAAAAATATATTTAATTTAACAAAAAATATCTATACGGCAGAGTGTAAATAAAAGAGATGGAACAAAAATGTAGCTTGCAGACCTAAATAATCAGATCAAGGATCAAAATAATCTTAGAATAAATATAAAAATTAATTCAAAATACTAAGAAGTAGAGTGCAGAAGGAAGAAATGATACAATCATATAGGCTCTTTATGATCCTTTAGATTAGATTATGTCACAGAGAGACATTATAAAAATTCAAAGTGTCAAAAAATGGAAAAAACATTCAAGTAAGAGGAAAGAATTATTTTGGCCATTAACTGGTGAGGAAAAAAAATCTTTCAACAAAGGGAGCTTAGTCAACACAACCTCAGACTTTTCTCTATGTATACTTTCAACCTGATTTAAACAACATATAATGTCTAAATACCCACCAATATATCAAATGTCACCCCATAAATATGCATATTTTTAATGTTGATATATGTCAGCTAAAAATAATTCTAATTCAAACTTTTAAAAATGAAAAGAAAATCTCTCTAGTACCATTCAAATGGTTGTAAACAGTAACAACCAACAAGCTCTGAATGATGGGAAACATAACCTAAGAATATTAAACTCAACTAAGATGTTTTCCAAGTATAACATCTAAAATAACAGGCAGAATCAACTACAGAAGTACTCAGGGATGACAATACACATGAGACCTTTTTTAATAAATATGAGGAAAAATATCCAACCAATTAAGAAATGAGCTAACTTAAAAAGGGAATACCCTGGTGTCTGAGTTCATTTAACCTCCCCCCCTCAAAAAAAAAGTGAATATTTACTTAACAGATTAAAAATGGTTTAAGATGGTACAGTATTATAATGATAATTTTACTAACAAAAATGTAAAAGTTAAGAGAGAATTTAGAAGATGTGCAAGAATCCTAATGATTTAACCAAGTGATGATTTCTAAAATTAAAACACAGTTGAAAATCACCCAAGGACTCCAGCCTTAACGTGTTCCATAATTACTTTCCTTATCCTTAGAATGATCTTTTGATATCATGTATTGTAGTGAATTTTTTTAATTAAACACATTTATGAACTCTTTATTTTAATTTCACTTTATTTTCTGATGTTACATTAAGGTTAATGAATTTCTTTAAAATAGCACAGAAATTTTGAACAGTTTTAATATAGATCAATATATTTATCATTTGATCAATATACATATGTGCTGAACATATCAGGGATTATGTTATTATGACTGTACCACAAAGTATTAGCAAAATAATCCAACAACATTTAAAAAGAAGTATACATCATGAATAAGTATAATTTATTTAGAATATTGTGTTAGCTTTTCATAGCTATGACCAAAATACCTGATGTGAAAAATTTAGAGTAGGAATTATTTATTTGGAGCTCCCAATTTCTTCCTTTCTTTCTTTTTATATATATATATATATATATATATATATATATATATATATATACACACATATATATATTCTAATTTGTTATACATGCTTGCAGAGTACAATTTATTTTGTATTACATATGAAGAGCACAATTTTTCAAGTCACTGGTTTTACATAAAGTATTTTCATACCATTTGTGTTTTTATTCATGTACTTAGGGTATTGATGTCTAATTGGTTCTGTCATTATTCCTATCTCCTTATCCCCTCCCCTCCCCTCCACTTCCCCCACTTTGTTCTATTTAACATTCCGTCATTCCTCTCATCCCCCCTCCCTTGCCATTATAAGTTAGTATCATCATAGAAATGGAATCATTCAACCTTTGGCTTTTTGGGATTGGCTAACTTCACTTAGCATTATTTTCTCCAATTTCATCCATTTACCTGCGAATGCCATGATTTTATTCTCTCTTATTGCTGAGTAATACTCCATTGTGTGTATATACCACATTTTCTTTATCCATTCATCTACTGAAGGGCATCTCAGTTGGTTCCACAGTTTAGCTATTGTGAATTGTGCTGCTATGAACACTGATGTGGTTGTGTCCCTGTAGTAAGCTGTTTTTAAGTCCTTTGTGTATAGACCAAGGAGTGGGATAGCTGGGTCAAATGGTGGTTCCATTCCAAGTTTTCCTAGGAATCCCCATACTGCTTTCCAGATTGGCTGCACCAATTTGCAGTCCCACCAGCAATGTATGAGTGTGCCCTTTTCCCCACATCCTTGCCAGCATTTATTGTTTGTGTTTTTGATAGCTGCCATTCTGACTGGTGTGAGATGAAATCTTAGAGTAGTTTTGATTTGCATTTCTCTAATTGCTAGAAATGTTGAACTTTTTTTTTGTATATTTGTTGATTGATTGTATATCATCTTCTGAGAAGTGTCTGTTCAGTTTCTTAGCCCATTTATTGATTTTTTTTTTTTTTGTGGTGTTAAGGTTTTTGAGAGCTTTATACATCCTTGAGGTTAATGTTCTGTCTGATGTCCTTGTGGTAAAGATTTGCTCCCATTTTGTAGGTTCTCTGTTCATCTCACTGATTGTTTCTTTTGCTGAGAAGAAGCTTTGTAATTTGAATCCATCCCATTTATTAATTCTTGGTTTTAATTCTTGTGCTATATGGGTCTTATTAAGGAAGTTGGGGCCTATCCAACATGGTGGAGATTTGGGCCTACTTTTCCTTCTATTAGGTGCAAGTTCTCTCGTTTAATTCCTATGTCCTTGATCCACTTTGAGTTGAGTTTTGTGCACCCAGTTTCAGAGGTTTAGATCTATGCTTGGCCAACTCCCTTGCTCCAGGCAATGGAGGTGAGGAAGAAACACCCTGGCAAAAGGGCAGGCAGAGAGTAGCTTCTCAGCTCAGGGCAGCCAGGAAGCAGAAAGAGAGAGAGGGGCCAGGAACACATATAGTTAGCATTGTCCATCTCAGTGTCCTACCTCCTTCAGCCACATTCACCTGCCTACAGTTACTACCCAGGAGTCCATTCAGATTTTTAATCCATCAAATTAATAATCCACTGATTGGATTATAGCACTACTGCAAATAAATGATTGAATGCAAGTAGTGAAGAAGAGAAAAATCTTCTTTTCAGAAGAATTTCAGATAATTTATGTCCATATTATGCCCTCAAATAACTGGCATATAACTCCTCTTTCTTTAAATGTGGGATACTATACTCTAGTAACTTTCTTCCAAAGACTGTAATATGAAAAGGGAAGAGAGTTATTTATTAGTAGAGAAACCTGACAGACTTAACCTAATCTGTGATAATTGATGTTGGTCATATGTGACCTTCATATCATACAATGAAAATACCACTTTACTTTTCTGATCTTCCTCCTCTAAAATGTCACCCTCTTGCTCTGGGGCTTCACCCTTTGGACTGCACTGCTACTGGTTCCTCCAGCTCTCCAGCCTGCAGATGGCCATTGTGGACTATCCAGCTTCTGGTTGTGTAAGCCAATCTAATAAATCCCCTTTTTATAATTATACTTCCTGTTGATTCTGTTCCTCTAGAGAACCCTGACAAGTACAAGAACCCAGAAAGAAGAAATTGACAGTGAGCTGCTTGGTTTTCAGCAACACTGGGGAGTGGCATGGCCTGCCACTTAGACTTGCACTACTTCTCAGCTGCAGAGGCCCTGGGCTAATGCAGACCACACCTGCTAGCAGAAGCAGTGAATCAAGTTTCATCTCAAAACTCTGGTTTCATTATCATGAGAGTCGCTAGCTGGCCAGGCTGGCAATATGAGCTGGGTTCAAAGGATCTGGCTGCAGCAATAAACTGAGAAAATGGAGAAGAGAGCTTGTCCTGCCCGCCTCGGAGTCTCCATCCCTGCTCAGGATGGCAGGAGAACAAGCCCCGGCCTGAAGAGTTCCAACTAGGCCCTCCAGCATGCTTTCCCAGCTCGGGCCGCCCACCTTGGAGACACCATCCCTGCTGCAGACCACAGGGAATAAGCCCCGGCCTGTGAGCATTCTGCTAGGCCCACCTGCAAGCGTTCCATCTCTGCCTGCCAACAATCGTTCCAGCTCAGCCCACCTGCTTCCATTCCCTGCTCTGCTCATCCACTCAGGAGCCACAGGTATTCTCCGCCTCTGCCTACAGGTCAAAGAACAGGCCCCAGGCCCAGGAACAGGGAATATTACATGGGGATACCTATCTTTTATTTCTCCTACTAACACCCTAATTCCCATGATTACCCTCTCACTAGTCAAATAATCTAATATCTCTATCTTCTCACATCTTACCTCACAAACATTTTAGCCAACCCATAAGTCCCCCCTTCTACCATTAGATACTGTGAACCACCCCACAACAATACTGACTAAATGGTAGAAGATAATTGATCTCATCATTTATGGCTAAAGTGTCAAAATTGTAAATATAAAAATAGAAACTGATATGGCAATGCATTGGGTACTTTGAATGCTGTAATATTGATCTTTCTATTAAAAGTGAGGAATCGGGCAACTTGTAGGGAAGATATAAGAGAATAGGACAGAAAGAGTAATACCTACAAGAGGAGAAAACACACAGATATCATGAAAAAACAAGGGAAGAAAAAGCCCCAAACAAACAAAGCTACTACAACAATAGAATCCACAGTAGGTGAAATGTCAGAAAAGGAGTTCCAAATATACATAATTAAAATTATTCTGGATTTAAGAAAATGATGTAAGTGAGCACATATCCAGCAAAAATTGATCTCTCCAACAAAGAGATAAGAGAACAAATACAGGTAGCAAAAGATTACTTCAAGAAAGAGAGAATCTGAGAAAAAAAACCAAACAGAAATATTTGAAATGAAAGAAACAGTAGGCCATTTAAAAAGTAAATAGATAGTATCACCAATAGATTGGATCACTTGGAAGATAGGACCTCAGACAATGTGGAGAAAATATATAATATTGAAAATAAAGTTGACCACACAGTGAAGATGGTAAGAAACCATGAACAAAATATCCAAGAATTATGGGATACAATCAAAGGACCAAATATAAGATTTATTGGAATTGAGGAAGGTGCAGAGAATCAATCCAAAGAAATGTAAAATCTCTTTAATGAAATAATATCAGAAAAATTCCCAAACAAGAAGAATGAATTTCAAAACCAAATACAGAGAGCATAGAGGATGCCAAATGTACAAAATTACAACAGATCTACACCAAGGCACATTATAATGAAAATGCCTGGTATACAAAATAAGGATAGAATTTTAAAGGCCATAAGAGAGAAAAATCAGACAACCTATAGAGAAAAACCAATTCACATCACAGCAGATTTTTCAAGACCCTCAATGCAAGGAGAGCCTGAAACAACATATACCAGGCCCTAAAAGATAAGGGATGCCAACCAAGAATCTTATATCCAGCAAAATTAAGCTTTAGATTTGATGATGAAATAAAAACCTTCCATGATAAACAAAAGCTAAAAGAATTTACAACAAGAAAGCTGGCACTACAGAACACCCTTTGCAAAATATTCCACCAGGAGGAATTGAAAAAACAACGAAAACCTCAAAGGGAAGAACAACAATAAAGGAAAACTAACCATAGGAGAAATCAAGTCCAGCTAAATACCAAAAATAAAATAGAATTAAATAAAATTTAAAATAACTGGCAATACAAGTCATATCTCAATAATAACCCTGAACATTAGCGGCCTAAACACACCAATTAAAAGACATAGGCTGGTAGATTGGATTTAAAAGAAAGACCCAACAATATGCTGCCTTCAAGAGACACATCTCATGGGAAAAGACGCCCACAGACTGAAGGTGAAAGGATGGGATAAAATATACCACTCACACGGACTATGTAAGCAAGCAGGGGTTTCCATCCTCATATCAAAGTAGACTTCAAGCCAAAGTAATCAAAAGAGATAAGGAAGGGCATTTCATACTACTTAAGGGAATTATACATCAATAGGAAATAACTGTCATAAATATATATCCCCCCAAATAACAGAGCATCCACATTCATCAAACCCTTCTCAAATTCAAGCACCAAATAGACCATAAACACAACAATTCTAGGTGACTTTAACACACCGTTTTCACCACTGGATAGATCTTCCAAACAAAAGCTAAACAAAGAAACTGTAGAACTCAATAATACAATCAACAGCTTAGATTTAACTGATATATAGAGAGTATATTATCCATCAATGAGTCAGTACACTTTCTTCTCAGCAGCACTTGGATCATTCTCTAAAATAGATCATTTATTATGCCATAAAGCAACTCTAAGCAAATATAAAAACAGTAGAGATACTACCCTGCATACTATCAGATCATGATGGAATGAAACTAGAAATCAATGATAAAATAAGAAACAAAACCTACTCCAACCCTGGAAACTAAACAATATGCTATTGAATGAACAATGGGTTGCAGAAGACATCAAAAAGGAGATTAAAAAATTCTTACAGGTAAATGAGAACATTGATATAACATATCAAAATCTCTGGGACACTATGAAGGCAGTACTAAGAGGAAATTCATTGAGTGGAGTTCATTCCTTCAAGAAGACAAGGTCAACAAATAAATGAATTAACATTACACCTCAAAGCCCTAGAAAAAGAAGAACAAATTAACCCCCAAAGCAGTAGAAGACAGGAAATAATTAAAATCAGAGCCAAAATCAATGAAACTGACACAAAAAACACAATTGAAAAAATCAACAGAACCAAAAGTTGGTTGTTTGAAAAAATAAATAAAATTGATAAACCATTAGCTATGCTAACTAAGAAAAGGAGAAAATAACTCAAATTACCTATATATGTGATAAAAAAGGAAACATCACGACAGATGCTATAGAAATACAGAAGATAATTATAAATTATTTTGAAAATCTATACTTTAACAAAATAGAAAATAATGAAGACATTGATAAATTTCTGGAAATATACAATATGCCCAATCTAAATCAGGATGACATACACAACTTAAATAGATCAATTTCAAGCAAAGAAATAGAGGATGCCATCAAAAACCTACCAACCAAGAAAAGCCCAGGTCCAGATGGATACACAACCAAGTCCTACAAGACCTTTAAGGAAGAACTAACACCAATACTTCTCAAACCATTCCATGAAATAGAAAAAGAGGGTACCTTTCCAGACGATCTTAGAACATATAAAGATTTACCTTGTTCATGGATAGGTAGAACTAATATTGTCAAAATGACTATTCTACCAAAAGCACTGTACAATTTCAATGCAATCCCAATCAAAATCCCTATGTCATTCCTCATAGAAATAGAAATCATGAAATTCATCTGTAAAAATAAGAGACCCAGAATAGCCAATGAAACTCTTATCAAGGAGAATGAAGCTGGTGGCATTACTATTCCAGACCTTAAATTGTATTATAAAACAATAGTAACTAAAACAGCATGGTATTGGCACCAAAATAGACCAGTACACCAATGGTACAGAATAGAAGACACAGAGACTAACACACACATCTACAATTATTTTATATTAGACAAAGGTGCCAAAAACCTACATTGGAGAAAAGACAGCCTTTTCAACAAATGGTGTTGGGAAAACAGAAAATCCTTATGTAATAAATTGAAATTAAACCTCTATCTCTCTCCATGTACAAAACTCAACTCTAAAATGGATAAAGGACCTAGGAATTAAACCAGAAACCTTGCACCTAATAGAGGAAAAAGTAGGCCCAAAGCTCCAACATGTTGGATTAGGCCCCAACTTCCTTAATAAGACCCCCATAGGGCAAGAACTAAAACCACACATTAGTAAGTGGCATGGATTCAAACTAAAAAGCTCATTCTCAGCAAAAGAAACAATCAATGAGGTGAACAGAGAACCTACAAAATGGAAGCAAATCTTTACCACATGCACATCAGACAGAACATTAACTTCAAGGATATATAAATGTCTCAAAAACTTTTACACCAAAAAACAAACAACCCAAGCAATAAATGGGCTAAGGAACTGAACAGACACTTCTTAAAAGAAGATATACAATCAATCAACAAATATATGAAAAAATGTTCAACATCTCTAGCAATTAGAGACATGCAAATCAAAACTACTCTAAGATTTTTCATCTCACACCAGTCAGAATGGCAGCTATCAAAAACACAATAATAAATGCTGGTGAGGATGAGACGAAAAGGGCACACTCTTACATTGCTGGTGGGACTGCAAATTGGTGCAGCCAATTTGGAAAGCAGTCTGGAGATTCCTAGGAAAACTTGGAATGGAACCACCATTTGACCCAGCTATCCCACTCCTAGGTTTATACCCAAAGGACTTAAAAATAGCATACTACAGGGACACAGCCACATCAATGTTTATAGCAGCACAATTCACAATAGCTAGATTGTGGAAACAACTCTGATGCCCATCAATAGATGAATGGATAGGGAAAATCTGGTATATATACACAATGGAACATTCCTCAGCACTAAAAGAGAATATATTCACAGCATTTTCAGGTAAATGGATAGAGTTGGATAAAATAATGCTAAGTGAAGTCAGCCAATCCCAGAAAACCAAAGGTTGATTAATTCCTTTGATATGATAATACTGAATTATAGTGGCAAGGGAGGGGGGATGAGAGGAATGAAGGAATGTTAAATAGAAGAAAGGGGGGAGGGGAGGTAAAGGAGTAAGGGGACAGAAACAATGGCAGAAGGAATTTGACATCAATATACTGAGTGCATGTATAAAAACTCAAATGATATGAAAATACTTTGTGTAAAACCAATGACTTGGAAAACTGTGCTCTTTATATGTAATATGAAAGGAATTGCACTCTAAAAGCATGTGTAATAAATTAAATTAAATTTTAAAAATAAATAATAAATATATGTTACTGGGTAATGTTTTTAAAAATTCATATATTACCTTGAAGCACTTTTGTCAATCAATATAAATCAAAATATGAGAAATCAGAGGTACTCTTCTTCAGGCATTCAACACACCAGGTCAGGCAAGAAAATAGTCATGACATTCAAAGAATATTCATACTTGTCATTATTAATTAGAACTTTTATATAAAACATAAGTTTTTGCCTAGAATGAAAAAAGTCTCTGCCAACTTCCAGACATTGTGATAGTTACTGGAGCCATAAGGATGAAGAAGACATCCTTCCTGTCTTCAAAGGGCTCATGGTCTGGGTGATGAGAAAGACACAAAAGTAGAAATATTGTAGTTCAACAGGGTACACCTGATAAGAGTTATGCACTGTGGAAGCAAAAAATTTTAAGTGGGAATATGGTAATGTGGTCTCCATATAGAAATGATGAGAGTTTAAAGTGATGGATATGTTAATTATCCCAAGTTGATTATTAGCTAATGAATGCATGAACCAAACATCACACTGCACCTCATAAATATGTACAGATATTATGGACCAATAAAAATAGTTAATTTTTTGAAAATGAGAATTTGAGAAGATGGTGATAAAAACTCACAGTTTCCCCAAATTTCAAAATGGAAATTAGAGAGTTCAACTGCCTGTGAATCCTCCACCTGCTGGGAAGATGACAATCTGGGTAAACTGACCTCTTATGCTTAGCTATTAAAGAAACATACTAGGGCAAATATTAAGTAGAGGATGAACCAGACAGAGATGGAGAGTCATCCAAGGAAGAGTTAAGGGTGGGAAGAAAGAGGCAGAAGTAAGGAATAAAGAATGTTTGTATTGATATCCAGACTCCTCCTTGGTTCTAGGACAGTCTGGGCTGATGACTATCTTCCTTGAGAAGCAGGAGCTCTCAAATAGGGATAAAGTCAAAATGGTTTCTGATGGGTTGTTTCCAAATTATTAATAGGCCAAATTGCTGGCCGCTCGTAGGACCAACTGGAAACTGCCCAATGGTCAGGCTTGACAGGATGTTTTATAATGACCACTATAGCCAGCCTTTGGGTTGGAGGGTCAATAATATCTAGAACTATTAAATCCTAATTCCCTGTACTCAGGGCATAATTTCAACTATTTTGTGATTTCTCTTTTGCTGGACTTAATTGTAAGAATGGGAATATAACTCATTTCTTCTAAAAAGTTAATTTAAATGTTGAGTTTGTTTAATGTGAATTGAATCATTTAATGCTTTTGGAAATTCCAGCACATTAGAAAAACTCAAATTTAGAGGTATTTAGGGTTACCTTCATAGGTAATATAATAAATTTCTGCTTTATTAAAAAAAAAGTAAAGAAAAGAAAATGGAGAAGAAACCACCTAAAACACAGACATCAGTTTCTAAGAATGAGGGATGGACTGCTGGGCAGCACTAGAAAGAGCAAGAGAGCGAGCACACCCCAAACCCCCTTTTTATTGGGGGAGAAGACATTTGATAGAATATTACACCCAAATACGTCAAGAGTTAGGGTTTCAAAGGGTGGAGTCTTGCTTGGTGATGTTTTGGGGTCAGTAAGGCACACCCATTGTGAGATCACAGGCAGAGCAAGAGGAAAGGCACATTTGCTTCGCACAGCCCAATCAGTGCCCAACGCCAGACCAGTCCCTTCATGTGTTCAAATGCGCATAGCTGACACACACAGCCCATGGCTGGCTTGCAACACATGAGGGAACCATTAGACACATCCCAACAGAAGGACGTTCTGTGAAATATTATAATGGTAATTCTCAAAGTTGTCAAGTTCATCAAAAGCAAAGAATGTCTGAGGAACAGTCACACCAAGAGGAAGCCAGGAAGCAGCTAGCTGAACTATGGTGTCATTAGTGGGACCCTGGAACAGAAAAAGGACATGAGTAACAACTAAGGACTTCTGAAAAAAGTTTAGAGTTAATAACAATATGTCAGTATTTGTTCATTAAGTGTCATAAAACTACCATGTTAATGTAAAATATTAATAAGGGAAAGTGTGTGTGGTATATGGAATATCTCTGTACTACACTCAAAATTTGTCTGCAAATCCAAGGCTATCCTAAACACTAAAATCTATGAAAAAGAAAATTAATGATGATTATAGCTGGGTGGTAGACTAAGGGGTGTGTTTCTCCATTATTTCTTTGCTAAGATAATTTAGCTTTTATGTAAAAATAACATGTTTAAAATGATCCCACTTTATAAATTGTAGATAATTTCATGAAATTGTGTTTAGCTGTTCCGAGTCTGCTTTACATCAGTAAAATGTATTTCTTTCTTTGTCATATTATATGAAACATTTGAATACATTTTATTTTGCTGTATTTTAATCAGTACAAACTGACAAATCATTTTTGGGAAAAATCCTATGGGCAAACACAAGTACAGTATTATTTTTTAAATTTTGAAATATTAATAAATGTTTTCTGTTTGGATCTGGGTGTTCAGAATATAGAGTGGGAAAAGCAAAAAAAAAATTACAAAGAGAAAAAAGTAAAAAAATAAATTTCATCTTATAATGAATTCACTAGACTACATATCATCATCCATCCAACGAGTACTTGAGTACTTTTAAAATTTAATCA